>CM060922.1:448551955-453551955 GCA_030737875.1 Allium sativum | reverse complement strand
CCGGAGTAGCTACCGTGTAGGAACGGAAGTAGTAGCCGTCTGAACGTATGTGTTGATTGGACGGAGATACGAGGAATTGACGCCTCCGGTTTCGTTCAGACCCAGAACGGACTTGTAAATGGACTGTGTGTCTGACATTGGATTTTGTTCTATACTGATTGATCTCTGTTAAATATATAACTGTTTGGCGGCGGAGAATTTATTCTTTTGCTTAACGCCCTTCTCTGAGACATACGAGCTCAGAAGTTATATATCGACGGAAATCAATCGTATGGAGTGGACTGCCTATGTGGCAAGCCCAGATGCTGTGATCAAGGCTTCTGTTACAAAGCAAAGTCTTGTGGATGATGATCAAAGCACGGTCTACGTGGCCTAGCTTTGTGTATTTCGTAGATTCGCGAGCCTCACACCCCGGTATGAGTTAAAAACGGGATACGGACTGCAGGGAGAGCACGACGTTTCTTTCTAGCTATGGTGGTGTCAGTGACTTACCAGCCCTGACATATATATATATCTATTTTTCACCTATGTGGTTGTTGGAATGCGAGGCGCCTCGATTATAGGTCTGTAAGGACCGGGAAACGTGTGTTCAGGAATAAATAATCCTCAAACGTAAGAGAGGACCGACCCTTAAGATCCAAGGGTTGCCCAGAGTGTGTAGTTCTGAGGCATTTGCTAGAATGCCTCGAAGCGGAGAGGAGCTTTCCCCTTGCCTCGACTCATGACGGAAATCCAATTTCCAATACGAGATAACGAATTCGATTGTAACTTATATATGGCGACATAGTGGCATGGGACGCTCATGTCGCCTATGATTCATATTTATGATGCTATTCATTTTTGAAACATATATGCACTAGTAATAATATCAATTGATTTTGCTTTATACGTATCAAGCATATTTGGCCATTATAAGGTAAAACTCTATCCTCCGGCTTGCGTTGCATTGTATGATGGGACCTGAGTCTTATAATGGCTTCATTCTTTTTAAAAAGCATTGTGTTGTTTTAAAAGAATTTACTTTGTTTTAAATGCACTAGCAATCACTGGAGTAAACCCGTTCCGCGAAAGTGGCAGAGTCCTATGATTTGCTTATTACTTTTGTTTAACTGTTAAATAGATTCCTCATACCAGTCCCCATGACTGACTCGTTGTTTGTTTCACTTTGCAAACGCGGATGCCCTTATTTTCACACGGGCAGCCTAGTTCACAGGTGACAGGTTGTTTTTGGCTCTGCACTGTTGCATAGGGTGCATTTTGGCTCATGGCGAGGCTGACTTCACAGAGATGACTTTGACATTTTCCGCCATTATTGTACTTATATTATGATTCCGCCTCTGGCGATGCAGACTGATTTACTTTCAGTATTTATTCTCGTATGTATATGTACCGCCTTCGGCGATGTAGACTGATACCCTTATTATGTCCCACTACATGTATTCCGCCTCTAGCGATGATGACTGATCACTTCCTTTTTTATTTACTAAGTTATATCCTACGCTGTGCTATTCTGATGTTGTTACATGTTGTGATTCCGCTGTCATATCCATGTAAAATTATTCTATTTATTGTTTTTGCTATTATCTGTACTCTGCTATGATGATTAATGTGTTATATTCCCATGATTATCCTTAATACCGCCCCTCGGATTTTGGGATCGTCACAGATAATTTCATTCCCAATTTACTCTACAACATCATAGGTTTACTCACCAATTTCCACATAACATGATAGGTTCGATAGACCACAATAGTTCATAGGCATATATGACAGAATAGACATGAATAAACATGAATCAGCATCACATACAACTTGATACAATTCTATTTTAGAATTCATTACAAATCATGTCTTTAATTTATTCACATCTGAAGGATAACTACACTTACAATCAAAAGGAAAAACTTGATTTCAGGGATCTGTATTCTGAAACTGAATTGCTCGCCTTTGATGTAGATCATTGAATTCTCTTAGTTGAATTAGATTAGTTTTGATTTGATTTTGATGTATCTTCTATCTTGCCTTCGAGTTGAAAGAATGACGGCATGACGGCTCTAGGAATATTTTTATGTGGCTTAGGGTTTAGATTTAGGTTGCTTATATAGAAGTTTGATTTAATAGGAACTGTCAGATTAACCCAGAGCAAATCAAAGCCATTCAGACAAGATAAAATAGCCACATCAGCCCTAATGACTCAGCAAGGAGTCCATCAGAACCAATCAGATGCCACATCTGCCTTAGAGCGAATCGGCCCACGGGTATAGCCAAACACCCTGAATCAACCCCTAGTCGACCCAGCAGCGCTCAGGTCGACCTCAAAAATGGGCCGGTTCGGTTATTCCCTCTCCCGATTCATTGTTTTGAACTTTTTTGCATATTTATTTATTTATTTTTTATATATATCTATATATACGTATTTTTCTCATATGCATACAAACTTCAAGGCTTAATAACTTCTTCACAAGGTATCCGTTTTATGCAAACCAAATGTCTATCTTGACCAAAATTTTGAGACGAACGTAATAGCACAACCCATTTCACTTAATTCTTCTTCTAAAATTTATGTGTTCTTGAATTTGTTAATTTTAATATTCTCAGAAAGTTCGGGGTGTTACAATATGCATGCAATTTCTAACAATTTTCAAATCAATTCAACATTCGACACAATTTGATTATATTTACCATTCATATTCATATTGGTTTCATTATTCTAATTAGTGAAACTAATAATCAAACAACATAACCAGCAATCAATTAGTTGATTAGATTTTCCAACATGTATCTTTTACATATATAGTCAAAATCATGTTTTTGATGCTAAATCATGACAAATAATCCTATCTAATTTTGGTTCTCACACCACTCGATTGAAAATATACAGATATCCCATTTTCGAAACTCGAACACAAACTACTGATGCTATATAGTCATCCACAGTTTCATCCCTGGGGGACTAGAGTATAATTCTATATCCATCATGTTTATGAAAATCTATATATACTGGATTGTCCAAATTCAATATAAAATAAATATTCAAATACGTATAATATGGTTTAAATTTTAAAACTAAATTTGTTTTCATTTTTACTTTAAAAATAACACTCTTTCAACTCGTTCTAGGATACTGCTGATCCTATCTCTAACGAGTCATTCTCATTGGATATTACTAATCCAATCTCCGATGAATTCTCTCGTTTGGTTCTAATGTGTTTTGTTCTCGAGCTCTGTAAACTAAAGCTCCGATACCAAATGAGACGACCCTTACTTCCCCGTAAAGGAAAGCCCAGATTGAGTTGAGAACAGGACAAATCAGAACACTAACAGAAGAACATTTCATTTCTTATTATAACAATTTCATCAGAATACAAGAATATATAGAGTATGAATAAATATTATACATTTACTAAATATCAGAGATTTACAAGTTACAATGCAGCGGAAAATAATACAAAACACAACTGAAAAGAATATACGGATACAGAGCTTTCCGAATATCATTCCCGCTGTAAACCTGGATCCTGTGAATATAAATCTGCAAAACCAAAACTACAAGCTGCCCATGTACAAAACAGGGGCACCCAGAGTTTAGGTGAAAATAATAAACTCTAGGTCAGTCATGTGACTGGTGTAAGAACTAAAACAACTATTTAATGCTTTTCTTTAAAGTTAGGTAAATTAAGGGACCACGCCGTATAACACGGAACGGGTTTACCCCCAAGAATACCAATGCATAAAACAAACAACACAATGTTAAATAAAGAAGAATGAAGCTATTATAAGACTCAGACCCCGTCACACAATGCAACGCAAGCCGGAGGATAGAGTTTTTACCTTATAATAGCCAAAAATGCTTGGTACGTGAAATTTCATATTTTACTATTACTATAAGTGTATAGTGTAAAACATTTTCAAATATTAATGTATCAATCATAGACGACATGAGTGCCCCATCCCACTATGTCATCATACTAGGCTCTACAATCAAAACCGCAAAATGTCGTATTGAAATTGGATTTCCATCTGTGAACCAAGGCAAGGGATCGCCCTTACCGCTTTGAGACACTTTAGCCCGTGTCTCAGGATCAGAACGCATCGACCCTTGGAGTGACAGGGCCGGTCCACTCGATGTGGATTAAAATGCCTGAACACTATGTTTTCTCGTCCTATGGGGCATAAGTTTGGTCTGTATAAAGACCATATGAGACGAACCGAACTTCCCCGGTGAGGAAAGCACGGATAGAATTGATAACAAGGCACATCGGAACGCAGACAGAAGAACATTTCATTGTATATTACAACAATTCCATCAGATACAAGAATATACAGAGTATAAATGAATAATATACACATTTGATAAATATCAGAGATTTAAATTACATTTAAATACATCGCTGCGGAGAATAATACAAAACACAACTGAAAGTAATACACGGATACAGAGCTTTCCGAGCATCGTTCCAGCTGTAAATCAGGATCCTGTGAATATAAATCTGCAAAACCAAAACTACTAGCTGCCCGTGTCGAAAATAAGGGCACCCAGAGTTTAGGTTCAAACAATAAACTCCAAGTCAGTCATGTGACTGGTGTGAGAACTAAAACAGTTATTAGTCTTTATTTTAAAGTTCGGTAAATCAAGGGACCACGCCGTATAACACGGAACGGGTTTCCTCCCAAGAACACCAGTGCATAGAATAAACAACGCAATGCTTTTTCGAAAAATGAAGCTATTATAAGACCCAGGTCCCATCACACAATGCAACGCAAGCCGGAGGATAAAGTTTTCCCTTATAATAGCCAAACATGCTTAGTACGTTTAAAACAAATCATTTGATACTATAATAAGTGTATAGTGTCAAAACAATTTCAATCATAAATATCAATCATAGACGGCATGGGTACCATATATCATGTCGCCATACTAGTTCTACAATTAAAACCGCAATATCACGTATTGGAAATTGGACTTCCGTCATGAGTCGAGGCAAGGGGCAAGCTCCTCTCCAATTCGAGACACTCTAGCAAATGTCTCAGGACCCCACTATGATCCTTGGATCTTCAGGGCCGGTCCTCTCTTACTTTTGAAGATTAATTATTCCTGAACACACGTTTCCCGGTCCTAAGAGACCTATATCCGAGGTGCCTCGTATCCAACAACCACACAGGTGAAAAGTATATAAATGTCAGACAGTTTAAGCACTGACACCACCCATAGCTAGAAAGAAACGTCGTGCTCTCCCTGCAGTCACTATCCCGTTTTTGACTCATACCGAGGTGTGAGGCTCGCGAATTCACGTTATACAAAAAGCTGCGCCACACAGGCCGTGCTTTGATCATCAATCACAAGACTTTGCTTTTCAACAGAAGCCTTGATCAATTGCCACTTACGCGTGCCACACCGGCAATTCACTCCATGCGACTGATGTCTATCGATATACAACCTCTGAGCTCGTACGTCTCAGAGAAGGGCGTTAAGCAAGAGAATAAATTCTCCACCGCCAAACAGATGTATATTTAATAGAGATCAATCAACACAGAATAAAATCCAATGTCAGACACACAATCCATTTACAAGTTCGTTCTGGGTCTAAACGAAACCGGAGGCACTTTCCTCGCATATCCATCGATCTCCAAGTACGTCTGGACGATCACCAACTGTTTCCCTCATCTTGGGTGTACAGCCCAATCAAGATCATCAGTAATCACCCAAACGATGTGAAGACTTCCGGTGTTCAACCACCGTCTTCATCTTCGACTTATCGTCGAATCGGTTATTCAGAATGGGTATAAACCCGGCCTTTCCGAATAACCCACGTATATAATAAACAAATGTTACACAAACCCAACCAACGCCTCATTCCAATTCAGAATATTGTTTTATTCACAAAATCACATTCTTAGGGAAAGGTTCCCATTAATTTTATCAAAGATAAATTCTTCTAAATTTATTCTTTAATCTTTCTTTGGATATCATTTCAAACTAGTCGGGATTAGCGAACCACACCGAAGTAATTATTTATTTTATTTCCCAATCCCAACCTATTTATCCCATGGAGCAAAACAGGTAAGACTCCATATCTAACACCACGGTGCTATCGGTAAAGTTAATTACCATTTCACGTTCAAATCTAATTAAAGATTTAACTATCGCTTTGGAGCAAAACTGGTGGTACTCCATTCTCGATCACCTTTCAGATTTGATAATTTGAATTATCAATTCACATTTCAATCTAATTAAAGATTCATTAAAACTCCACTTAGTTTTAATCTTTTCAAAAATCAATATCCTATCTTTAACTGGGTTAAAGAACCAATGTCATCTAAAACACGATTCACGATAAACCCAAAACACATTTGATATTAAATACAAGGCTCTGAATAGAAGATATATCGGCTTATATTCAATATCAAATTCTACGACCAACAAATATCGTATTGGAAATAACGATATGAATATATCTTTCAAATCCCCATAACAATATCTGTATAATCACGAAATCCAACATCGAAATATTCCGAAGGTAATTTCGATTCAAATCCATCCCAATTCACATATTGGAAATTCTGATTATTTTTAAAACCACTTTCAAATTCAATTTATTTATTTCAAAAATAAATTGATTTTAATTCTAGTTCAAAACTAGTTCATTGCGATAAAAATCTATTTTTATCTTTTCAAATATTCACCTTTTCATCCCAATTTTCCCAAATCATTTCTTATGATTTTACGCAAATTATTGATATTTTTAATAATTTTATCATGGCCCGTACAGTCGATTTTCATCATCGGCCATCGAACTGCACTTACAGCGACCTTTTCCAAATTTGATTTGGACATAATTCCAAATCCAACCGTTAGATTTCTAATTTCAAATATTCGTTAGAAAGCTCTTTTGGATACGAACCCAACGGTTCCGGTTTCAGGAGAATCCGACTGTCAGATCTCCCGCAACGTCCATTCGAAATCAATGGTCGAAATTCACGAACTGCCGCGGCGCGGCTCGTTCTATTCAGGCCATTATATTATATATAATATATATTTTGTCGATTTCCTTTTAAAACGTATTTTATAAATTCGTTTTAAATTCGTTTTCGAAACGATTTCAACTTCCCTGTCAATTTCGAATCAAAATTGAATTTTCCTTTATAAATTCGTTTTAAATTCATTTCAAATTGATTTCAATTCAAATCGATTTTAATTCAATTTCAATTTCATTTCAATTCAATTCGAATTCATTTCAATTCAATTTAAATCCGAATTCATTTCAATATATTCGATTTTGAAATCACTTTTCAATGTTCATTATAAAAACGAGTATAATCGATATAAATATCGTTCATGTCAAAATGGCGCAACTCTAATCAACACGACTATATATATTTCAATAAATTCGTTATTCTATTCAACAAATGAATATTTATTCCATTCAAAACATGAATCTATATTTCTTTCAACACATGAATATTCTCAACACATGAGCACTGTCAACACAACTATTTTTGTTATTTAAAATATTTTATAAAATTATGGTATCTATCGTTTGATTTTTAAATCAGACTCCAACTGTAAAGTAGTAAGAGAATGATTTTAAATATGATAAAGATGTAAATTTTATTATTTAAAATATATTTTTTTTCAACACATGATTAATTTTCTATTCAACACATGAATATATACTTCATTCTATTCTTTATTTTCCCAATTGGAATGAGGCCCACTCGATTACCATATAATGTTAATTATATGGTTTCCATACAACACATGTATATAATCACAGCGATAAATAATTAATCATCATCCAAAGTGCACTACACTGTATAAGCATCAAATATAGATATCTAACGCTTATAACAGCCTGTCAATCAATCGATCGACATAGAACTAATTATTGGGATTAGTGTATGCCCAGTATCATCCCAATACCCGTGTGGGGTTTCAAATCAATAAACACAGATTTTTATTTACTCACGTACCCGTTAAAAATTATATTTTTAACTATATAAATATTTTTAACTATATAAATATTTTATTTCAAGTCACACAATCAATTTTCATCACAACAAACAATCAAACATACAAGCCATCCATGGTCTGTGGACGACGGGTGTCAGGTGCTACTAAGCACCGTCTGCATCCTAGTATATATTTTGACTAGAAAAACAAGATTAAAGGTGAGAAGTTCTCACAGAGGGTTCCACTCCGCCGTGCTTTGCTTTTTGAACTGCTGAACCGTCTGAATCTGCTTGCAATTCTTTTCATACTGTTCAAATAAAAATTATATTTTTATTGCTTCATTTCAATAAATAAATTCATATTTTTATTTCTTCTTTATATATATATATATATATATATATATATATATATATATATATATATTCGACACTTCATTCTATATAAAAATTATATTTTTATATTTCTACTTTATATGTAAAGATCGAATTTTTACTATCCATATAATATAAAAATCGTATTTTTATTCTCTTTATATTATAAAAATTTCGCCTTTGATTATATAAAAATGATAGTTTTATCTTCACATACAATAAAAATCATATTTTTCTATCGCTCTTCAAATTATAAAAATCATATTTTTATAATTCCTATAATACAAAAATCAAAATTTTAATATCTACATTATATAAAAATCATATTTTTATTTTGTTACATATATAAAGATAATATTTTTATATTCTATATTATATAAAAACTATATTTTTAATACTTCTACTTTATAAAAATCATATTTTTATATCTCCCACCTAATAAAGATCGAATTTTATTATCTATATTATATAAAAATTATATTTTTATTATCTCTACTACATAAAGTTAATATTTTTAGCCTTTCTATAATATAAAAATTATATTTTCGTGCTAATAAAAATCATAACTTCACGATGTTAAAAATCACTATTTTCTAATAAAAAAAACGCTACTTTATCATGTTAAAAATCATAGCTTTACTTTGTTAATATATATAAACTACATTATACAAGAAAGCTGATTTTTAAAAGTAAATCAAACAAGAAAACTTCACCTTTCTTTCCCCCTTTTTTTTATTGCAGGTGGGGCCACGGCTTGAGGATCGGCGTCAGCGTCACCAGGTGGGGGGGGGGGAGCTCCTGTTGGCGCGGTGGCTTTGGTCCAGCGCGTTCTGGCATGCGGAGGAGGATGGGGTCCATCGGAGAAAAGGGGGCGACAGTTTAAGGTGGGTGGATGTCGTTGGAGGGGGTGAGCGGGATTGGGGAGAGGAGAGTCGAGGGTGGAGGCGGCGGTGGGGCGTCACTCCAGCGAGGGGACGGTGGTTCTGGCGTCGATCGCCAGGAGGAGTCATGGTCGCCAGTTTTTTTTGTTTTTTTATTTCGAATGGATCGAGAATGAGGGCGGGGGGGGGGGGGGGGGGCAGAGGAAGTATGGAGAGGAAAGGGGGATTTTTATTTTTTTTAATTAATTTAATTAATTAAATTTCAAAAAGGTGTCTTTTTATATCGACCTCGAAACGAGGCCCACCGCTTATCGTCCATAGCGTATCACCCCCATTCCGAACACAATGGGATATGTATCGTAAGCTGATTCGATTGTTTCGATCAATTTTCGTCAAAATCAAAATATAACTCTATATATTGAATTTGAACACGCATTTCAATTTACCGGGATCACATACTAACTCGAAAAATTCCCGAAAAATATTTTCTAGCTTCGTATTGACGATACGGTCCTAACAAAACTAGTTTCGTCGAATTCTGAGACTGTTTGAAAAATGGCCATTTTCCAGTCGATTAAAATCAACTGAAACTGGTCAAATGTGTTTTCCTTTGCCACGCTCACATATTGATTCGAAAAATTATGAAATTTGAAACCTAGCCATGATTTGACATCCCGGATCCAACAAAAGTGGTTTCGTCGAAATCGGAGGTCGTTTGCAAAATGGCTATTTTTAGGGGCCTGAATTCCATAGCGACTATTCAGAATTTTCAACTGGACGTATCTTTTGATTCCCGCTATGAAATTTCAATTTTCTGGAATCATTGTAAAGATATTCTCAAATAGATTCTATTCTTTTTGGTTTCTCTAAAATCCGGATTATTTTCCTCCCGGTACATTCAATTGAAGTTTGAAATCGAATTATCTAACTACCACGCCATTTTCAATTCCTTTATAATTATAAATAAATATTTATATTCTAACGATGATCTATATAACTATATACATTCTAATTCTATTCAAAATAAATTTCTCGTCGATATTATTTAAAATAATTCATTTTTAAATATTCAAAATTCGCTAAAATTGCCAAAATAAAATTTTTAAACTGGCTCGCATTTTCCGGGTTGTTACATTCTCCCCCACTTAAAACTTTTCGTCCCCGAAAAGGAACGAAGCTGAAAGTTGTTTAACAAATCAACTCAACTTCCATCATTTTCGTTACGGCTTGAGTTCTTCAACATTTCAGTTTCTAAGAACTTTTCAAATTTTTCAAAAATTTGGCTAACACCCTAAATTTTCAAAAAAATTCGCCATAACCTCCCCTGCACCGGGGACTTCGGGATATTTCATATAGCCTCCCATGACCTTCTTCAACTCAAAAGAAAAGAAAAAGCCAATCGGCTCATAAAATCATCATCACCCAAACAAAACAGTAAATTATGGTAAACATGTACCTATTTGTCGGGCAAACAATTTTATTATTCTGCTCTAGCCTCCTTGCTATGACCTGTTCAATGTAAGTACATGTATATGCATGCAAATGCGACCAATTTTCAATACAATTCACTATTTTGTTCAATTAGGCTAAATGGTTCAAAATTGTCAAACAAACAACACAACCATCAATCATTTAGTAGATTATCATTTCAAATTCATAATTTGATATATATATATATATATATATATATACAGAAAATCATGTTTTTGATGCCAAATCACAACAATAAACCTATCTAGTTTTGGTTCTCACACCAGTCTAATGGAAATATATAGTTATCCCACTTTCGTCACTCGAACATGAATACTAATGACGATTAGTCAATCATCAGAATCATCTCCTGGCGACTAGAGCGTGATTCTATATCTATCCAGTATATTAAAACTTCGAATATACGTTCATAACGCGTATATGCAAAATATTTATATACTAGATTGTCCAAATTCAAAATAAATAAATATTCAAATACATATAAAACGGTTTAAATTTTCAAAACAATGTTGCTTTCATTTGAAAAATATATTCTTCACACTCGTTCTAGGATACTACTGATCCCATCTCTAACGAGCCATTCTAATTGGATATTACTAATCCAATATCTGATGAATTCTTTTGTATGGTTCTAATGTGTCTTGTTCTCGAGCTCTGTAAACCAAAGCTCCGATACAAAACTGAGATGACCCGAACTTCCCCGGTGAGGAAAGCACGGATAGAATTGAGAACAAGGCACATCGGAACGCAGACAGAAGAACATTTCATTGTATATTACAACAATTCCATCAAATACAAGAATATACAGAGTATAAATGAATAATATACACATTTGACAAATATCAGAGATTTAAATTACATTTAAATACATCGTAGCGGAAAATAATACAAAACACAACTGAAAGTAATACACGGATACAGAGCTTTCCGAGCATCGTTCCAGCTGTAAATCAGGATCCTGTGAATATAAATCTGCAAAACCAAAACTACTAGCTGCCCGTGTCGAAAATAAGGGCGCCCAGAGTTTAGGTTCAAACAATAAACTCCAGGTCAGTCATTTGACTGGTGTGAGAACTAAAACAGTTATTAATCTTTATTTTAAAGTTCGGTAAATCAAGGGACCACGCCGTATAACACGAAACAGGTTTCCTCCCAAGAACACCAGTGCATAGAATAAACAACGCAATGCTTTTTCGAAAAATGAAGCTATTATAAGACCCAGGTCCCATCACACAATGCAACGCAAGCCGGAGGATAGGGTTTACCCTTATAATAGCCAAACATGCTTAGTACGTTTAAAACAAATCATTCGATACTATAATAAGTGTATAGTGTCAAAACAATTTCAATCATAAATATCAATCATAAACGGCATGGGTACCATATATCATGTCGCCATACTACTTCTACAATTAAAACCGCAATATCATGTATTGGAAATTGGATTTCCGTCATGAGTCGAGGCAAGGGGCAAGCTCCTCTCCGATTCGAGACAATCTAGCAAATGTCTCAGGACCCCACTATGATTCTTGGATCTTCAGGGCCGGTCCTCTCTTACTTTTGAGGATTAATTATTCCTGAACACACGTTTCCCGGTCCTAACAGACCTATATCCGAGGCACCTCGTATCCAACAACCACACAGGTGAAAAGTATATAAATGTTAACCAGTTTAAGAACTGACACCACCCATAGCTAGAAAGAAACGTCGTGCTCTCCTTGCAGTCACTATCCCGTTTTTGACTCATACCGAGGTGTGAGGCTCGCGAATTCACGTCATACACAAAGCTGTGCCACACAGGCCGTGCTTTGATCATCAACAACAAGACTTTGCTTTTCAACAGAAGCCTTGATCAATTTCCACTTACGCGAGCCACATTGGCAATTCACTCAATGCGACTGATGTCTATCGATATACAACCTCTGAGCTCGTACATCTCAGAGAAGGGCGTCAAGCAAGAGAATAAATTCTCCGCCACCAAACAGATGTATATTAAATAGAGATCAATCAACACAGAATAAAATCCAATGTCAGACACACAATCCATTTACATGTTCGTTCTGGGTCTGAACGAAACCGGAGGCACTTTCCTGGCATATCCATCGATCTCCAAGTACATCTGGACGTTCACCAACTGTTTCCCTCATCTTGGGTGTACAGCCCAATCAAGATCATCAGTAATCACCCAAACGATGTGAAGACTTCCGGTCTTCAACCACCGTCTTCATCTTCGACTTATCGTCGAATCGGTTATTCAGAATGGGTATAAACCCGGCCTTTCCGAATAACCCACGTATATAATAAACAAATGTTACACAAACACAACCAACGCCTCATTCCAATTCAGAATATTGTTTTATTCACAAAATCACATTCTTAGGGAAAGGTTCCCATTAATTTTATCAAAGATAAATTCTTCTAAATTTATTCTTTAATCTTTCTTTGGATATCATTTCAAACTAGTCGGGATTAGCGAACCACACCGAAGTAATTATTTATTTTATTTCCCAATCCCAACCTATTTATCCCATGGAGCAAAACTGGTAAGACTCCATATCTAACAACACGGTGCTATCGGTAAAGTTAATTACCATTTCACGTTCAAATCTAATTAAAGATTTAACTATCGCTTTGGAGCAAAACTGGTGGTACTCCATTCTCGATCACCTTTCAGATTTGATAATTTGAATTATCAATTCACATTTCAATCTAATTAAAGATTCATTAAAACTCCACTTAGTTTTAATCTTTTCAAAAATCAATATCCTATCTTTAACTGGGTTAAAGAACCAATGTCATCTAAAACACGATTCACGATAAACCCAAAACACATTTGATATTAAATACAAGGCTCTGAATAGAAGATATATCGGCTTATATTCAATATCAAATTCTACGACCAACAAATATCGTATTGGAAATAACGATATGAATATATCTTTCAAATCCCCATAACAATATCTGTATAATCACGAAATCCAACATCGAAATATTCCGAAGGTAATTTCGATTCAAATCCATCCCAATTCACATATTGGAAATTCTGATTATTTTTAAAACCACTTTCAAATTCAATTTATTTATTTCAAAAATAAATTGATTTTAGTTCTTGTTCAAAACTAGTACATTGCGATAAAATTCTGTTTTTATCTTTTCAAATATTCACTTTTTCAGCCCAATTTTTCCCAAATCATTTCTTATGATTTTACACAAATTATTGATATTTTTAATAATTTTATCAAGGCCCGTACAGTCGATTTCCATCAACGGCCATCGAACTGCACTTACAGCGACCTTTTCCAAATTTGATTTAGACATAATTCCAAATCCAACCGTTAGATTTCTAATTTCAAATATTCGTTAGAAAGCTCTTTTCGATACGAACCCAACGGTTCCTGTTTCAGGAGAATCCGACGGTCGGATCTCCCGCAACGTCCATTCTAAGTCAATGGTCGAAATTCACGAACTGCCGCGGCGCGGCGCGTTCTATTCAGGCCAATATATAATATATATAATATATATTTTGTCGGTTTCCTTTTAAAACGTATTTTACAAATTCATTTTAAATTCGTTTTCGAAACGATTTCAACTTCCCTTTTAATTTCAAATCAAAATTGAATTTTCCTTTATAAATTCGTTTTAAATTCATTTCAAATTGATTTCAATTCAAATCGATTTTAATTCAATTTCAATTTCATTTCAATTCAATTTCAATTCGAATTCATTTCAATTCAATTTAAATCCGAATTCATTTCAATATATTCGATTTTGAAATCACTTTTCAATGTTCATTATAAAAACGAGTATAATCGATATAAATATCGTTCACGTCAAAATGGCGCAACTCTAATCAACACGGCTATATATATTTCAATAAATTCGTTACTCTATTCAACAAATGAATATTTATTCCATTCAACACATGAATCTATATTTCTTTCAACACATGAATATTCTCAACACATGAGCACTGTCAACACAACTATTTTTGTTATTTAAAATATTTTATAAAATTATGGTATTTATCGTTTGATTTTTAAATCAGACTCCAACTGTAAAGTAGTAAGAGAATGATTTTAAATATGATAAAGATGTAAATTTTATTATTTAATTTTTTTTTCAACACATGATTATTTTTCTATTCAACACATGAATATATACTTCATTCTATTCTTTATTTTCCCAATTGGAATGAGGCCCAATCGATTACCATATAATGTTAATTATATGGTTTCCATACAACACATGTATATAATCATAGCGATAAATAATCAATCATCATCCAAAGTGCACTACACTGTATAAGCATCAAATATAGATATCTAACGCTTATAACAGCCTGTCAATCAATCGATCGACATAGAACTAATTATTGGGATTAGTTTATGCCCAATATCATCCCAATACCCGTGTGGGGTTTCAAATCAATAAACACAGATTTTTATTTATTCACATACCCGTTAAAAATTATATTTTTAATGATAAAATATTTTTAACTATATAAATATTTTATTTCACGTCACACAATCAATTTTCATCACAACAAACAATCAAACATACAAGCCATCCATGGTCTGTGGACGACGGGTGTCGGGTGCTACTAAGCACCGTCTACATCCTAGTATATATTTTAACTAGAAAAACAAGATTAAAGGTGAGAAGTTCTCACAGAGGGTTCCACTCCGCCGTGCTTTGCTTTTTGAACTGCTGAACCGTCTGAATCTGCTTGCTGTTCTTTTCATACTGTTCAAATAAAAATAATATTTTTATTGCTTCATTTCAATAAATAAATTCATATTTTTATTTCTTCTTTATATATATTTTTTCGACGCTTCATTCTATATAAAAATTATATTTTTATATTTCTACTTCATATGTAAAGATCGAATTTTTACTATCCATATAATATAAAAATCGTATTTTTATTCTCTCTATATTATAAAAATTTCGCCTTTGATTATATAAAAATGATAGTTTTATCTTCACATACAATAAAAATCATATTTTTCTATCGCTCTCCAAATTATAAAAATCATATTTTTATAATTCCTATAATATAAAAATCAAATTTTTAATATCTACATTATATAAAAATCATATTTTTATTTTGTTACATATATAAAGATAATATTTTTGTATTCTATATTATATAAAAACTATATTTTTAATACTTCTACTTTATAAAAATCATATTTTTATATCTCCCACTTAATAAAGATCGAATTTTATTATCTATATTATATAAAAATTATATTTTTATTATCTCTACTACATAAAGATAATATTTTTAGCCTTTCTATAATATAAAAATTATATTTTTGTGCTAATAAAAATCATAACTTCACGATGTTAAAAATCACTATTTTCTAATAAAAAAAACGCTACTTTATCATGTTAAAAATCATAGCTGTACTTCATTAATATATATAAACTACGTTATACAAGAAAGCTGATTTTTAAAAGTAAATCAAATAAGAAAACTTCACCTTTCTTTCCCCCTTTTTTTTATTGCAGGGGGGGCCACGGCTTGAGGATCGGCGTCAGCGTCACCAGGTGGTTGGGGGGGGAGGGGGGAGCTACTGCTGGCGCGGTGGCTTTGGTCCAGCGCGTTCTGGCATGTAGAAGAGGATGGGGTCCATCCGAGAAAAGGGGGCGGTGGATTTAAGGGGGGTGGATGTCGTCGGAGGGGGTGAGCAGGATTGGGGAGAGGAGAGGAGAGGGTGGAGGCGGCGGTGGGGCGTCACTCCGGCGAGGGGGCTGTGGTGCTGGCGTCGATCGCCAGGAGGAGTCGCGGTCGCCAATTTTTTTTTATTTCGAATGGATTGAGAATGAGGGGGGGGGGGGGCAGAGGAAGTATGGAGAGGAAAGGGGGATTTTTATTTTATTTAATTAATTTAATTTCAAAAAGGTGTCTTTTTATATCGACCTCGAAACGAGGCCCACCACCTATCGTCCATAGCGTATTACCCCCATTCCGAACACAATGGGATATGTATCGTAAGCTGATTCGATTGTTTCGATCAGTTTTCGTAAAAATCAAAATATAACTCTATATATTGAATTTGAACGCGCATTTCAATTTACTAGGATCACATACTAACTTGAAAAATTCCCGAAAAATATTTTTTGGCTTCGTATTGACGATACGGTCCTAACAAAACTAGTTTCGTCGAATTCTGAGACCGTTTGAAAAATGGCCATTTTCCAGTCGATTAAAATCAACTAAAACTGGTCAAATGCGTTTTCCTTTGCCAAACTCACATATTGATTCGAAAAATTATGAAATTTGAAACCTAGCAATGATTTTACATCATGGATCCAACAAAAGTGGTTTCGTCGAAATCCGAGGTCGTTTTCAAAATGGCTATTTTTAGGGGCCTGAATTCCATAGCGACTATTCAGAATTTTCAACTGGACGTATCTTTTGATTCCCGCAATGAAATTTCAATTTTATGGATTTGTTGTAAAGATATTCTCAAATAGATTCTATTATTTTTGGTTTCGCTAAAATCCGGATTACTTTGCACCCGGTACATTCAATTGAAGTTTGAAATCGAATTATCGAACTACCGCGCCATTTTCAATTCCTTTATAATTATAAATAAATATTTATATTCTAACGACGATCTATATAACTATATACATTCTAATTCTATTCAAAATAAATTTCTCGTCGATATTATTTAAAATAATTCATTTTAAATATTCAAAATTCGCTAAAAATGCCAAAATAAAAATTTTAAACTGGCTCGCATTTTCCGGGTTGTTACACCATATCATCCATCGGCCCCGCAGTGTCGATATATCTGAGAGCGCCTTGCTATCCATATCCATATAAGTAAAACATCTGGGCGTGCAAAACCCAGACACCACTCCTAGCTAGAAGGAAACACATGCCCTCCCTGAAGCCCTCTCTCGTTTCTGGTTCACACCGTGGTGCGAGGCTCGCGAATTAACGCTAAACAAAGCTATGCTATATTAAAGTCATGATTTGATCATCAACCACAAGACTCTGCTTTTCAACAGAAGCCTTGATCATTTGCATCTCAGCATGTCACACAGGCAATTCACGCTAGGCAACCGATGTTTATCAATCAAACTGAGTGAAATCCGATGTCAGACACACATCCATTTACTAGTTCGCTCTGGGTTTGAACGAAACCGAAGGCACCTTATTCCTCGTCCCGTATGTCCAATACAGGAGAGAGGCCCTCACATATCCGGTCGATCTCTAAGTACGCCTGGACAATTACCACTTATTACCTTGTCTTGGGTGTATAACCCAATCAAGACATCAGTAATCATCCAAATGATGTGAAGACCTCCGGTCTTCAACTACCGTCTTCCTCTCGGCTCATCGTCGATTCAGTTATTCAGAATGGGACAAGCCCGATCTTTCTGAATAACTCGTGTATATAATAAATAAGTGTTATAAAAACACAACATACGCCTCATTCCAATTCAGAATATACTATTATTTAAATATTCATATCCCTTGGGAAAGGTTCCCATTAATTTTATCAAAGATAAATTCTTTAAAATTTATTCTTTAATCTTCCTTTGTAAATCAATTCGAACCAAATTATGGTTTATCCAATTTAGTCTGGATTAGCGAACCTTACTGAAGTAATCATTTGTTTTAATTTCCCAATCCTAACCTATTCATCCCATGAAGTAAAACTGGTAATACTTCATATCTAACACCACGGTGTTATCGGTAAATTCAATTACCATTTCACATTCAAATCTAATTAAAGATTTAACTATCTCCTGGAGTAAAACTGGTGGTACTCCATTCTCGATCATTTTTCGAATTTGATAATTTTTGTTATCAGATTCACCTTTCAATCTATTTAAAGATTCATTAAAACTCTATTTCAGTTTTAATTTCCAAAAATCATTACTTAATGATTATTCAAAGTTAAGAAATAAATCTTATCTTTAACTAGGTTAAAGAACTAGTGTCATCTAAAACACAGCTCACGATAAACCCAAAATCACATTCCATTAACAATGGAATCTTCACGGAAAACGGATCAATATATATAATCGACATGAATTTCTATATCCAACCGATACTATAAATGGAATAACGGAAAAGCCTCTTAAATTCCGTATATAGTAACAGTCTTCCTCCACAGAAGTCCACTTCGATTATTACCAAATCGAATTCCATTCCATTCCAATTTATTTTATTAAATTGGAAAACTTCACTTTGGAAAATTTCCTTTAAATCTTAACAAAAGATTTACAAATTCCAAATATCATATTTCACTGTAAATCGGGTTAACGAACGAATGTCTTTAAAAACACAGTTCACGGTAAACCCAATTCACATTCCATTTTATTCCAATTATTAAATATAATTGGAAACTCTAACAATCTTAATTAAATGATTTATTCTCTTCACATGGGGTTCAAGAACAGTGTTACTGAAGACACCGTTCACAACAAACCCAAAATCCCATTTGATATTAAATACAAGGCTCTGAATAGAAAATATATCGGCTTATAATCAATATCAAATAATACAACCAACAAATATCGTATTGGAAATAACAATATAAATTTCTCTTTCAAATTTCCATAACAATATCTGTATAATCACGAAATCCAACATCGCAATACTCCGACGACAATTTCGATTCAAATCCATTTCAATTTATATATTGGAAATCTTTGTTATTTTTAAAACCATTTCAAATCCAATTTATTTATTTAAAAATATTGGATTATAATTCTAATTAATAACTAGTTCATTTCGATAAAAATCTATTTTTATATTTTCAAATATGGAATTTTTCATCCTAATTCTTCCTAAATCATTTCTTATGATTTTACACTAATTATTGATATTTTTAATAATTTTATCAAGGCCCGTACAGTCGATTTCCATAAACGGCCATCGAACTGCACTTAAGCGACCTTTTCCAAATTTGATTTGGACATAATTCCAAATCCAGCCGTTAGATTTCAAATCTCTAATATTCTTTAGAAAGCTCTTTTCGATACGAACCCAATGGTTCCAGTTTTAGGAGAATCCGACGGTCGAATCTCCCGTAATGTCCATTCGAAGTCAATGGTCGAAATTCGCGAACTGCCGCAGTGCGACGCGTTCTATTCAGGCCATTATATCATATATATAATATATATATATATAATATATATTTCATCGATTTCCATTTAAAACGTATTTTATAAATCATTTTAAATTCGTTTTCAAAACGATTTCAACTTCATATTCAATTTCAAATCAAAATTGAATATTCCATATCATTAATATATAAATGATAATATTTTCAAAACATTAGATTTTGAAATCAATTCCTTTTCGATATTCACAATAAAAATGAATAAAATCGATATAAATGTCGTTCACGTCAAAATGGCGTTAATCTAGTCAATACGACTTTACATATTTTTATATATTCGTGTCCATCCCAAATCGGACATCAAAATCAGATTTTGATTCTTTTCTAAATATTATTTTAAAATATTTGTTATTTTAAAATAGTGAAAATTAGGCTCACATCCTTAAAACCAAAATTAATTAGACTCACATCTTCCCCTTTTCAAACATATAAATTTCATCCCTATTTTCAAATAGCGGTTCTTTTTTTTCCACTAATGCCCTTTTTCGTTAATTGATGTCATAATTAAAATAATACTGTGAAAACCCGTAACTTCCCCGTAAAGGAAAGCGTCGGATAGTTCGAGAACAAACCACCGCAGAACACATACAGATGAACATTTCATTGTATATTACAACAATGCATCAGATTACAAGAATATACAGAGTATGAATGAATATTACATAGAAATATCAGAGATTTAAATTACATTTAAATACATAGCAGCGGAAAATAATACAATACACAACTAGAATGAGATATACGGATACAAAGCTTTCCGGATATCGTTCCAGCTGTAAACCAGGATCCTGTGAATAAAAATCTGCAAAAACCAAAACTACTAGCTGCCCGTGTCAAAATAAGGGCACCCAGAGTTTAGGTTAAAACAATAAACTCCAGGTCAGTCATGTGACTGGTGTGAGAACTAAAACAGTTAATCTTTATTTTTAAAGTTAGGTAAATCAAGGGACCACGCCGTATAACATGGAACGGGTTTCCTCCCAAGAATACCAGTGCATAAAACAAACAGCGCAATGCTAAATAAAGAAAAATGAAGCTGTTATAAGACCCAGGTCCCATCACACAATGCAACGCAGCCGAGGATAGGGTTTTCCCTTATAACATCCAAAGAATGCTTGATACGGTTAAAACAAATCGTTTGATACTATTATAAGTGCGTAGTGTATAAAACAACTTCAAATCATAAGTATCAATCATAGGCGGCATGAGCGCCCCATCCCACTATGTCGCCATACTAGGTTCTACAAATAAAACAGCAAATGTCGCGTATTTGGAAATTGGATTTCCGTCTATGAACCGAGGCCAGGGATCGTCCTCCACCGATTCGTGACTCTCTAGCCCGAGCCATAGGAACAGCCGCAACTGCCCCATGGAGCGACAGGGCCGGTCCACCGATGTGGATTATAGTGTCCGAACAATACGTTTCCCCGCCCTTTGCGGCGTAAATGAGCCAACTAAATGACTCCATCGGTTCGAGAACGACCGATCAATCCGAGGCGCCTCGCAACAGCAACAACCACATAAGTCAAACTCGTCAGGGCGTGTAAAACCACTGACACCACTTCTAACTAGAAAGAAACGCATGCCCTCCCTGAGGTCGTCTCCCGTTTTTGGTTCATACCTGGTGTGAAACTCGCGAAGTAAACGTTACACAAAGCTACGCCACAAAGGCCGTGCTTTGATCATCACCACAAGACTTTGCTTTTCAACAGAAGCCTCGATCAATTGCCACTTAGGCATGCCACACAGGCAATTCACTCCATGCGTTTGATATCCATCAATATATAACCCCTAAGCTCGTACGTCTCAAAGAAGGGCGTTAAGCAAGAGAATAAATTTCCGCCGCCAAACAGATATATATTTAATAGAGATCAATCACACGGACTAAAATCCAATGTCAGACACACAGTCCATTTACAAGTCCGTTCTGGGTCTGAACGAAACCGGAGGCACCTAGTACCCCGCATATCCATCGATCTCCAAGTACGTCTGGACGATCACTAACTGTTTCTATCTTCTTGGGTGTACAGCCCAATCAAGATCATCAGTAATCACCCAAACGACGTGAAGACCTCCGGTCTTCGACCATCGTCTTCGTCTTCGACTTATCGTCGTATCAGTTATTCAGAATGGGATAAACCCGGTCTTCCCGAATAACTCGCGTATATTTTAAATAAGTGTTACACAAACACAACATACGCCTCATTCCAATTCATCAGTCACTAACCGTAAATTAATCAAGAGAATAATTCCCCAAATATTAACCCCTAAGGCCGAAACCAACATCAGATCAATATCCAGAAAACCATTCTGCTTGGCTAACCGACAGTTAGTTTCTAAATTTCACATTCATAGGGAAGGGTTCCCATTAATTTTATCCAAGATAAATTTCTTGAATTTATTCTTTAATCTATTTTTGAATATCAATTCAAAACAAGTCGGGATTAGCGAACCTTACCGAAGTAATCATTTGTTTTAATTTCCCAATCCCAACCTATTCATCCCATGAAGTAAAACTGGTAATACTTCATATCTAACACCACAGTGTTATCGGTAACTTCAATTACCATTTCACGTTCAAATCTAATTAAAGATTTAACTATCGCCTGGAGCAAAACTGGTGATACTCCATTTTCGATCATTTCAACCTAATTAAAGATTCATTAAAACTCCACTTAGTTTTAATCTTCGACTGGGTTAAAGAATCAGTGTCATTTAAAACACAGTTCACGATAAACCCAAAATCACATTCATTAATTATCGGGTTAAAGAACGAGTGTTATTTAAAACACTGTTCACGATAAACCCAAAAATCAATATCGATTCAATACCAATTAAATATTATTTAATTGGTACTCTTCATTAAATCTAAATAAAAAGATTTAATCTTTTCTCAACTGGGTTCAAGAACAGTGTTAGTGAAGACACCATTCACGACAAACCCAAATCACATTTGATATTCAATACAAGTCTCTGAATAGAAAATATATCGGCTTATATTCAATATCAAATTCTACGACTAACAAATATCGCATTGGAAATAACGATATATATATATATATATATATATATATCTTTCAAATTTCAATAACAACATTTGTATAATCACGAAATCCAACATCGAAATATTCCGAAGACAATTTCGATTCAAATCCATTCCAATGCAATCATTGGAAATTTTGGTTATTTTCAAAACCATTTCAAATTCAATTTATTTATTTAAAAATAAATAGAATTATAATTCTAGTTCAAAACTAGTTCATTTCGATAAAAATCTATTTTTATCTTTTCAAATATGGAGTTTTTCATCCCAATTCTTTCTAAATCATTTCTTATGATTTTACACAAATTATTACTATTTTTAATAATTTTATCAAGGCCCGTAAAGTCGATTTCCATCAACGGCCATCGAACTGCACTTACAGCGACCTTTTTCAAATTTGATTTGGACGTAACTCCAAATCCAACCGTTAGATTTCAAATTTCTAATATTCGTTAGAAAGCTCTTTTCGATACGAACCCAACGGTTCCGGTTTTAGGAGAATCCGACGGTCGGATCTCCCGTAATGTCCGTTTGAAATAAATGGTCGAAATTCACGAACTGCCGCGGCGCGGCGCGGCGCGTTCTATTCAGGCCATTATATTATATATATAATATATATAATATATATTTCGTCGATTTCTATTTAAAACGAATTAAATAAATAGTTTTAAAATTCGTTTCAAAAGCAATTTCAACTTCCATTTCAATTCAAATCAAAATTGAATTCTTCTTTATAAATTCGTTTTAAAATTCATTTCTATTCAATTCAAATCTCAATTCAATTTGAATTTATTTCAATTCGCTTTCAATTCAATTTGAATTCGTTTTCAATTCAATTCATTTCGAAATCGTTTTTAATTCAATTCATTTCGAAATTGTTTTTAATTCAATTCATTTCGAAATTGTTTTTAATTCAATTCATTTCGAAATCGTTTTTAATTCAATTCATTTCGAAATCGTTTTTAATTCAATTCATTTCGAAATCGTTTTTAATTCAATTCATTTCGAAATCGTTTTTAATTCAATTCATTTCGAAATGAATAAAATTGATATAAATATCGTTCACGTCAAAATGGCGTCAATCTAATCAACACGGCTTCATAAATTTCTATTTTCAAATATTCTATTTCAAATATTTCTTTTTCAAAATAGTTGTTATTATCAAAATATTTCGTTCAACACATGACCAATCTCAATGGATGAGTATTGTCAACACATGAACCTTTATTTTATATTGATAAAGATGTAAATTTTATTACTAAAATATTTCGTTCAACACATGACCAATCTCAATGGATGTGTACTGTCAACACATGAACCTTTATTTTATATTGATAAAGATGTAAATTTTATTACTAAAATATTTCATTCAACACATGACCAATCTCAATGGATGAGTACTGTCAACACATGAACCTTTATTTTATAATATTCTTTATTTTTCAAATTGGAATGAGGCCCAGTCAATTACCATATAAAGTTAATTATATGGATTTTCATGCATTACACACATATCATAGCATTGAAAAATAATCAACCATCAACCAAAGTGCACTACACTGTATAAGTATCAAATATAGATATCTAACGCTTATAACAGCCTGTCAATCAATCGATCGACATATTTAATCAATCAGGATGAGTGAACTTCAAATTTCATCCCAACACCCGTGTGGGGTTTCAAACAATCAAACACATATTTTATTTGTGTAGTTGGGCGATGTGTAAAATTTATCGACCCAATCAATGTCCTTCAAATAGGTGTACATAAACAAACCGTCTGGTTTGTAAATGAATATTTTATTTCATTCACTTCACGTTAAAAAAATATATTTTTAACGATAAAACATTTTATTTTAACATATGAATTTCTATTCAGTTCATTCTTTAAATAAAATGGTATTTTTATTTTCTAACATATTTTAGAAAATTTCGGCGGCATAATGGCACGATACTAGAAACGGGACGAGGCCCAGCCTTATCCCCGGTCTAGTGAAGGCCCACGCCATTCACACATCAATCAAATTCACCAAACAACCAAACAATTCAATTTCAATCAAATAATCTAACTAATTTTTGCAATCAAACAAACAAGTCCATGGTCTGTGGACGATTGTGTCGGGTGCTACTAAGCACCGTCTGCATCCTAGTATATATATATAACTAGAAAAAGAGATTGAAAGGTGAGAAATTCTCACATATTTGCTAAACCAGACGCCTCGGCTCTTCTTTGCAGAAATCTTCATCGCTATCGCATCTTTTGTTACTTTCGTCGCCCGTATACACTGTATATATAAAAATCACATTTTTTCTTTGTTATTTGATGTTCAATATATAAAAATCATATTTTTACTTCGAAGTTCAATATATAAAAATCATATTTTTACTTCGATGTTCAATATATAAAAATCATATTTTTATTTCGATGTTCAATATATAAAAATCATATTTTTACTTCGAAGTTCAATATATAAAAATCATATTTTTACTTCGAAGTTCAATATATAAAAATCATATTTTTACTTCGAAGTTCAATATATAAAAATCATATTTTTACTTCGATGTTCAATATATAAAAATCATATTTTTATCACGCTATTTTCCATATAAAGATTTCGCCTTTTCCAAAATAAAGATGTTGCCTTTCGAATTTAAAGATTTCATCTTTATAAAAATCTCATTTTTATTTTTCTACACATATAAAGATGATATTTTTAATATTCCTATCATGTAAAAATTATATTTTTAATCCACAACATAAACAAAAATCTTATTTATATTACTTCTATATAGTAAAGATTATCTATATTTTTATAAAAACAGTTGTCAATTTTAGTTTCAAAAACAATGTTATTTCAGTTTCAAAACAATGTCAATTCTTGTTTTTGAACAATGTAATTTCTGTTTTTAAACAATTTATTTATATACTAATTAACACATTAATTAAGTTTAAAAATAAAATTAATTACCTTCTTAAATGTCAAAGAAGCGTTGTTTCCTGTACAATTCCACGGTCTGGAAAACCATTGCTCGATCCACGAACCTCGTCGTCGTCGCCACTGTACGCCTCCTGATGATGATCGGACCCCACCGCATGAAGCCCCTTCGCGATGCCTTCCTATGCCAGCCGTGGTGGTGGACTTGGCGGCCATCTCGTGACAGAAAACGAGCTCGACGGCGGTAGTTTTACGCCCTGAATCCGTGCTCCTCTGTTTCCCAACTCCGATCAAACCAGTGTAGGATTAAAGAGGGGAGAAAGTTGTTGAATTTTTGCTTTGGTTTCATTTTGAAATTTTAAATATCGGAGGAGTAATCGGCGATTTAGTTTCAGAGCTCCACAGCCCTTCATCGAAGAAGAACGGCGACCTGATTAATAAATTAGGGTTTTCAATTTCTTTTGAGATATTTATACTATTTTTAAATTATTATTTTATTCGAAAAGGGTGTTTTCACATACGAACTCCAAACGAACTCCAACGAATGTCACCCCTAGCACATTACCCTCATTCCGAGCACGATGGGATATGTACCGCAGGCCAATTCGACCGTTACGATCTGTTTCTGTTGAATTTAAAATATAAATCTTTATATATTCAATTTAAACGCACATTTCAATTCCCCCGGACCACATACAGTCTCTAAAAATTCCAGAAAAATATTTTCTAGCTTCGTATTGACGATACTGTCTTAACAAAACTAGTTTCATCGAATTCTGAGACCGTTGGAAAAATGGCCATCTTCCAGTCGATTAAAATCAACTAAAACTGGTCAAACGCGTTTTCCTTTGCCACGCTCACATATTGGTTCGAAAAATTATGAAACTTAAAACCTAGCAATAATTTTACATCACGGACCCAACAAAAGTGGTTTCGTCGAAATCCGAGGTCGTTTGCAAAATGGCTATTTTTAAGGGCCTGAATTCCATAGCGACTATTCAGAATTTTCAACTGGACATCTCTTTTGATTCCCGTTATGAAATCTCGATTCTTCGGATTCGCTGGAAAGATATTATCAATTAGATTCCATTATTTTTGGTTTCACTAAAATCCGGATTGTTTTGCACCCGGTACATTCTATTGAAGTTTGAAATCGAATTATCGAACTACCGCGCCATTTTCAATTCCTTATATAATTATATATAAATATATATATTCTAACGACGGCGTATATAATATATACATTCGATTTATATTCAAAATAATTTTTTCGTCGATATTATTTAAAATAATTCATTTTAAATATTCAAAATTTGATAAAATTGCCCAAATAAAATTTTTAAACTGGCCCAGATTTTCAGGTTGTTACAATCTTCCCCACTTAAAACTTTTCGTCCCCGAAAAGGAACAAAGTCGAAAGTGGTTTGATTAATCAACACTACGTTCGATCTGGCTTCTATTCTCCAACTTTTCAGTTTCTTTCAAATTTTCAAAAATTTGGCTAACACCCTAAATTTTCGAAAAATTTCGCCATAACCTCCCCTACACCGGGAGCATCGGAGAATTTCAAATAGCTTCCCCGGTCCTTCAGATCTCAAAAAGAAAAAGAAAAAGCCAAGCGGCTAGCAAATAGGCTCATAAAATCATCATCACCCAAACAAAACAGTAAATTATGTAGTAAACATGTACCTATTTGTCGGGCAAACAAATTTTATTCTCTGGCTCTAGCCTCCTTGCTATGACCTGTTCAATGATATACTTGTATATGCAAGCAAATGCAAATAATTCTCAATACAGTTCAGTATTTGGTTCAATTAGGCAAAATGGTTAAAATTTAGCAAACAAATAAACAAACAACACAAACATCAATCAATTAGTGAATTAACGTTTCAAATTCATAATTTTGATATATATACTGAAAATCTTGTTTTTGATGCCAATTCACAACAAAGTGTTCTAGCTATATAAGTTTTGGTTCTCACACCAGTCTAATGGAAATATATAGAAATCACACCTTCGAAACACGAACATAATTATTGATGATGCCATGGTCATTATCAACATCATCTCCGGGCGACTAGAGTGTGATTCTATATCTATTCAATATATTAAAACTTTGAATATACGTTTGCAAGGCGTATATGCAAATTCTTTATATACTGAATTGTCCAAAATCAATATAAACAAATAATCAAATACGAATAGTTGATTTAAATTTTCAAAACTAAATTTGTTTTTACTTTAAAAATATACTCTTCACACGTTCTAGGATACTACTGATCCTATCTCTCACGAGTCATTCTAATTGGATATTACTAATCCAATATCTGATGAATTCTTTCGTACGGTTCTAATGTGCCTTGTTCTCTGCTTTGTAAACCAAAGCTCTGATACCAACTGTGAAAACCCGTAACTTCCCCGTAAAGGAAAGCGTCGGATAGTTCGAGAACAAACAACAGCAAAACACATATAGAAGAACATTCCATTGTATATTACAACAATGCATCAGATTACAAGAATATACAGAGTATGAATGAATATTACACAGAAATATCAGAGATTTAAATTACATTTAAATACATAGCAGCGGAAAATAATACAATACACAACTAGAATGAGATATACGGATACAAAGCTTTCCGGATATCGTTCCAGCTGTAAACCAGGATCCTATGAATAAAAATCTGCAAAAACCAAAACTACTAGCTGCCCGTGTCAAAATAAGGGCACCCAGAGTTTAGGTTAAAACAATAAACTCCAGGTCAGTCATGTGACTGGTGTGAGAACTAAAACAGTTAATCTTTATTTTTAAAGTTAGGTAAATCAAGGGACCACGCCGTATAACACGGAATGGGTTTCCTCCCAAGAATACCAGTGCATAAAACAAACAGCGCAATGCTAAATAAAGAAAAATGAAGCTGTTATAAGACCCAGGTCCCATCACACAATGCAACACAGCCGAGGATAGGGTTTTCCCTTATAACAGCCAAAGAATGCTTGATACGGTTAAAACAAATCGTTTGATACTATTATAAGTGCATAGTGTATAAAACAACTTCAAATCATAAGTATCAATCATAGGCGGCATGAGCGCCCCATCCCACTATGTCGCCATACTAGGTTCTACAAATAAAACCGCAAATGTCGCGTATTTGGAAATTGGATTTCCGTCTATGAACCGAGGCCAGGGATCGTCCTCCACCGATTCGTGACTCTCTAGCCCGAGCCACAGGAACAGCCGCAACTGCCCCATGGAGCGACAGGGCCGGTCCACCGATGTGGATTATAGTGCCTGAACAATACGTTTCCCCGCCCTTTGGGGCGTAAATGAGCCAACTAAATGACTCCATCGGTTCGAGAACGACCGATCAATCCGAGGCGCCTCGCAACAGCAACAACCACATAAGTCAAACTCGTCAGGGCGTGTAAAACCACTGACGCCACTTCTAACTAGAAAGAAACGCATGCCCTCCCTGAGGTCCTCTCCCGTTTTTGGTTCATACCGGGTGTGAAACTCGCGAAGTAAACGTTACACAAAGCTACGCCACAAAGGCCGTGCTTTGATCATCACCACAAGACTTTGCTTTTCAACAGAAGCCTCGATCAATTGCCACTTAGGCATGCCACACAGGCAATTCACTCCATGCGTTTGATATCCATCAATATATTACCCCTGAGCTCGTACGTCTCAGAGAAGGGCGTTAAGCAAGAGAATAAATTCTCCGCCGCCAAAAAGATATATATTTAATAGAGATCAATCACACGGACAAAAATCCAATGTCAGACACACAGTCCATTTACAAGTCCGTTCTGGGTCTGAACGAAACCGGAGGCACCTAGTACCCCGCATATCCATCGATCTCCAAGTACGTCTGGACGATCACTAAATGTTTCCATTTTCTTGGGTGTACAGCCCAATCAAGATCATCAGTAATCACCCAAACGACGTGAAGACCTCCGGTCTTCGACCATCGTCTTCGTCTTCGACTTATCGTCGTATCAGTTATTCAGAATGGGATAAACCCGGTCTTCCCGAATAACTCGCGTATATTTTAAATAAGTGTTACACAAACACAACATACGCCTCATTCCAATTCATCAGTCACTAACCGTAAATTAATCAAGTGAATAATTCCCCAAATATTAACCCCTAAGGCCGAAACCAACATCAGATCAATATCCAGAAAACCATTCTGCTTGGCTAACCGACAGTTAGTTTCTAAATTTCACATTCATATGGAGGGGTTCCCATTAATTTTATCCAAGATAAATTTCTTGAATTTATTCTTTAATCTATTTTTGAATATCAATTCAAAACTAGTCGGGATTAGCGAACCTTACCGAAGTAATCATTTGTTTTAATTTCCCAATCCCAACCTATTCATCCCATGAAGTAAAACTGGTAATACTTCATATCTAACACCACAGTGTTATCGGTAACTTCAATTACCATTTCACGTTCAAATCTAATTAAAGATTTAACTATCGCCTGGAGCAAAACTGGTGATACTCCATTTTCGATCATTTCAATCTAATTAAAGATTCATTAAAACTCCACTTAGTTTTAATCTTCGACTGGGTTAAAGAATCAGTGTCATTTAAAACACAGTTCACGATAAACCCAAAATCACATTCATTAATTATCGGGTTAAAGAACGAGTGTTATTTAAAACACTGTTCACGATAAACCCAAAAATCAATATCGATTCAATACCAATTAAATATTATTTAATTGGTACTCTTCATTAAATCTAAATAAAAAGATTTAATCTTTTCTCAACTGGGTTCAAGAACAGTGTTAGTGAAGACACCATTCACGACAAACCCAAATCACATTTGATATTAAATACAAGTCTCTGAATAGAAAATATATCGGCTTATATTCAATATCAAATTCTACGACTAACAAATATCGCATTGGAAATAACGATATATATATATATATCTTTCAAATTTCCATAACAACATTTGTATAATCACGAAATCCAACATCGAAATATTCCGAAGACAATTTCGATTCAAATCCATTCCAATGCAATCATTGGAAATTTTGGTTATTTTCAAAACCATTTCAAATTCAATTTATTTATTTAAAAATAAATAGAATTATAATTCTAGTTCAAAACTAGTTCATTTCGATAAAAATCTATTTTTATCTTTTCAAATATGGAGTTTTTCATCCCAATTCTTTCTAAATCATTTCTTATGATTTTACACAAATTATTACTATTTTTAATAATTTTATCAAGGCCCGTACAGTCGATTTCCATCAACGGCCATCGAACTGCACTTACAGCGACCTTTTTCAAATTTGATTTGGACGTAACTCCAAATCCAACCGTTAGATTTCAAATTTCTAATATTCGTTAGAAAGCTCTTTTCGATAAGAACCCAACGGTTCCGGTTTTAGGAGAATCCGACGGTCGGATCTCCCGTAATGTCCGTTTGAAATAAATGGTCGAAATTCACGAACTGCCGCGGCGCGGCGCGTTCTATTCAGGCCATTATATTATATATATAACATATATAATATATATTTCGTCGATTTCTATTTAAAACGAATTATATAAATAGCTTTAAAATTCGTTTCAAAAGCAATTTCAACTTCCATTTCAATTCAAATCAAAATTGAATTCTTCTTTATAAATTCGTTTTAAAATTCATTTCTATTCAATTCAAATCTCAATTCAATTTGAATTTATTTCAATTCGCTTTCAATTCAATTTGAATTCGTTTTCAATTCAATTCATTTCGAAATCGTTTTTAATTCAATTCATTTCGAAATCGTTTTTAATTCAATTCATTTCGAAATCGTTTTTAATTCAATTCATTTCGAAATCGTTTTTAATTCAATTCATTTCGAAATCGTTTTTAATTTAATTCATTTCGAAATCGTTTTTAATTCAATTCATTTCGAAATCGTTTTTAATTCAATTTATTTCGAAATGAATAAAATTGATATAAATATCGTTCACGTCAAAATGGCGTCAATCTAATCAACACGGCTTCATAAATTTCTATTTTCAAATATTCTATTTCAAATATTTCTTTTTCAAAATAGTTGTTATTATCAAAATATTTCGTTCAACACATGACCAATCTCAATGGATGAGTACTGTCAACACATGAACCTTTATTTTATATTGATAAAGATGTAAATTTTATTACTAAAATATTTCGTTCAACACATGACCAATCTCAATGGATGAGTACTGTCAACACCTGAACCTTTATTTTATATTGATAAAGATGTAAATTTTATTACTAAAATATTTCGTTCAACACATGACCAATCTCAATGGATGAGTACTGTCAACACATGAACCTTTATTTTCTAATATTCTTTATTTTTCAAATTGGAATGAGGCCCAATCAATTACCATATAAAGTTAATTATATGGATTTTCATGCATTACACACATATCATAGCATTGAAAAATAATCAACCATCAACCAAAGTGCACTACACTGTATAAGCATCAAATATAGATATCTAACGCTTATAACAGCCTGTCAATCAATCGATCGACATATTTAATCAATCAGGATGAGTGAACTTCAAATTTCATCCCAACACCCGTGTGGGGTTTCAAACAATCAAACGCATATTTTATTTGTGCAGTTGGGCGATGTGTAAAATTTATCGACCCAATCAATGTCCTTCAAATAGGTGTACATAAACAAACCGTCTGGTTTGTAAATGAATATTTTATTTCATTCACTTCACGTTAAAAAAATATATTTTTAACGATAAAACATTTTATTTTAACATATGAATTTCTATTCAGTTCATTCTTTAAATAAAATGGTATTTTTATTTTCTAACTTATTTTAGAAAATTTCGGCGGCATAACAGCACGATACTAGAAACGGGACGAGGCCCAGCCTTATCCCCGGTCTAGTGAAGGCCCACGCCATTCACACATCAATCAAATTCACCAAACAACCAAACAATTCAATTTCAATCAAATAATCTAACTAATTTTTGCAATCAAACAAACAAGTCCATGGTCTGTGGACGATTGTGTCGGGTGCTACTAAGCACCGTCTACATCCTAATATATATATATATATATATATATATATATATAACTAGAAAAAGAAATTGAAAGGTGAGAAATTCTCACATATTTGCTAAACCAGACGCCTCGGCTCTTCTTTGCAGAAATCTTCATCACTATCGCATCTTTTGTTACTTTCGTCGCCCGTATACACTGTATATATAAAAATCACATTTTTACTTTGTTATTCATTATATAAAAATCGAATTTTTACTTCGCTATTCAATATATAAAAATCATATTTTTACTTCGATGTTCAATATATAAAAATCATATTTTTACTTCGCTATTCAATATATAAAAATCATATTTTTACTTCGCTATTCAATATATAAAAATCATATTTTTACTTCGATGTTCAATATATAAAAATCATATTTTTACTTCGAAGTTCAATATATAAAAATCATATTTTTACTTCGATGTTTAATATATAAAAATCATATTTTTACTTCGAAGTTCAATATATAAAAATCATATTTTTACTTCGATGTTCAATATATAAAAATCATATTTTTACTTCGAAGTTCAATATATAAAAATCATATTTTTACTTCGATGTTCAATATATAAAAATCATATTTTTACTTCGAAGTTCAATATATAAAAATCATATTTTTACTTCGATGTTCAATATATAAAAATCATATTTTTATCACGCTATTTTCCATATAAAGATTTCGCCTTTTCTAAAATAAAGATGTTGCCTTTCGAATTTAAAGATTTCATCTTTATAAAAATCTCATTTTTATTTTTCTACACATGTAAAGATGATATTTTTAATATTCCTATCATGTAAAAATTATATTTTTAATCCACTACATAAACAAAAATCATATTTCTATTACTTCTATATAGTAAAGATTATCTATATTTTTATAAAAACAGTTGTCAATTTTAGTTTCAAAAACAATGTTATTTCAGTTTCAAAACAATGTCAATTCTTGTTTTTGAACAATGTAATTTCTGTTTTTAAAAAATTTATTTATATACTAATTAACACATTAATTAAGTTTAAAAATAAAATTAATTACCTTCTTAAATGTCAAAGAAGCGTTGTTTCCTCTACAATTCCATGGTCTGGGAAACCATTGCTCGATCCACGAACCTCGTCGTCGTCGCCACTGTACGCCTCATGATGATGATCGGACCCCACCGCATGAAGCCCCTTCGCGATGCCTTCCTATGCCAGCCGTGGTGGTGGACTTGGCGGCCATCTCGTGACAGAAAACGAGCTCGACGGCGGCAGTTTTACGCCCTGAATCCGTGCTCCTCTGTTTCCCAACTCCGATCAAACCAGTGTAGGATTAAAGAGGGGAGAAAGTTGTTGAATTTTTGCTTTGGTTTCATTTTGAAATTTTAACTATCGGAGGAGTAATCGGCGATTTAGTTTCAGAGCTCCACAGCCCTTCATCGAAGAAGAACGGCGACCTGATTAATAAATTAGGGTTTTCAATTTCTTTTGAGATATTTATACTATTTTTAAATTATTATTTTATTCGAAAAGGGTGTTTTCACATACGAACTCCAAACGAACTCCAACGAATGTCACCCCTAGCACATTACCCTCATTCCGAGCACGATGGGATATGTACCGCAGGCCAATTCGACCGTTACGATCTGTTTCTGTTGAATTTAAAATATAAATCTTTATATATTCAATTTAAACGCACATTTCAATTTACCGGGACCACATACAGTCTCTAAAAATTCCAGAAAAATATTTTCTAGCTTCGTATTGACGATACTGTCTTAACAAAACTAGTTTCATCGAATTCTGAGACCGTTGGAAAAATGGCCATCTTCCAGTCGATTAAAATCAACTGAAACTGGTCAAACGCGTTTTCCTTTGCCACGCTCACATATTGATTCGAAAAATTATGAAACTTAAAACCTAGCAATAATTTTACATCACGGACCCAACAAAAGTGGTTTTGTCGAAATCCGAGGTCGTTTGCAAAATGGCTATTTTTAAGGGCCTGAATTTTATAGCGACTATTCAGAATTTTCAACTGGACATCTCTTTTGATTACCGTTATGAAATCTCGATTCTTCGGATTCGCTAGAAAGATATTATCAATTAGATTCCATTATTTTTGGTTTCACTAAAATCCGGATTGTTTTGCACCCGGTACATTCTATTGAAGTTTGAAATCGAATTATCGAACTACCGCGCCATTTTCAATTCCTTATATAATTATATATAAATATATATATTCTAACGACGGCGTATATAATATATACGTTCGATTTATATTCAAAATAAATTTTTCGTCGATATTATTTAAAATAATTCATTTTAAATATTCAAAATTCGATAAAATTGCCCAAATAAAAATTTTAAACTGGCCCAGATTTTCGGGTTGTTACAAATACGAAACACGTATTAGGGTTTAGTTCTTTACAAAATCATATAATTCTGGAAAATGGCGGTGCCTCATCTTTCTCAGTTTTTTTTCCGTCGATCTAAAATTAAATCGCTCAGAATTCTTTTAGTGATTTTATTCGATCCATCGTTGATCTCTGTAATGAATGTTTATCTTCAAGGTAACTTATAATTTTTATTAATTTTTATTTTCTACGGGTATCATTTTTTTGCTCGATCTTTGTTAATTGGTTAATTTGATCTTCTTTAATTGTATAGACTTGACGATTGATAATTTAATCACTGTATAAAGTTTTAATTTTATTATATAGCATACAGTTTTATTTTTTAAATTTGGCAATACACTTGTTTTTATATTTTGAATAGGGGTGTACAATTATGCATAAATTGTTAATATTTTTATAAAAATATGCAAATATTGTTATAACCGGTGTATAGAGTTTTTCATATATTCAGGAAATTTCCGTATGTATTCATTTATTCTATATAAATGCATTAGAATATAAAACTATTTTGAATATCTGTTTGCGTGTGTTTATTGATTGACTGTATACAAATATGCATATTTTCTTAATATATGCATAATAAAATATATAAAATATGCATATATTGTTAATTTTTTAATTTTTGTAAATTTCTGCGTAATGTTTTTTGATTACTACAGATTATGTTTATTAATGTTTATTCTTTTCTTCGTATAACAGTGTTCCTACTGATAATGGTGTACTGGTGCTGTTGATGCTTAGTAATGATAGACGTGGATAAGGATTTTTATTTACTGCTACCTGAAAAAATGGAAATGAAGGTATGATGTGTTATAGTTTATTTTTCACTTATAACATCAATTATTGTGTTTTAAGCATACATGTATTCGATTTTTCTGAATATTTGCAGGTTTTCATGAATTTAATATGAAAACTATAATACTCTTTTGTATATATGCTTTTAATTATGCTTCTTTTGGTTAATATTAGCATGCTGAGACGACCCGATTTCCCGTTCTCACGGAAACAAGGTTATCTTTGGAATATAACACAGAAATAGATAATAGCAGAACAGAATTAAATAAATACACCAGATAATGAACAATAAAATATACTGGATAAAAGTATCATCAGAGTTACACAGGATCTTACTTAGTACAAATACAGTTCAGCTATACATAAATGTCTACAGCGGAAATAAACAAAATATGTACAATAGGAGCTGAACATCATAAAAAGAAATAAATGATAGAATTCATCTTCAGCTCCAGCTATCCAGAAAGAACCAGCTAAACCTGAATACAAGGCTGCCCATGTAGAAAAAGGGGCACCCGAGTTTGAAAGTGAAACAAACTACGAGTCAGTCATGGGACTGGTATGTGAAATCTACTCAACACATACATAATATGGCACATCACAGGACCACGCCACTTTCGTGGAACGGGTTTTCTCCATTGGATTGCCAGTGCTTTAAAACAAATCTTTCTTTTAAACATCGCTATGCTTTTTATAAAAATGAAGCCGTTATAAGACTCAGTTCCCATCACACAATGCAACGCAAACCGGAGGATAGAGTTTTTACCTTATAACGGCCAAGATATGCTTGATACGAATAAAACAAAGGCATTTGATATTATTACTAGTGTTTATATGTTTTGAAAACAATTTCAAATCATAACTATCAATCATAGACGGCATTAATGCCCCATACCACTATCTCGCCATATATAGGTATACAATCAAAACCGCACAGTCACGTATTTGGAAATTGGTTTTCCGTCATGAACCAAGGCAAAAGATAGTCCTTACCGAATTCGAGACAATCTAGCCCATGTCTCAGGAACAGCCGCAACTGCCCCTTGGAGCGACAGGGCCGGTCCACCGATGTGGATTATTATGCCTGAACACTACGTCTCCCCGCCCTTTGGGGCGTAAACGAGCCAACGAATGACTCCATCGGACCCGGATCGTCCGATCAAACCGAGGCGCCTCGCAACAGCAACAACCACATGGTGAAAAGTATATAAATGTCAGGGATGGTAGGTCACTGACACCACCCTAGCTAGAAAGAAACGCATGCCCTCCCTGAGGTCCTTCTCCCGTTTTAGGTTCATACCGGGGTGTGAGGTTCGCGAATTCACGTTATACACAAAGCTACGCCACACAGGCGGTGCTTTGATCATCACCACAAGACTTTGCTTTTCAACAGAAGCCTTGATCACTGCATCTTAGCATGCCACACAGGCAATTCACGCCATGCGATTGATGTCCATCGATATACAACCTCTGAGCTCGTACGTCTCAGAGAAGGGCGTTAAGCAAAAGAATAAATTCTCCGCCGCCAAACAGATGTATATTTAACAGAGATCAATCAACACAGAATAAAATCCAATGTCGGACACACAGTCCATTTACAAGTCCGTTCTGGGTCTGAACGAAACCGGAGGCACTAAATACCTCGCAAACCCATCGATCACCACGTATGTCTGGACGATCACCACTCATTATCCATATTTCGGGATGCCTCCCAATCAGGACCTCGGTTACCATCCAAACGAGGTGAAGATCTCCGGTCTTCGACCACCGTCTTCATCTTCGACTTTCAATCGTCGGTCAATTATTTGAAATGAGAATTAACTCGGCCTTCTCAAATAATTCACGTATATTTAGAATTTCAATTCGATTTATTTCAATGGTTAAATTATTCGACAACACCAATTTTTTTCTTTAAAATAATTTTCACACCAAACACATTCAACCATCAAATATCACATAAATCAAGCAAATTCAGTTTATTTCCATTCCACATTGCTTATGATATTTTATAACTATTTATCGCTATTTTTATTTATTTTAAAATAGCCAATTTATTCAAGACGACGCTTCGGGCCATAACGCGGCCGTGGCGCTGTTTTTCTTCAGATTTGATTTACACATATCTGAAAATCTAACTGTTGGATCTTCACAAAATTTACATCATTAGAAAGGTCTTTTCAAAACGAATCCAACGGTTCCAGTTTCGGGAAAATCCGACGGTCGGATCTCCCGGTACAATCGTTTGAATTTTCGATTTCAAAATACGAACTGCAGCGTCGTTATTCGATTAAATATATAATTATATTTATATATATATATAAATATAATCGCTTCTGGCGCTGTTTTTCTTCAGATTTGAATTAAACATTCCAGACAATCCAACCGTTGGATTTCTACAAAGTTGGTGCCGTTGGAAAGATATTTCCAAGGCGAACCCGACGGTTGAGGTTTCGGGAAAATCCAATGGTCGGATTTCCCGCACTAGTCGTTTGAAATCACGGTTTCAAAATACGAACTACACGGCCTCGTTTCGTTTTAATTTTATTTATATTTATATATTTATATAAATATAGTTCATTCAATGATTTCAATATCGTTTTCACTTCAAAAAATTTTCTAAAACCTTAAATTTTTGGAAAATTTCGCCATAACCTCCCCTGCACCGGGAGCATCGGGATATCGCAAATAGCGTTCCCGGTCCTTCTAATCTCAAAAAGAAAAAGAAAAAGCCAAGAGGCTAGCCAACAGGCTCATAAAATCATCACCCAAACAAAGCAGTAAATGTGTACCTATTTGTCGGGCACAAAATTTTATTCCTCTTCTCTAGCCCCTTTGCTATAACCTGTTCAATAAATATGCATGTACATATATATACAGTTCTTATCATTTATCATTTTCTATTTAACTTCATATTTGATTTCTATTTGGTTTAAAAACACCATTCATTCTAATGTTACATAAATAGGTGCAAATCATTTCATTAGCTAATTAATGAATATTTCAACTCAGATATGTTTATTTTGAACAAGTGGCTATTTTTAGCACTTCACATTTCAACGATTTATGCATACAATAAAAATGTGATTTTTATTGTAAAACAATTCATTTCAAAACACTATTTTTCTATATAGTTCGAGTTGGTGATAAAAATGGGATTTTTATCCTAAAACAATTTCTTTTAAAACGAGATTATTTTACACAGTTCATATAGTCGACAAAAGGTGATTTTTATTATCAAACGATTTATTTCAAATTAAGAATACCATTCAACACATGAATTTCTAATCAACGAATGAATATCAATTCAACACATGAATGTTTTCTATAGTTTAAGCATATGAAAATAATTCAAACACACGAATATTATTCAAAATTTCGGCAGCATAACGGCAGGGTAGTTAAACCGGGACCGTCCCTAGTATGGCTCCTCGCTCTACCTTAAAACCTCGCGGTTTTTGACAATGGGGATCATGCATCTAGTTCGCACGCAGGCGGCATGTATATATTTATTTCATTTCCACAAACTAATCCTATGTGGTTTCAACCAAATATTTCTCAATCACAAACGGGTATTTTTCAACCACAATCAACCAATATCAATCACAAACAATCCCAAACAATCATTCACTATCAATCAATTTTCACAACAATTTCAACCAATAAATATCGTCCATGGTTTGTGGACGAGGGGCGTGTGTATATATATATATATATATATATATATATATATATATATATCAATTCACTTTCATTTCGCACATATATAATATTTTTAAATCAGAAATCTCACCAATAGCTATCCAACTGCACAACACTTCCTTGCATAAAATCTTCGCCAAATCTCTCTTGCTTGTCGCTTTCGTTGCCCGTATCCTCTACATATGTAAAAATCGAATTTTTACTACGCTATTCAATATATAAAAATATGATTTTGACTTCGCTATTCAATATATAAAGATTATATTTTTAATATTTCTATGATGTAAAAATTATATTTTTATTGCTTTTAAAAATATAAATTTTCATATCTTACTTCTTTTACTTAATAAAAATCCCGTCTTTTCTATTTTAAAAATAGGATCTTTTCCATTCTAAAAATCTGCTCTTTTCTATTTTAAAATTATGATCTTTATTTTTTTTCTAAAGTTCTAATCTTTTTCTATTTAAAGTTTAAATCTTTTTTTCTTTTAAAATTCAAACCTTTTTCTATTTAAAGTTTAAAATAAAATCAGTTTTAAACTCTTTCGAAAATCAGTTTTAACTTCTATATAAAATCAGTTTTAACTTCTATATAAAATCAGTTTTAACTTCTATATAAAATCAGTTTTTACTTCTATATAAAATCAGTTTTTACTTCTATATAAAATCAGTTTTAACCTTTTTATATAAAAAAAATCAGTTTTAACCTCTATATAAAATCAATCAGTTTTAACCTCTATATAAAATCAATCAGTTTTAACCTTTTTTTAAAAAAAAACAGTTTTAAATTCTGTTTATATAAAAATAAAAATAAAATAATAAAATAAAAAGAAATACTTACAGAGAGGGGGGGGGTTGGATTGAAGGAGGAGGAGGGAGCGAGTGCAAGGAAGAGGGGGGGAAAGAAGATCGGAGGCGCGGTGGAGGTTCTGACCGACGGTGAAGGCGGCGGCTGCTGCTGCTGCTTTCTTCTCTTTTTTTTCTTTTTTTTTTTCTGTTTATTGAAATAAAAATGAACGGGGGGGGGGGGGGGGGGGGGGCAGGAAGGAGGTAAAGGAGGGAAATTAAAAATTATTTTTATTATTTTATTATTTAATTATTTAATTTTGCAAAAAGGTTGACTTTTACATACGACCTCGAAACGAGGCTCACCGCCTGTCGTCCATAGCGTTTTACCCCCATTCCGAACACAATGGGATATGTATCGCAAGCTGATTTGATCGTTACAATCAGTTTCCGTTGAATTTAAAGTGTACTTCTTTATATATTCAATTTAAACGCACATTTCAATTTAGTGGGGCCACATACGAACTCGAAAAATTCCAGAAAAATATTTTCTAGCTTCGTATTGACGATACGGTCCTAACAAAACTAGTTTCGTCGAATTCTGAGACCGTTTGAAAAATGGCCAATTTCCAGTCGATTAAAATCAACTGAAATCGGTCAAACGCGTTTTCCTTTGCCACGCTCACATATTGATTCGGAAAATTATGAAATTTGAAACCTAGAAATAACTTCACATCCCGGACCCAATAAAAGTGGTTTCGTCGAAATCCGAGGTCGTTTGCAAAGTGTCCATTTTTAAGGGCCTGAATTCCATAGCGACTATTCAGAATTTTCAACTGGACATATCTTTTGATTCCCGCTATCAAATTTCGATTGGTCGGATTCGTTAGAAAGATATTACCAATTAGATCCTAATGTTTTTGGTTTCACTAAAATACGGATTGTTTTGCACCCGGTATATTCAATTGAAGTTTGAAATCGAATTATCGAACTACCGCGCCCTTTTCAATTCTATATATAATTATAATTAATTATATTGGTTTTCAAATGTCGATTTTAACTCAGTTTTCATTGCCATTATTTAAAATATTTATTTTAAATATTTAAAATCCATTATTTTAGCTAATTTAAAAATTTTAAATTGGTTCAGATTTTCTGGGTCGTTACAATCTCCCCCACTTAAAACTTTTCGTCCCCGAAAAGGAACAAAGTCGAAAGTGGTTTGATAAATCTATAATCACACAACACTACAACCAATCCAATTGTTTTTAACCTTCTTAACTTTTCAAATATATATCTTTTATATATTCAAAAATTATATTTCTAAAACCAGACTATATATAAATATAATCACAAATACGTTATTTAAAAACATATTACTCTCGACTCGTTCTGAGGCACTTCTGACCCCATCTCTAACGAGTTGTTCTGATTCTGCTACTCATACTAGGATATTACTGATCCTATCTGTATGGAGTTATCCGTCCTAGAACACTACTGGTTCTATTTCTGACGAGTTCATTCAAATGTTAGATTCCAGAACTAAGCTTAACCAAAGCTCTAATACCACGATGAGACGACCCGATTTCCCGTTCTCACGGAAACAAGGTTATCTTTGGAATATAACACAGAAACAGATAATAGCAGAACAGAATTAAATAAATACACTAGATAATGAACAATAAAATATACTGGATAAAAGTATCATCAGAGTTACACAGGATCTTACTTAGTACAAATACAGTTCAGCTATACATAAATGTCTACAGCGGAAATAAACAAAATATGTACAATAGGAGCTGAACAGCATAAAAAGAAATAAATGATAGAATTCATCTTCAGCTCCAGCTATCCAGAAAGAACCAGCTAAACCTGAATACAAGGCTGCCCGTGTAGAAAAAGGTGCACCCGAGTTTGAAAGTGAAACAAACTACGAGTCAGTCATGGGACTGGTATGAGAAATCTACTCAACACATACATAATATGGCACATCACAGGACCACGCCACTTTCGTGGAACGGGTTTTCTCCATTGGATTGCCAGTGCTTTAAAACAAATCTTTCTTTTAAACATCGCTATGCTTTTTATAAAAATGAAGCCGTTATAAGACTCAGTTCCCATCACACAATGCAACGCAAACCGGAGGATAGAGTTTTTACCTTATAACGGCCAAGATATGCTTGATACGAATAAAACAAAGGCATTTGATATTATTACTAGTGTTTATATGTTTTGAAAACAATTTCAAATCATAACTATCAATCATAGACGGCATTAATGCCCCATACCACTATGTCGCCATATATAGGTATACAATCAAAACCGCATAGTCACGTATTTGGAAATTGGTTTTCCGTCATGAACCAAGGCAAAAGATAGTCCTTACCGAATTCGAGACAATCTAGCCCATGTCTCAGGAACAGCCGCAACTGCCCCTTGGAGCGACAGGGTCGGTCCACCGATGTGGATTATTATGCCTGAACACCACGTCTCCCCGCCCTTTGGGGCGTAAACGAGCCAACGAATGACTCCATCGGACCCGGATCGTCCGATCAAACCGAGGCGCCTCGCAACAGCAACAACCACATAGGTGAAAATTATATAAATGTCAGGGCTGGTAGGTCACTGACACCACCCTAGCTAGAAAGAAACGCATGCCCTCCCTGAGGTCCTTCTCCCGTTTTAGGTTCATACCGGGGTGTGAGGTTCGCGAATTCACGTTATACACAAAGCTACGCCACACAGGCGGTGCTTTGATCATCACCACAAGACTTTGCTTTTCAACAGAAGCCCTGATCACTGCATCTTAGCATGCCACACAGGCAATTCACGCCATGCGATTGATGTCCATCGATATACAACCTCTGAGCTCGTACGTCTCAGAGAAGGGCGTTAAGCAAAAGAATAAATTCTCCGCCGCCAAACAGATGTATATTTAACAGAGATCAATCAACACAGAATAAAATCCAATGTCGGACACACAGTCCATTTACAAGTTCGTTCTAGGTCTGAACGAAACCGGAGGCACTAAATACCTCGCAAACCCATCGATCACCACGTACGTCTGGACGATCACCACTCATTATCCATATTTCGGGATGCCTCCCAATCAGGACCTCGGTTACCATCCAAACGAGGTGAAGATCTCCGGTCTTCGACCACCGTCTTCATCTTCGACTTTCAATCGTCGGTCAATTATTTGAAATGAGAATTAACTCGGCCTTCTCAAATAATTCACGTATATTTAGAATTTCAATTCGATTTATTTCAATGGTTAAATTATTCGACAACACCAATTTTGTTCTTTAATGTAATTTTCACACCAAACACATTCAACCATCAAATATCACATAAATCAAGCAAATTCAGTTTATTTCCATTCCACATTGCTTATGATATTTTATAACTATTTATCGCTATTTTTATTTATTTTAAAATAGCCAATTTATTCAAAACGACGCTTCGGGCCATAACGCGGCCGTGGCGCTGTTTTTCTTCAGATTTGATTTACACATATCTGAAAATCTAACCGTTGGATCTTCGCAAAATTTACATCATTAGAAAGGTCTTTTCAAAACGAATCCAACGGTTCCAGTTTAGGGAAAATCCGACGGTCGGATCTCCCGGTACAATCGTTTGAATTTTCGATTTCAAAATACGAACTGCAGCGTCGTTATTCGATTAAATATATAATTATATTTATATATATATATAAATATAATCGCTTCTGGCGCTGTTTTTCTTCAGATTTGAATTAAACATTCCAGACAATCCAACCGTTGGATTTCTACAAAGTTGGTGCCGTTGGGAAGATATTTCCAAGGCGAACCCGACGGTTGAGGTTTCGGGAAAATCCAATGGTCGGATTTCCCGCACTAGTCGTTTGAAATCACGGTTTCAAAATACGAACTGCACGGCCTCGTTTCGTTTTAATTTTATTTATATTTATATATTTATATAAATATAGTTCATTCAATGATTTCAATATCGTTTTCACTTCAAAAAATTTTCTAACACCTTAAATTTTTGGAAAATTTCTCCATAACCTCCCCTGCACCGGGAGCATCGGGAAATCGCAAATAGCGTTCCCGGTCCTTCTAATCTCAAAAAGAAAAAGAAAAAGCCAAGCGGCTAGCCAACAGGCTCGTAAAATCATCACCCAAACAAAGCAGTAAATGTGTACCTATTTGTCGGGCACAAAATTTTATTCCTCTTCTCTAGCCCCTTTGCTATAACCTGTTCAATAAATATGCATGTACATATATATACAGTTCTAATCATTTATCATTTTCTATTCAACTTCATATTTGATTTCTATTTGGTTTAAAAACACCATTCGTTCTAATGTTACATAAATAGGTGCAAATCATTTCATTAGCTAATTAATGAATATTTCAACTCAGATATGTTTATTTTGAACAAGTGGCTATTTTTAGCACTTCACATTTCAACGATTTATGCATACAATAAAAATGTGATTTTTATTGTAAAACAATTCATTTCAAAACACTATTTTTCTATATAGTTCGAGTTGGTGATAAAAATGGGATTTTTATCCTAAAACAATTTCTTTTAAAACGAGATTATTTTACACAGTTCATATAGTCGACAAAAGGTGATTTTTATTATCAAACGATTTATTTCAAATTAAGAATACCATTCAACACATGAATTTCTAATCAACGAATGAATATCAATTCAACACATGAATGTTTTCTATAGTTTAAGCATATGAAAATAATTCAAACACACGAATATTATTCAAAATTTCGGCAGCATAACGGCAGGGTAGTTAAACCGGGACCGTCCCTAGTACGGCTCCTCGCTCTACCTTAAAACCTCGCGGTTTTTGACAATGGGGATCATGCATCTAGTTCGCACGCAGGCGGCATGTATATATTTATTTCATTTCCACAAACTAATCCTATGTGGTTTCAACCAAATATTTCTCAATCACAAACGGGTATTTTTCAACCACAATCAACCAATATCAATCACAAACAATCGCAAACAATCATTCACTATCAATCAATTTTCACAACAATTTCAACCAATAAATATCGTCCATGGTTTGTGGACGAGGGGCGTATATATATATATACATACATATATATATATATATATATATATATATTTATATATAGCAATTCACTTTCATTTCGCACATATATAATATTTTTAAATCAGAAATCTCACCAATAGCTATCCAACTGCACGACACTTCCTTGCATAAAATCTTCGCCAAATCTCTCTTGCTTGTCGCTTTCGTTGCCCGTATCCTCTACATATGTAAAAATCGAATTTTTACTACGCTATTCAATATATAAAAATATGATTTTGACTTCGCTATTCAATATATAAAGATTATATTTTTAATATTTCTATGATGTAAAAATTATATTTTTATTGCTTTTAAAAATATAAATTTTCATATCTTACTTCTTTTACTTAATAAAAATCCCGTCTTTTCTATTTTAAAAATAGGATCTTTTCCATTCTAAAAATCTGCTCTTTTCTATTTTAAAATTATGATCTTTATTTTTTTTCTAAAGTTCTAATCTTTTTCTATTTAAAGTTTAAATCTTTTTTTCTTTTAAAATTCAAACCTTTTTCTATTTAAAGTTTAAAATAAAATCAGTTTTAAACTCTTTAGAAAATCAGTTTTAACTTCTATATAAAATCAGTTTTAACTTCTATATAAAATCAGTTTTAACTTCAACATAAAATCAGTTTTTACTTCTCTATAAAATCAGTTTTTACTTCTATATAAAATCAGTTTTAACCTTTTTATATAAAAAAAATCAGTTTTAACCTCTATATAAAATCAATCAGTTTTAACCTCTATATAAAATCAATCAGTTTTAACCTTTTTTAAAAAAAACAGTTTTAAATTCTGTTTATATAAAAATAAAAATAAAATAATAAAATAAAAAGAAATACTTACAGAGAGTGGGGGGGGTTTGGATTGAAGGAGGAGGAGGGAGCGAGTGCAAGGAAGAGGGGGGGAAAGAAGATCGGAGGCGCGGTGGAGGTTCTGACCGACGGTGAAGGCGGCGGCTGCTGCTGCTGCTTTCTTCTCTTTTTTTTCTTTTTTTTTCTGTTTATTGAAATAAAAATGAATGGGGGGGGGGGGGCCAGGAAGGAGGTAAAGGAGGGAAATTAAAAATTATTTTTATTATTTTATTATTTAATTATTTAATTTTGCAAAAAGGTTGACTTTTACATACGACCTCGAAACGAGGCTCACCGCCTGTCGTCCATAGCGTTTTACCCCCATTCCGAACATAATGGGATATGTATCGCAAGCTGATTTGATCGTTACAATCAGTTTCCGTTGAATTTAAAGTGTACTTCTTTATATATTCAATTTAAACGCACATTTCAATTTAGTGGGGCCACATACGAACTCGAAAAATTCCAGAAAAATATTTTCTAGCTTCGTATTGACGATACGGTCCTAACAAAACTAGTTTCATCGAATTCTGAGACCGTTTGAAAAATGGCCAATTTCCAGTCGATTAAAATCAACTAAAATCGGTCAAACGCGTTTTCCTTTGCCACGCTCACATATTGATTCGGAAAATTATGAAATTTGAAACCTAGCAATAACTTCACATCCCGGACCCAACAAAAGTGGTTTCGTCGAAATCCGAGGTCGTTTGCAAAGTGTCCATTTTTAAGGGCCTGAATTCCATAGCGACTATTCAGAATTTTCAACTGGACATATCTTTTGATTCCCGCTATCAAATTTCGATTGGTCGGATTCGTTAGAAAGATATTACCAATTAGATCCAAATGTTTTTGGTTTCACTAAAATACGGATTATTTTGCACCCGGTATATTCAATTGAAGTTTGAAATCGAATTATCGAACTACCGCGCCCTTTTCAATTCTATATATAATTATAATTAATTATATTGGTTTTCAAATGTCGATTTTAACTCAGTTTTCATTGCCATTATTTAAAATATTTATTTTAAATATTTAAAATCCATTATTTTAGCCAATTTAAAAATTTTAAATTGGTTCAGATTTTCTGGGTCGTTACAATCTCCCCCACTTAAAACTTTTCGTCCCCGAAAAGGAACAAAGTCAAAAGTGGTTTGATAAATCTATAATCACACAACACTACAACCAATCCAATTGTTTTTAACCTTCTTAACTTTTCAAATATATATCTTTTATATATTCAAAAATTATATTTCTAAAACCAGACTATATATAAATATAATCACAAATACGTTATTTAAAAACATATTACTCTCGACTCGTTCTGAGGCACTTCTGACCCCATCTCTAACGAGTTGTTCTGATTCTTCTACTCATACTAGGATATTACTGATCCTATCTGTATGGAGTTACCCGTCCTAGAACACTACTGGTTCTATTTCTGACGAGTTCGTTCAAATGTTATGTTCCAGAACTAAGCTTAACCAAAGCTCTGATACCACGATGAGACGACCCGATTTCCCGTTCTCACGGAAACAAGGTTATCTTTGGAATATAACACAGAAACAGATAATAGCAGAACAGAATTAAATAAATACACCAGATAATGAACAATAAAATATACTGGATAAAAGTATCATCAGAGTTACACAGGATCTTACTTAGTACAAATACAGTTCAGCTATACATAAATGTCTACAGCGGAAATAAACAAAATATGTACAATTGGAGCTGAACAGCATAAAAAGAAATAAATGATAGAATTCATCTTCAGCTCCAGCTATCCAGAAAGAACCAGCTAAACCTGAATACAAGGCTGCCCGTGTAGAAAAAGGGGCACCCGAGTTTGAAAGTGAAACAAACTACGAGTCAGTCATGGGACTGGTATGAGAAATCTACTCAACACATACATAATATGGCACATCACAGGACCACGCCACTTTCGTGGAACGGGTTTTCTCCATTGGATTGCCAGTGCTTTAAAACAAATCTTTCTTTTAAACATCGCTATGCTTTTTATAAAAATGAAGCCGTTATAAGACTCAGTTCCCATCACACAATGCAACGCAAACCGGAGGATAGAGTTTTTACCTTATAACGGCCAAGATATGCTTGATACGAATAAAACAAAGGCATTTGATATTATTACTAGTGTTTATATGTTTTGAAAACAATTTCAAATCATAACTATCAATCATAGACGGCATTAATGCCCCATACCACTATGTCACCATATATAGGTATACAATCAAAACCGCACAGTCACGTATTTGGAAATTGGTTTTCCGTCATGAACCAAGGCAAAAGATAGTCCTTACCGAATTCGAGACAATCTAGCCCATGTCTCAGGAACAGCCGCAACTGCCCCTTGGAGCGACAGGGTCGGTCCACCGATGTGGATTATTATGCCTGAACACTACGTCTCCCCGCCCTTTGGGGCGTAAATGAGCCAACGAATGACTCCATCGGACCCGGATCGTCCGATCAAACCGAGGCGCCTCGCAACAGCAACAACCACATAGGTGAAAAGTATATAAATGTCAGGGCTGGTAGGTCACTGACACCACCCTAGCTAGAAAGAAACGCATGCCCTCCCTGAGGTCCTTCTCCCGTTTTAGGTTCATACCGGGGTGTGAGGTTCGCGAATTCACGTTATACACAAAGCTACGCCACACAGGCGGTGCTTTGATCATCACCACAAGACTTTGCTTTTCAACAGAAGCCCTGATCACTGCATCTTAGCATGCCACACAGGCAATTCACGCCATGCGATTGATGTCCATCGATATACAACCTCTGAGCTCGTACGTCTCAGAGAAGGGCGTTAAGCAAAAGAATAAATTCTCCGCCGCCAAACAGATGTATATTTAACAGAGATCAATCAACACAGAATAAAATCCAATGTCGGACACACAGTCCATTTACAAGTCCATTCTGGGTCTGAACGAAACCGGAGGCACTAAATACCTCGCAAACCCATCGATCACCACGTACGTCTGGACGATCACCACTCATTATCCATATTTCGGGATGCCTCCCAATCAGGACCTCGGTTACCATCCAAACGAGGTGAAGATCTCCGGTCTTCGACCACCGTCTTCATCTTCGACTTTCAATCGTCGGTCAATTATTTGAAATGAGAATTAACTCGGCCTTCTCAAATAATTCACGTATATTTAGAATTTCAATTCGATTTATTTCAATGGTTAAATTATTCGACAACACCAATTTTGTTCGTTAATGTAATTTTCACACCAAACACATTCAACCATCAAATATCACATAAATCAAGCAAATTCAGTTTATTTCCATTCCACATTGCTTATGATATTTTATAACTATTTATCGCTATTTTTATTTATTTTAAAATAGCCAATTTATTCAAAACGACGCTTCGGGCCATAACGCGGCCGTGGCGCTGTTTTTCTTCAGATTTGATTTACACATATCTGAAAATCTAACCGTTGGATCTTCGCAAAATTTACATCATTAGAAAGGTCTTTTCAAAACGAATCCAACGGTTCCAGTTTCGGGAAAATCCGACGGTCGGATCTCCCGGTACAATCGTTTGAATTTTCGATTTCAAAATACGAACTGCAGCGTCGTTATTCGATTAAATATATAATTATATTTATATATATATAAATATAATCGCTTCTGGCTCTGTTTTTCTTCAGATTTGAATTAAACATTCCAGACAATCCAACCGTTGGATTTCTACAAAGTTGGTGTCGTTGGGAAGATATTTCCAAGGCGAACCCGACGGTTGAGGTTTCGGGAAAATCCAATGGTCGGATTTTCCGCACTAGTCGTTTGAAATCACGGTTTCAAAATACGTACTGCACGGCCTCGTTTCGTTTTAATTTTATTTATATTTATATATTTATATAAATATAGTTCATTCAATGATTTCAATATCGTTTTCACTTCAAAAAATTTTCTAACACCTTAAATTTTTGGAAAATTTCGCCATAACCTCCCCTGCACCGGGAGCATCGGGAAATCGCAAATAGCGTTCCCGGTCCTTCTAATCTCAAAAAGAAAAAGAAAAAGCCAAGCGGCTAGCCAACAGGCTCATAAAATCATCACCCAAACAAAGCTGTAAATGTGTACCTATTTGTCGGGCACAAAATTTTATTCCTCTTCTTTAGCCCCTTTGCTATAACCTGTTCAATAAATATGCATGTACATATATATACAGTTCTTATCATTTATCATTTTCTATTCAACTTCATATTTGATTTCTATTTGGTTTAAAAACACCATTCGTTCTAATGTTACATAAATAGGTGCAAATCATTTCATTAGCTAATTAATGAATATTTCAACTCAGATATGTTTATTTTGAACAAGTGGCTATTTTTAGCACTTCACATTTCAACGATTTATGCATACAATAAAAATGTGATTTTTATTGTAAAACAATTCATTTCAAAACACTATTTTTCTATATAGTTCGAGTTGGTGATAAAAATGGGATTTTTATCCTAAAACAATTTCTTTTAAAACGAGATTATTTTACACAGTTCATATAGTCGACAAAAGGTGATTTTTATTATCAAACGATTTATTTCAAATTAAGAATACCATTCAACACATGAATTTCTAATCAACGAATGAATATCAATTCAACACATGAATGTTTTCTATAGTTTAAGCATATGAAAATAATTCAAACACACGAATATTATTCAAAATTTCGGCAGCATAACGGCAGGGTAGTTAAACCGGGACCGTCCCTAGTACGGCTCCTCGCTCTACCTTAAAACCTCGCGGTTTTTGACAATGGGGATCATGCATCTAGTTCGCACGCAGGCGGCATGTATATATTTATTTCATTTCCACAAACTAATCCTATGTGGTTTCAACCAAATATTTCTCAATCACAAACGGGTATTTTTCAACCACAATCAACCAATATCAATCACAAACAATCCCAAACAATCATTCACTATCAATCAATTTTCACAACAATTTCAACCAATAAATATCGTCCATGGTTTGTGGACGAGGGGCGTATATATATATATATATATATATATATATATATATATATATATATATATATAGCAATTCACTTTCATTTCGCACATATATAATATTTTTAAATCGGAAATCTCACCAATAGCTATCCAACTGCACGACACTTCCTTGCATAAAATCTTCGCCAAATCTCTCTTGCTTGTCGCTTTCGTTTCCCGTATCCTCTACATATGTAAAAATCGAATTTTTACTACGCTATTCAATATATAAAAATATGATTTTGACTTCGCTATTCAATATATAAAGATTATATTTTTAATATTTCTATGATGTAAAAATTATATTTTTATTGCTTTTAAAAATATAAATTTTCATATCTTACTTCTTTTACTTAATAAAAATCCCGTCTTTTCTATTTTAAAAATAGGATCTTTTCCATTCTAAAAATCTGCTCTTCTCTATTTTAAAATTATGATCTTTATTTTTTTTCTAAAGTTCTAATCTTTTTCTATTTAAAGTTTAAATCTTTTTTTCTTTTAAAATTCAAACCTTTTTCTATTTAAAGTTTAAAATAAAATCAGTTTTAAACTCTTTCGAAAATCAGTTTTAACTTCTATATAAAATCAGTTTTAACTTCTATATAAAATCAGTTTTAACTTCTATATAAAACCAGTTTTTACTTCTATATAAAATCAGTTTTAACCTTTTTATATAAAAAAAATCAGTTTTAACCTCTATATAAAATCAATCAGTTTTAACCTCTATATAAAATCAATCAGTTTTAACCTTTTTAAAAAAAAACAGTTTTAAATTCTGTTTATATAAAAATAAAAATAAAATAATAAAATAAAAAGAAATACTTACAGAGAGGGGGGGGGGGGTCGGATTGAAGGAGGAGGAGGGAGCGAGTGCAAGGAAGAGGGGGGGAAAGAAGATCGGAGGCGCGGTGGAGGTTCTGACCGACGGTGAAGGCGGCGGCTGCGGCTGCTGCTTTCTTCTCTTTTTTTTCCTGTTTATTGTAATAAAAATGAACGGGGGGGGGGGGGGGGGGGGCAGGAAGGAGGTAAAGGAGGGAAATTAAAAATTATTTTTATTATTTAATTATTTAATTTTGCAAAAAGGTTGACTTTTACATACGACCTCGAAACGAGGCTCACCGCCTGTCGTCCATAGCGTTTTACCCCCATTCCGAACACAATGGGATATGTATCGCAAGCTGATTTGATCGTTACAATCAGTTTCCGTTGAATTTAAAGTGTACTTCTTTATATATTCAATTTAAACGCACATTTCAATTTAGTGGGGCCACATACGAACTCGAAAAATTCCAGAAAAATATTTTCTAGCTTCGTATTGACGATACGGTCCTAACAAAACTAGTTTCGTCGAATTCTGAGACCGTTTGAAAAATGGCCAATTTCCAGTCGATTAAAATCAACTGAAATCGGTCAAACGCGTTTTCCTTTGCCACGCTCACATATTGATTCGGAAAATTATGAAATTTGAAACCTAGCAATAACTTCACATCCCGGACCCAACAAAAGTGGTTTCGTCGAAATCCGAGGTCGTTTGCAAAGTGTCCATTTTTAAGGGCCTGAATTCCATAGCGACTATTCAGAATTTTCAACTGGACATATCTTTTGATTCCCGCTATCAAATTTCGATTGGTCGGATTCGTTAGAAAGATATTACCAATTAGATCCTAATGTTTTTGGTTTCACTAAAATACGGATTGTTTTGCACCCGGTATATTCAATTGAAGTTTGAAATCGAATTATCGAACTACCGCGCCCTTTTCAATTCTATATATAATTATAATTAATTATATTGGTTTTCAAATGTCGATTTTAACTCAGTTTTCATTGCCATTATTTAAAATATTTATTTTAAATATTTAAAATCCATTATTTTAGCCAATTTAAAAATTTTAAATTGGTTCAGATTTTCTGGGTCGTTACACATGCAATAACGCAGAAATAGTAATCAGATGCACATAATTGTTCTTTCTGTAACAGTGTTGAATGATATATGTAACAATTATGGATAGCTACATACAGTTATGCATCTTTGAATGATATATGCGTACATTTATGAAAATATTTACACTAATTTTAGGATGTTTACGTAATTTATTTGATTACTGCAGATCACGCTTATTAATTTTGATTTTATCCTTTCTGTAACAGTGTTCCTGTTGATATTGGTGTATTGGTGTTGTTGAAGTTAGGGAATTATATCTATTCTAATCGTCTTTATGTTGATAGTTTTGTTGATATCGCGAGAGATTCAAGCAGTGGGGTCAAAATAGAAGGATGTTTTCTACATAAAATTATAGATGTTTTTTCATATTTTATTGGTTTTTTTATGATGCTTGGTTGTAATGTTTACTATTAGTAATTGTTGTGAACATTTGTACTAATGCTTTATATTTAATTTAGTATTTTAATATTATTTTCTTTGAAATTTACGGTTATCATTACTAGCTTATATGTATGCTGGTATTTTGCATGGTTGCATACATATTTGCAATTATTATGAATATTTGTATACATCTGGGATGCAAATATTCAAAATAGATGAATATACGTATGAAAAATTTCGTCCTAGCTACATATAGTTAGGCAAGTAACATGTAAATATGGATATTAGCATACAACTATTTTTCATTTTTGAATAGAATTATGCAATTATTCATATTATTTGCATGCAAATATGCAAATATTCCACATATATGCATTCTATCTTTTAACCTTTGAATATTTGTTCCTATTTTAAAGCATGAATTCTGTTATTTATTATGCCTATACTTCAGTTTTAATTTTCTAATTTACTCCTTAAAACTTTTGCAACTCTGATCGTACATAAAGTATTTTAATATACAAATGGAGCATCATCGGCCTGTTTAATACTGGAAATTTTTGTAATTATGTAAGCAATTATTCAGAATAAATGAATAAATATATTCAAGTATTCAAATACATGTGCAACTAAGAAGAATATTTTCATATAAGCATGCTAGGATTTTAGATAAATGTACAGAAGTAAGCAACAATTCGCAATATCATGTAAGCTCAAAATAACTTAATTCAGTACATAAATTTCAACAATGCTTCAATTTCAAAACTAATAATCATTTTCCAGTACATAGAAAACATAATATCATTAAACAAAATTACAAAATTTTTTAACACCAACTTTTCCAATTTTAAACACTTCTGCTTGCAAATTTCTTTTGGATGCTTGTAACTCATGCATTTTCTTGTTTACTGTCTACTGCATCGACTTCATCCACCATAGGATTCTATAATAAGATATATAAATTTTTTAATACACGTTTATTAAGCAACATTAAAATTTCTATGCATAAACCCATGCAACTATTTGCTGATAGTTGCATATTTACATGCAATAGCTCTACTTAAATGCATAAAATATATCAACACTCTATTAATATTTGCAAACTTTCATGCAAATTTTTTAATTAAATGCATATAACTATTCAACTGTATATCTATATTTGTACTCTTGAATGCAACATTTCCATGTAAAGGCATAAAACTATGTACCAAATTATTGATAGGTGCACACTTGCCTGCAACAGTACTAATTAAATGCATATAATCATGCAACAATCTTTTGATAGTTGCACACTTGCCTTCAACAGTTCTGTTTAAAAGCATAGATTAATGCAATAATACATTAATAGTTGCACACTTATATGAAACATTTATACTTAAATGCCTAGAAATATGCAACAATCATTCAATAGTTGCACACTTGAATGCAACATTTCTAATTAAATTCATATAACTATGCAATAATCTATTGATATTTTCACACACGCCTGCAACATTCCTAATTAAATGCACGAAACCATGCAACAAACAGATTAAATTTGCACACACTTATGCAATATTTTTAATATAATATCTACAAGAATGCAAAATTTTTTGTTACATTCATTACTGTACGTAACTACTCTACATAATTTTTTGATTACATACAACTACGTTGAATAAATGAATTTATGTATGCAAACAAAATTATTATGAACACATGCACACTTGCCTGCATAATTTCTTATTATATTCACTTTTTCATGTGATAATTGCATCTATTCGGTTGATAAATGAAACAGTATTCTGAGTACATGAATTCAAAAATCAGTTGATAATTTCATATAATTATTCAACAATTATGAATAAAAACCCACTACAGTATTTTTTTGCAACTACCGAAATTAAAAAAAAAATTGTATAATATTTGCTACAAACCTAAACTTTTACTCTTACTAGATTTGTTATTAACATCATACAATTATGCAAGTTTTCCTAATAATATCTAAAAAACATGAACTGATTCTTCTTAACATCAAAATCTCATTCGAACTAATTGTTTCAGTCTTATTACAGTATACAACGAGAAAATACAAAAAACTGTAGGATACGAAATTAAATCATCAGATTTGTAACACCCCACCTCCGCTAGGGTCACTCGCAAAAGGGAATGCGCTAGCTTTGGTGGAGTATTATCTAGGTAAACGTGCACAGAAATATTACAAGACAGAACATATAAAACAGCGGAAGAAAACATGATTTCATTACATTATAAAAGTAGTAAGGTCTGAAGCCTTTTTCATCAAAGTGCCATTAGATTACTTACATCGAAACCTGTCTTGCAATAATAAAGAAGCATAAAACCATAGTCATAAATTATTCCCCAAGTAAAACAGTAAAGTAGCCATAGCCAAGAGAAGTCCAAGCCACAGATGATGGTCTTGCAACAGAAAATCCGAACTAAGTAGCAACATTTCCTCCCTGTAAACGTGGGGGGGGGGGGGAACGGAAGAAAAGAGGCGAAACAAAACGGGTCATTCATAAAGATTGAGTAAGTCCTAGTGACTTTCAGCCTAAAAACAGGTAAGAGTAACATGACATGTATAAACCGAAAGTAAATATAGGCATGATGACAAGATAAACAGATCAAACTAAGATAACAAGATAAACTCAAGTAACAAGATAACCAAGGTAACAGGATAACCAAGGTACACTCGGAATAACATCGCATGTCTAACGTCCTCTGCACCAACCGTACTAGCATCCTAACTCGTATCATCCCTTCCATGTATATGTATAGTCCCTTGCCGTATATCATACGGGTTACATTACGTTATTCTACACTACTACAACGTAGTGTCACCATCCTTGAAGTCACTCGGGCTGCCATCCTTGTTCTGGCCAGATTTCCTCTTCATGAATTATCGCGTGTTCAACTAGGATTTACGCCACCTAGGGCCATTAGGGATTATGCTACCTATTGGACTTTATCTAAATTCGATCAGGGTTTATGCCACCTAGGACCACTAGGGATTATGCTACCTATCGACTACGCCCTTTTTCTACGTAATGATCTAATCGATCGGCTCCCTACAAGTCCTAGCTCGTCGTGTGTCAGGTGTCATACGGCCCAATCACGAATGTAGCTACTCTGTGCTAGGTCCACCCTAGGGTGTATCAAGCCCTAGGGTGTCAACCACTGACACCATTTCAAGCACGCACAGTGTACAACTACTGGTGCCCACGCCTGCTTTTTCAACTCCGGACTACGTGCACGACCATAGTCCGCCTGAACCTACAATGTCGCACCAAACTCAGCCGTCATTTTGGTCGCTTACAATCAGCCCAGTAATCGTGCCCCACCCTAGCCTAGCCCCTAGGGTATCGTGATACATCCAAGAGGGTTACTGCTGAAAAGGACCGCGTAACTAGGTTTCCGTCCAGCAGGTTAAGTGTGTCATCTAAACTCAAGACTTAACCCCTATCAGTCTAGCATGTCAAGTTGGTTAAGTGTGGCCATTCAAGTTCGTGACTTAACCCATCTACATGTAATGTCAAGTTGGCTAAGTGTTGTCCTTCAAGTTCATGACTTAGCCCTACAAATCACGTGTCAAGTTGGTTAAGCGTATTCCAGCGGTTCATGACTTAACCCTATCCCAATCATCATGTCAAATTGGTTAAGTATATTTAAGCTTAACCCCCATCAAATTACCGTGTTAGATTGGTTAAGTATATTCAAGCGATTCGTGACTTAACCCCATCAAGTTACCGTGTTAGATTGGTTAAGTATATCCAAGCAATTCATGACTTAAACCCATCAAGTTATCATGTTAGATTGGTTAAGTATATTCATGCGATTTGTGACTTAACCCCATCAAGTTATCATGTTGGATTGGTTAAGTATATTCAAGCGATTTGTGACTTAACCCCGTCAATTAGTCAAATTTTAATGATTAAGTCTTACCCTCGTGAGTTTACTTAACCTTACCATGCCTCACGTTATACTAGTCGGGTGTTATTGACCCATTCAGGTTAAACTAACCCATCCTCTAATCGTGTTATATGGTTAAGTGTCATCTAGAAATCAAGTCCAGTTTTACTTAACCCACCCATCCACGTTATATTGGTTAAGTGTCATTAGTCTAATCAAGTTACTTAACCCACCCGTCCATGTCATATTCGTTAAGTGTCATTAGTCTAGCCAAGTTACTTAACCCACCCGTTCATGTCATATTGGTTAAGTGTCATCAGTCTAGTCAAGTTACTTAACCCACCCGTCCATGTCATATTGGTTAAGTGTCATTAGTCTAGTCAAGTTACTTAACCCACCCGTCCATGTCATATTGGTTAAGTGTCATTAGTCTAGTCAAGTTACTTAACCCACCCATCTATGTCATATTCTTTTATTATTTACCAATGCATCAACCTCTCACATTGGACTTATTTGCGGTCATTGGATACGCCGGGCGGTTCCGGGCAGAATTACACCGCAAATCCATTGCAACCTCGGGTTCATGCATTACTACAATCTAATCTTTGGCTACGACCTCTCACGTTAGACTATTATTGTTGTGGTCACTGGATATGATGGGCGGTTCCGGGTAGAATTACACCACAACTCAAGTCTAACCTCGTGTCGAAGACATCCGTTAGATTGATAATTACATATGTGTCATCTAAGTCAAAATCCCCACTTTACATATTACTAAACATATGCCTAAGTTCCACCTTACATGCCCATGAAAATGTGTACTAAATTCTAGCCACTTTACATATGTCCAATCCTCGCCTATTTACATGTATGCCAAGTTTATGACATCTCAACCCTATCAAGTTCTAGCCAAAGTTACATGTTGTCAAGTTCATGCCCAAATAAACCCACATCATGGTTCATGTTCCCAATTCCACTTATGCCTAATTAACATAAGCCCAATCCCTTGATCTAACTTACATAGTCCCCAAAACTCGCGATTTAATTCATATGCCAATTCATGTATGTCCCAAACTTGCAAATTACATTAGCAATACCCTAAATTTCCCCGTATACAAATCGCACGTAATTCGTAGTTTAGGCCTAGGTCCGAAATCGACCAAGGTTCATCAAAAGAAAATAAATAGGGGAAGGTAGAAACTTTGCATAAAACAAGATCCGAGAGAAAAACAACATTACATGCATGATAAGGACATAAAAGAGTGATTTGCAACATGCATAGGTTCAAATTAATGTCATAGCAACATCCCCAAAGGTCAAGATAAAAAATGAACAAGAATGAGCATGGATTGAATATCATGCATAGATCCAATTTCAACTTTATCACATGTCATATTCATGTTATCGTTTCAATCTAAAAGCATCTAGAACTTACAAAGCGTGGCTAGTGAATTAGGGGCAAGAATCATCATAGAATCGTTGTAGCGACGTTGATCTACTCTTATGATTTGTTGTAGAAGCTCTAGAAATGATGTAGCAACACTAGAAGCCTTGAGAAATAAGTTGCTCCTTTGATTTTATGGAGAAATATTGTTCCTTTTCCTTAGATTTAGTTTAGAACCCTCAAGCTCTCTATGATGAAGATGGAGGCCATGATTAAGAGAGGTTTTGGCAGCACTTCGTTGTTAGAATGAATTGTAGTGAATTAGGCTAGGTCTTAGGGTCTTTTTATAGAAGTTAGGACTAGTTTAGGCCCTTAGATTAACCCTAGTTTAGATCTAAACCCTTAAATCTCGTCACAGGCTAGTTGAGCAGACCCAAAGGAGCAAACAGGTGCACCAAGCCAAGATGGCCGACTAGGGAGGTTGACCCCCAGGTCGACACCCATGTCGACTAGGCAGTCAACCTGGTCCTTGGGGGGTCGACTCCCCAGTTGACTCCCCAGTCGACCTGGGGCTGGGCGGGAAATTTCCCGCTGAAACGACACGAACTTCCCCGGTCCCCGAAGAGAGAAAGAAAGCGCGGATTGTTTTGAGAACAAGACAAATCCCGTAACTTCCTCGGTTAGGAAAGCGCGGATAGTTCGAGAACAAGCCACAAAATAGAACGCATATAAAAGAACATTTCATAGTATGTTACAACAATGCATCAGATTACAAGAATATACAGAGTATAAATGAATATTACACAGAAATATCAGAGATTTAAATTACATTTAAATACATAGCAGCGGAAAATAATACAATACACAACTAGAAGGGATATACGGATACAAAGCTTTCCGGATATCATTCCAGCTGTAAACCAGGATCCTGTGAATATAAATCTGCAAAACCAAAACTACTAGCTGCCCGTGTCAAAATAAGGGCACCCAGAGTTTAGGTTAAAACAGTAAACTCCAGGTCGGTCATGTGACTAGTGTGAGAACAAAAACAGTTAATAATCTTTGATTTAAAGTTAGGTAAATCAAGGGACCACGCCGTATAACACGGAACGGGTTTCCTCCCAAGAATACCAGTGCATAAAACAAACAGCGCAATGCTAAATAAAGAAAAATGAAGCTGTTATAAGACCCAGGTCCTATCACACAATGCAACGCAAGCTGGGGGATAGGGTTTTCCCTTATAACAGCCAAAGAATGCTTGATACGTTTAAAACAAATCATTTGATACTATTATAAGTGCATAGTGTATAAAAACAACTTCAAATCATAAGTATCAATCATAGGCGGCATGGGTACCATATATCATGTCGCCATACTAGTTCTACAATTAAAACCGCAAATGTCACGTATTTGGAAATTGGATTTCCATCTATGAACCGAGGCAAAAGATAGTCCTCAACCGATTCGAGACGCTCTAGCCCGCCCCTCAGGACCCAGACTCAGGTGGGCCCTTGGATCGTCAGGGCCGGTCCACCGATGTGGATTAAACTTAAACCCTGAACATGCGTTTCCCCGCCATATGGGGCGTAGGTGAGCCAACTAAATGACTCCATCGGACCCGGATCGTCCGATCAAACCGAGGCGCCTCGCAACAGCAACAACCACATAAGTCAAACTCGTCAGGGCGTGTAAAACCACTGACGCCACTTCTAATTAGAAAGAAACACATGCCCTTCCTGAGGTCCGTCTCCCGTTTTTGGTTCATACCGGGTGTGAAACTCGCGAAGTAAACGTTACACAAAGCTACGCCACAAAGGCCGTGCTTTGATCATCACCACAAGACTTGCTTTTCAACAGAAGCCTCAATCAATTGCCACTTAGGCATGCCACACAGGCAATTCACTCCATGCGTTTGATATCCATCAGTATATAACCCCTGAGCTCGTACGTCTCAGAGAAGGGCGTTAAGCAAGAGAATAAATTCTTCGCTGCCAAACAGATTTATATTTAATAGAAATCAATCACATAGACTAAAATTCAATGTCAGACACACAGTCCATTTACAAGTCCGTTCTGGGTCTAAACGAAAACGGAGGCACCTAGTACCCCGCATATCCATCGATCTCCAAATACGTCTGGACGATCACCAACTGTTTCCATCTTCTTGGGTGTACAGCCTAATCAAGATCATCAGTAATTATCCAAACGACGTGAAGACCTCCGGTCTTCGACCATCTCTTCATCTTCGACTTATCATCGTATCAGTTATTCAGAATGGGATAAACCCGGCCTTTCTGAATAACTCACGTATATTTTAAATAAGTGTTACACAAACACAACATACGCCTCATTCCAATTCATCAGTCACTAACCGTAAATTAATCAAGAGAATAATTCCCCAAATATTAACCCCGAAGGTCGAAACCAACATCAGATCAATATCTAGAAAACCATTCTGCTTGGCTAACCGACAGTTAGTTTCTAAATTTCACATTCATAGGGAAAGGTTCCCATTAATTTTATCAAAGATAAATTCCTTGAATTTATTCTTTAATCTTCTTTTGAATTTTGATTCAACTAGTCGGGATTAACGAACCTTACCGAAGTAATCATTTGTTTTAATTTCCCAATCCCAACCTATTCATCCAATGAAGTAAACTGGTAATACTTCATATCTAACACTACGGTGTTATCGGTAAATTCAATTACCATTTCACGTTCAAATCTAATTAAAGATTTAACTATCGCCTGGAGCAAAACTGGTGATACTCCATTCTCGATCATTTCAATCTAATTAAAGATTCATTAAAACTCCACTTAGTTTTAATCGTTAACTGGGTTAAAGAATCCGTGTCATTTAAAAACATGGTTCACGATAAACCCAAAGTCACATTCCATTAATTATCGGGTTAAAGAACGAGTGTTATTTAAAACACTGTTCACGATAAACCCAAAAATCAATATCAATTCAATTCCAATTAAATATTATTTAATTGGTACTCTTCATTAAATCTAAATAAAAAGATTTAATCTTTTCTCAACTGGGTTAAAGAACAGTGTTAATGAAGACACCATTCATGACAAACCCAAATCACATTTTATATTAAACACAAGGCTCTGAATAGAAAATATATCGGCTTATATTCAATATCAAATTCTACGATTAACAAATGTCGTATTGGAAATAACGATATATATATCTATATCTTTCAAATTTCCATAACAACATCTGTATAATCACGAAATCCAACATCGAAATATTCCGAAGATAATTTCGATTCAAATCTATTCCAATGCAATCATTGGAAATTCTGGTTATTTTTAAAACCCTTTTTCAAATTCAATTTATTTATTTAAAAATAAATAGAATTATAATTCTAGTTCAAAACTAGTTCATTTCGATAAAAATCTATTTTTATCTTTTCAAATATGGGGTTTTCCATCCCAATCTTTTCTAAATCATTTCTTATGATTTTACATAAATTATTACTATTTTTAATAATTTTATCAGGGCCCGTACAGTCGATTTCCATCAACGGCCATCGAACTGCACTTACAGCGACCTTTTCCAAATTTGATTTGGACATAATTCCAAATCCAACCGTTAGATTTCTAATTTCTAATAATTGTTAGAAAGCTCTTTTCGATACGAACCCAACGGTTCCGGTTTTAGGAGAATCCGACGGTCGGATCTCCCGCAATATCCGTTCGAAGTCAATGGTCGAAATTCGCGAACTGCCGCGGCGCGGCGCGTTCTATTCAGGCCATTATATTATATATATAATATATATAATATATACTTCGTCGATTTCTATTTAAAACGTGCTTTACAAATCGTTTTTAAATTCATTTTCAAAACGGTTTCAATGTCATGTTCAATTTCAAATCAAAATTGAATTCTTCTTTATAAATTCGTTTTAAAATTCATTTCTGTTCAATTCAAATTTTAATTCAATTCGAATACATTTCAATTCGCTTTCAATTCAATTTGAACTCGTTTTCAATTCAATTCGATTTCAAAGTCGTTTATTATTCGATTCAGTTCAAATTGGTTTTCTATTCAATTCATTTCGAAATTGTTTTCTATTCAATTCATTTCGAAATCACTTTCTATTCAATTCATTTCGAAATCGTTTTCTATTCAATTCATTTCGAAATCACTTTCTATTCAATTCATTTCGAAATCGTTTTGTATTCAATTCATTTCGAAATCACTTTATAAATTCAATTCATTTCGAAATCGTTTTCTATTCAATTCATTTCGAAATCACTTTATATATTCAATTCATTTCGAAATCCCTTTATGTTCAATTCAAAATGAATAAATCGATATAAATAATGGCGTCAATCTAATCAACACGGCTTCATATATTTCTATTTTCAAATATTCTATTTCAAATATTTCTATTTCAAAATATTTCGATTATCAAAATGTTTCGTTCAACACATGACTAATCTCAATGGATGAGTACTGTCAACACATGAACCTTTATTTTATATTGATAAAGATGTAAATTTTATTGTTAAATATTTCGTTCAACACATGACTAATCTCAACGGATGAGTACTGTCAACACATGAACCTTTATTTTATAATATTCTTTATTTTTCTGATTGGAATGAGGCCCAATCAATTACCATATAAAGTTAATTATATGGATTCCATACAACAAATGTATATAATAGCAACGATAAATAATCAATCATCATCCAAAGTGCACTACACTGTACAGGCATCAAATATAGATATCTAACGCTTATAACAGCCTGTCGATCCATCGACCGACATATTCAATCAATCAGGATGAGTGAACTTCAAATTTCATCCCAACACCCGTGTGGGGTTTCAAACAATCAAACACAGATTTTATTTGTGCAGTTGGGCGATGTGTAAAATTTATCGTCCCAATCAATGTCAGTCAAATCGGTGTACATAAACAAACCGTCCGGTTTGTAAATGAATATTTATTTATTCACATTCACTATATTCATATTCACGTTAAAAATTATATTTTTAACGATAAAACATTTTATTTTAACATATGAATTTTTATTCAGTTTATTCTTTAAATAAAATGATATTTTTATTTTCTAACTTATTTTAGAAAATTTCGGCGGCATAACGGCACGATACTAGAAACGGGACGAGGCATAGCCTTATCCCCGGTCTAGTGAAGGCCCACGCCATTCACACATCAATCAAATCAATTTCATTTCACCAACCAATTCAAATTTCAATCAAATCATCTAACTAATTTATGCAACCAAACAACTAAACAAACAAGCCATCCATGGTCTGTGGATGACGGGTGTCGGGTGCTACTAAACACCGTCTACATCCTAGTATATATATATATATATAACTAGAAAAAGAAATTGAAAGGTGAGAAGTTCTCACCGAAAGCTATCCAAACATCTTGACTCTTCTTTGATATAAATCTTCTTCGTTCTCGCCTTTTTGTCACCTTCGTTGTCCGCTTTAACTACATATGTAAAAATCGAATTTTTACTTCGCTATTCAATATATAAAAATCATATTTTTACTTCGCTATTCAATATATAAAAATCATATTTTTACTTCGCTATTCAATATATAAAAATCATATTTTTACTTCGCTATTCAATATATAAAAATCATATTTTTACTTCGCTATTCAATATATAAAAATCATATTTTTACTTTGCTACTATAGAGATAGAAGTTATATTTTCACATCGATGTACATATAGTAAAGACTATATTTTTATCACATTATTCTTCATATAAAGATTCGCCTTTCTATTTCAAAAATTATAGTTTCATAAGGGAAAAAATCATTCCTTTAATATGATGAAAATCATATCTTTGACAAATTAAAAAAAAAAAAATCTTTGAACAAATTAAAAATCAAATCTTTGTAAACAATGAAAATCAAATCTTTGTAAACAACGAAAATCATTTCTTTGATTTCTAAAAATTACTTCTTTTATCATTAAAATTTTGAAAAGAAAGCAATACTATCTGTATATATGTAAAAAAAACACTACCTTATATAAATAAAGATCACTACTTTTATATAAGTAAAAATCGTTACTTTAAGAATTAAAAATCTAACTCTTACTCATATAAAAAAAACCTTAACTTTACTGATAAAAATCTGTACTTTATACTGCTATTATTATATATTAAAATGGGAATAAAATCAGTAAAATCACTCACGGTTTTTCATTCGGGGGAGAGCCAACGCGTCGAAGGAAGGAGGAGGGCTAGTCGACTTGGCCAGCGCACGTCTCGAGGTAGCACGCGGAGATGATCACGGTGGAGCTCGCGATTGAGGACTCGATGGCGGTTATGGTGGCGGGCGGAGCAGGCGAAGGGGGGGTTTGGGTTGCGTCGGCGATGGCTTGCTGGGGGGGCGCGATTTCAAATCGGACGTGGAGGGAAGAGGGGGGGGGCGTCGCGGTTGGCGATCCATCGGGGGGGCGATATGGTGGCGGCGACGGTTAATCCCCCGTCGCCCCTTTGTCGTTCTTTTTTTTTCCGATTATCTGAATGAACGGGGGGGGGGGGGGGGGGACAGAACGAATAAAAGGGGGAGAAGGGATATTTTTATTTTATTTTATATTATTTAATTTCTAAAAGTTGACTTTTACATACGACCTCTAAACGAGGCCCGCCGCCTGTCGTCCCTAGCGTTTCACTCCCATTCCGAACACAATGGGATATGCATCGTAAGCTGATTCGGCTGTTACAATCGGTTTCCATTAAATTTACATTTAAATCTTTATATTGAATTTTAAACGTACATTTCAAATTACCGGGGTCACATAACAACTCTATAAATTCCATAAAAATATTTTCTAGCTTCGTATTGACGATACGGTCCTAACAAAACTAGTTTCATCGAATTCTGAGACCGTTTGAAAAATGGCCATTTTCCAGTCGATTAATATCAACTGAAACTGGTCAAACGCGTTTTCCTTTGCCACGCTCACATAATGATTCGAAAAATTATGAAATTTGGAATCTAACAATAACTTGACATCCTGGACCCAACAAAACTGGTTTCGTCGAAATCCAAGGTCGTTTGCAAAATTCCCATTTTTAAGGGCCTGAATTCCATAGCGACTATTCAGGGTTTTCTACTGGACATATCTTTTGATTCCCGCTATGAAATTTCGATCTTCCGGATTCGTTGGAAAGATATTCTCAATTAGATTCCTAATGTTTTTGGTTTCACTAAAATTCGGATTGTTTTGCACCCTGTACATTCAATTGAAGTTTGAAATCGAATTATCGAACTACCGCGCCATTTTCTATTCTATTTATAATTATATATAATTATTTATATTCTAACGTCGATCTATATAAATATATTCGATTGAATTTTATTCAAAAGAAATTTTCTCGTTGATATTATTTAAAATAATTCATTTTAAATAATCAAAATTCGCTAAAATTGCCAAAACAAAAATTTTAAACTGGCCCAGATTTTCGGGTTGTTACAATCTCCCCCACTTAAAACTTTTCGTCCCCGTAAAGGAACAAAGTCGAAAGTGGTTTGATTAATCAACTCTATGTTCGATCTGGCTTCCATTCTCCAACTTTTCAGTTTCTGAGAATTTTCCAATTCTTCAAAAATTTGGCTAACACCCTAAATTTTCGAAAAATTTCGCCATAACCTCCCCTGCACCGGGACCCACGGGAAAATCCGGAAATTGCCATATAGGCCTTCTGATTTCAAAAAGAAAAAGCCAAGCGGCTAGCCAATCGGCTCATAAAATCATCATCACCCAAACAAAACAGTAAATTATGTAGTAAACATGTACCTATTTGTCGGGCAAACAAATTTTATTCTCTGCTCTAGCCTCCTTGCTATGACCTGTTCAATGTAAGTATATGTATATGCAAGCAAATGCGACCAATTTTCAATACAGTTCACTATTTGATACAGTTAGGCATAATGATTCAAAATTGGCAAACAAATAAACAAACATCAATCAATTAATTAATTAGAGTTTCAAATTCATAATTTTGATATGTAGTCAAAAATCAAATTTTTGATGCCAAATCACAACAATAAGCCCTATCTAGTTTTAGTTCTCACACCAGTCTAATGGAGATATATAAATATCACACCTTCAACACTTGAACACTAATTCTGATGATGTAGCTACAATCATCATAATCATCTTCGGGCGACTAGAGTGTGAATCTATATCTATCCAGTATATTAAAATTTCGAATATACGTTTGCAAGTCGCATATGCAAAATCTTTATATACTGGACTGTCCAAATCAATATAAAATAAATAATCAAATATGAATAATTGATGTTAAATTTTCAAAACAAAATTGGTTTTCAATTTTTATTTTAAAAATTTACTCTTCACACTCGTCCTAGGATACTACTGATCCCATCTTTAACGAGTCATTCCCGTTGGATATTACTAATCCAGTTTCTGATGAATTCTTTCAAATGGTTCTAATATGTCTTGTTCTCTGAGCTTTGTAAACCAAAGCTCTGATACCACGATGAAACGACCCGAACTTCCCCGGTCCCCGAAGAGAGAAACAAAGCGCGGATTGTTTTGAGAACACGACAAATCCCGTAACTTCCTCGGTTAGGAAAGCGCGGATAGTTCGAGAACAAGCCACAAAATAGAACGCATATAAAAGAACATTTCATAGTATATTACAACAATGCATCAGATTACAAGAATATACAGAGTATAAATGAATATTACACAGAAATATCAGAGATTTAAATTACATTTAAATACATAGCAGCGGAAAATAATACAATACACAACTAGAAGGGATATACGGATACAAAGCTTTCCGGATATCATTCTAGCTGTAAACCAGGATCCTATGAATATAAATCTGCAAAACCAAAACTACTAGCTGCCCGTGTCAAAATAAGGGCACCCAGAGTTTAGGTTAAAACAATAAACTCCAGGTCAGTCATGTGACTGGTGTGAGAACTAAAACAGTTAATAATCTTTGATTTAAAGTTAGGTAAATCAAGGGACCACGCCGTATAACACGGAACGGGTTTCCTCCCAAGAATACCAGTGCATAAAACAAACAGCGCAATGCTAAATAAAGAAAAATGAAGCTGTTATAAGACCCAGGTCCTATCACACAATGCAACGCAAGCTGGGGGATAGGGTTTTACCTTATAACAACCAAAGAATGCTTGATACGTTTAAAACAAATCATTTGATACTATTATAAGTGCATAGTGTATAAAAACAACTTCAAATCATAAGTATCAATCATAGGCGGCATGGGTACCATATATCATGTCGCCATACTAGTTCTACAATTAAAACCGCAAATGTCACGTATTTGGAAATTGGATTTCCATCTATGAACCGAGGCAAAAGATAGTCCTCAACCGATTCGAGACGCTCTAGCCCGCCCCTCAGGACCCAGACTCAGGTGGGCCCTTGGATCGTCAGGGCCGGTCCACCGATGTGGATTAAACTTAAACCCTGAACATGCGTTTCCCCGCCCTATGGGGCGTAGGTGAGCCAACTAAATGACTCCATCGGACCCGGATCGTCCGATCAAACCGAGGCGCCTCGCAACAGCAACAACCACATAAGTCAAACTCATCAGGGCGTGTAAAACCACTGACGCCACTTCTAACTAGAAAGAAACGCAGGCCCTCCCTGAGGTCCGTCTCCTGTTTTTGGTTCATACCGGGTGTGAAACTCGCGAAGTAAACGTTACACAAAGCTACGCCACAAAGGCCGTGCTTTGATCATCACCACAAGACTTTGCTTTTCAACAGAAGCCTCGATCAATTGCCACTTAGGCATGCCACACAGGCAATTCACTCCATGCGTTTGATATCCATCATGTAACACCCCACGCCCGCTATGGTCACTCACTAAGGGAATGCCATAGCATCGGTGGAGTATTTTAGTGAATATAGAACAGAAAAATTACAACAAGACAGATATAATTAGTACTTGAAATTTAAAAATATCATCTCACAACAGCGGAAATAAACATGTCTGGTTACATCATAAAACCACGATAAAAGTCAAGCACAATATCCATCAAAATAAAGAAGTACATAATCCCACTCTCTCATACAATAGCCATATCAAATGAAAAGATAGCTGGATAACTGGAGCTTTACATCTACCCAAGCTCCTAAAGACTGGAACAGCAATCCGATCAAGCTCTACTACCGCTAGGATCCACCGTAGGACCTGAGGGTTGGGAAAAAGATAAAAACAACGGGGTCAGACATAAGTCTGAGTGAGTCCTATAACTTTAACAATACAATCATTAAAGTAACCAGAGAAGACATAAACTTGACCTACGATAATATCTGGGGATGAATGGCTACACTAAGCAGCTTGGTGAACTTAGGATAAACTAAGATAACCGTCAGGACGCATCTACCCACCCAAGGATAATTACTAACTGCACCACACCAGTCATTCCTACTTAAAGGTTGATCCCTTCCAAGGACTTAGAAAATTTCCCCAGTAATTTCGTGTACTCCTAGCCCACTACATAGGTGCCGTCTGCCCCTATCTCCACTAGGTGTACTCAGTAATTCTTACCCAGTAGTTTCGTGTACCCCTACATAGGTGCCGTCTGCCCCTATCTTCATTAGGTGTACCCACTACTTCCCATCGATCGGCTCCCTACCGTAGATACCCGTGCTGGTCCCACAGTGGGGTGTATCACTCCCCTAAAGTGGCTACCCAATACTATCAATGGTGCACGGCTTTATATCTACACGATGCAACAACGGCTTATCTACCAGCCCGGGCCCACACACGCATATGAAACCCGTTGGACTTGCGTTGCCACCGCTAACCCGTTTTGGCCTCTTATAATCAAGCCCAATATGCGTGTCCCGTCACTCGACATGGGTCGAGCCCACAAAGATACGTTTGGGATATTGGTTGAAATGGGCCCCCAACAAGCTACCCACCTAAGCTTGTCACATATCTAGTGTATCCCACTTAACCCTTTAATCATGTTTAATTACATGTTTCTCTTGGTTAAGTATTCTAATCGTATTTTCTATTGCCACCCAAGGCAACCCACTAGATTCCACATGCCACCCAAGGCAACCATTAAATTTCCACATGCCACCCAAGGCACCCACTTAACCCCTCATGTCCCACTACATGCTACTATGGTTAAGTGTTTCTTAATTAATTAAGACCGTGATCTCCCATAAAGACCTCCCACATTAGACTGGCTGTTATGACCGCCTGGTTAAGCCGGTAGAATCCGGGCAGTCTTACGTCATAACAGAGTCTAACCTCGTGTCTTTACCTTAATCACGTATTTAATTTATGGCTAAGACCTCTCACATTGGGCTGACATTTGTAGCAACTGGTTAAGCCGGTCGGGTCCGGGCAGTTTTACACTACAAATGAGTCCAACCTCGTGTCTTAGTCGATTAATTACACCTAATTAATCACCCCATATTAATTATCCCTAATTAATATCAAGTTTTCCATAACATGGGTAGACCTAACTCAATAGGTAAATTCCCATGGGTAGACCTAACTCAATAGGTAAATTCCCACTTATGGTAATTTATTTTTATGGTATGCTTAATCATACCCAATCATTCATTTATTAATATTTACCAACCCCATCGTTCCCCACGTAAATCGTTCTCATTTCATGACATAAATAAGGGGAAGATCATCACAAATATCATGGGTTTAGCATACAACTTTGTCATGGGCTAAGAGGATGTCAACTTGCATATATGAGCATATATTAACCCAACTACATATAACCCAAACTTGCATATTATCATACACATGATTTGCATAACATGTTGCATATGAGCTTGCATATTATCATACACATATCTTGCATAACATGTTCAACTTGCATATAGGCATTCTCATAACTTGCATAACATGTTAAACATGCATTTAAGCATACACATAACTTGCATAAGCATTCACATATTTGCATAAGCATCCACATACTTGCATAAGCATTCACATACTTGCATAAACATGCATAACTTGCATATCATGTCATTTAAGCATATACATATCTTGCATAAGCATTCATATACTCGCATAAGCATGCATAACTTGCATATCACATAAATCTTGCATTTAAACATATATATGACTTGCATAAGCATCCATACACTTGCATAAGCATGCATAACTTGCATATCACATTAAACTTGCATTTAAGCATATACTTAACTTGCATAACTCACTTTGTTAAACATGCATAATTCCACTCGTTAAATATGCATAAACCCACTTGTTAAACATGCATAAACCAACTTGTTAAACATGCATAAATCAACTTATTAAGCATGCATAAACCAACTTGTCAAACATGCATAAACATAGAACAACATAGAGTAACATATCATTATAAATGATTCAAACTCACTAATCCGCATTTAAGACCATAAGTCTCATTACACCCAATCTACTTACTTTAACAATTGATGTTAAAGTGATAGAAACTCACCAAACCCAAAATTAACCAACTTATGAAGAGGAATTAGTTGCTAATTATGAAGATGGTGATGATTAGAGAATGATTTGAGAGGGATTAGCTTGAAACTTCCTTCTTAGATTAATGGAGACTCCTTCTAGGATTTAATTTGGCGGCATGAGGCCTTCATTTCTATTTTTAGTATGGATTAAGGTAGGTTTAGGGTGTATTTATAGATTAAGAGAGTGTTTTAGGCCCTTAGATTAACCCTAGATTAATTTAGGTCCGTTAGATTTAGGAAATCTCTAGAACCAAGCCCAGCCCTAGCCAGAAAACCAGATCTGGTGCACCCAAACTTCTGGCTCGAGACGCCGTGTCGACAGGCAAGTCGACAGGCAAGTCGACACCCCTGTCGACAGGCCTGTCGACAGCCCTGTCGACATGCTTAGGGCGGGAATCTTCCCGCCTGGCCCCGCTGGTTCTAATTTGAAATCCGAATTTTAAATCTTTAAATCTGTTTTTAGCTTTAATTTTCTGCAAACTTCTTTGGGCCATAACCGGGCCATACGGACTCCGATTCTCGAAAACTCGGACTCTATTTCGCGTATTTTTCCGAGACGAACGCAATGACGCAGCCCGTTACCCCCAATTCCCACATCTGAGATTATTTATCCTGTAATTAGTGAATTTTAGTATTTAACTAAAATTCGGGGTGTTACATTCTCCCCTCCTTAAAGGATTTCGTCCCCGAAATCTCTAAGCTAAGGAGAATGCATATCCTACCATCCAAACAACCATCTACTCAAATCATCAACCACGGGCATCCATTGTCCTTAAACAGTTTCTAATGATGTATGAGCATATGCAAACAGTGTGTGTATATGTTCCCTATCTAATGTATGAACATATGCAAACCATGATAGTGCCATGCATCCATTATGTATGCGAGAAAACCCTATCGACACATACAATATCTACATGAGTGCACAATCATTCACCAAAATGCATCATCCATGTGATAACACAACCATTATACATCCATAAATATATTTTCCTACACACCATTTTATGCAATATGCAATATGAAGTGACTGAGCCGATCTAGTGCCTAGAGTGTGTGTATATGCATCCACGAGCAACCACTAGCAAACACTTGCATCCACTTGCATCCATCAACCATAACATGTCTCAAACACATGTTTCAACCATAGGTTTTCCCTATCTAAAGGTCAAAGGTACTAACGAGAGGACATACCGAAGATAAGATAAGTACTAGACAAGCGATAAAGGAGAAAGTAAAGACATACCCTCAAAAAGAAATGGGTACAATGAACGCATCTTCGCTTCCGTCTCCCAAGTTGCGTTGCTCTCATCTTCTCCCCATTGCACTTTGACTAGTTGAACCTCTCTGTTTCTCAACTTCCTAGTCTCCGACCCAAGGATGCGAGTAGGGGCTCGTCGAATAGTTGCATCACGCTCTACCTCTACATCTCTAAGCAAGCTCGGCTCTACCACCTCTGCCGTCTCATGTAAGCACTTCCTCAAATGGGACACATGGAATACATCATGGACACCACTAAGTCTGTCAGGCAACTCCACTCTATATGCCATCCGTCCAATCCTTTCCTTGATAGGAAACGGCCCAACAAACCTCGGTGCTAACTTCCCAACGGATCCGAAGCGAACAACATTTCTCAACGGAGATACCTTAACAAAAACCATATCCCCAACCTCAAACTCAAGATCCGTCCTTCTCTTGTCCGCATAAGATTTTTGCCTATCCTGCGCTGCTTTCATCCTTTTTCGAATCAAATCGATCTTCTCTGAAGTCTCCCTAACCATATCAGGCCCAAGCAAGATCTTATCCGTAGATTCCCACCAACACGTAGGTGATCGACAAGGCCTTCCATAGAGAGCTTCGAAAGGAGCCATACCAATACTGGACTGAAAGCTGTTATTATATGCGAACTCCACCAATGGAAGATGCTCTTCCCATGTACCTCCAAAATCTAAGATACAAAGCCTCAAAAGGTCTTCTAGAACACGATTCACCCTCTCAGTCTGGCCGTCTGTCTGAGGATGATATGCGGTGCTCAGACACAATTGAGTACCCACTGCTTCTTGCAAACTTTTCCAGAACTCGCTAGTGAAGATAGGATCTCGATCACTTACTATGCTAGAGGGTACCCCATGCAATCGAACTATCTCTCGAAGATATACTGAAGCTAGCCATGGAGCAGTCCTCTTGCTCTTCACAGGTATGAAATGGGCGCTCTTAGTAAGTCTGTCTACCACCACCCAAATTCCTGTATTACCCTTCCTCGACCTGGGTAACCCGTCAATAAAATCCATCGAGACGCTATCCCACTTCCATTGCGGAACCTCCAATGGGTGAAGCAACCCACCTGGTTTCCTTTGCTCCGCCTTCACTTGCTGGCATACCAAACATCGAGCGACATACTCGGCCACATCTTTCTTCATACCGGCCCAGAAGAAAACCCTCTTCATGTCTCGGTACATCTTGTCCCCACCGGGATGAATGGTCATCCTAGAACGGTGTGCATCATCAAGAATAACCTTCCTCAAACCCTCGTCTTGCGGTACACAAAGTCTACCGTCTCTACGCAAGCACCCCCTATCGTCTAGGGTGTACCTACTCAAATGGCTGGACGACTCCCCCCTTATGAGCTTCCCCACCAACTCAACCAACTGTGGGTCGTCCCTCTGTGCTTCACCAATCCGCCCCAAAAGAGTAGGTCTAACTTCCAAGGAAGCTAGCAAACCGGGAATATAATCGACGGAAGGTCTGAAATCAAACATCGAGATAAATTCCAAGCTTCGTCGTTCCACGAACAATGGACTCAAAGACAACCTCTTCCTACTCAAGGCGTCCGCCACCACGTTACCCTTGCCAGGGGTATACGCTATCTCGAAATCATAAGATGCTAAGAACTCCATCCACCTTTGCTGTCTTAAGTTTAGATCCTTCTGAGAGAACAAGTACTTCAAAGATTTATGGTCAGTGAACAACTCGAATCTCTCACCAAGAAGATAATGGCGCCAAATCTTAAGCGCAAAAACAATAGCGGCCAGCTCTAGATCATGAGTAGGGTAATTTTTCTCATGTGTCCTCAACTGCCTTCCACCATAGGCTATTACCCTTCCCTCTTGCATTAAGACTGCGCCAAGTCCTGTCCCACAGGCATCGGTATAAACAACAATTGGCTTGCTCCCATCTGGCAACACTAAAACTGGAGCCGTGGTTAAAGCTCTCTTTAACCGTCGGAACGCATCATCACAATCTACGTCCCATGTGAAAACAAGATTCTTCTTTGTTAAGCGGGTTAATGGGGCTGATATCTTCGCGAAGTCTTTAATAAACTTCCTATAATAACCCGCCAACCCCAAGAAACTTCTTACTTCGGTAGCATTCTTCGGAACCTTCCAATCCTGAATTGATACCACCTTCGCGGGATCCACAGCTATCCCTTCCTTGGAGACCACGTGCCCCAAGAATCGTACTTCCTTCCTCCAGAAGTGACATTTAGAGAATTTAGCCTTAAGGCTATGTGCTCGAAGAGTCTTCAACACCTCCCCAAGATGTAGGGCATGCTCTTCTTCACTCTTAGAAAATACTAAGATATCATCCACAAAGACCACCACAAATTTATTAAGGAACTCCCTGAACACCCTACTCATCAAATCAACAAAGTATGCAGGGGCGTTCGTCAACCCAAATGGCATCACCAGCCACTCATAGAAACCATCCGGAGTTCTAAAGGCAGTCTTGTCTATGCTATCCTCAGCCACCCTCAACTGATGAAACCCCGTGGCTAAGTCCAACTGAGAAAATACTGAAGCGCCAACCAACTGATCGAAAAGATCATCAATCCTCGGCAATGGGTGTCTATTCTTCTTTGTGAGCTTGTTGAGTTCTCTATAGTCTACACAAAGTCCGAGGGACCCATCCGCCTTCGTAGCAAATACTACTGGAGCACCCCACTCCGATATGCTCCGTCTTATGAACCCCTTCTCAAGCAACTCCCCTACTTGCTTATGGAGTTCCCTCCTCTCACGAGGAGCCATGTGGCGCACTAGTAAAGATACCGGTTTAGCATTATCCACCAGATATATTCGGAAGTCAATTTCCCGCTTCGGAGGTAAGCCCTTCACCTCCTCAAACACATCCGGATATTCCCGGACCACTCTAACAGATTGTAAACTCTCGACCGAAGCGTCAAGTGATTCAAGATAACTTAGCATAACAGAGTCCCTGGGATTACAAGAAATCTCGAGAGTGTTACCCAAACGGGTCATGAGCCTAACAACTCTCCTTTCGCAATCAAGAACGACACCATTACTGGATAACCAGTCCATGCCCAAAATCAACCCATAGCCCGTGAAGCCCAACACAAAAGCATCACATCTAAACTCAATGCTAAGTATAGAAATCTTCAAACCCAAACATATCATGGACAAATAAGTGGAGCCCCCAATAGGGTTTGAAACAACCAAGGGATCATCTACCAGACTGGTGTCTAAGTGCAGTGACTCAACTAATGATGATGAGATAAAAGAATGCGATGCGCCTAAATCAAACAATGTACGGACAGGATGATCAAATAGAAAAACCAGACTTTCCACGGAAATAGTTCTACCTCTCTCCTGAATTGGTGGAACCGCGAGAGCCTGTACTTGCCCCCTAGCCTGACTCGGTGCCATAAGAGCTTGCACCTGTCCTCCTGAGGTAGATCCCGTCCTTTGCCCTTTCTTAGGGCAATCCTTCACTAAATGCCCTTCTTCGCCACAGTGGAAGCAGCCAGTCTTCTTCTTTTTGCGACAATCCTTGCTTAGGTGGCCAGGTGTCCCACAATTGAAACACTTCTTCTTCTTGCCCTTGCCACCGTTGCCTTTCCCACCTTTGCTTTGTTGTTGTTGCTGAGGTCTCTTTTGATCTCCCTTCTTCTCGGGTGCCTTATTAGCATTAGGACCCTTCTCTTCCTCATACATGAGTGCCATGTCAACTAGCTTCTCAAAGGTGGCCCCCATAGGGATATGAGTCATAGCCAACCCATGCATCGGTTCATTCAAGCCTTTCACGAACCTCAAAGCCTTCTTCTCCGGTGTATTCACCATGTCTAGGCCAAACCTTGCCAATTGATTAAACTTGTTGACATATTCCTTCACCGAGAGATTTCCTTGCTTTAGAGTCAAGAATCTTTCCATATACAAGTTTTCCTCCGCCCTTGAGAGAAACTTTGCCACAAATCTTTGCCTAAAATCCGCCCAAGAGTCAACGGGGCGTTCTCCATTAGTGACCTCCCACCAGAATGAGGCCTCTCCCTTCATTAACCAAGCAGCCAATTTGACTTTCTTTCCTTCTTCCATCTCAAAGATATCTATCAACTCTTCCACCTCCTTAAGCCAATCTCTAGCCTCCACAAAGGTTTCAGATCCTTGAAAAGGTTTCCCTCCCATAGCTTTAAATTCCTTGCAAGTCTTAGCAAAAGTATCCGTGCGAGGAGGAGGGGGAGGAGGAAGATCGGGTGCTACGGTTGGTGGAGGAACATTTGCTGGACCCGTAGTGGTGGCCCTAGCCTCCATCAATCTCCTATACCATACTGGTACCGTCACACCCTCCGGAAGATTAAGATTCTCGGCCATGCTGAAACGAAAAAGGAAAGATTCAAAACGGAGAATTCGAAGGATATAGATATGGCTAATTGGGGATTATGCTTTTCTTTCAAAAACTTTTCTCTTAAAAGACATGTTTTTGAAAATATCTTTTCCAAAAATGTTTTAGAAAAATAGTTTTCTAAAAATTTTATCTGTTCCGGTAACCTTTGCTCTGATACCACGTGTAACACCCCACGCCCGCTATGGTCACTCACTAAGGGAATGCCATAGCATCGGTGGAGTATTTTAGTGAATATAGAACAGAAAAATTACAACAAGACAGATATAATTAGTACTTGAAATTTAAAAATATCATCTCACAACAGCGGAAATAAACATGTCTGGTTACATCATAAAACCACGATAAAAGTCAAGTACAATATCCATCAAAATAAAGAAGTACATAATCCCATTCTCTCATACAATAGCCATATCAAACGAAAAGATAGCTGGATAACTGGAGCTTTACATCTACCCAAGCTCCTAAAGACTGGAACAGCAATCCGATCAAGCTCTACTACTGCTAGGATCCACCGTAGGACCTGAGGGTTGGGAAAAAGATAAAAACAACGGGGTCAGACATAAGTCTGAGTGAGTCCTATAACTTTAACAATACAATCATTAAAGTAACCAGAGAAGACATAAACTTGACCTACGGTAATATCTGGGGATGAATGGCTACACTAAGCAGCTTGGTGAACTTAGGATAAACTAAGATAACCGTCAGGACGCATCTACCCACCCAAGGATAATTACTAACTGCACCACACCAGTCATTCCTACTTAAAGGTTGATCCCTTCCAAGGACTTAGAAAATTTCCCCAGTAATTTCGTGTACTCCTAGCCCACTACATAGGTGCCGTCTGCCCCTATCTCCACTAGGTGTACTCAGTAATTCTTACCCAGTAGTTTCGTGTACCCCTACATAGGTGCCGTCTGCCCCTATCTTCATTAGGTGTACCCACTACTTCCCATCGATCGGCTCCCTACCGTAGATACCCGTGCTGGTCCCACAGTGGGGTGTATCACTCCCCTAAAGTGGCTACCCAATACTATCAACGGTGCACGGCTTTATATCTACACGATGCAACAACGGCTTATCTACCAGCCCGGGCCCACACACGCATATGAAACCCGTTGGACTTGCGTTGCCACCGCTAACTCATTTTGGCCTCTTATAATCAAGCCCAATATGCGTGTCCCGTCACTCGACATGGGTCGAGCCCACAAAGATACGTTTGGGATATTGGTTGAAATGGGCCCCCAACAAGCTACCCACCTAAGCTTGTCACATATCTAGTGTATCCCACTTAACCCTTTAATCATGTTTAATTACATGTTTCTCTTGGTTAAGTATTCTAATCGTATTTTCTATTGCCACGCAAGGCAACCCACTAGATTCCACATGCCACCCAAGGCAACCATTAAATTTCCACATGCCACCCAAGGCACCCACTTAACCCCTCATGTCCCACTACATGCTACTATGGTTAAGTGTTTCTTAATTAATTAAGACCGTGATCTCCCATAAAGACCTCCCACATTAGACTGGCTGTTATGACCGCCTGGTTAAGCCGGTAGAATCCGGGCAGTCTTACGTCATAACAGAGTCTAACCTCGTGTCTTTACCTTAATCACGTATTTAATTTATGGCTAAGACCTCTCACATTGGGCTGACATTTGTAGCAACTGGTTAAGCCGGTCGGGTCCGGGCAGTTTTACACTACAAATGAGTCCAACCTCGTGTCTTAGTCGATTAATTACACCTAATTAATCACCCCCATATTAATTATCCCTAATTAATATCAAGTTTTCCATAACATGGGTAGACCTAACTCAATAGGTAAATTCCCATGGGGTAGACCTAACTCAATAGGTAAATTCCCACTTATGGTAATTTATTTTTATGGTATGCTTAATCATACCCAATCATTCATTTATTAACATATTTACCAACCCCATCGTTCCCCACGTAAATCGTTCTCATTTCATGACATAAATAAGGGGAAGATCATCACAAATATCATGGGTTTAGCATACAACTTTGTCATGGGCTAAGAGGATGTCAACTTGCATATATGAGCATATATTAACCCAACTACATATAACCCAAACTTGCATATTATCATACACATGATTTGCATAACATGTTGCATATGAGCTTGCATATTATCATACACATATCTTGCATAACATGTTGAACTTGCATATAGGCATTCTCATAACTTGCATAACATGTTAAACATGCATTTAAGCATACACATAACTTGCATAAGCATTCACATATTTGCATAAGCATCCACATACTTGCATAAGCATTCACATACTTGCATAAACATGCATAACTTGCATATCATGTCATTTAAGCATATACATATCTTGCATAAGCATTCATATACTCGCATAAGCATGCATAACTTGCATATCACATAAATCTTGCATTTAAACATATATATGACTTGCATAAGCATCCATACACTTGCATAAGCATGCATAACTTGCATATCACATTAAACTTGCATTTAAGCATATACTTAACTTGCATAACTCACTTTGTTAAACATGCATAATTCCACTCGTTAAATATGCATAAACCCACTTGTTAAACATGCATAAACCAACTTGTTAAACATGCATAAATCAACTTATTAAGCATGCATAAACCAACTTGTCAAACATGCATAAACATAGAACAACATAGAGTAACATATCATTATAAATGATTCAAACTCACTAATCCGCATTTAAGACCATAAGTCTCATTACACCCAATCTACTTACTTTAACAATTGATGTTAAAGTGATAGAAACTCACCAAACCCAAAATTAACCAACTTATGAAGAGGAATTAGTTGCTAATTATGAAGATGGTGATGATTAGAGAATGATTTGAGAGGGATTAGCTTGAAACTTCCTTCTTAGATTAATGGAGACTCCTTCTAGGATTTAATTTGGCGGCATGAGGCCTTCATTTCTATTTTTAGTATGGATTAAGGTAGGTTTAGGGTGTATTTATAGATTAAGAGAGTGTTTTAGGCCCTTAGATTAACCCTAGATTAATTTAGGTCCGTTAGATTTAGGAAATCTCTAGAACCAAGCCCAGCCCTAGCCAGAAAACCAGATCTGGTGCACCCAAACTTCTGGCTTGAGACGCCGTGTCGACAGGCAAGTCGACACCCCTGTCGACAGGCCTGTCGACAGCCCTGTCGACATGCTTAGGGCGGGAATCTTCCCGCCTGGCCCCGCTGGTTCTAATTTGAAATCCGAATTTTAAATCTTTAAATCTGTTTTTAGCTTTAATTTTCTGCAAACTTCTTTGGGCCATAACCGGGCCATACGGACTCCGATTCTCGAAAACTCGGACTCTATTTCGCGTATTTTTCCGAGACGAACGCAATGACGCAGCCCGTTACCCCCAATTCCCACATCTGAGATTATTTATCCTGTAATTAGTGAATTTTAGTATTTAACTAAAATTCGGGGTGTTACACATCAGTATATAACCCCTTAGCTCGTACGTCTCAGAGAAGGGCGTTAAGCAAGAGAATAAATTCTCCGCCGCCAAACAGATATATATTTAATAGAAATCAATCACACAGACTAAAATCCAATGTCAGACACACAGTCCATTTACAAGTCCGTCCTGGGTCTGAACGAAACCGGGGCACCTAGTACCCCGCATATCCATCGATCTCCAAATACGTCTGGACGATCACCAACTGTTTCCATCTTCTTGGGTGTACAGCCCAATCAAGATCATCAGTAATTATCCAAACGACGTGAAGACCTCCGGTCTTCGACCATCGTCTTCATCTTCGACTTATCGTCGTATCAGTTATTCAGAATGGGATAAACCCGGTCTTTCTGAATAACTCACGTATATTTTAAATAAGTGTTACACAAGCACAACATACGCCTCATTCCAATTCATTAGTCACTAACCGTAAATTAATCAAGAGAATAATTCCCCAAATATTAACTCCGAAGGCCAAAACCAACATCAGATCAATATCTAGAAAACCATTCTGCTTGGCTAACTGACAGTTAGTTTCTAAATTTCACATTCATAGGGAAAGGTTCCCACTAATTTTATCAAAGATAAATTCCTTGAATTTATTCTTTAATCTTCTTTTGAATTTTGATTCAACTAGTCGGGATTAACGAACCTTACCGAAGTAATCATTTGTTTTAATTTCCCAATCCCAACCTATTCATCCCATGAAGTATACTGGTAATACTTCATATCTAACACTACGGTGTTATCGATAAATTCAATTACCATTTCACGTTCAAATCTAATTAAAGATTTAACTATCGCCTGGAGCAAAACTGGTGATACTCCATTCTCGATCATTTCAATCTAATTAAAGATTCATTAAAACTCCACTTAGTTTTAATCGTTAACTTGGTTAAAGAATCCGTGTCATTTAAAAACACGGTTCACGATAAACCCAAAGTCACATTCCATTAATTATCGGGTTAAAGAACGAGTGTTATTTAAAACACTGTTCACGATAAACCCAAAAATCAATATCAATTCAATTCCAATTAAATATTATTTAATTGGTACTCTTCATTAAATCTAAGTAAAAAGTTTTAATCTTTTCTCAACTGGGTTCAAGAACAGTGTTAATGAAGACACCATTCACGACAAACCCAAATCACATTTGATATTAAACACAAGGCTCTAAATAGAAAATATATCGGCTTATATTCAATATCAAATTCTACGATTAACAAATGTCGTATTGGAAATAACGATATATATATCTATATCTTTCAAATTTCCATAACAACATCTGTATAATCACGAAATCCAACATCGAAATATTCCGAAGATAATTTCGATTCAAATCCATTCCAATGCAATCATTGGAAATTCTGGTTATTTTTAAAACCGTTTTTCAAATTCAATTTATTTATTTAAAAATAAATAGAATTATAATTCTAGTTCAAAACTAGTTCATTTCGATAAAAATCTATTTTTATCTTTTCAAATATGGGGTTTTCCATCCCAATCTTTTCTAAATCATTTCTTATGATTTTACATAAATTATTACTATTTTTAATAATTTTATCAGGGCCCGTACAGTCGATTTCCATCAACGGCCATCGAACTGCACTTACAGCGACCTTTTCCAAATTTGATTTGGACATAATTCCAAATCCAACCGTTAGATTTCTAATTTCTAATAATTGTTAGAAAGCTCTTTTCGATACGAACCCAACGGTTCCAGTTTTAGGAGAATCCGACGGTCGGATCTCCCGCAATATCCGTTCGAAGTCAATGGTCGAAATTCGCGAACTGCCGCGGCGCGGCGCGTTCTTTTCAGGCCATTATATTATATATATATAATATATATAATATATACTTCGTCGATTTCTAATTAAAACGTGCTTTACAAATCGTTTTTAAATTCATTTTCAAAACGGTTTCAACTTCATGTTCAATTTCAAATCAAAATTGAATTCTTCTTTATAAATTCATTTTAAAATTCATTTCTATTCAATTCAAATTTTAATTCAATTCGAATTCATTTCAATTCGCTTTCAATTCAATTTGAACTCGTTTTCAATTCAATTCGATTTCAAAGTCGTTTTCTATTCGATTCAGTTCAAATTGGTTTTCTATTCAATTCATTTCGAAATCGTTTTCTATTCAATTCATTTCAAAATCACTTTCTATTCAATTCATTTCGAAATCGTTTTCTATTCAATTCATTTCGAAATCACTTTATATATTCAATTCATTTCGAAATCGTTTTATATTCAATTCATTTCAAAATCACTTTATATATTCAATTCATTTCGAAATCCCTTTATGTTCAATTCAAAATGAATAAATGGATATAAATATCGTTCGCGTCAAAATGGCGTCAATCTAATCAACACAGCTTCATATATTTCTACTTTCAAATATTCTATTTCAAATATTTCTATTTTAAAGTATTTCTATTATCAAAATGTTTCGTTCAACACATGACTAATCTCAATGGATGAGTACTGTCAACACAAGAACCTTTATTTTATATTGATAAAGATGTAAATTTTATTATTAAATATTTCGTTCAACACATGACTAATCTCAACGGATGAGTACTGTGAACACATGAACCTTTATTTTATAATATTCTTTATTTTTCCGATTGGAATGAGGCCCAATCAATTACCATATAAAGTTAATTATATGGATTCCATACAACAAATGTATATAATAGCAACGATAAATAATCAATCATCATCCAAAGTGCACTACACTGTATAGGCATCAAATATAGATATCTAACGCTTATAACAGCCTGTCGATCCATCGACCGACATATTCAATCAATCAGGATGAGTGAACTTCAAATTTCATCCCAACACCCGTGTGGGGTTTCAAACAATCAAACACAGATTTTATTTGTGCAGTTGGGCGATGTGTAAAATTTATCGTCCCTATCTATGTCAGTCAAATCGGTGTACATAAACAAACCGTCCGGTTTGTAAATGAATATTTATTTATTCACATTCACTATATTCATATTCACGTTAAAAATTATATTTTTAACGATAAAACATTTTATTTTAACATATGAATTTCTATTCAGTTTATTCTTTAAATAAAATGATATTTTTATTTTCTAACTTATTTTAGAAAATTTCGGCGGCATAACGGCACGATACTAGAAACGGGACGAGGCCTAGCCTTATCCCCGGTCTAGTGAAGGCCCACGCCATTCACACATCAATCAAATCAATTTCATTTCACCAACCAATTCAAATTTCAATCAAATCATCTAACTAATTTATGCAACCAAACAACTAAACAAACAAGCCATCCATGGTCTGTGGATGACGGATGTCGGGTGCTACTAAACACCGTCTGCATCCTAGTATATATATATAACTAGAAAATGAAATTGAAAGGTGAGAAGTTCTCACCGAAAGCTATCCAAACATCTTGACTCTTCTTTGATATAAATCTTCTTCGTTCTCGCCTTTTTGTCACCTTCGTTGTCCGCTTTCACTACATATGTAAAAATAGAATTTTTACTTCGCTATTCAATATATAAAAATCATATTTTTACTTCGCTATTCAATATATAAAAATCATATTTTTACTTTGCTACTATAGAGATAGAATTTATATTTTCACATCGATGTCCATATAGTAAAGACTATATTTTTATCACATTATTCTTCATATAAAGATTCGCCTTTCTATTTCAAAAATTATAGTTTCATAAGGGAAAAAATCATTCCTTTAATATGATGAAAATCATATCTTTGACAAATTAAAAAAACAAATCTTTGAACAAATTAAAAATCAAATCTTTGTAAACAATGAAAATCAAATCTTTGTAAACAATGAAAATCATTTCTTTGATTTCTAAAAATTACTTCTTTTATCATTAAAATTTTGAAAAGAAAGCAATACTATCTGTATATATGTAAAAAAAAACACTACCTTATATAAATAAAGATCACTACTTTTATATAAGTAAAAATCGTTACTTTAAGAATTAAAAATCTAACTCTTACTCATATAAAAAAAACCTTAACTTTACTGATAAAAATCTGTACTTTATACTGCTATTATTATATATTAAAATGGGAATAAAATCAGTAAAATCACTCACGGTTTTTTATTCGGGGGAGAGCCAACGCGTCGAAGGAAGGAGGAGGGCTAGTCGACTTGGCCAGCGCACGTCTCGAGGTAGCACGTGGAGATGATCACGGTGGAGCTCGCGATTGTGGACTCGATGGCGGTTGTGGTGGCGGGCGGAGCAGGCGAAGGGGGGGTTTGGGTTGCGTCGGCGATGGCTTGCTGGGGGGGCGCGATTTCGAATCGGACGTGGAGGGAGGACGGGGGGCCGTCGCGGTTGGCGATCCATCGTGGGGGCGATATGGTGGCGGCAGCGGTTAATCCCCCGTCGCCCCTTTGTCGTTCTTTTTTTTTCCGATTATCAGAATGAACGGAGGGGGGGGGGGGCAGAACGAATAAAAGGGGGAGAAGGGATATTTTTATTTTATTTTATATTATTTAATTTCTAAAAGTTGACTTTTACATACGACCTCTAAACGAGGCCCGCCGCCTGTCGTCCCTAGCGTTTCACCCCCATTCCGAACACAATGGGATATGCATCGTAAGCTGATTCGGCTGTTACAATCGGTTTCCGTTAAATTTACATTTAAATCTTTATATTGAATTTTAAACGTACATTTCAAATTACCGGGGTCACATAACAACTCTATAAGTTCCATAAAAATATTTTCTAGCTTCGTATTGACGATACAGTCCTAACAAAACTAGTTTCGTCGAATTCTGAGACCGTTTGAAAAATGGCCATTTTCCAGTCGATTAATATCAACTGAAACTGGTCAAACGCGTTTTCCTTTGCCACGCTCATATAATGATTCGAAAAATTATGAAATTTGGAATCTAACAATAACTTGACATCCCGGACCCAACAAAACTGGTTTCGTCGAAATCCAAGGTCGTTTGCAAAATTCCCATTTTTAAGGGCCTGAATTCCATAGCGACTATTCAGCATTTTCAACTGGACATATCTTTTGATTCCCGCTATGAAATTTCGATCTTCTGGATTCGTTGGAAAGATATTCTCAATTAGATTCCTAATGTTTTTGGTTTCACTAAAATCCGGATTGTTTTGCACCCGGTACATTCAATTGAAGTTTGAAATCGAATTATCGAACTACCACGCCATTTTCTATTCTATTTATAATTATATATAATTATTTATATTCTAACGTCGATCAATATAAATATATTCGATTGAATTTTATTCAAAAGAAATTTTCTCGTCGATATTATTTAAAATAATTCATTTTAAATAATCAAAATTCGCTAAAATTGCCAAAACAAAAATTTTAAACTGACCTAGATTTTCGGGTTGTTACACTCGCCCAGTCCGTTTGGGGCTAAATTTTGAAATTCGAAAATCTGTTTTCGTTTTCTGATTTTTCGTGAAACTTCTAGAGGCCATATCTCGGTCATACGGACTCCGATTTACGAAATTTCGGACTCGTTTCCAACCAGAATTCCGAGACGAATGCAACGGAGCAACCCGTTTCGCTTTATTCTTAATTTATAATTTAATTCTGCCCTGATTTCTTGTTTTAACATGTTATAAAATTCGGGTTGTTACATTCTCCCCACCTTAAAGGATTTCGTCCCCGAAATCTCTAAGTTAGGGAGAAGAAGGTATCCTACCATCCATCATCCATCTACTCAAAACATCATCCACAAGCAACCATTGTCCTTAAAAGATTTCTAATGCCATATGAACATATGCAGAAAGTGTGTGTATATGTTCCTTATCTAATGCAAATGATCAGACCTGATTGATCTTCTAAATGCAAAATATGTTTAGTGCCATGAATCCACATGTATGCAAATAGTCCTAGTCACATAAACACTATATGTGTGCACAAACATTCATCCATATGCAATATCCACATGATAACACACTCAATTTCATCCATAAACAAGTATAAACACTCATGCATATGCAACATGAAAAATGTGTCTGAGCCGATCTAGTGCCTAATGTGTATTCATGCATCCACGAGCAACCACTTGCAACCATTTCGCAATCATCAATCATAACATGTTTCAAATACATGTTTGCATCCATAGGGTTCTACCTAAGGTTCCCAAGATAGGATTGAGAAAATAATCAAGATAAACTACTTTTTGGATTACAAGAAATCCCTTTCTAAACCCAACCCATATCCTATAAAGCCCAAAAGGTTTAGCCAACCTAACGGACACCTTCAAAACCTGACATGTATTACTAACCGATGAGTCATTCCCCCTATGGAGTTTGCAACAGAAATAAGATCAAGAATAGGACCGAGAGGATATGCATAAGAGATAGTATGCGGGTAAGCTCTACAGGAAAACAGGGATCAAGAATATACTCTTAAAAAGAGATATGATGCGCGTATCTTGTCTTCAGTCTTCTAAGTCGCATTTCCTTGAGCTTAACTCCATTGTGCTTTTGCTGCCTCTAACTTCATGATTTCGTGGCCTCTTAACTCCTATTTCCAAATATGAGCTGGAACTCACTTCATTATCGCGTCTCGTTCCACTTTTACTTATTCTCCCTATGGTATATTTAGCTCAACCATATCTGTGTACTCTTGGTTTTCTTACAAGCTCTCCAAAATTCACTAGTGAATCATGGATCTCGTCTACTTGCTCTACGACATTCCACACAGAAGAACTTATCTTGAAAACAAACAGATGCCAACCATGTTACCAAGTGTACTTACTAGAGTGATTTCCATATCTTATGCACAAGCGAAATGAACCATCCGCCTTAGTGGCGAACTCTACTCGAACGGATTACCAACAAATGCATCAAGATATTCTAGGTAACCAATCATGACATAACCCTAAAGGTCACACGAGACTTCAAGGGTATTACCGAGGCAAGTCAAGAGTCTAACTACCCTCCTTTAAGAACTGAGAATGGCATCCTTACTGGATAACCACTTCATTCCTAGAATCAACCCATAGCTAAAAAACATAAGCATTATTCCCAAAAGTCATAGACGTCCTCAAATCCGAACAAGTCATGAATAAATGGGACGATCCCCCAACAGGAGTTGAGACAAAAACGGGACCCTCTATTGTGCTAGTACTAAGGTGCAGAGACCCAACTATCGAAGCAAGATTCTAAAAAGGATGCGATTTACAGAACAAAGTCCTAACGGGATGATAGAAAGGAAAAGCTAAACTTTTACCAGAAACGTTACCACCCCTCTTAGGCACGCTAGTAGTGAGAGCATACAATTTCCCTCTCGACGATCTTGTTCTTTGCCCATGTCATTGTCCTATAGTAATTAACTACCTTCTTGTTCCGAGCCTCATTCGCCTTAACCATTCCTATCCTTTCTTGTATAACGCGGTAACGGGTCTCTTGAGAACTTCCTCCATCGCACGGAAAACATTTACGTAGCTAGAAAAGGATTAGTCACAGTTAAAACTAATGTGACTAATGGTGGAGGGAAGAAAGGAAAAGAGATTCAATCAAGGAAACTCAGGATAGTGCTAATGGCTTTTTGGGGAATAGCCTTTTTCTTTAAAACTTTTCTTGAAAAATGCTTCTTTGTAAAATGGCTTTGAAAATAGTTTCAGAAGGTTTTAAAACTTTTGCCCAGTCTGGTAACCTTCTGCTCGGATACCAAATGTAACACCCCACCTCCGCTAGGGTCACTCGCAAAAGGGAATGCACTAGCTTTGGTGGAGTATTATCTAGGTAAACGTGCACAGAAATATTACAAGACAGAACATATAAAACAGCGGAAGAAAACATGATTTCATTACTTTATAAAAGTAGTAAGGTCTGAAGCCTTTTTCATCAAAGTGACATTAGATTACTTACATCGAAACCTGTCTTGCAATAATAAAGAAGCATAAAACCATAGTCATAAATTATTCCCCAAGTAAAACAGTAAAATAGCCATAGCCATGAGAAGTCCAAGCCATAGATGATGGTCTTGCAGCAGAAAATCCGAACTAAGTAGCAACATTTCCTCCCTGTAAACCTGGGGGGGGGGGAACGGAAGAAAAGAGGCGAAACAAAACGGGTCAGTCATAAAGACTGAGTAAGTCCTAGTGACTTTCAACCTAAAAACAAGTAAGAGTAATAAGACATGTATAAACCAAAAGTAAATATAGGCATGATGACAAGATAAACAGATAAAACTAAGATAACAAGATAAACTCAAGTAACAAGATAACCAAGGTAACAGGATAACCAAGGTAAACTTGGAATAGCATCGCATGTCTAACGTCCTCTGCACCAACCGTACTAGCATCCTAACTCGTATCATCTGTGCCATGTATATGTATAGTCCCTTGCCGTATATCATACGGGTTCCATTACGTTATTCTATACTACTACAACGTAGTGTTACCATCCTTGAAGTCACTCGGGCTGCCATCCTTGTTCTGGCCAGATTTCCTCTTCATGAATTATCGCGTGTTCAACTAGAATTTACGCCACCTAGGGCCATTAGGGATTATGCTACCTATTTTACGTTTTCTACATTCGATCAGGGTTTATGCCACCTAGGACCACTAGGGATTATGCTACCTATCAACTACGCCCTTTTTCTACGTAACGTTCTAATCGATCGACTCCCTACAAGTCCTAGCTCGTCGTGTGTCGGGTGTCATACGGCCCAATCACGAATGTAGCTACTCTGTGCTAGGTCCACCCTAGGGTGTATCAAGTCCTAGGGTGTCAACCACTTACACCATTTCAAGCACGCACAGTGTACAACTACTGGTGCCCATGCCTTCTTTTCAACTCCGGACTACGTGCACAACCATAGTCCGCCTGAACCTACAATGGCGCACCAAACTCAACCGTCATTTTGGTCGCTTATAATCAGCCCAGTAATCGTGCCCCACCCTAGCCTAGCCCCTAGGGTATCGTGATACATCCAAGAGGGTTACTGCTGAAAAGGACCGCGTAACTAGGGTTTCCGTCCAGCAGGTTAAGTGTGTCATCTAAACTCAAGACTTAACCCCTATCAGTCTGGCATGTCAAGTTGGTTAGGTGTGGCCATTCAAGTTCGTGACTTAACCCATCTACATGTAATGTCAAGTTGGCTAAGTGTTGTCCTTCAAGTTCATGACTTAGCCCTACGAATCACGTGTCAAGTTGGTTAAGCATATTCCAGCGGTTCATGACTTAACCCTATCCCAATCATCGTGTCAAATTGGTTAAGTATATTTAAGCTTAACCCCATCAAATTACCGTGTTAGATTGGTTAAGTATATTCAAGTGATTCGTGACTTAACCCCATCAAGTTACCTTGTTAGATTGGTTAAGTATATCCAAGCGATTCATGACTTAACCCCATCAAGTTATCATGTTAGATTGGTTAAGTATATTCAAGCGATTTGTGACTTAACCCCATCAAGTTATCATGTTGGATTGGTTAAGTATATTCAAGCGATTTGTGACTTAACCCCGTCCGTTAGTCAAATTTTAATAGTTTAGTGTTACCCTCGTGAGTTTATTTAACCTTACCATGCCTCACGTTATACTAGTCGGGTGTTATCGACCCATTCAGGTTAAACTAACCCATCCTCTAATCGTGTTATATGGTTAAGTGTCATCTAGAAATCAAGTCCGGTTTTACTTAACCCACCCATCCACGTTATATTGGTTAAGTGTCATTAGTCTAATCAAGTTACTTAACCCACCCGTCCATGTCATATTGGTTAAGTGTCATTAGTCTAGCCAAGTTACTTAACCCACCCGTTCATGTCATATTGGTTAATTGTCATTTGTTTACTCAAGTTACTTAACCCACCCGTCCATGTCATATTGGTTAAGTGTCATTAGTCTAGTCAAGTTACTTAACCCACCCGTCCATGTCATATTGGTTAAGTGTCATTAGTCTAGTCAAGTTACTTAACCCACCCGTCTATGTCATATTCTTTTATTATTTACCAATGCATCAACCTATCACATTGGACTTATTTGCGGTCACTAGATACGCCGGGCAGTTCCGGGCAGAATTACACCGCAAATCCATTCCAACCTCGGGTTCATGCATTACTACAATCTAATCTTTGCCTACGACCTCTCACATTAGACTATTATTGTTGTGGTCACTGGATATGCCAGGCAGTTCCGGGCAGAATTATACCACAACTCAAGTCTAACCTCGTGTCGAAGACATCCGTTAGATTGATAATTACATATGTGTCATCTAAGTCAAAATCCCCACTTTACATATTACTAAACATATGCCCAAGTTCCACCTTACATGCCTATGAAAATGTGTACCAAATTCTAGCCACTTTACATATGTCCAATCCTCACCTATTTACATGTATGCCAAGTTTATGACATCTCAACCCTATCAAGTTCTAGCCAAAGTTACATGTTGTCAAGTTCATGCCCAAATACACCCACATCATGGTTCATGTTCCCAATTCCACTTATGCCTAATTTACATAAGCCCAATCCCTTGATTTAACTTACATAGTCCCCAAAACTCACAATTTAATTCATATGCCAATTCATGTATGCCCCAAACTTGCAAATTACATTGGCAATACCCCAAATTTCCCCATATACAAATCGCACGTAAGTCGTAGTTTAGGCCTAGGTCCGAAATCGACCAAGGTTCATCAAAAGAAAATAAATAGGGGAAGGTAGAAACTTTGCATAAAACAAGATCCGAGAGAAAAACATCATTACATTCATGATAAGGACATGAAAGAGTGATTTGCGACATGCATAGGTTCAAATTAATGTCATAGCAACATCCCCAAAGGTCAAGATCAAAAATGAACAAGAATGAGCATGGATTGAATATCATGCATAGATCCAATTTCAACTTTATCACAGGTCATATTCATGTTATCGTTTCAATCTAAAAGCATCTAGAACTTACAAAGCGTGGCTACTGAATTAGGGGCAAGAATCGTCATAGAATCGTTGTAGCGACATTGATCTACTCTCATGATTTGTTGTAGAAGCTCTAGAAATGATGTAGCAACACTAGAAGCCTTGAGAAATAAGTAGCTCCTTTGATTTGATGGAGAAAGATTGCTCCTTTTCCTTAAATTTAGTTTAGAACCCTCAAGCTCTCTATGATGAAGATGGAGGCCATGATTAAGAGAGGTTTTGGCAGCACTTCATTGTTAGAATGAATTGTAGTAAATTAGGCTAGGTCTTAGGGTCTTTTTATAGAAGTTAGGACTAGTTTAGGCCCTTAGGTTAACCCTAGTTTATATCTGAACCCTTAAATCTCGTCACAGGCTAGCTGAGCAGACCCAAAGGAGCAAACAGGAGCACCAAGCCAAGATGGCCGACCAGGGAGGTCGACCCCCAGGTCGACACCCAGGTCGACTGGGCAGTCGACGTGGTTCCTGGGGGGTCGACTCCCTAGTCGACCTGGGGATGGGCGGGAAATTTCCCGCCCAATCCGTTTGTGGCTAAATTTTGAAATTCGAAAATATGTTTTCGTTTTCTGATTTTTTGTGAAACTTCCAGAGGCCATATCTCGGTCATACGGACTCCGATTTACGAAATTTCGGACTCGTTTCCAACCAGAATTCTGAGACGAACGCAAGGGCGCAACCCGTTTTGCTTGATTCTTAATTTATAATTTAATTCTGCCCTGATTTCTTGTTTTAACATGTTATAAAATTCGGGTTGTTACAAGATTTATACCTTCTTTTTTGCCATTTTCGTATAATTTGTAGACGTCGACAACAATTTTGGCACAAAACATGAAGATCTTGATTAAAAAGATTAGCGCCGCCTTCAGACTCTAAATCGCGATTTACAGTTCTACGGTTTTGTGGACTTGTGGAATTAGGGTTTAGAGAGATATTATATGAGCGTGTTGACTGATTAAATGATCCTCGTCGATGGACGGTTTTTTAATTGTGTAACGGTAAACCTGGTATTTTTTCAGCGGTAACTCAAAAACAAGGATGTATTTTATATTCTTTTTATCAGCGGGTTTTTTTTATATTTTAAAAGTTAATAGGGACCTGTATAAAACGCACTCTTTAAAATATTTGTTATTTTAAAATATTCATTATTTCTGAACTGGAATCAGACACAGTCAATTACCATATAATGTTATTTATATGGATTTCATACAACACATGTACATAACAACAACCAGACACAGTCAACCATCATCTAGAGTGCATTCTACACTGCATAAGCATTAAATATAAATATTTAACACTTACAACAGCTTGTCAACCAATCGATTGCCATACAACTAAACAATTGGGTTAATGTACATCAAATATCATCCCAACACCTATGTGGGGTTTCAACCAACAAATACTGAATATTATTTGTGTAGTTGGGCGATGTGTAAAATATATCGTCCTAATCTATATCAGTAAAATGGGTGTTCATAAACAAATCGTCTGATTTGTAAATGAATATTTATTTTATTCATATCAACTTTAAAAATTATATTTTTAACGATAAAATATTTTATTCAACATATGAATATTCTATTCAGTTCATTTATATAATAAAAATGATATTTTTATTGTTCAAACATATTTTAGAAAATTTTGGCGGCATAACGGTGCGATACTAGAACCGAGATAAGGTCTAGCCTTATCCCGTGCCTAATAATGGCTCACGCCATACAAAAACCAAATCATATCAATTCATTATTCATCCCAAACCAAATTTAGACAAATATTCCAATCAGCCAAACAATCAAAAAAGTCGTCCATGGTTTGTGGACGACGGGAAGCAGTTCATATATGCAGTTAAAAATAAATAACTGTATAAAAAATTTCAGTGAGGAGTTCTCACCCTGGGTTTCCACTCCATCATTCTTTGATCGTCAACCTTAAATTTTATCCATCGCACATATAATATGAAAATCATAATTTTGTCGAATTATAAGTTATTCCATAGTATGACTATTATATATTTAGCGTATATGATCTGAAAATCATATTTTTAGCTTTCTAAAAATATTTACCCAGCTTTACTAATAATAGTATACATTCGATAAAGATCATATTTTTATCTTCATAAAAATATTTCAAAAATACGATAAAAATCATATTTTCATATATATATTAAAAATCATATTTTTATAACGTTATATAATGTATAAAATATCAGATTTTCAATTCAAATCTGTATAAATAAAAATCATATTTCTATTTCGCCATTCTATATACGAAAAATAAAATTTTTATACCGCTACTCTATATGCAAAAAATCTAATCTTTATAATCTTATTCATATAACAAAAATATAACCTTTTATAAACAAAATCATGTCCTTTTTATAATTGAAAATCATATTTTTCTTCGCTTAAAATTCTAATCTGTATATGCATAACAATCATATCTTCTTGTTTTTAAATTTCATATCTTCTCATTTATAAAAATCATAACTTTTATATGCATTTCATATAAAATAAAAATCACATCTTTATAGTCATTTCATATAAATAAAAAATCGCATCTTTATTTCAAATCTTAACACATAAAAATCGTAATTTTATTTCAGGTAATTATATATAAAATTCTCGTTTTTCTTTTTTTATTAAAGCATTTGATAATTAACATTAACGGATAAATTAATTAACAAAATTAAAATAACTTTTCTTCCCCTCCCCCCCCCCCCCCGGGGGGGGGGGGGTGGAGGGCACGACGGTTTGAACCGGTGGAGGCGGGGGCGACATGGCAGGAGGTGCGGGCGGCGAGGCTAGGGAGGTCGGGTGGTGGCTGCATCGTCGGGTTTGGGTGAGGTAGGGGGTGTCGTGTGTTTAGAAGAAGAGAGAGAGAACGATGGGGGAGAGGGTGTAGGGATCGTCGCAAGCGAGGGGGCGGAGGCCTGGAGCGGAGATGGCGTCCTCCAGTGGTGGCGCGGTCGGAGAAGAGGGGACGACGACTTCGAGACTCGTGCGTTTCCCTTTTTTCTTTTTTCTTTTTTATTCGATCTCGATCTGTGAATTAGTCAGGGAGAGAGAATATAGAGGGGGGTTTGACTTAAGGATTTATATATAATTATTTTATTTAATTTCAGATCCAAAAAGTAACTTTTTCTTTCAAACCCCGAATCGAACCCACCGACTGTCGTCCCTAGCTAATTACCCCCTTTCCGAACGCAATGGGATATGTTTCGTAAGCTAATTCGGCTGTTACGATCAGTTTTCATTTAAATTAAAGTATAATTCATTATATATTCAATCTAAACACACATTTTAATTAATGGGGGCCACACACTGACTCCGTAAATTCCAGAAAAATTATTTCTAGCTTCGTATTGACGATACTGTCCTAACAATACTAATTTCTTCAAATTTGATGACCGTTTGAAAAATGGCCATTTTCTGGTCGATCCAAAATGATTGAAACTGTTAAAACACGTTTTCCTTTGCCATGCTCACATATTGAATTCAAAAATTATGAATTTTGAAACCTTGCAATAATTTGACATCTTGGATCCAACAATAGTGGTTTCATCGAAAATGGAGGATGTTTGCAAAATGGCTATTTTTAAGGGCCATATTTCCATAGCGACTATTCTGAATTTTCAACTGGGCATAACTTTTTATTCCCGCTATGAAATTTGAAATTTTCAGATTCGTTGGAAAGATATTTCCAAACAGATTCAAATATTTTGGTTTCGTTAAAATCCGGTTTATTTTGAATCCTTTACCTTCATTTGAAATTTGAAATCGAATTTTCAAACTACCGCGCCATTTTCAATTCCTTTTATAATTAAAATAAATATTTATATTCTAACTTCGATTCATATAAATATATATGTTCTAATTCTATTCAAAATAAATTTCTCATCGTTATTATTTAAAACAATTCATTTTAAATATTCAAAATTCATTAAAATTGCCAAAATAATGATTTTAAATTGGTTCTGATTTTCCAGGTTGTTATAGGGAACGTGCTGAAGAGTTAGAGATCAGGAAACTAGAATTGATTCGGTAACATGAGGCAGAGGATTTTATGATGATTAGTTGCAACTTGAATAACCTCAATTCACTTCATAGAAAACACATGGATAAAAGAATTGCGGAGTATGATAGATGTAACGGAAATCTTTAGAGAATTATCCGTACTAAGTTTAGTATAATGGGTTGTACCCGTTTTGAATGTTTGTATCCTTATGTTAGTAGTGTTTGTATATGAATTGAACTATATTAATACTTGTATCTTTAAAATAGTAGAGTTTGTATTTGCATTGAACTATATTAATGCTTGTACCCTTATATTAGTAGTGTTTGTATTTGAATTGAACTATATTAATGCTTTTATCCTTAAATTAGTAGCATTTGTTTTTGCATCGAACTATATTAATGCTTGTACATTTATGTTACTAGTGTTTGTATCTGAATTAAACTATACTAATGTTTGTATTTTTAAATTAGTAGCATTTGTATTTGCATTGAACTATATTAATGCATGTATCTTCAAGTCATTAATGCTTGTTAATTTAGGAGTTAAACTATTCTAGTAGCTTGACGTTTGTGACAGTTATAGGAGATGAAAGAATCAGGTCGTCATTTACTTTTTTCATTTTAGAATAAACGAATCTAGTTGTTTCTTAACACAAGTGGGAGCACGCTGTTTAACGTTAGTTGAAAACGCGTTATTTAACAAAAATAGAGTGTCTGTATCTAGGATTCAGTCGCTTTATGTCATCGTACGGACTGTATTAGTTACAACATAATGTCATAGTAAATGTCAATAATGTTGGCTACAATATAAAGTGGTAGGCACACTATTTAACGATAGTTGAATAAGTGTTCTTTAACACAGATAGAGTGTCTGTATCTAGGATTCTATCGCTTTATGTCATCGTAAAGATTGTACTAGCTATAGTATAACGTCATAGTAAATGTTAGTAATAGTGGCTACAATATAAAAATGGACTAATGGTTGTATATGTCAACATAGGGGAGTTGTCAACATCCTATTTGGTTTTATTCACTCCACATATCGTGGATGTATATATCTAAGGCATTTTCTCACAATTCTATACGCAAACTAGATTTTATTTGTAGAAAACTTTTCATCTCAAAAGATATGCCTTCTTGGCCCTCGTCAAGGGATTCAGACTAGGAGAAGAACCTAGCTCGACGTCTGCCAGATAGTCCAAGAACAAATATTGATTGACTTATCGAATACCAAGAGCAGCACTATGAGGAAGTGCGCCGAGAGTACCCAGATCTAAGCCAATTGAGGCTTCAAGAACCTCCTTTTCAATAAGAAGTTCATTTAGCTTTGGCTCCTCAACCCCTAACTAAAGAAGCTCAACCTTCAACTATTCGACCATTATATGAACATGAAGTACGATCGGCTGTAACTACTCAACCTCCCTACGAGCAGGAGGTTGACTCATTTCCTGTTTGTTTTCACTGTGGCTACGCTTTGGAGGTGGTGGTTAGGGCGGATGGAGAAAATATTGGTCGTAGACTACAGTTGTGCTCATTATGGCCCAACGGCTACAGCTATTTTGAGTGGATCGATGACCGTTTATGTCCAAGGGGTATTTCTTATGCTAATGAGTTAGAACAAGAGGTATGACATCTAAGAACTGCTTTAGAATCTCTGCAGACTAAACATGACATGTAGTATGCTTGCTTATGTTAGAATCTGTTAAGTATCCACTGTATCCTAAGTTGTAGTACTTATTTCTTTTGTATTCCTAAGTTGTAGTTTCGTTAAAATTCGACATCGTTCTAAAATTGGTGAAGTTCCATTGCATCCATGTAGCCTAACTTGAAATTTAAACTTGATGCTTCATTTTCAATTTAAAACGGTATTGAATTTAATTTAAATTCCATTTATTTTATTACATAAATCGTTATGGTTTATAAACGATTCCATGGCAACTTTCTAAAAATTTAATTTGGACATAACTCACAATTTATAAGATGAAATCTTGATTTTTCACTTTCATTAGAAAACTATAGCCAAATAGATTCGAACATTTCTTGTTTCAAAGAAATTCTACTTATAACGAGCCTTACATATTCATTTAGAGTTTCAAACATAATATTATGAACCGCCTCGACGTTACGAGTTCGTATATAAACCATAATGATTTATGTACTGAAAATACTGCGACATAATACATAAGACCCCAACGATACAACAATGTATATAAAATACACATGGCCCTAATAATACAATAAAGTACCGATAAAACAAACAACAACGTGGCCCTTATAATACAATAACGTACTTATACAACAGTGAAACAACTGTACCAAGTAGATAATACATAAACATCGTAACCCAAATAATACAAAAAACAAAGACAACAACATAATACAAACAACAACAACATCTACATATCAACAAAGTCAATATCATTTATACCAGCTATATCCTCGTCTACACCAGCCGAGGCCTAGGATGGTTGCGCTCCTCATTGGTTGTGGTAAGCTTGTTAATACGAGCTAGCAAATCATCTAGGTTGCACCTGTGCTCAGTGTACTAAACCTGTCTAACACTACGCCATAAATTGCATACTGCAACACCAGAGAAGTGATGCATGAAGTACCATAAAATGTTGCTATAGGCAAAAAATGATCTGTGACAATACATTCCCAATGTTGCATTTTCCCGCGTTGCCGTAGAGTCAAAGACAACACCTTTGTGACTCTATGGCAACACCATTGGTGCAATTGTTGCCACAGGTACTAAATTTACTAAAAAGTGGGCCCCACAATCTGGGCCCCAACATGTGGGGCCTACTAAAATGTGTAGCTCGGGTTTACGAAATCATGTTGTGTGGCCCATATTCATTAATCTATAGCAACACTTTTAACCATTCAATGGAAACACTAACTTATAGCTATGGCAACATTTAACATCATGTACAACAACATTATATCATAACTATGGCAACACTACATAACATACTGCAATATAGCAGCAATTACCATCACACATTGAAATTAACAAAGAACTTTTCATTTCAAATTAATCAGTAACACAAGTACTACTTAGTCAACTACAAAATAACAAAACATAGTCACTAAATTCAGTTTTGTAGACAATACTTACAAACACAGCCAGTACTAAATTCATATTTACATCAAACTTAAATAGTTTCAAAATATAGAACGAGCCTCCAGTGCCTCTATTGCCTCAAGTACCTCTAGTGCCTTTAGTAACAAGTTCTTGAACAATTTCATCATTGTCTCCTTCAACTGCAAAATAAAGCAGTTTCAAAAGTCATACATTTCAGTTGCATAACTAAGTTTCATTTGTATTTCTGCACAAATTGAGTTTCATTTGCATAACTGAGTTGCATAACTGAGTTTTATTTGCATTTCATTTGCAGAACTGAGTGGCATAACTGAGTTGCATTTTAGTTGCATAAATAATGCAGTTTCAAAAGCGTATACTGAGTAAAGTCTGATACAGGTGTATACTTAGTCAAATGCCTTAATTAATAAATGTGGCAAAATTTTGGATGTCCTATAACAGGAAAAAAATTATGTGACAAAATTTAAAATTATACCTGAAAATAATTCTGGATGTCTTATCACTGCACTACATTGCCATAGCAACACACAAAGGAATTCTAAACATAATCCAGGATATAGCTAAAGCTGTTGCAAAGAATTTTTATCCTTTCTCATGTTTTTCACATTCAACGTGCATTAGGCCAAATCTTCCTTCATATCTGCCACAAATTCATCAGCTTTTGCCCTCTTTTGTTTTTTGCTTAAGCAGCTTTTCTTCAATTGTCTTTCCCACGAGTAATTGTGATATAGTCTTTTCTTTTTCTATCAACTTAACAGTAGTATCATCCAATTCAGCATTGCTATTGATTTCATACACTTCGTCATGCCACATAAAATACCCACAATCACCATTCTGTACATATCTTAGTTTCTCGACTAAACATTACTCAAAGATATGAAAATCGACAAAGCAAAAAAAACCTAATTTATACTTACTAACCACATGGAGCAACCAAAAAACTTCTTCTCCGCATTCGATCCTACCTTCACAGTCCTCATCTTCATTGGGATTTTGTGGTGGCGGTTCTTTCTTGCAACCACTGTTGATCAATTTGAAGTAGAAATTGATTGAGCAGTCATTGAACTTGAATTGAAGGACAAGTTGAAGTGATATCACAAACTACAAATCATTTCAGTAATATCACAAACTACAAATAATTTGAAGTAGGCTTTCAAGCATGCATGTATTTTAGGCATTCAGTATTTGTGTGCATAAACTACAAATGATATGAATAATTCTTAAAGCTCTCATAAAATTTTAGAAGCATGCATCATGAAGAGACAATCATCCGTTAGCAGTTTATTGATCCATGTGTGTAGTTATATAGTTGTATGGCCTTTTAAGCATATCCAAGCATCACTTAAACAATGCTTGGTTAACTAGCATAAAATGATGTCAATGGTGATGCATACATCAATGTACAACAGGTGTAAACATTCATAGATGAAGTGAATTTGCACATAATTTCTAACTATGCATACAGATCTTATCGGATTGGGAACTAGGTGAAAAATCATGCATATGAGAAATATGAAAATACTTAAGAAATGAATACTATCATGAATATGTAAGCATCTTTATGAAACCATTTTCATAAACCACCGTATATCTTATTAATAAAGCTAGCAGTATCATGTCTCAATCATCACCGGCAACAGCAACCTGGGAAACCTGAGCAGTTGTTTAGAACATGCACCTCATATAAGGTCAATAGTCTAATTGTTCACAACCACACTTCATTAGGAACTAAAGTTCTATGTTATTAAATTGATTAACAATCCAGTAGCTGCTCAAAGAACATTTCAGCGAATCAACATACAAAAGAACCACAAAATAACACTACCAACCGAACAAAATGTTGTACACATTCTTCTAGTATGATATATGAACTATAGAGTCACTACAAATAACACCATTTACAGGTCTCCTTTCATTAGTGTTCAAATTCAAATTGAAAAAAGTGTGGATTCATTGACAAATAACAGACAAGAATTGTTAATCACCTAACACCAATTATACTCATGGTGATAATAATTTCCATTTATCAATAGGCTAATTAATAGCGATGATAAAAAAACCAACAAAAACGTACATGAGAAACACAGGATAAAAAGCTAGCACCTTTCTTCTTAGTTAGACTGCTGTTTGATGACGGGGAAGGGGAGAAGTGGGTAAGTTTGGAGTTGGAGTCAAGGACTAGCTGGAAGAAGTGGAAGACGTAGAGAGGGTTGGAGTTGAAGAAGTAGGTGAATGAAAATTAGGGATTGGAATTGGAAATTTGGGGGTGAGAACGAACAGATCTGAAAAGTTGAGAAAGATGAATGGAATGAGTAATGTAAGGTGATTTCCTATTGGTGGTGTAGGATTTTAACGAATTAGTGAGGTGTCAACTACAGTTGTTGTTTTTAAAAGGTAAATTTATGGATAGATATGCATGTTTTTATAGGTTCAGATTGATGACATGGAAAATTGTACTTATAAGTTTATAACTATAGCTACGGTGACACAATTTGATATCTATGCTAACACATTGAAGAATGTGTTGCAGTAGACAAAAATCAGCATAGTTGCGGCAACATTTTAGCTGGCAACACCTTTGATTTTCATTGCAGTAGGCCATCTATGGCGTAGTATAAACCCTAACTACATCTGGTACAAATCCTTATAAGATAACGTAGCAGGATCAGAGTACTTGATAACTGGGATGCGAGGGACATCCATATAAATATCACCACCTGTAACTGTAGGAACAGCCACCCTCCACCAATCATCTCCATCTTACGGCTGAGGTAGAGCTGGGTGTAACTGCATACTCTGAGTAAGGTCAGGAAAACCGGATGGAATAATACCATGTCTGATAGCTAATGGTCCAATCAAGTCAACTACTGTAGCATGTATCATGGGAGTCGTGTGTGTTGGTGTATAAAAGTGGCTCCAAAATAGTTCGCAATTCAGAGTAGGAATGATGAAATGGTCAGCTAGAAACCATCCGTCGTATCGAGCGTCCACCAACTACTAAGCCTTATACATAACTAAATATGGTGTATCAGGATGTGGATCATTGGGTACTCGGTCTCCTTCTAATATCTAACTCCAACATCGTTCCCCAAGAAACAAGTAACATCCACCTGAGGGAGGAGAAGAGACTAAAGGAACGACACGTCGACAACATCACAGAATGGAAGAATGCGACATACGTCAAATAAGGAGAACCTTCGTAATGATGCGATATAATACTCTGTCATGTCGTCCGTAACTCAATCTGGTTACGAGCCACAAACAAAATATGTAGGGCCTGACCACCTTGTATAGGTCTCCGATTCTCATGAGCCCATGCCTGGACTCACGGGAAAAATAGTGATAATGCTGTATCTAGTGTCGAGTAACTCATGTTGCGGAAGTACTCATAGTACCAGTACTGTATAATCTACCAAAACCCAAAGATAGACGTACCTGCTCTCTAATAACATACTGATGGTCCAAACAGCGATAGCGATAAGCTAGTATGGGCGTCCCACAATCATATACTACTGGCCTATCAAAAGACAAATCAGCGACCACCACTACATGTTCAATGGATAAGTGTTCGATGGGTTTGAAAAAAAAAGGTTACCTATCAAATATGCGATAAAGATTTGTGCAATCTATGAAAGATGGTTTTCTTGCCCTGAATTATCGATCAAATCAATGAGGTTTTTTAAACAGAACTAGTCTGCAGCTGTATTCCTGGAGTCAAAGCATGTTGTAAGTCAAGATGAGGAAATTAAGTCGCTGACACGTCCCCCCGCCGATAGTACTCATCATAAGGTAAGGCCTTTCCCAAGACTATCGAAATCCCAATAAGAACTGTAAAATCTAGCGGAGTGATGCCTAACTTCTAGAACCCAAAATGAAATGTGTGTGGTCTCCCACCGACATGATGATATCGCACCAATCAACTGAACATCTGAGTTGAGTAAGTTTGTTATACCTAATAATAAAATGTTTTAGAACTAAATGTAGCTATTTAAAAGTGCAAAATAACTTAATGATAGTTAGGTGAACATGTACTTATGAAGTCACCAAGACCAACTTCACCAAGAAATGTGTGTATAATGCCAGTTGTGTCGTATGCTCATATCTTAGAATATAAACGAATAACAGTTGGCCATGACCCACGTGTTCTATCTCGTCGTGCTTATTTATAAAAGGGTCGATATATTATTTCTAATCTACACAATATCGCTCTTTAATCTTGAAAAAGGTGATAAACTTACCGCTACTTCCACAAGCATGTTAATATGCTCCTTGTTGTTTGGAAGTACAAGAAAATTTTTAAGTGCTTTGCCTAGCCCTAAATTCTGGTCAATGTTCGGATCCAGATCTATTTCCTCTGAAGTCCGACGTTGTATGGATACTTCTCGTTGAGGAGGAGGCATAGATTCTTCTTCTAATGGAACATCCTCTTGAACTTCAACTGGTTCATGCTTTTCTTCAAGAGACACATTCGCACCACTTTGACTCCCGCTACCTCGCATAGCTCGTATTGTTCTACCAAATCTTCTCATTTTTTTCTTGTGGTTAATGGTGGAATGGAGGAAGGAGGAAAGGGATGGAAAATTTTTTGGTGAGAAGAATGCCCCATAGCCGACCTTTTTATAGCTGGCTATGGGTTCCTTAGCCAGCTTTTAGAAAGACGACCAAGGTGATGTTCTGAATTTAATTCCACACGTCACGCGGATTACAACGCAACAACAGAGGATTGTAATCCACGTTACAATCCTTAGCCGGCTTTCTGAAAGACGGCTAAGGGAAACGCAACAACCCAATTGGGGTTGTTGTGTTTCTCCCTACTGGGGTGGGTTAGGTATCAACCTATGAGAATGCGACACCCAATCACACCCCTATTGGGAATAATCTTAGAATCGTCGGAGTTTATTACCTCTAAACATATATATGTGTGTGTGTGTGTGAACAACTATTAGGACACAAAATTAAACACAGAATTAGAGACATAAAATCTGAACCGTAGGATTTGTTGGTCTTTATATGTGAGGTGGAATTCAGGAGGACATCTTGTGGTTGAGATTGCTTGTGTCCAAATTTATGTCCACGTTTTGTGTCTAAATAGAATTACCATATATATATAAATATATATGGAGCGTCTATATGAACACAAAAGTTTGACACAAATCAGGAGACATAAAATTTCAACACACGGTTAATTTGTCTTTATGTGAAGGGTGCAAATCATGAGGTAATTCTATGGTTTATATTTTATGTCTCTCAATTTGTGTCAAATCCTTTTGTCTGTTATATATGTACAAAAAATGAGAAAACAGTCATTTTTCGGTGGATGTACAAAGAACTGTTCAGCTGTTTGACGAGAACCACAAAGATAGCGAGACAAAATACAAACAAAAACAAAAAGTCTGACCGAATAAAACACAAAACCCTGCACGCTCCTACTCGAACTCACAAACCGAAACCTACCAAAAACAAGGAGAAAGTTGGAATAGAAGAAGAGAGCCGGTCCAAGATGCACCAAATGTTCCGGGATGACTCTACCGCTCAAGTAGGAACCAAAAGCGAACAAAGATGCGAACCCAAGACATCCACCAACCAGAAAGCGACCACTAGAAAAGCTCTAGAATTAGCAACCAACCCTTCGTGAGCTCCCTACTGGCGAAGAGCTAAGTGGTACCAACCAAGCAACATCTTGCTCCACCGCTAGCTGAGCCGGACACCCTCTCGGCGGAATCTCCAAAAGGAAGGCCAATAGTAAGCCACTAGTAGATATTAAAACCCAAGAACCTAAAAAAAAAATTAGTTTTAGACTTATATACGAATACATGAGTCTCAAAGAGAAAACAATGGACTCAGGCAAAATAACTAAAAATGTGTCTACACACAGTCCAAAACTAGAATTAGAGGATAGTGATTTGCAATATTCGCTGTAAAGTCATCTCTATTTAAATGTTGTTTTATTAAATTTTATTTTTATGTTGGTGGCTTTTGTTTCATTAAAGTTTATTTCTGTATGAAAGTTATAGCAATATATCAATTCAATTATAAGAATATGAGTAATCTTGTACATTCAATTGTGGATCACTTTGAACTAAATGGTATTTGTGATGTCTTGAAGACTACTTTTATAAATTTGTACGACTAGCAGATATTAGAGGGAAAATAGTTTCCTTTTATGTTTTTCGTATGCATATTTAGTAGATTTGAGTTTGATTTCGAGGTTCATTGGTTACTCTTTTTTATTTTTATTGTAATGTCGCACAGTCAATTCTGCACTGTATCAAATAAATTTTGATTTCATTAAATAAAATGTCTGAAAAATAGGTAATATTAGGGGCGAATATTTGTCATATAAATATTTAGTAGTTTTGATTTTAATTTCGATTATTAGCAGTTACTCTATTTGTTTTTCTATCTCAAAAAGAAATTTAATAAGTTGTTTCAATATTTAAGCAACACGCGTGCATAAGCCTAATGCAGTGGGTTAATTTGTCCATTGGATTAAAATTTTGGTCATAACTGTTTGTCTTTAAATCATAAAAAACAATTCTAGTTTGACATGTTTCTAATACAAAAACAAACCATTCCATTATTGATATCATTAAATCAGTTTTCCGTCATATCCCTTTATCAGATTTCTAAGGCTTGGGTTTGCTAGATAACTTGTAGATCTATGACTGAGTTTTTTTTATATCTCTATCTACTTCTTTCTTCCTCTTCGCTTTTTATCTTCTCTTGTGAAAAATTATATCTTTAAGCTTTCTTCTATGAGTGGATACTGTGATGTCTTATTTTCCTTGTCTGTTTGGTAATTCTTTTAGTTTTTGTACTGATGGTGTTTTTGTGTATTATTCTATCAATGCTCAAATTAAAAGGAGTACCGACTCGATCGCCAGTGTAACTACTAGCTATTCACAGTTTGCTTTTTTGTCTTCAAGGTGGTGACATCTACCCATTTTTCTCTGGTTTCAAGCCCCCCGACCATCCACTTTTAAAGCCCTAAGTTTAGGACTACATCAATTAATTCAGAGGATTTAAAGGAAAAGTGATTAAGATGAAGAGTCAAAAAATTTATAATGTTCAAGCAGTGATTACGGTCCTCTACAAATGGATTTAGGATGGAAAAATATAACTTTAGTTTCAAATATGATTCCAGTGCGGTTTATGCTTCTCTATTGCCCCGTTATATCTCTGTTATATCCTATAGCGGATTTCTACTACTAAGATATTTCCAAATAGTCTCTGAAATAGCCTTTCTGCTTTAAGCTTCAATATTTCGATATTTCTGATATATCCCATTATTTCAGCTATATTCCGTTATTTCTGTCATATCTTTATAAAAGAAATGAATTAAAACGTGACACTTACACATTATAAATTATATAAAATTATTTTCCGATTGAACTTTTTAACATATTCTTTTAAAAATAGAAAAAACTATATTATTCTACTAAACTTAATTAAGCTAAATAATAATTTACATTTATTTACGCAAGTTTTTATCTGAAATTAAGAATGCAACAATTATAATTAAATCTAACATTAAAATTTCATTTATCTATCATTTATATATTTGTAAAAGCATAAATACGAGCTTTATATGCTATTTTAGAGTCATCCACTATTTCCTCGCTTTATCTCCGCTACAACTTTTTGCACCGCTACCACTTTGAGTCCGCTGAGCGCTTTAACTGCACAGTATAATCCTTTTAATAGACTTGTCTGATTTCAAATGAGAGAGTGAAGTAAAACACGATCTTCCTACATCCTAAAAGAAAAATATAGGCATTAGGTTTCGTATATTCGTGATATAACAAATCATTGCCCTAACCAAAGATGTATTTACGCACAGTTCGAAACTAAAATCTTCTTTGTTATCCAAAATTGCCTATATGAACCAAATGTTTAATTTATTTTTGTGTATCAGGCTTTGTTTTCCATCCATATTTTTCATACATAACTATGTCATATACCATAAATGTTTTAACATCTTGTACAGAAGCAATTATATATCACTTAGAACTAGGGTTGTCAATCGGTCGTGCCGGGTCGGTCAAGTCGGGTTCGGGTTGATTTATAAATGGGTCGGGTCAACCTGTTTATTAAACAAATCATTTTCCCCGAACCCTAACTTGACCCATTTATAAATGGGTTGACCCGACCCAACCCATGTAACCCGTTTAACTAAACAGGTCGTGTCGGGTTTACCCGTTTGACCCATTGGAAAATATTGCCCACTAATTTAAACAACAAAAGTACAAAATCACCAACAGCAACACTATTATATAATCAATAACATGCAGCAAATTACAAAATATCCAACAGGAAACAAGTTAAAAAACCACCAACCTACAACACGTATATAAAGCATGAAATATCCATATCCAAATCCAACAGTTACTCTCCATACATAAGAACATATGAGCATACTGCATACATAAACAACTAGCAGTATGGAAGAGATAAAGTTGTTATAAGTAAAATATAACTGACAACATACAAGAATAAATTTGTAAAATATAACAGCTTACACAAGAATATATAAGCGTATATATTATTGTATACATAAAAAACTAACACTAACAAAATACGTAAAAGACTAACAATATAGAAGAGGTGCAACATGTAATCGGGTTTGGCGGGTCAAAATCAGGTTAGCGGATTAACCCTAAATCCCCTAGTTTATAAACGAGTCAAATTCGGGTTGACCCGAAAATGACCCCCCAACTAAACGGGTCGGGTTAACCTTCTAATTTTTGGATGGGTTTCGGGTCGGATTTCGTGTCGGGTAGGAAATTAACATCCCTACTTAGGACACTCTTTAATGTCTTTATCTTGGAAAGATCATCCATGAATCTTATGACAAATACCGCACTCAATTACGTATCAGTTCAAAAAATCGATATTTTTGACGTTTTGAAAAATACTTTTTGTGAATAATCAGTTTTAAAATGAATGGGTCTCCTACTATAGGCAAGTTACAAATTTGACCAAACTACCTTTTAGTTCTGTTAGTTTCCTACACTTTCTTGAATAAATTGATTTAAGCCGACTCATCAAATTGTCTCTTTGAAAATAATGAACAAATAAGTAAATTTATTTGCTAATCCATGTTAAATATCAATTTACTAATAATTATCAGGAAAATATTTTCCCCGTAAATATTTATCAACACTAAGTTTGTGTGTCTGTATATAACTTGCAGTCTTAGTGGCTCGTTAATTTGGTGGTTAACATTTTTTTATCTCTGTCTTTGGGAACTGTAGCATTTTCAGGATTTGTATACTTCGTTAAAATGTAACAACATACAGTGGTTGACAGATACAGTGGTACGGATATCTTTTGCAAGTCAACGTTCTATCTTTCAGAACTTTGATAGCCAAAAGTCATATGTGGGCTTGTAGGACCCAGGAGTATAGTATAATTAGCTTTAAAGTGCTATGTATTTTTGTTTAAAGTATTTCGTACCATTGCATATGAATGTAAGAAAAAAATATTTAATGTTTTAGCTCTAGTCATATCCGGGTTGGGGGAAGTAGATATATCCATGGCGGTCGTGCCTTCCGAAGCTTGTTGTTATGAAGAGGTTCCCGGTTTGACGGTCGAAGACACAACCAAAGGAGCTTTTTATTTCTTCACCATATCGGTAAACTTTATCGGTAACTCTAAGGAGACCTAAGTAGGGATTCAAAGTTCTGGATGAAGACGGTTGGAAATATGAAGTCTTGTTAATCTAGACGAAAACATCATTATATTGATGTGCAAAAGTTGGCAAAACACCCAAAGAGTTCCAAGAAAATGAAACTATACGCTGGAATGGAAATTATGCAAGAGGGTAATAAATTAACATAGTATTTTATGGTGGTTTACTCCATGAGAACCTAAGTCCAAATGTGAAGGCTTTTCTCTTCTTATTCACTTTTTGTCAAAGTACAATTGTGGGAATCATAGTTCCATATGAATAAATTAGCAACGGTGGAAAGTAGGTTCTATAATGTCCAAAATGAAGCCTGAGTCCTTCTTCCCTGAAAAGCCTATGCTGTCCAAAAAGTCTAAGTACCCGAAAAGAGGTAAGTTTCTTTTTCCCGGAGTGACAGAGAAAGCTTTAAGGTCAAAGAGGCAATATCTACTTCCAAAAGTGTCAAATGAGGAAGGTTTCAACCTTTTTCTTGGAGCAAAATGACTGATATATATAGAAGAAAGGAGCAGGTGGGAGTTGGTAGGAGTAGAGGATGGTAGGTATGTGCCCCAGATTTCATACCCCAGAGTTGGCACCGATCCCATGATCAGTGCCGACCGTGGTACTTAGCTTTTCCCCTGAAACATTTCGACGTTGTTGAACTTCCTTGCTTTGGTTGTCTTCTTATCCTAGATGGCCTTACAACTTTGCACGCATTGGTTTCTCATGATTTCATAATCGGGGAGTTAAGTGATTAGGATACGAAATGTTGTTGGATGTTTATACCTACCTTAGGAGTCATGTTGTAGGGATACATTTTTGATCAAGGCATGGGGATACAAAATCTTAATGGATGGTGAATATCGACCCCTTAATACCTAGGTGAATTTGACCAGTTTTGACAAGCCGTGACGACTGTACTTTTATGACTCCATCTAGGCCTTTTTCCTAGGTATCTTAGTGACACTTCCGGGCTGTTTAGCCATGCGATGGGACTAGTTATGTAGGCTTGGACTGCTTCTGGTATCTGGGGCAAAAGATCAGGTGATATTAATATTTCCATAAATGGTATTTATGAGAAGTAATTTTAATCCTTTTATTAACGTAAAAAGTAATGAAAATATTGAAATTTTCATGAAATATGGTTTAAATAGGGAAACATTAAATTTATATAAAAACTTAGTAAAGTATAGTAATCTAGAATAAAAACGTAATAAACTAAAGTTAACAAAAAATATTATAGAACATGTAGATTTGCAGTAAAAAGGAATTGGATTGAAAAAGTGCAAGCCTAGGTAAACCTACAAATAAATTATGAAACGAGTTATAATTAAAAAATAAATGGAAGAATAAAACTTATTATGATATTTGGACTTGTCTTGGTGAAAGTAGAATATCATAGGAAAGACTAAGATCTTGAGTACTAAGTAAATAAATAAGATTCAGATCTTACGGACTGCACGAATAAATAAAACTCAAATCATAGGGACTGAGTATGGGGAATCTACAAGTGGAATATTGTCTATTAGGAGTCTTAGTGTTATCATACCATTCAGATCGGAAGATTGATGATCTCATATCTTGGGGACTGGGATTGGGCACGCCTTAGTGATTGGTGTAAATAAAATGTCAAAATGAGGGACGACAGCTTAGTGTTTACCGACGATGATCGAGTGTGAGGGATTCGGTTGGAGTAAATAATTCGCTACTGCATCAATGCATTAAATAATGTCCGTCTGATGGATCCGTAGGTGAGTGATGAAAAGGTTTAGTGCGGGTCACTGTCCGAGCTGGTTTTCATTCACTGCAAGAGTATTCTACTATACCGGTTTGAAAGTAGCTAGGAAAGGCTGACTGATTTAGGAAGAAATGGAAATTAATCCTTAAAATATTCCTACAGTAGGAACTATTGTCTAAACAATCAACTTAAAACAAACCTTACTATCTTAGAAACCACCTTAAATTGTGCACGAACACTGTAACACCCCGTATGTTGAATAACTTGCCATAATATAAAAGCAGGGAAGAATTAAATTTTAAAATCTGAATCAGGGGAAACGGGCTATGCCATTGCGTTCGTCTCGGAAAAATACGCGAAATAAAGTATGAGTTTTAGAAAATCGGAGTCCGTATGACCCAGTTAAGTCCCGAAGAAGTTTTCAGAAAATTCAAACAGATTTCAGAAGAGGCGGGAAAATTCCCGCCAGGCAGAGGGAGTCGACCCTAGGGCCGACATGGGTGTCGACCCCCCCCCTAGGGGTCGACCCAGGGGTCGATGCAGGGGTCGACCCCCCTGTCGGTCTGTGTGAGCTGGGTGCAGCCTGAAGAAGTTTGGGCTGTGTCTGGTGGCTTGTGACGAGATCTGACGGCTCTAACCTAATCTAGGGTTAATCTAAGGGCCTAAACTACATCCTAATTCTATAAATACACCCTAAGACTACCCTAATTCATACTAAAATTGGAGACAACGTCGTTATGCCATCAAAATGCAATTAGGAGGAGCCACCAACAAATTAAAGAGGAGGAAAGCTTCTCAAATCAACCTCTTATCAACTCTAGCAACTTAATCTTCTTCATAGGAGTGCTAATCAATAAGTTGTGAGTTTCTATAGCCTTAAAGACCAATTGTTGAAATGATTATGATAGGATATAATGAGGTTATGGCTATAAATGTGGATCAATGCAAGTTATGTTATCATATGCTATGTGTTATGATGTTATGCAAGTTGTGCAAGTTATATGCTATGTGTTATGCAAGTTATGCAAGTTATATGCTATGTCAATATGATGTTATGCAAGTTATGCAAGCCATATGCTAAGTGTTCATGATATTATACAAGTTATGCAAGCTATATGCTAAGTGTTCATGATGTTATGCAAGTTATGCAAGCTATATGCTAAGTGTTCATGATGTTATGCAAGTTATGCAAGTCATATGCTAAGTGTTCATGATGTTATGCAAGTTATGCAAGTCATATGCTAAGTGATCATGATGTTATGCAAGTTATGCAAGTGTTAGGCTATGTGTTCATGATGCTAGTTATGCAAATTGCTATGATAAACATTGATCCATTATGACACCATGATTATGCAAGTTTGGTGTATGATTATATGCAAGTTCATATATGATATGTTATGCAAGTTTGGTGTATGATTATATGCAAGTTCATATATGATATGTTATGCAAGTTTGGTGTATGATTATATGCAAGATCATATATAACATGTTATGCAAGTTTGGTGTTTTATTTTATGCAAGTAACATGTGCAAGCTTACATCTTTATATGTCATACATATATACGCAAGTTAACCCCTTTGTATGTCATACATACATATGCAAGTTTATCCCTTTGTATGACACAAGTAACTTATGCAAGTTAACCTCTTTATGACATATGTGATTCATGCAAGTTTGGGTTGGTTATTTATGCTAGTTGGGTTTGATGCTATAAGCATGTTGACACCTTTAAAACCCATGTTGATGCTAATATTATGCAAGTAGAACCCATTGTATTTGTGATGAATCTTCCCTTTTGTGTCATGTTAGCGAATTACGTGGGGAACGATGGGGTTAATATACATATTAATGAAATGGTGTGAAGTTGGTATGATTACGCATACCATAAGTGGATGGACATAATTGAGTCAATTATGTACATCATTAAAAATTGGAATTAATTAGGGAAAATTAATTTGAAATATGGGGGTGATTAATTAGGTGTAATTAATCGACTAAGACACGAGGTTGGACCCTTTTGTAGCATAAGACTGCCCGGAGCCGACCGGCAAATCCAGCGGCTACAAATGATTGGCCCAATGTGAGAGGTCTTAGGCACAAACTTAATACGTGACAAGTGTAAAGACACGAGGTTAGACTCGGTTATGGCGTAAGGCTGCCCGGACCCGACCGGCAAATCCAGCTGCCATAAAAGATAGTCTAATGTGAGAGGTCTTTACAACGGTTACGTTCTTAATCAATTAAGAAACACTTAACCATATTAGCATGTAGAGGGACATGAGGGGTTAAGTGGGTGCCTTGGGTGGCATGGGGAAAATCTAGTGGTTGCCTTGGGTGGCAATAGAAAATACGATTAGAATACTTAACTAAGGTGGAACATGTAATTAAACATGACTAAAGGGTTAAGTAAGTGCCTTGGGTGGCATGGGGAAAATCTAGTGGTTGCCTTGTGTGGCAATAGAAAATACGATTAGAATACTTAACCAAGGTGGAACATGTAATTAAACATGATTAAAGGGTTAAGTAAGTGCCTTGGGTTGCATAGGGAAAATCTAGTGGTTGCCTTGGGTGGCAATAGAAAATACGATTAGAATACTTAACCAAGGTGGAACATGTAATTAAACATGATTAAAGGGTTAAGTAAGTGCCTTGGGTGGCATGGGGAAAATCTAGTGGTTGCCTTGGGTGGCAATAGAAAATACGATTAGAATACTTAACCAAGGTGGAACATGTAATAAACATGATTAAAGGGTTAAGTAAGTGCCTTGGGTGGCATGGGGAAAATCTAGTGGTTGCCTTGGGTGGCAATAGAAGATATGATTAGAATACTTAACCAAAGTCGAACATGTAATTAAACATGATTAAAGGGTTAAGTAAGTGCCTTGGGTGGCAGGTGGAAATCAAGTTAGTGCCTTGGGTAGCATGGGGAAATCTAGTGGGTGCCATGAGTGGCAATTGAAATATGATTAGATGACTTAACCAAACTTTAAACATGTAAGTGGACATGATTATTAAAAAGGGTTAAGTGGGGTGCACTAGAAAAAAATTGACAAGCTTAGGTGGGTAGCTTGTGTGGGCCCATTTCAACCAGTAACCCATATGTATCTTATTGGGTTCGACCCATGTCGAGGACGGGACACGCGTACTGGGCTTGACTATAAGAGGCCAAAACGGGTTAGCGGTGGCAACGCGAGTCCAACGGGTTTCATATGCGTGTGTGGACCCGTGCTGGTAGGTAAGCCGTTGTTGCACCGTGTAGGTATAAGTCGTGCACCATTGATTGTATCGGGTTGCCACTTTGGGGAGTGATACACCCCACTGTGGGGCCAGCACGGGTATCTACGTTAGGGAGCCGATCGAATGGGAGTAGTGGGTACACCTAGTGGAGATAGGGGCAGACGGCGCCTATGTAGTCAGCTAGGGGTACACGAGACTACTATTAAAATTACTAAAGTTGTGGGTACACCTATTGGAGATAGGGGCAGACGGCACCTATGTAGTCAGCTAGGGGTACACGAAACTACTATTAAAAATTACTAAGTACACTTAGTGGGATCAACCTTTAAGTAGGAATTACCCTTGTGTGGGTAGATCTGGTGTGGTGCAGTGTAGGAATTATCCTTGGGTGGGTAGATCTGGTGTGGTGCAGTGTAGTATTTATCCTTGGGTGGATAGGCGCATCTTTACCATTATCTTAGTTCATCCTAAGTCTAGTTGGCTGCTTAGTGTAGTCATTTATCCCCAATCGTATCGTACCAGGTTTATATCATACCCTAATTACTTTAATGATTGAATTGTTAAAGTTATAGGGCTCACTCAGACTTATGTCTGACCCCGTTGTTTTTATCTTTTTCCCCAACCCTCAGGTCATCAGAGTGGGCCTAGTGCTAGTGGACTTGGATCAGATCGCTTTATCTATCTTTTGGAGCTTGGACCATTGGTGTAAAGCTCAGTTTATCTATAGCTATTAGTTCATGTAGTGGGATTATGTACTTTTGTTTTATCAAGATGGATATTATGTACTTGACTCTTGTTTATGGTTTAGTGATGTAACCAAACATGTTTTACTTTCCGCTGAAATGAAATGATGTTTTAAATTCTCAAGTATTACTTATATTTGTCTTGTTGTAACTTTTTTGTTCTATATTCACTTATGATACTCCACCGATGCTATGGCATTCCCTTAGTGAGTGCCCGTAGCGGGTGTGGGGTGTTACACGTGGTATCAGAGCCTAAGGTTACCAGAACAGATAAAACTTTTAGAAAACTATTTTTCTAAAAACATTTTTGGAAGAAGTATTTTCAAAAACATGTCTTTTAAGAGAAAAGTTTTTGAAAGAAAAGAACATAATCCCCAAGAGCCATATATCCTTCCTTCGATTCTCCGTTTTGAATCTCTTCCTCTTTCTCTTTTTGAATTTCCCCTCCGCATATAGATGTCATTTTAAGATAAGGACTTCCATATGGAGGACGGAAGAACCACTTCAAGGGACTTAAGGGACTTAGACGGTTGTCGGGCTAAGAAGTTAGTCCAAGGAGGTGGAGGGCTTATGGGTACCTTTAAGATGGACGAGAGAGGAAGGTTCAAATAGCTGTTAGGTAAATAAAGAACGAAACCTTATCGTGGTAAGGAGGCCACGAAAGGAGAATGTGAAGGGGAAGGCTAGTTGTCTTGGAGAAATAGGACACCTTATTAGGGTTGTCCAAAGAGGTAAGGACGAAGTACAGGATCGTCTGGAGGGTAGATGTATTCCCTCACGACGGGTATACCTGATGGGGGTAGAACCATCTAAGTAGAAATTTGGTTCTCTCGATCATCCTGTTCGAACTTTATTCGACTCTGGTGCATCACATTCGTTTATCTTATCATCATTAGTTGAGTCACTGCACCCGGACACCAGTTTAATAGATGATCCCTTGGTTGTTTCAAACCCAATTGGGGGGCTCCACTTATTTGTCCATGATATGTTTGGGTTTGAAGATTTCCATACTTAGCGTTGAGTTTAGATGTGATGCTTTTGTTTGGGCTTCACGGGCTATGGGTTGATTTTGGGCATGGACTGGTTATCTAGTAATGGTGCTGTTCTTGACTGTGAAAGGAGAGTTGTTAGGATTATGACCCGCTTGGGTAACACTCTCGAGATCTTTTGAAATCCCATGGATTCTGTTATGCTAGGTTATCTTGAATCCCTTGACGCTTCGGTCGAGAGTTTGCGATCTGTTAGAATGGTCCGGGAATACTCGGATGTGTTTGAGGAGGTGAAGGGCTTACCTCCGAAGCGGGAGACAGACCTCCGGATATATCTGGTAGACGATGCTAAACCAGTATCTTTGTCAGTGCGTCGCATGGTTCCTCGTGAGAGGAGGGAACTCCATAAGCAAGTAGGGGAGTTGCTTGAGAAGGGGATCATAAGACGAAGTATATCGGAGTGGGGTGCTCCAGTAGTTTTTGCCACGAAGGCGGATGGGTCCCGCAGACTTTGTGTAGACTATAGAGAACTCAACAAGCTCACAAAGAATAATAGACACCCATTGCTAAGAATTGATGATCTCTTTGATCAGTTGGTTGGCGCCTCAGTGTTTCGCAGTTGGACTTAGCCACGGGGTTTCATCAGTTGGGAGTGGCTGAGGATAGTATAGAGAAGACCGCCTTAGGACTCCGGATGGTTTCTATGAGTGGCTCGTAATGCCATTTGGTTTGACGAACGCCCCCGCATACTTTGTTGATTTGATGAGTAGGGTGTTCAGGGAGTACCTAAATAACTTCGTAGTGGTCTTTGTGGATGACATCTTGGCCTTTTCTAAAAGCGAAATAAGTTTTCGTATGTGCTTAATAGGTTAAGCAAAGCCAGTTATTTGATCAACGGTGGTTTTGGGAGTGAGACTGGCAAGGATATCCAGAGTTGGACAAGGGCTTAATTAGTTAGCCGTTTTTACTAGTATCATCTCACGTAGGTCGTCTAAATTCGAAGGAGGTATCCCTTGGGTGTTTTTCTGATACTGGTTTAGGCCTTTGGGGCTTGCACTTGGGGGATGTCGAGTTCGACTAGGATGGTCTACGTGAGAGATGGATAGTTGTGACGATTTTGCGTGGGAGAATATCTTGGCTTTCTCAAGAAGTGGAGAAAAGCATGCCCTACATCTTAGGGAAGTATTGGAGATTCTTTGAGCACATAGTCTTGAGACAGCAAAAGGTGGATGGAGTTCTTGGCATCCTATGATTTCGAGATAACGTATACCCCTGGCAAGGGTAACGTGGTGGCAGACGCCTTAAGCAGAAAAAGGTTGTCTTTGAATCCATTGTTCGTGGAACGACGAAGCTTGGAATTTATCTCGATGTTTGATTTCAGATCTTCCGTTGACTTTATACCCGGTTTGCTAGCATCCTTAGAGGTCAGACCTACTCTTTTGGGGCGGATTGGCGAGGCACAGCGGGACGACCCACAGTTGGTTGAGTTGGTAGAGAAGCTCATAAGGGGGAGAGTCGTCCAGCCATTTGAGTAGGTACACCCTAGACGATAGGGGTGGATGAGTAGGGACGGTAGACTTTGTGTACCGCAGGACGAGGGTTTGAGGAAGGTTATACTTGATGATGCGCATCGTTCGAAGATGACCATTCATCCCGGTGGGGACAAGATGTACCAAGACATGAAGCGAGTTTTCTTTTGGGCCGGTATGAAGAAAGATGTGGCCGAGTATGTCGCTAGATGCTTGGTGTGCCAACAAGTGAAAGCGGAGCAAAAGAAACCTGGTGGGTTTCTTCACCCATTGGAAGTTCCGCAATGGAAGTAAGGTAGCGTCTCGATGGATTTTATTGATGTGTTACCGAGATCAAGGAAGGGTAATACGGGAATTTGGGTTGTGGTAGACAGACTTACTAAGAGTGCCCATTTCATACCCGTGAAGAGCAACAGGACTGCTCCATGGCTAGCTTCGGTTTATCTTCGAGAGATAATTCAGTTGCAGGGGGAACATGACGTATTCCATGTGTCATATTTGAGGAAGTGCCTACATGAGACCGCAGAGGTGGTAGAGCCGAGCTTGCTTAGAGAAGTGGAGGTAGAGCGTGATGCGATTATTCGACGAGCTCCTACCCGCATCCTTGGGTCAGAGATTAGGAAGTTGAGAAACAGAGAGGTTCGACTAGTCAAAGTGCAATGGGGAGAAGATGAGAGCAAAGCTACTAGGGAGACAGAAGCGAAGATTCGTTCATTGTACCCATTCCTTTTTGAGGGAATGTCTTTTAACTTCTCCTTTATCGTTTGTCTAGTACTTATCTTATCTTTAGTGTGTCCTCTCATTAGCACCTTTGACCTTTAGATAGGGTAAACCTATGGTTGAAACATGTGTTTGAGACATGTTATGTTTGATGGATGCGTGTGGATGCAAGTGGTTGCTAGTGGTTGCTCGTGGATGCATATACACACACTTTAGGCACTAGATCAGCTCAGTCACTTCATATTGCATATTGCATATAATTGTGTGTAGGTAGCTATATTAATGGATGTATAATGATTGAGTTATCATATGGATTATGCATTTTGGTGTATGGTTGTGCACTCATGTAGAAATAGTATGTGTCGATAGGGTTCTTTCGCATACATATTGGATGCATGGCACTATCATGGTTTGCATTAGGGAGGTCAACTAAATTAGTAGACCGCCTGATTTTGCATTAGACAGGGAACATATACACACACTTTTTGCATATGTTCATACAGCATTAGAAACTTTAAGGACAATCGATGCCAGTGTTTGATGGTTTGAGTAGATGGTTGTTTGGTTGGTAGGATACGTTCTTCTTGAATTAGAGATTTCGGGGACGAAATCCTTTAAGTAGGGGAGAATGTAACACCCCGTATGTTAACTAACATGCCATAATATAAAAACAGGGCAGAATTAGATTTTAAAATCTGATTCAGGGGAAATGGGCTATGCCATTGCGTTCATCTCGGAAAAATACGCGAAATAGAGTCCGAGTTTTCGAAAATCGAAGTCCGTATGACCCGGTTAAGGCCCGAAGAAGTTTTCAGAAAATTCAAACAGATTTCAGAAGAGGCAGGAAAATTCCCGCCAGGCAGAGGGAGTCGACCCTAGGTTCGACATGGGTGTCGACCCACTCCCTAGGGGTCGACCCAGGGGTCGACACAGGGGTCGACCCCCCCTGTCGGTCTGTGTGACCTGGGTGCAGCCTGAAGAAGTTTGGGCTGTGTCTGGTGGCTTGTGACGAGATCTAACGGCTCTAACCTAATCTAGGGTTAATCTAAGGGCCTAAACTACATCCTAATTCTATAAATACACCCTAAGACTACCCTAATTCATACTAAAATTGGAGACAACGTCGTTATGCCGTCAAATTGCAATTAGGAGGAGCCACCAACAAATTAAAGAGGAGGAAAGCTTCTCAAATCAACCTCTAATCAACTCTAGCAACTTAATCTTCTTCATAGGAGTGCTAATCAACAAGTTGTGAGTTTCTATAGCCTTAATGACCAATTGTTGAAATGATTATGATAGGATATAATGAGGTTATGGCTATGAATGTGGATCAATGCAAGTTATGTTATCATATGCTATGTTTTATGATGTTATGCAAGTTGTGCAAGTTATATGCTATGTGTTATGCAAGTTATATGCTATGTGAATATGATGTTATGCAAGTTATGCAAGCTATATGCTAAGTGTTCATGATCTTATGCAAGTTATGCAAGCTATATGCTAAGTGTTCATGATGTTATGCAAGTTATGCAAGCTATATGCTAAGTGTTCATGATGTTATGCAAGTTATGCAAGTCATATGCTAAGTGTTCATGATGTTATGCAAGTTATGCAAGTCATATGCTAAGTGATCATGATGTTATGAAAGTTATGCAAGTGTTAGGCTATGTGTTCATGATGCTAGTTATGCAAATTGCTATGATAAACATTGATCCATTATGACACCATGATTATGCAAGTTTGGTGTATGATTATATGCAAGTTAATATATGATATGTTATGCAAGTTTGGTGTATGATTATATGCAAGTTCATATATGATATGTTATGCAAGTTTGGTGTATGATTATATGCAAGATCATATATAACATGTTATGCAAGTTTGGTGTTTGATTTTATGCAAGTAACATGTGCAAGCTTACATCTTTATATGTCATACATACATATGCAAGTTAACCCCTTTGTATGTCATACATACATATGCAAGTTTATCCCTTTGTATGACACAAGTAACTTATGCAAGTTAACCTCATTATGACATATGTGATTCATGCAAGTTTGGGTTGGCTATTTATGCTAGTTGGGTTTGATGTTATAAGCATGTTGACACCTTTAAAACCCATGTTGATGCTAATATTATGCAAGTAGAACCCATTGTATTTGTGATGAATCTTCCCTTTTGTGTCATGTTAGCGAATTACGTGGGGAACGATGGGGTTAATATACATATTAATGAAATGGTGTGAAGTTGGTATGATTACGCATACCATAAGTGGATGGACATAATTGAGTCAATTATGTACATCATTAAAAATTGGAATTAATTAGGGAAAATTAATTTGAAATATGGGGGTGATTAATTAGGTGTAATTAATCGACTAAGACACGAGGTTGGACCCTTTTATAGCATAAGACTGCCCGGAACCGACCGACAAATCCAGCGGCTACAATTGATTGGCCCAATGTGAGAGGTCTTAGGCACAAACTTAATACGTGACAAGTGTAAAGACACGAGGTTAGACTCGGTTATGGCGTAAGGCTGCCCGGACCCGACCGGCAAATCCAGCTGCCATAAAAGATAGTCTAATGTGAAAGGTCTTTACAACGGTTACGTTCTTAATCAATTAAGAAACACTTAACCATATTAGCATGTAGAGGGACATGAGGGGTTAAGTGGGTGCCTTGGGTGGCATGGGGAAAATCTAGTGGTTGCCTTGGGTGGCAGTAGAAAATACGATTAGAATACTTAACCAAGGTGGAACATGTAATTAAACATGATTAAAGGGTTAAGTAAGTGCCTTGGGTGGCATGGGGAAAATCTAGTGGTTGCCTTGGGTCGCAATAAAAAATACGATTAGAATACTTAACCAAGGTGGAACATGTAATTAAACATGATTAAAGGGTTAAGTAAGTGCCTTGAGTGGCATGGGGAAAATCTAGTGGTTCCCTTGGGTGGCAATAGAAAATACGATTAGAATACTTAACCAAGGTGGAACATGTAATTAAACATGGTTAAAGGGTTAAGTAAGTGCCTTGGGTGGCATAAAGAAAATCTAGTGGTTGCCTTGGGTGGCAATAGAAAATACGATTAGAATACTTAACCAAGGTGGAACATGTAATTAAACATGATTAAAGGGTTAAGTAAGTGCCTTGGGTGGCAGGGGGAAAATCTAGTGGTTGCCTTGGGTGGCAATAGAAGATATGATTAGAATACTTAACCAAAGTGGAACATGTATTTAAACATGATTAAAGGGTTAAGTAAGTGCCTTGGGTGGCAGGTGGAAATCAAGTAAGTGCCTTGGGTGGCATGGGGAAATCTAGTGGGTGCCATGAGTGGCATTTGAAATATGATTAGATGACTTAACCAAACTTTAAACATGTAAGTGGACATGATTATTAAAAATGGTTAAGTGGGGTGCACTAGAAAAAAAATGACAAGCTTAGGTGGGTAGCTTGTGTGGGCTCATTTCAACCAGTAATCCGTATGTATCTTATTGGGCTCGACCCATGTCGAGGACGGGACACGCGTACTGGGCTTGACTATAAGAGGCCAAAACGGGTTAGCGGTGGCAACGCGAGTCCAACGGGTTTCATATGCGTGTGTGGACCCGGGCTGGTAGGTAAGACGTTGTTGCACCGTGTAGGTATAAGCCATGCACCATTGATTGTATCGGGTTGCCACTTTGGGGAGTGATACACCCCACTGTGGGGCCAGCACGGGTATCTACGTTAGGGAGCCGATCGAATGAGAGTAGTGGGTACACCTAGTGGAGATAGGGGCAGACGGCACCTATGTAGTCAGCTAGGGGTACACGAGACTACTATTAAAATTACTAAAGTTGTGGGTACACCTAGTGGAGATAGGGGCAGACGACACTTATGTAGTCAGCTAGGGGTACACGAAACTACTATTAAAAATTACTAAGTACACTTAGTGGGATCAACCTTTAAGTAGGAATTACCCTTGGGTGGGTAGATCTGGTGTGGTGCAGTGTAGGAATTACCCTTGGGTGGGTAGATCTGGTGTGGTGCAGTGTAGTATTTATCCTTGGGTGGATAGGCGCGTCTTTACCGTTATCTTAGTTCATCCTAAGTCTAGTTGGCTGCTTAGTGTAGTCATTTATCCCCAGTCGTACCGTACCAGGTTTATATCATACCCTAATTACTTTAATGATTGAATTGTTAAAGTTATAGGGCTCACTCAGACTTATGTCTGACCCCGTTGTTTTTATCTTTTTCCCCAACCCTCAGGTCATCAGAGTGGGCCTAGTGCTAGTGGACTTGGATCATATCGCTTTATCTGTCTTTTGGAGCTTGGACCATTGGTGTAAAGCTCAGTTTATCTATGGCTATTAGTTCATGTAGTAGGATTATGTACTTTTGTTTTATCAAGATGGATATTATGTACTTGACTCTTGTTTATGGTTTAGTGATGTAACCAAATATGTTTTACTTTCCACTGCAATGAAATGATGTTTTAAATTCTCAAGTATTACTTATATCTGTCTTGTTGTAACTTTTCTGTTCTATATTCACTTATGATACTCCACCGATGCTATGGCATTCCCTTATTGAGTGTCCGTAGCGGGTGTGGGGTGTTACAAACACATTACCCTTCTAACACTAGAACTATTATGAAATCTATTATCTTTAATTGCTTAAATCCTAGTAAGAACTTCCATCCACCAAACTTTATGTTTGGCTCACTCCCTTTTCTTTCTTTTTCTCCCCACTAGGCTCACATGACAAAGATTACTTGATTCTAGCAATTTACGAGATTCATTTTGGAGATATACTATTTCTTTCAGTTAGTGTTCTTTCCTTTATTTTATGTCTTTTTATCTATTAGATTGATTAGGCACTTAGGTGGGGAAATGTTCTGTTTTGTACTTGTACTTTTTTTAAGTATGTGAGGCAAAGATCATGTAAGGCATTTAGTTTGTTTCTTATTATAACTTGATTTGAATAAAAGTTTGGTTTTGAATAAGAAGTTATCATATTTTAAATATTTCTACTGTAATTATTTTAGTATATGTTGTGAACCTTAGTCACTGTAATTATTTCATTATATCTCAACTCTCCACATCTCTTAACATGTCCACTTTTAGGGTGTGTTAAGGGGTGTAGGGTATCACAATTACCCATATGACTATCCTTACTTATTCCAGGGACTAATAGAAGTCTCGATTTTAGTTGTACTCTCGTACCTTATAGGAATCTGAAGTCCAGTACATGCCTTGTGGAATAAAAAATCCTACACTAGGCCCTCAATCAGAGTAGTCCACGGTACAGAATGTTGCTAAAATCCGATAAGCAACCCCATATATAGTACCCCTTCTTTGATTATTATTAGGCTGCTCTAGGTTATAAATGATTTTTGGCACTTCGTGCACTTATATTCATTCCACAACTCCTTCTCCTGGGAACGAGTCCTAACACTCAACCCAGTACATTATCTTACATCCTTTTTCCACCCTGAGTTGTCTTCTAACTCCTTCGATCTTACACCTTATCCAAGCTCTGATGATTTGATGGATACACTCTTTCTATCGGATATAGATATTTTATGGCTCAGGCAGTTAGATAATGAATTGATCAGTAGTTGACAGGGCTTGTGGAAAGGTTTACAAAATAGTTTCAGGATGCATATTAGAAGACCTAAGAATGTCATGTCTTTGAAAAATGTGAAGCAAAGGATAAGAGAGAATCAATGGATTTTTTTTGGATGTTTTAATGCGGTGGTAGCATTGGAAGATCAACTGGACCCATCGATAATGTTGGTGGAAGCAACTTCTCGTGCATTGGATAATTCGTATTTCAGGGTTTCTTTAGAAGGGGACCCCGCCAAGGATGGATATTTCTATCATGAAGCTGATAGGTTCTTAAGGTAAGAAAATGCAAGGGAAGATCAGTAAGCCCTAAAAATATGGTTAAGGACGGAGGATTGTCTAGTTCTAGAAAGAATAAAAAAAGAAGCGCTGAGGATCAGTACAACCATTCGAATAAATGACGGTGAGAACCGAATTCCCTTTGTATATGGATTTAAATACAATTTTAAAAGGATCTTATGAGAGACTCATGAGCACCTTTCCTTTAGAAGGCCAACTAGAAAGGTATCCACGAGACTGTAGAGGATATCCAGAAAGCACTTTTTATTCCATGATATGGGTGGTCAAGATACGAATGAGTGCATGCATTTAATGGATCTGACAGTTGGCGCAATATGTTAGAATCAAATAGCAACGACAAAGCAAGAGCGGCCTTCTACTGCACTAAATAGAATAAATGTGGGACTTAATTCGCTTGGAATCATCATCAAATGAGGATTGGATTTTGACGTCGACCAACTAAGTCAGTTTAATCACGTACTGGGCTAGGAAATAACCTCTCGACATGCTCTTAGTTAGCGATAAACTATTCACTTTTTTTTCTATTTAATGAATTTTTAATAAAAATGTCTAGGCTATTCTTGCATGAATTGGATTAGGATTTGGTTCCTAGGCACACTCTGAGACGATGAATGTAACGACTTGAAATTTTGGAACCAAACTAATTTTTTTGAAAAATCGAGTTTTTAAGAAATTAACATAATCGTGCATGGTTCTAGATTTGTACACTCATTTTTAAATACGGTTTCAAAAAGTATAACAGTCAGATAAGTTATTTAAATCGGTTTTAGAAACTAATCAGTTCAAACAATTTTTCACGGGAAATGAGAGTTTGACACTTTTATCGTTTTTGAAAATTTTGAGATTTCAGATAATATACGACTAGTATAATAGTTAGAATATGGTTGTTTGATTTTTAAAATGATAAGTAAGAATAATATTTTGAAAATCAACAATTTAATAGTGTTTTTGAAAACCTAGAAAAATAGAAATTTTTATATGATCTCGGAATTCGACGAAACCATTTTATCGAACCCATAATGATGAATAAATGTAAGATTTCAAATTTCAAGTTAATTGTAATTAATGTGTGAGTGTGCGTGATATAAACGCAAGTTAGAAAAATCAGTGAAAATTGAATAATAGGATTAGCAAAGGCCATTTTTTCAGCGGTCACTGAATTTGACGAAACTAGGACCATTAGAACCGTATTTGAAAAATATAAGAGAATTCCAACTTTCGTAATTTTTAGGAGTATTATATGGTTGTGTGAGTATTAAACGTATAGTTAAATTCCATAGAAAATTGATTTAAACGATTGAATTTTGATTAGTTTTGAACTAATAAATAATATTTAAAAATATATTAGAAATTAAATATAGTTGTCTAATGTTGTGTTAATGATTTTAGAACATAAATTAATTTCTGTAAGCATTGACACTTCGTTATAAAACGTTAAGTAGTGTAATAATCTATAGAATGATTAATAATCCATTAGAGTTCATTTAATTAATAATAATAATAATAAATAAAATATATTTTAAAATTTGTTTACATATTATCTATGAGCACAAAAAACTGATTACTATGACCGAAAAATATATCTGATATTGTATGCGTAGTTATGCCAACAAGTTGTATGAACTTTGTAAGCTAGTTAATGTATTTATCTACATTAGCCAACACTATTAATTCAGGAATGAAAAGTTTGCTAGTTTTGAGGTGTCACCTTCCTAAGACATCAGGTGTGTTTGTTTTAAGTTGCCACTCCATCTTCATGGATGAGAAGCACCTTAGCAATACAAACCAACATCCAAAATCCTATAAAAGGAGGTAGCACACTTTTGTTTTCTCACCATTTCTTCACATCTTTTTAGATTCCTCCCTCCTCTCTCCCTCTACCATCGCCCCCCACAGCAGCAACACCTCTTTCCTCCTCCACATTAGGCGTAGCAGCCCCCAGGCCCCACTTCACCCAAAAACACCTCCTTCCTACTTTAAAACACTAAAAATACCATTTTCTACCACTTACACCTCTTTTCCACCCGCTTCAACCTATTTCCAACCCACCCTAGCCCCACCCAGCTCGGTGGGGCCCACCCTTCAAAATCCAAGCCCCGTTCGCCTAATATACTTCTCCATTTGCTCCTCGAACCAAAAATATACATCCTTATTTCACCGTTAATTTTATAAACCAACGCGCAACGAATCTCTTCCCATTTTATTTTCCAAAAACACCAGCGATGCCAAAAGGCTGGAGAAACTTTCCGGGATTAGTTAGAAGTAAAAAATCTCGCATTAAAAAAAAAGATTGACGGAGTCGAAATTGGTGGTGAGTAACATATGCTCACGTTTGAATTAATTTTTTATGTTTGTGGTAGTTGATTATTATATGTGATTATATGCAAGTAATTGCATGCTATGTGGTTAATGTTGAAGTATACATATGGATTGTGAAAATGGATTAGTTATTTACATGTTAATGTAAGTGATTCAGTAGTTGAAACCATAAACGAAACGTTAGGTTGAAATGGATGATAACTTGTTGAATGTTGCATGTATATTGACATGAAAAAAGTAAATATTTGCAAGTTAGTGTTGGGTCGATAAAATATTAAATAGTTAACAATGAGATTTGGATAGTTTACCATATCCAAAATGACATGTACATGTAATGTATGTGGTAATTGAAAATAGTTACTTGAATAATAAGTTTATGTATGAATAGTGAATCACCGTTTATTTTGATGCAATTTTGTCAAAATAAACAATATATGAGTATGAATCCCCATTTGATATTTAAATGTGCATGTTAGTGGATGATTGAATATTGTGGTTAATTTGTTGATGGACAAAAGCATATGAGCATTAGATATTTAACGCTTACATGTTGCGTATGTGCCACGATATGTGAGCACTAGATGTTGAAATGATTGATAAATGTCATTTAGGTATACACGACATATTAAGTCCATATAAGTTGAATCATATGGTTGTTAGTTGAGTTTTATTCCAATTTAGGAAGTTAGTGAATATTTTAATAATATAATAATGGTGAAAAATAAAAGTTAAAATTTGACGTCTGCTATTGGATGGACGAAAAGTATAATTCATTATGATGAACTTTTGCAAATGAAAGAAATTGACATGAACTAATTTTCAAGTAGTTATGACATGTTCAAGTTTTTATTTTCAAATAAATAGTAATTAGAAAAAGTGAAGTTTGGTTAGGGTATCTAGAAAATGTTTTAACAAAAGTTTCTTTTCAAAACTTACTTATTTATTTTTATAATTGATGTTAGGAGAATTTTGGTTTAAAATAATGAAGTTTGAAAACTAATGTTATTTTAATAATAAAATAATATTATAATAATAATTTAATGGAATATTTGGATTCTGCGTTAGAAATGGAAAAATATAGTTGGTGGGAGTTATTATAAACTATAAAAAGAAAATTTAACTTCATTTCAATATATAATCGAAGTTTAGTAACAATAGAACTCGTCGCACAGCTGTAGTTCGTGAATTTCGACCATTGACTTCAAATTGACATACTAGGAGATCCGACCGCCAGATTCTCTCGAATAAGAACTATTTGGTCTAAAATGAAAAGAGCTTTCAAATGAGTATAAGAGCTTTAAATTCTAATGGTTAGATCTTGAGATAAGCCCAAATCAATTTTAAATAAAAACAGGGCCAGAACCATTAATGGCTTGTAAATGGATTTAAAGAAAATGAACTATTTTTAAGTCATTTAAAATGGGGAAAATTATGATAAATCATAATAAATAATTTCAAAGTGTTTTTAAAAAGAAATATGGAGTTTCAAACTATATTATGAGATATTTACGTATTCAGCCTAATTAGTTGAAAATGGTAAAACAACATTTTGAAATTTTAAGTTAATTAAACTTATATTGTTTTAGTTTACTAAAAATAACCAATTTTGGAAAGAGGTTTTAGAATAAGTCTTTTAATTTAGTAAAGACTTCCAATTTAAATACAAATTGGATTTGGGTAGAAGTAATCTTCGGATGTTTTTTACCGTAAGTAGACGTTTATTATGGGTGGGATTTGGAAATTGTTGTCATCATTATTCCTATTGTGGTATTCGTTGATTTTGGAAATTGGTGTTAAATATAAGTTGATATAACTCAGCTTGAATTCTTATATTTAGTATCAATGGGTTTGGGGTTTGTGTTTAATAATGTCTTTAATAACATTGTTCTTTAACAAGTTAAAAGAGAAAACGATTTCTCAAGGTTTGTTGAAAAGAGATCTTTGTTTAAATTTGATTATAAAGTATAAAGTGAAGAATATTCCCAAAATGGAACAAGACTTAGGACATCTTGTATATCTTAGTTGATTTGAAAAGATGCAATAATTATTTAGAATGACTAGGTTTCGACCCATTGTGAATAACTAAAACGGTGTAATAAAAACAACATTGACTGTAATAGAGGAGACCTTCACATCGGAAGGATTTCTCGTTGGTGCCTCAGGTTTATCCCTCATTATCAGGTTATGTTGTGACGGTGATCCAACCATACTTGGTGTGGTTTGGGTTGCAAGGGCTTTCGCACCCCAGCGGGGTCGTGGAATAAAGCGCCTTTTGTTTCGTTTAAAACCAAGAACGGACTTGTAAATGGATGTGTGTTTGACGTTGTATTTGACAACATAAACGATTGATTTCTTTTGATGTTATATCAGTTGTGGCGGAGAAGTTATTCGTTTTTCTTAACACTCTCCTTTGAGACTTCAGTATTCAGAGGGTTATATATTAATAGACACCGATTATATATTGTGAATTGACAATGTGGCATGCTAAGTGATGAGTAGATCAAAGTTTTGTTGAAAAGAAGAATTTCGTGGATGATGATCAAAGCATGGCTAATATGGCGTAGCTTTGTAATGAAAACGCGGCCTTAGAACCTCACTACCCATGAATGGCCAAAAACAGGATGATGAATGGCTGAGATACGGGCTAGCGTTTCCCTTCTAGCTGAAAAGTGATGCCATGGTATGGAGTCCAGGCAGGTTTACTTATGTGGATGTTGGAGAGGGGCCTCGTGTGAGGGTCAAATACGATTGGGGAATGTTATATTTAGGTAAGATCCTAATTAACCGCGTATAGTGCTGATTGGCTCAGTCGCTCCAAAGGACTCAAAGTTTGACTTCTGCGACGTTTGCTAGAATGTCCCGAATGCGGTTAAGGAAGATCCTTTGCCTTGGACATTGTTGGAATCTAACTTCCAATACGAGATTGCGCTTTTCGTTTGTAACGACTATGCAGCCAACATAATGGGATGGGGGCATCATGCGAGCTAAGATTGATACAATTATTTTCGAAATGATTTTTACACCTAGACATTAAAAATAATATCCAACGTTTTGTTTTAAAGAATATCAAGCATGTTTGGTTATTATAAGGTAAAACTCTATCCTACGGTTTGTGTTGCATCGTGTGATAGGGATTGAATCTTATAATAACTACATTTTTCAAAGCGTGAATTTTGAAACCTTTGAATCTTGGTTGATGTTCGTGTGATTTGGGTTATGGTTTTGTTATCTAGTTTTTAAACTGGTTAATCCAAGCCTGACCCAAGTGTTTAATGCTCGGGTCAGATCCGATTGTGCTTTTTAGGAAAAACAAGTTGATAGGAGTTTTAGTTGATTTCGAGAAGCTGGAGTTCTTCGTCAGATGGCAAGACGCACCGATTGTACGTTTCAGGAAAAACAAGTTGATAGGAGTTTTAGTTGATTTCGAGAAGCTGGAGTTCTTAGCAAATGGCAAGACGCACTATAGTATTTATACTTGGATGAATATGAATTGAGAATGTGTTTTAGATGATGTAAAAGTTTCTGCTGTAACGTTATATATTGAAATACTATATTTGGTTTTATTCCGTTGTGTTTCGCTCTGACAAAATTCAGGTGAATCGAGTTTGAGACATTTGATTTTACAGTACACAAACACCGTGGATGTGTTAAGTATCGACAATCAAAGGATGGAGATTTGGTTTATCGCAGGACCTTTCGAGGATGTTTGCCTTTCAAGCCGGACTTCTGTGGTTTATGGTCGGTTTAGAAGGTGAGCATCTTTGGGTCATCTCACCTGGTATCAGAGCTTTGGTGTAGCGAGAATCCTTGGCTCCGCAGAGTAAAGTACTCGTCAAATATAGGATCAGTAGTATCCTAGGAAAAATAACTTGTTAGGGATAGGATCAGTAGTATCCTAGGACGAGTGACTCATTAAAGATAGAGTCAGTAATACCATATAATGAGTTTAGTGAGCTACACCTACATATATAAGAGAAGTATTAGTAGTTTTGATTTTCAAAGGTTGTAAGTATTTTGGAAATAATAAAGTTAAAACTTGAAAAAAAAATCAATTACTTGATTGTTGGATGTGATATAGGGTAGCTAAACTTAGCAAAATAAGTAGTGGTCCTGAACTTAAAATGCTCGATTATGGTAAGTAAACATAATTTTTGATGATTTTGGAAAATCAACAAATTCTGGCACACATTTAGTTCAAGCTTATAAAAGAGTTATATCCATGATTTTGGACAGTGGATATAGATTTAACTCGTTGCCACTTTGATTAGAAAAGTTTAGAAGTGCTAATTTTTGGACAGCTTAGAAACTATTTGTTTATTTTGTAGAGAGGTAGGGGTAGATTGAGGATGGGAGGTAGGGGCATGACATTGACTGTCCGTGGATATTAGGCACACATACATGAGCCACTTCCCTCCTCCAGTTTCTTCGGAAGACAAACTTAGTAGAGATTCATCTAACTCACTGGGCCATGACAACGCCGACGTGTGTTTATCCAACGCTACATCAGCTTTCCAACCGATGGAGATCGTTGATTTCGAATCTGGTTCTGCACCAACACCTGTTAAGTCTGACTCTATACAGCCTAAGGAATCATGTATCTATGGTAACTGGATGTTCCGCGATAATATGGCAGAGGAGATTCAGTCTCCTGCCTTACAGATTATACTAGATTATGTCCCATAGTCGATCCAAAAGAAGCCAACACTTCCTGATGTGCCACCTCTACAGATAGAAGAGTTCGAGATAAACCTAGAACCTGAGCTCGACGAGGAATTCGAGGAGGAAACAGAGCTGACAGCGAAGTCAAGGGGATGATGGGAATGGTAGAGGGAGGTAATGAAGAATTTGACGAGGGCGGCTGTGACGACCCAAACTTCCCAGTAAAGGAAAGCCAGGATTGCTTTGAGAACAACACACATCAGAACACAAACTGAAGAACATTTTATTGCTGATTACAACAATTACATCAGAGTACAAGAATATAACAGAGAATACTTATTACACAATAGAAATACATTAATGTGAGAGATTTAGATTACATTTAAATAGCAGCGGAAAATAATACAAATATATAACCGAAAGGAATACACGGATATAGAGCTTTCCGAATATTGCTTCAGCTGTAGACCAGGATCCTGTAAATATATCTGCAAAAAGCTGCTCGACTGCCCGTGTGGAAAATATGGGCACCCGAGTTTGCCAGTGAAACAAACTACAGGTCAATCATGGGACTGGTATGAGAAATCTTAACATCTAATAATAAGGCTAATCACAGGACCACGCCGCTATCGCGGAACGGGTTTACTCCATTGGATTGCCAGTGCATAAAATAAAGTAAAACATTAAACAACGCAATGCTTTTTAGAAAAATGAAACCATTATAAGACCCAAGTCCCATCACACAATGCAACGCAAACCGGAAAATAGGGTTTTACCTTATAATGGTCAAAAGATGCTTGATACGATAAAACGGATTTAATATTAGTGTGTGTATGTTTTAATAAAACATTTCAATCATAAATATCAATCATAGACGGCATAGTACCCCATCCTACTATGTCGCCATACTAGTTCTACAATCAAAACCGCAAGGTCGTATTGGAAATTGGATTTCCAACATGAGTCGAGGCTAGGGTCAAGCTCCTCTCCGATTCGAGACACTCTAGCAAATGCCTCAGGATCACACCTATGGGCAACCCTTGGAGCGGTAGGGCCGGTCCCCGCCTATCGGCAGTGGATTGGTTATGCCTGAACACACGCTTCCCGGTTCCTTTGAACCTATAGTATGACCACTAACGGCCTATAAAAATCCGAGGCGCCTCAAAATCCATCATCCACATAAGTAAAATGCCAGCCAGTTTAAGCACTGACACCACTTCTAGCTAGAAAGAAACGTGTGCACTCCCTACGGTCCATATCCCGTTTTTGACTCATACCGGGGTGTGAGGCTCGTGAAGTCACGATATACACAAAGCTATGCCGTAATAGGATATGCTTTGATCATCCCACAAGGCCCTACTTTTCAACAAAAGCTTTGATAATTTACATCTTGGCGTGCCACATTGACAATCCACGCCATGCGATCAATCACTATTAACATATACCAGGGTGTTAAGTAGAGAATAAATTCTCCACCACCAAACAGACATACATTGATAGAAATCGATTTAATTCACATGGAACGAAATCCAATGTCAGACACGCATCCATTTACTAGCTTATGCTATGGGTCTGAGCGAAAACCAAATCCGAACAATCAACAATAGTCCGGACGGCCACCACTGAAGCCCCTTCAAGGTAGCTACTCCCATCAAGGGTCTCTGTAGCAACACACCCATTCAGTGTGAAGATCGTCGGTCTTCAAACACCGTCTTCATCTTCGAATCTTCATCGTCGTAGTAATTATTCGAAATGGGTTAAACCCGGTCTTTCCGAATAACTCGCGTATTTTATAATAAAAATCAAGTACTATAAAACACATCACACATCTCATTCCAATTCAGAATATTCTTTTAAATAAAATATCCAAATTATTCTATCAAAGATAAATTCTTTACATTTACTCTTAAATCTTTCTTTTAAAGATTTATTCAGAACACCATTTGGTTTTAAATGATTCTTTAGATTTAAGAGATAAATCTTATTCTTAACTGGGTTAAAGAACTAATGTCATTTAAAACATAGTTCACGGTAAACCCAAAATCGTCTTCCATAAAATATGGAATCTTCACAGAAATCAAATCAGTATATAATCGTTATAAATTTCTGTATCCAACCAATAATATAAATGGAATAACGGCAAGGCCTCTTAAATTCCATATGTAGTATCGGTCTTCTTTTACAGAAGCTTATCTCGGTTATAATTAATTCGAATTCTATTCAATTCCAATTTAATATATTAAATTGGAAAACTTTACTTTTGGAAATTTTCTATTTAAATCTTAATAAAAGATTTATATATTCCAAATCATATTTTCACTGTCAGTTGGGTTAAAGAACATATGTCACTTAAAACACAGTTCACAATAAACCCAACTCACATTTCATCTTATTCCAATTACTAAATATAATTGAAAACTTTATTAATCTGAATTAAAAGATTATTCTTTTCATACGGGGTTTAAGAACAGTGTTATTTAAGACACTATTCAAGACAAACCCAAATCCAATTTATTTAATTTAATTTCAATTAAATATTGATAAATTGGAAAAATTTATTAAATCTAAATTTAATGATTTATTCTAATTAATAACTAGTGCATTTCAATAAAAATATATTTTCCCAAAATATATTCTTTTACTAAAATATTTTCTTTTATTAAGATATTTTCCTTTTTTTTCTAAAATATATTCTAAAATATTCTTTATTGGAATGTGACTCAATCAACAACCATATATTGCATGTAATCAACAATCATGATAAATAATTATTAAACATCCAAATGACGACTAGAGTGGAATTTATAACCGTGTGAGCATTAAAGTAAAAACTAACGCTCATCACAGACTGTCAATCCGTCAATTGACAGATAACTAAATATTGGGATTAGTGTGTATCCAATATCATCCCCATACCCGTGTGGGGTTTCATCCATCAACCAAATAATAAATTATTTGTGCACTTGGGCGATGTGTGAAAATTATCGTCCCAATCACATAGACAAGTCGGGTAACTTGTAAATGGAGGTGTAACATTTCAGTATCATAAACATATATAGGGATGAATCATTCCTTATATATAAATAAAGAGGACACAAGTTCTCATGTTGACATAATTTATCAAAAACAATAAATCTTTTCTACTGATTCATTTACATCCAAAAATGTGAATTCTAATGTTGACTCACTTGCAATGAGATAAAAACTTTTCATTTTACATAAAAATATATTCTTTTTATGTTATATAAAATGTGATCTTTATATTACATTAAAAATGATATTCTTTTTCTAAGTTTCTAAGATTAACATTAAAAATGAGTTTTAAATATGAAACATATTTCATAATGAAATATGTAAATTTTTCTACTCTTTATAATATTAACATTAAAAATGGGTTGTTAATGTGAAACATATTTCATAATGAAATATGTATATTTTTCATTACATGATTTATTTTCAACAAGGAAAAAAAACATAACTTTTTATTTCATGCTTTATTCGCAACAAGGAATGCAAATAAAGATTTAACTTTTATTTCTTGTTTTATTTACATCAAGGAATGTAAATAAAAGAAAAATGTATCATTTTACTTTCATTTATGAATACAAATAAAAGAACAAATTTTACTTTCAATGTATATTTGCATCTCTAATCAAGTTTGGCCAAAGATGTATATTTATTCCACTAATTCAAGTTTTGATAAAAGTGATTTCTATTACTAATCGAGTTTAACAAAAATATGATTTCTATTACTAATCAAGTTTAACACAAAAATGTTAATTTCTATTCACTAATCAAGTTTAACACAAAAATGTTAATTTCTATTCACTAATCAAGTTTAACACAAAAATGTTAATTTCTATTCACAAATCAAGTTTAACACAAAGATGTAACTTTCTTTTTAATGTATAAAAATATACATTTCTAATTCATTCTCCTTTAATGTATAAAAATATACATTTTCAATTCATTCTTCTTTAATGAGACCAAAAATGAATATTTTCAATTCATTCTTTTAAAATGACTTAAATGAATATTATAAATTCATTCTTTCAAAATGACATAAATGAATATTATAAATTCATTCTTATTACAACAAGAATGACTATTTTGATGTCATTTCAAATTACACAATAATGTTAATTTTGTCTAATCTTTATAGTGTAAACAAAAATGTTAATTTTTGTTTAATCCTTTTAAATGTAAACCAAAAATGTTAATTCTAATTCTAATGTACATTTTCCACTAAAAATGGGATTTTAATTCTAATGTACATTTTTCACTAAAAATGAGATTTGAATTCTAATGTCATCCTTTACATAAATGTAAATTCTATTTTTAATGTCATATTTTACAAAAAATGTAAATTCTATTTCTAATATTAACAAAGATGTCAATTCTTATCAAATCCCTTTAATGTTAACAAAATGTTAATTCTTATCAAATCTTTTTAATGTTAACAAAAATGCGTATTTGAACAAATCCTTTTTATGTAATCAAAATATTCATTTTGTTCTAATCCTTATTATGTAATCAAAATATTCATTTCGGTTGATTTCTTTTTAAAGGTACAAAACCAAAAATGTTAATTCTGTTCTTTAAAATCTAATTGAAAAAATGTTAATTTTGTCCTTTTTAATCTAATTAACAAAAGTGTTAATTTTGTCCTTTTTAATCTTTCTAATGTACATTTTCTAACCAAAATGTTCTTTTATCCTAATTTACATTTTGAATGTAATTTTCCTTTTCATTGTTTAATTACATAAAAATGTAAATTTCCTTTATTTCTTTTGTTTACATAAAAAAAATGTAAATTCTTTTATTACTTATTTCATTACATATAAATGTAATCTTTCTTTATGATGACTAAGATGTATATTTTGGTTAAATCTTTTCTAATGACCAAAATGTAAATTTTGGTTAAATCTTTTCTAACAGCATATAAGAGAATATTTTCCTATGTTAACATTTTTCTATGTGTTCTACTGACAAATAAAAGAGGGATTCATTTGCATACATTTTCTATGTATTAATATGACAAATAAAAAGAATAATTTATTTATACATAATTTCTAATTTTAACATGACAAATAAAATGAGTATTTATCTGTTTACCATTTCTAATCAAATCTTGACAAATAAAAATGATAATGTATATGTCAATTCTAAATTTAACAAAAATGAAAAATTTATATGTCAATACTGAATTTAACAAAATTGACAATTTTACATGTCAATTCTAATCTTAACAAATGTGAAAAATTTGATGTGTCAATTCTAATTCAACAAAAGTGACAATTATAACCAAAATGTGATTTTATACTAATGTGATAATTATAACCAAAAGTGTGATTTTATTCTATGGCAACATTTTTAATGTAACCTTTTATACTACAAATGCTATCTTTATCCAAAGTAGCATTTTATACTAAAAGGTTATTTTTGTCCTTACATAACATTTTATAAGAAAAATGATATTTTGTTCCTTACATATCATTTTATAATAAAATGATATTTTAAAATTTTATTTGTTATCACTACAAATCAATATGGTCTAACAATATTATTAACACAGAACATCACCCAACAAGCATATCTATACATTACATTCAGTACAGGACAAATCATGAATAGTAACAAACAGGGATTAACTATAGATTGATGGCAATAAATTAGGATTATTTCTAATTATTTCAAAAAAAAGATATAAACATATTTCTCACATCATTTTATCTGAATTTCCAAAGTGTCCCATTTCAGATCTAGTCTGCTCCATGTTGTAGATCGTGAGAATACGATTCCAATGCTTCTTGAATTTCCGAATTTCAATTCCAAACGAACAAGTTACGGTCTTTATAAGTTTATTAAAATATTTAAATTAACATTAAAATCCATTACTCCTTAAAGAACACTTAGAAACGTTGTCGTTCTTTTCTTCTTCTTCCATCGCTTATACCTGACAAGTTCAAACCCATCGTCGACTTTGAGGAGCCACCGTCGCACCCCTCTTTTCACCACCATCTACAGATCGGCAACTACCACTTTGAAGCCCTGGCCGAGCTCCATCCTCGCCCAGAAAGGAGCCCCTCTCGCACACCACAGGGACCCACAAAACTCCTCCGAAGTCGGCGCCTTTCCTCCTGGATTCCGGACTCCCCGACGATCAATAACTGATGATCACCGTATAGAACGATAGATCTTGAAGAGCTCTTGGACTTGGTGTTGAAGATTTGTTTCAATACGAAGTATGTTGGGAGAAAAATCGAGAAGAATTTGGGAGCTTTTCAGCCATTGGTAGAGATAGATGGCGGCTCCTGTACTGGGAATTAGGGTTCACGTATAGGCCCGTATTTATACTATAATCCTAGCGTATTTTATTTATTTTTAATTTATTTAATTCAAAAATTCTTATTTATCAATATGAACACCAAATCAAACCCAACGAGTGTCGCCCCTAGCTAATAACCCCCGTTCCGGACACAATGGAACATGTTTCGTAACCCAATTTGGCTGTTACAATGTGTTTTCTTTAAATTAGAATATAAATCATTTAATTATTTAATTTAAACGTACATTTTAATTTACCGGGGCCACATACTGATTCTAAAAATTATAGAAAAAATATTTCTAGTTATGTTTTGACGATACAGTTATAACAAGACTAATTTCGTCGAATTCTGAGACTGTTTGAAAAATGGCTATTTTCTAGTCGATTAAATCTGATTGAAACTTACAAAACACGTTTTCATTTGCCACGCTCACATATTAATTCGAAAAATTATGAAAATTGAAACTTACCAATAATTTGACATTCTGGTTCCAACAAAAGTGGTTTCGTTGAAAACCGAGGTCGTTTGAAAAATGGCTATTTTTAAGGGCCATATATTATATTAAAAAATATATAAATTCTACAGCGACCTTTCTAAATTTTGAACTGGCCATAACTTTTTATTCCTACGATGAAATTTCAGTTTTTCAGATTTGTTAGAAAGATATGATTAAACAGATTTAAATATTTTTGGTTTCACTCAATTCTGATTTAAAATGAATCCTGTACAGTCAGTCAAAGTTCAAAATTAAATTTTTAAACTGCAGCGCTGTTCTAAACTCCTTTTATAATTAAATTAAATTTATTCATTTTAAAATAAATTTCTAGTCGTTCTTATTTAAAATAGATTATTTTAAACATTAAAATGCATTAAAATTCCTAAACTAAAAATTTTAAATTGGCCCCAAAATTCCGGGTCATTACAGCGGCTATGAGGCCGACGACGATGAAGAAGAAATTATGGAAAATGACCCATATGCTTTTGACCAGAATCAGATTATGATTCATGGTTATGATGAATGGAATGACCCATCGTCTAATGAAGAAGATGAGTTTGATCAGGAGCATGAGGAGATTTTAGTCAAAGGACCCTCGGTAGATGACTCCGACGACTGGTAGACAGTCAAATAGTATATAGTCTCGTTTTGGGATATATGTGGTATTATGTATACATAGATGTTAGCTTCGTTTTGGTGCAGTACATGCACTTACTATATCTTTTGGAGCATGATACTATTTTGTATGGGCCGCCTCAAGTATGTAGTACGTGCTCAGGTTGGTCGGTATAAATGCATACACATCTCTACCTTAAGTGTCACTATACACTGGGGTATAAGTTATGTTTATGATATAGTTGATATTTTGGTTATGAAATATAAACAATGATATATGAAGCGAAATGACATCCTTTCAATTATATATATTGCCTAAGCAGTCCGTTCTTTACCTATATCTTCTTTCCTTTTCGGGAACGGAAAGTTCTAAGTAAAAGATAATGTAATAACCCGAAATTTCGGAATCAATTTAATTTTTTTGAAAATTCGAGTTTTTAAGAAATTAAAATAATCACGCACGGTCGTGGATACATAGACTCATTTTTAAATATGATTTCAAAAAGTATAACGGTCAGATAAGTTATTTAAATCATTTTTAGTAACTTATCAGTTCAGACAATTTTTAAGCAGAAACGAGATTTTGACACTATTTATCGGTTTCGAAAATTTTGAGATTTCAGATAATATACGACTTGTATAATAGTTAGAATAAGGTTGTTTGCTTTTTAAAATGATAAGTAAGAATAATATTTTGAAAATCGATAATTTAGTAGTGTTTTTGGAAACCTAGAAAAAAAATATAATCTTGGAATTCTACAAAACCATTTTATGGAATCCGTAATGATAAATAAATGTAAGATTCCAAATTTCAAGTTAATTTGAAGGTAACACCCTTTCATTTTCTCACCATTTCTTCACATCTTCTTCCTCCATTTCTCCCTCCTGTCTCACTCCACCGTCGACCCCCTACAGCAGCACCACCGCCTCCCCCCTCCACATCAGGCGCAACAGTCCCCCCTTTGGTAGGACCCACTTCAACCAAAAACACCTCGTTCCTCCTTTAAAACACTAACAAAAAAAATCATTTTCTACCTCCTACACCCCTTTCAACCTATTTCCAGCCAAGCCCGGGCCTACCCTACACGCAATTAGCCCCATCGTGCCCCGTGGGTCCCACTCCTCAAAATACAAGTTTCATTCACCTAAAACCCTTCTCTGTTTTCTCCTCGAACCAAAAATATACATCCTTATTTCGTCATTAATTTGATAAACCAAAATGCGTCGAACCCCTCCCCGTTTTATTCCCCAAAAACACCGTTGATGCTGGAAGGTTGGCGAAATTTTTCCGGATCAGTTAGAAGTAAAAATTTCGCATTAAAAAAAAGATTGAAGGAGTGAAAATCGATGGTGAGTAACATGTCTCACGTTTCAATTAATTTTTTATGTTTGTGGTAGTTGATTATTATATGTGATTATATGTAAGCAATTACATGCTATGTGGTTGATGTTGAAGCATGCATATGGATTAGTTATTTACATGTTAATGTAAGTGATTTAGTAGTTGAAACCATAAACAAACATTTGGTTAAAATGGATAACTTGGTTGAATGTTGCATGTATATCGGCATGAAAAAAATATATTTGCAAGTTAGCATTGGGTTGATAAAATATTAAACAGTTAACAATGAGATTTGGATAGTTTACCATGTCCAAAATGACATGTATATGAAATGTATGTGGTAGTTGAAAACAATTACTTGAATAAACAAGTTTATGTATAAATAGTGAATCACCGTTTATTTTGATGCAACTTTTATCAAAATAAATAGTATATGAGTATGGACCCCCATTTGATATTTAAATGTGTATGTTAGTTGATGATTGAGTACTGTGGTTAATTTGTTGATTGACAAAAGCATACGAGCGTTAAATATTTAATGCTTACATGTTGTGTATTGTGCCACGATATGTGAGCATTAGATGTTGAAATGATTGATAAAGGTTGTTTAGGTATAAACGACATATTGAGTCCATATAGGTTGAATTATATGGTTATAGTTGAGTTTTATTCCAATTTGGGAAATCAATGAATATTTTAATAATATAATAATGAGTGAAAAATAAAATTCAAATTTAGATGTCGGATTTTGGATAGACGTAAAGTATAATTCATTGAACTTTTGCATAAGAAAGAAATTGATATGAAATAATTTTCAAGTAGTTATGACATTTTCAAGTTTTTATTTTAAAATGAATAATAAATAGAAAAAGTGAAAGTTTGATTAGGGTATCTAGAAACGTTTTAACAAAAGTTTCTTTTCAAAAATTTCTTATTTATTTTTGTAATAGATGTTAGGAATGTTTGGGTTCAAAATATTGAAGTTTGAAAAATAATATTATTTTAATAATAAACTAAAATTATAACAGTAATTTAGTGAAATATTTGGATTTGAGTTAGAAATCGAAAATTATAGTTGGCATGAGTTATTATAAACCATTAAAAAGAAATGAAACTCGATTTCAATATATAATCGAAGTTTGTTTAGAATAGAACTAGTCGCACAGCGATAGTTTGCGAATTTCGACAACTGACTTCAAATTGATATACATGGAGATCTGACCATCGGATTCTCTTAAAATAAAAATCATTTGGTCTGAAATGAAAAGAGCTTTCAAATGAGTATAAGAGCTTTGAATTCTTACAGTTAGATTTGAGATAAGTCCAAATCAATTATAAATAAAAACAGCGCTAGAATTATTAGTGGCCTATAAATGGATTTTAAAGAAATGAACTATTTTTAAATTATTAAAATAGGAAAAAATTATGATAAATCATAATAAATGATTTCAAAGTGATTTTAAAAATAAATATGGAGTTTCGAACAATATTTTGAGATATTTGCGTTTTCAGCCTAATTGGCTGAAAACAGTAAAACAAGGTTTTGAAAATTTAAGTTAATTAAACTTAAATTGTTTTGGTTTATTTAATATAACCATGTTTGGAAATAGGTGTTAAAATAAATCTTTTGATTTAGAAAAGACTTCCAATTTAAATACAAATTGGATTTGGGTAGAAGTTATCTTCGGATATTTGGTATTGGTTACCTTAGGTAGACGTTTATTACGGGTGGGATTTGGAAGTTGTTATCATCGTGTTCCCTTTGTAGTATTCGTTGATTTCAAAAATTGGTGTTGAATATAAGTTGATATAACTCTGTTTGAATTCTTATGTTTAACATCAATGGGTTTGGGGTTTGTCGTGAATTGTGCCTTCAATAACACTTTTCTTTAACCTAGTTAAAAGAGAAAACGATCTCTCAAGATTAGATGAAAAGAGATCTTTGTTTAAATTTGATTATAAAGATTAAAGTAAAGAATAGTCCCAAAATGGAATAAGGATAGAGCATCATGTATATGTTAATTGATTTGAAAAGATGCATAGTTATTCGAAATGACCTGGTTTGGACCTATTGTGAATAACTAAAATGAAGTAATGAAAACGGCATTGACTGTGATAGATGACCAGAGACCATCACATTGGAAGGATTGCTCGTTGATGCCTCGGGTTGATCCCCCATTATGAGGTTATGTTGTGACGGTGATCCAACCGTACTTGGAGCGATTCAGGTTGCAAGGGCTTTCACACCCAGGCAGGGTCGTGGAATAAAGCGCCTTCTGTTTCATTCGAAACTAAGAATGGATTTGTAAATGATTGTGTGTCTGACGTTGTATTTGACAACATAAACGATTGATTTCTATTAATGTTATATAAGTTGGTGGCGGAGAATTTGTTCTTTTTGCTTAACACCCTCCTCTGAGACTTCGACATTCAGAGGGTTGTATATTAATAGACACCAATCATATGTTGTCAATTGATAATATGGCATGCTAAGTGCTGAGCATATCAAAGTTTTGTTGAAAAGCAGAATTTTATGGATGGTGATCAAAGCTTGGCCGATATGGCGTAGCTTTTTGTTGAAAACGTGGCCTTAGAACCTCACTACCCGTGAATGGCCGAAAACAGGATGATGGACGACTAAGATATGGGCTTGCGTTCCCTTCTAGCTGAAAAGTGATGTCATGGTATGGAACCCGGACAAGTTTACTTATGTGGATTCGAAGAGGTGCCTTGTGTGATGGTCAAATACGACTAGGGGAATGTTATGTTCAGGTAAAATCTAATCAACTGTGTATAGTGCTGACCAATCCAGTCACTCCGAAGGACTCAATGTTTGACTCTTGGGACATTTGCTAGAATGTCCCGAATGCGATTAAGGAAGATCCTTTAGCTTGGTCATTGTTGGAATCCAACTTCCAGTATGCATGAGATTATGATTTTTCATTTGTAACTATGTAGCAAACATAATAGGATGGGGCATTATGCGAGCTATGATTGATACATTTATTTTCGAAATGATTTCCATACCTAGACATTAAAAATAATATCAATGTTTTGTTTTGAACAATATCAAGCATGTTTAGTTATTATAAGGTAAAACTCTATCCTCTGGTTTGCGTTGCTTTGTGTGATGGGACTTTAGTCTTATAATAACTTCATTTTTCAAAACCATGAATTTCAAAACCTTTGAATCTTGGTTGAGGTTTATGTAATTTGGGTTATGGTTTGTTATCTAGTTTTTAGCTTTTAAACTGGTTAATCCAAACCTGACCCGAGTGTTTGATGCTCAGGTCAGATCCGAGTGTGTTTTTAGGAAAAACAGGTTGATGTGGAGTTTCAGTTGATTTCGAGAAACATGAATTCTTCGTCAGATGGCAAGACGTACTATACTATCTATACTTGGATGAATATGGATTGAGAATGTAAGAATGTGTTTTGGATGATGTAAAAGTTTTTGCTGTAAAGTTAAATATTGAAATATTATATTTGGTTTTGTTCCGCTATGTTTCTCTCTAATAAAATCCAGGTGAATCGAGTTTGCGACATTTGATTTTGCACACGAACAACGTGGATTTGTCAAGTATCGACTATCAAAGGTTGGAGATTTGGTTTATCGTAGGATCTTCCGAGGATGTTTTCCATTCTAGCAGGACTTGAGTGGTTCATGGTCGGTTCGGATGGTGAGGATCTTTGGGTCGTCTCAATGAACCATTAGTTTTCTTTTTCAGATTATAATGAACATTCACATGTATGGATCATGCTTGTGAAGGTGAAATTGAAAACATGATTTTAACATTAATACTTTAAGGTCGCTAAGTAAGGGTTGTGCCTAGTAAGGTTTGGGCCTCTTTTTGGGACTTGGAAAAGCTTCTTACTCGATCGCTAAGTGCAAGTTGCTCTTGGCATGGATTAGGTTGTCTCAACAACAATACTTCTCTCGATTCTTGAGATACATTAATTGGATAGTTCAATGATGCACTACACATTAGTTAACAAAATATGAATTTCCCGCCATAACTTTTAGGTCGACATAGCAACATTTATTTCCCAAAAATGAGGAATTCGACACATATAAATTCTATGGATAAATTTATCATCTAGTGAACTACATTCGGGGTGCACAATCTCCTATCGGGATGGTAGCAGTGTATCTCTATTGATAGTTCCTGCATCGACCGATGTCAACTAAGGAGTTCTATTTAAGATGGTATAGGGTTCCAGCCTACTGTTACTGACAGAGGTAGAGATGAAAATACCCTTCTGTGTGGCCGCTGAACTACCAATGGCCATCATATCCTCAAAAAATGAATCATGTCCAAACTCTAATGGTATTGATAGAACATAGAAACCATCCTCAATATCTTGATCCGTCCGTAGCTGCCAAAACATCGCGGGCTGCATCATATATAATAATCTAAATCATATAGAAGTGCTTTGTACATTGCTACATGAGCTTTGGGGGTGATTCAAGTCATGGATCATTGTGCATAGTTGAGTTAGCCGACGTCTCGTATTAGGCTGCTGGATGAAGTGGAAGAAGTGTGGGTTCTATAGCCATGGAAATCTCTTGGGGGATAGCAGTCGTCAGTTGTGGAGATGTTGTAGCTTAGGTTCGTAATGCCTTTGCCAAAGCTTATAACGCCAATTGGCTTATGGTTATAGAGGGCGGAAGGGAATTCAGTGCCTTTTTCGAACTTGCCCTTCCATCTGGAGGGCATTTGACCTATGCGTTTATACCGAAAGCTTTCGCTCTTGGGCCAAATGCCCATGCCGGCTATGCGATGATGACGTCGGGTCCGTAGTCCGAAACATGCCATAGGTCTGATTGATTTGATAGTCTGAGGAATTTTGAAATGTGGGTTATGTGTAGGGTGTCGTATTTTTGGGGGAATGCAACGATGTATTCAGGAATTTATTGAAGGCATTGGAACTGGGATGATGAAAGGGAAGCATTGAAATCATGCAAAACGTGACTATATAAGTATATATGAGTGGTTGTCAAAAACTAAGAATGGAAACATGCCAGCTTTCATGAGTTGTGCAAGTTAATGGCATCGAAGATGCAGTACGAGTTTGTTCACACTGTTTTTAACAGTGTGACATAACTCTACGCACTGATTGGTGGAAATTAGGAGGACTCATATGGGCCAGCTGGTTTCCACGAATGAGTGTCAGTGTTTTGTTGACATTGTTAAAAACAGTGTCAATAAACTAGCATGTGTTCATGTGGACATTGTATGTTCTGTAATCATTGAGTCTGATGATGCTACTGTTAGAAACATAAAGAAGGAAAGGACAATGAAGAGAAGGACATTGTTCGTTCGAGAATGCATGGATGTGATGTGAAGTACGTTTATATAATGTTCACCACTTCAAATGTGACGATCCCAAAACCCCGTGACACGGTGTTAAGGATAATCATTGGAATATAACACATTAATCATCATTAGCATATCACAGATAATAGCATAAACAGAAATTAGAATAATTTACACACATATGACAGCGGAATCATATAGATAACATCACATCAGAGAAGCACAGCACAGGATACAACTTAGTGCATAATGATACATAATCAGTCACCATCGCCTGAGGCGGAATCATACATAAAGAGTACACAAAAGGAATATCAGTCTACATCGCCAGTGGCGGAATCATAATATAGATACAATAATGGCGGAGAAAATCCAAGTCAGCACGGTGTAGTCGAGCCTCGCCATGAGCCAAAAGGTGCATCAGAAACCTGTAACTAGGCTGCCCGTGTGAAAATAAGGGCACCCGAGTTTGCAAGGTGAAACAAACTACGAGTCAGTCATGGGACTGGTATGAGAAATCTATTCAATTTATTAACAACAATAATAAGGCAAATCAAAGGACCACGCCACTTTCGCGGAACGGGTTTACTCCAATGAGTGCTCGTGCATGAAGTAAAGTAGATGATTAAATCAACGCAATGCTTTTTATAAAATGAAGCCATTATAAGACTCAGGTCCCATCACACAATGCAACGCAAGCCGGAGGATAGAGTTTTTACCTTATAATGGCCAAAGATGCTTCATACGAATAAACAAAGGTGTTTGATATTATTACTAGTGCATATATGTTTCAAAAGCAAATTCAATCATAAATATCAATCCTAGGCGGCATAGCTACCATCTACTATGTCGCCGTACTAGTAATACAATCACAACCGCACATATCGTATTGGAAATTGGATTCCTTCATGAGTTGAGGCAAGGGGCAAGCTCCTCTCCGTTCGAGACACTCTAGCAAATGTCCCAGGACCCCACTATGATCCTTGGAATCGGCTGGGCCGGTCCTCTCTTACTTTTGAGGATTAGTTATTCCTGAACACACGTTTCCCGGTCCTTATAGACCTATAATCGAGGCGCCTCGCATTCCAACAACCACACAGGTGAAAAGTATATATAATGTCAGGGATGGTAGGTCACTGACACCACCATAGCTAGAAAGAAACGTCGTGCACTCCCAGCGGTTCGTCTCCCGTTTTTGACTCATACCGAGGTGTGAGGCTCGCGAATTCACGTTATACACAAAGCTACGTCACACAGACTATGATTTGATCATCAACCACAAGACTTTGCTTTGCAACAGAAGCCTTGATCATATGCCACTTAGGCGTGCCACACAGGCAATCCACTCCATGCGACTGATTTCTGTCAATACATAACCTCTAAGCTCGTACGTCTCAGAGAAGGGCGTTAAGCAAGAGAATAAATTCTCCGCCGCCAAACAGATATATATTTAACAGAGATCAATCAACACAGAACAAAATCCAATGTCAGACACACAGTCCATTTACAAGTCCGTTCTGGGTCTGAACGAAACCGGAGGCACCAATTCCTCGCATATCCGTACAATCAACACTATGTTTGGACGGCTACTACTTCAATTCCTTCATGGTAGCTACTCCAATCACGAGCATCAGTAGCGCCCATCCATCCAACGTGGAGATCGTCGGTCTTCAGTCGTCTTCGACTCTTCGACTTCTCAACGTCGATCGATTATTTGAAATGAGATAAACTCGGCCTTTTCAAATAACCCACGTATATTTAGATTTTCAAACCAATTAATCACAGGGTTGAACTATTCAACATTCACACTTCAGTTGTTTTAGTTATAATTTTCACGTCAAATACATTCAACCATAACATATCAAGCAAACACAACAAAATTGGTTTATTTTCACTATATATCGTCTATAGCACTTAATAACGATATATCGCCATTTTTATTTAATTTAAAACGGCCATATTTAATTAAACGACGTTTCAGGTCGTGTCGATGCACTGGCGCTGCTTTCCACTAATTTTGTTTTACACATATAGGAAAATCTAACCGTTGGATCTTCACAAATTTTACACCATTACGAAGGTCTTTTCAAAACGAACCCAACGGTTCCAGTTCTAGGAAAATCCGATGGTCGGATCTTCCACACTAACCATTTGAAGTTACGATTTCAATTTACGAACTGCAGCATCGTTATTCGATTTAATTTAATTATATATATATATATATATAATCGTTTCTGGCGCTGTTTTTCCTTGATTTTGAATTAAACATTCCAGACAATCCAACCGTCGGATCTTCACAAAGTTGGTGCCGTTGGAAAGATATTTTCAAGGCGAACCCAACGGTTGAGGTTTCAGGAAAATCCAATGGCCGGATCTTCCGCACTAGTCATTTGAAATCACGGTTTCAAAATATGAACTGCACGGCCTCGTTTCGTTTTAATTCTATTTATATTTATATATTTATATAAATATAGTCCATTCAATAATTTCTATATCGTTTTCACTTCAAATATTTTTCTAACACCCTAAAATTTTGGAAAATTTCGCCATAACCTCCCCTGTACCGGGGGCATCGGGAAATCGCAAATAGCATTCCCGGTCCTTCTAATCTCAAAAAGAAAAAGAAAAAGCCAAGCGGCTAGCCAATAGGCTCATAAAATCATCACCCAAACAAACAGTAAATGTGTACCTATTTGTCGGGCATAAAATTTTATTCCTCTTCTCTAGCCCCTTTTTGCTTTAACCTGTTCAATAGATAGGCATGCACATATATACAATTTCTGACATTTATCATTTTCTATTCAACTTCATATTTGATTTGCTTTGGTTTAAAAACACCACTCATTCTAATATCGCATGCATAGGCTAAAATCATATCATTAGCTAGTTAATGTATATTTCAACTCATGCACGTTTATTTGAACAAGTGGATATTCTTAACACTTCACATTTCAAAGATGATAATTTTGGCGAACTAAAATAGATTTCAACACATGACTATTTTATTTAGTTCCTATGCATGTTAAAAATAATATTTCTATCACAAATATTTATTTCAACGTCCGCATATTTTTAGCATATCACACATAGGATAAAAATGATATTTTTATCATTTAAAATATTTATTCAACCAACGTATGGTTTCAACACTTCATAGTTTAAATAAAAAGGTAATTTTTATCGTTCAATCTTTTTATTCAACACATGCACCTTTCCACCACACACATTTCTCAACAAATGAGTATTTCCACACATGGACAATTTATTTATGTTGTTCATATTAGAAAGATGGGATTTTTATCATTGAAATTATTTATATAAGGCGAATATTTTTCATACTTCATATATATAAAAATGTGATCTTTATTGTTTATACACTTCATTCATTCACAAATGAATTTTATTTTCACACAACACTTTTCAACACATGAATATTTCCACACATGGACATAGTTTCAATATATGACTTTAATTTCAATGCATGCAAATAATTTCAACATATGAAAATAATTCTAACACACAAAGATTATTCAAAATTTCGGCAGCATAACGGCAGGGTAGTTAAACCGGCACCGTCCCTAGTACGGCTCCTCGCTCTACCTTAAAACCTCGCGGTTTTTGACAATGAGGATCATGCATTTAATTCGCACGCAGGCGGCATGTTTATATTTATTTCATTTCCACAAACTAATCCTATGTGGTTTCAACCAAATATTTTCCAATCACAAACGGGTATTTTTCAACCTCAATCTATTCAATACCAACCACAAACAATCCCAAACAGCAATTTGCCGTCAACCAATTTTCACAACAATTTCAACCAATAAATATATCGTCCATGGTTTGTGGACGAGGGGGCGTATATATATATATATATATATATATATATATATATATATATTTATATATAGCAATTCACTTTGATTTCCACACATATATATATATAAAAAGAAATTGAAGAGTGAGAATTTCTCACCAGTAGCTATCCAATAACACGACTCTTCCTTTATGGAAATCTTCGCCTATTTCGTCTTCTTGTCGCTTTCGTTTCCCGTATTCTCTACATAGATAAAAATCGAATTTTTACTATGTTATTCAATATATAAAGATCATATTTTAAAAACAAAGATTATATTTTTAATATTCCTATGATGTAAAAATTATATTTTTATTGCTTTAAAAATATAAAATCATGTCTTACTTCTTCTACTTAACAAAAATTCTGTCTTTTCTCTTTTTAAAAATATGATCTTTATTTTTGCAAGTTCAAATCTTTTTCTTTTAAAAGATTCAACCTTTTTCTATTTCTAAATTTAAACCCCTTTTTTTTCTATTTTAAAAGATAAAACCTTTTCTATTTCAAAAGATAAAACCTTTTCTATTTCAAAGTTTAAATCTCTTTTTTTTTTCAAACCTTAAAATAAACTCAGTTTTTACTTTCTTTTTAAATCAGTTTTCAAAATTCTTTTAAAAATTCTGTTTTTACATTCTTAAAAAAATTCAGTTTTAAAAAGTCATAAAAATCAGTTTTAAAAATTCATAAAAATCAGTTTTAAAATTCATAACAAAAATCAGTTTATAATTCTTTTCAAAAAATCCAGTTTTAAAAATTCTTTTTAAAGATCCAGTTTTTATTTTCTTTTAAAAATCCAGTTTTTATTTTCTTTTAAAAAAAATCAGTTTTCAAAATTCTTTTTTAAAAATTCTGTTTTCTATATTCTTTTTAAAATTTCAGTTTTTAAATTCTAAAACAAAAATCAGTTTTTGCCTTTTATAATTTCAGTTTATAAAACTAAAAAAAACAGTTTTCAAATCTTAAAAAAAAAAATACAGTAATTAGTTTTAAATCGGTTTATAAATCAGTTTTATAAAACAAAAATAAAAATAAAATAAATTAACCTATTCACTCACCGTGGATCTTGAAGTGGAGGAGGGAAGAAGAAGAGGGCGGCTCGGCGATGTAGGGTGGTGCTCGGTGGTTCAGGGAGGCGTCGCGATGACTTCGAGATGTGGTTCGAGGCTTCGACGGGGGCTGCTTCGATTTGTCGAGGGCGAGGGTTGCTCGAAGGTTCAGGCGATGTCTGGAGGGAGGAGGTCTGACGGAGGGCGGCGACGCGAGGGGTTCGTCGGCGGCTTCGAGGTCAGGGGGGCGGCGCGTTTTAGAATTAGGTTTTTTTTTTCTCTGTGAATAACTGAATCAGGGGGGGGGCAACGAAGAAGAAAAGGGGAAAATATTTTTTTTATTATTTTATTTTATTATTTAATTATTTAATTTTTGCACAAGGGTTGACTTTTACATATGACCTCGAAACGAGGCCCACCGCCTGTCGTCCATAGCGTTTTACCCCCATTCCGAACACAATGGGATATGTATCGTAAGCTGGTTTGATCGTTACAATCAGTTTCCATTGAATTTACATTTAAATCCTTATATTGAATTTTAAACGTACATTTCAAATTACCGGGGTCACATACTAACTAGAAAAATTCCAGAAAAATATTTTCTAGTTTCGTATTGACGATACGGTCCTAACAAAACTAGTTTCGTCGAATTCTGAGACCGTTTGAAAAATGGCCAATTTCCAGTCGATTAAATTCAACAGAAACTGGTCAAACGCGTTTTCTTTTGCCACGCTCACATATTGATTCGAAAAATTATGAAATTTGAAACCTAGCAATAGTTTGACATCCCGGACCCGAGAAAAGTGGTTTCGTCGAATTCCGAGGCCGTTTGCAAAATATCAATTTTCCACCCTGCATAGTCGGTCAAAGTTCGAATACAAATTTTCAAACTGACTTACTATTTCTAATTCACTAATTTATTGAAATATTCTATTTCAATGGTTCAAATTGCTTTGAAATAATCAATTTAAAAATTTTAAATTGGCTCGTATTTTCCGGGTTATTACAATCTCCCCTACTTAAAACTTTTCGTCCTCGAAAAGGAAACAATAATAAAGTAGGAAATAAAATGTAAATGCAAAGTATGGTAAAGGTACCTTGCACCGGAGTTAGTCAGAGATATCCACTCTGCATTTGGGGTAAGCTTGCTTAATGCTTTCCTCAGCTTCCCAAGTACAGTCTCTAGGATCACTGCTCCACTGCACTTTAACTAAATGAACCTTTTTGCTTCTGAGTTCTCTAGTTTCTTTGCCAACAATTTTTAATGGCTCTCTTCTGAGTGCTAATTCTGGAGTTATCTCCACATCCTGTTGCGCTGCTTCTTCTACAACAAGATCCGGATCATGCACATGTCTCCTAAGTTGAGATACGTGAAATACATTGTGCACTCCAGGCAAGCAATCTGGCAATTGAACCCTATAAGCAAGAGTTCCAATTCGCTCAAGTATAGGAAAGGGACCAATAAATCTCGGTGCCAACTTCCCAGTCTTACCAAATCTGATTACTCCTCTCATCGGAGAAACCTTTAAATAAACATGATCACCAACAGCAAATGTCAAATCTCTCCTTCTAGAGTCTGCATAACTTTTCTGTCGGCTTTGGGCGGTTTTCAATCGCTTCTTGATGAAGTCCACTTTATCAGATGCTTCCCTAATCATATCGGGTCCTAGTACAAGTCTGTTGCCAGGTTCTACCCAACATGCAGGAGATCTGCAGGGTCTGCCATATAATGCTTCAAATGGTGACATCTTCAAACTTGCTTGATAGCTATTGTTATATGAGAATTCTGCCAAATGCAAATGATCTTCCCATGACCCACCAAAATCGATTATACAAGCCCGCAATAAATCTTCCAGAATTCTATTCACCCGCTCAGTTTGGCCATCTGTTTGGGGGTGATATGCGGTGCTCATATTCAGTTTTGTCCCCAATTCAGTCTGGAAAGCCTCCCAGAATTTGCTAGTAAATAGGGGATCTCTATCACTGACTATGCTGATGGGAATTCCATGCAGCTTAACAATTTCTTTGAAATATATCTGAGCTAGACTTTGGGCAGTTCGATTGGACCTGACAGGTATAAAATGGGCAGTCTTCGTGAAGCGATCTACGATTACCCAAATACTGTCATTACCTTTCTTGGTTCGCGGAAAACCATCTATGAAATCCATGGAAATTTGTTCCTATTTCCAGCCTGGGACTTCGAACGGTTGCAACAGTCCAGCTAGCTTTTGTTGGTCACTCTTGACCAATTGACAAGTAGGGCATCTGCTAACATACAAAGAAATATCTCTTTTCATTGCCTTCCACCAGAAAGTGCGTTTGATATCGTTGTACATTTTACTCACCCCAGGATGGATGCAAAATTTGGATTTATGGCATTCATCTAGCACCTCTCTTCGAAGGCCTGGAATATTTGGGATGCAAATCCTGTTATTTAACCTGAGAACCCCCTTATTGTCAATACGGAAACTCGTGGTTTCACCTTCCTTGACTCTCTTGCTGATTCTCTGAATGAATTCATCTTCTTTCTGAAGGGCTGAAATCCTATCAATCAATCCAGGTGTAATTATAAGATGGGCAACAATTGCGGTTTTCCTACTAAGTGCATCCGCTACCACGTTAGCTTTCCCCGGCGTATACAGGATATCAAGATCATACGCTGCAAGAAATTCTAGCCAACGCTGCTGTCTTAGATTCAGATCTTTCTGGGTGTATAAATACTTCAATGATTGGTGATCTGTGTACAGTATAAATTTCTCGCCCAATAAGTAATGCCTCCAGATTTTCAAGGCAAATACGATGGCTAGCAACTCAAGATCATGAGTCACATAATTCTTCTCATGCGGTTTCAATTGGCGGCTTGCATAAGCGACTACTTGGCCTCTCTGCATTAACACTGCACCAAGACCTCTAATAGAAGCATCTGTCCAAACCGTTAAATCTTGATTGCCCTCAATAATAGTTAACACTGGAGCGGTGGTCAGCTTCGATTTCAATTCCTGGAAAGCTTCTTCACAGTCGGAAGTCCACTTAAACTTCTCATGTTTCTTTGTGAGCTTCGTTAACGGACCGGATATCTTCGAAAAATCCTTAACGAACTTTCGATAATAACTAGCCAATCCCATAAAACTTCTAACTTCTGTGGGAGTAGTGGGTTGTTTCCAGTCTTGAATCGCTGTTATTTTGCTTGGGTCAACAGAAATTCCTTTCCCTGACACGACATGGCCAAGAAATTTGACTTCTTCTTGCCAGAAGACACATTTAGAGAATTTGGCTTTGAAGACGTTCTTCCTTAGAATCTCCAATACTTGTTCTAAGTGTTTTTCATGCTCGGGTTTTGATTTGGAGTAGATTAAAATATCATCGATGAATACGAGGACAAATTTATTCAGAACTCCCTTGAACACTCTATTCATTAGATCGACAAAGTATGCTGGAGCGTTGCATAGGCCAAACGGCATTACTAACCATTCATAAAATATGTCTGGGCCTCTGAAAGCGGTCAAAGGAACACTCTTCTGCTATTCTCAATTGATGAAAACCTGTAGCTAGGTCCATTCGGGAAAATACTTTCGCCCCATTCAATTGGTCTAGCAAATCATCAATGCGGGGTAATGGATATTTATTCTTAAGCGTCTGTTTGTTGAGGTCTCGGTAATCAACACATAATCTAAGAGTACCGTCTGACTTTGGGACAAACACAACAGCTGCACCCCAATTAGAAAAACTCGGTCTGATTAGACCTTTCCACAACAGTTGACGAGTTTGATCGCCTAATTCTTCTTTTTCTTTGGGAGTCATTCTACGGATTGGATGCACCACTGGTCTGGCATTAGGAATTAGATCGATTCGGAATTCTATTTCTCTTTACGGAGGTAAGTTTTCAACTTCTTCAAACACATCCGCATAGTTGCTAACAATCGGAATCTTTTCTATGGAGGTGGGGATAAGTTCTAATGCTGACCAAAATTCTTCTCTATTCGGATTTGAACCATGACAAGGAACCGTAATATATCCAAGCTTCGTTCGAATTTTAATAATTCTTTCCGCACACTTCACTTCAGCTTCATATTTCGTTAACCAATCTAGCCCGAGAATAATATCGAATTCGGGAAAATCCATAACGATCAAATTGAAAGGAAACTGGTATCGGGAGAAAGAAGTAGGAACCTTACAACATGAACTGAGGGTAATAGGACCCCCTATCGGGTTATGAACTTCAACCGATTCTTTAAGCTTTCGCTATTTTAACTTTAGTTTGTGCACTGTGTTTTTAGCAATAAAACTACGGGATGCACCTGTGTCAAATAATACAGAAACAGGAATATTTTTAATTGTAAGGGTACCTCCCAAAACATCGGGTTTACCTGCTCCGTCGGAAGCAGCTGGCGGGCTAGACCCGTCATAGACATGAGCTACAGTAGCTTTCTTTAGCAAAGGACAGTCTCTGACCAGATGGCCGGTCTTACGACAGTTGAAGCACGAGCGAGGGTTCTGAGAGCCTTGGCTCGAGCCTTGAGAATTTGTTCTCTGCCTCTTCGGAGCTGTGCAGACGTTTGAGTAGTGCCCCGGCTTACCACAATTAAAGCAATTTCCTCGTGGAGGATTGCCAGTCTGAGGCTTTGAAGATGCTGCTTGGCTTGACTCGCCCTGATTTGCAGTAGGTTTGCGCTTGTTTCCTGCTTGACTTCTAGCGCGATCCTGATCCAGATGCCTTTGATCAAGGTCTTCATAGTTGCATGTCATCTCCACTAGCTCGTTGAAATCCAGCTTGACATGGGCCATGGCTCTATCATGATATTGACGTTTTAGTCCAAAGATAAATCTCTTATTTTTGGATTTCGCGGTAGCAACAAGTTCGGGAGCATAGTGCGACAGCATTGTGAATTTGTTCAGATAATCTTGCACGGAAAGATCCCCTTGCTGGAGATTGGCGAAGTCATCGTGCATTCTTTCTAAAGCTTGTTCTGGGACATATTTCTCCTTGAAGAGTTCTTTGAATCCATCCCATGTTCTTCCAGCTTCTCTATTCCCGGCGGTAAGAGAGTCCCACCATAATTCGGCTTGTTCCTGCATAAGCCAGGCGCCCATAGTAGCTTTGTCTTCGCTTCCTAGCCTTAGGCCTTCAAGAATTTTCTCACATGTTTTGAGCCATGCAAGGGCCTCTATTACGGTGCCAGTCCCCGAGAAGGTCTTGCCTCCTAAGTTCTTATATCTCTTAGCTACACGGTCGAGCTCGAAGTATTGAGCTGCCGGAGGTTGTATCAAAGGTCCTTCTTGAGCTGGGATTTCTCCCCTTCCTCGGCCTCGGCCGGCACGGCCTCCTCTAGCAGCGGCTCCTCTGGTAGCCATTTGTCAAATTCTGTATAAGTAACGAAAAAGTCAGTTAACAGAAATGATAGTCTATTGCATAGTTAAGCAGAAATTCCTACGGAAAGATAACGATGGACTGATCAATTGTTTTTGCTATTCTGCTCAGCTCATTCTAGGACTTTACTAGTCCTATCTCTAATGAGCGACTCGCCTTAGAATACTACTGATTCTATCTTGACGAAGTGTTTAATGTGTTAGACTCCAGAACTAAGGTTAACCAAAGCTCTGATTCCAGCTGTGACGATCCCAAAACCCAGTGACACGGTGTTAAGGATAATCATTGGAATATAACACATTAATCATCATTAGCATATCACAGATAATAGCATAAACAGAAATTAGAATAATTTACACACATATGACAGCGGAATCATATAGATAACGTCACATCAGAGAAGCACAGTACAGGATACAACTTAGTGCATAATGATACATAATCAGTCACCATCGCCTGAGGCGGAATCATACATAAAGAGTACACAAAAGGAATATCAATCTACATCGCCAGTGGCGGAATCATAATATAGATACAATAATGGCGGAGAAAATCCAAGTCAGCACGGTGTAGTCGAGCCTCGCCATGAGCCAAAAGGTGCATCAGAAACCTGTAACTAGGCTGCCCGTGTGAAAATAAGGGCACCCGAGTTTGCAAGGTGAAACAAACTACGAGTCAGTCATGGGACTGGTATGAGAAATCTATTCAATTTATTAACAACAATAATAAGGCAAATCAAAGGACCACGCCACTTTCGCGGAACGGGTTTACTCCAATGAGTGCTCGTGCATGAAGTAAAGTAGATGATTAAATCAACGCAATGCTTTTTATAAAATGAAGCCATTATAAGACTCAGGTCCCATCACACAATGCAACGCAAGCCGGAGGATAGAGTTTTTACCTTATAATGGCCAAAGATGCTTCATACGAATAAACAAAGGTGTTTGATATTATTACTAGTGCATATATGTTTCAAAAGCAAATTCAATCATAAATATCAATCCTAGGCGGCATAGCTACCATCTATTATGTCGCCGTACTAGTAATACAATCACAACCGCACATATCGTATTGGAAATTGGATTCCTTCATGAGTCGAGGCAAGGGGCAAGCTCCTCTCCGTTCGAGACACTCTAGCAAATGTCCCAGGACCCCACTATGATCCTTGGAATCGGCTGGGCCGGTCCTCTCTTACTTTTGAGGATTAGTTATTCCTGAACACACGTTTCCCGGTCCTTACAGACCTATAATCGAGGCGCCTCGCATTCCAACAACCACACAGGTGAAAAGTATATATAATGTCAGGGCTGGTAGGTCACTGACACCACCATAGCTAGAAAGAAACGTCGTGCACTCCCAGCGGTCCGTCTCCCGTTTTTGACTCATACCGAGGTGTGAGGCTCGCGAATTCACGTTATACACAAAGCTACGTCACACAGACTATGCTTTGATCATCAACCACAAGACTTTGCTTTGCAACAGAAGCCTTGATCATATGCCACTTAGGCGTGCCACACAGGCAATCCACTCCATGCGACTGATTTCTGTCAATACATAACCTCTAAGCTCGTACGTCTCAGAGAAGGGCGTTAAGCAAGAGAATAAATTCTCCGCCGCCAAACAGATATATATTTAACAGAGATCAATCAACACAGAACAAAATCCAAAGTCAGACACACAGTCCATTTACAAGTCCGTTCTGGGTCTGAACGAAACCGGAGGCACCAATTCCTCGCATATCCGTACAATCAACACTATGTTTGGACGGCTACTACTTCAATTCCTTCATGGTAGCTACTCCAATCACGAGCATCAGTAGCGCCCATCCATCCAACGTGGAGATCGTCGGTCTTCAGTCGTCTTCGACTCTTCGACTTCTCAACGTCGATCGATTATTTGAAATGAGATAAACTCGGCCTTTTCAAATAACCCACGTATATTTAGATTTTCAAACCAATTAATCACAGGGTTGAACTATTCAACATTCACACTTCAGTTGTTTTAGTTATAATTTTCACGTCAAATACATTCAACCATCACATATCAAGCAAACACAACAAAATTGGTTTATTTTCACTATATATCGTCTATAGCACTTAATAACGATATATCGCCATTTTTATTTAATTTAAAACGGCCATATTTAATTAAACGACGTTTCAGGTCGTGTCGATGCACTGGCGCTGCTTTCCACTAATTTTGTTTTACACATATAGGAAAATCTAACCGTTGGATCTTCACAAATTTTACACCATTAGGAAGGTCTTTTCAAAACGAACCCAACGGTTCCAGTTTTAGGAAAATCCGACGGTCGGATCTTCCACACTAACCATTTGAAGTTACGATTTCAATTTACGAACTACAGCGTCGTTATTCGATTTAATTTAATTATATATATATATATATATATATATATATATAAATATAATCGTTTCTGGCGCTGTTTTTCCTTGATTTTGAATTAAACATTCCAGACAATCCAACCGTCGGATCTTCACAAAGTTGGTGCCGTTGGAAAGATATTTTCAAGGCGAACCCAACGGTTGAGGTTTCAGGAAAATCCAATAGCCGGATCTTCCGCACTAGTCATTTGAAATCACGGTTTCAAAATATGAACTGCACGGCCACGTTTCGTTTTAATTCTATTTATATTTATATATTTATATAAATATAGTCCATTCAATAATTTCTATATCGTTTTCACTTCAAATATTTTTCTAACACCCTAAAATTTTGGAAAATTTCGCCATAACCTCCCCTGTACCGGGGGCATCGGGAAATCGCAAATAGCGTTCCCGGTCCTTCTAATCTCAAAAAGAAAAAGAAAAAGCCAAGTGGCTAGCCAATAGGCTCATAAAATCATCACCCAAACAAACAGCAAATGTGTACCTATTTGTCGGGCACAAAATTTTATTCCTCTTCTCTAGCCCCTTTTTGCTTTAACCTGTTCAATAGATAGGCATGCACATATATACAATTTCTGACATTTATCATTTTCTATTCAACTTCATATTTGATTTGCTTTGGTTTAAAAACACCACTCATTCTAATATCGCATGCATAGGCTAAAATCATATCATTAGCTAGTTAATGTATATTTCAACTCATGCACGTTTATTTGAACAAGTGGATATTCTTAACACTTCACATTTCAAAGATGATAATTTTGGCGAACTAAAATAGATTTCAACACATGACTATTTTATTTAGTTCCTATGCATGTTAAAAATAATATTTCAATCACAAATATTTATTTCAACGTCCGCATATTTTTAGCATATCACACATAGGATAAAAATGATATTTTTATCATTTAAAATATTTATTCAACCAACGTATGGTCTCAACACTTCATAGTTTCAATAAAAAGGTAATTTTTATCGTTCAATCTTTTTATTCAACACATGCACCTTTCCACCACACACATTTCTCAACAAATGAGTATTTCCACACATGGACAATTTATTTATGTTGTTCATATTAGAAAGATGGGATTTTTATGATTGAAATTATTTATATAAGGCGAATATTTTTCATACTTCATATATATAAAAATGTGATCTTTATTGTTTATACACTTCATTCATTCACAAATGAATTTTATTTTCACACAACACTTTTCAACACATGAATATTTCCACACATGGACATAGTTTCAATATATGACTTTAATTTCAATGCATGCAAATAATTTCAACATATGAAAATAATTCTAACACACAAAGATTATTCAAAATTTCGGCAGCATAACGGCAGGGTAGTTAAACCGGCACCGTCCCTAGTACGGCTCCTCGCTCTACCTTAAAACCTCGCAGTTTTTGACAATGGGGATCATGCATCTAATTCGCACGTAGGCGGCATGTTTATATTTATTTCATTTCCACAAACTAATCCTATGTGGTTTCAACCAAATATTTTCCAATCACAAACGGGTATTTTTCAACCTCAATCTATTCAATACCAACCACAAACAATCCCAAACAGCAATTTGCCGTCAACCAATTTTCACAACAATTTCAACCAATAAATATATCGTCCATGGTTTGTGGACGAGGGGGCGTATATATATATATATATATATATATATATATATATTTATATATAGCAATTCACTTTGATTTCCACACACATATATATATAAAAAGAAATTGAAGAGTGAGAATTTCTCACCAGTAGCTATCCAATAACACGACTCTTCCTTTATGGAAATCTTCGCCTATTTCGTCTTCTTGTCGCTTTCGTTTCCCGTCTTCTCTACATAGATAAAAATCGAATTTTTACTATGTTATTCAATATATAAAGATCATATTTTAAAAACAAAGATTATATTTTTAATATTCCTATGATGTAAAAATTATATTTTTATTGCTTTAAAAATATAAAATCATGTCTTACTTCTTCTACTTAACAAAAATTCTGTCTTTTCTCTTTTTAAAAATATAATCTTTATTTTTGCAAGTTCAAATCTTTTTCTTTTAAAAGATTCAACCTTTTTCTATTTCTAAATTTAAACCCCTTTTTTTCTATTTTAAAAGATAAAACCTTTTCTATTTCAAAAGATAAAACCTTTTCTATTTCAAAGTTTAAATCTCTTTTTTTTTTTTTCAAACCTTAAAATAAATTCAGTTTTTACTTTCTTTTTAAATCAGTTTTCAAAATTCTTTTAAAAATTCTGTTTTTACATTCTTAAAAAAATTCAGTTTTAAAAATTCATAAAAATCAGTTTTAAAAATTCATAAAAATCAGTTTTAAAATTCATAACAAAAATCAGTTTATAATTCTTTTCAAAAAATCCAGTTTTAAAAATTCTTTTTAAAGATCCAGTTTTTATTTTCTTTTAAAAATCCAGTTTTTATTTTCTTTTAAAAAAATCAGTTTTCAAAATTCTTTTTTAAAAATTCTGTTTTCTATATTCTTTTTAAAATTTCAGTTTTTAAATTCTAAAACAAAAATCAGTTTTTGCCTTTTATAATTTCAGTTTATAAAACTAAAAAAAAAACAGTTTTCAAATCTTAAAAAAAAAATACAGTAATTAGTTTTAAATCGGTTTATAAATCAGTTTTATAAAACAAAAATAAAAATAAAATAAATTAACCTATTCACTCACCGTGGATCTCGAAGTGGAGGAGGGAAGAAGAAGAGGGCGGCTCGGCGATGTAGGGTGGTGCTCGGTGGTTCAGGGAGGCGTCGCGATGACTTCGAGATGTGGTTCGAGGCTTCGACGGGGGCTGCTTCGATTTGTCGAGGGCGAGGGTTGCTCGAAGGTTCAGGCGATGTCTGGAGGGAGGAGGTCTGACGGAGGGCGGCGACGCGAGGGGTTCGTCGGCGGCTTCGAGGTCAGGGGGGCGGCGCGTTTTAGAATTAGGTTTTTTTTTTCTCTGTGAATAACTGAATCGGGGGGGGGGGGGGGGGCAACGAAGAAGAAAAGGGGAAAATATTTTTTTTTTTATTATTTAATTATTTAATTTTTGCACAAGGGTTGACTTTTACATATGACCTCGAAACGAGGCCCACCGCCTGTCGTCCATAGTGTTTTACCCCCATTCCGAACACAATGGGATATGTATCGTAAGCTGGTTTGATCGTTACAATCAGTTTCCGTTGAATTTACATTTAAATCCTTATATTGAATTTTAAACGTACATTTCAAATTACCGGGGTCACATACTAACTAGAAAAATTCCAGAAAAATATTTTCTAGTTTCGTATTGACTATACGGTCCTAACAAAACTAGTTTCGTCGAATTCTGAAACCGTTTGAAAAATGGCCAATTTCCAGTCGATTAAATTCAACAGAAACTGGTCAAACGCGTTTTCTTTTGCCACGCTCACATATTGATTCGAAAAGTTATGAAATTTGAAACCTAGCAATAGTTTGACATCCCGGACCCTACAAAAGTGGTTTCGTCGAATTCCGAGGCCGTTTGCAAAATATCAATTTTCCACCCTGCGTAGTCGGTCAAAGTTCGAATACAAATTTTCAAACTGACTTACTATTTCTAATTCACTAATTTATTGAAATATTCTATTTCAATGGTTCAAATTGCTTTGAAATAATCAATTTAAAAATTTTAAATTGGCTCGTATTTTCCCGGTTATTACATCAAACTTCAAGGTCTCAACAGAAGAACGGATTCAGAATGGATCATTGAATTAATCAATTAATGTTGATACAAGTGATTGAGTTAGGAAGGAAATATAACCTCGTTATCTGCCAAAAGACGATGAGTCTGGAATAAGAATACATTGGCAGAGTGTGCTATTGGGAAATTTGTTTTATTATTTGATGATTGACTTTCCCATAGGCTTATGCAAATTTGCCTTGATTGCTTTAGGGATAGCTTGGCTAGTATCTTGTCAAGTTTCAATATACATAGAACATCTTTATCAAAATACTTATGTAAATTAGGTCCTTTTTTTTCAAAATCATTAAAAACATCAAAAATCAACATAAAACACCACTAAACTTCAAAATTTAATTCAATTTATAATCATCTTCATATTTATGTAAGAAAAGTAGAAAATGCACCAAAGTCAAAAAAATACCAAACAAATCACGTTTCAACAAAACTTGCAAGAATAAATACTTTTTTTTCGAAAAATTGTAGATGTTAACTCAATTATAGCCAATAATTGCATATTTTATGCAATTTTCCGTGAACATTTCCTAAATACAAATTTAATATCTGCATTTGTTCAAAATCACATTTACAGAAAAATCATCAAAAACTTGATGTGAATTGAAAACAAACCAAAATAGATTATCTTCAAGAAAATTGCAAACTAAAAAGTAACCATATAGTATAATTACAGGCATATCTGCAGTTTTTCTTCGTTGCAAATATTCATATATCGGTGAAAATTTGTAGACATGTCTGCAAATATTATAATAATATTTGCAGATATGTTTGCACTTTTTTCACAATAAGTGCAGACATTTCAACAATGCATATTTTTTAGTTTCCTCAAATTAATATTTATTGTTTTATGAATTTTTTAAAGCACTGGACAAAATATCATGAAAATACGTTTGCTACAATAAAGTAAAAATAGAAACTCGCTTTACATTAAACTTTATAAGGGGATCCACTTTACATCAAACTTTATTTTAAGGATGCTACGGTAATATTCACATTGCTTTACTTTTCTATGGACCTTATAATCTCTACTCAAAAATTGCTATGGAGTAAAAGAAAGTCAAAACTTTGATATTAACCATTATCTATTATTTTAAAGATGAAGACCATTGGTTGTAAACTCTAACTAACCGCTCAAAGATTGGCTCCTCTCCAATTACATTTAGGGCATTCGAAAATTATACGTAATTTTTATAAAAACTTCAGTATATTTTATGTCTATTTTAGTCTAGCTAAGTAATAACAATAATATGAAAATGATGATGGCATTCCTATTCTGAAATATTATATAAGTTTTCCCTTCTAAGTTTATCCTACCTTTTACGTTCATAATTCTTCATCTTTTCTTTCTTTGTTAAAATCAATTTCAAATTTTATTTGTATTTTCTTCGTAGTCAGTTAAGTTTGACATCGCAAAATCATACAAACAAAATCAAGCTCGATTTAATTTATCCTATTATCTTTGGTAATTTTGTACAAAGATTTTTCTTTGTTTTCAAATAGTATTTAGTAAAATTAATTATGATTAAGCAATTATTTCAATGTTCGTTCTTTTCATCGCTATATTTTATTATTGACTTTTTTACAACATTTTGCTAAATAAATAATGTAATTTTTCTTCATTAATGATGTCGTCTCAGTTTGAATGATAGTTGTGCAAATAATTACGTCTAAACTTTATATAAAATCTTGCAAAATTGTTGTAATTTGTTATTCGCTGTTATGCAAACATGTAATTCTGAATTGATAGCGCCAAGCATATTGTTGTTTGTTATAATTTTTAAGTAACATCTTGCAGAGTTAAATTTGGAAAATTTGTAAATGTTATATATTTATTTTTGTGAATTTTCATATAATTTTGTATTTGTCAATCATATATGTATGTATTTATGCGTATGTGCATACATATATCATAGGATAATTATTTGCCTGATATATATCAAACTATAAGTATTTGGGTTTTTTTTTTGTTAGTTTATTTGAGTATATTTTATTCGTATTTGTTAGGACTTCTACTATTGATGATTTTTATTATCTTTATGTTGGACGATGATACTTTTAGTAGGAGGGATGATTTGAATGATTCTGTGTTGAGATTGAGAAACAATATATGTTAACATTAGCCTGAATTAATACATAGTTGTATTGAATTGGTTTAAGAAAGAGATGATAAGAAAAGTGTATTTAAACTAATTTTGATTTGCATAGTATATAGTTGCTTATTGGTCATAGATGTAAAGATTATCTACTTGTTTCTATTATGTCAAAGGCTTTATTTATATGTAAGAGGTCTGATAGTAGTTCAGCTGATGTTAGCTTTCCGTCGTTTCCTAGTTCTTTTATAGAAATAGGTTTGTGTAATTCTTCTATGGATGCTTCTCTATTCGATTCTAATTCTTTTTTGAGAAAGTTGTTAAGAAATGGTTCTGGCAAATCAGCATTTACTGGAGAGGGTTAAAGACTTCCTAGTGGTGTTGAAGAGTTTGATTGTATTTTATGATATATTGTATTACAGATGGTTACAAAATTAATGTTGCAAGGAATGATAGGGATCATGTTATAGCCGTATCAGCATTGCACATTTCATGTTCATGAATCTTGTAAATTCAATCTTCCAAGTTTTTTGTTTTAAAACTATGCAACATATTCATTTTTGTAGAGCTAGTACAGTTGATGTTAGCCGTCTACCTAGTTCTAGCAATTTTATTAAGAAGTTGTTGATTTTATTTATATTAATTCTTTAATGAAGACAAAATAAATATTTTATTTACTTAAGACCTGTATAATATTACTTCAAGTTACTACTATGAAAATATTGGTAAGAGATCGACTCTTGAAGAAATCCATAGAATGACTTGCTTTCTTACCATCATTTGAAATCTTTCTTTAAAGTTGTTTTTGTTTGCAATCCTAAAAATATCGTTGAACTCAAATGCTATCCTACTAATCTTTTATATCATGTTTTATATGGCATGAAGCATGAAAATATGGGTTTGGCTATTGTCCATTGATTTTTCTTGGTTGAACTCTTAATACGCCTTATTACAAAGTCGTAACACATTAGACTTGTACGCATGGATTTCTTGATCGTTAAGGTAAAAATCCCAAAGAGATTATTGGTTGGCTCAAGATTAAAATATGGATTTGGATATCAAGTTGTAATTAAGTGGATACACCCAAATATCACTTTGAAATTGGCTATGTATGAATTTGGACTCTTAAGGTGTTAGGTGAATATTTCATCGCCTCATATGTGGGCTGACAGATTCAAACAATTATAAACATAAGCTAATATTTAGCTGGGTTGATTAATTGATCTTAGTGGAGGTACCCAGTAAAACATCTTATTGGTATGGGCTTTGTAATGTGTAATACCCAATAGTGAACCTAATTAGAGTTGATGGGGTCATAATTAGGTGGCTATATAAAGAACACACATACAGTAGTGTTTTGGCCCCCAAGGCTTATCTGATCACCTCTCTTCTATTTCCATCTATAGAGTGAGAACTCAAAAGGAGTAAAGGATAAGCTTGTGGAAGACCATATACTCAGCTATTAATCTTTTATCATGTCTAGTATTGTGGAGCCTGGTATGTTACTTTAATAATTTTGCGTATTATCTTGATAATCTGACATAAGCATAAGATCTACATATATATGTTTAAGTTTAAGTCAAAATAAAGATATAACACGAGCAGTAGATCTGTAAATGCATGAGTATGAGTTATACTAACAATTGGTATCGGAGCCTTGCTTATTGTCGGATTATTAGGGTTTTTAATACAGTTGTAATTGTTGGATTTTATATATGTACTGATTCAAGTTGGCTTCACAGTCCATTAAGTTTTAGTGACCTGATTCTTATTATATGTATTTTTTAATTCCAATATTTTGGAACCTGGTCCCTGTCAGCTGTATGATTTATCATATGGCCCTTTCATATATACATATATCTATCGATATATAATGCCAAGTCAATTCAGTATAACTTTATATTGTCTTTGAATTCATGAATTTCTGAACATGATATTATCATGATTAATGATGCATTTCATTAACTTCCGTATTCTTGTGCCCTTTATTTTGAAATAAATCTATCCAATAAAATGTTGCCAAAGCAACCTCTATAGAGTGGATTAATTTGTTTTGAGATAACAAGAAGTGTATGTTTACTGTTAATGCAATCAATGATCAGCCCAAAGGAAGGTTATTGATTGGCCTAATAATAAATGCACATGTGGAAATGAATGTGTGATAAATTCTGAAGTTTCCACATGAACAACAGACCAGCCCAAAGGTAGGATGTTGTTTGATAGGATTTATTATCAACATTTGATCTCTGCATGGAGAGTGCCACATGCAAATTGATCTTTATGTCCAAAGACCGAACATCAATAATTGTACTAGGTATCTTATTTAGATGGACCCACCACTACTGTTATTAAAATTATGTCTTTTAGCATTGTTTAATTACAACATGTTATGATTTTTTTTTTTTGATCTTATGTATTTATTTGTTTTGAACTTCTAGTCACAGCTTCTGGGTTGCTATATTACTGCGAACATGAACTCAATTCCTGTGCTTAATGGCACAAACTTTAAAAGCTGGAAAGAGAACATTTTGTTCGTTCTTGGCTACATGGATTTAGACTATGCATTGAGGAAAGAACAACCTGCTTCTCTTACAGACAAATGTTCTGCTGACGAAAAATTGAACTTTGAGAAGTGGTAACATTCTAATCACTTAAGTCTAATGATGCTGAAATGCAACGTTCCAGAAGCATTCAGGGGTGGTATGTCCGATGAGGTATCTGTAAAGGGTTTCCTTGAAGAGATTGAAAAACGGTTTGCAAAAAATGCAAAAGAAAAGACAAGTAAGCTTTTGGCTGACCTTGTCCAAATGATGTACAAAGGAAAAGGAAACATTAGAGAGTGCATCGTGGAGATGTCGAACATAGCTTCTAAACTTAAGGCACTAAAGCTTGATCTGTCTGATAACTTGCTTGTGCATTTGGTACTAATATCCCTTCCTGCACACTATGGTTAGTTTATAGTTAGCTATAACACTCAAAAGGACAAATGGACTCTTAATGAGCTCATTTCACATTGTGTGCAAGAAAAGGATAGACTGAAGCATGGAAAGACCGAAAGTGCTCATGTTGCTATTACCTCAAAGAAGAACAATCGAAAGAGGACTAAAAATAATGAAGCTGCAGTGGGAACTTCACAACCCAAGAAACAAAAATCTGATGAAGCACCTACCTACTTATTTTGCAAGAAACCGGACATATGAAAAAGGAATGTCCTAAATACGCCGCATGGCGTGTAAAGAAAGGTAAACTTTTCACCTTTGTTTGTACTGAAGTTAATTTGACTTTTGTTCCTAGTAATATTTGGTGGGTAGATTCCGGTGTAACTTCTCACACAAGTATTTCTATGCACGGTTGCCTTTGGAGCCGACTGCCAAGTGAAGTTGAAAAATTCATTTATGTCGGGGATGGCAAAACAATTCCAGTTGAAGCCATTGGCACCTTTAGATTATTTTTTGAAACTGGTCATTTTATTGAGTTAAGAGAGACGTATGTAGTGCTGTCTATTAGACGCAATTTAGTTTCTATTTCCATTCTGGACAAATTTGATTACTCTTGTTATTTTGGGAAAAATAAATTTAGTCTTTTTTAATTCTACTTTGGTTGCGACTGGTTCTTTGATTGATAAACTATATGTGTTGAATACAATTGCTTCATCTAATGAAACCTTGCAAACTACAACTAGAGGTAGAAAACGCAGATTGTCAAATGAGAATTCTGCCACCTTATGGCACAAACGTTTGGGACACATCTCCAAAGCAAGAATAGAGAGGCTTGTGTCAGACGGAATACTTGAATCTCTTGATTACACAGATCTAGATGTTTATGTTGACTGTATAAAAGGGAAACAAACAAACATTAGGAGGTTAAGTGCTAGTAGGAGTTCCGGTGTCTTACAATTGACACATACTGATATATGTGGACCATTCCCTACAGCTTCTTGGAATGGCCAACAGTATTTTACCACTTTTATAGATGACTATTCTTGTTATGGGTACTCGTACTTAATACATGAAAAGTCACAATCGTTGGACATTTTTAAAGCCTTTAAAACTGAAGTTGAAAACCAACTAGGTGAGAAGATTAAAGTTGTTAGATCTGACCGTGGTGGTGAATACTATGGTCCATATGATGGATCCGGTGAACAACGTCCAGGACCTTTTGCCAAATTCCTAGAGGAATTCAGAATCGTCCCGCAATACACAATGTCGGGACAACCGCGCATGAATGGTGTTGCCGAAAGACGAAACCGAACACTTAAGGATATGGTAAGAAGTATGATTAGTCATTCTTCTTTACCAGAATCACTCTGGCGAGAGGCACTTAAGACTGCAGTTTATATACTGAATAGAGTAACTAGCAAAGCAGTGACTAAAACCCCTTATGAACTATGGACATGAAGAAAGCCTAGTATTAAACATTTGCACATTTGGGGTTGTCCAGCTGAGGCAAGGCCGTATAGGCCGCATGAAAACAAACTGGACTCAAGAACAGTTAGTTGCTATTTTGTTGGGTATGCAGAACGATCAAGGGCTTTTAAGTTTTATGATCCCTCAACTAAGTCCTTTTTTGAGACGGGAAACGCGAAATTTCTTGAAGATGTTGTATTTGAGAAGGGAGATAAACTCAAGAATATTGTCTTTGAAGAGGAGTTCATTTCTTTGCCTACTGTAGTTGTTGACAGTGATCAGCCTATTGACTTTGTTCAAGGCACAATTCAAGACTATAGTGAGGATATTGCTATGGAACTCCCTACTCAAATCCAAGATGTTACTCCAGAACAACAAACTCAACATTCTCAAGAAGAAGAAGTGCCTATTTGGTGATCCACCAGAGACAAAAGAAGTGCAATTTCAAGTGATTACATTGTTATTCTTCATGAATATGAGTTTGACATAGGGAGTGATCCAATCAACTTCCAACAAGTCAAACAAAGTGATAATTGTGAAAGGTGGATTGAATCTATGAACGATGAGATAAAATCCATGAAAGACAATGACGTCTGGGATCTTGTCAAGTTGCCTAAAGGTGTGAAGCCCATTGGTTGTAAATGGATATTTATAACTAAAAGGGATTCTAAAGGCAACATTGAGAGGTATAAAGCACGCCTAGTCGCCAAGGGTTTTACTCAAAAGGAAGGTATTGACTTTAAAGAAACTTTCTCTCCTGTGTCATCGAAAGATTCTTTTAAAACAATAATGGCACTTGTAGCTCATTTTGATTTGGAATTGCACCAAATGGATGTAAAGACAGCTTTTCTCAATGGCGACATTGAGGAAACCATATACATGATGCAACCAGAAAATTTTATATCAGATGATCCAAAGTCTATGGTTTGCAAACTCAAGAGATCCATCTATGGTCTCAAGCAAGCTTCCAGTCAATGGTATCACAAGTTTCATCAAATCATTGTCTCATACGGTTTTGAAGTCAATATAGTTGAGGACTGTGTTTACTGCAAATTCAATGGGAGTAAATTCATCTTCTTAGTGCTTTATGTTGATGACATTCTGTTAGCTAGTAACGATATAGGCATGTTGAGAGATTTCTAGCGAACCATTTTGATATGAAAGATCTTGATGATGCCTCCTTTGTGTTAGGAATTAAGATACATCAAGATCGCTCTCGAGGTGTCCTTGGGCTGTCACAAAAGAGTTCTATCGAGAAGTTACTTACTAAGTTTGGCATTGTGCACTTGGAGACACTCCTATTGCAAAAGGAGACAAATTTAGTCTCAATCAATGCCCCAAGAATGAAGTTGAAAGAAAGGAGATGAAAAAGATTCCTTATGCTTCGGCTGTTGGAAGTCTTATGTATGCACAATTTTGTACATGTCCGGATTTAGCATACATAGTGGGTATGTTAGGCAGATACTTGAATAATCCCGGAATGGATCATTGGAAAGCAGCCAAACGGGTCATTAGGTACTTAAAAAGAACAAAAGACTACATGCTCACCTATTGAAAGTCAGAAAATTTGGAGATCATTGGGTATTTTGACTCTGATCTTGCTGGTTGCCATGATACTAAAAGATCTACTTCTAACTATGTTTATATGTTGTCTGGAGGTGCTATATCTTGGAGAAGTGCTAAGCAAACACTCATAGCTCCTTCAACCATGGAAGCAGAATTCATAGCTTGTTATGAAGCAACAAATCATTCTATATGGCAGCGAAATTTTGTTATTGGACTGCGAGTTGTTGATGGAGTTGAAAGACCATTAAAGATTTACTATGATAATCTATCAGCAGTCCTGTATTCAAATAACAACAGAAGCTCGTCAAAGTCTAAACACATAGACATTAAGTTTTTAGTTGTTAAAGAAAGAGTTCAGAGAAAGATAGTGTCCATTGAGCATTTAGGAATAAACTTAATGCTAGCGAACCCACTAACCAAAGGTTTAACACCAAAGGTCTTTCATATGCATACTGCAAACATGGGTGTTGTCTTATCTGACAATATGCAGTTTTAGTGGGAGTTTGTTTTTCTGTATGTAGTTGATCTGTTTGACACTACTGTATTATTTAATAAATGTTCAGTTTTCTGCAGAATAAAGATGATGATTTATTACCTTTCCTACTCTGAATATGTTATCTTTCAATTGTGATTTGACATAAAGTTTAAAAGATTGAGGTTTGATGTCACTAAAGGATAAAGGGCCAATTGGAAATAGGCATGACTGAGATCACGTTGCATGCAATTTCCAATTATACATCCATACCTGATCTGTGTCATTGAATGTACTTGATATGGTGATCATTGATGGGTTTAGCTACCATAAATGTAGCACAGGTCGCTTTGGTCTCATATTTATACAAAAGATGGACCAGATTGATTAAAGGAGATGTTTGTATATTTAATAATTAGCAAGTTTATGCGCACTAAAGTTTATTAAATATGATTGTCCTTGAATGAATTTGTATCCCAAGTGGGAGATTGTTAGGTGAATATTTCAGCGCCTAATATGTGGGCTGACAGATTCAAACATTTATAAACGTGAGCTAATATTTAGCTGGGTTGATTAACTGATCTTAGTGGAGGGACCCAGTAAAACATCTTATTGGTATGGGCTTTGTAATGTGTAATACCCAATAATGAACCTAATTAGAGTTGATGGGGTCATAATTAGGTGGCTATATATAGAATACACGTACTGTAGGGGTTTGGCCCCCAAGGCTTATCTGATCACCTCTCTTCTATTTCCATCCATAGAGTGTGAGAACTCAAAAGGAGTAAAGGATAAGCTTGTGGAAGACCATATACTCAGCTATTAATCTTTTATCATGTCTAGTATTGTGGAGCCTGGTATGTTACTTTAATAATTCTACGTATTATCTTGATAATCTGACATAAGCATAAGATCTACATATATATGTTTAAGTTTCAGCCAAAATAAAGATCTAACATGAGTAGTAGATCTGTAAATGCATGAGTATGAGTTATACTAACATAAGGGACATCCTATTATTATACATACGACGACATGGACAGATACTCAACTCAAGTAAGATTGCACAATATCTCAAACTTGGAAAAGGTGATCAGAAAACCAACACCAAGGGAGGAAAGTAGGAGCCAAAGGCAACTTTCTCTATGGATTATTGGCCTCTTCCCTCGGACATAGCGATTTGTATCGATCCATATTCAGATTAGTTCCAGTCCAGTCATGTTGATCGGATGGACCTGCAAATTCTTATGTGGATCTACCTTTGATCTGTCGCCTTCTATACAAATTCTTGTATGGGACTAACCCCACCTTCCTCTATAAATAACAACCTAATGAATGTTCTTTGGATCTTTTTTTTAACTGTCTTCTTTCTAGACAAACTCTTCTACCCACTTCATTAACTATTTCTTTCATACAAAGCAAGTATACTTGTAATCTAGCAGTATAAATAAAGGATAACTTGGAGTAGATATAGACCAAAGATTTTCTTGACCATTAATTATAAAAGTTTGTGTTTATTTACTTTTTATAGTTGTGACCTATGACTGGTTTTCTATTATTTTTGGCATTGAGTGCTTCTGGCCAAATCCATTATTAACATTTGGCATGCTTAATAGGGGGCAGTCTACTTGAATTGTAGGATTATAATGGATTTCTAAGTTATAGATCAAATTTAGAGTAACTACTAAACAATCGACAAGAAATTTTTAAGAGGGATAGGAGCCAATATAAAGGAAGAAGTTGATCAAACACCGGAGCTAATCAAAATATTGTTTACATCACTAAGGATGAGATGGAAACCATCATGAACTCTATGCAGGAACGAATGCAAAGTGGTAAGAGGAGATAATAAAAAATATTCTTGCACAAGCATGATTTGTTAGAAATCAAAACCAAGTAGCTAGTACTTCAAGAGACAACAGGAAGACTGTGGTAACAGAGCAATTAGGGGAAGCCCCTGATCAAAACACATGGATCAATGTTGATCCTCCTAGATGGATCAGGAACATTAATCTCCCTTAACATAGAGGGAACACCCCAGGTTAGGTAGGACCGAATATTGGAATTGCTAAGGGCCATAATCTAGAATTTAGAATAGGAACTAGCGAGCATGGAGTTGGAGTGAAGTGAATGAGGAAAATGACGGTCTTGGAAGCAGGATCCGCATTGGTTTAAATACATGGATCGGTCCTGATCTGAATGTTACTATGAGAGAAGCTCAGTTTGACCGGACAAATGATGGTGTTTGCATTGCTAGAGATGGAAATATTAATTAGAGGATAACCTTGGATGTCAATGTCAGATTTGTAAAAATGATAAGATGAAATATAAGAGGAGGATTGGAGATTCGGAATTTGGAAGACGAAAGTAGGAGTCCTTTCACTCCAAACGTCAGGAATGTTGGAGATCTACTAGAATTCCAGCTGCTCATGCTGGAAATGCAAGATGGAAGAATCAATGCTAATGTTCATTTGATAAGGTATTCGAGGCATTTGAAAGTACTAGGGCCATCTGAGGAAGATACGGAAAAGTGTTTCCACTTTACGTGATGGATATAATGGCACTTTAGTTCAATAAAATAGAGAATGGTTCTATCAATATTTGGATGGAGCTGGTTGATTGGTTTTTGTGCAGTTAGCATCCTGCTTTTACCGCATTATATCTCATAGCATATTTCTACGGCTATTATTTTCTCAAATAGCATTTCCGCTTTAAGCTCCAGTATATTATGCTATTCTCGATATATCATGTTATTTTCACTATATTCGAACACTCCTGCTATATCTTTTACAAAAGAACACATTGAAAGATGATATATGTATATATTATAAAAATTATGGAACTGATTTTTTTATTGAATTTTAGACCGTATATTTTTAAAAACAAAAGTACTCGAATATCCTATTAAAGTTAATAAAGTTAAATAAAGTTTTGCATTTATTTACATATAATTAAGTATATTCTTATCTAAAACTAATAATGTACTAATTATAATTAAACTGAATGTTATTTTCTCATTTAAGTATTATTTATATATTTAAAAAAATTCAAGATCTTGTTTTATATGTTATATTAGAGTCATCCACTATATCCTTATATTTTTTGCACCTCTGCCCCCATTGGATCCACTAAGCTGTTTAACTGGATAGATAGATTCATGAGGCAATTTCTGGTCCACATCACGAGCCCTAAAATTTCATGACATTGATTATGATAAATAAGCTTATTGCAGAAATCTCTCAAGTATTTCCTTACTAGTTCAGTTCGGCTATTGCTTTAGTGGATTAACCTAATCCATCAATGGTTTTGATGGTTGAAGTATTGGGAGTAGCAAGGTACCACCGGTATAAGATCGACCATTGGACCTCGAGGGGGGGGGTTATTATAAAGAAGAAACTATGTAGCAGGAGAATGCTAAATAAGATAGATAAGAATTGGAAGTTAATGCGTTATAGGATGGAGAACTTCTCGTAGAAGGTTCATGTAACGACACGGATTTCGCCCGGACCTAATCGATCGCTAAACCAACCAAGACCGTACGAATCCCGCATACGCTAACTCTGGGTATACAACACATCAGAACAAATAACAGAAGACTTCAATAAACATCATAATAATGTTACATCAGAGTACAGAATATCAGAGTATATCGAAATATAATACACAGCGGAAGATAAATTTACATAAATGTAAAACAGTGCATAGCGGAAGACTTACGATGCCCTGGATGCAGCTTAAAGCTTCAATCCAGAATCCTGCTCAATACATCTGCAAAATAAAAATACTCGACTGCCCGTGTGGAAAATAGGGGCACCCGAGTTCGCAAGGGAAAAGCAAACTACAGGTCAGTCATGGGACTGGTGTGAGAAACTCTAACAGTTATAAATCTTATTTGATAATATGGTATATCACGGGACCACGCCGCTAACGCGGAACGGGTTTACCCCCATGAATACCAGTGTATAAACAACAATCAATATAGATATATGGATCTACTATGCATCAATCAACATGCAATATCCCAATCTACCCACATAGATTAATCACTACACTTAGATTTTCTAAATCCAATTCAATTGACAGAAATTATTCCTTTGGATTTTATTCCCGATTTCTTATTTCAAATCATTTGAAATACATATCTAACTTTCTATATTAAAGTAGATTTCACTTCGGGATCTCAAATCAAATCGTTTGGAAATGTGAATTCCAAAACATAACAATGCATACAAACAAGTATGCACCCAAATATCGTGCTCCCCATCGACAAGGCAAAGGGTACGCACCTCGCAACTCGATATATATATATATATATATATATATATGTGCACCTACCCCACATAGGAGTAGGTTACACCGACGATGCACCTCCCACACATGGAGAGCATACATCGCCCTCTCACCCATACTTTTAGTCTCAGGGTTACCCGAATCTTTAGCAACATACTAAATCATTTCATATCCCGAAGTAGGGAAAATCATTTCACAACATAATAATCACAAGTACTTTCAAAATATAGTACTTCACATCAGTAATTCACGCATATGATCAGTCACTATTAATCACATAACCTTTGAGCTCGTACGTCTCAAAGAAGGGTGTTAAGCAAGAGAATAAATTCTCCGCCACCAAACGGATACATCATCAATAGAAACTAATCGAATATGCGATGAACCACAATGTAACATATAATACATTTTCTAAATCACATTAGAAATCATCGGGTTTTGGGCCTCGAAATCCTTTCTGTTTTATAAAACATTTTTATAAAACATTCCCTGTCCAAAATCGGGAATACATTTCTTTTCACTTAACAAAAATATCATTTCACAATCATTCATTAAATTTGAAATGGACACAACATCGCTAAACACCTTATCATCAAATTGTGAAGTGTTTCACAAGGTGTTAGCACACAGATATTTTCAACCCAACCCAATGCTAAATGTAAATGCATATTTTGCTCATAAACTGGTCGAGCACAATCCAAACAATCAATCAATCAAATTTGACATTAAATATAAGGTTTTGAATAGAGATAGTATCGACTTATATTCAACATCAAATCCTGAAACCAACAGATATCATATCGGGAATAATGATATTGATATCTTCCAAATTCCCATCACGATATTTGTATAATCACGGAACCCAATATCGAAAATATCCAAAGATAATTTCAATTTAAATCTAATCCAATTTATTTATTTTTAACTATTGGATTATTTTTCTAGTTAATAACTTGTTCATTTCGATAAAAATCTATTTTTATCTTTTAAAATATGTGATTTTTCATCCCAATTCTTACCAAATCATTTCTTATGATTTTACAGAAATTATCGATATTTTTAATAATTTTATCAAGGCCCATACAGTCGATTTCCATCAACGGTCATCAAACTGCACTTACAGCGACCTTTTCCAAATTTGATTTGGACATAATTCCAAATCCAACCGTTAGATTTCAAATTTGTAATATTCATTAGAAAGCTCATTTCGATAAAAACCCAACGGTTCCGGTTTTAGGAGAATCCGACGGTCGGATCTCCCGTAATGTCCGTTCGAAGTCAATGGTCGAAATTCGCGAACTGCCGCAGCGCGGCGCGTTCTATTCAGGCCATTATATTATATATATAATATATATTTCATCGATTTCTATTTAAAACGAAGTTTATAAATTGTTTTAAATTCGTTTCAAAAACAATTTCAACTTCCATTTCAATTCAAATCAAAATTGAATTCTTCCTTATAAATTCGTTTTAAAATTCATTTCTATTCAATTCAAATTTCAATTCAATTTGAATTTATTTCAATTCGGTTTTAATTCAATTCGAATTCGTTTTCAATTCAATTCAAATTGGTTTTCTATTCAATTCAATTCAAATTCATTTCTTATTGAATTCAATTCGAATTCATTTTCTATTCAGTTCAATTCGAATTCATTTTCTATTCAGTTCAATTCGAATTCATTTTCTATTCAGTTCAATTCGAATTCATTTTCTATTCATTTCAATTCGAAATCGTTTATATTCAATTTCAATTCGAATTCAATGTCAATTTATTTCAATTCGAAATCGTTTTCAATTCATTTCAATTCGAAATCATTTTCAATTCATTTCAATTCGAAATCATTTTCAATTCATTTCAATTCGAATTCATTTTCAATTTATTTTAAATTCGAAATCGTTTATATTCAATTTCAATTCGAATTCATTTTCAATTTATTTCAATTCGAATTCATTTCGTTTCAAAATTTCAGATTTGAAATCGCTTTCGATATTCATTATAAAATGAATAAAATCGATATAAATATCTTTCACGTCAAAACGGTGTCAATCTAATCAATACGGCTTCATATATTCCTATTTTCAAATATTTCTTATTCAAATATTTCTTTTTCAAATACTTCCTTTTTCGAAACTGGAATGAGGCCCAATCAATTACCATATATTGTTAATTATATGGATTTTCTACAACGCATGTATATATCAACAACGATGAATAATCAACCATCATCCAAAGTGCACTACACTGTACAAGCATCAAATATAGATATATAACGCTTATAACAGCCTGTCAATCAATCGATCGACATATTTAATCAATCAGGATGAGTGAGCTTCAAATTTCATCCCAACACCCGTGTGGGGTTTCAAACAATCAAACACAGATTTTATTTGTGCAGTTGGGCGATGTGTAAAATTTATCGACCCAATCAATGTCCTTCAAATAGGTGTACATAAACAAACCGTCCGGTTTGTAAATGAATATTTATTTATTCACATTCACGTTAAAAATTATATTTTTAACGACAAAACATTTTATTTTAACTTATGAATTTCTATTCAGTTCATTCTATAAATAAAACGATATTTTTATTTTTCTAAATTATTTTAGAAAATTTCGGCGGCATAACGGCACGATACTAGAAACGGGACGAGGCCTAGCCTTATCCCCGGTCTAGTGAAGGCCCACGCCATTCACACATCAATCAAATTCACCAAACAACCAAATTCAAATCAAATCATCTAACTAATTTATGCAACCAAACAAACAAGTCCATGGTCTGTGGACGATTGTGTCGGGTGCTACTAAGCACCGTCTGCATCCTAGTATATATATAACTAGAAAAAGAAATTGAAAGGTGAGAAATTCTCACCGAAAGCTATCCAATCATCTTGACTCTTCATTTATAGAAGTCTTCATCGTTCTTGCATCTTTGTCACGTTCTCTGCCCATATTCTCTACATATGTAAAATCACATTTTTACCTTGCTACTCAATATATAAAAATCGAATTTTTACTTTGCTATTCAATATATAAAAATCGAATTTTTACTTCGCTATTCAATATATAAAAATCGAATTTTTACTTCGATGTTCAATATATAAAAATCATATTTTTACTTCGATGTTCAATATATAAAAATCATATTTTTACTTTTCAATAAAGATCTTATTTTTATGTAAACCCTTCAATAAAAAATCTTATTTTTAAAATCAACATTCTAGGTTATATTTTTCAAGAACAACTCTAGTTTATATTTTCAAAGCAATGTCAATTTAGTTTCAAAAACAATGTTATTTTCAGTTTTTAAATAATATAAATTTCAGTTTTTAAGTAACATATTTTCAGTTTTAAAACAATATAAATTTCAGTTTTTAAATAATATATTTTCAAAGATCATACCCTAATTCATATTTAAATTAAAATTAATTACATATAGTGCTATTTTAAAACATATTTCAAAAACAAAATTAATCAGTAACCTAATTAATTAACGAATTAATTACCTAGCTTAAGGGTTTAAACCCCCTTCTTCACGTCTTCACAGCAGGTCCACAACCGAACCATTCCTCAAACCGGAATCCACTGTCGCACCGCATTCCAGCCCTCCAGTCGACCTTCAGATCGTGCCACGGTGAAGCCCTACGCCGCGCCATCCTGCCCCATCAACCACGGCGAACTCGGCGCCGCTCTCGCCTCGGAAAACAGGCCCGAACCATTCTTGTTGGAGCACAAAATATGAACGATTTATGGTATATGGATTTAAGGCTGACACTTTGTTCTTCGATTTGTTGGTTGGAAATTTTGAATAAAAATGCGGATTAGAAGATGATGGAGGAAGAAATTTCGAAGGAAAGGGGGCCTTCGATTTCAGAAAGAGGCATCTCAATTTCTGTTGACCGCGAGATGGAGTTATGAGGGTTTGACTCCCCGTTTGACCATACCCCTATATTTATATTTTTATTTAATTCACAAATGACTTCTTTATCGGTACGAATCTCAAATCAAAGCCAACGACTGTCGCCTCTAGCCAAATACCCCTATTCCGGACACAATGGTATATGTTTCATAAGCCAATTCGGCTGTTACCATCAGTTATTCTTTAAATTTAAAATATAACTCATTATATTGAACTTTAAACGTACATTTCAATTTACCAGGGCCACATACAAACTCGAAAAATTCCAGAAAAATATTTTCTAGCTTCGTATTGACGATACGGTCCTAACAAAACTAATTTCGTCAAATTCTGAGACCGTTTGAAAAATGGCCATTTTCCAATCGATTAAAATCAACTAAAACTGGTCAAACGCGTTTTCCTTTGCCACGCTCACATATTGATTCGAAAAATTATGAAATTTGGAATCTAGCAATAACTTGACATCACGGACCCAACAAAAGTGGTTTCGTCGAAATCCGAGGTCGTTTGCAAAATGTCTATTTTTAAGGGCCTGAATTCCATAGCGACTATTCAGAATTTTCAACTGGACATATCTTTTGATTCCCGCTATGAAATTTTGATTTTCCGGATTCGTTGGAAACATATTATCAATTAGATCCTAATGTTTTTGGTTTCACTAAAATCCGGTTTGTTTTGCACCCGGTACATTCAATTGAAGTTTGAAATCGAATTATCGAACTACCGCACCATTTTCAATTCCTTTTATAATTATATATAATTATTTATATTCTAATGACGATCTATATAATATATACGATTGAATTTCATTCAAAAGAAATTTTCTCGTCGATATTATTTAAAATAATTCATTTTAAATAATCAAAATTCGCTAAAATTGCCAAAATAAAAATTTTAAACTGGCCCAGATTTTCGGGTTGTTACAATCTCCCCCACTTAAAACTTTTCGTCCCCGAAAAGGAACAAAGTCGAAAGTGGTTTGCTTAATCAACTCTACATTCGATCTGGCTTCCATTCTCCAACTTTTTAGTTTCTGAGAATTTTCTAATTCTTCAAAAATTTGGCTAACACCCTAAATTTTCGAAAAATTTCGACATAACCTCCCCTGTAATGGGAGCATCAGGAAATCTCAAATAGCTTCCCCGGTCCTTCAGATCTCAAAAAGAAAAAGAAAAAGCCAAGCGGCTAACCAATAGGCTCATAAAATCATCATCACCCAAACAAAACAGTAAATTATGTAGTAAACATGTACCTATTTGTCGGGCAAACAAATTTTATTCTCTGCTCTAGCCTCCTTGCTATGACCTGTTCAATGTAAGTACATGTATATGCAAGCATTTGCAACCAATTTTCAATACAGTTTATGTAACACCCCGAATTTCGGTTAATGCTAAAATTCACTAATTACAGAATAAATAATCTCAGATTTGAGAATTGGGGGAAACGGGCTACGTCATTGCGTTCGTCTCGGAAAAATACGCGAAATAGAGTCCGAGTTTTCAAGAATCGGTGTCCGTATGGCCCGGTTATGGCCCAATGAAGTTTACAGAAAATTCAAAGTTCAAAACAGATTTAAAATTCAGGTTCAAATTTCAAAATTGGGGCCATTGGGCGCAGGCGGGGAAAATTCCCTCCTAGCTACCCAAGTCGACAGCCCTGTCGACTGGGCAATCGACTTGGATAGGACCAAGTCGACAGCCCTGTCGACTTGGGTGTCGACAGGGGGTGCTCGGCCAGTTTGGCCTGGTGCACCATTTTAGAGTTTGGGCTGTGTTTTGGGGCTGGTTTCTGGAAGCTTCCGAGATCTGATGGTCCTAATCTAATTTAGGGTTAATCTAATGGCCTAAAACACTTGCCTAATCCTATAAATAAGACCCTAAGCTAGCCCTAAATGATCATAATCCTATACTCTAACTAAACTATGCCAAAATTTTCTTTGATCATGGCCTCCACTCAAATCCCTAGCCTCCATCCTCTTTAAATACTATTTCTATGAAGGCTTTCATGTTCATACAAACATCTTTGAGTTGTATGAGTTATCATTAGCTTGCATTCATCATCAAGTTGCAAGCTTTATGTTCAAGGCTAGAGTTTTTGGGTGATTTTTGGCAAGGGTTTGCTTATTGGGGTTTATTGGTGAGTTTCTATAGCCTTAATAATCAATTGTTAAATTGATTATGATAGGATATGATAAGATATGGCTATGTTTGTGGATAAATGTGCTTATGCAAGTTTAGTATAGTGTATGTTGTGTGTTTTGCAAGTTTTATGCTATATGCAAGTTTAATGCTATGTTTTATGATGCTCACTATGCAAAACACTATGTTGAACATTGATGCATATATAACATGTTATGCAAACTATATGTGAGATTATATGCAAGTTATATGTAACATGTTATGCAAGTTGTGTATTTGGTTTTATGCATGCTAAGTATTTGGTTTTGTGCATGCTAAGTATTTGGTTTTATGCATGCTAAGTATTTGGTTTTATGCATGCTAAGTGGTTGGTTTTATGCAAGTTATGATGCAAGTTCATATGCAAGTTATGATGCAAGTTCATATGCAAGTTATGATGCAAGTTCATATGCAAGTTATGATGCAAGTTCATATGCAAGTTTGTCTTTTTTTATGATATGCATAATATATGCATGTTTGCCTCTATGTATGACATAAGTACATGTGCAAGTTCATCCCTTTTAAACCTATGACATGTATGCAAGTTGACACCTTTATGATAGGTCTATGACATGAACATTTAAGCAAGTTACCATCTTTATGACATATGTGATTCATGCAAGTTTGGGTTGGTTATTTATGCAAGTTGGGTTTATGGTCATATATACAAGTTGACACCTTTTAAACCCATGATAATGCTAATGATATATGATGAATCTTCTCTTTTGAAGTATGTCATGTTAACGTATTTACGTGGGGACGATGGGGTAAAAATTAATGAACACATAAAATTGTGTGAAGTGGGTATGATTAAACATACCATAAAGTGGATGGACATAATTGGGAATTTACCTATTAAGTTAGGTCTACCCATATTATGGAATTGGGAATTTACCTATTGAGTTAGGTCTACCCATATTCTTAAAAATGTGTAATTAATTAGGGATAATTAATACAAATTATGGGGATGATTAATTAGGTGTAATTAATCAACTAAGACACGAGGTTGGACCCTTTTGTAGCAGAAGTCTGCCCGGAACCGACCGGCAATCCAGCAGCTACAAATGATTAGCCCAATGTGAGAGGTCTTAGTCATAAATTAAATACGTGATTAAAGTAAAGACATGAGGTTAGACCCTTTTTATGACGGAAGTCTGCCCGGACCCAACCGGCATATCCAGCAGTCTTAAAAGATGGTCCAATGTGAGAGGTCTTTATGAGGTCATGATCTTAATTAATTAATTAAGAAACACTTAACCATATTAGCATGTAGAGGGACATGAGGGGTTAAGTGGGTGCCTTTGTTGGCATGTGGAAATCTAGTGGTTGCCTTGGGTGGCAATAGAAAATACGATTAGAATACTTAACCAAAGTGGAACATGTAATTAAAACATGATTAAAGGGTTAAGTGGTATACACTAGAAATGACAAGCTTAGGTGGGTAGCTTGTGGGGGCCCATTTCAACCAATATCCCAAACGTATCTTTGTGGGCTCGACCCAAGTCGAGGACGGGACACGCATATTGGGCTTGACTATAAGAGGCCAAAACGGGGTAGCGGTGGCAACGCGAGTCCAACGGGTTTCATATGCGTATGTGGACCCGGGCTGGTAGGTAAGACGTTGTTGCATCGTGTAGATATAAGCCGTGCACCATTTGTTGTATCGGGTTGCCACTTTGGGGAGTGATACACCCCATTGTGGGGCCAGCACGGGTATCTACGGTAGGGAGCCGATCGCTTGGGGTGTAGTGGGTACACCTAGTGGAGATAGGGGCAGACGGCACCTATGTAGTCAGCTAGGGGTACACGAAACTACTATTAAAAATTACTGAGTACACCTAGTGGAGATAGGGGCAGACGACACCTATGTAGTCAGTTAGGGGTACACGAAACTACTGGGTAAAATTACTAAGTACACTTAGTGGGATCAACCTTTAAGTAGGAATTACCCTTGGTGGGTAGAACTTGTGTGGTGCAGTGTAGGAATTACCCTTGGGTGGGTAGGTCTGGGGTGGTGCAATATTGTAATTATCCTTGGGTGGATAAATGCGTCTTTTCGTTTATCTTAGTACATCCTGTGTTTAGTCGGCTACTTAGTGTAGTCATTATCCCCAGAGGTACCATACCTTGTTTATATCATACCCTAATTACTTTGATGATTGTATTGTTAGGGTTATAGGACTCACTCAGACTTATGTCTGACCCCGTTGTTTCTTTATCTTTTTCCCAACCCTCAGGTTTTCAGAGTGGGCCTAGCAATAGTGGGCTTTGATCAGACTGCTTTATCTATCTTTTGGAGCTTGGACCGTGGATGTAAAGCTCAGTTTATCTTTTCTATTATGGCTATTAGGTTATGTAGTGGGATTATGTACTTTTGTTTTTATCAGGATGGATATTATGTACTTGACTCTTATTTATGGTTTTGGTGTAACCAAACATGTTTTACTTTCCGCTGGAATGAAATGATGTTTTAAATTCTCAAGTATTACTTATATCTGTCTTGTTGTAATTTTTCTGTTCTATATTCACTTAAAATACTCCACCGATGTTATGGCATTCCCTTAGTGAGTGACCGTAGCGGGAGTGGGGTGTTACACGTGGTATCAGAGCTTAAGGTTACCAGAACAGATAAAATTTTTAGAAAAACTATTTTCTAAGAATATTTTTGAAAGGAGTATTTTCAAAAACATGTCTTTTAAGAGAAAAGTTTTTAAAAGAAAAGCATAATCCCCAATAGCCATACCTATATCTTTCGAATTCTCCGTTTTGAATCTCTTCCTCTCTCGTTTTGAGTTTCCCCTCCGTGTGTAGATGATCTTTCTAAGATAGATAAGAATGGAAAACCACTTCAAGGGACTTAGACATTAGTCGGATTAGAAGTTGGTTCAAGAAGGAGGAGGACTTGTAGGTACCTATTGGATGGACGATGGGAGGAAGGCTCAAATAGTTGTTTGGTTAATGAAGGATGAAACCTCAATAGTGGGAGGTTACGAGTGGAAAATGGGAAGAAGAAGGCGAGTAGTTATCCTTTTGGAGGAATAGGACATCTTATTAGGATTGCCCAAAGAGGCAAGGGCAAGGTACGGAATCTTCTGGAGGGTGGTTGTATTCCCTCACGACTAGGGTACCAGATAGGGATAGGACCGTCTAGGTTGGAATTTGGATTTCTTTATTATCCGATTCGAACTTTATTTGATTCTGACGCATCGAGTTCGTTTATCTCATCATTGTTAGTTGAGTCACTGCACTTAGACACCAGTTTAGTAGATGATCCCTTAGTTGTTTCAAACCTAATTGGGGATCCATGATGTGTTTGGGTTTGAAAGTTTCTATACTTAGCGTTGAGTTTAGATGTGATGCTTTTTGGGCTTCACGGGCTATGGGTTAGTTTTGGGCATGGACTGGTTATCCAGTAGGGGTGCCGTTCTTGATTTTGAAGGGAGAGTTGTTAGGCTTATGACCCGCTTGGGTAACACTCTCGAGATCTCTTGTAATCCCATGGAAACTGTTATGCTAAGTTATCTAGAATCGCTTGACACGTCGGTCGAGAGTTGCGATCTGTTAGAGTGATCCGGGGATAGTCGGATGTGTTTGAGGGGACGAAAGGCTTACCTCCGGAGCGGGAGATTGACTTCCGAATATATCTGGTAGACACTGCCAAACCAGTATCTTGGCCAGTGTGCCACATGGCTCCTCGTGAGAGGAAGGAACTCCATAAGCAAGTAGGCGATTTGCTTGAGAAGGGGTTCATAAGACGAAGTATATCGGAGTGGGGTGCTCCAGTAGTTTTTGCCACGAAGGCGGATGGGTCCCTCAGACTTTGTGTAGGCTAAGGAGAACTAAATAAACTCACAAAGAAGAATAGACACCCATTGCCGAGGATTGATGATCTCTTTGATCAGTTAGTTGGCGCCTCAGTATTTTCGCAGTTGGACTTAGCCACGGGGTTTCGTCAGTTGAGAGTGGCTGAGGATAGTATAGAGAAGACTGCCTTTAGGACTCCGGATGGGTTTTTATGAGTGGCCGGTGATGCCATTTGGTTTGACGAACGCCCCCGCATACTATATTGATTTGATGAGAAGGGTGTTCAGGGAGTACCTAAATAAGTTCGTGATGGTCTTTGTAAATGACATCTTGGTCTTTTCTAGGAGCGAAATAAGTTTTCGTATGTGCTCAATAGGTTGAGCAAAGCCAGTTATGGGATAAACGGTGGTTTTTTGGAGCGAGACTGGCGAGGACATCCAGAGTTGGACAAGGGCTTAATTATTTAGCCGTTTTTGCTAGTATCATCTCAAGTAGGTCGTCTGAATTCGAAGGAGGTATCCCTTGGGTGTTTGTCTGATATTGGTTTAGGCCTTTGGGGCTTGCATTTGGGGGATGTCGAGTTCGACTAGGGTGGTCTGCGTGAGAGATGGACAGTTGTGATGATTTTGGATGGGATTCTTAGCATCCTATGAGTTTGAGATAGCGTATACCCATGGCAATGGTAACGTGGTGGTGGACGCCTTAAGTAGAAAAAGGTTGTCCTTGAGTTCATTGTTCGTTGAACGACGGAGCTTGGAATTTATTTCGATGTTTGACTTTAGACCTTCCGTTGACTATATACCCGGTTTGCTAGCATCCTTGGAGGTCAGACCTACTCTTTTGGGGCGGATTGGAAAAGCACAGAGGGACGACCCACAGTTGGTTGAGTTGGTAGAGAAGCTCATAAGGGGGGAGTCGTCCAGCCATTTGAGTAGGTACACCCTAGACGATAGGGGGTGGTTGCGTAGAGACGGTAGACTTTGTGTACCATAAGATGAGGGTTTGAGGAAGGCTATACTTGATGATGCACATCGGTCAAAGATGACCATTCATCCCGGTGGGGACAAGATGTACCAAGACATGAAGCGAGTTTTTCTTTTGGGCCGGTATGAAGAAAGATGTGGCCGAGTATGTCGCTCGATGCTTGGTGTGCCAACAGGTGAAAGCGGAGCAAAAGAAACCAGGTGGGTTGCTTCACCCATTGGAAGTTCCGCAATGGAAGTGGGATAGCGTCTCGATGGATTTTATTGACGGCTTACCCAGATCAAGAAAGGGTAATACGGGAATTTGGGTGGTCGTAGACAGACTTACTAAAAGCGCCCATTTCATACCTGTGAAGAGCAAGAGGACTGCTCCATGGCTAGCTTCAGTATATCTTCGAGAGATAGTTCGATTGCATGGGGTACCCTCTAGCATAGTGAGTGATCGAGATCCTATCTTCACTAGAGAGTTTTGGAAGAGTTTGCAAAAGGCGGTAGGGACTCAGTTGTGTTTGAGTACCGCATATCATCCTCAGACGGACGGCCAGACCGAGAGGGTGAATCGTATTTTTGAAGACCTTTTGAGGCTATGTATCTTAGATTTAGAGGTACATGAGAAGAGCATCTTCCATTGGTGGAGTTGCCCGACAGACTTAGTGGTGTACATGATGTATTCCATGTGAGGAAGTGCCTACATGAGACCGCAGAGGCGGTAGAGCCGAGCTTGCTTAAAGAAGTAAAGGTAGAGCGTGATGTGATTATTCGACGAGCTCCCACCCGCATCCTTGGGTCAGAGATTAGGAAGTTGAGAAATAGAGAGGTTCGACTAGTCGAAGTGAAAAGGGGAGAAGGTGAGAGAAATGCTACTTGGGAGACAGAAGCGAAGATGCGTTCGTTATACCCATTCCTTTTTTTGAGGGTATGTCCTTTAAACGTCTCATTTATCGTTTGTCTAGTGCTTATCTTATCTTTAGTATGTCCTCTCATTAGTACCTTAGACCTTTAGATAGGGTAAACCTATGGTTGAAACATGTGTTTGAGACATGTTATGTTTGATGGATGCGTGTGGATGCAAGTGGTTACTAGTGGTTGCTCGTGGATGCATATACACACACTCTAGACACTAGATCGGCTCAATCACTTCATATTGCATATTGCATATAATTGTGTGTAGGTAGCTATATTTATGGATGTATAATGATTGTGTTATCATATGGATGATGTATTTTGGTGAATGATTGTGCACTCATGTAGATATTGTATGTGTCGATAGGGTTCTCTCGCATACATAATGGATGCATGGCACTATCATGGTTTGCATATGTTCATACATTAGATAGGGAACATATACACACACTTTTTGCATATGCTCATACATCATTAGAAATTGTTTTAAGGACAATGGATGCCCGTGTTTGATGGATTGAGTAGATGGTTGTTTGGATGGTAGGATCTGCATTCTCCTTAGCTTAGAGATTTCGGGGACGAAATCCTTTAAGGAGGGGAGAATGTAACACCCCGAATTTCGGTTAATGCTAAAATTCACTAATTACAGAATAAATAATCTCAGATGTGAGAATTGGGGGAAACGGGCTGCGTCATTGCGTTCGTCTCGGAAAAATAAGCGAAATAGAGTCCGAGTTTTCAAGAATCGGAGTCTGTATGGCCCGGTTATGGCCCAATGAAGTTTACAGAAAATTCAAAGTTCAAAACAGATTTAAAATTCAGGTTCAAATTTCAAAATTGGGGCCATTGGGCGCAGGCGGGGAAAATTCCCGCCAACCTACCCAAGTCGACAGCCCTGTCGACTGGGCAGTCGACTTGGATAGGACCAAGTCGACAGCCCTGTCGACTTGGGTGTCGACAGGGGGTGCTCGGCCAGTTTGGCCTGGTGCACCATTTTAGAGTTTGTGCTGTGTTTTGGGGCTGGTTTCTGGAAGCTTCCGAGATCTGATGGTCCTAATCTAATTTAGGGTTAATCTAATGGCCTAAAACACATGCCTAATCCTATAAATAAGACCCTAAGCTAGCCCTAAATGATCATAATCCTATACTCTAACTAAACTATGCCAAAATTTTCTATGATCATGGCCTCTACTCAAATCCCTAGCCTCCATCCTCTTTAAATACTATTTCTATGAAGGCTTTCATGTTCATACAAGCATCTTTGAGTTGTATGAGTGATCATTAGCTTGCATTCATCATCAAGTTGCAAGCTTTATGTTCAAGGCTAGAGTTTTTGGGTGATTTTTGGCAAGGGTTTGCTTATTGGGTTTTATTGGTGAGTTTCTATAGCCTTAATAATCAATTGTTAAATTGATTATGATAGGATATGATAAGATATGGCTATGTTTGTGGATAAATGTGCTTATGCAAGTTTAGTATAGTGTATGTTGTGTGTTTTGCAAGTTTTATGCTATATGCAAGTTTAATGCTATGTTTTATGATGCTCACTATGCAAAACACTATGTTGAACATTGATGCATATGTAACATGTTATGCAAACTATATGTGAGATTATATGCAAGTTATATGTAACATGTTATGCAAGTTGTGTATTTGGTTTTATGCATGCTAAGTATTTGGTTTTGTGCATGCTAAGTATTTGGTTTTATGCATGCTAAGTATTTGGTTTTATGCATGCTAAGTGGTTGGTTTTATGCAAGTTATGATGCAAGTTCATATGCAAGTTATGATGCAAGTTCATATGCAAGTTATGATGCAAGTTCATATGCAAGTTTATCTTTTTTTATGATATGCATAATATATGCATGTTTGCCTCTATGTATGACATAAGTACATGTGCAAGTTCATCCCTTTTAGACCTATGACATGTATGCAAGTTGACACCTTTATGATAGGTCTATGACATGAACATTTAAGCAAGTTACCATCTTTATGACATATGTGATTCATGCAAGTTTGGGTTGGTTATTTATGCAAGTTGGGTTTATGGTCATATATACAAGTTGACACCTTTTAAACCCATGATAATGCTAATGATATATGATGAATCTTCTCTTTTGAAGTATGTCATGTTAACGTATTTACATGGGGACGATGGGGTAAAAATTAATGAACACATAAAATTGTGTGAAGTGGGTATGATTAAACATACCATAAAGTGGATGGACATAATTGGGAATTTACCTATTAAGTTAGGTCTACCCATATTATGGAATTGGGAATTTACCTATTGAGTTAGGTCTACCCATATTCTTAAAAATGTGTAATTAATTAGGGATAATTAATACAAATTATGGGGGTGATTAATTAGGTGTAATTAATCAACTAAGACACGAGGTTGGACCCTTTTGTAGTAGAAGTCTGCCCGGAACCGACCGGAAATCCAGCAGCTACAAATGATTGGCCCAATGTGAGAGGTCTTAGTCATAAATTAAATACGTGATTAAAGTAAAGACACGAGGTTAGACCCTTTTTATGATGGAAGTCTGCCCGGACCCAACCGGCATATCCAGCAGTCATAAAAGATGGTCCAATGTGAGAGGTCTTTATGAGGTCATGATCTTAATTAATTAATTAAGAAACACTTAACCATATTAGAATGTAGAGGGACATGAGGGGTTAAGTGGGTGCCTTGGGTGGCATATGGAAATCTAGTGGTTGCCTTGGGTGGCAATAGAAAATACGATTAGAATACTTAACCAAAGTGGAACATGTAATTAAAACATGATTAAAGGGTTAAGTGGTATACACTAGAAATGACAAGCTTAGGTGGGTAGCTTATGGGGGCCCATTTCAACCAATATCCCAAACGTATCTTTGTGGGCTCGACCCAAGTCGAGGACGGGACACGCATATTGGGCTTGACTATAAGAGGCCAAAACGGGGTAGCGGTGGCAACGCGAGTCCAACGGGTTTCATATGCGTGTGTGGACCCGTGCTGGTAGGTAAGACGTTGTTGCATCGTGTAGATATAAGCCGTGCACCATTTGTTGTATTGGGTTGCCACTTTGGGGAGTGATACACCCCATTGTGGGGCCAACACGGGTATCTACGGTAGGAAGCCGATCGCTTGGGGAGTAGTGGGTACACCTAGTGGAGATAGGGGCAGACGGCACCTATGTAGTCAGCTAGGGGTACACGAAACTACTATTAAAAATTACTGAGTACACCTAGTGGAGATAGGGGCGGACGACACCTATGTAGTCAGCTAGGGGTACACGAAACTACTGGGTAAAATTACTAAGTACACTTAGTGGGATCAACCTTTAAGTAGGAATTACCCTTGGTGGGTAGAACTGGTGTGGTGCAGTGTAGGAATTACCCTTGGGTGGGTAGGTCTGGGGTGGTGCAATATTGTAATTATCCTTGGGTGGATAAATGCGTCTTTTCGGTTATCTTAGTACATCCTGTGTTTAGTCGGCTACTTAGTGTAGTCATTATCCCCAGAGGTACCGTACCTTGTTTATAGCATACCCTAATTACTTTGATGATTGTATTGTTAGGGTTATAGGACTCACTCAGACTTATGTCTGACCCCTTTGTTTCTTTATCTTTTTCCCAACCCTCAGGTTTTCATAGTGGGCCTAGCACTAGTGGGCTTTGATCAGACTGCTTTATCTATCTTTTGGAGCTTGGACCGTGGATGTAAAGCTCAGTTTATCTTTTCTATTATGGCTATTAGGTTATGTAGTGGGATTATGTACTTTTGTTTTTATCAGGATGGATATTATGTACTTGACTCTTATTTATGGTTTTGGTGTAACCAAACATGTTTTACTTTCCGCTGGAATGAAATGATGTTTTAAATTCTCAAGTATTACTTATATCTGTCTTGTTGTAATTTTTCTGTTCTATATTCACTTAAAATACTCCACCGATGTTATGGCATTCCCTTAGTGAGTGACCGTAGCGGGAGTGGGGTGTTACAGTTTACTATTTGGTTCAATTGGCTAAATGGTTAAAAATTATCAAATAAGTAAACCAACACAAACATCAATCAATTAATTGATTATATTTTCAAATATATAATTTTGTATATTTAAAATCATATTTTCTAAAATCAGATTATATATATAATCACAAATACGTTATTTATAAACAAATAACTCTCGACTCATTCTGGGGCATTTCTAACCCCATCTCTAACGAGTCACTCATTCTAGAATGCTACTGATTCTATCTCTAATGAGGATTCTTTTATAGGACATTACTAATCCTACCTCTGATGAGTCTTTTGTTCAGTTCTAACGAGTTGTACCCCAAAGATTTGAGTTTAACCAAAGCTCTGATACCACGTGTAACGACACGGATTTCGCCCGGACCTAATCGATCGCTAAACCGACCAAGACCGTACGAATCCCGCATACGCTAACTCTGGGTATACAACACATCAGAACAAATAACAGAAGACTTCAATAAACATCATAATAATGTTACATCAGAGTACAGAATATCAGAGTATATCGAAATATAATACACAGCGGAAGATAAATTTACATAAATGTAAAACAGTGCACAACGGAAGACTAATGATGCACTGGATGCAGCTTAAAGCTTCAATCCAGAATCCTGCTCAATACATCTGCAAAATAAAAATACTCGACTGCCTGTGTGGAAAATAGGGGCACCCGAGTTCGCAAGGGAAAAGCAAACTACAGGTCAGTATGGGACTGGTGTGAGAAACTCTAACAGTTATAAATCTTATTTGATAATATGGTATATCACGGGACCACGCCGCTAACGCGGAACGGGTTTACCCCCATGAATACCAGTGTATAAACAACAATCAATATAGATATATGGATCTACTATGCATCAATCAACATGCAATATCCCAATCTACCCACATAGATTAATCACTACACTTAGATTTTCTAAATCCAATTCAATTGACAGAAATTATTCCTTTGGATTTTATTCCCGATTTCTTATTTCAAATCATTTGAAATACATATCTAACTTTCTATATTAAAGTAGATTTCACTTCGGGATCTCAAATCAAATCGTTTGGAAATGTGAATTCCAAAACATAACAATGCATACAAACAAGTATGCACCCAAATATCGTGCTCCCCATCGACAAGGCAAAGGGTACGCACCTCGCAACTCGATATATATATGTGCACCTACCCCACATAGGAGTAGGCTACACCGACGATGCACCTCCCACACATGGAGAGCATACACCGCCCTCTCACCCATACTTTTAGTCTCAGGGTTACCCGAATCTTTAGCCACATACTAAATCATTTCATATCCCGAAGTAGGGAAAATCATTTCACAACATAATAATCACAAGTACTTTCAAAATATAGTACTTCACATCAGTAATTCACGCATATGATCAGTCACTATTAATCACATAACCTTTGAGCTCGTACGTCTCAAAGAAGGGTGTTAAGCAAGAGAATAAATTCTCCGCCACCAAACAGATACATCATCAATAGCAACTAATCGAATATACGATGAACCACAATGTAACATATAATACATTTTCTAAATCACATTAGAAATCATATGGTTTTGGGCCTCGAAATCCTTTCTGTTTTATAAAACATTTTTATAAAACATTCCCTGTCCAAAATCGGGAATACATTTCTTTTCACTTAACAAAAATATCATTTCACAATCATTCATTAAATTTGAAATGGACACAACATCGCTAAACACCTTATCATCAAATTGTGAAGTGTTTCACAAGGCGTTAGCACACAAATATTTTCAACCCAACCCAATGCTAAATGTAAATGCATATTTTGCTCATAAACTGGTCGAGCACAATCCAAACAATCAATCAAATTTGACATTAAATATAAGGTTTTGAATAGAGATAGTATCGACTTATATTCAACATCAAATCCTGAAACCAACAGATATCATATCGGGAATAACGATATTGATATCTTCCAAATTCCCATCACGATATCTGTATAATCACGGAACCCAATATCAAAAATATCCAAAGATAATTTCAATTTAAATCTAATCCAATTTATTTATTTTTAACTATTGGATTATTTTTCTAGTTAATAACTAGTTCATTTCAATAAAAATCTATTTTTATCTTTTCAAATATGGGATTTTTCATCCCAATTCTTACCAAATCATTTCTTATGATTTTACACAAATTATCGATATTTTTAATAATTTTATCAAGGCCCATACAGTCGATTTCCATCAACGGTCATCAAACTGCACTTACAGCGACCTTTTCCAAATTTGATTTGGACATATTTCCAAATCCAACCGTTAGATTTCAAATTTGTAATATTCGTTAGAAAGCTCTTTTCGATACGAACCCAATTGTTCCGGTTTCAGGAGAATCCGACGGTCGGATCTCCCGTCATGTCCGTTCGAAGTCAATGGTCGAAATTCGCGAACTACCGCAGCGCGGCGCGTTCTATTCAGGCCATTATATTATATATATAATATATATTTCATCGATTTCTATTTAAAACGAAGTTTATAAATAGTTTTAAATTTGTTTCAAAAACAATTTCAACTTCCATTTCAATTCAAATCAAAATTGAATTCTTCCTTATAAATTCGTTTTAAAATTCATTTCTATTCAATTCAAATTTCAATTCAATTTGAATTTATTTCAATTCGGTTTTAATTCAATTCGAATTCGTTTTCAATTCAATTCAATTCAAATCGGTTTTCTATTCAATTCAATTCAAATTCATTTCTTATTGAATTCAATTCGAATTCATTTTCTATTCAGTTCAATTCGAATTCATTTTCTATTCAGTTCAATTCGAATTCATTTTCTATTCAGTTCAATTCGAATTCATTTTCTATTCATTTCAATTCGAAATCGTTTATATTCAATTTCAATTCGAATTCATTTTCAATTTATTTCAATTCGAAATCGTTTTCAATTCATTTCAATTCGAAATCATTTTCAATTCATTTCAATTCGAAATCATTTTCAATTCATTTCAATTCGAATTCATTTTCAATTTATTTTAAATTCGAAATCATTTATATTCAATTTCAATTCGAATTCATTTTCAATTTATTTCAATTCGAATTCATTTTCAATTTGTTTCAATTCGAATTCATTTCGTTTCAAAATTTCAGATTTGAAATCGCTTTCGATATTCATTATAAAATGAATAAAATCGATATAAATATCTTTCACGTCAAAACGGCGTCAATCTAATCAATACGGCTTCATATATTCCTATTTTCAAATATTTCTTATTCAAATATTTCTTTTTCAAATACTTCCTTTTTCGAAACTGGAATGAGGCCCAATCAATTACCATATAATGTTAATTATATGGATTTTCTACAACGCATGTATATATCAACAACGATGAATAATCAACCATCATCCAAAGTGCACTACACTGTACAAGCATCAAATATAGATATATAACGCTTATAACAGCCTGTCAATCAATCGATCGACATATTTAATCAATCAGGATGAGTGAGCTTCAAATTTCATCCCAACACCCGTGTGGGGTTTCAAACAATCAAACACATATTTTATTTGTGCAGTTGGGCGATGTGTAAAATTTATCGACCCAATCAATGTCCTTCAAACAGGTGTACATAAACAAACCGTCCGGTTTGTAAATGAATATTTATTTATTCACATTCACGTTAAAAATTATATTTTTAACGACAAAACATTTTATTTTAACTTATGAATTTCTATTCAGTTCATTCTATAAATAAAATGATATTTTTATTTTTCTAAATTATTTTAGAAAATTTCGGCGGCATAACGGCACGATACTAGAAACGGGACGAGGCCTAGCCTTATCCCCGGTCTAGTGAAGGCCCACGCCATTCACACATCAATCAAATTCACCAAACAACCAAATTCAAATCAAATCATCTAACTAATTTATGCAACCAAACAAACAAGTCCATGGTCTGTGGACGATTGTGTCGGGTGCTACTAAGCACCGTCTGCATCCTAGTATATATATAACTAGAAAAAGAAATTGAAAGGTGAGAAATTCTCACCGAAAGCTATCCAATCATCTTGACTCTTCATTTATAGAAGTCTTCATCGTTCTTGCATCTTTGTCACGTTCTCTGCCCATATTCTCTACATATGTAAAATCACATTTTTACCTTGCTACTCAATATATAAAAATCGAATTTTTACTTTGCTATTCAATATATAAAAATCGAATTTTTACTTCGCTATTCAATATATAAAAATCGAATTTTTACTTCGATGTTCAATATATAAAAATCATATTTTTACTTCGATGTTCAATATATAAAAATCATATTTTTACTTTTCAATAAAGATCTTATTTTTATGTAAACCCTTCAATAAAAAATCTTATTTTTAAAATCAACATTCTAGGTTATATTTTTCAAGAACAACTCTAGTTTATATTTTCAAAGCAATGTCAATTTAGTTTCAAAAACAATGTTATTTTCAGTTTTTAAACAATATAAATTTCAGTTTTTAAGTAATATATTTTCAGTTTTAAAACAATATAAATTTCAGTTTTTAAATAATATATTTTCAAAGATCATACCCTAATTCATATTTAAATTAAAATTAATTACATATAGTGCTATTTTTAAACATATTTCAAAAACAAAATTAATCAGTAACCTAATTAATTAACGAATTAATTACCTAGCTTAAGGGTTTAAACCCCCTTCTTCACGTCTTCACAGCAGGTCCACAACCGAACCATTCCTCAAACCGGAATCCACTGTCGCACCGCATTCCAGCCCTCCAGTCGACCTTCAGATCGTGCCACGGTGAAGCCCTACGCCGCGCCGTCCTGCCCCATCAACCACGGCGAACTCGGCGCCGCTCTCGCCTCGGAAAACAGGCCCGAACCATTCTTGTTAGAGCACAAAATATGAACGATTTACGGTATATGGATTTAAGGCTGACACTTTGTTCTTCGATTTGTTGGTTGGAAATTTTGAATAACAATGCGGATTAGAAGATGATGGAGGAAGAAATTTTGAAGGAAAGGGGGCCTTCGATTTCAGAAAGAGGCATCTCAATTTCTGTTGACCGCGAGATGGAGTTATGAGGGTTTGACTCCCCGTTTGACCATACCCCTATATTTATATTTTTATTTAATTCACAAATGACTTCTTTATCGGTACGAATCTCAAATCAAAGCCAACGACTGTCGCCTCTAGCCAAATACCCCTATTCCGGACACAATGGTATATGTTTCGTAAGCCAATTCAGCTGTTACCATCAGTTATTCTTTAAATTTAAAATATAACTCATTATATTGAACTTTAAACGTACATTTCAATTTACCGGGGCCACATACTAACTCGAAAAATTCCAGAAAAATATTTTCTAGCTTCGTATTGACGATACGGTCCTAACAAAACTAATTTCGTAAAATTCTGAGACCGTTTGAAAAATGGCCATTTTCCAGTCGATTAAAATCAACTAAAATTGGTCAAACGCGTTTTCCTTTGCCACGCTCACATATTGATTCGAAAAATTATGAAATTTGGAATCTAGCAATAACTTGACATCACGGACCCAACAAAAGTGGTTTCGTTGAAATCCGAGGTCGTTTGCAAAATGTCTATTTTTAAGGGCCTGAATTCCATAGCGACTATTCAGAATTTTCAACTGGACATATCTTTTGATTCCCGCTATAAAATTTTGATTTTCCGGATTCGTTGGAAACATATTATCAATTAGATCCTAATGTTTTTGGTTTCACTAAAATCCGGTTTGTTTTGCACCCGGTACATTCAATTGAAGTTTGAAATCGAATTATCGAACTACCGCACCATTTTCAATTCCTTTTATAATTATATATAATTATTTATATTCTAACGACGATCTATATAATATATACGATTGAATTTCATTCAAAAGAAATTTTCTCGTCGATATTATTTAAAATAATTCATTTTAAATAATCAAAATTCGCTAAAATTGCCAAAATAAAAATTTTAAACTGGCCCAGATTTTCGGGTTGTTACAGTTCAGGCAAGGATAAGAGCGAAGATAGAGAGAAGGATGGTTTTGACAAATCAAAAAGGAGAAGGAAAGAACCAAAATTCTCTTCTTACATGGAGATAAATGCTTCTTTGGAACGAATTTATCTAATCAGGGAATGCCTAACCTACTTAAGGGCGGCAATAAAAGAGCATAAATAATGAGAGAAGGCATCAGAAAACACTGCATATTCCATGAGTTAGATGGCATGATACGAATGATTATAAGCACTTAAAGGAAATGGTCGAGGAATATACGAGGAATGGAATACCTTTATTGTATGCTCGAATTCAGACTACAACAATGGAGCATGAATGCCTAGTTCTCCTCTTTATAAGGTTGTTACATGCCAGACTTAGATAAGAAGACTTTTCATTCATCAAGGCAGAAAGCCAGAAGAGATTATTAATTGTCTAGGTACTCAATTATGGGTCATGATATCAAGTTGGTGTAAAGTGGATTTTCTCAAATATAGATTTGATTGGCTAAGTATGGATTTGGACTCTTTATATGCATTAGATTTGTATACATTTAGCAATATGGATTGATACTCGACTTATGGAAGTTCAATAAATAACTCGAACTTGGAAAACGTGATCGACATTCCTACGCCATTAGAGGAAAGCACGAGCTAAGGTGCCTCTCCCTTAGGATCACAATCCCCATCCTTCAAACTTGAGTGAGTAGTACCTACACTTATCTGGACCAGTTCTGGCATGGTTAAATTAATCGAATGTACCCATAACTTCTCATACATACTCTTTTTGGTTCCATGGCCTTCTCTATGAATTTTTGGGTGAGTCTGAACTCGTCTCCTTGTAAAAATACCAGTTGCATAAAAGATTTCTGGATCTTTTTTTTTGGCTATCTTCTAACAAGGGAAACCCTTCACCTACTCTATTACTATTTTTCATAAAATCACTTTTGTACTTGTAATCTACCATATAAATAAAATATTTTTTAGAGTGAACATTGACCAAATATTTGACGAACCACTATATTTTTTGTTTCTATTATTTGATATCTATGACTAGTTTCCTATCATATCTTGGAATAAGTGTTTCTCCATTGGATGTTCAATACATATCCAACCAATAAGAACCATGGTGAGAGTATGTTTGCATACTGGAAAGGATCCTTGCATTCATTTAAAGAGCCTCATTAGGTGCAGATCTATGCAGTTAACACCCCGCTACAACCACGATATAACCCCGCTATATCCCGAAGCGGATTACAACTGCTACACTTGTCCCAAATAGCTTATGATATAGCCTTTCTGCTTTATGCCCTGCTGTATTCCACTATTCATAATATATCCTGTTATTTTTTTATTAAGTTATTCCTGTTATATCTATGATGAAAGAAATGAAGTAAAAAAATGACATTTATACATTATTAAAACTATGAAATTCTGTTTTTTAATCGAATTTTTTTACATATATTTTTAGAAACAAAATACTCTAATATTATATTAAACTTAATTAGGTTAAGTAGTAGTTTATGTTTATACATAGATATTTGCACAGGTTTTTACTTAAATTCAAGGTATACTAACTATAGTTAAATTGAATGTAACTTTTTCATGTTATTATCATTCATATGTAAGTAAAAACAATATGAATGAGTTATATGTGATATTTTCGAATTATCTGCTATATCCTGCTTTTTCCTTGCTTTATCCCCGCTATGACGTTTTGGACCTCTACAATATTGGATATGCTAAGCACTTTAACTACACAGGTGTAGATGTGTCTAAGTAGTCTGAGATAGCTAATTCAGTTTGTGTTTCTATACCATAACTGGGTATGAAGAGCCATTAATTCAGTGTGGAGGGTGTCTAGATGATGAAAAGTGCATTTGGTGTCATTATAGTGAATAGTCAACATGAGATCGGATTTTGGTCAGTTTAAAAATGGACGAAATACTTAGACGTCGGTTGGGGTTAGACATCAAAAAGTTCACACTAGATCGGGTTTTCAATAAGTCAAAAATGGATGGGGGTTTAGATGTCCTATGTTTAACATTAAAAGCTTGGTATTGCGCATGACCTCATAAGTTGTAGGATATAGATTGAAGGCTTTATATTATGGGGTAGATTAAGCTGGACTAGTTTAGGGGTTATTGGTGTGCATTATATGATTCTTTTGGGTGATATGATGATCACGATGCAACAAGGTGATGGACCTCTATGAGATGCTAAGTAATATATACTCGAAAATGGTATTTTGGTCCATTCATGGACTACAGGTATACCATATATATGCTCATATATGCAAATATATATCTACAAAGGATAGATGAGTACGATTCATACATAGCAATGAAGCCATAACAAAAAGTGACCAAATAAAAAAACAATGACATAACAAAAATCAGCGTAAGTTAGTGTTGTGTATAAAATGTATAATATATGAATCACAGTACATGTCCTTGCTTGCTTCTCATTATAACCCTCAGGATTTAAAAGGGTAGGAAATTATATTGATTATTGTCTCACTGGGATTAGGACATCAGAGATGTTGATTTTTTGTCAATAGTAATATTGACCTATTGTACTTCTTTTGTAACAACCAGCATTTGACATATCGAAGGATAGGAAAATAATTCTATTTAATTCATATATGGATATGATTCTAATATTGTGGATATGGTTCTTTGGGATGTTTTATGCATTCATGATTTTTGCCGAATTTTTTTGTAAGTAATTGGCCCTTGTAAAGTATTGTTTTAGCTATAACCTTGGATAGGAGTAGAATTAGATGCTCTAGCTTGTCTCATTGCTTTGGAATGGTGGTTTTCCATTCCATAAAGTATTTAAACTAATAGAATCAATCAATAGTTTAAGATCAAATTCAGTTTTAATTATGAAAAGCTGCTTATCAAATTTAGAGTAGTGCTAATGGAATGAAATAGCCAAGCTCAATAATCTAGTCATCTTTGGTTATAAATAAAGGATGAGGGGAATCATTTTTAGTATCCCTCTCATTCGTCAATTGTAACGACCCGCCTTTTTGTCCAGTTTTTGCCAGTAATTAAACCAACTAAAACTATTCACAAAGACGAATTGTTATGGATGCATACATATATTGAACAAAATAACAAAACTTTTCATTATATAATACAATATTACATCAGAGTTACATGGAATATCAGAGTTACAACAAATACAGTGGAAGAAAAATAAATATACTCTCAGCGGAAGAAGAAGGATATTATAGCGGAAGCTCCAGACTCTAGCGTGAACTCCAACCTAGAAATCGCTCTGAATCTTGCTCCAACGATCTATAACTGTAAAACTAAACACTAGTTGCCCATGTTGAAATTAGTGGGCACCCAGAGTTTAGGAAGGAACAATAAACTCCAGGTCAGTCATAGGACCGGTGTGAGAACATAAAATAGTTGCTTTTAAGATTTATTTTAAAGTTGGGAAATCCACCGGACCACGCCGCTAATGTGGAACGGTTTTATTCCATATGAATACCCGTGCAAATAAATTCGCAATGACCTTTTAGAAAAATGAAGCTATCATAAGCTCGTCCCACATCACACAATGCAAGCGCCCACCAAATGGGCGAGTTTTACCTTATGATAACCAAATGTGCTTTCATACGAAAAGATCCTCTTTCAATACTACAATATAGTGTGGAAAACAATTTCGCAAATAAATGTACTAATCCTAGATGACATAATACTCATAATATTATGTCGCCATATATATATATATATATATATATATATATATATATATATATACAATCAAAATTGTATGGCTCGTATTGGAGATTGGGTTTCCAACTTGATGGTTCCTAGCACGAAAGATCAATCAGGGATACAAAGCGAAGTGCCTCACGGCTTTTTCATCCATCATGGACGCCAACTACAAATCACAGGACATATCAACGATTTTCAACTAGACACAGCCCCCCGAACATACCCAACTTCCCCAAGTTCATAAGTGGTTTCCCACCACTGCAGCTTCATCATCAATTCATATATAAGTATAAAACCTAACCACCAGTTTCTCATCAATCCGAGGTGTGAGGTTTGTCGATTTCACGTCATACACAAAGTTATGCTTCGAAAAGCCATGCTTTGATCATCACTAGCTCGTTTCATAACACGGGTATGCCACGTTAACAATTCATGATGTATCACTGATTTCAGTTAATGCATACCCTCTAAGTTCATATGACTTAGAGATGAGGATAATATATTGCCACAAATCTAATATACATTAACGGAAATCAGTGTTATGCGGTTAATTTCAATGTTAGACACACCATCCATACAAGTCTGTTCTGGGCCTGAACAGAACAATAACCCGAAAATATTCAAATATGTTCAGGTCTTATGCCACTCATAACCTCGTATTAGGTGGCCTACCCAATCGAGACTTCAGCAATCAATCTAAACAATTCAAATATTCCCGGTCTACATTCATCGTTTACCAAGTCTTGAATTGCTTCATAACGTCGTATTATTACTTGGAATGGTTTTCGAACATATACTCGATCCCGGTCTTTCAAAGTAATAAGCGTACTTTAAAACAGTAGCTATGGTTCACATAGCCTTTTCAATTCAAATATCCTTCCAAATAGTTATCAATTCATTTATGACTCAAGATTTGAATTACTATAATTTCATACATCTCGTTATCATATTAACTATTCTCTAACATCAAAGATTATATCTTCGCTTCAATTTCTTACTTTAATTTCCTCGAATCAAAGATTTGACTTAATCCCAATTACGATATGAATTTCCACAACTCAATCTCATTGGGTTTCAAGAATGATATTATTGAAGATACAATTCACGACAAAACCCAAATCAATTGATATTGAATCATAAGTTACACAGAAATTGTATCCACTCATATTTGATATAAATTCTTATAATCAACGAATACTACATGTGGAATAACGATATAATAATATCTTCCGAATTCCTCAGATAGTATACTTTACATCATGAAATTTTATACCAAATATCGAAGATTATTTCTATCTAACTTATTTAAATCAGGTTGAGAATCCCGTATCTTAATTAAAAGATTTATTCAACTCTTTGACATTAGATCTGGATAGAAACACCATCAACTTATCTTTAATATTAATTTCTCTATCCAACTCATATTATAAGTGGAATAACAGTGAATTACCTTTTAAATTCCTCAAATAATAAGAGTTATCATCTACAAAATTAATATCAAACATCCAAAGATTTTTCTCCAACCATATCCAATTATTTAAAATTGGAAAACCCATTTCAGTTCCATATACAATATTTCCAAGACCTTAATAACCTTTGAAACTATTTTATAAATCGTTTTTATAGTCAAATAATAGTTCATGCTTATAATTTCAAAACCAATAACAACATTTAGAAATGTTACCAAAAGTACTGCTATTAAAAATAGCCATTTGAAAAATTAAATCGATATTTATAAACTATCGTATCGTAGCGCATTCTATTCACTCCATATAACGATCAAAATACAAATCGTTCAAATCTTTCTCGAATGGATTTATATTTTCATTTCGATTCCAAAACATCACTATCTCAAAAACCACTAGTCAAATATTCATATCTAATTAAATTGAATACTTAACAAATATATTTCCTAAAACTCATTACATATAACTGTTAAAATCATGTTAAATACATGATTCAAATCTTAATACAAAACCGTCTCATGTTATACAAATAACATTTATTCAATTTAACAGTTCAAACTGAATTTCCAATTATAATTAAATACATTTCTCCCAATTTGTTCAACCATTTCAAAATTTAAAGGATAATCATTATAAACAATAAGATCAACTGCTTATATAAAATAAATGTTTGAATATATAACTTAAATCAATTTTCAAAATAAATTTCAAAACAAAGATTAATAACTTATAAATAGTTGAAAATATTTTCTAAACAGTCTTCATTTTTACGAATATCAATTGTAATTATCTAAATTTCCAAACAGTTTTGATATCGAAATTCAAAACTCAAAATTATAAATATTATTTAATAATTAAATAATAAAATCATATATATAGGAAGGAGATTTTAATCGATCACCCATAAATTCCACAACCATAGTGTGTGTGTGTAATATCATGCAATGCAATCATATTTATCCAAATGAACCATATGATCAAATGGATACGAATTTATTCATCACAACAAACATTTAACTATGCACAAGCGTTACTGTCAATAACGCTTACCAGTGTTCGTGTATTATCTAATTACATAAACAACCATTCAAACATCAACATCCATCAAACGATTATCATTAACTAATTATAATTAATCTAATCTAATCAAAATTAAAATAAATATTTAAATTAGAAGTTCTCACCATACTAGCTGAAACATCTCCATTACCAGGACGAACAAGCCAACGAACACTACCAGTGCTCCTTGTACTGCTTTAAATCCAATTTCCATTAGCAGCTGTTGATTTCTCTGCTAATTTTATATTGGAGCTATATTAATAATGATGTTCTTTTTATATATAAGGACTATTTATTTTATTGTAATTTATATTTAACTAAAATTGTCAATATTATACAACATTGTGTTCTATTTTTCGATATGATTCTAACGCTTCTGACGAAGAGCTAGTCTGATTCAAAACAAATGATTTATGAGTGTTTAAAGTTTAAACAAGAATATCTTAAATAAAAGGAATAAACCATACCAAGCTTGGCCCAAAGCCGACATTCACGTTTAAGACTCGGCCTCATTCCCTCTTCCTTCCTTGCCGAGTCCTTTCTTTACTGGGTCCTCTTGTACCCGTTTTCACGCAAGAAACCTTGCAATACACACACCAAAATACCACCGAACTCCAAACCAAGGCCACCCACGAACTCACTTTGATGTCCTCATCTTTATGTCTTCTCCCTCCTATTCTTCTTCCCACACTTCCTTGAACCCATTCCATCGTGCATTGCGGTGCACATGTACCATCACTTCACAATACCAAAAACCATGCTGAGACCATCAACGGACTTCTCTTTGCCTCCTCGTTCAACTACACACCTCCCCACCTCCCCACGAACTCCGGCTGCCTCCTTTAGAAATCCATCTTCTCGACTGAATCTGGAAACCGCACACATCAGTAAAAGATGCGACACCAATTAAATCCGAACTGCACTAAACTTTGCTGCTACGAAGCCCTCTCTTCCCTCGTCACAATGCCATACTCCATCTCATCAATCATCACTCAGTTCCACCACAAATCTTAACCCTAGTTTTCAAGCTTTCCAATCATCGTCACGAAATCGCACCGAAATCACATGAAAAATGCTACACTCTTTGCTGATCGCAAAGGTGCTGACAGTGTTGAACGATTCTTCCTGGATTGGGAGATTTGATTTTTTCGAAGTTTTGAACCCATTTATTCGATTCTCTGTAAATTTGCAATCTCCCTTTTGTTTTTCAACGAAATTTCAATTCGACAATTTCTAAAAGTAGAAAACGAAGATCTGAACAATATTTGCATAGATCATTTCAGCTAAAACTAAATAAATTGAGAGATATGGATTTTAGATTGAGAGGAAATGTAAAGTTTACATTACTGGAATTGAAAATCATGAACAGAAGAGCAATGTGAATTGTGAAATACAGATTTGAACTATGGTCTGAAAGAAGGGAATGCATGAGTTTATATAGGCTTTTGAAAGGGAAAATTAGTAAATGGATCAAGGGACACTTATTCTTCCTAATGGAGCCTTTCTCCATGAATGTTACACGTACCAGGACACTTGGATTTCTTCCTGAAGCCTTATCATGTGTTTAAACACCTATGGGGACAGCTCATCATTGATCCTTATCTCAAGGGATTTAAAATTAATTTATCTTAGTAACACTTTTGTAACACCTAAAAATGTTACCATCTTATTACCAAATGTTTATAAAATATAACTTATTAATATTTTAAAATATTTCTCTATATAATTTATCAAATATATACATGTGTAATTTAGCCAAATTTATACTAACAAATGGTTTTAAAAATAAATGTTTAAAAATCCTTATAAAATTTATAAACATAATTATAATTTATCTAAGTAATAAAATAATAATCATTCTTGTAAAATCTTAAAAACAAATTATTCCTTAACAAATTTATATTCTACCATTCAATATTATCGAAATCAGAGAATATCATTACTTAACCTAAAATCATATAAATTAAATATAATTTTTTAAATAAGTTTTCTTATACAAAATCATATAAAATAATACAAGTTACTTATTCAAAATTAAAATTCATATTCAACCCTTATAAAAATCAATTTATATTCAGAAAATCCAATATCATATAATAAAAATCCAAATCAAACTTAGTTAAAATTTTGGGATGTTACATTCACCCCCTTAAAGCTTTTCGTCCTCGAAAAAGAATTCGAGTAAATTTAAACTCCTTTACAAATTTTAAATTCGAATTTCTTTCTTAACATATCAGAAAGTGAAATAGTTAGAACCAAGGCTCATATCATTCTCAGGGTACTCTATCTAATTCTTACTAAAGGTAAGGTCTAAGGAAACTTCTATGATCTCGTGATTACTGTGGTCGTCACTGGTCATGATTAAAATCAAATTATCTGAGTTAGACCCAGAGCTACTACCACTACCACTAAGGAGAAACAAGAATAGATGTTGCCTAGTACTTAGAGGCCTATGACCCTAAGAAAATTTTAAAGTTGGAAATTATCTTTCTAATTTACTCTTACGGAACCTATGGTTTTCCTATCAATTATAAGTTCTTAAATTAGTAATTTAAATCCAAGTTCTCAAATATATTTTTCCCTAATCATTCTATTATCTTGCAAAGTAACATCTTAACTAAATTCAGTATTAGAAATTCCGTTACTCTTAATACATATCAAGTTCAATTTAAGAGATAATTCAAAATAATGGTTTCAAATTTAAATTAATTCACTTGTCCATGGCTTTATTAGAGCAGGGCAAAAGGAAGAATTCATAAATAAAGTTGGACAGTAAAAATTTCAAGCATGACAATTCGGGGTGATAATCAAATGATGACAATGGGTTGAGCAAAACCCAGCGACAAGGGAAGAGATAGAAATATATTTCCGAAATACTCATTCTATTTCAAATTTTTATTCCAATCGTTTCCAATGTCATATTAACCTATTTATAAGTTAAATTTATACTTATTTAATATTAGTTATCATATTCACCTAATCGAGTAACACTTTTTCTAAATCCACTTTAAAACTCAAAATATATATAACTCTTTTTCATTCTTGTTTAAATATCAAATCTTGTTTAGAAAACTTTTCTTACTCAACTATCCGGAAAATCTTTTAAAATAGTTTTATTTAAAATACCATCATGCTTCCACTACGCACTCTAATTATGTTCAAGCTAGGGTTGTTTCAAATATTAATCTTAACAAATTTCGGAACTCGCTTCTTCAAATTTAATATTTCAAAGATCCAAATATTTTCTACTTCGATGTTTGTTACGATTTAAATTAACTTTTTTTAAACTCATTCCTAACTTATGTCAAAATCATCTCTTTAAACAATTTCTTAACTTAAGTCTAAATCATCTTCAGATTCCTTAAGGGGTGGTATTGATAAAATTTCTTAATGAATTTTCACACTCACGTGTTCTTCCTAATTCTTAAGTATAGTTTACTTCTACAATATCCCTTTTTGTTATTATCAAAATATTTGGTTTTGCACCTATAACATATTGTCCTTACATTATATTCCTTTTAATATTTCTAACATATCGAAATGGTTCAAGTATACATCGACATCTTAATTGAAACCATATAGTCATCCCACTTTCAAAACTCGAAAATAACTATTGATGGTGCCAAGGTCATTAGTAAAATCATCCTCGAGCGACTAGAGTGTGACCCTACATCTAGCTAGTGTATATTGGGCTTCGCATATACATTGATCAGACGTATATTCAAAACCCTTACATACTCAATAGTCCAATCATGATGTCGAATAATATATTCAAAAATTTCTTACTAAAGCTATCTTTCAAAATGATTTCGTTCTTTAAAACACTTTACTTTGTTTTAAAATAATCTATTTTTAGAGTACGTTCTCTCGATCATCATATTCCAAAACCTCATTCTAGGGCATTTCTAACCCTATCTCTAATGAGATAATATAACTTTGATGAGTCCTATCTTTTGTCCAAATATGTATGTACCTCATCTATAAATAAGACCCTATACTCAATCATTTCTTCACCTAAAACTATGGCGATGCCATGAAGATACTCCAACCTATTCTTCTTCTTCTTCCACCTATTCTTCTTTAACTAAAATAAAAGGAGATTAAAGATCTATAATTCAACATCTACAACTACTCTTCTCTTAGATCCAATCAAAGCGAGATTCTAAATCCAATTAGAAGAGAATAATGGCATGTTAAACCAGATCTAGAATTCGAAAAGCAAATCATTGTGAGTGGAATTAAACTATGACTTTTTTTGATAATGTTATAACTATCATTTAGCATTCCTATATATATATATATATATATATGTAAATTGTTAAATTGCAAGTTTAACTATAAATTGCGATTCTAACAAGTTGAAACGTAAAAATGAATAGATCTACGAATTCATGTATTGAATATAGTAAATTATGGGAATGGTTAGCATATCATGACATCAATAATTTGTTTATTTAACCAGTTGAACGTTTACATGATTTATAGAATAACATTGAACATGTAATCGGATTAGTCAGAGTACTATACAGTTCACATGAAAAACTGTCATATTTATGTGCAAAGAATGGCTTGAGTAAGTGTATAACTATATTGACCAAATTATGTTTAAAGATCTGAAATTTGATAATTTGGGTATGAAATGGGACATGTCTAAATAGTGATTTGGGATATAAATTAGAACGTATGTGAATATGAATTTTAGGCATAAATTTGAAAAGATATGTGGGTTTGGGTCGGTGCAATATACATACATACATACATACATACATATATATATATATATATGCCTTAATTTATGATATGGGCATAATTAAAAGTGAATTAAAAAGAGGCATAAAAGTCTATAATTTGAATAGTGAATTAGGCATAATTCAAATGGGGAAAGGTTTAATTGATTAATTAATTAATTAATAATGGAATGTTTAGTAATTACAATTAGGAATTGTAATTGTACTTATGACACGAGGTTAGGTTACATTAGTGGTGGAAGTCTGCCTGGACCCGACCAACATATCCAGCAGCCACTAACGTTGAACCTAATGTGGGAGGTCTGAGTACGTAGATACGAATCGGACTATGACACGAGGTTAGACCCAACTATGGAATAAGACTGCCCGGACCCGACCGACATATCCAGCATCCACACGTTGTAGGCATAATGTGGGAGGTCTAGCCCATTATAACCATAATTGGACATGGTAATGAATTAGAATACTTAACCCAATTAAATCTGTAGTGGTGTTACGAACCAGTTGAATTGGGTAGGGGTTAAGTAAACGTGTTAAAGAAATGGGAAAGGTTAATTTAATCTTAATTAATGCCATAATGGGGAATGATAGCAACCTATTATGAACACATAGGGGAAATATGAAAGTCATATAATAGGTAGATTTGTCCTAGGGACAAGGGAAGATGATAATAGGACTAAAGAATGGGACAAATTATATTATAAAATAAGTTGAATACAAACTACAAAGCGATAATGAGTAATCTGCAGATAAACATAACAGGAGTTATGATTAGAAAACCTTAGTTAAGAGAACTAAGTAAATAACGATAAAGATAACTAAGTAGTAAACCTTAGTTAAGAGAACTAAGTAATAAACCTTGGTTAAGAGAAATAAGTAATAAGCCTTAGTTAAGAAAACTAAGAAATAAGCCTTAGTTAAGAAAACTAAGCAAACAACGATAGATTGTGGCGACATCAATAGATGGAAGTATAACTGAATAAGAAGATAGATATGAGGAAAAACTTATATACGAAATAAGTTAGGATGGATAATGGGGTACAAAGTTTATTAATGAAACTTACAAGCAATGAGTCATATAAGAAACATTAATAAGCGAGGGTAACTTGGTAAACTTGAAAAGGAAATAAATGAGAAGGAGAATAACCAAGTTAAATGTGAAAACTCACAAGGTGGCGCAAGCGCGTAATTAATGGTTAGACATAGGGTCTAATGACATATAAAACTGAGGTGCTTGGACCAGTCCATACGTTAAAGGATGAATAACCATGAGGGGTTGATCATCGAGATGTCAAAAGACACAAAGAGGAGCGCATGACCATCTAGATATTCTTGTAACGACCCGGAAATTAGGCGATCTTGGTTATCCGATATACAACACATATCGAACATCCAAGGATCGAAAATCACCGAATGGTTAATGAAAGAAATTAGAGGGTGAGGAAAGACAAGATAGAATCTTAGAATAGAAGAAGAAGAAGAACACAACATCAGAGTAACACGAGCATCACGGCGGAACGAATAATCATATAATAGATAACATATCGTTGAAATAAATTAGTATATGTATACAATAACATTATCAGAGTACAACACTTACAACACACCGGAAATAAACTTTAACTATATGATCCTGAAGCCTCCTGCTCCAGCTCTTCAAGTATATGTAAATCCCGACTACTTGACTGCCCGTACAAATTGGGCACCCAAGAGTTTAGGGAAAACAAAACAAAATAAACTCTGGGATAGTCATGGGACTGGTGTGAGTAAAACAGTTTAAAACAGTTCGAACAAGTAAACGGTATCTCATAAGACCACGCCGTATAACGGAACGGGTTTTTCCCTTATGAGAATCCAAAATATCTTTATATCAAAAACCTTTTGATATTATGATAATGTCTATCAACAACAATATAATAATCATCTAGCAGAAACGCTTTCATCTCACGTTCTACATATATTGTATACAATCAAAACCGCAAGCACGTATTGTGTAACACCCCACCTCCGCTAGGGTCACTCACAAAGGGAATGCACTTGTTTTGGTGGAGTATTATCTAGGTAAACATACACAGAGATGTCACAAGGAAGAACATAAATAAAGCAGCGTAGAAATTAAAAACCAAATTTCATTACTTTCAAGAAAAGAGTCAAAACCTCATATATCCAAAGTACAAATTATTCCATTACATCAAGTTCTAAATAAAGAAGCATACACTTAAGATAACCGAAGTAAATTATTCCCCAAAATAGCAGAAGTGCGGCCATAGCATAGCTCAAGACCAAACCGTACATGAGCTGACAGAAAGCATGCTAAATCCAAGCTAAGAGCTAGCGTTTCCTCCCTGAGAACCTGGGGGGGGGGGAATGAAAGAAAAAGAGGCGAAAGAAAAAGGGTCAGTCATAAAGACTGCTAAGCCCTAGTGACTTTCAGTACAAAAACTAGTAAAGTTAACAAGACTTGAGTAAACGGAAAGTAAACATAGGGATGATAATAAGTTTGGCAAGATAACTAAGATAACAAGATAAATCAAGTCTAGCATCGCCTATTCAAGATTCGCTGCACCAACTGTACTAGTATTCTAACCCATGTCAATTATTAACCATGAAATGATCCTGTAATGACCCGCATCTTCAGCGGTATAATAATTAATTTATTTAATTATTGAAATGGTGGTTTAGAGAATTTAATGGTCGTTGAATAAAATAATAGTGAATATTAAATTAAAATAATGAATTAAATAATATATTTAATTCTGAAATAATCAGAATTGGCTGAAATGGCGATATGGTGTGAACTGGATCATCTGTGATATTTAATTCAGTTTAGAATTGAATTAGAATAACGAATATATTATTTGAACGACGATTTGAACGTATAATTATATTATAATTAAAATCGAGCTTGAAATGATGTTGCAGTTCGCGATTTGGCGATTTGAACTTCAACCAAATGTACAGGATTCGTTTTAAGCCGGATTTCTGTGAAACAAGAAACGTGTGGAGCTGGTGGAGTATATCTTTCTAGTGGAACAGGAAAATCGGGATTTCGTCGTGTAGATTTTGATTTACGTCCAAATCAAATTTTAGAAAAGTTGCTGTAGAATTCCTTTATAATTTATAAAGGAATTATTTATATTTTAAAAAGGGAATTTCATTTTAAATCGAATATCGATTTAATCAGGATTTGAAATATCAAGTTATAAATCCCAGTAGAGCTTTATGGTATTCCACTGTGAATATAGACGATAATATAAATTTATTTATATTTAATTTAATTTTTATTTAAATATATTTATATATTTAAATGGGTCATCTAGAGCTTTAAAAATAGCCAGTTTTGCAAACGACCTCAGAATTCGACGAAACTAATTTTGTTGGATCCGAAATGTTGAATTATTGTTAGATGTCAAGTTTCATGATTTTTAGAGTCAGTGTGTGGCCGTACCGATTTGTAATGTGAAAAACAGTCGATATTCTGACAGTTAAAAATACGTTGTGCGAGCATACGGAGTCGGAATTCAACGAAACCAATTTCGTTGGGACCGTGATGTCGAACTCTACCTACTTGTCCAGTTTCGTGATTTTTGGGTATCATGTGTGACCATACAGATTTTTAGAAGACAGAAACAAGTAATTGAAAATTAAAGAAAAATATCTCAAAGCCTTCTGAGGCCTAGAACGAGCCACCCAACCATCGTTTACAACCACACAACAAAAATATGATCCCTACAAGAACATTCTCTCGGCCGCAACATTTTTTTTCTTCTGAAACCCACAAACGCTAGAAGAAAATCAAAAAGAAATCATACAAAAATCCTAAAATCGAGTGATATATATATATATATATATTTTAGTTCTATAGGAGATTCTCTACATCTCTATGTGTGTTTCATCAAGTTCGATCGTTCTTTTTCTGTTTGGGTATTTCGACGTGAAATTAGGGTTGCAGATATTTGGGCATGGAGGCCTTGATTCGAGAAGCTAAGTTCCTATTTGTGTTTGTGGTGGTATGTAGCATCTCGTGGAGGAGATTGCGGGTGTTCGGTTGAAATTGGCGTCGGTTTCTTCCTGTAGCTGGCGGAGTCGGGTCTCCCAAATGACCACCAAGAGTGGAGGTGAGGGTACAGGGAGGAAGAGGTTGCAGAGGGGACTTGAATGGCATTTTTAGTTTGAAGATCGGCTAAGGATTGGAGAGGAATGGGAGGCGTGAAGTTGTGAAAAATGGAGGAGTGGTTACTGAGAGCGACAGAAGTGGATTTGGGGAAGATGTAGTTAAGGAGAGGACGGGTTGGGCTGGCGTTAAAGGGTGAGAGGCCCAATTATAAATCTTTAGTGAAATTTAGTCTTTTATTTTAATTTAAATAAAGAATGAACTTGAAATCGCTATATCTCGGTCATATGAAATCAGAATCATGAACCGCCAGTCACGTTGGGACCGTATGGACGAGAGCTTCACAATGAAGCTGACTGGGAGTGGATTGGGGTTCGTTACAATTTATAGTGAAATAAATTGTCCATCTGAATCAACGAAAATTATCGTTATTAACGATGATAGTCCAATGTGAGTAAATCTCACTAACTCTGAATAGTTTATAATTTCATGTTGTATTTTTAGAACTGTTAAATATGGGCTGATTGGCTGTGCGTTGACTGTTTGATTGAACTGTTAGTTAGCTAGTTGAATTTCTATATTGATTCTGTTTAGCAGAATATATCATATGGAACTGAAAGTGATGTTGATTTTATATTGTATAACGTCTGTGGATGCAGGGAGACAGGTTGGAGGAATCCAACTGGATTCCTCAACATTTATTTTACTGTGATTCATATATTGTAATATATGATGTGATCTATATTCTGTTGATAATGATGTGTGTTTAAATGATATCGATCATTGAGATTTGGTATTTTAAATACCGTAAGAAATACTGGCATGTAGAAAGGGGATTTTCAAAGTATATTTTGAAAATAAATTAGTTATATAAAATAAATGGATTTTATATAGAAAAGGAAAAAGGGATTTTATAAAAGAAAACATTCATAAAATCGAAAGAGTTATAAAAAGGAAATATTTAGAAAATAAATAGAGTTATAAAAAGGAAATTTATTTATAACCGAATAGGATGTTATAAAGAGGAAAATGTTACTAAAAAGGAAATCATTTGTTAAGTGAAAAACCGTTACTAAGAGTAAATCTTTATAAATGATTAGTTTATTCGAAAAGGAGTTAATCGAATTTCGTTATTCGAATAGAGTTAAATCGAATATGATATTCGAAGGGAGTCAATCGAATATGGTATTCGAAAGTTAGTAAATCGAATATGTTATTCGAAAAGGGGTTAGTCGTGTCGAGTTAGCTGAATAGAGTTATTCGAATATTTGTTATTCGAATAAGAGTTAACCAGTTAGAGTTAAAACCAGTTAGAGTTAACCAGTTAGAGTTAAACCGGTTAGAGTTAATCAATTAGAGTAAATTGATAGAGTTAAATCGAACTAGAGTTATTCAAATGGAGTTTATCGAATATTTGTTTATTCGAATAGAGTTAAAGGAAAGGAGTTATCAATTTTTAGTTAATCGAAGGAGTTATCAATTATAATTTAATCGAAAAGAGTTATCGATTTGTTTAATCGAAGTGAGTTATAGAATATTGGTTATTCGAAGGAGTTATCGAATTTAGTTATTCGATGGAGTTAATCGATTTGAGTTAAAATAAAGGAGTTGATCGAATATAGTTTATTCGAATAGAATCAATAGAGTTATCGAATATTAGTTATTCGAATAAGAGTTATCAAATATTAGTTATTTGAATAGAGTTAAATGGAGTTAAAGGAGTTAATCGAATATAGTTTATTCGAATGGAAATAAAGGAGTTAATGGAATTTGGTTTATTCGAACAGGGTTAAAGGAGTTATCGGCTAGAGTTAAATCAAATAGAGTTAATCCAATAGCGTTAGTCCAATAGAGTAAATTGAATAGAGTTATCGAATATACCTTATTCGAAGGAAAGGATTATCGAATAGAGATGATTAAAAAGAAAGGTTAAGTAAGGAAGTTAGTTAAAGAAATATAAAGTTGAACTTTTTCTATTTCGAGGTTAGAAACGTTGTTCAGTTAAAGTCTGAGAGGTAGTATTACACCAACTTGATTGACTTCATTTTTAACTAAGGAATGGTTAAGGTTCGATAGTGAAGGTGGGTTAAAGGAATTTAGTTAATAAGCGTAATGGTTTGAGTTGGCATCGCAATGGTTTGTTTAGACATCTGTCTAAGTCCAATGAAGGAGTTTTGGAAATGTTTTCCAAATAAGAACCAGAAATTTTTTCAAATATAGAAAACAAGAAATGGAAATGTTTTCCAATGGTAATAACATATATTTTATAAATTTAGAAAATAAGAAATGTTGAATATAGGGAAACAGGAGATAAGTAAATTAATGAAATAAAGAGATAAAGGTTGAATGATGATTGATCGATATAATTTCCTCCTTGAAATAATGTCGTTGTTTGCACACCTGTTTTCCTTTGATGGTTAAATCACAGACTATCGAAGTTTTGACCATTTTAACGTTGTTAATATGGAGAGACTGGTTGGATTATTATCCAAAGAACCACTCTGTATTGGCATAACGTTGCGAATCATATATGCCAAGGATAATTGAAGACGGAGTAATGTGCAAGGTCTATTGTATAAATCTTAGATAACAGTGCCTAAGATGGATGTACTGAATAGTGCCTTCGGTTCATCCTGTTCCTGGATGACTTGTATGGACGGATGTCTGACAGAGTATTTCCAGACGATCACGTTTATTAATTTCTCCAACCATACCAAGAGTGGAAGCGGAGAAGGAAACTTATTTTAGCTGACACGTAATGTATGGTTGTACAAGTCAATCAGTGATTTGATGGATTTGACGATGTGACATTCGAAGTGAATCTGGTGTGATGATAAAGCGTAGCTTCTAGCCTCATCAACCGGTAAATGACAGAAATCGGGCAGGCAGCATGGCTAAGTCGGTCGCTCCGAAGTAGGGTGTATAATCACCTGATCTAGAGTTTCATTTACTTCTAAAAATCTATTGTTCATGCTGTCCCATTCGGGAAACGGTTGCTGATCCCAACCGTTGGTGATATACATTCGATACACTCAAGGGAAATGAGTGGTCGGTCATGTATGGCCGGGTTGCAAGATGTTCTTGTTGAACCCAATGTATTCCTTTCTAGAGGTACACTAGCGAAAGGTGGTTCCATACCTTGTCATAGTTGGAAATCCATTACCCAATACGTGCTTGCGGTTTTGATTGTATACCATATATGTAGAACGCGAGATTAAAGCGTTTCTGCTAGATGATTATTATATTGTGGTTGATATACATTATTATAATATCAAAAGGATTTTGATATAAAGATATTTTGGATTCTAAACGGGAAAACCCATTCCGTTATACGGCATGGTCTTATGAGATATCATTTACTTGTTCGAACTGTTTTAAACTGTTTTACTCATACCAGTCCATGTTGCTTGCTTGGTGCATGTGTCGCATGATAGGGGGTTCTCGCTTTTCGTTAGGTGGCGAACGGGAGAATCTTACTCCTACATGTCCCGAAAATCCGGGTTGGTTGTGAAGTCGAAAGGCAGGCCATAAAGTATGGACTGGGGTACCAATGTAAGCCCCAATGGGGTATTAGCTTTCTGCTTTGGGGAGGAGAGGATGGTTGCAAAGTCTACTTGAATTTCCGGGTCATTACAGTTGGTATCAGAGCATAAGGTTAAGTGAATTACCTTGGCTCTGTGGCGTGACTCGGTAGAGATAGGGTTAGTAATACCCTAGATTGAGTTGAGTGTATATATACGAGTGAACATATTTGTTATTGATATAATATTTTTTTTATATTTTGGAGATTTATTGGTTGCGTCGTTCATGAGTTCTGGTCGATCAGTTTGATCCACTGTATCGGTAGGGATTTTGTGAACACTCGAATACGATGGGTCGACACGATATGTTTTGAAAAGAGGGTAAATTAAAATAAGTTTACCCAAGGTATATCTTGATATAGAGAAGTTATATATATCAAAATTTTAATAAAGTGGATATATTGGTTGTCATTATAATCGAGTAAGATTATAAATTAAATGGTTATGTAAATAACCAATCAGAATTCATATAAGTGAAATACGTGAAATTAGATGAGTTAAATCTGAAATTTAAACCAGAAATTGAATTAAAATTCTGGAAAATTGGATAAGTGTTTGTAAATGGGTTTGAATTAAAAATAAGGAAAATTTAAGATCCTAGGAGATTTTAAATTGTTTACAAGAAGTGTGAATTATATTTTGAAATGAATTTCAAAGTGGAAATGTTTAGAAATGGTTTTATAGTATTGAACTCACTTCGATCGCTGGAAAATAGATTCTGATGTTGATAGCTGCATCATCAGTGTTCATTTTCGAGTTGTAAGTGACGAATTACTACCAGAGATACTGTTTTGAATTTGTTTTGGGAAAGACAAGTTGTGTTGAATTTCAAAATGGGATTTATAATATAGAATTTGATATATAGATTTGAATAATAGAAGTGATATAAAATTTGAATAGAAATTGAATAGAATTAACAAAGTCGAAGAGGAATTAGTTAATCGAGTTTTGAATTTGAAGTTGAACTTTGAAAGGTGAATTGGATTTGTAAATGGATATTCGAAATCGAATATAGAACTTAAATTTGAAATATGGATTCAAATTAGTTAATAAGCAAGTTTAAATATATTTGAACATGTCATGTTCAAATATAAAAGTGAAATAGACTTAAGAGTTAATTAACAAATTAATTAACGAATTGAGTTAAAACGATCAGGTATAGTTAAAATAGATTGGGAAGGTATAAATATACATGAGATAGGTATGGATAATGTATGAAGGTATATAAATAGAATGCTCGATGAAAAGGTATGTATTTAATTCATATATGAGATTTTATGCGCTATATCGGCAAGTCGCTTGGCTTTTTCTTTTTCTTTTGGATTGGTGAGGGCCATTGGAGGCTATTTGAATATCCCGATGCTCCTGGTACAAAGGAGGTTATGGCGAATTTTTCAGGGAATTTAAGGAGTTAGAATATTTTTAAGATAATTTGATAGTTAGAAATCAACGTATCGATATATATAGAAGTCGATAAGGAAACGAACATAGAAATAGAATAGTAAAATCAAAAAGGAAGACTAAGAATAAAATCTAGTAAGAATAGAAAGAGGAAGCGTATACGTGTTTAAAAATGAATAAGTAGTTTTATGGTATTGATTATTCGAGTAAGTAGTCATATCTGTTTTGACGTTGTAAATGTTATTCAGTCATGGTCTGAGAGGTAGTTATACCCCAACTTGATTGATTTCATTAATAACAAATAAATAGTAAGATTTCAGGCTCGAAGATCAATGTTGAATAAGAGTAAGTTGAATATAGTATTTGGGTTGTCGTAACGATGTTTTACACAACATCCGTTTTAACCCAAATAAGTGTAAGCTTGGAAATATAATAAAGAATATTTCCTGAGTATTGAAATAAACGAGATCGGAAAAGAGATAAGTAATTGGAATATTTTCCAACTATAAATAGAATATATTTTCTAAAGTTTAGAAAATAAAGGAAGGCGATATTCGGAAATGTTTTTCAAATAACATAAAAGGCCAATATGGTTATTGAAAATATTTGGTTAACAAATATTGATAAAGAAATAGAGAAGTGATTTAACTAATGGAATATTAGTTAAGGGCTCAGTGACATGTTCAAAAGGAAAATTTGATTTTTGAAAAGAGTAAACTGTTTAAAAACTCCAAGGGAAAGACAGTTTGAATTAAAAACAAATTTAACAGAAATTTGTGAAAGCAAATTTGAATTAAAGTAAAGCCAGTAAAGTGGTAACTGAGATTGAATTAGAATGATATCAATACAATTTTGATTGTGAGATTCAAATTTGAAGTGTAATGTGATAATCAAGTTAAGAGTTGGGAATCGAGAAGAAACTCGAGTTGAAATGATATTTGGCTTGGTATAAAGCGAATGGTTGTGTTGGAGATAAAAGTGATTTCAGAGTTTGATTTGGGATAACAATGTTATATGCTGAGTTGATAGCATATGGAAGTGATAAAGTTGATATGCCTGACAAAAGGTACAAGTTTATATTTCATATGGTATGAGATTTTGATGAGCCGATTGGCAAGCTGCTTGGCTGTTTGATTTTCATTTGGGTTGGAGATGGCCCAGGGAGGCGAGTTGGAGTTTGACCTATTGACCAGTACAAAGGAGGTGCTGGCGAAATTTTTTGAAAAGTTAAGGAGTTAGAAAATTTTCAGGAATTTTGGAAATTTTCGTTGATAAGAATTAATTAATAATTTAATTGAAATTAAATTGGTTCAGTTGAAACTGAAGTTAAGAAGTGAACAAATATGTTCTAACCAGTCAATAGGGTCATTCTCTACCTTAGGAATTTCGAGGACGAAATTATTTTAAGTGGGGAAGAATGTAATGACCCGCATCTTCAACGGTATAATAATTAATTAATTTAATTATTGAAATGGTGGTTTAGAGAATTTAATGGTCGTTGAATAAAATAATAGTGAATATTTAATTAAAATAATAAATTAAATAATATATTTAATTCTGAAATAATCAGAATTGGTTGAAATGGAGATATGGTGTGAACTTGATCATCTGTGATATTTATTTCAGTTTAGAATTGAATTAGCATAATGAATATATCATTTGAACGACGATTTGAACGTATAATTATATTATAATTAAAATCGAGCTTGAAATGGCGTTGTAGTTCGCGATTTGGCGATTTGAACTTCAACTGAATGTACAGGATTCGTTTTAAGCCGGATTTCTGTGAAACAAGAAACGTGTGGAGCTGGTGGAGTATATCTTTCTAGTGGAACAGGAAAATCGGGATTTCGTCGTGTAGATTTTGATTTACGTCCAAATCAAATTTTAGAAAAGTCGCTGTAGAATTCCTTTATAATTTATAAATAAATTATTTATATTTTAAAATGGGAATTTCATTTTAAATCGAATATCGATTTAATCGGGATTTGAAATATCAAGTTATAAATCCCAGTAGAGCTGTAGGGTATTCCACTGTGAATATAGACGATAATATAAATTTATTTATATTTAATTTAATTTTTATTTAAATAAATTTATATATTTAAATGGGTCATCCAGAGCTTTAAAAATAACCAGTTTCGCAAACGACCTCAGAATTCGACGAAACTAATTTTGTTGGATCCGAAATGTTGAATTACTGTTAGATGTCAAGTTTCGTGATTTTTAGAGTCAATGTGTGGCCGTACCGATTTTTAATGTGAAAAACAGTCGATATTCTGACAGTTAAAAAAACGCTGTGTGAGCATACGTAGTCGGAATTCAACGAAACCAGTTTCGTTAGGATCGTAATGTCGAACTCTACCTACATGTCCAGTTTCGTGATTTTTGGGTATCATGTGTGACCACACAGATTTTTAGAAGATAGAAACAAATAATTGAAAATAAAAGAAAAATATCTCAAAGCCTTCTAAGGCCTAGAACGAGCCACCCAACCATCGTTTACAACCACACAACAAAAATATGATCTCTATAAGAACATTCTCTCGGCCGCAACATTTTTTTCTTATGAAACCCACAAACGCAAGAAGAAAATCAAAAATAAATCATACAAAAATCCTAAAATCGAGTGATATATATATATATATATATATATATTTTAGTTCTAGAGGAGATTCTCTACATCTCTATGTGTGTTTCATCAAGTTCAATCGTTCATTTCCTGTTTGGGTATTTCGACGTGAAATTAGGGTTGCGAATATTTGGTTATGGAGGCCTTGATTCGAGAAGCTAAGTTCCTATTTGTGTTTGTGGTGGTACGTAGCATCTCGTGGAGGAGATTGGAGGTGTTCGGTTGAAATTAGCGTTGGTTTCTTCCTGTAGCCGGCGGAGTCGGGTCTCCCAAATGACCACCGAGAGTGGAGGTGAGGGTACAGGGAGGAAGAGGTTGCGGAGGGGACTTGAATGGAATTTTTAGTTTGAAGATCGGCTAAGGATTGTAGAGGAATGGGAGGCGTGAAGTTGTGAAAATGGAGGAGTGGTTACTGGGAGCGACAGAAGTGGATTTGGGGAAGATGTAGTTAAGGAGCGGATGGGTTGGGCTGGAGTTAAAGGGTGAGAGGCCCAATTATAAATCTTTAGTGAAATTTAGTCTTTTATTTTAATTTAAATAAAGAATGAAATTGTAATCGCTATATCACGGTCATACGAAATCAGAATCACGAACCGTCAGTCACGTTGGGACCGTATGGACGAGAGCTTCACAATGAAGCTGACTGGGAGTGGATTGGGGTTCGTTACAATTTATAGTGAAATAAATTGTCCATCTGAATCAACGACAATTATCGTTATTAACGATGATAGTCCAATGTGAGTAAATATCACTAACTCTGAACAGTTTATAATTTCATGTTGTATTTTTAGAACTGTTAAATATCGGCTGATTGGCTGTGTGTTGACTGTTTGATTGAACTGCCAGTCAGTTAGTTGAATTTCTATATTGATTCTGTTTAACAGAATATATCATATGGAACTGAAAGTGATATTGATTTTATATTGTATAATGTCTGTGGATGCAGGGAGACAGGTTTGAGGAATCCAACTGGATTCCTCAACATTTATTTTACTGTGATTCATATTTTGTAATATATGATGTGATATATATTCTGTTGTTGATGATGTGTGTTTAAATGATATCGATCATTGTGATTTGGTATTTTAAATACCGTAAGAAATAGTGGCATGTAGAAAGGGGATTTTCAAAGTATATTTTGAAAATAAATTAGTTATATAAAATCAATGGATTTTACATAGAAAAGGAAAAAGGGATTTTATAAATGTAAACATTCATAAAATCAAAAGAGTTATAAAAAGGAAATATTTAGAAAATAAATAGAGTTATTAAAAGGAAATTTGTTTATAACCGAATAGGATGTTATAAAAAGGATAACGTTACTAAAAAGGAAATCATTTGTAAAGTGAAGAACCGTTACTAAAAGTAAATCTTTATAAATGAATAGTTTATTCGAAAAGGAGTTAATCAAATTTAGTTATTCGAATAGAGTTAAATCGAATATGATATTCAAACGGAGTCAATCGAATAAGGTATTCGAAAGTTAGTAAATCGAATATGTCATTCGAAAAGGGGTGATTCGAGTCGAGTTAGCTGAATAGAGTTAATCGAATATTTGTTATTCGAATAAGAGTTAACCAGTTAGAGTTAACCAGTTAGAGTTAAACCGGTTAGAGTTAACCAGTTAGAGTAAATCGATAGAGTTAAATCGAACTAGAGTTATTCAAATGGAGTTTATCGAATATTAGTTTATTCAAATAGAGTTAAAGGAAAGGAGTTATCATTTTTTAGTTAATCGAAGGAGTTATCGATTATAGTTTAATCGAAAAGAGTTATCGATTTGAATAATCGAAGTGAGTTATAGAATATTGGTTATTCGAAGGAGTTATCGAATTTAGTTATTCGATGGAGTTAATCAATTTGAGTTAAAATAAATGAGTTGATCGAATATAGTTTATTCGAATAGAATCAATAGAGTTATCGAATATTAGTTATTCGAATAAGAGTTAAATATAGTTATCGAATATTAGTTATTCGAATAGAGTTAAATGGAGTTAAAGGAGTTAATCAAATATAGTTTATTCGAATGGAATTAAAGGAGTTAATCGAATTTGGTTTATTCGAATAGAGTTAAAGGAGTTATCGGCTAGAGTTAAATCAAATAGAGTTAATCCAATAGCGTTAGTCCAATAGAGTAAATTGAATAGAGTTATCGAATATACCTTATTCGTAGGAAAGGATTATCGAATAGAGATGATTAAAAAGAAAGGTTAAGTAAGGAAGTTAGTTAAAGAAATATAAAGTTGAACTTTGTCCATTTCGAGGTTAGAAACGTTGTTCAGTTAAAATATGAGAGGTAGTATTACACCAACTTGATTGACTTCATTTTTAACTAAGGAATGGTTAAGGTTCGATAGTGAAGGTGGGTTAAAGGAATTTAGTTAATAAGCGTAATGGTTTGAGTTGGCATCGCGATGGTTTGTTTAAACACCTGTCTAAGTCCAATGAAGGAGTTTTGGAAATGTTTTCCAAATAAGAACCAGAAATTTTTTCAAATATAGAAAACAAGAAATGGAAATGTTTTCCAATGGTATTAACATATATTTTCTAAATTTAGAAAATAAGAAATGTTGAATGTAACACCCCATGTCCATTAATGTCACTCACAAAAGGGAATGCATTAACTTCTATGGAGCGTTTTTGTAACACCCCACCTCCGCCAATGCCACTCTTGCAAGCACACTAGCTTTGGAGGGCGTTGAACAAGGTAAACATGCATGCAGGTATCACAAGACTGTACATATAAGTAAAAACAGAGTAAATAAAGTTGCGGATAAAACTAACATTTCAAAACCATAGTCAAGTTACATCAAAGTACTTGGTCATTATTTTCCACAAAACATAGACTAGAAACATCAACTGAAAACTGGAAAGAAAATCATAAAGTAACTATCCCCAAGGTAGAATAAAGCCATAGCGAGCTCAAGTCCAAACCGTACGTGAGCTATCTAGAAAAGCAGCTAAAGATCCAAGCTAGGTACCAGTGTTCCCACCCTGTAAACCTTGGGGTGGGGGTGAAATGGAAGAAAAGAGGCGAAAGAAAACGGGTCAGTCAAAAAGACTGGTAAGTCCTATCTACTATTAGTATAAAAACTAATAAAGTTAACTGGACATGTAAAACAGAGATGAGATGTAGGGTGAAAACTGGCATGGTGAAAAGTTAACAAGATAGATCAAGTGTGGCATCGCATATACAAGGTTAATTTGCACCAGGTGTACTAGTATTCTAATCTATGTCAAGTATAGCAAGAAATGCTCCCTTGGCCCAAAGCTGGCCCAATATCATTAGGTGACCTAAATCAAGGTCCAACTACTCGGTCTAATCGATCGGCTCCCTATAGCCTAACTCGTCAAGTGTCGGTGTCATACGGCCCAATCACGAAGTGTAGTCAAACTGTGCTAGGTCCACCCTAGGGTGTATCAAGCCCTAGGGTGCCAACCCCGGACACACATCAAGCACGCACAGTCTAAACCTACTGGTGCCCGTGTCTGCTTTTTCAACTCCGGACTATGTGCACGACCATAGTCCGCCTGAACCTACACCGGCGCACCTACTTAGCCGTCGTTTTGGTCGCTTACATATTAGCCCAGTAATCATGCCCCACCCTAGCCTAGTCCCTAGGGTATCATGATACAACCAAGAGGGTTACTGGTGAAAAGGGCCACGTAACTAGGGTTTCTAATGGGTTAAGCACGATTAACCCTATCCAATCAAGTATCAAGTTGGTTAAGTGTAACAAAGGTTCATGACTTAACCCGATCAACCCATCGTGCTTAATTGGTTAAGTATTCAAGTGGTCCATGACTTAACCCTATCATGTGGCATTAATTAATTTAATGCACCCAACCTCTCACATTAGACCTTGTTGTGGTTACTAGTTAAGCCCGGCGGGTCCGGGTAGCTTTACACCACAACTTAGTCTAACCTCGGGTTTCAAGTGCGACATGACCAACTACTCACATTGGGTCCTATTGCTTGTAGCCACTAGTTAAGCCGGTCGGTTCCGGGTAGATTTATGCTACAAACTCAACCCAACCTCGAGTTGGCCATTCTCATGTTTCTAGAAGTCATGTCCAAATTCATGTTCATGTTTCAAGCATAATCACATGTCATATTTCATGTCATCTTTTCAAGTCATGTTTTTATTTCATTTTATTTTACCCATAATGTAGCCCCATCGCATGCAAGTTCGCATAAACGCAAATAGATCTCAAAGAGAGGAACTTAGAAGCATGACATAATTAACAAAGTTTGGCCACAAGTTAAACATGGTGGCATATGAGGCAAATGTGTTCATAAACTTGCATATTACATCATAGGCCTCAAAACATGCATGATATCAAACTTTAGCAAATAGGTGAAACATGATCATAGATGATATAGGATGATAGCTAGCGATTCGCATATGACATCATATGCAAGATAACATAAGGTTTATGAGAGATCATAAACTTGCATATTACATTATAAGCCTCAAACATGCATGATACCAAACTTTGGCAAATAGGTGAAATATGATCATAAATGACATAGGATGATAGCTAGTGATTCGCATATAACATCATATGCAAGATAACATAAGGTTTATGAGAGTTTCTATGTTGCTTTATGCAACATTTCCAATCAAAGCTCATAGCTTTCTATGCACAAAGTCAAGGTGATAGCTTTCCAAACATGCATAGAATAAATCTATGCATAACATGATAAAATCAAAGAACATATCATACTTAGGCCCAAACTCAAACTTGCAACATGTCATATTTAACTTCATAGTTAGAATCTAAGAGTAGTATAGGGCTTACAATGCTATGAAGACTTATAAAATATAAATAAGATTGAGACGAAGCCACTAACAACTCTAAATCTCCCAAATGACAAGCTCTAATGAAAACCCAAGAAGAAGATCCTTGCTTTGATGAAGAAAGATTGAACTTTGGCCTTGAATCAAGCTTAGAAACTCTCAAACAAGCTTTGGAACTCTCATATGAATGAAGATGGAGGCTATGACAAGAGGGTGGAGGCCATGATTAAACACTTTGGCATAGTTTAGTTGTAGGATTGATTTATGATGATTTAGGCTAGGTATTAGGGTCTTTTTATAGAGTTTAGGATTAGTTTTAGCCATAGAATTAACCCTAAATCAAATCTGAGCCATCAAATCACGTCACTAGCCAACAAAACAGGTCCAAACAGCCCAATTAAGTGCACCAGGCCGACCTGGCCGCCCAGGGAGGTCGACCCCCAGGTCGACCCTAGTGTCGACCTGGTTAGGGGGAGGTCGACCCTAGTGTCAACTTCCCTATCGACCTGTCTGGGCAGGAATTTTCCCGCCCAGTCTGTTTTGGCTGAATTTGAATTTTAAATTCAAATTCGAACTGTTTTTGAACTTGAAATTTTCTGAAAACTTTGACGGGCCATAACTTGGTCATACGGACTCCGATTTTCGAAAACTCGGACTCTATTTCGCGTATTTTTCCGAGGCTAACGCAATGGCACATCTCGTTTCCTTTGATTCAGATTTTAACATTTAATTCTTCCTTGATTTATGTTATAACATGTTATTCAAAAATACGGGTTGTTACATCCTCCCCACCTTAAAGGATTTCGTCCCTGAAATCTTCAAGTTAGGAAGAACGTATCCTACCATCCATCATCCATCTACTCAAAACATCATCCACAAGTAATCATTGTCCTTAAAAGATTTCTAATGCTGTATGAACATATGCAAAAGTGTGTGTATATGCATCTATCTAATGCGAAGATCAGGTGGTTACTGATTCAGTAAACCTCCTTGATGCAAAATATGTTTGTGCAATGCGTCCATATGTATGCAAGTTCCTAACATAACTTATAGTCTCTACATGAGTGCACATAACGTCCATCCATATGCAACATCCATGTGATAGCATACAAGTTTCATCCATGAATAAGCATAAACACTCATGCATATGCGGTATGAAAGTGTGTGAGCCGATCTTAGTGCCTAACTTGTATCATGCATCCACGAGTATCCACTTGCAAACACTTGCAACCACAGGCAAACATCAAGCATAACATGTTTCAAATACATGTTTCAACCAAGGGTTTCTACCTAAGGTTCTCATGACAAGATTTACGAAACAAGATTAACTAGATAAACATGGATAGCAAAAGAAAGATATACCAACTAGGAAAAGAGATTGAAAATGTACCCTAAAAAAGAAATGGATAAAGCCCACGCATCTTCTCCTCGGTTTCCCAAGTTGCGTCTTCCTCTACTTCACTCCATTGCACCTTAACAAGCTTAACTTCTTTGCTTCTTAGCTTCTTTGTCTCCGTTTCCATGATACGAATCAGAGCTCGCCTCAGGGTTGCCTCTTTCTCCACCTCCATGTCTTTAAGAATGCTAGGTTCAACCACCTCAGCGGACTGATGTAGGCACTTTCGGAGATGCGAGACATGAAAGACATTATGCACTCCGGCCAGCTTCTCGGGCAATTGCACCTTATAAGCCATCTTCCCAATTCTCTCTATGATAGGGAAGGGTCCTACGAACCTTGGTGCCAGCTTCCTTGCTGCTCCAAAGCGAACCACATTACGCAACAGAGAAACCTTCACGAAAACCATGTCTCCAATCTCGAATTCCAAATCTGTCCTTCGCTTGTCAGCATAGGATTTCTGTCTGTCTTGGGCCGCTTTCATCCGTCTTCTCACCAATTCAACTTTCTCGGATGTGTCCCGTATCATATCGGGCCCAAGTATAAGCCTATCCGTTGTCTCCCACCAACAAGATGGTGACCTACACGGCCTCCCATACAGAGCTTCAAATGGTGCCATCCCTATGCTAGCTTGATAGCTATTATTATAAGCAAACTCTACAAGAGGGAGGTGGTCTTCCCAAGTACCACCAAAGTCAAGAACACAAAGCCTCAAGAGATCATCTAGCACTCTATTCACCCTTTCGATTTGGCCATCCGTCTGGGGGTGATTGGCTGTACTTAGATTCAATCGCGTACCCATCGCTTCTTGCAAACTATTCCAGAACTGGCTAGTGAAGATAGGGTCACGATCGCTAACTATGCTAGAAGGAACCCCATGCAATCTCACTATCTCTCGAAGATAAACAGATGCTAGCCATGATGCGGTCCTCTTGCTCTTCACTGGAATGAAATGAGCACTCTTTGTAAGTCTATCAACTATGACCCATATGCTCGTATTCCCTTTCCTTGACCTAGGCAAACCATCCACAAAATCCATAGAGATACTTTCCCACTTCCATTGCAGGACCTCTAACGGATGTAATAGCCCACCGGGTTTCTTCGACTCGGCTTTCACTTGTTGGCACACCATGCACTTTGAAACATACTTGCCACATCCTTCTTCATTCCAGCCCAAAAGAAAATGCCCTTCATGTCCTTATACATCTTATCTCCTCCAGGATGTATAGTCATCTTCGAGTGATGCGCTTCTTCAAGAACTTTATGCACCAAATCTCTTACTTGTGGAACGCATAGTGTAATAACCCGGAAAATCTAGGCCAGTTTAAAATTTTTATTTTGGCAATTTTAGCGAATTTTGATTATTTAAAATGAATTATTTTAAATAATATCGACGAGAAATTTATTTTTGAATATATTAGAACGTATATATTATATACGCCGTCGTTAGAATATAAATAATTATAAATGGAATTGAAAATGGCGCGGTAGTTCGATAATTCGATTTCAAACTTCAATTGAATGCACCGGGTGCAAAACAATCCGGATTTTAGTGAAACCAGAAATCATAGGATCTATTTGATAGTATCTTTCCAACGAATCCGAAGAATCGAGATTTCATTGCGGGAATCAAAAGATATGTCCAGTTGAAATTTCTGAATAGACGCTATGGGATTCAGGCCCTTAAAAATGGAAATTTTGCAAACGACCTCGGATTTCGACGAAACCACTTTTGTTGGGTCCGTGATGTTAAATTATTGCTAGAATCCAAATTTCATAATTTTTCGAATCAATGTGTGAGCGTGGCAAAGGAAAACGCGTTTGACTAGTTTCAGTTGATTTTAATCGACTGGAAAACGGCCATTTTTCAAACGGTCTCAGAATCCGACGAAACTAGTTTTGTTAGGACCGTATCGTCAATACGAAGTTAGAAATAATTTTTCTGTAATTTTTCGAGTCCGTATGTGACCCCGGTAAATTGAAATGTGCGTTTAAATTGAATATATGAAGAATTATACTTTAAATTCAATGGAAACTGATTCAAACAATCGAATCAGCTTACGATACATATCCCATTGTGTTCGGAATGGGGGTAAAACGCTATGGACGACAGGCGGTGGGCCTCGTTTCGAGGTCATATGTAAAAGTCTACTTTTTGAGAAGAAAATAACAATAAAATAATTAAAAGCTCTTCTCTCTCCTCACCCTCTCCTATACTTTGCCCCCCCCCCCCCGATTCATCAATCAGAAAACAAAATTGAAAAAAAAAAACCCTTTCGTTCGAATCGAACGTCGACCCTCCCAACGCCATCGCCTGAGCTCCGACCGCCACCAGAGCCTCTCTGCCCCTCTCCTCCTTCTTCCCCACCTCGAGCTGCTCCTCCTTCTCCCCCTCCCTCCTGTCAAGGACTGCACCTCCTCGTCGTGCCCAAACCGCAGCCGCGCCACCCCTGCTGACCGCCACCGCCTTAGCCGTCACCACCAGACCCAGCGCGCGCCGCCTCCAACCCCCGGCGATCTCCAACAAACCTCCTCCCTCCTGGAACATCAGCAGTAAGTTTTTACTTTTAAAAATATAAAAAAAAAATCAGTTTTGATAGGATGAAAATAAATTCTTTTAAAATCAGTTTTAGATTTTGAAAGTATACTTTTAAACTCAGTTTGTAAAGTAATAAAAATTTGATTTTTAGTTTTATTTTTGTTTGAGTAGCGATTAAAAGATGAGATCTTTGAAAAAATATAGCATTATTTTTTTTTATTTAAGTAGCATTGTTCTGAAAATAAAGTACCATAGACTTTGAAAGTAAATATACATGGGTTTTAAAAATAAAAGATGAGATTTTTTTTTAAAGAAGAATAGATTTTTATAAATAAAAAGGTATGATCTTTATAAAGGAAAAAAATATATGATTTTTGCTTCGAGAATAAAAAAGGCGTAACCTTTATTTTTTAAAAAGGCGTAACCTTTATTTTTTAAAAAGGCGTAATCTTTATTTTTATAAAGGCAAAATCTTTATGGTTGAAAGGGCGCGATTTTTATATATTGAATAGCGAAGTAAAAATTCGATTTTTATATATTGAATAGCGAAATAAAAATTCGATTTTTATATATTGAATAGCGAAATAAAAATTCGATTTTTATATATTGAATAGCGAAGTAAAAATTCGATTTTTATATATTGAATAGCAAAGTAAAAATGTGATTTTTATATAGGTAGTGGATAAGGGCAACGAAATAGACGAAAGAAAAGCACGGTGAAGATTTCCTACCCATGAAGAATTGCGTCATTCAGTTTAGCGAAAGGGTGAGAACCTCTCACTTTAAATTTCTTTTTCTAGTTATATATATAGATATATATACTAGGATGCAGACGGTGCTTAGTAGCACCCGACACCCGTCATCCACAGACCATGGATGGCTTGTTTGTTAAATTGTTTGGTTGTGTAGTTGGTTAGATTATTTGGTTTGAACTGAATTGTTTAGTGAAATAAAATTGATTTGATTGATGTGTGAATGGCGTGGGCCTTCACTAGACCGGGGATAAGGCTAGGCCTCGTCCCGTTTCTAGTATCGTGCCGTTATGCCGCCGAAATTTTCTAAAATATGTTAGAAAAATAAAAATATCATTTTTATTGTGTAAATGAAATGAATTGAATTGAAAACGATTTCGAAATGAATTGAATTGAAAACGATTTCGAAATGAATTGAATTGAAAACGCTTTCGAAATGAATTGAATTGAAAACGATTTCGAAATGAATTGAATTAAAAACGATTTCGAAATGAATTGAATTGAAAACGATTTCGAAATGAATTGAATTGAAAACAATTTCGAAATGAATTGAATTGAAAACGATTTCGAAATGAATTGAATTGAAAACGATTTCGAAATGAATTGAATTGAAAACGATTTCGAAATGAATTGAATTGAAAACGATTTCGAAATGAATTGAATTGAAAACGATTTCGAAATGAATTGAATTGACAACTATTTCGAAATGAATTGAATTGAGAACGATTTCGAAATGAATTGAATTGAAAACGATTTCGAAACGAATTGAATTGAAAACGATTTCGAAATGAATTGAATTGAAAACGATTTCGAAATGAATTGAATTGAAAGCGAATTCAAATGAATTCAAATTGAATTGAATAGAAATGAATTTTAAAACGAATTTATAAAGAAGAATTCAATTTTGATTTGAATTGAAATGGAAGTTGAAATTGTTTTGAAACGAATGTAGAACTATTTATAAAATTCGTTTTAAAAGGAAATCAACGAAATATATATAATATATATATATATTATATATATAATGGCCTGAATAGAACGCGCCGCGCCGCGGTAGTTCGTGAATTTCGATCATTTATTTCAAACGGACATTGCGGGAGATCCGACCGTCGGATTCTCCTAAAACCGGAACCGTTGGGTTCGTATCGAAAAGAGCTTTCCAATGAATATTAGAAATTTGAAATCTAACGGTTGGATTTGGAGTTATGTCCAAATCAAATTCGAAAAAGGTCGCTGTAAGTGCAGTTCGATGGCCGTTGTTGGAAATCGACTGTACGGGCCTTGGTAAAATTATTAAAAATATCTATAATTTGTGTAAAATCATAATATATGGATTGGAAAGAGTTGAGCTAGAAAATTCTACATTTGAAAAGATAAAAATAGATTTTTATCGAAATAAACTAGTTTTGAACTAGAATTAAAATCAATTTATTTTTGAAATAAATAAATTGAATTTGAAAGTGATTTTAAAAATAATCAATACTCCCAATACGTGGATTGGACTGGAGTTGAATCGAAATTATCTTCGGGATATTTCGATGTTGGATTTCGTGACCATACAAATATTGTTATGGGGATTTGAAAGATATATTTTATATCGTTATTTCCAATACGATATATGTTGGTTTCAGAATTTGATATTGAATGTAAGCCGATATATTTTCTATTCAGAGCCTTGTATTTAATATCAAATGTGATTTGGGTTTATCGTGAATCGTGTTTTAGAAGACATTGGTTCTTTAACCCAGTTAAAGGCAAGATATCGATTTTTGAGAAGATTAAAACTAAGTGGAGTTTTAATGAATCTTTAATTAGATTGAAAAATGAATTGATTATTTAAATTATCAAATTTGAAAGGTGATCGAGAATGGAGTACCACCAGTTTTGCTCCAAAGCGATAGTTAAATCTTTAATTAGATTTGAACGTGAAATGGTAATTAATTTTACCGATAACACAGTGGTGTTAGATGTGGAGTATTACCAGTTTTCTCCATAGGATATATAGGTTGGGATTGGGAAATAAAATAATAATTACTTCGGTGTGGTTCGCTAATCCCGACTAGTTTGGAAAACCATAATATGGTTTGAAATGATATCCAAAGAAAGATTAAAGAATAAATTTAGAAGAATTTATCTTGGATAAAATTAATGGGAACCTTTCCCTAAAAATGTGATTTTGTGAATAAAAGAATATTCTGAATTGGAATGAGGCGTTTGATGTGTTTGTGTAACATTTGTTTATCATATACGTGGGTTATTCAGAAAGGCCGGGTTTACACCCATTCTGAATAACCAATTCGACGAGATGTCGAAGATGAAGACGGTGGTTGAAGACCGGAAGTCTTCACATCGTTTGGATAATTACTGACGATCCTGATTGGGCTGTACACCCAAGAGGATGGAAATAGTTGGCGGTCGTCCAGACGTACTTGGAGATGGATGGATATGCGAGGAAAGTGCCTCCGGTTTCGTTCAGACCTAGAACGGACTTGTAAATGGATGGTGTGTCTGACATTGTATTCCTTTATATTGTATTTGTTGATCTCTGCTAAATATATATCTGTTTGGCGGCGGAGAATTTATTCTCTTGCTTAACGCCCTTCTCTGAGACATATGAGCTCAGAGGTTATATATTGGCAGAAATCAGTGGTACGATATGGATTGATAGTGTGACATACTGAGATGCAGTGATCCAGACTTTTGTTGAAAAGCAAAGTTTGGTGGTTGATGATCAAAGCGCAGCTGATATAGCATGGCTTTGTGTATAGCGTTGATCCGCGAGCCTCACACCCCGGTATGGTGGCAAACTGATGGTTTGATCAGTATGCTTTTTCGTGGATGGGCACCTCAGTGGTGTCGTGGGTTCGGTCGACCGAGATGAGCCTAGTGCTCAGGGATATATAGAGTAAGCGGTGTTTTCTCTCGCTGGGACGTAAGCCGCGGTGGTACTCTGGTCCCAAATGTGCGGATGCAGACGGTGTTTTCTCTTGTGGGGACGTAAGCCGTGGGGAATTGCATTCCGCGATCGATCTTTCGAATCAGGAGCCACCATGATGGAAATCCAATTTCCAATACGTGTATTTCGGCTTTATTTGTAGAGCCTAGTATGGCGACATAGTGGGATGGGGCGCTCATGCCGTCTATGATTTATATTTATGATTGAAATTGTTTTTGACACTATACACTTATTATAGTATCAAATGATTTGTTTTAAACGTATCAAGCATGTTTGGCTGTTATAAGGTAAAACCCTATCCTCCGGCTTGCGTTGCATTGTGTGATGGGACCTGGGTCTTATAATAGCTTCATTTTTCGAAAAAGCATTGCGCTGTTTATTCTATGCACTAGTATTCTTGGGAGGAAACCCGTTCCGTGTTATACGGCGTGGTCCCTTGAATTACTCTCTTTTAAAGTAAAGTTTTAAATAACTGTTTTAGTTCTCACACCAGTCACATGACTGACCTGGAGTTTATTGTTTTAACCTAAACTCTGGGTGCCCTTATTTTCGACACGGGCAGCTAGTAGTTTTGGTTTTGCAGATTTATATTCACAGGATCCTGGTTTACAGCTGGAATGATATCCGGAAAGCTTTGTATCCGTATATCTCTTCTAGTTGTGTATTGTATTATTTTCCGCTGCTAGGTATTTAAATGTAATTTAAATCTCTGATATTTCTGTGTAATATTCATTTATACTCTGTATTTTCTTGTAATCTGATGCATTGTTGTAATAACAGCGAAATGTTCTTCTGTTTGTGTTCTGATTTGTCTTGTCCTCACAGTAATTCGTTCTTTCTCATCTCTTCGGAGACCGGGGAAGTTTCGGGTTGCTTCATTTGGTATTAGAGCTTTGGTTTACAAATCTCAGAGAACAAGGCACCTTAAAACCAAACGAAAGAATTCATCAGAGATTGGATTAGTAATATCCAATAAGAATGACTCGTTAGAGATGGGATCAGTAGTATCCTAGAACGAGTCAAAAGAGTGTTATTTTTAAAAAAAATAAACATTTAAACAAACTTTGTTTTGAAAGTTTAAACCATTTTATGCGTATTTGAATATTTGTTTTATATTGAATTTGGACAATCCAATATATAAAGACTTTGCATATACGCCTTGCAAACGTGTATTCGAAGTTTTAATATATTGAATAGATATAGAATCACACTCTAGTCGCCCGGAGATGATGCTGATGATTGAGATCTCATCATCAGTGTTTATGTTCGAGTTTCGAAAGTGAGATATTTATATATTTCCAATCGACTGGTGTGAGAACCAAGCTAGATAGGTTAATTGTTGTGATTTGGCATCAAAAACAGGATTTTTAGTATATATATAAAAAAAAATTATATACCTTTGAAAGTTAACCAACACATTGATTGCTAGCTGTGATGATTATTAATTCAACTAATAGAAATACTGGAATGATATATAAAGCATAAATCAAGATATTTGTTAATGAAAAGTAATGCAAACTCTATTGATAAAATCCTCAAATATAATGTAGGAGATGGTTCTCTATGGCTTATCTTATGCTGACTTCACTATGACCCCGAAACAAACAAGGAGGGCCCAGCAGAAAGCAGAAAAAGAAAGGGAGTTGAACTTAGGAACATACGTGGGTGTTTATTGTCGTATATGCAGAGAAGAAGGGCATTATGCGGTTCGGTGCCCTGAGAGAAAGAAAATCAAGGAGAAAGAGATAAGAATGGACATAGTTTGTTTTAAGTGCAAAGAAACGGGACATTTTGTGGATAAGTGTCCAAACGTTAAGAAAAAATCCAGAAAATTAGGAAAAGAAAAGAAGTGCTTCCGATGCAAAGATATAGGGCATCTAGCCCGAAATTGCCCGTTAAAGAAGGGTGATAAGAAATCCAAAGGAAAGGAGATATCTACTTTGGAAATTATGTAGGGAGGAGGCACGACTTCCTAGAAAGTTGGGTTTTAATGTAATGAACTAGCATTTTGGATATATGTATGGATGTGTATGATACTTGTATGGACTTAAATATGCTTTTGTTTTAAAATGGTATCGATATTGTATAATATAGCTAGTGTAAGAGGAATGATTGAACTAAGGTGAATTTAGCACCGCATATTAGAATGTTTTGGAATTTGATTGAAATTGCATGCATATACTTGTACTTACATTGAACAGGTCATAGCAAGGAGGCTAGAGCAGAGAATAAAATTTGTTTGCCCGACAAATAGGTACATGTTTACTACATAATTTACTGTTTTGTTTGGGTGATGATGATTTTATGAGCCTATTGGCTTTTTCTTTTTCTTTTTGAGATCTGAAGCACCGGGGAAGCTATTTGAAATTCCCCGATGCTCCCATTGCAGGGGAGGTTATGGCGAAATTTTTCGAAAATTTAGGGTGTTAGCCAAATTTTTGAAAATTTGAAAATTCTCAGAAACTGAAAAGTTGGAGAACGGAAGCCTGACCGATCGTAGAGTTGATTAATCAAACCACTTTCGACTTTGTTCCTTTTCGGGGACGAAAAGTTTTAAGTGGGGGAGATTGTAATAACCCGGAAAATCTGGGCCAGTTTAAAATTTTTATTTTGGCAATTTTAGCGAATTTTGATTATTTAAAATGAATTATTTTAAATAATATCGACGAGAAATTTATTTTTGAATATATTAGAACGTATATATTATATACGCCGTCGTTAGAATATAAATAATTATAAATGGAATTGAAAATGGCGCGGTAGTTCGATAATTCGATTTCAAACTTCAATTGAATGCACCGGGTGCAAAACAATCCGGATTTTAGTGAAACCAGAAATCATAGGATCTATTTGATAGTATCTTTCCAACGAATCCAAAGAATCGAGATTTCATTGCGGGAATCAAAAGATATGTCCAGTTGAAATTTCTGAATAGTCGCTATGGGATTCAGGCCCTTAAAAATGGAAATTTTGCAAACGACCTCGGATTTTGACGAAACCACTTTTGTTGGGTCCGTGATGTTAAATTATTGCTAGATTCCAAATTTCATAATTTTTCGAATCAATGTGTGAGCGTGGCAAAGGAAAACGCGTTTGACCAGTTTCAGTTGATTTTAATCGACTGGAAAATGGCCATTTTTCAAACGGTCTCAGAATCCGACGAAACTAGTTTTTTTAGGACCGTATCGTCAATACGAAGTTAGAAATAATTTTTCTGTAATTTTTCGAGTCCGTATGTGACCCCGGTAAATTGAAATGTGCGTTTAAATTGAATATATGAAGAATTATACTTTAAATTCAATGGAAACTGATTCAAACAATCGAATCAGCTTACGATACATATCCCATTGTGTTCGGAATGGGGGTAAAACGCTATGGACGACAGGCGGTGGGCCTCGTTTCGAGGTCATATGTAAAAGTCTACTTTTTGAGAAGAAAATAACAATAAAATAATTAAAAGCTCTTCTCTCTCCTCACCCTCTCCTATACTTTGCCCCCCCCCCGATTCATCAATCAGAAAACAAAATTGAAAAAAAAAAACCTTTCGTTCGAATCGAACGTCGACCCTCCCAACGCCATCGCCTGAGCTCCGACCGCCACCAGAGCCTCTCCGCCCCTCTCCTCCTTCTTCCCCACCTCGAGCTGCTCCTCCTTCTCCCCCTCCCTCCTGTCAAGGACCGCACCTCCTCGTCGTGCCCAAACCGCAGCCGCGCCACCCCTGCTGACCGCCACCGCCTTAGCCGTCACCACCAGACCCAACGCGCGCCGCCTCCAACCCCCGGCGATCTCCAACAAACCTCCTCCCTCCTGGAACATCAGCAGTAAGTTTTTACTTTTAAAAATAAAAAAAAATAAAAAAATCAGTTTTGATAGGATGAAAATAAATTCTTTTAAAATCAGTTTTAGATTTTGAAAGTATACTTTTAAACTCAGTTTGTAAAGTAATAAAAATTTGATTTTTAGTTTTATTTTTGTTTGAGTAGCGATTAAAAGATGAGATCTTTGAAAAAATATAGCATTATTTTTTTTTATTTAAGTAGCATTGTTCTGAAAATAAAGTACCATAGACTTTGAAAATAAATATACATGGGTTTTAAAAATAAAAGATGAGATTTTTTTTTTAAAGAAGAATAGATTTTTATAAATAAAAAGGTATGATCTTTATAAAGGAAAAAAATATATGATTTTTGCTTCGAGAATAAAAAAGGCGTAACCTTTATTTTTTAAAAAGGCGTAACCTTTATTTTTTAAAAAGGCGTAATCTTTATTTTTATAAAGGCAAAATCTTTATGGTTGAAAGGGCGCGATTTTTATATATTGAATAGCGAAGTAAAAATTCGATTTTTATATATTGAATAGCGAAATAAAAATTCGATTTTTATATATTGAATAGCGAAATAAAAATTCGATTTTTATATATTGAATAGCGAAGTAAAAATTCGATTTTTATATATTGAATAGCAAAGTAAAAATGTGATTTTTATATAGGTAGTGGATAAGGGCAACGAAATAGACGAAAGAAAAGCACGGTGAAGATTTCCTACCCATGAAGAATTGCGTCATTCAGTTTAGCGAAAGGGTGAGAACCTCTCACTTTAAATTTCTTTTTCTAGTTATATATATAGATATATATACTAGGATGCAGACGGTGCTTAGTAGCACCCGACACCCGTCATCCATAGACCATGGATGGCTTGTTTGTTAAATTGTTTGGTTGTGTAGTTGGTTAGATTATTTGGTTTGAACTGAATTGTTTAGTGAAATAAAATTGATTTGATTGATGTGTGAATGGCGTGGGCCTTCACTAGACCGGGGATAAGGCTAGGCCTCGTCCCGTTTCTAGTATCGTGCCGTTATGCCGCCGAAATTTTCTAAAATATGTTAGAAAAATAAAAATATCATTTTTATTGTGTAAATGAAATGAATTGAATTGAAAACGATTTCGAAATGAATTGAATTGAAAACGATTTCGAAATGAATTGAATTGAAAACGATTTCGAAATGAATTGAATTGAAAACGATTTCGAAATGAATTGAATTGAAAACGATTTCGAAATGAATTGAATTGAAAACGATTTCGAAATGAATTGAATTGAAAACGATTTCGAAATGAATTGAATTGAAAACGATTTCGAAATGAATTGAATTGAAAACGATTTCGAAATGAATTGAGTTGAAAACGATTTCGAAATGAATTGAATTGACAACTATTTCGAAATGAATTGAATTGAGAACGATTTCGAAATGAATTGAATTGAAAACGATTTCGAAACGAATTGAATTGAAAACGATTTCGAAATGAATTGAATTGAAAACGATTTCGAAATGAATTGAATTGAAAGCGAATTCAAATGAATTCAAATTGAATTGAATAGAAATGAATTTTAAAACGAATTTATAAAGAAGAATTCAATTTTGATTTGAATTGAAATGGAAGTTGAAATTGTTTTGAAACGAATGTAGAACTATTTATAAAATTCGTTTTAAAAGGAAATCAACGAAATATATATAATATATATATATTATATATATAATGGCCTGAATAGAACGCGCCGCGCCGCGGTAGTTCGTGAATTTCGATCATTTATTTCAAACGGACATTGCGGGAGATCCGACCGTCGGATTCTCCTAAAACCGGAACCGTTGGGTTCGTATCGAAAAGAGCTTTCCAATGAATATTAGAAATTTGAAATCTAACGGTTGGATTTGGAGTTATGTCCAAATCAAATTCGAAAAAGGTCGCTGTAAGTGCAGTTCGATGGCCGTTATTGGAAATGGACTGTACGGGCCTTGGTAAAATTATTAAAAATATCTATAATTTGTGTAAAATCATAATATATGGATTGGAAAGAGTTGAGCTGGAAAATTCCACATTTGAAAAGATAAAAATAGATTTTTATCGAAATAAACTAGTTTTGAACTAGAATTAAAATCAATTTATTTTTGAAATAAATAAATTGAATTTGAAAGTGATTTTAAAAATAATCAATACTCCCAATACGTGGATTGGACTGGAGTTGAATCGAAATTATCTTCGGGATATTTCGATGTTGGATTTCGTGACCATACAAATATTGTTATGGGGATTTGAAAGATATATTTTATATCGTTATTTCCAATACGATATATGTTGGTTTCAGAATTTGATATTGAATGTAAGCCGATATATTTTCTATTCAGAGCCTTGTATTTAATATCAAATGTGATTTGGGTTTATCGTGAATCGTGTTTTAGAAGACATTGGTTCTTTAACCCAGTTAAAGGCAAGATATCGATTTTTGAGAAGATTAAAACTAAGTGGAGTTTTAATGAATCTTTAATTAGATTGAAAAATGAATTGATTATTTAAATTATCAAATTTGAAAGGTGATCGAGAATGGAGTACCACCAGTTTTGCTCCAAAGCGATAGTTAAATCTTTAATTAGATTTGAACGTGAAATGGTAATTAATTTTACCGATAACACAGTGGTGTTAGATGTGGAGTATTACCAGTTTTCTCCATGGGATATATAGGTTGGGATTGGGAAATAAAATAATAATTACTTCGGTGTGGTTCGCTAATCCCGACTAGTTTGGAAAACCATAATATGGTTTGAAATGATATCCAAAGGAAGATTAAAGAATAAATTTAGAAGAATTTATCTTGGATAAAATTAATGGGAACCTTTCCCTAAAAATGTGATTTTGTGAATAAAAGAATATTCTGAATTGGAATGAGGCGTTTGATGTGTTTGTGTAACATTTGTTTATCATATACGTGGGTTATTCAGAAAGGCCGGGTTTACACCCATTCTGAATAACCGATTCGACGAGATGTCGAAGATGAAGACGGTGGTTGAAGACCGGAAGTCTTCACATCGTTTGGATAATTACTGACGATCCTGATTGGGCTGTACACCCAAGAGGATGGAAATAGTTGGCGGTCGTCCAGACGTACTTGGAGATGGATGGATATGCGAGGAAAGTGCCTCCGGTTTCGTTCAGACCTAGAACGGACTTGTAAATGGATGGTGTGTCTGACATTGTATTCCTTTATATTGTATTTGTTGATCTCTGCTAAATATATATCTGTTTGGCGGCGGAGAATTTATTCTCTTGCTTAACGCCCTTCTCTGAGACATATGAGCTCAGAGGTTATATATTGGCAGAAATCAGTGGTACGATATGGATTGATAGTGTGACATACTGAGATGCAGTGATCCAGACTTTTGTTGAAAAGCAAAGTTTGGTGGTTGATGATCAAAGCGCAGCTGATATAGCATGGCTTTGTGTATAGCGTTGATCCGCGAGCCTCACACCCCGGTATGGTGTCAAACTGATGGTTTGATCAGTATGCTTTTTCGTGGATGGGCACCTTAGTGGTGTCGTGGGTTCGGTCGACCGAGATGAGCCTAGTGCTCAGGGATATATAGAGTAAGCGGTGTTTTCTCTCGCTGGGACGTAAGCCGCGGTGAGACTCTGGTCCCAAATGTGCGGATGCAGACGGTGTTTTCTCTTGTGGGGACGTAAGCCGTGGGGAATTGCATTCCGCGATCGATCTTTCGAATCAGGAGCCACCATGATGGAAATCCAATTTCCAATACGTGTATTTCGGCTTTATTTGTAGAGCCTAGTATGGCGACATAGTGGGATGGGGCGCTCATGCCGTCTATGATTTATATTTATGATTGAAATTGTTTTTGACACTATACACTTATTATAGTATCAAATGATTTGTTTTAAACGTATCAAGCATGTTTGGCTGTTATAAGGTAAAACCCTATCCTCCGGCTTGCGTTGCATTGTGTGATGGGACCTGGGTCTTATAATAGCTTCATTTTACGAAAAAGCATTGCGCTGTTTATTCTATGCACTAGTATTCTTGGGAGGAAACCCGTTCCGTGTTATACGGCGTGGTCCCTTGAATTACTCTCTTTTAAAGTAAAGTTTTAAATAACTATTTTAGTTCTCACACCAGTCACATGACTGACCTGGAGTTTATTGTTTTAACCTAAACTCTGGGTGCCCTTATTTTCGACACGGGCAGCTAGTAGTTTTGGTTTTGCAGATTTATATTCACAGGATCCTGGTTTACAGCTGGAATGATATCCGGAAAGCTTTGTATCCGTATATCTCTTCTAGTTGTGTATTGTATTATTTTCCGCTGCTAGGTATTTAAATGTAATTTAAATCTCTGATATTTCTGTGTAATATTCATTTATACTCTGTATATTCTTGCAATCTGATGCATTGTTGTAATAACAGTGAAATGTTCTTCTGTTTGTGTTCTGATTTGTCTTGTCCTCACAGTAATTCGTTCTTTCTCATCTCTTCGGAGACCGGGGAAGTTTCGGGTTGCTTCACATAGCCTTCCATCACGCCTTAGCCAACCCTTGTCATCAATAGTATATCTAGCAAGGTGACTAGACGTCTCACCACGAATCAACTTGTCCATGATCTCGACTATCTGCAGATCTTCCTTCTGCGAAGTCCCTACTTGATCAAGAAGTATAGGTCTAAGCTCAAGAGACGCTAACGAACCCGTCATCGACTCAACAGCTGTTGTGAAATCAAAGTTTGCCAAGAACTCTAGGCTCCTCATCTCAACAAACAAGGGACTCAAAGTCAACCTACTTCTGCTTAGTGCATCTGCCACAACATTACCCTTGCCAGGGGTATAAGCTATCTCGAAGTCATAAGATGCCAAGAATTCCATCCACCTTTGTTGCCTTAGATTCAGATCTTTCTGCGAGAAGAGATACTTGAGCGACTTTTGATCAGTATATAACTCAAACCTTTAGCCTAGAAGATAGTGGCGCCAGGATTTGAGTGCAAAGACGATCACCGCCAACTCCAAATCATGAGTGGGATAGTTCTTCTCATGAACTTTAAGTTGCCTACCCCCATAACATATCACTCTTCCTTCCTGCATCAGAACAGCACCTAAACCCGTGCCACACGCAACTGTGTACACGGTAAACATCTTACCTCCATCAGGTAATGCCAAAACTGGAGCTGTAGTAAGGGCCCTCTTGAGCCTTTGAAAAGCAACCTCACATTCTAAGTCCCATGCAAAGACTAAGTTCTTCTTCGTCAACCTAGTAAGAGGGGCTGAAATCTTAGCGAAGTCCCTGATGAACTTCCTATAGTAGCCCGCCACACCGAGAAAGCTTCTTACTTCGGTTGCATTCCTAGGAGTCTTCCAGTCTTGAACTGCAACCACTTTCGTAGGATCCACAGCTATGCCTTGCTTAGAAACTATATGTCCAAGAAACCGAACTTCCTTTCTCCAAAAATGGCATTTGGAGAACTTCTCTTTCAACTGATGAGCTCTAAGCGTATCCATCACTTCCTTGAGATGTCTAGCATGTTCTTCCTCATCCTTTGAGAAGATCAGGATATCATCCACGAAGACAACTACAAACTTGTTAAGGAACTCCCTGATACCCTACTCATCAAATCTACGAAGTAGGCGGGTGCATTAGTCAAACCGAACGGCATGACAAGCCATTCAAAGAATCCATCTAGAGTCCTAAACGCAGTCTTATCAATACTATCCTTAGCCACTCTAAGTTGATGGAATCTGGTGGCTAGATCGAGTTGAGAGAAAACAGAAGCACCAACAAGCTGGTCAAAGAGATCATCAATCCTCGATAACGGGTGCCTATTCTTCTTTGTCAGCTTGTTCAACTCTCGATAATCGACACATAGACGAAGCGAACCATTCGCCTTAGTAGCGAACACCACAGGAGCACCCCATTCCGAAATGCTTCGCTTAATAAAAATTTTCTCAAGCAACTCCTTGATTTGCTTACTGAGCTCTCTTCTTTCTCGTGGGGCCATGTGCCTAACGGGCAATGAAACTGGCTTGGCATTATCAACAAGATAAATGCGGAAATATATCTCTTGTTTAGGGGGTAACCCTTTAACCTCTTCAAAAACATCAGGATAGTCTCGGACCACCCTTACAGATTGTAGATCATCGATGGACGTGTCAAGAGATTCAAGATAACATAACATGACGGGATCTCTAGGGTTACAAGAAATTTCTAGGGTATTACCGAGGCGAGTCATAAGCCTCACCACTCTATGCTCACAATCGAGGATGGCTCCATAACTGGACAACCAATCCATGCCCAAAATCAACCCGTATCCCGTGAACCCGAGAACATAAGCATTACATGTGAATTCCACGGTCAAGATAGAAATTTTCAAATCCACACAAATCATAGATAGATGGGCGGAACCCCCAATTGGATTTGAAACACCAACAGGATCCTCAACTAGACTAGTACTTAGGTGTAAACTTTCAACAATGTCAGAAGAAATAAAACTATGCGATGCGCCAGAATCAAATAAGGTACGAACAGGACAATCAGAAATATAAACAAGGCTTTCTACAGAAATACTACCTCGGTCCTGAACTGGAGCAGTGTTGAGAGCATGCACTTGCACTCCAGAAGGTCCTGCACACTGAGTCTTCCCTTGCCCTTGTCCTTGCTTCTTGGGGCAATCCTTGCTAAGGTGTCCAGGCTCTCCACAGTGAAAGCATTCGCCCAACTTCCTCTTCTTCTTTCTGCAATCTTTGGCTATGTGCCCAACAATCCCACAGAAATTGCATTTTCTTGGGTCCTTTGCGTTGCTACTGTTGGCCTTATTGCCCTTGTTGTTCTTGTTGTTCTGATTGCTCTGATTTCCTCCCAACTTGGAGTCCGTCTTCTTGGCTTGATTCTCATTAGGCTTGACTTCTTTCTTGCAATTCTTATCGTCTCCTTGAAGCAATGCCATGTCCACTAGGCCTTCAAAAGTGGCCCCCATGGGTATATGAGATAGGGCTAAACCTTGTAATGGCTCCTTCAACCCTCGTGCAAAGCGTAAAGCCTTCTTCTGGGGAGTATTAACCATGTCCAAACCGAATCGAGCAAGTTGGTTAAACTTATTTACATACTCCCTCACTGTCATGTCCCCTTGCTTCAAAGAAATAAACTTCTCCAATTGCAGATTTGCCTCAGCAGATGATAGAAACTTAAGCCCAAACCTCGTCCTAAAGTCGGCCCAAGTCTCTACAGGCCTAGTAGCATTGGTGACCTCCCACCAATAAGCAGCTTCTTCTTTCAATAGCCATGCTGCCAACAGAACTTTTCTATGGTCTTCCACATCAAAGATGGCGAAGAGATCTTCAGTTTCTTTCAACCAATTTCTCGCCTCCACAAAAGTCTCCGTCCCAATAAAATTCTTGCCACCCATCGCCTTAAAGTCTTTGCAAACCTTAGCGAAGTCTGCTTGTGGATGCTGAGGAGGAGGAGGAGGAACCTCAGTTACGATGGGGGTATTTGCTGGGCCCGCATCGTTGGCCCTAGCTTCCAAGTACCTCCGGAACCATCCGGGAATGGTCACTCCCTCGGGAAGGTTAAGATCGGCCATGCTGAAAAAGGAAAAGATAGATTTAGAGCGAGGAAATGAAGGATAGTGTTAATGGCTTTTGGGGAATAGCCTTTTAAAATAACTAGACTTTTCTTGGAAAATACTTAATTGGTTTTGAAAATAGTTTTTCAAAATAGTAAGTTTTGTCCGGTCTAGTAAAACCTTATGCTCTGATACCAAATGTAACACCCCACCTCCGCCAATGCCACTCTTGCAAGCACACTAGCTTTGGAGGGCGTTGAACAAGGTAAACATGCATGTAGATATCACAAGACAGAACATACAAGTAAAAATTGAGTAAATAAAGCAGCGGATAAAACTAACATTTCAAAACCATAGTCAAGTTACGTCAAAGTACTTGGTCATTATTTTCCACAAAACATAGTCTAGAAACATCAACTGAAAACTGGAAAGAAAATCATAAAGTAACTATCCCCAAGGTAGAAAAAGCCATAGAGAGCTCAAGTCCAAACAGTACGTGAGCTATCCAGAAAAGCAGCTAAAGATCCAAGCTAGGTACCAGTGTTCCCACCCTGTAAACCTGGGGGGGGGGGGGGGGAACGGAAGAAAAGAGGCGAAAGAAAACGGGTCAGTCAAAAAGACTGGTAAGTCATATCTACTATTAGTATAAAAACTAATAAAGTTAACTGGACATGTAAAACAGAGATGAGATGTAGGGTGATAACTGGCATGGTGAAAAGTTAACAAGATAGATCAAGTGTGGCATCGCATATACAAGGTTAATTTGCACCAGCTGTACTAGTATTCTAATCTATGTCAAGTATAGCAAGAAATGATCCCTTGGCCCAAAGCTGGCCCAATATCATGAGGTGACCTAAATCAAGGTCCAACTACTCGGTCTAATCGATCAGCTCCCTATAGCCTAACTCGTCAAGTGTCGGTGTCATACGGCCCAATCACGAAGTGTAGTCAAACTGTGCTAGGTCCACCCTAGGGTGTATCAAGCCCTAGGGTGCCAACCCCGGACACACATCAAGCACGCACAGTCTAAACCTACTGGTGCCCGTGTCTGCTTTTTCAACTCCGGACTATGTGCACGACCATAGTCCGCCTGAACCTACACCGGCGCACCTACTCAGCCGTTGTTTTGGTCGCTTACATGTCAGCCCAGTAATCGTGCCCCACCCTAGCCTAGTCCCTAGGGTATCATGATACAACCAAGAGGGTTACTGGTGAAAAGGGCCACGTAACTAGGGTTTCTAACGGGTTAAGCACGGTTAACCCTATCCAATCAAGTATCAAGTTGGTTAAGTGTAACCAAGGTTCATGACTTAACCCCATCAAACCATCGTGCTTAATTGGTTAAGTATTCAAGTGGTCCATGATTTAACCCTATCATGTGGCATTAATTAATTTAATGCACCCAACCTCTCACGTTAGACCTTGTTGTGGTTACTAGTTAAGTCGGGCGGGTCCGGGTAGCTTTCCACCACAACTTAGTCTAAACTCGGGTTTCAAGTGCGACATGACTAACTACTCACATTGTGTCCTATTGCTTGTAGCCACTAGTTAAGCCAGTCGGTTCCGGGTAGATTTATGCTACAAACTCAACCCAACCTCGAGTTGGCCATTCTCATGTTTCTAGAAGTCATGTCCAAGTTCATGTTCATGTTTCAAGCATAATCACATGTCATATTTCATGTCATCTTTTCAAGTCATGTTTTTATGTCATTTTAGTTTACCCATAACGTAGCCCCATCGCATGCAAGTTCGGATAAACGCAAATAGATCTCAAATAGGGGAACTTAGAAGCATGACATAATTAAAAAAGTTTGGCCACAAGTTAAACATGGTGACATATGAGGCAAATGTGTTCATAAACTTGCATATTACATCATAGGCCTCAAAACATGCATGATATCAAACTTTAGCAAATAAGTGAAACATGATCATAGATGATATAGGATGATAGCTAGCGATTCACATATGACATCATATGCAAGATAACATAAGGTTTATGAGAGATCATAAACTTGCATATTACATTATAAGCCTCAAACATGCATGATACCAAACTTTGGCAAATAGGTGAAATATGATCATAAATGACATAGGATGATTGCTAGTGATTCGCATATAACATCATATGCAAGATAACATAAGGTTTATGAGAGTTTCTATGATGCTTTATGCAACATTTCCAATCAAAGCTCATAGCTTTCTATGCACAAAGTCAAGGTGATAGCTTTCCAAACATGAATAGAATAAATCTATGCATAACATGATAAAATCAAAGCACATATCATACTTAGGCCCAAACTCAAACTTGCAACATGTCATATTTAACTTCATAGTTAGAATCTAAGAGTAGTATAGGGCTTACAATGCTATGAAGACTTATAAAATATAAATAAGATTGAGACGAAGCCACTAGCAACTCTAAATCTCCCAAATGACAAGCTCTAATGAAAACCCAAGAAGAAGATCCTTGCTTTGATGAAGAAAGATTGAACTTTGGCCTTGAATCAAGCTTAGAAACTCTCAAACAAGCTTAGGAACTCTCATATGAATGAAGATGGAGGCTATGACAAGAGGGTGGAGGCCATGATTAAACACTTTGGCATAGTTTAGTTGTAGGATTGATTTATGATGATTTAGGCTAGGTATTAGGGTCTTTTTATAGAGTTTAGGATTAGTTTTAGCCATAGGATTAACCCTAAATCAAATCTGAGCCATCAAATCACATCACTAGCCAACAAAACAGGTCCAAACAGCCCAATTAAGTGCACCAGGCCGACCTGGCCGCCCAGGGAGGTCGACCCCCAGGTCGACCCCCGGGTCGACCCTAGTGTCGACCTGGTTGGGGGAGGTCGACCCTAGTGTCGACCCCCCTGTCGACCTGTCTGGGCGGGAATTTTCCCGCCCAGTCTGTTTTGGCTGAATTTAAATTCTAAATTCAATTTCGAACCGTTTTTGAACTTGAAATTTTCTGAAAACTTTGAAGGGCCATATCTTGGTCATACGGACTCCGATTTTCGAAAACTCGGACTCTATTTCGCGTATTTTTCCGAGACAAACGCAATGGTACAGCCCGTTTCCCTTGATTCAGAATTTAACATTTAATTCGGCCTTGATTTATGTTATAACATGTTATTCAAAAATACGGGTTGTTACAGTTTTAAGTGAATATAGAACAGAAAATCACAACAAGACAGATATGAAATAGTACTTGAAAAATTAAAACTTTATTTATTGCAACGGAAGGTAAATATGTTTGGTTACATCACTAAAACCCAAAGACTAAAGTCAAGTACATAATATCCATCATGACAAAATCAGAGTACATAATATAAAAAGCATAATCCCATAAATAGCCATAAAATTGATAGGTTGAGATTTACTTAAGAAATCCAAATCCAAGTGCTCCCAAAGAGATCCAAATCAAGCTTCCCACCCTAAGAACCTAGGGGGGAAGGAAGAAAAGAGGTGGAAATAAAGGGGGTCAGACATAAAGTTTGGCAAGTCTGATAACTCCAACAATATAATTATCAAAGTACCTAGGATAAGACATAAGCTTGGCAAATAAGGAAATGACTGTGAATTAATGGCAAGACCAAGCAACCAAAAATAATAGGATGAGCAAAGATAACGTTAAAGGCGCTTCCTAATCAATATAGGGTAATTACTATACTCTACAGTATTGTACCGTACTGTACTGTACTAACACTAACTGCACCCATACTAGTCACTCTAGAAACTTGATCCCTCTTGACTAAATAGAATGATGATAGCTTCGTGTACTACTAGATGTACCCACTATCCCCACTAGATGTACCCCTTCAATGGTAATTCCATGTACTCCTAGCTGACGTCATAGGTGCCGCCTGCTCCTATCTCCACTATGTGTACCCCTTTAATGATTAATTAATAATGGTAGCTTCGTGTACCCCTAGATGACTACATAGGTGCCGTCTGCTCCTATCTCCACTAGATGTACCCACTACCCTGCCCCATTCGATCGGCTCCCTAACTCGTAGATACCCGTGCTGGTCCCACATTGGGGTGTATCACTCCCCTAAAGTGGCAACCCAATATAACTTAAGGATGCACGACTTATACCCACACGATGCAACAACGTCTTACCTACCAGCCCGGGCCCACACACGCACATGACCCCGTTGGACTTGCGTTGCCACCGCTAACCCATTTTGGCCTCTAACAATTAGGCCCAGTAGGCGTGTCCCGTCCTCGACTTGGGTCGAGCTCACAAAGATACTTAATGGGCTACTGGACTGAAAAGGGCCCCCACCAAGCTTCCCACCTAGGCTTGGTCCCCTCTAATACATCCCACTCAACCCCATGTCTACTTACATGTATAAATTTGGTTAAGTGTTTTCTAATTTAACCTAGTCTCACCCTTTTGTTTAATTAACATGTTGTATTGGTTAAGTCTGTGGGCTTATATACACAAATATTACCCACCTACCCAAGATTTACTTAACCCTCTCACTGGTTCAGACATATTAATTTACGATTAAGTTTGTGGGCCTATATGTACTAATATTACCCACCTACCCAAGATTTACTTAACCCACTCATTCCGTATAACCCAGTTTACTTAACCCCCAACTTAAACTTAAGTTCTTACAATCCCTAGGGATCAGATTTGGTTAAGTAGTCCATTTCATTTACCATGTCCATTTTTAATTAATTAACCAATTAATTAAAACCTTTCCCTTCATAGGTGTCAATACCTATTTTATCCAATAATTTGAATTACATGTCATAATTGTTTATATTCAAATTACTCCATTTTTCTAATCGTATTTCTCATGACATCCTCATGTCACCCACATGTCACCCACTAGATTCCTCATGCCACCCAAGGCACCCACTTAACCCCCTCATGTCCCACTACATATTTACTTTGTGTAACGACCCAAAATTCCGGACCAATTTGAGCTGACCAAAAACACAAGTCCAACCCCAACTATCACGGAAATTCGAACCATTAATAGAAAGAAGTTAGAGGGTGAGGATAGATAAGATAGAAACTTAGAATAGAAGAAGAAGAAGAACACAACATCAGAGTAACACGAATCTCACAGCGGAACGAATAACATATAATATATATAACATAACTTGAAATATACATCTGTACTTGAATATACATCAATATCAAAGTACATCACTTACAACACAGCAGAAATAACTATAGCTATATGATCCTGAAGCCTCCTGCTCCAAGCTCTTCCAGTATATCTGTAAATTCCCGACTACTTGACTGCCCGTACAAATTTAGGCACCCAAGAGTTTAGGGAAAACAAAAAAGTAAACTCCGGGTCAGTCATGGGACTGGTATGAGTAAAAAGTTTAAAACAGTTTCAGAAAACTAAATGATATCTCATAAGACCACGCCGTATAACACGGAACGGGTTTTTCCCTTATGAGAATCCAAACACTTGATTTATCTTTATATCAAAACTCTTTTGATATTATAATAATGTCTAAATCACATAAATAACAATCTAGTAGAATGCTTGCATCTCACGTTCCACATATATATACAATCAAAACCGCAAGCACGTATTGGGTAATGGGTTTCCAACTATGACAAGGTATGGGACCACCTTTCGCTGGTATATCTCTAGAGGAGAATACACCGAGTTCAACAAGAACATCATGCAACTCAGCCACACATTACCGACCACTCATTTCGCTTGAGTGTATCGAATGTATATCACCAACGATTTGGATCAGCAACCGTTTCCCGAATGGGACAGCATCAACAATAGATTTTTAGAAGTAAATGAAACTCTAGATCAGGAGATTATACACCCTAATAGGTGCGACCTACATAGCCATGCTGCTTGCTCGATTTCTGTCATTTACCGGATGTTGAGGCTAGAAGCTACGCTTTATCATCACACCAGATTCACTTCGAATGTCACATCGTCAGATCCATCGAAAATCACTAATTGACGTCTACAACAGTACATTACGTGTCAGCTAAAAGAAGTTTCCTCCTCCGCTTCCACTCTTGGTACAGTTGAAGAAATCAATGTACGTGACCTTTCTGGAAATACTCTGTCAGACATTCATCCATACACGTCACCCAGGAACAGGATGAACTGAAGGTACTATTTCTATTAATAGAAAAAGTCCTTGCACTCTACTCCGTCTTCGATTATCTTTATATAATCTGATTCGCACGCTACTGCCGATATGGAGTGGTTCTTTGGATAATAATCCAACCGGTCTCTCCATATTGACAACGATGGTCAAAACTTCGATAGTCTGTGATTTAACTATCGAAAAAAAAACAAGTGTTTCGATAGTCGATGATTTAACTATCGAATAAAAACAAGTGTCCATCCAAACATCCAACAATCACTGAACCTTTAATTAATATTCCATTAATTAAATCTTTTCTCTATTTCTTATCAATATTTGTTAACCAAATATTTTCAATAACCATATTGGCCTTTTACGTTCTTTGGAAAACATTTCCATATATCGCCTTCTTTTTTTTCTATACTAGGAAATATTCATTATTCTATTTCCAAGCTTTGCACATATTTGGGTTAAAACAGATGTTGTGTAAAACATCGTTACGACCACCCCAAATACAGTATTTAACTAATTCTTATTCCACATTGATCTTCGAGCCTGAATCTTGCTACTTATCGGTATATCATGAAATCAACCAAGTTGGGGTATAATTACCTCTCAGACCTTGACTGAATAACATTTAACGTCAAAACAGACAAGACTACTTACTCGAATAATCAATACCATACAACTGATTATTCACCTTTAAACACATATACACTTCTTCTTCCTATTCTTACTAGTTTTTATTCTAGACTTCCTTTTTGATTATACTATTCTATTTCTAAGTTCGTTTTCTTATCGACTTCTATATATATCGATACGTTGATTTCTAACTATCAAATTATCTTAGAAAAATATTCTATCTCCTTAAATTTCCGGAAAAATTCGCCATAACCTCCTTTGTACCGGGAGCATCGGGAAATTTCAAATAGCTTTCCCGGTCCTTCTCATCTCAAAAAGAAAAAGAAAAAGCCAAGCGGCTAGCCGATACGGCGCATAAAATCTCATATGGAAATTAAATACGTACCTTTTTGTCGGGCATTCTATTTATTTCACTTCTATACTTTATTCCATACCTGTCTCATGTATATCTATACCTGTCCAATCTATTTTAACTATACCAATCGTTTTAACTCAATTTGTTAATTAAATCTATTACTTAACTTTTCAGTCTATTTCACCTTCATATTTGAACATGACATGTTCAAATATATTTTAACTGCATATTAACCAATTCTAATTATACTCATACTCTCGTTTCCTTATCGACTTCTTATTCAAATTCCAATTCAATTCTATTTGAATTCTCTTTATTTAAAACTTCATTTGAATTCTATTTTCAAATTTTATAGTTTAAAGTCCATTTGAATTCTATATTCAAATTCTATAGTTAAACTCCATTTGAATTCTATATTCAAATTCTATTGTTAAAGTCCATTTGAATTCTCTATATTATTTATAAACAACGTTTATAACTTCAATTCAAATCCCACCTTTCCATTTATAAACAAAGTTTATAAATTCGATTCAAAACCCATATTTTCATTTATAAACAACGTTTATAAATTCGATTCAAAACCTATCTTTTCATTTATAAACAACGTTTATAAATTCGATTCAAAACCTATCTTTTCATTTATAAACAACGTTTATAAATTCGATTCAAAACCTATCTTTTCATTTATAAACAACGTTTATAAATTCGATCACTTGTTTTATATACCTTCAAAACAAGTTAATATTTTCTATAGTTTTATTAAAAATTCAAATTCTATTTATAAAAATAGAATTCCCTTTTTAAATATCAAATACCCTTTCCGATATTTTTATGAATCAATATTCAAGCTCTATTGGTATTTTCAACAATCAGACCAACCAATTTTCAATCATTTGATTTTTAACACATCATATAGGAGTATATATGAAATCAAACAAACAACAAGCAGATAATATATTTTTGAGGAATCCAACTGGATTCCTCCAACCTGTTTTCCTGCATCCACAGATGTTAGTCAACATAGTAATACCCATCCTGCTTCGTGGCAGGATATCGCGGTATAGAAGGTCATCCACTAATCATAGCGTGGGGCGTATAGGGTAATCATCCGCTATGAAACTGCGGGCATCCGCTAATGAGACTGCGGGAATCCATCCAATCATCAACCCAATATATATATATATATATATATATATATCCTAAATAACTAATATATATTTTTAACAGCAATAAATAAATATTTAAAGCATCCAACAATCAACACACAAATATTTTTAACGAATAAAAATATTTCTAATTAAACAGGTGAGTGAGATTTACTCACCGTGATTTTTAATTGCAATCTGGCCCAATTTTAAATTTATCGAGCTTTAGCAGATTTCCAAATTCTCTTCAGTTGTCAACATTCCTTGTTACGAGTCTACACGACGGATTTCATGCATTTGGACCTCGTATAAGTGGGGATTTACATTTATAAGATAACGATTTTTGTTATTATTAAATTTGAGTAACTAGTTAAACAAATGATTAAATAAATTCTAAGTATTTAAATTCCCGGTAAAACATATACCTTTTTGTCCTTGCAAATAAAATGATCAACTAGGAAGTAAAGCCCCTACAGCTCCAAATGGATGGAAATCAACCCAACACAGGCATTCTGACAAGCATCTTGCTAGCGAGTTTCCATCTCCTCCTATCACTCACACTACTGCCATGTTATCGCTGCAGCACCCAAATCGTCTTCACCACTCCTGTATACCCTCCTTCTAATCACAACGCCCTCCTCCTAATCACTATCAACCTACCTGCGACATCAATAAAGTGCAATATCCATGTTGTATTTGTTTCCAGAACCATCACAGTTCCGAACCCCCCCTGAACACTCCTCTGTCGAACCAAACAACTTCTTCCATCACCAGGAAACTCGAACTCCCCTTTTTCCTCATGTCCAGATTAGGTTCCCCCAAATCAACATACTGCCGCAACCCCTAACACCAATCCTAACTCCGTTCATGCCCAGAAAATCGAGTAACATGTATTGAAGCCGAACTCCTCCTAAGCTTTACGATAAGGTGCTGCTACTTCTTACGAACACGGGTCTACCCCTAGCTTCGAACCCTGGCTTGCATATCCAAGATCGAACGGTTTCAATTTGGCATCGCGCTTCCTGATGCTTGCGCGAAGAAGAAGATAGAATCGAGCACCCAGGAATTTAAGGGAAAGAGAGATCGAGGGCATCAGTTTGGTTTTAACGAGGGTAGCGACTTTGATTTTGATGGATTCGATTTGCAAATCAAAATGAAGGAGCGGCTTTGAATTTCTTTTATGGGTGAACAAATGGAAAACAAAAAGGCCACGAGTGGGTTTTGGTTTTGTAGACATCAGAGGAGCACCGTTCCTTTAGTTTTGTGGAAGACAAAGGAAGATGTGGCCATATAAGAGTCAAGTATTTTTATTTTATTTAAATTCGTTTTTCAACCGTTGTCCTTTAATTAAAATAAGTTAGGATTCCGAGCTCCTCTCTGAACCCAACAAGTGACAGTTCTATGGTTTAACTACTATTCCGGACATACTGGAATAGGTCACGAAGTTCAATTCGATTGTCTGTGGAAGATGTTTATTTAAATCAATATGAATTAAATTCGAAACAATTTATTTCCTTGATAATAAATTAAGATTATTATCGTTATAAATTTAAATCAATTTTCCAAATAAATCTTTTGAACTGTTTTCAATTCAAATCAAAATTATGAATTCAATCTAAATCCATTTTCGTATTTTGTTATTTTAAATATATTCGATATTAAATCGAAATTGATTATTAAATCGATAACTTAATATAAAATTCCATTTATATTATCCACCCAATATTTAAATTAAATATTAAATATTCAAAAATTAACCCCTAAGGATCCAGGTCATTACAATCTTCCCCACTTAAAATAATTTCGTCCTCGAAATTGCTAAGGTAGAAAAAGTGCTACAAACCCATTAACTTTTCCAAAACTTATTGATGTTGATACTCAACATTTCAAACTTCCTTACGTAACTCTCTTTCGAATAAATCCATAATCGATAACTCCTCCCTTCGAATAACTATATTCGATAATCTATCTTTCGAATAACTAGATTCGAAATCCCTTCTTCGAATAAACTATATTCGATTTACTCTATTCAATTTACTCTATTCAATTTACTCTATTCAATTAACTATATTGGATTTAACTCTATTCGATTAACTCTATCGAATAACTGAATTCGATAACTCCTTCGAATAACCAATATTCTATATCTCACTTCGATTTAACTAATCGATAACTCTTTTCGATTAAACTATAATTGATAACTCATTTCGATTAAACTATAATTGATAACTCCTTCGATTCACTAATAATCGATAATTCCTTTCGAATAAACTATATTCGATAACTCCTTTAATTCTATCCGAGTAAACTAATATTCGATTTAACTCCATTCGCTTGACTCTAGATCACAGCGATCACAATGGTTACGCCTGATTTCCCCAGGAAACATCCGACCGCCCTAGGCTATCTGCAGCCCTGCGAATTACGCTAGCAGTCGTACGAAGTGGCACTTATCCTGAGTAACTATGTTTGACTAACTCTATCTCAATACTATATTCGATCAACTTTAATTGAATAACTATCATTCAATTTAATCCTAATTCGATTAATTATGTTCAATTAACTTTATCTGGTTAACTCTTTATTTGAATAACAAATATTCGATAAATTCTAATTGAATAACTAATATTCAATTAACTCTACGGATTAACCCTAACTGATTAACTCTAACTGGTTAATTCTTACTCTAATCAATTTATTCTAACTCTAATCGATTATTCTTAACTCTAATCGACTTCGCCTATTCGAATAACTCCTATTGGATAACGTTTATTCATTTATATAAAGATGTACTTTTAGTAACGGTTCTTCACTTTATAAATGTTTCTCTTTAATAACGTTACTTCACTTATACAAGTGTTGTGTACCCCTTCTATTTAAAACTATCGGCGTTAAAAACCAATATCTCTTCTCTATATAAGTTCAGACTTATATATTCCATTTATCGAATGATAAATATTTAATTTAATTTATAAACTATTATTTATAAATTAATCTTTTCTATTTATCTGTTAAAAACAGATTCCCATTTTCCATTTTATATTCATCTTCTGAATATTCCTTTGATTAAATTCTATTTATTTAACAAATAGATATCTCATTTATAACATTCTATTTATAAACGTTTTTACAAATATTTCTCCTTCTATTTGTTTGCACATAACTTCCTTTATATTTGCTTTTACAAATATATTTCCTTTTTAACTCTTTTGATTTTTCCTTTATTCACATTCAATTCATATTTCATTCACATTGATTTTACTCAGTTTATCCATTTCGATCCATTTAACTTACTTAAGTTAAATTTAATTTTAATCATCCACATTCCCATTAACTAGTTGCTAATTAACCGTTTTGCCTATTTCACCCTTTTTATTTGAATATCACTTGTTCAAATATGTGTCAAATTAATTATAACTAATCTAATTATATTTTCAACTCGAGTTATATATTCGATTTCGAATATAAATTCTCAATCTCTTTCACTTATCCAAAAACCCAATTTCGATTCAAATTTCCTTTAACTAATTATTTTGCAATTTAGTTAATTCTATTTAACCATTTAAAATATGATTTTTGTCTTAAAAATCATTTCACTTACTTCACTGGAGTTCATATTTATTTTATATCTCCAACCTGGATTTTTCTAATGCCAATTCGGATTTTATTTCCTAAAAATCCTTTTATTTATTTAATTAAACCGTTATGGTTTTATAATGGTTCTGGCGCTGCTTTTCTAAAAATTTGATTTTGACATAACTCAAAATCTATACGACGAAATCTAGATTTTTCTCTTTCATTAGAAAACTATCGTTCAACCGGTCCCGACGATTCTTATTTCAAAGAATTCCGACTTCAATTGAGTTCTGTATACTAAATTGAAGTTCGAATCGCCAATTTACGAACTGCCGCGTTATAGCGAGCTCGTTTTAATTATATTTATAAATATAAACGTTTTAACTTTGTTTATAATAAATTCAACTTCATTCTGATATATTTTTAATATATATCCAATCCATTTCACATAATATTCCCGATCTACTTCTCTTCAAATATTCAAGTCCTATATATTTACAATATTCAAATTCCATTTGAATTTCTTTGTTCAAACTCTATATTATTTCCTTCTATTCAATTTCTATATTGAATTTCTTCTATTCAAATCCTATTTCAATTCCTTATACTCAAATTCTATTTGAATTTCTTATCTTCAATTTCTATTTGAAATCCTTTATTCAAAACCCATTTCAAATCCCTTATTCTAATTCCATTTGAAATCCTTTGAATTCAATTTCTATTTAAATTCATTTATTCAATTTCAAATTTGAAATCCTTTGAATTTAAATTCTATTTAAATCCCTTTGAAATCAAATCCTATTTAAATTTCACTTTGAATTCAAATATTCAACCTCCACTTTATTCTCTTTGAACTTCTATTTAACCAAATTCCATTTGAATTCTAATATTCAAATCTCTATTTGATTTTTATTTATTCAAACTCATTTGAATTCCTTTGAATTCAAATTCCATTTCAATTTTTCTTATACAATTTCTGTTTGAATTTTCTTTATTCAAATTCATTTGAATTCCTTTGAATTCAAATTCCATTTTACTTCTATTTGAATTATATATATATTCAAATTCCTTTATTTTACTTCTATTTGAAATCTATATTTCAATTCCCATTTCAAAATTTCGTTGAAGTCATATAAATATATACATATATTTATATCTATCTCAAATTCAAAACATTTGAATTTTCAAACAACTTGTTTCTTTCAAACAAATTTCCATCAAAACTTTTCTAAGGCAACAATTCATCACTTAGAAACTCGAAAATGAACACTGATGATGTTGCGACCATTATCAGAATTATTTCCCAGCTACTGAATGAGTCCAGTGCTGTATTTCTTTCAAACTCCATTTAGAAAAATATTTTCCAAACTCCCAGGATTTTAAATTCTGAATTCTGGTTGGAATTCAATTTCAATTTATCTCATTTGTATATTTGATTTTATATACAAATCCTATTGGTTATATATAACTATTTCTGTTTTTATAATCTAATTCGATTATAATCCTAACAATCAACCCAACTATTTAAAAACAATATCGTGTCCAATCTTCTGTTTAAGTGTTCATAAATTCCTATCGACTTCGTGGCGTCCCACGATTCGACCAAAATTTATAATCCACTCAACAGACTAGTCAACACAATATAAAACAGTTTTTATATCAAATAACAAGTACGCTCTCTCGTATATATATACACTCAACTCATTCTAGGATACTACTGATCCTATCTCTAATGAGCACAATTTCCACAAGCCTAGGTATTCGCTCAACCTAAGCTTTGATACCAACTGTAACGACCCAAAATTCCGGACCAATTTGAGCTGACCAAAAACACAAGTCCAACCCCAAATATCACGGAAATTCGAACCATTAATAGAAAGAAGTTAGAGGGTGAGGATAGATAAGATAGAAACTTAGAATAGAAGAAGAAGAAGAACACAACATCAGAGTAACACGAATCTCACAGCGGAACGAATAACATATAATATATATAACATAACTTGAAATATACATCTGTACTTGAATATACATCAATATCAAAGTACATCACTTACAACACAGCAGAAATAACTATAGCTATATGATCCTGAAGCCTCCTGCTCCAAGCTCTTCCAGTATATCTGTAAATTCCCGACTACTTGACTGCCCGTACAAATTTAGGCACCCAAGAGTTTAGGGAAAACAACAAAGTAAACTCCGGGTCAGTCATGGGACTGGTATGAGTAAAAAGTTTAAAACAGTTTCGGAAAACTAAATGATATCTCATAAGACCACGCCGTATAACACGGAACGGGTTTTTCCCTTATGAGAATCCAAACACTTGATTTATCTTTATATCAAAACTCTTTTGATATTATAATAATGTCTAAATCACATAAATAACAATCTAGTAGAATGCTTGCATCTCACGTTCCACATATATATACAATCAAAACCGCAAGCACGTATTGGGTAATGGGTTTCCAACTATGACAAGGTATGGGACCACCTTTCGCTGGTATATCTCTAGAGGAGAATACACCGAGTTCAACAAGAACATCTTGCAACTCAGCCACACATGACCGACCACTCATTTCGCTTGAGTGTATCGAATGTATATCACCAACGATTGGGATCAGCAACCGTTTCCCGAATGGGACAGCATCAACAATAGATTTTTAGAAGTAAATGAAACTCTAGATCAGGAGATTATACACCCTAATAGGTGCGACCTACATAGCCATGCTGCTTGCTCGATTTCTGTCATTTACCGGATGTTGAGGCTAGAAGCTACGCTTTATCATCACACCAGATTCACTTCGAATGTCACATCGTCAGATCCATCGAAAATCACTAATTGACGTCTACAACAGTACATTACGTGTCAGCTAAAAGAAGTTTCCTCCTCCGCTTCCACTCTTGGTACAGGTGAAGAAATCAATGTACGTGACCTTTCTGGAAATACTCTGTCAGACATTCATCCATACACGTCACCCAGGAACAGGATGAACTGAAGGTACTATTTCTATTAATAGAAAAAGTCCTTGCACTCTACTCCGTCTTCGATTATCTTTATATAATCTGATTCGCACGCTACTGCCGATATAGAGTGGTTCTTTGGATAATAATCCAACCGGCCTCTCCATATTGGCAACGATGGTCAAAACTTCGATAGTCTGTGATTTAACTATCGAAAAAAAACAAGTGTTTCGATAGTCGATGATTTAACTATCGAATAAAAACAAGTGTCCATCCAAACATCCAACAATCACTGAACCTTTAATTAATATTCCATTAATTAAATCTTTTCTCTATTTCTTATCAATATTTGTTAACCAAATATTTTCAATAACCATATTGGCCTTTTACGTTCTTTGGAAAACATTTCCATATATCGCCTTCTTTTTTTTCTATACTAGGAAATATTCATTATTCTATTTCCAAGCTTTGCACATATTTGGGTTAAAACAGATGTTGTGTAAAACATCGTTACGACCACCCCAAATACAGTATTTAACTAATTCTTATTCCACATTGATCTTCGAGCCTGAATCTTGCTACTTATCGGTATATCATGAAATCAACCAAGTTGGGGTATAATTACCTCTCAGACCTTGACTGAATAACATTTAACGTCAAAACAGACAAGACTACTTACTCGAATAATCAATACCATACAACTGATTATTCACCTTTAAACACATATACACTTCTTCTTCCTATTCTTACTAGTTTTTATTCTAGACTTCCTTTTTGATTATACTATTCTATTTCTAAGTTCGTTTTCTTATCGACTTCTATATATATCGATACGTTGATTTCTAACTATCAAATTATCTTAAAAAAATATTCTATCTCCTTAAATTTCTGGAAAAATTAGCCATAACCTCCTTTGTACCGGGAGCATCGGGAAATTTCAAATCGCTTTCCCGGTCCTTCTCATCTCAAAAAGAAAAAGAAAAAGCCAAGCGGCTAGCCGATACGGCGCATAAAATCTCATATGGAAATTAAATACGTACCTTTTTGTCGGGCATTCTATTTATTTCACTTCTATACTTTATTCCATACCTGTCTCCTGTATATCTATACCTGTCCAATCTATTTTAACTATACCAATCGTCTTAACTCAATTTGTTAATTAAATCTATTACTTAACTTTTCAGTCTATTTCACCTTCATATTTGAACATGACATGTTCAAATATATTTTAACTGCATATTAACCAATTCTAATTATACTCATACTCTCGTTTCCTTATCGACTTCTTATTCAAATTCCAATTCAATTCTATTTGAATTCTCTTTATTTAAAACTTCATTTGAATTCTATTTTCAAATTTCATAGTTTAAAGTCCATTTGAATTCTATATTCAAATTCTATAGTTAAACTCCATTTGAATTCTATATTCAAATTCTATTGTTAAAGTCCATTTGAATTCTCTATATTATTTATAAACAACGTTTATAACTTCAATTCAAATCCCACCTTTCCATTTATAAACAAAGTTTATAAATTCGATTCAAAACCCATATTTTCATTTATAAACAACGTTTATAAATTCGATTCAAAACCTATCTTTTCATTTATAAACAACGTTTATAAATTCGATTCAAAACCTATCTTTTCATTTATAAACAACGTTTATAAATTCGATTCAAATCCTATCTTTTCATTTATAAACAACGTTTATAAATTCGATTCAAAACCTATCTTTTCATTTATAAACAACGTTTGTAAATTCGATCACTTGTTTTATATACCTTCAAAACAAGTTAATATTTTCTATAGTTTTATTAAAAATTCAAATTCTATTTATAAAAATAGAATTCCCTTTTTAAATATCAAATACCCTTTCCGATATTTTTATGAATCAATATTCAAGCTCTAGTGGTATTTTCAACAATCAGACCAACCAATTTTCAATCATTTGATTTTTAACACATCATATAGGAGTATATATGAAATCAAACAAACAACAAACAGATAATATATTTTTGAGGAATCCAGTTGGATTCCTCCAACCTGTTTTCCTGCATCCACAGATGTTAGTCAACATAGTAATACCCATCCTGCTTCGTGGCAGGATATCGCGGTATAGAAGGTCATCCACTAATCATAGCGTGGGGCGTATAGGGTAATCATCCGCTATGAAACTGCGGGCATCCGCTAATGAGACTGCGGGAATCCATCCAATCATCAACCCAATATATATATATATATATCCTAAATAACTAATATATATTTTTAACAGCAATAAATAAATATTTAAAGCATCCAACAATCAACACACAAATATTTTTAACGAATAAAAATATTTCTAATTAAACAGGTGAGTGAGATTTACTCACCGTGATTTTTAATTGCAATCTGGCCCAATTTTAAATTTATCGAGCTTTAGCAGATTTCCAAATTCTCTTCAGTTGTCAACATTCCTTGTTACGAGTCTACACGATGGATTTCATGCATTTGGACCTCGTATAAGTGGGGATTTACATTTATAAGATAACGATTTTTGTTATTATTAAATTTGAGTAACTAGTTAAACAAATGATTAAATAAATTCTAAGTATTTAAATTCCCGGTAAAACATATACCTTTTTGTCCTTGCAAATAAAATGATCAACTAGGAAGTAAAGCCCCTACAGCTCCAAATGGATGGAAATCAACCCAACACAGGCATTCTGACAAGCATCTTGCTAGCGAGTTTCCATCTCCTCCTATCACTCACACTACTGCCATGTTATCGCTGCAGCACCCAAATCGTCTTCACCACTCCTGTATACCCTCCTTCTAATCACAACGCCCTCCTCCTAATCACTATCAACCTACCTGCGACATCAATAAAGTGCAATATCCATGTTGTATTTGTTTCCAGAACCATCACAGTCCCGAACCCCCCCTGAACACTCCTCTGTCGAACCAAACAACCTCTTCCATCACCAGGAAACTCGAACTCCCCTTTTTCCTCATGTCCAGATTAGTTTCCCCCAAATCAACATACTGCCGCAACCCCTAACACCAATCCTAACTCCGTTCATGCCCAGAAAATCGAGTAACATGTATTGAAGCCGAACTCCTCCAAAGCTTTACGATAAGGTGCTGCTACTTCTTACGAACACGGGTCTACCCCTAGCTTCGAACCCTGGCTTGCGTATCCAAGATCGAACGGTTTCAATTTGGCATCGCGCTTCCTGATGCTTGCGAGAAGAAGAAGAGAGAATCGAGCACCCAGGAATTTAAGGGAAAGAGAGATCGAGGGCATCAGTTTGGTTTTAACGAGGGTAACGACTTTGATTTTGATGGATTCGATTTGCAAATCAAAATGAAGGAGCGGCTTTGAATTTCTTTTATGGGTGAACGAATGGAAAACAAAAAGGCCACGAGTGGGTTTTGGTTTTGTAGACATCAGAGGAGCACCGTTCCTTTAGTTTTGTGGAAGACAAAGGAAGATGTGGCCATATAAGAGTCAAGTATTTTTATTTTATTTAAATTCGTTTTTCAACCGTTGTCCTTTAATTAAAATAAGTTAGGATTCCGAGCTCCTCTCTGAACCCAACAAGTGACAGTTCTATGGTTTAACTACTATTCCGGACATACTGGAATAGGTCACGAAGTTCAATTCGATTGTCTGTGGAAGATGTTTATTTAAATCAATATGAATTAAATTCGAAACAATTTATTTCCTTGATAATAAATTAAGATTATTATCGTTATAAATTTAAATCAATTTTCCAAATAAATCTTTTGAACTGTTTTCAATTCAAATCAAAATTATGAATTCAATCTAAATCCATTTTCGTATTTTGTTATTTTAAATATATTCGATATTAAATCGAAATTGATTATTAAATCGATAACTTAATATAAAATTCCATTTATATTATCCACCCAATATTTAAATTAAATATTAAATATTCAAAAATTAACCCCTAAGGATCCGGGTCATTACACTTTGGTTAAGTGTTTCTTAATTTATTACTATCGTAACCCCTGTAGGACCTCTCACATTAGACTGACATTTATGGCTGCTGGATTTGCCGGGCGGGTCCGGGCAGTCTTACACCACAAACGAGCCTAACCTCGTGTCCATACAATTGTTACGCATTTAGTTTGGGCCTTTGACCTCTCACATTGGGCTACCATTTGTGACTGCTGGATTTGCCGGGCGGGTCCGGGCAGTCTTACACCACAAATGAGTCCAACCTCGTGTCTTAGGCAATTAATTATACATAATTAATTTCCCCCAATATTTGAATTACTTTCCCTATTCAAATTACAAATCATTTCCATATTTATTTATGTATAAATATGTCTCCTTAATTATGTCCATAAATATGTCCACTATTTATGGTACATAAATTGTACCAATTTACATCTCAAATTAATTTCATGCCTTTTTTTAGGCATTTCTGCCAATTCCCAATATTTAATATCCCTATTCAAATTCAAATTAATCTATGTCCATAATTAAACTATGTCCATTACTACACATTAATTTTCCAATTAATGCCTTCATTAAATTTTTCGCCTTTTAAGGCAATTCACCTTAATTAATATCTCAAATTCGTTATATGCCTCATTTACATGCCAATTCACATTTATTAACATAATCAATATTTTCATCCCATATTTGGATTAATTATTCCTAATCAAATATGTTAATAAAATTCCAACTATCTTTATGACCATAATTCACATTAATTATGTCCATATATCACTTTGCCAATTAATATCTCAATTTACATATATGCCTCTTTTAAGGCTATTACATGCCAATTCACATTTATTAACATAATCAATATTTTTCCCATAACCCCCGTGGCATCCGTTCGCATAGAATATATGATAGACTAAGAAATAGTCTAACACATGAAAAAGGGGAAAACACCACATATTCACATAACATACAAAATAGGCCTAACTTGCACATGAGCATTTACCACATAACTTGCATAAAATCATAGATCTAAACATAGGCCTAAAAGGTATGAACCTGCATGTTATGAATAAGATTTTCATCACAAAATTTACATAGGCAATAACCACAAACTTGCATAACATGATTCATATTCCAAACTCATATTTTTACATAAACTTGCATATGTGATTTATGCAACATAACAATGGTTTAAATTTACCTCTAAACATATAAACTAGCATGTAAAGATTTAGCATATAACTCATACATGTCATAGCCTAACTTTTGATCTAAAATAGATGTCATAATCTTTACTAACTTGCATGTGATTTATGTCTAAATCAACATCTAAACTTTCATACATACATATGATCTATCATATGAATCAACATAACCAAACTAGCATTTAAACAACATGATGATTTGATTATACATAAGCCAATCATAGAATTACAACATAAATCATAACTTTACAACATGTATGATAACATCACAATTTAACAACATAATCATATCATACGGTCAATAATTCACATCGTATCCATATAATCCACAATTATATCTAATCTTACTTAATTGTAAAGACCCGCAACTTCCCCGTAAAGGAAAGCGTCGGATAGTTCGAGAACAAACCACAACAGAACGCATATAAAAGAACATTTCACTGTATATAACAACAATGCATCAGATTACAAGAATATACAGAGTATAAATGAATATTACACAGAAATATCAGAGATTTAAATTACATTTAAATACATAGCAGCGGAAAATAATACAATACACAACTAGAAGTAGATATGCGGATACAAAGCTTTCCGGATATCATTCCAGCTGTAAACCAGGATCCTGTGAATATAAATCTGCAAAAACCAAAACTACTAGCTGCCCGTGTCAAAATAAGGGCACCCAGAGTATAGGTTAAAACAATAAACTCCAGGTCAGTCATGGGACTGGTGTGAGAACTAAAACAGTTATTATTCTTTATTTTCAAAGTTAGGTAAATCAAGGGACCACGCCGTATAACACGGAACGGGTTTCCTCCCAAGAATACCAGTGCATAAAACAAACAGCGCAATGCTAAATAAAGAAAAATGAAGCTGTTATAAGACCCAGGTCCTATCACACAATGCAACGCAAGCCGGGGGATAGGGTTTTCCCTTATAACAGCCAAAGAATGCTTGATACGTTTAAAACAAATCATTTGATACTATTATAAGTGTATAGTGTATAAAACAACTTCAAATCATAAGTATCAATCATAGGCGGCATGGGTACCATATATCATGTCGCCATATATAGGTTTACAAATAAAACCGCAAATGTCACGTATTTGGAAATTGGATTTCCATCTATGAACCGAGGCAAAAGATAGTCCTCAACCGATTCGAGACGCTCTAGCCCGCCCCTCAGGACCCAGACTCAGGTGGGCCCTTGGATCGTCAGGGCCGGTCCACCGATGTGGATTAAAATGCCTGAACATGCGTTTCCCCGCCCTATGGGGCGTAAACGAGCCAACTAAATGACTCCATCGGTTCGAGAACGACCGATCAATCCGAGGCGCCTCGCAACAACAACAACAACATAAGTCAAACTCGTCAGGGCGTGTAAAACCACTGACGCCACTTCTAGCTAGAAAGAAACGCAAGTCCTCCCTGAGGTCCGTCTCCCGTTTTTGGTTCATACCGGGTGTGAAACTCGCGAATCAAACGTTACACAAAGCTACGCCACAAATGCCGTGCTTTGATCATCACCACAAGACTTTGCTTTTCAACAGAAGCCTCGATCAATTGCCACTTAGGCATGCCACACAGGCAATTCATTCTATGCGTTTGATATCCATCAATATATAACCCCTGAGCTCGTACGTCTCAGAGAAGGGCGTTAAGCAAGAGAATAAATTCCCCGCCGCCAAACAGAAATATATTTAATAGAAATCAATCACACAGACTAAATTCCAATGTTAGACACACAGTCCATTTACAAGTCCGTTCTGGGTCTGAACGAAACCGGAGGCACCTAGTACCCCGCATATCCATCGATCTCCAAGTGCGTCTGGACGATCACTAACTGTTTCCATCTTCTTGGGTGTACAGCCCAATCAAGATCATCAGTTATCACCCAAACGACGTGAAGACCTCCGGTCTTCGACCATCGTCTTCATCTTCGACTTATCGTCGTATCAGTTATTCCGAATGGGATAAACCCGGTCTTTCCGAATAACTCGCGTATATTTTAAATAAGTGTTACACAAACACAACATACGCCTCATTCCAATTCATCAGTCACTAACCGTAAATTAATCAAGAGAATAATTCCCCAAATATTAACCCCGAAGGCCGAAACCAACATCAGATCAATATCCAGAAAACCATTCTGCTTAGCTAACCGCCAGTTAGTTTCTGATTTCACATTCATAGGGAAAGGTTCCCATTAATTTTATGCAAGATAAATTTCTTGAATTTATTCTTTATTCTATTTTGAATATCAATTCAAAACTAGTCGGGATTAGCGAACCTTACCGAAGTAATCATTTGTTTTAATCTCCCAATCCCAACCTATTTATTCCATGAAGTAAAACTGGTAATACTTCATATCTAACACCACAGTGTTATCGGTAAATTCAATTACCATTTCACGTTCAAATCTAATTAAAGATTTAACTATCGCCTGGAGCAAAACTGGTGATACTCCATCCTCGATCATTTCAATCTAATTAAAGATTCATTAAAACTCCACTTAGTTTTAATCGTTAACTGGGTTAAAGAATCAGTGTCATTTAAAACACGGTTCACGATAAACCCAAAGTCACATTCATTAATTATCGGGTTAAAGAACGAGTGTTATTTAAAACACTGTTCACGATAAACCCAAAAATCAATATCAATTCAATTCCAATTAAATATTATTTAATTGGTACACTTCATTAAATCTAAATAAAAAGATTTAATCTTTTCTCAACTGGGTTCAAGAACAGTGTTAGTGAAGACACCATTCACGACAAACCCAAACCATATTTGATATTCAATACAAGGCTCTGAATAGAAAATATATCGGCTTATATTCAATACCAAATTCTACGACTAACAAATGTCGTATTGGAAATAACGATATGAATATATATCTTTCAAATTTCCATAACAACATCCGTATAATCACGAATTCCAACATCGAAATATTCCGAAGACAATTTCGATTCAAATCCACTCCAATGCAATCATTGGAAATTTTGGTTATTTTCAAAACCATTTCAAATTCAATTCATTTATTTAAAAATAAATAGAATTATAATTCTAGTTCAAAACTAGTTCATTTCGATAAAAATCTATTTTTATCTTTTCAAATATGGAGTTTTTCACCCCAAATCTTTCTAAATCATTTCTTATGATTTTACACAAATTATTACTACTTTTAATAATTTTATCAAGGCCCGTACAGTCGATTTCCATCAATGGCCATCGAACTGCACTTACAGCGACCTTTTTCGAATTTGATTTGGACGTATCTCCAAATCCAACCGTTAGATTTCAAATTTCCAATATTCGTTAGAAATCTCTTTTCGATACGAACCCAACGGTTCCGGTTTTAGGAGAATCCGACGGTCGGATCTCCCGTACTGTCCGCTTGAAATAAATGGTCGAAATTCACGAACTGCCGCGGCGCGGCGCGTTCTATTCAGGCCATTATATTATATATATAATATATATATTTCGTCGATTTCTATTTAAAACGAATTATATAAATAGTTTTAAAATTCGTTTCAAAATCTATTTCAACTTCCATTTCAATTCAAAGCAAAATTGAATTCTTCTTTATAAATTCGTTTCAAAATTCATTTCTATTCAATTTGCTTTCAATTCAATTTGAATTCATTTCAATTTGCTTTCAATTCAATTTGAATTCGTTTTCAATTCAATTCACTTTGAATTCGTTTTCAATTCAATTCATTTCGAAATCGTTTTCAATTCAATTCATTTCGAAATCGTTATATATTCAATTCATTTCGAAATCGTTATATATTCAATTCATTTCGAAATCGTTATATATTCAATTCATTTCGAAATCGTTATATATTCAATTCATTTCGAAATCGTTATATATTCAATTCATTTCGAAATCGTTATATATTCAATTAATTTTGAAATCGTTATATATTCAATTCATTTCGAAATCGTTATATATTCAATTCATTTCGAAATCGTTATATATTCAATTCATTTCGAAATCGTTATACATTCAATTCATTTCGAAATCGTTATATATTTAATTCATTTCGAAATCGTTATATATCGATATAAATATCGTTCACGTCAAAATGGCGTCAATCTAATCAACACGGCTTCATAAATTTCTATTTTCAAATATTCTATTTCAAATATTTCTTTTTCAAAATAGTTGTTATTATCAAGATATTTCGTTCAACACATGACCAATCTCAATGAATGAGTACTGTCAACACATGAACTTTTATTTTATATCGATAAAGGTGTAAATTTTATTACTAAAATATTTCGTTCAACACATGACCAATCTCAATGAATGAGTACTGTCAACACATGAACTTTTATTTTATAATTTTCTTTATTTTCTAAATTGGAATGAGGCCCAATCAATTACCATATAAAGTTAATTATATGGATTTTCATACAACACATGTATATAATAGCATTGAAAAATAATCAATCATCAACCAAAGTGCACTACACTGTATAAGCATCAAATATAGATATCTAACGCTTATAACAGCCTGTCAATCAATCGATCGACATATTTAATCAATCAGGATGAGTGAACTGCATATTTCATCCTAACACCCGTGTAGGGTTTCAAACAATCAAACAAATATTTTATTTGTGCAGTTGGGCGATGTGTAAAATTTATCGACCCAATCAATGTCAGTCAAATAGGTGTACATAAACAAACCGTCTGGTTTGTAAATGAATATTCTATTTTATCCGCATTCACGTTAAAAATTATATTTTTAACGATAAAACATTTTATTTCAACATATGAATTTCTATCCAGTTCATTCCTTAAATAAAATGATATTTTATTTTTCTAACTTATTTTAGAAAATTTCGGCGGCATAACGGCACGATACTAGAAACGGGACGAGGCCTAGCCTTATCCCCGGTCTAGTGAAGGCCCACACCATTCACACATCAATCAAATCACTTTTGTTATGCAAACCACAAAATTTGGAGGAAGGGTCTAACCTAGCCTTACTCCTTCGCCTTATAACGGCGCACGTCTAATCCTAACCCATTTATCGATTCGATTTTCCACACCACAAACCACATTCAAACCAATATCGCAGTCAATCACCAAACAACCAAACAAACAAGTCCATGGTCTGTGGACGATTGTGTCGGGTGCTACTAAACACCGTCTGCATCCTAGTATATATATATATATATATATATATAACTAGAAAATAAATTGAAGAGTGAGAAATTCTCACAAATAGCTATCCAAGCTCCACGGCTCTTCATTTGCAGAAGTCTTCGTCGTTTCGCCTTTTTGTGACCTTCGTTGCTGCTTTCACTACATACGTAAAAATCACATTTTTACTTCGCTATTCAATATATAAAAATCGAATTTTTACTTCGATGTTCAATATATAAAAATCATATTTTTCTATCGAAGTTCAATATATAAAAATTCTATTTTTCTATCGAAGTTTAACATATAAAAATCACATTTTTATCTCGAAGTTTAACATATAAAAATCACATTTTTATCTCGAAGTTTAACATATAAAAATCACATTTTTATCTCGAAGTTTAACATATAAAAATCACATTTTTATTTTCCAAACAACGCTATAAATTTCTTATTTTAAAATTACTGTAAATTTCAATTTTAAAACACTGCTATTTTTATTTCATAAAAACTATGTTATTTTATTCTAAATACACTACTTTTCCCTATTTTTAAAACTTTGCAAATTCAAATTCTATTTATATTCTATATGTATTTTCAAAATAAATTCTTTTACAAATTCTATTTATATTTTTATTTTAAAGACCCTATATTTTCAGATTTAAAAACAATTTATTTTCAGCTTTTAAAAACAATATATTTTCAAATTTAAAAACAATTTATTTTCAGCTTTAAAAACAATATATTTTCAAATTTAAAAACAATTTATTTTCAGCTTTAAAAACAATATATTTTCAAATTTAAAAACAATTTATTTTCAAATTTAAAAACAATATATTTTCAAATTTAAAAACATTTTATTTTCAAATTTAAAAACAATTTATTTTCAAAACAATTTTCTTTTTTTACTGATTTTTTTTTTACTGAATTTAAACTGATTCTTAAACTGAATTTACATACTAAAGAGAACAATTAGAAATAAAACCTTTTCTTCCCAGACTAACCGCAGCCGACGTCCTCTTATTGGAGCTCGCCCCTTAGGGTTCCTCCTTGCCACGTCATCGCTGCACCGGAGGTTCATCAACGGGCGGCGCTCGAAGCGCCGGAAGGCTCTCCCCCCCACGCCAACGATGGCAAGCCACTCGGTGGCCCCACCTGCTTGAATACCGGGCCCGAAGTCGGCTCTTTTGAGTATGAATTCCAAACGATTCAAGCAACGAGAAATGATCAACCTAGTATAGATTAGAAGAGCGCGAAGAGGGCTTTGATTTTCATGTATCATCTTGTTGAATTAACGATCTGATTTGGTGAAATTTTGAGGAGAACAAGCCAACGATTTCAGCCGTATATAAGAAGATGGCGGCTGTTGAGAAATGCTAGGGTCTAGTTGAGTTGGTTTGTATTTATATAAATTTATTTATTATTATTTTATTCATTTAATTTCAAAAGTTCATGTTTATCCATACGAACTCCAAACGAATCCCAACGACTGTCGCCCCTAGCTAATTACCCCTATTTCGAACACAATGGGATATGTATCGCAAGCTGATTCGATATTTACAATCAGTTTCCATTGAATTTACATTTAAATCTATATATTGAATTTTAAACGTACATTTCAAATTACTGGGGTCACATACTAACTAGAAAAATTCCAGAAAAATATTTTCTAGCTTCGTATTGACGATACGGTCCTAACAAAACTAGTTTCGTCGAATTCTGAGACCGTTGGAAAAATGGCCAATTTCCAGTCGATTAAAATCAACTGAAATGGTCAAAACACGTTTTCCTTTGCCACGCTCGCATATTGATTCAAAAAATTATGAAATTTGGAATCTAGCAATAACTTAACATCACGGACCCAACAAAACTGGTTTCGTTGAAATCCGAGGTCGTTTGCAAAATTGCTATTTTTAAGGGCCTTATATATATAAAAATATATATAAATTCCACAGCGACTATTTCTAATTTTAAACTGGACATATCTTATCATTTCTAAGATGAAATCTCAGTTTGTTAACTTCATTACAAAGATATAGTTATACAGATTCAAATATTTCTTGTTTCGTTCAATTCTGACTTATATTGAATTCTGTATATTCATTTGAAATTAGAAATCGAATTTTCGAACTACCGCGCCATTTTCAATTCCTTTTATAATTATTATATATTCTAACGACGACGTATATAATATATACGTTCTAATTATATTCAAAATAAATTTCACGTCGATATTATTTAAAATAATTCATTTTAAATAATCAAAATTCGCTAAAATTGCCAAAATAAAAATTTTAAACTGGCCCAGATTTTCGGGTTGTTACAATCTCCCCTACTTAAAACTTTTCGTCCCCGAAAAGGAACAAAGTCGAAAGTGGTTTGATTATTCAACTCTACGTTCGATCTGGCTTTCATTCTCCAACTCTTTAGTTTCTGAGAATTTTCAAATTTTCAAAAATTTGGCTAACACCCTAAATTTTCGAAAAATTTCGCCATAACCTCCCCTGCACCGGGAGCATCGGGGAATTTCAAATAGCTTCCCCGGTCCTTCAGATCTCAAAAAGAAAAAGCCAAGCGGCTAGCCAATAGGCTCATAAAATCATCATCACCCAAACAAAACAGTAAATTATGTAATAAACAAGTACCTATTTGTCGGGCAAACAAATTTTATTCTCTGGCTCTAGCCTCCTTGCTATGACCTGTTCAATATAAGTATATGTATATGCAAGCAAATGCGACCAATTTTCAATACAATTCAATATTTGTTTCAATTAGGCTAAATGGTTCACAATTATCAAACAACTAAACAAACAACACAAACATCAATCAATTAGTGAATTAGAGTTTCAAATTCATAATTTTGATACATATACTGAAAATCTTGTTTTTGATGCCAATTCACAACAAAGTGTTCTAGCTATATAAGATTTGGTTCTCACACCAGTCTAATGGAAATATATAGATATCACACTTTCGTCACTCGAAAATAAATGCTGGTGATGGTATACTTCATCATCAGGACCGTGTCCGGGCAACTAGAGTGTGATTCTATACCTATCCAATATATTAAAATTTCGAATACACGCGGATCAGACGTATACGCAAAATCTATATATACTGGATTGTCCACATCAATATAAATAAATAACCAGATACGTATAGTTGATTTAGATTTTCAAAACAAAAATTGTTTTCATTTGAAAAATATACTCTTCACACTCGTTCTAGGATACTACTGATCCTATCTCTAACGAGTCATCCTAATTGGATATTACTAATCCAATATCTGATGAATTCTTTCGTATGGTTCTAATGTGCCTTGTTCTCTGAGCTTTGTAAACCAAAGCTCTGATACCAACTGTAAAGACCCGCAACTTCCCCGTAAAGGAAAGCGTCGGATAGTTCGAGAACAAACCACAACAGAACGCATATAAAAGAACATTTCACTGTATATAACAACAATGCATCAGATTACAAGAATATACAGAGTATAAATGAATATTACACAGAAATATCAGAGATTTAAATTACATTTAAATACATAGCAGCGGAAAATAATACAATACACAACTAGAAGTAGATATGCGGATACAAATCTTTCCGGATATCATTCCAGCTGTAAACCAGGATCCTGTGAATATAAATCTGCAAAAACCAAAACTACTAGCTGCCCGTGTCAAAATAAGGGCACCCAGAGTTTAGGTTAAAACAATAAACTCCAGGTCAGTCATGGGACTGGTGTGAGAACTAAAACAGTTATTATTCTTTATTTTCAAAGTTAGGTAAATCAAGGGACCACGCCGTATAACACGGAACGGGTTTCCTCCCAAGAATACCAGTGCATAAAACAAACAGCGCAATGCTAAATAAAGAAAAATGAAGCTGTTATAAGACCCAGGTCCTATCACACAATGCAACGCAAGCCGGGGGATAGGGTTTTCCCTTATAACAGCCAAAGAATGCTTGATACGTTTAAAACAAATCATTTGATACTATTATAAGTGTATAGTATATAAAACAACTTCAAATCATAAGTATCAATCATAGGCGGCATGGGTACCATATATCATGTCGCCATATATAGGTTTACAAATAAAACCGCAAATGTCACGTATTTGGAAATTGGATTTCCATCTATGAACCGAGGCAAAAGATAGTCCTCAACCGATTCGAGACGCTCTAGCCCGCCCCTCAGGACCCAGACTCAGGTGGGCCCTTGGATCGTCAGGGCCGGTCCACCGATGTGCATTAAAATGCCTGAACATGCGTTTCCCCGCCCTATGGGGCGTAAACGAGCCAACTAAATGACTCCATCGGTTCGAGAACGACCGATCAATCCGAGGCGCCTCGCAACAGCAACAACAACATAAGTCAAACTCGTCAGGGCGTGTAAAACCACTGACGCCACTTCTAGCTAGAAAGAAACGCAAGTCCTCCCTGAGGTCCGTCTCCCGTTTTTGGTTCATACCGGGTGTGAAACTCGCGAATCAAACGTTACACAAAGCTACGCCACAAAGGCCGTGCTTTGATCATCACCACAAGACTTTGCTTTTCAACAGAAGCCTCGATCAATTGCCACTTAGGCATGCCACACAGGCAATTCATTCTATGCGTTTGATATCCATCAATATATAACCCTTGAGCTCGTACGTCTCAGAGAAGGGCGTTAAGCAAGAGAATAAATTCCCCGCCGCCAAACAGAAATATATTTAATAGAAATCAATCACACAGACTAAATTCCAATGTCAGACACACAGTCCATTTACAAGTCCGTTCTGGGTCTGAACGAAACCGGAGGCACCTAGTACCCCGCATATCCATCGATCTCCAAGTACGTCTGGACGATCACTAACTGTTTCCATCTTCTTGGGTGTACAGCCCAATCAAGATCATCAGTTATCACCCAAACGACGTGAAGACCTCCGGTCTTCGACCATCGTCTTCATCTTCGACTTATCGTCGTATCAGTTATTCCGAATGGGATAAACCCGGTCTTTCCGAATAACTCGCGTATATTTTAAATAAGTGTTACACAAACACAACATACGCCTCATTCCAATTCATCAGTCACTAACCGTAAATTAATCAAGAGAATAATTCCCCAAATATTAACCCCGAAGGCCGAAACCAACATCAGATCAATATCCAGAAAACCATTCTGCTTAGCTAACCGCCAGTTAGTTTCTGATTTCACATTCATAGGGAAAGGTTCCCATTAATTTTATCCAAGATAAATTTCTTGAATTTATTCTTTATTCTATTTTGAATATCAATTCAAAAGTAGTCGGGATTAGCGAACCTTACCGAAGTAATCATTTGTTTTAATCTCCCAATCCCAACCTATTTATCCCATGAAGTAAAACTGGTAATACTTCATATCTAACACCACAGTGTTATCGGTAAATTCAATTACCATTTCACGTTCAAATCTAATTAAAGATTTAACTATTGCCTGGAGCAAAACTGGTGATACTCCATCCTCGATCATTTCAATCTAATTAAAGATTCATTAAAACTCCACTTAGTTTTAATCGTTAACTGGGTTAAAGAATCAGTGTCATTTAAAACACGGTTCACGATAAACCCAAAGTCACATTCATTAATTATCGGGTTAAAGAACGAGTGTTATTTAAAACACTGTTCACGATAAACCCAAAAATCAATATCAATTCAATTCCAATTAAATATTATTTAATTGGTACACTTCATTAAATCTAAATAAAAAGATTTAATCTTTTCTCAACTGGGTTCAAGAACAGTGTTAGTGAAGACACCATTCACGACAAACCCAAACCATATTTGATATTCAATACAAGGCTCTGAATAGAAAATATATCGGCTTATATTCAATACCAAATTCTACGACTAACAAATGTCGTATTGGAAATAACGATATGAATATATATCTTTCAAATTTCCATAACAACATCCGTATAATCACGAATTCCAACATCGAAATATTCCGAAGACAATTTCGATTCAAATCCACTCCAATGCAATCATTGGAAATTTTGGTTATTTTCAAAACCATTTCAAATTCAATTCATTTATTTAAAAATAAATAGAATTATAATTCTAGTTCAAAACTAGTTCATTTCGATAAAAATCTATTTTTATCTTTTCAAATATGGAGTTTTTCACCCCAAATCTTTCTAAATCATTTCTTATGATTTTACACAAATTATTACTACTTTTAATAATTTTATCAAGGCCCGTACAGTCGATTTCCATCAATGGCCATCGAACTGCACTTACAGCGACCTTTTCGAATTTGATTTGGACGTATCTCCAAATCCAACCGTTAGATTTCAAATTTCCAATATTCGTTAGAAAGCTCTTTTCGATACGAACCCAACGGTTCCGGTTTTAGGAGAATCCGACGGTCGGATCTCCCGTACTGTCCGCTTGAAATAAATGGTCGAAATTCACGAACTGCCGCGGCGCGGCGCGTTCTATTCAGGCCATTATATTATATATATAATATATATATTTCGTCGATTTCTATTTAAAACGAATTATATAAATAGTTTTAAAATTCGTTTCAAAATCTATTTCAACTTCCATTTCAATTCAAAGCAAAATTGAATTCTTCTTTATAAATTCGTTTCAAAATTCATTTCTATTCAATTCAAATTTCAATTCAATTTGAATTCATTTCAATTTGCTTTCAATTCAATTTGAATTCGTTTTCAATTCAATTCACTTTGAATTCGTTTTCAATTCAATTCATTTCGAAATCGTTTTCAATTCAATTCATTTCGAAATCGTTTTCAATTCAATTCATTTCGAAATCGTTATATATTCAATTCATTTCGAAATCGTTATATATTCAATTCATTTCGAAATCGTTATATATTCAATTCATTTCGAAATCGTTATATATTCAATTCATTTCGAAATCGTTATATATTCAATTAATTTCGAAATCGTTATATATTCAATTCATTTCGAAATCGTTATATATTCAATTCATTTCGAAATCGTTATATATTCAATTCATTTCAAAATCGTTATATATTCAATTCATTTCGAAATCGTTATATATTTAATTCATTTCGAAATCGTTATATATCGATATAAATATCGTTCACGTCAAAATGGCGTCAATCTAATCAACACGGCTTCATAAATTTCTATTTTCAAATATTCTATTTCAAATATTTCTTTTTCAAAATAGTTGTTATTATCAAGATATTTCGTTCAACACATGACCAATCTCAATGAATGAGTACTGTCAACACATGAACTTTTATTTTATATCGATAAAGGTGTAAATTTTATTACTAAAATATTTCGTTCAACACATGACCAATCTCAATGAATGAGTACTGTCAACACATGAACTTTTATTTTATAATTTTCTTTATTTTCTAAATTGGAATGAGGCCCAATCAATTACCATATAAAGTTAATTATATGGATTTTCATACAACACATGTATATAATAGCATTGAAAAATAATCAATCATCAACCAAAGTGCACTACACTGTATAAGCATCAAATATAGATATCTAACGCTTATAACAGCCTGTCAATCAATCGATCGACATATTTAATCAATCAGGATGAGTGAACTGCATATTTCATCCTAACACCCGTGTAGGGTTTCAAACAATCAAACAAATATTTTATTTGTGCAGTTGGGCGATGTGTAAAATTTATCGACCCAATCAATGTCAGTCAAATAGGTGTACATAAACAAACCGTCTGGTTTGTAAATGAATATTCTATTTTATTCGCATTCACGTTAAAAATTATATTTTTAACGATAAAACATTTTATTTCAACATATGAATTTCTATCCAGTTCATTCCTTAAATAAAATGATATTTTATTTTTCTAACTTATTTTAGAAAATTTCGGCGGCATAACGGCACGATACTAGAAACGGGACGAGGCCTAGCCTTATCCCCGGTCTAGTGAAGGCCCACGCCATTCACACATCAATCAAATCACTTTTGTTATGCAAACCACAAAATTTGGAGTAAGGGTCTAACCTAGCCTTACTCCTTCGCCTTATAACGGCGCACGTCTAATCCTAACCCATTTATCGATTCGATTTTCCACACCACAAACCACATTCAAACCAATATCGCAGTCAATCACCAAACAACCAAACAAACAAGTCCATGGTCTGTGGACGATTGTGTCGGGTGCTACTAAACACCGTCTGCATCCTAGTATATATATATAACTAGAAAATAAATTGAAGAGTGAGAAATTCTCACAAATAGCTATCCAAGCTCCACGGCTCTTCATTTGCAGAAGTCTTCGTCGTTTCGCCTTTTTGTCACCTTCGTTGCTGCTTTCACTACATACGTAAAAATCACATTTTTACTTCGCTATTCAATATATAAAAATCGAATTTTTACTTCGATGTTCAATATATAAAAATCATATTTTTCTATCGAAGTTCAATATATAAAAATTCTATTTTTCTATCGAAGTTTAACATATAAAAATCACATTTTTATCTCGAAGTTTAACATATAAAAATCACATTTTTATCTCGAAGTTTAACATATAAAATCCACATTTTTATTTTCCAAACAACGCTATAAATTTCTTATTTTAAAATTACTGTAAATATCAATTTTAAAACACTGCTATTTTTATTTCATAAAAACTATGTTATTTTATTCTAAATACGCTACTTTTCCCTATTTTTAAAACTTTGCAAATTCAAATTCTATTTATATTCTATATGTATTTTCAAAATAAATTCTTTTACAAATTCTATTTATATTCTTATTTTAAAGACCCTATATTTTCAGATTTAAAAACAATTTATTTTCAGCTTTTAAAAACAATATATTTTCAAATTTAAAAACAATTTATTTTCAGCTTTAAAAACAATATATTTTCAAATTTAAAAACAATTTATTTTCAGCTTTAAAAACAATATATTTTCAAATTTAAAAACAATTTATTTTCAAATTTAAAAACAATATATTTTCAAATTTAAAAACAATTTATTTTCAAATTTAAAAACAATTTATTTTCAAAACAATTTTCTTTTTTTACTGATTTTTTTTTTACTGAATTTAAACTGATTCTTAAACTGAATTTACATACTAAAGAGAACAATTAGAAATAAAACCTTTTCTTCCCAGACTAACCGCAGCCGACGTCCTCTTATTGGAGCTCGCCCCTTAGGGTTCCTCCTTGCCACGTCATCGCTGCACCGGAGGTTCATCAACGGGCGGCGCTCGAAGCGCCGGAAGGCTCTCCCCCCCCCCCTCACGCCAACGATGGCAAGCCACTCGGTGGCCCCACCTGCTTGAATACCGGGCCCGAAGTCGGCTCTTTTGAGTATGAATTCCAAACGATTCAAGCAACGAGAAATGATCAACCTAGTATAGATTAGAAGAGCGCGAAGAGGGCTTTGATTTTCATGTATCATCTTGTTGAATTAACGATCTGATTTGGTGAAATTTTGAGGAGAACAAGCGAACGATTTCAGCCGTATATAAGAAGATGGCGGCTGTTGAGAAATGCTAGGGTCTAGTTGAGTTGGTTTGTATTTATATAAATTTATTTATTATTATTTTATTCATTTAATTTCAAAAGTTCATGTTTATCCATACGAACTCCAAACGAATCCCAACGACTGTCGCCCCTAGCTAATTACCCCTATTTCGAACACAATGGGATATGTATCGCAAGCTGATTCGATAGTTACAATCAGTTTCCATTGAATTTACATTTAAATCTATATATTGAATTTTAAACGTACATTTCAAATTACTGGGGTCACATACTAACTAGAAAAATTCCAGAAAAATATTTTCTAGCTTCGTATTGACGATACGGTCCTAACAAAACTAGTTTCGTCGAATTCTGAGACCGTTGGAAAAATGGCCAATTTCCAGTCGATTAAAAACAACTGAAATGGTCAAAACACGTTTTCCTTTGCCACGCTCACATATTGATTCGAAAAATTATGAAATTTGGAATCTAGCAATAACTTAACATCACGGACCCAACAGAACTGGTTTCGTCGAAATCCGAGGTCGTTTGCAAAATTGCTATTTTTAAGGGCCTTATATATATAAAAATATATATAAATTCCACAGCGACTATTTCTGATTTTAAACTGGACATATCTTATCATTTCTAAGATGAAATCTCAGTTTGTTAACTTCATTACAAAGATATAGTTATACAGATTCAAATATTTCTTGTTTCGTTCAATTCTGACTTATATTGAATTCTGTATATTCATTTGAAATTAGAAATCGAATTTTCGAACTACCGCGCCATTTTCAATTCCTTTTATAATTATTATATATTCTAACGACGACGTATATAATATATACGTTCTAATTATATTCAAAATAAATTTCACGTCGATATTATTTAAAATAATTCATTTTAAATAATCAAAATTCGCTAAAATTGCCAAAATAAAAATTTTAAACTGGCCCAGATTTTCGGGTTGTTACAATAATTTAATAATTATCTTGATTAGAGAAATCGAACTTGCCTTTCGTGGTTAAAGAATTATGAACAATTGATCAAACTTGATGCAGAATTGTTGTAGCGACGTTAGTTGATTCGTTGTTGAAGCTCTAAGCTTGAATTAGGTTGAATTGATTAGCTATCTTCCTCTTTAGTTGGCGGCGGCTACACTGAGTTCCACGGCGACGGCATAACGGCTTTAGTTTCAATTTTAATTAGGTTTAGGGTTAGCATTAGGATGTATTTATAGGTGTAGGAAGTTATTCAGGACCATTAGATTAACCCTGAACCATGAGAACCAACCAAATGAAAAATCTGCATTTGAGCGAATCGGCCCACGGGTTGACAGCCAAACACCCTGGATTAACCCCTAGTCGACCCAGCGGAGCTTGGGTCGACCTCAAAAATGGGCCGGTTCGGTCATTCCCCCCTCCCAATTCGCTGTTTTGGACTTTTTCGCATGTTTATTTATTTAATTTTCAATTTATATATATATATATATATATATATATATATATATCAATATATATATTTCTCTGTGCAACCCATTTCACTTAATTCTTTTCTAAAAATTAAGTATACTTTAATTTGTGAATTTTAATGTTATAAAATTACGGGGTGTTACATTGAATATAGGGAAATAGGAGATAAGTAAATTAATGAAATAAAGAGATAAAGGTTGAATGATAATTGATCGATATAATTTCCTCCTGGAAATAATGTCGTTGTTTGCACACCTGTTTTCCTTTGATGGTTAAATCACAGACTATCAAAGTTTTGACCATTTTAACGTTGTTAATATGGAGAGACCAGCTGGATTATTATCCAAAGAACCACTCTGTATTGGCATAAACGTTGCGAATCATATATGCCAAGGATAATTGAAGACGGAGTAAAGTGCAAGGGCTATTGTATAAGTCTTAGATAACAGTGCCAAAGATGGATGTACTGAACAGTGCCTTCGGTTCATCCTGTTCCTGGATGACTTGTATGGACGGATGTCTGATAGAGTATTTCCAGACGATTATGTTTATTGATTTCTCCAACCGTACCAAGAGTGGAAGCGGAGAAGGAAACTTCTTTTAGCTGACACGTAATGTATGGTTGTAGACGTAAATCGGTGATTTGATGGATTTGACGATGTGACTGTAACACCCTGTATATTCTATAACAGTTAAATTCATAAATTAAAGTATAATTAATTCTAATGAAAGAATTAAGGGAAATGGCTTACGCCATTGCGTTCGTCTCGGAATTCTGGTTAAGATAGAGTCCGAGTTTCCGTGAAACGGACTCCGTATGAAGGAGTTACGACCTCCGGAAGTTTCAGAATAAATTTGAATTCAAAAACAGCTCAGATCACGTTTAAAATTTGAAAATCGAGTTCAAACCGGGCTGGGCAGGAAAACTCCCGCCCAGTGACCAGGTCGACACTAGTGTCGACTGGGCAGTCGACCTGGCCGCCCCAGGTCGACTACGCAGTCGACTTGGGTGTCGACCTACAGGTCGACTTGCCTGGTCGTCCTAACTAGGTGGGTCTGACCCTGGTTCGACTTTTGGTGTGCTGTACGGTCTGATTTTCCTCCCTGCTTGCATCTGACGGCTCAAACTACTTGAAAAACTCTATAAATGCACTCTAAGACTCAACTAATTCACATAAGAAAATTAGAGAGGAGACGTCATGCCGTCGGGAAGGATTTGATCGTAGCCGCCAAGAATCAAACTAAGAAGCAAACTAAAGTCTAATCAAATCAATCAACAAATTGCTTCCCAAAGGAGAGCATCTCGAAATTCAGAAAACAGAAAACAAGAATTCGTCACACGTTGTAAGTATAGTGGTCTTTCAGAATCTGAATAAAATTATGATGTGATACGATGTAATTGAGAATAGAATTGTATTATTGCGCCATGATGTAAATTCTATGTATTGTAATGTTCTATCGTGATTTTGTGTATTGATATTTGTGGCATAAATCGATCGATGCAAGTTTGTTGGAAAATTGTATATGAAAGTATTATCACTTGCAAGTTTGTGGCTAGGATTGGGTCCCTTTATGTTTACGTTGATATCATGGACTATATACTTATGTAAACATGTTATAGATCTGTGATCTTTTATGCCTACATGACTCAAGGCCTATATATACATCTTAGATTCATCACAAGTATAATTGGATTAATATTAAGTATTAATTGGGTTACACGAATTATGCTAGTATCATGTTAAAATGGGCTGCTTGTTTTAAAGTTAGTTTACACCTTTGGGTTATGATAAAAAGTGGACATCTTATGAACATGTAACATGCTAGTTTAATGTTTGACATTATGCCTAGTTATATATGTTTAAACTCACGTCTAGGCAAATCCAAAGTTATGCTATTTCACATGTCACCTACTTAGTCATATGCCTATTTGAATGCAAGTTCATATGATCAAATGTTTATGTTAGTTGAATCGCCAAATTGCAAGTTCATGCGTTACACACCTTTTATGTGACATAGAAATATTACATGTTCTTGACTTCCCCTTTTTCTCACGTTTATCAAGTTGGGCTGAATTGTGTCGAGCCCAACATTAATACGTTCAAACGGGGGTAATAGCGTTGGGTGTGAAACATGATAAAAATATATATGTTGGCATGTTTGGCGCATGCCAACGACTGTGATATTATAGCGGTATAAATTGTTATACCTAAAAATGAAGAACATGAAATTTACATATTAAATTGAATGGTGAAATGTAAATTTAGAAAATACGACATGTTTAACCTGAGGTTGGATTGAGTTGTGACGTAAATCTGCCCGGACCTGCCCGGCTGTCTAGTAGTCACAACAATACCTATCCAATGTGGGTGGTTAAACATTGAGCCCAATGAAGACCCGAGGTTAGACTGAACTACGGTGTAAACCTGCCCGGAACCAACCGGCACATCCAGTAACCGTGCGATATCTATCTAATGTGAGTGGTCGGTGCTCTAAAAGGATAAGGACAGGTGGTAGGGTTAAGTCAATTGAAAACACTTAACCAAAGATTCAACATGTTAACAAATATTGATGGGTGGGGTTAGGTATATACAGACATTTAACCACTTAACATGTTTGACTAGAAAACCCTGGTAATGTAGGGACCCGTTTCAGCAGTAACCCAATTTAGGTATCAACGGTACCCTGAAACTAGGCAGGGTGGGGCACGATTACTGGGCTGAATGTAAGCGGTCAAATAACGGCAATTGTTGGGTGCACAGTGTAGGTCTAACGGTGTGTGGTCGTGCATGCACTCCGGAGCAGACAAGCAGGGCACTGGGGGCACCAGTAGTATAACCTATGTCTTCTAGTAATTGTGTCGGGGCCGCCACCATGGGTCTTGATACACCCCATGGTGGGACCAACATAGGTATCTACACTTCTTGGGGGGAGCCATGAGACACACGTACGAGTAGGAGCCGATCTTTAGTAAAAACAAAAAGGATCACTTCACCCTTAGCATGGGGTGCCAGTTAGAATAATCCTAGTAAATGCAGAGATATAGTGTGGGTTCGATAGTATATTCGATTCTGGACTACACTCCCTTAGTTATGATACTACCTGTTTTTAGTTTATGTCTATCGTATCCTTTTATCATTCATATACTGAAAAGTCACTAGATTTACTCAGGCTTTATATCTGACCCCATTTTTCTTTTCGTCTTCTTTTCTTTCGTCCCCCCAGGTCACAGGGAGGAAACAACTCAGCTTAGTCAGACTCTTTTACAAGCTTGAGGACAGTAGATGTACGATTTGGATCTCTTTTGTTTGCATCATGGCTTTGGATATCATTATGGGGATTTTGCTGCTTTATTTTATGTTTTATGCTTCTTTGAAAATCAAGACAGTTATGGAAATGTAATGTTTTTGGAAGTATTGTAAGACAATTATGGTATGGTTTGTATGACACGTATTTTGAGGAAATAAAAGTTGCTGTGTTTTCCGCTATTTAAAAATATGTGTATTTATATCTATCTTGTGTATCTGTGACTTATACTTAAAAACCTCCACCAAAATTAGGGCATTCCCTTTGTGAGTGACCCTAACGGAGGTGGGGTGTTTCAGTGACATTCGAAGTGAATCTGGTGTGATGATAAAGCATAGCTTCTAGCCTCATCAACCGGTAAATGACAGAAATCGGGCAGGCAACATGGCTAAGTCGGTCGCTCCGAAGTAGGGTGTATAATCACCGGATCTAGAGTTTCATTTACTTCTAAAAATCTATTGTTGATGCTGTCCCATTCGGGAAACAGTTGCTGATCCCAACCGTTGGTGATATACATTCGATACACTCAAGCGAAATGAGTGGTCGGTCATGTGTGGCCGGGTTGTAAGATGTTCTTGTTGAACCCAATGTATTCCTTTCTAGGGGTACACTAGCGAAAGGTGGTTCCATACCTTTTCATAGTTGGAAATCCATTACCCAATACATGCTTGCGGTTTTGATTGTATGCGATATATGTAGAACGTGAGATGAAAGCGTTTCTGCTAGATGATTATTATATTGTAGTTGATAGACATTATTATAATATCAAAAGGTTTTTGATATAAAGATATTTTGGATTCTAAAGGGGAAAACCCGTTCCGTTATACAACGTGGTCTTATGAGATATCATTTACTTGTTCGAACTGTTTTAAACTGTTTTACTCATACCAGTCCCATGACTGACCCGGAGTTTATTTTGTTTTGTTTTCCCTAAACTCTTGGGTGCCCAAATTTTGTACGGGCAGTCAAGTAGTCGGGATTTACAGATACTTGAAGAGCTGGAGCAGGAGGCTTCATGATCATATAGCTATAGTTATTTCCGCTGTGTTATAAGTGCTGTACTTTGATAATGATGTATATTCAAGTACAGATGTATATTTCAAGTTATGTTATATATATTATATGTTATTCGTTCCGCTGTGAGGTTCGTGTTACTCTGATGTCGTGTTCTTCTTCTTCTTCTTCTTATTCTTCTTTTATTCTATGTTTCTATCTTATCTTTCCTCACCCTCTGTTTTCTTTCTATTAGTGTTCTGATTTTCCAGTGTAATTAGGATTGGACTTGTGTTATTTAGTCAGCTCAAATTGGACCAGATTTTCGGGTCATTACAGATCCCTTGGCCCAATATCATGAAATGACCCATTACGGGGTCCTACGGTACGATCTACTAATCGATTGGCTACCTATAAGTTCTAGCTCGTCATGTGTCTGTGTCGTACGACCCAATCACGAAATGTAGTCACCTGTGCTAAGTCCACCATAGGGTGTATCAAGCCCTAGGGTGCCAACCACTGACACGAATCAAGCACGTACAGTGTAAACTTGCTGGTGCCCAATGCCTGCTTTTTCAACTCCGGACTACGTCCACGGCCATAGTCCGCCTGAACCTACAATGGCGCACCTACTCAGCTGTGACGACCGCCCATAACCCCCGCACTAAACAAGAGGAATAATGCGCTGAAAGGCGTGCCAGGCTACTATGGACGATCATCATAGTAAGTGAACACATCGAAACCTGTCGTAGAACTCACAGCGCAAGGATAAAATATAATAGAACATATACAACAGGTGATAGTAATGAGGTATCATATAGCAAACTTTTGAAACTCTTTCAACATCCAGAAAGATTATCCAACTGATATCCAAGTTTGTACATAAGACCTCACTACAACTCTCAAGCAACTCAAACAGCGGAAACAGAAATACTAGATAGAATAAAACTGGTACGCCAGCCTCCTGCTCGTCATCGCTCAGCTTCCTCGTATCACTAAGCTCCATTACCTGTAACCTGCTACTTAGTCTGCCCATCCACAACCGGATGAACAGCCCAAGGTAATAAGAGGAGACATAAAACCTTGAGTCAGACAATAGTCTTAGTGAGCGATAATACAGCTAACAAACTTCAACAAGAAAGCATATGAGAATGGGTAAATGAATAACTTATCTACCCACATCACCAGAGAAGAACTCAACCTTATCTTCCCCACATCTGACAGTGATAGCTTTTACACCAAGCATTTCAACCATTCATCCATAGAAACCAGAACACCCATTCAATCATAGAGAACACACATAACATCCAGATTATATAAGTCTCACACAGACAACCCTAATCGAGTTTAACATTCCTCAAGTACCCTCGCCAGAGGCCTAAACCAATATCACTTAAGCACTCAAAGAACAGCTCCCTCGACTTTGGATAATCTATGTGAGATAGTACAAACAGAACAACTAATCATCCATGACTGACTCTGGCTATCACTGCCAATCCTGCTTCGAAACCATCATTATCGTATGACGGCCAACCTTGCCATATGTCAAGGGCTAATGATAACCCCAGTTCTAGCATGAACTCCATATGCCCAACCTTGGCAATGTCCAACCTTGACACTAGGCCTTTCCCCAACCAGAAAGACCTAGGGTACTCGACCAACAACCGGTCTTTTGGTCCTTTCAACGATACCCATCGTACCCCTGCTTTGAGCCTGCTAGAACTTACGACAACGATGACTTCTCGGCCTTCACATCTCTAATCGTCCAACCTTGACGATGTTTCATAGCTCAAGAAACCTTCTCGAGCAGCCATTATCCACCAACTCATGACCTTTGAGTTGTCTCCGCATTCGTTGTTCCACCTTGATCAACGAACACATTCATTACTTCGAGTCTTCCTACTTGAATCACCTCGAAGTCACGCCATCACCGAACCAAAACACATCATTGCGCTGCGGCCAACCTAGACCTTTTTGGTTCGTACCCGAGTCGTACCCGAACACGTACTTTTTCAGAAAACGACCCTGCCAAAACCGACCAGAACCTTGCTCCAGAATGACCAGCCAAAAACCGACCAGCCTTGCTCTAGAACGACCAGCCAAAAACCGACCAGCCTTGCCCCAGAACGACCCGCCTCCATGTAGCTTTGGATCGACTCGACCTCCTTGCAGCTTTGGATCGACTCGACCTCCTTGGGACCGACCAGCTTTGGATCGACCCCGTCAAGACCGACCAGATTTTGCTCCACCTGACCGACCAGCTCCTTCAAAGCGACCAGGATTTGCTTCCAGTAAAAACCAACCAGAATCCACCATCTGAAACCGACCAGAATGCCACCATCTGAAACCGACCAGAATGCCACCATCTGAAACCGACCAGAAACACTTCTGCTCCTTCTGGACCGACCAGCTCCCTGACTTGCTTCCCAAGCCATACTATGACCGACCACCTCATTCCAGACCGACCCGACCAACTCCAGGACGACCAGAAACCTGCACATCTCCAATTCGACTCTGATTTCGACCAAAACTTCGCCAAACGACGAATCCGACGAAACCAGCTTATCTGATTCATCCAAACGCAATCACAAACATGTTATGCAACCAACAATATCATCAATCTAACAATTTCCATCAAAACACATAAATTTCCCAAAACATGATAAATGAATCATATGAACATAAAAACGGATCTAACTTGCATAATCTTGAGAAAAATCATAAAATTAACCATTTAAATTATCTAGATCAGATCCTAAGGTGATTCATATATAAAATGGACTTAGCATGGTGTGGATCTAAGGAAAATAACATGGAAATGATGAAATTAACATCCTAAAACCCATATACTTGCATGAATCCGAATGAGAGATGTAAATCACTCACCAATTATCCAAATCTAAGCAAAAGCAATGAAAACGCAATCCGGACAGCGAACACTTCGAATCAAACTCTTCAATCCGATGAATTCGCCCTTGAGACGATGTAGATCTAGCCTCTTATGGTGTAGATCTTCGATTTTCCTCCTTGGATTTTGGAATTTTAATGGTGGAAAGATGTTAGAGGAAAAAGGAGATCAAAGCCTCCCCATAAGAGAATAGAAAATGCCAACCTTTCTCCATACCCCTTACCCTCTATTTATAGTCTCCACCCACCCTCTAATGGGCCTTCTCCAAATCAGCCCATTAGCCTTCCAAAACCTGAACAGCCAACTAAAAATCCTTAAAACAGCGATTTCTCCCAAACCGCTGAACCAAATTCTTAATGTAACCAATCTACGGAAAGGGAATCATCAATTCCTTTCCAATGGCACAGGTCTCACCCTCTGATTCGACCTGAATCAAAAGTTATGCCCAGTACAAGACTGACAGGGACAAAATGGTCACAAACAAAATCGGTAAAAATTATGGACATGTCACACATCCCCATAATCAACATACCAAAAGATGAGAATGATCCAACCCTCAAGGAATAAAATAAAAATATTTTACGATCTTCCGAAAACGTACTTTTTCAACTCCGGACTATGTATACGGCCATAGTCCGCCTGAACCTACAATGGCGCACCTACTCAGCCACCGTTCTGGTCGCTTACAATCAAACCAGTAATCGTGCCCCACCCTGCCTAGTCCCAAGGTATCGTGATACATCCAAGTGGGTTACTGCTGAAAAGGACTGCGTAACTAGGGTATCTAGTGGGTTAAGTGATGTCATTCAAATTCTTGACTTAACCCTATCCAATCATGTATAAAGTTGGTTAAGTGTTGTCTTTCATGTTCATGACTTAACCCTACCAAATCATCGTGTCAAATTGGTTAAGTATATTCAAGTGGTTCATGACTTAACCCTATCCTGTAGCATAAATTCATTAATGCACCCCAACCTCTCACATTAGACTAGTTGTTGTGGTCACTGGATTTGCCGGGCGGTTCCGGGCAGATTTATACCACAACATAGTCAAACCTCGGGTTTTAGGTGCGATATGACCAACTACCCACATTGGATCCTATTGTTTGCAGTCACTGGATTCGCCGGGCAGTTCCGGGTAGATTTACACTGCAAACTCAACCCAACCTCAAGTTGGCCATTATCAAGTTTATTCTAAATGTAATGTCCAGGTTCAAGTTTCGAGTCTAAATTTATGTCAAGTTTTCATGTCATGTTTCATGTCAAATCGTTTCAAGTTCATGTCCATATCCAGGTTCAAGTTATAACAATGTTCACGTTTCAAGTTTATAGTAAATTCAGGTTTTCCTAAACTACCCAAATCGTATTCCCATCGCACGTGAATTCGAATTGATACAAACAAATCTAATTAGGGAATAACATAGAAAGAACGGGCATAAGGTGGAAAAAGTGATTATAAGTCAAGCATGATATAACTTGAGATAAATGACTACAACAATACTGGCATATGGAATAGTGGTTTCAAATATCTAACCTAGCAAAATAGGATGATAGTCATGGTAACAGTTGACATAAGATAACAATCTCAAACTTGTGAATAACAACTAATTCAACATCACAGGCATGTTAACATCATGGACATGAGGGGTTTAGGTTTTCAACTTGTTTAGGCCCCAAATCAATTTCATATAAATATTCCCACAAGTCAAGATTCAAGATGAATAGATCCAAGGTGAATAATAGTAGATTCAAAATAATAGATCCAAAAGGAACAATAATAGATCCAAGATATACAATGATAGGTCCAAGATAATTATCATACTTAGGTTCAATTTCAATTTACAACATGTCCATATTAAGTTTAAAGTTTAGATCTAAAAGTAACTGGGGCATACAGATCGTGGTTTGAGAATTAGAAAATAAAGAGGCGATATTGAATCTTGAGTCTAACAGAAATCCCCCAAACAACAAAACTTTACACGTAGTCTTGTTGGAGAAGATGCAATCTTTTCTCTAACTTTTCAACTAGAGTTTTAGCAGCATAATACCAGAGAGAATTTGTGTAGAGAGTCTAGAGTTAGGGGCTGTTTATATAAGGTCAGGCCAACGAATCTAGACAGAAATCGGACTAGAAACATCAGAGTGAATTCTAACTCAAAAATGAGCTCGGCAACCAGGTCGACACCCAGGTCGACTCTATGGTCGACCTGGTCCTGGGCAGGTCGACTCTATGGTCACCCCCAGGTCGACCTAGTCCTGGGTAGGAAATTTCCTGCCCAGTCCATTTTGGGGTTTGAATTCAAAATTTGAATACGAACTCTGAGCTATTTTTGAAGTTGAAATTTCCTGAAACTTCAAAGGGTCATAACTTGGTCATACGGACTCCGATTTTCGAAAACTCGGACTCGTTTCCAAGAAGAATTTCGAGACGAATGTAATGGGCTAATCCGTTGCCCTTGATTCTTATTTTAAAAATTAATTCTTCCTTGATTTATGGTTATAACATGTTATTAAAATATGGGTTGTTACATTCTCCCCTCCTTAAAGGATTTCGTCCCCGAAATATCTAAGTTAGAAAGAATATATCCTACCATCCAATCATCCATCTACTCAAAACATCATCCGTAGGCAATCGTTGTCCTTAAAAGATTTCTAGTGCTGTATGAACATTTATAGAAAGTGTGTGTATGTGTACCTATCTAATGCAAAAAATCAGGCGGTTACTGATTCAGTAGACCTCCTTAATGCAAAATATGTTAGTGTAATGAATCCAACATGTATGCAAATTCCTAACATAATTTGTAATCTCTACATGAGTGCACATAACATTCATTCATATGCAACATCCAACTGATAGCATAACAAGTTCCATCGATGTACAAGTATAAGCACTCATGCATATGCAACATGAAAATGTGACTGAGCCGATCTAGTGCATAATGTGTGTCATGCATCCACTAGCAATCTACTGCAAACACTTGCAACCATTTGCAAACATCATCCATAACATGTTTCAATCGCATGTTTACATCCATATGGTTCTACCTAAGGTTCTCAAGATAAGATCGAGAAGATAACAAGGAAAACATAGGTAGTAAAAGCATTGATACGAAAGGTTTTCAAGTTTATAAGAAAAGAGATCGAGAATGTACCCTTAAAAAGAAATGGGTAAAGCGCGCGTATCTTCTCTTCGGTTTTCCAAGTTGCGTCTTCTTGGGCTTCACTCCACTGTATTTTAACTAGCTTGACTTCCCGATTCCTTAGCTTCTTGATCTCCGTTCCTAAGATACGAATCGGAACTCGCATCAGTGTTGCTTCTTTTTCCACTTCTACGCCTTCAAGGATGCTTGGCTATACCACTTTGGCCGACTCATGTAAGCACTTTCGGAGATGCGAGACGTGAAAGACATTGTGTACTTCGGTCAGCTTCTCGGGTAAGTCTACCTTATAGGCCATCTGCCCAATCCTCTCAGTGATAGGGAACGACCCTACGAACCTTGGTTCTAGCTTTCCAACCGCTCCAAAACGAACCACATTGCGTAAAAGAGAAACTTTTATAAAGAGCATATCTCCGACTTCGAACTCTAGGTCCGTCCTTCTCTTGTCCGCATATGATTTCTGTCTGTCTTGGGCCGTTTTCATCCGTCTTCGTATCAACTCAACCTTCTCAGAAGTGTCTCTTATCATGTCGGGCCCTAATATAAGCCTGTCTGTCGTCTCCCACCAACAAGTTGGTGACTTGCACGGTCTTCCATACAGGGCTTCGAACGGTGCCATTCCGATGCTAGCTTGGTAACTATTATTATATGCAAACTCCACGAGAGGAAGATGGTCTTCCCAAGTACCAACAAAGTTGAGAACGCATAGCCTCAAAAGATCCTCTAGTACCCTATTTACCCTTTCGGTTTGTCCATTCGTCTGTAGGTGATAGGCCGTGCTTAAACTTAGTCGTGTACCCATTGCTTCTTATAGACTATTCCAAAACTGGCTAGTGAAAATCGGGTCATGATCACTAACTATACTAGAAGGAACCCCGTGCAACCGTACTATCTCTCGAAGGTAGATAGACGCTAGACATGATGCGGTCCTCTTGCTTTTCACCGGAATGAAGTGAGCGCTTTTCGTGAGTCTATCAACTATGACCCATATAATAGTATTTCCCTTCCTTGACCTAGGCAGTCCATCCACGAAATCCGTCGAGATACTCTTCCATTTCCATTGCGGAACCTCCAAATGATGTAGTAGCCCACCGGGCTTCTTCGACTCAGCCATTACTTGTTGGCACACCATGCACTTTGAAACGAACTCTGCCACGTCCTTTTTCATTCCAGCCCAAAAGAAAATGCGTTTCATATCTCTATACATCTTATCCCCTCCGGGATGTATATTCATCTTCGAGTGATGCGCCTCTTCGAGAACTTTATTTACTAATTCTCCCACTTGTGGGACACATAGCCTTCCATCACGCCTTAGCCATCCCTTGTCATCTATGGCATACCCACCGAGGTGACTTGACGTCTCACCACTAATCAGCTTGCCCATGATTTCGACTATCTGTGGGTCTTCCTTCTGTGAAGTCCCTACTTGATCTAGAAGTTTAGGTCTTAACTTAAGAGATGCTAACGTACCAGTCAATGACTCAATAGCAGGTGTAAAATCAAAGGTTGCTATAAACTCTAGACTTTTCCTTTCAACAAACAAGGGGATCAAGGTCAACCTTTTCCTACTTAGCGCATCCGCCACCACGTTACCGTTGCTAGGGGTATAAGCTATATCGAAGTCATATGATGCCAAGAATTCCATCCACCGCTGTTGTCTTATATTCAAATCTTTCTGTGAGAAGAGGTACTTAAGCGATTTAAGTGCAAAAACGATCGCCGCCAACTCCAAGTCATGTGTGGGATAGTTATTCTCATGAACTTTAAGTTGTCTATCCCCGTAGCAAATTACTTTCCCTTCTTGCATTAGGACAGCGCCTAATCCTGCGCCACACACATCTGTTTACACCGTAAACATCTTACATCCGTCGGGTAATGCCAAAACTGGAGTTGTGGTAAGGGCTCTCTTGAGTCTCTGAAAAGCAATCTCACACTCTATGTCCCATGCAAACGCTAGGTTTTTCTTCGTTAACCTAGTAAGAGGGGCTGAAATCTTAGCGAAGTCCTTAATGAACTTCCTATAGTAGCATGCCAAACCAAGAAAGCTTCTCACCTCCGTTGCATTCTTAGGAATTTTCCAGTCTTGCACCGCAACTACCTTTGCGGGGTCCACGGCTATGCCTTGCTTAGAAACTACATGTCTAAGAAACCAAAGTTCCTTCCTCCAAAAATGGCTTTTGGAGAACTTAGCCTTTAACTGGTGTAATCTAAGCGTATCCATGACTTCCTTGAGATGTCTAGCATGCTCTTGTTCATCCTTTGAGAAGATCAAAATATTGTCCATGAAAACCACTACAAACTTGTTAAGGAACTCACGAAACACCCTACTCATCAAATCTGCAAAGTACGCGGGTGCATTTGTTAATCCAAATGGCATGACAAGCCATTCGAAGAACCCATCTGGAGTCCTAAACGCAGTTTTGTCAATGCTATCCTCAGCCACTCTAAGCTGATGGAATCCTGTGGCTAGATCGAGTTGAGAGAAAACAGATGCTCCCACAAGCTGGTCAAACAAATCGTCGATTCTTGGTAGTGGGTGTCTATTTTTCTTAGTTAGCTTGTTTAACTCACGATAATCTACGCATAGACGAAGAGAACCATCCTCCTCAGTAGCGAATACCACCGGAGCACCCCATTCAGAAACGTTTCGCCTTATGAAATTTTTCTCAAGCAACTCCTTAACTTGTTTACTGAGCTCTCTTCTTTCTCGCGGGGCCATGTGCCTAACGGGCAATGAAACTGGCTTAGCATTATCAACAAGATAAATTCGGAAGTCTATCTCGCGTTTAGGAGGTAACCCCTTCACCTCATCAAAGACATCTGGATATTCTCGGACCACTCTTATAGATTGCAAATTGTCAATGGATGAGTCAAGGGATTCAAGATAACACAACATGACCGGACCCTTTGGGTTACAAGAAATTTCAAGGGTATTACCAAGGCGAGTCATGAGCCTCACTACCCTTCGTTCACAATCAAGGATGGCTCCATGATTGGATAGCCAATCCATACCTAGAATCAAACCATATCCCATAAATCCGAGAACATAAGCATTACACGTGAATTCTACGCTTAAGATAGAAATCCTCAAATCCACACACATCATAGATAAATGGGCGGAGCCCCCAATTGGATTTGAAACACTAACGGGATCCTCAACTAGACTAGTACTTAGGTGTAGATTTTCAACAATATCAGAAGAAATAAAAGTATGCGATGCGCCAGAGTCAAATAAGGTTCGAACAGGAAATTCATAAATGTAAACAAGGCTTTCTACAGAAATATTACTACCTCGGTCAAGAGCTGGAGTGGTGTTGAGAGCATGCAACTGCCCTCCAGAAGGTCATGCTCGCTGGGCCTGCCCTTGCCCATGTCCTTGCTTTTTAGGGCAATCCTTACTCAAGTGTCCAGTATCCCCGCAATGAAAGCATTCACCCAACTTTCTATTCTTCTTTCTACAGTCCTTGTCTATATGCCCCATAATGCCACAAAAGTTACACTTCCTTGTCTCACGTGCCTTGTTATTATTGTTGTTGTTGCCCTTGTTATTCTTGTTATTCCTGTTGCCTCCCTTCTTGAAGTCAACTTTCTTATTCTGAGTCTCATTAGGCTTAACCTCCTTCTTGCTATTCTTGTCCTCCTCATGAAGTAGAGCCATATCCACCAAGATTTCAAAGGTCGCCCCCATTGGTATATGAGTTATGGCCAAACTGTGTTGTGGCTCGTTCAATCCTCGAGCAAAGCGTACAGCCACCTTCTGAGTTGTGTTAACCAAGTCCAATATGAACCTAGCAAGCTGATTAAACTTATTCACGAACTCCATAACGGTCATGTCCCCTTGCTTAAGTGCTAGGAACCTCTCCATCTGAAGGTTCTCTTCTGCTGACGATAAGAATTTAAGCCCAAACCTCTCTCTAAAGTCCACCTAAGTCTCAACTGGCCTGGTAGCGTTGGTGACTTCCCACCAAAATGCAGCTTCCTCTTTCAACAACCATGTTGCCAACTGAACTTTCCTATGATCCTCCACATCGAAGATAATAAACAAGTTTTCAGTCTCCTTCAGCCAGTTTCGTGACTCAACGAAGGTTTCAGTTCCAACGAAGTTCTTTCCGCCCATTGCTTTAAAGTCTTTGCATATTTTGGCAAAGGCGGTACTAGGAGGAGGAGGAATTGCGGCCACTGGGGGAGGAGGAGGAGGGATGTCTTCCGGGCCCGCGCCGTTGGCCATAGCTTCTAAGTACCTTCGGAACCATCCAGGTACGGGTACTCCCTCTGGAAGGTTAAGATCAGACATGCTGAAAAACGAAAAGAAAAAGATTCAAACGAGGAAACAAAGGAAAGTGCTAATGGCTTTTGGGGAATAGCCTTTTTAAACATAAAACTTTTATTGAAAAATGCTTCTTTACAAACAGTTTTGGAAAATAGTTTTAGGAGGTTTTTAAAACTTTTGCCCCGTCTGGTAACCTTCTGCTCTGATACCAAATGTAACACCCCACCTCCACTAGGGTCACTCACAAAGGGAATGCACTAGTTTTGGTGGAGTATTATCAAGGTAAACATACACAGAGATGTCACAAGGCAGAACATAAATAAAGCAGTGGTAGAAATTAAAAACCAAATTTCATTACTTTCAAGAAAAGAGTCAAATCCTCATATATCCAAAGTACAAATTATTCCATTACATCAGGTTCTAAATAAAGAAGCATAAACTTAAGATAACCAAAGTAAATTATTCCCCAAAATAGCAGAAGTGCAGCCATAGCATAGCTCAAGACCAAACCGTACATGAGCTGACAGAAAGTAAGCTAAATCCAAGCTAAGAGCTAGCGTTTCCTCCCTGAGAACCTGGGGGTGGGGACGAAAGAAAAAGGGTCAGTCATAAAGACTGGTAAGCCCTAGTGTAACACCCCGCCTCCGCTAGGGTCACTCGCAAAGGAATGCACTAGCTTTAGAAGGGCATTATTGGTAAACATGCACAGAAATATCACAAGACAGAACATATATAAATAGCGGAAGTAAAATCAAACTTTCATAGCATGAATAAATAAGGTCTAAAGCCTTTTACATCAGAGTACATCAAAACCTGTCTTGCAATAGTAAAGAAGCATAAAGACTTTTTAGTAAATTATTCCCCAAGTAAAACCGTAAAGTAGCCATAGCCAAGAGGAGTCCAAGCCATCCATGATGACCTTCAAGAAGAAGAAGTCCGAACTAAACAGCATTGTTTCCTCCCTAAAACCTGGGGGGGAAACGGAAGAAAAGAGGCGAAACAAAACGGGTCAGTCAAAAAGACTGAGTAAGTCCTATCTACTTCCAGTATAAAAACAGGTAAAGGTAACATGACATGCATAAACTGAAAGTAAACATAAGGATAACTACAAGATAGATAAACCAGGGTAGCCGGTTGAACTACTGCGGCAAGGTAAACTAAGGTATCATGATAAACTACGGTGTTATGATAAGTTAAGGTATCACATCGTCAGATTTCTATCGAGTGCATTATCCCAAGGTATCTACCCCGTCCAACATCCCACGGTATCTATTATGTATATTCTTCCTAGTTCTAACATGTATATTTGCTCTGCACCTCTCGTACTAGTATCCCTACCCGCATCATGTGTTAACCATGAATGTCCCGTGCTCAAAGTCGTGTAATGGTCCATGTCAACCTAATATCGCATATATAGGTTACTCAAATCTTATGTTTCTTTCCATGTATATAAGTTCAGTCCTTTGCCGTACCTCGTACGGGCTTCCTTATGTCGTATTATCCTAGAAATCGTTTGGACTGTCACCCTTGTTCTAGCTAGGCTCTTCCATATGAATCATTGTTTGAACTACTAGGACTTATGCCACCTAGCACCACTAGGGATTACGCTTACCTATTGCACGCTTTCGTATTTCGGTTTGGGTTAAACCACCTAGGCCACTAGGGATTACGCTAACCCTCAACCGCGCCCTTTTTCCCACGCATTCATCGTGAATCGTTTTTCTATAACTGTATGCACGTGTATCACATCGTGCCGTCCGAGTCCTGTCACAGGGCAAAACAAGAAATACAGGACTCGGTCGGGAGCTTTAGATTTATCTGCCGATGCAGATACTAAGGTCTGCTTTTCTACACGTGGCTATGGTCCCACGAGACCCCTCCCTCAACTAGTGAAAGGCAACTCAAGAGAAAATCTTGCATGAGAACTACACTCCGGCCAGCCCACATCCTACGGCCTACCTCACCCATAATTAGATAGCAAATTATGGTCTGTTGGGTGTTCCCTGCCTTTCCGTACGTACACGCTTGACTCAAGATGGTAGATGATCGACGAACTTGCTATCTCGGGCACCTTATGTATTCGCCGACTCACTGCTATCCACCCCTGTCTTTAGGTCGCTCGCATAGCAACCAAGGCATATTCCTGGTTCTTCTACTGCAGACCTCAACCTCTCGTGAGCCTAGTATAATGACCTGGCAGCTCACAGAGGGATCCCAAGAATATCCTCACGTTCCCCGAAGCCGCTGCTTCGTTACCCAGTTCGTTGGAGCCTTTATCTAAATCAGATAGCCTGCTCCTACACGCATACTTAAACGTTGACCTAACGTATCGGGTTACTGATCTATCTAAGAAATGGTCCAAATTTCCTTGACTAAGAATTATTACTTAGTTTCCCTTAACTAAGGTTCACCACTTAGCCTTATTTCCATAATCCTTGTTAACTATGGTTATTTACCTAATCCTCCACATTAGGGTTTATCTAATGGGTTAAGTGTCACTTAAGTTCATAACTTAGCCTGTCTACAAACCATGTCAAAATTGGCTAAGTATACAAGTCCAAGACTTAACCCTACAAACCATGTGTCAAGTTGGTTAAGTATATCAAGGAATCCATGACTTAACCTCGTCTAATTATCATTTTAGATTGGTCAATTATATAAATTAACTTGACCTTTTCATCAAATCGGTCAAGCGTATTCAAGTGATTCGTGACTTAGCCTTATCATGTTTTCACGTTAGATTGGTTAAGTATAGACTAACTTAACCTCATCAAATTAACGAGTTAGATTGGTTAAGTATGGGTCACTTAACCTCATCAAATCATCGTGTTAAACTAGTTAAGTGTTTAACTTAACCCCATTAAATTACCAAGTTGGATTAATTAAGTCTAGGCTAACTTAACCCCATCCGATTACCATGTTTAGATTAGTTAAGCCTAATCTTAACCCCATCCATTAACTGTATTATACGGTTAAGTGTCATTAAGAAAATTTACTTAACCTTATCACGTTATCGTGTTGGATTGATTAAGTGTTGGTTAACTTAATCCCGTCCACTAGTCGTATAAAAATGGTCAAGTGTCATTAGGAAAATCAAGTTACTTAACCTACCCAAGCTTATCATGTTTTGTTAAGTATCATTAGCCTCATCAAATTACTTAACCCATTTGTCCATATCATATTTGGTTAAGCCTCATTAATCAAATTAACTTAACCCTATTATGTGGCATTAATTTAATTAATGCACCCTCAACCTCTCACATTAGACCTTGTTGTGGTTACTAGTTAAGCCGGGCGGGTCCGGGTAGATTTACACCACAACCTAGTCTAACCTCGGGTCTTAAGCGCGACATGACCAACTTCTCACATTGGGTCCTATTGTTTGCAACTACTAGTTAGGCCGGTCGGTTCCGGGTAGTTTTACGTTGCAAACTCAACCCAACCTCGAGTTGGCCATACTTATATTATCTAAGTTCATCATGTTTCCAAAACATGTTACAAGTTTTCAAGCATTTGGGTAGACCTAACTTAATAGGTAAATTCCCAAAGGGTAGACCTAACTTAATAGGTAAATTCCCAAGCTCATGTTTTTATGCATACTTACATGTCATCTTCCATGTTATCTTTCAAGTCATATTTTCAAGTATAAACACATGTCATATTCAAGTTAAGATTTTGCGACATGTTCATGCTTATCTAACTACCCAAAATCGTGTTTTCCCAACGCAAGCAAAGCGAGTCAACATAGTAAGGATACTATGTCACATATTGGTCTCAAGACATGCATGATGCCAAAAAGGGCTTGGCTTCCACATGCACAAGATCATAAAGGGATTGGCCATAAACATGCACAGTGTCATAAGGTAATTTGGCCACAAACATGCATATTATCAAAAAGGGTTTGGCCATAAACATGCACAACTTAAAAGAGGGGATTGGCCACGAGCATGCATAATCTCATAAAGGATTTGGCCACAAACTTGCATGTTACCATAAGGGGTTTGGGTTCATAAACATGCATAAGCCCTAAAATCTTGTCTTAGCCAATGTTTCACAAGTAAAGTGGTTCCTAAAGGTTCATGCTAGCATTTCATGCATAAAGATCCAAACTTGCAAGTTAAACTAGGTTATGCATAGCATGAGATGCATGATTAAGTCACTCACATGGCCTAAGATCATAAATATGAACACAAGAGGCATGGTAAGGTTCATATAGGTTCGCATAATCATGTTTAGCCTCATTTTATCCCATGTCATTATCAAAACTACCGTTTCCATCTAAAAGTAGCTAGAACTTACTTAGTTAGGCCTAGGGAAAGAAGCATGAATCATCTTGGCTAAGAAAGGTGCCTCCTTTGTTGAAGAATCGTCATGGAACTCGCATAGCAACGTTGATTTGGCCTTCATTTGGTGTAGCAAGCTTGCACCTTTTGATTTGAACTTGATTTGAGTGCATAGGCTGTAGGGATTGGAGATGGAGGCCATGATCAAAATTGATTTTGGCAGCACTTAGTTGCTAGGTTTGATTTTTAGGGATTTAGGTTAGGTTTAGGGTCTTTTTATAGAGATTAGGATAGTTTTAGGCCCTTAGATTAACCGTAGGATAGATTAGGACCATCAGATCTCGGAAGCTTCCAGACCCAGCCCAAGAACAAGACCAGGTGAGACAAACAGGTGCGCCAGGCTACTTGCCCCGGCCACCCCCTGTCGACAGGCAAGTCGACAGGGCTGTCGACTTGGTTTGGGCCCAAGTCGACAGGCCTGTCGACAGCCCTGTCGACATGGCCTAGGCGGGTAACTTCCCGCCTAGCCCCAGATCTGATTTTCAAAACTGTTTCCGAAATTCAAATTTCCAGAAATCTTCTTTGGGCCTTAACCGGGTCATACGGACTCCGATTTTCGAAAACTCGGATCTATTTCGCGTATTTTTCCGAGACGAACGCAATGGCATAGCCCGTTTTACTTGATTCAGAATTTAAAATTAAATTCTGCCTTGATTCTCGTTTTAACATGTTATTGAAATACGGGTTGTTACATTCTCCCCACCTTTTAGGATTTCGTCCCCGAAATCTCTAAGTTAGGAAGAACATATCCTACCATCCATCATCCATCTACTCAAAACATCATCCACAAGCAACCATTGTCCTTAGATGATTTCTAATGCTGTATGAATATATGCAAAACGTGTGTGTACATGTTCCTTAGCTAATGCTAATGATCAGGCCTGGATAATCTTCCTAATGCAAAAATATGTATAGTGCCATGAATCCAACATGTATGCAAATAGTCCTAGTCATATATATATACACTATATGCGTGCACAAACATTCATCCATATGCAACGTCCACATGGTAACACATTCAATTTCATCCATAAACAAGTATAAATACTCGTGTATATGCAATATGAAATGTGACCGAGTCGAGCTAATATCTAATGTAAATTCGCGCATCCACGAGCAACCACTTGCAACCATTTGCAACCATATCAACCATAACATGTTTCAAATACATGTTTACATCCATAGGGTTCTACCTAAGATTCCCTAAAATAAGATCGAGAAGATAAACGAAACAAACTCCATACGGGGTTTGTAACAGAAACAGGACCGAGAGGATATCCATAAAAGATAGCCTACAAGCAAGCTCAACAGAAAACAGGGGTCGAGGATATATTCCCAAAAGAGATATCATGCACGTATTTAGTCTTCAGTCTCCTGCGTCGCATTACCTTGAGCTTAGTTCCATCGTGCCTTGACCGCCCCTTTTACTTCACGATTTCGCAGCTTCTTACTTCCTGTTTCCATAACATGAGTTGGAACTCATTTCCTCATCGCCTCTCGTTCCACTTGCACTTATTCCTTCCCTAGTATACTTGGCTCAACCATATCTACGTACTCAAGCCAGCTCTCCAAAATTCACTAGTGAATTCTGGATCTCGTTTTCCGATGCTAATCCAAATTGCCAAGAGTCCTTACTAGGGTGATTCCCATAACTCATACATAATCGAAACGAACCATCCGCCTTAGCGGCGAATTCTATTCAAATGGATTACCAACAACTGCATCTTGGGATTCTAGGTAACTAGCCATGACAGAACCCAAAAGGTTACACGAGACTTCGAGGGTATTACCAAAGCAAGCCAAGAGTCTAACTACCCTCCTTCTAAAACCGAGAGTGGCATCCCTTACTGGATAACCACTTCATCCCTAGAATCCATCCACAACTTATAAACATAAGCATTATTTCCAAGCTCAACACTTGACATAGACATTCTCAAATCCAAACAAGCTATGAATAAATGGACCGATCTTCCAATAGGACTTGAGACAAAAACGGGATTATCTACTACGCTAGTACTAAGGTGCAGAGACTCAACTATCGAAGCGGACTTAAAAGATGCGGTGATCAAAGCAAAGTCCCGACATGATGATAGAGAAGAAAAGCTAAACCTTTAACAAGATCGTTACCCTCCTTCTGAGGTACCCTAGAAATGAGAGCACACTATTGCCCTCCGAGTGGTCTTGTCCCCGTTCCGTGATACTTAACTATCCGTCCCGTTTCACCATGCCAAAGGTACTCTCTCGTCATGGGTTTCATTGTTCATCCCTCTCCCTCCTTTGAGGACTAAGCCATACCAACAAGTTGCTCATCCTTAAGCTCGTATCCTTTATCCTCTTCCTCACTATCCTTTCTTATAACGCGGCCACTGGTCTCTCGAGAACCACCTCCATCGTAAGGGAAAACACTTTCGTAGGTAGAAAAGACTAGTCGCAGTTAAAACTACTGTGACTACAGATGGAGGAAAGAAAGGAAAAGAGACTCAATCAAGGAAACAAGGATAGTGCTAATGGCCTTTGGGGAATAGCCTTTTTCTTTTACAAGAAAATTTTCTTGAAAAAAATGCTTCTTTGTAAACGATTTTCAAATAGTTTTCAGAAGGTCTTTAAAAACTTTTGCCCAGTCTGGTAACCTTCTGCTCTGATACCAAATGTAACACCCCGCCTCCGCTAGGGTCACTCGCAAAGGAATGCACTAGCTTTAGAAGGGCATTATTGGTAAACATGCACAGAAATATCACAAGACAGAACATATATAAATAGCGGAAGTAAAATCAAACTTTCATAGCATGAATAAATAAGGTCTAAAGCCTTTTACATCAGAGTACATCAAAACCTGTCTTGCAATAGTAAAGAAGCATAAAGACTTTTTAGTAAATTATTCCCCAAGTAAAACCGTAAAGTAGCCATAGCCAAGAGGAGTCCAAGCCATCCATGATGACCTTCAAGCAGAAGAAGTCCGAACTAAACAGCATTGTTTCCTCCCTGAAACCTAGGGGGGGAAACGGAAGAAAGGAGGCGAAACAAAACGGGTCAGTCAAAAAGACTGAGTAAGTCCTATCTACTTCCAGTATAAAAACAGGTAAAGGTAACATGACATGCATAAACTGAAAGTAAACATAAGGATAACTACAAGATAGATAAACCAGGGTAGCCAGTTGAACTACTGCGGTAAGGTAAACTAAGGTATCATGATAAACTACGGTGTTATGATAAGTCAAGGTATCACATCGTCAGATTTCTATCGAGTGCATTATCCCAAGGTATCTACCCCGTCCAACATCCCACGGTATATATTATGTATATTCTTCCTAGTTCTAACATGTATATTTTCTCTGCACCTCTCGTACTAGTATCCCTACCCGCGTCATGTGTTACCCATGAATGTCCCGTGCTCAAAGTCGTGTAATGGTCCATGTCAACCTAATATCGCATATATAGGTTACTCAAATCATATGTTTCTTTCCATGTATATAAGTTCAGTCCTTTGCTGTACCTCGTACGGGCTTCCTTATGTCGTATTATCCTAGAAATCGTTTGGACTGTCACCCATGTTCTAGCTAGGCTCTTCCATATGAATCATTGTTTGAACTACTAGGACTTACGCCACCTAGCACCACTAGGGATTACGCTTACCTATTGCACGCTTTCGTATTTCGGTTTGGGTTAAACCACCTAGGCCACTAGGGATTACGCTAACCCTCAACCGCGCCCTTTTTCCCACGCATTCATCGTGAATCGTTTTTCTATAACTGTATGCACGTGTATCACATCGTGCCATCCGAGTCCTGTCACAGGGCAAAACAAGAAATACAGGACTCGGTCGGGAGCTTTAGATTTATCTGCCGATGCAGATACTAAGGTCTGCTTTTCTACACGTGGCTATGGTCCCACGAGACCCCTCCCTCAACTAGTGAAAGGCAACCCAAGAGAAAATCTTGCATGAGAACTACACTCCGGCCAGACCACATCCTACGGCCTACCTCACCCATAATTAGATAGCAAATTATGGTCTGTTGGGTGTTCCCTGCCTTTCTGTACGTACACGCTTGACTCAAGATGGTAGATGATCGACGAACTTGCTATCTCGGGCACCTTATGTATTCGCCGACTCACTGCTATCCACCCTTGTCTTTAGGTCGCTCGCATAGCAACCAAGGCATATTCCTGGTTCTTCTACCGCAGACCTCAACCTCTTGTGAGCCTAGTATAATGACCTGGCAGCTCACAGAGGGATCCCAAGAATATCCTCACATTCCCCAAAGCCGCTGCTTCGTTACCCAGTTCGTTGGAGCCTTTATCTAAATCAGATAGCCTGCTCCTACACGCATACTTAAACGTTGACCTAACTTATCGGGTTACTGATCTATCTAAGAAATGGTCCAAATTTCCTTGACTAAGAATTATTACTTAGTTTCCCTTAACTAAGGTTCACCACTTAGCCTTATTTCCATAATCCTTGTTAACTATGGTTATTTACCTAATCCTCCGCATTAGGGTTTATCTAATGGGTTAAGTGTCACTTAAGTTCATAACTTAGCCCGTCTACAAACCATGTCAAAATTGGCTAAGTATACAAGTCCAAGACTTAACCCTACAAACCATGTGTCAAGTTGGTTAAGTATATCAAGGAATCCATGACTTAACCTCGTCTAATTATCATTTTAGATTGGTCAATTATATAAATTAACTTGACCTTGTCATCAAATCGGTCAAGCGTATTCAAGTGATTCGTGACTTAGCCTTGTCATGTTTTCACGTTAGATTGGTTAAGTATAGACTAACTTAACCTCATCAAATTAACGAGTTAGATTGGTTAAGTATGGGTCACTTAACCTCATCAAATCATCGTGTTAAACTAGTTAAGTGTTTAACTTAACCCCATTAAATTACCAAGTTGGATTAATTAAGTCTAGGCTAACTTAACCCCATCCGATTACCATGTTTAGATTAGTTAAGCCTAATCTTAACCCCATCCATTAACTGTATTATACGGTTAAGTGTCATTAAGAAAATTTACTTAACCTTATCACGTTATCGTGTTGGATTGATTAAGTGTTGGTTAACTTAATCCCGTCCACTAGTCGTATAAAAATGGTCAAGTGTCATTAGGCAAATCAAGTTACTTAACCTACCCAAGCTTATCATGTTTTGTTAAGTATCATTAGCCTAATCAAATTACTTAACCCATTTGTCCATATCATATTTGGTTAAGCCTCATTAATCAAATTAACTTAACCCTATTATGTGGCATTAATTTAATTAATGCACCCTCAACCTCTCACATTAGACCTTGTTGTGTTTACTAGTTAAGCCGGGCGGGTCCGGGTAGATTTACACCACAACCTAGTCTAACCTCGGGTCTTAAGCGCGACATGACCAACTTCTCACATTGGGTCCTATTGTTTGCAACTACTAGTTAGGCCGGTCGGTTCCGGGTAGTTTTACGTTGCAAACTCAACCCAACCTCGAGTTGGTCATACTTATATTATCTAAGTTCATCATGTTTCCAAAACATGTTACAAGTTTTCAAGCATTTGGGTAGACCTAACTTAATAGGTAAATTCCCAAAGGGTAGACCTAACTTAATAGGTAAATTCCCAAGCTCATGTTTTTATGCATACTTACATGTCATCTTCCATGTTATCTTTCAAGTCATATTTTCAAGTATAAACACATGTCATATTCAAGTTAAGATTTTGCGACATGTTCATGCTTATCTAACTACCCAAAATCGTGTTTTCCCAACGCAAGCAAAGCGAGTCAACATAGTAAGGATACTATGTCACATATTGGTCTCAAGACATGCATGATGCCAAAAAGGGCTTGGCTTCCACATGCATAACATCATAAAGGGATTGGCCATAAACATGCACAGTGTCATAAGGTAATTTGGCCACAAACATGCATATTATAAAAAAAGTTCGGCCATAAACATGCACAACTTAAAAGAGGGGATTGGCCACGAGCATGCATAATCTCATAAAGGATTTGGCCACAAACTTGCATGTTAGCATAAGGGGTTTGGGTTCATAAACATGCATAAGCCCCAAAATCTTGTCTTAGCCAATGTTTCACAAGTAAAGTGGTTCCTAAAGGTTCATGCTAGCATTTCATGCATAAAGATCCAAACTTGCAAGTTAAACTAGGTTATGCATAGCATGAGAGGCATGATTAAGTCACTCACATGGCCTAAGATCATAAATATGAACACAAGAGGCATGGTAAGGTTCATATAGGTTCGCATAATCATGTTTAGCCTCATTTTATCCCATGTCATTATCAAAACTACCGTTTCCATCTAAAAGTAGCTAGAACTTACTTAGTTAGGCCTAGGGAAAGAAGCATGAATCATCTTGGCTAAGAAAGGTGCCTCCTTTGTTGAAGAATCGTCATGGAACTCGCATAGCAACGTTGATTTGGCCTTCATTTGGTGTAGCAAGCTTGCACCTTTTGATTTGAACTTGATTTGAGTGCATAGGCTCTAGGGATTGGAGATGGAGGCCATGATCAAAATTGATTTTGGCAGCACTTAGTTGCTAGGTTTGATTTTTAGGGATTTAGGTTAGGTTTAGGGTCTTTTTATAGAGATTAGGATAGTTTTAGGCCCTTAGATTAACCCTAGGATAGATTAGGACCATCAGATCTCGGAAGCTTCCAGACCCAGCCCAAGAACAAGACCAGGTGAGACAAACAGGTGCGCCAGGCTACTTGCCCCGGCCACCCCCTGTCGACAGGCAAGTCGACAGGGCTGTCGACTTGGTCTGGGCCCAAGTCGACAGGCCTGTCGACAGCCCTGTCGACATGGCCTAGGCGGGTAACTTCCCGCCTAGCCCCAGATCTGATTTCCAAAACTGTTTCCGAAATTCAAATTTCCAGAAATCTTCTTTGGGCCTTAACCAGGTCAAACGGACTCCGATTTTCGAAAACTCGGACTCTATTTCGCGTATTTTTCCGAGACGAACGCAATGGCATAGCCCGTTTTACTTGATTCAGAATTTAAAATTAAATTCTGCCTTGATTCTCGTTTTAACATGTTATTGAAATACGGGTTGTTACACCTAGTGACTTTCAGTATAAAAACTAGTAAAGTTAACAAGACATGAGTAAATGGAAAGTAAACATAAGGATGATAATAAGTCTGGCAAGATAACTAAGATAACAAGAAAAATCAAGTCTAGCATTGCCTATTCAAGATTCGCTGCACCAACTGTACTAGTATTCGAACCCATGTCAAGTATTAACCATGAAATGATCCCTTGGCCCAATATCATGAAATGACCCATTACGGGGTCCTACGGTACGATCTACTAATCGATCGGCTCCCAACAAGTTCTAACTCGTCATGTGTCTGTGTCATACGGCCCAATCACGAAATGTAGTCACCTGTGCTAGGTCCACCATAGGGTGTATCAAGCCCTAGGGTGCCAACCACTAACACGAATCAAGCACGCACAGTGTAAACCTATTGGTGCCTAATGCCTGCTTTTTCAACACCGGACTACGTGCACGACCATAGTCCGCCTGAACTTACAATGGCACACCTACTCCGCCGTCGTTTTGGTCGCTTACAATCATCCCAGTAATCGTACCCCACCCTGCCTAGTCCCAGGGTATCGTGATACATCCAAGTGGGTTACTGCTGAAAAGGACCGCGTAACTAGGGTTTCTAGTGGGTTAAGTGATGTCATTCAAGTTCGTGACTTAACCCTATCCAATCATGTATCAAGTTGGTTAAGTGTTGTCTTTCATGTTCATGACTTAACCCTACCAAATCATTGTGTCAAATTGGTTAAGTATATTCAAGTGGTTCATGACTTAACCCTATCCTGTAGCATAAATTCATTAATGCACCACAACCACTCATATTAGACTAGTTGTTGTGGTCACTGGATTTGCCGGGCGATTCTGGGCAGATTTATACCACAACATAGTCTAACCTCGGGTTTTAGGTGCGATATGACCAACTACCCACATTGGATCCTATTGTTTGCAGTCACTGGATTCGCCGGGCGGTTCCGGGCAGATTTACACTGCAAACTCAACCCAACCTCGAGTTGGCCATTTTCAAGTTTATTCTAAGTGTCATGTCAAGGTTCAAGTTTCGAGCCTAAATTCATGTCAAGTTTTCATGTCATGTATCATGTCAAATCGTGTCAAGTTAATGTCCATATCCAGGTTCAAGTTATAAAAATGTTCACGTTTCAAGTTTATAGTAAATTCAGGTTTGCCTAAACTACCCAAATCGTATTCCCATCGCACGTGAATTCGAATCGATACAAACAAATCTAATTAGGGAATAACATAGAAAGAACGGGCATAAGGTGGTAAAAGTGATTATAAGTCAAGCATGGTATAACTTGAGATAAATGACTACAACAATACTGGCATATGGAATAGTGGTCTCAAATATCTAACCTAGCAAAATAGGGTGATAGTCATGGTAACAGTTGACATAAGATAATAATCCCAAACTTGAGAATAACAACTACTTCAACATCACAGGCAAGTTAACATCATGGACATGAGGGGTTTAGGTTTTCAACATGTTTAGGCCCCAAATCAATTTCATATAAATATTCCCACAAGTCAAGATTCAAGATGAATAGATCCAAGGTGAATAATATTAGATTCAAAATAATAGATCCAAAAGGAACAATAATAGATCCAAGATATACAATGATAGTGTGACAACAAGGAATTTCGCTCGATCCTGATTGATCGCTAAACCGACCAAGACCGTTCGAAACCCCTGATTGTTTTGGGAACACGACAAATCAGAACACAAACAGAAGAACGTTTCATTGTTATTACAACACTTCCATCAGAATACAAGAATATACAGAGTATGAATAAATATTACACAGAAAATATCAGAGATTACAATAAATTACAAAGCAGCGGAAAATAATACAAAATACAACTGAAGGAAATATACGGATATAAAGCTTTCCGGATATCGTTCCAACTGTAAGTCGGGATCCTATGAATATAAATCTGCAAAACCAAAACTACTAGCTGCCCATGTCAAAATAAGGGCATCTAGAGTTTAGGTTAAAACAATAAACTCTAGGTCAGTCATGGGACTAGTGTGAGAACTAAAACAGTTATTAATCTTTATTTTAAAGTTCGGTAAATCAAGGGACCACGCCGTATAACACGGAACGGGTTTCCTCCCAAGAATACCATTGCATAAAACAACAGCGCAATGCTAAATAATGAACAATGAAGCTATTATAAGACCCAGGTCCCATCACACAATGCAACGCAAGCCAGAGGATAGAGTTTTTACCTTATAATAGCCAAAAGATGCTTGGTATGTGAAATTTCACGTTTTATTATTACTATAAGTGAAGAAAATAATTTCAATCATAAATATCAATCATAGGCGGCATAGCATCCCATGCTAGGCTCTACAAATAAAACAGCAAATGTCACGTATTTGGAAGTTGGATTTCCATCTGTGAACCGAGGCAAGGGATCGTCCTCCACCGAATTTGAGACGCTCTAGCCGTGTCTCAGGCAAGTACTCAATCAAGCCTTTAGATCGTCAGGGCCGGTCCACCGATGTGGATTAAAATGCCTGAACAATGCGTTTCCCCACCCTATGGGGTGTCAATGAGCCAACGAATGACTCCATCGGTCCTAGATCGACCGATATAACCGAGGCGCCTCCAATTCCAACAACCACATGAGTCAAACTCGTCAGCCAGTTCAAGCACTGACTCTCCATATGTAGGAATTCTTCGCCGTGCTCGCCTTTTGTCACTTTCGTTGCCCGTAGCCACTACATATATAAAAATCATATTTTTATATTGTTGCTATATAGATAAAAATCATATTTTTATATCGCTACTACATAGATAAAAATTCTATATTTACATCGATACTTTATAGATAAAAATTCTATTTTTACAATGATGTTCACATAATAAAGATTATATTTTTATCATGCTATTCTCTACATAAAGATTTCGCCTTTTCAAATATAAAGATTTCGCCTTTTCAAATATAAATAATTCGCCTTTTCAAATATAAAGATTTCGACTTTTCAAATATAAAGATTTGAATTTTTATTTCATCACTATAAAAATCGCATTTTTATTTCAACATATATATAAAAAAAATCAGATTTTTGTTTCGCTATATCTATAAAGATGATATTTTTACTATCTATATAATATAAAAATCATATCTTTCCTTCATTAAAGGTCAAATCTTTTATTCGCTACATGAATATAAAGGATTATATTTTTATAGCGCTATTCACTACATAAAGATCGCATTTCTTTTGTTATTATTTCGTATAATAAAATCTAATCTTTACATAAACAAAAATCATAACTTTGCTAAAAATTATATTTTTATTTCGCTATATATATAAAATCTATATTTTTATTTAATTAGAAATCAAATCTAACCTTGGTTACATATAACAAAGATTATATTTTAAATTGCATAAATAAAAACTCACTTTTCTTCTTGTAAAAACGCAATCCTTGATGGAAGAGGGTCCACCGTCGGAATGGGGCGACCAGGGGGGTGGCGCTGGGGCTGCAGACCGTCCGAGAGGCGCTGAGAGTCGCGGATCGCCGAAGGAGGGCTAGGGTTCCCTGGAGCGTCGATTGGGAATCCCTGCGGTGGCGCGCTCGAGGTAGAGATGAAGGGGGGCTCGATGATCAGCGGCGGCGGAGGTTTGGGTGGGCGCAGGCTAGGCGCGGCGGCGGCGAACCTAGGGGGAGGCACGGGATTCGATTGGGTTTTTTTTCTTCTGATTTGATTTCGAAATGAACAAGGGGGGGGGGGCTGAGAGGAAATAAGGGGAGAGAGGGAAGAGAGTTTTATTTTATTTTTAATTTATTTAATTATTTAATTTCAAAAAGTTGACTTTTTCATTTGACCTCTAAACGAGGCCCACTGCCTGTCGTCCATAGCTAATTACCCCCATTCCGAACACAATGGGATATGTATCGTAGACCAATTCTATCGTTTCGATTAGTTTCTGTTAAATTTAAAATATAAATCTTTATGTATTCAATTCGAACGTACATTTCAAATTACCAAGGCCACATACTAACTAGAAAAATTCCCGCAAAATATTTTCTTGCTTCGTATTGACGATACGGTCCTAACAAAACTAATTTCATCGAATTTTGAGACCGTTTGAAAAATGGCCATTTTCCAGTCGATTAAAATCAACTAAAACTGGTCAAACGCGTTTTCCTTTGCGACGCTCACATACTGAGTCGAAAAATTATGAAATTCGAAACCTAGCAATAATTTGACATCGTGGATCCAACAAAAGTGGTTTCGTCGAAAACCGAGATCGTTTGCAAAATTCCCATTTTTAAGGGCCAGAATTCCATAGCGACTATTCTGAATTTTCAACTGGGCATATCTTTTGATTCCCGCTATGAAATTTCGATTTTTCGGATTCGTTGGAAAGATATTCTCAAATAGATTCTAATGTTTTTGGTTTCACTAAAATCTAGTTTATTTTGCACCCGGTAAGTTCAATTGAAATTTGAAATCGAATTATCGAACTACCGCGTCATTTTCAATTCCTTGTATAATTATAAATATATATTTATATTCTAACGACGACGTATATAAATATATACGTTCGAATTCTATTCAAAATAAATTTCTCGTCGTTATTATTTAAAATAATTCATTTTAAATAATCAAAATTCGCTGAAATTTCCAAAATAAAAATTTTAAATTGACTCGGATTTCCGGGTTGTTACAATCTCCCCCACTTAAAACTTTTCGTCCCGAAACAGAACGAAGCCGAAAGTTGTTTTACAAACCAACTCAACTTTCATTATTTTTGTTATGGCTTAAGTTCTTCAACTTTTCAGTTTCTAAGTAGTTTTCAAAATTTTCAAAAATTTGGCTAACACCTAAATTTTTGAAAAATTTCGCCATAACCTCCCCTGCACCGGGGACTTCGGGATATTTCATATAGCCTCCCATGGCCTTCTTCAATCCAAAAGAAAAAGAAAAAGCCAAGCGGCTAGCCAATCGGCTCATAAAATCATCATCACCTAAACAAAACAGTAAATTATGGTAAACATGTACCTATTTGTCGGGCAAACAATTTTATTTCTCTGCTCTAGCCTCCTTGCTATGACCTTTTCAGTGTAAGTACATGTATATGCGAGCAAATGCGACTAATTTTCAACACAATTCACTATTTGATACAATTTGGCTATAGGGTACAAATTTTAATTAATCAACCAATAATCAACAACACAATCAGCAATCGATTAGTTGATTAGCTTTTCAAATTCATAACTTTGATACATAGTCTAAAATCAGATTTTTGATGCCAATTCACAACAATAAGACCTATCTAATTTTTGGTTCTCACACCAGTCAATAGGAAATATATAGAAATCCCACTTTCGAAACTCGAACATGAATACTGATGATGCGATCGCTATAGCGATCTTCAGAACCATCTTCGGGCGACTAGAGTGTGATTCTATATCTATCCAGTATATTAAAACTTCAAATACACGCTGATTAGACGTATACGCAAAATCTTTATATACTGGATTGTCCAATTCTATAAAATAAATAACCAAATATGAATAATTGATTTAAATTTTCAAAATAAAATTTGTTTTCATTTTAAAAATATACTCTTCACACTCGTTCTAGGGTACTACTGATCCCATCTCTAACGAGTCATTCTTATTGGATATTGCTAATCCAATCTCTGATGAATTCTTTCGTATGGTTCTAATGTGTCTTGTTCTCGAGCTTTGTAAACCAAAGCTTTGATACCAAATGTCACAACAAGGAATTTCGCTCGATCCTGATTGATCGCTAAACCGACCAAGACCGTTCGAAACCCCTGATTGTTTTGAGAACACGACAAATCGGAACACAAACAGAAGAACGTTTCATTGTTATTACAACACTTCCATCAGAATACAAGAATATACCGAGTATGAATAAATATTACACAGAAAATATCAGAGATTACAATAAATTACAAAGCAGCGGAAAATAATACAAAATACAACTGAAGGAGATATACGGATACAAAGCTTTCCGGATATCGTTCCAGCTGTAAGTCGGGATCCTGCGAATATAAATCTGCAAAACCAAAACTACTAGTTGCCCATGTCAAAATAAGGGCACCCAGAGTTTAATTTAAAACAATAAACTCTAGGTCAGTCATGGGACTGGTGTGAGAACTAAAACAGTTATTAATCTTTATTTTAAAGTTCGGTAAATCAAGGGACCACGCCGTATAACACGGAACGGGTTTCCTATCAAGAATACCAGTGCATAAAACAACAGCGCAATGCTAAATAAAGAATAATGAAGCTATTATAAGACCCAGGTCCCATCACACAATGCAACGCAAGCCGGAGGATAGGGTTTTTACCTTATAATAGCCAAAAGATGCTTGGTACGTGAAATTTCATGTTTTATTATTACTATAAGTAAAGAAAACAATTTCAATCATAAATATCAATCATAGGCGGCATAGCATCCCATGCTACTATGTCGCCATACTAGGCTCTACAAATAAAACCGCAAAGGTCACGTATTTGGAAGTTGGATTTCCATCTGTGAACCGAGGCAAGGGATCGTCCTCCACCGAATTCGAGACGCTCTAGCCTGTGTCTCAGGCAAGTACTCAGTCAAGCCTTTAGATCGTCAGGGCCGGTCAACCGATGTGGATTAAAATGCCTGAACACTGCGTTTCCCCACCCTACGGGGTGTCAATGAGCCAACGAATGACTCCATCGGTCCCGGATCGACCGATATAACCGAGGCGCCTCCAATTCCAACAACCACATGAGTCAAACTCGTCAGCCAGTTCAAGCACTGACGCCACTCCTAGCTAAAAGAAAACGCATGTCCTCATTGAGGTCCGTCTCCCATTTTTGGTTCACACCGGGGTGTGAGGCTCACGAATCAACGCTACACAAAGCTATGCCACACAGGCGGTGCTTTGATCATTACCACAAGACTTTGCTTTTCAACAGAAGCCTTGATCAACTGCAACTTAGGCATGCCACACAGGCAATTCAACCCATGCGTTTGATATCCATCAATATATAACCCCTAAGCTCGTACGTCTCAGAGAAGGGCGTTAAGCAAGAGAATAAATTCTCCACCGCCAAACAGATATATATTTAATAGAAATCAACCACACGGAATAAAATCCAATTTCAGACACACAGTCCATTTACAAATTCGTTCTGGGTCTGAACGAAACCGGAGGCACCTAGTACCGCGCATATCCATCGATCTCCAAGTACATCTGGACGACCACTAACTTATTCTCTCCTCTTGGGTGTACAGCCCAATCAAGATCATCAGTAACCACCCAAACGACGTGAAGACCTCCGGTCTTCAACCACCGTCTTCATCTTCGACACCACGTCGAATTAGTTATTAAGAATGGGATAAACCCGGTCTTTCTGAATAACTCGCGTATATAATAACAAGTGTTACACAAACACAACATACGCCTCATTCCATTTCAGAATATTCTTTTATTCCAATATCCTTATACTTTGGGAAAGGTTCCCATTAATTTTATCAAAGATAAATTCTTTAAATTTAATCTTCAATATTCCTTGAATATCAATTCAAACTAGTCGTGATTAGCGAACCACACCGAAGTAATCATTTATTTTATTTCCCAATCCCAACCTATTCATCCCATGAAGTAAAACTGGTCATACTTCATATCTAACACTACGGCGTTATCGGTAAATTCAATTACCATGTCACGTTCAAATCTAATTAAAGATTTAACTATCGCCTGGAGCAAAACTGGTGATACTCCATTCTCGACCATTTCAATCTAATTACAGATTCATTAAAACCCCACTTAGTTTTAATCTTTACAGAAATCAATATCCTGTCTTTAACTGGGTTAAAGAACCAATGTCATTTAAAACACGGTTCAAGATAAACCCAAAATCACATTCCATTAATTATCGGGTTAAAGAACAAGTGTTATTTAAAACACCGTTCACGATAAACCCAAAAATCAATCCCAATTCAATTCCAATTAAATACCATTTAATTGGCACACTTCATTAAATCTAAATAAAAAGATTTAATCTTTTCTCAACTGGGTTTAAGAACAGTTTTAATGAAGACACCATTCACGACAAACCCAAATCACATTTGATATTAAATACAAGGCTCTGAATGGAAAATACGTAGGCTTATATTCAATATCAAATTCTACGACCAACAAATATCGTATTGGAAATAACTATATTTATATATCTTTCAAATTTCAATAACAATATCAGTATAATCATGAAATCCAACATCGAAATATTCCGAAGTCAATTTCGGTTCAAATCCATTCCAATGCAATTATTGGAAATTCTGGTTATTTTCAGAACCATTTCAAATCCAATTTATTTATTTTAAAAATAAATGAATTATTATTCTAGTTCAAAACTAGTTCATTTCGATAAAAATCTATTTTTATCTTTTCAAATATGGAGTTTTTCATCCCAACTCTTCCCAAATCATTTCTTATGATTTTACACAAATTATTACTATTTTTAATAATTTTATCAAGGCCCGTACAGTCGATTTCCATCAACGGCTATCGAACTGCACTTACAACGACCTTTTCTAAATTTGATTTGGACATAATTCCAAATCCAACCGTTAGATTTCTAATTTCTAATATTCGTTAGAAAGCTCTTTTCGATACGAACCCAACGGTTCCGGTTTTAGGAGAATCTGACGGTTGGATCTCCCGCAATATCCATTCGAAGTCAATGGTCGAAATTCGCGAACTGCCGCGGCGCGGCGCGTTCTATTCAGGCCATTATATATATATATATATATATAATATATATATATATATATATATTATATATTTCGTCGATTTCCTTTCAAAACGTATTTTATAAATCATTTTAAATTTGGTTTCAAAACGATTTCAACTACACTTCAAATTCAAATCAAAATTAAATTTTTCCTTATAAATTCGTTTTGAATTCATTTCAAATTGATTTCAATTCAATTTCAATTCGAATTCATTTCTATCCAATTTCAATTCAAATTCAATTCTATTCAATTTCAATTCGAATTCATTTTAAATTTGATTTCAATTCGAATTCAATTCTATTCAATTTTAATTCGAATTCAATTCTTTTCAAAATATCAGAATTTGAAATCACTTCATTTTCTATATTCGTTATAAAAATGAATAAAATCGATATAAATATCGTTCACGTCAAAATGGCGTCAATCTAATCAACACGGCTTCATATATTTCTATTTTCAAATATTCTATTTCAAATATTTCTTTTCAAATATTTCTATTCAAATATTTCCTTTTTCGAAACTAGAATGAGGCCCAATCAATTACCATATAATGTTAATTATATGGATTTTCAACAACACATGTATAAAATAACAACGATAAATAATCAACCATCATCCAGAGTGCACCACACAACTGCATAAGCATTAAATATAAATAATTAACGCTTACACATTCTGTCGACCAATCGATCGACATACAGCTAAATAATTGGGATTAGTGTACGCCAAATATCATTCCAATACCCGTGTGGGGTTTCAAACAATCAAACACATATTTTATTTGTGCAGTTAGGCAATGTGTAAAATTTATCGTCCCAATCAATATCAATCAAATCAGTGTATATAAACAAATCTCCGATTTGTTTATAAATATTTATTTTATATACACGTTAAAAATTCTATTTTCAACTATAAAATATTTTTAGCTATATAAATATTTTATTTCATTTCACATCACACAATCAACTACACATCAAAATCAAACAAACAAGCATACAAGCCGTCCACGGTCTGTGGACGATGGGTGTCGGGTGCTACTAAACACCGTCTGCATCCTAGTATATATTTCAACTAGAAAAATAAATAAAAGGTGAGGAGTTCTCACCCAAGATAAACCAAACACCACAACTCTCCATATGTAGGAATTCTTCGCCGTGCTCGCCTTTTGTCACTTTCGTTGCCCGTAGCCACTACATATATAAAAATCATATTTTTATATTGTTGCTATATAGATAAAAATCATATTTTTATATCGCTACTACATAGATAAAAATTCTATATTCACATCGCTACTATATAGATAAAAATTCTATTTTTACAATGATGTTCACATAATAAAGATTATATTTTTATCATGCTATTCTCTACATAAAGATTTCGCCTTTTCAAATATAAAGATTTCGCCTTTTCAAATATAAATATTTCGCCTTTTCAAATATAAAGATTTCGCCTTTTCAAATATAAAGATTTGAATTTTTATTTCATCACTATAAAAATCACATTTTTATTTCAACATATATATAAAAAAATCAGATTTTTATTTCGCTATATCTATAAAGATGATATTTTTACTATCTATATAATATAAAAATCATATCTTTCCTTCATTAAAGGTCAAATCTTTTATTCGCTACATGAATATAAAGGATTATATTTTTATAGCGCTATTCACTACATAAAGATCGCATTTTTTTGTTATTATTTCGTATAATAAAATCTAATCTTTACATAAACAAAAATCATAACTTTGCTAAAAATTATATTTTTATTTCGCTATATATATAAAATCTATATTTTTATTTAATTAGAAATCAAATCTAACCTTGGTTACATATAACAAAGATTATATTTTAAATTGCATAAATAAAAACTCACTTTTCTTCTTGTAAAAACGCAATCCTTGATGGAAGAGGGTCCACCGTCGGAATGGGGCGACCAGGGGGGTGGCGCTGGGGCTGCAGACCGTCCGAGAGGCGCTGAGAGTCGCGGATCGCCGAAGGAGGGCTAGGGTTCCCTGGAGCGTCGATTGGGAATCCCTGCGGTGGCGCGCTCGAGGTAGAGATGAAGGGGGGGGCTCGATGGTTTAAAGTTTAGATCTAAAAGTAACTAGGGCTTACAGATCGTGGTTTGAGAATTAGAAAATAAAGAGGCGATGTTGAATCTTGAGTCTAACAGAAATCCCCCAAACAGCAAAACTCTACACGTAGTCTTGTTGGAAAAGAAGCAATCTTTTCTCTAACTTTTCAACCAGAGTTTTAGAAGCATAATACCAGAGAGAATTTGTGTAGAGAGACTAGAGTTAGGGGCTGTTTATATAGGGTCAGGCCAATGAATCTAGACAGAAATCGGACTAGAAACATCAGAGTGAATTCTGACTCAAAAATGGGCTCGGCAACCAGGTCGACACCCAGGTTGACTCTATGGTCGACCTGGTCCTGGGCAGGTCGACTCTATGGTCGACCCCCAGGTCGACCTGGTCCTGGGCGGGAAATTTCCCGCCCAGTCCGTTCTGGGGTTTGAATTCGAAATTTGAATTCGAATTCTGAGCTGTTTTTGAACTTGAAAATTCCTGAAACTTCGAAGGGTCATAACTTGGTCATACGGACTCCGATTTTCAAAAACTTGGACTCGTTTCCAAGTAGAATTTCGAGACGAACGTAATGGCGTAACCCATTGCCCTTGATTCTGATTTTAAAAATTACTTCTGCCTTGATTTATGGTTATAACACGTTATTAAAATACGGGTTGTTACATATTGGGTAATGGATTTCCAACTATGACAAGGTATGGAACCACCTTTCGCCAGTGTACCTCTAGAGAGGAATACACTGGGTTCAACAAGTACATCTTGCAACCCGGCCACACATGACCGACCACTGATTTCGTGTAACAACCCGTATTTTTAATAACCTGTTATAACGTAAATCGAGGCAGAATTTAATTCTAAAATCTGAATCAAGGGAAAACGGCTATGCCATTGCGTTCGTCTCGGAAAAATACGCGAAATAGAGTCCGAGTTTTCGAAAATCGGAGTCCGTATGACCCGATTAAGGCCCAACGAAGTTTTCAGAAAATTCAAAGTAAAAACAGATTTCAAATTCAAGTTGAATTTGGAAAATTAGGGCAGATTGGGCCAGGCGGGAAAATTCCCGCCAGAGCACCCAAGTTGACATCCCTGTCGACTTGGGAGTCGACTTGGTTGGACCCAAGTCGACAGCCCTGTCGACTTGGCTGTCGACTTGGTCCAGCCGGGTAGTTTTGCCTGGTGCACCATTTTGGGTTTGTGTTGAGTTTGGGGGCCAGATTCGGTTTTGAGGGCTGAGATTGGAACTAGGGTTTAATCCTAAGGCTAGAACTAATCCTAATCTCTATAAATAAGCCCCTAACCTAACCCTAAATCATCATTATTCATTCAAGTAACTAAACTATGGCAAAATCATTCCTCTCATGGCCTCCACTCTCTTCATAAAATTCCTAAGTCATTTCTATGAGAGATTTTCCATGCATACAAGTGTTTTCAAACTTGTATGAGCATCATTAGCTTGCATTCAAGTCAAGTTTCCATATTTACATCATAAAGCAAGAGTTTTGATCATTTTGGCTTAGGGGTTTTTCTATTGAAGCTTGCATTTTGGGTTTAATTGGTTGCATAAGGGCTTTGTCATATTATTGTGTCTTCATAAGCATTGTAAGCCCTTTTCTACTTTCATATTTAAACTCTAAAGTTAAATGAATGATGCAAGTTGTGTTTGATCATTATGATATGCAAGTTTACTATGATGTGTTATGCAAGTCTATCATGTTATGTATGCTAGTTTGCTATGTTATGATATGCAAGTTACCATGTTATGCTATGCAAGTATGCCATGTTATGATATGCAAGTTTACCATGTTATGCTATGCAAGTTTGCCATGTTATGATATGCAAGTTTATCATGTTATGTTATGCAAGTTTGCCATGTTATGATATGCAAGTTTATCATGTTATGTTATGCAAGTTTGATATGCAAGTTTGTCATATGATATGCAAGTTATGTTATGCAAGTTTGGGTTGATCATTTTGTTCATGTTATCATGTTATGCAAGCTTACCTTGAGTATATGAACATAAAGCTTCAAGCTTTATGCTAAAGGTTGCATTTTGGCAACATGTAAGTTATCATATCCCTTATGATAACTTGCATGTGAGGCTAAATGCGAACTTATGGCAATTTCTACATGTCATTTATCACCATGTATCACAAATATGCTAAGTTTGGTTTTATGCATGTTTTTGAGGCCTAATGATGCAATATGCAAGCATATGAACATATGTACATTTCATATGCCACCATGTTAAACTTGTGGCTTCAACACCTTTATGTCATGATTATGCCAAGTTCCCTCTTTCTATCCTTTATGCGCTATTGCGATATGTAAGCGATGGGATTGCGTTTGGGGTTGGGTAGACTTAAAAGACATGAAAACATAAGATTGGGAATTTACCTATTAAGTTAGGTCTACCCATTGGGAATTTACCTATTAAGTTAGGTCTACCCAAATTCTTGAAAACTTGTAATGTGTTTTGGAAACATGATGGACATGACACTTAGAAAATATAAGTGTGACCAACTCGAGGTTGGGTTGAGTTCGTAGCGTAAAACTACCCGGAACCGACCGGCTTAACTAGTTGCTACAAACAATAGGACCCAATGTGAGAAGTTGGTCATGCTGTACCTTGAACCCGAGGTTAGACCAAGTTGTGGTGTAAAGCTACCCGGACCCGCCCGGCTTAACTAGTAACCACAACAAGGTCTAATGTGAGAGGTTAAGGCACATTAAATTAATTAATGCCTCATGATTAGGGTTAAGTCATGGTCCACTTAATACTTAACCAATTTGGGCTTGGTAGATTAATCAGGGTTAAGTCGTGAACTCATCGTTACACTTAACCAAGTTAATCCATGATTAGTAAAAGGGTTAAACCGTACTTAACCCACTAGAAAATCCTAGCAATGGGGGTCCACTCCAGCAGTAATCCCAAGTTCGTATCATTAAGACCCTAGGGTCTAGGCTAGGGCGGGGGGCACAATTACTGGACTTGAGGTAAGAGACCAAAAACGACGGCAGAGTGGTACGCTGATGTAGTTCCGGGCGGACTTATGGTCGTGCACATAGTCCGAAGCCGGGGAAAACATGCACGGGTACCAGTAGATCGAGACTGTGCACGCATGTTTATGGTGTCCAGGGGTTGCCACCCTAGGGCTTGATACACCCGACGGGAGACCCGGCACACTCTGACTACAATTATGTTTGGGCCGCATTGACACCAACACGTGACGAGTTAGGCTTATAGGGAGCCGATCGACTAGACCGTTTGGTTAGACCTTGTATTAGGGTCATTTCATGTTATTGGGCCAAAGCTTTGGCCAAGGTATCAATACTTGTATATTCAAGTCATGTTAGTTTGCTAGTACACCTGTGGTGCAAAAACCTTAAACCTGATTATGCGATGACACCTTTATCTACCTTGTTAGTTAATCATCATGCTAGTATGTAGTTATCCTTATGTTCATCTCATCTTTCATCATGACAGTTAACTTTACCAGTTTACATTGATTGTAGTAGGGCTTACTCAGTCTTTTTGACTGACCTGTTTTCCTTTCGCCTCTTTTCTTCTGTTCCCCCCCCCCCCCCCAGGTTCTCAGGGTGGGAATATTGGAGCTTAGCTTGGATTTCTGATCGCTTGCTTGTGGGATTTTAGCTCATGTACGGTCTTGACATGAAGCTACCTATGGTTATCACTTATTTTGGGGATAGTACTTGTGTATTTCAGTTTTTCAGTGATGTTGTTTTTATCTAGACTTGTGTATTTGGAAAGTTGACATTATGTTGTACCAAACATGTTTTAAAATAGTTTGAAATCTTCCGCTGTTTTACTAATCTTATTTACTCTGTTTACATATATACATATGTTCTTGTTCTGCCTTGATATATCATTATGCATGTTTACCCGGTACAAACGCCCCTCCAAAGTCAGGGTGCTTGCAAGAGCCACCCTGGCAGAGGCAGGGGTGTTACATTTGGTATCAGAGCATATGGTTTACGAGAAGGAACAAAAAGGTTTTTAAAACTTTTGGAAAACTATTTTCAAAACCAAGTATAAAGTATTTTCCAAAGAAAATTCTAGTTTATTTTAAAGGCTATTTCCCAAAGCCATTAGCAAAAATTCCTTCGTTTTTCTCCATTCTGAATCTATCTTTTTCTTCGTTTTCAGTATGGCCAATAACTTTGCCATTCCGGAGGGAGTACACGTACCTGTTTCGTATAGGAGACTTTTGGAGGCTAGGGCGACCGAAGCCGGCCCCGCAAATATTACTCCTCCTAAGGTAGTTGATGTTCCTCCTCCTCCTGTCGCTGAGGTTCCTCTTCCTCCTCCCCCTCAGCATCCACAAGAGGATCTCGCGGAGATTTGCAAAGATTTCAAAGCAATGGGTGGCAAGAACTTTCAAGGCACTGAGACTTATGTAGAGGCAAGGAATTGGTTGAAAGAAACCGAAGATCTTTTTGCCTTCTTTGATATAGATGATCGTAGGAAGGTTTTATTGGCAGTATGGTTGCTAAAGGAAGAAGCTGCACGTTGGTGGGTGGTCACCACCGCTACTAGGCCAATTGAGACTTGGGATGACTTTCGGGGAAAGTTTGGACTAAGGTTCCTGTCACTAAAGCAAGGGGACATGACTATTAGGGAATACATAGATAAGTTTAATCAACTTGCTCGGTTCGGTTTAGACTTGGTCAACACAGCTCAGAAGAAGGCCCTATACTTTGCTCTAGGATTAAACGAGCCATTACATGGTTTAGCCATGACTCATATACCCTTGGGGGCAACTTTCGAGAGCTTGGTGAATATGGCCCTACTCAATGAAGAGAATAGGAGTGACAAGAAAGAGATCAAGATGAATGATACTCAAGCCAAGAAGACTGATTCCCAGTGGAAAGGAAATCAGGGTAATCCAAGCGGTCAGAGCAGTCAAGGCAATAAGAACAAGAACAAGAGTCAAGGCAACAAGGGGAACAACAACAAGGGCAATAACAAAAAGAGGAAGTGCCATTATTGCGGTTCAGTTGGGCATTTTATTAAGGATTGTAAGAAGAGGAAAAGGGAGAATGGTGAATGCTTTTTCTGCGGTGAGACTGGACATTTCAGTAAGGATTGCCCGAAGAAGCAAGGGCAAGGCCAGGGTCAGACTCAGCGTGCTGGACCTTCAGGAGGGCAAGTTCATGCTCTCAATGTCGCTCCAGTTCCCGATCGAGGTAGTATTTCTGTTGAAAGTCTTGTTTACATTTCTGATTTTCCTGTTCGTACCTTGTTTGATTGTGGTGCATCGCATAGTTTATCTCGTCTGATCTAGTTGAAAGTTTTCACCTAAGTACTAGTCTAGTTAATGATCCCGTGTGTGTTTCAAATCCAATTGGGGGTTCCGCCCATTTGTCTATTATCTACGTGGATTTGAAAATCTCTATCTTGAGTATAGAATTCTCGTGTGATGCTTATATTATCGGTTTCATGGGGTATGGGTTGATTTTTGGGCATGGATGGGTTGTCCAGTTTTGGAGCCATCCTTGATTTTTGAGCATAGGGTTGAGAGGCTCATGACTCGCCTCGGTAATACCCTAAAAATTTCTAGTAACCCTACGAGTCTCGTCATGTTGTGTTATCTTGAATCCCTCAACTCGTCTATCGATAGTTTGCAATCGGTGAGGGTGGTCCGAGAATATCCTGATATCTTGGGTGAAGTGAAGGGGGTTATCCCTAAACGAGAGATAGATTTCCGCATTTATCTGGTTGATAATGCCAAGATAGTTTTGTGGCCGGTTAGGCACATGGCCCCGCAAGATTAGAGTTAAGAAAGCAAGTCAAGGAGTTGCTTGAGAAGAACTTCATTAGACGAAGTATATCTGAATGGGGAGCGCCTGTAGTGTTTACTACCAAGGCAGATGGTTCCCTTCGACTTTGTGTCGATTATCGTAAGTTAAACAAAGAGAATAGACAACCATGGCCAAGGATCGATGATTTGTTGATCATCTTGTAGGAACATCTGTTTTCTCTTGATCTTGCTACTGGATTCCATCAGCTCAGAGTAGCTGAGGATAGTATAGACAAGACTGCGTTCAGAACTCCAGATGGATTCTTAGAATGGCTGGTCATGCCATTCGGTTTGACTAATGCACCCGCCTATTTCGTGGACTTGATGAGTAGGGTGTCTAGGGAGTTCCAGAACGAGTTTGTGGTAGTCTTTGTAGAAGATATCCTGACTTTCTTAAAGAACGAGGAAGAACATGCTAGACATCTCAAGGAGGTGATGGATACGCTTAGAGCGCATCAGTTGAAAGCCATGTCCTCCAAATGTCATTTTGGAGAAAAAGGAGTTAGATTTCTTGGGCACATATTTACTAAGCAAGACTTAGCGGTGGATCCTGCTAAAGTGGTCGCGGTTCAAAACCGAAAAGCTCCGACGAGGACAATTGAAGTAAGAAGTTCTCTCAGTTAATTAGTTAGTTAGCGTCCCTTGAGCTTAGACCTACCCTTCTGGATCAAGTAGGGACTTCATAGAAAGAAGACCCGCAGTTAGTCGAGATCATGGACAAGTTGATTCGAGGCGAGATGATAAGTCACCTCGCTATAGATGACAAGGGATGGCTAAGACACGATGAGAGAAAGAAGGTTCTTGAAGATGCACATCACCCGAGGAGGTGGCCGAGTTTGTCCCAAGGTGCATGTTGTGCCAACAGGTTAAAGGCCGAGTCATAGAAGCCCGGTGGACTATTATATCCATTGGAGGTCCCCGCAATGGAAGAGGGTAAAGCATCACGAAGGATTTCATGGATGGACTGCCTAGATCAAGAAAGGGAATAAGAGCATGTGGATCATAGTTGGTAGACTCACGAAGAGTGCTCATTTCACTCCGGTAAAGAGCGAAAGGACTGCATCATAGCTAGCGACAGTTTACTTTCAAGAAATAAAGCGGTTGCACGAGGTTCCCTGAAGTATAGTTAGTAACCATGACTCAATCTTCACTAGCCAGTTTTGAGATAGTCTACGGGAAGTCATTGGCAAACGGCTGAATTTAAGTACGGCCTATCATTCACAGGCGGATGGTTCATTTCGTTCAAGCATGAGTTATAGAAAATCACGTTGGTAAGAGCAATTGGCAACGTGGATTGGTATTTCCAAGAAAAGTTCTGCTGCGTGGAATACTTTATGGTAAGTAAACGAGATCCAGGATTCACTAGTGAATTTTGGAGAGCTTACATGAAACCATGAGGTCATAGTTATGTTTAAGCCAAGAATGATAGAAGAGTAAGTGAAAAAGGAAGACGAGAGGCGACAATGAAATGGGTTCCAACTCATATTTGGAAATAAGAGTTAAGAAGCCAAGGAATCATGAAGTAAAAGACGGTCAGAGCACAGTGGAGGTAAACTCAAGGAAACGTGACTTAGAAGACTGAAGGCTAGATATGCGCATCATATCTCTTTCTAAGAGTATATCTTTGATCCTTGTTTTCCGGTGAAACTTACTTGCATGTTATCTTTTACGTATATCCTCTTGGTCCCATTCTCGGTCCTATTTTTGTCGGGAGGTATGACTTATTGGCTAATAATACATGTCAGGGTTAGGAAGGGATTTCTTGTAATCCAAAAGGAGCATATCCTGCTTATCTTCCCGATCTCTTTGTAGCATATCTTTTGCTATCAATGTTTGTCTTGATTATCTAGTTTATCATGTTAATCTTTTCATGAGAACCTTAGGTAGAAACCCTTTGGATGAAACATGTGTTTGAAACATGTTATGCTTGATGGTTGCAAGTGGTTGCAAGTGTTTGCAAGTGGTTACTCGTGGATGCATTATACACGTTAGGCACTAGATCGGCTCACACACTCCTCATATTGCATATGCATGAGTGTTTACGCTTATTCATGGATGGAAATTTTTGTGTTATCACATGGATGTTGCATATGGATGTATGTTATGTGCACGCATATAGATGTTATACATTATGTTAGGAATTGCATACATATGGATTCATTTCACTAACATAATTTGCATTGATGATATTTGCATTAGATAAGTACATATACACACACCTTTGCATATGTTCATACAACATTTAGAATCTTGTACGGACAATGATTGCTCGTGGATGATGTTTTGAGTAGATGGATGTTGGATGGTAGGATACGTTCTTCCCAACTTGAAGATTTCGGGGACGAAATCCTTTAAGGAGGGGAGAATGTAACAACCCGTATTTTTAATAACCTGTTATAACGTAAATCGAGGCAGAATTTAATTCTAAAATCTGAATCAAGGGAAACGGGCTATGCCATTGCGTTCATCTCGGAAAAATACGCGAAATAGAGTCTGAGTTTTCGAAAATTGGAGTCCTTATGACCCGATTAAGGCCCAACGAAGTTTTCAGAAAATTCAAAGTAAAAACAGATTTCAAATTCAAGTTTGAATTTGGAAAATTAGGGCAGATTGGGCCAGGCGGGAAAATTCCCGCCAGAGCACCCAAGTCGACATCCCTGTCGACTTGGGAGTCGACTTGGTTGGACCCAAGTCGACAGCCCTGTCGACTTGGCTGTCGACTTGGTCCAACCGGGCAGTTTTGCCTGGTGCACCATTTTGGGTTTGTGTTGAGTTTGGGGGCCAGATTCGGTTTTGAGGGCTGAGATTGGAACTAGGGTTTAATCCTAAGGCTAGAACTAATCCTAATCTCTATAAATAAGCCCCTAACCTAACCCTAAATCATCATTATTCATTCAAGTAACTAAACTATGGCAAAATCATTCCTCTCATGGCCTCCACTCTCTTCATAAAATTCCTAAGTCATTTCTATGAGAGATTTTCCATGCATACAAGTGTTTTCAAACTTGTATGAGCATCATTAGCTTGCATTCAAGTCAAGTTTCCATATTTACATCATAAAGCAAGAGTTTTGATCATTTTGGCTTAGGGGTTTTTCTATTGAAGCTTGCATTTTGGGTTTAATTGGTTGCATAAGGGCTTTGTCATATTTTTGTGTCTTCATAAGCATTGTAAGCCCTTTTCTACTTTCATATTTAAACTCTAAAGTTAAATGAATGATGCAAGTTGTGTTTGATCATTATGATATGCAAGTTTACTGTGATGTGTTATGCAAGTCTATCATGTTATGTATGCTAGTTTGCTATGTTATGATATGCAAGTTACCATGTTATGCTATGCAAGTATGCCATGTTATGATATGCAAGTTTACCATGTTATGCTATGCAAGTTTGCCATGTTATGATATGCAAGTTTATCATGTTATGTTATGCAAGTTTGCCATGTTATGATATGCAAGTTTATCATGTTATGTTATGCAAGTTTGATATGCAAGTTTGTCATATGATATGCAAGTTATGTTATGCAAGTTTGGGTTGATCATTTTGTTCATGTTATCATGTTATGCAAGCTTACCTTGAGTATATGAACATAAAGCTTCAAGCTTTATGCTAAAGGTTGCATTTTGGCAACATGTAAGTTATCATATCCCTTATGATAACTTGCATGTGAGGCTAAATGCGAACTTATGGCAATTTCTACATGTCATTTATCACCATGTATCACCAATATGCTAAGTTTGGTTTTATGCATGTTTTTGAGGCCTAATGATGCAATATGCAAGTATATGAACATATGTACATTTCATATGCCACCATGTTAAACTTGTGGCTTCAACACCTTTATGTCATGATTATGCCAAGTTCCCTCTTTCTATCCTTTATGCGCTATTGCGATATGTAAGCGATGGGATTGCGTTTGGGGTTGGGTAAACTTAAAAGACATGAAAACATAAGATTGGGAATTTACCTATTAAGTTAGGTCTACCCATTGGGAATTTACCTATAAAGTTAGGTCTACCCAAATTCTTGAAAACTTGTAATGTGTTTTGGAAACATGATGGACATGACACTTAGAAAATATAAGTGTGACCAACTCGAGGTTGGGTTGAGTTTGTAGCGTAAAACTACCCGGAACCGACCGGCTTAACTAGTTGCTACAAACAATTGGACCCAATGTGAGAAGTTGGTCATGTTGTACCTTGAACCCGAGGTTAGACCAAGTTGTGGTGTTAAGCTACCCGGACCCGCCCGGCTTAACTAGTAACCACAACAAGGTCTAATGTGAGAGGTTAAGGCACATTAAATTAATTAATGCCTCATGATTAGGGTTAAGTCATGGTCCACTTAATACTTAACCAATTTGGGCTTGGTAGATTAATCAGGGTTAAGTCGTGAACTCATCGTTACACTTAACCAAGTTAATCCATGATTAGTAAAAGGGTTAAACCGTACTTAACCCACTAGAAAATCCTAGCAATGGGGGTCCACTCCAGCAGTAATCCCAAGTTCGTATCATTAAGACCCTAGGGTCTAGGCTAGGGCGGGGGGCACAATTACTGGACTTGAGGTAAGAGACCAAAAACGACGGCAGAGTGGTACGCCAGTGTAGTTCCGGGCGGACTTATGGTCGTGCACATAGTCCGAAGCCGGGGAAAACATGCACGGGTACCAGTAGATCGAGACTGTGCACGCATGTTTATGGTGTCCAGGGGTTGCCACCCTAGGGCTTGATACACCCGACGGGAGACCCGGCACAGTCTGACTACAATTATGTTTGGGCCGCATTGACACCAACACGTGACGAGTTAGGCTTATAGGGAGCCGATCGACTAGACCGTTTGGTTAGACCTTGTATTAGGGTCATTTCATGTTATTGGGCCAAAGCTTGGGCCAAGGGATCAATACCTGTATATTCAAGTCATGTTAGTTTGCTAGTACACCTGTGGTGCAAAAACCTTAAACCTGATTATGCGATGACACCTTTATCTACATTGTTAGTTAATCATCATGCTAGTATGTAGTTATCCTTATGTTCATCTCAGCTTTCATCATGACAGTTAACTTTACCAGTTTACATTAATTGTAGTAGGGCTTACTCAGTCTTTTTGACTGACCTGTTTTCCTTTCGCATCTTTTCTTCCGTTTCCCCCCCCCCCCCCCCCCAGGTTCTCAGGGTGAGAATATTGGAGCTTACCTTGGATTTCTGATCGCTTGCTTGTGGGATTTTAGCTCATGTACGGTCTTGACATGAAGCTTGCTATGGTTATCACTTATTTGGGGGATAGTACTTGTGTATTTCAGTTTTTCAGTGATGTTGTTTTTATCTAGACTTGTGTATTTGGAAAGTTGACATTATGTTGTACCAAACTTGTTTTAAAATAGTTTGAAATCTTCCGCTATTTTACTAATCTTATTTACTCTGTTTACATATATACATATGTTCTTGTTCTGCCTTGATATATCATTATGCATGTTTACCCGGTACAAACGCCCCTCCAAAGTCAGGGTGCTTGCAAGAGCCACTCTGGCGGAGGCAGGGGTGTTACATTTCGCTTGAGTGTATCGAATGTATATCACCAACGTTTGGGATCAACAACCATTTCCCGAATGGGACAGCATCAACAATGGATTTTTAGAAGTAAATGAAACTGTAGATCAGGTGATTATACACCATAATAGGTGCGACCTACATAGCCATGCTGCCTGCCCGATTTTTGTCATTTACCGGTTGATGAGGCTTGAGGTTACGCTTTATCATCACATCAGATTCACTTCGAATGCCACATTTTCAGATCCTTCAAAAATCACTAATTTGACGTCTACAACCATACATTACGTGTCAGCTAAAAGAAGTTTCCTTCTCCGCTTCCACCCTTGGTACGATTGAAGAAATCAATGTACGTGACCTTTCTGGAAATACTCTGTCAGACATTCATCCATACAAGTCATCCAGGAACAGGATGAACCAAATGCACTATTCAGTACATCCATCTTAGGCACTATTATCTTAGACTTATACAATAGCCCGTGCACTTTACTCCGTCTTCAATTATCTTTGGCATATATGATTCGTAACGCTTATGCCAATACAGAGTGGTTCTTTGGATAATAATCCAACTGGTCTCTCCATATTAACAACGTTAAAATGGTCAAAACTTCGATAGTCTGTGATTTAACCATCAAAGGAAAACAGGTGTGCAAACAACGATATTATTTCCAGTTGAAAATTTTATCAATCAATCATCAATTATATCTATATATTCATATTTTCTTATTTTCTATGTTTAGAAAATATACGTTAACGTTGGAAAACATTTCCATAACTTATTTACGTATCACTATTCTTCTACAACTATCAGTCTCTGACTGTAAACTAGTATAAGAACAATTCCCTATGTACCAATCCCGAAGGTCGAAACCAACATCAGATAGACACTTAGGAAACCATTCAACTTAACCAGTCTCCAGTCAATTTCTGATTTAGCTTAACTCCATTTCTTAACTCCTTATACATGAACATTTCCTTTTCTAATTCATATTTCAAATTTCAATATTTGATTTCGTTTCTGATTCTATTTGGAAAACATTTCCAAATCTTCTTTACTTGGATTTAATAGATGTTTAAATCAACATCGCGACGACAACTCAAACCACTATACTTATTTACTAAATTCACTTAACTACTTTCGCTCTCGAACCTTAACCATTTCTAAATTTAAAACGAAGTCAATCAAGTTGGGCTATAACTACCTCTCAGACCTTAACTGAACAACATTTCAAATCTCGAAATAGGGTAAGTTCATTTTTAACCCTTTAACACTTCCTTATGAACCCTCAGATTCTATTTACGAACCCCTTCTTTTACAAGTTTACGTGATTATAACAATGGTGTTATAATCTCCTGCATCCGAAGTATATTATCTTTAATATGACTTTTATTTCCTAACTCGAATAATATAACGACAACTAATTTATTTACTCCTATTCGGTTAACTCTAATCTGTAACTCATATTTGAATAACTCCAACCTAATAACTCTTACTGGATTAACTCTTATTCGAATAACTTATATTCGATTTGCTTACTTTCGAATACTTATATTCGAAAATCTCTTTCCTCGAATAAATCTTATTCGATTTAACTCCTGTCAAATAACTAGATTCGATCGACTCACTTCGAATATTTCTGATTCGATTATCTCACTTCGAATATCTCTGATTCGATTATCTCACTTCGAATATCTCTGATTCGATTATCTCACTTCGAATAACTAAAATCGATTAACTCATTTCAACTCTATTCGAATAAACTAAATTCGATTAACTCCATTTGAATAACTCTAGTTCGATTTAACTCTATCGATTAAACTCTAACTGATTGACTCTAACTGGTTAAACTCTAACTGATTAACTCTAACTGGTTAACTCTAACTGGTTTAACTCTAACTGATTAACTCTTCGTCCTTATTCAGTTTCAGATGTCGATGTTGAAATCGATTTTTACTTCTCTATATAAGTCCTGACTTATATATATATTCTACTTATCCACTGATAAAAATATACTTAATTTATAAATATCATTTGTAAATTAATCTACTCCCTTTATCTGTTTTCTCCATATATAAGTCCTGACTTATATATATATATATATATATATCTATTTATCCAAAGATAAATATTCCCTTTATAATCTATTTATTTCTAAATGCCTTTCCCAATATTTCCCTTTTAATCCTATTTGTAAATGGTTTACAAATATTTCCTTTTCAAATTCAATTTGCAAATGATTTGCAAATATTTCCTTTTAGGATTCTATTTCCAAGTATTTCCTTTATTAACCTTATTTATTTATCCTAAGTATTTCCTTTATAAATATCTTATTTATTTTCTAAATAAATATTCCTTATATCTTATCTTATTTATTTAACAAATAAATATCTCCTTTTCTTATTCTATTTATTTAACAAATAAATATCTCCCTTTCTTATTCTATTTATTTAACAAATAAATATCTCCCTTTCTTATTCTATTTATTTAACAAATAAATATCCCCTTTTCTTATTCTATTTATTTAACAAATAAATATCTCCCTTTCTTATTCTATTTATTTAACAAATAAATATCTCCTTTTCTTATTCTATTTATTTAACAAATAAATATCTCCTTTTCTTATTCTATTTATTTAACAAATAAATAATCCTTTCTTATTCTATTTATTTAACAAATAAATATCTCCTTTTCTTATTCTATTTATTTAACAAATAAATAGCTCCTTTTCTTATTCTATTTATTTAACAAATAAATAATCCTATCTTATTCTATTTATTTAACAAATAAATATCTCCTTTTCTTATTCTATTTATTTAACAAATAAATAATCCTTTTAATAACATATTCTGTTTCCTAAGTCAATATCTCTTTTATAACTTATTTACTTAATAAATAAGTATCTCGTTTAACATCTCCTATTTATTTAACCAATAAATATCTCATTTATAAGATCTTATGATTTTATAAATATTCCCTTTTCTTTATAAATATTTCATTTATAAAGATTTCCCCTTTCTATATAATTTCACCTATAAAGATTTCTATTTATAACTATTTCATTTATAAACATTTCATTTATAAAACCCTTTTTTATTTTATAAATATTTTATTTCCAAATATCATTTGAAAATTCCCCTTTTTCATATTCCGGTATGTTATGGTGTTTAACATATCAAGTCATGATATCAAATATCGTCCATACACATATAATCAACAACAGATTATAAACTACATCATATATCACAATATATGAAAATAATAAAATAGCTGCTGAGGAATCCAGTCAGATTCCTCTAATCTGTTTCCCTGCATCCACAGATGTTACATAATAAAATCAACATCACTTTCAGTTCCAAATGATATATTATGATAAATAGAATCAATATAGAATTCAACTAACTGACTAGCAGTTCAATCAAACGGTCAACACACAGTCAATCAACCAATATTTAACAGTTCTAAGAATACAACATGAAATATAAACTGTTCAGAGTTAGTGAGATTTACTCACATTTGCAGTTCATCGTTAAAGAACGAAAAACTGTTGTTTGATTTGAATCAAACAGTTTATTTCGCCATAGATTCAAACGAGCTCCAATCCACTCCCAGTCAGTTCCATAAGGTAGTGTCCGTCCATACGATCCTGTCGGATCTTGTTTTGCTGAATTTCGACCATGTGTGATAAAGTTATTGCTTATACCAGTTAATGCACTTTAAATTTAAATAAACTTAGAATTTAAAACCATTGGCCTCACCCCCTTATCATTCCTTGGCCCATCTTACTTCCACGTTAACAGCCCAGTACCACCCTTCTTCTCCAATCCCGCTTCGATAACCTGCTCCTCAAAATACCAAATACCGCCTCCTTCAAACCTTCCTCCTTCGTCCATTTGTCAACGGAAATCAACACCCGTACTACCATTGAACTCCTCATAAACATTTGCATCAACCCATACCAAAATGGTAAACTCAAACCATCCTCCTCGACCTCGACGTCAGGCTTCCCCAAAGACAGACCAACACCGAGTTACATCGAACTTGCCAAAAAAACCCACAACCGAAGCCCCTCTCCATGCTTAATCCAAATATGAACCCCTTTTCTCGAATCAATATCCCAATCCCTCACTATCGTGAACCCTAGTTCATTGTTCAGCAACTCGAGCACCAGTATCTTCCATCGCACCATGAACAAGGCTTACACAAATGGAGAGGATTGAATTTCGGTTGCAAATATACGGATGAAAGGATTTATAAGCTTTTATTTGATTTTACGTTCTTGGATTTTGTCTTGCTGTGTTCGTTGGACGGGATTTTATACATGCTGTTTTGGTAGGTAGCATTTGTGATGGAGAACGAAGGCCGCGTGGCCTGTGCGGGATCACAGAAAATGGAGGGGATATTTTGAATTTGATTTTTTTAATTTATTTTCTCGATTTTCTCCTTGTATCTACCTTCTAAAAATCCCAGCGACTACATACGATCTCCAAAAATCACGAAAATTGACATGCTAATAACGTTTAACATTACGGACCCAACGAAACTAGTTTTGTCGAATTTCGACTACGTATGCTCACACAACGTATTTTTAACCGTCGAAATACTAACTGTTTCTCACTCTAAAATTCCGTACGACCACACAGTGACTCTAAAAATCACGAAATTGGAAATCTAACAACTATTTGACATTGAGGATGCAACAAAATTAGTTTCGTCGAATTCCGACTTCGTTTGCAAAAGTGGCTATTTTTAAAGTCCTAAATAACTCATTTAAATATATAAATATAATTAAATTAAATATTTATAAATAAATATTATCGTATATATTCACTGTGGAATACCATACAGCTCTAGAACATTCCTATATGAATTTCTAAATTGATATTTCAAATCTGGGTCAACCCGATATTCGATTTATATCGAAATTCCTTTTTAAAATATAAATAATTCCTTTATAAATTATAAAGGAATTCCACAGCGACTTTTCTAAAATTTAATTTGGACATAAATCAAAATCTACATGACAAAATCCTGATTTTTCTCTTCCACTAGAAAGATATACTCCACCAGCTCCATACGTTTCTTGTTTCACAGAAATCTGGCTTAAAACGAATTCTGTATATTCAGTTGAAGTTCAAATCGCTAATTAACGATCTGCCGCGCCATTTCAAGCTCGATTTTAATTATAATATAATTATACGTTCAAACTGTCATTTAAATAATATATTCGTTATTCTAATTCAATTCTAAACTGAATTAAATATCACAGATGATCCAGTTCACACCATATCGCCATTTCAGCCAATTTTGAATTTTTCATAACTAAATATATTATTTAATTTATTATTTTAATTAAATATTCACCATTATTTAATTCAACGACCATGAAATACTTTTAATCACCTTTTAAATAATTAAATAAATTAATTATTATACTGCTGAAAATGCGGGTCATTACAATTCTTGTAGGCTCCAACGGACTGGGTTAAGAAGCACGAGGCTTCCGAGGACATAGGGTACTCTTGGTATTCCTCTGTGAGTGGCAGATGATCCGCCTATGCTCATAGAGGTTAGGTCTATGTGGGTGAACCAATGAGTATGCCTTGATTGAATAATAAGGGGCAATCAAAAGACTAAGATGGACCACCGTGATTTGGCGAGTCCAGTTAGTGCCCTGTGATAGCAACTCGTCGTCTACCTACCATCTTCAGTCAGTATGTGAAGCGGAATGGCAGAGAACTCCAAAAGACCATATACTTTGCTATCTAGTTATGAGTGAGGTTGGCCAATAGGATTGAAGGGCATAGGGGGCCGGGGTTACAGTTCTCATTCTTGATTTTCTTGAGTGCCTTTCATTTGTTAGTTGAGAGAGGGGTCTAGTGGGACAATAGACACTGTAAAAGCAGACCTTAGCATCTGAGATCGGCAGATATCGGAAAGCTTCCGACCGAGTTACGTGTTTCTTGATTAGCCCTGCAACGAGACTCGGGCACACATATAGAGAACATGTGCAAATAGACATCGAGTACAATTGACGATACGTACGTGGGGAAATTCTAGGTACACTTCTGTTGCTTTGGGTGGTGTTCCATAGACTGGAGGGCATTATTCGATGACATAATCTTGTAGGATCTATAATGGCAGTCCAAACGCTTACGTAACACAGTGATGATAGTTTCATGCAAACACGGCGTTGATATACATACGACATGCGACATTGGATAAGGGACTGCGTACTTACGGTGGATACCATGCGAGTAGAGTATACCTTAATTGGGGTAGCTACATATACACTATATTAGTTTAATCAACTAGAGAGTAGATGGGTGCGACGTGTGTGTAAGCCTTGAGTGCTAATAACACAAATAACCTAATAAATAAGAAAATATAATTGAACGGTATATGTACGATTATCCAAGAAGTGTAGTTTAAATTCATTCACACAGAACTTATGTTCTGATCCCCTCCACATAAAATTCGCAGGTTAGGTTCATGACAAAGACTGTATAGCTTTGGATACTGGTTTAGCAGTATTATTATTAAGGTAAAGCTATGTTTCAACTACATTTTATTTTATTCCTTCCGCTGTGAGATGTTTTACGAACTCTGACATGTTTTATGTCTCTGTCTTTTCTATAGGATACCAGAGCAAACCAACTCGGGTTTCGATGGATTGGGTTTTTGGAAAAAAAATCGGTCCATCGGAATTCGGGCTATTACACCACTGCTGCAGCTTCATCATCAATTCATATATAAGTATAAAACCTAACCACCAGTTTCACATCAATCCGGGGTATAAGGTTTGTCGATGTCACGTCATACACAAAGTTATGCTTTGATAAGCCATGCTTTGATCATCACTAGCTCGTTTCATAACTCGGGTACGCCACATTGACAATTCACGACATATCACTGATTTCAATCAATGCAAACCCTCTAAGTTCATATGACTTAGAGATGAGGATAATATATTGCCACAAATCCAATATATATTAACAGAAATCAGTGCTATGCGGTCAATTTCAATGTCAGACACACCATCCATACAAGTCCATTTTGGGTCTGAATGGAACAATAACCCGAAAATATTCAAATATGTTCAGGTCTCATGCCACTCATAACCTCGTATCGGGTGGCCTACCCAACAGAGACATCAGCAATCAATCTAAACAATTCAAATATTCCAGGTCTTTATTTGTCGTTTACCAAGTCTTGAATTACTTCATAACGTCGTATTATTACTTGGAATGGTTTTCTAACATATACTCGATCCTGGACTTTCCAAGTAATAAGCGTACTTTAAAACAGTAGCTATGGTTCACACAGGCTTTTCAATTCAAATCTCCTTCCAAATAGTTATCAATTCATTTACGACTCAAGATTTGAATTACTATAATTTCATACATCTCGTTATCATCTTAACTATTCTCTTACATCAAAGATTATATCTTCGCTTCAATTTCTTACTTTAATTTCCTCGAATCAAAGATTTGACTTAATCCTAATTACGATATGAATTTCCAAAACTCTATCTCATTGGGTTTCAAGAATGATATTATTGAAGATAGAATTCACGACAAAACCCAAATCAATTGATATTGAATCATAAGTACACATAAATTGTATCCACTTGTATTCGATATAAATTCTTATAATCAACGAATACTATAAGTGGAATAACGATATAATAATATCTTCCAAATTCCTCAGATAGTATACTTTACATCATGAAATTTTATAACAAAAATCAAAGATTATTTCTATCTAACTTATTTAAATCAGGTTGAGAAACCAGTATCTTAATTAAAAGATTTATTCAAGTCTTTGACATTAGATCTAGGTAGAAATACCATCAAATTATCTTCAATATTAATTTCTATATCCAACTCATATTATAAGAGGAATAATGGTGAATTACCTTTTAAATTCCTCAAATAATAAGAGTTATCATCTACCAAATTAATATCAAACATCCGAAGATTTTTCTCCAACCATATCCAATTATTTAAAATTGGAAAACCCATTTCAGTTCCATATACCATATTTCCAATACCTTAATAACCTTCGAAACTATTTTATAAATCATTCTTATAGTCAAATAATAGTTCACGCTTATAATTTTAAAAGCAATAACAACATTTAGAAATGTTACCAAAAGTATTGCTATTAAAAATAGCTATTTGAAAATTTAAATCGATATTCATAAACTGTCGTATCGTAGCGCATTCTATTCACTCCATATAACGATCTAAATATAAATCGTTCAAATCTTTCCCGAATGGATTTATATTTTCATTTCGATTCCAAAACATCGCTATCTCAAAAACCACAATTCAAATCTTCATATCTAATTAAATTGAATACTTAACAAATATATTTCCCAAAACTCATTACTTGTAACTGTTAAAATCATGTTAAATACATGATTCAAATCATATTCCAAAACTGTCTCATGTTATACGAATACCGTTTATTCAATTTAACAGTTCAAACTGAATTTCTAATTACGATTAAATACATTTCTCCCAATTTGTTCTACCATTTCAAAATTTAAATGACAATCGTTATAAATAATAAGATCAACTGCTTATATAAAATAAATGTTTGAATATATAACTCAAATCAATTTTCGAAATAAATTTCAATTCAAAGATTAATAACTTATAAATAGTTGAAAATATTTTCTAAACAGTCTTCATTTTTACGAACATCAATTGTAATTATCTAAATTTCCAAACAGTTTTGATATTGAAATTCAAAACTCAAAACTTTAAATATTATTTAATAATTAAATAATAAAATCATATATATAGGAAGGATATTTTAATCGATCACCCATAAATTCCACAACCACGGTGTGTGTGTGTAATATCATGCAATGCAATCATATTTATCCAAATGAATCATACGATCAGATGGTTACGAATTCATCCATCACAACAAACATTTTAACTGTGCACAAGCGTTACTGTCAATAACGCTTACCAGTGTTCAGTGTTTTATCTAATTACATAAACAACCATTCAAACATCAACATCCATCACACAGTTATCGTTAACTAATTATAATTAATCTCATCTAATCAAAATTAACTATTTTCAAAAATATTTAAATTAGAAGTTCTCACCATACTAGCTCCAACATCTCCATTACCAGGACGAACAAGCCAACGAACACTACCACTGCTCCTCATACTGCTTTCAATCCAATTTCCATTAGCAGCTATTGATTTCTCTACTAATTTTATATTGGAATTATATTAATAATGGTGTTCATTTTATATTTAAGGACTATTTATTTTATCGTAATTTATATTTAATTAAAATTATCAATATTATATAACATTGTGTTCTATTTTTTGATACGATTCTAACGCTTCTGACGGAGAGCCAATTTGATTCAAAACAAACGATTTATGAGTGTTAAAAGTTTAAACAAGAATATCTTAAATAAAAGGAATAAACCATACCAAGCTTGGCCTAAAGCCCACATTCACGTTCAAGACCCGGCCTTATTCCCTCTTCCTTCCTTGCCGAGTCCTTTTTTTTCTAGCTCCTCCTGTACCCGTTTTTCACGCAAGCAACCTTGCAATGCACACACCATAATACCACCGAACTCCAAACCAAGGCCACCCACGAACTCACTTTTGATGTCCTCATCTTTCCGTCTTCTCCCTCTTGTTCTTCTTCCTACACACTACCTTGAACCCATTCCACCGTGTATTGCGGTGCACGTGTAACATCACTTCACAATACCAACAACCAAGCCGAGACCATTAACGGACTTCTCTTCGTATCCTCGTTCAACTACGCACCTCCCCACAAACTCTGACTGCCTCCTTTAAAAATCCATCTTCTCGACCGAATCTGGAAACCGCACGCATCAGTAAAAGGTGCGACACTAATTAAATCCGAATTCCACCAAACTTTGCTATTACGAAGCCCTCTCTTCCCTCATCACAACGCCATACTCCATCTCATCAATCATCACTCGATTCCACCACAAATCTCAACCCTAGTTTTCAAGCTTTCTAATCATCAACACGAAATCGCACCGAAATCACATGAGAAATACTACACTCTTTGCTGATCGCAACGGCGCTGGCGGCGTTGAACGATTCTTCCTAGATTGGGAGATTTGATTTTTTTGAAGTTTTGAACCCATTTATTCAATTCTCTATAAATCTGCAATCTCTCTTTCGTTTGTCAACGAAATTTCAATCCGACAATTTCTAAAAATAGAAAAAGATGATCTGAACAATATTCGCGCAGATCATTTCAGTTAAACTGAATAAACCGAGAGATATGGATTTTAGATTTAGAGGAAATGTAAGTTTTAGATTACTGGAATTGAAAATCATGAATAGAAGAGCAACCTGAATTGTGAAATACAGATTTGAACTATGGTCTGAAAGAAGGGAATGCATGAGTTTATATAGGCTTTTAAAAGGGCAAATTAGTAATTGGATCAAGGGACACTTGTTCCTCCTCATGGAGCCTTTCTCCATGAATGTTACACGTACCAGGACACTTGGATTTCTTCCTAAAGCCCTATCATGCGTTTAAACACCTAAGGGGACAGCTCATCATTGATCCTTATCTCAAGGGATCTAAAATTAATTTATCTTAGTAACACTTTTGTAACACCTGTAAATGTAACCATCTTATTACCAAATGTTTATAAAATATAACTTATTAACATTTTTAAATATTTATCTATATAATTTATCAAATATATACATATGTAATTTACCCAAATTTATACTAACAAATGGTTTTAAAAATAAATACTTAAAAATCCTTATAAAATCTTATAAACATCATTATCATTTATCTAAGTAATAAAATAATAATCATTCTTGTAAAATCTTAAAAATAAATTATTCCTTAACAAATTTATATTTTACCATTTAATATTATCAAAATCAGAGAATATCATTACTTAACATAAAATCTTATAAATTAAATATAATTTTTAAAATAAGTTTTCTTATACAAAATCATATAAAATAAAATAAGTTATTTATATAAAATTAAAATTCATATTCAACCCTTATAAAAATCAATTTATATTCAGAAAATCCAAAATTATATAATAAAAATCCAAATCAAACTTAGTTAAAATTTTGGGATGTTACATCAATCATCCCTAAGTTCATATCTACTTTAATTCTCCCTTGAATTCACAAATCTATACACATTTCATCATCAAATCATCTCTAGTCGTTGGTTGAAGATTGGATCTACATAATGTGAGTGAATCTATCCATTTAGATCAAGGATTCAACTGTTTGATTTTTGTTTAGAACGGATTTCTATTAAATCTCATTGATTTAGAGGAACCGATTAATGATAATGATATCTCACATGTTTATATTGGGTCATACATTTTGATTTATTGTTTTTCATCATCTACAATCCAAGTTAACCTTAAACTTTAGTAGATACAGTAATTTCATGTTCTTAAACATCATTATAATAAAAATATAAACTTTATGATGAATATGTTAGGTCAAATATGTTTTTCGTATGATTATCCATGTTTAATGATAGATCTTTTTAAGTATTTATTGGATTCATGTTTGTTTATATTAGATGAATATGCATGATTGCTTGGATGTTTGAATTCTTGGTATGATTGATCTTTTGTATTCATGCATGATTTAGGATCTGGGAGGATGATGAAAGAAAATCCTTAACAGATTGAAGTTTCTAGGTTAGTTTTACATAGGCTGGAAGCCAACTTATAGGCTTAAAGTCTTCTACTCAAGTATGCATGAGGCTCAAAGCCACAATGGAGGCGCTTCGACGGAAGACAAGGGCTTTAAAACAAAGAAAATAAATGTATGTTATTATGATCGAAAAATGTTCCTTGGGCTTATGTCATGGCTTAGAGCGTAAAAGAGATTCGAATGGCCCTAGTGATCTGAAGCAAAGCAGTGCTCCACGACAAATGGCTTTGACTTGACCCAACGATTCAAAATGAAGCAGCTGGACTGGTGTGAAACAAAGTGCTTCAAATCAACCCATTAATTCGAAGCAGGACAAGATCGAAGCAACCAGATGTGTTCGAATCAGGTCAAGTGGCTCGAAGTATAGAATCAATGGTTCGAATCAATGTATTGATATGAATTAGCGTTGTATTTTGTTTTGAAGTGCTAGCTTTGGACTGAGGTTTGAAATGGTCAATCTTTGGGTCGTTGTTCAAAGTAAAGCAACTCTGGGAGGACTCGAAGCAAGGTTCATCAAAGCTCGAATCAAGGTGCTTCAGAGCTCGAAGCAAGGTGCTTCAAACCTCGAAGCAAGGTGCTTCAATGATCGAAGTAAGATGTAACACCCCGTAATTCTCTGACATTAAGATTCTCAAATTAAAGTATAATTAATTTTTAAAAGAAAAATTAAAAGAAAAAGATCCATGCAGTTGTTTAATTTAAGTATTGTAACTAACATGAAAAAGAGAAGTTAGGAGAGAACAATAATTATTATTGTTCTAAGACTTATTAACAAAAGCCTCTGTAGCTCAGTTGGTTAAGGCATTGGATTTGTAGCATGGAGGTCGGGGGTTCGAACCCCCACGGCGGCATAATTTTTTATCTTTGTTTTAGAGAGGGCCAACTAAACATGCAAATATATATACGTATACAAATTCAAAATTTGAAAGGATAAGAACGTACATATAAGGAAATAAAGAAAATATATATATACATATGAGCAATATAAATATATATATATATATACAAAAATATATGTATACGAAAGATAAAATTCAAGATAAGGCTACAGTCAATGAAATATGGCAACATCATTTGAATTTTGAAAGTAAAATGAAAGTTGTGTGTATATATATACGCGTAAAATGGTCGTTAGAGGAATTGTATACATATAAGAATATTTCATGTGAATAAAACAGTTAAATAAATTCCAGAAATTCAAAAGTTCAAAAATCAAACTTCTACGCTAAAACAATTCATTCGAAATTCAAATTTCTACGCCAAAATAGCTTATGGGACCCAATGCTGACTCAGCACTGCGTGTATGATAAGGTTTGGCTAGATTCATCTACGTACCTGGACTATTCTCTTAACTAGGTTCAATGCTGACTCAGCGCTGCGTGTACGATAAGGTCTTGAGCAGCTATATAAACAGCCCTAGTCTTCATTCTCTTTGCACCAATTCTCTTCTATCCTTATGCTGCTAAGATTCATGGCTTCTTCCCCTCCACTAAATTTTCTTAAATAATTAAAATAAAATATAAATTCAAGACATGGAGATGCTGCTCAAATCTGTTCAAGAGAAGATTCAAATCAAAGTGAATAATTCAAAGGCTAAATCAACAAACCTCGAGCAACGACATACGAATCTTAGCATCGCCAATCTTCTATTCTAGATCTAATTTCAGTAAGTCAGTTGTTTCTAGATTTGAACGTTTTTGCTTTATTTTGTGACATGAAATTAAAGGAATAAAAGAATATGCCAAATCTCTCTCTCTATTCGAATTTGTGTTTATACTCTTGGACTAAATTAAGAACTGTTATGATTTAAGGACAAATAAGACTTTTCCTAAGACCGTTGCCTATGACTATGGATTCTGAGATCATGTGCCTTTGGACTATGAACATAAGCCTTTGATTTTGGGACATAAAACATTGCCTATGACGGTGACTTTTGACTATGGGAATTATTTTCCCTTTTGACTATGAATATTGCCTATGACTATGGACATTTGCCTATGATTATGAACACAAGCCTTTGATTTGGACATAAAGTATTGCCTGTGACATAACAACGGTGATTTAAACACCTATGATTCATGACTAGGAAAATTGTTGCTTAGGTTTTGTGACTATGAAATTGGGTCTAAAACCCGATTTATCTATTCTGTCTGTTCTTGATTTTCTTTGGTTTTAGACTGTGGGAATTTACCTATTAAGTTAGGTCTACCCATGTTCTCGAACCTATTCTGTTTATTCTTGGTTTTAGACCGTGGGAATTTACCTATTAAGTTAGGTCTACCCATATTCTTGAACCTGCGTCGTTATTAAAAATCTTTTTATGCCAATTATTATGTCCACCCTTTTTCATAGCATCTTTGGTTCATTCCCTATTTTTTATGAATCTAGATTTATTTACAATCTAGGTTGAATCATGATTATACGAACGGTGGGAATGCGATTTGGGAAAAACACAAAAATAAACATAAATATCATTGTAAGCTTGAAATTGGCATAGTTTGGAAGCGAACATGATTCTGATTTATACAATTTTAGAATATGTGTTAAGACATGTGAATTGGGTAGATTTGACATGGATTATAGGTTATGAAATTTAGACCTAGTATTGGCCTGTAAACTGAAAAACTAGAATAATAAATCTACTTTGTATGTAGACTGTAAACTAGAAGAATAAATCTAGTTTTTGGGCATAAACGGTGAACTAGAATAGAAAATCTAGTTTGGCATATAAAATCTAGTTTAGCATAAACTGAAAATAAAGATGATAGATCTAAATTGCTATGAACTGTAGGTTAGGAAAATCAAGATTTGGGCCTAGAATATAAGTCTGTTAGCGACAAATGAATATAGGCCAAATTTGTTTAAAAAGGGGGAAATGGGCTGTAAGATAAATTGTTAACAATTTACAAACAAAAGAAAGATATTTTGATAACACCCCTTTTTATAACTCGTACCAGAAAGTTCTAGGGTGACAGAGAGGATAGTGTCTAGGCTTGGGTTTGGAAAATATAAGTTTCCTGCCCTCCCTGGTTATCCCTAACTGATCCGACGAACGGGATGGTTGCTTTCAAAACCAGGTTTGGAAATTAATCAGAAAACCCTTTGAACTTAGAAAACATGAATATGCCTAACCCGAGGTTAGACTGAGTTGCGGTGTAAACCTGCCCGGAACCGACGGGCACATCCAGTAACCGCAGCAATATCTGTCTAATGTGAGAGGTTGCGGCTTTAATTTATTAATTAAAGCTAGAACAAGAAGGGGAGGGTTAAGTTCATAGGAACACTTAACCAACACAGTTAAAGCTAGAATGGGAAAGTTAAGCCCATAGGAGCACTTAACCAACTTAACACTGTTAAGCTAGAATGGTAGGATTAAGTCCATAAAAACACTTAACCAACTTAACACAGTTAAAGCTAGAATGGGAGGGTTAAGTCCAAGGGAATACTTAGCCAAATTAACATGTTGACTAGACTAGATGGTGGGGTTCAGTAAAGTTAATACACTTAGCCAATTTAACATGTTAATTAGACTAGAGGTTGGGGTTAATTAATACACTTAGCCAATTTAATATGTTAGCTTGGTTGGACCGTAGGGTTAAGTAAACTTGAACACTTAACCATCAGAATATGATAAATGAATAGGGTTAAGTCTAAGACACGAAGAGATGATACTTAACCATTAATAACAGGTTTAGTTAAAACCGGTGGGAAAGGTTAAGTTAAAAAGGGAACACTTAACCAATACAGGATGAATGGGTAGGGTTAAGAAATACTTAACCAATATGACTTGGTTTGTGGTGGGGTTAAGTCAACATGAATACTGACAACACTTAACCAGTTTAACAGGATAAGGGAAGAGGGTTAGTTAGCTTGAATCGACTAAAGACACTTAACCAATCCAACTTAACGGGAAAGAGAACTAAGTAGTAAAACTTAGTTAAGAAGACAATGATCCTGGAAACTAAGTGGTAAAACTTAGTTAGTAGAACTAAGTAGTAATTCTTAGTATAACACGAAGGAGCGGACGTCCATCTGATTTTAAAGAAGACTCCAACGAATTGGGATACGAAGCCCGAGGCTTCGAGGGGACGTGAGGGTACTCTTGGTATCCCTCTGTGAGGCTGCAGATGATCCGCCTGGGCGCACAGAGGTTAAGGTCTGCGGTAGAAGAGCCAAGGGTATGCCTTGGTTGCAATATATGGCAACCAAAAGACTAGGATGGACCAGCGTGATTCGGCGAGAATACGGAAGCCCTGTGATAGCAACTCGTCGTTTACCATCCATCCTCAGTCAAGCGAGACACGTGAAACGGGAAGGCTGGAGGACTCATACGGATCACATACTTGCTATCTAGTTGTGATTGCGGGGTGTTGTTGGCCATAGAATTAGTGGGGCAGATAGGGGCCTTCGTACAGTTCTCATTTTACAAGGGTGGCCTTCCATTAGTTGAGGGAGGGGTCGAGTGGGACCATAGCCACTAGAAAAACAGACCTTAACATCTGCATCGGCAGATATTGAAAGCTCCCGACCGAGTTCCGTATTTCTAGAGTAGCCCTGACACGGGACTCGGGTAGCACATTACAGGCCATGTGCATCTAGACAAGCGATAACGATTCGCGATACATGCGTGGGGAAAGTCTAGGAACATATACCACTCTAGGTAGTGTATCCTAGACTAAAGGGCATCGTTCGACAGGTAGCATAATCCCTAGTTTGGAACTAGGTGGCATAAATCCTGAATACAAGAAGCGTTCAACAGATAGCGTAAACTCTAATTGAATCTAGAAAGCACTTGATATAAAACCTAGACTAGATCTAGGTAATAAATAATCAAGGTACGCCTAAAGGCGACGGAAACTACAGGGATTGGGATCACGTTATCATTACTAGTTGGAACACTAGTTAGGTGGTGCAGAGATATTGAAACCAGAATAATAAGGTAATAGCGAAGCAGAGAAAGTATTAAAGTATATCCAGTTTATCTTGCCTTAGTATATCTTGTGGTAATCTTATCTTATCCTGTTGACCCTATCATCATGGTATTGTCTTGTATTCAGTTAATTCATGTTGTTTCATTTTTCCCTGTTCACATGCTAGAAGTTACCGACTTACTCAGGCTTTATGTCTGACTCTGTTTTTCTTTCGCTTCTTTTCTTCCGTACCCCCCCCCCCAGGTAGTTGAGGAGGGAATAGTATAACTCAGGATTAGATTGGACCGTTGCTCTTTCCCCAACTTGAAGATTTGACGAAGTCGTCCTTGGATTCTATTTCAGATGCTATTGCTTGCTCTTTCTACTTTGGGGAATATAAAATGTTGTTTTATGCTACTTTATTTTGTAAAGACAGATGATACTCTAATATTGTAAAAGAATCTTGTACAGACTATTTTATCAATAAAGCAAAGTTCTATTTTCCGCTATTTAATATTTGTCTGTCTTGTAATTTATCTGCATCTTTTACCCAAAATGCTCCACAGAACTTAGTGCATTCCCTTTGTGAGTGACACTAACGGACGTGGGGTGTTACACGTGGTATCAGAGTTGAAGGTTACCGGATTAGATAAAAGATTTGAAAAAATTATTTTCAAAACGGTTTTTAAAGAAGCATTTTCAAAAGAAAGGATTTGTTTTAAAGGCATATTCCCCAAAGCCATACGCATTGTCTCCTCTTCCTCTGTTTGAATTCTTGTCTCCTTCTTTCTTGAGTCTCTGGGGCTCCTGGCTTTCTGGGTGGTAACCTCATCGAAGGGCGAAGTAGTGCCCGACTTCCATCTATAGCCGTAGTTGTTTCACTTAGGGTTTTCCGTACGACGGAGGTGGCTTTCGAGAGATTTGCCAATGTGATTACACACGGAAAAGGATGAGGAGTTTGGCAAAAGAGCACAACCCAAGGATGAGGAAAATCATGGATGTAGACTTGGCTCACAAAGGAGGAAGGGATTATAAAACCTAAGACAAGAGGAAGTATCTTTACTCGGGTATGATAGGGCATATTATTAAGGACGAGGGCAAGAACAAAGGACAAGATTTTCAGAAGGACAAGTACATACTATGCGTACCTAGGAGAAAGGTAGTAAAGTTCTGTTGGAAGAGTCTAGTTTTTCTGTTCGTACTCTTTCCTTTTTAGCGCTTCGCATTTGTTCATATTTGCTTCCATAGTTGAGTCTCTGCACCTTAGTACTTGTATAGTAAGAAGATCCCAATCAGTATCAAACCCAGTGGGTGGTTCGACCCGTTTATTTTTGGTTAGTGGGGGTTTGAATAGCTATCGAGTTTGCTTATATCATATCACGTCGATCATCTAAAATCGGAGGAGATATTCCCTGGATACTTATCTGATATTAGTTTAGGCCTTTGGGGCTTGTACTTGAGGAATGTCGAGTTCGACTAGGATGGTTTGCGTGAGAGATGAATAGTTGTGACAGGCGCTCTAAAAAGCGTGTAGTGATCTTTCAACCCTTATAGTTATGGCATGGTGGATAAGGGAGAGACCTCTAATCATACACTTGGTACCGTGATTGACATCTGTTTATTTTGGAAATGGAGGTTAGGAACTTCACAATCGTGAAGATAAATTGGTTAAGATACAGTGGAGTAAAGCTCAACAAGGCTAGATACTAGCAACATGCCCTTTTTCCTTAAGGGTGCATCCTTGATTTCTCTGTTTAGGAGCTTTACGCGTAGTTGTTTCTCTCTTTCCAAAGTATATCCTCTAGGTCGTATCTGCGATCCTTAGGTAGAAGCCAATGGATGTAAACATGTATTTGAAACATGTTATGGTTGAATGGTTGCAAATGGTTGCTCGTGGATGCATATGCATACGTATTAGGCACTAGATCAAGTTCGGACGCTCTCATATTGCATTTACATATATGTATTTGTTTATAAGTTGAACTTGATATGATATCATATGGACGTTGCATATGGATGAATGGCTGTGCACGCATGTAGTATTTACATGACTAGGGATGTTTGCATGAATGATTGGACGCATGGCACTAACATGATTTGCATTAAGGAGGTCAACTGAATCAGTAGACCGCCTGATTTTGCATTAGATAGAGACATATACACACACTATGCATATGAACATGAAACCATTAGAAATCTTTTAAGGACAATGAATGCCTGTGATTGAATGATTGAGTAGATGGGTGATTGGATGGTATGACACATTCTTCCTAACTTGAAGATTTCGGGGACGAAATCCTTTTAAGTGGGGGAGAATGTAACACCCCGTAATTCTCTGACATTTAGATTCTCAAATTAAAGTATAATTAATTTTTAAAAGAAAAAGATCCATGCAGTTGTTTAATTTAAGTATTGTAACTAACATGAAAAAGAGAAGTAAGGAGAGAACAATAATTATTATTGTTCTAAGACTTATTAACAAAATCCTCTGTAGCTCAGTTGGTTAAGGCATTGGATTTGTAGCATGGAGGTCGGGGGTTCGAACCCCGACGGCGGCATAATTTTTTATCTTTGTTTTAGAGAGGGCCAACTAAACATGCAAATATATGTACGTATACAAATTCAAAATTTGAAAGGATAAGAACGTACATATAAGGAAATAAAGAATATATATATATACATATGAGAAATATATATATATATATATATATATATATATATTTATACAAAAATATATGTATACAAAAGATAAAATTCAAGATAAGGCTACAGTCAATGAAATATGGCAACATCATTTGAATTTTGAAAGTAAAATGAAAGTTATGTGTATATATATACGCGTAAAATGGTCGTTAGAGGAATTGTATACATATAAGAATATTTCATGTGAATAAAACAGTTAAATAAATTCCAGAAATACAAAAGTTCGAAAATCAAACTTCTACGCCAAAACAATTCATTCGAAATTCAAATTTCTACGCCAAAATAGCTTGTGGGACCCAATGCTGACTCAGCACTGCGTGTATGATAAGGTTTGGCTAGATTCATCTACGCACCTTGACTATTTTCTTAACTAGGTTCAATGCTGACTCAGCGCTGCGTGTACGATAAGGTCTTGAGCAGCTATATAAACAGCCCTAGTCTTCATTCTCTTTGCACCAATTCTCTTCTATCCTTATGCTGCTAAGATTCATGGCTTCTTCCCCTCCTCTAAATTTTCTTAAATAATTAAAATAAAATATAAATTCAAGACATGGAGATGCTGCTCAAATCTGTTCAAGAGAAGATTCCAATCAAAGTGAAGAATTCAAAGGCTAAATCAACAAACCTCGAGCAACGACATACGAATCTTAGCATCGCCATTCTTCTATTCTAGATCTAATTTCTGTAAGTCAGTTGTTTCTAGATTTGAACGTTTTTGCTTTATTTTGTGACATGAAATTAAAGGAATAAAAGAATATGCCAAATCTCTCTCTCTATTCGAATCTGTGTTTATACTCTCGGACTAAATTAAGAACTGTTATGATTCAAGGACAAATAAGACTTTGCCTAAGACCGTTGCCTATGACTATGGATTCTGAGATCATGTGCCTTTGGACTATGAACATAAGCCTTTGATTTTGGGACATAAAACATTGCCTATGACGGTGACTTATGACTGTGGGAATTATTTTCCCTTTTGACTATGAATATTGCCTATGACTATGGACATTTTCCTATGATTATGAACACAAGCCTTTGATTTGGACATAAAGTATTGCCTATGACATAACAACGGTGATTTAAACACCTATGATTCATGACTAGGAAAATTGTTGCTTAGGTTTTGTGACTATGAAATTGGGTCTAAAACCCGATTTATCTATTCTGTCTGTTCTTGATTTTCTTTGGTTTTAGACTGTGGGAATTTACCTATTAAGTTAGGTCTACCCATGTTCTCGAACCTATTCTGTCTATTCTTGGTTTTAGACCGTGGGAATTTACCTATTAAGTTAGGTCTACCCATATTCTTGAACCTGCATCGTTATTCAAAATCTTTTTATGCCAATTATTATGTCCACCCTTTTTCATAGCATCTTTGGTTCATTCCCTATTTTCTACGAATTTAGATTTATTTACAATCTAGGTTGAATCATGATTATACGAACTGTGGGAATGCGATTTGGGAAAAACACAAAAATAAACATAAATATAATTGTAAGCTTGAAATTGGCATAGTTTGGAAGCGAACATGATTCTGATTTATACAATTTTAGAATATGTGTTAAGACATGTGAATTGGGTAGATTTGACATGGATTATAGGTTATGAAATTTAGATCTAGTATTGGCCTATAAACTGAAAAACTAAAATAATAAATCTAGTTTGTATGTAGACTGTAAACTAGAAGAATAAATCTAGTTTTTGGGCATAAATGGTGAACTAGAATAGAAAATCTAGTTTGGCATATAAAATCTAGTTTAGCATAAACTGAAAATAAAGATGATAGATCTAAATTGCTATGAACTGTAGGTTAGGCAAATCAAGATTTGGGCCTAGAATATAAGTTTGTTAGCGACAAATGAATATAGGCCAAATTTGTTTAAAAAGGGGGAAATGGGCTGTAAGATAAATTGTTAGCAATTTATAAACAAAAGAAAGATATTTTGATAACACCCCTTTTTATAACTCGTACCAGAAAGTTCTAGGGTGACAGAGAGGATAGTGTCTAGGCTTGGGTTTGGAAAATATAAGTTTCCTGCCCTCCCTGGCTATCCCTAACTGATCCGACGAACGGGATGGTTGCTTTCAAAACCAGGTTTGGAAATTAATCAGAAAACCCTTTGAACTTAGAAAACATGAATATGCCTAACCCGAGGTAAGACTGAGTTGCGGTGTAAACCTGCCCGGAACCGAACGACACATCCAGTAACCGCAGCAATATCTGTCTAATGTGAGAGGTTGCGGCTTTAATTTATTAATTAAAGCTAGAAAAAGAAGGGGAGGGTTAAGTCTATAGGAACACTTAACCAACACAGTTAAAGCTAGAATGCGAAGGTTAAGTCCATAGGAGCACTTAACCAACTTAACACTGTTAAGCTAGAATGGTAGGATTAAGTCCATAGAAACACTTAACCAACTTAACGCAGTTAAAGCTAGAATGGGAGGGTTAAATCCGTGGGAATACTTAGCCAAATTAACATGTTGACTAGACTAGAAGGTGGGGTTAAGTAATGTTAATACACTTAGCCAATTTAACATGTTAATTAGACTAGAGGTTGGGGTTAAGTAATACACTTAGCCAATTTAATATTTTAGCTGGGTTGGACCGTAGGGTTAAGTAAACTTGAACACTTAACCATCAGAATATGATAAATGAATAGGGTTAAGTCTAAGACACGAAGAGATGATACTTAACCATTAATAACAGGTTTAGTTAAAACCGGTGGGAAGGTTAAGTTAAAAAGGGAACACTTAACCAATACAGGATGAATGGGTAGGGTTAAGAAATAATTAACCAATATGACTTGGTTTGTGGTGGGGTTAAGTCAACATGAATACTGACAACACTTAACCAGTTTAACAGGATAAGGGAAGAGGGTTAAGTTAGATTGAATCGACTAAAGACACTTAACCAATCCAACTTAACGGGAAAGAGAACTAAGTAGTAAAACTTAGTTAAGAAGACAATGATCCTGGAAACTAAGTGGTAAAACTTAGTTAGTAGAACTAAGTAGTAATTCTTAGTATAACACGAAGGAGCGGACGTCCATCTGATTTTAAAGAAGACTCCAACGAATTGGGATACGAAGCCCGAGGCTTCGAGGGGATGTAACAACCCGTATTTTCAATAACCTGTTATAACGTAAATCGAGGCAAAATTTAATTTATAAATCTGAATCAAGGGAAACGGGCTATGCCATTGCGTTCGTCTCAGAAAAATACGCGAAATAGAGTCCGAGTTTTTGAAAATCGGAGTCCGTATGACCCGATTAAGGCCCAATGAAGTTTTTAGAAAAGTTCAAGTTCAAAACAGATTTCGAATTTCGGGTTCAAAATTCGAAAAAGGGTCAGATTGGGCCAGGCGGGAAAATTCCCGCCAGAGCACCCAAGTCGACAGCCCTGTCGACTTGGGAGTCGACTTGGTTGGACCCAAGTCGACAACCCTGTCGACTTGGCTGTCGACTTGGTTCAGCCGGGCAGTTTTGCCTGGTGCACCATTTTGGGGTTTTGGTTAGGTTTTGGGGCCAGATTCGGTTTTAAGGGCTGAGATTGGAATTAGGGTTTAATCCTAAGGTTGAAACTAATCCTAATCTCTATAAATAAGCCCCTAACCTAACCCTAAATCATCATTATTCATTCAAGTAACTAAACTATGGCAAAATCATTCCTCTCATGGCCTCCACTCTCTTCATAAAATTCCTAAGTTACTTCTATGAGAGATTTTCCATGCATACAAGTGTTTTCAAGCTTGTATGAGTGTCATTAGCTTGCATTCAAGTCAAGTTTCCATATTTACATCATAAAGCAAGGGTTTTGATCATTTTGGCTCAAGGGTTTTCCTATTGGAGCTTGCATTTTGGGTTTATTTGATTGCATAAGGGCTTTGTCTCAATCTATATATATTTTTGTGTCTTCATAAGCATTGTAAGCCCTTTTCTACTTTCATATTTAAACTCTAAAGTTAAATGAATGATGCAAGTTTGGTTGATCATTATGATATGCAAGTTTGCCATGATATGCAAGTTTACCATGTCATGTTATGCAAGTTTGATATGTTATGATATGCAAGTTTGCCATGTTATGCTATGCAAGTTTGATATGTTATGATATGCAAGTTTGCCATGTTATGATATGCAAGTTTATCATGTTATGTTATGCAAGTATGCCACGTTATGATATGCAAGTTTATCATGTTATGTTATGCAAGTTTGCCATGTTATGATATGCAAGTTTATCATGTTATGTTATGCAAGTTTGATATGCAAGTTTGCCATATGATATGCAAGTTATGTTATGCAAGTTTGGGTTGATCATTTTGCTCATGTTATCATGTTATGCAAGCTTATCTTGGGTTTATGAGCTTAAAGCTTCAAGCTTTATGCTAAAGGTTGCATTTTGGCAACATGTAAGTTATCATACCTCTTATGATAACTTGCATGTGAGGCTAAATGCGAACTTATGGCCATTTCTACATGTCATTTATCACCATGTATCACCAATATGCTAAGTTTGGTTTTATGCATGCTTTTGAGGCCTAAAAATGTAATATGCAAGTATATGAACATATGTACATTTCATATGCCACCATGTTAAACTTGTGGCTTCAACACCATTTGTCATCTTTATGCCAAGTTCCCTCTTTCTATCCTTTATGCGCTATTGCGATATGTAAGCGATGGGATTGCGTTTGGGGTTGGGTAAACTTAAAAGACATAAAAACACAAGATTGGGAATTTACCTATTAAGTTAGGTCTACCCATTGGGAATTTACCTATTAAGTTAGGTCTACCCAAATTCTTGAAAACTTGTAATATGTTTTGGAAACATGATGGACATGACACTTAGAAAATATAAGTGTGACCAACTCGAGGTTGGGTTGAGTTTGTAGCATAAGACTTCCCGGAACCGACCGGCTTAACTAGTTGCTACAAACAATAGGACCCAGTGTGAGAAGTTGGTCATGTTGTACCTTGAACCCGAGGTTAGACCAAGTTGTGGTGTAAAGCTACCCGGACCCACCCGGCTTAACTAGTAACCACAACAAGGTCTAATGTGAGAGTTTAAGGCACATTAAATTAATTAATGCCTCATGATTAGGGTTAAGTCATGGTCCACTTAATACTTAACCAATTTGGGCTTGGTAGATTAATCAGGGTTAAGTTGTGAACTCATCGTTACACTTAACCAAGTTAATCCATGATTAACAAGAGGGTTAAACCGTACTTAACCCACTAGAAAATCCTAGCAATGGGGGTCCACTCCAGCAGTAATCCCAAGTTGTATCATTAAGACCCTATGGACTAGGCTAGGGAGGGGGCACGATTACTGGATTTGAGGTAAGTGACCAAAAACGACGGCAGAATGGTACGCTGGTGTAGTTCCGGACGGACTATGGTCGTGCATATAGTCCGTAACCGGAGAAAACATGCACGGGTACCAGTAGATCGAGACTGTGCACTTATGTTTATGGTGTCCAGGGGTTTACACCCTAGGGCTTGATACACCCGAAGGTGGACCCGGCACAGTCCGACTACAATTATGTTTGGGCCGTATTGACACCAACACGTGACGAGTTAGGCTTAGGGAGCCGATCGATTAGACCGTTTGGTTGGACCTCGTATTAGGGTCATTTCATGTTATTGGGCCAAAGCTTGGGCCAAGGGATCAATACTTGCTTATTCAAGTCATGTTAGCTTGCTAGTACACCTGTGGTGCAAAAACCTTAAACCTGATTATGCGATGACACCTTTATCTACCTTGTTAGTTAATCATCATGCTAGTATGTTGTTATCCTTATGATCATCCCTGCTTCTCATGTCAGTTAACTTTATCAGTTTACATTGATTGTAGTAGGGCTTACTCGGTCTTTTTGACTGACCTGTTTTCTTTCGCCTCTTTTCTTCCGTTCCCCCCCCCCCCCAGGTTCTCAGGGTGGGAATATTGGAGCTTAGCTTGGATTTCTGATCGCTTGCTTGTGGGATATAGCTCATGTACGGTTGGACATGAAGCTAGCTATGGTTATCACTTATTTTGGGGATAGTACTTATGTATTTCAGTTTTTCAGTTGATATTGTTTTTATCTAGACTTGTTTATTTGGAAAGTTGACATTATGTTGTACCAGACTTGTTTTGAAATGGTTTGAAATCTTCCGCTGTTTTATCTATGTTATTTACTCTGTTTACATATATACATATGTTCTTGTTTTGCCTTGATATATCATTATGCATGTTTACCCGGTACAAACGCCCCTCCAAAGTCAGAGTGCTTGCAAGAGCCACCCTGGCGGAGGTGGGGTGTTACATTTGGTATCAGAGCATATGGTTTACGAGAAGGAACATAAAGGTTTTTAGAAAACTTTTGGAAAACTATTTTCAAAACCAAGTATAAAGTATTTTCCAAAAGAAAAGTCTAGTTTATTTTAAAGGCTATTCCCCAAAAAGCCATTAGCAAAATTCCTTCGTTTTTCTCCATTCTGAATCTATCTTTTTCTTCGTTTTCAGTATGGCCAATAACTTTGCCATTCCGGAGGGAGTACACGTACCTGTTTGGTATAGGAGACTTTTGGAGGCTAGGGCGACCGAAGCCGGCCCCGCAGATGTTCCTCCTCCTCCTCCGGTAGTTAATGTTCCTCCTCCTCCTGTCGCTGAGGTTCCTCTTCCTCCTCCCCCTCAGCATCCACAAGAGGATTTCGTGGAGATTTGCAAAGACTTTAAGGCGATGGGTTGCAAGAATTTCATTGGAACCGAGACTTTTGTAGAGGCCAGGAATTGGTTGAAAGAAACCGAAGATCTTTTTGCCTTCTTTGATATAGATGACCGTAGGAAGGTTTTATTGGCAGTGTGGTTGCTAAAGGAAGAAGCTGCACGTTGGTGGGTGGTCACCACCGCTACTAGGCCAATTGAGACTTGGGATGACTTTCGGGGAAAGTTTGGACTAAGGTTCCTATCACTAAAGCAAGGGGACATGACTATTAGGGAATACGTGGATAAGTTTAATCAACTTGCTCGGTTCGGTTTAGACTTGGTTAACATAGCTCAGAAGAAGGCCCTATACTTTGCTCTAGGATTAAACGAGCCATTACATGGTTTAGCCATGACTCATATACCCTTGGGGGCAACTTTCGAGAGTTTGGTGAATATGGCCCTACTCAGTGAAGAGAATAGGAGTGACAAAAAAGAGATCAAGATGAATGATACTCAAGCCAAGAAGACTGATTCCCAGAGGAAAGGAAATCAGGGTAATCCAAATGGTCAGAGCAGTCAAGGCAATCAGAACAAGAACAAGAGTCAAGGCAACAAGGGGAACAATAACAAGGGCAATAACGACAAGAGGAAGTGCCATTATTGCGGTTCAGTTGGGCATCTTATTAAGGATTGTAGGAAGAGAAAAAGGAAGAGTGGTGAATGCTTTCATTGTGGTGAGTTTGGACATTTCAGCAAAGATTGCCCGAAGAAGCAAGGGCAAGGTCAGACTCAGTGTGCAAGACCATCTGGAGGGCGAATTCATCCCCTCAACATCGTTCTTCCAGCTCATGATCGAGGTAGTGTTTCTGTTAAAAGTCCTGTTTACATTTCTGATGTTCCTGTTTGTACTTTGTTTGATTCTGGCACATCGCATAGTTTATTTCATCTGATCTAGTTGAAAGTTTGCACCTAAGTACTAGTCTAGTTAATGATCCCGTGTGTGTTTCAAATCCAATTGGGGTTTCCGCCCATTAGTCTATTATCTACGTAGATTTGAAAATCTCTATCTTTAGTGTAGAGTTCTCGTGTGATGCTTATATTCTCGGTTTCATGGGGTATGGGTTGATTTTGGGCATGGATCGATTGTCCAGTTTTGGAGCCATCCTTGATTTTTGAGCATAGGGTTGTGAGGCTCATGACTCGCCTCGGTAATACCCTAAAAATTTCTTGTAACCCTATGGTTCCCGTCATGTTGTGTTATCTTGAATCCCTCAACTCGTCTATCGATAGTTTGCAATCGGTGATTGTGGTCAGAGAATATCCTGATATCTTGGGTGAAGTGAAGGGGGTTACACCTAAACGAGAGATAGATTTCCGCATTTATCTGGTTAATGATGCCAAGATAGTTTCGTGACCGGTTAGGCACATGGCCCCGCAAGATGAGAGTTAAGAAAGCAAGTCAAGGAGTTGCTTGAGAAGAACTTCATACGATGAAGCATTTCCGAGGAAGGTGCTCTAGTAGTATTCGCTACTAATGTGGACAGTACGCTTCGCCCGTGTGTTGATTATCGTGAGTAGAACAAGAAGAATAGACAACCATTACCAAGGATCGATGATTTGATTGATCAGCTTGTAGGAACATCTGCTTTCTCTTGATCTTGCTACTGGATTCCATCAGCTCAGAGTAGCTGAGGATAGTATAGACAAAACTGCGTTCAGAACTCCAGATGGATTCTTAGAATGGCTGGTCATGCCATTCAGTTTGACTAATGCACCCGCCTACTTCGTGGACTTGATGAGTAGGGTGCCTAGGGAGTTCCTGAACAAGTTTGTGGTAATCTTTGTAGAAGATATCCTGACTTTCTTAAAGAACGAGGAAGAACATGCTAGACATCTCTAGGAGGTGATGGATACGCTTAGAGCGCATTAGTTGAAAGCCAAGTCCTCCAAATGTCATTTTGGAGAAAAAGGAGATAGATTTCTTGGGCACATAGTTTCTAAGCAAGGCTTAGTGGTGGATCCTGCTAAAGTGGTCGCGGTTCAAAACCGAAAAGCTCCGACGAGGAAAATTGAAGTAAGAAGTTCTCTCAGTTTAATTAGTTAGTTAGCGTCCCTTAAGCTTAGACCTACCCTTCTGGATCAAGTAGGGATTTCACAGAAGGAAGACCCGCAGTTAGTCGAGATCATGGACAAGTTGATTCGAGGCGAGATGATAAGTCACCTCGCTATAGATGACAAGGGATGGCTAAGACGCGATGAGAGAAAGAAGGCTCTTGAAGATGCACATCACTCGAGGAGGTGGCCGAGTTTGTCCCAAGGTGCATGTTGTGCCAACAGATTAAGGCCGAGTCATAAAAAGCCCGGTGGGCTATTACATCAAATGGAGGTCCCCGCAATGGAAGTAGTAAAGCGCCACGATGGATTTCGTGGATGGACTGCCTAGGTCAAGGAAAGAGAATACGAGCATGTGGGTCATAGTAGGTAGACTCACGAAGAGTGCTCATTTCACTCCGGTAAAGAGCGAAAGGACTGCATCATAGCTAGCGACAGTTTACTTTCGAGAAATAAAGCGGTTGCACGAGGTTCACTAAAGTATAGTTAGTAACCATGACTCAATCTTCACTAGCCAGTTTTGGGATAGTCTACGGGAAGTCATGGGCAAGCAACTGAATCTAAGTACGGCCTATCATTCGCAGGCGGATGGTTCATTTCGTTCAAGCATAAGTTATAGAAAATCACGTTAGTAAGAGCAATTGGCAACGTGGATTGGTATTTTCAAGAAAAGTTCTGCTGCGTGGAATACTTTATAGTAAGTAAAGGAGATCCAGGATTCACTGGTGAATTTTGGAGAGCTTGCAGGAAACCATGAGGTCATAGTTATGTTTAAGCCAAGAATGATAGAAGAGTAAGTGAAATAGGAAGACGAGAGGCGACAATGAAATGGGTTCCAACTCATATTTGGAAATAAGAGTTAAGAAGCCAAGAAATCATGAGGTAAAAGACGGTCAAAGCACAGTGGAGTTAAGCTCAAGGAAACGTGACTTAGAAGACTGAAGGCTAGATACGCGCATCATATCTCTTTCTAAGAGTATATCCTTGATCCTTGTTTTCCGGTGAAACTTACTTGCATGTTATCTTTTACATATATCCTCTCGGTCCCGTTCTCGATCCCATTTCTGCTGTAAACTCCATAAGTGGGTGTGACTCATCGGTTAGTAATGCATGTCAAGGTTTGAAGGGGTCCGTTAGGTTGACTAAACCTTTTGGACTTTTATAGGATTGGGATTGGGTTAGGAAGGGATTTCTTGTAATCCGAAAGGAGTATATCCTGCCTATCTTCCCGATCTCTTTGTAGCATATCTTTCTTTTGCTATCTATATCGTGTTAATCTTGTCATGAGAACCTTAGGTAGAAACCCTTTGGATGAAACATGTGTTTGAAACATGTTATGCTTGGTGGTTGCAAGTGATTGCAAGTGTTTGCAAGTGGTTACTCGTGGATGCATTATACACATTAGGCACTAGATCGGCTCACACACTCCTCATATTGCATATGCATGAGTGTTTATGCTTATTCATGGATGAAAATTTTTGTGTTATCACATGGATGTTGCATATGGATGTATGTTATGTGCACACATATAGATGTTATACATTATGTTAGGAATTGCATACATATGGATTCATTTCACTAACATAATTTGCATTGATAATATTTGCATTAGATAAGTACATATACACACACCTTTGCATATGTTCATACAACATTTAGAATCTTGTAAGGACAATGATTGCTTGTGGATGATGTTTTGAGTAGATGGATGTTGGATGGTAGGATATGTTCTTCCTAACTTAGAGATTTCGGGGACGAAATCCTTTAAGGATGGGAGAATGTAACAACCTGTATTTTCAATAACCTGTTATAACGTAAATCGAGGCAGAATTTAATTTATAAATCTTAATCAAGGGAAACGGGCTATGCCATTGCGTTCGTCTTGGAAAAATACGCGAAATAGAGTCCGAGTTTTCGAAAATCGGAGTCCGTATGACCCGATTAAGGCCCAATGAAGTTTTTAGAAAATTTCAAGTTCAAAACAGATTTCGAATTTCGGGTTCAAAACTCGAAAAAGGGTCAGATTGGGCCAGGCGGGAAAATTCCCGCCAGAGCACCCAAGTCGACAGCCCTGTCGACTTGGGAGTCAACTTGGTTGGATCCAAGTCGACAGCCCTGTCGACTTGGCTGTCGACTTGGTTCAGCCGGGCAGTTTTGCCTGGTGCACCATTTTGGGGTTTTGGTTAGGTTTTGGGGCCAGATTCGGTTTTAAGGGCTGAGATTGGAATTAGGGTTTAATGCTAAGGTGGAAACTAATCATAATCTCTATAAATAAGCCCCTAACCTAACCCTAAATCATCATTATTCATTCAAGTAACTAAACTATGGCAAAATCATTCCTCTTATGGCCTCCACTCTCTTCATAAAATTCCTAAGTAACTTCTATGAGAGATTTTCCATGCATACAAGTGTTTCAAGCTTGTATGAGTGTCATTAGCTTGCATTCAAGTCAAGTTTCCATATTTACATCATAAAGCAAGGGTTTTGATCATTTTGGCTCAAGGGTTTTCCTATTGGAGCTTGCATTTTGGGTTTATTTGATTGCATAAGGGCTTTGTCTCAATCTATATATATTTTTGTGTCTTCATAAGCTTTGTAAGCCCTTTTCTACTTTCATATTTAAACTCTAAAGTTAAATGAATGATGCAAGTTTGGTTGATCATTATGATATGCAAGTTTGCCATGATATGCAAGTTTACCATGTCATGTTATGCAAGTTTGATATGTTATGATATGCAAGTTTGCCATGTTATGCTATGCAAGTTTGATATGTTATGATATGCAAGTTTGCCATGTTATGATATGCAAGTTTATCATGTTATGATATGCAAGTTTATCATGTTATGTTATGCAAGTTTGCCATGTTATGATATGCAAGTTTATCATGTTATGTTATGCAAGTTTGATATGCAAGTTTGCCATATGATATGCAAGTTATGTTATGCAAGTTTGGGTTGATCATTTTGCTCATGTTATCATGTTATGCAAGCTTATCTTGGGTTTATGAGCTTAAAGCTTCAAGCTTTATGCTAAAGGTTGCATTTTGGCAACATGTAAGTTATCATACCTCTTATGATAACTTGCATGTGAGGCTAAATGCGAACTTATGGCCATTTCTACATGTCATTTATCACCATGTATCACCAATATGCTAAGTTTGGTTTTATGCATACTTTTGAGGCCTAAAAATGTAATATGCAAGTATATGAACATATGTACATTTCATATGCCACCATGTTAAACTTGTGGCTTCAACACCATTTGTCATCTTTATGCCAAGTTCCCTCTTTCTATCCTTTATGCGCTATTGCGATATGTAAGCGATGGGATTGCGTTTGGGGTTGGGTAAACTTAAAAGACATAAAAACATAAGATTGGGAATTTACCTATTAAGTTAGGTCTACCCATTGGGAATTTACCTATTAAGTTAGGTCTACCCAAATTCTTGAAAACTTGTAATATGTTTTGGAAACATGATGGACATGACACTTAGAAAATATAAGTGTGACCAACTCGAGGTTGGGTTGAGTTTGTAGCGTAAGACTACCCGGAACTGACCGGCTTAACTAGTTGCTACAAACAATAGGACCCAGTGTGAGAAGTTGGTCATGTTGTACCTTGAACCCGAGGTTAGACCAAGTTGTGGTGTAAAGCTACCCGGACCCACCCGGCTTAACTAGTAACCACAACAAGGTCTAATGTGAGAGGTTAAGGCACATTAAATTAATTAATGCCTCATGATTAGGGTTAAGTCATGGTCCACTTAATACTTAACCAATTTGGGCTTGGTAGATTAATCAGGGTTAAGTCGTGAAGTCATCGTTGCACTTAATCAAGTTAATCTATGATTAGCAAGAGGGTTAAACCGTACTTAACCCACTAGAAAATCCTAGCAATGGGGGTCCACTCCAGCAGTAATCCCAAGTTGTATCATTAAGACCCTATGGACTAGGCTAGGGAGAGGGCACGATTACTGGACTTGAGGTAAGTGACCAAAAACGACGGCAGAATGGTACGCCGGTGTAGTTCCGGACGGACTATGGTCGTGCATATAGTCCGTAGCCGGAGAAAACATGCACGGGTACCAGTAGATCGAGACTGTGCACTTATGTTTATGGTGTCCAAGGGTTTACACCCTAGGGCTTGATACACCCGAAGGTGGACCCGGCACAGTCCGACTACAATTATGTTTGGGCCGTATTGACACCAACACGTGACGAGTTAGGCTTAGGGAACCGATCGATTAGACCGTTTGGTTGGACCTCGTATTAGGGTCATTTCATGTTATTGGGCCAAAGCTTGGGCCAAGGGATCAATACTTGCTTATTCAAGTCATGTTAGCTTGCTAGTACACCTGTGGTGCAAAATCCTTAAACCTGATTATGCGATGACACCTTTATCTACCTTGTTAGTTAATCATCATGCTAGTATGTTGTTATCCTTATGATCATCCCTGCTTCTCGTGTCGGTTAACTTTATCAGTTTACATTGATTGTAGTAGGGCTTACTCAGTCTTTTTGACTGACCTGTTTTCTTTCGCCTCTTTTCTTCCGTTCCCCCCCCCCCACCAGGTTCTCAGGGTGGGAATATTGGAGCTTAGCTTGGATTTCTGATTGCTTGCTTGTGGGATTTAGCTCATGTACGGTTGGACATGAAGCTAGCTATGGTTATCACTAATTTTGGGGATAGTACTTATGTATTTCAGTTTTTCAGTTGATGTTGTTTTTATCTAGACTTGTTTATTTGGAAAGTTGACATTATGTTGTACCAGACTTGTTTTGAAATGGTTTGAAATCTTCCGCTGTTTTATCTAAGTTATTTACTCTGTTTACATATATACATATGTTCTTGTTCTGCCTTGATATATCATTATGCATGTTTACCCGGTACAAACGCCCCTCCAAAGTCAGAGTGCTTGCAAGAGCCACCCTGGCGGAGGTGGGGTGTTACAGGGGACGTGAGGGTACTCTTGGTATCCCTCTGTGAGGCTGCAGATGATCCGCCTGGGCGCACAGAGGTTAAGGTCTGCAGTAGAAGAGCCAAGGGTATGCCTTGGTTGCAGTATATGGCAACCAAAAGACTAGGATGGACCAGTGTGATTCGGCGAGAAGACGGAAGCCCTGTGATAGCAACTCGTCGTTTACCATCCATCTTCAGTCAAGCGAGACACGTGAAGCGGGAAGGCTGGAGGACTCATACGGACCACATACTTGCTATCTAGTTGTGGTTGCGGGGTGTTGTTGGCCATAGAATTAGTGGGGCAGATAGGGGCCTTCGTACAGTTCTCATTTTACAAGGGTGGCCTTCCATTAGTTGAGGGAGGGGTCGAGTGGGACCATAGCCACTGGAAAAACAGACCTTAACATCTGCATCGGCAGATATTGAAAGCTCCCGACCGAGTTCCGTATTTCTAGAGTAGCCCTGACACGGGACTCGGGTAGCACATTACAGGACATGTGCATCTAGACAAGTGATAACGATTCGCGATACATGCGTGGGGAAAGTCTAGGAACATATACCACTCTAGGTAGTGTATCCTAGACTAAAGGGCATCGTTCGACAGGTAGCATAATCCCTAGTTTGGAACTAGGTGGCATAAAACCTGAATACAAGAAGCGTTCAACAGATAGCGTAAACTCTAATTGAATCTAGAAAGCACTTGATATAAAACCTAGACTAGATCTAGGTAATAAATAATCAAGGTACGCCTGAAGGCGACGGAAACTACAGGGATTGGGATCACGTTATCGTTACTAGTTGGAACACTAGTTAGGTGGTGCAGAGATATAGAAACCAGAATAATAAGGTAATAGCGAAGCAGAGAAAGTATTAAAGTATATCCAGTTTATCTTGCCTTAGTATATCTTGTGGTAATCTTATCTTATCCTGTTGACCCTATCATCATGGTATTGTCTTGTATTCAGTTAATTCATGTCGTTTCATTTTTCCCTATTCACATGCTAGAAGTTACTGACTTACTCAGGCTTTATGTCTGACTCTGTTTTTCTTTCGCTTCTTTTCTTCCGTTCCCCCCCCTCCCAAGGTAGTTGAGGAGGGAATAGTATAACTCAGGATTAGATTGGACCGTTGCTCTTTCCCCAGCTTGAAGATTTGACGAAGTCGTCCTTGGATTCTCTTTCAGATGCTATGGCTGGCTCTTGCTACTTTGGGGAATATAAAATGTTGTTTTATGCTTCTTTATTTTGTAAAGACAGATGATACTCTGATATTGTAAAAGAATCTTGTACAGACTATTTTATCAATAAAGCAAAGTTCTATTTTCCGCTGTTTAATATTTGTCTGTCTTGTAATTTATCTGCATCTTTTACCCAAAATGCTCCACAGAACTTAGTGCATTCCCTTTGTGAGTGACACTAACGGACGTGGGGTGTTACATAAGATGCTGTGATTTGTTGCATCCTCAAAGCAAGGTGCATCAAAATTTGAAGCAGCATGCTCAAGGCTAAGAATTTTGAAGCCTAAAAGTGGAGAACCTTAAATCTTTTAAGAGGTGTGTTTCGATAACCAAAATACGTCATCGATGCGGAGTATCTTCAAAGAGAAATATGTCTTTAAAGAGGAGTAAGTTTGAAGGGGAGCGTATCTTCGAAAGGGATAACTTTGAAGGTACAAAATATTTAAGGCGGTGTAATTCTGAAGGGAATCATTGTTGGTGCAAAGCAAGATTGGATGGTTTTATTCAAGGGATGAAAGGAAGGGGTCTTTGCGATATACCAAAGGTTGCAGTTTATTGGTTTCTTACGCAACATGTGTAACTCTTCGATTGGAAGACTTGATGTAAAGTGGAATCGAAGTAGTGTGATAGACGACTAGAGATAGAATGAGACTGTGAAATAATGGACTGGTTTTTGAGGTATACCCAAAACTAGTGAAGATGATGTGAATTGGATCAGGACTACCAAGCAATCTTTGATAGCTTGGAGAGTTCCAGTTAACTTAAAATAGGGTATCATAGAGACACCTATTAGGACTGGTAGCGATGGTCATGCACCCCAAGGTGGTGTAACCTTGCTGGTATAAGCAACGTGTTGGTGTAAACATAGAGTTTGGATTGAACTAGATTTTTCCGTTATCCCTTAAAATAAGTGACGATGGTTATACGGGTTATCATTGTATTCAAGGCTTCTAAAGGTGATGGTTAGGTTTTGTTTAATGGATGCAATGGTTATTGTGAATATACCTGATCTTCTTTCTTTGGGTAGTCCATCACCTCTAGCATTCTATGGAAGAAGATGGAGAAGGGAGACGAGATAGTGGGCTGGGAGGATTCTTTTATCTGAATCAGTATCCTCTATTATTTGTCAAATTTCATATTTTCCAATATTTATGTAGACAATCAATTACCTCTTATGTGTGGCGGTTGTGTAACCCAAAATTTTATGTTTCCTTTTATTATCTTGGGTACGCATCAAAATTATTGTGGGCACACATTAACATTACAGCGTGTAGACTAGATAACAATTTTTGGACAATGTTGAAGTGGCTTGAAAACGAGCCAAGAGGGCCCAACGTATTAGTGCTTGTAAATATTTATTCTCATTGTTCGTTTGCTTATTAACTCTAAGAAAATTATAGTGTGGAACTTATGTAATAGATATTTCTATTTGATGTACATAACATTATGGTTTTATGGCAGTGGAGTTTCCACCTTGATGGTCTAACTATTATTCTATTATATATGTTCTTATTTTATTTTGTATATCCGATGTGAGATATATGATAATTTTGGGTCATTTCTTTACTGTTAATCATTCCATATCATCCTAGAACATGTTCAATGCATCTTTTTCCTATTTGGGTGCAAGCGGTATCAAGCAGTTATCGCATTTCGTATCAGGGCTTTTGTTATTCAACTTGACCAAACTTTATGGATCGATTTCGTAAAGTGTGAACATATTTGTAATGTTATTGTTTTGCTATATGGTAGAATATTGCATTTTATGCACTCAAGTACCATTGCAGCTATTTTTATTGGAAACTTATCATAATCATTACAAATAAAGAATGAATCAATACAGAAGAATTACTGCTAGGAACAACTCTGCATTGGAGTAGTGGGAGAAGAAGAATTGGGAGTCGAGGTTTGATTTCCAAGCTATGTTTAAGGTCATAATGGAATCAACATTGAGAAGAGCCCAGTCTGCTCCCAAAGAAGAGGTGGATAGTGTTTGTACTTCTATGTAGGTGCCTAGACTGATTTTGTAGAGCTGCAAAATGATTTCTTTGTTTTAGGAGGAAAACCTTTATGTGGAACTGAGTCTGCTGCCAAAGTCCAAGAATGGATGGATGGTTGTGTTCTTTAGTGACTTAGGGTAGAAGATTTTATGAGAAGAAAGCATGCTTTTAGGAAGCTAATGAAAGAGCCATGAGTTGGTGGAGTGCGGTGATTATTGGTACTTCAGAAGATCATATTTCTTGGGGGCAGTTTAAGACTAAGTTTGAGGATAGGTTTATTCCGACGGTCCATAAGTCTATTTTTTTCCCTTTGTTGGTTTGAATTAAGGGGGCATGTCTGTATCTGGTTATGTTACTGAATTGAGTCCCTTCAAGGTATGTGAGTCCATTAATTGATACTCCTCTTAGTAAGCCCGAGAAATTCATATTTTTTATAGATGAATACTTAGGATAGAAATTAGCAGACAATATAGTGATTCCTTCTGAGAATCCTATTTAGAAATCTTTAAGGTACGAGAGTATTTTCCCTAAGGATTTCATTACTGCGACTGATTTACTAGAAAGGAGGAATTGAAGCCATAATGGGGCGATGAAGGAAAAAGAAAAGTGGAATTGAAAGAGAAAGCAACAGAAAGGTAAAGGAAGACCTAATAAGAAGAAGGATAGGAGCAAAGTGGTTTACTTCAGCATTAAGGAAAAAGGTCATTTTGCCAATAGAGTAAAGCTACTAAAGTCGAGAATAAGTGATATAATTGTGTTAAGAATGGTCATTTAAAGTGGAATTATCCAGAACCTATTAAGAGGAAGCAGACTGTGAAAGTTTATGCTTTTGATGATGCCCCTACTTCTTCTTGTGCTCCTACGACGAGCGACAAGGATCAGAGAGTTGTTGTCATGGTATGCTTTTCTAACAAAGGTGCATTTGTTAGAGTTATGTTTGATACTAAAGCTTCACTTTTTTATCTGTAGAGATCTAATATGCAGATTGGTTTAGAATCAGAGATAGTAGATGGACCTTTGATTGTGATTAACCCTGTAGGGGTATCTACTACTATTTTCATGATTTATCGTGGTATCAAGTCATTATTGCTCTGAACTTTGTTAGGTTTAGAATCATTAAGGTTTTAGACTGGGTCAAACAATATGCGGCTAAAGTAGATTGTGAGAAGCTCAAGGTGACAATAGAAACTTGGAAGGGCGAATGATTGTGATACGCCGCATATCAGATGACGGGGTTTCAGTCAGCTTTTTATATTCAGTTCAGATTCCACTGGTAAAATCGTTATCGTTGCCTTCGCCAATGAGTATTTTGGCGTTTTTGAGGAAGTGAAAGGATTGTTACTGCTATGGAAAATGATTTTGGGATTAATTTACTGCATATAGTCAGATCCATAGTTATCCCCTTGAGGTGGATAGCATCGAGGGAATAGAGAGAGCTTGAGATGCAAGAGGAATACTTACCGAGGAAAGGATTCATTCAGAGGAGCATATCCAATTGGTTGCACCATTTATGTTTGCAACAAAGGCAGATGATTCCTTGAGATTATGTGTTGACTATCATGAAATAAATAAGGTGACGGAGAAGAATAGTGTCCTCTACCACAAATATGTACGATCAGCTGCACGAGGCAAAGGTATTTTCCTAAATTATTTGGCCACTCAATTTCATTAGCTCGGAGTAGCTATGGATAATGTGTATGTTACTACATTTCGGACTCTATCGGATTTTTTTGAGTGATTGGTGATTGCTTTCGGAATGACTAATGCTCTAGAATATTTTGTGGAACTGATGAATAGAGTTTGCAGGGATCTGTTGAATAAGTTCGTGCTTGTGTTCATTGATGATATCTTTATCTATTACAGGAGTAAGGAAGAACAAAAGGCATAGTTTAGGACTATTTTAGGGAATTCGAGGATGCATCCGCTAATAATGAATTTATCAAAGCGTCACTTCTAGAAGGAAGAAGTGAGATTCATTAGTCATGTGCTATCAGGTAAATGATAATAGTGGATCCTGATAAGATAACTACGGTCTAGGATTGGAATCAACCGAAGAATGCTTCGAAAGTCAGAAGTTTCCATAGTTTAGCAAGGTATTATAGAAAGTTTATCAAGCATTGCTCTGCTGTAAGATTACAACACCATTGACTAATCTAACTAAGAAGAACCAGGCCTTCATATGGGATGCTAAGTGAGAGCATGCTTTTGTGACTTCGAATGAAAGGTTGACAAGTTCACCAATGTTGGCTATTTCGAGTAGGAACGAGTAGAAGACCATTTATACTGATGTAGAAGGTGCGATTTGAAAGTCGTTTTGATACACGGTAGAAAATTCGCTTGCTTATGCTAGTCAACAACTTAAGCTGCATGAGAGAAATTATCCAACGATAAATCTTGAGATAGTGGCTATCGTGTTTGTTCTAGAGACGTGGAAACTTTCCTATTAGTAGTAAAATTTGAGTTGTTCAAATATCATAAGTCTTTGAAGTACCTTTTTCTCCTGGAAGGATCTCAGTCTTCGACAGCAGTGGTGGTTGGAGAAGCTTTATATGGTATTTATATTTCCTATACTTTATGTAACACCCTACCCCGAGACCCACATTAATAAAGAGCATTGACGAGTAATGTCATCTACTAATGCCGAGGATAGGGATGGTTAGCAGCGACCATCCATGAGTCTTGTATTAAATAATTATCGAATACATGGATATGATACTCTCTTTTTTCTTACTTCAAGTGGATTGACATGCTTAACTCTTATCTAACACAATACCATTACGGCTGTATAATCAACTCAGAGAAAAACGTGATTACATTAGATAAACACACATCATAGACTAGTAAATACAACAGTATATACAGATGCATTCCACCATATATTATATACTGTCTTATAATTTAGCGGTCATACTAACCACAACATACATAAAAGAAGTCCAAAACGAATAAATACACAAATCAAAGTACATGGACCATCACTAAACGACTACTTCGAATAGGATAAAATAGGTGTCCCAAAAGGACAACATGATCCAAATGTATAAGCTAGCAAATATATATCAATGATGAGTGCTAACCGATAAAATCTTAGTCTGAGCCGAGCAACAAATAAACGGGCCAGTCTAGCTTAAATAGTGGGTAGATATGATAATAAGCAACGGATAACTTCATATAGACTAAGTCTTTCTCGAGATGAGAACAAGTGTTCATTAATGTAGTTCAACATAATTCCCATGAATTGGGTTTCGTTATTAACATAAAGGGTCTCATAGGAAATTTGATAGGGTTATGTGGGAGTTCACTCCCAATAATGGGTGCTTAACATCGTCGCTAAGCACCTAAACTCAATCTCTAAACACCAAAAAACAACAAAAGAATATTCATCAAAGGTCAACATACTAAAATCATGTGAGAGTTTAATAAATTAACTAGTGATCACTATATATAATAAACATCAAGATAGCCCTCATGTTATGTGAAAAGATTCAGCATCCCCAAAACACCATAAACTGGATCCAAAATGTCGAAAAACAACAAAGTCAACAAATACAACAAACAAACTCAAAACAAAAATCTGCACGTGCATCTACAAAAGATCATCAAAATAATGGAAAAAGCCTACAAAATGCTTTTATATATTGAGAGACACATCATCCCTCAATCAAGGTCTGCCAGCTGGACAACAACATTGATTGAGAGACTCAATTAGACATATGAATTAGAGACTCAATAGAACTTATTCTAACACAATAGCCTTCACCAAACACCAAACAACTTTATATGCATATTTAAATACATATAAGACCCAATATGCCAAAGTATTTTGTCACAGACTTCCAAATAATAACTCGAAAAGTGAAAACGATGCATTCAATACCACACATTTTACTAATCGATTCACTACAAGTTAGTTTAATTCACACTAGAAAACCACAATAATAGCTTCAATCAACGAGTCTGGAATTAACTGATATATTTAATCTATGTGTTTCATAACACATGATTTATTATATCATTTAAATCACGTTTTCGCTTTATCGAAGGTGCAAAGTGTGTAGTTTAATATATGGAAAGTGCTTAGTTTTGAGAAAAACAGATTATAAAACGATTTCAAAAACATTCGAATTATTTTATTAAAATCATATATAATTTAGAAAATATATAAATATAATATTGCGTTGAGATGATTTTTATTCGAAAAACAAAATTATGAATACTAATTTATCTCAAAACGATAGGAAAAATCTCTCTCTCTCTCTCTCTCTCTCTATATATATATATATATATATATATATATATATATATATATATATATATAGTTGCCAATCTTAAAAAATTACATATATTTTCTTATAAAACCATTTTATAAAAACGTGCATTTGCCGTGAATACATAAAAATTCAGCATGGAAATATAACTTAAAAATCAACATAAATCAACAAATATGAAGTGCTGATTTGAATATAATATAGGCTTTTGTTACTAAGATTGAAGCCAAAGGAAATTTGTCACCAAACAACTTAGAAATTCATCCAAAAACATAAGAAACAACATTGGAAATCAAAAACAACCAGAACAGTAAGCAATAGGAATTGCTTGTGCAATTCCTTCGCTGCATTTCAATCTAGGGGTCGACCTAGCTTAAGAACAGTTGACCCTAAGGTCGACCTGGGCGAGTTGAATTTGCTCAGGCAATTTTCTTGCATGAACCTCTTTCCTGAGATGAACTTCAACAAGCAAATATAGTCGGCATGACCTAAAACTTGACATGAACTGTGACGACCCCAAAACCCCATGCTACGGTGTTAAGGATAATCATTGGAATATAACACATTAATCATCATTAGCAGAGTACAGATAATAGCATAAACAAGAAATAGAATAATTTACACAAATATGACAGCGGAATCATATATATCACCACATCAGAGAGCACAGTGCTGGATACTACTTAGTGCATAATATACATAATCAGTCAACATCGCCAATGGCGGAATCATAATACATAAAGAGTACATAAACTAAACATCAGTCTACATCGCTTGTGGCGGAATCATAATACATATACAATAATGGCGGAAAAAGTCACAATCATCCCAATGTAGTCAAGCCTCGCCATGAGCCAAAAGTGCACCTCTACTGCGGTGCCAAGCCCAAAATATGTCAGCTACCTGTAACTAGGTTGCCCATGTGAAAATAAGGGCACCAGAGTTTGCAAGGTGAAACAAACTACGAGTCAGTCATGGGACTGGTATGAGAAATCTACTTAACTTACAAAACAACAATAATAAGGCAAATCAAAGGACCACGCCACTTTCGCGGAACGGGTTTACTCCAATGAGTGCTAGTGCATGAAATAATGTAAATGATTAAATCATCGCAATGCTTTTTATAAAAATGAAGCCATTATAAGACTCAGGTCCCATCACACAATGCAACGCAAGCCGGAGGATAGAGTTTTACCTTATAATGGCCAAAAATGCTTCATACGTATAAAACGAAAGTGTTTGATATTATTACTAGTGTATATATGTTTCAAAAACGATTCAATCATAAATATCAATCCTAGACGGCATGGGTACCATATATCATGTCGCCATACTAGTAATACAATCACATCCACATATTTCTTATTGGAAATTGGATTCCACCATGAGTCGAGGCAAGGGGCAAGCTCCTCTCCGTTCGAGACACTCTAGCAAATGTACCAGGACCGCACACAGCAATCCTTGGATCTTCAGGGCCGGTCCTCTCTTACTTTTGAGGATTAGTTATTCCTGAACACACGTTTCCCGGTCCTTACAGACCTATAATCGAGGCGCCTCGCATTCCAACAACCACACAGGTGAAAAGTAGATATAAATGTCAGGACTGGTAGGTCACTGACACCACCATAGCTAGAAAGAAACGTCGTGCTCTCCCTGCAGTCACTATCCCATTTTTGACTCATACAGAGGTGTGAGGCTCGCGAATCCACGCTATACACAAAGCTACGTCACACAGACCATGCTTTGATCATCAACCACAAGACTTTGCTTTGCTACAGAAGCCTTGATCATATGCCACTTAGGCGTGCCACACAGGCAATCCACTCCATGCGACTGATTTCTATCTATATATAACCTCTGAGCTCGTACGTCTCAGAGAAGGGCGTTAAGGAAGAGAATAAATTCTCCGCCGCCAAACAGATATATATATTCAATAGAGATCAATCAGCACAGAACAAAATCCAATGTCAGACACACAGTCCATTTACAAGTTCGTTCCGGGTTTGAACGAAGCCGGAGGCACCAAATTCCTCGCTTTTCCGCACAATCAACAATACGTCCGGACGGCTACTACTTCAGCTCCTTCAAGGTAGCTACTCCAATCATGAGCATCAGTAGCACCCATCCGAGCAATGTGAAGATCATCGTTCGTCAGCCATCTTCAACTCTTCGACTTCTCACCGCCGATCGATTATTTGAAATGAGAATGAACTTGGCCTTTTCAAATAATCCACGTATATTTAGATTTTCAAATCAATTCTTCACATGGTTAAATTTTTGAACATTCACAATTCAGTTCCTTAGTATAATTTTCATGTTAAATACATTCAACCATCACATATCATGATAACCAAGCAAAATCAGTTTATTTCCATTCTATATCGTCAATAATATTTTATAACGATATCTTGCCATTTTTATTTATTTAAAAATGGCCATATTTAATTAAACGACGTTTCAGGTCGTGCCGAGGCACTGGCGCTGTTTTTCACTAAACTTGTTTTACCCATATCTGAAAATCTAACCATTGGATCTTCACCAATTTTATATCATTAGTAAGATCATTTCAAAACGAATCCAATGGTTTCAGTTTTGGGAAAATCCGACGGCCGGATTTCCCATACTAGTCGTTTGAAATTACGATTTCAACATACAAACTGCAGCGTCGTTATTCGATTTAATCTAATTATATTTATATATAAATATAATCGATTATGGCGCTGTTTTTCTTTAGATTTGAATTTAACATTCCAGACAATCCAACCGTTGGATCTTTACAAAGTTGGTGCCGTTGGAAAGATATTTCCAAGGCGAACCCGACGGTTGCGGTTTCAGGAAAATCCAATGGTCGGATTTCCCGCACTAGTCGTTTGAAATCACGGTTTAAAAACAAGAACTGCACGACCACGATTCGTTTTAATTCTATTTATATATATATATATATATATATATATATATATATATATATATATATATATAGTTCATTCAACGATTTCAATATCGTTTTCACTTCAAATATTTCACTAACGCCTTTAAAATTTTGAAAATTTCGCCATAACCTCCTTTGTACGGGAGGGGCTGGGAAAATTCCCAAATAGCCACACGGGCGTCTCATCTCAAAAAGAAAAAGAAAAAGCCAAGCGGCTAGCCAATAGGCTCATAAAATCATCACCCAAGTAGAACAGTAAACGTGTACCTATTTGTCGGGCACACAATTTTATTCCTCTTCTCTAGCCTCTTTGCTATAACCTGTTCAATAAATATGCATGTACATATGTGCAATTCTTATCACTTATCATTTTCCATTCAACTTCATATTCGATTCACTTTGGTTTAAAGCCACCATTCATTCTAATGTTGCATACATAAGCAAAAATTACATCATTAGCTAATTAATGAATATTTCAACTCATGCATATTTATTTGAACAAGTGGTTATTTTTAACACTTCACATTTCAAAAATGGTATATATTTTTTGGCGAACCAAAATATATTTCAACACATGACTATTTTATTTAGTTCCTACACATGTTAAAAATAATATTCATGGCAAACAAATATTTATTTCAACACTTGTATATTTTTGGCAAATCACCTATATGATAAAAATGGTATTTTTATCATCTAAAATCGTTATTCAACACATGAATGTTTTTAACACTTCATATTTTCAATAAAATCTATTTTTTATTGCTCGATCTTTTTATTCAACACATGAATGTTTTCACACATGCACTTCTCAACGCATGAGCATTTTCCACACATGGATATTTTATATAGTTGGTTCAGATAAGAAAGATGTAATTTTTATTGTTGAAACAATTTATTTATAATGCAGATATTTTACATACTTCTTATATATATAATAAAAATGTGATTTTTGTTGTTTAAACACTTTATTCATTCAACACATGAATTTAATTTTCAACACATGACTTCTCAACACATGAGCATTTTCCACACATGGATATAGTTTCAACACAGGACTTTGGTTTTAACACATGAAAATAATTTCAACATATGAAAATAATTCTAACACATGAATATTATTTAAAATTTCGGTAGCATAACGGCAGGGTAGTTAAAACCGGCACTGTCCCAAGTACGGCTCCTCGCTCTACCTTAAAACCTCGCGGTTTTTGACAATGGGGATTTCATACATCTAATTCGCACGCAGGCGAGTATGATTTTCTTTTCCACAATTATTTCAAATTTGTTTCAATCAACAATAGGTGTTTTTCATCCACAACCAAACAATATCAACCACAAACAATTCTATCAACCATTCGCATTAGTCACCCAATTTTTCACACCAATTCACAATCAATAAATATCATCCGTGGTTTGTGGACGAGGGGACTATATATATATATATATATATATATATATATATATATATATTACCATTCCAACACACATATCATTTAAACAATGCATGTATAATTCATACTTCGCTCAAATAACTTACACAACGCATGTACATGAGGTATACAACACGTGTATAATTTATATTTTGCTTATATAATTTATACATGACATTTTTCATTCAATTTCATTTAATTTAGATTTCTCACCGTGGTTTTCAAAGTGCTAAAAATCGTAGATGGCTCAGAAAAATCCGAGGTCTCTTCTATGTGGTAGAGAGCCTCCTTGCGGTCATGATGTTTCATGTTTCATCTAATTTCGTTAACACACCATAAAGATATTATTTTTCAAAGTTCAAATATAATAAAGGTCTCACCTTTCAAAGTTGGTTCGAACTAGGGTTCGGATTTTTCAGAAAATCCGTGCAACTATGGAAGGATCGGATTATACCACATGGAAGAGGGGAGAGAGGCGAGTCGATCGGTGGTGGTTTTGGCTAGATCGAGCGCCTGTAGCGGCGGATGCGGAGCTGGGAAGGTTGGGACTTTGGAGGAGTCGTTCTCGTCGATGGGGCGACGAGGGGGGTTAGGGTTTGGTCAGATTTGTAGAGGGGAGGCGGCGCTGTCGAGATCTGAAACACCCCACCTCCGTTAGGGTCACTCTCAAAGGAAATGCCCTAATTTTGGTGGAGGTTTATAAGTATAAGTCACAGATATACAAGACAGATATAAGAACACATATTTGTAAACAGCGGAAAATCAACAAACTTTTATTTCATGAAAGCAAATACGTGCTACAACAACATCACCATAATTGTCTTACATCTTTTCCAAAACATAACAAAACACTTTCATAATCTGTCTTGATTACATCATTTAAAGAAGCATAAATAAAACATAGATAAACTGCAAAAGCCCCATAGAGTTTGTCCAAAGCCATAGTTTCAAAACGGAAAGGACCAAGCAATACATTTCTCTTCTTCAAGCTGGATGCTAAGACCGGTCAAGCTGCTGTGTTCCCTCCCTGTGGACCTGGGGGGGGGGGAAACGGAAGAAAAGAAGACGAAAGAAAAGTAGAGTCAGACATAAAGCCTGAGTAAGTCTAGTACTATTCTGTCTATGAATAAAGAACTGGGTATGATAAGTATAAACAAGAAGTGGGAAAGCACTATAACTTGGTTAAGTTGTCTAGGGTCGAATAAACTATCGTACCCCATGTTAATCTCTGAACCCATATAAACTAGTTTCCAACTGGCACCCCATAATCAGGGTGATGTGATCCGTTCTATGATGATCGGCTCCTACTCGCATAGTTACATGTGTCTTACGGCCCCCGATGTTGTAGTTACCTATGCTGGTCCCACCATGGGGTGTATCAAGTCCCATGGCGGCGGCCCGACACAACCTTAGAATGCACAGGTATGCTACTGGTGCCCAGTGCTTTATTTTTCTGCGCCGGAGTGTGTGCACGCCCGCACCCCGTTAGAACCTACACTGCTACACCACCACCGTCGATTTGACCTCTTACAATCAGCCCAGTAATCGTGCCCCACCCTGCCTAGTTTCAGGGTATCATGATACACCTTCTAGGGTTACTGCTGAAAAGAGTCCCCCCGTTACTAGGTTTTCTATCTCTAGCCAACATGCTAAGTTGGTTAAGTGTTTTCTAACCTAACCCCCACCAGTCCGTTTAGTTTAGCATGTTCCATTTTGATTAAGTCTTTAGTTCACTTAATCCTAACAATCCTGACTCAGCCTTAATTGTCTTATTAAAGCCTTGACCTCTCACATTAGATAGGTATTGTTGTGGCTGCCTGTTGCCGGTTGGTTCCGGGCAGTCTTACGCCACAACTCAGTCTAACCTCGGGTCCTTATTGGGCTCCATGTTTAACCTCCCACATTGGATAGGTATTGTTGTGACTACTGGACAGCCGGGCGGTTCCGGGCAGGTTTACATCACAACTCAATCCAACCTCGGGTTAAACACATCGTATGTTCTACATTTACATATTTTGTCTTTCTTCTTTATTTTCTTATATGTAAATATTCGCGGCCCATTATTAAGTTAATGGTGTAAAGGTTACACCAATCATGGGCCCAACCCATACTTGAATTTGGGCCCTTCTATTTTATATTTTCATTCATTAGTAATTTTAACCCAACGTTATTTTCCCCCGTTTAACATGTCCGTTTATTATATATATGTTGGGCTTAGCCTTTTAAAGCCCAACTTAGCCATGCGAAAAGGGGAGGCTTAAAGCGTGATTACATACACGAAAAGGGGAATGTGAACGCATGAACTTGCAATATGACGTTGGAAATACAAAATAGAAACTGGTGTACTTGCATAGTAGTGACATATACTTTGGTCATAAAGCATAAGTGACATGAATCAAACCATGTAAACTTGTAGTTAAGTTAAGAATATCACTATCGACACATAGGCTTAACTACAACATAAATCTATATTTTTATTCAGGCATAATGTCAAACATAAGCAAACCATGTTCATAAGACTACTACATGTTTACAAAGGTGTCTACTTTTGTGACTAATACAAAAGTATAGTTAAATTTGTTCACATAACCGTGGCATAAATATTTCTAACATGAAATCATGATTTTTACTTTAGTCATGCAAACTTGCAAAAAGGGATTTTGAATCTAATCTAGCTATGTATCACATATGACATCATATAATATAGACTTAACATGGATTTCAATTATGCCAAATATCAATCATAGCCTAGTCATATTCATAAGTTTGCAAATAGGTTTTCTAGTACAAAAGCATGTCTTAATACATAGATTATGATGCCAAATTTTCAACATAATTCCATATGGATTATGATAACCCAAACTTATTCCAATTACTTCACAAAAATTATGTTTGTATAAAAATACACATTATGATGGCATAGTAGCAAAACCCCAAACTTGCATGAATTTCAATTAATCAACTACATACATGTAGCTTCAACAAGGATTGCATAATTTGCGAATATTCCAAACGTATACTTGCATAAAACTACCGCATGTAGTTTTTTTTTATAATGAATAACATAATACGAGGATATCCAAACGTATACAATATTCCAAATCGATAAGAATCATAGTAACGCACAAATTATGAATTGTTTATCACCACAATCAAGTATACAAGCCAACACAGTTATTTGTTCATACCAAAATAATACTCTACTTACAATGGTGTGGCGAATTCTCAAATTTAGGGATTTGAAGATGCGATTTGATTTGATTGAGTTGCTTTATGCCTTAGAATTTGTCTCCTAATCCTCTCTCCAATTGGTGGCTACTCTTAGTCGTTCCTCAGCAACATGGCGGCTTTGTTCTTATTTTATGAATGGATAGATTAGGGTTGAGTCTAGGGTCCTTTTTATAGGGGTTATGAACTGATTAGGACCATTGATGTTGCTTGGATTGATCGTAGCCATTCATCCTAAGGAGAGACCAATTAGAGCCTGCCACCTAGCCCTAATGACAAAGCAGTCTACAGAAAATCGGCCAACATAGAATAGGCCAGCCAGGTTGGGCTGGGTTCGACCTGGATCTGGACCAGGTCGACAGCCCTGTCGACAGCCCTGTCGGCAGCCCTGTCGACCTGCCCAGTCGACTTGGGTGCATCAGGCGGGTGTTTTTCCGCCCTGGCCCATTGGGCCCCATTTTGGAATTTAAACTTGATTTATTCTGTTCGAATTTTAAATTTAATTCAGAAACTTCCGAAGGCCATATCTTCTTCATACGGACTCCGTTTTTCGAAAACTCGGACTCTATTTCGCGTATTTTTCCGAGACGAACGCAATGGCGTATCCCGTTTCCCTTAGTTCTTCGATTTGAAATTAGTTATACTTTAATTTGTGAATTTCACAGTTATAGAATTCGCGGGGTGTTACATTCTCCCCCACTTAAAAGGATTTCGTCCCCGAAATCTTCAAGTTAGGAGGAATGTATATCCTAACATCCAATCATCCATCTACTCATCCAACAAACACGAGCATCCATTGTCCTTAAAAGACTTCTAATGCTTCATGATCATATGCGAAGTGTGTGTGTACATGTACTTATCTAATGCAAAATCAGGCGGTCTACTGATTCAGTTGACCTCCTTAATGCGAATTATGTAAGTGCCATGAATCCATTATGTATGCAAATTTTCCTATTCTTGATTCTACATGAGTGCACAATCATTCAATACAAATGCAGCATCCACATGACAACACATTAAAGTTCAATCACATACGAATGCAAACATATATGCATATGCAATATGAAGTGACTGAGCCGATCTAAAACCTAGATTGTGTGTGTATATGCAACCACGAGCAACCACTAGCAATCACTTGCAACCACTTGCAACCATCATCCATAACATGTTTCCATCCAAAGGGTTTCTACCTAAAAGATAAGATAGATAAAAGCGCAACTTAAGGAAAAGGAAAGATCAAGGATGTACCCTCGAACAGAAAAGGGTAGGCAGTGCGTATTCTAGCTTCAGTTTCCCAAGTCGCGTCTCCCTCGGCGTCGCTCCACTGAACTTTGACGAGCTTGACTTCACGGTTGCGTAGCTTCTTCACTTCCGTTGCTAAGATGCGGGTTGGAACTTTTCTTATGGTTGCTTCGCGTTCCACTTCGGCCTCTTCTAGGAGATTTGGCTCTACCACCTCAGCAGACTCATGTAGACATTTTCGGAGATGTGAAACGTGAAAAACGTTGTGGACTCCGGCCAACTTCTCGGGTAGCTCTAATCTATAGGCCATTTTCCCAATTTTCTCGATGATAGGGAATGGCCCTACGAACCTTGGTGCTAGCTTTCCTGTGGTTCCAAAACGAACAACGTTCCTTAGCGGAGATACCTTGAGAAAAACTCTGTCTCCAACCTCAAATTCAAGGTCGGTCCTCCTCTTGTCGGCATAGGACTTTTGTCTGTCTTGGGCCGTCTTCATCCTTCTTCGTATTAAGTCTACTTTCTCTGAAGTCTCTTGGATCATATCTGGCCCAAGTATGAGCTTATTAGTAGACTCCCACCAACAAGTGGGCGATCGGCACGGTCTTCCATATAAAGCTTCGAAGGGCGCCATTCCGATGGTTGCTTGATGGCTGTTGTTGTAGGCAAATTCCACCAAAGGAAGGTGGTCTTCCCATGTCCCTCCGAAGTCAAGGACGCATAGTCTTAAAAGGTCTTCCAAAACTCTGTTCACTCTCTCTGTTTGGCCGTCGGTTTGGGGATGATAGGCTGTGCTCAAGCATAACTGCGTTCCTACTGCTTCTTGCAGACTCCGCCAAAACTCACTGGTGAAGATGGGGTCTCGGTCACTAACAATGCTAGATGGTATTCCATGGAGTCGAACGATTTCCTTGAGGTAAAGTGATGCTAAGGATGAGGCAGTTCTTTTACTTTTGACAGGTAAAAAGTGGGCGCTTTTAGTAAGCCTATCCACTATTACCCAAATGCTAGTGTTGCCTCTCCTAGACCTAGGCAGCCCATCGATGAAGTCCATTGAGATGCTATCCCACTTCCACTGCGGGACCTCCAGAGGATGTAGCAGTCCGCCAGGCTTTTTCTGTTCCGCCTTAACCCGTTGGCACACCATGCACTTAGAAACGAATTCTGCCACGTCCTTTTTCATGCCGTTCCAGAAGAAAGTCCTTTTTATGTCTTTGTACATTTTATCTCCGCCTGGGTGTATCGTCATCTTGGAGTGATGTGCTTCCTCAAGAACCTTCTTTATCAAATCTTTTGTCTGTGGGACGCATAGTCTTCCATCTCGCCTTAGCAAACCCTTATCGTCGATGGAGTATCTGTTGAGGTGACTTGAAGTCTCACCCCTAATTAGCCTATCAATTATTTCCACAAGCTGAGGGTCTTCGCGTTGTGCTGTCCCTACTGAATTCACTAAAGTTGGGCGCACTTCGAGAGATGCTAGCAAGCCTGGTACGAAATCGGAGGAAGGCCTAAAGTCGAAGCTGGATATAATCTCTAGGCTTTGTCTTTCAACAAACAACGGGCTTAGGGTCAATTTCTTTCGGCTCAACGCGTCTGCCACTACGTTGCCTTTGCCCGGAGTGTAGGAGATTTCGAAATCATACGAGGCAAGAAACTCCATCCATCTTTGTTGCCTCAAGTTAAGATCCTTCTACGAGAAAAGATATTTCAATGATTTATGGTCAGTGTAAAGTTCGAACTTCTCACCTAGGAGATATTGTCGCCAAGACTTGAGTGCAAAGACGATGGCGGCTAACTCAAGATCGTGGGTTGGGTAGTTCTTTTCGTGCACTTTCAACTGCGTCCCGCCATAAGCTACTACCCTTCCTTCTTGCATTAAGACGGTGCCTAGCCCTGTCCCACATGCATCCGTATAAACAGTGAACATCTTGCTCCCATCTGGCAGCGTCAAAACTGGGGCTGTTGTAAGAGCCCTTTTCAGTCGTTGGAAAGCAAACTCGCAATCCAAATCCCAATTGAACACTAGATTCTTCTTGGTCAATTTTGTGAGCGGAGCTGAGATTTTCGCAAAATCCCTTATAAACTTTCGATAGAAACCCGCTAGTCCTAGAAAGCTTCGGACCTCAGTTGCATTCCTTAGTGTCTTCCAATCCTGTACCGCCACTACCTTAGCAGGGTCTACTGCTAACCCTTGTTTGGATACTATGTGCCCAAGGAACCTCACCTCTTCTCTCCAAAAGTGGCATTTGGAGAATTTGGCTTTTAGTTGATGGGCTCGCAAAGTTTCCATGATTGCCCTTAAGTGCTGAGCATGTTCCTCTTCACTCTTTGAGAAGATAAGGATATCATCTACGAAGACCACTACGAATTTGTTGAGGAAATATCTAAATACCCTACTCATCAGGTCCACGAAGTAAGCAGTTGCATTTGTCAAGCCGAAAGGCATGACAAGCCATTCAAAGAAGCCATCTGGGGTTCTAAACGCCGTTTTATCGATGCTATCTTCAGCCACCCTTAGCTGATGAAAACCGGTTGCTAAATCGAGTTGGGAGAAAACAGACGCTCCTACAAGCTGGTCAAACAAATCGTCAATTCTAGGGAGCGGGTGCCTATTCTTTTTCGTTAGCTTGTTGAGCTCCCTATAGTCAACACATAGACGGAGTGATCCATCCGCCTTTGTAGCGAACACCACCGGAGCGCCCCATTCTGAAATGCTCCTCCTAATGAACCCCTTTTCTAGAAGCTCTTTAATCTGTTTACTGAGCTCTTTCCTTTCTCGTGGAGCCATGTGTCTAACGGGCAACGCAACGGGCTTTGCATTATCTACATGATATATGCGGAAGTCTATTTCCCGCTTCGGAGGCAAGCCCTTCACCTCTTCGAAGACATCCGGATATTCCCGGACCACTCTAACTGATTGCAAATTTTCAACAGAGGCATCTAGCGATTCAAGATAACTAAGCATAACCGCATACGAGGGATTACAAGAAATTTCCAAAGTATTACCGAGCTAGGTTAGGAGCCTAACAACCCTTTTCTCACAATCAAGGATGGCCCCATTACTGGATAGCCAATCCATACCCAAAATCAAACCATAACCCAAAAAGCCCAAAACAAAGGCACTACATTGAAATTCTACACTTAGAATAGAAATTTTCAATCCCACACAGATCATAGACAAATGAGCTGGGCCCCCAATTGGGTTTGAAACAATTAAGGGGTCCTCTACCATACTAGTTTTTAGGTGCAGAGATTCTACTAAAGCAGACGAGATAAAGAAGTGTGATGCGCCAGAATCAAATAAAGTGCGAACGGGGTGATCATAAAGATAAACTACACTTTCTACAGAAGTATTTATACCTCGCTGTTGCAGAGGTGGTGCTTCCAGCACATGGACCTGTGCCCCTGGGGTGGATCTAGCCCTCTGCCCCTGTCCTCGTTTCTTTGGGCAACCCTTAGCCCTGTGGCCTGTCTCACCGCAAGAAAAGCACCCACCATTCTCCTTGGCCTTCTTTTTCCGGCAGTCCTTAACTAAGTGCCCCACTTTGCCACAGAAATTGCACTTCCTCTTCTCTTTGTTGCCTTTCCTGCCCTTCTTAAAGTCTGTCTTCTTAGGCTGCAAACCCTCTTTCTTCCCTTGAGAGCTTTCTGCCTTTGTCTCCTTCTTGCCCTTATCCTCTTCATTCAGCAATGCCATTTGCACCAATCTTTCATACGTGGCTCCCATGGGTATATGGGTCATGGCCAAACTGTGTAATGGCTCATTCAACCCTTTGACTAAACGGAGAGCCTTCTTGTGCGGGGTGTTGACTAGGTCAAGCCCAAACCTAGCCAGCTCATCGAACTGATTCACATACTCTCTGACTGTCTTGTCCCCTTGCTTAAGAAATAAGAATTTTTCCAACTGCAAACTTCTTTCCGCATCTGAGAGAAATTTAGTCTCAAACCTTGCCCTAAAGTCCTCCCATGTCTCCACTGGTCTTTCAGCATTAGTGACTTCCCACCAGTAGGAAGCCTCGCCCTTCAATAGCCACACTGCCAATTGTACTTTTTGTCTATCCTCTACCTCAAAGATGATGAATAGGTCCTCAGTTTCTTTCAGCCAATTTCTAGCTGCCACGAAGGACTCAGTTCCATGGAAATCCTTTCCTCCCATAGCTTTAAAATCTTTACATATCTTAGCAAAAGTGTTTCCCCGTGGAGGAGGTGGAGGAAAAAGTGCCGCTGCAGCTGGATGATTTCCGGCAGCTGGGGGAGGAGGAATGGTAGGACCTGGCTGAGCGGCTCTTGCTTCTAAGAACCGTCTAAACCAACCAGGTATTGGCACCCCTTCCGGCAAGTTAAGATCTTCTGACATGCTGAAACAAAAAGGATAGATTCAAAACGAAGGATAAGAGATAGTACCTATGGCTTTGGGGAGCGGACTTTGCCTTTTAAAATAAAATAATATTTTTCTTTTAAAATTGCTTCTTTAAATTTCCTTTTTGAAAATAATTTTTCAAAACTTTTTATCTTATCTGGTAAACCTATGCTCTGATACCAAGTGAAACACCACACCTCCGTTAGGGTCACTCTCAAAGGGAATGCCCTAATTTTGGTGGAGGTTTATAAGTATAAGTCACAGATATACAAGACAGATATAAGAACACATATTTGTAAACAGCGGAAAATCAACAAACTATTATTTCATGAAAGCAAATACGTGCTACAACAACATCACCATAATTGTCTTACATCTTTTCCAAAACATAACATAACACTTTCATAATCTGTCTTGATTACATCATTTAAAGAAGCATAAATAAAACATAGATAAACTGCAAAAGCCCCATAGAGTTTGTCCAAAGCCATAGTTTCAAAACGGAAAGGACCAAGCAATACATTTCTCTTCTTCAAGCTGGATGTTAAGACCGGTCAAGCTGCTGTGTTCCCTCCCTGTGGACCTGGGGGGGGGGGGGGAAACGGAAGAAAAGAAGACGAAAGAAAAGTAGAGTTAGACATAAAGCCTGAGTAAGTCTAGTACTATTCTGTCTATGAATAAAGAACCGGGTATGATAAGTATAAACAAGAAGTGGGAAAGCACTATAACTTGGTTAAGTTGTCTAGGGTCGAATAAACTATCGTACCCCATGTTAATCTCTGAACCCATATAAACTAGTTTCCAACTGGCACCCCATAATCAGGGTGATGTGATCCGTTCTATGATGATCGGCTCCTACTCGCATAGTTACATGTGTCTTACGGCCCCCGATGTTGTAGTTACCTATGCTGGTCCCACCATGGGGTGTATCAAGTCCCATGGCGGCGGCCCGACACAACCTTAGAATGCACAGGTATGCTACTGGTGCCCAGTGCTTTATTTTTCTGCGCCGGAGTGTGTGCACGCCCGCACCCCGTTAGAACCTACACTGCTACACCACCGCCGTCGATTTGACCTCTTACAATCAGCCCAGTAATCGTGCCCCACCCTGCCTAGTTTCAGGGTATCCTGATACACCTTCTAGGGTTACTGCTGAAAAGGGTCCCCCCGTTACTAGGTTTTCTATCTCTAGCCAACATGCTAAGTTGGTTAAGTGTTTTCTAACCTAACCCCCACCAGTCCGTTTAGTTTAGCATGTTCCATTTTGATTAAGTCTTTAGTTCACTTAATCCTAACAATCCTGACTCAGCCTTAATTGTCTTATTAAAGCCTTGACCTCTCACATTAGACAGGTATTGTTGTGGCTGCCTGTTGCCGGTTGGTTCCGGGCAATCTTACGCCACAACTCAGTCTAACCTCGGGTCCTTATTGGGCTCCATGTTTAACCTCCCACATTGGATAGGTATTGTTGTGACTACTGGACAGCCGGGCGGTTCCGGGCAGGTTTACATCACAACTCAATCCAACCTCGGGTTAAACACATCGTATGTTCTACATTTACATATTTTGTCTTTCTTCTTTATTTTCTTATATGTAAATATTCGCGGCCCATTATTAAGTTAATGGTGTAAAGGTTACACCAATCATGGGCCCAACCCATACTTGAATTTGGGCCCTTCTATTTTATATTTTCATTCATTAGTAATTTTAACCCAACGTTATTTTCCCCCGTTTAACACGTCCGTTTATTATATATATGTTGGGCTTAGCCTTTTAAAGCCCAACTTAGCCATGCGAAAAGGGGAGGCTTAAAGCGTGATTACATACACGAAAAGGGGAATGTGAACGCATGAACTTGCAATATGACGTTGGAAATACAAAATAGAAACTGGTGTACTTGCATAGTAGTGACATATACTTTGGTCATAAAGCATAAGTGACATGAATCAAACCATGTAAACTTGTAGTTAAGTTAAGAATATCACTATCGACACATAGGCTTAACTACAACATAAACCTATATTTTTATTCAGGCATAATGTCAAACATAAGCAAACCATGTTCATAAGACTACTACATGTTTACAAAGGTGTCTACTTTTGTGACTAATACAAAAGTATAGTTAAATTTGTTCACATAACCGTGGCATAAATATTTCTAACATGAAATCATGATTTTTACTTTAGTCATGCAAACTTGAAAAAAGGGATTTTGAATCTAACCTAGCTATGTATCACATATGACATCATATAATATAGACTTAACATGGATTTCAATTATGCCAAATATCAATCATAGCCTAGTCATATTCATAAGTTTGCAAATAGGTTTTCTAGTACAAAAGCATGTCTTAATACATAGATTATGATGCCAAATTTTCAACATAATTCCATATGGATTATGATAACCCAAACTTATTCCAATTACTTCACAAAAATGATGTTTGTATAAAAATACACATTATGATGGCATAGTAGCAAAACCCCAAACTTGCATGAATTTCAATTAATCAACTACATACATGTAGCTTCAACAAGGATTGCATAATTTGCGAATATTCCAAACGTATACTTGCATAAAACTACCGCATGTAGTTTTTTTTTATAATGAATAACATAATACGAGGATATCCAAACGTATACAATATTCCAAATCGATAAGAATCATAGTAACGCACAAATTATGAATTATTTATCACCACAATCAAGTATACAAGCCAACACAGTTATTTGTTCATACCAAAATAATACTCTACTTACAATGGTGTGGCGAATTCTCAAATTTAGGGATTTGAAGATGCGATTTGATTTGATTGAGTTGCTTTATGCCTTAGAATTTGTCTCCTAATCCTCTCTCCAATTGGTGGTTACTCTTAGTCGTTCCTCAGCAACATGGCGGCTTTGTTCTTATTTTATGAATGGATAGATTAGGGTTGAGTCTAGGGTCCTTTTTATAGGGGTTATGAACTGATTAGGACCATTGATGTTGCTTGGATTGATCGTAGCCATTCATCCTAAGGAGAGACCAATTAGAGCCTGCCACCTAGCCCTAATGACAAAGCAGTCTACAGAAAATCGGCCAACATAGAATAGGCCAGCCAGGTTGGGCTGGGTTCGACCTGGCTCTGGACCAGGTCGACAGCCCTGTCGACAGCCCTGTCGACCTGGCTAGACCAGGTCGACAGCCCAGTCGACCTGGGTGCATCAGGCGGGTGTTTTTCCGCCCTGGCCCATTGGGCCCCATTTTGGAATTTAAACTTGATTTATTCTATTCGAATTTTAAATTTAATTCAGAAACTTCCGAAGGCCATATCTTCTTCATACGGACTCCATTTTTCGAAAACTCGGACTCTATTTCGCGTATTTTTCCGAGACGAACGCAATGGCGTATCCCGTTTCCCTTAGTTCTTCGATTTGAAATTAGTTATACTTTAATTTATGAATTTCACAGTTATAGAATTCGCGGGGTGTTACAAGATCGGGTGGTGGCGAGGTCGGCAGGGGGCTGAGGCGGTCGGAAATCGCCTGGGAAGGGAGGAGCGACGTGCATCGTCTATCGGGGGGCAGTTCTGACGTTTTTTTTTAAATTTTATGAATGGAGAGATTCTATTGGTCAAGGGTTTTATTAAATTTTAAAATACTATTTCTCCACATGAACACCAATTCCAACCCAACGACTGTCGCCCCCAATTGAATACCCTCATCCCGGACACAATGGGATATGTTTCGTAGGCCAATTCGATTGTTACACTCAGTTATTTTTCAAATTAAAGTATAAAACATTTTATATTCAATTTGAACGTACATTTCAATTTGCCAGGGCCACAAACTGATTTGAAAAATTCCAGAAAATAAATCTAGCTATGTTTTGACGCCACGGTCCCAACAAAACTAGTTTCGTCGAATTCTGAGACCGTTTGAAAAATGGCCATTTTTTGGTCGATCCAATTTAACAAAAATTGACCGAACACATATTCTTTTGCCATGCTCACATACTAGCTTCAAAAATTATGAAATTTGAAACCTAGCAATAGTTTAACATCCCGGATCCAACAAAAGTGGTTTCGTTGAATTCCGAGGTCGTTTGCAAAATGTCTATTTTCAAGGGCTATATATTCTATATAGCAACCTTTCTGAAAATTCATTTGGCCATAACTTTTGATTCCCGCTATGAAACTTCTATTTTTCAGATTCATTAGAAAGATATTCATAAACAGATTTAAATATTTTTGGTTTCCCTAAAATCCGTTATATTTTGTACCCGGTGCAGTCAGTCAAAGTTTGAATTCAAATTTTCAAACTGCCTCCCTATTTCCAATACATTATTTTATTGAAATCTTTTATTACAATTGTTTAAATTTCTTTGAAATAACCAATTTTAAAAATTTTAAATTGGCTCGCATTTTCCGGGTTGTTACAATCTCCCCCACTTAAAACTTTTCATCCCGAAAAGGAAACAACAGTAAAGTAGGAAACAAAATGTAAATGCAAAGTATTGTAAAGGTACCTTGCACCGGAGTTAGTCAGAGAGGTCCACTCTGCATTTCGGGTAAGCTTGCTTAATGCTTTCCTCAGTCTCCCAAGTACAGTCTCTAGGATCACTACTCCACTGCACTTTAACTAAATGAACCTTTTTGCTTCTTAGCTCTTTAGTTTCTTTGCCAAATTTTTTTTAACGGCTCTCTTCTGACTGCTAATTCTGGAGTAATTTCCAAGTCCTGTTGCGCTGCTTCTTCTACAACAAGATTCGGATCATGCACATGTCTTCTAAGTTGAGATACATGAAACACATTATGCACTCCAGGCAACCAATCAGATAATTGAACCCTATAAGCAAGAGTTCCAATTCGTTCCAGTATAGGAAAGGGACCAATAAACCTGGGCGCTAACTTCCCAGTCTTACCGAATCGGATCACTCCTCTCATCGGGGAAACTTTTAAATAAACATGATCACCAACAACAAATGTCAAATCTCTTCTTCTAGAATCTGCATAACTTTTCTGTCGGCTTTGTGCGGTTTTCAATTTCTTCTTGATGAAATCGACTTTATCAGATGCTTCTCGAATCATATCGGGTCATAACACAAGTCTGTTGCTAGGTTCTACCCAACGTGCTGGAGATCTACACGGTCTGCCATATAATGCTTCAAATGGCAACATTCCCAAACTTGCTTGATAGCTATTGTTATAAGAGAATTCGGCCAAATGCAAGTGATCTTCTCATGACCCTCCAAAATCAATAATACAAGCCCGCAACAAATCTTCCAGAATTCTATTCATCCGCTCAGTTTAGCCATCTATCTAAGGGTGATAAGCGGATCTCATATTCAGTTTTGTTCCCAATTCTGTCTGGAATGCCTACCAAAATTTGCTAGCAAAAATTGGGTCTCTATCACTGACTATGCTAATGGGAATTCCATGTAGCTTAACAATTTCTTTAAAATATATCTGTGCTAGACTTTGAGCGGTTCTATTGGATCTGACAGGTATGAAATGGGCGGTCTTCGTGAAGCGATCTACGATCACCCAAATACTGTCATTACCTTTCTTGGTTCTGGGCAAACCATCTATGAAATCCATGGAAATCTGTTCCCATTTCCAACCTGGCACTTCCAACGGTTGCAACAATCGTGCTAGCTTTTGTTGGTCGCTCTTGACTAATTGACAAGTAGGGCAGCTGCTAACATACAAAGAAATGTCCCTCTTCATTGCCTTCCACCAGAAATTGCGCTTGATATCGTTGTACATTTTACTTACTCCAGGATGAATGCAAAGCTTGGATTTATGGCCTTCATCGAGCACCTCTCTTTTGAGCTCTAGGATGTTGGGAACACAGATTCTCCCTTTCAGTCTCAGAACTTCTTCTTTATCTATCTGAATACTTGAGGGCTCGCCCTTCCGTATTCTCCCTCTGATCCTTTGAATGAAGTGGTCATTCTTTTGGAGAGAAGATATCATATCAATCAAGCCAGGTGTAATTATAAGATTGGCAATGATTGCGGTTTTTCTACTAAGCGCATCCGCTACAACGTTAGCCTTTCCCGGCGTATACAGGATATCCTGCAAGAAATTCTAGCCAACGCTGCTGTCTCAAGTTCAGATCTTTCTGGGTGTACAAATACTTTAATGATTGATGATCTGTATACAGTTCGAATTTCTCACCCAATAAGTAATGCCTCCAGATTTTCAAAGCAAAAACGATAGATAACAACTCAAGATCATGAGTTACATAATTCTTCTCATGCGGTTTCAGTTGGCGGCTTGCATAAGTGACTACTTGGCCTATTTGCATTAACACTGCACCAAGACCTCTAATAGAAGCATCTGTCCAAACTGTCAAATCCTGATTGCCGTCGATAATGGTTAACACTGGATTAGTTGTCAATTTCGATTTCAATTCTTGGAAAGCTTCCTTACAGTCGGAAGTCCACTTAAATTTCTCGTGTTTCTTCGTAAGCTTCGTTAATGGACCGGATATCTTCGAGAAATCCTTAACGAACTTTCGATAATAACTAGCCAATTCCATAAAACTTCTAGCCTCTGTGGGTGTAGTAGGATGTTTCCAGTCTTGAATTGCTATAATTTTGCTCGGATCTACAGAAATCCCTTCCTTTGACATGACATGGCCAAGGAACTTCACTTCTTCTTAACAGAAGACACATTTAGAGAATTTGGCTTTGAAGACGTTCTTTCACAGAATCTCCAATACTTGTTCTAAATGTCTTTCATGCTCAGGTTTTGATTTGGAGTAGATTAAAATATCATCGATGAATACGAGAACAAATTTATTCAGAACCCCCCTGAACACTCTATTCATTAGATCGACCAAGTATGCTGGAGCATTGCATAGGCTGAAATACATTACTAACCATTCATAAAATATGTCCGGACCTCTGAAGGCTATCAAAGGAACACATTCTTCTACAATTCTCAATTGATGGAAACCTGTAGCTAGGTCCATTCTGGAAAATACTCTTGCCCCATTTAATTGGTCTAGAAGATCATCGATGCGGGGTAATGGGTATTTGTTTTTGAGCGTCTGTTTGTTGAGGTCTCGGTAATCTACACACAATCGAAGAGTACCGTCTGACTTTGGGACAAACACTACAGCTGCACCCCAAATAGAAAAGCTAGGTCTGATCAGACCCTTCCATTGCAGTTGACGAGTTTGATCGCCTAATTCTTCCATTTCCTTTGGAGTCATTCTTCTAATTGGATGAACCACTGGTCTGGCATTAGGAATTAGATCGATTCTGAATTCTATTTCTCTTTGCGGAGGTAAGTTTTCAACTTCTTCAAACACATCCGCATAGTTTCTAACAACATGAATCTTTTCTAAGGAAGTGGGGATAACTTCTAATGCAGACCAAAATTCCTCTCTATCTGGATTCGAACCATGGTATGGTACAGTAAAATATCCCAGCTTCGTTCGAATTTTTAATATCCTTTCCGCACACTTTACTTCAGCTTCGTATTTCGTTAACCAATCTAGCCCGAGAATGATATCATACTCGGGAAAATCCATGGTGATCAAATTAAAAGAAAATTTGTAGAAAGAATAAGAGATTGGCACTCTACAATATGAACTGAGAATAATAAAACCCCCTATTGGATTATGAACCTTAACCGATTCTTTAAGCTTTCTTTGTTTTAACTTTAATTTGCGAACTGTGTTACTAGCTATAAAACTGCGTGATGCACCCGTGTCAAATAATACAGAAACAAGAATATTTTTAATTGTAAGGGTACCTCCCAAAACATCGGGTTTACCTGCTCCATCGGAAGCAGCTGGCGGGTTCGTCGCATCATATACGTGAGCTACTACGGCCTTCTTAAGCAAAGGACAGTCTTTGACAAGATGATCTGTCTTGCGGCAGTTAAAGCACGAGCGAGGGTTCTGAGAGCCTTGGCTTGAACATTGAGAATTGGTCTTCTGCCGTTTCGGGGCTGTGCAAACATTTGAGTAGTCCCCCACCTTGCCATAATTGTAGCAGCTTCCTTTTGGCAGCCTACTGGTCTGTGGATTCGAGGATGCCGCTTGGCTTGACTCAGCTTGATTCACAGCGGGCTTGTATTTATTCCCGGCTTGACTTTTAGCACGATCCTGATCCAGGTGCCTTTAATCCAGGTCTTCATAGTTGCATGCCATCTCCACTAATTCATTAAACCCCAGTTTGATGTGGGCCATTGCCCTGTCTTGGTACTTTCGCTTCAGCCTGAGGATGAACCTCTTATTCTTGGACTTTGCGGTGGCGACGAGCTCAGGAGTATAGCGGGATAATTGTGTAAACTTGTTCAGATAATCTTGCACCGAGAGATCCCCCTGCTGGAGGTTTGCGAATTCGTCGTGCATGCGCTCAAGGGCTTGCTCTGGGACATACTTCTCTTTGAATAATTCTTTGAATTCGTCCCATGTTCTACCAGCATTTATGTTCCCTGCGGTGAGAGCTTCCCACCATAATTCGGCTTCTTCCTGAATAAGCCAGGCACCCATGAAAGCTTTATCTTGATCACCCAGCCTCAGGCCTCCTAGTATCTTCTCGCATGTTTTTAACCATGCCAAGGCCTCTATTACAGTGCCCGTTCCAGAGAAGGTTTTGCCTCTTAGGTTCTTGTACCTTTTAGCCACGCAGTCAAGCTCGAATGGTTGAGCGGCCGGGGCTGTATTTAGGGTCCATCTTCAGCTGGGACTTCACCTCTTCCTATGCCACGGCCAGCTCGGCCTCCTCTACCAGCGGCTGCTCGGGTAGCCATTGTTCAAGTTATGTATAAGCAAGAAAAGAGTCAGCTTACAGAAACGATAATTTTATTGTATGGTAAAGCAGAAGAACTTAAGAAAAGATAACGATGGACTGATTAAATTGTTTTTGCTATTCTGCTTAGCTCATTTTAGGACATTACTAGTCCTATCTCTAATGAGCTACTCGCTTTAGAATACTACTGATTCTATTCTGATGAAATGTTTAATGTGTTAAATTCCAGAACTAAGGTTAACCAAAGCTCTGATACCAACTGTGACGACCCCAAAACCCCGTGCTACGGTGTTAAGGATAATCATTGGAATATAACACATTAATCATCATTAGCAGAGTACAGATAATAGCATAAACAAGAAATAGAATAATTTACACAAATATGACAGCCGAATCATATATATCACCACATCAGAGAGCATAGTGCAGGATACTACTTAGTGCATAATATACATAATCAGTCAACATCGCCAATGGCGGGATCATAATACATAAAGAGTACATAAACTAAACATCAGTCTACATCGCCTGTGGAGGAATCATAATACATATACAATAATGGCGGAAAAATTCACCATCATCCCAACGTAGTCAAGCCTCGCCATGAGCCAAAAGTGCACCTTTACTGCGGTGCCAAGCCCAAAATATGTCAGCTACCTGTAACTAGGCTGCCCGTGTGAAAATAAGGGCAACCGAGTTTGCAAGGTGAAACAAACTACGAATTAGTCATGGGACTGGTATGAGAAATCTACTTAACTTACTAAACAACAATAATAAGGCAAATCAAAGGACCACGCCACTTTCGCGGAACGGGTTTACTCCAATGAGTGCTAGTGCATGAAATAAAGTAAATGATTAAATCATCGCAATGCTTTTTATAAAAATGAAGCCATTATAATACTCAGGTCCTATCACACAATGCAACGCAAGCCGGAGGATAGAGTTTTACCTTATAATGGCCAAAAATGCTTCATACGTATAAAATGAAAGTGTTTGATATTATTACTAGTGCATATATGTTTCAAAAACGATTCAATCATAAATATCAATCCTAGACGGCATGGGTACTATATATCATGTCGCCATACTAGTAATACAATCACATCCGCATATTTCGTATTGGAAATTGGATTCCATCATGAGTCGAGGCAAGGGGCAAGCTCCTCTCCGTTCGAGACACTCTAGCAAATGTCCCAGGACCGCACACAGCAATCCTTGGATCTTCAGGGCCGGTCCTCTCTTACTTTTGAGGATTAGTTATTCATGAACACACGTTTCCTGGTTCTTACAGACCTATAATAGAGGCGCCTCGCATTCCAACAACCACACAGGTGAAAAGTAGATATAAATGTCAGGGCTGGTAGGTAACTGACACCACCATAGCTAGAAAGAAACGTCGTGCTCTCCCTGTAGTCACTATCCTGTTTTTGACTCATACCGAGGTGTGAGGCTCACGAATCCACGCTATACAAAAAGTTACGTCACACAGACCATGCTTTGATCATCAACCACAAGACTTTGCTTTGCAACAGAAGCCTTGATCATATGCCACTCAGGCGTGCCACACAGGCAATCCACTCCATGCGACTGATTTCTATCTATATATAACCTCTATGCTCGTACATCTCAGAGAAGGGCGTTAAGCAAGAGAGTAAATTCTTCACCGCCAAACAGATATATATTCAATAGAGGTCAATCAGCACAGAACAAAATCCAATGTCAGACACACAGTCCATTTACAAGTTCGTTCTGGGTTTGAACGAAGCCGGCGGCACCAAATTCCTCGCTTGTCTGCACAATCAACAATACGTCCGGACGGCTACAACTTCAGCTCCTTCAAGGTAGCTACTCCAATCATGAGCATCAGTAGTGCCCATCCGACCAATGTGAAGATCGTCGGTCCTTCAGCCGTCTTCAACTCTTCGACTTCTCACCGTCGATCGATTATTTGAAATGAGAATACACTCGGTCTTTTCAAATAATCCACATATATTTAGATTTTCAAATCAATTCTTCACATAGTTAAATTATTCAACATTCACCTTTCAGTTCCTTAGTATAATTTTCATGTTAAATACATTCAACCATCACATATCATGCAAACCAAGCAAAATCGGTTTATTTCCATTCTATATCGTCAATAATATTTTATAACGATATCTTGCCATTTTTATTTATTTAAAAATGGCCATATTTAATTAAATGACGTTTCAGGTCGTGCCGAGGCACTGGCGCTGTTTTTCACTAAATTTTTTTTACCCATATATGAAAATCTAACCGTTGGATCTTCACCAATTTTATATCATTAGAAAGATCATTTCAAAACGAATCCAACGGTTTCAGTTTTGGGATAATCCGACGGTCGGATCTCCCACATTAGTCGTTTGAAGTTACGATTTCAAAATACGAACTGCAGCGTCGTTATTCGATTTAATTTAATTATATTTATATTTATATATAAATATAATCGATTCTGGCTCTATTTTTCTTCAGGTTTGAATTAAACATTCCAGACAATCCAACCGTCGGATCTTTACAAAGTTGGTGTCGTTGGAAAGATATTTCCAAGGCGAACCCAACGGTTGCGGTTTCGGGAAAATCCAATGGTCGGATTTCCCGCACTAGTCGTTTGAAATTACGGTTTCAAAACACGAACTGCACGGCCACAATTCGTTTTAATTATATATATATATATATATATATATATATATATATATATATATATATATATATATATAGTTCATTCAACGATTTCAATATCGTTTTCACTTCAAATATTTCACTAACGCCTTTAAATTTTGGAATATTTCGCCATAACCTCCTTTGTACGGGAGGGGCTGGAAAAATTCCCAAATAGCCACATGGGCATCTCATCTCAAAAAGAAAAAGAAAAGGCCAAGCGGCTAGCCAATAGGCTCATAAAATCATCACCCAAGCAGAACAGTAAACGTGTACCTATTTGTCGGGCACACAATTTTATTCCTCTTCTCTAGCCTCTTTGCTATAACCTGTTCAATAAATATGCATGTACATATGTGCAATTCTTATCACTTATCATTTTCCATTCAACTTCATATTCGATTCACTTTGGTTTAAAGCCACCATTCATTCTAATGTTGCATACATAAGCAAAAATCACATCATTAGCTAATTAATGAATATTTCAACTCATGCATATTTATTTGAACAAGTGGTTATTTTTAACACTTCACATTTCAAAAATGGTATTATTATTTTTGGCGAACCAAAATATATTTCAACACATGACTATTTTATTTAGTTCCTATACATGTTAAAAATAATATTCATGGCAAACAAATATTTATTTCAACACTTGTATATTTTTGGCAAATCACCTATATGATAAAAATGGTATTTTTATCATCTAAAATCGTTATTCAACATATGAATGTTTTTTACACTTCATATTTTCAATAAAATGTAATTTTTATTGCTTGATCTTTTTATTCAACACATGAATGTTTTCACACACGCACTTCTCAACACATGAGCATTTTCCACACATGGATATTTTATATAGTTGGTTCATATAAGAAAGATGTAATTTTTATTGTTGAAAATTTTTATTTATAATTCAGATATTTTACATACTTCTTATATATATAATAAAAATGTGATTTTTATTGTTTAAACACTTTATTCATTCAACACATGAATTTAATTTTCAACACATGACTTCTCAACACATGAGCATTTTCCACACATGGATATAGTTTCAACACAGGACTTTGGTTTCAACACATGAAAATAATTTCAGCATATGAAAATAATTCTAACACATGAATATTATTTAAAATTTCGGCAGCATAACGGCAGGGTAGTTAAAACCGGCACCGTCCCGAGTACGGTTCCTCGCTCTACCTTAAAACCTCGCGGTTTTTGACAATGAGGATTTCAAACATCTAATTCGCACGTAGGCGAGTATGATTTTCTTTTCCACAATTATTTCAAATTTGTTTCAATCACCAATGGGTATTTTTCAACCACAACCAAACAATATCAACCACAAACAATTCTATCAACCATTCGCATTAGTCGCCCAATTTTTCACACCAATTCACAATCAATAAATATCGTCCATGGTTTGTGGACGAGGTGAGTATATATATATATATATATATATATATATATATATATATATTACCATTCCAACACACATATCATTTAAACTATGCATGTATAATTCATACTTCGCTCAAATAACTTACACAACGCATGTACATGAGGTATACAACACGTGTATAATTTATATTTCGCTTATATAATTTATACATGAAAATTTTCATTCAATTTCATTTAATTTAGATTTCTTACCGTGGTTTTCGAAGTGCTAAAAATCGTAGATGGCTCAGAAAAATCTGCGGTATCTTCTATGTGGTAGAGAGCCTCCTTGCGGTCACGATGTTTCCTGTTTCATCTAATTACGTTAACACACCATAAAGATATGATTTTTCAAAGTTCAAATATAATAAAGGTCTCACCTTTCAAAGTTGGTTCGAACTAGGGTTCGGATTTTTCAGAAAATCTGTGCAGCTATGGAAAGATCGGATTATACCACATGGAAGAGGGGAGAGAGGCGAGTCGGTCGGTGGTGGTCTTGGCCAGATCGAACGCCTGTAGCGGCGGAGGTGGCGCTGGGAAGGTCGGGACTTTGGAGGAGTCGTTCTCGTCGATGGGGCGACGAGGGGGGTCAGGGTTTATTCAGATTTGTAGAGGGGAGGCGGCGCTGTCGAGATCGGGTGGTGGCGAGGTCGGCCCGGGGCCGAGGCGGTCGGAAATCGCCTGGGAAGGGAGGAGCGACGTGCATCGTCTATCGGGGGGTGGGGGGTTCTGACGTTTTTTTTTAATTTTATGAATGGAGAGATTCTATTGGTCAAGGGTTTTATTAAATTTTAAAATACTATTTCTCCACACGAACACCAATTCCAACCCAACGACTGCCGTCCCTAGCTAAATACCCCCATCCCGGACACAATGGGATATGTTTCGTAGGCCAATTCGATTGTTAAAGTCGGTTATTTTTCAAATTAAAGTATAAAACATTTTATATTCAATTTGAACGTACATTTCAATTTGCCAGGGCCACAAACTGATTCGAAAAATTCTAGAAAAATAAATCTAGCTATGTTTTGACGCTACGGTCCCAACAAAACTAGTTTCATCGAATTCTGAGACCGTTTGAAAAATGGCCATTTTCTGGTCGATCCAATTTAACAGAAATTGACCAAACACATTTTCTTTTGCCACGCTCACATACTAGCTTCAAAAATTATGAAACTTGAAACCTAGCAATAGTTTAACATCCCGGATCCAACAAAAGTGGTTTCGTCGAATTCCGAGGTCGTTTGCAAAATGTCTATTTTCAAGGGCTATATATTCTATATAGCGACCTTTATGAAAATTCATTTGGCCATAAATTTTGATTCCCGCTATGAAACTTCGATTTTTCAGATTCGTTAGAAAGATATTCATAAACAGATTTAAATATTTTTGGTTTCCCTAAAATACGTTATATTTTGTACCCGGTGTAGTCTGTCAAAGTTTGAATTCAAATTTTCAAACTGCCTCCCTATTTCCAGTACATTATTTTATTGAAATCTTCTATTTCAATTGTTTAAATTTCTTTGAAATAACCAATTTTAAAATTTTAAAATTGGCTCGCATTTTCCGGGTTGTTACATGAACAATGTCTAAAAACAATACAACTATTCAGAAAAAGAATGGCATGATTTCATGGAGAAGTGAGCAAGTTATAACAACCAAAAGTTGGATTTTGAACAACTGAGGCAAAATTTGAACAAAAATTTACCATTTCCGACAATTTACATGAATAAAACTTATAGAATGATATAACAAATTGTTAAACTAGAAAGCGTGATTTTGATTAGGGGGATTATTGAGATTTTTACAGTGAATTAGAGCAAACTTGTAACGATCTAGATTTTATTAAGAAATATTTAATGGATATAAAATATTTGGTATGATTTAAAATTCAGTATAGTTTATTTTGATGTTATATGAAGTATTAATTGGTTATATGCAATAATTATAATTCGTTTTTAAAAGAATTGGAATATTTTAAAATTAAATGATATTTTATTGATTTAATTGAATATGGAAAAGAATAGCCATTTTGCAAACAACCTCGGATTTCTACAAAACTAATTATATCGGACCCATAATGATAAATTATTATAAGATTCCAAATTTCGTATCAATCGGTGTTAGTGTGTGGCCTTGCAAAATATTAATGCTCAATGTAAATACATATATCAATAATTTGAGCTCGAACAAGCGCTATTTGAGCTCGAATGAGGGGTATTTGAGCAAAGGACTCAGATTCCAACGAAACAAGTTTCATTAGGGCCATAATGACAAACCATAGCTACATGTCAATTTTCACCAAGAACGGAGTTCGGGTCTGCCCATGCGAATTTTTAAATGACGAATGGAGATAGCGATAGGCATATAGGACATAAAATAATATACGAAGCTTCACCTATAAGCTAAACCCTACTATATAAATATACCCCAAATTTCCCAATCCTTAACCTTAAATTTTCAGCCATGTATTTTGCACGTAATTCCCTCTTCAATTTTTAATTTTTATCTTCCACATGGTGATGAATGGGACGGAGTCACCAACATGAAAGTTGGAGTACTTGGTGAGAGCTACTTACTGTAAAAATTTGGTAGTGAATGGGTGCACGAGGTCGCCGGAATCTGGCCATGATCGTGAACGTATGAGTCTTGGTTTATGGGGAATATCATGCAAACGATTGAAAGACAAATGTTGATGTCTAAAGGGAAGTTGGAGAAGGGAGAGAGGGCTACAACTTTGTAGTTGGAGGTTCGGCGTGAAACCGGCTATAGTGGCAGCAAATTTGACATTAACGGAGATGATCAATTTCTTGGAGAATCGAATGGTTTTGTATGATTCCCGGTCGACAGAGTACGAATTAGAGGTGATGACCAATTGGAAAGTTGTTCATGGTGGTTAAGTGAAGGTGCACGTCAAATTTGGTGACAGTTGGAGGTGTGTGGTGCATGAAATCAAGGTCGAACCAATTTCCGTTTGAGCTCGGAGTTCTTGGCGATAGAGGAGGGCATGAGGTTCCAAATGAAGGCCGCTGTCGTTGGGGGCTAACCACCAGTGGTGGGCAACGACGCTTCGGTGGATCGAGGAAGGAACATCGACGAGTTGTGGAGGTGGAGCACCTTTGAACGTGAAATAGAAGAAGGAGTTGAGTTTAATTATTATTTTATTAAATTAATTCGTGTAAGGACCCGTAACTTCCCCGTGAAGGAAAGCACGGATACTTTGAGAACAACACACAAAAGGACGCATACGGAAGAACATTTCATTGTTATTACAACAATTCCATCAGATACAAGAATATACAGAGCATAATTGAATAAATTACATTCGATAAATATCAGAGATTACAATAAATTACATAGCAGCGGAAAATAATACAAAATCACAACTAGAAGTGATACACGGATACAGAGCTTTCCGAGCATCGTTCCAGCTTGTAAATCAGGATCCTGTGAATATAAATCTGCAAAACCAAAACTACTAGCTGCCCGTGCGGAAAATAGGGGCACCCAGAGTTTAGGTCAAAACAATAAACTCCAGGTCAGTCATGTGACTGGTGTGAGAACTAAAGCAGTTATTAATCTTTATTTTTAAAGTTAGGTAAATCAAGGGACCACGCCGTATAACACGGAACGGGTTTCCTCCCAAGAATACCAGTGCATAAAACAAACAGCGCAATGCTAAATAAAGAAAAATGAAGCTGTTATAAGACCCAGGTCCCATCACACAATGCAACGCAAGCCGGAGGATAGGGTTTTTACCTTATAACAGCCAAAGCATGCTTGATACGTTTAAATCACATTATTTGATACTATTATAGGTGTATAGTGTCAAAACAATTTCAAATCATAAATATCAATCATAGGCGGCATGGGTACCATCTATCATGTCGCCATACTAGGCTCTACAAATAAAACCGAAATACACGTATTGGAAATTGGATTCCGTCATGAGCCGAGGCAAGGGGCAAGCTCCTCTCCGATTCGAGACACTCTAGCAAATGTCTCAGGGCCCCACTATGATCCTTGGATCTTCAGGGCCGGTCCTCTCTTACTTTTGAGGATTGGCAATTCCTGAACACACGTTTCCCGGTCCTTACAGACCTATATCCGAGGCGCCTCGTATCCAACAACCACACAGGTGAAAAGTATATAAATGTCAGGGCTGGTAGGTCACTGACACCACCCTAGCTAGAAAGAAACGTCGTGCTCTCCCTGCAGTCACTATCCCGTTTTTGACTCATACCGAGGTGTGAGGCTCGCGAATTCACGTTATCCACAAAGCTACGCCACACAGGCCGTGCTTTGATCATCAACCACAAGACTTTGCTTTTCAACAGAAGCCTTGATCAATTGCCACTTACGCGTGCCACATTGGCAATTCACTCCATGCGACTGATGTCCATCGATATACAACCTCTGAGCTCGTACGTCTCAGAGAAGGGCGTTAAGCAAGAGAATAAATTCTCCGCCGCCAAAAAGATGTATATTTAATAGAGATCAATCAACACAGAATAAAATCCAATGTCAGACACACAATCCATTTACAAGTTCGTTCTGGGTCTGAACGAAACCGGAGGCACTTTCCTCGCATATCCATCCATCTCCAAGTACGTCTGGACGATCACCAACTGATTCCCTCATCCTGGGTGTACAGCCCAATCAAGATCATCAGTAATCACCCAAACGATGTGAAGACTTCCGGTCTTCAACCACCGTCTTCATCTTCGACATCTCGTCGAATCAGTTATTCAGAATGGGTATAAACCCGGCCTTTCTGAATAACCCACGTATATAATAAACGAATGTTACACAAACACAACAAACGCCACATTCCAATTCAGAATATTCTTTTATTCACAAAATCACATTCTTAGGGAAAGGTTCCCATTAATTTTATCAAAGATAAATTCTTCTAAATTTATTCTTTAATCTTCCTTTGGATATCATCTCAAACTAGTCGGGATTAGCGAACCACACCGAAGTAATTATTTATTTATTTCCCAATCCCAACCTATATATCCCATGGAGCAAAACTGGTGATACTCCATTTCTAACACCACGGTGTTATCGGTAAAATTAATTACCATTTCACGTTCAAATCTAATTAAAGATTTAACTATCGCTTTGGAGCAAAACTGGTGATACTCCACTCTCGGTCACTTTTCAGATTTGATAATTTAAATTATCAATTCACATTTTAATCTAATTAAAGATTCATTAAAACTTCACTTAGTTTTAATCTTCTCAAAAATCAATATCTTGCCTTTAACTGGGTTAAAGCATCAATGTCTTCTAAAACACGATTCACGACAAACCCAAATCACATTTGATATTAAATACAAGGCTCTGAATAGAAAATATATCGGCTTATATTCAATATCAAATTCTGAAACCAACACATATCGTATTGGAAATAACGATATAAAATATATCTTTCAAATTCCCATAACAATATCTGTATAGTCACGAAATCCAACATCGAAATATCCCGAAGATAATTTCGATTCAACTCCCGTCCAATCCACGTATTGGGAATATTGATTATTTTTAAAATCACTTTCAAATTCAATTTATTTATTTCAAAAATAAATTGATTTTAATTCTAGTTCAAAACTAGTTCATTTCGATAAAAATCTATTTTTATCCTTTAATGTGGAATTTTCCAGCCCAATTCTTTCCAATTCACATATTATAATTTTACACAAATTATAGATATTTTTGATAATTTTATCAAGGCCCGTACAGTCGATTTCCAACAACGGCCATCGAACTGCACTTACAGCGACCTTTTTCGAATTTGATTTGGACATAATTCCAAATCCAACCGTTAGATTTCAAATTTCTAACATTTATTGGAAAGCTCTTTACGATACGAACCCAACGGTTCCGGTTTTTGGAGAATCCGACGGTCGGATCTCCCGCAAAGTCCGTTTGAAATAAATGGTCGAAATTCACGAACTACCGCGGCGCGGCGCGTTCTATTCAGGCCATTATATATATATAATATATATATATATATATTATATATATTTCGTCGATTTCCTTTTAAAACGAATTTTATAAATAGTTCTACATTCGTTTCAAAACAATTTCAACTTCATCGTCAATTTCAAATCGATTTGATTTCAATTCAATTCGAGTTCATTTCAATTCAATTCCAATTCAAATTCGTTTCAATTCAATTCAAATTCAAATTCGTTTCAATTCAAATTGATTTCAATTTAATTTTGATTCGAATTCCATTAAATTTCAGTTCGTTTTCAATTTCAATTTAAATCAATTTGAATTCATTTCTATTTTATTCGAATTCAAATTCGCTTCCTATTCAATTCGAATTTTAATCTAATTCAATTTGAATTTCATTTCAAAATATTTAATTTTGAAATCACTTTTCAATATTCATTATACAACGAATAAAATCGATATAAATATCGTTCGCGTCAAAATAACGCATCTCTAATCAACACAGCTTTATATTTCAATAATTCGTTATTCTATTCAACAAATGAATATTAGTTCTATTCAACACATGAATCTATATTTCTTTCAACACACGACTAATCTCAACACATGAGTACTGTCAACACCTCACTATTTTTGTTATGTAAAATATTTTATAAAACTATGGTACTATCGTTTGATTTTAATTAGACTTCTACTGAGAAGTAGTTCTAATTTTAAATATGATGAAGATGTAATTTTTATTATTTAAAATATTTTACTCAACACACGAATATTTTCAACACCTGAACATCGTCAACACATGACTATTTTTATATTCAACACATGAATTTTCTTTTCTAATATTCATTATTTTCCCGATTGGAATGAGGCCCAATCAATCACCATATAACGTTAATTATATGGATTCCATATAACACATGTATATAATAGCATTAATAAACAATCGACCATCAACCAAAGTGCACTACACTGTATAAGCATCAAATATAGATATCTGACGCTTATAACAGTCTGTCAATCGACCGATCGACATATTTAATCAATCAGGATGAGTGAACATCAAATTTCATCCTAACACCCGTGAATGGTTTCAAACAATCAAACACAGATTTTATTTGTGCAGTTGGGCGATGTGTAAAATTTATCGACCCAATCAATGTCAGTCAAATCAGTGTACATAAACAAACCGTCCGGTTTGTAAATGAATATTTGATTTATTCACTTTCACGTTAAAAATTATATTTTTAACGATAAAATATTCTATTTCAACACATGAGTTTCTATTCATTTCATTTACACAATAAAAGTGATATTTTTATTTTTCTAACATATTTTAGAAAATTTCGGCGGCATAACGGCACGATACTAGAAACGGGACGAGGCCTAGCCTTATCCCCGGTCTAGTGAAGGCCCACGCCATTCACACATCAATCAAATCAATTTCAATTCACCAAACAATTCAATTTAAACCAAATAGACTAACCAACTACACAACCAAACAATTTAACAAACAAGCCATCCATGGTCTGTGGATGACGGGTGTCGGGTGTTACTAAACACCGTCTGCATCCTAGTATATATATATATAACTAGAAAAAGAATTTTAGAGTGAGAAGTTCTCACCGAAAGCTATCCAATACCACGACACTCCTATTGTAGAGATCTTCGTCGTTCTCGCCTTTTCTTCCCTCTTCGTTGCCCGTAGTCACTACATATATAAAAATCACACATTTTTATATTTTGATGTCTTTAAAATAAAAGTCACATTTTTATTTGTTTACTTTCAATTTAAAAATCATATTTTATAATCACTTCATAAATTTAAAAAAATCGAATTTTCACTTCGCTACTATATGGATAAAAATTATATTTTTATCTCGCTATTCTTCATATAAAGATCTCGCCTTTTCAAAAATATAGATTTCGCCTTTTCAGAAATAAAGTTTTCGCCTTTATAAAAATCTCATTATAAAAATCACATTTTTATTTTTCTACACATATAAAGATGCTATTTTTAATATTCCTAAAATGTAAAAATTATATTTCTAATTCTCTACATAAGCAAAAATCATATTTTTACAACATCTATATAGTAAAGACTATATTTTTAATACTTTAAAAATATAAAGATCATATTTTTAATTCTTTAAAAATATAAAAATCATATTTTTAACCTTCTTTACCGTATAAAAATCACCTTTTTATTATACTAAAATCAAATCTTTTACCTAGTTGAAATTCACACCTTTATCTAGTTAAAAGCTATACCTTTGCTAAGTAAAAAAAATCTATTCTTTATAGGAATAAAAACCTATTCTTTATAGAAAATAAAATAAAATAAAAACTCTTTCTTTTATATATAAATATATATATATATATATAATCTCTTAAACAATAATCATTTCTTAGTATGTTAGGCCAAAAAAAAACTGATTTCGAATTTATAAAATCAATTACTTAGAAAATTAATAAAAACAAGTAAAAAAAAACTTACAGTTAACTACGAAAGAGTGGGGGTCGCTGTCGGCCTTGGAAGCCGCGGAGGCAGCGCCGGCTGAAGGCGGAGGGTGGTGGAGGAGTCGCGGTGGTCGAAGTTGGTTTGGGCGTGGCGGGTTCGGGCGAGCTGAAGGAGAAGGTCGGGGTCGTGGTGGCACTGGGGGGGGGCGTCGATCGCCAGCGAAGGGGGGGGGAGAAGCGCGCCTCGCGCGGCGGTGCGGTGGGCGGCGAACGCCCCTGGGCGGATCGCGAGGATCGATTCCTCTTTTTTTTTTTCTTAATGAGTTGAAGAATAAACCGGGGGGGGTATATGCAAAAGAAAATTTTAATTTATTTAATTAATTTATATTTCAAAAAGTTGACTTTTAAATACGACCTCGAAACGAGGCCCACCGCCTGTCGTCCATAGCATATTACCCCTATTCCGAACACAATGGGATATGTATCGCAGGTTGATTTGATCGTTTGAATCAGTTTCCATTAAATTTACATTTAAATCACTATATTGAATTTTAAACGTACATTTCAAATTACCGGGGTCACATACGAACTTTAAAAATTCTCGAAAAATATTTTCTAGGTTCGTATTGACGATACGGTCCTAACAAAACTAGTTTCGTCGAATTCTGAGACCGTTAGAAAAATGGCCAATTTCCAGTCGATTAAAATCAACTGAAACTGGTCAAACGCGTTTTCCTTTGCCACGCTCACATATTGATTCGAAAAATTATGAAATTTGAAACCTAGCAATAATTCGACATCACGGACCCAACAAAAGTGGTTTCGTCGAAATCCGAGGTCATTTGCAAAATGTCCATTTTTAAGGGCCTGAATTCCATAGCGACTATTCAGAATTTTCAACTGGACATATCTTTTGATTCTCGCTATGAAATTTTGATTTTTCGGATTCGTTGGAAAGATGCTATCAAATAGATCCTATGATTTCTGGTTTCACTAAAATCCGGATTGTTTTGCACCCGGTACATTCAATTGAAGTTTGAAATCGAATTATCGAACTACCACGCCATTTTCAATTCTATTTATAATTATATATAAATATTATATTCTAACGACGGCGTATATAATATATACGTTGAATCCTACTCAAAATAAATTTCTCGTCGATATTATTTAAAATAATCTATTTTCAATAATCAAAATTCGCTATAATTGCCAAAATAAAAATTTTAAACTGGCCCAGATTTTCCGGGTTATTACAATCTCCCCCACTTAAAACATTTCGTCCCCGAAAAGGAACAAAGTCGAAAGTGGTTTGATTAATCAACTCTACGTTCGATCTGGCTTCCATTCTCCAACTTTTCAGTTTCTGAGAATTTTCAAATTATTCAAAAATTTGGCTAACACCCTAAATTTTCGAAAAATTTCGCCATAACCTCCCCTGCACCGGGAGCATCGGGGAATTTCAAATAGCTTCCCCGGTCCTTCAGATGTCAAAAAGAAAAAGAAAAAGCCAAGCGGCTAGCCAATAGGCTCATAAAATCATCATCACCCAAACAAAACAGTAAATTATGTAGTAAACATGTACCTATTTGTCGGGCAAACAAATTTTATTCTTCGGCTCTAGCCTCCTTGCTATGACCTGTTCAAGGTAAGTATATGTATATGCAAGCAAATGCGACCAATTTTCAATACAATTCAATATTTGGTTCAATTAGGCTAAATGATTAAAAATTAGCAAACAAATAAACAACCAACACAAACATTAATCAATTAGTGTATTAGAGTTTTCAAATTCATAAATTTTGATATATATACTGAAAATCTTGTTTTTTATGCCAATTCACAACAATGTGTTCTAGCTATATTAGTTTTGGTTCTCACACCAGCCTAATGGAAATATATAGATATCACACCTTCGAAACACGAATATAAATACTGATGATGTGGCCACATCATCAGAATTATCCCCGGGTGTCTAGAATGTGAATCTATATCTATCCAGTATATTAAAACTTCGACTATACGTTCATGATGCGTATACGCGAAATCTATATATACTCGATTGTCCATATTCCATATAAATAAATATTCAAATACGTATAAAACGATTTAAATTTTAAAACAAAATTGTTTTCATTTGAAAAATATACTCTTCACACTCGTTCTAGGATACTACTGATCCTATCTCTAACGAGTCATTCTAATTGGATATTGCTAATCCAATATCTGATGAATTCTTTCGTATGGTTCTAATGTGTCTTGTTCTCGAGCTCTGTAAACCAAAGCTCTGATACCACTGTAAGGACCCGTAACTTCCCCGTGAAGGAAAGCACGGATACTTTGAGAACAACACACAAAAGGACGCATACGGAAGAACATTTCATTGTTATTACAACAATTCCATCAGATACAAGAATATACAGAGTATAATTGAATAAATTACATTCGATAAATATCAGAGATTACAATAAATTACATAGCAGCGGAAAATAATACAAAACCACAACTAGAAGTGATACACGGATACAGAGCTTTCCGAGCATCGTTCCAGCTTGTAAATCAGGATCCTGTGAATATAAATCTGCAAAACCAAAACTACTAGCTGCCCGTGCGGAAAATAGGGGCACCCAGAGTTTAGGTTAAAACAATAAACTCCAGGTCAGTCATGTGACTGGTGTGAGAACTAAAGCAGTTATTAATCTTTATTTTTAAAGTTACGTAAATCAAGGGACCACGCCGTGTAACACGGAACGGGTTTCCTCCCAAGAATACCAGTGCATAAAACAAACAGCGCAATGCTAAATAAAGAAAAATGAAGCTGTTATAAGACCCAGGTCCCATCACACAATGCAACGCAAGCCGGAGGATAGGGTTTTTACCTTATAACAGCCAAAGCATGCTTGATACGTTTAAATCACATTATTTGATACTATTATAGGTGTATAGTGTCAAAACAATTTCAAATCATAAATATCAATCATAGGCGGCATGGGTACCATCTATCATGTCGCCATACTAGGCTCTACAAATAAAACCGAAATACACGTATTGGAAATTGGATTCCGTCATGAGCCGAGGCAAGGGGCAAGCTCCTCTCCGATTCGAGACACTCTAGCAAATGTCTCAGGACACCACTATGATCCTTGGATCTTCAGGGCCGGTCCTCTCTTACTTTTGAGGATTGGCAATTCCTGAACACACGTTTCTCGGTCCTTACAGACCTATATCCGAGGCGCCTCGTATCCAACAACCACACAGGTGAAAAGTATATAAATGTCAGGGTTGGTAGGTCACTGACACCACCCTAGTTAGAAAGAAACGTCGTGCTCTCCCTGCAGTCACTTTCCCGTTTTTGACTCATACCGAGGTGTGAGGCTCGCGAATTCACGTTATCCACAAAGCTACGCCACACAGGCCGTGCTTTGATCATCAACCACAAGACTTTTCTTTTCAACAGAAGCCTTGATCAATTGCCACTTACGCGTGCCACATTGGCAATTCACTCCATGCGACTGATGTCCATCGATATACAACCTCTGAGCTCGTACGTCTCAGAGAAGGGCGTTAAGCAAGAGAATAAATTCTCCGCCGCCAAACAGATGTATATTTAATAGAGATCAATCAACACAGAATAAAATCCACTGTCAGACACACAATCCATTTACAAGTTCGTTCTGGGTCTGAACGAAACCGGAGGCACTTTCCTCGCATATCCATCCATCTCCAAGTACGTCTGGACGATCACCAACGAATTCCCTCATCCTGAGTGTACAGCCCAATCAAGATCATCAGTAATCACCCAAACGATGTGAAGACTTCCGGTCTTCATTCACCGTCTTCATCTTCGACATCTCGTCGAATCAGTTATTCAGAATGGGTATAAACCCGGCCTTCTGAATAACCCACGTATATAATAAACGAATGTTACACAAACACAACAAACGCCTCATTCCAATTCAGAATATTCTTTTATTCACAAAATCACATTCTTAGGGAAAGGTTCCCATTAATTTTATCAAAGATAAATTCTTCTAAATTTATTCTTTAATCTTCCTTTGGATATCATCTCAAACTAGTCGGGATTAGCGAACCACACCGAAGTAATTATTTATTTTATTTCCCAATCCCAACCTATATATCCCATGGAGCAAAACTGGTGATACTCCATTTCTAACACCACGGTGTTATCGGTAAAATTAATTACCATTTCACGTTCAAATCTAATTAAAGATTTAACTATCGCTTTGGAGCAAAACTGGTGATACTCCACTCTCGGTCACTTTTCAGATTTGATAATTTAAATTATCAATTCACATTTTAATCTAATTAAAGATTCATTAAAACTTCACTTAGTTTTAATCTTCTCAAAAATCAATATCTTGCCTTTAACTGGGTTAAAGCACCAATGTCTTCTAAAACACGATTCACGACAAACCCAAATCACATTTGATATTAAATACAAGGCTCTGAATAGAAAATATATCGGCTTATATTCAATATCAAATTCTGAAACCAACAAATATCGTATTGGAAATAACGATATAAAATATATCTTTCAAATTCCCATAACAATATCTGTATAGTCTCGAAATCCAACATCGAAATATCCCGAAGATAATTTCGATTCAACTCCCGTCCAATCCACGTATTGGGAATATTGATTATTTTTAAAATCACTTTCAAATTCAATTTATTTATTTCAAAAATAAATTGATTTTAATTCTAGTTCAAAACTAGTTCATTTCGATAAAAATCTATTGTTATCCTTTAATATGGAATTTTCCAGTCCAATTCTTTCCAATTCACATATTATAATTTTACACAAATTATAGATATTTTTGATAATTTTATCAAGGCCCGTACAGTCGATTTCCAACAACGGCCATCGAACTGCACTTACAGCGACCTTTTTTGAATTTGATTTGGACATAATTCCAAATCCAACCGTTAGATTTCAATTTCTAACATTTATTGGAAAGCTCTTTTCGATACGAACCCAACAGTTCCGGTTTTAGGAGAATCCGACGGTCGGATCTCCCGCAAAGTCCGTTTGAAATAAATGGTCGAAATTCACGAACTACCGCGGCGCGGCGCGTTCTATTCAAGCCATTATATATATATATATTATATATATTTCGTCGATTTCCTTTTAAAACGAATTTTATAAATAGTTCTACATTCGTTTCAAAACAATTTCAACTTCATCGTCAATTTCAAATCGATTTGATTTCAATTCAATTCGAGTTCATTTCAATTCAATTCAAATTCAAATTCGTTTCAATTCAAATTCAAATTCGTTTCAATTCAAATTGATTTCAATTTAATTTCGATTCGAATTCCATTAAATTTTAGTTCGTTTTCAATTTCAATTTCAATTTAAATCAATTTGAATTCATTTCTATTTTATTCGAATTCAAATTCGCTTCCTATTCAATTCGAATTTTAATCTAATTCAATTTGAATTTCATTTCAAAATATTTAATTTTGAAATCACTTTTCAATATTCATTATACAACGAATAAAATCGATATAAATATCGTTCGCGTCAAAATAACGCATCTCTAATCAACACGGCTTTATATTTCAATAATTCGTTATTCTATTCAACAAATGAATATTAGTTCTATTCAACACATGGATCTATATTTCTTTCAACACATGACTAATCTCAACACATGAGTACTGTCAACACCTCACTATTTTTGTTATGTAAAATATTTTATAAAACTATGGTATCTATCGTTTGATTTTAATTAGACTTCTACTGAGAAGTAGTTCTAATTTTAAATATGATGAAGATGTAATTTTTATTATTTAAAATATTTTACTCAACACACGAATATTTTCAACACCTGAACATCGTCAACACATGAACTTTTATATTCAACACATGAATTTTCTTTTCTAATATTCATTATTTTCCCGATTGGAATGAGGCCCAATCAATCACCATATAACGTTAATTATATGGATTCCATACAACACATGTATATAATAGCATTAATAAACAATCGACCATCAACCAAAGTGCACTACACTGTATAAGCATCAAATATAGATATCTGACGCTTATAACAGTCTGTCAATCGACCGATCGACATATTTAATCAATCAGGATGAGTGAACATCAAATTTCATCCCAACACCCGTGTGGGGTTTCAAACAATCAAACACAGATTTTATTTGTGCAGTTGGGCGATGTGTAAAATTTATCGACCCAATCAATGTCAGTCAAATCAGTGTACATAAACAAACCGTCCGGTTTGTAAATGAATATTTGATTTATTCACTTTCACGTTAAAAATTATATTTTTAACGATAAAATATTCTATTTCAACACATGAGTTTCTATTCATTTCATTTACACAATAAAAGTGATATTTTTATTTTTCTAACATATTTTAGAAAATTTTGGCGGCATAACGGCACGAGGCCTAGCCTTATCCCCGATCTAGTGAAGGCCCACGCCATTCACACATCAATCAAATCAATTTCAATTCACCAAACAATTCAATTTAAACCAAATAGACTAACCAACTACACAACCAAACAATTTAACAAACAAGCCATCCATGGTCTGTGGATGACGGGTGTCGGGTGTTACTAAACACCGTCTGCATCCTAGTATATATATATATATAACTAGAAAAAGAATTTTAGAGTGAGAAGTTCTCACCGAAAGCTATCCAATACCACGACACTCCTATTGTAGAGATCTTCGTCGTTCTCGCCTTTTCTTCCCTCTTCGTTGCCCGTAGTCACTACATATATAAAAATCACACATTTTTATATTTTGATGTCTTTAAAATAAAAGTCACATTTTTATTTGTTTACTTTCAATTTAAAAATCATATTTTTTTTTAATCACTTCATATATATAAAAAAAATCGAATTTTCACTTCGCTACTATATGGATAAAAATTATATTTTTATCTCGCTATTCTTCATATAAAGATCTCGCCTTTTCAAAAATATAGATTTCGCCTTTTCAAAAATAAAGTTTTCGCCTTTATAAAAATCTCATTATAAAAATCACATTTTTATTTTTCTACACATATAAAGATGCTATTTTTAATATTCCTAAAATGTAAAAATTATATTTCTAATTCTCTACATAAGCAAAAATCATATTTTTACATCATCTATATAGTAAAGACTTTATTTTTAATACTTTAAAAATATAAAGATCATATTTTTAATTCTTTAAAAATATAAAAATCATATTTTTAACCTTCTTTACCTTATAAAAATCACCTTTTTATTATACTAAAATCAAATCTTTTACCTAGTTGAAATTCACACCTTTATCTAGTTAAAAGCTATACCTTTGCTAAGTAAAAAAAAATCTATTCTTTATAGGAATAAAAACCTATTGTTTATAGAAAATAAAATAAAATAAAAACTCTTTCTTTTATATATAAATATATATATATATATATATAAAATCTCTTAAACAATAATCATTTCTTAGTATGTTAGGCCAAAAAAAAACTGATTTCGAATTTATAAAATCAATTACTTCGAAAATAAATAAAAACAAGTAAAAAAAAAACTTACAGTTAACTACGAAAGAGTGGGGGTCGCTGTCGGCCTTGGAAGCCGCGGAGGTAGCGCCGGCTGAAGGCGGAGGGTGGTGGAGGAGTCGCGGTGGTCGAAGTTGATTTGGGCGTGGCGGGTTCGGGCGAGCTGAAGGAGAAGGTCGGGGTCGTGGTGGCACTGGGGGGGGCGTCGATCGCCAGCGAGGGGGGGGGGGAAGAAGCGCGCCTCGCGCGGTGGGCGGCGAACGCCCCTGGGCGGATAGCGAGGATCGATTCCTCTTTTTTTTTTTCTGAATGAGTTGAAGAATAAACGGGGGGGGGGGGGTATATGCAAAAGAAAATTTTAATTTATTTAATTAATTTATATTTCAAAAAGTTGACTTTTACATACGACCTCGAAACGAGGCCCACCGCCTGTCGTCCATAGCATATTACCCCTATTCCGAACACAATGGGATATGTATCGCAGGTTGATTTGATCGTTTGAATCAGTTTCCGTTAAATTTACATTTAAATCACTATATTGAATTTTAAACGTACATTTCAAATTACCGGGGTCACATACGAACTTTAAAAATTCTCGAAAAATATTTTCTAGGTTCGTATTGACGATACGGTCCTAACAAAACTAGTTTCGTCGAATTCTGAGACCGTTAGAAAAATGGCCAATTTCCAGTTGATTAAAATCAACTGAAACTGGTCAAACGCGTTTTCCTTTGCCACGCTCACATATTGATTCGAAAAATTATGAAATTTGAAACCTAGCAATAATTCGACATCACGGACCCAACAAAAGTGGTTTCGTCGAAATCCGAGGTCATTTGCAAAATGTCCATTTTTAAGGGCCTGAATTCCATAGCGACTATTCAGAATTTTCAAATAGACATATCTTTTGATTCTCGCTATGAAATTTTGATTTTTCGGATTCGTTGGAAAGATACTATCAAATAGATCCTATGATTTCTGGTTTCACTAAAATCCGGATTGTTTTGCACCCGGTACATTCAATTGAAGTTTGAAATCGAATTATCGAACTACCGCGCCATTTTCAATTCTATTTATAATTATATATAAATATTATATTCTAACGATGGCGTATATAATATATACGTTGAATCCTACTCAAAATAAATTTCTCGTCGATATTATTTAAAATAATCTATTTTCAATAATCAAAATTCGCTATAATTGCCAAAATAAAAATTTTAAACTGGCCCAGATTTTCCGGGTTATTACAATCTCCCCCGCTTAAAACTTTTCGTCCCCGAAAAGGAACAAAGTCGAAAGTGGTTTGATTAATCAGCTCTACGTTCGATCTGGCTTCCATTCTCCAACTTTTCAGTTTCTGAGAATTTTCAAATTATTCAAAAATTTGGCTAACACCCTAAATTTTCGAAAAATTTCACCATAACCTCCCCTGCACCGGGAGCATCGGGGAATTTCAAATAGCTTCCCCGGTCCTTCAGATCTCAAAAAGAAAAAGAAAAAGCCAAGCGGCTAGCCAATAGGCTCATAAAATCATCATCACCCAAACAAAACAGTAAATTATGTAGTAAACATGTACCTATTTGTCGGGCAAACAAATTTTATTCTTCGGCTCTAGCCTCCTTGCTATGACCTGTTCAAGGTAAGTATATGTATATGCAAGCAAATGCGACCAATTTTCAATACAATTCAATATTTGGTTCAATTAGGCTAAATGATAAAAAATTAGCAAACAAATAAACAACCAACACAAACATCAATCAATTAGTGTATTAGAGTTTTCAAATCCATAAATTTTGATATATATACTGAAAATCTTGTTTTTGATGCCAATTCACAACAATGTGTTCTAGCTATATTAGTTTTGGTTCTCACACCAGCCTAATGGAAATATATAGATATCACACCTTCGAAACACGAATATAAATACTGATGATGTGGCCACATCATCAGAATTATCCCCGGGTGTCTAGAATGTGATTCTATATCTATCCAGTATATTAAAACTTCGACTATACGTTCATGACGCGTATACGCGAAATCTATATATACTCGATTGTCCATATTCCATATAAATAAATATTCAAATACGTATAAAACGGTTTAAATTTTAAAACAAAATTGTTTTCATTTGAAAAATATACTCTTCATACTCGTTCTAGGATACTACTGATCCTATCTCTAACGAGTCATTCTAATTGGATATTGCTAATCCAATATCTGATGAATTCTTTCGTATGGTTCTAATGTGTCTTGTTCTCGAGCTCTGTAAACCAAAGCTCTGATACCACTGTAAGGACCCGTAACTTCCCCGTGAAGGAAAGCACGGATACTTTGAGAACAACACACAAAAGGACGCATACGGAAGAACATTTCATTGTTATTACAACAATTCCATCAGATACAAGAATATACAGAGTATAATTGAATAAATTACATTCGATAAATATCAGAGATTACAATAAATTACATAGCAGCGGAAAATAATACAAAATCACAACTAGAAGTGATACACGGATACAGAGCTTTCCGAGCATCGTTCCAGCTTGTAAATCAGGATCCTGTGAATATAAATCTGCAAAACCAAAACTACTAGCTGCCCGTGCGGAAAATAGGGGCACCCAGAGTTTAGGTTAAAACAATAAACTCCAGGTCAGTCATGTGACTGGTGTGAGAACTAAAGCAGTTATTAATCTTTATTTTTAAAGTTACGTAAATCAAGGGACCACGCCGTGTAACACGGAACGGGTTTCCTCCCAAGAATACCAGTGCATAAAACAAACAGCGCAATGCTAAATAAAGAAAAATGAAGCTGTTATAAGACCCAGGTCCCATCACACAATGCAACGCAAGCCGGAGGATAGGGTTTTTACCTTATAACAGCCAAAGCATGCTTGATACGTTTAAATCACATTATTTGATACTATTATAGGTGTATAGTGTCAAAACAATTTCAAATCATAAATATCAATCATAGGCGGCATGGGTACCATCTATCATGTCGCCATACTAGGCTCTACAAATAAAACCGAAATACACGTATTGGAAATTGGATTCCGTCATGAGCCGAGGCAAGGGGCAAGCTCCTCTCCGATTCGAGACACTCTAGCAAATGTCTCAGGACCCCACTATGATCCTTGGATCTTCAGGGCCGGTCCTCTCTTACTTTTGAGGATTGGCAATTCCTGAACACACATTTCTCGGTCCTTACAGACCTATATCCGAGGCGCCTCGTATCCAACAACCACACAGGTGAAAAGTATATAAATGTTAGGGCTGGTAGGTCACTAACACCACCCTAGCTAGAAAGAAACGTCGTGCTCTCCCTGCAGTCACTATCCCGTTGTTGACTCATACCGAGGTGTGAGGCTCGCGAATTCACGTTATCCACAAAGCTACGCCACACAGGCCGTGCTTTGATCATCAACCACAGGACTTTGCTTTTCAACAGAAGCCTTGATCAATTGCCACTTACGCGTGCCACATTGTCAATTCACTCCATGCGACTGATGTCCATCGATATACAACCTCTGAGCTCGTACGTCTCAGAGAAGGGCGTTAAGCAAGAGAATAAATTCTCCGCCGCCAAACAGATGTGTATTTAATAGAGATCAATCAACACAGAATAAAATCCAATGTCAGACACACAATCCATTTACAAGTTCGTTCTGGGTCTGAACGAAACCGGAGGCACTTTCCTCGCATATCCATCCATCTCCAAGTACGTCTGGACGATCACCAACTGATTCCCTCATCCTGGGTGTACAACCCAATCAAGATCATCAGTAATCACCCAAACGATGTGAAGACTTCCGGTCTTCAACCACCGTCTTCATCTTCGACATCTCGTCGAATCAGTTATTCAGAATGGGTATAAACCCGGCCTTTCTGAATAACCCACGTATATAATAAACGAATGTTACACAAACACAACAAACGCCTCATTCCAATTCAGAATATTCTTTTATTCACAAAATCACATTCTTAGGGAAAGGTTCCCATTAATTTTATCAAAGATAAATTCTTCTAAATTTATTCTTTAATCTTCCTTTGGATATCATCTCAAACTAGTCGGGATTAGCGAACCACACAGAAGTAATTATTTATTTTATTTCCCAATCCCAACCTATATATTCCATGGAGCAAAACTGGTGATACTCCATTTCTAACACCACGGTGTTATCGGTAAAATTAATTACCATTTCACGTTCAAATCTAATTAAAGATTTAACTATCGCTTTGGAGCAAAACTGGTGATACTCCACTCTCGGTCACTTTTCAGATTTGATAATTTAAATTATCAATTCACATTTTAATCTAATTAAAGATTCATTAAAACTTCACTTAGTTTTAATCTTCTCAAAAATCAATATCTTGCCTTTAACTGGGTTAAAGCACCAATGTCTTCTAAAACACGATTCACGACAAACCCAAATCACATTTGATATTAAATACAAGGCTCTGAATAGAAAATATATCGGCTTATATTCAATATCAAATTCTGAAACCAACAAATATCGTATTGGAAATAACGATATAAAATATATCTTTCAAATTCCCATAACAATATCTGTATAGTCACGAAATCCAACATCGAAATATCCCGAAGATAATTTCGATTCAACTCCCGTCCAATCCACGTATTGGGAATATTGATTATTTTTAAAATCACTTTCAAATTCAATTTATTTATTTCAAAAATAAATTGATTTTAATTCTAGTTCAAAACTAGTTCATTTCGATAAAAATCTATTTTTATCCTTTAATGTGGAATTTTCCAGCCCAATTCTTTCCAATTCACATATTATAATTTTACACAAATTACAGATATTTTTGATAATTTTATCAAGGCCCGTACAGTCGATTTCCAACAACGGCCATCGAACTGCACTTACAACGACCTTTTTCGAATTTGATTTGGACATAATTCCAAATCCAAACGTTAGATTTCAAATTTCTAACATTTATTGGAAAGCTCTTTTCGATACGAACCCAACGGTTCCGGTTTTAGGAGAATCCGACGGTCGGATCTCCCGCAATGTCCGTTTGAAATAAATGGTCGAAATTCACGAACTACCGCGGCGCGGCACGTTCTATTCAGGCCATTATATATATATATAATATATATATATATATTATATATTTCGTCGATTTCCTTTTAAAACGAATTTTATAAATAGTTCTACATTCGTTTCAAAACAATTTCAACTTCATCGTCAATTTCAAATCGATTTGATTTCAATTCAATTCGAGTTCATTTCAATTCAATTCAAACTCAAATTCGTTTCAATTCAATTCAAATTCAAATTCGTTTCAATTCAAATTGATTTCAATTTAATTTCGATTCGAATTCCATTAAATTTCAGTTCGTTTTCAATTTCAATTTCAATTTAAATCAATTTGAATTCATTTCTATTTTATTCGAATTCAAATTCGCTTCCTATTCAATTCGAATTTTAATCTAATTCAATTTGAATTTCATTTCAAAATATTTAATTTGGAAATCACTTTTCAATATTCATTATACAACGAATAAAATCGATATAAATATCGTTCACGTCAAAATAACGCATCTCTAATCAACACGGCTTTATATTTCAATAATTCGTTATTCTATTCAACAAATGAATATTAGTTCTATTCAACACATGAATCTATATTTCTTTCAACACACGACTAATCTCAACACATGAGTACTGTCAACACCTCACTATTTTTGTTATGTAAAATATTTTATAAAACTATGGTATCTATCGTTTGATTTTAATTAGACTTCTACTGAGAAGTAGTTCTAATTTTAAATATGATGAAGATGTAATTTTTATTATTTAAAATATTTTACTCAACACACGAATATTTTCAACACCTGAACATCGTCAACACATGATTATTTTTATATTCAACACATGAATTTTCTTTTCTAATATTCATTATTTTCCCGATTGGAATGAGGCCCAATCAATCACCATATAACGTTAATTATATGGATTCCATACAACACATGTATATAATAGCATTAATAAACAATCGACCATCAACCAAAGTGCACTACACTGTATAAGCATCAAATATAGATATCTGACGCTTATAACAGTCTGTCAATCGACCGATCGACATATTTAATCAATCAGGATGAGTGAACATCAAATTTCATCCCAACACCCGTGTGGGGTTTCAAACAATCAAACACAGATTTTATTTGTGCAGTTGGGCGATGTGTAAAATTTATCGACCCAATCAATGTCAGTCAAATCAGTGTACATAAACAAACCGTCCGGTTTGTAAATGAATATTTGATTTATTCACTTTCACGTTAAAACTTATATTTTTAACGATAAAATATTCTATTTCAACACATGAGTTTCTATTCATTTCATTTACACAATAAAAGTGATATTTTTATTTTTCTAACATATTTTAGAAAATTTCGGCGGCATAACGGCACGATACTAGAAACGGGACGAGGCCTAGCCTTATCCCCGGTCTAGTGAAGACCCACGCCATTCACACATCAATCAAATCAATTTCAATTCACCAAACAATTCAATTTAAACCAAATAGACTAACCAACTACACAACCAAACAATTTAACAAACAAGCCATCCATGGTCTGTGGATGACGGGTGTCGGGTGTTACTAAACACCGTCTGCATCCTAGTATATATATATATATATATATATATATATATAACTAGAAAAAGAATTTTAGAGTGAGAAGTTCTCACCGAAAGCTATCCAATACCACGACACTCCCATTGTAGAGATCTTCGTCGTTCTCGCCTTTTCTTCCCTCTTCGTTGCCCGTAGTCACTACATATATAAAAATCACACATTTTTATATTTTGATGTCTTTAAAATAAAAGTCACATTTTTATTTGTTTACTTTCAATTTAAAAATCATATTTTTATAATCACTTCATATATTTAAAAAAAATCGAATTTTCACTTCGCTACTATATGGATAAAAATTATATTTTTATCTCACTATTCTTCATATAAAGATCTCGCCTTTTCAAAAATATAGATTTCGCCTTTTCAGAAATAAAGTTTTCGCCTTTATAAAAATCTCATTATAAAAATCACATTTTTATTTTTCTACACATATAAAGATGCTATTTTTAATATTCCTAAAATGTAAAAATTATATTTCTAATTCTCTACATAAGCAAAAATCATATTTTTACATCATCTATATAGTAAAGACTATATTTTTAATACTTTAAAAATATAAAGATCATATTTTTAATTCTTTAAAAATATAAAAATCATATTTTTAACCTTCTTTACCTTATAAAAATCACCTTTTTATTATACTAAAATCAAATCTTTTACCTAGTTGAAATTCACACCTTTATCTAGTTAAAAGCTATACCTTTGCTAAGTAAAAAAAAAAAAATCTATTCTTTATAGGAATAAAAACCTATTCTTTATAGAAAATAAAATAAAATAAAAAATCTTTCTTTTATATATAAATATATATATATATCAAATCTCTTAAACAATAATCATTTCTTAGTATGTTAGGCAAAAAAAAAACTGATTTCGAATTTATAAAATCAATTGCTTAGAAAATAAATAAAAATAAGTAAAAAAAAACTTACAGTTAACTACGAAAGAGTGGGGGTCGCTGTCGGCCTTGGAAGCCGCGGAGGCAGCGCCGGCTGAAGGCGGAGGGTGGTGGAGGAGTCGCGGTGGTCGAAGTTGGTTTGGGCGTGGCGGGTTCGGGCGAGCTGAAGGAGAAGGTCGGGGTCGTGGTGGCACTGGGGGGGGGGGGGGGGGCGTCGATCGCCAGCGAAGGGGGGGGAAGAAGCGCGCCTCGCGCGGCGGCGCGGTGGGCGGCGAACGCCCCTAGGCGGATCGCGAGGATCGATTCCTCTTTTTTTTTTTTTTTTTTTTGAATGAGTTGAAGAATAAACGGGGGGGGGGGTATATGCAAAAGAAAATTTTAATTTATTTAATTAATTTATATTTCAAAAAGCTGACTTTTACATACGACCTCGAAACGAGGCCCACCGCCTGTCGTCCATAGCATATTACCCCTATTCCGAACACAATGGGATATGTATCGCAGGTTGATTTGATCGTTTGAATCAGTTTCCGTTAAATTTACATTTAAATCACTATATTGAATTTTAAACGTACATTTCAAATTACCGGGGCCACATACGAACTTTAAAAATTCTCGAAAAATATTTTCTAGGTTCGTATTGACGATACGGTCCTAACAAAACTAGTTTCGTCGAATTCTGAGACCGTTAGAAAAATGGCCAATTTCCAGTCGATTAAAATCAACTGAAACTGGTCAAACGCGTTTTCCTTTGCCACGCTCACATATTTATTCGAAAAATTATGAAATTTGAAACCTAGCAATAATTCGACATCACGGACCCAACAAAAGTGGTTTCGTCGAAATCCGAGGTCATTTGCAAAATGTCCATTTTTAAGGGCCTGAATTCCATAGCGACTATTCAGAATTTTCAACTGGACATATCTTTTGATTCTCGCTATGAAATTTTGATTTTTCGGATTCGTTGGAAAGATACTATCAAATAGATCCTATGACTTCTGGTTTCACTAAAATCTGGATTGTCTTGCACCCGGTACATTCAATTGAAGTTTGAAATCGAATTATCGAACTACCGCGCCATTTTCAATTCTATTTATAATTATATATAAATATTATATTCTAACGACGGCGTATATAATATATACGTTGAATCCTACTCAAAATAAATTTCTCGTCGATATTATTTAAAATAATCTATTTTCAATAATCAAAATTCGCTATAATTGCCAAAATAAAAATTTTAAACTGGCCCAGATTTTCCGGGTTATTACAATTCGTGTAGTTAAAGTTCGAATGATTATAACTTGCTCATATGAACTTGGAATTAGATGAGACAAGATCTGTTGGGATCGTATGATGCAAGCTATGTGTACAAACTTATTTAGATGAGATTGGAGCTAGTTGGAGTTTTGTGTTAAATTAAACCCACGTTTAATTTAACTCAAAAGCGATTGTTATTATAATGATCAAAAATCAATGTGAGAACACCCAGAACTGATTTAAAAGTTATAATAAACTTATCTGATTATATACTGATTGCTTGTGGTTGTTATGATTACTTCGTGGATGATGGTTGTTTATAACAATTATTTATTTACTGTTTATGTACATTTAAGTGTTAACAATTATGACACTTATCATATGATTGTTGATTGATGGGTGATTGTAGTTGTTATTATTGTTTACACAATTTATACCATGAATATGAAATTATTTGGGAATCGATTGAGTCGAGTTCCATTGGAATATTAAGTGAATATTATATTCATTTAAATGAGTAAGGCGTAAATATGGAAATTGGATTTTTTATATCCAAGATGGTTGGAAATGAAATTGAAATGATTTCAAACAAATATTTGAAAGGTTGAAATAGATTTGAAAGAGTTTTGAATTAGAAATGGCTCGCTTTAATTCAAACTAGAATTTGAATAGTAAATTCAAAAGTGAATGCAAATTAGATATATAAACGACGTTTATAAATTGATTCAATTGTCCAATGATCTTATTTATTTTTATAATGGATTTTAGGGAAGTTTGGATTTCAATGTATTGTATTTTGAAAATTATTATTATTTTAATATTATAGTAATATAGAATATTCAATTTTGATTTAAGATTGAATTTGAGATTTGAATCATTTTCAAATAATTTTATAAACAATTGTAAAATATATTTGGACTGGATCAACAAGTTTTATTTTAAATTTTAATATGTTTGAATACGACGTTTCGCACAGCGACAATTTGTGAATTTCAACCATAAACTTTAGACGGTTATAACAAATGCAATTCAAATCAGATTTCCTAGAAATTGGAAACGTTTGTTTTCAATGTTGAAGATACTGAAGATGGTGATTGAAAAACGGGGATCTTCACATCGTTTGTATTATTGTCGATGTCTAAATTAGGAGGTACACCCAAGATGAGTTTATAAGTGGAAGTCATCCAGACGTACTTGGAGATTATCTAGATTTGCAAGGGCCTCTCACCTTTATTGGACGAGCAATAAGGTGCCTTCGATTTCGTTCATACTCAGAACAAACTTATAAATGGATGTGTGTCTGACACTGAATTTTACATCATAACCAATTTTTTTATTGATGATATATCAGTTGGTGGCGGAGAATTTGTTCTCTTAGCTTAACGCCCTTCTCTAAGACTTATGTACTCAGAGTATTATATATTAATAGACACCGATGATATGTTGTGAATTGACAATGTGGCAGGCTAAGTGCTGAGCCGATCAAAGATTTTTATTGAAACGAAGAGCTTTGTGGATGATGATCAAAGCATGGATGATATACTGTAGCTTTGTGTTGAATCGTGACTTTTGAACCTAACAATTCGTGAATTGTCGAAAACAGGATGATAGAGTGCTAAGATAGGGGCATACATTTCCTTCTTGCTAAAAGGTGATGCCATGGTATGGAGCCCAGACAATTTACTTATGTGGATGATAAATCGAGGCACCTCGGAATGGTCAAATACGACTGGGTGACATTATGTTCAGGTATGATTCTAACCAGCCTGTTAGTGCTGGCTTGCTCTACCGCTCCAAAGGATCACATGTGTGAGTCATGGGACATCCCACTAGAGATGTTCCGAACGATTAAGAAAGAGATCCTTTGCCTTGGTCATTGATCGAGTCCAACTTCCAATATGATCTTTGTGTTTTCAGATGTAACCTAATAGCCAACATAATGGGATGAGGCGTTATGCGAACTAAGATTCATACATTTACTTTCGAAAGTGATTTCGACACTATGCACTAGTAATAATAAAAGATATTTTCGTGTATCAAGCATATTCCATTATTATAAGGTAAAACTCTTTACTTCAGTATGTGTTGCATTGTGTGATGGGACTTGAGTCTTATAATAGCTTCGTTTCTAAAAAGCATTGTGAGTTGTAGATGATTGATATTCATGTGGAGAAAACTCATTCCATGTTATATGGCGTGGTCATGTGATTTACCTAACTTTAAAATAAAGTAAATAACTGTTTTAGTTCTCACATTAGCCCCTTGACTGATCCAGAGTTCCCACCTAAACTTTAGGTGTCCATATTTTCCACATGGGCAGCCTAGTAGTTTTAATTTGGAGATAATTTATAGAGAAGGTGTTGGATTGAAGCTAAAGCTGTGTTTAGATCATTTTATTTATTTCGCTGAGCGTTTATGTTTTCCTCTGTATACATGTTATACTCTAATATTGTTATTTTCGCTGTGATGTATTTGTTATTGTACTATGATATATTTTTGTACTCTGATGTAAAAGTTATTGCAATGATAATGAAAAGTTGTTTTGTTCAGTTCTTATTAGTCGTAATTCCAAGCGATATGTCTTGTGTTGATAGGTTTAAGTCAGTTTAATGATCGGTTTGGATCAGGCAGTAGGGTGGATCGTCACATTTGGTATTAGAGATTTAGTTTATAAAAGCTTTAGGGTACGACTCATTTGAATGGAAGGAAGGAACTCATCAAAGGTAAGATTTACAATATCCTATAAGAGCGACCCATTAAAGAGAGGGTTAGTTGTAACGACCCGTATTCTACGCATCATAGGATCGTAGAATATTTATTTCTTTCACATATGAAGTCGTATGGTCATGTAACTTTGGGAGACGACTATTGGGGTCATTTCCCATGTTCATGATTTTTGTCGATTTTTAAATGACCATTTTACCCCTAGTTCGCACTGTTTTGGCCATAACTTTTGACTGGAAAGGAAATTTGATAGAAAACCACTTCCATTGGCTCCGGATGATGGTTTACAATTCCGTAGAGTGGTCACATTAGCCAAACGAACTCACCGTTTGGGAGATATGGCTGAAACAAGTTTCAAATGGTGAGAAACAGCTTAATTGGGCTTAACCGGGTGATTAACAACTAGGCCCAATGGGTGATTTCGGGATTAGGGTAAGGAGGAGGCTGAAATCAGTTAGCGAATGATCTTATCCTCATTTCCCAGCCGCCACTTTCTTTCTTGCAACCCTAGCAATGGCCTCCAACACCCAAATCGCTTCTAATCACTTTCTAATCAAGTTTTGGGTTAATCTACATCAAATTAAGGAGAGGAAACACGAAAGCAAGGCTAGAGCTGCTGTTAGACATTAGTACTCGCCCAAATCAGCAAGGTTTCAGTTCTGAGAATTTCGTTTGTGGCCAAGGTGAGTGATAACATCGTTTTGACACTAATTACATTTAATTAAGGGTAATTAGTGAAGATTAGCGAATTTATACACTGATAAATTCTGGGAAAATATCTATAAATTCGAAAATAATATTTTATGCCTCTGGTAGAAATTTGGTTTAATTTGGTTAAGTTCAGTTAACCATATGATTAGTTCTACTTAAACATGCTTTAGGGAAAATAAGGGGTTTTGGGTATATTTGATCCATTTTGACATGTAAATTCATTGTTTTGGTGTTTGTGGTTAGTTTGTTATGTTGATATGACTGTTGGGATGATTTGTGATTGATTAGTACAGTTAGATTTGTCAAAAACGTCGTCGAATGGCGTAAACAAGTTGCTGGAAAAAGTTGTAGAAAGTTGTGCAGGGTTCCGGATCGGATCGGATATGGGCTCAGATCGGATAGGAGACCTGGGCAAGGAACCCAACCCGAATTGGAGTCTGGCACAAAAGAGGCTTGGCAAAAAGGAAGGCCATGTTGGTTAAGCTGGGGATCGGATCGACTTAGGGACGAAGGGCTCGGATCGGAACTTGACACTTAGGAGAACTGGCAAGAGGGAAGGCCACGCTAATTGAACTAGGATCGGATCAGATGAAGAAGGAGGGATCGGATCGGAGCACGTGAAGAACGAGGGAGCGGATCGGAGAGGAAGCACGAACTGGAAGGGAGATGGCAGCCGACCCGACCCGGAGGAGGACACCCGACCCGACCCGGAGGAGGACACCCGACCCGGAGGAGGACACCCGACCCAACCCGAAGTGGGACGCCCGACCCGATGCAACGCTGTGGACCCGAACCAAACCGCTATAGGGGAAGACTACGAACAGAGACAATTCAAAGTAGAGGACCCGACCCGAACCGATGGCTAGGAGGGGAACCTGACCCGACCAAGTATTGACCAATAACTCGAGATGCAAAGGTAGTCCAATATGGGAAGTCAGAGCTCAGGATCCAGTTGGGAACCGATGAGTTCACTTCATGATTGAGCTTTGCTGCGGGACGTGTGCCAAGGGGCAGTCGATGTTTATGACTTTGGATCACTATGTATGGGAAGTACGTGAACGGATTCAGGGCTGAAATGGCCTAGGTACGACTAAAGGGCAATAAACCAATGAAGTGGGGTCATTTGTAAAGATTTGGTCATGACTCCATGTAACGACAACGGATTTAGCCCGGACCTAATCGATCGCTAAACCGACCAAGACCGTTCGAATCCCGCATACGCTAACTCTGGGTATACAGCACATCAGAACAAATAACAGAAGACTTCTATAAACATCATAATAATGTTACATCAGAGTACAGAATATCAGAGTATATCGAAAATAATACACAGCGGAAGATAAATTTACATAAATGTAAAACAGTGCACAGCGGAAATATAAACTACACAGCGGAAGACTGTAAATGTCTGGACACGTCTTAAAGCTTTGATCCAGAATCCTGCTCAATACATCTGCAAAATAAAACTACTCGACTGCCCGTGTGGAAAATAGGGACACCCGAGTTCGCAAGGGAAAAGCAAACTACAGGTCAGTCATGGGACTGGTGTGAGAAACTCTAACAGTTATAATTAACTTATTTAATAATATGGTATATCACGGGACCACGCCGCTAACGCGGAACGGGTTTACCCCCATGAATACCAGTGTATAAAAAACAATCAATATAGATATATGGATCTACTATGCATCAGTCAACATGCAATATCTCAATCTACCCACTTAGATTAATCTCTACACTTAGATTAATCTCTACACTTAGATTTTCTAAATCCAATACATTTTACAGAAATTATTCCTTTGGATTTTATTCCCGATTTCTTATTTCAAATCATTTGAAATACATATCTAACTTTCTATATCAAAGTAGATTTCACTTCGGGATCTCAAATCAAATCGTTTGGAAATGTGAATTCCAAAACATAACAATGCATACAAACAAGTATGCAACCAAATATCGTGCTCCCCATCGACAAGGCAAAGGGTACGCACCTCGCAACTCGATATATAAATGTGCACCTACCCCACGTAGGAGTAGGCTACACCGACGATGCACCTCCCACACATGGAGAGCATACACCGCCCTCTCACCCATACTTTTAGTCTCAGGGTTACCCGAATCTTTAGCCACATACTAAATCATTTCATATCCCGAAGTAGGGAAAATCATTTCACAACGTAATAATCACAAGTACTTTCAAAATATAGTACTTCTCATCAGTAATTCACGCATATGATCAGTCACTATTAATCACATAACCTTTGAGCTCGTACGTCTCAAAGAAGGGTGTTAAGCAAGAGAATAAATTCTCCGCCACCAAACAGATACATCATCAATAGCAACTAATCGAATATGCGATGAACCACAATGTAACATATAATACATTTCTAAATCATTTTAGAAATCATCGGGTTTTGGGCCTCGAAATCCTTTCTGTTTTATAAAACATTTTTATAAAACATTCCCTGTCCAAAATCGGGAATACATTTCTTTTCACTTAAGAAAAATATCATTTCACAATCATTCGTTAAATTTGAAATGAATTTAACATCGCTAAACACCTTATCGTCAAATCGTGAAGTGTTTCATAAGGCGTTAGCACACAGATATTTTCAACCCAACCCAATGCTAAATGTAAAAGCATATTTTGCTCATAAACTGGTCGAGCACAATCCAAACAATCAATAAATCAAATTTGACATTAAATATAAGGTTTTGAATAGAGATAGTATCGACTTATATTCAACATCAAATCCTGAAACCAACAGATATCATATCGGGAATAACGATATCGAAATCTTCCAAATTCCCATCACAATATCTGTATAATCATGGAATCCAATATCGAAAATATCCAAAGATAATTTCAATTCAATTACAATCCAATTTATTTATTTATAACCATTTGATTATTTTTCTAGTTAATAACTAGCTCATTTCGATAAAAATATATTTTTATCTTTTCAAATATGGAGTTTTTCATCCCAATTCTTCACAAATCATTTATTATGATTTTAGACAAATTATTGATATTTTTAATGATTTTATCAAGGCCCGTACAGTCGATTTCCACCAATGGCCATCGAACTGCACTTACAGCGACCTTTTCCAAATTTGATTTGGACATAATTCCAAATCCAACCGTTAGATTTCAAATTTCTAATATTAGTTAGAAAGCTCTTTTCGATACGAACACAATGGTTCTGATTTCAGAAGAATCCGACGGTCGGATCTCCCGTAATGTCCATTCGAAGTCAATGGTCGAAATTCGCGAACTGCCGCAGCGCGGCGCGTTCTATTCAGGCCATTATATTATATATATAATATATATTTCGTCGATTTCCTTTTTAAAACGTATTTTATAAATCGTTTTAAATTCGTTTTCAAAACGATTTCAACTTCATATTCAAATTCAAATCCAAATTGAATTTTTCCTTATAAATTCGTTTTAAATTCATTTCAATTCAATTCAAATTTCAAATTCAATTTGAATTCATTTTCTATTTAGTTCAATTCGAATTCATTTTCTATTCAGTTCAATTCGAATTCATTTTCTATTCAGTTCAATTCGAATTCATTTTCTATTCAGTTCAATTCGAATTCATTTTCTATTCAGTTCAATTTCATATTTATACGTTTTCATATTTCATATATATATCGTTTTCATTTCATATATATATATATATATATATATATATATATATATATCGTTTTCATTTCATATATATGCGATATTTTCACTTCCAATATATATATATATATATATATATATATATATATATATTTCATTTTCAGTATATGCGATATTTTCACTTTCAATGTATATAATATCACTTTCAATATATATATTATTTTCACTTTCAATATATATATTTCATTTTCAGTATATGTGATATTTTCACTTTCAATATATATATTTCATACACTTCTAATATATACAATATTTTCACTTCCAATATATATATATATATATATATATTTCATTTTCAGTATATGTGATATTTTCAATTTCAATATATATATTTTCACTTTCAATATATATATATATATATATATTTCATTTTCAATATATACAATATTTTCACTTTCAATATATATGATATTTTCACTTTCAATATATATGATATTTTATACACTTCTAATATATACGATATTTTCACTTCCAATATATATATATATTTCATTTTCTGTAACGACCCGGATTTCGAGAGACTTTGGTTATCGACGTAAGCACGACGTCGATAACCAAAACGTCGAGAAATCCTGGTAATTAGTGAAAGAAATTAGAGGGTGAGGATAGATAAGATAGAAACTTAGAATAGAAGAAGAAGAAGAACACAACATCAGAGCAACACGAATCTCACAGCGGAACGAATAAATATATTTCATAACATAACTTTGAAATACAAGCTTGGTACTTGAATATACATATCATTATCAAAGTACAGCACTTACAACACAGCGGAAATAAACTATAGCTATATGATCCTGAAGCCTCCTGCTCCAAGCTCTTCAAGTGTATCTGTAAAATCCCGACTACTTGACTGCCCGTACAAATTTAGGCACCCAAGAGTTTAGGGAAAACAACAAGTAAACTCCGGGTCAGTCATGGGACTGGTGTGAGTAAAACAGTTAAAAACAGTTCGAACAAGTAAACGATATCTCATAAGACCACGCCGCATAACGGAACGGGTTTTTCCCTTATGAGAATCCAAAATAACTTTATATCAAAAATCTTTTGATATTATAATAATGCCTATCAACCACAGTATATATATAATCATCTAGCAGAAACGCTTTCATCTCACGTTCTACATATATAGTATACAATCAAAACCGCAAGCACGTATTGGGTAATGGGTTTCCAACTATGACAAGGTATGGAACCACCTTTCGCTCGTGTACCTCTAGAGAGGAATACACTGGGTTCAACAAGAACATCTTGCAACCCGGCCACACATGACCGACCACTCATTTCGCTTGAGTGTATCGAATGTATATCACCAACAGTTGGGATCAGCAACCGTTTCCCGAATGGGACAGCATCAACAATAGATTTTTAGAAGTAAATGAAACTCTAGATCAGGTGATTATACACCCTACTTCGGTGCGACCGACTTAGCCATGCTGCCTGCCCGATTTCTGTCATTTACCGGATGATGAGGCTAGAAGCTACGCTTTATCATCACATCAGATTCACTTTGAATGTCACATCGTCAAATCCATCCAATCACTGATTGACGTCCTCAACAATACATTATGTGTTAGCTAAAAGAAGTTTCCTTCCTCGCTTCCACTCTTGGTACGGTTGGAGAAATCAATATACGTGATCGTCTGGAAATACTCTGTCAGACATCCGTCCATACAAGTCATCCAGGAACAGGATGAACCGAAGGCACTATTCTGTAAACAGGATAGCCCTTGCATAACTCCGTCTTCAATTTCCTTTGGCATATATGATTCGCAACGGTTATGCCAATACAGAGTGGTTCTTCGGATAATAATCCAACCGGTCTCTCCATATTAACAACGTTAAAATGGTCAAAACTTCGATAGTCTGTGATTTAACTATCGAATAAAAACAAGTGTGCAAACAACGATATTATTTCCAAATGGAAATTATATCGATCAAACATCATTCAACATTTATCTCTTAATTCATTAATTTACTTATCTCATGTTTCCCTACGTTCAATATTCCTTATTTTCTAAATTTGAAAATATACGTTATTAACAATGTAAAACATTTCCATTTCTTTGTTTCTTTATTAGAAAACATTTCTGGTTTCTTATTTGGAAAACATTTCCAAAGCTTCTTCATTGGACTTAGACAGATGTTTAAACAAACCACCGCGATGCCAACTCAAACCATTTCCTTTACTGCCGAACCTTAACTATTCCTTAGTTAAAAACGAAGCCAATCAAGTTGGGGTAGAACTACCTCTCAGACCTTAACTGAACAACATTTCTAACTTTGAAATAGACAAAGTTCACTTTATTCTTTTTACTAACTTCCTTTCGAATAAACTATATTCGATTGACTCTTATCAATTAACTCTATTGGACTAACACTATTGGATTAACTCTATTTATTTACTTATTTCACTTACTCTTTTCAAATAAACTATATTCGATAATTCCTTTTACTTTCTATTCGAATAACTATATTCGATTTACTCATTTGCTTCTATTCTAATCGATTAAACTAACATCGATTATCTCCTTTCAACTTTATTCTCTAATCGATTAACTAACATCGATTAACTTCTTTTACTAAACTACGTTTTCCGTTACAACTATTTCCTTTTTATAACGTTTACTTACCGTTACAAATATATCCTATTTATAACTTCTATTTACCGTTACAAATATTTCCTATTTATAACTTAAATATATCCTATTTATAACTTCTATTTACCGTTACAAATATATCCTATTTATAACTTCTATTTATTTTCTAAATAAATATTTCTTTTCTATTTCTATTTATTTTCTAAATAAATATCCCTTTTATAAAACCGTGTTCGTTTTATAAATATTTCCTTTTATAAAATCCTATGATTTTATAAAATTCCTTTATTTCAATATACATTGAAATACTTCTTTTTTTTACATCCCAGGGTTTCTTATGATATTTAAAATATCGAATAACAATGATCAATATCATTCCAACACCCAAAATCCAAAATAGATTATATAACACATCATATATCACAATAAAAACAGTAAAATAAATGTTGAGGAATCCAGTTGGATTCCTCCAACCTGTCTCCCTGCATCCACAGATGTTAAACAATATAGATAACATCACTTTTCAGTTCTATATGATATATTCTGTTAAACAGAATCAATATAGAAAATTTAACTAACTGACTAGCAGTTAAATCAAACAGTCAACATACAGTAAATCAACCAATATCTAACAGTTCTAAAAAATATAACATGAAATTATAAACTGTTCAGAGTTGGTGAGATTTACTCACTTTGGAATGTTATCGTTAAAACGATAATTGTCGCTTGATTCTGACGGACGTTTTATTTCACCGTAAATCCCGACAAGCTCAAAATCATTTCCAACCAGTTCCATAACGTAGATCTCTTGGTTCCGATTCCAACATGACTTCTTTTGTCATATTCTTGTTATCCTTAATTAACCCCGATTTAAAATAATTGCAGTTTATATTGTCTTCCATGTTTCTTCTAGTTCGACAATGAAAACCCCATTTCCAGAACTACTCATTTCTCACATCCTACCTAGGTTTTTCTTTTTAAGTCTGCTTCAGAATTTAAATTGCAATTCTTCGAAAGCAACACCCCAAGTCCAATGTTTAGATCCCTTACATAACATCCCTAAATTCATGTACACCAGTTGTTGAATTTCCCTTCTACAATGTACATACCACTACAGCTTGTTCTTTCCATACTCACAACATCATTTCTTTACTTCCCTTACTATATAATAGTACGGTTTATACACTAACCCAACCACAAGATTAATAGTTATATTTTTTTTTTGTTAATTCTTCCCTTCTGATTTGCTCAACGCTATCCTCCTTTCTGTTAAGGATTACAGGTCGTTTACATTTCCTCAAAGTCGAACTCACGAACTCCAGTAAAACTCTTCCTCACGCCAACCCAACATATCACCATTACAGCAACCCATCCTGCCTCTACCAGTATTCAAAAGATCCTACCCAGTATTCATTCAACAAAAGAATCCCTCCAACAACATTTCCTTTGCTCCGACATGCTTTGAACAGCCAGCCGAGCATAACACCCTCATCACCCAACCTACAGCAAGACCGGCTCATCCCCTTCAACTCAGTCTTGTTCAAATGAACAAACCATCCTCACCAACATCACGTACCTTTCATAAAACTGCTCCATCCATACTCCGCTGTTTCCATTTCCAAAACCTCCAACCTGCTCCTCGTACAAACCTCTATCAACCTCTCATCAGAAGACCAACTCGTTCTCCCCTTCACATTGAACTCGACCCTTATTCTTGGATCGAAATCTCGAGCTCCCCAACTCAGCTACAGGGAAAAACGCGACATTACTTATCACCAAACCCCTTGAAACTTGGCATTCCGATGCGGAATCACCTCGAAAACTCGAAGACGACCTCAGCACCATGAATTAAAGCCTCGATTTCAGGATTCCCTTAACCCTAAGCCCCTGCGTTCAAAGTCGCACTCCAGAAAAGCACTTCGAGCTTCACGATTTTTATACCGGAATGAAGCTTAACCTCCCACGAAGCCAAGGATACAAGTTTTGGATTTTAAACGATTTAATATGAATTGATATAATTTGTGAAAGATCACGGTTTTGGTTTTTGAAAGAGGAAAGATTGCGGCGGAGTTTAGCTTTGACTTCTGAGGAAAAAGAATTAGGTTAGGGATTTGTTGGGGGGTGGGGGGTATTTATAGGGCAATTGGTTTAGATATTTTAGCTGAGATATTTTCTATGTTATTGTATTGTATTATAACATTGTCACACATTTTAGTCTCCCACGAACACACGATAAAGCCGAATATGATGAAATTTGACACTCCGATATATTATAATACTCTGAATTCAATAAAACCGGCTTCATCAAATCTGAACTCACTTGTAAAAGCACTATTTTCACGTGTAAATAAAAATCGAAAAATATTAAATCGATTTTCAAACACTTCGATTCTTCAAAAAAAAAATAATATTATTATTCACATTCAAATACGAATTTCATAAGCTTCGGAATCAATTTAATTTCATATTAAATTCTATATTCGATTCGGTTATTTTAATAACTCGTTTTATTTTTGAATTCAGTTATTCAACTTCAAATTAAATAATTAAATAAATTTAATATTATGACTCTAAAAATCCGGGTCATTACATTCTTCCCCACTTAAAATAATTTCGTCCTCGAAATTGCTAAGCTAGAGAACGACCCTATCGACTGGTTAGAACATATTTGTTCACTCCTTAACTTCAGTTTCAACTGAACCAATTTAATTTCAATTAAATTATTAATTAATTCTTATCAACGAAAATTTTCAAAAATCCTGAAAATTTTCTAACGCCTTAACTCTTCGAAAAATTTCGCCAGCACCTCCTTTTGTACTGGTCAATCGGTCAAACCACCGCTCGCCTCTCTGGGCCATCTCCAACCCAAAAGAAAATCAAACGGCCAAGCGGCTTGCCAATTCGGCTCATCAAAATCACCAAACTCATATATAATATAAACTTGTACCTTTTGTCGGCATATCATTATATCCTTTCCACCTGTTATCAATTCAGCGGATACAAGGGTCATCTTAATCAAATTCCCATCTGCTTTTATCCACGACACAACCATTCGCTTATATCCAAGCCAAATTCCATTTCAACTCAAGTTTAATTCTTGATTTTCAATTCCTTAACTCCTCAATCCAATACCATTTCGGATTCTAATTTCACAAATCCAATCTTATTCGATTTCAATTCAACTTCAGTTACCACTTAACTGACTTTACTTTAATTCAAATTTTGCTTTCACAAATTTCTGTTAAATTTGTTTTTAATTCAAACAGTCTTTCCCAGGGAGTTTTCAAACAGTTTACTCTTTTCAAAAAATCAAATTTTCCTTTTGAACATGTCACTGAGCCCATAATCAATATTCCATTAGTTAAATCACTTCTCTATTTCTTTATCAATATTTGTTAACCAAATATTTTCAATAACCATATTGGCCTTTTATGTTATTTGGAAAACATTTCCGAATATCGCCTTCCTTTATTTTCTAAACTTTAGAAAATATAGCTATTTATAATTGGAAAATATTCCAATTACTTATCTCTTTTCCGATCTCGTTTATTTCTATACTCAGGAAATATTCTTTATTATATTTCCAAGTTACACTTATTTGGGTTAAAACGGATGTTGTGTAAAACATCGTTACGACAACCCAAATACTATATTCAACTAACTCTCATTCAGCATTAATCTTCGAGCCTGGAATCTTACTGTTTATCTGTTAATAATGAAATCAATCAAGTTGGGGAATAACTACCTCTCAGACCTTGACTGAATAACATTTATAACGTCCAAACAGATAAGACCCCTTACTCGAATAATCAATACCATACAACTACTTATTCACTTTTAATCACATATAAACTTCCTCTTTCTATTCTTACTAGATTTTATTCTTAGTCTTCCTTTTTGATTTTACTATTCTATTTCCAAGTTCGTTTCCTTATCGACTTCTACATATATATATATCGATACGTTGATTTCTAACTATCAAATTATCTTAAAAATATTCTAACTCCTTAAATTCCCGGAAAAATTCGCCATAACCTCCTTTGTACCAGGAGTATCGGGAAAATCCCCAAACTGCCACACAGGCCTCTCTATTCAAAAAGAAAAAGGAAAAGCCAAGCGGCTAGCCGATACGGCGCATAAAATCTCATATATAAATTAAATACATACCTTTCGTCGAGCATTCTATCTATTTCACTTCTATACTATATTCCAAACCTGTCTCATGCATATCCATATATTTCAAATTCATTCCAACTTAATCCAATCGTTTTAACTTATTTCGTTAAGTGATTTTCAAATTACTGGTTTGCCCATTTCACCTTCATATTTGAGTATAACATGTTCAAGTATATTTTAACTTGTTTATCAACTAATTGAATTCCATTTCAATTCTATTTAAATTCCCTATATTCAAATTCCATTTCAATTTTCTTATTCAAATTCTATATTCGAATTTCATTATTCGAATCTATTTGAATTCTCTTTATTTCATTTCAATTCCCTTCGAATCGTCTATATTCAAATTTCAATTTTAATTCTATTTGAATCCTCTTTATTCAAATTTCATTTTCAATTCTATTTGAATCCTCGACATTCAAATTTCATTTCACTTTCGATATTCAAATCCTATATTTGAAATCTCTTATATTTTTTATATCCAAACGCCATTTGAATCTCTATATTCAAATTCTATATCACTTCCATTGAATTTCATATATTCAAACTCCCTTTGAATTTCTATATTCAATTTTACATTTCAATCTATTTGAATTTTATATTCAAATTTCATTATTACTCTATATGAATTCTATATTCAATTTTCCATTATTTAAATCTTCTTTATTCAAATCTCATTTGAATTTCTATATTCAAATCCCCTTTGAATTTTCTATATTCAAATCCTATGTTTGAACTTCCTTTATTCAAATTCCTTTAAATAAGTCTCGGTTTCAATTCCTTTTGAAATCGATATTTCTACCTTTGGAAAATAGATTTCCCTTTCAATTTCACACTTGTATTTTTTTTATTTCTGAATTATCCAATGATAATTCTCTTCACTTCATTTTATAAACTTCGTTTATAAAAGAACTTTTTATAAACTTTGTTTATAAAGGAACTTCTCGTTTTATTTCTTTTAAAACAAGTTAATATTTCAAATCTATTTAAAAATTCAATTTTGAAATTCAACACTACTTGTCTTTCTCAAAACAATTTCAAAACAGTATCCTTGGTAGTAATTCGTCACTTACAACTCGAAAATGAATACTGATGATGCAGCTGTCATCATCAGAATCTATTTTCCAGCGATCGAAGTGAGTTCAATACTATAAAACCATTTCTAAACATTTCCACTTTGAAATTCATTTCAAAATATAATTCACACTGTTTGTAAAACAATTTAAAATCTCCCAGGATCTTAAATTTTCCTTATTTTTAATCCAAATCCATTTACAAACACTTATCCAATTCTCCAGAGTTTTAATTCAATTTTTGGTTTAAATTTTTGATTTAACTCATCTGATTTCACGTATTTCACTTATATGAATTCTGATTGGTTATTTACATAACCATTTAATTTATAATCTTACTCGATTATAATAACAACCAATGTATCCACTATATTATAATTTTGGTATATATATCTTCTCTATATCAAGATATACCTTGGGTAACTTATTTTAATTTACCCTCTTTTCAAAACATACCATGACGGTTCATCGTATTCAAGAGTTTAGTAACTCCTGCCGATACAGTGGATCAAACTGATCGACCAGAACTCATAAACAATTCAACCAATGAATTTCCACAATATAAAACAAATTTTTATATCAATAACAAATACGTCCACTCGTATATATACACTCAATCTCAGTCTAGGGTATTACTAACCCTATCTCTACCGAGTCACGCCACAGAGCCAAGTAAATTCTTAACTTAAGCTCTGATACCAACTGTAACGACCCGGATTTTCGGCGACTTTGGTTATCGACGTAAGCACGACGTCGATAACCAAAACGTCGAGAAATCCTGGTAATTAGTGAAAGAAATTAGAGGGTGAGGATAGATAAGATAGAAACTTAGAATAGAAGAAGAAGAAGAACACAACATCAGAGCAACACGAATCTCACAGCGGAACGAATAAATATATTTCATAACATAACTTTGAAATACAAGCTTGGTACTTGAATATACATATCATTATCAAAGTACAGCACTTACAACACAGCGGAAATAAACTATAGCTATATGATCCTGAAGCCTCCTGCTCCAAGCTCTTCAAGTGTATCTGTAAAATCCCGACTACTTGACTGCCCGTACAAATTTAGGCACCCAAGAGTTTAGGGAAAACAACAAGTAAACTCCGGGTCAGTCATGGGACTGGTGTGAGTAAAACAGTTAAAAACAGTTCGAACAAGTAAACGATATCTCATAAGACCACGCCGCATAACGGAACGGGTTTTTCCCTTATGAGAATCCAAAATAACTTTATATCAAAAATCTTTTGATATTATAATAATGCCTATCAACCACAGTATATATATAATCATCTAGCAGAAACGCTTTCATCTCACGTTCTACATATATAGTATACAATCAAAACCGCAAGCACGTATTGGGTAATGGGTTTCCAACTATGACAAGGTATGGAACCACCTTTCGCTCGTGTACCTCTAGAGAGGAATACACTGGGTTCAACAAGAACATCTTGCAACCCGGCCACACATGACCGACCACTCATTTCGCTTGAGTGTATCGAATGTATATCACCAACAGTTGGGATCAGCAACCGTTTCCCGAATGGGACAGCATCAACAATAGATTTTTAGAAGTAAATGAAACTCTAGATCAGGTGATTATACACCCTACTTCGGTGCGACCGACTTAGCCATGCTGCCTGCCCGATTTCTGTCATTTACCGGATGATGAGGCTAGAAGCTACGCTTTATCATCACATCAGATTCACTTTGAATGTCACATCGTCAAATCCATCCAATCACTGATTGACGTCCTCAACAATACATTATGTGTTAGCTAAAAGAAGTTTCCTTCCTCGCTTCCACTCTTGGTACGGTTGGAGAAATCAATATACGTGATCGTCTGGAAATACTCTGTCAGACATCCGTCCATACAAGTCATCCAGGAACAGGATGAACCGAAGGCACTATTCTGTAAACAGGATAGCCCTTGCATAACTCCGTCTTCAATTTCCTTTGGCATATATGATTCGCAACGGTTATGCCAATACAGAGTGGTTCTTCGGATAATAATCCAACCGGTCTCTCCATATTAACAACGTTAAAATGGTCAAAACTTCGATAGTCTGTGATTTAACTATCGAATAAAAACAAGTGTGCAAACAACGATATTATTTCCAAATGGAAATTATATCGATCAAACATCATTCAACATTTATCTCTTAATTCATTAATTTACTTATCTCATGTTTCCCTACGTTCAATATTCCTTATTTTCTAAATTTGAAAATATACGTTATTAACAATGTAAAACATTTCCATTTCTTTGTTTCTTTATTAGAAAACATTTCTGGTTTCTTATTTGGAAAACATTTCCAAAGCTTCTTCATTGGACTTAGACAGATGTTTAAACAAACCATCGCGATGCCAACTCAAACCATTTCCTTTACTGCCGAACCTTAACTATTCCTTAGTTAAAAACGAAGCCAATCAAGTTGGGGTAGAACTACCTCTCAGACCTTAACTGAACAACATTTCTAACTTTGAAATAGACAAAGTTCACTTTATTCTTTTTACTAACTTCCTTTCGAATAAACTATATTCGATTGACTCTTATCAATTAACTCTATTGGACTAACACTATTGGATTAACTCTATTTATTTACTTATTTCACTTACTCTTTTCAAATAAACTATATTCGATAATTCCTTTTACTTTCTATTCGAATAACTATATTCGATTTACTCATTTGCTTCTATTCTAATCGATTAAACTAACATCGATTATCTCCTTTCAACTTTATTCTCTAATCGATTAACTAACATCGATTAACTTCTTTTACTAAACTACGTTTTCCGTTACAACTATTTCCTTTTTATAACGTTTACTTACCGTTACAAATATATCCTATTTATAACTTCTATTTACCGTTACAAATATTTCCTATTTATAACTTAAATATATCCTATTTATAACTTCTATTTACCGTTACAAATATATCCTATTTATAACTTCTATTTATTTTCTAAATAAATATTTCTTTTCTATTTCTATTTATTTTCTAAATAAATATCCCTTTTATAAAACCGTGTTCGTTTTATAAATATTTCCTTTTATAAAATCCTATGATTTTATAAAATTCCTTTATTTCAATATACATTGAAATACTTCTTTTTTTTACATCCCAGGGTTTCTTATGATATTTAAAATATCGAATAACAATGATCAATATCATTCCAACACCCAAAATCCAAAATAGATTATATAACACATCATATATCACAATAAAAACAGTAAAATAAATGTTGAGGAATCCAGTTGGATTCCTCCAACCTGTCTCCCTGCATCCACAGATGTTAAACAATATAGATAACATCACTTTTCAGTTCTATATGATATATTCTGTTAAACAGAATCAATATAGAAAATTTAACTAACTGACTAGCAGTTAAATCAAACAGTCAACATACAGTAAATCAACCAATATCTAACAGTTCTAAAAAATATAACATGAAATTATAAATTGTTCAGAGTTGGTGAGATTTACTCACTTTGGAATGTTATCGTTAAAACGATAATTGTCGCTTGATTCTGACGGACGTTTTATTTCACCGTAAATCCCGACAAGCTCAAAATCATTTCCAACCAGTTCCATAACGTAGATCTCTTGGTTCCGATTCCAACATGACTTCTTTTGTCATATTCTTGTTATCCTTAATTAACCCCGATTTAAAATAATTGCAGTTTATATTGTCTTCCATGTTTCTTCTAGTTCGACAATGAAAACCCCATTTCCAGAACTACTCATTTCTCACATCCTACCTAGGTTTTTCTTTTTAAGTCTGCTTCAGAATTTAAATTGCAATTCTTCGAAAGCAACACCCCAAGTCCAATGTTTAGATCCCTTACATAACATCCCTAAATTCATGTACACCAGTTGTTGAATTTCCCTTCTACAATGTACATACCACTACAGCTTGTTCTTTCCATACTCACAACATCATTTCTTTACTTCCCTTACTATATAATAGTACGGTTTATACACTAACCCAACCACAAGATTAATAGTTATATATTTTTTTTGTTAATTCTTCCCTTCTGATTTGCTCAACGCTATCCTCCTTTCTGTTAAGGATTACAGGTCGTTTACATTTCCTCAAAGTCGAACTCACGAACTCCAGTAAAACTCTTCCTCACGCCAACCCAACATATCACCATTACAGCAACCCATCCTGCCTCTACCAGTATTCAAAAGATCCTACCCAGTATTCATTCAACAAAAGAATCCCTCCAACAACATTTCCTTTGCTCCGACATGCTTTGAACAGCCAGCCGAGCATAACACCCTCATCACCCAACCTACAGCAAGACCGGCTCATCCCCTTCAACTCAGTCTTGTTCAAATGAACAAACCATCCTCACCAACATCACGTACCTTTCATAAAACTGCTCCATCCATACTCCGCTGTTTCCATTTCCAAAACCTCCAACCTGCTCCTCGTACAAACCTCTATCAACCTCTCATCAGAAGACCAACTCGTTCTCCCCTTCACATTGAACTCGACCCTTATTCTTGGATCGAAATCTCGAGCTCCCCAACTCAGCTACAGGGAAAAACGCGACATTACTTATCACCAAACCCCTTGAAACTTGGCATTCCGATGCGGAATCACCTCGAAAACTCGAAGACGACCTCAGCACCATGAATTAAAGCCTCGATTTCAGGATTCCCTTAACCCTAAGCCCCTGCGTTCAAAGTCGCACTCCAGAAAAGCACTTCGAGCTTCACGATTTTTATACCGGAATGAAGCTTAACCTCCCACGAAGCCAAGGATACAAGTTTTGGATTTTAAACGATTTAATATGAATTGATATAATTTGTGAAAGATCACGGTTTTGGTTTTTGAAAGAGGAAAGATTGCGGCGGAGTTTAGCTTTGACTTCTGAGGAAAAAGAATTAGGTTAGGGATTTGTTGGGGGGTGGGGGGTATTTATAGGGCAATTGGTTTAGATATTTTAGCTGAGATATTTTCTATGTTATTGTATTGTATTATAACATTGTCACACATTTTAGTCTCCCACGAACACACGATAAAGCCGAATATGATGAAATTTGACACTCCGCTATATTATAATACTCTGAATTCAATAAAACCGGCTTCATCAAATCTGAACTCACTTGTAAAAGCACTATTTTCACGTGTAAATAAAAATCGAAAAATATTAAATCGATTTTCAAACACTTCGATTCTTCAAAAAAAAAAAATATTATTATTCACATTCAAATACGAATTTCATAAGCTTCGGAATCAATTTAATTTCATATTAAATTCTATATTCGATTCAGTTATTTTAATAACTCGTTTTATTTTTGAATTCAGTTATTCAACTTCAAATTAAATAATTAAATAAATTTAATATTATGACTCTAAAAATCCGGGTCATTACATTTTCAGTATATGCGATATTTTCAATTTCAATATATATATTTTCACTTTCAATATATATATATATTTCATTTTCAATATATATATAATTCATTTCACATCACGATCAATTTTTACACAGAATACAATCAAACAAGTCATCCATGGTCTGTGGACGATGGGAAACATTTCATATATGCAGTTATGAAATAAATAACTGAACAGAAAAATTAAAGTGAGAGAATTCTCACCTTGACTTGTTTTAATTTCTGAATTCCCGTTCGCGATCAAATTTCCTTGAAATTCTAAAATGCTCCATTTCCGTTCTGGTTTGTTCCATTGGGTAGATATCTTCACCACGATCCCAACGGATCTGAAATCGTTTAAATCTGATCTCGTATGAAGGAGATATCGCATTTTACATGTTAATTACAATTCGAGGTAATTAATTATTAAATAAAAAAAATTAACCCACCCTAATTACATCTCTACGTCTTCATCTTCCATGCGATTCCCAGGCCTCGCTGAAACCCTTGAAACCATCCACGCACGAGAAAAATCTGCCACTGCTCGCTCTACATCGCGCCGCACAGTCATCGGAGGTCGGCCCTCCGAAGAACACGCCGCCCCCTACCTACGCCTGGCCACCACTGCGAGCTCGAGGGCCCCACTCCCTCTAGAAACCGCCTTGAACGAAGGTGCTTTGAGCACGCAAATCGAGAAATCCACAACCTCGGATCCGATCATAGCCGTTGATTCTAAAGAGCTCCGAGGCCTCTTCGATTTCCCTTTTGGAATTTTGAATTTCATTGAATGATTTAGGAGATCGGAGGAGGCGAAAATGGGACGATATCGTCCGCTGAAGGAAGAGAAAGGCGGCTGAGTTGGTTACGGGCCCTAGGGTTTAGTTTATATAGAAAATTATATTATATTATATTATTTAATATTATTTTTAATTCAAAAGCACTTGTTAATTGGTATCAACTCCAAATCAAACCCAACGACTGTCGCCCCTAGCTAAACACCCACATTTCGAACATAATGGGATATGTTTCGTAAGCCAATTCGACCGTTTCAGTCAGTTTTCATTTAAATCAAAATATAATTCTTTATATTTTTAATTTGAACATACATTTTAATTTATCGGGGTCACATACTGACTCTAAAAATTCTACAAAAATTATTTCTAACTTCGTATTGACAATACGGTCCTAACAAAACTAATTTCGTCGAATTTTGAGATCGTTTGAAAAATGGTCATTTTCCAGTCGATTAAAATCAACTGAAACTGGTCAAACGCGTTTTCCTATGCCACGCTCACATATTGATTCGAAAAATTACTAAATTTGAAACCTAGTAATAATTTGACACCCCGGATCCAACAAAACTGGTTTCATCGAAATCCGAGGTCGTTTGCAAAATGGCTATTTTTAAGGGCCTGAATTCCATAGCGACTATTCAAAATTTTCAACTGGACATATCTTTTGATCCCCGCTATGAAATTTTGCTTTTTCGGATTCGTTGGAAAGATATCATCAATTAGATCCTAATGTTTTTGGTTTCACTAAAATCCGGATTGTTTTGCACCCGGTACATTCAATTGAAGTTTGAAATCGAATTATCGAACTACCGCGCCATTCTCTATTCCTTTTATAATTATATATAATTAATTATATTCTAACGACGACACGTATATAATATATACGTTCGAATTATATTCAAAATAAATTTCTCGTCGATATTATTTAAAATTATTCATTTTAAATAATCAAAATTCGCTAAAATTGCCAAAATAAAAAAAAATTAAACTGGCCCAGATTTTCGGGTTGTTACAATCTCCCCCACTTAAAACTTTTCGTCCCCGAAAAGGAACAAAGTCGAAAGCGGTTTGATTAATCAACTCTACGTTCGATCTGGCTTCCATTCTCCAACTTTTCAGTTTTTGAGAATTTTCAAATTCTTCAAAAATTTGGCTAACACCATAAATTTTCGAAAAATTTCGCCATAACCTCCCTTGCAATGGGAGCATCAGGAAATCTCAAATAGCTTCCCCGGTCCTTCAGATCTCAAAAAGAAAAAGAAAAGGCCAAGCGGCTAGCCAATAGGCTCATAAAATCATCATCACCCAAACAAAATAGGAAATTATAGTAAACATGTACCTATTTGTCGGGCAAACAAATTTTATTCTCTGCTCTAGCCTCCTTGCTATGACCTGTTCAATGTAAGTACATGTATATGCATGCATTTGCAACCAGATTTCAATACAGTTTACTATTTGGTTCAATTTGTATACAATTTGGCCTAATTGGTTCCTTCAATTCAAATGTGGATTTTATTAGGCATAGTGGTTCAAAATTATCAAACAAACAACACAAACATCAATCAATTGATTATATTTTCAAATATATAATTTTATATATTTAAAATCATATTTTCTAAAACCAGATTATATATATAATCACAAATACGTTATTTATAAACAAATAACTCTCGACTCATTCTAGGGCATTTCTAACCCCATCTCTAACGAGTCACTCATTCTAGAATGCTACTGATTCTATTTCTAATGAGGATTCTTTTATAGGACATTACTAATCCTACCTCTGATGAGTCTTTTGTTCAGTTCTAACGAGTTGTACCCCAAAGATTTGAGTTAACCAAAGCTCTGATACCACGTGTAACGACAACGGATTTCGCCCGGACCTAATCGATCGCTAAACCGACCAAGACCGTTCGAATCCCGCATACGCTAACTCTGGGAATACAACACATCAGAACAAATAACAGAAGACTTCTATAAACATCATAATAATGTTACATCAGAGTACAGAATATCAGAGTATATCGAAAATAATACACAGCGGAAGATAAATTTACATAAATGTAAAACAGTGCACAGCGGAAATATAAACTACACAGCGGAAGACTGTAAATGTCTGGGCACGTCTTAAAGCTTTGATCCAGAATCCTGCTCAATACATCTGCAAAATAAAACTACTCGACTGCCCGTGTGGAAAATAGGGACACCCGAGTTCGCAAGGGAAAAGCAAACTACAGGTCAGTCATGGGACTGGTGTGAGAAACTCTAACAGTTATAATTAACTTATTTAATAATATGGTATATCACGGGACCACGCCGCTAACGCGGAACGGGTTTACCCCCATGAATACCAGTGTATAAACAACAATCAATATAGATATATGGATCTACTATGCATCAGTCAACATGCAATATCTCAATCTACCCACTTAGATTAATCTCTACACTTAGATTTTCTAAATCCAATTCATTTTACAGAAATTATTCCTTTGGATTTTATTCCCGATTTCTTATTTCAAATCATTTGAAATACATATCTAACTTTCTATATCAAAGTAGATTTCACTTCGGGATCTCAAATCAAATCGTTTGGAAATGTGAATTCCAAAACATAACAATGCATACAAACAAGTATGCAACCAAATATCGTGCTCCCCATCGACAAGGCAAAGGGTACGCACCTCGCAACTCGATATATAAATGTGCACCTACCCCACGTAGGAGTAGGCTACACCGACGATGCACCTCCCACACATGGAGAGCATACACCGCCCTCTCACCCATACTTTTAGTCTCAGGGTTACCCGAATCTTTAGCCACATACTAAATCATTTCATATCCCGAAGTAGGGAAAATCATTTCACAACGTAATAATCACAAGTACTTTCAAAATATAGTACTTCACATCAGTAATTCACGCATATGATCAGTCACTATTAATCACATAACCTTTGAGCTCGTACGTCTCAAAGAAGGGTGTTAAGCAAGAGAATAAATTCTCCGCCACCAAACAGATACATCATCAATAGCAACTAATCGAATATGCGATGAACCACAATGTAACATATAATACATTTCTAAATCATTTTAGAAATCATCGGGTTTTGGGCCTCGAAATCCTTTCTGTTTTATAAAACATTCCCTGTCAAAAATCGGGAATACATTTCTTTTCACTTAAGAAAAATATCATTTCACAATCATTCGTTAAATTTGAAATGAATTTAACATCGCTAAACACCTTATCGTCAAATCGTGAAGTGTTTCACAAGGCGTTAGCACACAGATATTTTCAACCCAACCCAATGCTAAATGTAAAAGCATATTTTTCTCATAAACTGGTCGAGCACAATCCAAACAAACAATCAATCAAATTTGACATTAAATATAAGGTTTTGAATAGAGATAGTATCGACTTATATTCAACATCAAATCCTGAAACCAACAGATATCATATCGGGAATAACGATATCGAAATCTTCCAAATTCCCATCACAATATCTGTATAATCACGGAATCCAATATCGAAAATATCCAAAGATAATTTCAATTCAATTACAATCCAATTTATTTATTTATAACCATTTGATTATTTTTCTAGTTAATAACTAGTTCATTTCGATAAAAATATATTTTTATCTTTTCAAATATGGAGTTTTCATCCCAATTCTTCACAAATCATTTATTATGATTTTAGACAAATTATTGATATTTTTAATGATTTTATCAAGGCCCGTACAGTCGATTTCCACCAATGGCCATCAAACTGCACTTACAGCGACCTTTTCCAAATTTGATTTGGACATAATTCCAAATCCAGCCGTTAGATTTCAAATTTCTAATATTCGTTAGAAAGCTCTTTTCGATACGAACCCAACGGCTCTGATTTCAGAAGAATCCGACGGTCGGATCTCCCGTAATGTCCATTCGAAGTCAATGGTCGAAATTCGCGAACTGCCGCAGCGCGGCGCGTTCTATTCAGGCCATTATATTATATATATAATATATATAATATATATTTCGTCGATTTCCTTTTTAAAACGTATTTTATAAATCGTTTTAAATTCGTTTTCAAAACGATTTCAACTTCATATTCAAAATTCAAATCCAAATTGAATTTTTCCTTATAAATTCGTTTTAAATTCATTTCAATTCAATTCAAATTTCAAATTCAATTTGAATTCATTTTCTATTCAGTTCAATTCGAATTCATTTTCTATTCAGTTCAATTCGAATTCATTTTCTATTCAGTTCAATTCGAATTCATTTTCTATTCAGTTCAATTTCATATTTATACGTTTTCATATTTCATATATATATATATCGTCTTCATTTCATATATATATATATATATATATATATATCGTTTTCATTTCATCTATATGCGATATTTTCACTTCCAATATATATATATATATATTTCATTTTCAGTATATGCGATATTTTCACTTTCAATATATATAATATCACTTTCAATATATATATTATCACTTTCAATATATATAATATTTTCACTTTCAATATATATATTATTTTCACTTTCAATATATATATTTCATTTTCAGTATATGTGATATTTTCACTTTCAATATATATATTTCATACACTTCTAGTATATACGATATTTTCACTTCCAATATATATATATATATATATATATATATATATATATATATATTTCATTTTCAGTATATGCGATATTTTCAATTTCAATATATATATTTTCACTTTCAATATATATATATATATTTCATTTTCAATATATACAATATTTTCACTTTCAATATATATGATATTTTATACCCTTCTAATATATACGATATTTTCACTTCCAATATATATATATATATATATATATATATTTCATTTTCAGTATATGCGATATTTTCAATTTCAATATATATATTTTCACTTTCAATATATATATATATATTTCATTTTCAATATATATATAATTCATTTCACATCACGATCAATTTTCACACAGAATACAATCAAACAAGTCGTCCATGGTCTGTGGACGACGGGGAACAGTTCATATATGCAGTTATGAAATAAATAACTGAACAGAAAAATTAAAGTGAGAGAATTCTCACCTTGACTTGTTTTAATTTCTGAATTCCTGTTCGCGATCAAATTTCCTTGAAATTCTAAAATGCTCCATTTCCGTTCTGGTTTGTTCCATTGGGTAGATATCTTCACCACGATCCCAACGGATCTGAAATCATTTAAATCCGATCTCGTATGAAGGAGATATCGCATTTTACATGTTAATTACAATTCGAGGTAATTAATTATTAAATAAAAAAAATTAACCCACCCTAATTACATCTCTACGTCTTCATCTTCCAGGCGATTCCCAGGCCTCGCTGAAACCCTTGAACCCACCCACGCACGAGAAAAATCCGCCACTGCTCGCTCTACATCGCGCCGCACAGTCATCGGAGGTCGGTCCTCCGAAGAACACGCCGCCCCCTACCTACGCCTGGCCACCACTGCGAGCTCGAGGGCCCCACTCCCTCTAGAAACCGCCTTGAACGAAGGTGCTTTGAGCACGCAAATCGAGAAATCCGCAACCTCGGATCCGATCACAGCCGTTGATTCTAAAGAGCTCCGAGGCCTCTTCGATTTCCCTTTGGGAATTTTGAATTTCATTGAATGATTTAGGAGATCGGAGGAGGCGAAAATGGGACGATATCGTCCGCTGAAGGAAGAGAAAGGCGGCTGAGTTGGTTACGGGCCCTAGGGTTTAGTTTATATAGAAAATTATATTATATTATATTATTTAATATTATTTTTAATTCAAAAGCACTTGTTAATTGGTACCAACTCCAAATCAAACCCAACGACTGTCGCCCCTAGCTAAACACCCCCATTTCGAACATAATGGGATATGTTTCGTAAGCCAATTCGACCGTTTCAGTCAGTTTTCATTTAAATCAAAATATAATTCTTTATATTTTTAATTTGAACATACATTTTAATTTATCGGGGTCACATACTGACTCTAAAAATTCTACAAAAATTATTTCTAACTTCGTATTGACGATACGGTCCTAACAAAACTAATTTCGCCGAATTTTGAGATCGTTTGAAAAATGGCCATTTTCCAGTCGATTAAAATCAACTGAAACTGGTCAAACACGTTTTCCTATGCCACGCTCACATATTGATTCGAAAAATTACTAAATTTGAAACCTAGTAATAATTTGACATCCCGGATCCAACAAAACTGGTTTCGTCAAAATCCGAGGTCGTTTGCAAAATGGCTATTTTTAAGGGCCTGAATTTCATAGCGACTATTCAGAATTTTCAACTGGACATATCTTTTGATCCCCGCTATGAAATTTTGCTTTTTCGGATTCGTTGGAAAGATATCATCAATTTGATCCTAATGTTTTTGGTTTCACTAAAATCTGGATTGTTTTGCACCCGGTACATTCAATTGAAGTTTGAAATCGAATTATCGAACTACCGCGCTATTCTCTATTCCTTTTATAATTATATATAATTAATTATATTCTAACGACGACACGTATATAATATATACGTTCGAATTATATTCAAAATAAATTTCTCGTTGATATTATTTAAAATAATTCATTTTAAATAATCAAAATTCGCTAAAATTGCCAAAATAAAAAAAAATTAAACTGGCCCAGATTTTCGGGTTGTTACACTCCATGTGGTAAGCTTGGTAGTAGCAGTAGTTGTACAAGTTGAACTCCGTCACTACTTCGATGGGTTTAGTGATTGACAGTGGTGGACATCGTATGCTTTACGCACTGAGCGAGAGATGCGAGGATGGTTGCTATGGATGATTTGTTTGCTATCATTATGACATGCACACCCCACCCCCGTATTCTTTACACTATTTATTATGGCACCTTAGAGTACTGTACGGTATGTGGTACTAACTCTTTGGTTGCAGGTCCAAGTTCAGGTATGGTTTAGTATACCTGTTATTGTTCTGTTTAGATGCTTATCGCTCATACCAGGCTTTATGTCTGACCCAGAGTTTAATGTCTCCTCTTATTACTCTGGGTGCTCACACGAGCAGACTAGAGACAGGTTAGCTGGTGATGCACGGGTAGATGATCCGGAGACGAGCAGGAGGCTTCCACGTAATATAAATAGTATTCTCCCTGTGTTGTTGAAGATCACTGCTTCGGCATTAGTGGTGCATCTTCTACTTTAGCTTTCTTTTGTTTAGAGACAGTAAATTTGAAAAGTTGTAATAAGCTGTATTTGGATTTCCGCTGCTCTGATGTTGATGTTGATTTTAGTTATCAGCTTATGCACTGTCCCACCTGTTTTATGTCAAGTATGTTATTATTATTATATTTTACTCCATGCTCTGTGAGACATTCTACAGGTTCTTGATCAGTTCGTTCCTTTCTTTCCTTCCTTCTGACGACCGTCCCGTGCTAGTCGGGCATGTGTATAGCGCACTTTCGGAGGAAATGCAGGCTGGTGCGGGGCGGGCCGTCACACTTGGTATCGGAGCTCTAGGTTGCGTAGTTAACCTAGGGAAGTTATCAGGGAGAGATAATATACGTATACGAGAGAGTGTATTTGTGATTATTTTGGTTTTTAAAAGCTATATATATATATACTATTAGTAGTATAAGAATGAAGTCATGCTGCACTAGCACCACTATGGGGTCGTTAATCGTTTCCTTTTTCAGATTGACGATGAGCCGATATGTTAGAGGTACTGGTAGAGGGGTCAATAATGGGAATGCTGATGACATGAGGACGATGTTTACTGACCTCATGAGAGAGATGCTTAGGGATGTGCAGAGGGCAGCTCCCAATGGTGGAAATGGTGGTGGTCCAATAGTGCAGGCGCCGAGAGTCGACTTCGCCAAGCCGAATAAGGATTATACTAGTCTTGGCGGGAAGCAGTTCCACGGAACGGAGTCGGCTACGGATGTTCAGGATTGGTTGGATAGTTGCGAACGTATCTTTGAGGATTTGGGCATCAAGGATGCGATGAAGAGAAAGCTAGCGTCCCGTCAGCTGCAAGGGTAGGCAATGAATTGGTGGAATGCTATAAAGGCAGCTACTCCCGAAGATCAGATTACTTGGGAGCAGTTTAAGGCTCGCTTTAGCGAGAAGTTCATTCCAGCTGCTCAAAAGCCAGTGCTGTTTAAGAAATTCTTGGAGCTCAAGCAGAATGGCAGAGCTTTCTTGGAGTATATTGCGGAATTCGACACTTTGTCGAAGTATGGGTTATCTCTTATTGATACTGCCGAGAAGAAGAATGAGAAATTCATAACTGGTTTGGATCAGTACTTGGGGGAAAGGCTTATTAACCACATCGATGAGACGTTGGAATCGATTATGGGGAAAGCATTGAGATCAGAAAGTCTCTACCCTAAGCCGAAGACTGAGGTTGCATATGCAGAAGAGCCAAAACCACAAGCAAGTGGTGGAAGCAAGGGTGGTTCCCAGAATAAGAGGAAGCAGAATCAGACTAAGGATGGCCAGAAGAAAAAGAATAAGCAAGATGTTGAGTGCTTCAGCTGTGGTAAGAAGGGCCATTATGCTAATAATTGTCGGGCTAAGCCAGCGGACAGAAAGTGCTTCAACTATGGCCAAATGGGACATCACAAGGACAAGTGTCCACAGCCCCCTAAGGAAAAGCAAATGGTGAAAGCATACGCCCTTAATGCTATTCCTTCTTCGTTGAATGCCCCAACTGCGGCGGAGAAGGGAAAGAATGTCGTCATTCAAGGTATGCTTTCTGTTTATGATGTTCCTGTAAGAGTTTTGTTTGATACTGGAGCTTCCAGTTCTTTCATATCTAGTGACCTGGTAGATAGGTTGGGATTGGAGCCCGAGATTGTCGATAGACCTTTAGTAGTGACGAACCCGATTGGTGGTTCGACTAGCCTTAGCATGATTTGTCGTAATGTGGTCTTATCGAGTCATGGATGCATGTTTCTTTGTGATTGCTTTGTTTTGGGCTTTACTGGGTTTGGCATAATTTTGGGAGTAGATTGGCTCCGAAGATACGGGGTGGTGGTAGACTGTGAAGGCTTTTTGGTGACAGCTAGAGCGGATGATGGGCGGAGGATAGTGTTTGGTGGTCTACCCAGTGAGGGGGTATTGGCTAGTTTTCTAAACTCCCTCGACATTCCGCATAGTGAGTTGTCGGGTTTGCCCGTGGTTGGCCAGTATCCGGATGTTTTCGAAGAAGTGACCGGGCTTCCACCACACCGAGAGATTGAGTTCCGTATTAATTTGGTAAAAGATGCCAGACCTATAGTGATGCCACTTCGTCGTATGGCACCAAGGGAGCAGTGAGAGCTCGAGGTGCAAGTCAGCGATCTTTTGAAGAAGGGATTTATCAGAAGGAGTGTTTCTGAATGGGGAGCACCAGTTGTGTTTGCTACCAAGGCGGATGGTTCCCTTCGTTTGTGTGTAGACTACCGCGAGTTTAATAAAGTGACGAGGAAGAATAAGTATCCTCTACCGCGGATAGATGATTTGTTCGATCAGTTGAGTGGCACGAGAGTATTTTCTCAGTTGGGTCTCGCGATAGGTTTTCATCAGCTTAGAGTGGAAGCAGAGAGTATAGCTAAAACAGCATTTCGGACGCCGTTTGGATTTTATGAGTGGTTGTTCATGCCATTCGGGCTGACCAATGCCCTAGCATATTTTGTGGATCTTATGAATAGGGTATTCAGAGATCAGTTGAATACGTTTGTCCTTGTGTTCGTTGATGATATTTTGGTCTATTCAAGGACAGAGGAAGAACACAAGGAACATTTAAAAATGGTGATGGAGGTGTTGAGAAAACACCAATTGAAAGCAAAGTTTTCTAAGTGTCACTTCTGGAGGAGGGAAGTGAGGTTCTTGGGCCATGTTGTTTCAGAGAATGGTATTGCCGTGGACCCGGCGAAGGTGGCTACGGTACAAGATTGGCCTACGCCCAAGAATGCAACAGATGTAAGAAGTTTCTTGGGGTTAGCTGGATATTATCGTAAGTTTATCCAAGGTTTCTCCAAGATAGCAGCACCATTGACCCAGTTGACCAAGAAGAATCAAGCTTTTGTCTGGGATGAAAAGTGCGAGAATGCATTCAAGAGTCTAAAGGACAAGTTGACATGCGCACCAGTGTTAGTCATTCCTAAGGGGAATGAAGAGATGATGGTATACACGGATGCCTGTGGTACCGGACTGGGTGCTGTATTAATGCAAGGCGATAGGGTTGTAGCTTATGCACGTCGGCAATTGAAACCGCACGAGAAAAGATACCCTACCCATGATTTGGAATTGGCAGCGATCGTGTTCGCGTCGAAGATGTGGAGACACTATCTCTTGGGAGAAAGATTTGAGCTGTTTACAGATCATAAGTCGTTGAAGTATCTCTTCTTCCAAAAGGATTTGAATCTCCGGCAACAAAGGTGGTTAGAATTCTTGGCTTCCTATGATTTTGACATCGCATATACACCGGGAAAAGGCAATGCGATGGCTGATGCATTGAGTGGGAGACATGCCAGTTTAGGGGCTATGTTTCTAGAACGGAAGCAACTGGAGTACATCGCTGGGTATGATTTCAGACCAAAGTGCGAATTGGATCCAGAAATGTTAGCAAGCTTGACGATCAGACCCACTTTGATTGAGCGGATCGGCTCTAGTCAGAGGGACGACCCTAACCTATTGGAAATCATCTCCATGTTAGAGATGGGTATCGATGAGGAGATGAACAAGTATGGGCTTGATCGAGATGGATGGCTTAGAAAGAGTGGAAAGCTGGTTGTACCCAATGTCAATGGATTGAGAGATGAAGTGCTTAGAGAATGTCATCACTCAAAACTGACTATACACCCCGGTGGTAACAAGATGTATCGAGACATGAAGCAGACCTACTACTAGGAAGGGATGAAAAGAGACATTGGGAGGTTTATATCCAAATGCATGAATTGCCAGCTAGTTAAAGATGAGCAAAAGAAGCCTAGTGGGTTGTTACAGCCATTAGAAATTCCCGAATGGAAATGGGAGCAAGTCTCGATGGATTTCATCGATGGTTTACCAAGGTCTAGATCGGGACATGATAGCATTTGGGTAATCGTGGACCGATTGACTAAGAAAGCAAGATTCATACCAGTCAAATCGACCAGAATGACAACTAAGTTAGCAGAATTGTATATGAAGTGGGTAGTGAGATTTCATGGGGTACCTAAAAGCATTGTGAGTGACCGAGACCCGTTGTTCACTAGTGGGTTTTGGAAGAGCTTACAAGAGGCTCTAGGGTCAGAGTTACATCTCAGTACCGCATATCATCCTCAGACCGACGGTCAGACGGAGAGGGTGAATCGTATTTTGGAAGATCTCTTGAGAGAATGTATATTGGATTTTGGTGGATCATGGGATAACCATTTGCATCTAGTAGAGTTTGCATATGATAATAGCTACCAATCCAGTATCGGTATGGCTCCGTTTGAAGCTTTGTACGGAAGACCGTGCAACTCACCATCATGTTGGATAGAGACTGGCGAGAAGTTTATGCTTGGACCAGATGTGGTGAGGGAAACTTCAGATAAGATGAAGATCATTCAACAACGAATGAAGGCTACCCAAGATAGGTAGAAGAGTTATGCTGATAAGAGGAGAAGAGACCTAAAATTCTCCATTGGTGACTTGGTGTTTGTCAAGATTTCTCCGTTGAAGAGCGTGATACGATTTGGCAGGAGAGGCAAGTTGGCACCAAGATTTGTTGGCCCATTCCCTGTTCTTGAACTAGTCGGGAATTTGGCATATAGATTTGACTTACCAGAGAAGATGGCGGGAGTTCACAACGTATTTCATGTTTCCCAACTAAGGAAGTTCGTTCACGACCCAGATATGACTATTTCACCTGATCAGTTAGAGGACTTCGAAGTAGAACCCGAGGCGGTTGGGAACCGCAAGCCGGCTCGTATTATCGAGCACGGCATGAAGCAACTTCGAAGGAAGGCGGTGAAGCAAGTCAAGGTTTAGTGGAGCGAGGACGAGAATGATTGTACTTGGGAGACAGAGGAGAACATTAGGAAGATATATCCAGAACTCTTTGCCTGGTAAGATTTTAACTTCGATTTAGTTTTCTGCATGCTAGGATAGGCTTGTTTGCTTGTTTTTCATGTTTGATTGTTGTATGTGGTTGTTAGGCATGCGGGATCCTTTGTATGTTATGGGTTAAGGAATTTCGGGGATGAAATTTCTTAAGGGGGGGAGAGTGTAACGACCCGTATTCTACGCATCATAGGATCGTAGAATATTTATTTCTTTCACATATGAAGTCATATGGTCATGTAACTTTGGGAGACGACTATTGGGGTCATTTCCCATGTTCATGATTTTTGTCGATTTTTAAGTGACCATTTTACCCCTAATTGGTACAGTTTTGGCCATAACTTTTGACTGGAAAGGAATTTTGACCTGAAACCACTTCCATTAGCTCCGGATGATGGTTTACAATTCCGTAGAATGGTCACATTAGCCAAACGGACTCACCGTTTGGGAGATATGGCTGAAACAAGTTTCAGATGGTGAAAAACAGCTTAATTGGGCTTAACCGAGTGATTAACAACTAGGCCCAATGGGGGATTTCGGGATTAGGGTAAGGAGGAGGCTGAAATCAGTTAGAGAACGATCTTATCCTCATTTCCCAGCCGCCACTTTCTTTCTTGCAACCCTAGCAATGGCCTCCAACACCCAAATCACCTTCTAATCACTTTCTAATCAAGTTTTGGCTTAATCTACATCAAATTAAGGAGAGGAAACACGAAAGCAAGGCTAGAGCTGCTGTTAGACATCAGTATTCGCCCAATTCAGCAAGGTTTCAGTTATGAGAATTTCGTTTGTGGCCAAGGTGAGTGATTAGCATCGTTTTGACACTAATTACAGTTAATTAAGGGTAATTAGTGAAGATTAGCGAATTTATACACTGATAAATTCTGGAAAAATATCTATAAATTCGAAAATAATATTTTATGCCTCTGGCAGAAATTTGGTTTAATTTGGTTAAGTTCTGTTAACCCTATGATTAGTTCTACTTAAACATGTTTTAGGGAAAATAAGGGGTTTTGGGTATATTTGATCCATTTTGACATGTAAATTCATTGTTTTGGTGTTTGTGGTTAGTTTGTTATGTTGCTATGACTGTTGGGATGATTTGTGATAGATTAGTATAGTTAGATTTGTCAAAAACGTCGTCGAATGGTGTAAACAAGTTGCTGGAAAAAGTTGCAGAAAGTTGTGCTGGGTTTCGGATCGGATCGGATATGGGCTCGGATCGGATAGGAGACCTGGGCAAGGAACCCGAACTGGAGTCTGGCACAAAAGAGGCTTGGCAAAAAGGAAGGCCATGTTGGTTAAGCTGGGGATCGGATCGACTTAGGGACGAAGGGCTCGGATCAGAACTTGACACTTGGGAGAACTGGCAAGAGGGAAGGCCACGCTAATTGAACTAGGATCGGATCAGATGAAGAAGGAGGGATCGGATCGGAGCACGTGAAGAACGATGGAGCAGATCGGAGCGGAAGCACGAACTGGAAGGGAGATGGCACCCGACCTGACACGGAGGAGGACACCCGACCCGACCCGAAGTGGGACGCCCGACCCGAACCGATGCAACGTTGTGGACCCGAACCAAACCGCTACAGAGGAAGACTACGAACAGAGCCAAATCAAAGTAGAGGACCCGACCCGAACCGATGGCTAGGAAGGGAACCCGACCCATCTCAGTATTGACCAATAACCCGAGATGCAAAGGTATTCCAATATGGGAAGTTAGAGCTCAGGATCCAGTTGGGAACCGATGAGTTCACTTCATGATTGGGCTTTGCTGCGGGACGTGTGCCAAGGGGCAGTCGATGTTTATGACTTTGCATCACTAGGTATGGGAAGTATGTGAACGGATTCAGGGCTGAAATGGACTAGGTACGACTAAAGGGCTATAAACCAATGAAGTGGGGTCATTTGTAAAGATTTGGTCATGACTCCATGTGGTAAGCTTGGTAGTAGCAGTAGCTATACAAGTTGAACTCCGTCACTACTTCGATGGGTCTAGTGATTGACAGTGGTGGACATCGTATGCTTTACACACTGAGCGAGAGATGTGAGGATGGTTGTTCTGGATGATTTGTTTGCTATCATTATGACATGCACACCCCAGCCCCGTATTCTTTACACTATTTATTATGGCACCTTAGAGTACTGTACGGTATATGGTACTAACTCTTTGTTTGCAGGTCCAGGTTCAGGTATGGTTTAGTATACCTGCTATTGTTCTGTTTAGATGTTTATCGCTCATACCAGGCTTTATGTCTGACCCAGAGTTTTATGTCTCCTCTTATTACTCTGGGTGCTCACACGAGCAGACTAGAGACAGGTTAGCTGGTGATGCACGGGTAGATGATCCGGAGACGAGCAGGAGGCTTCCAAGTAATATATATAGTATTCTCCCTGTGTTGTTGAAGATCACTGCTTGGGCATTAGTGGTGCATCTTCTACTTTAGCATTCTTTTGTTTAGAGACAGTAAATTTGAAAAGTTGTAATAAGCTGTATTTGGATTTCCGCTGCTCTGATGTTGATGTTGATTTTAGTTATCAGCTTATGCACTGTCTCACCTGTTTTATGTCAAGTATGTTATTATTATTATATTTTACTCCATGCTCTGTGAGACATTCTACAGGTTCTTGATTAGTTCGTTCCCTTCTTTCCTTCCTTCTGACGACCGTCCCGTGCTAGTCGGGCATGTGTACAGCGCACTTTCGGAGGAAATGTAGGCTGGTGCGGGGCGGGCCGTCACATTAGTAATACCCTAGAATGAGTTTGAAGAGTTTTATATTTAAAAGAACGAATTTGCGTAATTATAAAAATGAATTTTGTTTTGAAAGATTATATTTTATAGTAAGATTTTGAGTATTTTATTTGAGGTTGGACTATCGAGTTTAAAATATTTTGATTATACACCTAGCTAACGTATATACGAAGTCTTATATATACTAGATAGATATAGAATCACATTCTAGTGGATTAGGGATGATTCTGGTGATAGTTCGAACATCATCATATTTATTTTGAGTTTCAAAAGTGGGATGACTACATAACTCCAATTGAAATGTCGAAATATGCTTAAACCCATTTAGATAAGTGTTTGAAAATTATTAAGATGATTGAAGCTTTAAATTTAACTAGCACAAGTTAAATTGATTGAAAAGATAAAAGCAAATCAAACGAATTAAAATTTAACTTAAGTGAAGTTAAATAAATGTGGAATGATAAAACCAATATAAGAATGGAAAATAAGTTGAGATAAGTCAAATTTAATTTAATGTTGAATTAAATTGGAAATTAGTTGGAATTGGATGTGTATATATTGGTCAGGTTATTGAAGTGAAGCAAAGAAAAGGAATAAAACTGGATACCCACCACAAAGTTACATATTTGCTCTATTGATTAGGTTTGATTATTTTATGAGCTGATTAGCAAGCCACTTGGCATTTGTATTTTCTTTTGATTAATGAGGGCCTAGAGAGGCAAGTTATAGTTGTACCGATAGGGCTGTACAAAGGAGGTTATGGCGAAATTTTTCGAAAATTTAAGGCGTTAGCCAAATTTAAAAAATGGGTAGTTCTTAGGGATTAAAACGTTGAAGAACTTGAGTTAGTTAGAACAAAGGCGTAGTTGGTCAAGTAAACGACCTTCAGTTCCATCTTCGATTTCGAGGACGACATCTTTTATGTGGAGGAGATTGTAATGACCTAGATTTTATTAAGAAATATTTAATGGATATTAAATATTTAAAATGATTTATTTTAAAAATTAACGACTTGAAATTTATTTAATTTAAGTTTTAAATGTATTATTTATAATATAATTAAAAATGAGCTCGTAGCCGCACGGTAGTTCGTAATATTATGTTTTGAACTTTAAATGAATGCATATGATCCAATATAAGTCAGAATCTGTTGAAACAAGAAACATTAAAATCTATTAAACTATAGTTTTCTAATGAAAGTGAAAAATCCAAATTTTGTCTTATAGATTTTGAGATATGTCCATATCAAATTTTAAGAAAGACGCTATAGAATCGTTAATAAACCATAACGTTTTATTAAATAAAATAAAAGGATTTTTTTGAATATCGATTTAACATGAAAATGGAAATATCAAGTTTGAAATCGAATATAGTTTATTCTGAAGGTATATGAAGTTTTAATTCAATTATACGATAATTATAAATTGTTTTTCAAAGAATTGGAATATTTTGAAATTAAATTATATTTTATTGATATAATTAAATATGAAAAAATAGCCATTTTGCAAACGACCTCAGATTTCAAGGAAACCAATTTTATTGGATCCGTAATGATAAATTATTGTAAGATTCCAAATTTTGGTTCAATCGGAGTTTGCGTGTGGCCATGCGAAATATAAACACTCAATGTAAATATGTATATCAATAATTTGAGCTCGAACGAGCGCTATTTGAGAAAAAGGATTCGGATTTCGATGAAATAAATTTCATTAGTATCGTAATGACAAACCATAGCTGCATTTCAATTTTCACCACGAACGGAGTTCGGATGTGCCCGTGCGAATTTTTAAATGACGAAAGGAGATAGTGATAGGCACGTAGCAATGTAAAATATTATACGATGTTTCACCTATAAGCGAAACCCTACTCTATAATATACCCCAAATTTCCCATTCCCTAACCCTAAATTTTTAGCTGGGTATTTTGCACAAAGTCCCTCTTTAATCTTTAATTTTTATCATTTAAATGGTGAGGAATTGGAGGAAGTCACCAACATGAAAGTTGGAGTACTTGGTGAGAGCTACATACTATAAACATTTGGTGGCGAATGAGTGCCAGAGGTCGCTGGAATGTGGCCATGACTATGAACATATGAGTTTCGATATATGGGGAATATCGTGCAAATGATTGAGAGTATTCTATGACAACGAAATAAATATTCTATGATCCTATGATGTGTATAATGTGGGTCGTTACAGGAGAGAGGGCTACAACTTTGTAGTTGGTGGTTCGGCCTGAAACGACCTGTGGCGACGGAAAAATGGACACGATCGGAGATGATCAATTTCTTAGAGCAATAAATGGTTTTGTGCAATTCCTGGTCGATAGAGAACGAATTAGCGATGATGTCTAACTGAAAAGTTGTTCGTTCTGGTATGGTGGAGGTGCATGTAAAATTTGTTGACGAATGGAGGCATGTGGCGCACGAAATCGAGGCCGGACCCATTTCCGTTCAAGCTCGGAATTCTCGGCGGCGACGTCAATGGAGGGTGCGGGTTCCTGGCGAGGCCGCTGGCGTTGGGGGACAGCAGGCAGTGGTGGATGGTGATGCTTCGATGGACTTAGTAAGGCGCATCAATGAGTTGTGGAGGTGGAGCATTGTTGAACGTGAAATGGGAGGAGTTGAGTTTAATTATTATTTTATTAAATAAATTTGTGTAGTTAAAGTTCAAATGATTATAACTTGCTCGTATGAACTTAAAATTGGACGAGACAAGATCTATTAGGTTTGTATGGATGCAATCTATGAGTACAAACTAATTTGGATGAGACTGGAACTAATTAAAATTTTTTATTAAATTAAATCCACTTTTAATTTAACTCAAAAGAGATTGTTATTATAATGATCAAAAATCAATGTGAGAACTCCCTGAACTGATTTAAATGTTATTATAATCTTATCTGATTATATATAGATTGATTTTGGTTGTTATGATTGCTTCGTGGATGATGGTTGTTTATAACAGTTATTTATTTATTGTTTACGTACATTTAAGCGGTTAACAATTATAATGCCTATTTTATGACTGTTGATTGATGGATGATAACTATTATGGTTGTTATTATAATTGTTCACACAAATGGCACCACGAAAATGAAATTATTTGGGAATTGATTGTATCGAGTTTTTATACTCATTTAAAAGAGTAAGGCGTAAAAATGGAAATTGGATTTTTTTTTATATCCTAAATGATGTGGAAATGAAATTGAAATGATTTCAAACAACTTTCGGAAAGGTTGAAATGGATTCTAAAGAGTTTTGAGTTAGAAATGGCTCGTTCTTATTCCAATTAGAATTTACTATTTTGAATAGTAAATTCAAAAGTGAATTCAAATTAGATATATAAATGACGTTTATAACTCGAATCAATTGTTCCAATAATCTTATTTGTTATTATAATGAGTTTCAGGAATGTTTGAATTTCAAAATATTATATATTGAAAAATATTATTATTTTAATATTAATGCAATATAGAATATTCAATTTTGATTTAAAATTGAATTTTAGATTGGAATCATTTTTTCACAATTTTATAAATTATTATAAAATATATTTGGACCGACTCGAAAAGTTTTATTTTAAATTAGAATATGGTTTGAATAGGACGTATGCGCAGCCGATAGTTCGCGAATTTCAACCATAAACTTCAGACGGCTATAACTAATGCTATTTAAATCAGATTTCCCCGAAATTGGAAACGTTTGTTTTCTATTAATGGTATCTTTCAAATGAAAGAAGAATTTTGAAATTTCAGCCTATAGATTTCAAGTTATGTTTAAATCTATTTTTGAAAAGGTCGTTGCAAATGTGGTTCGATGACCGTAATGGAAATCATTCGAAATTGCCATAAAAAATTTATTACTAGTATGGAAAAATAATGATAAATGATAATAAGTGTTTTTAAAGAGATTTGGAAAAGTAATATGAAGTTTTGAACTATATTTTTAAATTTTTGTGTTTTCAGCCTAATTTGCTGAATATGGTTAAATGACATTTTGAGAATTTAAGTTAAATAAATTAGGGATTTCCAAATATTAGTTTACTGGATTTGAAAGATAAGTTTTGAAAAAACTTCTAATTAAGACTAATTGGAATATGGATTTGGATATATACGATGTTCAAATATTTGGTATTAATTACCATTTTGTAGACGTTTATTATTTGAGGAATTTGGAAGATTTATATTTGGTTATTCCACTTATATAATTCGTTGATTACGAGAACTAGTGTTAAATATACATGGATAGAATTTTATATTTAATATCAATTGTTTTGGGGTTTGTCATGAATGGTGTTTTTAAGAATATTGTTCTTTAACCCAGTAAAAGGACAAGATGATTTCTCAAAATTAGTTGAAAAGAAATCTTTATTTAATTTGATTATAAAAATTTAAATGAAAGAGTTTTCCTTAAAAAATGATAATGGGAACAAGTTTAAAGATCGTTTAAAAGAAGATAAGTGTGTTTTTCACATAAGCAATAAGATAAAGAAACCGTAAGTACAATTTTGGGTTTGGATAAATATGTTTTCTCGTAAAAATAATTGAAATCGTTAATCATATTGAAAATGAATAAAGGTAATCAAACTTACAAATACGAGTGGTATTAGATATGGATTACTACTAGTTTTGCTTCATGGGATGAATAGGATGGGAATGAGACAATGATTTGAGAAATTACCTTTTTCGCGAGATTAATAATCTCAATGAAGCGTAGAAAACTCGATTTCCTGCGTAGTGAATAGGTATCGAGCAAGCACTCAAGCTCCGTCCCTACCAATAGTATAGCAATGCCTTACTCAGCTCCCTATCGGTCGAGTAGGTAAACTACCACGAATGCTTAGGATGACTATAACAAACTGAGTTAAGTTTGTGAAATGAGATTTTATAATTTTTTGAAAGGATTTTCAAAAAAGGTTTATACTAGTGTTTAAAGTATATGAATCTTTGATAAGATTTAAGGGAGTAATTCCCAATATAAAGAATGATTTGAGTAAAAGAATATTCCAAAATTGAATGAGACTCGTGATATTTTATATATCAATTGTGGTTTGTAAAGATGCGCTAGCTATTCGTAAAGACCAAATTTCGACCCATTCTGAATAACTATACAACGAGTGTTGAAGATACTGAAGACGGTGGTTGAAGACCGAAGATCTTCACATCGTTTGGATTATTGATGATGGCTCGATTGGGAGGTACACCCAAGATGAGGTTATAAGTGGCAGTCATCCAGACGTACTTGGAGATTATCCAGACTTGCAATGGCCTCCCTCCATTATTGGATGAGGAATAAGGTGCCTTCGATTTCATTCAAACCCAGAACAAACTTGTAAATGGAAGTGTGTATGACGTTGAATTTTACTGCATAACCAATTGGTTTCTATCGATGATATCTTAGTTGGTGGTGGAGAATTTATTCTCTTAGCTTAATGCCCTCCTCTAAGATTATAACGACCCGAACTACCCCGTGGAGGAAAGCCCGGATTGAGATGAGAACAACACACATCGGAACGCAAACAGAAGAACATTTCATTGTTCATTAAAACAATTCCATCAGAATACAAGAATATACAGAGTATGAATAAATATACATTCGACAAATATCAGAGATTACAATAAATTACATAGCAGCGGAAAATCATACAAAACACAACTGAAAGGAGATACACGGATACAAAGCTTTCCGGGCATCATTCCAGCTGTAAATCAGGATCCTGTGAATATAAATCAGCAAAACCAAAACTACTAGCTGCCCGTGTGGAAAATAGGGGCACCCAGAGTTTAGGTTGAAACAATAAACTCCAGGTCAGTCATGTGACTGGTGTGAGAACTAAAACAGTTATTAATCTTTATTTTTAAAGTTAGGTAAATCAAGGGACCACGCCGTATAACACGGAACCGGTTTCCTCCCAAGAATACCAGTGCTTAAAACAAACAGCGCAATGCTAAATAAAGAAAAATGAAGCTATTATAAGACCCAGGTCCCAACACACAATGCAACGCAAGCCGGAGGATAGGGTTTTTACCTTATAATAGCCAAAGCATGCTTGATACGTTTAAAACACGTTATTTTGATATTACTTTAAGTGTATAGTGTCAAAACAATTTCAATCATAAATATCAATCATAGGCGGCATGAATGACCCATACCACTATGTCGCCATACTAGGTTCTACAAATAAAGCTGCAATATCACGTATTATAAATTGGATTCCATCATGAATCGAGGCAAGGGGCAAGCTCCTCTCTGTTCGAGACACTCTAGCAAATGTCTCAGGACCCCACTATGATCCTTGGAATTGGTTGGGCCGGACCTCACCTAACTTTGGAGGATTAGTTATTCCTGAACACACGTTTCCCGGTCCTAACAGACCTATATCCGAGGCGCCTCGTATCCAACAACCACACAGGTGAAAAGTATATAAATGTCAGCCAGTTTAAGCACTGATACCACCACTAGCTAGAAAGAAACGTCGTGTTCTCCCAACGGTCCGTATCCCGTTTTTGACTCATACCGAGGTGTGAGGCTCGCGAATTCACGTTATACACAAAGCTGCGCCACACAGGCCGTGTTTTGATCATCAACCACAAGACTTTGCTTTTCAACAGAAGACCTGATCAATTGCCACTTACGCGTGCCACACTGGCAATTCACTCCATGCGACTGATGTCCATCGATATACAACCTCTGAGCTCGTACGTCTCAGAGAAGGGCGTTAAGCAAGAGAATAAATTCTCCGCCGCTAAACAGATGTTTATTTAACAGAGATCAATCAACACAGAATAAAATCCAATGTCAGACACATAGTCCATTTACAATGAAAGAACCCGTAACTTCCCCGTGAAGGAAAGCGCGAATACTTTGAGAACAACACACAAAAGGACGCATACAGAAGAACATTTCATTGCTATTACAACAATTCCATCAGATACAAGAATATACAGAGTATAAATGAATAAATTACATTCGACAAATATCAGAGATTACAATAAGTTACATAGCAGCGGAAAAATAATATAAAACACAACTAGAAGTGATACACGGATACAGAGCTTTCCGAGCATCGTTCCAGCGGTAAATCAGGACCCTGTGAATATAAATCTGCAAAACCAAAACTACTAGCTGCCCGTGCGGAAAATAGGGTCACCCAGAGTTTAGGTCAAAACAATAAACTCCAGGTCAGTCATGGGACTGGTGTGAGAACTAAAACAGTTAATCTTTATTTTTAAAGTTAGGTAAATCCAGGGACCACGCCGTATAACACGGAACGGGTTTCCTCCCAAGAATACCAGTGCATAAAACAAACAGCGCAATACTAAATAAAGAAAAATGAAGCTGTTATAAGACCCAGGTCCCATCACACAATGCAACGCAAGCCGGAGGATAGGGTTTTTACCTTATAACAGCCAAAGCATGCTTGATACGTTTAAAACAAATCATTTGATACTATAATAAGTGTATAGTGTCAAAAACAATTTCAATCATAAATATAAATCATAGACGGCATGAGTGCCCCATCCCACTATGTCGCCATACTAGGCTCTACAAATAAAGCCGAATTACACGTATTGGAAATTGGATTTCCGTCATGAGTCGAGGCAAGGGGCAAGCTCCTCTCCGCGTTCGAGACACTCTAGCAAATGCCTCAGGACCCCACTATGATCCTTGGAATCGGTTGGGCCGGTCCTCTCTTACTTTTGAGGATTGGCAATTCCTGAACACACGTTTGCCGGTCCTTACAGACCTATATCCTAGGCGCCTCATATCCAACAACTACACAGGTGAAAAGTATATAAATGTCAGGGCTGGTAGGTCACTGACACCACCCTAGCTAGAAAGAAACGTCGTGCTCTCCCAGCGGTCCATCTCCCGTTTTTGACTCATACCGAGGTGTGAGGCTCGCGAATTCACGTTATACACAAAGCTACGCCACACAGGCCGTGCTTTGATCATCCACCAAAAGACTTTGCTTTTCAACAAAAGCCTTGATCAATTGCCACTTACGCATGCCACACTGGCAATTCACTCCATGCGACTGATGTCCATCGATATACAACCTCTGAGCTCATACGTCTCAGAGAAGGGCGTTAAGCAAGAGAATAAATTCTCCGCCGCCAAACAGATGTATATTTAATAGAGATCAATCAACACAGAATAAAATCCAATGTCAGACACACAATCCATTTACAAGTTCGTTCTGGGTCTGAACGAAACCGGAGGCACTTTCCTCGCATATCCATCCATCTCCAAGTACGTCTGGACGATCACCAACTGTTTCCCTCATCCTGGGTGTACAGCCCAATCAAGATCATCAGTAATCACCCAAACGATGTGAAGACTTCCGGTCTTCGACCACCGTCTTCATCTTCGACATCTCGTCGAATCGATTATTCAGAATGGGTATAAACCCGGCCTTTCTGAATAACCCACATATATGATAAACAAATGTTACACAAACACAACGAACGCCTCATTCCAATTCAGAATATTCTTTTATTCACAAAATCACATTCTTAGGGAAATGCTCCCATTAATTTTATCAAAGATAAATTCTTCTAAATTTATCCTATAATCTTCCTTTGGATATCATTTCAAACTAGTCGGGATTAGCGAACCACACCGAAGTAATTATTTGTTTTATTTCCGAGTCCCAACCTATATATCCCATGGAGCAAAACTGGTGATACTCCATATCTAACACCACGGTGTTATCGGTAAAATTGATTACCATTTCACGTTCAAATCTAATTAAAGATTTAACTATCGCTTTGGAGCAAAACTGGTGATACTCCACTCTCGATCACTTTTCAGATTTGATAATTTAAATTATCAATTCACTTTTTAATCTAATTAAAGATTCATTAAAACTCCACTTAGTTTTAATCTTCTCAAAAATCAATATTATGTCTTTAACTGGGTTAAGGAACCAATGTCTTCTAAAACACGATTCACGACAAACCCAAATCACATTTGATATTAAATACAAGGCTCTGAATAGAAAATATATCGGCTTATATTCAATATCAAATTCTGAAACCAACATATATCGTATTGGCAATAACGATATAAAATATATCTTTCAAATTCCCATAACAATATCTGTATAGTCAAGAAATCCAACATCGAAATATCCCGAAGATAATTTCGATTCAACTCCAGTCCAATCCACGTATTGGGAATATTGATTATTTTCAAAATCACTTTCAAATTCAATTTATTTATTTCAAAAATAAATTGAATTTAATTCCAGTTCAAAACTAGTTCATTTCGATAAAAATCTATTTTTATCCTTTCAAATGTGGAATTTTCCAGCCCAATTTTTCCCAAATCATATATTATGATTTTACACAAATTATAGATATTTTTGATAATTTTATCAAGGCCCATACAGTCGATTTCCAACAACGGCCATCGAACTGCACTTACAGCGACCTTTTTCGAATTTGATTTGGACATAATTCCAAATCCAACCGTTAGATTTCAAATTTCTAATATTCATTGGGAAGCTCTTTTCGATACGAACCCAACGGTTCCGGTTTTAGGAGAATCCGACGGTCGGATCTCCCGCAACGTCAATTCAAAGTCAATGGTCGAAATTTACGAACTGCCGCGGCGCGGCGCGTTCTATTCAAGCCATTATATAATATATATAATATATAACATATATTTCGTCGATTTCTATTTAAAACGAATTTTATAGATCGTTTTAAAATCGTTTCGAAAGCAATTTCAACTTTCTTTTCAATTCAAATAAAAATTGAATTCTTCTTTATAAATTCGTTTTAAAATTCATTTCTATTCAATTCAAATTTTAATTCAATTTGAATTCATTTCAATTCACTTTCAATTCAATTTGAATTCGTTTTCAATTCAATTCATTTCGAAATCGTTTTCAATTCAATTCATTTCGAAATCGTTTTCAATTCAATTCATTTCGAAATCGTTTTCAATTCAGTTCATTTTAAATTCGTTTTCAATTCAGTTCGTTTTAAATTTCAATTTCAAAATATTTAATTTCGAAATCACTTTTCAATATTCATTATACAACGAATAAAATCGATATAAATATCGTTCACGTCAAAATGGCGCAAAACTAATCAACACGGCTTTATATTTTTCACAACTTCTTTATTTTATTCAACAAATGAATATTTATCCCATTCAACACATGAATCTATATTTTTTTCAACCCACGACTAATCTCAACACATGAGTACTGTCAACACATCACTATTTTTGTTATGTGAAATATTTTGTAGAACTATGGTATCTATCGTTTGATTTTCAATTAGACTTCTACTGGGAAGTAGTTCTAATTTTAAATATGATAAAGATGTAAATTTTTATTATATAAAATATTTCACTCAACACATGAACATCGTCAACACATGACTATTTTTATATTCAACACATGAATTTTCTTTTATAATATTCATTATTTTCCCGATTGGAATAAGGCCCAATCAATCACCATATAATGTTAATTATATGGATTCCATACAACACATGTATATAATAGCATTGAAAAAATAATCAACCATCAACCAAAGTGCACTACACAACTACATAAGCATCAAATATAAATAATCGACGCTTACACAGTCTGTCGACCCATCGATCGACAATAATTAAATAATTGGGATTAGTGTACACCAAATATCATCCCAACACCCGAGTGGGGATTCAAATCAACAAACACACATTTTTTTTTGTGCAGTTGGGCGATGTGTAAAATTTATCAACCCAATCAATATCAGTCAAATCAGTGTAAATAAACAAATCGGCCGATTTGTTTATAAATATTTATTTATTCACTTTCACGTTAAAAATTATATTTTTAACGTCAAAAATATTTATTTCAACACTTGAATTTCTATTCAGTTCATTTACACAATAAAAATGATATTTTTATTTTTCTAACATATTTTAGAAAATTTCGGCGGCATAACGACACGATACTAGAAACGGGACGAGGCCTAGCCTTATCCCCGGTCTAGTGAAGGCCCACGCCATTCACACATCAATCAAATCAATTTCAATTCACCCAATAATTCAATTCAAACCAATTAGACTAACCAACTACACAACCAAACAATTTAACAAACAAGTCATCCATGGTCTGTGGATGACGGGTGTCGGGTGCTACTAAGCACCGTCTGCATCCTAGTATATATATATATAACTAGAAAAAGAAATTGAGAGGTGAGAAGTTCTCACCGAAAGCTATCCAATACCACGACACTCCTATTGAAGAGATCTTCGTCGTTCTCGCCTTTTCTTCCATCTTCGTTGCCCGTAGTCACTACATATATAAAAATCACACATTTTTATATTTTGATGTCTTTAAAATAAAAGTCACATTTTTATTTGTTTACTTTCAATTTAAAAATCATATTTTTATAATCACTTCATATATTTAAAAATCGAATTTTTATCTCGTTATTCAATATATAAAAATAAGCATATTTTCACAACGCTACTATATAGATAAAGATTATATTTTTATCACCTTATTCTTCATATAAAGATTTCGCCCTTTCAAAAATAAAGTTTTCGCCTTTATAAAAATAAAGTTTTCGCCTTTATAAAAATAAAGATCTCGCCTTTAATACGTCTATCATGTAAAAATTATATTTTTACATCTTCTACATGGTAAAGATCATATTTTTAATATTTTTAAAAATATAAAAATCATATTTTTATTAATTTAAAAATATAAAGATCATATTTTTCATGTTTTTAAAAATCATATTTTTCTTGCATATAAAATCAGTTTTATAAACCTATATAAAATCAGTTTTATAAACCTATTATACACTAAACTAAATAAACAAAGAACTTACATTGCCTAAAAATTGCATCTTAGCCGGCGGGGGCCCACATTGGTCAATGACGATCCGGGAAGGGGCGGAGCAGGTGTCTGAGGCGGAGGCAGGGGTGCGGTGACTGTCGGCTAGGTGGGAATGGAGTTGGCTTCGACTGGAGGGGGCTTCAGTCCGAACAGGGCTGTTGGTGGCGGGTAGGGCTGCGCAGGAGGTGTTGGAGGATCGTGGGGTGGTGCGGTGGTCGGAGTGCTGGTCGGCGTGGCGGTTCAGACTTCGGGCGTGGATTCAGGTGGCGGTTTCGATCAGATTGGGGGTCGTGGGGTTAATGGATGCAGAGGAGAGAGGGAGGGAAGGGAGTTGGCGGCGTAGGGAGGCTCGATGGCCGGAGGAGGGTGCGGTGGTGGTGGTCTGGCAGAGGGCGGCGCGGTTTTAGGGTTCAGTGGGTTTTTTTTTTAATTAGATTTTCTGATTTCCACGAAGGTGGGGGGGGGAAGAGGGTATACGGGCGTTGACCGGGTTAGGGGGGGAGAAAAGAAAGGGCCCATTATAAATATATATTTTAATATTTCAAATTCCACCAAAAGTAACTTTTAAATTCGACCTCTAAACGGGACCCACCGCCTGCCATCCATAGCTAATTACCCCCATTCCGAACACAATGGAATATGTATCACCGGCCAATTCGACTGTTTGAATCAGTTTTCGTTGAATTTAAAGTATAATTCTTTAAATATTCAATTTAAACGCGCATTTTAATTTACCGGGACCACATACCAACTCGAAAAATTCCAGAAAAATTATTTCTATCTTCTTATTGACGATACGGTCCTAACAAAACTAATTTTGTCAAATTCTGAGACCGTTTGAAAAATGGCCATTTTCCAGCCGATTAAAATCAACTAAAACTGGTCAAACGCGTTTTCCTTTGCCACGCTCACATATTGATTCGAAAAATTATGAAAATTGGAATCTAGCAATAATTTGACAACACGGACCTAACAAAACTGGTTTCGTCGAAATCCGAGGTCGTTTGCAAAATGTCCATTTTTAAGGGCCTGAATTACATAGCGACTATTCAGAATTTTCAACTGGACATATCTTTTGATTCCCGCTATGAAATTTTGATCTTTCGGATTCGTTGGAAAGATATTATCAATTAGATTCCATTATTTTTGGGTTCACTAAAATCCGGATTGTTTTGCACCCGGTACATCCAATTGAAGTTTGAAATCGAATTATCGAACTACCGCGCCATTTTCAATTCTATTTATAATTATATATAATTATTTATATTCTAACGACGACGTGTATAATATATACGTTCGAATTATATTCAAAATAAATTTCTCGTCGATATTATTTAAAATAATCTATTTTAAATATTCAAAATTCACTAAAATTGCCAAAATAAAAATTTCAAACTGGCTCGCATTTTACGGGTTATTACAATCTCCCCCACTTAAAACTTTTCGTCCCCGAAAAGGAACAAAGTTGAAAGTGGTTTGATTATTCAACACTATGTTCGATCTGGCTTCCATTCTCCAACTTTTCAGTTTCTGAAAATTTTCAAATTTCAAAAATTTGGCTAACACCCTAAATTTTCGAAAAATTTCGCCATAGCCTCCCCTGCACCGGGAGCATCGGGGAATTTCAAATAGCTTCCCCGGTCCTTCAGATCTCAAAAAGAAAAAGAAAAAGCCAAGCGGCTAGCCAATAGGCTCATAAAATCATCATCACCCAAACAAAACAGGAAATTATGTAGTAAACATGTACCTATTTGTCGGGCAAACAAATTTTATTCTCTGCTCTAGCCTCCTTGCTATAACCTGTTCAATGTAAGTGTATATATATATGCAAGCAAATGCGACCGATTTTCAATACAATTCAATATTTGATTATATTAGGCATAAATGGTTAAAAATTAGCAAACAATTAAACAAACAACACAAACATCAATCAATTAGTGAATTAGAGTTTAAAATTCATAATTTTGATATATATACAGAAAATCTTGTTTTTGATGCCAATTCACAACAATGTGTTCTAACTATATAAGTTTTGGTTCTCACACCAGTCTAATGGAAATATATAGATATCACACCTTCGTTACTCGAACATGAATACTAATGACAACTAGTCAATCATCAGAATCATCTTCGGGCCACTAGAGTATGATTCTATATCTATCCAGTATATTAAAACTTCGAATATACGTTCATGACGCGTATATGCGAAATCTATATATACTCGATTGTCCATATTCAAAATAAATAAATATTCAAATACGTTTAAAACGATTTAAATTTTCCAAACAAAAATTTTTTCATTTGAAAAATATACTCTTCACACTCGTTCTAGGATACTACTGATCCTATCTCTAACGAGTCATTCTAATTGGATGTTGCTAATCCAATATCTGATGAATTCTTTCGTATGGTTCTAACGTGTCTTGTTCTCGAGCTCTGTAAACCAAAGCTCTGATACCAAACTGAAAGAACCCGTAACTTCCCCGTGAAGGAAAGCGCGAATACTTTGAGAACAACACACAAACGGACGCATACGGAAGAACATTTCATTGCTATTACAACAATTCCATCAGATACAAGAATATACAGAGTATAAATGAATAAATTACATTCGACAAATATCAGAGATTACAATAAGTTACATAGCAGCGGAAAAATAATATAAAACACAACTAGAAGTGATACACGGATACAGAGCTTTCCGAGCATCGTTCCAGCTGTAAATCAGGACCCTGTGAATATAAATCTGCAAAACCAAAACTACTAGCTGCCCGTGCGGAAAATAGGGTCACCCAGAGTTTAGGTCAAAACAATAAACTCCAGGTCAGTCATGGGACTGGTGTGAGAACTAAAACAGTTAATCTTTATTTTTAAAGTTAGGTAAATCCAGGGACCACGCCGTATAACACGGAACGGGTTTCCTCCCAAGAATACCAGTGCATAAAACAAACAGCGCAATACTAAATAAAGAAAAATGAAGCTGTTATAAGACCCAGGTCCCATCACACAATGCAACGCAAGCCGGAGGATAGGGTTTTTACCTTATAACAGCCAAAGCATGCTTGATACGTTTAAAACAAATCATTTGATACTATAATAAGTGTATAGTGTCAAAAACAATTTCAATCATAAATATAAATCATAGACGGCATGAGTGCCCCATCCCACTATGTCGCCATACTAGGCTCTACAAATAAAGCCGAATTACACGTATTGGAAATTGGATTTCCGTCATGAGTCGAGGCAAGGGGCAAGCTCCTCTCCGCGTTCGAGACACTCTAGCAAATGCCTCAGGACCCCACTATGATCCTTGGAATCGGCTGGGCCGGTCCTCTCTTACTTTTGAGGATTGGCAATTCCTGAACACACGTTTCCCGGTCCTTACAGACCTATATCCGAGGCGCCTCATATCCAACAACCACATAGGTGAAAAGTATATAAATGTCAGGGCTGGTAGGTCACTGACACCACCCTAGCTAGAAAGAAACGTCGTGCTCTCCCAGCGGTCCATCTCCCGTTTTTGACTCATACCGAGGTGTGAGGCTCGCGAATTCACGTTATACACAAAGCTACGCCACACAGGCCGTGCTTTGATCATCCACCACAAGACTTTGCTTTTCAACAAAAGCCTTGATCAATTGCCACTTACGCATGCCACACTGGCAATTCACTCCATGCGACTGATGTCCATCGATATACAATCTCTGAGCTCATACGTCTCAGAGAAGGGCGTTAAGCAAGATAATAAATTCTCCGCCGCCAAACAGATGTATATTTAATAGAGATCAATCAACACAGAATAAAATCCAATGTCAGACACACAATCCATTTACAAGTTCGTTCTGGGTCTGAACGAAACCGGAGGCACTTTCCTCGCATATCCATCCATCTCCAAGTACGTCTGGACGATCACCAACTGTTTCCCTCATCCTGGGTGTACAGCCCAATCAAGATCATCAGTAATCACCCAAACGATGTGAAGACTTCCGGTCTTCGACCACCGTCTTCATCTTCGACATCTCGTCGAATCGATTATTCAGAATGGGTATAAACCCGGCCTTTCTGAATAACCCACGTATATGATAAACAATGTTATACAAACACAACGAACGCCTCATTCCAATTCAGAATATTCTTTTATTCACAAAATCACATTCTTAGGGAAATGTTCCCATTAATTTTATCAAAGATAAATTCTTCTAAATTTATCCTATAATCTTCCTTTGGATATCATTTCAAACTAGTCGGGATTAGCGAACCACACCGAAGTAATTATTTGTTTTATTTCCGAGTCCCAACCTATATATCCCATGGAGCAAAACTGGTGATACTCCATATCTAACACCACGGTGTTATCGGTGAAATTGATTACCATTTCACGTTCAAATCTAATTAAAGATTTAACTATCGCTTTGGAGCAAAACTGGTGATACTCCACTCTCGATCACTTTTCAGATTTGATAATTTAAATTATCAATTCACTTTTTAATCTAATTAAAGATTCATTAAAACTCCACTTAGTTTTAATCTTCTCAAAAATCAATATTATGTCTTTAACTGGGTTAAGGAACCAATGTCTTCTAAAACACGATTCACGACAAACCCAAATCACATTTGATATTAAATACAAGGCTCTGAATAGAAAATATATCGGCTTATATTCAATATCAAATTCTGAAACCAACATATATCGTATTGGCAATAACGATATAAAATATATCTTTCAAATTCCCATAACAATATCTGTATATTCACGAAATACAACATCGAAATATCCCGAAGATAATTTCGATTCAACTCCAGTCCAATCCACGTATTGGGAATATTGATTATTTTCAAAATCACTTTCAAATTCAATTTGTTTATTTCAAAAATAAATTGAATTTAATTCCAGTTCAAAACTAGTTCATTTCGATAAAAATCTATTTTTATCCTTTCAAATGTGGAATTTTCCAGCCCAATTTTTCCCAAATCATATATTATGATTTTACACAAATTATAGATATTTTTGATAATTTTATCAAGGCCTGTACAGTCGATTTCCAACAACGGCCATCGAACTGCACTTACAGCGACCTTTTTCGAATTTGATTTGGACATAATTCCAAATCCAACCGTTAGATTTCAAATTTCTAATATTCATTGGGAAGCTCTTTTCAATACGAACCCAACGGTTCCGGTTTTAGGAGAATCCGACGGTCGGATCTCCCGCAACGTCAATTCGAAGTCAATGGTCGAAATTCACGAACTGCCGCGGCGCGGCGCGTTCTATTCAAGCCATTATATAATATATATAATATATATAATATATATAATATATATTTCGTCGATTTCTATTTAAAACGAATTTTATAGATCGTTTTAAAATCGTTTCGAAAGCAATTTCAACTTTCTTTTCAATTCAAATCAAAATTGAATTCTTCTTTATAAATTCGTTTTAAAATTCATTTCTATTCAATTCAAATTTTAATTCAATTTGAATTCATTTCAATTCACTTTCAATTCAATTTGAATTCGTTTTCAATTCAATTCATTTCGAAATCGTTTTCAATTCAATTCATTTCGAAATCGTTTTCAATTCAATTCATTTCGAAATCGTTTTCAATTCAGTTCATTTTAAATTCGTTTTCAATTCAGTTCGTTTTAAATTTCAATTTCAAAATATTTAATTTCGAAATCACTTTTCAATATTCATTATACAACGAATAAAATCGATATAAATATCGTTCACGTCAAAATGGCGCAAAACTAATCAACACGGCTTTATATTTTTCACAACTTCTTTATTTTATTCAACAAATGAATATTTATCCCATTCAACACATGAATCTATATTTTTTTCAACCCACGACTAATCTCAACACATGAGTACTATCAACACATCACTATTTTTGTTATGTGAAATATTTTATAGAACTATGATATCTATCGTTTGATTTTCAATTAGACTTCTACTGGGAAGTAGTTCTAATTTTAAATATGATAAAGATGTAAATTTTTATTATATAAAATATTTCACTCAACACATGAACATCGTCAACACATGACTATTTTTATATTCAACACATGAATTTTCTTTTATAATATTCATTATTTTCCCGATTGGAATGAGGCCCAATCAATCACCATATAATGTTAATTATATGGATTCCATACAACACATGTATATAATAGCATTAAAAAAATAATCAACCATCAACCAAAGTGCACTACACAACTGCATAAGCATCAAATATAAATAATCGACGCTTACACAGTCTGTCGACCCATCGATCGACAATAATTAAATAATTGGGATTAGTGTACACCAAATATCATCCCAACACCCGTGTGGGGTTTCAAATCAACAAACACACATTTTTGTTTGTGCAGTTGGGCGATGTGTAAAATTTATCAACCCAATCAATATCAGTCAAATCAGTGTAAATAAACAAATCGGCCGATTTGTTTATAAATATTTATTTATTCACTTTCACGTTAAAAATTATATTTTTAACGTCAAAAATATTTATTTCAACACTTGAATTTCCATTCAGTTCATTTACACAATAAAAATGATATTTTTATTTTTCTAACATATTTTAGAAAATTTCGGCGGCATAACGGCACGATACTAGAAATGGGACGAGGCCTAGCCTTATCCCCGGTCTAGTGAAGGCCCACGCCATTCACACATCAATCAAATCAATTTTCAATTCACCCAATAATTCAATTCAAACCAATTAGACTAACCAACTACACAACCAAACAATTTAACAAACAAGTCATCCATGGTCTGTGGATGACGGGTGTCGGGTGCTACTAAGCACCGTCTGCATCCTAGTATATATATATAACTAGAAAAAGAAATTGAGAGGTGAGAAGTTCTCACCGAAAGCTATCCAATACCACGACACTCCTATTGAAGAGATCTTCTTCGTTCTCGCCTTTTCTTCCATCTTCGTTGCCCGTAGTCACTACATACATAAAAATCACACATTTTTATATTTTGATGTCTTTAAAATAAAAGTCACATTTTTATTTGTTTACTTTCAATTTAAAAATCATATTTTTATAATCACTTCATATATTTAAAAATCGAATTTTTATCTCGTTATTCAATATATAAAAATAAGCATAATTTCACAACGCTACTATATAGATAAAGATTATATTTTTATCACCTTATTCTTCATATAAAGATTTCGCCCTTTCAAAAATAAAGTTTTCGCCTTTATAAAAATAAAGTTTTCGCCTTTATAAAAATAAAGATCTCGCCTTTAATACGTCTATCATGTAAAAATTATATTTTTACATCTTCTACATGGTAAAGATCATATTTTTAATATTTTTAAAAATATAAAAATCATATTTTTATTACTTTAAAAATATAAAGATCATATTTTTCTTGTTTTTAAAAATCATATTTTTCTTGCATATAAAATCAGTTTTATAAACCTATATAAAATCAGTTTTATAAACCTATTATACACTAAACTAAATAAACAAAGAACTTACATTGCCTAAAAATTGCATCTTAGCCGGCGGGGGCCCACATTGGTCAATGACGATCCGGGAAGGGGCAGAGCAGGTGTCTGAGGCGGAGGCAGGGGTGCGGTGACTGTCGGCTAGGTGGGAATGGCGTTGGCTTCGACTGGAGGGGGCTTCAGTCCGAACAGGGCTGTTGGTGGCGGGTAGGGCTGCGCAGGAGGTGGTGGAGGATCGTGGGGTGGTGCGGTGGTCGGAGTGCTGGCCGGCGTGGCGGTTCAGGCTTCGGGCGTGGATTCAGGTGGCGGTTTCGATCAGATTGGGGGTCGTGGGGTTAATGGATGCAGAGGAGAGAGGGAGGGAAGGGAGTTGGCGGCGTAGGGAGGCTCGATGGCCGGAGGGGGGTGCGGTGGTGGTCTGGCAGAGGGCGGCGCAGTTTTAGGGTTCAGTGGTTTTTTTTTTAATTCGATTTTCTGATTTCCACGAAGGGGGGGGGGAAGAGGGTATACGGGCGTTGACCGGGTTAGGGGGGAGAAAAGAAAGGGCCCATTATAAATATATATTTTAATATTTCAAATTCCACCAAAAGTAACTTTTAAATTCGACCTCTAAACGGGACCCACCGCCTGCCATCCATAGCTAATTACCCCCATTCCGAACACAATGGAATATGTATCACCGGCCAATTCGACTGTTTGAATCAGTTTTCGTTGAATTTAAAGTATAATTCTTTAAATATTCAATTTAAACGCGCATTTTAATTTACCGGGACCACATACCAACTCGAAAAATTCCAGAAAAATTATTTCTAGCTTCGTATTGACGATACGGTCCTAACAAAACTAATTTCGTCAAATTCTGAGACCGTTTGAAAAATGGCCATTTTCCAGTCGATTAAAATCAACTAAAACTGGTCAAACGCGTTTTCCTTTGCCACGCTCACATATTGATTCGAAAAATTATGAAAATTGGAATCTAGCAATAATTTGACAACACGGACCTAACAAAACTGGTTTCGTCGAAATCCGAGGTCGTTTGCAAAATGTTCATTTTTAAGGGCCTGAATTCCATAGCGACTATTCAGAATTTTCAACTGGACATATCTTTTGATTCCCGCTATGAAATTTTGATCTTTCGGATTCGTTGGAAAGATATTATCAATTAGATTCCATTATTTTTGGTTTCACTAAAATCCGGATTGTTTTGCACCCGGTACATCCAATTGAAGTTTGAAATCGAATTATCGAACTACCGCGCCATTTTCAATTCTATTTATAATTATATATAATTATTTATATTCTAACGACGACGCGTATAATATATACGTTCGAATTATATTCAAAATAAATTTCTCGTCGATATTATTTAAAATAATCTATTTTAAATATTCAAAATTCACTAAAATTGCCAAAATAAAAATTTCAAACTGGCTCGCATTTTACGGGTTATTACATACAAGTTCGTTCTGGGTCTGAACGAAACCGGAGGCACTTTCCTCGCATATCCATCGATCTCCAAGTACGTCTGGATGATCACCAACTTATTCCCTCATCTTGGGTGTACAGCCCAATCAAGATCATCAGTAAACACCCAAACGATGTGAAGACTTCCGGTCTTCAACCACCGTCTTCATCTTCGACATATCGCCGAATCGGTTATTCAGAATGGGTATAAACCCGGTCTTTTTGAATAACCCACGTATATGATAAACAAATGTTACACAAATACAACAAACGCCTCATTCCAATTCAGAATATTCTTTGATTCAACTTTTCACATTTTTAGGGAAAGGTTCCCATTAATTTTATCAAAGATAAATTCTTCTAAATTTATTCTTTAATCTTCCTTTGGACATCATTTCAAACTGTATTATGGTTTTCCAAACTAGTCGGGATTAGCGAACCACACCGAAGTAATTATTTATTTTATTTCCCAATCCCAACTTATATATCCCATGGAGCAAAACTGGTAATACTCCATATCTAACACCACGGTGTTATCGGTAAATATTAATTACCATTTCACGTTCAAATCTAATTAAAGATTTAACTATCGCTCTGGAGCAAAACTGGTGAAACTCCATTCTCGATCACTTTCCAATTTTGATAATTTAAATTATCAATTCACATTCCAATTTAATTACAGATTCATTAAAACTCCACTTAGTTTTAATCTTTCCTCCCAATCAATATCCTGTCTTTTACTGGGTTAAAGAACCAATGTCACCTAAAACACGATTCACGATAAACCCAAAATCACTTTTGATATTAAATACAAGGCTCTGAATAGAAAATATACTAGCTTATATTCAATATCAAATTCTGAAACCAACAAATATCGTATTGGAAAAAACGATATAAATATATCTTTCAAATTCCCGTAACAATATATGTATAATCACGGAATCCAACATCGAAATATTCCGAAGACAATTTCGGTTCAAATCCACTTCCACTTTATACATATAGGAAATTCTAGTTATTTTCAAAACCAATTCAAATTCAATTTATTTATTTCAAAAATAAATTGATTTTAATTCTAGTTCAAAACTAATTCATTTCGATAAAAATCTATTTTAATCTTTTCAAATGTTGAATTTTTCATCCCAGTTCTTTCCAATTCACATATTATGATTTTACACAAATTATTGATATTTTTAATAATTTTATCAAGGTCCGTACAGTCGATTTCCATCAACGACCATCGAACTGCACTTACAGCGACCTTTTCCAAATTTGATTTGGACATAATTCCAAATCCAACCGTTAGATTTCAAATTTCTAATATTCGTTGGAAATCTCTTTTTGATACGAACCCAACGGTTCTGGTTTCAGGAGAATCCGACGGTCAGATCTCCCGAAACGTCAATTCGAAGTCAATGGTCGAACTTCACGAACTGCCGCAGCGCGGCGCGTTCTATTCAGGCCATTATATATATATAATATATATATATATATATATTTCGTCGATTTCCTTTTTAAAACGAATTTTATAAATCGTTTAAATTCGTTTTCGAAACGATTTCAACTTCATATTCAATTTTGAATCAAAATTGAATATTCCACATCATCGATATACAAATGATAATATTTTCAAAATGTTATAATTTGAAATCACTTCCTTTTCTACATTCATTATAAAAATGAATATAATCGATATAAATATCGCTCACGTCAAAATGGCGCATCTCTAATCAACACGGCTTTATTTATTTCAATAAATTCGCTATTCTATTCAACAAATGAATATTTATTCTATTCAACACATGAATACATATTTCTTTCAACACATGAATATTTTCAACACATGATTATCGTCAACACATGACTATATATTTTATTCTATTCTTTATTTTCTCAATTGGAATGAGGCCCAATCAATTACCATATAATGTTAATTATATGGATTCCATACAACACATGTATATAATAGCACTGACCAATAATCAACCATCATCCAACGTGCACTACACTGTATAAGCATCAAATATAGATATCTAACGCTTATAACAGCCTGTCAATCAATCGATCGACATACAACTAATTATTGGGATTAGTGTATGCCGTATTTTATCCCAATACCCGTGTGGGGTTTCAAATCAACAAACACAGATTTTTATTCATTCACATACCCGTTAAAAATTATATTTTTAACGATAAAATATTTTTAACTATATAAATATTTTATTTCATTTCACATCACACGATCAATTTTCACCACAAAAGACAATCAAACATACAAGCCATTCGTGGTCTGTGGACGACGGGTGTCGGGTGCTACTAAGCACCGTCTGCATCCTAGTATATATATTATTAACTAGAAAATAAAATTAAAGGTGAGAAGTTCTCACAGAGGGTTCCACTATGCCGTGCTTTGCTTTTGAACTGTTGAACCTTTTCGATCTGCTTGAAATTCCAATGCAGTTCTTTTCACGCTGTTCAAATAAAAATATTATTTCTATTACTTCATTTCAATAAATAAAAATGATATTTTTATTTTTACTTTATATATTTTTACAACGATTCTTTCTATATAAAAATTATATTTTTATATTTCTTCTTTTTATATAAAGATCGGATTTTTTTTGATACACATGATAAAAATTATATTTTTCTCTAGCTAAAAACCAAATTTTCCTATCGCTCTCCAATTTATAAAAATTATATTTATATTCTCTACTATATGAAAAGATCGAATTTTTATTCTAATTTCTACCTACCTAAAAACTGACTTTTTACTTCCACTTCATATATATAAAAATCGAATTTTTATCTTCACTTCATATATATAAAAATCGAATTTTTTTTATCTTAATGATACACATGTAAAGATCGCATTTTTCTTTTCATTTCATATATATAAAGATTGGGGTTTTCTTTTCAAATCATATACATAAACATCGAACCTTTATGTTAATAAAAACCAAATCTTTCTTCTACTGAAAATCAAATCTTTCTTCTATTCAAAATCAAACCTTTTCATAGACAAAAATCTAATTTCTTTATTTATAAAAATCTAATTTTTTTCATTTAAAAACCATAAAAATCCTAATCTAATCCTATATAAAAATCAAAACATTAACTACCTAAAAACATCTTCATACCCTACCTTATATATATATAAGTGATTAAATTAAACTAACATAGAGAAAAAACCTTTTTCTTTGCAAAAATTGAATCTTTAAGGGAGGAGGACTCACATTGGCTGCGGGGACGAAGGAGGGTGGTGCAGTGGTTCGTTGATGGTTGAGGCGTGGCTGAACGCGGCGGACTTCAGCGAATTGGGGCGAAGTCGAGCTCGACGGAGGTGGAGCTGCGCGGATTGATGGAGAGGGAGGGGAGCAGTCGGCGGTGGGCGACTCTGGTGGGGCTCGGTGATCGAGCGCGGTGGCGCATTAGGATGAGGAGGCGGGTTTAAGTGGAAAAGGGGGTGTTTGGGCGCGGGTCTCAGTGGAGAGGGGGAGAAGAGAGAGCGGGGAAGGAGGGGGGTTCCTCCATGGCGGCGCGGCATCCAAGGGAGGCGGCGCGACATCCAAGGGAGGCGACAGTGGCCAGAAAAAGGAGAGGCGACGGGAAAAGGGGATCTCGATTTGAAAAAAAAATAGAACGAGGGTGGGGGGCTGAGAGAAGTAAGAGAGAGAGGGAAGGAGGCTATTATATATATTTAATTATTCATTTAAGTTGACCTTTCATACTTTCTCGAAATCAAGTCCACCAACTGTCGTCCCTAGCTAATCACCCCATTCCGAACACAATGGGATATGTTTCATAAGCCAATTCGAATATTACGATAGGTTTTCATTCAAATTAAAGTATAAATCTCTATATATTTAATTTGAACGTACATTTTAAATTACGGGGGCCCCATACTGATTTAGAAAATTCGAGAAAAATTATTTCTAACTTCGTATTGGCGATACGGTCCTAACAAAACTAGTTTCATCGAATTCTGAGACCGTTTGAAAAATGGTCAATTTCCAGTCGTTTAAAATCAACTGAAAATGGTCAAACACGTTTTACTTCACCACGCTCACATATTGATTCGAAAAATTACGAAATTTGAAACCTAGCAATAACTTGACATCGCGGATCCAACAAAAGTGGTTTCGTCGAAATCCGAGGTCGTTTGCAAAATGACTATTTTTAAGGGCCGAAATTCCATAGCGACTATTCTGAATTTTCAACTAGGCATATATTTTGATTCCCGCTATGAAATTTCAATTTTTCGGATTCGTTGGAATGATATTATCAAATAGATTCCAATATTTTTGGTTTCGCTAAAATCCGGTTTATTTTGCACCCGGTACATTCATTTGAAGTTTGAAATTGAATTATCGAACTACCGCGCCATTTTCAATTCCTTTTATAATTTAAAATAAAATTCATATTCTAATGACGATCTATGTAATATATACGTTCTAATTCTATTCGAAATAAATATTCAAAATTCGCTAAAATTGGCAAAATAAAATTTTTAAACTGGCTCAGATTTTCCGAGTTGTTACAATCTCCCCCACTTAAAACTTTTCGTCCCCGAAAAGGAAGGGTGCCGAAAGTTGTTTTACTAATCAACTCAACTTCCATTATTTTCATTACGGCTTAAGTTCTTCAACTTTTCAGTTTCTAAGAACTTTTCAAATTTTTCTAGAATTTGGCTAACACCCTAAATTTTCGAAAAATTTCGCCATAACCTCCCCTGCACCAAGGACTTCGGGATATTTCATACAGCCTCCCATGGCCTTCTTCAATCCAAAAGAAAAATAAAAAGCCAAGCGGCTCATAAAATCATCATCACCCAAACAAAACAGTAAATTATGGTAAAGATGTACCTATTTATCGGGCAAACAATTTTATTCTTCTGCTCTAGCCTTCTTGCTATGACCTGTTCAATGTAAGTACATGTATATACAAGCAAATGCGACCGATTTTCAATACAATTCAATATTTGATTTAATTTGGCTAAAGATTCAACATTTAATTAATCAGACTATAATCAAACAACACAACCAGCAATTAATTAGTTGATTAGCTTTTCAAATTCATAACTTTGATACATATACAGAAAATTATGTTTTTGATGCCAAATCACAACAATAAATCTATATAGTTTTGGTTCTCACACCAGTCTAATGGAGATATATAGACATAACACCTTCGAAACACGAACATAAATATTGATGATGCCATGGTCATTATCAACATCATCTCCGAGCGACTAGAGTGTGATTCTATATCTATCCAGTATATTAAAACTTCGAATATAGGTTCATGACGCGTATATGCAAAACCTTTATATACTAGATTGTCCAAATCAATATAAATAAATATTCAACTACGTATAAAACTATTTAAATTTCAAAAGAAGATTTGTTTTCATTTGAAAAATATACTCTTCACACTCGTTCTAGGATACTACTTATCCTATCTCTAACGAGTAATTCTAATTGGATATTACTAATCCAATATCTGATGAATTCTTTCGTATGGTTCTAATGTGTCTTGTTCTCGAGCTCTATAAACCAAAGCTCTGATACCACTCTATAACGACCCGAACATCCCTGTGGAGGAAAGCTCGGATTGAGATGAGAACAACACACATCAGAACGCAAATAGAAGAACATTTCATTGTTCATTACAACAATTCCATCAGAATACAAGAATATACAGAGTATGAATAAATATACATTTGACAAATATCAGAGATTACAATAAATTACATAGTAGCGGAAAATAATACAAAACACAACTGAAAGGAGATACACGGATACAGAGCTTTCCGGGCATCGTTCTAGGGTAAATCAGGATCCTGTGAATATAAATCTGCAAAACCAAAACTACTAGCTGCCCGTGTGGAAAATAGGGGCACCCAGAGTTTAGGTTGAAACAATAAACTCCAGGTCAGTCATGTGACTGGTGTGAGAACTAAAACAGTTATTAATCTTTATTTTTAAAGTTAGGTAAATCAAGGGACCATGCCGTATAACACGGAACGGGTTTCCTCCCAAGAATACCAGTGCTTAAAACAAACAGCGCAATGCTAAATAAAGAAAAATGAAGCTATTATAAGACCCAGGTCCCAACACACAATGCAACGCAAGTCGGAGAATAGGGTTTTTACCTTATAATAGCCAAAGCATGCTTGATACGTTTAAAACACGTTATTTTGATATTACTATAAGTGTATAGTGTCAAAACAATTTCAATCATAAATATCAATCATAGGCGGCATGAATGACCCATACCACTATGTCGCCATACTAGGTTCTACAAATAAAACTGCAATATCACGTATTGGAAATTGGATTCCATCATGAGTCGAGGCAAGGGGCAAGCTCCTCTTCGTTCGAGACACTCTAGCAAATGTCTCAGGACCCCACTATGATCCTTGGAATCGGTTGGGCCGGTCCTCACCTAACTTTGGAGGATTAGTTATTCCTGGACACACGTTTCCCGGTCCTAACAGACCTATATCCGAGGCGCCTCGTATCCAACAACCACACAGGTGAAAAGTATATAAATGTCAGCCAGTTTAAGCACTGATACCACCACTAGCTAGAAAGAAACGTCGTGTTCTCCCAACGGTCCGTATCCCGTTTTTGACTCATACCGAGGTGTGAGGCTCGCGAATTCACGTTATACACAAAGCTGCGCCACACAGGCCGTGCTTTGATCATCAACCACAAGACTTTGCTTTTCAACAGAAGACCTAATCAATTGCCACTTACGCGTGCCACACTGGCAATTCACTCCATGCGACTGATGTCCATCGATATACAACCTCTGAGCTCGTACGTCTCAGAGAAGGGCGTTAAGCAAGAGAATAAATTCTCCGCCGCTAAACAGATGTTTATTTAACAGAGATCAATCAACATAGAATAAAATCCAATGTCAGACACACAGTCCATTTACAAGTTCGATCTGGGTCTGAACGAAACCGGAGGCACTTTCCTCGCGTATCCATCGATCTCCAAGTACGTCTAGACGATCACCAACTGATTCCCTCATCTTGGGTGTACAGCCCAATCAAGATCATCAGTAATCACCCAAACGATGTGAAGACTTCCGGTCTTCAACCACCGTCTTCATCTTCGATTTATCGCCGAATCGGTTATTCAGAATGGGTATAAACCCAGTCTTTCTGAATAACCCACGTATATAATAAACAAATGCTACACAAACACAACAAACGCCTCATTCCTATTCAGAAGATTCTTTGATCCAACTTTTCACATTTTTAGGGAAAGGTTCCCATTAATTTTATCAAAGATAAATTCTTCTAAATTTATTCTTTAATCTTCCTTTGGACATCATTTCAAACTATAATATGGTTTTCCAAACTAGTCCGGATTAGCGAACCACACTGAAGTAATTATTTATTTTATTTCCCAATCCCAACCTATATATCCCATGGAGCAAAACTGGTAATACTCCATATCTAACACCACGGTGTTATCGGTAAATATTAATTACAATTTCTCGTTCAAATATAATTAAAGATTTAACTATCGCTCTGGAGCAAAACTAGTGATACTCCATTCTCGATCACTTTCCAATTTTGATAATTTAAATTATCAATTCACATTCCAATTTAATTACAGATTCATTAAAACTCCACTTAGTTTTAATCTTTCCTCCCAATCAATATCCTGTCTTTAACTGGGTTAAAGAACCAATGTCACCTAAAACACGATTCACAATAAACCCAAAATCACTTTTGATATTAAATACAAGGCTCTGAATAGAAAATATACCGGCTTATATTCAATATCAAATTCTAAAACCAACAAATATCGTATTGGAAATAACGATATAAATATATCTTTCAAATTCCCGTAACAATATATGTATAATCACGGAATCCAACATCGAAATATTCCGAAGACAATTTCGGTTCAAATCCACTTCCACTTTATACATATAGGAAATTCTAGTTATTTTCAAAACCAATTCAAATTCAATTTATTTATTTCAAAAATAAATTGATTTTAATTCTAGTTCAAAACTAGTTCATTTCGACAAAAATCTATTTTTATCTTTTCAAATGTGGAATTTTTCATCCCAGTTCTTTCCAATTCATATATTATGATTTTACACAAATTATTGATATTTTTAATAATTTTATCAAGGCCCGTACAGTCGATTTCCATCAACGGCCATCAAACTGCACTCACAGCGACCTTTTCCAAATTTGATTTGGACATAATTCCAAATCCAACGTTAGATTTCAAATTTCTAATATTCATTGGAAAGATCTTTTCGATACGAACCCAACGGTTCCGGTTTCAGTAGAATCCGACAGTCGGATCTCCCGCAACGTCAATTCGAAGTCAATGGTCGGACTTCACGAACTGCCGCAGCGCGGCGCGTTCTATTCAGGCCACTATATATATAATATATATTTCATCGATTTCCTTTTTAAAACGAATTTTATAAATCATTTAAATTGTTTTCGAAACGATTTCAACTTCATATTCAATTTTGAATCAAAATTGAGTATTCCACATCATCGATATACAAATGATAATATTTTCAAAACGTTATAATTTGAAATCACTTCTTTTTCTATATTCGTTATAAAAACGAATATAATCAATATAAATATCGCTCACGTCAAAATGGCGCATCTCTAATCAACACGGCTTTATTTATTTCAATAAATTCGCTATTCTATTCAACAAATTAATATTTATTCTATTCAACACATGAATACATATTTCTTTCAACACATGAATATTTTCAACACATGATTATCATCAACACATGACTATATATTTTATTCTATTCTTTATTTTCCCAATTGGAATGAGGCCCAATCAATTACCATATAATGTTAATTATATGGATTCCATACAACACATGTATATAATAGCACTGACCAATAATCAACCATCATCCAACGTGCACTACACTGTATAAGCATCAAATATAGATATCTAATGCTTATAACAGCCTGTCAATCAATCGATCGACATACAACTAATTATTGGGATTAGAATATGTCGTATTTTATCCCAATACCCGTGTGGGGTTTCAAATCAACAAACACAGATTTTTATTCATTCACATACCCATTAAAAATTATATTTTTAACGATAAAATATTTTTAACTATATAAATATTTTATTTCATTTCACATCACATGATCAATTTTCACCACAACAGACAATCAAACATACAAGCCATCCATGGTCTGTGGACGATGGGTGTCGGGTGCTACTAAGCACCGTCTGCATCCTAGTATATATATTATTAACTAGAAAATAAAATTAAAGGTGAGAAGTTCTCACAGAGGGTTCCACTCCACCGTGCTTTGCTTTTGAACTGTTGAACCTTTTCGATCTGCTTGAAATTCCAGTGCAGTTCTTCTCACGCTGTTCAAATAAAAATATTATTTCTATTACTTCATTTCAATAAATAAAAATGATATTTTTATTTTTACTTTATATATTTTTACAACGCTTCTTTCTATATAAAAAATATATTTTTATATTTCTTCTTTTTATATAAAGATCGGATTTTTATTTGATACACATGATAAAAATTATATTTTTCTCTAGCTAAAAACCATGTTTTCCTATCGCTCTCCAATTTATAAAAATCATATTTTTATTCTCTACTATATGAAAAGAGCGAATTTTTATTCTAATTTCTACCTACCTAAAAACTGACTTTTTACTTCCACTTCATATATATATAAATCGAATTTTTATCTTCACTTCATATATATATATATAAATCGAATTTTTTTATCTTAATGATACACAAGTAAAGATCGCATTTTTCTTTTCATTTATCATATATAAAGATCGGGGTTTTCTTTTCAAATCATATACATAAAGATCGAACCCTTATGTTAATAAAAACCAAATCTTTCTTCTACTGAAAATCAAATCTTTCTTCTATTCAAAATCAATCCTTTTCATAGACAAAAATCTAATCTCGTTATTTATAAAAATCTATTTTTTTTCAATTAAAAACCATAAAAATCCTAATCTAATCCTATATAAAAATCAAAACATTATCTACCTAAAAACATCTTCATACCCTACCTTATATATATAAGTGATTAAATTAAACTAACATAAGGGAAAAAAAAACCTTTTTCTTTGCAAAAATTGAATCATTAAGGGAGGAGGACTCACATTGGTTGCGGGGACGAAGGAGGGTGGTGCAGTGGTTCGTTGATGGTCGAGGCGTGGTTGAACGCGGCGGACTTCAGCGAATTGGGGCGAAGTCGAGCTCGACGGAGGTGGAGCTGCGCGGATTGATGGAGAGGGAGGGGAGCAGTCGGCAGTGGGCGACTCTGGTGGGGCTCGGTGGTCGAGCGCGATGGCGCATTGGACTGAGGAGGCGGGTTTAAGTGGAAAAGGGGAGTGTTTGGGCGCAGGTTTCAGTGGAGAGGGGGAGAAGAGAGAGCAGGGAAGGAGGGGGGGTTCCTCCATGGCGGCGCGGCATCCAAGGTAGGCGGCGGTGGCTAGAAAAGGGGGAAGCGGCGGGAAAAGGGGATCTCGATTTGAAAAAAAAAATAAAACGGGGGGGGGGGGCTGAGAGAAGTAAGAGAGAGAGTGAAGGAGGCTATAATATATATTTTATTTATTATTTAATTATTCATTTAAGTTGACTTTTCATACTTTCACGAAATCAAGTCCACCGACTGTCATCCCTAGCTAATTACCCCCATTCCGAACACAATGGGATATGTTTCATTAGCCAATTCGAACATTACGATAGGTTTTCATTCAAATTAAAGTATAAATCTATATATATTCAATTTGAACGTACATTTTAAATTACGAGGGACCCATACTGATTCAGAAAATTCCAGAAAAATTATTTCTAGCTTCTTATTGACGATACGTTCCTAACAAAACTAGTTTCATCGAATTTTGAGATCGTTTGAAAAATGGCCAATTTCCAGTCGATTAAAATCAACTGAAAATGGTCAAACGCGTTTTACTTCACCACGCTCACATATTGATTCGAAAAATTACGAAATTTGAAACCTTGCAATAAATTGACATCGCAGATCCAACAAAAGGGGGTTCGTCAAAATCCGAGGTCGTTTGCAAAATGACTATTTTTAAGGGTCGAAATTCCATAGCGACTATTCTGAATTTTCAACTGGGCATATCTTTTGATTCCCGCTATGAAATTTCAATTTTTCGGATTCGTTGGAATGATATTATCAACTAAATTCCAATATGTTTGGTTTTGCTAAAATCCGGTTTATTTTGCACCCGGTACATTCATTTGAAGTTTGAAATCGAATTATCGAACTACTGCGCCATTTTCAATTCCTTTTATAATTTAAAATAAATATTCATATTCTAACGATGATCTATATAATATAACGTTCTAATTCTATTCAAAATAAATTTCTCGTCGATATTATTTAAAATAATTCAATTTAAATATTCAAAATTTGCTAAAATTGCCAAAATAAAATTTTTAAACTGGCTCAGATTTTCCGGGTTGTTACAGGGATTATGTACTCAGAGGGTTATATATTAGTAGACACCAACTATATTTTGTAAATTGACAATGTGGCATGCTAAGTGCTGAGATTATCAAAGCTTTTAGTTAAAAAGCAGAGCTTTTGGGATGATGATCAAAGCATGCATGATATAGCATTTGTGTTGAAATGTGATTTAGAGCCTCATAACCTATGGATGGCCAAAAATAGGATGATGGACCGCAAAGATAGGGGCATACGTTTCCTTCTAACTAAAAGGTGAGGCCATGGTATGAAGCCCAGGCAATTTAATTATGTGGATGATAGATCGAGGTGCCTCAAAATGGTCAAATACGACCGGGGGATGTTATGTTCAGGTAAGATTCTAACCAACCTATTGGTGCTGGCCGGCTCTGCCGCTCCGAAGTATCACATGTGAAAGTCCAAGGACGTACCGCTAGAGGTGCTCCAAACGGTGAAGGTAGACCCTTTGCCCTAGCCATTGATGGAATCCAATTTCCAATAAAAGCTTTGTGTTATCGGATGTAACCTAATAGCCAACATAATGGGATGAGGCATTATGCATACTAAGATTTATACATTTACTTTCGAAAGTGATTATGACGCTATGCATCAGTAATAATAAAAGATATTTTTGTGTGTCAAGAATGTTTGATTATTATAAGATAAAACTCTTTGCTCCGGTATGCATTGCATTGTGTGATGAGACTTGAGTCTTATAATTGCTTCAGCGAGTTGTTTATGATTGATATTCATGTGGTGAAAACCCGTTCCGTGTTATACGGCATGGTCCTATGATTTATCGAACTTTAAAATAATGTAAATAACTATTTTAGTTCTCACACCAGTCCCATGACTGGTCCAAAGTTTACTATTTCCCACCTAAACTCTGGGTGCCCATATTTTCCACACGGACAGCCTAATTGCTTTAGTTTGCAGATGTTTTATAGAGAAGGTACTTGCTCTATGCTAAAGCTACGTCCAGATCATTTTATTTCATCCGTTGAGAGTTTATGTTTCCGCTGTATACATGTTGCACTCTGATATTGTTATTTCCATTGTGCATGTGTTTGTCGTTGTACTCTGACATATTTTTGTATTCTGTTGTAAAAGTTATTGCAATGATAATGAAAAGTTGTTTTTTTCAGTTCTTATTAGTCATAATCCCAAGCGATACATATTGTTGATCGGTTTAAGTCGGTTTAACGATCGGTTTGAATCGAGCAGCAGGGCAGGTCATCACAAAACTGAAGTTTTATTGCTTGAAAAAGAAGGCTCCAACACCAATAAGAGACACTGTAGTAACATGTAATAAGAACTTCAGCGCACAATAATAATACTTTTAAAACAGAGATTTTGATAGAATTAAATCTAGTTTTTGAGGTGATTAATTAAAATAATATATAGTTAGCAACCTGTACTCACTATTTTGAGGAATTGGAGGCATAGATAAGGCTTAAAGGTGGGTATCGGCTTAATTTTCTTTTATGGTACTTGAAAATGGAAGATAGTGTAACAACCCGGAAAATGCGAGCCAGTTTGAAAATTTTAAATTGGCAATTTTAGCGAATTTTGAACATTTAAAATATATTATTTTAAATAATATCGATGAGAAATTTATTTCGAACATATTCAGAACGTATATATTATATACGTCGTCGTTAGAATATAAATAATTATATATAATTATAAATAGAGTAGAAAATGGCGCGGTAGTTCGATAATTCGATTTCAAACTTCAATTGAACATACCGGGTGCAAAACAATCCGGATTTTAGTGAAACCAAAAACAATAGGATCTAATTGAGAATATCTTTCCAACGAATCCGAATAATCAAGATTTCATAGCGGGAATCAAAAGATATGTCCAGTTGAAAATTCTGAATAGTCGCTATGGAATTCAGGCCCTTAAAAATAGCCATTTTGCAAACGACCTCGGATTTCGACGAAACCACTTTTGTTGGATCCGTGATGTCAAATTATTGCTAGGTTTTAAATTTCATAATTTTTCGAATCAATATGTGAGCGTGGCAAAGGGAAACGCGTTTGACCAGTTTTAGTTGATTTTAATCGACTGGAAATTGGCCATTTTTCAAACGGTCTCAGAATTCGATGAGATTAGTTTTATTAGGACCGTATCGTCAATACGAAGCTAGAAAATATTTTTATGGAATTTTTAGAGTTAGAATGTGACCCCGGCAATTTGAAATGTACGTTTAAAATTCAATATAATGATTTAAATGTAAATTCAACGGAAACTGATTGTAACTATCGAATCAGCTTATAATATATATCCCATTGTGTTCGGAATGGGGGTGAAACGCTATGAACGACAGGCAGTTGGCCTCGTTTAGAGGTCGTATGTAAAAGTCAACTTTTTGAAATTAAAAATAATAAAAAAATTAAAATAAATCTTTCCTCTCTCCCCTCCCCCTTATTTCATTCTGGCCCCCCATTTCTTCATTCGATTCAGAAATTAAAAGAAAAAAAAACCCTCGACAACCACGAAGCCGCCTCCTCCACCGGCCACCGCGGCTTCGTCGCCTCCTCCCATCGATGTTGCTCCTCCCTCGTCCCTCGCTCCAAACGAGGAAACCCAGCCGACACTGCTCGAATCAGCACCACTCCACCACCGAAGACCGCAGACCGACCCTACCATCGATGCCTTTCCCCCAACGCCAGTTCGAATCCCCCTCGGCTCCGGCAACCAAGGCCAGCAACGTAAGTTTTTATTCATTTTATTATTTAAAGTAATGTATTTTTTTTTACAGTAAATATAATTTAGGTTTTTATAGCAAATAAAAAGGTGAGTTTTTATTAATCAATTCGAATCTGAACCCATAGTTTAAACTCAGTTTTATATATATATATATATAGTTTAAATAAAAATGTGGTTTTTAATTTATAATACGGTTTATTAAAAATGTGACATTTAATTTATATGTAGAATAGTTTAATGATAGGAAAGTTAATATTTTTATATTTAAAAGTTAATATTTTATTGTAGGAAAGTTAATATTTTTATTATATTTAGTTAAGATTTTTAGTTATAGAGAAAATTCCTTTTAGTTAGAAGAAGATACAAATTTAAGTTAATAAAAATCTGATTTTAATAATGTAAAGATTCGTTTTTTTTTATGGAAAACATCATATTGTTAATGAGAAAAGATTATATTTTTTTATATATTGAATAGCAAAGTAAAAATTCGATTTTTATATATTAAATAGCATAGTAAAAATTCGATTTTTACATATGTAGAGAATACGGGCAACGAAAGCGACAAAAGGCGAGATCGATGAAGATTTCTCTAAAGGAAAAGTCGTAGTATTGGATAGCTATTGGTGAGAACTTCTAACCTTTCAATTTCTTTTTCTAGTTATATATATACTAGGATGCAGACGGTGTTTAGTAGCACCCGACACCCGTCATCCACAGACCATGGACGGCTTGTTTGTTTAGTTGTTTGGTTGCATAAATTAGTTAGATGATTTGATTGAAATTTGAATTGGTTAGTGAAATGAAATTGATTTGATTGATGTGTGAATGGCGTGGGCCTTCACTAGACCGGGGATAAGGCTAGGCCTCGTCCCGTTTCTAGCATCGTGCCGTTATGCCGCCGAAATTTTCTAAAATAAGTTAGAAAAATAAAAATATCATTTTATCTAAAGAATGAAATGAATAGAAATTCATATGTTAAAATAAAATATTTTATCATTAAAAATATAATTTTTAACGTGAAGTGAATAAAATAAAATATTCATTTACGAACCGGACGGTTTGTTTATGTACACCTATTTGAAGGACATTGATTGGGACGATAAATTTTACACATCGCCCAACTTCACAAATAAAATCTGTGTTTGATTGTTTGAAACCCCACACGGGTGTTTGGATGAAATATGATGTTCACTCATCCTGATTGATTAAATATGTCGATCGATTGATTGACGGGCTGTTATAAGCGTTAGATATCTATATTTGATGCTTATACAGTGTAGTGCACTTTGGGTGATGGTTGATTATTTTTCAATGCTATTATATACATGTGTTGTATGAAAATCCATATAATTAATTTTATATGGTGATTGATTGGGCCTCATTCCAATTTAGAGAATAAAGAATATTATAAAGTAAAGGTTCATGTGTTGACTGTACTCATTCGTTGAGATTAGTCATGTGTTGAACGAAATAATTTAACAAAAATAGTCACACGTGGACAGTACTCATTCGTTGAGATTAGTCGTGTGTTGACAAAAATAAATATTCATTTGTTGAATAGAATAAAGGAATATATGAAGCCGTGTTGATTAGATTGACGCCATTTTGACGTGAACGATATTTATATCGATTTTATTCATTTTAAAATGAATATTGAAAAGTAATTTTGAAAACGATTTCGAAATGAAATGAATAGAAAACGATTTCGAAATGAAATGAATTGAAAACGATTTCGAAACGAAATGAATTGAAAACGATTTCGAAATGAAATGAATTGAAAACGATTTCGAAATGAAATGAATTGAAAACGATTTCGAAATGAAATGAATTTAAAACGAATTGAAATGAATTCAAATTGAATTGAAACTTGAATTGAATAGAAATGAATATTAAAACGAATTTATAAGGAAAGATTCAATTTTGATTTGAGTTGAGATGGAAGTTGAAATTGTTCTTGAAACGAATTCAAAACTATTTATAAAATTCGTTTTAAATAGAAATCGATGAAATATATATTATATATATTATATATATAATATAATGGCCTGAATAGAACACGCCGCGGCGCGGCAGTTCGCGAATTTCGACCATTGACTTCGAACGGATTTTACGGGAGATCCGACCGTCGGATTCTCCTAAAACCGGAACCGTTGGGTTCGTATCGAAAAGAGCTTTCTAACGAATATTAGAAATTTGAAATCTAACGGTTGGATTTGGAATTATGTCCAAATCAAATTTGAAAAAGGTTGCTGTAAGTGCAGTTCGATATCCGTTGATGGAAATCGACTGTACGGGCCTTGATAAAATTATTAAAAATAGTAATAATTTGTGTAAAATCATAAGAAATGATTTAGAAAGAATCGGGATGAAAAACTCCATATTTGAAAAGATAAAAATAGATTTTTATCGAAATGAACTAGTTTTGAACTAGAATTATAATTCTATTTATTTTTAAATAAATAAATTGAATTTGAAAAGGGTTTTAAAAATAACCAGAATTTCCAATGATTGCATTAGAGTGGATTTGAATCGAAATTGTCTTCGGAATATTTCGATGTTGGAATTCGTGATTATACAGATGTTGTTATGGAAATTTGAAAGATATATATTTATATCGTTATTTCCAATACGACATTTGTTAGTCGTAGAATTTGATATTGAATATAAGCCGATATATTTTCTATTCAGAGCCTTGTATTGAATATCAAATGTGATTTGGGTTTGTCGTGAATGGTGTCTTCACTAACACTGTTCTTGAACCCCGTTGAGAAAAGATTAAATATTTTTATTTAGATTTAATGAAGTGTACCAATTAAATAATATTTAATTGGAATTGAATTGATATTGATTTTTATGTTTATCGTGAACAGTGTTTTAAATAACACTTGTTCTTTAATCCGATAATTAATGGAATGTGATTTTGGGTTTATCGTGAACCGTGTTTTAAATGACACTGATTCTTTAACCCAGTCACAGATTAAAACTAAGTGGAGTTTTAATGAATCTTTAATTAGATTGAAATAATCGAGAATGGAGTATCACCAGTTTTGCTCCAGGCGATAATTAAATCTTTAACTAGATTTGAACGTGAAATGGTAATTGAATTTACCGATAACACCGTGGTGTTAGATATGAAGTATTACCAGTTTTACTTCATGGGATGAATAGATTGGGATTGGGGAATTAAAACAAATGATTACTTCGGTAAGTTTCGTTAATCCCGACTAGTTGAATCGAAATTCAAAAGATGATAAAAGAATAATTTCAGGAAATTTATCTTGGATAAAATTAATGGGAACCTTTCCCTATGAATGTGAAAATTAGAAACTAACTGTCGGTTAGCTAAGCAGAATGGTTTTCTGAATATTGATCTGATGTTGGTTTCGGCCTTCGGGGTTAATATTTGGGGAATTATTCTCTTGATTAATTTACGGTTAGTGACTGATGAATTGGAATGAGGCGTATGTTGTGTTTGTGTAACACTTATTTAAAATATACGCGAGTTATTCGGAAAGACCGGGTTTATCCCATTTTGAATAACTGATACGACGATAAGTCGAAGATGAAGACGATGGTCGAAGACCGGAGGTCTTCACGTCGTTTGGGTGATTACTGATGATCTTGTTTGGGATGTACACCCAAGAAGATGGAAACAGTTGGTGATCGTCCAGACGTACTTGGAGATCGAAGGATATGCAGGGTACTAGGTGCCTCCGGTTTCGTTCAGACCCAGAACGGACTTGTAAATGGACTGTGTGTCTGACATTGGATATTAGTCCGTGTGATTGATCTCTATTAAATATATATCTGTTTGGCGGCGGAGAATTTATTCTCTTGCTTAACGCCCTTCTCTGAGACGTACGAGCTCAGGAGTTATATATTGATGGATATCAAACGCATGGAGTGAATTGCCTGTGTGGCATGCCTAAGTGGCAATTGATCGAGGCTTCTGTTGAAAAACAAAGTCTTGTGGTGATGATCAAAGCACGGCCTTTGTGGCATAGCTTTGTGTAACGTTTACTTCGCGTGTTTCACACCCGGTATGAACCAAAAACGGGAGACGGACCTCAGGGAGGGCATGCGTTTCTTTCTAGTTAGAAGTGGCGTCAGTGGTTTTACACGCCCTGACGAGTTTGACTTATGTGGTTGTTGCTGTTGCGAGGCGCCTCGGTTTGATCGGACGATCCGGGTCCGATGGAGTCATTCGTTGGCTCATTTACGCCCCATAGGGCGGGGGAACGCATGTTCAGGGTTTAAGTTTAATCCACATCGGTGGACCGGCCCTGACGATCCAAAGGCTTGACTGAGTACTTGCCTGAGGGGCGGGCTAGAGCGTCTCGAATCGGTTGAGGACTATCTTTTTCCTCGGTTCATAGACGGAAATCCAATTTCCAAATACGTGACATTTGCGGTTTTAATTGTAGAACTAGTATGGCGACATGATATATGGTACCCATGCCGCCTATGATTGATACTTATGATTTGAAGTTGTTTTATACACTATGCACTTATAATAGTATCAAATGATTTGTTTTAAAACGTATCAAGCATTCTTTGGCTGTTATAAGGGAAAACCCTATCCCCCGGCTTGCGTTGCATTGTGTGATAGGACCTGGGTCTTATAACAGCTTCATTTTTCCTTATTTAGCACTGCGCAGTTGTTTTATGCACTGGTATTCTTGGGAGGAAACCCGTTCCGTGTTATACGGCGTGGTCCCTTGATTTACCTAACATTAAAAATAAAGATTAACTGTTTTAGTTCTCACACAAGTCACATGACTGACCTGGAGTTTATTGTTTTAACCTAAACTCTGGGTGTCCTTATTTTCGACACGGGCAGCTAGTAGTTTTGGTTTTGCAGATTTATATTCACAGGATCCTGGTTTACAGCTGGAACGATATCCAGAAAGCTTTATATCCGTATATCTACTTCAGTTGTGCATTGTATTATTTTCCGCTGCTATGTATTTAAATGTAATTTAAATCTCTGATTTTTCTGTGTAATATTTATTCATTTATACTCTGTATATAACTGTAATCTGATGCATTGTTGTAATATACAATGAAATGTTCTTTTATATGCGTTCTGTTGTGGCTTGTTCTCGAACTATCCGACACTTTCCTTTACGGGGAAGTTACGGGTCTTCACAGTTGGTATCAGAGCTTTGGTTTACAAAGCTAGAGAACAAGACACATTAGAACCTTACGAAAGAATACATCAGATATTGGATTAGTAATATCCAACGAGAATGACTCGTTAGAGATGGGAACAGTAGAATCCTAGAACGAGTGTGAAGAGTATATTTTTAAAATGAAAACAAATTTTGTTTTGAAAATTTAAATCAACTATTCGTATTTGATTATTTATTCTATATTGATCGGGACAATCCGATATATAAAGATTTTGCATATATGTCTTGCAAACGTGTATTCGAAGTTTTAATATACTGGATAGTTATAGAATCATACTCCAGTTGCCCGGGGATAATTCTGGTAATGGGGCACCGTCGCCAGTATTTATTTTCGAGCGACGAAAGTGAGATTTCTATATATTTCCAATTGACTGGTGTGAGAACCAAAATTAGATAGGGCTTATTGTTGTGATTTGGCATCAAAAATTTGATTTTTGACTATATATCAATGTTATGCATTTGATATGATAATCAACTAATTGATTGATGTTTGTGTTGTTTGTTTATTTGTTTGCTAATTTTTTACCATTTAGCCCAATTGAACCAAATATTGAATTATATTGAAATTGGTCGCATTTGCTTGCATATACTTACATTGAACAGGTCATAGCAAGGAGGCTAGAGCAGAGAATAAAATTTGTTTGCCCGACAAATAGGTACATGTTTACTACATATTTTACTGTTTTGTTTGGGTGATGATGATTTTATGAGCCTATTGGCTAGCCGCTTGGCTTTTTCTTTTTCTTTTTGAGATCTGAAGGACCGGGGAAGCTATTTGAGATTTCCTGATGCTCCCATTGCAGGGGAGGTTATGGCGAAATTTTTCGAAAATTTAGGGTGTTAGCCAAATTTTTGAGAAATTGGAAAGGTTTTTTAGAAACTGAAAAGTTGAAGAACTTAAGCCGTAATGAAAACAATGAAGGTTGAGTTGGTTAGAAAACAACTTTCGACTTTGTTCCTTTTCGGGGACGAAAAGTTTTAAGTGGGGGAGATTGTAACAACCCGGAAAATGCGAGCCAGTTTGAAATTTTTAAATTGGAAATTTTAGCGAATTTTGAACATTTAAAATATATTATTTTAAATAATATCGACGAGAAATTTATTTCGAACATATTCAGAACGTATATATTATATACGTCATCGTTAGAATATAAATAATTATATATAATTATAAATAGAATAGAAAATGGCACGGTAGTTCGATAATTCGATTTCAAACTTCAATTGAACATATCGGGTGCAAAACAATCCAGATTTTAGTGAAACCAAAAACAATAGGATCTAATTGAGAATATCTTTCCAACGAATCCGAATAATCAAGATTTCATAGCGGGAATCAAAAGATATGTCCAGTTGAAAATTCTGAATAGTCGCTATGGAATTCAGGCCCTTAAAAATAGCCATTTTGCAAACGACCTCGGATTTCGACGAAACCACTTTTGTTGGATCCGTGATGTCAAATTATTTCTAGGTTTTAAATTTCATAATTTTTCGAATCAATATGTGAGCGTGGCAAAGGGAAATGCGTTTGACCAGTTTTAGTTGATTTTAATCGACTGGAAATTGGCCATTTTTCAAACGGTCTCAGAATTCGATGAGATTAGTTTTGTTAGGACCGTATCGTCAATACGAAGCTAGAAAATATTTTTATGGAATTTTTAGAGTTAGAATGTGACCCCGGTAATTTGAAATGTACGTTTAAAATTCAATATAATGATTTAAATGTAAATTCAACGGAAACTGATTGTAACTATTGAATCAGCTTATAATATATATCCCATTGTGTTCGGAATGGGGGTGAAACGCTATGGACGACAGGCGTGGGCCTCGTTTAGAGGTCGTATGTAAAAGTCAACTTTTTGAAATTAAAAATAATAAAAAAATAAAAATAATTCTTTCCTCTCTCCCCTCCCCCTTATTTCATTTTGCCCCCCCCCCTATTTCTTCATTCGATTTAGAAATTAAAAGAAAAAAAAACTTCGACAATCACGAAGCCGCCTCCTCCACCGGCCACCGCGGCTTCGTCGCCTCCTCCCATCGATGTTGCTCCTCCCTCGTCCCTCGCTCCAAACGAGGAAACCCGGCCGACACTGCTCGAATCAGCACCGCTCCACCACCGAAGACCGCATACCGACCCTACCATCGATGCCTTTCCCCCAACGCCAGTTCGAATCCCCCTCGGCTCCGGCAACCAAGGCCAGCAACGTAAGTTTTTATTCATTTTATTATTTAAAGTAATGTATTTTTTTTACAGTAAATATAATTTAGGTTTTTATAGCAAATAAAAAGGTGAGTTTTTATTAATCAATTCGAATTTGAACCCATAGTTTAAACTCAGTTTTATATATATATATAGTTTAAATAAAAATGTGGTTTTTAATTTATAATACGGTTTATTAAAAATGTGACTTTTAATTTATATGTAGAATAGTTTAATGATAGGAAAGTTAATATTTTTATATTTAAAGTTAATATTTTATTACAGGAAAGTTAATATTTTTATTATATTTAGTTAAGATTTTTAGTTATAGAGAAAAATCCTTTTAGTTAGAAGAAGACACAAATTTTAGTTAATAAAAATCTGATTTTAATAATGTAAAGATTCATTTTTTTTATGGAAAACATCATATTGTTAATGAGAAAAGATTATATTTTTTTATATATTGAATAGCAAAGTAAAAATTCGATTTTTATATATTAAATAGCATAGTAAAAATTTGATTTTTACATATGTAGAGAATACGGGCAACGAAAGCGACAAAAGGCGAGATCGATGAAGATTTCTCTAAAGGAAGAGTCGTAGTATTGGATAGCTATAGGTGAGAACTTCTCACCTTTCAATTTCTTTTTCTAGTTATACATATACTAGGATGCAGACGGTGTTTAGTAGCACCCGACACCCGTCATCCACAGACCATGGACGGCTTGTTTGTTTAGTTGTTTGGTTGCATAAATTAGTTAGATGATTTGATTGAAATTTGAATTGGTTGGTGAAATGAAATTGATTTGATTGATGTGTGAAAGGCGTGGGCCTTCACTAGACCGGGGATAAGGCTAGGCCTCGTCCCGTTTCTAGCATCGTGCCGTTATGCCGCCGAAATTTTCTAAAATAAGTTAGAAAAATAAAAATATCATTTTATCTAAAGAATGAACTGAATAGAAATTCATATGTTAAAATAAAATGTTTTATCATTAAAAATATAATTTTTAACGTGAAGTGAATAAAATAAAATATTCATTTACGAACCGGACGGTTTGTTTATGTACACCTATTTGAAGGACATTGATTGGGACGATAAATTTTACACATCGCCCAACTGCACAAATAAAATCTGTGTTTGATTGTTTGAAACCCAACACGGGTGTTTGGATGAAATATGATGTTCACTCATCCTGATTGATTAAACATGTTGATCGATTGATTGACGGGCTGTTATAAGCATTAGATATCTATATTTGATGCTTATACAGTGTAGTGCACTTTGGGTGATGGTTGATTATTTTTCAATGCTATTATATACATGTGTTGTATGAAAATCCATATAATTAATTTTATATGGTGATTGATTGGGCCTCATTCCAATTTAGAGAATAAAGAATATTATAAAGTAAAGGTTCATATGTTGACTGTACTCATTCGTTGAGATTAGTCATGTGTTGAACGAAATAATTTAACAAAAATAGTCACACGTGGACATTACTCATTCGTTGAGATTAGTCGTGTGTTGACAAAAATAAATATTCATTTGTTGAATAGAATAAAGGAATATATGAAGCCGTGTTGATTAGATTGACACCATTTTGACGTGAACGATATTTATATCGATTTTATTCATTTTAAAATGAATATTGAAAAGTAATTTTGAAAACGATTTCGAAATGAAATGAATAGAAAATGATTTCGAAATGAAATGAATTGAAAACGATTTCGAAATGAAATGAATTGAAAACGATTTCGAAATGAAATGAATTGAAAACGATTTCGAAATGAAATGAATTGAAAACGATTTCGAAATGAAATGAATTTAAAACGGATTGAAATGAATTCAAATTGAATTGAAACTTGAATTGAATAGAAATGAATTTTAAAACGAATTTATAAGGAAAGATTCAATTTTGATTTGAGTTGAGATGGAAGTTGAAATTGTTTTTGAAACGAATTCAAAACTATTTATAAAATTCGTTTTAAATAGAAATCGACGAAATATATATTATATATATAATATAATGGCCTGAATAGAACGCGCCGCGGCGCGACAGTTCGCGAATTTCGACCATTGACTTCGAACGGATATTACGGGAGATCCGACCGTCGGATTCTCCTAAAACCGGAACCGTTGGGTTCGTATCGAAAAGAGCTTTCTAACGAATATTAGAAATTTGAAATCTAACGGTTGGATTTGGAATTATGTCCAAATCAAATTTGAAAAAGGTCGCTGTAAGTGCAGTTCGATATCCGTTGATGGAAATCGACTGTACGGGCCTTGATAAAATTATTAAAAATAGTAATAATTTGTGTAAAATCATAAGAAATGATTTAGAAAGAATCGGGTTGAAAAACTCCATATTTGAAAAGATAAAAATAAATTTTTATCGAAATGAACTAGTTTTGAACTAGAATTATAATTCTATTTATTTTTAAATAAATAAATTGAATTTGAAAAGGGTTTTAAAAAAAACCAGAATTTCCAATGATTGCATTAGAGTGGATTTGAATCGAAATTGTCTTCGGAATATTTCGATGTTGGAATTCGTGATTATACAGATGTTGTTATGGAAATTTGAAAGATATATATTTATATCGTTATTTCCAATACGACATTTGTTAGTCGTAGAATTTGATATTGAATATAAGCCGATATATTTTCTATTCAGAGCCTTGTATTGAATATCAAATGTGATTTGGGTTTGTCGTGAATGGTGTCTTCACTAACACTGTTCTTGAACCCCGTTGAGAAAAGATTAAATCTTTTTATTTAGATTTAATGAAGTGTACCAATTAAATAATATTTAATTGGAATTGAATTGATATTGATTTTTCGGTTTACCGTGAACAGTGTTTTAAATAACACTTGTTCTTTAACCCGATAATTAATGGAATGTGATTTTGGGTTTATCGTGAACCGTGTTTTAAATGACACTGATTCTTTAACCCAGTCACAGATTAAAACTAAGTGGAGTTTTAATGAATCTTTAATTAGATTGAAATAATCGAGAATGGAGTATCACCAGTTTTGCTCCAGGCGATAGTTAAATCTTTAACTAGATTTGAACGTGAAATGGTAATTGAATTTACCGATAACACCGTGGTGTTAGATATGAAGTATTACCAGTTTTACTTCATGGGATGAATAGATTGGGATTGGGGAATTAAAACAAATGATTACTTCGGTAAGTTTCGTTAATCCCGACTAGTTGAATCGAAATTCAAAAGATGATAAAAGAATAATTTCAGGAAATTTATCTTGGATAAAATTAATGGGAACCTTTCCCTATGAATGTGAAAATTAGAAACTAACTGTCGGTTAGCTAAGCAGAATGGTTTTCTGAATATTGATCTGATGTTGGTTTCGGCCTTCGGGGTTAATATTTGGGGAATTATTCTCTTGATTAATTTACGGTTAGTGACTGATGAATTGGAATGAGGCGTATGTTGTGTTTGTGTAACACTTATTTAAAATATACGCGAGTTATTCGGAAAGACCGGGTTTATCCCATTTTGAATAACTGATACGACGATAAGTCGAAGATGAAGACGATGGTCGAAGACCGGAGGTCTTCACGTCGTTTGGGTGATTACTGATGATCTTGATTGGGATGTACACCCAAGAAGATGGAAACATGTGACGACCCCAAACTTCCACGAGTGAAAGTAGGAGTAATCATTTTTGGAATACAACATAAATACAATAAAACAGAACACAGATACAATATAGCAAAGGAAATTCATAGAGTAATAACATTATAGCAGCGGAAAAATATAATGTCATCAATCACAGAAAATCCACAGTCACAGAATCTAAGCTATTACAACAAGTTTGCAGAAAAGAAATAAGTTTGATGTCTAAAAAGAAAAGAAAAGAAAAGATGCCATAGAAACAAAAGATAAATGTCTTCAAGCTCCACGTCATCACCTCTCCACAAAAACAAATTCAAGAGAGAGAATAAGCAGCTCCAAAGAAAAGACTCCAAGCAAAGAATGAACCTGTCTACTTGGCTGCCCGTGTGGAAAAGAGGGCACCCAAGTTTGCAAAAAGGTGAAACAAACTATGGGTCAGTCGTGGGACTGGTGTGAGAATTCTTAAGTAAAATACTAGTAGATATAAGGCAAATCCAAAGACCACGCCGCTAACGCGGAACGGGTTTACTCTAATGGATTGCAGTGCATAATTTAAAGTGTCATAACATCGTAAACAACGCAATGCTTTTTGGAAAAATGGAATCACCATAAGACCCAAGTCCCATCACACAATGCAACGCACACCAGAGGATAGGGTTTTACCTTATGGTGATTAAACATGCTAAATACGGCAAATACGCATCTAATATTATTATTAGTGTATATGAAAGCATTTCAAAGTAAATGTATTAATCTTAGGAAGCATAGGTACCATATACTATGCCTCCGTACTAGTAATACAATCAAATTCGTCGGTTCGTATTTGTATTTTGGTTCCCATCATGAGTCAAGGCTAGAGCGGAGCTCCTTACCGATTCGAGACACTCTAGCTAGTGCCTCAGGATTACCCGCAGTTAACCCTTGGATCCTGCAGGGCCGGTCCTCACATACAGCTTAGAGGATTGGCAATTCCTAAGCACACGTTTCCCGGTCCTATAGGACCTATCCGAGGCGCGCCACATTCCATCATCCACATAAGTAAAGTATCAGCGCTGGGAGGTCCCTGACACTACTTCTAGCTAGAAAGAAACGTGCTGCTTTCCCTGCGTTCCCTTCGCCCGTTTTTGACTCAACCGGTGTGTGAGGCTCGCGAAGTCCCGTTACACAAAGCTACGCCTAAACAGGCCATGCTTTGATCGTCTCCACAAGGTTCTGCTTTTCAACAATAAACCTTGATCATTGCATCTTAGTATGCCACACTGTCACTCCATACCATACCATTGCTTCTCCATCAATACATAAATGGGTGTTAAGTAGAGAGTAAATTCTCCACCACCAATATTTATATATTAACAGAAAATCAACAATATGATATATAACGAAGTACAATGTCAGACACACCATCCATTTAAACTTATGCTCTGGGTCTGAACGAAAGTCAAATCCGTGAAACCAACACGTACGTCTGGGCAATGACCTTGACCCATGAATTGGTAGCAAGTCAATTCAGGATCTTGATCGCTGTCCATTCGAGGGAAGATTTACGGTCTTCATATGTCGTCTTCTTACTTCGATCTTTAACGCCGCTGGATTAATTTGGGATGAGAATATCTCGGACTTCCCAAACAATCCTCGTATATATATACATATATATATTTTTGAAAATCCTCCTTATTTGTTAATAATTATTTTTATTAACAATTCATTCTATTTTAATTATTTAAAATAGTCAAACTTCTTATTTAACGACGAATTCTCAAAATCATATTTTTATTTACATTAATTAAAATGTAAACTTTCATTACATATCGCACTCTTGTTTTCTTTACATTTAATAAAATGCAAACTTGCAATTACATGTCACATTATTACTTATTTACAATGAATAAAATGTAAACTTGCATTTACATGTCGCATTCTTATATATTGTCATCAAAAATAATGTTAACTCATTCTACGTTGTAATCCTTCTTTAATGTTAATCATTTAACATAAAAGATAACTTCCTACGATGTAAATTACATTTAATTTACATTAAGATAATGTAACTCATCCTATGTTAAGTTACCTTTTAAAAATAATATAATTCAATCCTACGGTCAATTCTCTTTAATTTTCATTATAAATAATGTAACTTATCCTCTGATTAAACTTTCTTTTATTATCTATATTAAAAATAATGTATATTAATCCTATCGTTAAACTCTTTTTAATATTTAAATTAAAAATAAGGTTATTCTCATCCTACGGTGCAATTCTTCTTTTAATTCACATTATAAAATAATGTAACTCATCCTACAGTTAATTCTCTTTTTAAATGCATTTTCAATATCAATTACATTAAAATGAAATTTTATTTTACGATGGAATTCCCTTTCTATTCACATTATAAATAATGTACACTTCATCTTACGATGTAGATTACCTTTCTATTTAACATAAAAATAATAATAATGTACTTTTCCTACGATGCATTTTTCTCTTTTATATACATTATAAAATAATGAACATCTTATCCTACGGCATAAATTTCTTTTTATATTAACATTTAAAAAAAAAATATTAATTACATCCTACGGTGAAATTACCTTTATTTCATTAACATTAGCAATGTTAATTTCATCATGCTATGAATTTCAATTATATTATACTTATAAAATAATGTAAATAGCATTCGGTGGATTTCTCTTTTTATTACGTTAAAAAAATGAAATTTTCCTACGATGAAAGTTTTTCTTATTTTCAACATTTAAAGATGATGTTAATACCATATGGTGTAGATATTTTTATATTAACATTAAAAATATGTTAATCAATCATACGGTGAATCCTCTTGTAAAATAACATTGTAAATGATGTCAAATTTACATACACTTCATTTTCTTTTTAATAACATTGAAAATAAATGTATATGAATCCTATGATTAAATTATCCTTCTTGACATACGGTACCTTTCTTATTTATTAACATTAAAGATAATGTTAATATTACATATGATGCTTTTTCTATCTATTAACATTAAAGATAATGTTAATATTACATACGGTGCTTTTTATATCTATTAACATTACAAAAACACTATTTTCACATGTAATGCATTTAATATTTTCTAACATGACAAAATATTATTTACATACAATGCATTTGATATTTTTCTAACTTGACAAAAATGCTATACATACAATGCATTTAGTACTTTTCTAAATTGACAAAAATACTATACATACAATGCATTTGATTTTTTCTAAATTGACAAAATCACTATTTTCATGCAATGCAAATTTTCTATATTAACATTAACAAATATGCTATTTTCATACAATGCAAATATTTCTTATTTATGACAAATATTGTTCATTTCATATAATGCCATATTCTATTTTATAGTGAACAAAAGTATAGTCATTCACATACAGTGCTTTCTTCTTTTTATATAACGAACCAAATATATTCATTAACATACAATGGTTTATATCATAGCATACACATACGGTTCATGTCATTCTTTACATTTATCAAAATGTATATTTTGTCTTTCTTTTACATTGACAAAATATAATTATATCACTACTTCATTATTTGACAAAAATGATTTTGTCTCCAACTTCATTTAAATTGACAAAATGATTTTTGTTGCTAACTTTACAATGATAAAAATGAATTTTTATTCTAATGTCATGTTTGCATTGTGAAAATATACTTATTTCGCTAATTCACTCTTAATATACAAAAATGTATATTTTGTCTAATTCTTCTCAATGCAAACAAAATGCTAATTTTGTTTATTCAATCCAATGCAAACAAAAATGTGAATTTTGGTTTTAATTTCCTATAAAAAAATAATTTTTTATCATCCCATCCTAATTCATATGTAAATTACATAGAAAAAATGTAATTTAATTCATACGGTGTAAATTCTTATCTAAATAACATATAAAAATGTTATTTTACTTTAAATCGCAAAATTCATTCTTTTACTCACAATGCAAAAATATTCACTTTTATGTTTACCATGTAAAGATGTCAACTTTTTATTTTGATAATGTAAAAATATCAACTTCTCTACTTTACAACTTAAAGATATTAATCTTTCTATTTTACAATGTAAAAATATTATCTCTTCTATTATACAATACAAAAAGATTGTCTTTTTTATTTACATCGTCGGATTTTCATCTTTTTGTTTTCAATATAAAAAGATTTGTCTTTTTATTTTAAGTACAGAAAGATCGTCTTTTTATTTTGACAAATAAAAATGTACATGTTATCATACAGTGAATATGCTATTTTATTTTGACAAATAAAAATGTACATGTTATCATACAGTGAATATGCTATTTTATTTTGACAAATAAAAATGTACATGTTATCATACAGTGAATATGCTATTTTATTTTGACAAATAAAAATGTAAATTTCATACGGTGACAGTTTTCTATATTAACATAAAAAAAAAATGTCAATTAGTCATATGGTGACATTTTCTATATTAACATTTTACAAAAAAAGTCAATTTCTCCCTATTTCGATTTTACATAAGAAGAGAATATAAATCTCATCACAAGTAGCATTCTTAATTTATTTGCATCAAATAAATTGTAAATTTTCATCACATCGCATGACCACACATCCAAACATAACCACAAATCCAAATCAATAACTAGCATCCAGGTGATTTCAAGGTGATGTTATAACTGGGCATTAGTAAAATCAACACGGTGTAATTAAATAAAGAACATACAAATAATTTTAATTAATTAATTTATAATTCAGATTTAAACCTGAAATTTCAGGTCTAATCACATAGCATTATAGACAATTCCAATTTCACGTCATATGTTATGATCGGTTTAGATCTATGTTTAAACATCGTGTCATATCGGTTCTACTGTTAATAATCTAAAAAATAATAATAATATAAATTAAATTAAATAAAAATAAAATTCTCACCTTGCTTGATTCTGAAAAGACGACTCGGGTTCAATCAGATTCGGTGTTCCAATTCAAGACGATTTCAGATCTGGAACGATTCGAATACAAATTCATACACAAAATCAAAAATCAGCTTTTTACAACTGGCGCAGCGACGCTTAAAAGCGTCACAAAATCTGAACCAAATTTTACCTAAAGTGTTCAAAACTTTGAATCAGAAAATCGGGAGATGTAGTTGATGGTTTGCCGAACCGTTTGCGGGAGATCGGAGAGCTACGAGAGGGGAGTCGGCGCCGGGAGTTGGAGGAGGTGCGCACTGACGTGGTGGGCCCGGTTTGGTGCTAACGGCGGCGACTTTAGGTGGATGGTGCGGCGATTTCAGGCAACGAGACGGGTTGTGGTTGGTATGTATTCGAAGAGCTTGAAAATCTCTTCGAAACGAGTATAAGTTTGCGAATTTTCGTTGAGAAACGAAGGAGAAAATGGAGTTTGAAATTTTGAGGAATGGTGGGTTTCGGCGGCTGAAGTAACGACGGGTTTGAGAAGATGAATAGTGATTTCGGATTTTATATTATTATATTAGGGTTATTTTATTAATTTTTAATTAGCCCAAAAAGCCCGTTTTGGTCCGAACTCCGATTTAGACCCAACGACTGTCGTTCATACCATTTAGCCCCCGTTCCGAACTCATCTGGATATGTCTCATCAGCTCACGAGATCGTCTTGGCCTTCGTTTTTCAGTTTTAAATATAAATCATTATTTTAAATTCAAACGTACGCAGAAATTCACCTAGGTCACAAATTAACTTCAAAAATCCTCGAAAAATACATTTAGCTATGTTTTGATGCTGTGGCCTATGAAAATTAATTTCGTTCAATTCTGAGCCCGTTTGAATTTTTTAATGAATTTTAAAGTCAAAAATTGTCCGTTTACACTGAAAAATCAATTATAATTATATATTAATTCCAAAAATTACCAAAAAATCATTTTTAGCTTTCTTTTGATGATACGAATCCAACAAAATTTATTTCGTTCGATTCTGAGACATTTTGAAAAATGACTATTTTTAAGGCCAGTATATTTAATATTAAAAATATATTTTTAAACAAATAATTTCCGAAACTCAAAATATATAAGTGTTTACTGTTTTTCAATGCAGAAACATCATTTTGAAACCAATGGAAGTGGTTTCGAGTTCAAATTCCTACATATGTGAAAAGTAGCATTTTTGTCCTATGCAAATTACCCACCGACCTTTCTAAAAATTGAATTAGCCATAACTTTTGATTTCCGCTATGAAATTTCGATTTTTCGGATTCGTTGGAAAGATATTTTTAAATAGATTCTAATATTTTTGGTTTTATTAAAATCCGTTAAATTTTGCATCCTGTATGATTAGTCAAAGTTCAAGTTTGACTTTTCAAACTACCGCGCTATTTCTAGCTCTTTTTATAATTAAAATTAATTTATTCATTCTTACTTCAATTTGAACCAAATTTGTGATCCTTATTATTTAAAATAGATTATTTTAAATATCAAAACTCATTTAAAATCACTTAATATAAATTTTAAATTGGCCCCAAAATTCAGGGTTGTTACAGTCTCCCCCACTTAAAAACTTTTCGTCCCCGAAAAGGAAAAAGAAAAATAGAAGAGGAAAAATAAACGCAGAGAATGTTTTTAACAGAGATGGTACCGTCTATTACATCAGGCTTCCTATTGAAGAAGTTGGTCCTTTCGTTCCTTCGTAAACATGTGCCAATTGAGCATCGCCACTTCACTTGGTCTTCTTCGAATGCACGATCAAGGGAAGAGTCAAAACAACTGAAATGGTGATTCTAGAAGATAGAAAAGATCGAAGGATGAATGAAAAGATGACGATAAAGTGACTGGCTATTATGTATCTCCTGAACTGTTCGCCGTAGAATATAGTGATTCTACGTAAACGAATTATTATAAATATGTTATATTCCGCTTTGTAAACCAAAGCTCTGATACCAACTGTGACGACCCCAAACTTCCACGAGTGAAAGTAGGAGTAATCATTTTTGGAATACAACATAAATACAATAAAACAGAACACAGATACAATATAGCAAAGGAAATTCATAGAGTAATAACATTATAGCAGCGGAAAAATATAATGTCATCAATCACAGAAAATCCACAGTCACAGAATCTAAGCTATTACAACAAGTTTGCAGAAAAGAAATAAGTTTGATGTCTAAAAAGAAAAGAAAAGAAAAGATGCCATAGAAACAAAAGATAAATGTCTTCAAGCTCCACGTCATCACCTCTCCACAAAAACAAATTCAAGAGAGAGAATAAGCAGCTCCAAAGAAAAGACTCCAAGCAAAGAATGAACCTGTCTACTTGGCTGCCCGTGTGGAAAAGAGGGCACCCAAGTTTGCAAAAAGGTGAAACAAACTATGGGTCAGTCGTGGGACTGGTGTGAGAATTCTTAAGTAAAGTACTAGTAGATATAAGGCAAATCCAAAGACCACGCCGCTAACGCGGAACGGGTTTACTCTAATGGATTGCAGTGCATAATTTAAAGTGTCATAACATCGTAAACAACGCAATGCTTTTTGGAAAAATGGAATCACCATAAGACCCAAGTCCCATCACACGATGCAACGCACACCAGAGGATAGGGTTTTACCTTATGGTGATTAAACATGCTAAATACGGCAAATACGCATCTAATATTATTATTAGTGTATATGAAAGCATTTCAAAGTAAATGTATTAATCTTAGGAAGCATAGGTACCATATACTATGCCTCCGTACTAGTAATACAATCAAATTCGTCGGTTCGTATTTGGATTTTGGTTTCCATCATGAGTCAAGGCTAGAGCGGAGCTCCTTACCGATTCGAGACACTCTAGCTAGTGCCTCAGGATTACCCGCAGTTAACCCTTGGATCCTGCAGGGCCGGTCCTCACATACAGCTTAGAGGATTGGCAATTCCTAAGCACACGTTTCCCGGTCCTATAGGACCTATCCGAGGCGCGCCACATTCCATCATCCACATAAGTAAAGTATCAGCGCTGGGAGGTCCCTGACACTACTTCTAGCTAGAAAGAAACGTGCTGCTTTCCCTGCGTTCCCTTCGCCCGTTTTTGACTCAACCGGTGTGTGAGGCTCGCGAAGTCCCGTTACACAAAGCTACGCCTAAACAGGCCATGCTTTGATCGTCTCCACAAGGTTCTGCTTTTCAACAATAAACCTTGATCATTGCATCTTAGTATGCCACACTGTCACTCCATACCATACCATTGCTTCTCCATCAATACATAAATGGGTGTTAAGTAGAGAATAAATTCTCCACCACCAATATTTATATATTAACAGAAAATCAACAATATGATATATAACGAAGTACGATGTCAGACACACCATCCATTTAAACTTATGCTCTGGGTCTGAACGAAAGTCAAATCCGTGAAACCAACACGTACGTCTGGGCAATGACCTTGACCCATGAATTGGTAGCAAGTCAATTCAGGATCTCGATCGCTATCCATTCGAGGGAAGATTTACGGTCTTCATATGTCGTCTTCTTACTTCGATCTTTAACGCCGCTGGATTAATTTGGGATGAGAATATCTCGGACTTCCCAAACAATCCTCGTATATATATACATATATATATTTTTGAAAATCCTCCTTATTTGTTAATAATTATTTTTATTAACAATTCATTCTATTTTAATTATTTAAAATAGTCAAACTTCTTATTTAACGACGAATTCTCAAAATCATATTTTTATTTACATTAATTAAAATGTAAACTTTCATTACATATCGCATTCTTGTTTTCTTTACATTTAATAAAATGCAAACTTGCAATTACATGTCACATTATTACTTATTTACAATGAATAAAATGTAAACTTGCATTTACATGTCGCATTCTTATATATTGTCATCAAAAATAATGTTAACTCATTCTACGTTGTAATCCTTCTTTAATGTTAATCATTTAACATAAAAGTTAACTTCCTACGATGTAAATTACATTTAATTTACATTAAGATAATGTAACTCATCCTATGTTAAATTACCTTTTAAAAATAATATAATTCAATCCTACGGTCAATTCTCTTTAATTTTCATTATAAATAATGTAACTTATCCTCTGATTAAACTTTCTTTTATTATCTATATTAAAAATAATGTATATTAATCCTATCGTTAAACTCTTTTTAATATTTAAATTAAAAATAAGGTTATTCTCATCCTACGATGCAATTCTTCTTTTAATTCACATTATAAAATAATGTAACTCATCCTACAGTTAATTCTCTTTTTAAATGCATTTTCAATATCAATTACATTAAAATGAAATTTTATTTTACGATGGAATTCCCTTTCTATTCACATTATAAATAATGTACACTTCATCTTACGATGTAGATTACCTTTCTATTTAACATAAAAATAATAATAATGTACTTTTCCTACGATGCATTTTTCTCTTTTATATACATTATAAAATAATGAACATCTTATCCTACGGCATAAATTTCTTTTTATATTAACATTTAAAAAAAAAATATTAATTACATCCTACGGTGAAATTACCTTTATTTCATTAACATTAGCAATGTTAATTTCATCATGCTATGAATTTCAATTATATTATACTTATAAAATAATGTAAATAGCATTCAGTGGATTTCTCTTTTTATTACGTTAAAAAAATGAAATTTTCCTACGATGAAAGTTTTTCTTATTTTCAACATTTAAAGATGATGTTAATACCATATGGTGTAGATATTTTTATATTAACATTAAAAATATGTTAATCAATCATACGGTGAATCCTCTTGTAAAATAACATTGTAAATGATGTCAAATTTACATACACTTCATTTTCTTTTTAATAACATTGAAAATAAATGTATATGAATCCTATGATTAAATTATCCTTCTTGACATACGGTACCTTTCTTATTTATTAACATTAAAGATAATGTTAATATTACATATGATGCTTTTTCTATCTATTAACATTAAAGATAATGTTAATATTACATACGGTGCTTTTCTTATTTATTAACATTAAAGATAATGTTAATATTACATATGATGCTTTTTCTATCTATTAACATTAAAGATAATGTTAATATTACATACGGTGCTTTTTATATCTATTAACATTACAAAAACACTATTTTCACATGTAATGCATTTAATATTTTCTAACATGACAAAATATTATTTACATACAATGCATTTGATATTTTTCTAACTTGACAAAAATGCTATACATACAATGCATTTAGTACTTTTCTAAATTGACAAAAATACTATACATACAATGCATTTGATTTTTTCTAAATTGACAAAATCACTATTTTCATGCAATGCAAATTTTCTATATTAACATTAACAAATATGCTATTTTCATACAATGCAAATATTTCTTATTTATGACAAATATTGTTCATTTCATATAATGCCATATTCTATTTTATAGTGAACAAAAGTATAGTCATTCACATACAGTGCTTTCTTCTTTTTATATAACGAACCAAATATATTCATTAACATACAATGGTTTATATCATAGCATACACATACGGTTCATGTCATTCTTTACATTTATCAAAATGTATATTTTGTCTTTCTTTTACATTGACAAAATATAATTATATCACTACTTCATTATTTGACAAAAATGATTTTGTCGCCAACTTCATTTATATTGACAAAATGATTTTTGTTGCTAACTTTACAATGATAAAAATGAATTTTTATTCTAATATCATGTTTGCATTGTGAAAATATACTTATTTCGCTAATTCACTCTTAATATACAAAAATGTATATTTTGTCTAATTCTTCTCAATGCAAACAAAATGCTAATTTTGTTTATTCAATCCAATGCAAACAAAAATGTGAATTTTGGTTTTAATTTCCTATAAAAAAATAATTTTTTATCATCCCATCCTAATTCATATGTAAATTACATAGAAAAAATGTAATTTAATTCATACGGTGTAAATTCTTATCTAAATAACATATAAAAATGTTATTTTACTTTAAATCGCAAAATTCATTCTTTTACTCACAATGCAAAAATATTCACTTTTATGTTTACCATGTAAAGATGTCAACTTTTTATTTTGATAATGTAAAAATATCAACTTCTCTACTTTACAACTTAAAGATATTAATCTTTCTATTTTACAATGTAAAAATATTATCTCTTCTATTATACAATACAAAAAGATTGTCTTTTTTATTTACATCGTCGGATTTTCATCTTTTTGTTTTCAATATAACAAGATTTGTCTTTTTATTTTAAGTACAGAAAGATCGTCTTTTTATTTTGACAAATAAAAATGTACATGTTATCATACAGTGAATATGTTATTTTATTTTGACAAATAAAAATGTACATGTTATCATACAGTGAATATGCTATTTTATTTTGACAAATAAAAATGTACATGTTATCATACAGTGAATATGCTATTTTATTTTGACAAATAAAAATGTAAATTTCATACGGTGACAGTTTTCTATATTAACATAAAAAAAAAATGTCAATTAGTCATATGGTGACATTTTCTATATTAACATTTTACAAAAAAAGTCAATTTCTCCCTATTTCGATTTTACATAAGAAGAGAATATAAATCTCATCACAAGTAGCATTCTTAATTTATTTGCATCAAATAAATTGTAAATTTTCATCACATCGCATGACCACACATCCAAACATAACCACAAATCCAAATCAATAACTAGCATCCAGGTGATTTCAAGGTGATGTTATAACTGGGCATTAGTAAAATCAACACGGTGTAATTAAATAAAGAACATACAAATAATTTTAATTAATTAATTTATAATTCAGATTTAAACCTGAAATTTCAGGTCTAATCACATAGCATTATAGACAATTCCAATTTCACGTCATATGTTATGATCGGTTTAGATCTATGTTTAAACATCGTGTCATATCGGTTCTACTGTTAATAATCTAAAAAATAATAATAATATAAATTAAATTAAATAAAAATAAAATTCTCACCTTGCTTGATTCTGAAAAGACGACTCGGGTTCAATCAGATTCGGTGTTCCAATTCAAGACGATTTCAGATCTGGAACGATTCAAATACAAATTCATATACAAAATCAAAAATCAGCTTTTTACAACTGGCGCAGCGACGCTTAAAAGCGTCACAAAATCTGAACCAAATTTTACCTAAAGTGTTCAAAACTTTGAATCAGAAAATCGGGAGATGTAGTTGATGGTTTGCCGAACCGTTTGCGGGAGATCGGAGAGCTACGAGAGGGGAGTCGGCGCCGGGAGTTGGAGGAGGTGCGCACTGACGTGGTGGGCCCGGTTTGGTGCTAACGGCGGCGACTTTAGGTGGATGGTGCGGCGATTTCAGGCAACGAGACGGGTTGTGGTTGGTATGTATTCGAAGAGCTTGAAAATCTCTTCGAAACGAGTATAAGTTTGCGAATTTTCGTTGAGAAACGAAGGAGAAAATGGAGTTTGAAATTTTGAGGAATGGTGGGTTTCGGCGGCTGAAGTAACGACGGGTTTGAGAAGATGAATAGTGATTTCGGATTTTATATTATTATATTAGGGTTATTTTATTAATTTTTAATTAGCCCAAAAAGCCCGTTTTGGTCCGAACTCCGATTTAGACCCAACGACTGTCGTTCATACCATTTAGCCCCCGTTCCGAACTCATCTGGATATGTCTCATCAGCTCACGAGATCGTCTTGGCCTTCGTTTTTCAGTTTTAAATATAAATCATTATTTTAAATTCAAACGTACGCAGAAATTCACCTAGGTCACAAATTAACTTCAAAAATCCTCGAAAAATACATTTAGCTATGTTTTGATGCTGTGGCCTATGAAAATTAATTTTGTTCAATTCTGAGCCCGTTTGAATTTTTTAATGAATTTTAAAGTCAAAAATTGTCCGTTTACACTGAAAAATCAATTATAATTATATATTAATTCCAAAAATTACCAAAAAATCATTTTTAGCTTTCTTTTGATGATACGAATCCAACAAAATTTATTTCGTTCGATTCTGAGACATTTTAAAAAATGACTATTTTTAAGGCCAGTATATTTAATATTAAAAATATATTTTTAAACAAATAATTTCCGAAACTCAAAATATATAAGTGTTTACTGTTTTTCAATGCAGAAACATCATTTTGAAACCAATGGAAGTGGTTTCGAGTTCAAATTCCTACATATGTGAAAAGTAGCATTTTTGTCCTATGCAAATTACCCACCGACCTTTCTAAAAATTGAATTAGCCATAACTTTTGATTTCCGCTATGAAATTTCGATTTTTCGGATTCGTTGGAAAGATATTTTTAAATAGATTCTAATATTTTTTGTTTTATTAAAATCCGTTAAATTTTGCATCCTGTATGATTAGTCAAAGTTCAAGTTTGACTTTTCAAACTACCGCGCTATTTCTAGCTCTTTTTATAATTAAAATTATTTTATTCATTCTAACTTCAATTTGAACCAAATTTGTGATCCTTATTATTTAAAATAGATTATTTTAAATATCAAAACTCATTTAAAATCACTTAATATAAATTTTAAATTGGCCCCAAAATTCAGGGTTGTTACAAAACAGTTGGTGATCGTCCAGACGTACTTGGAGATCGAAGGATATGCGGGGTACTAGGTGCCTCCGGTTTCGTTCAGACCCAGAACGGACTTGTAAATGGACTGTGTGTCTGACATTGGATATTAGTCCGTGTGATTGATCTCTATTAAATATATATCTGTTTGGCGGCGGAGAATTTATTCTCTTGCTTAACGCCCTTCTCTGAGACGTACGAGCTCAGGGGTTATATATTGATGGATATCAAACGCATGGAGTGAACTGCCTGTGTGGCATGCCTAAGTGGAAATTGATCGAGGCTTCTGTTGAAAAGCAATGTCTTGTGGTGATGATCAAAGCACGGCCTTTGTGGCATAGCTTTGTGTAACGTTTACTTCGCGTGTTTCACACCCGGTATGAACCAAAAACGGGAGACGGACCTCAGGGAGGGCATGCATTTCTTTCTAGTTAGAAGTGGCGTCAGTGGTTTTACACGCCCTGACGAGTTTGACTTATGTGGTTGTTGCTGTTGCGAGGCGCCTCGGTTTGATCGGACGATCCGGGTCCGATGGAGTCATTTGTTGGCTCATTTACGCCCCATAGGGCGGGGGAACGCATGTTCAGGGTTTAAGTTTAATCCACATCGGTGGACCGGCCCTGACGATCCAAAGGCTTGACTGAGTACTTGCCTGAGGTGCGGGCTAGAGCGTCTCGAATCGGTTGAGGACTATCTTTTGCCTCGGTTCATAGACGGAAATCCAATTTCCAAATACGTGACATTTGCGGTTTTAATTGTAGAACTAGTATGGCGACATGATATATGGTACCCATGCCGCCTATGATTGATACTTATGATTTGAAGTTGTTTTATACACTATGCACTTATAATAGTATCAAATGATTTGTTTTAAAACGTATCAAGCATTCTTTGGCTGTTATAAGGGAAAACCCTATCCCCCGGCTTGCGTTGCATTGTGTGATAGGACCTGGGTCTTATAACAGCTTCATTTTTCCTTATTTAGCATTGTGCAGTTGTTTTATGCACTGGTATTCTTGGGAGGAAACCTGTTCCGTGTTATACGGCGTGGTCCCTTGATTTACCTAACATTAAAAATAAAGATTAACTGTTTTAGTTCTCACACCAGTCACATGACTGACCTAGAGTTTATTGTTTTAACCTAAACTCTGGATGCCCTTATTTTCGACATGGGCAGCTAGTAGTTTTGGGTTTGCAGATTTATATTCACAGGATCCTGGTTTACAGCTGGAACGATATCCAGAAAGCTTTGTATCCGTATATCTCCTTCAGTTGTGCATTGTATTATTTTCCGCTGCTATGTATTTAAATGTAATTTAAATCTCTGATTTTTCTGTGTAATATTTATTCATTTATACTCTGTATATAACTGTAATCTGATGCAATTTTGTAATATACAATGAAATGTTCTTTTGTATGCGTTCTGTTGTGGCTTGTTCTCGAACTAACTGACGCTTTCCTTTACGGGGAAGTTACGGGTCTTCACAGATGTGTCTGGGAAGGAGGAGTAAGTGTACTGTTGATTTAAGTTTCTTCTTGTCTCTCCCCTTAACCCAAGAATTAAGTGCCCAATTATCTTAATTAGGATCATCAGTGTGCGATTAGGCCTTATGTGATAAAAATTGGCATATTAACATAGTTTTAGAGTACGTTTTACATTTTTTTTAACACTAATACACACCATTTCTCTTCATACTTAGCAATTTTAAACAACATACGACACTTATAAAAAGACGGTGCACGTTTAAAACACTTTAAAGATTATTAACATTATTTAAAAAAATTACAATTTACAAATTTTACAAAGATAGACATTTTACATTTATTTTGTGTAATCTTTACAAACTTAGAAGTTAAAATCACTCAAATGACTTTATTTTGACACACAAATCTTACAAACTTGTAAAAATTGTTTCTAACACATAAATTTTCATTTTATGATCAAAATTGGCATTTTACACTTTATTTTAATACATTATTTTCCCGAAACACCGTTTGTTTTGAAAATTCAATGTTTACATATATTTTGCAATTTGCTACAACCAATTAACATAAAAATCCTAAAACACTTATTTTGCTTGAAAATTTATACATTAAGATATTTCCAACTTTTATTTTCCATTATAAATTTCTATTACTTCCAAATATTTAATTATAAAGTTCAGTTTCATTCTAATCATTAATACTTGGAACAAAATGTAGCTTCCAATTTATATATGTATGTATATTCTCTTGAAACTCAACATTTGTATCTGACTAAATTTTCCCAATAAAATTCCAAACTCACATTTAAACTTTAGCTTAACCAAGTAAGTCGAATTATCTTTTTAAATGGAATTTTGCCTTAACTAACAAATTACAATTCTTATTATAATTTATTAATCACCATACATAAACAAGTCTAAAACCACGGTTACACATACTCCCTATAAAAATCGCGTCCTCGCAATTTCCATAAAGATAAGTTGTATCCAACCCAATTTATTACATCAACACATACGAGTAATCCTAACGATTTAATATGACTCCCAACAAAATTTCTCCATTTAGAAATTATAGCTCACATTTCCCTAAATACAAGTTTACGAAAATTATCATTTATCTTAAAGTATATTCAGTTAGAATAAATTCAATACATCTTAAACTTTCCACATGGAAATAATTTCAAAAATTCTCACTCTTTTCCGTCATGCACATTTTTATTCAATAATGTTGCATTGCTATCAAGTATTTCAAACCATTGGGTCAAACGACGGCAAATTTTGACTATAGAATCAATATTGCCTCCCCAGTTTTCCCTTATTCTCAATAATGCGATAGCTGGAAATGTCATTTATATTTAACATGAGAGTGTATTTTCAAAATATTGCTTATATTCGCTACCCACACTTTAAAGCACTTCTATTATTTCCACCAAAACAATACTAAGCAATCTAATTATTAAGATTCTTTTTCTTCCACTAGGCCGAAAAATGATACAACATCGATATCGCCTCGCTGTACACTAGAACCCTTCACAATTTCATCAATAGCCTATTATCATTTTGATGTGTAAAGTTCTTCTTTAGTTAATTATAATATATATTACCATGAATATTATGTTCAAATGTTTCGTATCGGTATTTAAGAAATCCCAATGGATAATGTTAATCAAACGTACTGACCAAAATTATTAAGCACATAATAGACAATCCAACATAACACATCATCAAAATTCCTTAATTATCTTTTCAACTTATTTATCCATGCACATCAATTACAACTTTAACTAAATATGATCAAGCATTCGATCCTCTCACCAACTAATTTTTGTGTGTGTGTGTGTGTGTCTGTATATCCTTGCAAAATTCCCATGTATAAAATTATATACATAAAAAGCCTAGCTAAAACAATTCGTTTGTTTCCGCTGTGCATCTTTGGTTTATTTTAATTAACACATCCACGTCGCTCCAATTCAAGACTCGTCCTGTTCTCATAGTTATTACTTCATCACCATGGGATTTAATTTCACCAAACTGAATAAAAAAGAAAGAAATTTGAATCGAGCCTTTAAAATTAAATGAAACATTATAACGAACAATAACCCTAGATAATTGAATGGTCAACTCAAATAGAAAAATATTTATGGCCATCACAAGGAGATAAAACCGTAGTTACCGATTCTGCTTAATAGCCATCCTCATAGGAGGGCGACTAAGTGGCTATACCTCGAGTATATATATGATCAACAAGAAACTAAGTTTCTCATCCAAAGTAGTAGACTCGAACACCAAAGAAGATTTTTCCCCCCCCAAAACATGATATCGAGATATGCCATAACCATCTCGAGACTTAAAGGTAAACTTCAGAATTACAAATAATTTTCCAAAGTACCCAGGATATCCAATCAAATGAATCAAGATGCTCAAGCAACCAGGATTCCATTAGAAAAATAGAATCCCAATTCATTTGAAAAAGACCAAAGCCATACTTCAAATTTATAACCAAAATCCTAGAAACAAAAGTCTAAATATTTCAACAACAGTTGCATCTTATTGTTGATCCTTCAATCAGATTCACAATTTAATAAAAACGTCCAAAGATAAGATATATCTAAAGGGTATTATCTACTAGTTGCTCTGATATGAACGGATAAGGTGCACTTGTATCAGTAAGAATTTAGGATAGCCTAGTTAGGACATATAATAGAATGCTCATAAATAAAGAAGGGGTACCTCATAACTGTAGGGATCCACTAGAAGCATCATCCACATTGAGTTCCCCATGTTTGGTAGAATTTTTTAGTTTTGGGGAACTGGGAAGACCAATGTCCATCACGTTTTCAATTACGACAAATGAGAGGGTGGGAGCAATCTCGAATAAAGTGTTCACGAGAGACACACTTAAAGCATAGTTTATGAGAATGACTTGTCATATCAGAATGGGATTCTGAGTCAGCTTCTTCTTTTTGTTGGACTGAAAGGGCTTAAAGCACGAAATGGTGTTCTCTTCTTATTTAGGGCTTTTTTAGACTTAGTCTTGTCGTTATTATCCTTTTCCTTTTCGATAGCTTCAAGATGAATTGTCGCATCAATTAACTACTTGAAAGATAATTTAAGCTAAAGTATTAATACCTATTTAAGGTAGTTCTTCAAACCAATAACAAATTTTGGATTCTTCATATAGGGAGTGCTAATATGCTCGAGACCACATTTGGATAACGCCTTGAAGTAGGATACATACTCAATCACTGAAAACTTTCCTTTCTTTAATTCAAGGAAACGTCGGGTTGGGGTAGCTTTCTTGGACTCGGGAATAAATTTATGTTTGGAACGTTCCTTGCACTGCTTCCACCTAAGGGTGGCCTTATCAATCTCAACAACAAGAAGCTCATACCAATCCAAAGTACGTTCTTGCATCATACTCGACGCTACAAGAACGTGGTAGTGGTCAAATATCTCTACGTGAGTAAAAATACACTCTTATGTATGGATCAACGCCTGAATTTCAAGAATGGACTCTAAGCCATTAAAAGGCATGCCTCCTAAATGAATGAAGTTCTACACATACACACAAAAACAAACTTGTGCGGACGAGAAGATCGAGCTGGAGTTAGATGCTTAGTGCTTCGGGTAAGCTCTAAAATCTAATCGAAGGACGTACATACACCTTTTGGATGTTGGCTTCTGGACGGCTCAACCTCCGAAGGACGCTTACTACCATTTCCCACCATCAGTTGAAAATATATGATAAGATTGGATTACTCACTGGGTAAGATGCCATTTATTAAATTTGACCTTCTATGCAGTTAAAGCCCCACTAAAGCCCTGCAAAATCCCTGCAATATCCAATTGCGCTCTCCTGCCGCTGCGCTATTTCAACTTAGCGCTGATGAACATTAGCTCCGCTTAAAGCCCCGCTATTTTCCGCTTCATCCCCTAAATCAACACTATTTAGCACCCGTTTAGCAATATTAATATACAAAGGATGATTTGACCAATTCTCTTCTAAAATAAATCGAAAAAGTTAAGTAAAGAGCTAATTTTAAGTAATAAGTGCCTTATATAAGATAGAAATCTGTAGTAATCCTCGAATCTAATGTGCATAACCATGGTATCCTTTGATTTTGTTATATAATACTAATTATTATTCGTTTCTTTTACACAAATAATGCGAGAATGATGATTAATTAATTTTAATTATATAGTTTTACATTTAATTAACATTTTTGCACCTCCATTATATCCCCGCTATTTCCCCGTTTTATCCTTGCTACAGCTTTTTACACCTCTATCACTAGAGAACCGCTAAGCGCTTTAACTGCACAGTAAACCTATAAGGGATACTATGGAATAAAAATCACTTTACTCGATGTATTCTCACATGTAATTTTCCATAAGAACAATGGTAGGCTAGCAGATATGATTAGACACAACCAAGATGAAAGGTAAGAATATTGATAACTTAGGTTAACACGCGTACTATACGTTGATGATCTATATTGCTCACCTACCGTTCTGTGTTGATATTGGGTTAATATGTTGATGACTGGGCATCGTTATTATCATTATTTCATAAGGATTTATGAAAAAAAAGTTAAATGTCCCCTTAAAGCATCTAAAAATATCACTCATAAAAAATATTTCAATTAACAATTTGTTTGCAACATAATATATTTATTCCCTTTGACTTAAATTTTAAATTTATGCACAATTTTACAAAAAGAAGTTATCCCATAATATTATTTGAACATTTATGATTTACGTGCATTTCATTTTTGATATAATCGAGTGTAGCAAATAATAATTCTAAAATTATAAATATACCCATGCTAAATGAGTGCCTTAGATTGGGATCTTAAGGTCTTGGACTTAAATTTTAAAGACAACATAATCCCATTATTGCATTTTCACTGTTTTATTTCTATGAATTTTGGAAGAAAGTAAAAGAAATTAAGAAAACACTATAAAAGAAGATACACGATGGAAATTTGGGAACCAAACTTGAATGTAATCCAGAAATGAGTTCAAAAGGTTCCATAATTTAGAAAGAAAGAATGCTGCAGGTTTGCCAGACATAAAAAGATATCAATAAGCCAAAACAATCAGAAAATTGAATAGCACAACATCCACACCAAAATTAAACATTAAATATGAACAACAAAGCAATTATTCTTCACTAAATCATTTCTCCAACAATTTATATATGCATAACATAATTAACCCTACAATTATAATCATTAAAAAAGGCATCATTATACAATCATCATTCAAACTCAGACTTTTCCTTCGCCGTTTCATCAATGACGTGAGGAATTCTTAACCTATATCAAAAAATTGTAGCATAATAGATTAACAATAAATTAATTGGTGTAAACTAATACAAACTAAAGCATAATTCAAAACACATGCTTTTATTAGGTCCTTTTGAAAAGATTGCATTGGTTTCCTTGGGAATGGAAGACCCTAAAATCCCGTAGGCTCGGTTACCTTCTCTTAAAACCCTTATATAAATAAAATAAAGATAATAGCAATATTTAGACATCTATTGTATTTTGCACTAAAAAGAAACTAATCACATTTTTTTGTGCACATCGAACGGACATGCCTCAAGTACTGTATATAGGTTTTCTATATATATATATATATATATATATATATATATATATATATATTGTAAGGTGTATTCTTGCAATGAATTAGTATGAATTTGAATTACCCTAACTTTGTATATATGATGAAATCCTTAAGTTGAAATACCATGCAAGATTAATTACGCTCGTTAGGAATTAACTGAGTTATGATTGACAGATAGGTCAATCAATATAGTTTAATCAAGATTTATTTCCTAGGATAATTAGTGACATTATTTTTTTTGCTAATTTGGCACATCTACATTGGCCTAATTTCAATTCTATGATGACGTGGTAAGCTTTGATTGGTCCAATGATATGGCTGACCTAGGTTAGTCTTCTTTTTTTGGAGAAATGACAAAGGCTAGTCTTCTATTTTAGAGATAGACCAAACTAAATTTAAATTTTAAGGGAGTAGAGTTTTATAAATAAATAAATAAATAAATAAATAAATATGTATACACACACACATACATACATACGTATGCAGTTAAAGCCCCACAAAATCTCCACTATAGCCCATAGCACTCTCCAATCGCTATGCTATTTATATTTAGTGTTAATGAACAGTAGTTACACTTTTAGCCCTGCTATTTTTCATTGCACCCGCTAAATCAAGGTTATTTAGCACACACTTTAGCAATATTAATATATAGAGGATGATTTGACATGTTCTCTCCTAAGACAAACAAATAAAGTTGGTGCAAATATCAAATTTACGGAAAAAGTGTACTATATAAAGTAAAAATATATAACAATCATCAAATCTAATGTGCAAAAACATGATATTATTTGATTTTGTTATATAATATCAATTCATATTCGTTTCTTCTGCAAAAATGATGTGAGAATGGTAATTAATCAATTTTAAATATATGATTTTACATCTAATGAACCTTTTTGCACATCCGCTATATCCCCGCTTTATCCCTACTACAACATTTTCACCTCCACCTCTATAGAAGTGCTAAGCGCTTTTATTAACACACGTGGATAATTTTGCATATTACATACAGGCCGAATACTTTCTACCTGAAGTGCGAATACATCTGGACCAAAGGCAATGGGACTTGGGATTATATTTTTTGTATTTTAGGCAAGTATTTTATAGCTATTGTAATGTAAGGCTATATATACATCATATTACCACTTCATATAATTGTATTAAATTATTACAATAATGTGCTGTTAAATAAAGATTTATTTCCATTTTCTAATTTGGTATCGAAGCATATCACCGAAAGGCATTTCTTTCTCGATCAATCAAATCCGATATTCCAAGGGGATTAGAGATTTCTTTTCTCCATGATTCTTTTACTCATCATCGGAGATCCTCTTGGAAGCTGGGCAACAGATCTGTTTGGATCATTTTCGGAAATTCAGAAATGTGCCATGGCTAGCCTTGGACTGGTCGCATCCTTTCCTCCTCACTGATCTATGGAAGAGGAATAAACGGTTGCAAACCCAAATTTTGTCGTGCCAAGAAATAAAGGCGGCTACAGAGTAAAAGTTTGTTGTCCTAAGCATTATCCGGACTAGTTTGGTTTCTATTTGGGACTCTTTCTTCTGCATCTTTCATTTATTGTATCTTGAATAGGCTTTAGTGCACAGATCTGCCTCGCCATAGCACAAGATAACGAGTCAACATTGACAATATCAGGCAGCAATGCCAATGTTGCTTCTACTGACCTTCAAAACCTGGTCAAACCAAAAAGTCAAGTCATTACGACATTATTGGATGAAGAAAATTACATACTTTGGAAATATCAAGTTGTAATGGCCTAGATCTTACCGCTTAATTTAATATTTTAAAATTTGTTTAAAATGTCAATTTGGATTTTAAATGGTTTGAATTTAATAATTTTGAATATTATATTAGTTTAAATAATTAAATAATAATTTAATTTTGAAATAATCGAAATTGGTTGAATTTGCAATATTGTATGATTTGGTACTATAAGGAAATTTATTTAAGTTTATATTTAATTTTATTAAATGGTTTTGGTTATAAACAATATTTGAACGTTTAATTTATACTTTTATTATAAAACGAACTACAGCGGCATGGTAGTTCGTAATATAATGTTTTGAACTTTAATTGGACGTACAAGATCCAATTTAAGTCGGATTTCTTTGAAATAAGAAATGTCCGAATCTATTTAATAACAATTTTCTAATCAAGCAAAAAAAATCGAGTTTGCTTATGTCCAAATCAAATTTTCAAATAGTCGCTATGGAATTCGTTTATGTAATATAACAATTTATTATATTAAAATAAAGGATTTTTATTTTATTGAATATCATTTTGGCTCGGGATTCAACCCGGAGTATTTTATTTTGAAAATATATGAAATTCTACTCGGGTATGTCCAATTATAATATTTTAATATTATTATATTGGGTTATTTTAAAATTGGTTTATTTTGATTTAAATTGAACCCTTGAAAAGAAGCTTTATTCAAACGACCTCCCTTTTCAAAGAAACAAATTTTATTAAGGCTGAAACAACTAATTATTGAAAGATTTTCAGTTTCACTTCAACTGAATTTATTTTACAATCGTACACGATATAAACGCATATTGTTTAACCGGTTGAAATTAGAATAATATTTTCACGAAATATCTCGGAATTCGACAGAACTAATTCCATCGTGTTTGAAATATTTAATTATTGCATGTTTTTCGAATTTCATTTTAAAACAAAGCTCGAATGTTCACCTACGGACCAAAAACGCTGAGTGTTACATACTGAAAATATCATTGGTCATTTTTAGATAAAAATCTTAGGTCATCTCAATGAAAAATCGTTTCGTCACTTCTAATTAAAAACTTCTGACTTTTGATTGTTTCAACATGTGCAAACTGAAAACTATATCTTCTCATATGAGCCTTCCCACGTTACAACGAAAATTTGGTTTTGATTATTTATCTCCATGTCCCATGTTACTATGACTAGTACTATCATCCCACGTGTTATTGCTGCCTCCCCACATGATACTGTCGAATTTCCTTCTGATCACCCATGTGCCAACTGGCTTCTTCCCTTGTTAGTTTCGTGTATGTATATATCATTCTTCATCGTTGGTTCCAGGAACAAAAACCCAACGGCAGAAAAAACTTCCCACTTCTCTTCTACTAATCCATCAATCCTTGCATCTAATTAGAAAACTCTTAACTGCAAAACCATTCAGTTCATTAAAAGCTATCTTGTGTACGGTCATGATCGAATTTATTGCGTCATTGTAGCCGGAGAAGAGCTCAAAAATGGCGATGGTTTCAAGATTATGGTTGGTGAATTATGGAGCTTGGCTCGATGGCGTTTAGGGAGATGGTAGGGGTGGTCGCGCCACATGTTTTGGTGGCGGTGGATGGTAGTTCGGCTATTGAATACTATAGTTCAATGTGGAGTGGGGATCTATAGCTTGCAATAGTCAGACTGGCTTCGAAATAATATAGAGATGGAAGAAGGACGTGAGGGCGATGGCAAGTGTAAGAGCTCTGATGGCGCAGCATTGAAGTGAAGGGGATGGTTTGTGTGTATGTTGAACTTGGGTTCAAATATTGCATGGGGAAAGTTCAAGAAAAGTAGGGTAGGGAGGAAGAAGATGCGGATAAATAATGTGTTAGCCTTAATCACGTGTTTTAAAAATTGAAAATAGTGTAAGGAGGAACAATGGTTTGTTTTGGCAGATCAATAAAGGGATTAGTGCATCATTTGGTGGTGTTGTTTAGTTCGTTTATGGCAGTAAAGCTTCAGGGAGACGAGGGTAAGTGGATGTATAGTGGGGTGGTCACGGGTTTGTCTGGCCACAGGTTTGCTAAGAAGTCGTAATCTGGAGAATGAGGGGGGAGGAAGGCGAGGGGGCAGGTGTACTAATAGTGATAAGGCTTTGGAAGAGAAGTTGATTTGTGGTCTTGGGGTCAGGTTTCGTAAGTAAGAGGAGGGAGCATTGTGGTTAGAAGTTACGGCCATGGCTGACCACAGGGTGGAGTTGTGTATATTTAAATGGGAAGAAGAAGCATTTTGGTGTAGGCTGAAGATTGTTGTTTGGGCTTTCCACATTTAATAAAAAAAAGTTTCAAATGGCCTGGATGAGAATGCATGCATTGGGAAAAATGACTTGCATGGAAACATGGTTTAACTAGGGAGATAGAGTGGGATCAGTAACAAATCCGATTAAAGGGAATCAATCACGTCCGTTAACGATAATAAAACATGATTGACTAATCATGTAGTACCAGTTATATTAAGATAATTAAATTTATCAAATAATTTAGATTAATAATATATTCGTTATTTTAAGCTAATATTGAAATAATGTTAACATGTTCGCATGTTGTCAGAATCACGCAAAACCAATCACGCTGGAATCACATCGACAGAGGCGACGTATACGAACTGGATTGGAAATAATTGGAGATAGCTGGAGTTTTATATAATTTCAAACGTATGGTTGGAATTATATAAATCAACGCTGAACCGTCAATAGGAAACAAACTGGCGAGTTAATTTTCACACTTTTGGAATGTTGTGATGTGTTGAATTCATATTATTAATATTTATCATTAATGAGTATAAATTGGTTTAATGGATGCTATGGATGCTACAGATGATTTTTATTTGTTTATTGGTTGTTTCATGTGACGACACCAAACTCCAGTGCCACAGAATCAAGGATAATCATTGTAATATAACACATAAACAAAACAGCAGAACATAAATATATCATTACACTGGAAATAATATCAACATCAGAGTTACACAACATAACAGGATCATACTTAGTACCGAATACAGTTTTAGCTTAATATAAAATGTTTGCAGTGGAAACAAACATAATATACATAAGGAAGTTTGAACGGCATAATAGGAATGATAGAATCCATCTTCATCTCCATAGCTATCCAGAATGAGCCTGCTAAAACCTAAATACAAGGCAGCCCATGTAGAAAATAGGGGCTCCCAATTTTGCAAAGTGAAACAAACAACGAGCCAGCCGTAGGACTGGTATGAGAAATCTTACTTATCCTATTTAACAATAAGGTAAATCACAGGACCACGCCGCTAGCGCAGAACGAGTTTACTCAATTGGATTGCCAGTGCATAAAACAAGTAAATCATTTAAACATCGCAATGCTTTTTACAAAAATGAAGCCATTATAAGACTCAGGTCCTATCACACAATGCAACGCAAGCCGGAGGATAGAGTTTTAACTTATAATGACCAAGATATGCTTGATACATATAAATCAAAATCATTTGATATTATTACTAGTGCATATATGTTTCAAAAACAATTTCAATCATAATGTATCAATCATAGACGACATGAGCGTCCCATACCACTATGCCGTCATATAGGTTTACAATTAAAACCACACGATGTCATACTGGAAATTGGATTTCCTTCATGAACCAAGGCAAGGGATCGTCCTTACCGACTTCGAGACAATCTAGCCCATGTATCAGGATCAGAACGCTCGACCCTTAGATCGTCAGGGCTGGTCCACCTAAGTGGATTAATAATCCCTGAACAATGCGTTTCCCCGCCCTATGGGGTGTAATTCTAGTCAGTATGTTGATCATATCATCCATCAACCCTATAGTGACTGATATATCCGAGGCGCCCCGCTTTCCATCAACCACATAAGTAAAAATGTCTAGGCTCCATACCATGACATCACTCCTAGCTAGAAGGAAACGCATGTCCTCCCTGAAGTCCTCTCCCGTTTCTGGTTCATATTGGGGTGTCAGGCTCGCGAATTAACACTATACACAAAGCTATGCTATTTAAAGCAGTGCATTGATCATTAACCACAAGGCCCTGCTTTTCAACAAAAGCCTTGATCACTACATCTCATTATGCCACACCAACAATTCAAGCCATGCGACTGATGTCTATCGATATATAACCTCTAAGCTCGTACGTCTCAGAGAAGGGTGTTAAGCAAGAGAATAAATTCTCCGCCACCAAATAGATATATATATTTTATAGAAATCAACCAACATGGAATAAAATCCAATGTCAGACACACATCCATTTACAAGTTCGTTCTGGGTCTGAATAAAACTGGAGGCACCTTATTCCTCGTCCCGTATATCCAATACTGGAGAGAGGACCACGCACGTCCGGACAATCAACAAGTACGTCCAGACTACTGCCACTGTAACCCCTTCCTGGGAGCTAACCAATCCAAGGTATCAGTAGTAATCCTTTCCATGTTAAGATCACCGGTCTTGCACCGTCTTCATATCTTTGACATCTAATCATCGATCAATTATTTTAAATAAGAATTAACTCAGCCTTTTCAAATAATTCACGTATACATAGAATTCAAATCAATTCTTTCCATAGTTAAACTACTTGACATTCACATTTCAATTCAATATAATAATTTCATGCCAAATACATCTAACCATCAGAATAGCCAATAAACCAAGTAAAATCAGTTTATTTCCATTTCATATCGTTTATAATATTTTATAACAATTTATCGCTATTTTTATTTATTTAAAAATAACACATTTTCGTCGAACGACGTTTCAGGTCATTCGATGGCATTGTCGATGTTTTCATTCAAATTTGAATTAAACATTTCATAAAAGATAACCGTTGGATCTAAACAAAATTTATATCGTTGGAAAGATCTTGCCAAAGCGAACCCAATGGTTCCAGTTTCGAGAAAATCCAACAGTCGGATCTCTCGGTATAATCATTTAAAATTATGCTTCCAAAACGCGAACTGCAGCTGCGCGATTAGTTATATTTTAATTTATATATATATAAATATAATTCATTCGACGATTTCCAAACCATTTTCACTCCAAAAATTTGGCTAACGCCTTTAAATTTCAAAATTTTTTGCCAAAACCTTCTTTTTACGGAGAGGGGTTTGGAAATTTATTGGGCTGTATTATGCACCCACTAAATCCAGAATAAGCATACACAATTTTTAGTGACCTATTCTATGCCCAAGGGAGTGTGTAAAAATCATAACTCCAGAGAATAAATTCTCGTCACCTTGTCCAGTGTTGGAAAATAAATAATCCACGTGCCGTATCTAATAACTAGAGAGACGTGATTATTGTCAACTCCAGACCCGTGTGGTTTTTTATTAAATCTGGCAATTTACCGTTATATTTTATTTAGTCCATATCAGTCCTCAGTTCAACCTGTAATTCAGTCATCGCCATGTGAGTGTCTTTCCATATGGTAATAACCTCATCACATAAGCTCCAATTGCTTATATGGTATATGATAGAGTTTGATATCTTCATGAAGTATGCCATGCAGTGTAGTTCAAAATTAATTGTTGCTATTCTATGGTGTTGTTTATAATCTCACACAGAACAACCAGCACACCACATCCAATGACATTCACAGGATTTTATATAATAAATAAAATTGCGCAGCCAACTCATTAAGGCTTACCTATTTGTCAGGCACGCAAATAAATTCTTTTGTCAACAGCTAATCCATATTCCTGTTCAGTATACGTGTGTATATATATATACGCTAAAAATAATAATTTTTAGCGAACAAATATTTGTTTTCAAACATGGTTATTTTTAACACTTCATATACATGTTAAAAATATTATTTTCAATGGACAAACATTTATTTCAACACACAGTTATTTTTAAAACTTCATATACATGTTAAAATTATTATTTTCAATGAAAAAACATTTATTTCAATACACGGTTATTTTTAGCACTTCATATACATGTTAAATATATTATTTTCAATGAACAAACATTTATTTCAACACACGGTTATTTTAGATAATTCGTTACCACATTAAAATGTTATTTTCAATGTTCAAACATTTATTTCAACCAATGACTATTTTTAAAGGTTCATACATACAATAAAAATGGGGTTTTTATTGTTCCAACAATTTATTTCAAACATGAATGTTTTTATTACTTCACATACATGATAAAATGATATTTTTATCGTTCAAACAATTTATTCAACATATGAATATTCTTATAACTTCACAATCATGATAAAAATGTTATTTTTATCATTCAAAGAATTTATTCAACATATGAACATTTTTATAACTTCACATTCATGATAAAAATGTTATTTTTATTGTTCAAAAAATTTATTCAACATATGAATATTTTTATAACTACACATTCATGATAAAAATGTTATTTTTATCGTTCAAAGAATTTATTCAACATATGAATATTTTTATAACTTCACATTCATGATAAAAATGTTATTTTTATCGTTCAAAGAATTTATTCAACATATGAATATTTTTATAACTTCACATTCATGATAAAAATGTTATATTTATCGTTCAAATAATTTATTCAACATAAGAATATTTTTTTTTGATTCATACATACAATAAAAATGTGATTTTTATTGTTCAAACAATATATTTAACACAACAACTATTTTATATAGTCATTTCAGAAAATTTCGGCATTACAACGACATGGTAGGTAGCACCGGCACCGTGTCCAGCACGGCTCCTCTGCTATCTAGTCCTTGCAGCATTACAATACTTTCATTTCCATATTTTCCACAACACAATTCATTTTCATTACACAATGAATTTACCACAAACAAAACCAATTTTGTTGCAGCCACAATCAATCATTCACAATCACAATCAATTTCACACCACAATACAGTCAAACAAATCGTCCATGGTCTGTGGATGATGGTATCAGGAGCTACTAAGCTCCGTATGCAACCTAGCATATTTTTATACATTTATTTTTTAATTTAGATTGCTCACATTGTGTTCCACTCCTTCAAAAATTATAGATAGCTCTAAAAATATTCCGGTCACTTCTAAAATGTAGCGCACGATGTCACAGTCCCAATATCTCTTGTTTCACTGGATTTCGACAATATACGAAAAAGATATGATTTTTATTCGATAAAATGAATTAGCAAAGCTTTAAAGTGTTATAGCCTTTAAAATTTATATAGGTCGTTACCTGCTGTTTTCATTTAAAACTAGGTCTTCGATTGTCACGCAAACCGATGTACGAGAGGTCGATCAGCTGGCGCCACATCGGAGAGGGAGGAGCAGCGCACCTACGACTGGTGGTGGGGTCTAGTTCGACGGTGAGATGGAGGCACGACGGGGCTTCGAACGGCTAAACTTTACTGCTTCGATCTGAACAAAATATTCCACTATAGGTTTCAAATCTTATATGGATTTGAAGCTTAGGGAGAGCACTACAAAATCCTCTAAAGGACCGATGGATTTCATAGAAAGAATCATGAGTTATTAAGGAGGGAAGATCTGAAAGGTACCGCCGTCGATATTTTAGGTTATGGTTTTTTTTTGATTTTCCAGGAAATTAGAAATAATGAATGGAACTTTTTCATTAGCCTATATATTTATTTATTCCAAAAATAGTGTTTTCTTATTCGAATTCAAAATTAAACCAAATGAGTGTCGCACCTAACTAAATACCCCCATTTCGGACACAATGGAATATGTTTCGTAAGCCCATTTGACTATTTCAGTCAGTTTTTCTTCAGATTAAAATATAAAATGTTCAATTTTTGATTTGAAAGTACATTTTAATTTGCCGGGGCAACATATTGATTCCAAAAATTCCTGAAAAATAAATCTAGCTATGTTTGGACAATACGGTCCCAACAAAATTAATTTAGTTGAATTTGGAGACCGTTTGAAAAATGGTCATTTTTTGGTCAATCCAATTTAAACTAAAATTACGGAACCCGTTTTCCTTTGCCACGCTCACATATCAACTCCAAAAATTATGGAGTTTTAAACCTAGCAATAAATTGACATTCCAGATCTAACCAAAGTGGTTTCATCGAAAACTGAGGTCGTTTGCAAAATGACTATTTTTAAGGGCTTTGTTCTTATTTAAAAAACCAATTTTTAAATTCTGACATATTTTCTGCCAAAATTACTCGAAATAAATTTTTTTAATTGGTTCTGAATTTCCGGATTGTTACATTTCATATTGTTAATTATGAATTATTTATTCAAATTTATATTATTATATCCTATGTAGATGGATGTTGATTGTTGGATCTAATGGTTGTGTTTTAATTAGTATGCAATATTGATTTAGTATTCGGCAGTAGTTAGTCTAAATCCATCATTTTGAGACATTAGTTGGCACTCAGGTAAATTGACGTATTTTAAGTTATAAAATTTATTTTTATAACTAGATTGAAGTTTTAAATTTTATTTTAGTCATTTAAATAAAGAGTTTTAGTACATTGACATTTACGACTTTGTTTTATACAGAAATGTTAAAATGATTTTTATAGTAACATCTTATATGTAAATACATAAGAAAGTCAGATATTAACAAGGAAGTTGAGAATCTGAGATAATCATTTCCAAGGGAAACGATTAAGTGAGATTTTATTATTTTGACTTAACAATTGTTTACAAAAGCTAATAAATCTTAAATTTAACTGTTTAAAGATGATTATTGAATAGTTTATTGTTTATAAAATAATTTTTTATCTTAATTATAATAACTAGCCTATTGTTAGTTAATAATGAAGTAATATACTTCAGTTGATGAGAAAAGGGATTGAGAAATGAAATCAAGTAATATAAGACTAATAAGCAAAATTTTAAGCTCGAAGTTTGGTTATCGGAAAAGGTGATTACTTAATCAAAAAATTAAGTAAAAATGGATACGATTGAAAGGGGATTTTTCCAATATAAGAAATGATTTATAAAACCATGTTTAAAATGGAAATATTTATCGATTGAGTAAAGAAGATAATAAAAGGGTTTTGGTTATAAAATCCAACTATTATTTTAAAGATGTTAAAAGAGTTTTTAGATAAAGTATTAGTAAATGATTCCAAGTTATGAATAGAACAGGTTACAGAAGTTTTGAAGCAAAAAGATTAATATTTTATAAAATGATCTACTTAATAAATATATTAAGTAAAATGGTTATAACCGAATGAAATTTTCAAAAGAAAGGATATGGTTTATAAAACCGTGGTTTAAATAAAATAGAAATAAAATCAGATTGATATTATAAGTAATATGAGTTTTGAATTACGAATTTTTGTCTATCTCAAGATAAGAACGTGGTCGATCAAGGTTTGAGAGGTATTAGAATACCCCAACTTGAACGGCTTCGCTATTATGATGGGATGATATCAGTTTGTAATGAATAAAGATGTTAAGTTGGTTCATTACTCCGTAAGATATATATACTGTAACTTATTTAAATGTTATTGACATGAAAATTTAACTATTGGTTTTAAATAAACAATGAATAAATTAACATTGTTTTGGCCAACTTGAAATGTGATAAGGTTTTACCATTTTCGGGTAAAGGGAAGTAGTAGTTTTGAAATATAATAAGTAATTAGAAATGGAAGGGTTATATTAATTTGGAAATATAAATAATTATTTGGAATTTAAGTTGATTTCCATAAAATCTTCAAGTGGAAATGAAATAAAAGCTCTTGAGTTTTAATAAGAAAGCATGTGTCATTTTTAGGTTTTTTGCCACATAAGAATTGGTAATTAGGTTATATTAGTGAGTTAACGATATATCTATATATCAACATTTCCAAAGTTAAGTAAATAAATGGTTTATGAAAATATAGAAATATTTATTGAATTAAAGGAGAATAAAGAGGAGTGTGAATAAAGAGGATGTATTGTTTCTAAATGACGAAACAATGGATGATTTATCTATATGTAAATGGGGTCGACTTTAAATCTATGAAATTGTTTTCAAGGATTCGTTAAAGAGTTTTAACGAATGATTTTTATAATGAGGCCCTGAGCTGCCAAGGTACTTAATAGTACTGCTATGAGTTGATAGTTAAAAACCCAACTATCAACGAAATATTTTATTGGACCTTTTGACGTGTTGTTTCGAAGAGACCGGGATGGGAACTAGACCCAAAATGTAACGACCCGCATTTCTACAGTATAATAATTTATTTATTTAATTAATTAAAATACGAATTAGAATGTTAAATGGTCGTGAATTGAATAATATTGAATATTCAATTAAAATATATAATATAATAATATATTTAATTTCTGAAATAGTTAGAAATGGTAGAATTCACAAAGTAGTGTGAATTGGATCATCTGTGATATTTAATTCAGTTTAAAATTGAATAAGAATAACAAATATATTATATAAACGCCCGTTGAACGTATAAATTATAATATAATTTTAATCGAGCATGGAATGGCGCGGTAGTTCGCTATTTGGCTATTTGACCTTCAACTGAATGTACAAGGTTTGTTTTAAACCGGATTTCGGTGAAACAAGAAACGTTAGGAGCTGGTGAACTATATTTTTCTAATGGAAGAGAAAAATCAGGATTTCGTCATATAGATTGCAAGATATGCCCAATTCAAATTTTAAAATAGTCGCTGTAGAATCGTTTATTGGCCGTAATGGTTTATTTGATATAACTAGATATCGGTTTCGAATTTAGACAAGGTTCTTTTGAGATGTAGTGTTAATTTAATTTTTAGAATTTTACTGTAATTTTTAATTAATTAAATAAGCACTTTTTATCTTGGAGTATTTTACACCCTATACCAACATTTCGGGGTTTCACAAAATAAGTTAACGGACCTATATTATTATATTTTTGGGATCGTGGTACCTTCGTCTACACGATCGTATTTTTATTTTTGTCTATAGCAGTCCTTACGTGAACGGAGTTTTATGTAGTGGGGTACGCTACGCTATACAACTTTAAACAAATTAAACAATTCAATTTTCGTAGCCATGATTATCAAATTCAAATCTGCAACGCCCACTGTCGTTTTTCTAATACAAAAAATATGCTTAGCATCCATTTAAATGTTTCTATTGAATTAAAATCAATCGAAAATAAGAATGCTCAATTGTGTTCATTATCTGATGCACTACTAGCTCTTTCCAAACCGTGACATTCGCAGATCCCTACCATTTCTAGCTACTGTCACCATCCGAGTATGCTTTTCTGTCGACTACCCTCCTCCCATTTAAAGGTATTATACCCTTACATTAAATGCAACTCGTCCTCCCCTGCATACGCCATACTTTCAGATTTCAATCACCGTAAACATATTTTAATATAAATATCATTGTCAGTTTGCCCCATAACATAATGCCTACTAATCCAATGCAAAGTGCACCCATTGGCTATGATAAGTATTAGAATAAATTTTTCATATGTATTATTTGCATTTACTTGATGACAAAGTTTCGTACAGCCACCCCGTCTGAAACCCAGGCTGTCCTATAGAAGTAAGACCTATGATTTGCCAAGACACTGCATCTCTAAGTTGAATAGTTACCCTATTTGTGCCTATTCCTTGGCCTCCAAGGTTCGTAACTTTATAAATACACTGCAAAACCACTCGGTTATCTCTTTAGAAAATCAAAACGCAGATGCCATAAGAAAATATAAATAATATATATTGGTGTCCCTGAGATAGAGAGTTTTAGACTGATGTCTTGTTGTTGCTTGCGACATAGATTTAAGGGAATCTGGAGCATCTTTGAGTTGAACTCATGAAGTCAGGAAGCCGCGGAGCAGAAGGCGCATCACCTGGATTCACAAGCTTGTCGTTGAGGGGATGATGGTGTTCGCTGGTCTTTATACAGCTGAAGCAAGATGGTGTCATGTAGAATTTAGGGAGACCGGAAGGTGTTGTGTCCATCTCCATAGGGACAGGATGGAAAAAAAGGGACGGTTGTCACTATAGCCGACTGCTGTGAGGCAACGTGGGGCTGGCTAGCTAGGGGAGCATCGAGCTCGTTCTGAGAAGGCACGTCGGAGTGTAGGGTGGATGGAGGGACTGTTTATAAGGGAGTAAGAGGATGGGTTTAAGTTTGGAAATCACGGAAATATGTGTACTGGAAGCTTGCGTTTGAACAATACAAAGATGATACTGTTTTAAACTTGGTCGGAGGAGATTACGTTGGGATGGGCATACGTTGTACGCGAGATGAATGAGAAGCTGCTGATTTATTTTTGGGGAAATGACGATTGAATGGGCCGAAAAATATAAGGGTAAGAGCCTAACTATTTTAATTTATTAAATTTATATTTAATATAACATTTTATATAAACTTATATTTGTGATATATCATTCATTAGTGGTCAAAATTAAGAACGGCCGGTCACGTTGGAAGCGTATGGACACGTGTTACACAATGGAACAAATCTGGAGATATTTTGGAGATCGTTTCGAAAAACCTGATGTAATCAATCGACCGTAAATCATTATTTAACGATTTACGATCAAGGTGAGTAAATCTGACTAACTCTGTTTAACATATATTTTTATATCGTATGGTTAGAATCTATAAATGATGATTGTTTGCTGTGTGTTGGCTGTTTGGTTGAACTACTAGTTAAATTGGTTGAAAATATCGATAACGATCGTTAATCGAATATTGATACTGTCTATCAGAATATTTTACATTTGTGTTATATATGTTGACTGACATCTGTGGATGCAGGGAAACAGGTCGGAGGGACCCAACTGGGTTCCTCAACATTTATTTTACTGTTTTTCATATATTGTGTTATATGATGGATATGAAATCTATTGTTGATTTTGTATGGTTGAATGATACCAATCATTGTTATATGGTATGTTAAATACCTAAAAGAATACTGGAATGTTAAAAAGGAAATTTTCAATGTTGTATTGAAAAAGAAATATTTATAAAATCAAAAGATTTTATAAAAAGAAAACTATTTATTTAGGGAATAAATAGATTAAAAAGGAATATTTATTTGTAAATCAAATAGATAGAATTGAAAAGGAATATTTGTAAAACTATTTACAAATGGTATTGAAAAAAAATATTTGTAAACTATTTACAAATAGAATTGAAAGGGATATTTATTTGAAAAATAGTCGAAATAGAAAGAGGAAATATTTGTAAATAAATTGATTTTAAAAAGGGATACTGGAAAAATGATTAGTATTGTAGAAAAGGAGAATTTTACATTTGAAGGATTTAGACCCGTGCTTCGCACACGGGTATAACATGTTATGAATTTAAAGAAGAGTTTTAAAATAGAATCTATTCTGACCGATAGATTAAGAAAATAAATTTATAAATAATATTTTATAAATGAGATGTTTGTCATTGTGTAAATAGGATATATAAGTCAAGACTTATATAGAGAAGCAAAGGTCGATTTCAACATCGATATTTGAAAACTGAATAAACATAGAGTTAATTAGATAGAGTTAATCAAATTAGATAGAGTTAATCAAATTAGAATTAATTGAATATTGGTATTCAATTAGAGTTAATTGAATATAGTTATTTGAGATAGAGATAGTCAAACATAGTTATTTAGGATGTGTTGCCATTTCGTACGACTGCTAGCGTAATTCGCAGGGCTGCAGATAGCCTACGGCGGTCGAATGTTTCCTGAGGGAATCAGGCGTAACCATTGTGATCGCTGCGATCTAGAGTCAAGCGAATGAAGTTAAATAGAATATTAGTTAATCGATAGGAGTTAAATAAGTCGAGTTTGAGTTAATCGATCATAGTAAATCAGTAGAGTTAAATCGGTAAGAGTCAACCAGTTAGAGTTAATCAGTTAGAATTAACTAGTTATGGTTAATCAATTAGAGTTAATCGGTTGGAGGTAAATCAAATTAGAGTTATACAAGTGGAGTTAATCAAGTTGAATTAGTCGAGTAATAGTAAATTGAATCGAGTTAGTAAAAAGAAATTAACCGAATAGCACTTATTTGAAATGGAGTTATCGAATATAGTTGATTTGAGAAAAGTAATCGAATATAAGTTATTCGAAGTGTGTTAAAGAATTTGAACGGTGAGCTTTGTCTATTTCGAGGTTAGAAATGTCGTTCAGTTAAGGTCTGAGAGGCAATTATAACCCAACTTGATTGACTTCAGTTTTAATGAAGAAGCGGTTAAGGTTCGATAGTGAAAGTTGGTTAAGAAGTTGAGTTAATAACGGTGATGGTTTAAATTGGCTTAGTGATGTTTATTATAAACATCTGTTGAAATCAAATGTATAAAATTTTGGTAATATTTTCCAAATATAATCAGAGATGTTTTCCAATCATAGAAAATGAAATGTTGATGAGAAAGAATACTGGAATGTCAGAGATGGAAATGTTTTCCAATGATTGATTATGTATATTTTCAAAATTTAGAGAATAAGAATTTTCAAATATATAGAAATGGGGAAATTGGTAAATTAAAGATAATTTTATAGAAAGAGATAAATGTGGATTGATGACTGATCGATAGAATTTACATCTGGAAATGATATCGTTGTTTGCACACCTGTTTTTCTTTGATAGTTAAATCACCGACTATCGAAGTTTTGACCATTTTATCGTCGTCAATATAGAGAGACCGGGATCAGATATATTATCTGGAAACCACTCTGTATGGACGTTAGCGTTGTGATCAAATATTGAAGACGGGGTTATGCAAGGGCTATCCTGTTTACAGAATAATGCCTTCGGTTTGTCCAGTCCCAGGACAACGTGAGTGGACGAATGTCTGACAGAGTATATCTAAAGGATCGCGTAAGTTGATCTCTTCAAACGTACTTACGTTTGGTGGCGGAGGAATTCGTGACTCTTAGCTTTATACCCATGGTATTTTTGAGGAAATCAATTTGTGATTTGACGGGCATGACGATGTGGCATTCAAAGTGAATGGTGGTCAAGTCTTCCAAAGATACGTAATGACCTCAAGCCTCATCAACCGGGAAATGACAGAAATTGGACAGGCAGTGTGGCTAAGTGGGTCGCTCCCATTACGATGTATATCGCCTATCTAGAGAAAATCCATTTCATTCTTATATCTATGTTCGATGCTGTCCCTTTTCGGGAAGACGGTGGGTAGCTCCCAACCGTTGGTGGTATACATTCGATACACTCAAGCAAAATGAGTGGTCGGTCATGTGTGGGCTAGGTTGCAAGATGTTCTTGTGGAACCCAGTGTATTTGCCTCTAGAGATACACTATTGGCAGGTGGTCCCATACCTTGTCATAGTTGGAATCCAATCTCCAATAAGCGCCCGCGGTTTTGTTTGTATACTATATATGTGGAACGCGAGATGCAAGCGTTTTGCTAGATTCTAATTACTTGTGATTAGACATTAATATAATATCAGACTAGTATTGATTTCCAAAACTGTTTTGGGTTATCGTAAGGTAAATACCGTCCGTGTCTATGTGCGGATCGGTCTTACGATTAACTTTTCTTTTGAAAAGGGTTTTGAAAAGTTAAACCAAATAATTTGAGTTTACTCACACCAGTCCCACGACTGACCCAGAGTTCTTTTGTTTTGTTTTCCCTAAACTCTTGGGTGCCCATATTTGTACGGGCAGTCAAGTAGTTCAGGTCTTTACAGATATACGTGGAGGAGCTTGAAGCAGGAGGCTTCAGGATTATATAGCTGTTATTATTTCCGCTGTGTGTAAGTGTTGTACTCTGATAATGTTATTCTATAAATATACACTGTTTTATCGCAAAGATATGTTATGTATTATATTTTATTCGTTCCGCTGTGAGATTCGTGTTTACTCTGATTGTGTTCTTCTTCTTCTTCTATTCTAATTTTCTATTATATCTATTCGCACCCTCTAACTTCTTTCTATTAATGATCTAGAATGTTCGATACCCGAATAATTAACATGGGTTTTGTGTTGATTTTCTGGGTCGAAAAGCCCAGTTTGTTACAGTGGTATCAGAGCTGAAGGTTAAGTGATTACCTTGGCTCTGTGGCGTGACTCTGTAGAGATGGGGTTAGTAATACCCTAGATTGGGTCTCAGTGTATATATACGAGTGAACGTATCTGTAGATTCTATAAAAATTGTTTATATTGTGGAGATTTATTGGTTGAGTAGTTTGTGAATTCCGGTCGATCAGTTTGATCCACTGTATCGATAGGGGTTTCTAAATACTCAAATACGATAAACCGACACAGTATGATTTGAAAGAGGGTAAATGAAATAATTTTACCCAAGGTATATTTCAATATAAAGAAAATATTTATATTCGAATGATTATAGTATGTTGGATGTGTTGGTTGATTATAATGGAAATGGTTATATAAAAAACCAATTTGAGTTCGAAAAATGTGAAAGCAGATTAATTAAATCTGTATTAAATCAGGACTGGAACTAAAATTCTGAAAACTGGGAAAAATGTTCATAAAGGGATTTGAGTTAAGTATAAGAAAATTTTAAGATCCTCAGAGATTTTAAATTGTTTTACTAGTATCGTCAATGATATTTTGAAAAAGGATTTCAAAATGAAAGTGTTTAATATGGTTTTGATAAGTTATATAGTATTGGACTCACTTCCATAGCTAGAAAATAACTCTGTTAATGTTGGCCACATCATCAGTGTTCATTTTCGAGTTGTAAGTGACAGATTACTACCAAAGAAATTGTTTTTGAATTTTTTTAGAGAAAGGAAGTTGTTTGAAATCCGAAAAGGAATATTTGGTTTAGAAAAGCAAAGTTGTTTAAAATTCCCAGGAAGAATTGTTGAATTAAAAACAAAATTTAAGGAAATTTATGAAAGCAAATATGAACTGAATTGATACCAAATTAACTGGAAATTGAATTGGAAGATAATATATCAAGTGGAATCAGATTTTGAATTGTAAAATAGAATATGAAATGGTATTGGATTGGTGAGTTAGGAATTTGGAATCGAGAATGAAACTGGAGTTTGAAATGGTAATTGGCTTGTTTAAGCGAATAGCTGTGTTGAGGATAAATGGATCAGAGATTGATTGGGATGACTTTGGTATATGATGAATTGGCAGCAGAATAAAAGGATGTAATGATATGCCCGACAAAAAGGTACACGTTTATTTTTATGGATTTGGTGATTTATGGGCCGATTTGGGCAAGCCGCTTGGCTGTTTGGTTTTCTTTTGGATTGGAAAAGGCCTAGAGAGGCGAGTTGGAGTTTGAACAATTGACCGGTACAAAGGAGATGCTGGCGAAATTTTTCGAAAATTTCGGGTGTTAGAAAATTTTCAGGATTTTAGAAAATTATTGTTGATAAGAATAAATGAATACTTTAATTGGAATTAAATTGGTTCAGTTGAAATTGAGATTGGTAAGTAAAACAAATAAATTTGTACTAGTCAATAGGGTTTGTTCTCTACCTTAGCAATTTCGAGGACGAAATTATTTTAAGGGGGAAAGAATGTAACGACCCGCATTTCTACAGTATAATAATTAATTAATTTAATTATTTAAAATACGAATTAGAATGTTAAATGGTCGTGAATTGAATAATATTTAATATTTAATTAAAATATATAATATAATAATATATTTAATTTCTGAAATAGTCAGAAATGGTAGAATTCACAAAGTAGTGTGAATTGGCTCATGTGTGATATTTAATTCAGTTTAGAATTGAATTAAAATAACAAATATATTATATAAACGACCGTTGAACGTATAAATTATAATATAATTTTAGTCGAGCTTGGAATGGCGCGGCAGTTCGCTATTTGGCGATTTGAACTTCGACTGAATGTAACAGGGTTCGTTTTAAACCGGATTTCTGTGAAACAAGAAACGTTAGGACCTGGTGAACTATATTTTTCGAATGGAAGAGAAAAATCAGGATTTTGTCGTATAGATTGCAAGATATGCCCCATTCAAATTTTAAAATAGTCGTTGTAGAATCATTTATTGACCGTAATGGTTTATTTGATATAACTAGATATCGGTTTCGAATTTAGACAAGGTTCTTTTGAGATGTAGTGTTAATTTAATTTTTAGAATTTTACTATAATTTTTAATTAATTAAATAATCAATTTTTATCTAGGAGTATTTTACACCCTATATCAACATTTCGGGGTTTCACAAAATAAGTTAACGGACCTATATTATTATATTTTTGGGATCGTGGTACCTTCGTCTACACGATCGTATTTTTACTTTAGTCTATAGCAGTCCATACGTGAACGGAGTTTTATGTAGTGGGGTACGCTACGCTATACAACTTTAAACAAATTAAACAATTCAATTTTCGTAGCCATGATTATCCAATTCAAACCTGCAACGCCCACTGTCGTTTTTCTAATACAACAAATATGCTTAGCATCCATTTAAATATTTCTATTGAATTAAAATCAATCCAAAATAAGAAAGCTCAATTGTGTTCATTATCTGATGCACTACTAGCTCTTTCCAAACCGTAACATTCACGGATCCCTACCATTTCTAGCTACTGTCACCATCCGAGTATGCTTTTCTGCCGACTACCCTCCTACCATTTAAAGATATAATGCCCTTACATTAAATGCAACTCGTCCTCCCCTGCATACGCCATACTTTCAGATTTCAATCACCGTAAACATATTTTAATACCATTGTCAGTCCGCCCCAGAACATAATACCTACTAATCCAATGCAAAGTGCACCCATTGGCTATGATAAGTATTAGAATATATTTTCATATATATTATTTGCATTTACTTGATGACCAAGTTTCGTACAACCACCCCGTCTGAAACCAAGGTTGTCCTATAGAAGTAGGACCTATGATTTGCCAAGATACTGCATCTCTAAGTTGAATAGCTACCCTATTTGTGCCTATTCCTTGGCCTCCAAGGTTCATAACTTTATAAATACACTGCAAAACCACTCGGTTATCTCTTTAGAAAAACAAAGCCTGCTACTCCTTTCATCCCATATAAACAAAACATAGATGCCATAAGAAAATATAAATAATATTATTGGTGTCCTTGAGATAGAGAGTTTTAGACTGAGGTCCTGTTGTTGCTTGCGACATAGATTTAAGGGAATTCTGAGCATCTTTGCGTTGAACTCATGAAGTCAGGAAGTCGCAGAGCAGAAGGCGCATCACCTGGATTCACAAGCTTGTTGTTGAGGGGATGATGGTGTTCACTAGTCTATATACAGCGGAAGCAAGATGGTGTCATGTGGAATTTAGGGAGACCGGAAGGTGCTGTGTCCATCTCCATAGGGACAGGATGGAAAAAAAGGGACGGTTGTCACTATAGCCGACTGCTGTGAGGCAACGTGGGGCTGGCTAGCTAGGGGAGCATCGAGCTCGTTCTGAAAAGGCGCGTTGGAGTGTAGGGTGGATGGAGGGACTGTTTATAAGGGAGTGAGAGGATGGGTTTAAGTTTGGAAATCACGGAAATATGTGTACTGGAAGCTTGCGTTTGAACAGTACAAAGATGATACTGTTTTAAACTGGGTCGGAGGAGATTACGTTGGGATGGGCATACGTTGTACGTGAGATGAATGAGAAGCTGCAGATTTATTTTTGGGGAAATGACGATTGATTGGGCCGAAAAATATAACGGTAAGAGCCCAACTATTTTAATTTATTAAATTTATATTTAATATAACAGTTTATATAAACTTATATTTGTGATATATCATTCATTATTGGTCAAAATTAAGAACGACCGGTCACGTTGGAAGCATATGGACACGTGTTACACAATGGAACAAATCTGGAGATATTTTGGAGATCGTTTCGAAACACCTGATGTAATCAATCAACTATAAATCATTATTTAACGATTTACGATCAAGGTGAGTAAATCTCACTAACTTTGTTCAACATATATTTTTATAACGTATGGTTAGAATCTATAAATGATGATTGTTTGCTGTGTGTTGGCTGTTTGGTTAAACTGCTAGTTAAATTGGTTGAAAATATCGATAACGATCGTTAATCGAATATTGATTCTGTTTATCAGAATATTTTAATTTTTGTTATATATGTTGACTGACATCTGTGGATGCAGGGAAACAGGTCGGAGGGACCCAACTGGGTTCCTCAACATTTATTTTACTGTTTTTCATATATTGTGTTATATGATGTGATATGAAATCTGTTGTTGATTTTGTATGGTTGAATGATACCGATTATTGTTATATGGTATGATAAATACCAGAAAGAATACTGGAATGTTAAAAGGGAATTTTTCAATGTTATATTGAAAAAGATATATTTATAAAATCAAAAGATTTTATAAAAAGAAAACTATTTATTTAGGGAATAAATAGATTAAAAAGAAATATTTATTTGTAAATCAAATAGATAGAATTGAAAAGGAATATTTGTAAAACTATTTACAAATGGTATTGAAAAGAAATATTTGTAAACTATTTACAAATAGAATTGAAAGGGATATTTATTTGAAAAATAGTCGAAATAGAAAGAGGAAATATTTGTAAATATATTGATTTTAAAAAGGGATACTGGAAAAGTGATTAGTACTGTAGAAAAGGAGAATTTTACATTTGAAGGATTTAGACCCGTGCTTCGCACACGGGTATAACATGTTATGAATTTAAAGCAGAGTTTTAAAATAGAATCTATTCTGACTGATAGATTGAGAAAATAAATTTATAAATAATATTTTATAAATGAGATGTTTATCATTGTGTAAATAGGATATATAAGTCAAGAATTATATAGAGAAGTAAAGGTCGATTTCAACATCGATATTTGAAAACTGAATAAACATAGTGTTAATTAGATAGAGTTAATCAAATTAGATAGAGTTAATCAAATTAGAGTTAATTGAATATTGGTATTCAATTAGAGTTAATTGAATATAGTTATTTGAGATAGAGATAGTCAAACATAGTTATTTAGGATGTGTTGCCATTTCGTATGACTGCTAGCGTAATTCGCAGGGCTGCAGATAGCCTACGGCGGTCGAATGTTTCCTGAGGGAATCAGGCGTAACCATTGTGATCGCTGCGATCTAGAGTCAAGCGAATGAAGTTAAATAGAATATTAGTTAATCGATAGGAGTTAAATAAGTCGAGTTTGAGTTAATCGATCATAGTAAATCAGTAGAGTTAAATCTGTAAGAGTCAACCAGTTAGAGTTAATCAGTTAGAATTAACCAGTTATGGCTAATCAATTAGAGTTAATCGGTTGGAGGTAAATCAAATTAGAGTTATACAAGTGGAGTTAATCAAGTTGAATTAGTCGAGCAATAGTAAATTAAATCGAGTTAGTAAAAAGAAATTAATCGAATAGCACTTATTTGAAATGGAGTTATCGAATATAGTTGATTTGAGAAAAGTAATCGGATATAAATTATTCGAAGTGTGTTAATGAATTTGAAAGGTGAGCTTTGTCTATTTCGAGGTTAGAAATGTCGTTCAGTTAAGGTCTGAGAGACAATTATACCCTAACTTGATTGACTTCAGTTTTAACGAAGAAGCGGTTAAGGTTCGATAGTGAAAGTTGGTTAAGAAGTTGAGTTAATAACGGTGATGGTTTAAATTGGCTTAGTGATGTTTATTTTAAACATCTATTGAAATCAAATGTATAAAATTTTGGTAATATTTTCCAAATATAACCAGAGATGTTTTCTCATCATAGAAAATGAAATGTTGATGAGAAAGAATACTGGAATGTCAGAGATGGAAATGTTTTCCAATGATTGATGATGTATATTTTCTAAATTTAGAGAATAAGAATTTTCAAATATATAGAAATGGGGAAATGGATAAATTAAAGAAAATTTTATAGAAAGAGATAAATGTGGATTGATGATTGATCGATAGAATTTCCATCTGGAAATGGTATCGTTGTTTGCACACCTATTTTTCTTTGATAGTTAAATCACCGACTATCGAAGTTTTGACCATTTTATTGTCGTCAATATAAAGAGACTGGGATCAGATATATTATCTGGAAACCAATCTGTATGGACGTTAGCGTTGTGATCAAATATTGAAGACGGGGTTATGCAAGGGCTATCCTGTTTACAGAATAATGCCTTCAGTTTGTCCAGTCTCAGGACAACGTGAATGGACGAATGTCTGACAGAGTATATCTAAAGGATCGCGTAAGTTGATCTCTTCAAACGTACTTACGTTTGGTGGTGGAGGAATTCGTTTCTCTTAGATTTATACCCGTGGTGTTTTTGAGGAAATCAATTTGTGATTTGCCGGGTATGACGATGTGGCATTCAAAGTGAATGGTGGTCAAGTCTTTCAAAGATACGTAATGACCTCAAGCCTCATCAACCGGGAAATGACAGAAATCAGGCAGGCAGCATGGCTAAGTGGGTCGCTCCCATTAGGATGTATATCACCTATCTAGAGAAAATCCATTTCATTATTATATCTATGTTCGATGCTGTCCCTTTTCGGGAAGACGGTGGGTAGCTCCCAACCGTTGGTGGTATACATTCGATACACTCAAGCAAAATGAGTGGTCGGTCATGTGTGGGCCGGGTTGCAAGATGTTCTTGTGGAACCCAGTGTATTTGCCTCTAGAGATACACTATCGGCAGGTGGTCCCATACCTTGTCATAGTTGGAATCCAATCTCCAATAAGCGCCCGCGGTTTTGTTTGTATACTATATATGTGGAAAGCGAGATGCAAGCGTTCTGCTAGATTCTAATTACTTGTGATTAGACATTAATATAATATTAGACCAGTATTGATTTCCAAAACTATTTTGGGTTATCATAAGGTAAAAACCATCCGTGTTTATGTGTGGATCGGTCTTACGATTATCTTTTCTTTTGAAAAGGGTTTTGAAAAGTTAAACCAAATAATTTGAGTTTACTCACACCAGTCCCACGACTGACCTAGAGTTCTTTTGTTTTGTTTTCCCTAAACTCTTGGGTGCCCATATTTGTACGAGCAGTCAAGTAGTTTAGGTCTTTACAGATATACGTGGAGGAGCTTGAAGCAGGAGGCTTCAGGATTATATAGCTGTTGTTATTTCCGCTGTGTGTAAGTGTTGTACTCTGGTAATGTTATTCTATAAATATACACTGTTTTAATGCAAAAATATGTTATGTATTATATTTTATTCGTTCTGCTGTGAGATTCGTGTTTACTCTGATTGTGTTCTTCTTCTTCTTCTATTCTAATTTTCTATCTTATCTATTCTCACCCTCTAACTTCTTTCTATTAATGATCTGGAATGTTCGATACCTGAATAATTAACATGGGTTTTGTGTTGATTTTCTGGCTCGAAAAGCCCAGTTTGTTACACAAAACGACTTCGAATCAATGTTGCGTACGAAACTAACTTGTAGGGATAAAAATGAAGCAATTGAAGACCGTAGATCTTCATAAAGCGGAAGAACTGCTTATGATCTCTGGTAAGATCCCAGAGATACACCGTGGTTCTGTCGTGGTTCGAATCTATGGATTGCAAGGACTTCTCGCTACTGATCCTTAGGGTGATTCCTACATAAGATATGGTAGTAGGGTGCTTTCAGTTCATCCTGTTCCTGGATGACTTGTATGGACGAATGTTTGACATAGTATTTCCTGAAAACTCACGTACCTTGATTTGTACAAATATACCGAGTTTGGTGGCAGAGAAATTCTCTTATTTAACACCCAGAGTATATTTGTTGACTTCAATTAGTGATTTGATGGATCTGACGATGTGGCATTCAAAGTGAATATGATGTGACGTTCAAAAAGTTAAAACGTGACATCAAGCCTCATAAACCGGAAAATGGCAAAAATCGGGTAGGTCGCATGGCTAGTTGGGTCTCCCCCAAGTAGGGTGTATTATCACCATCTAGAGAAATTCCATTTCCTTTTTTAAATCTTTCGATGTTGTCCCACGGGAACGGTGGTTAGTTCCCACCGAGGGTGATAATACAATTGGTACACTCAACCTAAATGTGCAACCGGTCATGTTTAGCCTAGGTTGCAAGATGTTCTTGTTGAACCCCAGTGTATCCCCTCTAGAGTGCACTGATTGGAAAGGTGGTCCCATACCATGCCATAGTTGGAATCCAATCTCCAATAAGCGTCATGTGGTTTTTTATTTTATATTAAATATGAGCGTGAGATGCAAGCGTTCTGCTAGATGGTTATTTATTTGTAGTTTAGTAGACATATTATAATATCACCGGATTTTGATATATCAGAATTGTTTTGGGTTATAGTAAGGAAAAAACCGTACGTGTTTATGTGTGGGCTGGTGTTACTATTATCCTTTCTTTCAAAAGAATTTTTAAAGTTAAGCAAGTTGTTTGTTGATATGAATTTAGCACTGAGAGTATTCCAGACCGATCCGGGTGTTTTTGCTTTGCTTCAAAATGTGCTCGGGTCAGACCGAACATATTTTCCAAGTTAGTTCTCGCTTGGAATTTCAGGATCTGGAAGCAGGAGGTTACACCGTTGGTTATTTAAGTTGTTCCGTTGTATCATACACATGTTGTACTCTGATCATCGATATGTATACAAGATTTTCATTTGTGTAAAGATATATGGTTATATTATATTTTATTCGTTCCGCTGTGAGATTCTAATGTTCTTCTTCTTTCTTCTATTCTAATATTTCTTTCTTGCTCTCTCATCCTCTAACTTCTTTCTCTTAACCTTCTTCTTTTCTGTATAATTTGGGTTGACTAAGGTAGTTAAATGTTAGCTAAAATTGTATGGAAAAGTGGGAGGTTACAACTTGGTATCTGTATTATACTGTATTTTTGGTAGTTAAATATTTAAATTATTTTATTATTTTGAATATTAATGGATTTTAATATTTAATTCATTATTAAAACAAAGTTTTAAAGTTATATATACAATTTAAAATGAGCTCGTAGTGGTGCGATGGTTCGTAAAATTAAGTTTTGAACTTTAATTGAATATACAGGATCCGATATAAGTTGGAATTCTCTAAAACAAGAAACGTTGGAATCTTGTTGATTATAATTTTCGTATGGAAGAGAAAAATTCAGATTCGTGTTATACTTGGTTACTTATAAATAAATCAAATTTTAAAATAGTCGCTATGGAAATTGTTATTAAAATATAACGTTTATTAATAAATTTAAAAGGGTTTTGATATAAATTGGGCACTATTTTAACTCGAATTGTTGATATTAAGTTGTATAATTTAGATTTGGAGCTATATGTATTATTTCGGCTTATTTACGATAATAATAATTTATTATTATTTAATTGAATTAATTTGGAATTTAATTAATTATTTTATCGATATTTTTATAACTTTAAAAATAGCCATTTTGCAAATGGTCTCGGTTTCCGGTGAAATTAGTTTCATTGGAACTGTAACGTTAAATTATTGTGCGGTATTAAATTTCATGGAAAACCGATGTTGCATGTGACAACGGTAGCCGTAAACGCCCAATCATTTTCTATAACGTGTAATTATTTTAATTTAATAGCGGGGTATTTGTGTATAACTTGAGAAGATTATCGATTTAAGCCACGAAACCAATTCTGTTGAGTTCATATCGACTTTTAGAGTCAGGATAGGTAGGTAGTTTGTTATTTTTGAAGACCGATTAATCTGGTGTCTAAAATAGCATTGTGGTGCGTATAAAAATAGCGTACTAGGAAATAGTCTCGGGATGCAACGAATTTGTGCCGTTGGATTCGAATTTATCAATTGCACTTACCATTTGACCAAGGCAGTGTCAAACGCCCTTGTTTTTATTTAATCGTTTATATCTTTAGACAGGGGTAACATTGGCGGAATAAACGACTGGTAAAATGAACTCCGTTTTTAATGAAATAAATTTCATTGAGTCTGTAAGGAAGAGGTCTAGTATAATGTCAAAGTTTCAAGTTGATTTAAATTATTCTGTGACTGTGGAAAAATTAAACGGGCGATTTTTAGCTTGTGAATTATAAAGGACTTTTTACAAACGACCTCGGAATTCGATGAAACATGTCCCATCGGGTCTGGAATATTTTTTATGTTAGGATTAAAAGTTTCACCTCGATTGGACATTGTATGTGGTTGTTTTTCCACGAGACTTCACAATGAAGTTTCATTTAATATTATATTTAAAAAAATCCTTCCTATATAAACCCTTATAGCATGGAAACCTAAATTTCTGGTCAATAATCAAATGCGCAGTCAACTGATTATTCCGCCTCCACCCTTCACAAATGAACAGACCGAAAGCTCCAATCTTCATCTCCTTTATTCTTTTGATCCACGCAAAAATCAACCTAGCTTTTAACTACAAAAATTTTGAACATTACGAGCTCTACACTTCGACCCATTATGATCGGAATTGGAACTGCGAGCTGGTCGGAGTCAGGGAGAGAAGTGTTGACGTTATTGGGTGTTTTAGAGCAAAATCACATTTTTGATGCCAAATCACAACAATAGGCCCTATCTAATTTTGGTTCTCACACCAGTCAATTGGAAATATATAGAAATATCACCTTCAAAACACGAAAATAAATTCTAATGATGACGCGTCAATCATTAGAATCATGTCCGAGCGACTAGAGTGTGATTCTATATCTATCGAATATATTTGAGGCTTCAATACACGTGGATCAGACGTATACTAAAATCTCTATATATTTGATTGTCCAAATCAATATAAATAAATAATCAAATACGTATAATTGATTTAAATTTTCAAAACAAAAATTCGCTTTCATTTCAAAAATATACTCTTCACACTCGTTTTAGGATATTACTGATCCCATCTCTAACGAGTCATCCCATTGGATGTTACTAATCCAATATCCGATGAATTATTTCGTATGGTTCTAATGTGTCTTGTTCTCTGAGCTTTGTAAACCAAAGCTCTGATACCAACTGTGAAAACCCGTAACTCCCCCGGTGAGGAAAGCGCGGATAGTTCGAGAACAAGCCACAAAAGAACGCAGACGGAAGAACATTTCATTGTTAATTACGACAATTCCATCAGAATACAAGAATATACAGAGTATAAATGAATATTACACATAAATATCAGAGATTTAACTTACATTTAAATATGTAGCAGCGGAAAATAATACAATACACAACTGAAGGAGATATACGGATACAAAGCTTTCCGGATATCGTTCCAGCTGTAAACCAGGATCCTGTGAATATAAATCTGCAAAACCAAAACTACTAGTTGCTCGTGTGGAAAATAGGGGCACCCAGAGTTTAGGTTAAAACAATAAACTCCAGGTCAGTCATGGGACAGGTGTGAGAACTAAAACAGTTGTAAATCTTTATTTTAAAGTTAGGTAAATCAAGGGACCACGCCGTATAACACGGAACGGTTTTCCTCCCAAGAATACCAGTGCATAAAACAAACAGCGCAATGCTAAATAAAGAAAAATGAAGCTATTATAAGACCCAGGTCCCATCACACCATGCAACGCAGCCGGAGGATAGGGTTTTCCCTTATAATAGCCAAACATGCTTGGTACGTTTTAAAAATCAAATCATTTGATACTATAATAAGTGTATAGTGTCAAAAAAAATTCAATCATAAATATCAATCATAGACGGCATGGGTACCATATATCATGTCGCCAAACTAGGCTCTACAAATAAAGCCGAAATACACGTATTGGAAAGTTGGATTTCCATCATGGTGGCTCCTGATTCGAAAGATCGATCGCGTAGTGCAATTCCCCCATGGCTTACGTCCCAGCAAGAGAAAACACCGTAATGCACATCCGCACCTTTGGGACCAGAGTATCACCGCGGCTTACGTCCTAGCGAGAGAAAACACCGCTTACTCGATACGTCCCTGAGCACTAAGCTCATCTCGGTCAACCGAATCCATGACACCACTAAGGTGCCCATCCACTAAAAAGCATACTGATCAAACCATCAGTTTACCACCATACCGGGATGTGAGGCTCGCGAATCAATGCTATACACAAAGCCATGCTGTATTAAAGCTACGCTTTGATCATCATCCACCAAACTTTGCTTTTCAACTAAAGTCTGGATCACTGCATCTCAGCATGCCACACTATCAATCCATATCGTACCACTGATTTCTGCCAATATATAACCTCTGAGCTCGTATGTCTCAGAGAAGGGCGTTAAGCAAGAGAATAAATTCCCCGCCGCCAAACAGATATATATTTAGCAGAGATCAACGAATACAATGTAAAGGAATACAATGTCAGACACACCATCCATTTACAAGTCCGTTCTAGGTCTGAACGAAACCGGAGGCACTTTCCTCGCATATCCTTCGATCTCCAAGTACGTCTGGACGACCACCAACTGTTCCCTCATCTTGGGTGTACAGCCCAATCAAGATCATCAGTAATCACCCAAACTATGTGAAGACTTTCGGTCTTCGACCACCGTCATCATCTTCGACTTATCGTCGAATCGTTTATTCAGAGTGGGTATAAACCCGGCCTTTCCGAACAACCCGCGTATATTAAAAACAAATGTTACACAAACACAACATACGTCTCATTCCAATTCATTAGTCACTAACCGTAAATCAGCAAGAGAGCAATTCCCCAAATATTAACCCCGAAGGCCGAAACCAACATCAGATCAATACCCAGGGAATCATTCTTCTTAGCTAACCTACAACTAGTTTCTAAATTTCAATTCTTAGGGAAAGGTTCCCATTAATTTTATCCAAGATAAATTCTTTAAAATTTATCCTTTAATCTTCTTGTGGATGTCATTTCAAACCAAATTATGGTTTTCCAAAATAGTCGGGATTAGCGAACCACACCGAAGTAATTATTTATTTTATTTCCCAATCCCAACCTATTCATCCCATGAAGAAAAACTGGTAATACTCCATATCTAATACCAGGGTGTTATCGGTAAAATTAATTACCATTCCACGTCCAAATCTAATTAAAATTTAACTATCGCTTTGGAGCAAAACTGGTGATACTCCATTCTCGATCTTTTCAATCTAATTAAAGATTCATTAAAACTCCACTTAGTTTTAATCTTTAACTGGGTTAAAGAATCAGTGTCATTTTAAAACACGGTTCACTATAAACCCAAAATCACATTACATTTCAATTCCAATTAAATATTATTTAATTGGTGCACTTCGTTAAATCTAAATAAAAAGATTTAATCTTTTCCTCAACTGGGTTGAAGAACAGCGTTAATGAAGACGCCATTCACAACAAACCCAAATCACATTTGATATTAAATACAAGGCTCTGAATAGAAAATATATCGGCTTATATTCAATATCAAATTCTACGACCAACAAATATCGTATTGGAAATAACGATATATATATCTATATCTTTCAAATTTCCATAACAACATCTGTATAATCACGAAATCCAACATCGAAATATTCCGAAGACAATTTCGATTCAAATCCATTCCAATGAAATCATTGGAAATTCTGGTTATTTTCGAAACCATTTCAAATCAAATTTATTTATTTAAAAATAAATAGAATTTTAATTCTAGTTCAAAACTAGTTCATTTCGATAAAAATCTATTTTTATCTTTTCAAATATGGGGTTTTTCATCCCAATTCTTCACAAATCATTTCTTATGATTTTACACAAATTATTACTATTTTAACTAATTTTATCAAGGCCCGTACTGTCGATTTCCATCAACGGCCATCGAACTGCACTTACAGTGACCTTTTCCAAATTTGATTTGGACATGATTCCAAATCCAACCGTTAGATTTCAAATTTCTAACATTCGTTAGAAAGCTCTTTTCGATACGAACCCAACAGTTCTGGCTTTAGGAGAATCCGACGGTTGGATCTCCCGCAATGTCCGTTCGAAGTCAATTGTCGAAATTCACGAACTGCCGCGGCGCGGCGCGTTCTATTCAGGCCATTATATATGTAATATATATATATATATATATATATATATATATATATATATCGTCGATTTCCTTTTTAAAACGAATTTTATAAATCATTTCAAATTTGTTTCAAAAACAATTTCAACCTTTATTTCAAATTCGAATCAAAATTTTATTTTCCCTTATAAATTCTTTTTACATTCACTTCTATTTGATTTCAATTCAAATCGATTTTAATTCTATTTCGATTCGTTTTCAATTCAATTCAGATTTGGTTTCTATTCGATTTAATTCAAATTCGTTTTCAATTCAATTCGAATTCGTTTTCTATTCAATTCAATTCGAATTCGTTTTCTATTCAATTCAAATTCGTTTTCTATTAAATTCAATTCAAATACGTTTTCTATTCAATTCGAATTCGTTTTCTATTTAATTCAAATTCTTTTCAAAATATCAGATTTTGAAATCACTTTCGATATTCATTATAAAATGACTAAAATCGATATTCATTATAAAATGAATAAAATCGATATAAATATCGTTCACGTCAAAATGGCGTCAATCTAATCAACACGGCTTCATATGTTTTTGTTTTCAAATATTCTATTTCAAATATTTCCTTTTCAAATATTTCTATTCAAATATTTCCTTTCAAATATTTCTATTCAAATATTTCTTTTCAAATATTTCTATTCAAATATTTCTTTTCAAATATTTCTATTCAAATATTGAATGAAGCCCAATCAAATACCATATAATGTTAATTATATGGATTTCCTACAACACATGTATACAATAACAACGATGAATAATCGACCATCGTCCAAAGTGCATTCTACACTGTATAAGCATCGAATATAAATATTTAACGCTCATAACAATCTGTCAATCAATCGACCGACATACAACTAAACAATCGGGATTAGTGTACGTCAAATATCATCCCAATACCCGTGTGGGGTTTCAAACAATCAAACACAGATTTTATTTGTGGAGTTGGGCGATGTGTAAAATTTATCGTCCCAATCAATATCAGTCAAATGTGTGTATATAAACAAATCGTCCGATTTGTTTATTTTTTTATTTCATTTCATATGCACGTTAAAAATTCTATTTTTAACTATAAATTATTTTATTTCAACTATATAAATGTTTTATTTCATTTCACATCACATCACACAATCAACTAAACATCAAAATCAAACAAACAAGCATACACGCCGTCCATGGTCTGTGGACGACGGGTGTCGGGTGCTACTAAACAACGTATGCATCCTAGTATATATATATATATATATATAACTAGAAAATTAAATTAAAGAGTGAGAAATTCTCACCGAATAGCTAATCCAACGCCGCGACTCTTCTTATGTAGAAATCTTCGTCGTTCTTGCCTCTAGTCACTTACATCATCCGTATCCACTACATATATAAAAATCGACTTTTTACTTCGCTATTCAATATATAAAAATCGAATTTTTTCTATGCTATTCAATATATAAAAATCGAATTTTTACTATGTTATTCAATATATAAAAATCGAATTTTTACTATGCTATTCAATATATAAAAATCGAATTTTTACTTTGCTATTCAGTATATAAAAATCGAATTTTTACTTCGCTATTCAATATATAAAAATCATATTTTTACTTTGCTATTCAATATATAAAAATCGAATTTTTTTTTCACTATTCAATATATAAAAATCGAATTTTTACTTTGCTATTCAATATATAAAAATCGAATTTTTACTTCACTATTCAATATATAAAAATCGAATTTTTACTTCACTATTCAATATATAAAAATCGGATTTTTACTTCGCTATTCAATATATAAAAATCATATTTTATAACGACACTTCTTACATGTAAAAATAGAATTTTTATCGCTACTTCTATAATGTAAAAATAGAATTTTTATCGCTACTTCTATAATGTAAAAATATAATTTTTATCGCTACTTCTATTTTGAAAGCAATTCTCTCGCTATTTCTAAAACCATGGTATTTTTATTTATAAGTTGAATATATAAAAATCGTATTTCTACATTATTAAAAATCGTATCTTTTCCTTATTAAAAATCATATTTTTCTTTCAACTTATTGTATATAAAAATCCCATATTTTATTATGCAAAGTTATTTATTTTAAATATTTCATTTTGAAATCAATGTTATTTACAAAAACAAAATCTTATATTTTTAGATGATGCTATCTATATAAAAATTTCATTTTTAATACCACTTTTTCATATATATATACATAAAAAAAACCAGAAGTTAAACAATGTTATTTAAATAAATAAAATAAAATAAATTCACCTTTTCTATTGTTAAAAACTGGAAGCCTGACATCGAACATTGCTCACCGCCTAGGGTTGGAGTTCACCGCCATTGGAGCGCGCCGGAAGATGATCGGCGGTGTCCCCACGAAGCGCCTCTGAGCCAGCTTCCACCTCGCCCCGTCGCCCCGTACTCGAACACGCCACCATGCCAGAAAATGGACTCGAATTTCGCGACTTTGAGATCGAAAATCCCTCGATTCTCACAACGATAAATGGTCAGGGCAGTAGGGATTTGAAGAGCAGAGAAAAGGCTTCGATTTTGTTTTAGTGTGGGGAGTTAATTCGTGGGATAAATTGGGGATCAAAAATGGGAGAACGGGGGTCATCGATTTCGGAAGGAGGCGGCTCCTTTGGGCTTTGACCGCGCAAGAAGAAAGTGAGGGCTTTGACCCCCCCATTTGACCAATACATATCATATATTTTATTATTTTAATGCTCTAATTTGTTTTATTTATTTATTTATTTTTCGAACCCCAAATCAAACCCAACGACTGTCGCCTCTGGCCAAATACCCCCATTCCGAACACAATGGGATATGTATCACAAGCTGATTCGACTGTTTCAATCAGTTTTCGTCAAAATCAACATATAACTCTATATATTGAATTTGAACGCGCATTTTAATTTACCGGGGTCACATACTAAGCCGAAAAATCCCAGAAATTTTTTTTCCAGCTTCGTATTGACGATACGGTCCTAACAAAACTAGTTTCGTCGAATTCTGAGACCGTTTGAAAAATGGCCATTTTCCAGTCGACTAAAATCAACAGAAAGTGGTCAAATGCGTTTTCTTTTGCCACGCTCACATATTGATTCGAAAAATTATGAAATTTGAAAACTAGCAATAATTTGACATCGCGGATCCAACAAAAGTGGTTTCGTCGAAATCCGAGGTCGTTTGCAAAAATTCCCATTTTTAAGGGCCTGAATTCCATAGCGACTATTCAGAATTTTCAACTGGACATATCTTTTGATTCCCGCTATGAAATTTTGATTTCTCGGACTTGTTGGAAAAATATTCTCGATTAGATCCTATTATTTTTGGTTTCACTAAAATCCGGTTTATTTTGCACCCGGTACATTCAATTGAAGTTTGAAATCGAATTATCGAACTACCGCGCCATTTTCAATTCCTTTAATAATTTAAAATAAATATTTATATTCTAACGACGATCTATATAAATATATTCGTTCGAATTCTATTCAAAATAAATTTCTCGTCGTTATTATTTAAAATAATTCATTTTAAATATCCAAAATTCGCTAAAATTGCCAAAATAAATTTTTTATATTGGCCCAGATTTTCGGGTTATTACAATCTCCCCCACTTAAAACTTTTCGTCCCCGAAAAGGAACAAAGTCGAAAGTGGTTTGATTAATCAACTCTACGTTCGATCTGGCCTTCATTCTCCAACTTTTCAGTTTTTGAGAATTTTCAAATTTTCAAAAATTTGGCAAACACCCTAAATTTTCGAAAAATTTCGCCATAACCTCCCCAACACTGGGAGCCACGGGAAAATCCCGAAATTGCCATATAGGCCTTCTGATCTCAAAAAGAAAAAGAAAAGGCCAAGCGGCTAGCCAATAGGCTCATAAAATCATCATCACCCAAACAAAACAGTAAATTATTAGTAAACATGTACCTATTTGTCAGGCAAACAAATTTTATTCTCTGCTCTAGCCTCCTTGCTATGACCTGTTCAATGTAAGTACATGTATATGCAAGCAAATGCGACCAATTTTCAATACAATTCAATATTCGATTCAATTAGGCTAAATAGTCCAAAATTATCAAATAAATAAACAAACAACACAAACATCAATCAATTAGTGAATTAGAGTTTCAAATTCATAATTTTGATATATAGTCAAAAATCACATTTTTGATGCCAAATCACAACAATAGGCCCTATCTAATTTTGGTTCTCACACTAGTCAATTGGAAATATATAGAAATCTCACCTTCGAAACACGAAAATAAATTCTAATGATGACGCGTCAATCATTAGAATCATGTCCGAGCGACTAGAGTGTGATTCTATATCTATCGAATATATTTGAGGCTTCAATACACGTGGATCAGACGTATACTACAATCTCTATATATTTGATTGTCCAAATCAATATAAATAAATAATCAAATACGTATAATTGATTTAAATTTTCAAAACAAAAATTCGTTTTCATTTCAAAAATATACTCTTCACACTCGTTCTAGGATATTACTGATCCCATCTCTAACGAGTCATCCCATTGGAGGTTACTAATCCAATATATGATGAATTCTTTCGTATGGTTCTAATGTGTCTTGTTCTCTGAGCTTTGTAAACCAAAGCTCTGATACCAACTGTGAAAACCCGTAACTCCCTCGGTGAGGAAAGCGCGGATAGTTCGAGAACAAGCCACAAAAGAACGCAGACGGAAGAACAATTCATTGTTAATTACAACAATTCCATCAGAATACAAGAATATACAGAGTATAAATGAATATTACACAGAAATATCAGAGATTTAAATACATAGCAGCGGAAAATAATACAATACACAACTAAAGGAGATATACGGATACAAATCTTTCCGGATATCGTTCCAGCTGTAAACCAGGATCCTGTGAATATAAATCTGCAAAACCAAAACTACTAGCTGCCCGTGTGGAAAATAGGGGCACCCAGAGTTTAGGTTAAAACAATAAACTCCAGGTCAGTCATGGGACTGGTGTGAGAACTAAAACAATTGTAAATCTTTATTTTAAAGTTAGGTAAATCAAGGGACCACGCCGTATAACACGGAACGGGTTTCCTCCCAAGAATACCAGTGCATAAAACAAATAGCGCAATGCTAAATAAAGAAAAATGAAGCTATTATAAGACCCAGGTCCCATCACACAATGCAACGCAGCCGGAGGATAGGTTTTTCCCTTATAATATACAAACATGCTTGGTACGTTTTAAAAATCAAATCATATGATACTATAATAAGTGTATAGTGTTAAATCAATTTCAATCATAAATATCAATCATAGACGGCATGGGTACCATATATCATGTCGCCATACTGGGCTCTACAAATAAAGCCGAAATACACGTATTGGAAAGTTGGATTTCCATCATGGTGGATCCTGATTCGAAAGATCGATCGCATAGTGCAATTCCCCACGACTTACGTCCCAGCAAGAGAAAACACCGTAATGCACATCCGCACCTTTGGGACCAGAGTATCACCGCGGCTTACGTCCCAGCAAGAGAAAACACCGCTTACTCTATACATCCATGAGCACTAAGCTCATCTCGGTCGACCAAATCCACGACACCACTAAGGTGCCCATCCACTAAAAAGCATACTGATCGAACCATCAGTTTACCACCATACGGGGATGTGAGGCTCGCGAATCAACGCTATACACAAAGCCATGATGTATTAAAGCTGCGCTTTGATCATCATCCACCAAACTTTGCCTTTCAACTAAAGTCTGGATCACTGCATCTCAGCATGCCACACTATCAATCCATATCGTACCACTGATTTCTGCCAATATATAACCTCTGAGCTCGTATGTCTCAGAGAAGGGCGTTAAGCAAGAGAATAAATTCCCCGCTGCCAAATAGATATATATTTAGCAGAGATCAACGAATACAATATAAAGGAATACAATGTCATACACACCATCCATTTACAAGTCCGTTCTAGGTCTGAACGAAACTGGAGGCACTTTCCTCGCATATCCGTCGATCTCCAAGTACGTCTGGACGACCAACAACTGATTCCCTCATCTTGGGTGTACAACCCAATCAAGATCATCAGTAATCACCCAAACGATGTGAAGACTTTCGGTCTTCGACCACCGTCATCATCTTCGACTTATCGTCGAATCGGTTATTCAGAGTGGGTATAAACCCGGCCTTTCCGAACAACACGTGTATATTAAAAACAAATGTTACACAAACACAACATACGCCTCATTCCAATTCATTAGTCACTAACCGTAAATCAGCAAGAGAGCAATTCCCCAAATATTAACCCGAAGGCCGAAACCAACATCAGATCAATACCCAGGGAATCATTCTTCTTAGCTAACCTACATCTAGTTTCTAAATTTCAATTCTTAGGGAAAGGTTCCCATTTATTTTATCCAAGATAAATTCTTTAAAATTTATCCGTTAATCTTCCTTTGGATGTAATTTCAAACCAAATTATGGTTTTCCAAACTAGTCGGGATTAGCGAACCACACCGTAGTAATTATTTATTTTATTTCCCAATCCCAACCTATTCATCCCATGAAGCAAAACTGGTAATACTCCATATCTAATACCACGGTGTTATCGGTAAAATTAATTACCATTCCACGTCCAAATCTAAAAAAAGATTTAACTATCGCTTTGGAGCAAAACTGGTGATACCCCATTCTCGATCTTTTCAATCTAATTAAAGATTCATTAAAACTCCATTTAGTTTTAATCTTTAACTGGGTTAAAGAATCAGTGTCATTTTAAAACACGGTTCACTATAAACCCAAAATCACATTACATTTCAATTCCAATTAAATATTATTTAGTTGGTGCACTTAGTTAAATCTAAAAAAAAAGATTTAATCTTTTATTCAACTGGGTCTAAGAACAGCGTTAATGAAGACGCCATTCACAACAAACCCAAATCACATTTGATATTAAATACAAGGCTCTGAATAGAAAATATATCGGCTTATATTCAATATCAAATTCTACGACCAACAAATATCGTATTGGAAATAACGATATATATATCTATATCTTTCAAATTTCCATAACAACATCTGTATAATCACGAAATCCAACATCGAAATATTCCGAAGACAATTTTGATTCAAATCCATTCCAATGAAATCATTGGAAATTCTGGTTATTTTCGAAACCATTTCAAATCAAATTTATTTATTTAAAAATAAATAGAATTTTAATTCTAGTTCAAAACTAGTTCATTTCGATAAAAAACTATTTTTATCTTTTCAAATATGGAGTTTTTCATCCCAATTCTTCACAAATCATTTCTTATGATTTTACACAAATTATTACTATTTTTAATAATTTTATCAAGGCCCGTACAGTCGATTTCCATCAACGGCCATCGAACTACACTTACAGCGACCTTTTCCAAATTTGATTTGGACATGATTCCAAATCCAACCATTAGATTTCAAATTTATAATATTCGTTAGAAAGCTCTTTTCGATACGAACCCAACGATTCCGGTTTTAGGAGAATCCGACGGTCGGATCTCCCGCAATGTCCGTTCGAAGTCAATGGTCGAAATTCACGAACTACCGCGGCGCGACGCGTTCTACTCAGGCCATTATATATATAATATATATATATATTATATATATTTCGTCGATTTCCTTTTTAAAACGAATTTTATAAATCATATCAAATTTGTTTCAAAAACAATTTCAACCTTTATTTCAAATTCGAATCAAAATTGAATTTTCCCTTATAAATTCTTTTTACATTCACTTCTATTTGATTTCAATTCAAATCGATTTTAATTCTATTTTGACTCGTTTTTAATTCAATTCAGATTTGTTTTCTATTCGATTTAATTCAAATTCGTTTTCAATTCAATTCGAATTCGTTTTCTATTCAATTCAATTCGAATTCGTTTTCTATTCAATTCAAATTTGTTTTCTATTAAATTCAATTCAAATTCGTTTTCTATTCAATTCGAATTCGTTTTCTATTCAATTCAAATTCTTTTCAAAATATCAGATTTTGAAATCACTTTCGATATTCATTATAAAATGACTAAAATCGATATTCATTATAAAATAAATAAAATCGATATAAATATCTTTCACGTCAAAATGGCGTCAATCTAATCAACACGGCTTCATATATTTTTGTTTTCAAATATTCTATTTCAAATATTTCCTTTTCAAATATTTCTATTCAAATATTTCCTTTCAAATATTTCTATTCAAATATTTCTTTTCAAATATTTCTATTCAAATATTTCTTTTCAAATATTTCTATTCAAATATTGAATGAAGCCCAATCAAATACCATATAATGTTAATTATATGGATTTCCTACAACACATGTATACAATAACAACGATGAATAATCGACCATCATCCATAGTGCATTATACACTGTATAAGCATCGAATATAAATATTTAACGCTCATAACAGTCTGTCAATCAATCGACCGACATACAACTAAACAATCGGGATTAGTGTATGTCAAATATCATCCCAATACCCGTGTGGGGTTTCAAACAGTCAAACATAGGTTTTATTTGTGGAGTTGGGCGATGTGTAAAATTTATCGTCCCAATCAATATCAGTCAAATGTGTGTATATAAACAAATCGTCCGATTTGTTTATTTTTTTATTTCATTTAATATACACGTTAAAAATTCTATTTTTAACTATAAAATATTTCCACCATAAAATATTTTATTTCAACTATATATATGTTTTATTTCATTTCACATCACATCACACAATCAACTACACATCAAAATCAAACAAACAAGCATACAAGCCGTCCACGGTCTGTGGACGACGGGTGTCGGGTGCTACTAAATACCGTCTGCATCCTAGTATATATATATATATATAACTATAAAATTAAATTAAAGAGTGAGAAATTCTCACCGAATAGCTAATCCAACGCCGCGACTCTTCTTATGTAGAAATCTTCGCCGTTCTTGCCTCTTGTCACTTACATCATCCGTATCCACTACATATATAAAAATCGACTTTTTACTTCGCTATTCAATATATAAAAATCGAATTTTTTCTATGCCATTCAATATATAAAAATCGAATTTTTACTATGCTATTCAATATATAAAAACCGAATTTTTACTACGCTATTCAATATATAAAAATCGAATTTTTACTTTGCTATTCAATATATAAAAATCAAATTTTTACTTCGCTATTCAATATATAAAAATCATATTTTTACTTTGCTATTCAATATATAAAAATCGAATTTTTACTTCACTATTCAATATATAAAAATCGAATTTTTACTTCGCTATTCAATATATAAAAATCGAATTTTTACTTCACTATTCAATAAATAAAAATCGAATTTTTACTTCACTACTCAATATATAAAAATCGAATTTTTACTTCGCTATTCAATATATAAAAATCATATTTTATAACGACACTTCATACATGTAAAAATAGAATATTTATCGCTACTTCTATAATGTACAAATAGAATTTTTATCGCTACTTCTATAATGTAAAAATAGAATTTTTATCGCTACTTCTATTTTGAAAGCAATTCTCTCGCTATTTCTAAAACCATGGTATTTTTATTTTTAAGTTGAATATATGAAAATCATATTTTTACATTATTAAAAATCGTATCTTTTCCTTATTAAAAATCGTATTTTTCTTTCAACTTATTATATAAATAAATCCAATATTTTATTATGCAAAGTTATTTATTTTAAATATTTCATTTTGAAATCAATGTTATTTACAAAAACAAAATCTTATATTTTTAGACGATGCTATCTATATAAAAATTTCATTTTTAAAACCACTTTTTCATATATATATATACATATATATATATACATAAAAAAAACCAGAAGTTAAACAATGTTATTTAAGTAAATAAAATAAAATAAATTCACCTTTTCTATTGTTAAAAACTGGAAGCCTGACATCGAACAGTGCTCACCGCCTAGGGTTGGAGTTCACCGCCATTGGAGCGCGCCGGAAGATGATCGGCGGTGTCCCCACGAAGTGCCTCTGAGCCAGCTTCCACCTCGCCCCGTCGAGCCGTACTCGAACACGCCACCATGCCAGAAAATGGACTCGAATTTCGCGACTTTGAGGTCGAAAATCCCTCGATTCTCACAACGATAAATGGTCAGGGCGGTAGGGATTTGAAGAGCAGAGAAAAGGCTTCGATTTTGTTTTAGTGTGGGGAGTTAATTCGTTTTGATTTGGGATAAGTTGGGGATCAAAAATGGGAGAACGGGGTCATCGATTTCGGAAGGTGGCGGCTGCTTTGGGCTTTGATCGCGCAAGAAGAAAGTGAGGGCTTTGACCCCCCCCATTTGACCAATACATATCATATATTTTATTATTTTAATCCTCTAATTTGTTTTATTTATTTATTTATTTATTTTTCGAAACCGAAATCAAACCCAACGACTATCGCCTCTAGCCAAATACCCCCATTCCGAACACAATGGGATATGTATCACAAGCTGATTCGATTGTTTCGATCAGTTTTCGTCAAAATCAACATATAACTCTATATATTGAATTTGAATGCGCATTTCAATTTACCGGGGTTACATACTAACCCGAAAAATCCCAGAAAAATATTTTCTAGCTTCGTATTGACGATACGGTCCTAACAAAACTAGTTTCGTCGAATTCTGAGACCGTTTGAAAAATAGCCATTTTCCAATCGATTAAAATCAACTTAAAGTGGTCAAATGCGTTTTCTTTTGCCACGCTCACATATTGATTCGAAAAATTATGAAATTTGAAACCTAGCAATAATCTGACATCGCGGATCCAACAAAAGTGGTTTTGTCGAAATCCGAGGTCGTTTGCAAAAATTCCCATTTTTAAGGGCCTGAATTCCATAGCGACTATTCAGAATTTTCAACTGGACATATCTTTTGATTCCCGCTATGAAATTTTGAATTCTCGGATTTGTTGGAAAGATATTCTCGATTAGACCCTATTATTTTTTGTTTCACTAAAATCCGGTTTATTTTGCACCCGGTACATTCAATTGAAGTTTGAAATCGAATTATTGAACTACCGCGCCATTTTCAATTCCTTTTATAATTTAAAATAAATATTTTTATTCTAACGACGATCTATATAAATATATTCATTCGAATTCTATTCAAAATAAATTTCTCGTCGTTATTATTTAAAATAATTTATTTTAAATATCCAAAATTCCTAAAATTGCCAAAATAAAATTTTTAAATTGGCCCAGATTTCCAGGTTATTACAATCTCCCCCATTTAAAACTTTTCGTCCCCGAATAGGAACAAAGTCAAAAGTCGTTTGATTAATCAACTCTACGTTCGATCTAGCTTTCATTCTCCAACTTTTCAGTTTTTGAGAATTTTCAAATTTTCAAAAATTTGGCTAACACCCTAAATTTTCGAAAAATTTCGCCATAACCTCCCCTACGCCGGGAGCCACGGGAAAATCCCGAAATTGCCATATAGGCCTTCTGATCTCAAAAAGAAAAAGAAAAAGCCAAGCGGCTAATAGGCTCATAAAATCATAATCACCTAAACAAAACAGTAAATTATTAGTAAACATGTACCTATTTGTTGGGCAAACAAATTTTATTCTCTGCTCTAGCCTCCTTGCTATGACCTGTTCAATGTAAGTACATGTATATGTAAGCAAATGCGACCAATTTTCAATACAATTCAATATTTGATTCAATTAGGCTAAATAGTTCAAAATTATCAAATAAATAAACAAACAACACAAACATCAATCAATTAGTGAATTAGAGTTTCAAATTAATAATTTTGATATATAGTCAAAAATTACATTTTTGATGCCAAATCACAACAATAGGCCCTATCTAATTTTGGTTCTCACACCAGTCAATTGGAAATATATAGAAATCTCACCTTCGAAACACGAAAATAAATTCTAATGATGACGCGTCAATCATTAGAATCATGTCCGAGCGACTAGAGTGTGATTCTATATCTATCGAATATATTTGAGGCTTCAATACACGTGGATCAGGCGTATACTAAAATCTCTATATATTTGATTGTCCAAATCAATATAAATAAATAATCAAATACGTATAATTGATTTAAATTTTCAAAACAAAAATTCGCTTTCATTTCAAAAATATACTCTTCACACTCGTTTTAGGATATTACTGATCCCATCTCTAACGAGTCATCCCATTGGATGTTACTAATCCAATATCTGATGAATTCTTTCGTATGGTTCTAATGTGTCTTGTTCTCTGAGCTTTGTGAACCAAAGCCCTGATACCAACTGTGAAAACCCGTAACTCCCCCGGTGTGGAAAGCGCGGATAGTTCGATAACAAGCCACAAAAGAACGCAGACGGAAGAACATTTCATTGTTAATTACAACAATTCCATCAGAATACAAGAATATACAGAGTATAAATGAATATTACACAGAAATATCAGAGATTTAAATTACATTTAAATACATAGCAGCGGAAAATAATACAATACACAACTGAAGGAGATATACGAATACAAAGCTTTCCGGATATCGTTCCAGCTGTAAACCAGGATCTTGTGAATATAAATCTACAAAACCAAAACTACTAGCTGCCCGTGTGGAAAATAGCGGCACCCAGAGTTTAGGTTAAAACAATAAACTACAGGTCAGTCATGGGACTGGTGTGAGAACTAAAACAGTTGTAAATATTTATTTTAAAGTTAGGTAAATCAAGGGACCACGCCGTATAACACGAAAAGGGTTTCCTCCCAAGAATACCAGTGCATAAACCAAACAGTGCAATGCTAAATAAAGAAAAATGAAGCTATTATAAGACCCAGGTCCCATCACACAATGCAACGCAGTCGGAGGATAGGGTTTTCCCTTATAATAGCCAAACATGCTTGGTACGTTTTAAAAATCAAATCATTTGATACTATAATAAGTGTATAGTGTCAAAACAATTTCAATCATAAATATCAATCATAGACGACATGGGTACCATATATCATGTCGCCATACTAGGCTCTACAAATAAAGCCGAAATACACGTATTGGAAAGTTGGATTTCCATCATGGTGGCTCCTGATTCGAAAGATCGATCGCGTAGTGCAATTCCCCACGGCTTACGTCCCAGCAAGAGAAAACACCGTAATGCACATCCGCACCTTTGGGACCAGAGTATCACCGCGGCTTACATCCCAGCGAGAGAAAACACCGCTTACTCTATACGTCCCTGAGCACTAAGCTCATCTCGGTCGACTGAATCCACGACACCACTAAGGTGCCCATCCACTAAAAAGCATATTGATCAAACCATCAATTTACCACTATACCAGGATGTGAGGCTCGCGAATCAACGCTATACACAAAGCCATGTTGTATTAAAGCTGCGCTTTGATCATCATCCACCAAACTTTGCTTTTCAACTAAAGTCTGGATCACTGGATCTCAACATGCCACACTATCAATCCATATCGTACCACTGATTTCTGCCAATATATAACCTTTGAGCTCGTATGTCTCAAAGAAGGGCGTTAAGCAAGAGAATAAATTCCCCGCCGCCAAACAGATATATATTTAGCAGAGATCAACGAATACAATATAAAGGAATACAATGTCAGACACACCATCCATTTACAAGTCCATTCTAGGTCTGAACGAAACTGGAGGCACTTTCCTCGCATATACGTCGATCTCCAAGTACGTCTGGACGACCACCAACTGATTCCCTCATCTTGGGTGTACAGCCCAATCAAGATCATCAGTAATCACCCAAACGATGTGAAGACTTTCGGTCTTCGACCACCGTCATCATCTTCGACTTATCGTCGAATCGGTTATTCAGAATGGGTATAAACCCGGCCGAACAACCCGCGTATATTAAAAACAAATGTTACACAAACACAACATACGCCTCATTCCAATTCATTAGTCACTAACCGTAAATCAGCAAGAGAGCAATTCCCCAAATATTAACCCCGAAGGCCGAAACCAACATCAGATCAACACCCAGGGAATCATTCTTCTTAGCTAACCTACATCTAGTTTCTAAATTTCAATTCTTAGGGAAAGGTTCCCATTAATTTTATCCAAGATAAATTCTTTAAAATTTATCCGTTAATCTTCCTTTGGATGTAATTTCAAACCAAATTATGGTTTTCCAAACTAGTCGGGATTAGCGAACCACACCGAAGTAATTATTTATTTTATTTCCCAATCCCAACCTATTCATCCCATGAAGCAAAACTGGTAATACTCCATATCTAATACCACGGTGTTATCGGTAAAATTAATTACCATTCCACGTCCAAATCTAATTAAAGATTTAACTATCGCTTTGGAGCAAAACTGGTGATACTCCATTCTCGATATTTTCAATCTAATTAAAGATTCATTAAAACTCCACTTAGTTTTAATCTTTAACTGGGTTAAAGAATCAGTGTCATTTTAAAACACAGTTCACTATAAACCCAAAATCACATTACATTTCAATTCCAATTAAATATTATTTAATTGGCGCACTTCGTTAAATCTAAATAAAAAGATTTAATCTTTTCTTCAACTGGTTTAAGAACAGCGTTAATGAAGACGCCATTCACAACAAGCCGAAATCACATTTAATATTAAATACAAGGCTTTGAGTAGAAAATATATCGGCTTATATTCAATATCAAATTCTACGACCTACAAATATCGTATTGGAAATAACGATATATATATCTATATCTTTCAAATTTCCATAACAACATCTGTATAATCACGAAATCCAACATCGAAATATTCCGAAGACAATTTCGATTCAAATCCATTCCAATGAAATCATTGGAAATTCTGGTTATTTTCGAAACCATTTCAAATCAAATTTATTTATTTAAAAATAAATAGAATTTTAATTCTAGTTCAAAACTAGTTCATTTCGATAAAAAATCTATTTTTATCTTTTCAAATACGGAGTTTTTCATCCCAATTCTTCACAAATCATTTCTTATGATTTTACACAAATTATTACTATTTTTAATAATTTTATCAAGGCCCGTACAGTCGATTTCCATCAACGGCCATCGAACTGCACTTACAGCGACCTTTTCCAAATTTGATTTGGACATGATTCCAAATCCAACCGTTAGATTTCAAATTTCTACTATTCGTTAGAAAGCTCTTTTCGATACGAACCCAACGGTTCCGATTTTAGGAGAATCCGACGGTCGGATCTCCCGCAATGTCCGTTTGAAATCAATGGTCGAAATTCACAAACTGCCGCGGCGCGGCGCGTACTATTCACGCCATTATATATAATATATATATATATTATATATTTCGTCTATTTCCTTTTTAAAACGAATTTTATAAATCATTTCAAATTTGTTTCAAAAACAATTTCAACCTTTATTTCAAATTCGAATCAAAATTGAATTTTCCCTTATAAATTCTTTTTACATTCACTTCTATTTGATTTCAATTCAAATCGATTTTAATTCTATTTCGATTCGTTTTCAATTCAATTCAGATTTGTTTTCTATTCGATTTAATTCAAAGTCGTTTTCAGTTCGAATTCGTTTTCTATTCAGTTCAATTCGAATTCGTTTTCTATTCAATTCAAATTCGTTTTCTATTAAATTCAATTCAAATTCGCTTTCTATTCAATTCGAATTCGTTTTCTATTCAATTCAAATTCTTTTCAAAATATCAGATTTTGAAATCACTTTCGATATTCATTATAAAATGACTAAAATCGATATTCATTATAAAATGAATAAAATCGATATAAATATCATTCACGTAATGGCGTCAATCTAATCAACACGGCTTCATATATTTTTGTTTTCAAATATTCTATTTCAAATATTTCCTTTTCAAATATTTCTATTCAAATATTTCCTTTCAAATATTTCAATTCAAATATTTCTTTTCAAATATTTCTATTCAAATATTTCTTTTCAAATATTTCTATTCAAATATTGAATGAAGCCCAATAAAATACCATATAATGTTAATTATATGGATTTCCTACAACACATGTATACAATAACAACGATGAATAATCGACCATCATCCAAAGGGCATTCTACACTGTATAAGCATCGAATATAAATATTTAACGCTCATAACAGTCTGTCAATCAATCGACCAACATACAACTAAACAATCGGGATTAATGTACATCAAATATCATCTCAATACCCGTGTGGGGTTTCAAACAATGAAACACAGATTTAATTTGTGGAGTTGGGCGATGTGTAAAATTTATCGTTCCAATCAATATCAGTCAAATGTGTGTATATAAACAAATCGTCTGATTTGTTTATTTTTTTATTTCATTTCATATAAACGTTAAAAAATCTATTTTTAACTATAAAATATTTCCACTATAAAATATTTTATTTCAACTATATAAATGTTTTATTTCATTTCACATCACATCACACAATCAACTACACGTCAAAATCAAACAAACAAGCATACAAGCCGTCCATGGTCTGTGGACGACGGGTGTCGGGTGCTACTAAACACCGTCTGCATCCTAGTATATATATATAACTAGAAAATTAAATTAAAGAGTGAGAAATTCTCACCGAATAGCTAATCCAACGCCGCGACTATTCTTATGTAGAAATCTTCGCCATTCTTACCTCTTGTCACTTACATCATCCGTATCCACTACATTTATAAAAATCGACTTTTTACTTCGCTATTCAATATATAAAAATCGAATTTTTTCTATGCTATTCAATATATAAAAATCGAATTTTTACTTTGCTATTCAATATATAAAAATCGAATTTTTACTTCGCTATTCAATATATAAAAATCATATTTTTACTTTGCTATTCAATATATAAAATTCGAATTTTTACTTCACTATTCAATATATAAAAATCGAATTTTTACTTTGCTATTCAATATATAAAAATCGAATTTTTACTTCACTATTCAATATATAAAAATCGAATTTCTACTTCACTATTCAATATATAAAAATCGAAATTTTACTTCGCTATTCAATATATAAAAATCATATTTTATAACGACACTTCATACATGTAAAAATAGAATTTTAATCGCTACTTCTATAATGTAAAAATAGAATTTTTATCGCTACTTCTATAATGTAAAAATAGAATTTTTATCGCTACTTCTATTTTGAAAGCAATTCTCTCGCTATTTCTATAACCATGGTATTTTTATTTCTAAGTTGAATATATAAAAATCATATTTTTACATTATTAAAAATCGTATCTTTTCCTTATTAAAAATCATATTTTTCTTTCAACTTATTATATATAAAAATCCCATATTTTATTATGCAAAGTTATTTATTTTAAATATTTCATTTTGAAATCAATGTTATTTACAAAAACAAAATCTTATATTTTTAGACGATGCTATCTATATAAAAATTTCATTTTTAAAACCACTTTTTCATATATATATATATATATATATATATATATATATATACATAAAAAAACCAGAAGTTAAACAATGTTATTTAAATAAATAAAATAAAATAAATTTACCTTTTTTATTGTTAAAAACTGGAAGCCTGACATCGAACAGTGCTCACCGCCTAGGGTTGGAGTTCACCGCCATTGGAGCGCGCCGGAAGAAGATCGGCGGTGTCCCCACGAAGCGCCTCTGAGCCAGCTTCCACCTCGCCCCGTCGCGCCGTACTCGAACGCGCCACCATGCCAGAAAACGGACTCGAATTTCGCGACTTTGAGGTCGAAAATCCCTCGATTCTCACAACGATAAATGGTCAGGGCGGTAGGGATTTGAAGAGCAGAGAAAAGGCTTCGATTTTGTTTTAGTGTGGGGAGTTAATTCGTTTTGATTTGGGATAAATTGGGGATCAAAAATGGGAGAACGGGGTCATCGATTTCGGAAGGTGGCGGCTGCTTTGGGCTTTGACCGCGCAAGAAGAAAGTGAGGGCTTTGACCCCCCCATTTGACCAATACATATCATATATTTTATTATTTTAATCCTCTAATTTGTTTTATTTATTTATTTATTTTTCGAACCCCAAATCAAACCTAACGATTGTCGCCTCTAGCCAAATACCCCCATTCCGAACACAATGGGATATGTATCACAAGCTGATTCGACTGTTTCGATCAGTTTTCGTCAAAATCAACATATGACTCTATATATTGAATTTGAACGCGTATTTCAATTTACCGAGGTCACATACTAACCCGAAAAATCCCAGAAAAATATTTTCTAGCTTCGTATTGACGATACGGTCCTAACAAAACTAGTTTCGTCAAATTCTGAGACCGTTTGAAAATGGCCATTTTCCAGTCGATTAAAATCTACTAAAAGTGGTCAAACGCGTTTTCTTTTACCACGCTCACATATTGATTCGAAAAATTATGAAATTTGAAACCTAGCAATAATTTGACATCGCGGATCCAACAAAAGTGGTTTCGTCGAAATCCGAGGTCGTTTGCAAAAATTCCCATTTTTAAGGGCCTGAATTCCATCGCGACTATTCAGAATTTTCAACTGGACATATCTTTTGATTCTCGCTATGAAATTTTGATTTCTCGGATTTTTTGGAAAGACATTCTCGATTAGATCCTATTATTTTTTGTTTCACTAAAATCCGGTTGATTTTGCAACCGGTACATTCAATTGAAGTTTGAAATCGAATTATCGAACTACCGCGCCATTTTCAATTCCTTTTATAATTTAAAATAAATATTTATATTCTAACGACGATCTATATAAATATATTCGTTCGAATTATATTCAAAATAAATTTCTCGTCGTTATTATTTAAAATAATTCATTTTAAATATCCAAAATTCGCTAAAATTGCCAAAATAAATTTTTTAAATTGGCCCAGATTTCCGGGTTATTACACGAGGAGATGCAGCCATTGACAATTCCTGATCATGCCCAAGTGGAGTGGATATGGTAGCGGCAGTTGACGTTCTTGCTTGGTGATGGGTATTTGGAACCATTTGAAGGAGCGGTAAATAGAGAACGGGGAAGGGAGTAATTTGTCTGGGCTGTTAACTATTTTTTACCCACGTAATTAAGTTACTAAATAAAGTAATTAATTTGAATTAAAAATATTATTAAGGGATTGTTTAGCTTATATAATACCATAATTAGTGTTTTTAATTAGTAGTTAAGGAAATAGAACATGTTATAATTAAAATGTGGATTGTTGCAGGGACGTGCTGTTTTCGGATGATGTTTGAAGATTTGGGATGAAGTGTTGAACCACGTAAAGTGAGAAACGGAATAGAATTAACCAATCAGCCTTATTAAACATAATTAAGTAATTAGTTTATATTAAATTATAATTAATAGATGGTTATAATTAATCAAAGCATATATAAAAATGATTTTTAATTCCTGCAGAATTAACATGGAAACAACGTGAAGAGGAGTGTTTGATAAAAGCAACTTTTTGGTGAAGGAAACCGTTATGATTCGACCCGTATAAATTAATAGTGTAATTTGTTAACTAATTAATTATTAATTAAAAAAATTATTTTAATTAAAGAGTGTGTAACAACCCGGAAAATCAGAACCAATTAATTTTTTTTATTTTGGCTATTTCAGTAAATTTGGAATAGTTAAAATAATTTATTTTAAATAATAATGATTATAAATTTATTTAAATCAAGGGTAGAGCTTGCTGATGAAGATGGCGAAGGATCTTTTATTTTTATCTTTTTATTTTCTTCTTGAGACAATGAGACAGTATTGAGTATTGATGTAATTTTGGGAGATTGAGATTTTATTTCTTTCCCTGTTTTAGACATCTATTTTGCTAAGTGTATCCTGTACTGCGTACTCTGATGTTCTGTGATGACGTTTTGTGATGACATTTCCATTTCCGTTGTAATGATTTATATGTTCTACTATTATCTGAGATTTGTTATTGTTTTAATTATGTTATGCTCCCATGATTATCCTTACTTTCGTACCATGGAAGTTTGGGTCGTCACATTTGGTATCAGAGTTGCGCAAAGGAAGCGTGGTGGGCCCATAACCCACAGGTCGCAGGATCATGTGACGACCCAACAATAAAATTTATTTTATTTAATTCCAATCAAATATTAATTAAATGGATTTTTATTCTAGGTAATAACTAGTTCATTTTTGATAAAAATATATTTTTATCTTTATAAAATTGGAATTTTCATCCAAATTCTTTCCAAATCGTTTATTATGATTTTATACATTTTTTCCATATTTTTAGTAATTTTATAAAGGTCCGTACAGTCGGTTTCCAATAACGGTCACTGAACTGCATCCATAGCGACCTTTTTCAAATTGGACCTAACATGAATGACATTTTGTATTAACATGACAATTCTAATAAATGACATTTTTATGTCATAGCATGATCCTAAACAAAATGTTATTTTTATCAAGTCATTTCTAACGAAAATGTTATTTTTATTAGAATTGTCATGTTAATATAAAATGTCATTCATGTTAGGATAAAAAAGGTGAGGTGCTCGCATATCCGGTCGATCTCCAAGTACGTTTGGACGATCACCACTTATTACCTTGTCTTGGGTGGCCACCCAATCAGGACATCAGTAACCATCCAAATGATGTGAAGATCTCCGATCTTCAACCACCATCTTCATCTTGGACTTTTAATCGTCGTAGTAATTATTCAGAATGGGTTAAACCCGGTCTTTCCGAATAACTCGCGTATTTTATAATCAATAATAAAGTGCTATATAAACACATCAGGCCCATTCGACTGTTTCAGTCAGTTTTCATTCCAATTAAAATATAAAACATTCAATATTTGATTTGAACGTACATTTCAATTTTCCGGGGCCACATACTGATTCTAAAAATTCCCGAAAAATAAATCTAGCTATGTTTTGACGATGCGGTCCGAACAAAACTAGTTTCGACGATGACACGACCCGAACTTCCCCGTGAAGGCAAGCACGGATTGCGTTGAGGACAAGACATAACAGAACGCAGACGAAAGAACATTTCCTTGTTTATTACAACAATTCCATCAGAATACAAGAATATACAGAGTATAAATGAATAAATTACATTCGATAAATATCAGAGACTACAATAAATTACATAGCAGCGGAAAAACAATATAAAACACAACTGAAAGTAATACACAGATACAGAGCTTTCCGAGCATCGTTCCAGCTGTAAATCAGGATCTTGTGAATATAAATCTGTAAAACCAAAACTACTAGCTACCCGTGTGGAAAATAGGGGCACCCAGAGTTTAGGTTAAAACAATAAACTCCAGGTCAGTTATGTGACTGGTGTGAGAACTAAAACAGTTATTAATCTTTATTTTAAAGTTTGGTAAATCAAGGGACCACGCCGTATAACACAGAACGGGTTTCCTCCCAAGAATAACAGTGCATAAAACAAACAGCGCAATGCTAAATAAAGAAAAATGAAGCTGTTATAAGACCCAGGTCCCATCACACAATGCAACGCAAGCCGGAGGATAGGGTTTTAACCTTATAATAGCCAAAGCAAGCTTGATACGTTTACAACACATTATTTGATATTACTATAAGTGTATAGTGTCAAAACAATTTCAATCATAAGTATCAATCATAGGCGGCATAGCTACCATCTACTATGTCTCCATACTAGGTTCTACAAATAAAACCGCAATATCACGTATTGGAAATCGGATTCCGTCATGAGTCGAGGCAAGGGGCAAGCTCCTCTCCGATTCGAGACACTCTAGCAAATGCCTCCGGACCGCACACAGCAATCCCTTGGATCCTCCAAGGCCAGTCCTCTCTTACTTTTGAGGATTAGTTATTCCTGAACACACGCTTCCCGGTCCTAACAGACCTGATATCGAGGCGCCTCATCCAACAACCACATAGGTGAAAAGTATACAAATGTCAGCCAGTTTAAGCACTGACACCACCTATAGATAGAAAGAAACGTCGTGCACTCCTTGGGTCCTTATCCCGTTTTTGACTCATACCGAGGTGTGAGGCTCGCGAATTCACGCTATACACAAAGCTACGCCACACAGGCCGTGCTTTGATCATCAACCACAAGACTTTGCTTTTCAACAGAAGCCTTGATCAATTGCCACTTACGCGTGCCACACTGGCAATTCACTCCATGCGACTGATGTCTATCGATATACAACCTCTGAGCTCGTATGTCTCAGAGAAGGGCGTTAAGCAAGAGAACAAATTCTCCGCCGCCAAACAGATGTATATTTAATAGAGATCAATCAACACAGAATAAAATCCAATGTCAGACACACAATCCATTAACAAGTTCGTTATGGGTCCGAACGAAACCGGAGGCACTTTCCTCGCATATCCATCCATCTCCAAGTACGTCTGGACGATCACCAACTGATTCCCTCATCTTGGGTGTACAGCCCAATCAAGATCATCAGTAATCACCCAAACGATGTGAAGACTTCCGGTCTTCAACCACCATCTTCATCTTCGACATATCGCCGAATCGGTTATTCAGAATGGGTATAAACCCGGCCTTTCTGAATAACCCACGTATATAATAAACACGTGTTACACAAACACAACAAATGCCTCATTCCAATTCAGAATATTCTTTTCTTCACAAAATCACATTCTTAGGGAAAGGTTCCCATTAATTTTATCAAAGATAAATTCTTCTAAATTTATTCTTTAATCTTCCTTTGGATATCATTTCAAACCATATCATGGTTTTCAAATCTAGTCGGGATTAGCGAACCACACCAAAGTAATTATTTATTCTGTTTCCTAATCCCAACCTATTTATCCCCTGGAGCAAAACTGGTAATACTCCATCTCTAACACCACGGTGTAATCGGTAAAATTAATTACCATTTCACGTCCAAATCTAATTAAAGATTTAACTGTCGCTTTGGAGCAAAACTGGTGGTACTCCATTCTCGATCACCTTTCAGATTTGATAATTTAAATTATCAATTCATATTTAAATCTAATTAAAGATTCATTAAAACTCCACTTAGTTTAATCTTTTCAAAAATCAATATCCTATCTTTAACTGGGTTAAAGAACCAATGTCATCTAAAACACGATTCACGATAAACCCAAAACACATTTGATATTAAATACAAGGCTCTGAATAGAAAATATATCGACTTATATTCAATATCAAATTCTACGACCAACAAATATCATATTGGAAATAACGATAAACCAATATGCTAAGTTTGGTTTTATGCATGTTTTTGAGGCCTAAAAATGTAATATGCAAGTATATGAACATATGTACATTTCATATGCCACCATGTTAAACTTGTGGCTTCAACACCTTAATGTCATGATTATGCCAAGTTCCCTCTTTCTATCCTTTATGCGCTATTGCGATATGTAAGCGATGAGATTGCGTTTGGGGTTGGGTAAACTTAAAAGACATAAAAATATAAGATTGGGAATTTACCTATTAAGTTAGGTCTACCCATTGGGAATTTACCTATTAAGTTAAGTCTACCCAAATTCTTGAAAACTTGTAACATATTTTGGAAACATGATGGACATGACACTTAGAAAATATAAGTATGACCAACTCGAGGTTGGGTTGAGTTTGTAGCGTAAAACTACCCGGAACCGACCGGCTTAACTAGTTGCTACAAACAATAGGACCCAATGTGAGAAGTTGGTCATGTTGTACCTTGAACCCGAGGTTAGACCATGTTAGGGTGTAAAGCTACCCGGACCCGCCCGGCTTAACTAGTAACCACAACAAGGTCTAATGTGAGTGGTTAAGGCACATTAAATTAATTAATGCCTCGTGATTAGGGTTAAGTCATGGTCCACTTAATACTTAACCAATTTGGGCTTGGTAGATTAATCAGGGTTAAGTCGTGAACTCATCGTTACACTTAACCAAGTTAATCCATGATTAGCAAGAGGGTTAAACCGTACTTAACCCACTAGAAAATCCTAGCAATGGGGGTCCACTCCAGCAGTAATCCCAAGTTTGTATCATTATGACCCTAGGGACTAGGCTAGGGTGGGGCCACGATTACTGGACTTGAGGTAAGTGACCAAAAACGACGGCAGAGTGGTACGCCGGTGTAGTTCCGGGCGGACTATGGTCGTGCACATAGTCCGAAGCCGGGGAAAGCATGCACGGGTACCAGTAGATCGAGACTGTGCACTTATGTTTATGGTGTTCAGGGGTTGACACCCTAGGGCTTGATACACCCGACGGGAGACCCTGCACAGTCTGACTACAATTATGTTTGGGCCGTATTGACACCAACACGTGACGAGTTAGGCTTATAGGGAGCCGATCGACTAGACCGTTTGGTTGGACCACGTATTAGGGTCACTTCATGTTATTGGGCCAAAGCTTGGGCCAAGGGATCAATACTTGTTTATTCAAGTCATGTTAGTTTGCTAGTACACCTGTGGTGCAAAAACCTTAAACCTGATTATGCGATGACACCTTTATCTACCTTGTTAGTTAATCATCATGCTAGTATGTTGTTATCCTTATGTTCATCCCTGCTTCTCATGCCAGTTAACTTTATCAGTTTACATTGATTGTAGTAGGGCTTACTCAGTCTTTTTGACTGACCTGTTTTCCTTTCGCCTCTTTTCTTCCGTTTCCCCCCCCCCAAGGTTCTCAGGGTGGGAATATTGGAGCTTAGCTTGGATTTCTGATCGCTTACTTGTGGGATTTTAGCTCATGTACGGTTGGACATGAAGCTAGCTATGGTTATCACTTATTTTGTGGATAGTACTTATGTATTTCGGTTTTTCAGTTGATGTTGTTTTTATCTAGACTTGTTTATTTGGAAAGTTGACATTATGTTGTACCAGACTTGTTTTGAAATGGTTTGAAATCTTCCGCTGTTTTATCTATGTTATTTACTCTGTTTACATATATATATATATGTTCTTGTTCTGCCTTGATATATCATTATGCATGTTTACCTGATTCAAACGCCCCTCCAAAGTCAGAGTGCTTGCAAGAGCCACCCTGGCGGAGGTGGGGTGTTACAAGCTCTGTAAACCAAAGCTCTAATACCAAACTAACACGACCCGAACTTCCCCATGAAGGCAAGCACGGATTGCGTTGAGGAAAAGACATAATAGAACGCAGATGAAAGAACATTTCCTTGTTTATTAAAACAGTTCCATCAGAATACAAGAATATACAGAGTATAAATGAATAAATTACATTCGATAAATATCAGAGATTACAATAAATTACATAGCAGCGGAAAACAATATAAAACACAACTAAAAGTAATACACGGATACAGAGCTTTTCGAGCATCGTTCCAGCTGTAAATCAGGATCTTGTGAATATAAATCTGCAAAACCAAAACTACTAGCTGCCCGTATGGAAAATAGGGGCACCCAGAGTTTAGGTTAAAACAATAAGCTCCAGGTCAGTCATCTGACTGGTGTGAGAACTAAAACAGTTATTAATCTTTATTTTAAAGTTCGGTAAATCAAGGGACCACGCTGTATAACACGGAACGGTTTTCCCCCCAAGAATACCAATGCATAAAACAAACAGCGCAATGCTAAATAAAGAAAAATGAAGCTATTATAAGACCCAGGTCCCATCACACAATGCAACGCAAACCGGAGGATAGGGTTTTTACCTTATAATAGCCAAAGCATGCTTGATACGTTTACAACACATTATTTGATATTACTATAAGTGTATAGTGTCAAAACAATTTCAATCATAAGTATCAATCATAGGCGGCATAGCTACCATCTACTATGTCGCCATACTAGGTTCTACAAATAAAACTGCAATATCACATATTGGAAATCGGATTCCGTCATGAGTCGAGGCAAGGGGCAAGCTCCTCTCCGATTCGAGACACTCTAGCAAATGCCTTAGGACCGCACACAGCAATCCCTTGGATCCTCCAAGGCCGGTCCTCTCTTACTTTTGAGGATTAGTTATTCCTGAACACACGTTTCCCGGTCCTAACAGACCTAATAACGAGGCGCCTCATCCAACAACCGCACAGGTGAAAAGTATACAAATGTCAGCCAGTTTAAGCACTGACACCACCTATAGATAGAAAGAAACGTCGTGCACTCCTTGGGTCCTTATCCCGTTTTTGACTCATACCGAGGTGTGAGGCTCGCGAATTCACGCTATACACAAAGCTACGCCACACAGGCCGTGCTTTGATCATCAACCACAAGACTTTGCTTTTCAACAGAAGCCTTGATCAATTGCCACTTACGCGTGCCACACTGGCAATTCACTTCATGCGACTGATGTCTATCGATATACAACCTCTGAGCTCGTATGTCTCAGATAAGGGCGTTAAGCAAGAGAATAAATTCTCCGCCGCCAAACAGATGTATATTTAATAGAGATCAATCAACACAGAATAAAATCCAATGTCAGACACACAATCCATTAACAAGTTCATTCTGGGTCTGAACGAAACCGGAGGCACTTTCCTCGCATATCCATCCATCTCCTAGTACGTCTGGACGATCACCAAGTGATTCCCTCATCTTGGGTGTACAGCCCAATCAAGATCATCAGTAATCACCCAAATGATGTGAAGACTTCTGGTCTTCAACCACCATCTTCATCTTCGACATATCGCCGAATCGGTTATTCAGAATGGGTATAAACCCGGCCTTTCTGAATAACCCACGTATATAATAAACACGTGTTACACAAACACAACAAACACCTCGTTCCAATTCAGAATATTTTTTTTTTCACAAAATCACATTCTTAGGGAAACGTTCCCATTAATTTTATCAAAGATAAATTCTTCTAAATTTATTCTTTAATCTTCCTTTGGATATCATTTCAAACCATATCATGGTTTTCCAATCTTGTCGGGATTAGCGAACCACACCGAAGTAATTATTTATTTTATTTCCTAATCCCAACCTATTTATCCTCTGGAGCAAAACTGGTAATACTCCATCTCTAACACCACGGTGTAATCGGTAAAATTAATTACCATTTCACGTCCAAATCTAATTAAAGATTTAACTATCGCTTTGGAGCAAAACTGGTGTTACTCCATTCTCGATCTCCTTTCAGATTTGATAATTTAAATTATCAATTCATATTTCAATCTAATTAAAGATTCATTAAAACTCCACTTAGTTTAATCTTTTCAAAAATCAATATCCAATCTTTAACTGGGTTAAAGAACCAATGTCATCTAAAACACGATTCACGATAAACCCAAAACACATTTGATATTAAATACAAGGCTCTGAATAGAAAATATATCGGCTTATATTCAATATCAAATTCTACAACCAACAAATATCGTATTAGAAATAACGATATGAATATATCTTTCATATCCCCATAACAATATCTGTATAATCATGAAATCCAACATCGAAATATTCCGAAGGTAATTTCGATTCAAATCCATCCCAATTCACATATTGGAAATTCTGATTATTTTTAAAACCGCTTTCAAATTCAATTTATTTATTTCAAAAATAAATTGATTTTAATTCTAGTTCAAAACTAGTTCATTCCGATAAAAATCTATTTTTATCTTTTCAAATATTCACTTTTTCAGCCCAATTTTTCCCAAATCATTTCTTATGATTCTACACAAATAACTGATATTTTTAATAATTTTATCAAGGCCCGTACAGTCGATTTCCATCAATGGCCGTCGAACAGCACTTACAACGACCTTTTCTAAATTTGATTTGGACATAATTCCAAATCCAACCGTTGGATTTCAAATTTCTAATATTCATTGGAAAGCTCTTTCCGATACGAACCCAACAGTTCCGGTTTCAGGAGAATCCGACGGTCGGATCTCCCGCCACGTCAATTCGAAGTCAATGGTCGAAATTCACGAACTGCCGCAACGAGGCGCGTTCTATTCAGGCCATTATATATATAATATATATATTATATATATTTCGTCGATTTCCTTTTAAAACGTATTTTATAAATCGTTTTAAATTCGTTTCAAATTGATTTCAATTCAAATTCACTTCTATTCGATTTCAATTCAAATTCACTTCTATTCGATTTCAATTCAAATTCACTTTTCAATATTCATTATAAAAATGAATATAATCGATATAAATATCGTTCACGTCAAAATGGCGCAATTCTAATCAACACGGCTTTATATCTTTCAATAAATTCGTTATTCTATTCAACAAATGAATATATATTTCTTTCAACACATAAATATTCTCAACACATGAGCACTGTCAACACATGACTATTTTTGTTATTTAATATATTTTATAAAATTATGGTATCTATCGTTTAATTTTCAAATCAGACTCCAACTGTAAAGTAGTAAGAGAATGATTTTAAATATGATAAAGATGTAAATTTTAATGACAAAATATTTCTATCAACACATGATAATTTTTCTATTTTCCCGATTGGAATGAGGCCCAATCAATTACTATATAATGTTAATTATATGGATTCCATACAACACATGTATATAATCACAACAATAAATAATCAATCATCATCCAAAGTGCACCACATTGTGTAAGCATCAAATATAGATATCTAACGCTTATAACAGCCTGTCAATCAATCGATCGACATACAACTAATCAATCGGCATGAAAGGACTTCAAATATCATCCCAACACCCGTGTGGGGTTTCACATCAACAAACACACATTTTTATTCACATACACACACACATTAAAAGTAATATTTTTAACGATCAAATATTTTTAATTATATAAATATTTTATTTCATTTCACATCACACAATCAATTTTCATCACAACAAACAATCAAACATACAAGCCATCCATGGTCTGTGGATGACGGGTGTCGGGTGCTACTAAATACCGTCTGTATCCTAGTATATATTTTTAACTAGAAAAGAAGATTTAAAGTGAGAAGTTCTCACCAATAGCTAATCCAAACGCCTCGACTCTTCATTTGTAGAAAATCTTCGCCGCTCGCCTTTTGTCACTTTCGTTGTCCGCTTTCACTACATATATAAAAATCACATTTTTATATTATTGCTATGTATATAAAAATCATATTTTTATAATTACTCTATACGGATAAAAATTCTATTTTTACATTGTTACTATATAGATAAAAATTCTATTTTTACATTTCTACTATATAGATAAAAATTCTATTTTTACATTGCTACTATATAGATAAAAATTCTATTTTTACATTGTTACTATATAGATAAAAATTCTATTTTTATCACACTATTCTCCATATAAAGATTTCACCTTTCAATACACTACTTATATAAAAATAGTATTTTTATATCATCTACTATATAAAGATCATATTTTTAATACTCTACATAAGTAAAAATCATATTTTTGATTCACTACATATATAAAGATAATATTTTTAGCCTTTATATAATGTAAAAATTATATTTTTAAACTTCACATATAATAAAAATCATATTTTTATTATGTTATTCATATAAAAATCTAAATTTTATCTTCACAAAAATCCTCATTTTCCCTAAACAAAAATCTAAACTTCCTCTAAGGGCAAAATCATATTTTTCTAATTATAAAAATCACATTTTTATTACTATAAAAACCTAATTACATTAAATAATAATTTAATAAAGACTTATATTGCTTTGAGGAAGAGGAGGGGGGTCTTTGCGTTTGGTGGAGGGCTGTCGGGGTTGTCAGCTGGGCCAGCGGAGGTGGAACGGCGGAGGGAGAAGAAGAAGAAAGGGAGGGGAAAGGAAGATGCGGTGGCGGCAGTTTGCGTGGGAGGTTTTGGGTTTGGGGGCTCGCGCGATTCGAGGGTAGAAGAGGAGAGATAAGGAAGGCGACGGAGGAAGAAGGGGGGCGTCTCCGACTGGCGGCGCGAGGGGGTCCTCGATGGAGGCGGTGGCCGATTCCATCGCTGGTTGAGCGATTTGATTTTTTGTTTCTCGTTTGAATGAATGAACAAAAAAGGGGCCAGAGAGATAAAGGTAGAGAGAGAAGGGATTATTTTCAATTTATTTAATTATTTAATTTCAAAAAGCAAATTTTATTTTCGACCTCGAAACGAGGCCCACCGCCTGCCGTCCATAGCTAATTACCCCCATTCCGAACACAATGGGATATGTATCATAGGCTGATTCGATCACTTCGATTAGTTTCCGTCAAAATCAAAATATAACTCTATATATTGAATTTGAACGCGCATTCCAATTTACCGGGGCCACATACGGCTTCTAAAAATTTCCGAAAAATATTTCTAGCTTTGTATTGACGATACGGTCCTAACAAAACTAGTTTCGTCAAATTCTGAGACCGTTAGAAAAATGGCCAATTTCCAGTCGATTAAAATCAACTAAAACTGGTCAAACGCGTTTTTTTTTGCCACGCTCACATATTGATTCGAAAAATTATGACAATTGGAATCTAGCAATAACTTGACATCACGGATCCAACAAAAGTGGTTTCGTCGAAATCCGAGGTCGTTTGCAAAATGGCTATTTTTAAGGGCCGAAATTCCATAGCGACTATTCTGAAATTTCAACTGGACATATCTTTTGATTCCCGCTATGAAATTTTGATTTCTCGGATTCGTTGGAAAGATATCCTCAATTAGATTCTATTATTTTTGGTTTCACTAAAATCCGGTTTATTTTGCACCTGGTATGTTCAATTGAAGTTTGAAATCGAATTATCGAACTACCGCGCCATTTTCATTTCCTTTTATAATTATAAATAATTATTTATATTCTAACGACAACGTATATAAATACATACGCTCTAATTCAATTCAAAATAAATTTCTCGTCGATATTATTTAAAATAATTCATTTTAAATATTCAAAATTCATCGAAATTGCCAAAATAAAAATTTTAAATTGGCTCGCATTTTCCGGGTTGTTACAGTCGAATTCTGAGGACGTTTGAAAAATGGCCCATTTCTGGTCGATCGAATTTAACTGTAATTGACCAAAACATGTTTTCCTTTGCAACGCTCACATATTAACTTCAAAAATTATGAAATTTGAAACCTAGCAATAATTTGACATCCCGGATCCAACAAAAGTGGTTTCATCGAATTATGAGGTCGTTTGTAAAATGGTCATTTTCTGGTCGATCCAATTTAATAGAAATCGACCAAACACATTTTCCTTTGCCACACTCACATACTAGCTTCAAAAATTATGAAATTTGAAACCTAGCAATAATTTAACATCCCGGATCCAAAAAAAGAGGTTTTGTTGAATTCCGAGGCCGTTTGCAAAATGGTCATTTTCACGGGCTATATAAACTCTATAGCGACCTTTCTGAAAATTCATTTGGCCATAACTTTTTCTTCCCTCTATGAAACTTCGATTTTTCAGATTCGTTAGAAAGATATTCACTAACAGATTTAAATATTTTTGGTTTCACTCAAATCCGTTTTGTTTTGCACCTGGTACAGTCAGTCAAAGTTTGAATTCAATTTTTGAAACTGCCGCGCCATTTCAGGCCTTGTTTATAATTAGAATTAATTATATTTATTTTCAAACATCGATTCAAACTTACTTTTCATCGTTATTATTTAAAATATTTATTTTAAATATTTTAAATTCACCAAATTAGCCAATTTAAAATTTTGAAATTGGTTCAGATTTTCCGGGTTGTTACAACGCCGCCAATGCGAAACGGGTTTACTCCATTGGATTGCCAGTGCATGAAATAAAGTAAATCGTTAAACAACGCAATACTTTTTAGAAAAATGAAACCATTGTAAGACTCAAGTCCCATCACACAATGCAACGCAAACCGGAGGATAGAGTTTTACCTTCTTATAATGGTCAAAAATGCTTGATACGATAAAACGGATTTGATATTATTATTAGTGTATATATGATTCAAAATCATTTCAATCATACTAGTTCTACAATCAAAACCGCATGATGTCGTATTGGAAATTGGGTTTCCATCAAGAGTCAGGGCTAGGAACGATCTCCTTACCGATTCGAGACACTCTAGCAATGTCCTAGGATTCAGACGATGGCGAACCCTTGTATACAGCAGAGTATAACACTCTAGCTCTGATAAAAACTGTGATGACCCCAAAATTCCGCAGTACGAAAGTAAGGATAATCATTGGAATATAACACATAACAATAACAGCAGAACAGAAATAGAGAATTACATCAGATAATGTTCATCAAATTACGCTGGAAATAATACATCATCAAAGTTACACAACATAATTAGATCATACTTAGCATGGAGTACAGTTTCAGCTTAATATAAAATGTCTGCAGCGGAATAAAAACATAGTATACTAAGTGAAGTCCGAACAGCATAATAGAAATGATAGTATCCATCTTCAGCTTTATAGCTATCCAGAATGAATCTACTAAACCTGTATACAAGGCTGCCCATGTGGAAAAGAGGGCACCCGGTTTTGCAAAGTGAAACAAACTTCGAGTCAGTCATGGGACTAGTATGAGAAATCTTATTTAACCTATTTGATAATAAGGATAATCACAGGACCACATCGCTAACACGGAACGAGTTTACTCCATTGGATTGCCAGTGCATAAATAAAGTAAATCGTTACACAACACAATGCTTTTTATAAAAATGGAACTATTATAAGACTCAAGTCCCATCACACAATTCAACGCAAACTTAAGGATATAGTTTTACCTTATAATGGTCAAAATATGCTTGATACGATAATACGAATTTGATACTATTAGTGTATATATGTTTCAAAAACATTTCAATCATAATATTAATCATAGACGACATAGCTACCATATACTATGTCACCGTACTAGTTATACAATCAAAACCGCATGGGTTGTATTAGAAGTTGGATTTCCATCATGAACTAAGGAAAAAGATAGTCCTTACCAATTTCGAGACACTCTAGCCCTTGCCTCAAGATCAGCCGCAACTACCCTTGGATCTTCAAGGCCGGTCCACAAATATGTTAGTGGATTGGTAATGCCTGAACAATACGTTTCCCCGCCCTATGGGGCGTAAATAGAGCCACTAGGTACTCAAATAATCAAGACGCCTCATTCCATCATCCACATAAGTAAAAATGCCAGGCCTTGTAAAAACCATGACACCACTTCTAGCTAAAAAGAAACGTATGTCCTTCCTGCAGTCCTTACTCCCGTTTCTGGTTCATACCGGGGTGTGAGGCCTGCGAAGTAATGCAATAAACAAAGCTATGCTATTTAAAGTTGTGCTTTGATCATCATCCACAAGGCTCTGCTTTTCAACAATAAGCCTTGATCATTTGCATCTTGGCATGCCACACTGACAATTCACGCCATGCTACTGAGGTCTACCAATATATAACCTTTGAGCTCGTACGTCTCAGAGAGGGGTGTTAAGCAAGAGAATAAATTCTCTGCCACCCAACAAATATATATCAAATAGAAATAAATCAGCATAGAGTAAAATCCAGTGTCAGGCATACATCCATCTACAAGTCCGTTCTAGGTCTAAACGAAACTAGAGACACCGAGCATATCCGGACAATCAACAAGTACGTCCGGACAACTACCACTGTAACCCCTCCTGGAAGCTAACCGATCCAGGGCATCAGTATTTATCCATTCGATGTGAAGATCGCCGGTCTTCAATCACCGTCTTCAAATCTTCGACTGCCAATCATCGTATAACTATTTGAAATGAGATTTAACTCGGACTTTTCAAATAATTCTCGAGTATGTATAATTTAAATCAATCTTTTCATTCCATATCGTTTATAATATTTTATAACGATTTATCGTTATTTTAATTTATTTAAAAATAGCCATTTTTAATTTAACGACGCTTCGGGTCATTACATGGCACTGGCATTGTTTACATCAAAAATTGATTTACACATTTCTCCAAATCAACCGTTGGATCTTAACAAAATTTATATCGTTGGAAAGATCTTTCCAAAATGAACCCAAAGGTTCCAGTTTTGGGAAAATCCGACGGTCGGATCTCTCGGTATACTTGTTTGAAGTTACGATTTCAAAACGCGAACTACAGCAGCGCGATTCATTTTATTTTAATTTATATTTATATATATAAATATAATTCGTTCGACGATTTCAAACTATTTATTCTTCAAATAATTTCATGAACTTCATATTCATGTTATTTTCTTTATTCCTTATATGACAATAAAAATGTAAATTTTCAATGTTTATCCTTTCTATTTTGAATGAGGTATAATCTTCTTCATTTATCTACATTTCATTAAAAATGAAATCTTTAATGTTAACTTGTTTCATTTTGAAATAATGAACATTTTTACATTTCCTTACATTACATTAAAAATGTGATTTTTAATGTAATCATGTTTTTCTATTTTATTTTATTTCATGAAAATGTAATATTTTCCTTTCATCCTTTTATTACATAATAAATGTAATCTTTTCTTTCATCTTTTGTTTACATTGAAAAAGGAAATCTTTCAATCTATCATTATTTACATTTGAAAAATGTAAACTTCCCTTTCACCTTTAATTACATTGAAAAATGTAATCTTTCATTTCTTCTTTAATTACAATTGAAAATGCAATCTCTCATGATTGGCCATGACATAATAATACATTAAAATATCATATTAAAAATGTCATCATATAAATTGATCCAACTGTAACGACCCGCAGGCGGTGGGATAACCTCCCATCGTGACATACAGGTGATCCCCCAAACTCTTTGTTTTACGGCCAGCCTCTGACTGAAATAACCAACCCTAATAAATAAGGGACATGTAGGGGTAAGAGCCCACTGTTCGCCACCAAACAACATGGCGAGAACCCCCTATCATGCGTAACCAGCTCCATAGCCAGCAACAAGGACTGGTATGAGATATCTTGTTAAATTAACAATATGGCTAATCACTAGACCATGCCGCTAACGCGGAACGGGTTTACTCTATTGGATTGCCACTGCATAAGATTTATAAATTAAGAAATCTCACATCGAAATCATAACTCATTACAATCAATTTAACTCGTCCATGATCTGTGGACGAGGGAGGTGAGCTAACAAACAATCGACACAAATTCAGTTATAAAAATAAATAACTGTACAAAAGAATTTAGTGAGAGAGTCGCTTTGTATTTGCGCACTTAGACCTCTCACATTAGGTTTCAACATTAGTGGCTGCTGGATATGCTGGTCGGGTCCGGGCAGACTTGCACCACAATTGCAACCTAACCTCGTGTTAAAAGTGCAATTATAATTTATAATTGTAATTATTTTACTGAAAAATATTAATTATTTTAAACTATTCTTTATTTAAAATATCTTTATTCTAAAATATTCATAATTTATTATTCCAAAATGTCCTTTATACTAAATTGTTATTTATTATATAATATATTTGTTACCAAATATTCTTTATTTCTGAATCGGAATGCGACTCAGCCAAATAACATATAATTTTAGTTATATGGATTTCATACTTCGCATGTATATAAAAATATTGAGAAATAATCAATAAACAATCCATTCACATCCAGAGTGAAATTTTATAATTGTGTGAGCATTAAAATAATTAAATAAATAACGCTCATCACAAACTGTCAATCCATCGATTGACAACATCTAAATATTAGGACTGTTGTGTGATAAATATCATCCCAATACCCGTGTGGGGTTTTCAAACAACAAAATTTATAGAAATAAATCATTAATTGATAATTTAACCAATTATAATTTGGTTTGAATTTTTTTATTTAACATGAATATGATATAAATAAACGACATATTTATTTAACATGAACGTGGTCTAAATATATAACATTTTTAATGTAACATAACCAAAATCTAAATATATGACATTTTAATGTAACATGAACATCATCAATAAAAATAAATCAATTGGTTATATTGTTGAATTGAATTAGAATTGTCAATTCAATAAAATATATCTTTTTGTTTATATTATTGAATTGAATTAGAATTGTCGATTCAATAAAAACATTACTTCGTTTATGTTATTGAATTGAATTAGAACTTTCAATTCAATATAAAATTTATCACGTTGTGTGTTAATTGATAAAAACATCACATTTTTTGTTGTTTGATTATAGTATGCAAGTTACATTTTTTTTAATTATTTGCATTCTTTGATGCAAATAAAACATGAATTAAAAAGTGTATTTTTATTTGCATTCTTTGATGCAAATAAAACGATGCAAATTAAACATGAATTAAAAAGTTGTATTTTTATTTGCATTCTTTGATGCAAATAAAATATGAATTAAAAAGTTGCATTTTTATTTACATTCTTCGATGCAAATAAAACATTGGATTAAAAGTTGCATTCTTTGATGCAAATAAAAACATTGATTAAAAAGTTGCATTTTGTTTGCATTCTTTGATACAAATAAAACATGGTATCAGAGCAAAAGGTTGACCTTAGCAAATACGCTAACTTTGGGCATACAACACATCAGAAAAAATAACAGAAGACTTTCGCGAAGCATCGGACAAAGTTGATTTTATTAAGAGGCAATTACTTGCTACCCAAAGCCGACACAAGAGCTATGCAGACACTCGAAGAAGGGACTTAGAATTCTCTATCGATGATCTTGTATACTTGAAGGTTTCCCCATTGAGAGGTGTAATTCGATTTGGGAAGACTGGGAAGTTGGCACCGAGATTCATTGGTCCATTCCCTATTCTAGAAAGGATTGGGACTCTCCCTTATAGAGTATAGTTGCCCGACTGGTTGCCAGGGGTCCACGATGTATTTCATGTGTCCCAACTCCAGAAGCATGTTCATGATCCAGATTTAGTTGTGGAGGAAGCAACATAATGAGATTTGGGGATTACCCCGACCCTAGCAGTGAGGAGGGAACTAGTGAAAATTGTGGGCAAAGAAACCCGAGTGCTGAGGAACAAAAGGATCCACTTAATCAAGGTGTGGTGGAGCGGGGATCCTAGAGGTTGTACATGGACAGGCCTATCCCAAGTGCAGAGTGGATATCTCCGAGTGACTCTTATGTTGAGGTACATTTACAATACCTTACATTTTCCGTTTTGTTTCCTACTTTACTATGGTTTCCCTTTCGAGGACGAAAAGCATTTAAGTGGCGGAGAATGTAACAACCCGGAAAATCCAAACCAATTTAAAATTTTATTCTGGCTATTTCAGTAAATTTGGAATAGTTAAAATAATTTATTTTAAATAATAACGATTAAAAATTTATTTAAATCAAGGGTAGAGCTTGCTGATGAAGATGATGAAGAATCTTTTCTTTTTATCTTTTAATTTTCTTCTTGAGACATTGAGACAGCATTGAGTATTGATGTAATTTTAGGAGATTGAGATTTTATTTCTTTCACTGTTTTAGACATCTATTTTGCTAAGTGTGTCCTGTACTGCGTACTCTGATGTTCTATGAAGATGTTTTGTGATGACATTTCCATTTCTGCTGCTATTTAGAACAAAACTAGGTGTCATTGGACTCGCATCGACGAAATCTACATTTTAGAACAAAACTGGACAAGATTTAGAATCAACTGGGATTTTTAATTAAATTAGGTGTTTAATTTAATTAAGACCAACTGTTTCAATGATAAATCAGATCAAGGTGAGTTAAACTCACTTAGTTCTTCCAACTTATATTTTATATAAGTTGTGTTTTATAATTGTGTGCTGTGGTTGTTAATGGTTGGTTGTTTGTTTGTTAATTTTATATTCATATATTGATTGAAATGGTTAAATAAGACGTTCACTTAATTTAATTGAAAAAAATCGTTATTTATAACGATTAAATCCAATTGAGGTAACTTACCTCAGTGGTTACGTTTATAATTATATAAACGTTATAAATAAACAATTGAATGCTTGAACTTCTGTTATTAGCCCTTGTTACAGTTATTATTGAACTTTTTATGTCATCTATTTAGATGGAAAACGAATATTGATTGGCTATATTTTGATTTGAATTGAAGTAACCCATAGTTTTCCAGGGAATAATAGGTTGGAGGAATCCAACATTCCTCACTAATATTGATAACGTGTTACAACCCGAACTTCCCCGGTAAGGAAAGCACGGATTGAGTTGAGGACAAGACGAATCAGAACGCAAACAGAAGAACATTCCATTGTTAATTACAACAATTCCATCAGAATACAAGAATATACAGAGTATAAACAAATACAATACATCAGAGAAATATTAGAGATATAAATACATTACTGCAGCGGAAAAATAATACAATACACAACTGAAAAGAATATACGGATACAGAGCTTTCTGGATACCGTTTCAGCTGTAAATCAGAAACCTGTGAATATAAATCTACAAAACCAAAACTACTAGCTGCCCGTGTCAAAATAAGGGCACCCAGAGTTTAGGTTAAAACAATAAACTCCAGGTCAGTCATGCGACTGGTGTGAGAACTAAAACAGTTATTAATCTTTATTTTAAAGTTAGGTAAATCAAGGGACCACGCCGTATAACACAGAACGGGATTCCTCCCAAGAATACCAGTGCATAAAACAACAACACAATGCTAAATAAAGAACAATGAAGCTATTATAAGACCCAGGTCCCATCACACAATGCAACACAAGACGGAGGTGAGGGTTTTACCTTATAATAGCCAAAGAATGCTTGATACGCCAAATTTCATCTTCTATTATTACTATAAGTGTATGGTGTCAAAACAATTTCAATCATAAGTATCAATCATAGACGGCATAAGTGCCCCATACCACTATGTCGCCATATATAGGTATACAATCAAAACCGCAAAGTCACGTATTGGAAGTTGGATTCCCATCTATGAACCGAGGCAAAATATAGTCCTCTACCGATTCGAGACGCTCTAGCCCGTGTCTCAGGACCCAGACTCAAGTGGGCCCTTGGATCGTCAAGGCCGGTCCACCGATGTGGATTAAAACGCCTGAACATTGCGTTTCCCGCCCTTTGGGGCGTCAATGAGCCAAATGACTCCATCGGCTCCACATAGTCACCGATACATCCGAGGCGCCTCGCAATCCAACAACCACACAGGTGAAAATAATATAAATGTCAGGACTGGTAGGTCACTGACACCACCCTAGCTAGAAGGAAATGCTTGCCCTCCCTGATGTCCTCTCCCGTTTCTGGTTCACAACCGGGGTGTGAGGATCGCTAATCAATGCTACATAAAGCTATGCCACACAGGTCGTGCTTTGATCATCAACCACAAGACTCTGCTTTTCAACAAAAGCCTTGATCATTTGCATCTTAGCATGCCACACAGGCAAACCACTCCATGCAACCGATATCCGTCAATCACACAGAATGATATCCAATGTCAGACACACAGTCCATTTACAAGTCCGTTCTGGGTCTGAACGAAACCGGAGGCACCTTGTACCTCGCATATCCATCGATCTCCAAGTACGTCTGGACGATCACCAACTGATTCTCTTCTCTTAGGTGTACAGCCCAATCAAGATCATTAGTAATCATCCAAACAATGTGAAGACCTCCGGTCTTCGACCACCGTCTTCATCCTCGACACATCGTCGAATCAGTTATTCAGAATGGGATAAACCCGGTCTTTCTGAATAACTCGCGTATATAATAAACAAGTGCTACAAAAACACAACATACGCCTCATTCCAATTCAGAATATTCTTTTTATTCAAATATTCTTATACTTTGGGAAAGGTTCCCATTAATTTTATCAAAGATAAATTCTTTAAATTTATTCTTTAATCTTCTTTTGAATATCAATTCAAACCAAATTATTGTTTATCCAAACTAGTCAGGATTAGCGAACCACACCAAAGTAATCATTTACTTTATTTCCCCATCCCAACCTATTCATCCCATGAAGTAAAACTGGTCATACTTCATATCTAACACCACGGTGTTATCGGTAAATTCAATTACCATTTCATGTTCAAATATAATTAAAGATTTAACTATCGCCTAAAGCAAAACTGGTGATACTCCATTCTCGATCATTTCAATCTAATTAAAGATTCATTAAAACTCCACTTGGTTTTAATCTTCCCAAAAATCAATATTAATGATTGTTTAACTTGGGAAATCAAATCCTGTCTTTAACTGGGATAAAGAACCAATGTCATTTAAAACACGGTTCGCGATAAACCCAAAATCACATTCCATTTTATCAGTCTCTAACCGTAAATTAGCAAGTGAACAATCCCCTAAGTAATAACCCCGGAGGCCGAAACCAACATCAGATCAATATCCAGGAAACCATTCAACTTAACTAATCTTCAGTTAGTTTCTGATTTTCTAAACTCCGTTGGGTCTAAGAACAATACTATTAAAGATACCGTTCACGACAACCGAAATCCCATTTGATATTAAATACAAGGCTCTGAAAAGAAAATATATCGGCTTATATTCAATATCAAATTCTACGACCAACAAATATCGTATTTGAAATAACGATAAAAATATATCTTTCAAATCTCCATAACAATATATGTATAATCATGAAATCCAACATCGAAATATTCCAAAGACAATTTCGTTTCAAATCCATTTCAGTTCAATTATTGGAAATTTTGGTTACTTTTAAAACCCTTTGAAATCCAATTTATTTATTTCAAAAATAAATGGATTATAATTCTAGTTCAAAACTAGTTCATTTCGATAAAAATCTATTTTTATCTTTTCAAATATGGAGTTTTTCATCCCAATTCTTTCCAAATAATTTCTTATGATTTTACACAAATTATTACTATTTTTAATAATTTTATCAAGGCCTGTACAGTCGATTTCCATAAACGGCCATCGAACTGCACTTACAGCGACCTTTTCCAAATTTTATTTGGATATAATTCCAAATCCAACCGTTAGATTTCACATCTCTAATATTCGTTAGAAAGCTCTTTTCGATACGAACCCAACGGTTCCGGTTCCAGTCGAATCCGACGGTCGGATCCCCCTTAACGTCCATTCGAAGTCAATGGTCGAAATTCACGAACTGCCGCAGCGCGGCGAGTTCTATTTAGGCCATTATATATATATATATACATACATACATATATATATATATATATTATATATATATTTCGTCGATTTCCATTTAAAATGTATTTTATAAATCGTTTTAAATTCGTTTTCAAAACGATTTCAACTTTATATTCAATTCCAAATCAAAATTGAATATTCCATATCATCGATATATAAATGATAATATTTTCAAAACACTATATTTTGAAATCACTTCCTTTTCGATATTCATTATAAAAATGAATAAAATCGATATAAATATCGTTTACGTCAAAATGGCGTCAATCTAACCAACACGGCTTTATATATTTCAATAACTTCGTTATTCTATTCAACAAATGAATATTTTTTCTCAACATATGAATTTTTTTTATTCAACACATGAATATATATTTTATTCAACACATAAATTTTCTCAGCACGTGAGTATATCTTTTATTCAACACATGAATTTTTATTCTATTCAACACATGAATTTTTATTCTATTCAACATATGAATTTTTATTCTATTCAACACATGAATATTTATTCTATTCAACACATGAATTTTTATTCTATTCAACAAATGAATTTTCTTTTATAATATTCCTTATTTTCCAAATTGGAATGAGGCCCAATCAATTACCATATAATGTTATTTATATGGATTCTATACAACACATGTATATAATAGCAATGATAAATAATCAACCATCATCCAAAGTGCACCACACAACTGCATAAGCATTAAATATAAATAATTAACGCTTACATAGTCTATCAACCCATCGATTGACATACAAATAAACAATCAGGATTAGTGTACGTCAAATTTCATCCCAATACCAGTGTGGGGTTTCAGTCAACAAACACAGATTTTCATTTGTGCAGTTGGGCGATGGGTAAAATTTATCGTCCCAATCAATATCATTCAAATGTGTGTACATAAACAAATCGTCCGATTTGTTTATAAATATTTATTTTATATACACGTTAAAAATTATATTTTTAACTATAAAATATGTATTTCCATTCCGCATCACACAATCAATTTTCACAACACATCAATCAAACAAACAAGTCATCCATGGTTTGTGGACGACGGGTGTCGGGTGCTGCTAAGCACCTTCTGGATCCTAGTATATATTTCAACTAGAAGATAAATTAAAAGTGAGGATTTCTCACCGAGGGTTCCACTCCTCCATTCTTTCTTTCTGAATTGTTTGGATTTGCTGGAAATTCCAACGCGGTCCTTGCCACGCTGTTCATAATAAAAATTATATTTTTATTGCTCCATTCCAATATATAAAAATCATATTTTTATTTCTACTTCATATATTTACAACGCTTCTTTCTATATAAAAATTATATTTTTATCTCGCCATTCTTTACATAAAAATCACATTTTATATATAACGATCGTACTTTTATATTTCTACTACATATGTAAAAATCGCATCTTTATATTCTCTTTAATATAAAAATCATATTATTATTTCTATAATATAAAAATCATATCTTTATTATTTCCATAATATAAATACCATATCTTTATTATTTCTATAGTATAAAGACCATATTTTGAATCCGCTACTCATATAAAAATCGAATTTTTATTTCGCTACAACATATATAAAAATCTTATTTTTACTTTGCTAACTTCAAAATGAAAATCAAATATTTATGATTTCGTTCATACGATAAAAATCTCGTCTTTCACTAATTAAAAATCTAACTTTTTCTATATATAAATGTAATCTTTTCTATGTTAAAAATATAATCTTTTCTATTTTAAAAATTAAATCTTTACTCTAAAACCATATTTTACAAGGATAGAAATCGTATCTTTATATTATCTACTTCATGATAAAAATAAAATCTTTTTATTCTATTTAAAAGTCTAATCTTTCTATTCTATTCATATGATAAAATTCTACTTTTTATTCGCTATATACATATAAAAATCCAGTCTTTATACGATTTTATATGGATAAAATCACTTTGTTATACTAAGCTATTTCATTGTAAAAATATGAAATTTAACACAATATTGTTTATTTTAAAAACTGAAAATTAAAAATTAATGAATAAAACTCACTATTTTTGATCCATTGGTGGGAGGGAAGGCGCCCGAGTTATGGGTGGTCGGGAGAGGTCCTAGTAGTCGGCGGACGCCTGCGGGTGGCGTTGGGTGGGCCACGGTGGCGGTCTTCTACTGTGGGGCCGTTGGGGGTTTCGATTTGGGGATAAGGGGGAGGAGGAGGCGCGAGAGGGGGGCTCGCGGTCGAGCCTGCGGTGGCGGCTCCGACGATGTGGAGCGGCGCCTCAAGGGTCCAACGACGAGTTTCCCCCCCGTCGATGCTTTGTTTTTTTTTTTTTTCGTTTTCAGATCTGAATTGGATCGTTGAAAAGTAAGGGGAGGGAGGAGTTTTAGTGAAAAGAAATTATATTTATATTTATTTAATTATTTTATCTTTCAAAAAGTTGACAGTTCTTTTTAACTCCAAACGAGGCCCAACGACTGTCTTCCCTAGCATATTACCCCCATTCCGAACACAACGGGATATGTATCGTAAGCTGATTCGATCATTTCGATCAGTTTTCGTCAAAATCAAAATATAAATCTATATATCGAATTTGAACGCGCATTTCAATTTACATGGGCCACATACAGACTCTAAAAATTCCCGAAAAATATTTTCTAGCTTCGTATTGGCGATACGGTTCTAACAAAACTACTTTCGTCAAATTTTGAGACCGTTAGAAAAATGGCCATTTTCTGGTCGATCGAAATTGACTGAAACTGTCAAAACAAGTTTTCCTTCGCCACGCTCACATATTGATTCAGAAAATTATGAATTTTGGAATCTAGCAATAACTTGACATCCAGGATCCAACAAAAGTGGTTTCATCGAAAACAGAGGTCATTTGCAAAATTCCCATTTTTTTAAGGGCCAGAATTCCATTGTGACTATTCTGAATTTTCAACTGGGCATAACTTTTTATCCCCACTATGGAATTTTGATTTTTCGGATTCGTTGGAAAGATATTCTCAAATAGATTCAAATGTATTTTGTTTCGCTAAAATCCCGTTTATTTTGAATCTTGTACATTCATTTGAAATTTGAAATCGAATTTTTCAAACTACCACGCCATTTTTAATTCCTTTTATATTTATAAATAATATATTTATATTCTAACGATGATTTATATAAATATATACGTTCTAATTATATTCAAAATTAATTTCTCGTCGTTGTTATTTAAAATAATTCACTTTATTTGTCCAAAATTCAATAAAATTGCCAAAATAAAAAATTTAAATTGGCTCAGATTTCCGGGTTATTACAATCTCCCCCACTTAAAACTTTCGTCCCTGAAAAGGAATGAAGCTGAAAGTTGTTTCACCAATCAACTCAACTTTCATTATTTTCATTATGGCCTAAGTTCTTCAACTTTTCAGTTTCTAAGAACTTTTCAAATTTTTAAAAAAATTGGCTAACACCTTAAATTTTCGAAATTTTTTGCCATAACCTCCCTTGCACCGGGAGCTTCGGGATATTTCAAATAGCCTCCCATGGCCCTAAGCAATCCAAAAAGAAAAAGAAACAGCCTAGCGGCTGGCCAATCGGCTCATAAAATCATCCAAAACCCAAGAAATACAATAAACATGTACCTATTTGTCGAGCAAACAATTTTATTCCTCTTCTCTAGTCTCCTTGCTATGACATGTTCAATGTAAGTATATGTATATGCATGCAAATGCAACTAATTTTCAACACAATTCACTATTTGGTTCAATTTGGCTAAAAGTTCAACATTTAATTAATCAAACGATAATCAAACAACACAACCAGCAATCAATCAGTTGATTATATTTTCAAATTCATAACTTTGATACATAGTCCAAAAATCACATTTTTGGTGCCAAATCACAACAATAAGTCCTATTTAGTTTTGGTTCTCACACCAGCCTAATGGAAATATATAAACAACCCACTTTCGAAACTCGAACACAAATACTGATAACGCTGCAGCATTATCAGAATTATCCCCGGGCGACTAGAGTGTGATTTTATATCTATCCAGTATATTAAAACTTCAAATACACACGGATCAGACGTATACGCAAAATATTTATATACCTGATTGTCCAAATCAATATAAAAATAATATTCAAATACAAATAATTGATTTAAATTTTCAAAACAAGATTCGTTTTCATTTTAAAAATATACTCTTTACACTCGTTCTAGGATACTACAGCTCCCATCTCTAACGAGTCATTCCCATTGGATATTACTAATCCAATTTATGATGAATCCTTTCGTTTCATTCTAATGTGACTTGTTCTCCGAGCTCTGTAAACCAAAGCTCTGATACCAAGCTGTTACAACCCAAACTTTCCTGGTAAGGGAAGTACGGATTGAGTTGAGGACAAGACAAATCAGAACGCAAACAGAAGAACATTTCATTGTTAATTACAACAATTCCATCAGAATACAAGAATATACAGAGTATAAAAAAATATACTACATCATAGAAATATCAGAGATTTAAATACATTACTGTAGTGGAAAAATAATACAATACACAACTGAAAAGAATATACGGATACAGAGCTTTTCGGATATCATTCTAGCTGTAAATCAAAATCCTGTGAATATAAATATGTAAAACCAAAACTACTAGCTGCCCGTGTCAAAATAAGGGCACGCAGAGTTTAGGTTAAAACAATAAACTCCAGGCCAGTCATGTGACTGGTGTGAGAACTAAAACAGTTATTAATCTTTATTTTTAAAGTTAGGTAAATCAAGGGACCACACCGTATAACACGGAACGGGTTTCCTCCCAAGAATACCAGTGCATAAAACAATAGCGTAACGTTAAATAAAGAATAATGAAGCTATTATAAGACCCAGGTCCCATCACACAATGCAACATAGGCCAGAGGATCGGGTTTTACCTTATAATAGCCAAAGAATGCTTGATACGCCAAATTTCGTCTTTTATTATTACTATAAGTGTATACTGTCAAAACAATTTCAATCATAAGTATCAATCATAGACGGCATAAGTGCCCAATACCACTATGTCGCCATATATAGGTATACAATCAAAACAGCAAAGTCATGTATTGGAAGTTGGATTCCCATCTGTGAACTGAGACAAAAGATAGTCCTCTACTGATTCGAGACGCTCTAGCCTGTGTCTCAGGACCCAGACTCGGGTGGGCACTTGGATCGTCAGGGTCGGTCCACTGATGTGGATTAAAATGCCTGAACACTGCGCTTCCCCTCCCTTTGGGGCGTCAATGAGCCAAATGACTCCATCGGCTCCGCATAGTCACCGATATATCCGAGGCGCCTCGCAATCCAACAACCACACAGGTGAAAATAATATAAATATCAGGGCTGGTAGGTCACTGACACCACCCTAACTAGAAGGAAACGCATGCCCTCACTGATGTCCTCTCCCGTTTCTGGTTCACAACAGGGGTGTGAGGCTCGCGAATCAACGCTACACAAAGCTATGCCACACAGGCCGTGCTTTGATCATCAACCACAAGACTCTGCTTTTCAACAGAAGCCTTGTTCATTTGCATCTTAGCATGCCACACAGGCAAACCACTCCATGCAACCGATATCCATCAATCACACAGAATGATATCCAATGTCAGACACACAGTCCATTTACAAGTCCGTTCTGGGTCTGAATGAAACCGGAGGCACCTTGTGCCTCGCATATCCATCGATCTCCAAGTACGTCTGGACGATCACCAATTGATTCCCTCCTCCTTGGTGTACAGCCCAATCAAGATCATCAGTAATCATCCAAACGATGTGAAGACCTCCGGTCTTCGACCAACGTCTTCATCCTCGACACATCGTCGAATCAGTTATTCAGAATGGGATAAACCCGGTCTTTCTGAATAACTTGCGTACATAATAAACAAGTGTTACACAAACACAACATACGCCTCATTCCAAATCAGAATATTCTTTTCATTCAAATATTCTTATACTTTGGGAAAGGTTCCCATTAATTTTATCAAATATTAATTCTTTAAATTAATTCTTTAATCTTCTTTTGAATATCAATTCAAACCAAATTATTGTTTATCCGAACTAGTCGGGATTAGCGAACCACACCAAAGTAATCATTTATTTTATTTCCCAATCCCAACCTATTCATCCCATGAAGTAAAACTGGTCATACTTCATATCTAACGACACAGTGTTATCGGTAAATTCAATTACCATTTCATGTTCAAATCTAATTAAAGATTTAACTATCGCCTGGAGAAAAACTGGTGATACTCCATTCTCGATCATTTCAATCTAATCAAAGATTCATTAAAACTCCACTTGGTTTTAATCTTCCCAAAAATCAATATTAATGATTGTTTAACTTGGGAAATCATATCCTGTCTTTAACTAGGTTAAAGAACCAATGTTGTTTAAAACACGGTTCGCGATAAACCCAAAATCACATTCCATTCTATCAGTCTCTAACTGTAAATTAGGAAGTGAACAATCCCCTAAGTAATAACCCCGAAGGCTGAAACCAACATCAGATCAATACCCAGGAAACCATTCGACTTAACTAATCTTAAGTTAATTTCTGATTTTCTTAACTCCGTTTGGTCTAAGAACAGTATTATTAATGATACAGTTAACGACAACCCAAATCCCATTTGATATTAAATACAAGGCTCTGAATAGAAAGTATATCGACTTATATCCAATATCAAATTCTACGACCAATAAATATCGTATTTGAAATAACGATAAAAATATATCTTTCAAATCTCCATAACAATATCTGTATAATCACGAAATCCAACATCGAAATATTCCAAATACAATTTCGATTCAAATCCATTCCAATTCAATTATTGGAAATTCGGGTTACTTTTAAAACCCTTTCAAATCCAATTTACTTATTTCAAAAATAAATGGATTATAATTCTAGTTCAAAACTAGTTCATTTCGATAAAAATCTATTTTTATCTTTTAAAATATGGAGTTTTTCATCCCAATTCTTTCCAAATCATTTCTTATGATTTTACACAAATTATTACTATTTTTAATAACTTTATCAAGGCCCGTACAGTCGATTTCCATAAACGGCCATCGAACTGCACTTACAACGACCTTTTCTAAATTTTATTTGGACATAATTCCAAATCCAATCAAATCTCTAATATTTGTTAGAAAGATCTTTTTGATACGAACCCAACGGTTCCAGTTTTATGATAATCTGACGGTCAGATCTCCCGTAACGTCCATTCGAAGTCAATGGTCGAAATTCGCGAACTACCGCAGCGCGGCGCGTTCTATTCAGGCCATTATACATATAATATAGATATATATATAATATTATATTATATATATTTCATCAATTTCCTTTTAAAACGTATTTTATAAATCGTTTTAAATTCGTTTTCAAAACGATTTCAACTTCATATTCAATTCCAAATCAAAATTGAATATTCCAGATCATCGATATATAAATGATAATATTTTCAAAACATTATATTTTGAAATCACTTCCTTTTCAATATTCATTATAAAAATGAATAAAATCGATATAAATATCGTTCACGTCAAAATGGCGTCAATCTAACCAACACGGCTTTATATATTTCAATAACTTCGTTATTCTATTTAACAAATGAATATTTTCTTCAACATATGAATTTTCTTTTATTCAACACATGAATATATATTTTATTCAACACATGAATTTTCTCAACACATGAGTATATATTTTATTCAACACATGAATTTTTATTCTATTCAACACATGAATTTTTATTTTATTCAACATATGAATTTTTATTCTATTCAACACATGAATATTTATTCTATTCAACACATGAATTTTTATTCTATTCAACACATGGATTTTCTTTTATAATATTCCTTATTTTCCAAATTGGAATGAGGCCCAATCAATTACCATATAATGTTATTTATATGGATTCTATATAACACATGTGTATAATAGCAATGATAAATAATCAACCATCATCCAAAGTGCACCACACAACTGCATAAGCATTAAATATAAATAATTAACGCTTACATAGTCTATCAACCCATCGATTGACATACAACTAAACAATCATGATTAGTATACGTCAAATATCATCCAAATACCCGTGTGGGGTTTCAGTCAACAAACACAGATTTTTATTTGTGCAGTTGGGCGATGTGTAAAATTTATCGTCCCAATCAATATCATTCAAATGTGGGTACACAAACAAATCGTCTGATTTGTTTATAAATATTTATTTTATATACACGTTAAAAATTATATTTTTAACAATAAAATAATTATTTTCATTCCGCATCACACAATCAATTTTCACAACACATCAATCAAACAAACAAGTCATCCATGGTCTGTGGACGATGGGTGTTGGGTGCTGCTAAGCACCGTCTACATCCTAGTATATATTTCAACTAGAAGATAAATTAAAAGTGAGGAGTTCTCACCGTGGGTTCCACTCCTCCATTCTTTCTTTCTGAACTATTTGGATTTGCTGGAAATTCCAACGCGGTCCTTGCCACGATGTCCATAATAAAAATTAATTTTTTTTGCTCCATTCCAATAAATAAAAATCATATTTTTATTTCTACTTCATATATTTACAACGCTTCTTTCTATATAAAAATTATATTTTTATCTCACCATTCTTTACATAAAAATCACATTTTATATATAACGATCGTACTTTTATATTTCTACTACATATGTAAAAATCGCATCTTTATATTCTCTTTCATATAAAAATCGTATTTTTATTATTTCTATAATATAAAAATCATATCTTTATTATTTCCATAATATAAAGACCATATCTTTATTATTTCTATAGTATAAAGACCATATTTTGAATCCGCTACTCATATAAGAATCGAATTTTTATTTCGCTATAACTTATATAAAAATCGTATTTTTACTTTGCTAACTTCAAAATGAAAATCAAATATTTATGATTTCATTCATATGATAAAAATCTCGTCTTTCACTAATTAAAAATCTAACCTTTTCTATATATAAATGTAATCTGTTCTATGTTAAAAATATAATCTTTTCTATTTTAAAAATTAAATCTTTACTCTAAAACCATATCTTTACAAGGATAGAAATCTTATCTTTATATTATCTACTTCATGATAAAAATCAAATCTTTATTCTATTTAAAAGTCTAATCTTTCTATTCTATTCATATGATAAAAAACTACTTTTTATTCCGTATATACATATAAAAATCCAATCTTTATACGATTTTATATGGATAAAATCACTTTGTTATACTAAGCTATTTCATTGTAAAAATCTGAAATTTAACACAATATTGTTTATTTTAAAAACTGAAAATTAAAAATCAATGAATAAAACTCACTATTTTCGGATCCATTGGTGGGGAAGAAGGCGCCGGAGTTATGGGTGGTCGGGGGAGATCCTAGCGGTCGGCGAACGCCTGCGGGTGGCGTTGGTATGGGCCACAGTGGCGGTCTTCTGATGTGGGGCCGTTGGTGGTTTTGATTTGGGGATAAGGGGGAGGAGGAGGCGCGAGAGGGGGGCTCGTGGTCGAGCCTGCGGTGGCGGCTCCGACGATGTGGAGCGGCGCCTCGAGGGTCCAGCGACGGGTTCCCCCCCCCCCCCATCTATGCTTTTTTTTTTCGTTTTCAGATTTGAATTGGATCGTTGAAAAGTAATGGGAGGGAGGGGTTTTAGTGAAAAGAAATTATATTTATATTTATTTAATTATTTTATCTTTCAAAAAGTTGACTTTTCTTTTGAACCCCAAACGAGGCCCAACGACTGTCTTCCCTAACGTATTACCCTCATTCCAAACACAATGGGATATGTATCGTGAGCTGATTCAATCATTTTGATCAGTTTTCGTCAAAATCAAAATATAAATCTATATATCGAATTTGAACGCGCATTTCAATTTACCGGGACCACATACAGACTCTAAAAATTCCCGAAAAATATTTTCTAGCTCCGTATTGACGATATGCTTCTAACAAAACTAATTTCATCAAATTCTGAGACTGTTAAAAAATGGCCATTTTCTGGTCGATCGAAATTGACTGAAACTGTCAAAACATGTTTTCCTTCGCCACGCTCACATATTATTTCAGAAAATTATGAATTTTGGAATCTAGCAATAACTAGACATCCTGGATCCAACAAAAGTGGTTTCGTCGAAACAGAGGTTATTTGCAAAATTCCCATTTTTTAAGGGCTAGAATTCCATAGCGACTATTCTGAATTTTCAACCGGGTATAACTTTTTATCCCCGCTATGGAATTTTGATTTGTCAGATTCGTTGTAAAGATATTCTCAAATTGATTCAAATTTTTTTGGTTTCACTAAAATCTCGTTTATTTTGAATCCTGTACATTCATTTGAAATTTAAAATCGAATTTTCAAACTACCGCGCTATTTTCAATTCCTTTTATATTTATAAATAATATATTTATATTCTAACGACGATTTATATAAATATATACATTCTAATTATATTCAAAATAATTTTCTCGTCATTATTATTTAAAATAAATCACTTTATTTATCCAAAATTCAATAAAATTGCCAGAATAAAAAATTTTAATTGGCTCAGATTTCCGGGTTATTACATAACATTTATCAATATGATTATATTGTTTGTTATGGAATGTGAAATTAGTTTACATTTCATAGTTTGGTACTATAGTAGCCATTTGCCTCTTTAGTATCGTCGATTAAAGAAATGATTTTTCAAAATCGTTATTAAATGGATTTCGAGTGGTTTCAAAGATATAAATATATTTTTATATGGATTTAAAATACGGTTTTGAATGTAAAGATAATAGTCAAAGTTAAATTTACAATTTCCATAAATATAAAATATAACTTGTAGAGATGTAAGATATCATTAAATAGATGTTTAAACGATATAAACTTTTCATGTTGGCTATTTAAATGTTGAAATGGTATTGTGAAGGCCTTAACGGTCGTAAAGGAAGTTAAAATATAACTATTTTTAGATATACGATTTTATAAAGGAATATTATTGTTTTTAGATAACGAATGAGGGGTCGAGTATAATCCAAAGAGAATGTAATAAATGAAAGTAAAATGGCTTTGAAGTGGAATCTATAACATTTGTTACAAAAGATAAGTTTAATTATTTGATATATATCAATGTAAGAATTTGAAAAGATATCAATATAATAATTGTATAAGATGTTAATGTAAGATTTATAAACGCTTTGTTTGTGTGGTTTTAAACAAATGAATTTGAGTTATTGAAAATAAGTAGTAAGATAATAATAAAGAGATGTTAAGGAATTGGCATAAGGATTCTATTTATAATAGAATTGAAGCTCGTATATAATATTGTAAAGGAGTATCAATGTAAATAGGAAGAGTTTAATAAGAGTTTACGTAATAATTAGTTAAGTATACGTGATTGAGATTTAAATAAGATTTCCAAAGAAAAATGTGTGGTTAATAAACTTCTATTTATTCTGAAGATATGAATGTTGTTGGTTAAGGTCTGAGAGGTAAATAAAACACCCCTAACTTGAATGACTCCATGATTATCCAAGGATAGTACTAGTTTATAAATGATAGAAATTTGGAGAAACATAAGTTATGATTTCCGTAAATGATATTATAAACTGTTTTCAAAAAGTTTATAAGTGAGTAAAATGAACTTAAAGAATATTTTCATTTTATAATAAGAAGTAAAAGAGATGTTCAAATATTGGGAAATTTAAAGAATATAATTAATAGATGGGGCGTTAAAGAGGCTAAATTTAAAGAATTAGTAAATCCATTTTATTTTATGGTTGAATGGTTGTTTTATTTGATAGTTAAATAACCAACTATCAAATTTGGCCCATACGATTGTTGGTATGGAAAGACCGGGATCAAATATATATTTGAAAACCATTCCGTCTACAAATACAAATACGTTAAAGATGCTGATTCGAGATGGAGATATTGAAGACCATTGATCTTCAGAAGTGGAAGGATTACTTAAAATCTCTGACTTGCAAGCAGAGATAAATTGTGATTCTATCATGGTTGGAAATCTACGGATTCGCAAGGACTTCTTGCTACTGATTCTCAGGGTGAATCGTAGGATGCAGTAGGAGGGTGCCTTTGGTTCATACTGTTCCTAGGTGACGTGTACAAATGGATGTCTGACAGAGTATTTGCAGAAAGGTCACATACATTGATTTCTTCAACCATACCAAGAGTGGAGGCGGAGAAGGAAACTTCTTTTAGCTAACAAGTAAAGTATTGTTGTGGATGTCAATTAGTGATTTTGATGGATCTGACGATGTGGCATTCAAAGTGAATGTGATGTGCTAATTTTAAAAGGTTAAACGTAGCCTCAAGCTTCATCAACCGGGAAATGGTTAAAATCGAGTAGGTCGCATGGCTATGTGGGTCGCACCCATTAGGGTATATCATTACCTGATCTAATGAAATTAAATACCTTCGATTGTCCCTTTTATTTTGTATGTTTTCAGCGGTTGGCTGGCCCCCAATCGTGGTGATGATATATTCAGTACTCTCAAGCGAAGTGAGGGGTCGGTCATATTTAGCCTACATTGTAAGATGTTCTTGTTGAGCCCCAATGTATTCATCTCCATAGGTACATTGTCGAAAAGGTGGTTTCCCATACTGTAACAACCCAGAAAATACGAGCCAATTTAAAAAATTTTAAATTGGATATTACAAAGAAATTTAGACAATTGAAATAGAATATTTCAATAAAATAATGAATTAGAAATAGTGCGCCAGTTTGAAAATTTGAATTCAAACTTTGACTGACTGTACCGGGTGCAAAGTATAACGGATTTTAGTGAAACCAAAAATATTTAAATCTATTTATGAATATTTTTCTAACGAATCTGAAAAATCGAAGTTTCATAGCGGGAATCAAAAGTTATGGCCAAATGAATTTTCAGAAAGGTCGCTATAGAGAATATATAGCCCTTGAAAATAAACATTTTGCAAACGACCTCGGAATTCGACGAAACCACTTTTGTTGGATCCGGGATGTCAAATTATTGCTAGGTTTCAAATTTCATAATTTTTTAAGCTAGTATGTGAGCGTGGCAAAAGAAAACGTGTTTGGTTAATTTTTGTTAAATTGGATCGACCAGAAAATGGCCATTTTTCAAATGATCTCAGAATTCGACGAAACTAGTTTTGTTTGGACCGTAGCGTCAAAACATAGCTAGATTTATTTTTCTGAAATTTTTCAAATCAGTTTGTGGCCCTGGCAAATTGAAATGTACGTTCAAATCGAATATTGAATGTTTTATATTTTAATTTGAAGAATAACTGACTGTAACAGTCGAATTGGCCTACGAAACATATCCCATTGTGTTCGGGACGGGGGTATCTAGCTAGGGGCGACAATCGTTGGGTTTGGATTGGTGTTCGTTTGCATAAACGCTATTTTAAAATTTTAATAAAGCATGGCCCAATAGAAATTTTCCTTAATAATTTCTATTTTCCAAAAATCAGAACCCCCCCACCCCCGTAACCCTCGATCTCGACGGCGGAACTGTTCCGAGGCAATTTTCGATCGCCACGTTCTTCTTCAGCTCCACCCCTAGTTGAACTTTTTGAAGAGCATCCTCCACTCTTCAAATCCATACCAGAAGCTTCCCTTATCATCGCTCCTACCTCGAGTTTCGCGCCTCCAAACATCCGAGCTTCAGAGCGCCGCCGCCGCCGATCTCCGCCACAGAGTTGAACGCCACCGCCGGCGATTGGAAGCCCCCTCCTCCCTCTTCGACATGACGCAACCAGATCTTAACCCCGTGCCACGGATTTTGAGTAAAACCCAAACCTAGTTTCGAACCCTTGTTGAAAGGTGCGGCTATTGTTTACTTTGAACTGTTTTAACACTTTAAAGTGTTGCAAACTTTGAAAAATCGTATCCTTATCGTGTATTGACGAAATTCGATGAAACAGGAAACGTCGTAACCGCAAGGACGCTCTCTACAGTCTAGCAGTGTCCGGGGATTTTTCTGAGCTTGCTAGGATTTTTAGAAAAGCAACAACCAAAGTGAGATTTCTAAACTAAAATGTGAATAAAAATGTCATATACAAATTATATAAGCGATATATAAATTATATACGTGTTGTATGCCTCATGTACATGCGTTGTATAAGTTATATGAGCGAAGTATGAATTATACATGCATTGTATAAATGATATGTGTGTTGGAATGGAAATAAAATATATTTATATATGAATATATATATATATATACTCCCCTCGTCCACAAACCGTGGACGATATTTATTGATTGTGAATTAGCGTGAAAAATTTGGTGAATAATGCGAATGGTTGATAGAATTGTTTGTGGTTGATACTGTTTGGTTGTGATTGAAAAATACCCATTTGTGATTGAAATAAACTGTCGAAAAGAAAAATCATACTTGCCTGCGTGCGAATTAGATGTATGAAATCCCCATTGTCAAAAACCGCGAGGTTTTAAGGTAGAGAGAGGAGCCGTACTCGGGACGGTGCCGGTTTTAACTACCCTGCCATTATGCTGTCGAAATTTTGAATAATATTCATATGTTAGAATTATTTTCATATGTTGAAATTATTTTCATGTGTTGAAACTAAAGTCATGTGTTGAAACTAAAGTCATGTGTTGAAACAATATCCATGTGTGGAAATGCTCATGTGTTGAGATGTTCATGTGTTGAAAAATAAATTCATGTGTTGAATAAATAAATCGTTTTAACAATAAAAATCACATTTTTATTATATATATGAAGTATGTAAAATATTCGTGTTTTAAATAAATTATTTCAACAATAAAAATAACATCTTTCTTATATGTACAAACCATATAAAATATATCCATGTATGGAAATACTCATGTGTTGAGAAGTTCATGTGTTGAAAAAGGTTCATGTGTTGAATAAAAAAGATCGAACAATAAAAATTTCATTTTTATTGAGAATATGAAGTGTTAAAACATTCATGTGTTGAATAAATATTTCAAATGATGAAAATACCATTTTTATCATGTATGTGATTTGCTAAAAATATACAAGTGTTGAAATAAATATTTGTTTGCTATGAATATTATTTTTAACATGTATAGGAACTAAATAAAATAGTCATGTGTTGAAATATATTTTAGTTCGCCAAAAATATCATTTTTAAATGAAATACGAAGTGTTAAAAATAACCACTTGTTCAAATAAATATTCATGAGTTGGAAATATTCATTAGTTAGCTAATAATGTGATTTTCGACTTATGTATGCAACGTTGGAATGAATGGTAGCGAAAAACCAAATCTAATCAAATATGAAATTGAATGGAAAATGATAAGTGATAAGAATTGCACATATGTACATGCATATTTATTGAACAGGTTATACCAAAGAGGCTAGAGAAGAGGAATAAAATTGTGTGCCCGACAAATAGGTACATGTTTACTGTTTTGCTTGGGTGATAATTTTATGAGCCGATTGGCTAGCCGCATGGCTTTTTCTTTTTATTTTTGACATGAGACGCCCGTGTGGCTATATGGGAATTTTCCCGACCCTTCCCGTACAAAGGAGGTTACGGCGAAATTTTCCAAAATTTAAAGACGTTAGTGAAATTTTGAAGAGAAAACGATATTGAAATCGCCGAATGAACTTTATATATATATATATATATATAAATATAAATAAAATTAAAACGAATTGAGGCTGTGCAGTTCGCATTTTGAAATCATAAATTTAAATGATTATACCGAAAGATCCGACCATCGGATTTTGATGAAACTAGAACCGTTGGGCTCGCTTTTGAGAGATCTTTCCAACGATATATACTTTGTTAAGATCCAACAGTTAGATTTTCAGATATGTGTAAAACAAATTTAGGGAAAAACAGCGCCAGTGCCTCGGCACGACCTGAAACATTGTTTAATTAAATATGGCCGTTTTTAAATAAATCAAAATGGCGATATATCATTACAAAATATTATAGGTGATATAGAATAAAATAAACCGATTCTGCTTGGTTTGCTTGACATTTGATGGTTGAATGTGTTTGACACAAAAATTATACTAAGGAACTGAAATGTGAATGCTGAATAATTTAACCATGTGAAGAATTGATTTGAAAATCTAAATATACGTGGATTATTTGAAAAGGCCGAGTTCATTCTCATTTCAAATAATCGATCGACGGTGAGAAGTCGAAGAGGTTAAGATGGTTCAAGACTGACGATCTTCACATTGGATGGATGGGCGCTACTGATGCTTATGATTGGAGTAGCTACCTTGAAGGAGCTGAAGTGGTAGCCGTCCGGACGTATTGTTGATTGTGCGGATATGCGAGGAATATGGTGCCTCCGGCTTCGTTCAAACCCAGAACGAACTTGTAAATGGACTATGTGTCTGACATTGGATTTTGTTCTGTGCTGATTGATCTCTATTAAATATATATCTGTTTGGCGGCGGAGAATTTATTCTCTTGCTTAACGCCCTTCTCTGAGACGTACGAGCTCAGAGGTTATATATCGATAGAAATCAGTCGCATGGAGTGAATTGCCTGTGTGGCACGCCTAAGTGGCATATGATCAAGGCTTCTGTTGCAAAGCAAAGTCTTGTGGTTGATGATCAAAACATGGCCTGTGTGGCATAGCTTTGTGTATAGCATGGATTCGCGAGCCTCACACCTCGGTATGAGTCAAAAACGGGATAAGGACCGCTGGGAGAACACGACGTTTCTTTCTAGCTACGATGGTGTCAGTGACTTACCAGCCCTGCCGTTTATATATACTTTTCACCTGTGCGGTTGTTGGAATGCGAGGCACCTCGATTATAGGTCTGTAAGGACTGGGAAACGTGTGTTCAGGAATAACCAATCCTCAAAAGTAAGAGAGGACCGGCCCAGCCGATTGCAGGGACCGCTGTGTGCGATCCTGAGGCATTTGCTAGAGTGTCTCGAACGGAGAGGAGCTTGCCCCTTGCCTCGACTCATGATGGAATGCAATTTCCAATACGAAATTGCGGATTTGATTGTATTACTAGTATGGCAACATGATATATGGTACCCATGCCGTCTATGATTTATATTTGTGACTGAATTTTCTTTTGAAACATATATACACTAGTAATAATATAAAACACTTTGGTTTTATACGTATCAAGCATTTCTTGGACATTATAAGGTAAAACTCTATCCTCCGGCTTGCGTTGCATTGTGTGATGGGACCTGAGTCTTACAATGGCTTCATTTTTATAAAAAGCATTACGATGATTTAATAATTTACTTTATTTCATGCACTAGCAATCATTGGAGTAAACCCATTCCGCGAAAGTGGCATGGTCCTTTGATTTGCCTTATTATTGTTGTTAATTAGTTAAGTAGATTTCTCATACCAGTCCCATGACTGACTCGTAGTTTGTTTCACCTTGCAAACTCGGGTGCCCTTATTTTCACACGGTCAGCATAGTATCAGGTAGCTGGCGTATTTTGGCTTGGCACCGCAGCAGAGGTGCACTTTTTGGCTCATGGCGAGGCTTGAATACACAGTGATGACTATGATTTTTCCGCCATTATTATATATGTATACGATTCCGCCTCAAGCAATGTAGACTGATGTTTCGTTTATGTACTCTCTATGTATGTGATTCCGCCTCAGGCGATATAGACTGATTATGTATTATTATGCACTAAGTTGTATCCTGCACTGTGCTCTCTGATGTGGTGATATATATGCTTTCGTTGTCATATTTGTGTAAATTATTCTATTTCCTGTTTATGCTATTATCTGTACTCTGCTAATGATGATTAATGTGTTATATTCCAATGACTATCCTTAACACCGTCGTACATGGTTTTGGGATCGTCACAGGTGGTATCAGAAATTTGGTTAACCTTAGTTCTGGGATTTAACACATTAAACACCTCGTCAGAATAGAATCAGTAGTATTCTAAGGCGAGTAGCTCATTAGAGATAGGGCTAGTAATGTCCTAGAGTGAGCTAAGCAGAATAGCAAAAATAATTTGATCGGTACATCGTTGTCTTTCCTTAAGTTTTTCTGCCGTACCATAAAATAAAATTGTCGTTTCTATGGGCTGACTCTTTTCTTGCTTATACAGAACTTGAAAAATGGCTACCCGAGCAGCAGAAGGTAGAGGAGGCCGAGCTGGCCGTGGAAGAGGACGAGGAGAAGTCCCAGCTGCAGATGGACCATTAATACAACCCCCAGCCGCTCAGCCATTCGAGCTCGACCGAGTGGCTAAAAGATACAAGAATCTAGGAGGCAAAACCTTCTCTGGAACGGGCACTGTGATTGAGGCCTTGGCATGGCTGAAAACATGCGAAAAGATATTAGGAGGCCTGAGGCTGGGAGATCAAGACAAAGCATTCATTGGTGCCTGGCTTTTGCAAGAGGAAGCCGAATTATGGTGGGAATCCATCACCCCAGAGAACAGAAATGCAGGTAGAACATGGGATGAGTTCAAAGATTTGTTCAAAGAAATATACGTCCCAGAGCAAGCCATTGAGCGCATGCACGACGAATTTGCAAACCTCCAGCAGGGATACCTTTCTGTGCAAGACTACCTGAACAAGTTTACATAGTTATCCCGCTACACACCAGAGCTCATCGTGACCGCCAAGTCCAAGAACAAGAGGTTCGTCCTCGGGCTAAAGCATAAGTACCAGGACAAGGCCATGAGCCACATCAAGCTGGCATTTTATGACTTAGTGGAGATGGCATGAAATTATGAGGACCTAGATCAAAGGAACCTTGATCTGGATAGTGCTAAGAGCCAAGCGAGGAATAAACTCAAGCCCTCGGTGAACCAGCCAGAATCAAGCAACGCGGCATCCACGAATCAGTAGACTAGAAAGCCGCCAAAGGGAAGCTGCTATAATTGTGGCAAGGTGGGGCACTACTCTAATGTGTGCACAGCCCCGAAACGGCAGAAGACCAACTCTCAAGGCTCAAGCCAGAGCTCTCAGAACCCTCGTTCATGCTTTAACTGCCGCAGAACAGGACATCTTGTTAAAGATTGCCCCTTGCTTAAGAAGACGGAGGTTGCTCATGTGTATGACAGGGCGAACCCGCCAGCTATTACTAATGGATCAGGTAAACCCGATGTTTTGGAAGGTACCCTTACAACTAAAAATATTCCTGTTTCTGTACTATTTGACATGGGTGCATCACGTAGTTTTATTGCAAGTAACACTGTTAACAAGTTGAAGTTAAAACAGAAAAAGCTTACTGTATCGGTTAGGGTTCATAATCCAATAGGGGGTTCTATTATTCTCGGTTCGTATTGTAAAGTTCCTGCTTCTTTTTCTCGATATCGGTTTCCTTATAATCTAGTCGTTATGGATTTTCCCGAATTCGATATCATTCTCGGGTTAGATTGGTTAACGAAATAAGAAGTCGAAGTAAAATGTGCGGAAAGAATAGTAAAAATTGAAACGAAGCTTGGATATATTACTGTACCATGCCATGGTTCGAACCCAGATAGAAAGGAATTTTGGTCTGCGCTGGAATTTATCCCCACTTCCTTAGAAAAGATTCTTGTCGTTAGAAACTATATGGATGTGTTTGAAGAAGTTGAAAACTTACCTCCGCAAAGAGAACTTGAATTCAGAATCGATTTAATTCCAAATGCCAGACCAGTGGTACATCCAATTCGAAGAATGACTCCAAAAGAAAAGGAAGAATTTGGCGATCAAACTCGTCAACTGCTATGGAAGGGTCTGATCAGACCTATCTTTTCTAGTTGGGGTGCAGCTGTAGTGTTTGTCCCTAAGTCAGACGGTACTCTCCGATTGTCTGTTGGTTAGCGAGACCTCAACAAACAGACCCTCAAAAACAAATACCCGTTACCCCGCATCGATGATTTGTTAGACCAATTAAATGGGGCGAGAGTGTTCTCCAGAATGGACTTAGCTACAGGTTTCCATCAACTGAGAATTGCCGAAGAATGTGTTCCTTTGACAGCTTTCAAAGGTCTAGACATATTTTATGAATGGTTAGTAATGTCGTTCGGCCTATGCAATGCTCCAGCATACTTCGTCGATCTAATGAATAGAGTGTTCAGGGAAGTTCTGAATAAATTTGTCCTGGTATTCATCGATGATATTTTAATCTACTCCAAATCAAAACCCGAACATGAAAAACATTTAGAACAAGTATTGAGGATTCTGAGAAAGAACGTCTTCAAAGCCAAATTCTCTAAATGTGTCTTCTGGCAAGAAGAGGTGAGGTTCCTTGGCCATGTCGTGTCAAAGGAAGGAATTTCTATAGATCCGAGCAAAATTACAGCAATTCAAGACTGGAAACAACCTACTACACCCACAGAGGTCCGAAGCTTTATGGGGTTGGCTAGTTATTATCGAAAATTCGTTAAGGATTTCTCGAAGATATCCGGTCCATTAACGAAGCTTACGAAGAAGCACGAGAAATTTAAGTGGACTTCCGACTGTGAGGAATCTTTCCAGGAATTGAAATCTAAATTAACAACCGCTCCAGTATTAACCATTATCGATGGCAATCAGGATTTGACGGTTTGGACGGATGCTTCTATTAGAGGTCTTGGTGCAGTATTAATGCAAAGAGGCCAAGTAGTCGCTTATGCAACCCGCCAGCTGAAACCGCATGAGAAGAATTATATAACTCATGATCTTGAGTTGCTAGCCATCGTTTTTGCTTTGAAAATCTGGAGGCATTACTTATTGGGTGAGAAATTCGAACTGTTTACAGATCATCAATCATTGAAGTATTTGTTCACCCAGAAAGATCTGAACTTGAGACAGCAGCGTTGGCTAGAATTTCTTATAGCATATGATCTAGATATCCTGTATACGCCGGGAAAGGCTAACGTTGTAGCTGATGCGCTTAGTAGAAAAACCGCAATCATTGCCAATCTTATAATTACGCCTGCATTGATTGATAAAATAGCTGCTCTCCAGAAGAATGATCACTTCATTCAAAGGATCAGAGGGAGAATACAGAAGGGCAAGCCCTAGAGTTTTCAAGTAGATAAGGAAGAAGTTCTGAGGTTAAAAGGGAGAATCTGTGTTCCCAACATCCCAGAGCTCAAAAGGGAGGTGCTAGATGAATGTCATAAATCCAAGCTTTGCATCCATCCTGGAGTGAGTAAAATGTACAACGATATCAAGCGCACTTTCTAGTGGAGGTCCATGAAGAGGGACATTTCTTTATATGTTAGTAGGTGCCCAACTTGCCAACTAGTCAAGAGCGACCAATAAGAGCTGGCCGAATTGTTGCAACCGTTGGAAGTCCCAGGTTGGAAATGGGAACATATTTCCATCGATTTCATACATGGTTTGCCCGAACCAAGAAAGGTAATTACAGTATTTGGGTGATTGTAGATCGCTTCACGAAGACCGCCCATTTCATACCTGTCAGATCCAATAGAACTGCTCAAAGTCTAGCACAGATATATTTCAAAGAAATAGTTAAGCTGCATTGAGTTCCCATCAGCATAGTCTGTTATAGAGACCCAATATTTGCTAGAAAATTCTGGGAGGCATTCCAGAAGGAATTGGGAACAAAATTGAACATGAGCACCGCTTATCACCCTCAGACTGATTACCAAACTGAGCGGGTGAATAGAATTTTAGAAGATTTACTACGGGCTTGTATTATTGATTTTGGCGGGTCATGGGAAGATCACTTGCATTTGGTAGAATTCTCATATAACAACAGCTATCAAGCAAGCTTGGAAATGTTGCCATTTGAAGCATTATACGATAGACCGTGCAGATCTCCCGCATGTTGGGTAGAACCTGGAAACAGACTTGTGTTGGGACCCGATATGATTCGAGAATCATCTGATAAAGTCGATATCATTAAGAAGCGATTGAAAACCGCACAAAGCCGACAAAAAACTTATGCGGATTCTAGAAGAAGAGATTTGGCATTCGCTGTTGGTGATTATGTTTATTTGAAAGTTTCTCCGATGAGAGGAGTGATCCAATTTGGTAAAACTGGGAAGTTGACACCTAGATTTATTGGTCCCTTTCCTATACTTGAACGAATTGGAACTCTTGCTTATAGGGTTCAATTACCTGATTGGTTGCCTGGAGTGCACAATGTGTTTCACATATCTCAACTTAGAAGACATGTGCATGATCCGGATCTTGTTGTAGAAGAAGCAGCGCAACAGGACTTGGAAATTACTCCAGAATTAGCAGTCAGAAGAGAGCCGTTAAAAATTATTGGCAAAGAAACTAAAGAGCTAAGGAGTAAGAAGGTTCATTTAGTTAAAGTGCAGTGGAGTAGTGATCCTAGAGACTGTACTTGGTAGACTGAGGAAAGCATTAAGCAAGCTTACCCCAAATGCAGAGTGGACCTCTCTGACTAACTCCGGTGTAAGGTACCTTCACAATACTTTGCATTTACATTTTTGTTTCCTACTGTACTGCTGTTTCCTTTTCGGGGACGAAAAGTTTTAAGTGGGGGAGATTGTAACAACCCGGAAAATACGAGCCAATTTAAAAAAATTTAAATTGGATATTTTAAAGAAATTTAGACAATTGAAATAGAATATTTCAATAAAATAATGAATTAGAAATAGTGCGGCAGTTTGAAAATTTGAATTCAAACTTTGACTGACTGTACCGGGTGCAAAATATAACGGATTTTAGTGAAACCAAAAATATTTAAATCTGTTTATGAATATCTTTCTAACGAATCTGAAAAATCGAAGTTTCATAGCGGGAATCAAAAGTTATGGCCAAATGAATTTTCAGAAAGGTCGCTATAGAGAATATATAACCCTTGAAAATAGACATTTTGCAAACGACCTCGGAATTCGAAGAAACCACTTTTGTTGGATCCGGGATGTCAAATTATTGCTAGGTTTCAAGTTTCATAATTTTTGAAGCTAGTATGTGAGCGTGGCAAAAGAAAATGTGTTTGGTTAATTTCTGTTAAATTGGATTGACCACAAAATGGCCATTTTTCAAACGATCTTAGAATTCGACGAAACTAGTTTTGTTTGGACCGTAGCGTCAAAACATATCTAGATTTATTTTTTTGGAATTTTTCGAATCAGTTTGTGGCCCTGGCAAATTTAAATGTACGTTCAAATCGAAGATTGAATGTTTTATATTTTAATTTGAAGAATAACTGACTGTAATAGTCGAATTGGCCTACGAAACATATCCCATTATGTTCGAGATAGGGGTATTTAGCTAGGGGCGACAGTCGTTGGGTTTGGATTGGTGTTCGTTTGGAGAAATGCTATTTTAAAATTTTAATAAAGCATCGCCCAATAGAAAATTTCCTTTATAATTTTTATTTTCCAAAAAACAGAACCCCCCACCCCCGTAACCCTCGATCTCGATAGCGGAACTGTGTTCGCCACTTCTCGGGCGATTTTCGATCGCCACGTTTATCTTCAGCTCCACCACTAGTTGAACTTTATGAAGAGCATCCTTCACTCTTCAAATCCATACCAGAAGCTTCCCCTATCGTCGCTCATACCTCGAGTTTCGCACCTCCAAACATCCGAGCTTCAGAGCGCCGCCGCCGCCGATCCCTACCACCGAGTTGAATGCCACCGTCGGCGATTGGAAGCCCCCTCCTCCCTCTTCGACGTGACGCAACCAGATCTTAACCCCGTGCCACGGATTTCGAGTAAAACCCAAACCTAGTTTCGAACCCTTGTTGAAAGGTGCGGTTGTTGTTTACTTCGAACTGTTTTAACACTTTAAAGTGTTGTAAACTTTGAAAAATCGTATCTTTATCGTGTATTGACGAAATTCGATGAAACAGGAAACGTCGTGACCGCAAGGACGCTCTCTACAGTTAGCAGTGTCCGGGGATTTTTCTGAGCTTGCTAGGATTTTTAGAAAAGCAACAACCAAAGTGAGATTTCTAAACTGAAATGTGAATAAAAATGTCATATATAAATTATGTAAGTGAAATATAAATTATATACGTGTTGTATGCCTCATGTACATGCGTTGTATAAGTTATATGAGCAAAGTATGAATTATACATGCATTGTATAAATGATATGTGTGTTGGAATGGAAATAAAATATATTTATATATGAATATATATATATATATATATATATACTCCCCTCGTCCACAAACCATGGACGATATTTATTGATTGTGAATTGGCATGAAAAATTTGGTGAATAATGCGAATGGTTGATAGAATTGTTTGTGGTTGATATTGTTTGGTTGTGATTGAAAAATACCCATTTGTGATTGAAATAAACTGTGGAAAAGAAAAATCATACTCGACTGAGTGCGAATTAGATGTATGAAATCCACATTGTCAAAAACCGCAAGGTTTTAAGGTAGAGCGAGGAGCCGTACTCGGGACGGTGCCGGTTTTAACTACCCTACCGTTATGCTGCCGAAATTTTGAATAATATTCATATGTTAGAATTATTTTCATATGTTGAAATTATTTTCATGTGTTGAAACTAAAGTCATGAATTGAAACAAAAGTCATGTGTTGAAACTAAAGTCATGTGTTGAAACTAAAGTCATGTGTTGAAACAATATCCATGTGTGAAAATGCTCATGTGTTGAGAAGGTCATGTGTTGAATAAATAAATCGTTTTAACAATAAAAATCACATTTTTATTATATATATGAAGTATGTAAAATATTCGTGTTTTAAATAAATTGTTTCAACAATAAAAATAACATCTTTCTTATATGTACAAACCATATAAAATATATCCATGTGTGGAAATGCTCATGTGTTGATAAGTTCATGTGTTGAAAAAGGTTCACGTGTTGAATAAAAAAGATCGAACAATAAAAATTACATTTTTATTGAGAATATGAAGTGTTAAAACATTCATGTGTTGAATAAATATTTTAGATGATGAAAATACCATTTTTATCATGTATGTGATTTGCTAAAAATATACAAGTGTTGAAATAAATATTTGTTTGCTATGAATATTATTTTTAACATGTATAGGAACTAAATAAAATAGTCATGTGTTGAAATATATTTTAGTTCGCCAAAATTATCATTTTTAAATGAAATATGAAGTGTTAAAAATAACCACTTGTTCAAATAAATATTCATGAGTTGGAAATATTCATTAGTTAGCTAATAATGTGATTTTCAACTTATGTACGCAACGTTGGAATGAATGGTAGCGAAAAACCAAATCTAATCAAATATGAAATTGAATGGAAAATGATAAGTGATAAGAATTGCACATATGTACATGCATATTTATTGAACATGTTATAGAAAAGAGGCTAGAGAAGAGGAATAAAATTGTGTGCCCGACAAATAGGTACATGTTTACTGTTTTACTTGGGTGATGATTTTATGAGCCGATTGGCTAGCCGCATGGCTTTTTCTTTTTCTTTTTGAGATGATACGCCCATATGGCTATTTGGGAATTTTTCCGACGCTTCCCGTACAAAGGAGGTTACAGCGAAATTTTCCAAAATTTAAAGGCGTTAGTGAAATATTTGAAGTGAAAACGATATTGAAATCGCCGAATGAACTATATTTTTATATATGTAAATATAAATAAAATTAAAACGAATTAAGGCCGTGCAGTTCACGTTTTGAAATCGTAAATTTAAACGATTATACCGAAAGATCCGACCATCGGATTTTGATGAAACTAGAACTGTTGGGTTAGCTTTTGAGATATCTTTCCAACGATATATACTTTGTTAAGATCCAATGGTTAGATTTTCAGATATGTGTAAAACAAATTTAGGGAAAAACAGCGCCAGTGCCTCGGCACGACCTGGAACATCGTTTAATTAAATATGGTCGTTTTTAAATAAATCAAAATGGCGATATATCGTTATAAAATATTATAGGCGATATAGACTAGAAATAAACCGATTCTGCTTGGTTTGCTTGACATTTGATGGTTGAATGTGTTTGACACGAAAATTATACTAAGGAACTGAAATGTGAATGTTGATTAATTTAACCATGTGAAGAATTGATTTGAAAATCTAAATATACGTGGATTATTTGAAAAGGCCGAGTTCATTCTCATTTCAAATAATCGATCGACGGTGAGAAGTCGAAGAGTTGAAGACGGTTCAAGACCGACGATCTTCACATTGGATGAATGGGCGCTACTGATGCTCATGATTGGAGTAGCTACCTTGAAGGAGCTGAAGTGGTAGTCGTCCGGACGTATTGTTGATTGTGCGGATATGCGAGTAATATGGTGCCTCCGGCTTCGTTCAAACCCAGAACGAACTTGTAAATAGACCATGTGTCTGACATTGGATTTTGTTCTGTGTTGATTGATCTCTATTAAATATATATCTTTGTGGCGGCGGAGAATTTATTCTCTTGCTTAACGCCCTTCTCTGATACGTACGAGCTCAGAGATTATATATCGATAGAAATCAGTCGCATGGAGTGAATTGCCTATGTGGCACGCCTAAGTGGCATATGATCAAGGCTTCTGTTGAAAAGCAAAGTCTTGTGGTTGATGATCAAAGCATGGCCTGTGTGGCGTAGCTTTGTGTATTGCGTGGATTCGCGAGCCTCACACCTCGGTATGAGTCAAAAACGGGATAAGGACCGCTGGGAGAACACGACGTTTCTTTCTAGCTACGGTGGTGTTAGTGACTTACCAGCCCTAACAATTATATATACTTTTCACCTGTATGGTTGTTGGAATGCGAGGAGCCTCGATTATAGGTCTGTAAGGACCGGGAAACGTGTGTTCAGGAATAACTAATCCTCAAAAGTAAGAGAGGACCGGCCCAGCCAATCCCAGGGACCGCTGTGTGCGATCCCGAGGCATTTGCTAGAGTGTCTTGAAAGGAGAGGAGCTTGCCCCTTGCCTCGACTCATGATGGAATGCAATTTCCAATACGAAATTGCGGATTTGATTGTATTACTAGTATGGCGACATGATATATGGTACCCATGCCGTCTATGATTTATATTTATGATTGAATTTTCTTTTGAAACATATATGCACTAGTAATAATATAAAACACTTTGGTTTTATACGTATCAAGCATTTCTTGGCCATTATAAGGTAAAAATCTATCCTCCGGCTTGCGTTGCATTGTGTGATGGGACCTGAGTCTTATAATGGCTTCATTTTTATAAAAAGCATTGCGATGATTTAATAATTTACTTTATTTCATGCACTAGCAATCATTGGAGTAAACCCGTTCCGCAAAAGTGGCATGGTCCTTTGATTTGCCTTATTATTGTTGGTAATTAGTTAAGTAGATTTCTCATACTAGTCCCATGACTGACTCGTAGTTTGTTTCACCTTGCAAACTCGGGAGCCTTTATTTTCACACGGGTAGCCTAATATCAGGTAGCTGGCGTATTTTGGCTTGGCACCGCAGCAGAGGTGCACTTTTTGGCTCATGGCGAGGCTTGACTACACAGTGATGACTATGATTTTTCCGCCATTATTATATACGTATATGATTCCGCCTCAGGCGATGTTGACGATGTTTCGTTTATGTACTCTCTATGTATGTGATTCCGCCTCAGGCGATGTAGACTGATTATGTATTATTATGCACTAAGTTGTATCCTGCATTGTGCTCTCCGATGTGGTGATATATATGATTCCGCTGTCATATTTGTGTAAATTATTCTATTTCCTGTTTATGCTATTATCTGTACTCTGCTAATGATGATTAATGTGTTATATTTCAATGATTATCCTTAACACCGTCGTACGGGGTTTTGGGATCGTCACACATACCTTGCCATGGAAATCCATGCTCCAATAAGAGTCTGTACTTTTAATTGTATACTATGTATGTAGAGAATGAGATGCAAGCGTTTGGCTAGATTGCTATATACTTGTATTACATCACTATTATAATGTCTGAATAATATTGTTATCAAAAATGTTTTGGGTCATCTTAGTGTAAAAACCATCTGTATTTACGTGTTGATTTGTTCTTACGATTATCATTTTCTTTAGAAATGATTTTGACTTTAAAATCAAGTTTTGTGATACCTATAAATTTAGTGTGCTTTTCTCACTCTGGTTCGCCAGACTGATCCGGCGTTTGTAATGCTCGGGTTAGCCCAAGTTGTATAGGTTTAGATTATCGGATGTTATGAAGAGGTTAGCTGGAAGAGTTCATATGTATGACATTATATTATTCTTATTCTGTTTAGTGTTGTATATGGGGACCGGTTACTATAACTGTCCAGATTTGTTGATGTACTCTGATGATTGTAATTTGTATTTAAAGCTCTCTATAAAAATTTATTTCTTTTATATATTTTTTTCTACTGCGATGTGAGACTCTGCGTTGTGTTGGTTCTTCTTCCTCTTCTATTCTAATATTTCTTTCTTTCTTATCTCACCCTCTAACTTCTTTCTAATAACTATCTGTGTTTTCGATACTCGGGTTCTGGCATGTGGTACAGGATTTTTGTATTATTGTCGAAATTCGGCATCGAATCCTCAGGTCGTTACAGTAGTATCTAAGCTATTGGTTTAGTAATAACCATGGCTCTATGGCATAACTGAATAGAGATTAGGTTAGTAATACCCTAGATTGAGTTTGAACGGATATATATGAGAGAGCGTATTTGTAGATTTTATATACAAATGTTTTGTATTTTGTTGGTTGTTCGGTTCAAGTGTTGAGAAACATTGAACTGGTAACAGATACAATATTATTTTGTAAAAAGGGTAAATGAAATAATTTTACCCAAAATATATTTTTGTATAAAAAAATTATTGTATTATTGAGATATTGTGTGTTGTTTGATTTGAATGATATTTAAATTGGATTAAACATTTGAACTGGAACTTAACCTGGTTAAGTGAAACTAAATTAAGAAATGATTTTTGGAATTAAATAAAGTAGATTTGAATTTGAATGAATTGGAAACTAAATTCCAAAATTATAAATTCAAATGAAACCATATTAATTGAAATTGTATAATTTAACTTTGTGTTTGCATATGGATGATGATATATGTTTGATTATGGGAATTTTCTTAGTTATTCTGGTTAATAAATGGAATGTTATTTAAAATTTCATATATTGGTTACTTATATGTTGAACTAAGTAAGTACAGGTGCCAAAAGGCTAGAGAATTGAGTTTGGTTAAGTAGATTGCACGTAAATTGAGCAAGTATGCTCGATAGCGCTCGTAAAAGGTACGCCTATGTGCAAATATAAAATTTTCTTTTGGATTTTGTCTCCCGACCGCATGGGCTAATGTATATATATTATTTGTTCCTGCGATATCGCAGAAGTCACTCCATACAGGGGAGACTATACCAAATTTTTCCGCGAATTTAACGTGTTAGAAAGTTTTCAATATAAAATTTATATTGATTAAAATGAACTATTTTCGATTTAATATAAATTTGATTTTAGAATAGTAAATGGGTTCATAACATTTTACCTACCTTAGTAATTTCGAGGACGAAATTCTTTTAAGGGGGAAGAATGTAATGTCCCGTATATTTGGTAGTCAAATATTTAAACTATTTTATTATGTTAAATATTTTATTTGGAATATTAATGGATTTTAACATTTAATTCGTTATTAAAACGAAGTTTGAATGTTATATATATAATTTAAAATGAGCTCGTAATGGCACGACAGTTCGTAAAATTGAGTTTTGAATTTTGATTCAATATACAAGATCCGATATAAGTCGGAATTCTATGAAACAAAAAATGTTGGAATCTTCTTGATTGTAGTTTTCATATGGAAGAGAAAAATTCAGATTTTGTGTTATAGTTTGTTAGTTATGTCCAAATCAAATTCCAAAATAGTCGTTGTGGAAATCGTTATTAAAATATAATGTTTATTAATGAATTTAAAAGGGTTTTAATATAAATTGGGCACCGTTTAAACTCGAATTGATGATATTAAGTTGTATAATTTATATTTGAGGCTATATATTTATTATTTCGGTATATTTATGATAATAATAATTTATTATTATTTAATTGAATTAATTTGGAATTGAATTAATTATTTTATCGATATTTTTATAGCTTTAAAAATAGCCATTTTGTAAATGGTCTCAGTTTCCGATGAAATTAGTTTCATTGGAACCGTAACATTAAATTATTATGTGGTATTAAATTTCATGGAAAACCGATGTCATATGCGACAACGGTAGCCGTAAACGCCCAATCATTTTCTATAAGGCATAATTAATTTAATTTAATAGCGGGGTATTTGTGTATAACTTAAGCAGATGATCGAATTAAGCCACAAAACCAATTCCATTGAGTTCGTATCAACTTTTAGATTCAGGATGGGCAGGTAATTTGTTATTTTTGGAGACCAATTAATTTGGTGTCCAAAATAGCATTGTGGTGCATATAAAAGTAGCGTACCGGGAAATAGTCTCGGAATGCGACGAAATTTGTGCCGTTGGATTCATATTTATCAATCGGACTTACCATTTGACCGTGGCAGCGCCAAACACCCTTGTTTTTATTTAATCATTTATATCTTTAAACAGGGTAACTTTGGCGGAATAAACGACTGGCCAAATGAACTCCGTTTTTAACGAAATAAATTTCATTGGGTCCGTAAGGAAGAGATCTAGTATAATTTCAAAGTTTCAAGTTGATTGATGGAAAATTTTAAATGCGTGATTTTTAGCCTGTGAATTATAAAGGACTTTTTACAAACGACCTTAGAATTAGATGAAACCTGTCCATCGGGTCCGAAATGTTTTTTAATGGTAGGATTAGGAGTTTCACCTCGATTGGACAGTATGTGGTTGTTTTTCCATGAGACTTCACAATGAAGTTTCGTTTAATAATATATTAATAAAATCCTTCCTATATAAACGCTTACAGCGTGAAAACCTAAATTTCTGGTCAACAATCAAATGCGCTGTAACAACCTGAATTTCGACAGATCGGTTTTTATTTTTTTATTCCAAACTATCGAAACTCGGATTGGTTTGCTCTGGTATCCTGCAGAAAAGACAGAGACATAGAACATGTCAGAGCTTAGAAATTATCTCACAGCGAAATATATAAAATATAATGTAATCAAAATATAGCCCTACCGTATTAATAATACTGCCTAACCAATATCTAAGGCTATCATGTCCCTGCCACAAATCTAACCTATGAGTATGTTATGAGGAGGGGATCATAACACAAGTTCTAGTGACTGGATTTAAACAATACACTTTTGATAATCCTACATATATCGTTCAATCATATTTTCTTATTTATTAGGTTACTTGGGTTATCAGCACTCAAGGCTTACACACACGTCGTACGCATTTACTTTCTAGTGGATTAACCTAAAATAGTATATTGTAGCTACCCCCAATATTAAGGTACACCCCATGGTACCCACTCGCACGGTCTCCACCGTAACATTATTGAAATATACGTGGTCCCTCATGCTACGTCGTAGTGACGTACGGATAACAATATTACGTTCTGCATATATCTATCATTACGATGCTATGTAAATGTACTAACTGCCACCTTTGTTCAAATCAGACTCCATACCAGAGTAATGCACTCAAGTCTATGATACACCACATTGTATCTTCAATTATAGCACGATGTATCTAGACTGTCCACCATACGTGTCTTCAATTATAGCTCGATGCCTCGAACGCTCGTCCTTTAATGTGCACCGAGTTCCGTGGTAGGGCAATACAAGAAACACGGAACTCTGTCGTGAGCTTTTCCCTATCTGTACGAGCCCATCTCTAGAGAGCCTCTATATACTGACATACCTAGGGTCTGTTTTTGGGGTGGCTATGGCCCCACCTCGGCCCCTCCCTCAACTAGTAAAGACTACCAGAGCTAAGCGACTGCCCCTATGCAAACAATCTAAACATCCATGTGACGTCTGCCCTCAACCCCTTACCCCGATAGTGAAGGATGAAATGGTATATTGGGTTTCTCTCGAGTCTCTCCGCATCCCACTTGCTGCCGATGACAGGTATCCGACGGTCTACTATCCTTGTTGGTCGTGACCCTTTTCCTCCCTCTGCCTCCTCGTGAGGCAACCGCCGAACCATCCTGGTGTCACCTTGTCACAACAGTCTGACTGCATAGCTACATCTGTAGTCAACGCCCACCCACCTAGTAGTTACGCGCAGACCTATCCTCTATGGACACAGCCTAAGACATCTGCCACAACATAGAGGACTACTAGGAGCACCGTACATACCTCAGGAAGCCGTATGCTTCCCCTTCCAGTCCTTCGGAGCCGTCAGAACAATCATATGAATGTGTGCTCCCCCTCGTGCCTTATTATACCTCGATGATCTACCCCGTTGGGTTATTCACCCTCAAACGTGCAGACCGGTTCAAGCGCCTCACTTTAATATGTTATTAGACCTTATATCTAAACATTCTTTTACGCGCTTTGTAAGGACCCGTAACATCCCCGGTAAGGAAAGCCCGGATACTTTGAGAACAACACACATCGGAACGGAGACAGAAGAACATTTCATTGTTAATTACAAAAATTCCATCAGAATAAAAGAATATACAGAGTATAAATGAATAATATGGATTCGATTAAATATCAGAGATTACAATAAATTACATAGCAGCGAAAAAACAACATAAAACACAACCGAAAGTAATACACGGATACAGAGCTTTCCGAGCATCGTTCCAGCTGTAAATCAGGATCCTGTGAATAAAAATCTGCAAAACCAAAATTACTAGCTTCCCATGTAGAAAATAGGGGCACCCAGAGTTTAGGTTACAACAATAAACTCCAGGTCAGTCATGTGACTGGTGTGAGAACTAAAACAGTTACTAATTTAACTTTAAAAGAGAGTAATTAAAGGGACCACGCCGTATAACACGGAACGGGTTTCCTCCCAAGAACAATGGTGCATATAACAAAATAGCACAATGCTTTTTGAAAAAATGAAGCTATTATAAGACCCAGGTCCCATCACACAATGCAACGCAAGCCGGAGGATAGGGTTTTCCCTTATAATAGCCAAACATGCTTGGTACGTTTAAAACAAATCATTTGATACTATTATAAGTGTATAGTGTCAAAACAATTTCAATCATAAATATCAATCATAGACGGCATGGGTACCATATATCATGTCGCCATACTAGTTCTACAATTAAAACCGCAATATCACGTATTGGAAATTGGATTTCCGTCATGAGTCGAGGCAAGGTTCAAGCTCCTCTCCGTTCGAGACACTCTAGCAAATGTCCCAGGACCCCACTATGATCCTTGGAATCGGTTGGTTCGGTCGTCTCTTACTTTTGAGGATTGGCAATTCCTGAGCACACGTTTCCCGGTCCTAACAGACCTAATATCGAGGCGCCTCATCCAACAACCACACAGGTGAAAAGTATATAAATGTCAGCCAGTTTAAGCACTGACACCACCCATAGCTAGAAAGAAACGTCGTGTTCTCCCAACGGTCCATATCCCGTTTTTGACTCATACCGAGGTGTAAGGCTCGCGAATTCACGCTATACACAAAGCTGCGCCACACAGGCCGTGCTTTGATCATCAACCACAAGACTTTGCTTTTCAACAGAAGCCTTGATCAATTGCCACTTACGCGTGCCACACTGGCAATTCACTCCATGCGACTGATGTCCATCGATATACAACCCCTGAGCCCGTACGTCTCAGAGAAGGGCGTTAAGCAAGAAAATAAATTCTCCGCCGCCAAACAGATGCATATTTAATAGAGATCAATCAACACAGAATAAAATCCAATGTCAGACACACAATCCATTTACAAGTTCGTTCTGGGTCTGAACGAAACCGGAGGCACTTTCCTCGCATATCCATCGATCTCCAAGTACGTCTGGACGATCACCAATGTTTCCCTCATCTTGGGTGTACAGCCCAATCAAGATTATCAGTAATCACCCAAACGATGTGAAGACTTCCGGTCTTCAACCACCGTCTTCATCCTCGACTTATCGTCGAATCGGTTATTCAGAATGGGTATAAACCCGGCCTTTCCGAATAACCCACGTATATACTAAACAAATGTTACACAAACACAACAAACGCCTCATTCCAATTCAGAATATTCTTTTATTCACAAAATCACATTCTTAGGGAAAAGTTCCGATTAATTTTATCAAAGATAAATTCTTCTGCATTTATCCTTTAATCTTCCTTTGGATATCATTTCAAACTAGTCGGGATTAGCGAACCCCACCGAAGTAATTATTTATTTTATTTCCCAATCCCAACCTATATATATCCCATGGAGCAAAAACTGGTAGTACTCCGTATCTAACACCACGGTGTTATCAATAATATTAATTACCATTTCACGTTCAAATCTAATTAAAGATTTAACTATCGCTATGGAGCAAAACTGGCGGTACTCCTATCTCGATCACCTTTCAGATTTGATAATTTAAATTATCAATTCACATTTCAATCTAATTAAAGATTCATTAAAACTCCACTTAGTTTTAATCCTTTCAAAAATCAATATCCTGTCTTCAACTGGGTTAAAGAATCAATGTCATCTAAAACACGATTCACGATAAACCCAAAACCAATTTAAATTCAATTCCAATTAAATATTATTTAATTGGTACACTTCATTAAATCTAAATAGAAAGATTTATTCTTTTTCTCAACTGGGCTTAAGAACAGTGTTAATGAAGACACCATTCACGACAAACCCAAATCACATTTGATATTAAATACAAGGCTCTGAATAGAAACGGCTTATATTCAATATCAAATCAAAAGTGAATTTTCCATTATAAATTCGTTTAAATTCATTTCAAATTGATTTCAATTCAATTTCAATCATGTTCAATTCAAAATATTCGATTATGAAATCACTTTTCAATATTCATTATGAAACGAATAAAATCGATAAAAATATCGCTCGCGTCAAAATAATGCATATCTAATCAACACGGCTTAAAATTTTTCAAAAACTTCTTTATTCTAATCAACAAATGAATATTTATTCTATTCAACACATGAATCTATATTTCTTTTAACACATGAATATTCTCAACACATGAGCACTGTCAACACATAACTATTTTTTGTTATTTAAAATATTTTATAAAATTATGGTATCTATCGTTTGATTTTCAAATCAGACTCCAATTATAAAGTAGTAAGAGAATGATTTTAAATATGATAAAGATGTATATTTTATTGTTAAAATATTTCTTTCAACACCTGATTAATTTCAACACATGATAATTTATTCTATACAACACATGAATATATACTTCATTCTATTCTTTATTTTCCCAATTGGAATGAGGCCCAATCAATTACCATATAATGTTAATTATATGGATTCCATACAACACATGTATATACTCACAACAATAAATGATCAATCATCATCCAAAGTGCACCACACTGTATAAGCATCAAATATAGATATCTAATGCTTATAACACCCTGTCAATCAATCGATCAACATACAACTAATTATTGGGATTAGTGTATGTCATATATCATCCCAATACCCGTGAGGGGTTTCAAACAATCAAACACAGATTTTATTTGTGCAGTTGGGCGATGTGTAAAATTTATCGTCCCAATCAATATCAGTCAAATCAGTGTACAAAAACAAATCGTTCGATTTGTAAATGAATGTTTATTTTATTCACATACTCGTTAAAAATTATATTTTTAACGACCAAAATATTTTGTTCAACCTATTGATATTCTATTCAGTTCATTTATTCAATAAAATGATATTTTTATTTTTCTAACTTATTTTAGAAAATTTCGGCGGCATAACGACATGATACTAGAAACAGGAAAATGCCTAGCCTTATCCCCGGTCTAATAATGGCCCACGCCATACACATATCAATCAAACCAATTTCAATTCAGCAAACAACCAAATTTAGATCAAATAATCTAACCAACTACACAACCAAACAAACAAGTCCATGGTCTGTGGACAATGGTGTCGGGTGCTACTAAACACCTTCTGCATCCTAGTATATATTTATAACTAGAAAAGGAAATTTAAAGTGAGAAGTTCTCACCAAAAGCTAATCCAAACGCCACGACTCTTCATATGTAGAAATCTTCGTCGTTCTCGCCTTTTGTCACTTTCGTTGTCCGTAGCCACTACATATATAAAAATCACATTTTTATATTTTTGCTATGTATATAAAAATTCTATTTTTACACTACTACTATATAGATAAAAATTCTATTTTCACACGGCTACTATATAGATAAAAATTCCATTTTTATAACGGTGTTCATATAATAAAGATTATATTTTTATCACACTATTCTCTACAAAAAGATTTCTCCTTTTCAAATATAAAGATTTCGCCTTTTCAAGTATGAAGATTTCGCCTTTCAATACAATACTTATATAAAAATAGTATTTTTATATCATCTACTATATAAAGGTCATATTTTTAATACTCTACACAAGTAAAAATCATATATTTCATTCACTACATATATAAAGATAATATTTATAGCCTTTCTATAACGTAAAAATTATATTTTTAAACTTCACATATAATAAAAATCATATTTTTATTATGTTATTCATATAAAAATCCTGTCTTTGTTGTTATAAAAATCTCAACATTCACTAATTAAAAATCTAACTTTTATCGTTATAAAAATCTAAATTTTATCTTCACAAAAATCCTCATTTTCCCAAAACAAAAATCTAAACTTCCTCTAAGGGCAAAATCATATTTTTCTAATCGTAAAAATCACATCTTTATTACAATAAAAACCTAATTACATTAAATAATAATTTAATAAAGACTTACATTGCTTTGAGGAAGAGAAGGGGGTCTTTGTGTTCGGTGGAGGGCTGTCGGGTTTGTCGGCGGGGCCAGCGGGGGTGGAACGACGGAGGGAGAAGAAGAAGAAAGGGAGGGGAAAGGAAGAAGCGGCGGCTGCAGTTAGCGTGGGAGGTTTTGGGTTTGGGGGCTCGCGCGATTCGAGGGTAGAAGAGGAGAGAGAAGGGAGGCAACGGAGGAAGAAGAGGGGGGTCGTCTCCGACTGGCGGCGCGAGGGGGTCCTCGATGGTGGCGGTGGCCGATTCCATCGCTGGTGGAGCGATTTGATTTTTTTTTCGTTTGAATGAATGAACAAAAAAGGGGCCAGAGAGATAAAGGTATAGAGAGAGGAGGGATTATTTTTAATTTATTTAATTATTTAATTTCAAAAAGCAACTTTTATTTTCGACCTCGAAACGAGGCCCACCGCCTGCCGTCCATAGCTAATTACCCCCATTCCGAACACAATGGGATATGTATCGTAGGCTGATTCGATCACTTCGATCAGTTTCCGTCAAAATCAATATATAACTCTATATATTGAATTTGAACGCGCATTCCATTTTACCGTGGCCACATACGGCTTCTAAAAATTCCCGAAAAATATTTCTAGCTTCGTATTGACGATACATTCCTAACAAAACTAGTTTCATCGAATTTTGAGACTGTTAGAAAAATGGCCAATTTCCAGTCGATTAAAATCAACCAAAACTTGTCAAACGCGTTTTCCTTTGCCATGCTCACATATTGATTCGAAAAATTATGAAAATTGGAATCTAGCAATAACTAGACATCCCGGATCCAACAAAATTGGTTTCGTCGAAATCCGAGGTCGTTTGAAAAATCTCCATTTTTAAGGGCCATAATTCCATAGCGACTATTCTGAAAATTCATTTGGGCATATCTTTTTATCCCCGCTATGAAATTCCAATCTTCCGATTCGTTGGAAAGATATTCTCAATTAGATTCCATTTTTTTCAGTTTCACTAAAATCCGGTTTATTTTGCACCCGGTATGTTCAATTGAAGTTTGAAATCGAATTATCGAACTACCGCGCCATTTTCAATTCCCTTTATAATTTAAAATAAATATTTATATTCTAACGACGATGTATATAAATATATACGTTCGAATTCCATTCAAAATAAATTTTTCGTCGATATTATTTAAAATAATCTATTTTAAATATCAAACTTCATCGAAATTGCCAAAATAAAAATTTTAAACTGACTCGCATTTCCGAGTTGTTACATTCTCCCCCACTTAATACTTTTCGTCCCCGAAAAGGAACGAAGCCGAAAGTTATTTAACTAATCAACTCAACTTTCACTATTTTCGTTACGGCTTAAGTTCTTCAACTTTTCAGTTTCTAAGAACTTTTCAAATTCTTCAAAAATTTGGCTAACACCCTAAATTTCCGAAAAATTTCGCCATAATCTCCCCTGCACCGGGGACTTCGGGATATTTCATATAGCCTCCCATGGCCTTCTTCAATCAAAAAGAAAAAGAAAAAGCCAAGCGGCTAGCCAATCGGCTCATAAAATCATCATCACCCAAATAAAACAGTAAATTATGGTAAACATGTACCTATTTGTCGGGCTAACAATTTTATTCTTCTGCTCTAGCCTCCTTGCTATGACCTGTTCAATGTAAGTACATGTATATGCATGCAAATGCGACCAATTTTGAATACAATTCAATATTTGATTCAATTAGGCTAAATGGTTCAAAATATCAAACAAATAGACAAACAACACAATCATCAATCAATTAGTGGATTATCGTTTCAAATTCATAATTTTGATATATATACCGAAAATCATGTTTTTGATGCCAAATCACAACAATAAATCTATATAGTTTTGGTTATCACACCAGTCTAATGGAAATATATAGACATCACACCTTCGAAACTCGAACACAAAGACTGATGATGTCGCGACATCACCAGAATTGTCCCCGGGCGACTAGAGTGTGATTCTATATCTATCCAGTATATTAAAACCTTGAATATACGTTCATGACGCGTATATGCAAAATAATCATATACTAGATTGTCCAAATCAATATAAATAAATATTCAAATACGTATAAAACGATTTAAATTTCAAAACAAAATTGTTTTCATTTGAAATATATACCCTTCACACTCGTTCTAGGATACTACTGATCCTATCTCTAAAGAGTTATTCTAATTGGATATTACTAATCCAATATCTGATGAATTCTTTCGTATGGTTCAAATGTGTCTTGTTCTCGAGCTCTTTTAACCAAAGCTCTGATACCACTGTAAGGACCCGTAACTTCCCCGGTAAGGAAAGCCCGGATACTTTGAGAACAACACACATCGGAACGCAGACAGAAGAACATTTCATTGTTAATTACAACAATTCCATCAGAATACAAGAATATACAGAGTATAAATGAATAATATACATTCGATTAAATATCAGAGTGTAACGACCCGGATTTTCGGCGACTTTGGTTATCGACATAAGCCCGATGTCGTTACAGTTGGTATCAGAGCTTAAGTTAAGAATTACTTGGCTCTATGGCATGACTCGGTAGATATAGGGTTAGTAATACCCTAGATTGAGTTTGAGTGTATATATACGAGTGAACGTATTTGTTATTTGATATAAAAATAAATTTTTATTGTGGAGATTCATGGGTTGAGTTGTTTATGAATTCTGGTCGATCAGTTTGATCCACTGTATCGGTAGGAGTTACTAAATACTTGAATACGATGGGTCGTCACAATATGTTTTGAAAAGAGGGTAAATTAAAATAAGTTTACCCAAGGTATATCTTGATATAGAGAAGATATATATATCAAAATTATAATATATTGGATATATTGGTTGTTATTATAATCGAGTAAGATTATAAAGTGAAATGGTTTGTAAATGACCAATCAGAATTCATATAAGTAAAGTATATGGAATTGAAATGAATAAAATCTGAAATTCAAATCAGAATTTAAATTTAAAACCCCGGAAATTGGATAAGTGTTTGTAAATGGATTTGAATTAAAAATAAGGAAAATTTAAGATCCTGGGAGATTTTAAATTGTTTAAAGCATTGTGAAGGATATTTTGAACTGATTTCAAAATGGAAATATTCAGAAATGGTTTTGAAAAGTGATATAGTATTGAACTCACTTTGATAACTTGGAAATAACCCTGATGATGAATCGCGACATCATCAGTGTTCATTTTTGAGCTGCTAAGTGACGGATTACTACCAAAGAAATTGTTTTTGAATTTGTTTTGGGAAAACAAGTTGTGTTGAATTTCAAAAAGGAAAATTTGATTTTTGAAAGAGGTAAACTATTTAAAAACTTCCAGGAAGAAAAGGTTGTTTGAATTTAAAACAAATTAAAGTAGAATTTGTAAAAGCCAATAGAATTGAGATGGAATTAGAAACCAGTTAAGTGGAAACTGAGTTGAAATAGAAATATCGAACAAATTGGATTTGTAAGATAGGAATTTGAAACGATATTTGGTTGATGGGTTAAGAGTTTGAAATCTGATATGAGAGTTTGAATAGAATTTGACTTGGATAGAACCAAGTGTTTGAGTTGAGGGTTGGATTAAGATGATATGAGTATACGTGAATTGGTAACAGGTGGAAGGGATATAATAATATGCCCGACAAAAAGGTATAAGTTTATATTTGATATAAGCATGAGATTTATGAGCCGAATTGGCAAGTCGCTTGGCTGTTTGATTTTCTTTTGGGTTGGAGAAGGCCTAGAGAGGCGAGTTGTAGTTTTAACGATAGGGCTGTACAAAGGAGGGTATGGCGAAATTTTCCGAAAATTTAAAGTGTTAGAAAATTTTCAGAATTTTTGAAAATTTTAGTTAGTCGGAATGAATAAATATTTTTGTCGATATTAATTGGTTCAGTTGAAATCAGAAATAAGGGGTAAACAAATCTTAGGAATTCCAATAGATAGGGTCGTCTTCTAACTTAGCAATTTCGAGGACGAAATTATTTTAAGTGGGGAAGAATGTAATGACCCGCATTTTCTGCGGTATATAATTAATTAATTTAATTATATAAATGGTGGTTTAGAGAATTCAAATGGTCGTTAATTTAATAATAGGGAATATTTAATTAAATTAAATAATATATTTAATTCAGAAATAATCAAAAATATTGGGAATCACAATATTCTGTGAACGGGGTCGTCCCTTGAATTTATTTCAGCTTAGAGTTGAATTATATTGACGAATATATTCAATCGACGACAGTTTGAACGTATAATTATATTATAATTAAAATCGAGCTCGAAATGGCGCTGCAGTTCGTAAATTGGCGATTTGAACTTCAACTGAATGTACAGGATTCGTTTTAAGCCGGATTTCTGTGAAACAAGAAACGTGTGGAGCTGGTGGAGTATATCTTTCTAGTGGAAGAGAAAAATCGGGATTTCGTCGTGTAGATTTTGATGTACGTCCAAATCAAATTTCAGAAAAGTCGCTGTGAAATTCCTTTAAAATTCGTAACGCTTTATATACGTTATAAAAGGAAATTTCAATGTAAATTGAATATCGATTCAACCTGGACTGGGAATATCGGATATATATATTTTTCTGGAGCTGTATGATATTCCACTGTGAATATATACGACAATATAAATTTATTTATATTTAATTTAATTTAATTTAAATATATTTATATATTTAAATGGGTCATTCAGAGCTTTAAAAATAGCCGGTTTTGCAAACGAAGTCGGAATTCGACGAAACTAATTTTGTTGGATCCGCAATGTTAAATTATTGCTAGATGTCAGTTTCCGTGATTTTTAGAGTCACTTTGTGGCCGTACGGATTTTTAGAGTGAGAAACAGTTAGTAATTTGATAGTTAAAAATACGCTGTGTGAGCACACGAAGTCAAAATTCGACGAAACCAGTTTCGTTGGGACCATAATGTCGAACTCTAGCTACAGGTCCAGTTTGGTGATTTTTGGGTGTCATATATGATCATGAGGATTTTTAGAAGACATATACAAACAACAGTTGATTAAAAACAATTATTTTAATCAAATGAAATCCCTATAAGTACCAAACTTAATTTCCTAAAACCTAATTTTTAACTGGCTTTGGTCAACAGGAAAATGCGCCTCCACCAAATGCTCCATACTTGAGTTTCAATTCTTCACAAAAATCAAAATCGATCCAAAGAAAAATCGGTAAATCACAATAGAGTTGGATTCCGAATCCCTGTGAGTAGTTCTTCGACTTGGCGTGAGTTGTGTGGGGTGCGACTTGCATTCGCTGGAGCTCAAAAACGTCCAGTGGACTTAGGGTTTGCTGTAACTCGGAGGTGGGGCACCGATTGGAGGAGTAAAGTTCGTAAGCGGGTTGGGAGTAGGATTTGGCTTCGGTGGTGGTAATGGTGTGAAACTCGGTTGTGAGTTCGGGTCGCGAGCTGGGTGACGAGCTTGAAGAGCTGCTGTCGTTTGGGTCTCGAGTTGGAAGAGATGGGTACGAGAAGGAAGGGTTCGCGAAGGGGGGTGGACCGGTGGTAGTCACGGTGGTCTTTGATGGATGGAGGGACGTGAAGTAGTGGTCAAAAGGGGGGTCAACGGCGGGTATTTTGATACTGGAAATTGTGAAAATCAATTTGGGGAAGATGATGGAAGTATGTCGGGTTTTAAAACACGCGGGTGGGCTGAAGTGTTAAATGGGTAAGGGCCCATTAGAAATATAATTAAGTTTTTATTTAAATTTAATTATCGTATAAACTTCGTAAGGTAATAACTTCTCCATACGGTATCGGAATTCAGCGAAACAAGATCCGACAGGATCGTATGGACGGGAGCAAAACAATGAGACTGACCGGGAGAGAAACAGAGCTAGTTACAATTTATGGCAAAATAAATTGTCCGTCTGAATCAAAGACAGTTAATCATTTTTAACGATGAACTGCAAATGTGAGTAAATCTTACTAACTCTGAACAGTTTATAATTTCATGTTGTATTTTTAGAACTGTTAGAAATCATCTGTTGATTGTTGTGTGTTGGTTGATTGATTGAACTGCTAGTTAGTTAGTGGAAATTATATATATATATATATATATTTATATTTATATATATATAAACCGATAAATATTTATATGTGATTCTGCTATCAGAATAATTCACATCAAAGTGAAAGTGATGTTATCTATATTGTTTAACATCTGTGATGCAGGGAAACCGGTTGGAGGAATCCAACTGGATTCCTCAACAGTTATTTTACTGTGATTTTTATATTGTGATATATAATGTGATATATAATCTGTGATGATTATATGTGTTTGGACGATACTGAACATCGTGATTTGATATGATTGAATACCATAACATACCGAAATGTTGATAAGGGGATTTTCAAAGTGATATTGAAAATAGAATATTTATAAATAAGAGATTTATAAAGTGGAATATTTATAAATAAGAGATGTTTATAAATTGGAATATTTATAAATAGGAGATATTCAAAAAGGAAATAATTACCAACCATTTTCTTTTTGAATGGAAAGGCCTGTGTGGCGGGTTTGGGGATTTTCCCGATGCTCCCGTTACAAAGGAGGTCATGGCGAATTTTCCCGGGAATTTAAGGAGTTAGAATATTTTTAAGAATAAATTTGAAAAGGAAATATTTGCAAACCATTTGCAAATAGAATAAAATAGAGAAAAGAAATATTTGTAAACCATTTACAAATAGAATTGAAAGGGGAATATTTAGAAAATAAATAGAGTTAATAAAAAGGAAATTGGTTTATAAAGGAAACCGTTACAAAAAGGAAATTGGTTTATAAAGGAAACCGTTATAAAAAGGAAAACGTTATTAAAAGGACATTTATAAAGTGAAGAACCGTTACTAATAGTAAATCTTTATAAATGAATAAACGTGTTAAAAAGGTGATCTTTTTAAAATGGATAAACGTTATAAAAAGGAGAAATCGAATATAGTATTTGAAGTTAGTTAATCGAATATAGACATTCGAAAGGAGTTAATCGAATATGGTATTCGAAGTTAGTTAATCGAATATAGACATTCGAAAGGAGTTAATTGAATATGGTATTCGAAGTTAGTTAATCGAATATAGACATTCGAAAGGAGTTAATCGAATATGGTATTCGAAGTTAGTTAATCGAATATGGTATTCGAAGTTAGTTAATCGAATATGGTATTCGAAAGGAGAAATCGAATATGGTATTCGAAGTTAGTTAATCGAATATAGACATTCGAAAGGAGTTAATCGAATATGGTATTCGAAGTTAGTTAATCGAATATGGTATTCGAAAGTTAGTTAATCGAATATGTTATTCGAAAGGGGTTAGTCAAGTCGAGTTAGTCAAATAGAGTTAACCAGTTAGAGTTAACCAGTTGGAGTTAATTAGTTAGAGTTAATCGATTAGAGTTAAAACGAACTAGAGTAAATCAAGTGTAGTTATTTGAGATAGAGTTAATCAAACATAGTTATTCAGGATAAGTTGCCATCTCGTACGACTGCTAGCGTAATCCGCAGGGCTGTAAATAGCCTAAGGCAGTCGGATGTTTCCTGAGGGAGTCAGGCGTAACCATTGTGATCGCTGCGATCTAGAGTCAAGCGAATGGAGTTTAATCGAATATTAGTTATTCGATAGGAGTTAATCGAGTTGATCGAGTTGAGAAATAAGTTAAGTTAAATAAGTTGAGTTGATCGGGTGGTTCGACCAAGTTAGTCGAGCCTAGTTAATCGAATCGAATTGGTCGAACCAAGTAAGTCGAGTTAAGTTAGTCAAGTTAGTCGAGCCTAGTTAATCGAATCGAATTGGTCGAACCGAGTAAGTCGAGTTAGTCGAGTCAAGTTAAGTTAGTCGAGTTAAGTTCGTCGAGTTAAAGTTATCGATGCTAGTTTCATCGAAAGAAGTTATCGATGTTAGTTTCATCGAAAGAAGTTATCGATGTTAGTTTCATCGAAAGGAGTTATCGATGTTAGTTTCATCGAAAGGAGTTATCGATGTTAGTTTCATCGAAGGGAGTTATCAATTATAGTTTAATCGAAGTGAGATTTTCAAATATGAGATATTTGAAAAGGAAGAGTTATCGAATATTAGTTAATCAAAGAGAGATTATCGAATATCGTTTATTCGAGAAGGAGTTAATCGAATATAGGTTATTCAAAGAAGAGTTAATCAAATAGAGATTTCTCGAAGAGAGTTAATCAGCAAATTCGATTATATCGAATTCTGGAAAGTACTTTTACTTTCCAGTGTTTAAATAGAGATTTATTTATTTATAAATAAATAAGTGTTAGGTTAATTATTCACTAATAAGAATAGAAGTTATAATTAAAGTTAGATAATTCGAAAGTAGGGATTATAACGTTATCGTTATAACCAATGTTTTAAATATAGAAGTGGATTAGTAAAATTGAATCCGAGAAAGGCGTAAAGAAGTTGTTAACGATTAAAAGATAAACTTTGACCATTTCGAAGTTATAACGTTGTTCAGTTAAGGTCTGAGAGGTAATTATACCCCAACTTGAGTGACTTCCTTCTTGACTTAGAAATGGTAAGGTTTGATCGTAAAGGAGTTTTGGAAATGTTTTCCAAACGAGAATCAGAAATGTTTTCTGATAAAAGAAAAATAAGAATTTAGAATATAGGGAAACAGAAGATAAGTAAATAAATGAACTAAAGAGATTTATGTTAAATGATGTTTGTTCGATATAATTTCCATTTGGTAATAATATCGTTGTTTGCACACTTGTTTTTCTTTGATAGTTAACTCACAGACTATCGAAGTTTTGACCATTTTAAGGTTGTTAATATGGAGAGACCGGTTGGATTATTATCCAAAGAACCACTCTGTATTGGCATAAGCGTTGCGAATCATATATGCCAAAGATAATTGAAGACGGAGTAAAATGCAAGGTCTGTTGTATAAATCTTAGATAACAGTGACTAAGATGGATATACAGAATAGTGCCTTCGGTTTGTCCAGTCCCAGGACAACTTGTATGGACGAAGGTCTGATAGAGTATATCCAATGGATCGCGTAAGTTGATCTGTTCAAACGTATTCACGTTTGGTGGCGGAGGAATTCGTTTCTCTTAGCTGTATACCCGTGTTATTTTTGGATAAGTCAATTTGTGATTTGGCGGGTATGACGATGTGACATTCTAAGTGAATAAGGATGACTTGTATGAATGAATGTCTAACAGAGTGTTTCCAGAAAGGTCACGTACCTTGATTTCTTCAACCGTACCAAGAGTGGAAGCGGAGAAGGAAACTTCTTTAGCTAACACGTAATGTACTGTTGTAGACGTCAATTAGTGATTTTCGATGGATCTGACAATGTGGCATTCGAAGTGAATCTGTTGTGATGATAAAGCATAGCTTCTAGCCTCATCAACGGTAAATGACAGAAATCGGTCAGGCAGCATGGCTAAGTCGGTCGCACCGAAGTAGGGTGTATAATCACCTATCTAGAGAATATTCATTTGTTTCTTAAATCTATCAATGCTGTCCCATATATATATACGGGAACGGTTGCTGATCCCAACCGTTGGTGATGTACATTCGATACACTCAAGTGAAATGAGTGGTCGGTCATGTGTGGCTGAGTTACAAGATGTTCTTGTTGAACTCCAGTGTATCGTTCCTAGAGTACACTGATCGGAAGGTGGTTCCATATCTTGTCATAGTTGGAAATCCATTATCCAATACGTGCTTGCGATTTTTATTGTATACTATATATGTAGAACGTGAGATGAAAGCGTTTCTGTTAGTTGATATCTATTTGTACATAGACATTATTATAATATCAAAAGGTTTTTGATATAAAAATATTTTGGATTCTCATAAGGGAAAAACCCGTTCCGTTCTGCGGCGTGGTCTTATGAGATATCGTTTACTTGTTCATATACCTGTTTAAACTGTTTTTACTCATACCAGTCCCATGACTGACCCGCAGTTTACTTTGTTGTTTTCCCTAAACTCTTGGGTGCCTAAATTTGTACGGGCAGTCAAGTAGTCGGGATTTACAGATATACTTGAAGAGATGGAGCAGGAGGCTTCTGGATCATATAGCTATAGTTATTTCCGCTGTGTTGTAAGTGCTGTACTCTGATAAGTGCTATTGTATACATAAATGTTATATTTCAAAGTTATGTTATCTATTATAAGTTATTCGTTCCGCTGTGAGGTTCGTGTTACTCTGATGTTGTGTTCTTCTTCTTCTTCTATTCTAAGTTTCTATCTTATATATTCTCACCTTCTAATTTCTTTCATTAATTACCGGGATTTTTCGATGTTTTGGTTATCGACATCGGGCTTATGCCGATAACCAAAGTCGCCGAAAATCCGGGTCGTTACACAGAGATTACAATAAATTACATAGCAGCGGAAAAACAACATAAAACACAAGTGAAAGTAATATACGGATACGGAGCTTTCCGAGCTCATTCCAGCTGTAAATCAGGATCCTGTGAAAATAAATCTGCAAAACCAAAACTACTAGCTGCCCGTGTAGAAAATAGGGGCACCCAGAGTTTAGGTTACAACAATAAACTCCCGGTCAGTCATGTGACTGGTGTGAGAACTAAAACAGTTACTAATTTAACTTTAAAAGAGATTAATTCAAGGGACCATGCCGTATAACACGGAACGGGTTTCCTTCCAAGAACACTGGTGCATATAACAAAACAGCGCAATGCTTTTTGGAAAAATGAAGCTATTATAAGACCCAGGTCCCATCACATAATGCAACGCAAGCCGGAGGATAGGGTTTTCCCTTATAATAGCCAAACATGATTGGTACGTTTAAAACAAATCATTTGATACTATTATAAGTGTATAGTGTCAAAACAATTTCAATCATAAATATCAATCATAGACGGGATGGGTACCATATATCATGTCGCCATACTAGTTCTACAATTAAAACCGCAATATCACATATTGGAAATTGGATTTCCGTCATGAGTCGAGGCAAGGGGCAAGCTCCTCTCCATTCGAGACACTCTAGCAAATGTCCCAGGACCCCACTATGATCCTTGGAATCGGTTAGGCCGGTCCTCTCTTACTTTTGAGGATTGGCAATTCCTGAACACACATTTCCCGGTCCTAACAGACCTAATATCGAGGCGCCTCATCCAACAACCACACAGGTGAAAAGTATATAAGTGTCAGCCAGTTTAAGCACTGACACCACCCATAGCTAGAAAGAAACGTCGTGTTCTCCCAACGGTCCGTATCCCGTTTTTGACTCATACCGAGGTGTGAGGCTCGCGAATTCATGCTATACACAAAGCTGTGCCACACAGGCCGTGCTTTGATCATCAACCACAAGACTTTGCTTTTCAATAGAGGCCTTGATCAATTGCCACTTACGCGTGCCACACTGGTAATTCACTCCATGCGACTGATGTCCATCGATATACAACCTCTGAGCTCGTACGTCTCAGAGAAGGGCGTTAAGCAAGAGAATATATTCTCCGCCGCCAAACGGATGCATATTTAATAGAGATCAATCAACACAGAATAAAATCCAATGTCAGACACACAATCCATTTACAAGTTCGTTCTGGGTCTGAACGAAACCGGAGGCACTTTCCTCGCATATCCATCGATCTCCAAGTACGTCTGCACGATCACCAACTGTTTCCCTCATCTTGGGTGTACAGCCCAATCAAGACTATCAGTAATCACCCAAATGATGTGAAGACTTCCGGTCTTCAACCACCGTCTTCATCTTCGACTTATCGTCGAATCGGTTATTCAAAATGGGTATAAACCCGGCCTTTCCGAATAACCCACGTATATACTAAACAAATGTTACACAAACACAACAAACGCCTCATTCCAATTTAGAATATTCTTTTATTCACAAAATTACATTCTTAGGGAAAAGTTCCCATTAATTTATCAAAGATAAATTCTTTTGCATTTATCCTTTAATCTTCCTTTGGATATCATTTCAAACTAGTCGGGATTAGCGAACCACACCGAAGTAATTATTTATTTTATTTCCCAATCCCAACCTATATATATCCCATGGAGCAAAAACTGGTAGTACTTCGTATCTAACACCACGGTGTTATCGATAATATTAATTACCATTTCACGTTCAAATCTAATTAAAGATTTAACTATCGCTATGGAGCAAAACTGACGGTACTCCAATCTCGATCACCTTTAAGATTTGATAATTTAAATTATCAATTCACATTTCAATCTAATTAAAGATTCATTAAAACTCCACTTAGTTTTAATCCTTTCAAAAATCAATATCCTGTCTTCAACTGGGTTAATGAATCAATGTCATCTAAAACACGATTCACGATAAACCCAAAACCAATTTAAATTCAATTCCAATTAAATATTATTTAATTGGTACACTTTATTAAATCTAAATAGAAAGATTTTGTAACGACCCAGATTTTTGACCATTTAAATCGACAATAAACCACACATGTCGACCCAAACCAATCGCCAACCCAGATAGTTATTTGGGAAAAAGCAGAAAAAGAAGAAAGGAAAGAAAGAAACAATCACAGAATCTCACAGCGGAAGGATCACATATAATAAGCAAATAAATATTCAAAAGCATTTAAACATATACATTCGAGTTACAGCATTTAAATCATCAGAGTTATACACTTACATACAGTAATGCAGCGGAAATAAAAATGTAGTGGATACATATACCAACTCCGTCTTCGATCTCCAAGGCCAAATAATCTTCATTATCTGCAACATCTACTGACCCGAGCGTATTGCATAAAAAGAAAAACACAACAAACACTCGGATCAACACTAAATCATCTCATATTAGTCAAATTAAAATACAGAATAATGTCGGTATCATGGTGCAGTAACTCAAGAGATGTTACGGGATTTTTCCATCTCTCAAGGATCCGTTAAACTAATACATACATAGTATAATACGCTATTACAATAGTGTTTATTCAGTAAAGTATAATATCGAAAATAGTGTAAGCGGGATTACCATGTTACCCTTACACTGTTTATAGCATTGCCGTACAGTTTGCATATAACACACCAGTACGTCGGTGGATAGGGATGCGCCGTGATACGACAACGTTAAATCAAAATCGTAGGGGCTCGATCAGGATAATATGACAAGGCACTGAGGAAATACCCTGGTAGGATTCTACCGAATTCGCGGACCCAGGCCGGTGGTAACGCATAGCCGCAACTACCGCCCACCTCGAACGACATTCCCATATTCAGGGGGTGCACCCAAATCGATCACAGTAGTAATAGAGATGGTTTCGAAGGAGCGCGTTCGATCAGAGAAGCGATCTCATTAACCTGGGTATGGCTCCTGTTTTAGTCATTTCAATTATGACCCGAAGGTCAAGGCTAATCCATCATCGTTCTCTTTCTTCAATCCAGTAATCGCCTCCATACCATCCGACTTCGGTTCTGGAACTTCCACCGCGTACACAGTTGTCAAAGTGGTATCGACACTGACAGAGAGTATGCCTTATGTCGACTCCGGTCTCCTTGACAACCCACCGTTTACATTTTTCACACCGGTCAGTGCTTTTACCTTTCAAAGGAGTTCGGGTTTCATATCAAAATATCATGTTTCGAAATTCATTTTCATATTCTAAATAGAATATTATTCAAATGGGATTTTCCCATTTACGCTCAACATCTTGAACTAATTCCAACTTATATAAAATTTGAATATCAAATTAATTAACAATACATTTAAATAGTTTAAGGTATAATTAAAATAATTTGAAATAATAGTTAGTAATAAAAGTAGAGTTTGACAAAATAATTAAAACATTAAAATAATTCATAAAATAAGTAATTAATAATTATAAAGTATTTTATTTAAATAATTTATAAAATAAATAGTTATAATGAAATTTAATTTATTATCAAAATAGTTTTGAAAAAAATAGTTTTGACATACTATAGTTGGAATTAGCATCGTTTCGCCCAGATTTCGTTTACACTTGCAGTTGTATTTCAACTTCAAGTAAATCAATTCGAATTCACAATCCCGATCGACTTCATTTCAAATATACATTCATTTCAAATTTGGCCAATTCCAATTCAGATGGTTATTTTTAACCCGAGTGCCCATTCAACGATCTCAATTCATAACAAATAAGCCGAGTTCGATTTCGATCATTTAAATTTATTAAATTCCCACTTCGATATTTATTTTAAATTCAATACGTTGAATCCCGAAGCAACATTCAATTTCAAATCATGCTCCCATTTCGAATATTCAATTTATAACAAACTTTGAATTTTTCAATTCAATTTCATCATTTCAAGATTTTAAATTTCAACAAATGTCAAGTTTACAATTCACCTTTAATTCAAATCAAGGCTGATTTAAAGTAAATCTCAAATCAGACACACAGTTCAATCTCAAAACATTCGATAAAATCATTTTCACTTATATTTAACCTTAATTACAACCCAAAATTATTTCCCCTTTTTATTTGCATTTCAAATTTCAAATTCAAAGGAAATAAATTATAAAACATTTCTTATTATCGTTAAACAATAAATTTCAAAATTCATGGTTAAACAAATATATTTAACCAACCGGTGTCCGTATATAATTTGCTATCCTATGGCCAAGTGATTTAAATTTAATTTCTCGATATTCGGGATGGATCTATCATTTCAATCCAAATCGGGGTCACAGAGGTTTATCATTTCACTCTGTGTTCTTAATTCATTTTATCGATAAATCCCGGGTTTATTCGATGCCCGCAACATCAAGGGTAATTGGGATTTATCGTCACATGGGCACACCACATCATATACTGAATGACAGAACAATTCAAACAATACACCTTCAGTAATCAAGTAAACAGACGCATCCATCACAAACATTCATTCGAACAGTAAATCTAATCACATACTGGTTGACAGGTGTCGGAGTTTTCAAATTTGAAATTTAAATTAAATTTAAATAACCAATTATCGATTATTATTGCATGTAACACACTGGCATATCAATTTCAAGCAATCATTCACCAAATCAAACACAACCATGTAAACAATTTATTCCATACATTAATTCGATAAATATGGGATAAATTTAGTCTTAAGTGAGTGAAGAAACACTCACCTTCGGGTTACAATTCGAACGGTCGTCCAGAAAAGGCCCAAAATTTGACAGTCTCAGATCGCAACCAAACCAGTGCCAAAACGTTCGCAACTCCGCCACGATCCCAACGCAACAAACCGCGTCCAATTTCGAGTTCATATGCAAGAGTTATCAGTGTTTTACTAGATTGAAGATTTAAATATATAAATTAATAAATAAATTTTCCTCACCAACCAATTGATGCCACGTCAGCACCCTGGATGTCCTCTTCCCGCTCGTTCTTCTTCTCGGCTACAGTAATCCGGCCGTGAATGAACCCAATCGAACCCGAACTTTGACCGTGAACTGCTCCTCCCTCCGACCGAATTAGCTCCGCCGGCCACCTCCAATCGAAAGCTCAGACCGAGGCGCATCTCCCCGTACCAGTGGCCGGACCTCCGGTGGTCCCCTCTCCCGGCGGCAGCGTGAGCAACGAACGGGTTTTCAACCCTTTGACAACGAAATTCCGGCGAATCACTACACTAGAAATCAAACGGACACCATCATCGCACTCCTATCGACGATCTCTACAAAACCCATAAGCCAATTTCTTCGATTGAAGCCTGGATCGAAAATTCCCAAATTGACCTCGTGAAATCCGAGAATAACCACCTTTGACCGCGATTTCCGGCCAGCTCCTCCGCTGCATGTCAAAACTAATTGTAGATCTGGACTCTACTCGCCGAGATCTTCGATTTGATATATAATTCGATGGGTTTTGAGAAGATTTTATTTTTGAGGTTAATTTTGTTTTTAAATTAAAAATTAAATCTAATTTCAGCCATGGAAAAGAGGGTTTGGTGGAGGGAAGAGGAAATGAGCTGATGTGGTGCTTGTGGGCTCAATATATATATAAATATAAGGTCCAAACTGATTAATACACACATCGTTACCGTATATCAAATTTTAACGTACATTTCACATTACCGGGCCCACATACTAATTCTGAAAAATCCGGAAAAATTATTTTTGGTTATGATTTGACGATACGATTCTAATGAAACTAATTTCGTCGGATTCTGAGCCCGTTTGAAAAATGGCCTTTTTCGGGTCGATCCAATTTAACTGTCAACTGGTAAAACGCGTTTTCACTTGCCACGCTCACAGATTAATTCGAAAAATTCCGAAAATTGAAACCTAGCAATAATCCGACATTCCGGATCCAACAGAGGTGGTTTCGTCGAAAACAGAGGTCGTTTGAAAAATGGCTATTTTACAGGCCCTTATATATATTCTATAGCGACTATTCTGAATATTCATTTGACCATATCTTTTGATTTTCATTATGGAATTTCAATTTTTCACATTCGTTGGGAAGATATCGTCAAACAGAGTTATCTTTTCCTGGGTCGTCCCAATTTCGATTTAAAACGAATACTATACATTCAATTGAAATTTAAAAATTGAATTTTCAAACTACCGCGCCATTTCAGGCTCGTTATATAATAAAATAAATTTATTCGTTTTTACTTCGATTATAATAATTTTTCCGTCGTTATTAATTAAAATAAATTACTTTAAATATTCAAATTCTATAAATTGACTAAAATGGCATTTTCAAATTGGTTCGGAATTTCAGGTCGTTACAGATTTAATCTTTTTCTCAACTGGGCTTAAGAACAGTGTTAATGAAGACACCATTCATGACAAACCCAAATCACATTTGATATTAAATGCAAGGCTCTGAATAGAAACGGCTTATATTCAATATCAAATTAAAAGTGAATTTTCCATTATAAATTCGTTTATATTCATTTCAAATTGATTTCAATCCTGTTCAATTCAAAATATTCGATTATGAAATCACTTTTCAATATTCATTATGAAACGAATAAAATCGATAAAAATATCGCTCGCGTCAAAATAACGCATCTCTAATCAACACGGCTTTTTATTTTTCAAAAACTTCTTTATTCTATTCAACAAATGAATATTTATTCTATTCAACACATGAATCTATATTTCTTTCAACACATGAATATTCTCAATACATGAGCACTGTCAACTCATGACTATTTTTTGTTATTTAAAATATTTTATAAAATTATGGTATCTATCATTTGATTTTCAAATCAGACTCCAATTATAAAGTAGTAAGAGAATGATTTTAAATATGATAAAGATGTATATTTTATTGTTAAAATATTTCTTTCAACACCTGATTAATTTCAACACATGATAATTTATTCTATTCAACACATGAATATATACTTCATTCTATTCTTTATTTTCCCAATTGGAATGAGGCCCAATCAATTACCATATAATGTTAATTATATGTATTCCATACAACACATGTATATACTCACAACAATAAATAATCAATCATCATCCAAAGTGCACCACACTGTATAAGCATCAAATATAGATATCTAACGCTTATAACAGCCTGTCAATCAATCGATCAACATACAACTAATTATTGGGATTAGTGTATGTCATATATCATCCCAATACCCGTGAGGGGTTTCAAACAATCAAACACAGATTTTATTTGTGCAGTTGGGCGATGTGTAAAATTTATCGTCCCAATCAATATCAGTCAAATCAGTGTACATAAACAAATCGTTTGATTTGTAAATGAATATTTATTTTATTCACATACTCGTTAAAATTTATATTTTTAACGACCAAAATATTTTGTTCAACCTATTGATATTCTATTCTGTTCATTTATTCAATAAAATGATATTTTTATTTTTCTAACTTATTTTAGAAAATTTCGGCGGCATAACGGCATGATACTAGAAACAGGAAAAGGCCTAGCCTTATCCCCGGTCTAATAATGGCCCACGCCATACACATATCAATCAAACCAATTTCAATTTAGCAAACAACCAAATTTAGATCAAATAATCTAACCAACTACACAACCAAACAAACAAGTCCATGGTCTGTGGACAATGGTGTCGGGTGCTACTAAACACCGTCTGCATCCTAGTATATATTTATAACTAGAAAAGGAAATTTAAAGTGAGAAGTTCTCACCAAAAGCTAATCCAAACGCCATGACTCTTCATATGTAGAAATCTTCGTCGTTCTCGCCTTTGGTCACTTTCGTTGTCCGTAGCCACTACATATATAAAAATCACATTTTTTATATATTGTTGCTATGCATATAAAAATTCTATTTTTACACTACTACTATATAGATAAAAATTCTATTTTCACACCGCTACTATATAGATAAAAATTCCATTTTTATAACGGTGTTCATATAATAAAGATTATATTTTTATCACACTATTCTCTACATAAAGATTTCGCCTTTTCAAATATGAAGATTTCGCCTTTTCAAATATAAAGATTTCGCCTTTTCAAATATGAAGATTTCGCCTTTCAATACACTACTTATATAAAAATAGTATTTTTATATCATCTACTATATAAAGGTCATATTTTTAATACTCTACACAAGTAAAAATCATATTTTTGATTCACTACATATATAAAGATAATATTTTTAGCCTTTCTATAATGTAAAAATTATATTTTTAAACTTCACATATAATAAAAATCATATTTTTATTATGTTATTCATATAAAAATCCTGTCTTTGTTGTTATAAAAATCTCAACATTCACTAATTAAAAATCTAACTTTTATCGTTATAAAAATCTAAATTTTATCTTCACAAAAATCCTCATTTTCCCTAGACAAAAATCTAAACATCCTCTAAGGACAAAATCATATTTTTCTAATCATAAAAATCACATCTTTATTACTATAAAAACCTAATTACATTAAATAATAATTTAATAAAGACTTACATCGCTATGAGGAAGAGAAGGGGGGTCTTTGCGTTTGGTGGAGGGCTGTCGGGGTTGTCGGCTGGGCCAGCGGGGGTGGAACGGCGGAGGGAGAAGAAGAAGAAGGAGAGGGGAAAGGAAGAAGCGGCAGTGGCAGTTAGCGTGGGAGGTTTTGGGTTTGGGGGCTCGCGCGATTCGAGGGTAGAAGAGGAAAGAGAAGGGAAGCGACGGAGGAAGAAGAGGGGGGGCGTCTCCGACTGGCGGCGTGAGGGGGTCCTCGATGGTGGCGGTGGCTGATTCCATCGCTGGTGGAGCGATTTGATTTTTTTTTCCGTTTGAATGAATGAACAAAAAAGGGGCCAGAGAGATAAAGGTAGAGAGAGAGAGGAGGGATTATTTTTAATTTATTTAATTTCAAAAAGCAACTTTTATTTTCGACCTCGAAACGAGGCCCACTGCCTGCCGTCCATAGCTAATTACCCCCATTCCGAACACAATGGGATATGTGTCGTAGATTAATTCGATCACTTCGACCAGTTTCTGTCAAAATCAACATATAACTCTATATATTGAATTTGAACACGCATTCCAATTTACCGGGGCCACATACGGCTTCTGAAAATTCCCGAAAAATATTTCTAGCTTCGTATTGACGATACGGTCCTAACAAAACTAGTTTCATCGAATTTTGAGACCGTTAGAAAAATGGCCAATTTCCAGTCAATTAAAATCAACTAAAACTGGTCAAACGCGTTTTCCTTTGCCATGCTCACATATTGATTCGAAAAATTATGAAAATTGGAATCTAGCAATAACTAGACATCCCGGATCCAACAAAAGTGGTTTCGTCAAAATCCGAGGTCGTTTGCAAAATCTCCATTTTTAAGGGCCAGAATTCCATAGCGACTATTCTGAAAATTCATTTGGGAATATCTTTTTATCCCCGCTATGAAATTCCAATCTTCCGATTCGTTGGAAAGATATTCTCAATTAGATTCCATTATTTTCAGTTTCACTAAAATCCGGTTTATTTTGCACCCGGTATGTTCAATTGAAGTTTGAAATCGAATTATCGAACTACCGCGCCATTTTCAATTCCCTTTATAATTTAAAATAAATATTTATATTATAACGACGACGTATATAAATATATACGTTCGAATTCCATTCAAAATAAATTTTTCGTCGATATTATTTAAAATAATCTATTTTAAATATCAAACTTCATCGAAATTGCCAAAATAAAAATTTTAAACTGGCTCGCATTTCCGGGTTGTTACACGCTTGTCTCACCTCATCAGGTTTCCATTTTACTTGGTCATTCTAATTTATACTGAATTCTTATTCAAATTTCCATGTTCACTTGCTTATTAATTTCAGTCATACCACTTAATCCATTCTCAAGATTGTGGCCAATGTCTGTAATCCACAGCCCCTTTCTATCTTCTTGTTGATTTCATCATTACAATAACATGTTTTACTTATTACGTAATTAAGTATATCCATTCACATGTTTTCTAATTAACTTGTCACTTACCATTTGTGACTAAATGTAACTTATTTCATTTCATAAGTTTTCCTCGTTCTTTCCCATTTAATCATATTCCATTTTACATTGTTAATACAACTTACCGTTGTTTACTATTAACCTAGTTCTATTAACTAAGGCCCATTAATAAGTTTCTCTACCCATTTATTATAACCTATGTTATAATTTCCTCTTTTCCCTAGGACAAGCATAACCATTCTTATCAATGGGTGTCAGACTTCCAAGCTTACAGGTTACTTAATTTATAATTAAGTACAACTTCTTATAATCCATATATTTTCTCCCTTTTCTCAACTGATTTTTGGCTTCCCCCATTTATTGATTACTTAATTTATAATTAAGTGTCCTTGTCTCATGTCACCAGTTATCCCATTTCCTTATTAGTTTATTATAACCTAAGTTATAATATTCGCTTGTCCCCAGGACAAGTCTACCTATTATACAACATTTTCATTAATGTTAGTTGTTTATTATAGGTGATTATCATTTCTACAAGTTATGCTTACCCTAAAAGGTATCTTTAATTACATAACTTTGTTATTTCTACCGGTTATGTATAACACTAGGTATCTTTAATTACATAACCTTATCGGGCTAAGTTTGCGGGCCTATAATTAAATATTACTCATCCCCTTAGATTTACCTAGCCCACCCACTGTCCAACCAATTTTTTACTTAACACTAACTTTAGTTCATATTCATAAAATCCCTTTGTATTAAATTAGGTTAAGTAGTCCACTTCATTAACATGTCCATTTATGGTTTATAATGGGCTAGACCTCCCACACTAGGCCTACAACTTGTGGATGCTGGATATGACGGTCGGGTCCGGGCAGACTTCTTCCACAAGTTGGGCCTAACCTCATGTCATAGCCCTTCTCTATTTGCGCACTTAGACCTCTCGCATTAGGTTCAACATTAGTGGATTTTGGATATGCCGGTCGGGTCCGGGCAGACTTCCACCACTAATGCAACCTAACCTCGTGTCATAAGTGCAATTACAATTTCAAATTGTAATCCTAGGCATTCATTATTAATCAATTATTTAAGCCTATACCTTATAGGTGTTAATGCCCATTTAGCTAATTATATTCAAGATGGATTATAAGTCTAAATTCATATTACTCGAATTATACCAATTCATATTTTACGTATGATCCCATTTGCGCCCAAATCATCTTTCTATACTTATCATCCAATTTAAGATCTTTAAACATAATTTGGTCGATGCCCCAAACCCATATTTATTCGATTCCATGGTAACATGAATCCATATAGTTATATACTTAATCCAATTATTCCATGTATATAATTGGGGCAAATTTACATGTAAACTTTTCAGCACTCCAACAAATCCAATATATGAATTTTTCCCACATGTTCAAATTAATATTATAACATGTAAACATTCCAACATTTCAACTGATTTAATATATGAATTATTAATATCCACAATACGATGTTATATAATGCTAATCATTCCCCCAATTTAATAGATTCAACATATGAATTTCCTGATCTATTCATATTAACGTCTCAACTTGTTGTAACAACAATTTATAATTAAGCTAGCAATTTCATAATTTATTAAAAGGGGAATGCTAAACTATAGTCATAACATTATCTAAAGAATATAGTTTAAACCCACTCACCTTTCATGCTTTCCTTAAGTTTTGGTTCTAATCCGTTCTATTATCCATCGTTTTTCTTTCCCCTTTAATTTCATTTGAAACCTAATAACATGGATCGGCTATTTTCATTAAAAGAGAAGGGAAAGAAAATAGGAAGGACATGAATAGATTAGATCAAGAAGTTTACCTTGCTTTTCACGTAATTCGGAACGCCTTTTAATAAAAATACCAATCTTATCCCTCTATATCTTAATTTAAGATTTTTTAATTTACAAATCTAAATCTATGAATATGTTTGAGGCGAGAGAGAGGGAGCAATGGAGGAGCTCCAGTGTAGCCGCCGAATTATGGATTTAGGGTTAGGCCTAGGGTCTTATTTATAGGGGTAGCGGAGGAACCAGGACCCTCAGATCAAAATCTAAAACACCAGAATCGTCCCTGTCAAAAAAGAAGGTTCCAGATTCACGGGTGGGTCGACCCCCCTTTGGGTGGGTCGACCCCTTGGTCGACCCCCCTGTTGGTGGGTCGACCCCTAGGTTGACCCCCAACGGTCCATTTTCCCTCCGAACTTTCCCACCGTGATTTTGATTTTTGAACTGATTTTCGAAATTTTTAGATATATTTATTATATATATACATATAAGCTCCTTATATGTATACAAACTTCTAATGCTCGTAACTTCTTCATACGGTGTTCGTTTTACGCAAACCAGTTATCTTGACCAGAATCTCGAGACGGACGCAATGGCACAGTCCGTTTTACTTAATTCTGAATATTTAATTAAGTTATCCTTATTTTATTATCTTAAAAATAAGGAGTGTTACATTCTCCCACCCTTAGGAAATTTCGTCCCTGAAATTTGACAAGGGTAAAATCAATCAACCCCTCGCATAATATACATCCATCATGTGTGCATCCAATTTTTGCAAACATTGTGCACTTGTGCAAAGTGAAGTACAACATAATAACGCATGTATGCCTAAGCGGTACCTCCTATGTGTATGCAAGTTTTTCAAAAATCCTTTTAAAATATGATGCTCACATCCTAAATATACTGGCAGTTCTATATGAATGCAATATTTTGAAAATCAAAAAGCTTTTTCATCCAAATTTTCCCACTCTTACTGAGTAAGAGCATAGTTCATCCAATTGTTGCATCCATAATCCTACCAACCAACTTTATTTTTCGAATTTCAGAAAAGTCTAATTTTCTAAATTTGATTTCTTATATTACAAAAAGGTGGAAAACGGAAAACTCTACATCTCCCGCTTTTCTTTTTCAACCTTTTTCTAACCGTACTTGGATTTTTATGTAACTATTTATAAAGATTCCCTATTTTCCTATCCAAGCACAACCCACATAAGAAAATTTCTTTGTTACTGATTTTCTTTTTCATCTTATCTTGCAATTTTTTTAATTTTTACCCATTTTTTTTTCAGTTCTGTTGCTTTACTGAATTTTCTGATTCCTTTTCGGTTGTACCTTTTCTCTTTTCTTAGAGTATTTAATCATCTGATCTTAATTTAAATTTAGATAAGCTTCTAGTCTTCCAACTAAAACAGGAGAACAGACACCCTACACAGCTACTACTTAGGGCCAAGAATCTCGGGATTATGCCCTCTTTAGAAAAGTCCAAACTATGGGATCCACGACAAGTTTAGTTGTTACCCTAACTACCTAACAAGAACAAAATAATGGAACGATCTCAACTGGAGTGTAGTAAGGGGTTTGCCCCTAACATGAAAATTAGCAACAAGATCTAAACACTTACTTTCCTTTTTATATCTAGTAGACACTACTAACTCTAGCCGTGTACCAATAATTATTTCGAGCAACATCCTAGGCTTTCAATGCTTACGCGTCCAATGGGAACTCACCATTATTCCATGATAATTCTTGCTATTTACTTTATAGCCTTAAAACTTTTCCCGTCTTTTCTAGGCACTAATACTTACCAACTCCATACTTTTTAAAACACTATTTGGCCTTTCTTTTTCATTTAAACTTCCTTCCAAAAATTCAAAAGTGTCAAAATTTCATTTTCCTCATGAAAACTTTCTTTTGCTAAACCATAAAAACATGTCATCCTAAAAGAAAATGTAAATCATCATTTTTTCAAGTCACAAAATTGGAGTAGATACGGACAACTATTTCTCAATCGGGTTTGTGACTTATTCTTACCTATAAGGCCAGTTCTGTCTCTTACTACAAGGTGCCAACATCCACTCTATTCTTATTTTCTACAACTTATTTTGTCCACCCACAAAATTATCTTAAAATAATTTATCAAAAAGGGTTGTCATAAGAATAGGGATTTCAAATCTTTCTTTATTAAAAATTCTTTCATGAAATATAACAAGAAAACTAGCGAGCTATACATGCTCTATAATATGCACCTTTTATTGAGAGAATTTTACTTTAGTAAAAATTTTCGTAAAAAATCACTGTTTACAAAATATACCCCATTTTACTTCAAAACCCAATATGTACTCCTTTACATACTTAAAACTATAACTTTTGAGATTAAAACTTTAAAACATCACAAACCATTTTCCCAAAAATTTTATAATCTCAAGTTCTTAAAAGTTAATAATGGGGTTATACTCAAAGCGGGTTTCCAATTTTCTTCTAGGCTTTCCTAGACACCCCCCAAGGTCAATTCTCTCAACTATATATATTCCTAATCCATTTTATCCTTTTTAACCTTTTCTAATTTATAAGGTTTTCAAGTCCACTAACCCAAAATACTAATCATATGGGATTCACTTTCCTACCATTCAAAGCATATTGTACACTGTCTACCCAATTTACCTAAGGGTCTCGAATTTCCATATTCATTCCTTTAGTGTACAAAACAACATCCCATTTCTTACCATATTATACTCTTTCTATTTAGTGGGTTCCTCTATGGATCTAGGTATATATATAATATATTTATATTTATAAAAATACAAATACGTTCATGTAACAACCTTGAATTTTGGGCTAAATTTTAAAATTTATTTTAAGTAATTTTAATGAGTTTTTGATATTTAAAATAATTTATTTTAAATAATCACGATTAAAAATTTATTTTATTTGAAGTAAAACTTTAAAATTTATATTAATTCCATTCCAAGCCCGAAATGGCGCAGTAATTTCAAAATTCGTTTTTCAACTTTGGAAAAATATATATAAAATTTATTATAAGTCAAGATTAGTCGAAACAAGAAACGCTAGAACCGTATTGACGATATCTTTATAATGAATTTAGGGAATTTAGATTTCAGTTTATAATTTATAAGTTATGTCAAAATAAAAATTTAGAAATGTCGCTATGAAATTTATATTTATAATATATAAGGGTCAAAATGGTTAACTAAGTGATAAGTGTCATTGAACAAAATGTTTAAATGGATTGATGAATATAAATATAGTTTAATGTGTAATGAGAATGAGCAAGACAAATTAAAAGAATACCAAATATGAAAAAATACGTAAAGTCTATATAGTAATAAAGATAAAGATTACGTAACATGTGTTTATAAGATGGTATAAAATAATACATAAGAGTCTAATTATATTAGTGGTATAAAATAGAATACAAGACTTTATTTGTGATAATTGAATGTCAATTAGAATTTACTGGATTATTAATATGAAAGGAAAAGAAAGAATAATAGCCATAGACATTAATGCTAATCAATCACTCCATTATTAAAGGTTCTGTGTAATAATTAATTACCGTTTAATATTTCTCAGTAAGCGTCATCTTATTACACCTTTGATTACATACAATAAAATCCCCTTATGTTCCTTCAATTACTTGAAATAAAAATAAGTGAAATAAAACTAATATGCAAAAATACGCTAATACGATCAACCTTATGGAATTGCAGAATGGTTATGTGCTAACAATGGTAAACTATTAATAAATCAAAATCTTTAGAAACATGGAAAATAAATGTCTACACGGTATTCTTTCTACAAATCAGTGTCTATCCTAATAAATGGAAATGTATCAAATTTGGAAGAAAAAGAAGAAGATTTATTCATTCATTGGAAAGTTAGGTATTTCACTCAAATCGCATTTCATAATTTAAAGATAATTGCAGTTATAGGAAACATACTTTATCTTAAGTTAAAAAGGAATGCTTTAATAACATAATTAATGATTTTGGAATTATATATATATATATTTATATATATATATATATTTATTTATGTAATAACATAAGAAATGAAATGAACATTTCTAGAAACAAATGCATGCGTGAAATAAATGAGTGTTTTCCTTGATTGTTTCGGTTTAGAATTGAAGGAGATTCCACATCAAATTAATGATAGGTTTATTTATGAAAATCACTGAAACCTTGCCACTTATGATACAGTCAAAAACAGGAAAGATTTTGACTGTTCCCATGATTTATTAATTTACAAAACTTTTGCGCAAGGACTAAAAAGAAGAGAAACTAAATAAACATAATTTAAGGACAAGGGGGTTTTGTTAAAAAACCACAACCCCTGTATAATATCTCATAGTCTAACCCTAACCATTTTCTAAAACCTAATATGTCATCCTCCTTCTTCATCTTGCCATGGCGGCTACTCTCTCTTCCTCTAAAATTTCTTTCTACCTACATCAATCTCCTCTTCCACCTCCAACAAGTTCATCTCCTCTAGTGCCCTGTATCTCAAGAACCGCGCCACCCAACCCGCCGACTTCATTGCCCCGCCACGCCTCAGCCACGCCACCACACCTCCCCCTACTTCCGGCATGGATGCGCCTCACCTAGGCCTTCCATCTCCGACAAGAGGCACCTCAATCCATACACCGTAGCTCGAGATATCTTGAATCAAAGATTGGAACAAATTCAGAGGTTAAATAAAATTAATTTTAACGATTTGCAACACTTGATTTCATTGCTAATTTTAATTTTATAATTAAAAACATGTTTTTGATTCAATTCGATCCAGAACCCGACAAATCTGACAATCTTGGAACAACGTGACAATACACAACATCATAGATCGGTTGTGTACAAGTTTCTGACTTTCAATTTGATTTCTAGATTTGACAAAGCCCAAGGTGAGATTTCTATTTTTAAAATTTTAAATTTATTTATTTATTTTATTGAGTAATATATATTCATTCAGTATGAGATGCATGTTGTATGTATGTATTTACTTCAATGTTGATTGTGCTGCGATTGTGATGAACGATTGATTGTGATTGTGTATTTATGATTGTTAGAATTTTGTGTATACGATAAAATCATATATTATTGTATACATAGGATATTTTATATTCATGTGTGTTAAACTTCGAAGTATAAAATAAAAACAATATTTTTATTTTCATGTTTGATTTTTTATAAATAAAAAGATTAGAAATGTAGAACTTGTTTTACAAATAAAATCACTTTTTAATTGTCATTAAAGTTTACTCTTTTACTTGCATTTACGAATGCAAATATGCATTAAAAATAGAATTTGTTCTTCTACTTGCATTTCTTGTTTCAAATAAAAATCAGAAATAAAAGTTCACCTTGTATTTGCTTTTCTCCAATGCAAATATGGCATAGCAAAATAAGTACATCTCTTATTTATGTCCTCTAACACAAATACAACATAGAAAAATGAATGGTCTTTTTCATTTGTGTTCTCTAACACAAATATAACCTAGGAAAATAAACGGTCTTTTATTTGTGTTCGCTAACACAAATATAACATAGAAAATAAAATTCCCTTTTTATTTTGCATTTCACAATGCAAATATGACATAGAAGAATATGTACATCTTTTATTTATGTTCTCTAATGTAAATAAAATTTAGAAGTAAGAGCTCACCTTTTTATTTTGCATTCCACAATGCAAATATGACATGGAAATAAAAGTGCATCTTTTTATTTGTGTCCTCTAAGGTAAATAAGAATTAAGAAAAGTTTACATTTTCTTAATGTAAATAAGAATTAAGAAAAGTCTACATGTATCTTACTAAAAAAAAGGAAAATTTTCATTTCCATGCAATTAGATTGAAAGTCTGAAGCTTGCATTTTAATGAATTAGATTTTAATAAAAAAAGAATAACGATATGAAATTTATATTTTAATGAATTAGCTTTTATTTAGTCACTAGAATAAAAATGTTACATAAGTTATATAAAAGTTCATTTATGTTAAAATGTGGCATTAGATAAAAATAACATCTTAGATAGAAATGTGACATTAAAAAATATCATCATTTTTGGTATAAAATGTAACATTAGTAAAAAATATCATTTTTGTTACAAATGTGACATTGAAAAAAAAAATTATTGGCATTTAGTTTAAAAAGTTGCAATAAAAAGAAAATATCATCTTTGTTATAAAATGTTGCACTAGAACAAAAATATCATGTTTGTTAGGAAATGTTGTGTTAGGTAAAAATGCCATTTAAATAGAAATGTCATGTTAATATAATATTGTCATGATATGGTCATTTATTTACACTAATGTCATGATAGAGGAAATGATCATTTATTTATACTAATTTCATGTTAGAGGAAATTTGTCATGTTAATATAAGATGCCATGTTAGAAAATGTCATTTATGAAAAACAGGTTATGCAAATAAACACTTATTTTTATTTGTCATATACAAGGTTGAAAACATGTAGACAAATAAATACTTCTTTTTATTTGCCATTAGAAATACAGAAGTTTGTATGCAGACAAAAACTCTATAACGACCCGAACTCCCCCGGTAAGGAAAGCCCGGATTGCGTTGAGGACAACACACATCAGAACGCAGACGGAAGAACATTTCTTTGTTTATTACAACATTTCCATCAGAATACAAGAATATACAGAGTATGAATAAATAAATTACAAATTTGACAAATATCAGATTACAATAAATTACATAGCAGCGGAAAATAATACAAAACACAACTGAAAGTGATACACGGATACAGAGCTTTCCGAGCATCGTTCCAGCTGTAAATCAGGATCCTGTGAATATAAATCTGCAAAACCAAAACTACTAGCTGCCCGTGTAGAAAATAGGGGCACCCAGAGTTTAGGTTAAAACAATAAACTCCAGGTCAGTCATGGGACTGGTGCGAGAACTAAAACAGTTATTTAAAACTTTACTTTAAAAGAGAGTAATTCAAGGGACCACGCCGTATAACACGGAACGGGTTTCCTCCCAAGAATACTAGTGCATATAACAAAACAGCGCAATGCTCTTTGGAAAAATGAAGCTATTATAAGACCCAGGTCCCATCACACAATGCAACGCAAGCCGGAGGATAGGGTTTTACCTTATAATAGCCAAACATGCTTGGTACGTTTAATACAAATCATTTGATACTATTATAAGTGTATATTGTCAAAATAATTTCAATCATAAATATCAATCATAGACGGCATGGGTACCATATATCATGTTGCCATACTAGTTCTACAATTAAAACCGCAATATCACGTATTGGAAATTGGATTTCCGTCATTAGTCGAGGCAAGGGGCAAGCTCCTCTCCGATTCGAGACACTCTAAAATGTCTCAGGACCCCACTCTGATCCTTGGATCTTCAGGGCCGGTCCTCACCTAACTTTGGAGGATTAGTTATTCCTGAGCACACGTTTCCCGGTCCTTACAGACCTATATCTGAGGCGACTCGCATTCCAACAACCACACAGGTGAAAAGTATATAAAGGTCAGGGCTGGTAGGTCACTAACACCACCCTTGCTAGAAAGAAACGTCGTGCTCTCCCTTCAGTCACTATCCCGTTTTTGACACATACCGAGGTGTGAGGCTCGCGAATTCACGTTATACACAAAGCTACGCCACACAGGTCGTGCTTTGATCATCAACCACAAGACTTTGCTTTTCAACAGAAGCCTTGATCAATTGCCACTTACGCGTGCCACACTTGCAATTCACTCCATGCGACTGATGTCCATCGATATACAACCTCTGAGCTCGTACGTCTCAGAGAAGGGCGTTAAGAAAGAGAATAAATTCTCCGCTGCCAAACAGATGTATATTTAATAGAGATCAATCAACACAGAATAAAATCCAATGTCAGACACACAATCCATTTACAAGTTCGTCCTGGGTCTAAACGAAACCGGAGGCACTTTCCTCGCATATCCATCCATCTCCAAGTATGTCTGGACGATCACCAACTGTTTCCCTCATCTTGGGTGTACAGCCCAATCAAGATCATCAGTAACCACCCAAACAATGTGGAGACTTCCGGTCTTCAACCACCGTCTTCCTCTTCGACATCTCATCGAATCGGTTATTCAGAATGGGTATAAACCCAGACTTTCTGAATAACCCACGTATATGATAAACAAATGTTACACAAACACAACAAATGCCTCATTCCAATTCAGAATATTCTTTTATTCACAAAATAACATTTTTAGGGAATAGGTTCCCATTAATTTTATCAAAGATAAATTCTTCTAATTTTATTCTTTAATCTTCCTTAGGATATCATTTCAAACTAGTCGGGATTAGCGAACCACAACGAAGTAATTATTTATTTTATTTCCCAATCCCAACCTATTTATCCCATGGAGAAAACTGGTAATACTCCATATCTAACACTACGGTGCTATCGGTAAAACTAATTAGCATTTCACGTTCAAATCTAATTAAAGATTTAACTATCGCTTTGGAGAAAAACTGGTGGTACTCCATTCTCGACCACCTTTCAGATTTGATAATTTAAATTATCAATTCACATTTCAATCTAATTAAAGATTCATTAAAACTCCACTTAGTTTTAATCTTTTCAAAAATCAATATCATTTCTTTAACTGGGTTAAAGAACCAATGTCACCTAAAACACGATTCACGATAAACCCAAAATCACACTATATTGTTAATCGGGTTAAAGAACAGGTGTTGTTCAAAACACCGCTCACGATAAACCCAAAAACCAATTCAAATTCAATTCCAAATAAATATTATTTAATTGATACACTTCATTAAATCAAAATAGAAAGATTTAATCTTTTTCTCTATTGGGCTTAAGAACAGTGTTAATGAAGACACCATTCATGACAAACCCAAATCACATTTGATATTAAATACTAGGCTCTGAATAGAAAGTATACCGGCTTATATTCAATATCAAATCCTGAAATCAAAAAATATCGTATTGGAAATAACGATATAAAATATATCTTTCAAATTCCCATAACAATATCTGTATAGTCACGAAATCCAACATCGAAATATTCCGAAGATAATTTCGATTCAACTCCAGTCCAATTCACATATTGGGAATATTGATTATTTTTAATAATTTTATCAAGGCCCGTGCAGTCGATTTCCACCAATGGCCATCGAACTGCACTTACAACGACCTTTTCCAAATTTGATTTGGACATAATTACAAATCCAACCGTTAGATTTCAAATTTCTAACATTCATTGGAAAGCACTTTTCGATACGAACCCAACGGTTCCGGTTTTAGGAGAATCCGACGGTCGGATCTCCCGCAACGTCAATTCGAAGTCAATGGTCGAAACTCACGAACTACCGCGGCGCGTTCAGGCCATTATATATATATATATAATATATATATATATACACCTATATATATATTATATATTTCGTCGATTTCCTTTTTAAAACGTATTTTATAAATCGTTTTAAATTCGTTTTCAAAACCATTCCAACTCTATATTCAATTTCAAATCAAAATTGGATATTTCATATCGTTACTATATAAATGATAATATTTTCAAAATGTTATATTTTGAAATCACTACCTTTTCTATATTTATTATAAAAACGGATATAATCGATATAAATATCGTTCACGTCAAAATGGCGCAACTCTAATCAACACGGCTTTAAATATTTCAATAAATTCGTCATCCTATTCAACAAATGAATATTTATTCTATTCAATACATGAATCTATATTTCTTTCAACACATGACTAATCTCAACACATGAGTACTGTCAACACACGACTATTTTTGTTATGTAAAATATTTTATAAAACTATGGTATCTATCGTTTGATTTTTAATCAGACTCCACCGTGAAGTAGATTCTAATTTTAAATATGATAAAGATGTAAATTTTATTGTTAAAATATTTTACTCATCACATGAATAGTTTCAACACATTAACATCGTCAACACATTACTATTTATTCTATTCAACACATGAATCTTCTTTTATAATATTCATTAATTTCCCGATTGGAATGAGGCCCAATCAATCACCATATAATGTTAATTATATGGATTTCATACAACACATGTATATAAATAGCAACGATAAATAATCAACAATCATCCAAAGTGCACCACACAACTGCATAAGCATCAAACATAAACAATTAACGCTTACACAGCCTATCGACCAATCGATCGACATACAATTAAATAATTGGGATTAGTGTACGCCAAATATCATCCCAATACCCGTGTGGGATTTCAAATCAACAAACAATGAATATTATTTGTGCAGTTGGGTGATGTGTAAAATTTATCATCGCAATCAATATCAGTCAAATCAGTGTATATAAACAAATCGTCTGATTTGTAAATGAATATTTATTTCTTTTCAGAAGAGTTTTATGCCGTTCCTTAACACGTTAAAAATTATATTTTTAACGTCAAAAATATTTATTTCAACACTTTACTATTTTTAACTAACACTTTTTATTTTAGAAAATTTCGGCGGTATAACGGCACGATACTAGAAACGGGACAAGGCCTAGCCTATCCCCAGTCTAATAATGGCCCACGCCATATCCAAATCAAATTATCTCAACTCATTCATTTTCCAAACCAATTACAACCAAATCACTCAATTCACAAATCAACCAAACATTCATGGTTTCAAACAAAGGTGTCGGATGCTTCTATTAAGCACCGTCTGCAGCCTAGTATATATTTCTAACTAGAAAATGAAATTTGAGTGAGAAGTTCTCACCTTGATTTTTCTCTAACGCCTTTTCTGAACTGCTGAATTTTTGATTGAGCTCCAGGCTTCGCATACAACCTCCAATCTTCAACCCATCTTTTTTCCTAGCACAAGCACGCCATTCTGAACAACTTTTTCCTAAGGGTCTTTTTGCCGAAAATGCTCCAATTCGCCAGAATTCGCGAAAGTACACGAATTTTACCGCTTTCAGACAGCAAACTTTGAACGCATTTTCCGAGCAGCTCCGAACTCCAAAACATGACTTCCATATAGCCAAATCGAAGATAATTTCGCGCTCTAAAACTTTGTTCTAGAGGGACTTTGGCCAGAAACGCACCGTTTGGGAGATATAGGGAAAAACAGTCTGGGGTGTTTTGTGCATAACGGGAATTTTGGTGAAAATGAGTTTTTGAGTGTAGTGGGGCCCACGGCCGGAGTTGGGTGGCCAGCGGGCGGTGGCGGGCCTGATGGACGTGGCGGATGGTGCTAAGGGCGGTGGTGGGGCCCGTGGTGGCCGCGGTGGTGGTGGTTGGTGATTTGGGGGTTTAGGGTTCATGAAAAGAGGAGAGAGAAGGAGGAGGAGGAGGAAAAGGGGGAGAGGCAGGGGGTGCGGGCGACCAGCGGTGGGCGGTGGAGGCTGGTGGTGGCGTTGGTGGAGGAGAGCAGCGGCATGGTGGAGCGGTGACCATTAAAGAGGAAAAATGCAAAAAGAGAAAGAGGAAGAAAGTGAGAAACAAAATGAAGGAAAAGTGATTATATGCTAGTTTCTCGTGTATCGCCTGAACGTCGACGATCTCCAACTGCCGCGGCTTTCGGACACGAAATAGTAGACGTGAAGATGAGTCCAACGAAACAAATTTCGTCGAATTCCGAGTTCGTTTGACCGTTCAAAAAAATCACGAATATGCTCAGATATTGCTCAAAAATGCGATTTTGGCGTACCTTTTCTTCTCGCACGCTCACACACTTACTCCAAAAATCATGCCCTCTTGGTTTTAACCATTATTAGACGATACGAGTCCAGAAAAAAAGGTAGAATTGAATTCTGAGGTCGTATCAGTAATGTTCCTTTGTAAAATGACTGCTCGTTTTACCCTGAACTGTTTTAACTCGCACGGCCACACACTGACTCCGTTCGACGCGCCCTTTGGAACTCAACAATAATTTGTCATTATGAATCCATAAAAATTTATCTCGTCGAATTCTGAGCTCGTATGCAAAATTTCACTTTTTAAGGGCTATGTTTTGTTAACCGAAAAGCTCAAGCTAATTGCCACTATTCCGGATATCGGAATATATCAAAGCTTATACTTTTCGGAGTTCTAAACGGCATTTTGAACTCAATGGAAGTGGTTTCGAGTCCAAATTCATCCATACGCAAAATTTAACTTTTAAGGCTATGTATAACTTACATAGCGACTATTCTGAATTTTCAACTGGGCATAACTTTTGATTCCCGCTATGAAATTTCGATTTTTCAGATTCGTTGGAAAGATATTCTCAACTAGATTCAAATATTTTTTGTTTCGATAAAATCCGGTTTATGTTGCACCCGGTATGTTCATTTGAAATTTAAAATCGAATTATCGAACTACAGCGCCATTTTCAATTCCTTTTATAATTATATATAATTATTTATATTCTAACGACGATGTATATAAATATATACGTTCTAATTCTATTCAAAATAAATTTCTCATCGTAATTATTTAAAATAATTCATTTTAAATATTCAAAATTCATTAAAATTGCCAAAATAAAAATTTTAAATTGGCTCAGGATTTCCGGGTTGTTACATTCTCCCCCACTTAAAACTTTTCGTCCCCGAAAAGGAACGAAGCCGAAAGTTGGTTTAAAAACCAACTCAACGTTCATTCTGGCTTCCATTCTCCAACTTTTCAGTTTCTGAGAATTTTCAAATTCTTCAAAAATTTGGCTAACACCCGAAATTTTCGAAAAATTTCGCCATAACCTCCTTTGTACGGGGAGGGGTTTGGAAATTTATTGGGCCGTATTCGGTACCCAATAAATCCTATAAAGCATACACATATTTATGGTGATATATTCTGGTGTTTACCGGGGAGCGTGTATAGATAATAACTCCAGAGAATAAATTCTCGTCACCCTGTCAAAGCCTGAGGGAGTGTGTATTTTAATTGCTCCAGAGAATAAATTCTCGTCACCTCGTCCCGTGTGGGAAATAAATAATCCATGTGCCGTATCTAATGACTAGAGAGACGTGATTATTGTCAACTCCAGACCCGTGTGGAGTTTTTATTAATCTGGCAATTTTACCATTACAATTTTATATTGTCCATATCAGTCACCAGTTCAACCTGTAATATATAGTCCATATCTGTCATCAATTCAACCTGTAATATATAGTCATCGCCATACAAGCCTCTCGCTCGTATGGTAAATCTTCCACCTCGTCACACAAGCTCCAAATGCTTGTGTGGTATATGATGAAGTATGCGATATTAAGAAGTATGCCATCTTCAGGAAGTATGCCATGCAGTGTAGTTCAAAATTAATTGTTACTATCATATGGTGACATTTATTAATTACACACAGAATAACCAGCACTCCACATCCAATGGCACTCACAGGAGTTGATATAATAATAAAAGTGGGCATCCAACTCATTAAGGTTTACCTATTTGTCGGGCACGCAAATAAATTCTTTACTCAACAGCTAATCCATTTACCTGTTCAAACATATATATGTATATGCATGTATTTGCAAATAATTTACAATACAATTCAATATTTGGTTCAATTAATCCTAAATTCACCTTTCATTCACATAATGGTTTAAATAAATAATCATACAACACAACCATCAATCAATTAGTGAATTAGTTTTTCAAATTCATAATTTGATATATATACAGAAAAACATGTTTTTGATGCCAAATCACAACAATAAACCTATCTAGTTTTGGTTCTCACACCAGTCTAATGGAAATATATAGATATCACACCTTCGTCACTCGAAAATAAATACTAGTGATGGTATACTTCATCATCAGGACCATGTCCGGGCGACTAGAGTGTGACTCTATATCTATCTAATATATTAAAACTTCGAATATACGTTCATGACGCGTATATGCAAAACCTTTATATACTAGATTGTCCAAATCAATATAAATAAATTATTCAAATACGTACAAGATGGTTTAAATTTCAAAACAAGATTGTTTTCATTTGAAAAATACACTCTTCACACTCGTTCTAGGATACTACTGATCCTATCTCTAACGAGTCATTCTAATTGGATATTACTAATCCAATATCTGATGAATTCTTTCGTATGGTTCTAATGTGTCTTGTTCTCGAGCTCTGTAAACCAAAGCTTTGATACCACTCTATAACGACCCGAACTCCCCCGGTAAGGAAAGCCCGGATTGCGTTGAGGACAACACACATCAGAACGCAGACGGAAGAACATTTCATTGTTTATTACAACAATTCCATCAGAATACAACAATATACAGAGTATGAATAAATAAATTACACATTTGACAAATATCATATTACAATAAATTACATAGCAGCGGAAAATAATAAAAAACACAACTGAAAGTGATACACGGATACAGAGCTTTCCGAGCATCGTTCCAGCTGTAAATCAGGATCCTATGAATATAAATCTGCAAAACCAAAACTACTAGCTTCCCGTGTAGAAAATAGGGGCACCCAGAGTTTAGGTTAAAACAATAAACTCCAGGTCAGTCATGGGACTGGTGTGAGAACTAAAACAGTTATTTAAAACTTTACTTTTAAAAGAGAGTAATTCAAGGGACCACGCCGTATAACAGGGAACAGGTTTCCTCCCAAGAATACTAGTGCATATAACAAAACAGCGCAATGCTCTTTGGAAAAATGAAGCTATTATAAGACCTAGGTCCCATCACACAATGCAACGCAAGTCGGAGGATAGGGTTTTACCTTATAATAGCCAAACATGCTTGGTACGTTTAAGACAAATCATTTGATACTATTATAAGTGTATAGTGTCAAAACAATTTCAATCATAAATATCAATCATAGACGGTATGGGTACCATATATCATGTCGCCATACTAGTTCTACAATTAAAACCGCAATATCACGTATTGGAAATTGGATTTCCGTCATGAGTCGAGGCAAGGGGCAAGCTCCTCTCCGATTCGAGACACTCTAGCAAATGTCTCAGGACCCCACTCTGATCCTTGGATCTTCAGGGCCGGTCCTCACCTAACTTTGGAGGATTAGTTATTCCTGAGCACACGTTTCCCGGTCATTACAGACCTATATCCGAGGCGCCTCACATTCCAACAACCACACAGGTGAAAAGTATATAAATGTCAGGGCTGGTAGGTCACTGACACCACCCTAGCTAGAAAGAAACGTCGTGCTCTCCCTGCAGTCACTATCCCTTTTTTGACACATACCGAGGTGTGAGGCCCGCAAATTCACGTTATACACAAAGCTACGCCACACAGGCCGTGCTTTGATCATCAACCACAAGACTTTGCTTTTCAACAGAAGCCTTGATCAATTGCCACTTACGCGTGCCACACTGACAATTCACTCCATGCGACTGATGTCCATCGATATACAACCTCTGAGCTCGTACGTCTCAGAGAAGGGCGTTAAGCAAGAGAATAAATTCTCTGCCGCCAAACAGTTGTATATTTAATAGTGATCAATCAACACAGAATAAAATCCAATGTCAGACACACAATCCATTTACAAGTTCGTCCTAGGTCTGAACAAAACCGGAGGCACTTTCCTCGCATATCCATCCATCTCCAAGTACGTCTGGACGATCACCAACTGTTTTCCTCATCTTGGGTTTACAGCCCAGTCAAGTTCATCAGTAACCACCCAAACGACGTGGAGACTTCCGGTCTTCAACCACCGTCTTCCTCTTCGACATCTCGTCAAATCGGTTATCCAGAATGGGTATAAACCCGGCCTTTCTGAATAACCCACGTATATGATAAACAAATGTTACACAAACACAACAAACGCCTCATTCCAATTCAGAATATTCTTTTATTCACAAAATCACATTTTTAGGGAATAGGTTCCCATTAATTTTATCAAAGATAAATTCTTCTAAATTTATTCTTTAATCTTCCTTTGGATATCATTTCAAGATAGTCGGGATTAGCGAATCACACCGAAGTAATTATTTATTTTATTTCCCAATCCCAACCTATTTGTCCCATGGAGAAAACTGGTAATACTCCATATCTAACACTACGGTGCTATCGGTAAAATTAATTACCATTTCACGTTCAAATCTAATTAAAGATTTAACTATCGCTTTGGAGCAAAACTGGTGGTACTCCATTCTCGATCACCTTTCAGATTTGATAATTTAAATTATCAATTCACATTTAAATCTAATTAAAGATTCATTAAAACTCCACTTAGTTTTAATCTTTTCAAAAATCAATATCATGTCTTTAACTGGGTTAAAGAACCAATGTCACCTAAAACACGATTCACGATAAACCCAAAATCACACTCTATTGTTAATCGGGTTAAAGAACTGGTGTTGTTCAAAACACCGCTCACGATAAACCCAAAAACCAATTAAAATTTAATTCCAATTAAATATTATATAATTGATACACTTCATTAAATCTAAAAAGAAAGATTTAATCTTTTTCTCTATTGGGCTTAAGAACAGTGTTAATGAAGACACCATTCACGACAAACCCAAATCACATTTGATATTAAATACTAGGCTCTGAATAGAAAGTATACCGGCTTATATTCAATATCAAATCCTGAAACCAACAAATATCGTATTAGAAATAACGATATAAAATATATCTTTCAAATTCCCATAACAATATCTGTATAGTCACGAAATCCAACATCGAAATATTCCGAAGATAATTTCGATTCAACTCCAGTCCAATTCACGTATTGGGAATATTGATTATTTTTAATAATTTTATCAAGGCCCGTGTAGTCGATTTCCCCCAATGGCCATCGAACTATACTTACAACGACCTTTTCCAAATTTGATTTGGACATAATTCCAAATCCAACCGTTAGATTTCAAATTTCTAATATTCATTGGAAAGCTTTTTTCGATACGAACCCAACGGTTCCGGTTTTAGGAGAATCCGACGGTCGGATCTCCCGCAACGTCAATTCGAAGTCAATGGTCGAAATTCACGAACTACCGAGGCGCGTTCAGGCCATTATATACATATAATATATATATATATTATATTTCATCGATTTCCTTTTTAAAACGTATTTTATAAATCGTTTTAAATTCGTTTTCAAAACCATTCCAACTCTATATTCAATTTCAAATCAAAATTGGATATTTCATATCATTACTATATAAATGATAATATTTTCAAAATGTTATATTTTGAAATCACTACCTTTTCTATATTCATTATAAAAATGGATATAATCGATATAAATATCGTTCACGTCAAAATGGCGCAACTCTAATCAACACAGCTTTATATATTTCAATAAATTCGTTATCCTATTCAACAAATGAATATTTATTCTATTCAACACATGAATCTATATTTCTTTCAACACATGACTAATCTCAACACATGAGCACTGTCAACACACGACTATTTTTGTTATGTAAAATATTTTATAAAACTATGGTATCTATTGTTTGATTTTTAATCAGACTCCACCGTGAAGTAGATTCTAATTTTAAATATGATAAAGATGTAAATTTTATTGTTAAAATATTTTGCTCATCACATGAATAGTTTCAACACATGAACATCGTCAACACATTACTATTTATTCTATTCAACACATGAATCTTCTTTTATAATATTCATTAATTTCCCGATTGGAATGAGGCCCAATCAATCACCATATAATGTTAATTATATGGATTCCATACAACACATGTATATAAATAGCAACGATAAATAATCAACAATCATCCAAAGTGCACCACACAACTGCATAAGCATCAAACATAAACAATTAATGCTTACACAGCCTGTCGACCAATCGATCGACATACAATTAAATAATTGGGATTAGTGTACGCCAAATATCATCCCAACACCCGTGTGGGATTTCAAATCAACAAACACTGAATATTATTTGTGCATTTGGGTGATGTGTAAAATTTATCATCCCAATCAATATCAGTCAAATCAGTGTATATAAACAAATCGTCTGATTTGTAAATGAATATTTATTTCTTTTCAGAAGAGTTTTATGTCATTCCTTAACACGTTAAAAATTATATTTTTAGCGTCAAAAATATTTATTTCAACACTTTACTATTTTTAACTAACACTTTTTATTTTAGAAAATTTCGGCGGTATAACGGCACGATACTAGAAACGGGACAAGGCCTAGCCTTATCCCCAGTCTAATAATGGCTCATGCCATATCCAAATCAAATTATCTCAATTCATTCATTTTCCAAACCAATTTCAACCAAATCACTCAATTCACAAATCAACCAAACATTCATGGTTTCAAACAAAGGTGTCGGGTGCTTCTATTAAGCACCGTCTGCAGCCTAGTATATATTTCTAACTAGAAAATGAAATTTGAGTGAGAAGTTCTCACCTTGAATTTTCTCTAACGCCTTTTCTGAACTGCTGAATTTTTGATTGAGCTCCAGGCTTTGTATACAACCTCCAATCTTCAACCCATCTTTTTTTCTAGCACAAGCACGTCATTTTGAAAAACTTTTGCCTAAGGGTCTTTTTGCCGAAAATGCTCCAATTCACCAGAATTCGCGAAAGTACACGAATTTTACCGCTTTCAGACAGCAGACTTTGAACGCGTTTTCCGAGCAGCTTCGAACTCCAAAACATGACTTCCATATAGCTAAATCGAAGAGAATTTCGCGCTCTACAACTTTGGTCTAGAGGGACTTTCGCCAGAAACGCACCGTTTGGGAGATATAGGCCAAAACAGTCCGGGGTGTTTTGTGCAAAACGGGAATTTTGGTGAAAATGAGTTTTTGAGTGTAGCGGGGCCCACGGCCGGAGTTGGGTGGCCAGCGGGCGGTGGCGGGCCTGATGGACGTGGGGGAGGGTGCTAAGGGCGGTGGTGGGGCCCGTGGTTGCCGCGGTGGTGGTGGTTGGTGATTTGGGGGTTTAGGGTTCATGAAAAGAGAAGAGAGAAGGAGGAGGAGGAAGAGGGGGAGAGGGAGGGGTTGCGGACGACCGGCGGTGGGCGGTGGAGGCCGGTGGTGGCGCTGGTGGAGGAGGGCAGCGGCATGGTGGAGCGGTGACCATTAAAGAGGAAAAATGCATAAAGAGAAAGAGGAAGAAAGTGAGAAACAAAAGGAAGGAAAAGTGATTATATGTTAGTTTCTCGCGTATCGCCTGAACGCCGACGATCTCCAACTGCCGCGGTTTTCGGACACGAGATAGTAGACGTGAAGATGAGTCCAACGAAACAAATTTCGTCAAATTCCGAGTTCATTTGACCGTTCAAAAAAAATCACGAATATGCTTAGATATTACTCAAAAATGCGATTTTGGCGCACCTTTTCTTCTCGCACGCTCACACACTTACTCCAAAAATCATGCCCTCTTGGATTTAACCATTATTAGACGATATGAATCCAGAAAAAAAAAGGTAGAATCGAATTCTGAGGTGGTATCAGTAATGTTCCTTTGTAAAATGACTGCTCGTTTTACCCTGAACTGTTTTAGCTCGCACGGCCACACACTGACTTCGTTCGATGCGCCCATTGGAAATCAACAATAATTTGTCATTATGAATCCATAAAAATTTATCTCGTCGAAATCTGAGCTCGTATGCAAAATTTCACTTTTTAAGGGCTGTGTTTTGTTAACCGAAAAGCTCAAGCCAATTGCCAATATTCCGGATATCGGAATATATGGAAGCTTATACTTTTCGGAGTTCTAAACAGCATTTTGAACTCAATGGAAGTGGTTTCGAGTCCAAATTCATCCATATGCAAAATTTGACTTTTTGGGCCATGTATAATTTACATAGCGACTATTCTGAATTTTCAACTGGGCATAACTTTTGAATCCCGCTATGAAATTTCGATTTTTCAGATTCGTTGGAAAGATATTCTCAACTAGATTCTAATATTTTTGGTTTTGCCAAAATCCGGTTTATTTTGCACCTGGTATGTTCATTTAAAATTTAAAATCGAATTATCGAACTACCGCGCCATTTTCAATTCCTTTTATAATTATATATAATTATTTATATTCTAACGACGATGTATATAAATATATACGTTCTAATTCTATTCAAAATAAATTTCTCGTCGTTATTATTTAAAATAATTCATTTTAAATATTCAAAATTCATTAAAATTGCCAAAATAAAAATTTTAAATTGGCTCAGGATTTCCGGGTTGTTACAAACTCATTTTATTTTGTCGCTAGAATTATAGACATATACATATGGCAAAATTGTCTTTTATTTTGTCGCTAGAATTGTAAACATGTCATTTGGTTGAATTAGAAATATTAGAGTTAAAATGTCATTTGGTTAGAATATTGTCATGAAAAATATACATGTCATTTTGTTGGAATATTGTCATGTAAATAAAAATGTCCTTTATCTAGAATAATGACATGTTACATAAAAATTGTCTTTTATTCAGAACAATATACACTGTATAAATAAAAGTGTTGAAAAACAGAAAGAGAATTACATTATATGTAATTAAAGGATAAGAATTTACATTAAATGAGATTACATTTTTATATGTAATTAAAAAGTAGGAAATTGCATTGTTAATGAGATCACATTTTTATGTAATTAATTAAGATACGATTTTGCCATGTAATGAAAATTACATTTTTATTAGGAAATTAAAAAGTAGAATTTACATTGTAAAATAAAAGGACATTTTTTTATGTAATTAATTAAAAACAAGATTTGACATGTAATGTTAATTACATTCTTTTAATGTAATTAAAAGGTAGAATGTGACATTGTAAATAAAATTTACATTTTTAATGTAATTCAAAAGGATAGGAATTTTACATTATAATGTTAATTGCATCTATAATGTAATTAAAAAGGATATTTTACAGTGTAATTAGAAGAAAAAAAAGGTAGAATTCAACATTTGAATAGACTTTACATTTCTAATAAAAGAATGAAATTCAACGTTGAGTTATATTTTCACTTTAATGTAAATAAAATGAACATATTATTAGTGAAAAGTTTATTTACATTTTCTCGTGTAAGTAAAAAAAGAACTATTTTCGATGACACTTTCATTTACATTCTCATGTAAATAGGACATGTAGAAGAAAAGGAAAACACTTATTTACATGTAGTGGAAATAAATGAGAAAAAGAGATGTTTTAATGACATTTTCTATGCAGTAAAAGAGTAAATTGAAAGTTACATTTTAGTTGTTATTTATTAATAAATAAATGTGGGAATGGAATTGAAATGTTCATTGAACATGATACCTTGATATGATACATGAACATGATTGTGCGCTGTTTGTTTTGTTGATTTGTTGCCCTTATATGTTAATGACTACGTGGAATGATTTATATCTATTTTTATCAAAATAAAAATGGTGATAAATAATAACGTTATGAAATAATTTAAAAGATAATTATGCGAAGATTATTTGGAAAGTCCGAGTTTACTCTCATTCCAAATAATGATATGATGTTCGAAGAATTAAAGACGGCGATTGAAGACCGACGATCTTCACATCGAATGGGTAACTAGTGTTGAGGCCCTTGATTGATTTGCTCCCAAGATGGGGCTAAGATGGTAGTTATCGGGACGTAGTGTTGATTTGTACAGATTTGGCTTTCGCTCAGACCCAGAGCATAAGCTTATAAATGGATGTGTGTCTGACGTTGAATTTAGTTCTATATAAATTGATTTCTATTAATATACGACCGTTGGTGGCGGAGAATTTATTCTCTTGCTCAACACCCTTAGAGGTTGTGTATTAATAGTTATCAATCGCATGGCGTGAATTGTCAACGTGGAACGCTTAGATGAAGATGATCAAGGCTTTGTTGAAAAGCAGGCCTTGTTGTTATAACGTTACTTCGCGAACCTCACAACCCGGTTGAGTCTAAAATAGGAGAATGGAACGATGGGAGAGCCGCACGTTTCTTTCTAGCTAGAAGTGGTGTCGGTGCTCAAACTGGCTGATATTTACTTATGTGGATGATGGAATGTGGCGCGCCTCGGATGATAGGTCCTATAGGACCGGGAAATATGTGTTCAGGAATTGCCAATCCACGAAGCTGTATGTGTGGACCGGCCCTGCAGCTATCCAAAGGTTCACTACGGGGAATCCTGAGACATTATCTAGAGTGTCTCGAATCGGTAAGGAGCTCCTCCCTAGCCTTGACTCATGATGGAAACCCAATTTCCAATACAACCCTACGGACTTGATTGTATTACTAGTATGGAGGCATAGTATATGGTAGTTATGCTTCCTAGGATTGATACATTTACTTTGAAATGTTTTTGAAACGTATACACACTAATAATAATATCAAATCCGTTTTTATCGTACCAAGCATGTTTAATCATCATAAGGTAAAACTCTATCCTCAGGTTTTCGTTGCATTGTGTGATGGGAGTTGAGTCTTATGATGGTTTCATTTTTCTAAAAAGCATTGCGTTGTTTAGCGATTTACTTTTAATTATGCACCAGCAATCCTTTGGAATAAAACCCGTTCTGCATTAGCGGCGTGGTCCTTGGATTTGCCTTATTTCTATTAGTTATATTAGTTAAGAATTCTCACACCAGTACTTGTTTGGCATGCCTGGTAATAGGATGCAACATGATGGGGGGTTCTCGCTTCGAGGTTTGGTGGCGAACGGGAGACTCTTACCCCCACATGTCCCTTTTTAGGGTTGGTAGGCTGCGGCCGGGGAATCCCGAAAGGGTCGCCGTAAACAAGATGTCTGGGGTACCACTGTAAGCCACGGTGGGTTTTACCTGCTATACTGGAGGATGAAGGGATGGATGCAAAGCCTACCGGGTTTCGCGGGTCGTTTCATTTGGTATCAGAGCTTTGGTTAGCTCGAATCTTTGGGGTACAACTCAATAGAACTGAACAAAAGACTCATCAGGGATTGGATTAGTAATATCCAATAAGAATACTCATTAGAGACAGGATTAGCAGTATCATAGAATGAGAAAACTCATTAGAGATGGGGTTAGTAATGCCCTAGAATGAGTTGAGAGTAGCAAGCTTATAGTATACGTATTTGTAATTATAATCTATTTTAGAAAATATGATTTTTGAATATATAAAAGTTATAAATATTTAAAAAAACTAATCAACTAATTGATTGATGATTGTGTAGTGTAATTATTAGTTCAACTAATAAAATTATAGAAACCAATTGAGAAAAAATAAAATATAAGTTAGTTAATTAAACGCTTTTAGCTTCGTTCCTTTTCGAGGACGAAAAGTTTTTAAATGGGGGAGACTGTAACAACCCTGAATTTTGGGGTAAATTTTAAAATTTATTTTAAGTAATTTTAATGAGTTTTTGATATTTAAAATAATTTATTTTAAATAATCACGATTAAAAAATTATTTTATTTTAAGTAAAACTTTAAAATTTATATTAATTCCATTCCAAGCCCGAAATGGCGCGGTAATTTCAAATTTCGTTTTTCAACTTTGGAATTTTTTTTATATTATAAGTCAAGATTAGTCGAAACAAGAAACGATAGAACCGTATCGATGATATCTTTATAATGAATTTAAGTAATTTAGATTTCAGTTTATAATTTATAATTTATGTCAAAATTAAAATTTAGAAAGGTCGCTATGAAATTTATATTTATAATATATAAGGGTCAAAATGGTTAACTAAGTGATAAGTGTCATTGAACAAAATGTTTAAATGGATTGATGAATATAAATATAGTTTAATGTGTAATGAGAATGAGCAAGTCAAATTAAAAGAATACCAAATATGGAAAAAATATGTAAGGTCTATATAGTAATAAAGATTAAGATTATGTAACATGTGTTTATAAGATGGTATAAAATAATACATAAGAGTCCAATTATATTAGCGGTATAAAATAGAATACAAGACTTTATTTGTGATAATTAAATGTCAATTAGAATTTTTTGGATTATTAATATGAAAGGAAAAGAAAGAATATTAGCCATAAACATTAATGCTAATCAATCACTCCATTATTAAAGGTTCTGTGTAATAATTAATTACCGTTTAATATTTCTCAGTAAGGGTCATCTTATTACACCTTTGATTATATACAATAAAATTCCCTTATATTCCTTCAATTACTTGAAATAAAACTAATATGCAAAAATATGCTAATACGATCAACCTTATGGAATTGCAGAATGGTTATGGGCTAACAATGGTAAACTATTAATAAATCAAAATCTTTAGAAACATGGAAAATAAATGTCTGCACGGTATTCTTTCTACAAATCAGTGTCTATCCTAATAAATGGAAATGAATCAAATTTGGAAGAAAAAGAAGAAGATTTATTCATTCATTGGAAAGTTAGGTATTTCACTTAAATCGCATTTCATAATTTAAAGATAATTGCAGTTATAGGAAACATACTTTATCTTAAGTTAAAAAGGAATGCTTTAATAACTTAATTAATTGATTTTGGAATTATACGCTAAGAAATTATATATATATATATATATATATATATATATATATATGTATATATATATATATATATGTAATAACATAAGAAATGAAATGTACATTTCTAGAAACAAATGCATGCGTGAAATAAATGAGTGTTTTCCTTGATTGTTTCGATTTAGAATTGAAGGAGATTCCATATCAAATTAATGATAGGTTTATTTCTGAAAATCATTGAAACCTTGCCACTTATGATACAGTCAAAAACAGGAAAGATTTTGACTGTTCCCGTGATTTATTAATTTACAAAACTTCTGCGCAAGGACTAAAAAGAAGAGAAACTAAATAAACATAATTTAAGGACAAGGGGTTTTGTTAAAAAACCACAACCCCTGTATAATATCTCATAGCCTAACCCTAACCGTTTTCTAAAACCTAATATGTCATCCTCCTTCTTCATCTGGCCATGGCGGCTAATCTCTCTTCCTCTAAAATTTCTTTCTACCTGCATCAATCTTCTCTTCCACCTCCAACAAGTTCATCTCCTCTAGTGCCCTGTATCTCAAGAACCGCGCCACCCAACCCACCGACTTCATTGCCCCGTCGCGCCTTAGCCACGCCACCGCACCTCCCCCTACTTCCGGCGTGGATGCACCTCCCCTAGGACTTCCATCTCCGACAAACGGCGCCTCAATCCATACACCGTAGCTCGAGATATCTTGAATCAAAGATTGGAACAAATTCAGAGGTTAAATAAAATTAATTTTAACGATTTGCAACACTTGATGTAACAACCCGGAAAATCAGGGCCAATTTAAAATTTTTATTTTAAAGAATTTTGTTGGAAAATGTGCCAGAATTTAAAATTTTCAATTTTAAATAATATTAAAGCCACTGGAAATAGTCAATTTTCAAACGACCTCTGTTTTCGACGAAACCACTTTTGTTGGAACCGGAATGTCAAATTATTGCTAGGTTTCAATTTTTAGAATTTTCCGAGCTAATATGTGAGCGTGGCAAAAGAAATTGTGTTTTGTCAGTTTCGGTCAAATTTAATCGACTTAAAAATAGCCATTTTTCAAACAGTCTCAGAATTCGACAAAATTAGTTTCGTTAGAACCGTATCGTCAAAACATAGCCAAATATAATTTTTCTGTAATTTTTAGAAGCAGTATGTGGGCCCGGTAAATTTAATTGTGCGTCAGAATTAAATAATTAAAAGATTTATATTTTAAATTAAATAAAAATATATCGTAACAGCCGAATTAGGTTACGAGGCCTGTCACATTGCGTCCGGGATGGGGGTCATTAGCTAGGAACATTTTTCGTTGAATTTATTTTGGAGTTCGTATCGAGAAATTGGATTTTCCTTTGAATTAAATAATTAAATAAATAGAAAAATACGGTATAAATACAGGGTATAATACGCTAAACCCTAAATTACATTAGCAGCCGCCGTATGTATTCCTTCAATGGCCAAAACGCTCAGGATTTCTTCCCTTAATATCTCCCAATCCAAATCAAATTAATTCCCAGAACTTATACAAAAATGAAAGAGATTCGTTCAAGCTTTGGATCCATACGGTTTTGATCGGGTGCTGGTGCCTATGGGGGCCGATTTTGCCTTACAAACGGCCGACGTTGGGGGAGTGTTTGGCGGCGCTGGGGGCCGGCGAGTGGGCCCAGGTCACGGCCGTGGGTGGCGCATGGCTAGGAGGAGGGGGAGGTATGTTCGGATCGATGGCAGGTGGCACTATGAAGGAGCAGACGGGAACCCTAAATGTCAACGATGATGGGTTTTGTTACGGTCTAAGCAAACGAAGAAAGAGGAAGGAGGAGGCCGATATTTTCAGTGTAATTAAGGCGTAATTTATTAATTAATAAATTATTTAATTATCAAATGCTTATAATACCATAACTTTGTCAAATCATAACGGAATTGAACGATTCCAGCTTCGTTGGAATCCTTGAATCAAGATCTACATTCCAGAACGAACCAGATCTGAAATAGAGACTGTTGGAAATTCAGGAAATATCATGGTGAGATTTCTAATTTCAAATAATTAAATCAATTTAATTATTTGTTTCCTCGCCGTTAAATAATTGCTTGTATGTTAATCAATCATATTTGTGCTGTGAGGAATTATGATTGCTGTTCTGTTGATTTGCACTGTATAGATCTGTGTTTCTCTGTTGTTATTTGTGATGAATATGTTCTGTGCTGTGTTGAATTAGCCATGTTATTCTGGTTCTCCATTTCTTGATATATTCAAGATAAAGTCTCATCTTTATTGTTTTGTTTTTTTTATATTTTTTTTTCTTAAATTATTAAATATTAAATCCTTGTTACATGAATTTGGTTTATAAAATAAAACACCAATTGTTAACATAAATTTTTGTTTACAAAACAAATGACAAAGTTTTTACTTTGATTTTTACTCTCATTTTATTTTCTTAAATAAAATTAAAACATTTAATCTGGTTTGGTTTATTTTGTTTACAAATAAAAGACGATTTTAATATGTAATTTTGTTGTAAAATAAAAAGACAAAATTTTTATGTACATAATAAAAAAAAGGCCAATTTTTGTTTACATAATAGAAAAACAAATTTTTGTTTACATAATGAAAAGGACAAAGTTTTAACACAATTTTGTTAGTAAAATAAAAGAACAAAGTTTCTAACATTAATTTTGTTAGTAAAATAAAAAGGATAAAGTTTTAACATAAATTTGGGTAACAAGTTCTAACATTAACTTTGTTAATAAAAGGACAAGTTTTTGTGTTATTTTGTATGCATAAGAAAAAGACAAAATTTTGTTAACAAAACAAAAAGGAATTATTTCATGTTATTTTCTTTGTAAACAAAAAGGACAAATTTTGACATGTGGTTTTCTTTATAAATTAAAAGTCAAATTTTATGTAAATTTTGTCAACAAAGTAAAAGGACAAATTTTATGTAAATTTTGCCAACAAAGTAAAAGGGCAAGTTTTGTGTTAATTTTGTCAACAAGGTGAAAGAACAAATTTTGGGTTCATTTGGTCAAAACAAATAAAAAGACAATTTTTATCCTTGTCTCGTCTACAAATTAAAATACCCATTTCTATCTTTATTTCATAAATGCAAGTTAAATCTTTATTTATAAAATAAAATGTAAGTTTTAATCTTTATTTTTATTTACAAATAAAAGTAAAGATGAGGCCTTTATTTTGATTCATCAAAGTTGCACCAAATCATGTCTATGTTAATATAGACTGAGATGACACCCAAACCTATATCATTGTGTTAACTGTATTATGATGACACCAATTTATATGTTGGGTTAACTGTATTGTGACAACACCAATTTAATTGTTGTGTTAATGTAGCGTAATGACATAAAATCCCTTTTGTTGTGTTAATTTAGTGCAATGACACCAAATCCCCTTTTTGTGTGTTAATCTAGTGTAATGGCACAAATAACCATGTGATGTTAATTGGTTGAAATGACATTGAATTTCACCGTCAAGTTTATAATGTTGATATGAATCAAAACTTCACCGTCATGTTTATAGTGTAGAAATAAATCGAAAACTTACATTAGAAAATGTTGTTATTTTAGAAATGTTGACGCTAGAGAAGACGTCTACATTAGAAATAAAATTCACCTTTTATTGCATTTTACGATGCAAATATTACATAGAAAGGTAGATTAACTTTGGAGAACATTTTCTTTGTTAAAAAGAAAAGCATTTTCTATGTTAATGAAAAAGAAAAACATTTTCTATGTTAAAGAAAAGGCAAACATTTTTCTATGTAAAAGAAAACATATTTCTAATTTAAAGGAAAATATATTTTCTTTATAAAAGAAAATAAAAGGATAAAAAGTACATTTTCTTTGTAAAAGAAAATAAAGGGATAAAAAGTACATTTTCTTTGTAAAAGGAAATAAAAGTTAAAAAGAAAGGAAAAATGAAATAAGAGAAATGAACATCATTTTCTAATGTAAAGAAAATAAGAAAATGAACATTATTTTCTAATGTGAAGGAAATAAGAAAAATGAACATTACTTTTTATGTAAAAGTAAAAGAAACCAATTTTCTTATGTAAAAGAAAATAGAATGTTAATATGAATAAAAAGGGACATTTTGTCTATTTAATGTTAATATGAATAAAAAGGACATTTTGTCTATTTAATGTTAATATGATTAAAAAGGACATCTTGTTTAGAAATGTTAAATACGATAAGAATAACATTTTGTGGTAAACTTGATTAATGAATAAAATTAACATAATTGTCAATTAGGCCATGTTAAACAAAATTTACATTTTGTTTAATATAAAGAATGAAAGCAAAATAAATATTTTATTTAAAAGAAAAAGTAGTAAAGATAAAATATATTTTGTTAAGATAAAAGATAAAATATACATTTGGTTAAATAAGAAAGGTTAGAAAAGGATTAACGTAAGATATTCTTTTTAGGTTAAAAAGGAATATTAGAAAAGAATTAAAGAAATACAATTATTTACATTTGCTATGTAAATAGGATTTGCAAAGGAAAATGAAACTATTTATTTACAAATAGGGTAAATAAATATGAATAAGAAATTAGATACATTTGTTTACAATTAATGTAAATAAATATAGCAAAAGTAAAAATAAAACATTTATTTACATTTAGGTAAATAAATAAGAAAAGGATAAGAATATATTTATTTACATTTAGGTAACTAAATAGAATAAGAAAGGAATATAATTTATTTACATTCAGTAAATAAGACAAATGATAGATAAAGCATAATTTACATTTAGGGTAAATAAAACAAGTGATATTTTTATCGTCATTTTAGATGCGATAAAAAGAATAGACTTTTGAAATTGGAATAGTCAAACGATTTATATTTATATATATAAATATAAATTATAAATTAAACGGAACGCGCGTGACAGTTCGCGTATCGGCAATCGTAACTTTAAACGGCTATACAGAGAGATCCGACCGTCGGATTTTCCCAAAACAGGAACCGTTAGGACCGCTTTGGGAAAATCTTTTCAATGATATAAATTTCATCAAAATCCAACGGTTAGATATGCATAAGTCAAATTTGGTTGAAAACAGCGCCAGGGTCGCCCATCGACCCGAAGCGTCGTTAAATTAATTCTCGTTATCAAATATTAATAACGATATGAAATGTTTTCAAATTATATATATATATATACATATATATATATATACATATATATATATATATATATACATATATATATATATATGCGAGAATCATTTGAGAAGACCGAGTTCAATCTCATTTCAAATGATTATACGACGTTTTAAATCTAAGAGTTGAAGACGGCGATTGAAGACCGACGATCTTCACATCGAATGGGTAACTAGCGTTGAGGTCCTTGATTGATTTGCTCCCAAGACGGGGCTAAGATGGTAGTTATCCGGACGTAGTGTTGATTCGTACGGATTTGACTTTCGCTCAGACCCAGAGCATAAGTTTATAAATGGATTGCGTGTCGGACCATATGGCATGCTAAGATGCAATGATCAAGGCTTTGTTGAAAAGCAGGCCTTGTGTTTATAGCGTTACTTCACGAACCTCACACCCCGGTATGAGTCTAAAACGGGAGAAGGGAACGCAGGGAGTGCACACGTTATCTTTCTAGCTAGAGTAATGTCAGGGACCTACCAGCGCTGACAGTTTACTCATTGTGGATGTTGGATTTTGAGGCGCCTCGTTATTTTTATAGGCCGTTGGTGGTCATACTATAGGTCCAAAGGGACCGGGAAACGTGTGTTCAGGCATAACTAATCCACTGCCCATTGGCGGGGACCGGCCCTGCAGCTATCCAAGGGTTCACTGCGGGGAATCCTGAGGTATCCGCTAGAGTGCCTCGAATCGGTAAGGAGCTCCTCCCTAGCCTTGACTCATGTTGGAAATCCAAATCTCCAATACGCCCCATGCGGTTTTGATTGTATTACTAGTACGGAGGCATAATATATGGTACCTATGCTTCCTAGGATTGATACATTTATTTTGAATGATTTAAAATATATTATACACTAGTAATAATACGGAATTTGTACGTATTTAGCATGTTTAATCACCATAAGGTAAAACCCTATCCTCTGGTGTGCGTTGCATTGTGTGATGGGACCTGGGTCTTATGGTGATTCCATTTTTCCAAAAGCATTGCGTTGTTTAACGATTTACTTTAATTTATGCACTGGCAATCCATAGGAGTAAACCCGTTCCGTGAAAGTGGCGTGGTCCTTGGATTTGTCTTATTAGTTATATTAGTTTAGAATTCTCACACCAGTCCCACGACTGACTCGTAGTTTGTTTCACTTTGCAAACTCGGGTGCCCTCTTCTCCACACGGGCAGTCGAGTAGCTTTTTGGCAGATATCTTTCTCTTTAGCAGGATCCTGGATCGAAGCCTAAAGCTGTGTCCAGAGCTTAGTAGTCTTCCGCTGTTTACTGTATTTTATTTAATGTATTAAATCTTTTGTAGTTTATCTTCCGCTGTAATTTTATCTCCATGTACTCTGATATTCTGTACTCTGATGTTATATTATTGTAATGTAATAAAAGTCTGCTGTTATTGTTCTGATGTATTGTATTCCCAAAGTTAAAGTATTCGAAGATTTCCAACCTTTGGGTCAGACCTGTGTGGTTTATGGTCGATTCAAAGAGCGGGAATTTCCGGGTCTTTACAGGTGGTATCAGAGCTCTGGTTAGCTCAAATCTTTGGGGTACAACTCGTTAGAACTGAACAAAAGACTCATCAGAGATTGGATTAGTAAAATCCAATAAGAATACTCATTAGAGATAGGATCAGCAGTATCCTAGAATGAGAAAACTCATTAGAGATGGGGTTAGTAATGCCCTAGAATGAGTTCAGAGTGATAAGCTTATAATTAACGTATTTTGATTATATATATAATCCTATTTCAGAAAATATGTTTTAAATATATAAGAGTATATATATTTGATAAGTTAGCCAACAAATGAAATTAATAATATTAAAATTAAAATTTAGTTAGTTAATTTAACTACTTTTAGCTAGTTCCTTTTCGAGGACGAAAAGATTTTTAAGTGGTGGAGACTGTAACAACCCGGAAAATCAGGGCCAATTTAAAATTTTTATTTTAAAGAATTTTGTTGGAAAATGTGCCAGAATTTAAAATTTTCAATTTTAAATAATATTAAAGCCACTGGAAATAGTCAATTTTCAAACGACCTCTGTTTTCGACGAAACCACTTTTGTTGGAACCGGAATGTCAAATTATTGCTAGGTTTCAATTTTTAGAATTTTCCGAGCTAATATGTGAGCGTGGCAAAAGAAATTGTGTTTTGTCAGTTTCGGTCAAATTTAATCGACTTAAAAATAGCCATTTTTCAAACAGTCTCAGAATTCGACAAAATTAGTTTCGTTAGAACCGTATCGTCAAAACATAGCCAAATATAATTTTTCTGTAATTTTTAGAAGCAGTATGTGGGCCCGGTAAATTTAATTGTGCGTCAGAATTAAATAATTAAAAGATTTATATTTTAAATTAAATAAAAATATATCGTAACAGCCGAATTAGGTTACGAGGCCTGTCACATTGCGTCCGGGATGGGGGTTATTAGCTAGGAACATTTTTCGTTGAATTTATTTTGGAGTTCGTATCGAGAAATTGGATTTTCCTTTGAATTAAATAATTAAATAAATAGAAAAATACGGTATAAATACAGGGTATAATACGCTAAACCCTAAATTACATTAGCAGCCGCCGTATGTATTCCTTCAATGGCCAAAACGCTCAGGATTTCTTCCCTTAATATCTCCTAATCCAAATCAAATTAATTCCCAGAACTTATACAAAAATGAAAGAGATTCGTTCAAGCTTTGGATCCATACGGTTTTGATCGGGTGCTGGTGCCTATGGGGGCCGATTTTGCCTTACAAACGGCCGACGTTGGGGGAGTTTTTGGCGGCGCTGGGGGCCGGCGAGTGGGCCCAGGTCACGGCCGTGGGTGGCGCACGGCTAGGAGGAGGGGGAGGTATGTTCGGATCGATGGCAGGTGGCACTATGAAGGAGCAGACGGGAACCCTAAATGTCAACGATGATGGGTTTTGTTACGGTCTAAGCAAACGAAGAAAGAGGAAGGAGGAGGCCGATATTTTCAGTGTAATTAAGGCGTAATTTATTAATTAATAAATTATTTAATTATCAAATGCTTATAATACCATAACTTTGTCAAATCATAACGGAATTGAACGATTCCAGCTTCGTTGGAATCCTTGAATCAAGATCTACATTCCAGAACGAACCAGATCTGAAATAGAGACTGTTGGAAATTCAGGAAATATCATGGTGAGATTTCTAATTTCAAATAATTAAATCAATTTAATTATTTGTTTCCTCGCCGTTAAATAATTGCTTGTATGTTAATCAATCATATTTGTGCTGTGAGGAATTATGATTGCTGTTCTGTTGATTTGCACTGTATAGATCTGTGTTTCTCTGTTGTTATTTGTGATGAATATGTTCTGTGCTGTGTTGAATTAGCCATGTTATTCTGGTTCTCCATTTCTTGATATATTCAAGATAAAGTCTCATCTTTATTGTTTTGTTTTTTTTATATTTTTTTTCCTTAAATTATTAAATATTAAATCCTTGTTACATGAATTTGGTTTATAAAATAAAACACCAATTGTTAACATAAATTTTTGTTTACAAAACAAATGACAAAGTTTTTACTTTGATTTTTACTCTCATTTTATTTTCTTAAATAAAATTAAAACATTTAATCTGGTTTGGTTTATTTTGTTTACAAATAAAAGACGATTTTAATATGTAATTTTGTTGTAAAATAAAAAGACAAAATTTTTATGTACATAATAAAAAAAAGGCCAATTTTTGTTTACATAATAGAAAAACAAATTTTTGTTTACATAATGAAAAGGACAAAGTTTTAACACAATTTTGTTAGTAAAATAAAAGAACAAAGTTTCTAACATTAATTTTGTTAGTAAAATAAAAAGGATAAAGTTTTAACATAAATTTGGGTAACAAGTTCTAACATTAACTTTGTTAATAAAAGGACAAGTTTTTGTGTTATTTTGTATGCATAAGAAAAAGACAAAATTTTGTTAACAAAACAAAAAGGAATTATTTCATGTTATTTTCTTTGTAAACAAAAAGGACAAATTTTGACATGTGGTTTTCTTTATAAATTAAAAGTCAAATTTTATGTAAATTTTGTCAACAAAGTAAAAGGACAAATTTTATGTAAATTTTGCCAACAAAGTAAAAGGGCAAGTTTTGTGTTAATTTTGTCAACAAGGTGAAAGAACAAATTTTGGGTTCATTTGGTCAAAACAAATAAAAAGACAATTTTTATCCTTGTCTCGTCTACAAATTAAAATACCCATTTCTATCTTTATTTCATAAATGCAAGTTAAATCTTTATTTATAAAATAAAATGTAAGTTTTAATCTTTATTTTTATTTACAAATAAAAGTAAAGATGAGGCCTTTATTTTGATTCATCAAAGTTGCACCAAATCATGTCTATGTTAATATAGACTGAGATGACACCCAAACCTATATCATTGTGTTAACTGTATTATGATGACACCAATTTATATGTTGGGTTAACTGTATTGTGACAACACCAATTTAATTGTTGTGTTAATGTAGCGTAATGACACAAAATCCCTTTTGTTGTGTTAATTTAGTGCAATGACACCAAATCCCCTTTTTGTGTGTTAATCTAGTGTAATGGCACAAATAACCATGTGATGTTAATTGGTTGAAATGACATTGAATTTCACCGTCAAGTTTATAATGTTGATATGAATCAAAACTTCACCGTCATGTTTATAGTGTAGAAATAAATCGAAAACTTACATTAGAAAATGTTGTTATTTTAGAAATGTTGACGCTAGAGAAGACGTCTACATTAGAAATAAAATTCACCTTTTATTGCATTTTACGATGCAAATATTACATAGAAAGGTAGATTAACTTTGGAGAACATTTTCTTTGTTAAAAAGAAAAGCATTTTCTATGTTAATGAAAAAGAAAAACATTTTCTATGTTAAAGAAAAGGCAAACATTTTTCTATGTAAAAGAAAACATATTTCTAATTTAAAGGAAAATATATTTTCTTTATAAAAGAAAATAAAAGGATAAAAAGTACATTTTCTTTGTAAAAGAAAATAAAGGGATAAAAAGTACATTTTCTTTGTAAAAGGAAATAAAAGTTAAAAAGAAAGGAAAAATGAAATAAGAAAAATGAACATCATTTTCTAATGTAAAGAAAATAAGAAAATGAACATTATTTTCTAATGTGAAGGAAATAAGAAAAATGAACATTACTTTTTATGTAAAAGTAAAAGAAACCAATTTTCTTATGTAAAAGAAAATAGAATGTTAATATGAATAAAAAGGGACATTTTGTCTATTTAATGTTAATATGAATAAAAAGGACATTTTGTCTATTTAATGTTAATATGATTAAAAAGGACATCTTGTTTAGAAATGTTAAATACGATAAGAATAACATTTTGTGGTAAACTTGATTAATGAATAAAATTAACATAATTGTCAATTAGGCCATGTTAAACAAAATTTACATTTTGTTTAATATAAAGAATGAAAGCAAAATAAATATTTTATTTAAAAGAAAAAGTAGTAAAGATAAAATATATTTTGTTAAGATAAAAGATAAAATATACATTTGGTTAAGATAAAAGATAAAATATACATTTGGTTAAATAAGAAAGGTTAGAAAAGGATTAACGTAAGATATTCTTTTTAGGTTAAAAAGGAATATTAGAAAAGAATTAAAGAAATACAATTATTTACATTTGCTATGTAAATAGGATTTGCAAAGGAAAATGAAACTATTTATTTACAAATAGGGTAAATAAATATGAATAAGAAATTAGATACATTTGTTTACAATTAATGTAAATAAATATAGCAAAAGTAAAAATAAAACATTTATTTACATTTAGGTAAATAAATAAGAAAAGGATAAGAATATATTTATTTACATTTAGGTAACTAAATAGAATAAGAAAGGAATATAATTTATTTACATTCAGTAAATAAGACAAATGATAGATAAAGCATAATTTACATTTAGGGTAAATAAAACAAGTGATATTTTTATCGTCATTTTAGATGCGATAAAAAGAATAGACTTTTGAAATTGGAATAGTCAAACGATTTATATTTATATATATAAATATAAATTATAAATTAAACGGAACGCGCGTGACAGTTCGCGTATCGGCAATCGTAACTTTAAACGGCTATACAGAGAGATCCGACCGTCGGATTTTCCCAAAACAGGAACCGTTAGGACCGCTTTGGGAAAATCTTTTCAATGATATAAATTTCATCAAAATCCAACGGTTAGATATGCATAAGTCAAATTTGGTTGAAAACAGCGCCAGGGTCGCCCATTGACCCGAAGCGTCGTTAAATTAATTCTCGTTATCAAATATTAATAACGATATGAAATGTTTTCAAATTATATATATATATATATATGCGAGAATCATTTGAGAAGACCGAGTTCAATCTCACTTCAAATGATTATACGATGTTTTAAATCTAAGAGTTGAAGACGGCGATTGAAGACCGACGATCTTCACATCGAATGGGTAACTAGCGTTGAGGTCCTTGATTGATTTGCTCCCAAGACGGGGCTAAGATGGTAGTTATCCGGACGTAGTGTTGATTCGTACGGATTTGACTTTCGCTCAGACCCAGAGCATAAGTTTATAAATGGATTGCGTGTCGGACCATATGGCATGCTAAGATGCAATGATCAAGGCTTTGTTGAAAAGCAGGACTTGTGGTTATAGCGTTACTTCACGAACCTCACACCCCGGTATGAGTATAAAACGGGAGAAGGGAACGCAGGGAGTGCACACGTTATCTTTCTAGCTAGAGTAATGTCAGGGACCTACCAGCGCTGACAGTTTACTCATTGTGGATGTTGGATTTTGAGGCGCCTCGTTATTTTTATAGGCCGTTGGTGGTCATACTATAGGTCCAAAGGGACCGGGAAACGTGTGTTCAGGCATAACTAATCCACTGCCCATTGGCGGGGACCGGCCCTGCAGCTATCCAAGGGTTCACTGCGGGGAATCCTGAGGTATCCGCTAGATTGCCTCGAATCGGTAAGGAGCTCCTCCCTAGCCTTGACTCATGTTGGAAATCCAAATCTCCAATACGCCCCATGCGGTTTTGATTGTATTACTAGTACGGAGGCATAATATATGGTACCTATGCTTCCTAGGATTGATACATTTATTTTGAATGATTTAAAATATATTATACACTAGTAATAATACGGAATTTGTACGTATTTAGCATGTTTAATCACCATAAGGTAAAACCCTATCCTCTGGTGTGCGTTGCATTGTGTGATGGGACCTGGGTCTTATGGTGATTCCATTTTTCCAAAAGCATTGCGTTGTTTAACGATTTACTTTAATTTATGCACTGGCAATCCATAGGAGTAAACCCGTTCCGCGAAAGTGGCGTGGTCCTTGGATTTGTCTTATTAGTTATATTAGTTTAGAATTCTCACACCAGTCCCACGACTGACTCGTAGTTTGTTTCACTTTGCAAACTCGGGTGCCCTCTTCTCCACACGGGCAGTCGAGTAGCTTTTTGGCAGATATCTTTCTCTTTAGCAGGATCCTGGATCGAAGCCTAAAGCTGTGTCCAGAGCTTAGTAGTCTTCCGCTGTTTACTGTATTTTATTTAATGTATTAAATCTTTTGTAGTTTATCTTCCGCTGTAATTTTATCTCCATGTACTCTGATATTCTGTAACACCCCGGATTTTTCCGTTAACAGTAAATTAACAAATTAAAGTATAATTAAATTGTAACAGAAAAATTAAGGGAAACGGACATCACCATTGCGTTCGTCTCGGAATTCTGCTTGAGATAGAGTCCGAGTTTGCGCAAAACGGATAACGTATGAAGAAGATATCTTTAATTTAAATATTACAGCAAAACATGAAAAAAGAGAAGTAAGGAGAGGACAATAATTATTATTATTCTAAGACTTATTAACAAAAGCCTCTGTAGCTCAGTTGGTTAAGGCATTGGATTTGTAGCATGGAGGTCGGGGGTTCGAACCTCGGCGGCGACATGATTTTTATCTCTGTTTTAGAGAGGGCCAACTGAGCATGCAAATACATGTACGTATACAAATTCAAATTTTGAAAGGATAAGAACGTACATATAAGGAAATAAAGAAAATATATGTATATATATGAGAATATATATATATATATATATATATATGCAAAAATATATGTATACAATAGATAAAATTCAAATAGACTAAAACAACTCAATTTAAAGTTTAATTTTTGAAAATCGAACCCAGTCAACCTGGCTGGCCAGGTCGGTGTGCGGTCGAATTTCTGTGGTCTGCTTTGTCATTAGGGCTAGGTGGCGGGTTTTTATTGGTCTCTCTTCCTAATGAATGGCTATGATCTAACCTAGCAACATCAAGGGTCCTAATCAATTCCTAACCTCTATATAAACAACCCTAGGCTAAACCCTAATCTATTCATTCAAATTAAGAGCATAGCCGCCATGTTGCTGAGGAACGACTAAGAGTAGCCGCCATCTAGAGAGAGAGGATTAGGGAGAAAGTTCTAAAGCCTAAAGCAATTCAAGCAACCTAAAGCTAATCAATTCAACAAAGGAATCATATCTCTTAATTAGAGAATTTGCCACAACCATTGTAAGTAGAGTATTACTTTGGTATGAACAAATGATTGTGTAGATATGTATGCTTGAATTGTGGCAATGAAATTCGTATTTGTGCGATTTATATACTTTTGGATATTCTGAATTATGTCATTCAATTATAAAGAACTACATACGGTAGTTCTATGCAAATATACGTTTGGAATATTGCGCAAATTATGTAGTCTATGTTGAAGCTACATGTATGTAGTTGATTGAAATTCATGCAAGTTTGGGGCTTTGTTATTATGCCATCATGATGTCTATTTTGTGCATAAATCATTTTGCAAGTAATTGAGACAAGTTTGGTTGTTATAGTTCATATGAAACTATGTTGGAATTTTGACACCATAATCCATGTATTAAGTCATGCTTTTGCAAAACTTATGAATATGGCTAGGCTATGAATGATATTGGGCATAATTGAAATTCATGATTAAGTCTATCTTGTTTAAAAGAATTATATGATGACATATGTGAGACATGGCTAAGTTAGACACAAAAATCCCTTTTTTTGCAAGTTAAAAGCAAACACCATGATTAGGAATATTTATGCATAAGTATACCATCGTTATGTGATTAAATTTAATTAAGTTGAACTATGCTTTTGTGTTAGTAACAAAGTATCCTCTTTGTAAACATGTAGAAACCTTATGAACATGACTTGTTTATATTTATGCCATGAACAAATTTAACTATACCTATGCCATGTTTATGCTAGAAGTATTTATGCCATGCTTATGTTTGACATTATGCCATGTTTATGCTAGAAGTATTTATGCCATGCTTATGTTTGACATTATGCCATGTTTATGCTAGAAGTATTTATGCCATGCTTATGTTTGACATTATGCCATGTTTATGCTAGAAGTATTTATGCCATGCTTATGTTTGACATTATGCCATGTTTATGCTAGAAGTATTTATGCCATGCTTACGTTTGACATTATGCCATGTTTATGCTAGAAGTATTTATGCCATGTTTAACATTATGCCATGTTTATGCTAAAAGTATTTATGCCATGCTTATGTTTGACATTATGCCTAAGTAAAAATATAGGTTCATGGGTCAATAATGATATCTCAATTACAAGTTCACATGCTTTGATTCATGTCACCTATGTTACCACTATGCAAGTACACCAGTTTCTATTATGTATTTCCAACGTCATATGCAAGTTCATGCGCTCACCTTCCCCTCTTTGTGTATGTAATCACGCTTTAAGCCTCCCCTTTTCGCATGGCTAAATTGGGCTTTAAAAGGCTAAGCCCAATATATATAAACGGACGTGTAAAACGGGGGAAAATAATGTTGGGTTAAAATTACTAATGAATGAAAACTAAAGTAGAAGGGCCCAAATTCAAGTATGGGTTGGGCCCATGATTGGTGTAACCTTTACACCATTAACTTAATAATGGGCCGCAAATATTTACATATAAGAAATAAAGAAGAATGACAAGATATATAAATGTAGAAAATACGATATGTTTAACCCGAGGTTGGATTGAGTTGTGATGTAAACCTGCCCGGAACCGCCCGGCTGTCCAGTAGTCACAACAATACCTATCCAATGTGGGAGGTTAAACATGGAGCCCAATAAGGACCCGAGGTTAGACTGAGTTGTGGCGTAAGACTGCCCGGAACCAACCGGCAACAGGCAGCCACAGCAATACCTGTCTAATGTGAGAGGTTAGGGCCTTAATAAGACAATTAAGGCTGAATCAGGATTGTTAGGATTAAGTGGACTAAGACTTAATCAAAATGGAACATGCTAAACTAAACGGACTGGTGGGGTTAGGTTAGAAAACACTTAACCAACTTAGCATGTTGGCTAGAGATAGAAAACCTAGTAACGGGGGACCCTTTTCAGCAGTAACCCTAGAAGGTGTATCAGGATACCCTGAAACTAGGCAGGGTGGGGCATGATTACTGGGCTGATTGTAAGAGGTCAAAAATCGACGGCGGTGGTGTAGCAGTGTAGGTTCTAACGGAGTGCGGGCGTGCACACACTCCGGCGCAGAAAAATAAGGCACTGGACACCAGTAGCATACCTGTGCACTCTAAGGTTGTGTCTGGTTGCCACTATGGGACTTGATACACCCCATGGTGGGACCAGCATAGGTAACTACAGACATCGGGGGCCGTAAGACACATGTAACTAAGCGAGTAGGAGCCGATCATCATAGAATGGATCACATCACCCTGACTATGGGGTGCCAGTTGGAAACTAGTTTATATGGGTTCAGAAATTAACATGGGGTACGATAGTATATTCGACCCTAGACAACTTAACCAAGTTATAGTGTTTGCCCACTTCTTGTTATTACTTATCATACCCAGTTCTTTATTCATAGACAAAGTAGTACTAGACTTACTCAGGCTTATGTCTGACTCTACTTTTCTTTCGTCTTCTTTCTTCCGTTTCCCCCCCCCCCCCCAGGTCCTCAGGGAGGGAACACAGCAGCTTGATCAGCTTTGACATCCAGCTTGAAGAAGAGAAATGTATTGCTTGGACTTTCCTGTTTTGAACTATGGCTTTGGACACACTCTATGGGGCTTTTGCAGTTTACTCATGTTTTATTTATGCTTCTTTAAATAATGTACTCAAGACAGATTATGAAAGTATTATGTTATGTTTTTGGAAAGGTTGTTGTTGTAACACATATTTGACTTTATGAAATAAAAATTTGTTGTTCTTCCGCTGTTTGCAAAATATGTGTTCTTATATCTGTCTTGTATATTTGTGACTTGTACTTATAAACCTCCACCAAAATTAGGGCATTCCCTTTGAGAGTGACCCTAACGGAGGTGGGGTGTTTCATATTCTGTACTCTGATGTTATATTATTGTAATGTAATAAAAGTCTGCTGTTATTGTTCTGATGTATTGTATTCCCAAAGTTAAAGTATTCGAAGATTTCCAACCTTTGGGTCAGACCTGTGTGGTTTATGGTCGATTCAAAGAGCGGGAATTTCCGGGTCTTCACACTTGATTTCATTTCTAATTTTAATTTTATAATTAAAAACATGTTTTTGATTCAATTCGATATAGAACCTGACAAATCTGACAATCTTGGAACAACGTGACAATACACAACATCATAGATCGGTTGTGTACAAGTTTCTGAGTTTCAATTTGATTTCTAGATCTGACAACGCCCAAGGTGAGATTTCTATTTTTAAAATTTTAAATTTATTTATTTATTTTATTGAGTAATATATATATTCATTCAGTATGAGATGCATGTTGTATGTATGTATTTACTTCAATGTTGATTGTGCTGCGATTGTGATGAACGATTGATTGTGATTGTGTATTTATGATTGTTAGAATTTTGTGTATACGATAAAATCATATATTATTGTATATATAGGATATTTTATATTCATGTGTGTTAAACTTCGAAGTATAAAATAAAAACAATATTTTTATTTTCATGTTTGATTTTTTATAAATAAAAAGATTAGAAATGTAGAACTTGTTTTATAAATAAAATCACTTTTTAATTGTCATTAAAGTTTATTCTTTTACTTGCATTTACGAATGCAAATATGCATTAAAAATAGAATTTGTTCTTTTACTTGCATTTCTTGTTTCAAATAAAACTTAGAAATAAAAGTTCACCTTGTATTTGCATTTCTCCAATGCAAATATGGCATAGCAAAATAAGTACATCTCTTATTTATGTCCTCTAACGCAAATACAACATAGAAAAATGAATGGTCTTTTTTATTTGTGTTCTCTAACACAAATATAACCTAGGAAAATAAACGGTCTTTTATTTGTGTTCGCTAACACAATTATAACATAGAAAATAAAATTCCCTTTTTATTTTGCATTTCACAATGCAAATATGACATAAAAGAATATGTACATCATTTATTTATGTTCTCTAACGTAAATAAAATTTAGAAGTAAGAGCTCACCTTTTTATTTTGCATTCCACAATGCAAATATGACATGGAAATAAAAGTGCATCTTTTTATTTGTGTCCTCTAAGGTAAATAAGAATTAAGAAAAGTTTACATTTTCTTAATGTAAATAAGAATTAAGAAAAGTCTAGATTTATCTTACTGAAAAAAAGGAAAATTTTCATTTCCATGCAATTAGATTGAAAGTCTGAAGCTTGCATTTTAATGAAATAGATTTTAATAAAAAAGAATAAGGATATGAAATTTATATTTTAATGAATTAGCTTTTATTTAGTCACTAGAATAAAAATGTTACATAAGTTATATAAAAGTTCATTTATGTTAAAATGTGGCATTAGATAAAAATAACATCTTAGATAGAAATGTGACATTAGAAAAATATCATCATTTTTGGTATAAAATGTAACATTAGTAAAAAAATATCATTTTTGTTACAAATGTGACATTGAAAAAAAAAATTATTGGCATTTAGTTTAAAAAGTTGCAATAAAAAGAAAATATCATGTTTGTTATAAAATGTTGCACTAGAACAAAAATATCATGTTTGTTAGGAAATGTTGTGTTACGTAAAAATGTCATTTAAATAGAAATATCATGTTAATATAATAATGTCATGATATGGTCATTTATTTACACTAATGTCATGATAGAGGAAATGATCATTTATTTATACTAATGTCATGTTAGAGGAAATTTGTCATGTTAATATAAGATGCCATGTTAGAAAATGTCATTTATGAAAAACAGGTTATGCAAATAAACACTTATTTTTATTTGTCATGTACAAGGTTGAGAACATGTAGACAAATAAATACTTCTTTTTATTTGCCATTAGAAATACCGAAGTTTGTATGCAGACAAAAATTCATTTTATTTTGTCGCTAGAATTGTAGACATATACATATGACAAAATTGTCTTTTATTTTGTCGTTAGAATTGTAAACATGTCATTTGGTTGAATTAGAAATATTAGAGTTAAAATGTCATTTGGTTAGAATATTGTCATGAAAAATATACATGTCATTTTGTTGGAATATTGTCATGTAAATAAAAATGTCCTTTATCTAGAATAATGACATGTTACATAAAAATTGTCTTTTATTCAGAATAATATACACTGTATAAATAAAAGTGTTGAAAAAAAAAAAGAGAATTACATTATATGTAATTAAAGGTTAATAATTTACATTAAATGAGATTACATTTTTATATGTAATTAAAAAGTAGGAAATTGCATTGTTAATGAGATCACATTTTTATGTAATTAATTAAGATACGATTTTGCCATGTAATGAAAATTACATTTTTATTAGGAAATTAAAGAGTAGAATTTACATTGTAAAATAAAAGTACTTTTTTTTATGTAATTAATTAAAAACAAGATTTGACATGTAATGTTAATTACATTCTTTTAATGTAATTAAAAGGTAGAATGTGACATTGTAAATAAAATTTACATTTTTAATGTAATTCAAAAAGATAGGAATTTTACATTATAATGTTAATTACATCTATAATGTAATTAAAAAGGAGATTTTACAGTGTAATTAGAAGGAGAAGAAAAAAGGTAGAATTCAACATTTGAATAGACTTTACATTTCTAATAAAAGAATAAAAGAATGAAATTCAACGTTGAGTTATATTTTCACTTTAATGTAAACAAAATGTAACAACCCGAAAATCTGGGTCAGTTTAAAATTTTTATTTTGGCAATTTTAGCGAATTTTGAATATTTAAAATGAATTATTTTAAATAATATCGACGTGAAATTTATTTTGAATATAATTCGAACGTATATATTATATACGTCGTCGTTAGAATATATAATAATTATATATAATTATAAAAGGAATAGAAAATGGCGCGGTAGTTCGAAAATTCGATTTCTAATTTCAAATGAATATACAGAATTCAATATAAGTCAGAATTGAACGAAACAAGAAATATTTGAATCTGTATAACTATATCTTTGTAACGAAGTTAACAAACTGAGATTTCATCTTAGAAATGGAAAGATATGTCCAGTTGAAAATTAGAAATAGTCGCTGTGGAATTTATATATATTTTTATATATATAAGGCCCTTAAAAATAGCAATTTTGCAAACGACCTCGGATTTCGACGAAACCAGTTTTATTGGGTCCGTGATGTTAAGTTATTGCTAGATTCCAAATTTCATAATTTTTCGAATTAATATGTGAGCGTGGCAAAGGAAAACGCGTTTGACCAGTTTAAGTTGATTTTAATCGACTGGAAATTGGCCATTTTTCCAACAGTCTCAGAATTCGACGAAATTAGTTTTGTTAGGACCGTATCGTCAATACGAAGCTAGAAAATATTTTTTTGGAATTTTTCTAATTAGTATGTGACCCCGGTAATTTGAAATGTACGTTTAAAATTCAATATAGTGATTTAAAGGTAAATTCAAAGGGAACTGATCGAAACGATCAAATCAGCTTGCGATACATATCCCATTGTGTTCGGAATGGGGGTGAAACGCTATGGACGACAGGCGATGGGCCTCGTTTCGAGGTCGTATGTAAAAGTACCTTTTTGAAAATTAAATAATTAAATAATTAAAAATATAAAACCCTTTTTTTTCCATATACCCCCCCCCCCCGTTAGTTTCATCTCAGAAAAAAAAAAAAACCTAACCGAAGCCCCGCCGCCCGACCTCCTCCCTCCCCTCGCGACAGCTCCTTCGTCGAAACCCCTCCTCCAGCGCTGACAAGCGCCGCGCAACCCCCCCCCCCTCCTCCGTTCGATGCTCAAGACCAAAGCCATCGGAGCACGAACCGCACCCAAACACCCCAACCCACTTAAAACCGCCATCGCCATCAGCAAAGCCACCTGCCGCCGATGAAGTCGATGCCTCCCCTTCACTAAAATCAGTACGTTTTTATTTTTACTGTATGTTTTTTTTTTGTTGTATTTTAAAATTGATTTCTTAAGTTTTTTTTTTTACAGATTGATTTTGAAAAAAGAAATAAAAACTGAAATGATTTTTAGAAAATTTAAAACCTGATTTTGAAAAAAAAAGAAAGAAAACTGAAAACTGATTTGTTTTTAAAAAAGTATAAAACTGTTTTTTTTATATAGGTTTAGAAAACTGAAAATTAAATAAAGAAAAAAAACTAGTTTCGATTTTTAAGATAAAAACTGAATTGTTTTTTTTTAAAAGGTATAAAACTGATTTGATTTTTTTTTTAATGAGTTAAAACTGATTTTAAAATAAAAGTATAACAACAGTTTTTTTTAAAAAGGTATAAAAACAGTTTTTTTAAAAAGGTTTAAAACAGTTTTTTTAAAAAGGTTTAAAACAGTTTTTTTAAAAGGTTTAAAACAGTTTTTTTAAAAGGTTTAAAACAGTTTTTTTAAAAGGTATAAAAACAGTTTTTTTAAAAGGTTTAAAACAGTTTTTTTAAAAGGTTTAAAACAGTTTTTTTAAAAGGTTTAAAACAGTTTTTTTTAAAAGGTAAAAACAGTTTTTTTAAAAAGGTTTAAAACAGTTTTTTTAAAAAGGTTTAAAACAGTTTTTTTAAAAGGTTTAAAACAGTTTTTTTAAAAGGTAAAAACAGATTTTTAAAAAAAAGAAAGAAAGTTAAAACTGATTTTTTTTAGGAAGTTAAAACTGTTTTTTTTATAGGTTTTAAAAACTGATTTTTATTTTAAGATTTAAAAAAAAAAGGGGGAAAGATTTAGATTTTAAAAGTGAAAAGATTTAAACTTTAAAAAGGAAAGGATTTGAACTTTTAGAACTAAAAATTCGATTTTTATATATTGAATAGCGAACTAAAAATTCGATTTTTATATATTGAATAGCGAACTAAAAATTCGATTTTTATATATTGAATAGCGAACTAAAAATTCGATTTTTATATATTGAATAGCGAAGTAAAAATGTGATTTTTAAATATTGAATAGCATAGTAAAAATTCGATTTTTACATATGTAGTGGCTACGGGAAACGAAGATGACAAAGACGCGAGAACGACGAAGATCTCTACAATAGAAGAGCCGTGGAGCTAGGATAGCTATATGTGAGAATTTCTCACCTTTCAATTTTATTTCTAGTTATATATATATACTAGAATGCAGACGGTGCTTAGTAGCACCCGACACAATCGTCCACAGACCATGGACTTGTTTGTTTGGCTGTTTGGTTATTGATTGTGATATTGGTTTGAATGTGGTTTGTGGTGTGAAAAATCGAATCGATAAATTGGTTAGGATTAGACGTGCGCCGTTATAAGGCGAAGGAGTAAGGCTAGGTTAGACTCTTACTCCAAATTTTGTGGTTTGCATAATAAAATTGATATGATTGATGTGTGAATGGCGTGGGCCTTCACTAGACCGGGGATAAGGCTAGGCCTTGTCCCGTTTCTAGTATCGTGCCGTTATGCCGCCGAAATTTTCTAAAATGTGTTAGAAAAATAAAAATATCATTTTATTGTGTAAATGAATTGAATAGAAATTCATAGGTTGAAATAAAATGTTTTATCATTAAAAATATAAATTTTTAACGTGAAGTGAATGAAATAAAATATTCATTTATAAGCCGGACGGCTTGTTTATGTACACCTATTCGAATGACATTGATTGGGACGATAAATTCTACACATCGCCCAACTGCACAAATAAAATATGCGTTTGATTGTTTGAAACCCCACACGGGTGTTGGGATGAAATTTGAAGTTCACTCATCCTGATTGATTAAATGTGTCGATCGATTGATTGACAGGCTGTTATAAGCGTTGAATATCTATATTTGATGCTTATACAGTGTAGTGCACTTTGGTTGATGGTTGATTATTTTTCAATGTAATTATATACATGTGTTGTATGAAAATCCATATAATTAACTTTATATGGTAACTGATTGGGCCTCATTCCAATTTGAAAAATAAAGAATATTATAAAATAAAAGTTCATGTGTTGACAGTACTCATTCATTGAGATTGGTCATGTGTTGAACGAAATATTTTAGTAATAAAATTTACATCTTTATCAATATAAAATAAAAGTTCATGTGTTGACAGTACTCATTCATTGAGATTGGTCATGTGTTGAACGAAATATTTTGATAATAACAACTATTTTGAAAAAGAAATATTTGAAATAGAATATTTGAAAATAGAAATTTATGAAGCCGTGTTGATTAGATTGACGCCATTTTGACGTGAACGATATTTATATCGATTTTATTCATCTTAAAAATGAATATTGAAAAGTGATTTCGAAATCGAATATTTTGAATTGAATTGAAAACGATTTCGAAATGAATTGAATTGAAAACGATTTCGAAATGGAAAACGAATTCAAATTGAATTGAAAACGAATGAATTGAATTGAAAACGAATTCAAATTGAATTGAAAACGAATGAATTGAATTGAAAACGATTTCGAAATGAATTGAATTGAAAACGATTTCGAAATGAATTGAATTGAAAACGATTTCGAAATGAATTGAATTGAAAACGATTTCGAAATGAATTGAAAACGAATTCAAATTGAATTGAAAACGATTTCGAAATGAATTGAATTGAAAACGATTTCGAAATGAATTGAATTGAATAGAAATGAATTTTGAAACGAATTTATAAAGAAGAATTCAATTTTGATTTGAATTGAAAAGGAAGTTGAAATTGCTTTTGAAACGAATTTAAAACTATTTATATAATTCGTTTTAAATAGAAATCGACGAAGTATATATTATATATATTATATATATAATATAATGGCCTGAATAGAACGCGCCGCGCCGCGGCAGTTCGTGAATTTCGACCATTTATTTCAAACGGACATTGCGGGAGATTCGACCGTCGGATTCTCCTAAAACCGGAACCGTTGGGTTTGTATCGAAAAGAGCTTTCTAATGAATGTTAGAAATTTGAAATCTAACGGTTGGATTTGGAGATACGTCCAAATCAAATTCGAAAAAGGTCGCTGTAAGTGCAGTTCGATGACCGTTAATGGAAATCGACTGTACGGGCCTTGATAAAATTATTAAAAATAGTAATAATTTGTGTAAAATCATAAGAAATGATTTGTGAAAGTTTGGGATGAAAAACTCCATACTTGAAAAGATAAAAATAGATTTTTATCGAAATGAACTAGTTTTGAACTAGAATTATAATTCTATTTATTTTTAAATAAATAAATTGAATTTGAAATGGTTTTGAAAATAACCAAAATTTCCAATGATTGCATTGGAGTGGATTTGAATCGAAATTGTCTTCGGAATATTTCGATGTTGGAATTCGTGATATTACAGGTGTTGTTATGGAAATTTGAAAGATATATATTTGTATCGTTATTTCCAATACGACATTTGTTAGTCGTAGAATTCGATATTGAATATAAGCCGATATATTTTCTATTCAGAGCCTTGTATTGAATATCGAATGTGATTTGGGTTTGTCGTGAATGGTGTCTTCACTAACACTGTTCTTGAACCCAGTTGAGAAAAGATTAAATCTTTTTATTTAGATTTAATGAAGTGTACCAATTAAATGATATTTAATTGGAATTGAATTGGTATTGATTTTTGGGTTTATCGTGAACAGTGTTTTAAATAACACTTGTTCTTTAACCCGATAATTAATGGAATGTGATTTTGGGTTTATCGTGAATCGTGTTTTAAATGACACTGATTCTTTAACCCAGATAATGATTAAAACTAAGTGGAGTTTTAATGAATCTTTAATTAGATTGAAAAGATCGAGAATGGAGTATCACCAGTTTTGCTCCAGGCGATAGTTAAATCTTTAATTAGATTTGAACGTGAAATTTAGAAACTAACTGTCGGTTAGCCAAGCAGAATGGTTTTCTGGATATTGATCTGATCTTGGTTTCGGCCTTCGGGGTTAATATTCGGGGAATTATTCTCTTGATTAATTTACGGTTAGTGACTAATGAATTGGAATGAGGCGTATGTTGTGTTTGTGTAACACTTATTTAAAATATATGCGAGTTATTCGGAAAGACCGGGTTTATCCCATTCTGAATAACTGATACGACGATAAGTCGAAGATGAAGACGATGGTCGAAGACCGGAGGTCTTCACGTCGTTTGGGTGATAGCTGATGATCTTGATTGTGCTGTACACCCAAGAAGATGGAAACAGTTGGTGATCGTCCAGACGTACTTGGAGATCGATGGATATGCGGGGTACTAGGTGCCTCCGGTTTCGTTCAGACCAAGAACGGACTTGTAAATGGACTGTGTGTCTGACATCGGATTTCATTCTGTGTGACTGATATCGGTTGCATAGGATGGTTTGCCTGTGTGGCATGCTAAGATGCAAATGATCAAGGCTTCTGTTGAAAAGCAAAGTCTTGTGGTTGATGATCAAAGCACGGCCTTTGTGGCGTAGCTTTGTGTAACGTTTACCTCGCGTGTTTCACACCAGGTATGAACCAAAAACGGGAGACGGACCTCAGGGAGGGCCTGCGTTTCCTCCTAGCTAGAAGTGGCGTCAGTGGTTTTACACGCCCTGACGAGTTTGACTTATGTGGTTGTTGCTGTTGCGAGGCGCCTCGGTTAGATCGGACGATCCGGGTCCGATGGAGTCATTCGTTGGCTCGCTTACGCCCCAAAGGGCGGCGAAACGCAGTGTCCAGGGTTTAAGTTTAATCCACATCGGTGGACTGGCCCTGACGATCCAAGGGTCGATGCGTTCTGATCCTGAGACTCGGGCTAGGCAGTCTCGAATCGGTTGAGGACTATCTTTTGCCTCGGTTCATAGATGGAAATCTAATTTCCAAATACGTGACATTTGCGGTTTTATTTGTAAACCTATATATGGCGACATGATATATGGTACCCATGCCGCCTATGATTGATACTTATGATTTGAAGTTGTTTTATACACTATGCACTTATAATAGTATCAAATGATTTGTTTTAAACGTATCAAGCATTCTTTGGCTGTTATAAGGGAAAACCCTATCCCCCGGCTTGCGTTGCATTGTGTGATAGGACCTGGGTCTTATAACAGCTTCATTTTTCTTTATTTAGCATTGCGCTGTTTGTTTTATGCACTGGTATTCTTGGGAGGAAACCCGTTCCGTGTTATACGGCGTGGTCCCTTGATTTACCTAACTTTGAAATAAAGATTAACTGTTTTAGTTCTCACACCAGTCACATGACTGACCTGGAGTTTATTGTTTTAACCTAAAATCTGGGTGCCCTTATTTTGACACGGGCAGCTAGTAGTTTTGGTTTTGCAGATTTATATTCACAGGATCCTGGTTTACAGCTGGAACGATATCCGGAAAGCTTTGTATCCGTATATCTCATTCTAGTTGTGTATTGTATTATTTTCCGCTGCTATGGATTTAAATGTAATTTAAATCTCTGATATTTCTGTGTAATATTCATTTATACTCTGTATATTCTTGTAAGCTGATGCACTGTTGTATATATAGTGAAATGTTCTTCTGTATGAGTTCTGTTGTGGTTTGTTCTCGAACTATCCGACGCTTTCCTTTACGGGGAAGTTACGGGTTTTCACAGTTGGTATCAGAGCTTTGGTTTACAAAGCTAGAGAACAAGACACATTGGAACCATACAAAAGAATTCATCAGATATTGGATTAGTAAAATCCAATGGGAATGACTCGTTAGAGATGGGATCAGTAGTATCCTAGAACGAGTGTGAAGAGTAAATTTTTAAAGTGAAAACAAATTTTTGTTTTGAAAATTTAAATCAATTATTCGTATTTGATTATCTATTTATATTGATGTGGACAATCCAGTATATATAGATTTTGCGTATACGTCTGATCCGCGTGTATTCGAAGTTTTAATATACTGGATAGATATAGAATCATACTCTAGTGGCCCGAAGATGATTCTGATGACTGACTAGTCGTCATTAGTATTCATGTTCGAGTAACGAAGGTGTGATATCTATATATTTCCATTAGACTGGTGTGAGAACCAAAACTTATATATATAGCTAGAACACATTGTTGTGAATTGGTACCAAAAACATGATTTTTGTATATGTATCAAAATTATGAATTTGAAAATCTAATTCACTAATTGATTGATGTTTGTGTTGTTTGTTCATTGTTTGATAATTTTGAACCATTTAGCCTAATTGAATCAAATATTGAATTGTATTGAAAATTGGTCGCATTTGTTTGCATATACATATATATCATTGAACAGGTCATAGCAAGGAGGCTAGAGCCAGATAATAAAATTTGTTTGCCCGACAAATAGGTACATGTTTACTACATAATTTCCTGTTTTGTTTGGGTGATGATGATTTTGTGAGCCTATTGGCTAGCCGCTTGGCTTTTTCTTTTTCTTTTTGAGATCTGAAGGACCGGGGAAGCTATTTGAAATTCCCCGATGCTCCCGGTGCAGGGGAGGTTATGGCGAAATTTTTCAAAAATTTAGGGTGTTAGCCAAATTTTTGAAATTTTGGAAAAATTCTCAGAAACTAAAGAGTTGGAGAATGGAAGCCAGATCGAGCGTAGAGTTGATTAATCAAACCACTTTCGACTTTGTTCCTTTTCGGGGACGAAAAGTTTTAAGTGGGGGAGATTGTAACAACCCGAAAATCTGGGTCAGTTTAAAATTTTTATTTTGGCAATTTTAGCGAATTTTGAATATTTAAAATGAATTATTTTAAATAATATCGACGTGAAATTTATTTTGAATATAATTCGAACGTATATATTATATACGTCGTCGTTAGAATATATAATAATTATATATAATTATAAAAGGAATAGAAAATGGCGCGGTAGTTCGAAAATTCGATTTCTAATTTCAAATGAATATACAGAATTCAATATAAGTCAGAATTGAACGAAACAAGAAATATTTGAATCTGTATAACTATATCTTTGTAACGAAGTTAACAAACTGAGATTTCATCTTAGAAATGGAAAGATATGTCCAGTTGAAAATTAGAAATAGTAGCTGTGGAATTTATATATATTTTTATATATATAAGGCCCTTAAAAATAGCAATTTTGCAAACGACCTCGGATTTCGACGAAACCAGTTTTATTGGGTCCGTGATGTTAAGTTATTGCTAGATTCCAAATTTCATAATTTTTCGAATTAATATGTGAGCGTGGCAAAGGAAAACGCGTTTGACCAGCTTAAGTTGATTTTAATCGACTGGAAATTGGCCATTTTTCCAACAGTCTCAGAATTCGACGAAATTAGTTTTGTTAGGACCGTATCTTCAATACGAAGCTAGAAAATATTTTTCTGGAATTTTTCTAATTAGTATGTGACCCCGGTAATTTGAAATGTACGTTTAAAATTCAATATAGTGATTTAAAGGTAAATTCAAAGGGAACTGATCGAAACGATCAAATTAGCTTGCGATACATATCCCATTGTGTTCGGAATGGGGGTGAAACGCTATGGACGACAGGCGGTGGGCCTCGTTTCGAGGTCGTATGTAAAAGTACCTTTTTGAAAATTAAATAATTAAATAATTAAAAATATAAAACCCTTTTTTTTCCATATACCCCCCCCCCCCCGTTAGTTTCATCTCAGAAAAAATAAAAACCTAAAAACCTAACCGAAGCCCCGCCGCCCGACCTCCTCCCTCCCCTCGCGACAGCTCCTTCGTCGAAACCCCTCCTCCAGCGCTGACAAGCGCCGCGCAACCCCCCCCTCCTCCGTTCGATGCTCAAGACCAAAGCCATCAGAGCACGAACCGCACCCAAACACCCCAACCCACTTAAAACCGCCATCGCCATCAGCAAAGCCACCTGCCGCCGATGAAGTCGATGCCTCCCCTTCACTAAAATCAGTACGTTTTTATTTTTACTGTATGTTTTTTTTTGTTGTATTTTAAAATTGATTTCTTAAGTTTTTTTTTTTACAGATTGATTTTGAAAAAAGAAATAAAAACTGAAATGATTTTTAGAAAAGTTAAAACCTGATTTTGAAAAAAAAAGAAAGAAAACTGAAAACTAATTTGTTTTTAAAAAAGTATAAAACTGTTTTTTTTATATAGGTTTAGAAAACTGAAAATTATATAAAGAAAAAAAACTGGTTTCGATTTTTAAGATAAAAATTGAATTGTTTTTTTTTAAAAGGTATAAAACTGATTTGATTTTTTTTTAATGAGTTAAAACTGATTTTGAAATAAAAGTATAAAAACAGTTTTTTTTAAAAAGGTATAAAAACAGTTTTTTTAAAAAGGTTTAAAACAGTTTTTTTAAAAAGGTTTAAAACAGTTTTTTTAAAAGGTTTAAAAAAGTTTTTTTAAAAGGTTTAAAACAGTTTTTTTAAAAGGTATAAAAACAGTTTTTTTAAAAGGTTTAAAACAGTTTTTTTAAAAGGTCTAAAACAGTTTTTTTTAAAAGGTAAAAACAGTTTTTTTAAAAAGGTTTAAAACAGTTTTTTTAAAAAGGTTTAAAACAGTTTTTTTAAAAGGTTTAAAACAGTTTTTTTAAAAGGTAAAAACAGATTTTTTTAAAAAAAAAAAGAAAGTTAAAACTGATTTTTTTTAGGAAGTTAAAACTGTTTTTTTATAGGTTTTAAAAACTGATTTTTATTTTAAGATTTAAAAAAAAAAGGGGGAAAGATTTAGATTTTAAAAGTGAAAAGATTTAAACTTTAAAAAGGAAAGGATTTGAACTTTTAGAACTAAAAATTCGATTTTTATATATTGAATAGCGAACTAAAAATTCGATTTTTATATATTGAATAGCGAACTAAAAATTCGATTTTTATATATTGAATAGCGAACTAAAAATTCGATTTTTATATATTGAATAGCGAAGTAAAAATGTGATTTTTAAATATTGAATAGCATAGTAAAAATTCGATTTTTACATATGTAGTGGCTACGGGAAACGAAGATGACAAAGACGCGAGAACGACGAAGATCTCTACAATAGAAGAGCCGTGGAGCTAGGATAGCTATATGTGAGAATTTCTCACCTTTCAATTTTATTTCTAGTTATATATATATACTAGGATGCAGACGGTGCTTAGTAGCACCCGACACAATCGTCCACAGACCATGGACTTGTTTGTTTGGCTGTTTGGTTATTGATTGTGATATTGGTTTGAATGTGGTTTGTGGTGTGAAAAATCGAATCGATAAATTGGTTAGGATTAGACGTGCGCCGTTATAAGGCGAAGGAGTAAGGCTAGGTTAGACTCTTACTCCAAATTTTGTGGTTTGCATAATAAAATTGATATGATTGATGTGTGAATGGCGTGGGCCTTCACTAGACCGGGGATAAGGCTAGGCCTTGTCCCGTTTCTAGTATCGTGCCGTTATGCCGCCGAAATTTTCTAAAATGTGTTAGAAAAATAAAAATATCATTTTATTGTGTAAATGAATTGAATAGAAATTCATAGGTTGAAATAAAATGTTTTATCGTTAAAAATATAAATTTTTAACGTGAAGTGAATGAAATAAAATATTCATTTATAAGCCGGACGGCTTGTTTATGTACACCTATTTGAATGACATTGATTGGGACGATAAATTCTACACATCGCCCAACTGCACAAATAAAATATGCGTTTGATTGTTTGAAACCCCACACGGGTGTTGGGATGAAATTTGAAGTTCACTCATCCTGATTGATTAAATGTGTCGATCGATTGATTGACAGGCTGTTATAAGCGTTGAATATCTATATTTGATGCTTATACAGTGTAGTGCACTTTGGTTGATGGTTGATTATTTTTCAATGTAATTATATACATGCGTTGTATGAAAATCCATATAATTAACTTTATATGGTAACTGATTGGGCCTCATTCCAATTTGAAAAATAAAGAATATTATAAAATAAAAGTTCATGTGTTGACAGTACTCATTCATTGAGATTGGTCATGTGTTGAACGAAATATTTTAGTAATAAAATTTACATCTTTATCAATATAAAATAAAAGTTCATGTGTTGACAGTACTCATTCATTGAGATTGGTCATGTGTTGAACGAAATATTTTGATAATAACAACTATTTTGAAAAAGAAATATTTGAAATAGAATATTTGAAAATAGAAATTTATGAAGCCGTGTTGATTAGATTGACGCCATTTTGACGTGAACGATATTTATATCGATTTTATTCATCTTAAAAATGAATATTGAAAAGTGATTTCGAAATCGAATATTTTGAATTGAATTGAAAACGATTTCGAAATGAATTGAATTGAAAACGATTTCGAAATGGAAAACGAATTCAAATTGAATTGAAAACGAATGAATTGAATTGAAAACGAATTCAAATTGAATTGAAAACGAATAAATTGAATTGAAAACGATTTCGAAATGAATTGAATTGAAAACGATTTCGAAATGAATTGAATTGAAAACGATTTCGAAATGAATTGAATTGAAAACGATTTCGAAATGAATTGAAAACGAATTCAAATTGAATTGAAAACGAATTCGAAATGAATTGAATTGAAAACGATTTCGAAATGAATTGAAAACGAATGAATTGAATTGAAAACGATTTCGAAATGAATTGAATTGAAAACGATTTCGAAATGAATTGAATTGAAAACGATTTCGAAATGAATTGAATTGAAAACGATTTCGAAATGAATTGAAAACGAATTCAAATTGAATTGAAAACGATTTCGAAATGAATTGAATTGAAAACGATTTCGAAATGAATTGAAAACGAATGAATTGAATTGAAAACGATTTCGAAATGAATTGAATTGAAAACGATTTCGAAATGAATTGAATTGAAAACGATTTCGAAATGAATTGAATTGAAATTTGAATTGAATAGAAATGAATTTTGAAACGAATTTATAAAGAAGAATTCAATTTTGATTTGAATTGAAAAGGAAGTTGAAATTGCTTTTGAAACAAATTTAAAACTATTTATATAATTCGTTTTAAATAGAAATCGACGAAGTATATATTATATATATTATATATATAATATAATGGCCTGAATAGAACGCGCCGCGCCGCGGCAGTTCGTGAATTTCGACCATTTATTTCAAACGGACATTGCGGGAGATTCGACCGTCGGATTCTCCTAAAACCGGAACCGTTGGGTTCGTATCGAAAAGAGCTTTCTAATGAATGTTAGAAATTTGAAATCTAACGGTTGGATTTGGAGATACGTCCAAATCAAATTCGAAAAAGGTCGCTGTAAGTGCAGTTCGATGGCCGTTAATGGAAATCGACTGTACGGGCCTTGATAAAATTATTAAAAATAGTAATAATTTGTGTAAAATCATAAGAAATGATTTGTGAAAGTTTGGGATGAAAAACTCCATACTTGAAAAGATAAAAATAGATTTTTATCGAAATGAACTAGTTTTGAACTAGAATTATAATTCTATTTATTTTTAAATAAATAAATTGAATTTGAAATGGTTTTGAAAATAACCAAAATTTCCAATGATTGCATTGGAGTGGATTTGAATCGAAATTGTCTTCGGAATATTTCGATGTTGGAATTCGTGATATTACAGGTGTTGTTATGGAAATTTGAAAGATATATATTTGTATCTTTATTTCCAATACGACATTTGTTAGTCGTAGAATTCGATTTTGAATATAAGCCGATATATTTTCTATTCAAAGCCTTGTATTGAATATCGAATGTGATTTGGGTTTGTCGTGAATGGTGTCTTCACTAACACTGTTCTTGAACCCAGTTGAGAAAAGATTAAATCTTTTTATTTAGATTTAATGAAGTGTACCAATTAAATGATATTTAATTGGAATTGAATTGGTATTGATTTTTGTGTTTATCGTGAACAGTGTTTTAAATAACACTTGTTCTTTAACCCGATAATTAATGGAATGTGATTTTGGGTTTATCGTGAATCGTGTTTTAAATGACACTGATTCTTTAACCCAGATAATGATTAAAACTAAGTGGAGTTTTAATGAATCTTTAATTAGATTGAAAAGATCGAGAATGGAGTATCACCAGTTTTGCTCCAGGCGATAGTTAAATCTTTAATTAGATTTGAACGTGAAATTTAGAAACTAACTGTCGGTTAGCCAAGCAGAATGGTTTTCTGGATATTGATCTGATGTTGGTTTCGGCCTTCGGGGTTAATATTTGGGGAATTATTCTCTTGATTAATTTACGGTTAGTGACTAATGAATTGGAATGAGGCGTATGTTGTGTTTGTGTAACACTTATTTAAAATATACGCGAGTTATTCGGAAAGACCGGGTTTATCCCATTCTGAATAACTGATACGACGATAAGTCGAAGATGAAGACGATGGTCGAAGACCGGAGGTCTTCACGTCGTTTGGGTGATAGCTGATGATCTTGATTGGGCTGTACACCCAAGAAGATGGAAACAGTTGGTGATCGTCCAGACGTACTTGGAGATCGATGGATATGCGGGGTACTAGGTGCCTCCGGTTTCGTTCAGACCCAGAACGGACTTGTAAATGGACTGTGTGTCTGACATCGGATTTCATTTTGTGTGACTGATATCGGTTGCATAGGATGGTTTGCCTGTGTGGCATGCTAAGATGCAAATGATCAAGGCTTCTGTTGAAAAGCAAAGTCTTGTGGTTGATGATCAAAGCACGGCCTTTGTGGCGTAGCTTTGTGTAACGTTTACCTCGCGTGTTTCACACCAGGTATGAACCAAAAACGGGAGACGGACCTCAGGGAGGGCCTGCGTTTCCTCCTAGCTAGAAGTGGCGTCAGTGGTTTTACACGCCCTGACGAGTTTGACTTATGTGGTTGTTGCTGTTGCGAGGCGCCTCGGTTAGATCGGACGATCCGGGTCCGATGGAGTCATTCGTTGGCTCGCTTACGCCCCAAAGGGCGGCGAAACGCAGTGTCCAGGGTTTAAGTTTAATCCACATCGGTGGACCGGCCCTGACGATCCAAGGGTCGATGCGTTCTGATCCTGAGACTCGGGCTAGGCAGTCTCGAATCGGTTGAGGACTATCTTTTGCCTCGGTTCATAGATGGAAATCCAATTTCCAAATACGTGACATTTGCGGTTTTATTTGTAAACCTATATATGGCGACATGATATATGGTACCCATGCCGCTTATGATTGATACTTATGATTTGAAGTTGTTTTATACACTATGCACTTATAATAGTATCAAATGATTTGTTTTAAACATATCAAGTATTCTTTGGCTGTTATAAGGGAAAACCCTATCCCCCGGCTTGCGTTGCATTGTGTGATAGGACCTGGGTCTTATAACAGCTTCATTTTTCTTTATTTAGCATTGCGCTGTTTGTTTTATGCACTGGTATTCTTGGGAGGAAACCCGTTCCGTGTTATACGGCGTGGTCCCTTGATTTACCTAACTTTGAAATAAAGATTAACTGTTTTAGTTCTCACACCAGTCACATGACTGACCTGGAGTTTATTGTTTTAACCTAAACTCTGGGTGCCCTTATTTTGACACGGGCAGCTAGTAGTTTTGGTTTTGCAGATTTATATTCACAGGATCCTGGTTTACAGCTGGAACGATATCCGGAAAGCTTTGTATCCGTATATCTCATTCTAGTTGTGTATTGTATTATTTTCCGCTGCTATGGATTTAAATGTAATTTAAATCTCTGATATTTCTGTGTAATATTCATTTATACTCTGTATATTCTTGTAAGCTGATGCACTGTTGTAATATATAGTGAAATGTTCTTCTGTATGAGTTCTGTTGTGGTTTGTTCTCGAACTATCCGACGCTTTCCTTTACGGGGAAGTTACGGGTTTTCATAGTTGGTATCAGAGCTTTGGTTTACAAAGCTAGAGAACAAGACACATTGGAACCATACGAAAGAATTCATCAGATATTGGATTACTAAAATCCAATGGGAATGACTCGTTAGAGATGGGATCAGTAGTATCCTAGAACGAGTGTGAAGAGTAAATTTTTAAAGTGAAAACAAATTTTTGTTTTGAAAATTTAAATCAATTATTCGTATTTGATTATCTATTTATATTGATGTGGACAATCCAGTATATATAGATTTTGCGTATACGTCTGATCCGCGTGTATTCGAAGTTTTAATATACTGGATAGATATAGAATCATACTCTAGTGGCCCGAAGATGATTCTGATGACTGACTAGTCGTCATTAGTATTCATGTTCGAGTAACGAAGGTGTGATATCTATATATTTCCATTAGACTGGTGTGAGAACCAAAACTTATGTATATAGCTAGAACACATTGTTGTGAATTGGTATCAAAAACATGATTTTTGTATATGTATCAAAATTATGAATTTGAAAATCTAATTCACTAATTGATTGATGTTTGTGTTGTTTGTTCATTGTTTGATAATTTTGAACCATTTAGCCTAATTGAATCAAATATTGAATTGTATTGAAAATTGGTCGCATTTGTTTGCATATACATATATATCATTGAACAGGTCATAGCAAGGAGGCTAGAGCCAGATAATAAAATTTGTTTGCCCGACAAATAGGTACATGTTTACTACATAATTTCCTGTTTTGTTTGGGTGATGATGATTTTGTGAGCCTATTGGCTAGCCGCTTGGCTTTTTCTTTTTCTTTTTGAGATCTGAAGGACCGGGGAAGCTATTTGAAATTCCCCGATGCTCCCGGTGCAGGGGAGGTTATGGCGAAATTTTTCAAAAATTTAGGGTGTTAGCCAAATTTTTGAAATTTTGGAAAAATTCTCAGAAACTAAAGAGTTGGAGAATGGAAGCCAGATCGAGCGTAGAGTTGATTAATCAAACCACTTTCGACTTTGTTCCTTTTCGGGGACGAAAAGTTTTAAGTGGGGGAGATTGTAACAACCCGAAAATCTGGGTCAGTTTAAAATTTTTATTTTGGCAATTTTAGCGAATTTTGAATATTTAAAATGAATTATTTTAAATAATATCGACGTGAAATTTATTTTGAATATAATTCGAACGTATATATTATATACGTCGTCGTTAGAATATATAATAATTATATATAATTATAAAAGGAATAGAAAATGGAGCGGTAGTTCGAAAATTCGATTTCTAATTTCAAATGAATATACAGAATTCAATATAAGTCAGAATTGAACGAAACAAGAAATATTTGAATCTGTATAACTATATCTTTGTAACGAAGTTAACAAACTGAGATTTCATCTTAGAAATGGAAAGATATGTCCAGTTGAAAATTAGAAATAGTCGCTGTGGAATTTATATATATTTTTATATATATAAGGCCCTTAAAAATAGCAATTTTGCAAACGACCTCGGATTTCGACGAAACCAGTTTTATTGGGTCCGTGATGTTAAGTTATTGCTAGATTCCAAATTTCATAATTTTTCGAATTAATACGTGAGCGTGGCAAAGGAAAACGCGTTTGACCAGATTAAGTTGATTTTAATCGACTGGAAATTGGCCATTTTTCCAACAGTCTCAGAATTCGACGAAATTAGTTTTGTTAGGACCGTATCGTCAATACGAAGTTAGAAAATATTTTTCTGGAATTTTTCTAATTAGTATGTGACCCCGGTAATTTGAAATGTACATTTAAAATTCAATATAGTGATTTAAAGGTAAATTCAAAGGGAACTGATCGAAACGATCAAATCAGCTTGCGATACATATCCCATTGTGTTCGGAATGGGGGTGAAACGCTATGGACGACAGGCGGTGGGCCTCGTTTCGAGGTCGTATGTAAAAGTACCTTTTTGAAAATTAAATAATTAAATAATTAAAAATATAAAACCCTTTTTTTTCAATATACCCCCCCCCCCGTTAGTTTCATCTCAGAAAAAAAAAAAACCTAAAAACCTAACCGAAGCCCCGCCGCCCGACCTCCACCCTCCCCTCGCGACAGCTCCTTCGTCGAAACCCCTCCTCCAGCGCTGACAAGCGCCGCGCAACCCCCCCCCCCTCCTCCGTTCGATGCTCAAGACCAAAGCCATCGGAGCACGAACCGCACCCAAACATCCCAACCCACTTAAAACCGCCATCGCCATCAGCAAAGCCACCTGCCGCCGATGAAGTCGATGCCTCCCCTTCACTAAAATCAGTACGTTTTTATTTTTACTGTATGTTTTTTTTTTTGTTGTATTTTAAAATTGATTTCTTAAGTTTTTTTTTACAGATTGATTTTGAAAAAAGAAATAAAAACTGAAATGATTTTTAGAAAAGTTAAAACCTGATTTTGAAAAAAAAAGAAAGAAAACTGAAAACTGATTTGTTTTTAAAAAAGTTTAAAACTGTTTTTTTTATATAGGTTTAGAAAACTGAAAATTATATAAAGAAAAAAAACTGGTTTCGATTTTTAAGATAAAAACTGAATTGTTTTTTTTTAAAAGGTATAAAACTGATTTGATTTTTTTTTTTAATGAGTTAAAACTGATTTTGAAATAAAAGTATAAAAACAGTTTTTTTTAAAAAGGTATAAAAACAGTTTTTTTAAAAAGGTTTAAAACAGTTTTTTTAAAAAGGTTTAAAACAGTTTTTTTAAAAGGTTTAAAAAAGTTTTTTTAAAAGGTTTAAAACAGTTTTTTTAAAAGGTATAAAAACAGTTTTTTTAAAAGGTTTAAAACAGTTTTTTTAAAAGGTTTAAAACAGTTTTTTTAAAAGGTTTAAAACAGTTTTTTTTAAAAGGTAAAAACAGTTTTTTTAAAAAGGTTTAAAACAGTTTTTTTAAAAAGGTTTAAAACAGTTTTTTTAAAAGGTTTAAAACAGTTTTTTTAAAAGGTAAAAACTGATTTTTTTAAAAAAAAAAGAAAGTTAAAACTGATTTTTTTTAGGAAGTTAAAACTGTTTTTTTATAGGTTTTAAAAACTGATTTTTATTTTAAGATTTAAAAAAAAAGGGGGAAAGATTTAGATTTTAAAAGTGAAAAGATTTAAACTTTAAAAAGGAAAGGATTTGAACTTTTAGAACTAAAAATTCGATTTTTATATATTGAATAGCGAACTAAAAATTCGATTTTTATATATTGAATAGCGAACTAAAAATTCGATTTTTATATATTGAATAGCGAACTAAAAATTCGATTTTTATATATTGAATAGCGAAGTAAAAATGTGATTTTTAAATATTGAATAGCATAGTAAAAATTCGATTTTTACATATGTAGTGGCTACGGGAAACGAAGATGACAAAGACGCGAGAACGACGAAGATCTCTACAATAGAAGAGCCGTGGAGCTAGGATAGCTATATGTGAGAATTTCTCACCTTTCAATTTTATTTCTAGTTATATATATATACTAGGATGCAGACGGTGCTTAGTAGCACCCGACACAATCGTCCACAGACCATGGACTTGTTTGTTTGGCTGTTTGGTTATTGATTGTGATATTGGTTTGAATGTGGTTTGTGGTGTGAAAAATCGAATCGATAAATTGGTTAGGATTAGACGTGCGCCGTTATAAGGCGAAGGAGTAAGGGTAGGTTAGACTCTTACTCCAAATTTTGTGGTTTGCATAATAAAATTGATATGATTGATGTGTGAATGGCGTGGGCCTTCACTAGACCGGGGATAAGGCTAGGCCTTGTCCCGTTTCTAGTATCGTGCCGTTATGCCGCCGAAATTTTCTAAAATGTGTTAGAAAAATAAAAATATCATTTTATTGTGTAAATGAATTGAATAGAAATTCATAGTTTGAAATAAAATGTTTTATCGTTAAAAATATAAATTTTTAACGTGAAGTGAATGAAATAAAATATTCATTTATAAGCCGGACGGCTTGTTTATGTACACCTATTTGAATGACATTGATTGGGACGATAAATTCTACACATCGCCCAACTGCACAAATAAAATATGTGTTTGATTGTTTGAAACCCCACACGGGTGTTGGGATGAAATTTGAAGTTCACTCATCCTGATTGATTAAATGTGTCGATCGATTGATTGACAGGCTGTTATAAGCGTTGAATATCTATATTTGATGCTTATACAGTGTAGTGCACTTTGGTTGATGGTTGATTATTTTTCAATGTAATTATATACATGCGTTGTATGAAAATCCATATAATTAACTTTATATGGTAACTGATTGGGCCTCATTCCAATTTGAAAAATAAAGAATATTATAAAATAAAAGTTCATGTGTTGACAGTACTCATTCATTGAGATTGGTCATGTGTTGAACGAAATATTTTAGTAATAAAATTTACATCTTTATCAATATAAAATAAAAGTTCATGTGTTGACAGTACTCATTCATTGAGATTGGTCATGTGTTGAACGAAATATTTTGATAATAACAACTATTTTGAAAAAGAAATATTTGAAATAGAATATTTGAAAATAGAAATTTATGAAGCCGTGTTGATTAGATTGACGCCATTTTGACGTGAACGATATTTATATCGATTTTATTCATCTTAAAAATGAATATTGAAAAGTGATTTCGAAATCGAATATTTTGAATTGAATTGAAAACGATTTCGAAATGAATTGAATTGAAAACGATTTCGAAATGGAAAACGAATTCAAATTGAATTGAAAACGAATGAATTGAATTGAAAACGAATTCAAATTGAATTGAAAACGAATGAATTGAATTGAAAACGATTTCGAAATGAATTGAATTGAAAACGATTTCGAAATGAATTGAATTGAAAACGATTTCGAAATGAATTGAAAACGAATTCAAATTGAATTGAAAACGATTTCGAAATGAATTAAATTGAAAACGATTTCGAAATGAATTGAAAACGAATGAATTGAATTGAAAACGATTTCGAAATGAATTGAATTGAAAACGATTTCGAAATGAATTGAATTGAAAACGATTTCGAAATGAATTGAATTGAAAACGATTTCGAAATGAATTGAAAACGAATTCAAATTGAATTGAAAACGATTTCGAAATGAATTGAATTGAAAACGATTTCGAAATGAATTGAAAACGAATGAATTGAATTGAAAACGATTTCGAAATGAATTGAATTGAAAACGATTTCGAAATGAATTGAATTGAAAACGATTTCGAAATGAATTGAATTGAAATTTGAATTGAATAGAAATGAATTTTGAAACGAATTTATAAAGAAGAATTCAATTTTGATTTGAATTGAAAAGGAAGTTGAAATTGCTTTTGAAACAAATTTAAAACTATTTATATAATTCGTTTTAAATAGAAATCGACGAAGTATATATTATATATATTATATATATAATATAATGGCCTGAATAGAACGCGCCGCACCGCGGCAGTTCGTGAATTTCGACCATTTATTTCAAACGGACATTGCGGGAGATTCGACCGTCGGATTCTCCTAAAACCGGAACCGTTGGGTTCGTATCGAAAAGAGCTTTCTAATGAATGTTAGAAATTTGAAATCTAACGGTTGGATTTGGAGATACGTCCAAATCAAATTCGAAAAAGGTCGCTGTAAGTGCAGTTCGATGGCCGTTAATGGAAATCGACTGTACGGGCCTTGATAAAATTATTAAAAATAGTAATAATTTGTGTAAAATCATAAGAAATGATTTGTGAAAGTTTGGGATGAAAAACTCCATACTTGAAAAGATATAAATAGATTTTTATCGAAATGAACTAGTTTTGAACTAGAATTATAATTCTATTTATTTTTAAATAAATAAATTGAATTTGAAATGGTTTTGAAAATAACCAAAATTTCCAATGATTGCATTGGAGTGGATTTGAATCGAAATTGTCTTCGGAATATTTCGATGTTGGAATTCGTGATATTACAGGTGTTGTTATGGAAATTTGAAAGATATATATTTGTATCGTTATTTCCAATACGACATTTGTTAGTCGTAGAATTCGATATTGAATATAAGCCGATATATTTTCTATTCAGAGCCTTGTATTGAATATCGAATGTGATTTGGGTTTGTCGTGAATGGTGTCTTCACTAACACTGTTCTTGAACCCAGTTGAGAAAAGATTAAATCTTTTTATTTAGATTTAATGAAGTGTACCAATTAAATGATATTTAATTGGAATTGAATTGGTATTGATTTTTGGGTTTATCGTGAACAGTGTTTTAAATAACACTTGTTCTTTAACCCGATAATTAATGGAATGTGATTTTGGGTTTATCGTGAATCGTGTTTTAAATGACACTGATTCTTTAACCCAGATAATGATTAAAACTAAGTGGAGTTTTAATGAATCTTTAATTAGATTGAAAAGATCGAGAATGGAGTATCACCAGTTTTGCTCCAGGCGATAGTTAAATCTTTAATTAGATTTGAACGTGAAATTTAGAAACTAACTGTCGGTTAGCCAAGCAGAATGGTTTTCTGGATATTGATCTGATGTTGGTTTCGGCCTTCGGGGTTAATATTTGGGGAATTATTCTCTTGATTAATTTACGGTTAGTGACTAATGAATTGGAATGAGGCGTATGTTGTGTTTGTGTAACACTTATTTAAAATATACGCGAGTTATTCGGAAAGACCGGGTTTATCCCATTCTGAATAACTGATACGACGATAAGTCGAAGATGAAGACGATGGTCGAAGACCGGAGGTCTTCACGTCGTTTGGGTGATAGCTGATGATCTTGATTGGGCTGTACACCCAAGAAGATGGAAACAGTTGGTGATCGTCCAGACGTACTTGGAGATCGATGGATATGCGGGGTACTAGGTGCCTCCGGTTTCGTTCAGACCCAGAACGGACTTGTAAATGGACTGTGTGTCTGACATCGGATTTCATTTTGTGTGACTGATATCGGTTGCATAGGATGGTTTGCCTGTGTGGCATGCTAAGATGCAAATGATCAAGGCTTCTGTTGAAAAGCAAAGTCTTGTGGTTGATGATCAAAGCACGGCCTTTGTGGCGTAGCTTTGTGTAACGTTTACCTCGCGTGTTTCACACCAGGTATGAACCAAAAACGGGAGACGGACCTCAGGGAGGGCCTGCGTTTCCTCCTAGCTAGAAGTGGCGTCAGTGGTTTTACACGCCCTGACGAGTTTGACTTATGTGGTTGTTGCTGTTGCGAGGCGCCTCGGTTAGATCGGACGATCCGGGTCCGATGGAGTCATTCGTTGGCTCGCTTACGCCCCAAAGGGCGGCGAAACGCAATGTCCAGGGTTTAAGTTTAATCCACATCGGTGGACCGGCCCTGACGATCCAAGGGTCGATGCGTTCTGATCCTGAGACTCGGGCTAGGCAGTCTCGAATCGGTTGAGGACTATCTTTTGCCTCGGTTCATAGATGGAAATCCAATTTCCAAATACGTGACATTTGCGGTTTTATTTGTAAACCTATATATGGCGACATGATATATGGTACCCAAGCCGCCTATGATTGATACTTATGATTTGAAGTTGTTTTATACACTATGCACTTATAATAGTATCAAATGATTTGTTTTAAACGTATCAAGCATTCTTTGGCTGTTATAAGGGAAAACCCTATCCCCCGGCTTGCGTTGCATTGTGTGATAGGACCTGGGTCTTATAACAGCTTCATTTTTCTTTATTTAGCATTGCGCTGTTTGTTTTATGCACTGGTATTCTTGGGAGGAAACCCGTTCCGTGTTATACGGCGTGGTCCCTTGATTTACCTAACTTTGAAATAAAGATTAACTGTTTTAGTTCTCACACCAGTCACATGACTGACCTGGAGTTTATTGTTTTAACCTAAACTCTGGGTGCCCTTATTTTGACACGGGCAGCTAGTAGTTTTGGTTTTGCAGATTTATATTCACAGGATCCTGGTTTACAGCTGGAACGATATCCGGAAAGCTTTGTATCCGTATATCTCATTCTAGTTGTGTATTGTATTATTTTCCGCTGCTATGGATTTAAATGTAATTTAAATCTCTGATATTTCTGTGTAATATTCATTTATACTCTGTATATTCTTGTAAGCTGATGCACTGTTGTAATATATAGTGAAATGTTCTTCTGTATGAGTTCTGTTGTGGTTTGTTCTCGAACTATCCGACGCTTTCCTTTACGGGGAAGTTACGGGTTTTCACACAAAATGAACATATTATTAGTGAAAACTTTACTTACATTTTCTCATGTAAATAAAAAAAAACACTATTTTTGATGACACTTTCATTTACATTCTCATGTAAATAGGACATGTAGAAGAAAAGGAAAACACTTATTTACATGTAGTGGAAATAAATGAGAAAAAGAGATGTTTTAATGACATTTTCTATGCAGTAAAATAGTAAATTGAAAGTTACATTTTAGTTGTTATTTATTAATAAATAAATGTGGGAATGGAATTGAAATGTTCTGAGACGACCCGAACTTCCCCGTGAAGGAAAGCACGGATAGAATTGAGGACAACACACAAATGAGCGCATACGGAAGAACATTTCATTGTTATTACAACAATTCCATCAGATACAAGAATATACAGAGTATAAATGAATAAATTACATTCGATAAATATCAGAGATTACAATAAATTACATAGCAGCGGAAAATAATACAAAATCACAACTAGAAGTGATGCACGGATACAGAGCTTTCCGAGCATCGTTCCAGCTGTATATCAGGAACCTGTGAATATAAATCTGCAAAACCAAAACTACTAGCTGCCCGTGCGGAAAATAGGGGCACCCAGAGTTTAGGTTAAAACAATAAACTCCAGGTCAGTCATGGGACTGGTGTGAGAACTAAAACAGTTATTTAAAACTTTACTTTAAAATAGAGTAATTCAAGGGACCACGCCGTATAACACGGAACGGGTTTCCTCCCAAGAATACTAGTGCATATAACAAAACAACGCAATGCTTTTTGGAAAAATGAAGCTATTATAAGACCCAGGTCCCATCACACAATGCAACGCAAGCCGGAGGATAGGGTTTTCCCTTATAACAGCTAAAGCATGCTTAATACGTTTAAATCACATTATTTGATACTATAATAAGTGTATAGTGTCAAAACAATTTCACATCATAAATATCAATCATAGACGGCATGGGTACCATATATCATGTCGCCGTACTAGTTCTACAATTAAGACCGCAATACACGTATTGGAAATTGGATTTCCGTCATGAGTCGAGGCAAGGGGCAAGCTCCTCTCCGCGTTCGAGACACTCTAGCAAATGTCCCAGGACCCCACTTTGATCCTTGGAATCGGCTGGGCCGGTCCTCTCTTACTTTTGAGGATTGGCAATTCCTGAACACACGTTTCCCGGTCCTTACAGACCTATATCCGAGGCGCCTCATATCCAACAACCACACAGGTGAAAAGTATATAAATGTCAGGGCTGGTAGGTCACTGACACCACCCTAGCTAGAAAGAAACGTCGTGCTCTCCCAGCGGTCCATCTCCCGTTTTTGACTCATACCGAGGTGTGAGGCTCGCGAATTCACGTTATACACAAAGCTACGCCACACAGGCCGTGCTTTGATCATCAACCACAAGACTTTGCTTTTCAACAGAAGCCTTGATCAATTGCCACTTACGCATGCCACATTGGCAATTCACTCCATGCGACTGATGTCCATCGATATACAACCTCTGAGCTCGTACGTCTCAGAGAAGGGCGTTAAGCAAGAGAATAAATTCTCCGCCGCCAAACAGATGTATATTTAATAGAGATCAATCAACACAGAATAAAATCCAATGTCAGACACACAATCCATTTACAAGTTCGTTCTGGGTCTGAACGAAACCAGAGGCACTTTCCTCGCATATCCATCCATCTCCAAGTACGTCTGGACGATCACCAACTGATTCCCTCATCCTGGGTGTACAGCCCAATCAAGATCATCAGTAATCACCCAAACGATGTGAAGACTTCCGGTCTTCAACCACCGTCTTCATCTTCGACATCTCGTCGAATCGGTTATTCAGAATGGGTATAACCCGGCCTTTCTGAATAACCCACGTATATGATAAACAAATGTCACACAAACACAACAAACGCCTCATTCCAATTCAGAATATTCTTTTATTCACAAAATCACATTCTTAGGGAAATGTTCCCATTAATTTTATCCAAGATAAATTCTTCTAAATTTATCCTATAATCTTCCTTTGGATATCATTTCAAACTAGTCGGGATTAACGAACCACACCGAAGTAATTATTTATTTTATTTCCCAATCCCAACCTATATATCCCATGGAGCAAAACTGGTGATACTCCATTCCTAACACCACGGTGTTATCGGTAAAATTAATTACCATTTCACGTTCAAATCTAATTAAAGATTTAACTATCGCTTTGGAGCAAAACTGGTGGTACTCCACTCTCGATCACTTTTCAGATTTGATAATTTAAATTATCAATTCACTTTTCAATCTAATTAAAGATTCATTAAAACTCCACTTAGTTTTAATCTTCTCAAAAATCAATATTCTGCCTTTAACTGGGTTAAAGAACCAATGTCATCAAAAACACGATTCACGATAAACCAAAACACATTTGATATTAAATACAAGGCTCTGAATAGAAAATATATCGGCTTATATTCAATATCAAATTCTGAAACCAACAAATATCGTATTGGAAATAACGATATCAAATATCTTTCAAATCCCCATAACAATATTTGTATAGTCACGAAATCCAACATCGAAATATCCCGAAGATAATTTCGATTCAGCTCCAGTCCAATCCACGTATTGGAAATTATTGATTATTTTCAAAATCACTTTCAAATTCAATTTATTTATTTTAAAAATAAATTGATTTCAATTCTAGTTCAAAACTAGTTCATTTCGATAAAAATCTATTTTTATCTTTTCAAATGTGGAATTTTCCAGCTCAAATCTTTCCAATTCACATATTATAATTTTACACAAATTATAGATATTTTTAATAATTTTATCAAGGCCCGTACAGTCGATTTCCAACAACGGCCATCAAACTGCACTTACAGCGACCTTTTTCGAATTTGATTTGGACATAATTCCAAATCCAACCGTTAGATTTCAAATTTCTAATATTCATTGGAAAGTTCTTTTCGATACGAACCCAACGGTTCCGGTTTTAGGAGAATCCGACGGTCGGATCTCCCGCAATGTCCGTTTGAAATAAATGGTCGAAATTCACGAACTGCCGCGGCGCGGCGCGTTCTATTCAGGCCGTTATATTATATATATAATATATATAATATATATTTCGTCGATTTCCTTTTAAAACGAATTTTAAAAATAGTTTTGAATTCGTTTCAAAAGCGATTTCAACTTCCATTTCAATTCAAATCAAAATTGAATTCTTCTCTATAAATTCGTTTTAAAATTCATTTCTATTCAATTCAAATTTCAATTCAATTTGAATTCATTTCAATTCACTTTCAATTCAATTTGAATTCGTTTTCAATTCCATTCATTTCGAAATCGTTTTCAATTCAATTCATTTCGAAATCGTTTTCAATTCAATTCATTTCGAAATCGTTTTCAATTCATTTCGAAATCGTTTTCAATTCAATTCATTTCGAAATCGTTTTCAATTCAATTCATTTCGAAATCGTTTTCAATTCAATTCATTTCGAAATCGTTTTCAATTCAATTGAATTTCATTTCAAAATATTTAGTTTTGAAATCACTTTTCAATATTCGTTGTAAAACGAATAAAATCGATATAAATATCGTTCACGTCAAAATAGCGCATCTCTAATCCACACGGCTTTATATATTTCAAAAACTTCTATTCAATTCAACACATGAACCTATATTTCTTTCAACACACGACTAATCTCAACACATGAGTACTGTCAACACATCACTATTTTTATTATGTGAAATATTTTATAAAACTATGGTATCTATCGTTTGATTTTCAATTAGACTTCTACTGGGAAGTAGTTCTAATTTTAAATGTGATAAAGATGTAATTTTGATTATATAAAATATTTCACTCGACACATGCACATCGTCAACACATGACTATTTTTATATTCAACACATGAATTTTCTTTTATAATATTCCTTATTTTCCCGATTGGAATGAGGCCCAATCAATCACCATATAACGTTAATTATATGAATTCCATACAACACATGTATATAATAGCGTCGAAAAATAATCAACCATCAACCAAAGTGCACTACACTGTATAAGCATCAAATATCGATATCTAACGCTTATAACAGCCTGTCAATCAATCGATCGACATATTTGATCAATCAGGATGAGTGAACTTCAAATTTCATCCCAACACCCGTGTGGGGTTTCAAACAATCAAACACAAATTTTATTTGTGCAGTTGGGCGATGTGTAAAATTTATCGACCCAATCAATATCAGTCAAATCAGTGTATATAAACAAATCGGCCGATTTGTTTATAAATATTTATTTATTCACTTTCACGTTAAAAATTATATTTTTAACGTCAAATTATTTATTTCAACACTTGAATTTCTATTCATTTCATTTACACAATAAAAATGATATTTTTATTTTTCTAACATATTTTAGCAAATTTCGGCGGCATAACGGCACGATACTAGAAACGGGACAAGGCCTAGCCTTATCCCCGGTCTAGTGAAGGCCCACGCCATTCACACATCAATCAAATCTCTTTCATTATGTAAACCACAAAATTTGGAGTAAGAGTCTAACCTAGTCTTACTCCTTCGCCTTATAACGGCGCACGTCTAATCCTAACCAATTTATCGATTCGATTTTTCACACCACAAACCACATTCAAACCAATATCTCAATCAATCACCAAACATCCAAACAAACAAGTCCATGGTATGTGGACGGGTGTCGGGTGCTTCTAATAAGCACCGTCTGCATCCTAGTATATATATATATATCTAGAAAAAGAGAATTAAGAGTGAGAAGTTCTCACCGAAAGCTATCCAATCATCTTGACTCTTCTTTGATTGAAATCTTCTTCGTTATCCCATCTTCGTCATCTTCGTTGCCCGTAGTTACTACATATATAAAAATTACACATTTTTATATTTTGATGTCTTTAAAATAAAAATCGCATTTTTATTTATTCATTTTCAATTTAAAAGTTACACTTTTATAATCACTTCTTATATTTAAAAATCGAATTTTTACTACGCTATTCAATATATAAAAATCGAATTTCTGCTATTATGTTATATAGATAAAAATTATATTTTTATCACGCTATTTTCTATATAAAGATTTCGCCTTTTTAAATTTAAAGATTTCACCTTTTTAAATTTAAAGATTTCACCTTTATAAAAATCATCACTTGATTTCAACGTATATAAAATAAAAATCAGATTTTTATTTTGCTACATATACAAAGATGATATTTTTATATTCTCTATCCTATAAAGATTATACTTTTAATACTTTAAAAATATAAAAATCATATTTTTAATATTCCTATATAGTAAAGACTATATTTTAATTCTTTAAAAATATAAAAACTATATTTTTATTACTTTAAAAATATAAAAATTCAATTTTTAACCTTATACTATATAAATAAAGATCGTTTACTTCCTTATCAATTTCATACCACATGTAAAACTGATTTATAATAAGACTAAAATTAAAAACTGATTTTTTTTCTAAACTTATTACAAAGAAAATAAACAAAAATAAATAAGTTAAAACAAATAAAATAGAAATGAAAACTTACAGTGCTTTTTTTTTTTTTTTATTTCTACATGGAGGGGGCGCGAGGTCGACTGGGGCTTCGAGCGCAGGGAGGGGGGGGGGTTTCGTGCGACGCGCTGGAGGATTGGGGGGGGGGGCGAGCAGAAGAAGGGGTGGAAGGAGGAGAAGGGGGCGGCGCGTTGGTCGGAGGTAGGGCGCGGGGTTCTGTGGCTCGCGATGGAGGAAAAGGGGAGGGTCGCGGTGGTTCTTCGCATCTGAGGGGGAGCTGGAGGAAGGGAAGAAGGGAGGAAGCGGCGGCTCTGGGGGGCGAAGTGGCGGCGGTGGTTGGACGGTGGGCGCGCGCCTCCGTCTTCTTCTTTTTTTTTTTTTTTATCTTTTCTAATTTTTTTTCCTGTGAATGTAAACGAGAGAGGGGGGGTTATTATAAAAGTTATTTTAATTTATTAATTAATTTAATTATTTTTAATTGAAAAAGGTTGACTTTCACCAACGACCTCTAAACGAGGTCCACCGCCTGTCGCCCATAGCGTTTTACCCCCATTCCAAACACAATGGATTATGTACCGCAAGCTGATTCGACTGTTTGAATCAGTTTCCGTTTAATTTGCATTTAAATCGCTATATTGAATTTTAAACGTACATTTCAAATTACCGGGGTCATATATTAACTCTATAAATTGCAGAAAAATATTTTCAAGCTTCGTATTGACGATACGGTCCTAACAAAACTAGTTTCGTCGAATTCTGAGACCGTTAGAAAAATGGCCAATTTCCAGTCGATTAAAATCAACTGAAACTGGTCAAACGCGTTTTCCTTTGCCACGCTCACATATTGATTCGAAAAATTATGAAATTTGAAACCTAGCAATAACTTGACATCACGGACCCAACCAAAGTGGTTTCGTCGAAATTCGAGGTCATTTGCAAAATGTCCATTTTTTTAAGGGCCTTATATATATAAAAATATATATAAATTCCACAGCGACTATTCAGAATTTTCAACTGGACATATCTCTCAATTTTTAAAGTGAAATCTCAGTTTCTTACATCCGTTAGAAAGATATCATCAATTAGATCCTAATGTTTTTGGTTTCACTAAAATCCGGATTGTTTTGCACCCGGGACATTCAATTGAAGTTTGAAATCGAATTATCGAACTACCGCGCCATTTTCAATTCTATTTATAATTATATATATAAATATTTATATTCTAACGACGACGTATATAATATATACGTCGAATTATATTCAAAATAAATTTCTCGTCGATATTATTTAAAATAATCTATTTTAAATGTTCAAAATTCGCTAAATTCGCCAAAATAAAAATTTTAAACTGGCCCAGATTTTGCGGGTTATTACATGTTCATTGAACATGATACCTTGATATGATACATGAACATGATTGTGCGCTGTTTGTTTGGTTGATTCGTTGCCCTTATATGTTAATGACTACATGGAATGATTTATATCTATTTTTATCAAAATAAAAATGGTGATAAATAATAACGTTATGAAATAATTTAAAAGATAATTATGCGAAGATTATTTGGAAAGTCCGAGTTTACTCTCATTCCAAATAATGATACGACGTTCCAAATAATGTTCCCGTGATTTATTAATTTACAAAACTTCTGCACAAGGACTAAAAAGAAGAGAAACTAAATAAACATAATTTAAGGACAAGGGGGTTTTGTTAAAAAACCACAACCCCTGTATAATACATCATAGCCTAACCCTAACCATTTTCTAAAACCTAATATGTCATCCTCCTTCTTCATCTGGCCATGGCGGCTACTCTCTCTTCCTTTAAAAATTCTTTCTACCTGCATCAATCTTCTCTTCCACCTCCAACAAGTTCATCTCCTCTAGTGCCCTGTATCTCAAGAACCGCGCCACCCAACCCGCCGACTTCATTGCCCTGTCGCGCCTTAGCCATGCCACCGCACCTCCCCCTACTTCCGGCGTAGATGCACCTCCCCTAGGACTTCCATCTCCGACCAGTGGCGCCTCAATCCATACACCGTAGCTCGAGATATCTTGAATCAAAGATTGGAACAAATTCAGAGGTTAAATAAAATTAATTTTAACGATTTGCAACACTTGATTTCATTGCTAATTTTAATTTTATAATTAAAAACATGTTTTTGATTCAATTCGATACAGAACCCGACAAATCTGACAATCTTGGAACAACGTGACAATACACAACATCATAGATCGGTTGTGTACAAGTTTCTGACTTTCAATTTGATTTCTAGATCTGACAAAGCCCAAGGTGAGATTTCTATTTTTAAATTTTAAAATTTATTTATTTATTTATTTTATTGAGTAATATATATATTCATTCAGTATGAGATGCATGTTGTATGTATGTATTTACTTCAATGTTGATTGTGATGCGATTGTGATGAACGATTGATTGTGATTGTGCATTTATGATTGTTAGAATTTTGTGTATACGATAAAATCATATTTTATTGTATATGTCGGATATTTTATATTCATGTGTGTTAAACTTCGAAGTATAAAATAAAAACAATATTTTTATTTTCATGTTTGATTTTTTATAAATAAAAAGATTAGAAATGTAGAACTTGTTTTACAAATAAAATCACTTTTTAATTGTCATTAAAGTTTATTCTTTTACTTGCATTTACGAATGCAAATATGCATTAAAAATAGAATTTGTTCTTTTACTTGCATTTCTTGTTTCAAATAAAACTTAGAAATAAAATTTCACCTTGTATTTGCATTTCTCCAATGCAAATATGGCATAGAAAAATAAGTACATCTCTTATTTATACCCTCTAACGCAAATACAACATAGAAAAATGAATGGTCTTTTTTATTTGTGTTCTCTAACACAAATATAACCTAGGAAAATAAACGGTCTTTTATTTGTGTTCGCTAACACAAATATAACATAGAAAATAAAATCCCTTTTTATTTTGCATTTCACAATGCAAATATGACATAGAAGAGTATGTACATCTTTTATTTATGTTCTCTAATGTAAATAAAATTTAGAAGTAAGAGCTCACCTTTTTATTTTGCATTCCACAATGCAAACATGACATGGAAATAAAAGTGCATCTTTTTATTTGTGTCCTCTAAGGTAAATAAGAATTAAGAAAAGTTTACATTTTCTTAATGTAAATAAGAATTAAGAAAAGTCTAGATTTATCTTACTGAAAAAAAAGGAAAAATTTCATTTCCATGCAATTAGATTGAATGTGTGAAGCTTGCATTTTAATGAATTAGATTTTAATAAAAAAAGAATAAGGATATGAAATTTATATTTTAATGAATTAGCTTTTATTTAGTCACTAGAATAAAAATCTTGCATAAGTTATATAAAAGTTCATTTATTTTAAAATGTGACATTAGATAAAAATAACATCTTAGATAGAAATGTGACATTAGAAAAATATCATCATTTTTGGTATAAAATGTAACATTAGTTAAAAAGATCATTTTTGTTACAAATGTGACATTGAAAAAATAAAATACATTGGCATTTAGTTTAAAAAGTTGCATTAAAAAGAAAATATCATGTTTGTTATAAAATGTTGCATTAGAACAAAAATATCAGGTTTGTTAGGAAATGTTGTGTTAGGTAAAAATGTCATTTAAATAGAAATGTCATGTTAATAAAATAATGTCATGATATGGTCATTTATTTACACTAATGTCATGATAGAGGAAATGATCATTTATTTATACTAATGTCATGTTAGAGGAAATTTGTCATGTTAATATAAGATGCCATGTTAGAAAATGTCATTTATGAAAAACAGGTTATGCAAATAAACACTTCTTTTTATTTGTCATATACAAGGTTGAAAACATGTAGACAAATAAATACTTCTTTTTATTTTCCATTAGAAATATAGAAGTTTGTATGCAGACAAAAACTTATTTTATTTTGTCGCTAGAATTGTAGACATATACATATGACAAAATTGTCTATTATTTTGTCGCTAGAATTGTAAACATGTCATTTGGTTGAATTAGAAATATTAGAGTTAAAATATCATTTTGTTAGAATATTATCATGACAAATATACATGTCATTTTGTTGGAATATTGTCATGTAAATAAAAATGTCCTTTATCTAGAATAATGACATGTTACATAAAAATTGTCTTTTATTCAGAATAATGTACACTGTACAAATAAAAGTGTTGAAAAACAGAAATAGAATTACATTATATGTAATTAAAGGATAAGAATTTACATTAAATGAGATTACATTTTTATATGTAATTAAAAAGTAGGAAATTGCATTGTTAATGAGATCACATTTTCATGTAATTAATTAAGATATGATTTTTCCATGTAATGAAAATTACATTTTTATTAGGAAATTAAAGAGTAGAATTTACATTGTAAAATAAAAGAACATTTTTTTATGTAATTAATTAAAAACAAGATTTGACATGTAATGTTAATTACATTCTTTTAATGTAATTAAAAGGTAGAATGTGACATTGTAAATAAAATTTACATTTTTAATGTAATTCAAAAAGATAGGAATTTTACATTATAATGTTAATTACATCTATAATGTAATTAAAAAGGAGATTTTACAGTGTAATTAGAAGAAGAAGAAAAAAGGTAGAATTCAACATTTGAATAGACTTTACATTTCTAATAAAAGAATAAAAGAGTGAAATTCAACGTTGAGTTATATTTTCACTTTAATGTAAATAAAATGAACATATTATTAGTGAAAACTTTATTTACATTTTCTCATGTAAATAAAAAAAGAACTATTTTCGATGACACTTTCATTTACATTCTCATGTAAATAGGACATGTAGAAGAAAAGGAAAACACTTATTTACATGTAGTGGAAATAAATGAGAAAAAGAGATGTTTTAATGACATTTTCTATGCAGTAAAAGAGTAAATTGAAAGTTACATTTTAGTTGTTATTTATTAATAAATAAATGTGGGAATGGAATTGAAATGTTCATTTAACATGATACCTTGATATGATACATGAACATGATTGTGCGCTGTTTGTTTGGTTGATTCGTTGCCCTTATATTAATTAATGACTACATGAAATGATTTATATCTATTTTTACCAAAATAAAAAGGGTGATAAATAATAACGTTATGAAATAATTTAAAATATAATTATGCGAAGATTATTTGGAAAGTCCGAGTTTACTCTCATTCCAAATAATGATGCGACGTTCGAAGAATTGAAGACGGCGATTGAAGACCGACGATCTTCACATCGAATGGGTAACTATTATTGAGGCCCTTGATTGATTTGCTCCCAAGACGGGGCTAAGATGGTAGTTATCAGGATGTAGTGTTGATTTGTATGGATTTGGCTTTCGCTCAGACCCAGAGCATAAGCTTACAAATGGATGTGTGTCTGACGTTGAATTTTGTTCTATGTAAATTGATTTCTATTAATATACGACCGTTGGTGGCGGAGAATTTATTCTCTTACTCAACACCCTTAGAGGTCGTGTATTAATAGTTATCAATTGCATGGCGTGAATTGTCAACGCGGCACGCTAAGATGAAGATGATCAAGGCTTTGTTGAAAAGCAGGCCTTGTGGTTATAATGTTACTTCGCGAACCTCACAACCCGGTTGAGTCTAAAACGGGAGAAGGGAAAGCAGGGAGAGCAGCACGTTTCTTTCTAGCTGGAAGTGGTGTCGGTGCTTAAACTGGCTGATATTTACTTATGTGGATGATGGAATGTGCGCGCCTCGGATGATAGGTCGTATAGGACCAGGAAACATGTGTTCAGGAATTGCCAATCCACAAAGCTGTATGTGTGGACCGGCCCTGCAGCTATCCAAGGGTTCACTATGGGGAATCCTGAGACATTAGCTAGAGTGTCTCGAATCGGTAAGGAGCTCCTCCCTAGCCTTGACTCATGATGGAAACCCAATTTCCAATACGACCCTACGGACTTGATTGTATTACTAGTATGGAAGCATAGTATATGGTAGCTATGCTTCCTAGGATTAATACATTTACTTTGAAATGTTTTTGAAACGTATATACACTAATAATAATATCAAATCCGTTTTTATCGTACCAAGCATGTTTAATCATCATAAGGTAAAACTCTATCCTCTGGTTTGCGTTGCATTGTGTGATGGGACTTGAGTCTTATGATGGTTTCTTTTTTCTAAAAAGCGTTGCGTTGTTTAACGATTTACTTTTAGTTATGCACCGGTAATCCATTGGAATAAAACTCGTTCCACGTTAGCGGCGTGGTCCTTGGGTTTGCCTTATTTCTGTTAGTTACATTAGTTAAGAATTCTCACACCAGTCCTATGACTGACTCGTAGTTTGTTTCACTTTGCAAACTCGGGTGCCATCTTTTCCACACGGGCAGTCGGGTAGCTTTTTGCAGATATTTATCTCTTGAGCAGGATTCTGGATTGAAGCCTAAAGCGGTGTCCAGAGCATAGAAGTTTTCCGCTGTTTGTTGTACTTAATTTATTGAAATTTATCTTCTGCTATAATTTTATTCAATGTACTCTGATATGTTCTGTTCTCTAATGTAACATTATTGTGATGTTTATAAAAGTCTGTTGTTATTGTTCTGATGTGTTGTAGCCCAAAGTAAGCATATCCGGCGATTTCCCGCAAGGGCGATTTTCGAGTCGTTTTAGCTCACTCACTATTTATATAGGAATCCTAAAACTAAGCTCTGATACCAGATGTAACAACCTGAATTTTGATAGACTGGTTTTTTTTTCAAAATTCCAATCTATCGAAACTCGGACTGTTGCTCTGGTATCCTGCAGAAAAGACAGAGACATAAAACATGTCAGAGCCCAGAAATTATCTCACAGCGGAATAGATAAAATATAATGTACTCAAAATATATCCTTACCGTATTAATAATACTGCCGAACCAGTATCCAAGGCTATCATGTCCCTGCGACAAATCTAACCTGCGAGTATGTTATGAGGAGGGGGTCAGAACACAATTTATGGTCACTGGATTTAGACTATACACTTTGGATAATCTTACATATATCGTTCAATCATATTTTCTTATTTATTAGGTATCTTGGGTTATCAACACTCAAGGCTTACACACACGTCGTACCCATTTACTTTCCAGTTTATTAAACTAATATAGTATATATGTAGCTACCCCCAATATTAAGGTACACCCCATGGTACCCACTCGCACGGTCTCTACCGTAACATTATCGAAATATACGCAGTCCCTCATCCTATGTCGTAGTGACATACGTATAACAATATTACGTTCTGCATATATCTATCATCACTATGCTACGTAAACGTACTGACTGCCACCTTTGTTCGAAATCAGACTCCATACCGGAGTAATGCCCTCAAGTCTACGATACACCACCCAGAGCTGACATGCATGTATCTAGACTGTCCACCATACGTATCTTCAATTGTAGCTCGATGCCTCAACCGCGCGTCCTCTAATGTGCACCGAGTTCCGTGGCAAGGCGATACAAGAAATACGGAACTTGATCGGGAGCTTTTCCATATCTGTACGGGCCCGTCTCTAAAGAGCCTCTATATACAGATATACCTAGGGTCTGTTTTCGTGGTGGCTATTGCCCCACCTTGGCCCTTCCCTCAACTAGTAAAGACTACCAGATCTAAGCGACTTCCCCTACGCAAAAAATCTTAACATCCATGCGGCATCTCCCCTTAACCCCTTACCCCGATAGTGAAGGGTGAATTGGTATCTTGGGTTTAGCTCGAGTCTTTCCGCATCCCACTAGCTGTCGATGACGGGTATCCGACGGTCTACTATCCTTGTTGGTCGTGACCCTCTTCCTCCCCCTGCCTCCTTGTGAGGCAACCGCTGAACCACCCTGGTGTCACCTCGTCACAACATTTTGACTGCATAGCTACATCAGTCAAGGCCCACCCACGTAGTAGTTACGCGCAGACCCAACCTCTACGGACACAACCTAAGACATCTGCGCCACACAGAGGACTACTAGGAGCACCTTACGTACCTCAGGAAGCCGCGTGCGTCCCCTTCCAGCCCTTCGGAGCCATCAGAACAATCAGATGAATGTGTGCTCCCCCTCGTGCCTTATAACACCTCGATGATCTATCCCGTTGGGTTATTCACCCTCAAACGTGAGGACTGGTTCAAGCTCCTCACTTTTATATGCTATTAGACCCTATGTCTAAACATTCTTTTACGTACTTGTCTCACCTCGTCAGGTTTCCAGTTAACTTGGTCATTCCAACTTGTATTGAATTCTTATTTAAATTACCAAGTTCTCTTGCTTATTAATTTCAGTCATACAACTTAATCCATTTAAGTTTATTAATAAGCCCACAACATGTTATTCTCTAGATTGTGCCTCAAGGTCTTAATCCACAGCCCCTTTTTATCTTCTTGTTGATTTCATCATTACAATAACAAGTTTTACTTAATACGTAATTAAGTATACCCAATTCACATGTTTTCTAATTAACATGTCACTTACCATTTATGGTTAAATATAACTTATTTCATTTCATACATTTTCTTCATTCTTTCCCATTTAATCTTAATTCCATTTTACATTATCAATACAACTTATCGTTGTTTACTTATTAACTTAGTTCTATTAACTAAGGACCATTAATAAGTTTCTCTACCTGTTTATTATAACCTATGTTATAATTTCCTTTTGTCCCTAGGACAAGCCTAATCATTATTATCAACCGGTTTCAGACTTCCAAGCTTACAGGTTACTTAACTTATAATTAAGTACAACTTCTTATATTCCATATATTTCCCCCTTTTTCTCAACTGGTTTCCGGCTTCCCTTATTTATTGATTATTTAATTTATAATTAGGTGTCCTTTATCTCATTTCACCAATTATCCTATTTCCTTATTAGTTTATTATAACGTAAGTAATAATATTCACTTGTCCCTAGAACAAGTCTACCTACTATACAACATTTTCATTAATGTTACTTGTTTATAATAGGTAATTATCATTTCTACAAGTTGTGCTTACCCTAAAAGGTGTCTTTAATTACATAACTTTATTATTTCTACTGGTTATGTATACCACTAGGTATCTTTAATTACACAACCTTATCGGGCTAAGTATGCGGGCCCATAAGTAAATATTACCCACCTCCTTAGATTTGCCTAGCCCACCCACTGTCCAACCAATTTTTACTAAACCCTAACTTTAGTTCATATTCATGTAATCCCTATGGATTAGACTAGGTTAAGTAGTCCAATTCATTAACATGTCCATTTAAGTTTTATAATGGGCTAGACCTCCCACACAAGGCCTACAACTTGTGGATGCTGGATATGCCGGTCGGGTCCGGGCAGACTTCTTCCACAAGTTAGGCCTAACCTCATGTCATGGCCCTTCTCGTATTTGCGCACTTAGACTTCTCACATTAGGTTCAACATTAGTGGCTGCTGGATATGTCGGTCGGGTCCGGGCAAACTTCCATCACTATTGCAACCTAACCCCGTGTCATAAGTGCAATTACAATTTCTAATTGCAATCCTAGGCATTCGTTATTCATCAATTATTTAAACCCATGACTTATATTGTTAATGCCAATTTACCTTATTATATTCATGATGGATTATAAGTCTAAATTCATATTATTCGAATTATGCCAATTCATATTTTACATATGATTCCATTTGCACCTAAATCATCTTTCTCTACTTATGATCCAATTTAAGATCTTTAAACGTAATTTGGTCGATGCCCCAAACCCATAATTATTTGATTCCATGTTAACATGAATCCATATAGTCATATGCTTACTCCAATTATTCCTTGTATATAATTGGGACAAGTTTACATGTAAACTTTTTAGCACTCCAACAAATCCAATATATGAATTTTTCCCACATGTTCAAATTAATATTATAACATGTAAACATTCCAACATTTCAACTGATTCTATATATGAATTATTCATATTAACATTTCGATGTTATATCATGCTAAACATTCCCCTAATTTAACAGATTCAACATACGAATTTCTTGATCTGTTCATATTAACGTCTCAACTTGTTATAACAGCAATTTATAATTAACTGGCAATTTCACAATTTATTAAAAGGGGAATGCTAAACGATAGTCATAACATTATCTAAAGACTATAGCTTAAACCCACTCACCTTTCATGCTTTCCCCAATTTTTGGATCTGATCCATTCTATCATCCACCGTTTTCCTTTCCCCTTTAATTTGATTTGAAACCTAATAACGTGGATCAACTATTTTCATTAAGAGAGAAGGGAAAGAAAATAGGAAGAATATGAATAAATTGGATCAAGAAGTTTACCTTGCTTTTCACGTAATTCTGAATGCCTTTTAATAAAAACACCAACCACTTCCCTCCAGATTTTAATTTAAGTTTTCTAATTTACAGATCTAAATTTCTGAATAAGTTTGAGGAAAGAGAGAGAGGGGGAGAAATGGCGGAGCTCCAACGTAGCCGCCGAATTATGAGATTTAGGGTTAGGCCTAGGGTCTTATTTATAGGGCTAGAGGAGGAACCAGGACCCTCAAATCAAAATCTAAAATGCCAGAATCATCCATGTCAGAAAAGAAGGTTCCAGATTCACGGGTGGGTCGACCCCTAGGTCGACCCTCCTGTTGGTGGGTCGACCCCCAACGGTCCATTTTCCCTCCGAACTTTCCCGCCCGCGATTTTGATTTTTGAACTGATTTTCGAATTTTCTGGATATATTTATTATATATATATACATATAAGCTCCTTATATGTATACAAACTTCTAATGCTCATAACTTCTTCACACGATGTCCGTTTTACGCAAACCAGGTGTCTATCTTGACTAGAATTTCAAGGCAATGGCATAGTCCATTTTACTTAACTCTAAATATTTAATAAAGTTATCCTTATTTTATTATCTTAAAAATAACGGGTGTTACATGCGCGGTCAACTGATTATTCCGGCTCCACCCTTCACAAATGAACGGACCGAAAGCTCCAATCTTCATCTCCTTTATTCTTTCGATCCACACACAATTCAACCAAGCTTTTAACTACAAACATGTTGAACACTGCGAGCTCTACAGTTCGACCCATTATGATCGGAATTGGAACTGCGAGATGGCTGGAACCAGGGAGGGAAGAGATTGCGATATTGGGTGTTTTGGAGCAAAACGAGGAGGCTGACTTAAGTAGATTTTATGGCGTAGGCAAGTGACAAGGAGGCGCAATCATTGAAAATTCCTGATCGTGCCCAAGTGGAGTGAATATGGGTGCGACGGTTGACATTCTTGCTTGGTGTTGGGTTCCTGGAACCATTTGAAGGAGCGGTAAATAGAGAACAGGGAAGGGAGTAATTTGTTTGGGATGTTAACTATTTTTTTACCCACGTACTTAAGTTACTAAATAAAGTAATTAATTTAAGTTAAAAATATGATTAAGGGATCATTTAGCTTATATAATACCATAATTACTGTTTTAATTAGTAGTTAGGGAAATAAAATTATGTTATTATTAAAATGTGGATTGTTGTAGGGACGTGCTACTTTCAGATGATGTTTAAAGATTTAGGATGAAGTGTCGAGCCTCGTAAAGTGAGGAACGGAATAGAAGTAACCAATAAGCCTTATTAAATATAATTAAGTAAATAATTTTTATTAAATTATAATTAACAGATGGTTATAATTAATCAAAGCATATATTAAAATGATTTTTAATTCCTGCAGAATGAACATGGAAACAACGTGAAGAGGAGTGTTTGATCAAAGCAGCTTTTTGGTGAAGGAAACTGTAATTGATTCGGCTTGTATAAATTGAGAGTGTAAATAGTTAACTAATTAATTATTAATTAAAACCAATTTTTTTAATTAAAGAGTGGATGATTAAAATATTATTAGCTAATCCATATGTGATCAGAATTAGATAAATTGGGTGTCGTTGGACTCGGAACAACAAAATCTACATTTTGGAACAAAACAGCACAAGATTTGGAATCAACCGAGATTTTTAATTAAATTAAACACCTGTTTAATTTAATTAAACCAACCGTTTCAACGATAAATCAGATCAAGGTGAGTTAAACTCACTTAGTTCTTCTAACTTATATTTTATATAAGTTGGGTTTTATAATTGTGTGTTATGGTTGTTAATGGTTGGTTGTTTGTTTATTTGTTAATTTATATTCATATATTGATTAAAACAGTTAAATTAAACGTTCATTTAATTTAATTGAAACAAATCGTTATTTATAACGATTAAATCCAACTGAGGTAACTTACCTCAGTGGTTACGTTTATAATAATATAAACGTTATAAATAAATAATTGAATGCTTGAATTTCTGTTATTATCCTAGTATTGATTGTTACAGTTATTATTGAACTTTTTATGTCATCTGTTTAGATGGAAAACGAATATTGATTGGCTATATTATGATTTAAATTGAAGTAACCCATAGTTTTCCAGGGAATAACAGGTTGAAGGAATCTAACAGGATTCCTCACTAATATTGATAACATTTATCAATATGATTATATTGTTTGTTATGGAATGTGAAATTGGTTTATATTTCACAATTTGGTACTATAGTAGCTATTTGCCTCTTTAGTACCGTCAACTAAAGAAATGATTTTTGAAATCGATATTAAATGGGTTTCGAGTGGTTTCAAAGATATAAATATATTTTTATATGGATTTGAAATACTATTTTGACTGTAAAGATAATAGTCGAAGTTAAATTTACAATTTCTATAAATATAAAATATAACTTGTAAAGATGTAATATATTATTGAATAAATGTTTAAATGATATAAACTTATTGTGTTGGCTATTTAAATGTGGAAATGGTTTTGTAAAGGCCTTAACGGTCATAAAGGATGTAACGACCCAGATTTTTGAACAGTTTATTTTAAATATTTAGTATGATTTTAAATATTGAATATATAATATAAATGAATTTTTATTATTTTATCGATTTAATAATCGGTATATGAATAAATATCTAATATATTTAATTATCATATTATGGAAACGATAAATAATTGGATTTAGAATTTAAAACTGAAGAAAAAAAAAAAGAAAAAAAAAAGATTCAAATGGCTAATATAAAGTATATATTGAATTATAACGATAGTTATCGATAATTTAAATTGTTTGAAACCATTGTTATATTTTAGATTGAATTTAATTTAAATTGTTATTTCCTTTATTTAGTCGAATTAAATTACAGAGTCAGTTCCGTGAATTTTAAAATAACACCATAATCTGAAGACGTAAATCGCTACGTTGAAAATAGCAGTTCGGGGTTTTAAATTAAAAAGACCGCGATATAGTTTAATTTTAAAAATCAAATCAAAACTTTAAGAAGCCGACCTATCTTCTGTTAAACGCAGACCTAAAATTTTCTCGAGCCAAAAATTCTGCTCCCCAGCTTCGTTGCAAAGTAAAGCACCATTTTAATGGCGAGTACGAATTGTTCCCTCCCTCTTTTCTATAAATTGCGACACTCCTCCGTCTTCAATTCATTTTGGGTCCTCAGCAAAAATCGAACTCAAAAGCTTCAATGATTATATACCGCACCTACCCTCCTATTTAATCCTCTCTTCTGTTAAAACTAAAATGGCATAACTCCCCTATTTAAATTAAAATCGGTCAACGCAAATTAGGGTCAGCTCGATTTCGATTTCTCGGGTTTAACTCTAGGGTTTGTGAGCGACGTGGGGGGGAGTGTGGAGCTTTTCGCGTTCAAGTATGGATGGGCGACACTGATGTGGAGTCGCGATGGGTTACAGTCGAGCTGATGGTGGCGCGGAGGATCTGGCTTAATGGGAAGAACTTCGGTGATCTCCAGAACAACGTGATGCTTCGATGGTGGAGCGAGGGATGTAGCGACGTGTCTGGAATGGTGCGCGATAGGGTAAAAGGCCATTCGAAGCTCCAGACCGTCGATCGATTTGCTGTAGCACTCATGGGTTCAAGATGGAGTCGCGAGTGGGTGGGAAGTACTGTCGATCTGTGGTAGGGTTCAGGATTGGAGAATTCAAAGTAATCAGAGGTGAACCCTTACTTGAATTTGTTTTACTTATTTTGCTTTGTATATTAGTTAAAAACCAAAATTTAGTATACAGTTAAAGGAAATGTTATTAACTGTTAAGCTAGAATTGGGAAATTGAAAAGGGAAATTTATTCAGCGAATCAATTGATAAAATAATAAATTAGATGAATGAAAAAGGAAATGTATATATATATATAAGAAATTTATTTATTCGTTAAATTAAATAAATGTTGATTAGTGAATTTAAATAAAATTATCATAGGTGAAGATTTCATTCGAGAAGGTTCATAGCCGGTTATTTGGAAATAAACAGGATATTTGACAGCTGCAATTTTGGTGAGTAAACCTCACTCACCTTTAGAATTATTTTTATTTCGTTAAAAATAAATTGTTTGTTGCTTGTTGAATGATTTCTGGTTGTTTTACATATATTAGTTATTTAGGCTATTATATATATATATTGGGTTGATTGGTTGGTTGAATTCCCGCAGTCTCATTAGCGGATGCCCGCAGTTTCATAGCGGATGATTACCCTATACGCCCCACGCTATGATTAGTGGATGACCTTCTATACCGCGATATTCTGCCACGAAGCAGAATGGGTATTATTTATGTGCTAACATCTGTGGATGCAGGAAAACAGGTTGGAGGAATCCAACTGGATTCCTCAAAAATATATTATCTGTTTGTTTATTTGTTTGCATATATATTGTTATATATGATGTGTTAGAAAAATAAATAATTGGTTGCTTTGTGTGATTTATCACTGGGCTTAAGTAATGATATTTTAAAATATCGTAAAAAGGATAGTGGAGATTTTAAAGGGAAAAATTCTATTTTTAAATAGAATTTGAATTTTTAAATGGAATAAAAATTATAAACCTGTTTTTGAAATAAAACAAGTAGTTCCTTTATAAACGAAATTTATAAATAGTTCTTTTATAACGAAGTTATAAATGAAGTAAAAAGAATTATCAATTTGATAATTCAGAAATAGAAATACAAGTGTTTTGAAAATATGATTCAAAAGGAAATTTAAATATAGAATTTGAATAATAGAAAAGGAAATGGAAATTTGAATTCAAAAAGAAAAGGAAATAGAAAATTTGAATTTAGAATTCAAATAGAAAATCCAAGGTGGATTTGAATATAGAACTTTCAAATGGTGTTTGAATATAGAGAATTTGAAATAGAATTTTCAAATAGAATTTGAAATAGAAATTCGAAACAGAATTTTTAAAAAGGGAGAATTTGAAATAGACTTTCAAATTAGAATTTCAAAAATAGAATTGCAATGACATTTGAATTCAAATATATTTGAAAGAGAATTTGACTATATGAATTCAAAAGGAATTCAAATATAGAACTTGAATTCAAAGGAATTTAAATATGGGATTTGAATTCAAGGGAATGGAAATAGGATTCGAATTCAAAGGAATTCAAATGGGGTTGGGATAAAGGGAATTCAAAAATGGAATTTTAAATAAAAGAAATGTAAGTTGAAATATAGAATTTCAAAGAAGAATTGAACAGACTTTGAAATATAGAATTTCAAAGAAAAGTCGAATAGAATTTGAAATATAGAATTTCAAAAGAAGAATTGAAATATGAAATTTGAATAGAGATTTAAATAGAAATTCAAGTATTGAATTTGAATATCCAATAGAAAAGGAATTGGGATTTGAAATATAGAATTCAAATAAAAGGGTGAGATTGGAATTTGAATCAATGGTATTCGAATAAAGAATTTGAATGGAATTCGAATAAAGAATTTGAATGGAATTCGAATAAAGAATTTGAAATGGAATTCGAATAAAGGATTTCAAATGGGATTTGAATACAGGATTTAAAACTATGGAATTTAAAATGTAAAGATTCAAATGGAATTTGAAATATATCTGAATATATATATTAGATGAAGTTGAATCCATTTTGAAAGAAGTTTAAAGTTTAAAGTTTATATATAAATATAATTAAAACGAACTCGCCGCAGCGCTGCAGTTCGTAAAATAGCGATTCGAACTTCAATTGAATATACAGAACTCGATTGAAGTCGGAATTCTTCGAAACAAGAAACGTCAGGACCGATTTGATAATAGTTTTCTAATGAAAGGGAAAAATCTGAATTTCGTCGTATAGATTTTGAGATATGTCAAAATCAAATTTTCAGAAAAACAGCGCCAAAATCGTTTTAAACCCCTAACGGTTTATTTAGTTTTATAAAAGGATTTTAACGAATAAAATTCAAAATTTTAATTAGAAAAATTTCGGAGTTGAGTTGTAAAATATATGCGAATGCAAGTTGTATAAATGAATATGATTTTTGAAACAGAAACCAGATTTTGATTTAGTGAATAGCATTAACTAATTTTGAATAGAAAATAGTTAAGGAGGTTTCGAATGGATATTGGGGTTGAATAAGTAAATTCGATTTGAAAATTTATCTTCGAAATCGAAAAGGAAAACTAGAATTCAAATTGAAATTCAATTTGGTTATGAACAAGTTAAATATTTTGTTTGAACATGTTATGTTCAACAAAGAAGTGAAATAGGCGAAATGATTAATTAAAGAATAAATGGGCGAAACTGAATTCAAACGATTAGATGGTATTGAATTGAATTGAAAACAGGTGAACAGGTGTTAAACAGATATGGGATGAAGCATATGAAGATTTAAATTTATGTGCTCGACAAAAAGGTACATGTTTAAATTCATATATGGGTTTTATGCGCCGTATCGGCAAGCCGCTTGGCTTTTTTCTTTTTCTTTTTGAGATTGGAAGATACCGGGAAGCTATTTGAAATTTCCCGATGCTCCCGATACAGGGGAGGTTATGGCGAAATTTCCCGGAAATTTAAGGAGTTAGAATATTTTTAAGATATTTTGATAATTAGAAATCATTGTATCGACGTATTGAATTCGATAGTAAAGTGAATATAAAAATCGAATGTTGTAAATAAAAAGGGATAGAGATAAATGATTGGAATTGTTTCCAATTGCAAATAGAGATTTTTCTAATATATAGAAAATAAAAGAAGTTGATATTTGGAAACGTTTTCCAAATGACATAAGAGGCCGAGATGATTATTGAAAATATTTGGTTAACAAATATTGATAGAGGAAATGGAAAAGAGATTTAATTAATGGAATATTAATTAAAGGGCCCAGTGATTTGTTTGATATGTTGATTGAACACTTGTTTTTATTCGATAGTTAAATCACAGACTATCGAAGTTTTTGACCATCGTTGTCAATATGGAGAGACCGGTTGGATTATTATCCGTGAACCACTCCGTATCGGCATAAGCGTTGCGAACCAAGTATGCTGAATATATTGAAGACGGAGTGAAGTGCAAGGGCTTTTTCTATTTATAGAAATAGTGCCTTCGGTTTCGTTCAATCCCAGAACGAACGTAAATGGACGAATGTCTGACAGAGTATTTCCAATGATCAAATGGGTTGGTCTGTATGAATATATATGGTTGCAACGGATTTATCCCTTAGCATAATATCCAGAATATTTGTGCAAACTCAACTAGTGATTAACGGATCTGACAATGTGGCATTCAAAGTGATTGTGTTATCAATGAATGGTAAGTAATCGTAGCCTCAGGCCTCAACAACCGGGAAAGGACAAAAATCGGGCAGGCAGCATGGCTATGTGGGTCGCACCCATTAGGGTGTATAATCACCTATCTAGAGAAATTCCTTTTGTTTCTAAATCTATCGATTCTGCCCATTCGGGAAACGGTGGTTTGAGTCCAACCATTGGTGATATACATTCGATACACTCAAGCGAAATTAGTGGTCGGTCATGTGTGGGCCGGGTTGCAAGATGTTCTTGTTGAACCCAGGTGTATTCGCCTCTAGAGATACATCATCGGAAGGTGGTCCCATACCTTGTCATGTTGGAAATCCAATCTCCAATAAGCGCCATGCGGTTTGTGATTTTATAATATATATGTGGAGCGTGAGATGCAAGCGTTCTGCTATTTGGTTAATTACTTGATGTAGACATTATTATAATATCACTGGATTTGATATCAAAGTGTTTTGGGTTATAGTAAGGTAAAAACCGTCCATGTTTATGTGTGGGCTGGTCTTACTATTATCTTTTCTTTTGAAAGGATTTTAAAAAGTTAAACAAGTGGTTGGAGTTTACTCACACCAGTCCCATGACTGACCCAGAGTTTATTTTGTTTTTGTTTTCCCTAAACTCTTGGGTGCCTAAATTTGTACGGGCAGTCAAGTGTTTCAGGCTTTTACAGATACACTTGGAGGAGCTTGAAGCAGGAGGCTTCAACGTTAGTTATTTAGAGTTACTTCCGCTGGATCAAATGTTATGTGTACTCTGATGATGGTATGTATGTATGTACAAAACAGATTTGTATTTCGAAGCTTATGTTATATATTATATTTTTATTCGTTCCGCTGTGAGTTTGTGATCTTCGTTTTCTTCTATTCTAATATTTCTTTCTTTCTATTTCTCATCCTCTAACTTCTTTCTAATAATGAGTCGTATTTCTGTGTTATTTGAGTTGGACGTGTGGTGTTTTTAGTCAACTCAGATAGCACGGATTTCCGGGTCGTTACAGTTGGTATCAGAGCTGGTTGCTTAATTGGTACGGATGATAGGGGGTTCTCGCTTCGCGTTTGGTGGCGAACGGGAGACTCTTACCCCTACATCTCCCGACAATGTGGGTTGGTCGAGTCGAGAGGTTGGCCGTAAAAGCAGTTCTGAGGTATCTCTGTAAGCCACGCTGGGAGGTTAGCCCAGTGCCGAGGGAGGAGAGGATGGTTGAAAAGCCTACTCGAATCCCGTGGTCGTTACAGTTGGTATCAGAGCTTAGGTCGAGCGAATACCTAGGCTTTGTGGAGTTGTGCTCATTAGAGATAGGGTCAGCAGTACCCTAGAATGAGTTGAGTGTATAGATACGAGAGAGCGTATTTGTTAGTTGATATAAAAGTTGTTTTATATTGTGTTGGCTAGTCTGTTGAGTGGTTTATGAATTCTGGTCGAATCGTGGGACGCCACGACGTCGATAGGAGTTTGTAAACACTTGGACAGAAAATACGACATGATATTGTTTTTAAATCGGGTGAATGAAATAATTTTACCCAAAATTCTATTTTGATATAGGAAGAATAATTTCTAGAATTATTATTATATGGATGTGTTGATTGTTAAGATTATAATCAAACGAGATTATAATATTAGAATGGTTATTTATAACCAAATAGAATTTGTACAGAAATTAAATATACAAATGAGATGAATTAGAATTGAATTCAAACCAGAATTAAGAATTTTAATCCTGGGAAGTTGAAAATATTTTTCAAAGTATATTAAAATAATATAGATTTGTTTTAAAAGGATTTGAAAGAAAATCATTTTAGATGGATTTTGAAATAATAAAGCACTGAACTCACTTCAGTGGCTGGGAAATAATTCTGATGATAGTCGCGACATCATCAGTGTTCATTTTCGAGTTCCTGAGTGATGAATTGCTACCTTAGAAAAAGTTTTTGATGGAGATTTGTGTGAAAGAAAACAAATTGGTTTGAATGTTCAAATGTTTTGAATTTGAAATGAAAATAAATATACGTATATATTTATGGGATTTCAAAAGAATTTGAAAAGAAAAACCCAGGGATTTGAATTCTGGAATTTAAATTTAACTTAAGCAAGTTAAATGGTTCGAAGTGAGTAAATTGACTAGAATCAATTTGAAAATAATTGAAATGAATATGAATTAGAATACATATGAATGGAAACCAAAAGTTTTGGTTGAAGCTAGTTTGTTAAAATGGGAGAGGTGAGTTTCAACTTAAAGGGATTTTGAGAAGTAAATGGGTTAGTAGCACTTTTCTTACCTTAGCAATTTCGAGGACGAAATTATTTTAAGGGGGGAAGAATGTAACGACCCAGATTTTTGAACAGTTTATTTTAAATATTTAGTATGATTTTAAATATTGAATATATAATATAAATGAATTTTTATTATTTTATCGATTTAATAATCGGTATATGAATAAATATCTAATATATTTAATTATCATATTATGGAAACGATAAATAATTGGATTTAGAATTTAAAACTGAAGAAAAAAAAAAGAAAAAAAAAAGATTCAAATGGCTAATATAAAGTATATATTGAATTATAACGATAGTTATCGATAATTTAAATTGTTTGAAACCATTGTTATATTTTAGATTGAATTTAATTTAAATTGTTATTTCCTTTATTTAGTCGAATTAAATTACAGAGTCAGTTCCGTGAATTTTAAAATAACACCATAATCTGAAGACGTAAATCGCTACGTTGAAAATAGCAGTTCGGGGTTTTAAATTAAAAAGACCGCGATATAGTTTAATTTTAAAAATCAAATCAAAACTTTAAGAAGCCGACCTATCTTCTGTTAAACGCAGACCTAAAATTTTCTCGAGCCAAAAATTCTGCTCCCCAGCTTCGTTGCAAAGTAAAGCACCATTTTAATGGCGAGTACGAATTGTTCCCTCCCTCTTTTCTATAAATTGCGACACTCCTCTGTCTTCAATTCATTTTGGGTCCTCAGCAAAAATCGAACTCAAAAGCTTCAATGATTATATACCGCACCTACCCTCCTATTTAATCCTCTCTTCTGTTAAAACTAAAATGGCATAACTCCCCTATTTAAATTAAAATCGGTCAACGCAAATTAGGGTCAGCTCGATTTCGATTTCTCGGGTTTAACTCTAGGGTTTGTGAGCGACGTGGGGGGGAGTGTGGAGCTTTTCGCGTTCAAGTATGGATGGGCGACACTGATGTGGAGTCGCGATGGGTTACAGTCGAGCTGATGGTGGCGCGGAGGATCTGGCTTAATGGGAAGAACTTCGGTGATCTCCAGAACAACGTGATGCTTCGATGGTGGAGCGAGGGATGTAGCGACGTGTCTGGAATGGTGCGCGATAGGGTAAAAGGCCATTCGAAGCTCCAGACCGTCGATCGATTTGCTGTAGCACTCATGGGTTCAAGATGGAGTCGCGAGTGGGTGGGAAGTACTGTCGATCTGTGGTAGGGTTCAGGATTGGAGAATTCAAAGTAATCAGAGGTGAACCCTTACTTGAATTTGTTTTACTTATTTTGCTTTGTATAATAGTTAAAAACCAAAATTTAGTATACAGTTAAAGGAAATGTTATTAACTGTTAAGCTAGAATTGGGAAATTGAAAAGGGAAATTTATTCAGCGAATCAATTGATAAAATAATAAATTAGATGAATGAAAAAGGAAATGTATATATATATATAAGAAATTTATTTATTCGTTAAATTAAATAAATGTTGATTAGTGAATTTAAATAAAATTATCATAGGTGAAGATTTCATTCGAGAAGGTTCATAGCCGGTTATTTGGAAATAAACAGGATATTTGACAGCTGCAATTTTGGTGAGTAAACCTCACTCACCTTTAGAATTATTTTTATTTCGTTAAAAATAAATTGTTTGTTGCTTGTTGAATGATTTCTGGTTGTTTTACATATATTAGTTATTTAGGCTATTATATATATATTGGGTTGATTGGTTAGTTGAATTCCCGCAGTCTCATTAGCGGATGCCCGCAGTTTCATAGCGGATGATTACCCTATACGCCCCACGCTATGATTAGTGGATGACCTTCTATACCGCGATATTCTGCCACGAAGCAGAATGGGTATTATTTATGTGCTAACATCTGTGGATGCAGGAAAACAGGTTGGAGGAATCCAACTGGATTCCTCAAAAATATATTATCTGTTTGTTTATTTGTTTGCATATATATTGTTATATATGATGTGTTAGAAAAATAAATAATTGGTTGCTTTGTGTGATTTATCACTGGGCTTAAGTAATGATATTTTAAAATATCGTAAAAAGGATAGTGGAGATTTTAAAGGGAAAAATTCTATTTTTAAATAGAATTTGAATTTTTAAATGGAATAAAAATTATAAACCTGTTTTTGAAATAAAACAAGTAGTTCCTTTATAAACGAAATTTATAAATAGTTCTTTTATAACGAAGTTATAAATGAAGTAAAAAGAATTATCAATTTGATAATTCAGAAATAGAAATACAAGTGTTTTGAAAATATGATTCAAAAGGAAATTTAAATATAGAATTTGAATAATAGAAAAGGAAATGGAAATTTGAATTCAAAAAGAAAAGGAAATAGAAAATTTGAATTTAGAATTCAAATAGAAAATCCAAGGTGGATTTGAATATAGAACTTTCAAATGGTGTTTGAATATAGAGAATTTGAAATAGAATTTTCAAATAGAATTTGAAATAGAAATTCGAAACAGAATTTTTAAAAAGGGAGAATTTGAAATAGACTTTGAAATTAGAATTTCAAAAATAGAATTGCAATGACATTTGAATTCAAATATATTTGAAAGAGAATTTGACTATATGAATTCAAAAGGAATTCAAATATAGAACTTGAATTCAAAGGAATTTAAATATGGGATTTGAATTCAAGGGAATGGAAATAGGATTCGAATTCAAAGGAATTCAAATGGGGTTGGGATAAAGGGAATTCAAAAATGGAATTTTAAATAAAAGAAATGTAAGTTGAAATATAGAATTTCAAAGAAGAATTGAACAGACTTTGAAATATAGAATTTCAAAGAAAAGTCGAATAGAATTTGAAATATAGAATTTCAAAAGAAGAATTGAAATATGAAATTTGAATAGAGATTTAAATAGAAATTCAAGTATTGAATTTGAATATCCAATAGAAAAGGAATTGGGATTTGAAATATAGAATTCAAATAAAAGGGTGAGATTGGAATTTGAATCAATGGTATTCGAATAAAGAATTTGAATGGAATTTGAATAAAGAATTTGAATGGAATTCGAATAAAGAATTTGAAATGGAATTCGAATAAAGGATTTCAAATGGGATTTGAATACAGGATTTAAAACTATGGAATTTGAAATGTAAAGATTCAAATGGAATTTGAAATATATCTGAATATATATATTAGATGAAGTTGAATCCATTTTGAAAGAAGTTTAAAGTTTAAAGTTTATATATAAATATAATTAAAACGAACTCGCCGCAGCGCTGCAGTTCGTAAAATAGCGATTCGAACTTCAATTGAATATACAGAACTCGATTGAAGTCGGAATTCTTCGAAACAAGAAACGTCAGGACCGATTTGATAATAGTTTTCTAATGAAAGGGAAAAATCTGAATTTCGTCGTATAGATTTTGAGATATGTCAAAATCAAATTTTCAGAAAAACAGCGCCAAAATCGTTTTAAACCCCTAACGGTTTATTTAGTTTTATAAAAGGATTTTAACGAATAAAATTCGAAATTTTAATTAGAAAAATTTCGGAGTTGAGTTGTAAAATATATGCGAATGCAAGTTGTATAAATGAATATGATTTTTGAAACAGAAACCAGATTTTGATTTAGTGAATAGCATTAACTAATTTTGAATAGAAAATAGTTAAGGAGGTTTCGAATGGATATTGGGGTTGAATAAGTAAATTCGATTTGAAAATTTATCTTCGAAATCGAAAAGGAAAACTAGAATTCAAATTGAAATTCAATTTGGTTATGAACAAGTTAAATATTTTGTTTGAACATGTTATGTTCAACAAAGAAGTGAAATAGGCGAAATGATTAATTAAAGAATAAATGGGCGAAACTGAATTCAAACGATTAGATGGTATTGAATTGAATTGAAAACAGGTGAACAGGTGTTAAACAGATATGGGATGAAGCATATGAAGATTTAAATTTATGTGCTCGACAAAAAGGTACATGTTTAAATTCATATATGGGTTTTATGCGCCGTATCGGCAAGCCGCTTGGCTTTTTTCTTTTTCTTTTTGAGATTGGAAGATACCGGGAAGCTATTTGAAATTTCCCGATGCTCCCGATACAGGGGAGGTTATGGCGAAATTTCCCGGAAATTTAAGGAGTTAGAATATTTTTAAGATATTTTGATAATTAGAAATCATTGTATCGACGTATTGAATTCGATAGTAAAGTGAATATAAAAATCGAATGTTGTAAATAAAAAGGGATAGAGATAAATGATTGGAATTGTTTCCAATTGCAAATAGAGATTTTTCTAATATATAGAAAATAAAAGAAGTTGATATTTGGAAACGTTTTCCAAATGACATAAGAGGCCGAGATGATTATTGAAAATATTTGGTTAACAAATATTGATAGAGGAAATGGAAAAGAGATTTAATTAATGGAATATTAATTAAAGGGCCCAGTGATTTGTTTGATATGTTGATTGAACACTTGTTTTTATTCGATAGTTAAATCACAGACTATCGAAGTTTTTGACCATCGTTGTCAATATGGAGAGACCGGTTGGATTATTATCCGTGAACCACTCCGTATCGGCATAAGCGTTGCGAACCAAGTATGCTGAATATATTGAAGACGGAGTGAAGTGCAAGGGCTTTTTCTATTTATAGAAATAGTGCCTTCGGTTTCGTTCAATCCCAGAACGAACGTAAATGGACGAATGTCTGACAGAGTATTTCCAATGATCAAATGGGTTGGTCTGTATGAATATATATGGTTGCAACGGATTTATCCCTTAGCATAATATCCAGAATATTTGTGCAAACTCAACTAGTGATTAACGGATCTGACAATGTGGCATTCAAAGTGATTGTGTTATCAATGAATGGTAAGTAATCGTAGCCTCAGGCCTCAACAACCGGGAAAGGACAAAAATCGGGCAGGCAGCATGGCTATGTGGGTCGCACCCATTAGGGTGTATAATCACCTATCTAGAGAAATTCCTTTTGTTTCTAAATCTATCGATTCTGCCCATTCGGGAAACGGTGGTTTGAGTCCAACCATTGGTGATATACATTCGATACACTCAAGCGAAATTAGTGGTCGGTCATGTGTGGGCCGGGTTGCAAGATGTTCTTGTTGAACCCAGGTGTATTCGCCTCTAGAGATACATCATCGGAAGGTGGTCCCATACCTTGTCATGTTGGAAATCCAATCTCCAATAAGCGCCATGCGGTTTGTGATTTTATAATATATATGTGGAGCGTGAGATGCAAGCGTTCTGCTATTTGGTTAATTACTTGATGTAGACATTATTATAATATCACTGGATTTGATATCAAAGTGTTTTGGGTTATAGTAAGGTAAAAACCGTCCATGTTTATGTGTGGGCTGGTCTTACTATTATCTTTTCTTTTGAAAGGATTTTAAAAAGTTAAACAAGTGGTTGGAGTTTACTCACACCAGTCCCATGACTGACCCAGAGTTTATTTTGTTTTTGTTTTCCCTAAACTCTTGGGTGCCTAAATTTGTACGGGCAGTCAAGTGTTTCAGGCTTTTACAGATACACTTGGAGGAGCTTGAAGCAGGAGGCTTCAACGTTAGTTATTTAGAGTTACTTCCGCTGGATCAAATGTTATGTGTACTCTGATGATGGTATGTATGTATGTACAAAACAGATTTGTATTTCGAAGCTTATGTTATATATTATATTTTTATTCGTTCCGCTGTGAGTTTGTGATCTTCGTTTTCTTCTATTCTAATATTTCTTTCTTTCTATTTCTCATCCTCTAACTTCTTTCTAATAATGAGTCGTATTTCTGTGTTATTTGAGTTGGACGTGTGGTGTTTTTAGTCAACTCAGATAGCACGGATTTCCGGGTCGTTACAAAGGAAGTTTAAATGGATTTCAAAATATCAAAGTTGAATAATTGAACCATGGATATACGAGAATTTATAAAAGAGATTAAAAGTGATAATTTTAAATAAATGATCATTTTGCAGTGTGGTTTTTAGATATACGAAATGTGACTAAATAATATTTCGTGACTAAGATTAACAAATCAACGGAATTGGAATAAGTAGTGATTTGGGAATGAGATTTCATATTTTTTAAAATGAAATCGAAGTTGAAAATATGAGTATGGATTTATAAATGAGATTTATAAATGGGATTTCATTTAAAGTGACAAATAGGAATTTATAATTAGATTTAAATTCGGTAGTTGAAATAGATTGTTTAATCAAGATTTTCCCAAAATATAATATAACTGGATATATGAGTATGAGCTGATTTGTCTACGAAAGAGTTGTGAAATAAATTCCAAAGATAAGAGAATTGGGTAAGTATAAGTTGAAAAGTTGGGAAACGATGTGAAATGGCTAAGCGAGGTTTATTCCGAGATTCGGAATGTGGTATTCCGAAGTTCGGAATGATTAATCGAAGTAATTTTTATTCCGAGGTTCGGGATGTGATATTCCAAAATTCGGAAGTTAAATGAAGGTAGGGGTATAAATGAAGTTAAAGGTTTGGATAATGACAACGAATATTTGTTGTCGATAATAAATTGCAGATGGGATATTTTTAAATGAAGTTAAAAGATGTGGAAATGTAAAATGAATGGTAAGTTGTCGTGATTAATCTAGACAAGATTTTATAAATGGAAATTTAAAGTTTTGGAAATGGAATCGAATTAGTAAATAAAGTTAGTGGTTTGTAAATGTAATCTGTAACATTTGTTACAAAGGATATGAACAATTTTTAGATATACGATTTTATAAAGGATTATTATTATTTTTAGATAACGAGTAAGGGGTTGAGTATTATCCAAAGAGAATGTGATAAATGAAAGTAAAATGGCTTTGAAGTGGAATCTATAACCTTTTTTATAGAAGATAAGTTGAATTATTTGATATATATAAATGTAAGAATTTGAAAAGATATCAATATAATAATTGTATGAGATACTAATATAAGATTTGTAAAAGCTTTGTTTATGAGGTTTTAAACAAATCAATTTGAGTTAATGAAAATAAGTAGTAAGATAATAATAAAGAGATATTAAGGAATTGGCATAAGGATTCTATTTATAATAGAATCGTAGCTCGTGTATAATAATGTAAAGGAGTATCAACGTAAATAGGAAGAGTTTAATAAGAGTTTACTTAATAATTAGTTAAGTAAACGTAATAGAGAATTAAATAAGGTTTCCAAAGGAAAATGTGTGGTTAATAAACTTCTATCTATTCTGAAGATATGAATGTTGTTGGTTTAGGTCTAAGCAGTGAATATAATACCCCAACTTGAATGACTCCATGATTATCCAAGGCTAGTATTAGTTTATAAATGAAAGAAACTGCGAGAAACATAAGTTATGATTTCCGTAAATGATATTATAAACTATTTTCGAAAAGTTTATAAGTGAATAAAATGAACTTGAAGAATATTCTCATTTTATAATAAGAAGTAAAAGCGATGTTCGAATATTAGGAAATTTAAAGAATATAATTAACAGATGGTTCATTAAAGAGGCTAAATGATACTGAGTATTGAGTTAGTATATCTACTTTATTTTATGGTCGAATGGTTGTCTTATTTGATAGTTAAATAAATGAATATCATATTTGGCCCACACGATTATTGGTACGGTAAGACCAGTGTGACGCCCGGCCCCTAGACCCATGCTAACCAAGAGCACCACTAATTATTACTGTTAGAAAGCATGGAGAATGAGACTCGATAAGGCTAAATGTTGTACTCATTCCTTTGAATGAACACTGGCATGAGAATTTAAAACTTCTCAACTTACCCTTTGTGCTTCGTATAAGTTCAAAGCAATGGTACAAGAAAATTCCCCAAGTTACATAGTACAAAATATAATATAATCAAGCGCAGCACAATGACAACAGCAGAATACATAATACATATCATAATAGAGATCTCTAAAATACATAGTCCATAATCAATAATATCACTTCCCAAAATACATAATAGTGTACATACCATAATAATATTAGCTACTAATAGTCTGAAGCTACATAGTCCAAAACCCCTAAAACGTGGAAAAAGATAAGAGTGATGCTGCGATCCACACAAACCTAACCTGTTAACAATCCTCAGCCTGACCCAAGGATTTTTTTAACAAAACAAATCACACGGGTCAGACTATGTCTAGTGTGACTGAAATAAGTATCTATGGACGTTAAATAATTTAACAAAGAAGTAAAGGTGCCACATGTATAAATCAACATGAGGCGTATGATTGTTACAATATTTGAACAATTTAGCATAATCATCGCATTGAATAAGCCATAATCTCAGGCATCGATATTGTATGTAACTCAATACAATACACAAAAAATTGTCATATGTAAAGAAATATGATAATATAAAAAGTACACACATAGATTAAAAGGTATATGTATTGTATGTAACCCAATACAATACCAAAACAATTATCACATGTATAGCAATATAATAATATAAAAAGCAAGATAAAAAGGCATCCGTATAATATGTAACCCAATACAATACCAAAACAATTATCATATATAAAGAAATATGATAATATAATAATTAAACGTTGGTTAAAATACTGGGTTTCCAAATTAACTTGAGTAATACCCAACATTATTCAAACAAATAAGTATGTAAAGAATTATGGGAACAACGGGATAAATATAACATGACTCATAACATATACCAAATAACAGACGCTAGTATTGTACAATCACAGTGGTAGAGGTCTAGCGCGCGCGGAGACATCAACACCGTAACTTACTCATAACGCCATAACAACACCTGGCAATCAAACCAGGATAACCAAGACGGTCTATAGCGAAGGCCGTATGCTACCCGTTTATGGTACTACACGTGGGACCCCTACGCCTCCATCTGTTGTAATCTGTGACCCGCTGATCGGGAATCCCAATCAAAACAACAAAATTGCCCAATGTAGAAGACTGTTTGACCTTTGTTGGTAGATGGGAGAAATTTAAAACCACCGAGATTCAGGTAGCGAATCTGAATCAGGTTGACAAAGATGGAGTTTTGGCCCATTGGTATAACAGAGTCCAATCTATCCCAATCCCAAAATCAAAAGTATTTTTAATATATTATTTCCTAAATTCTTACCTTAAAAATTCATAGTGTTTATAGCACCAAAACACTACATAAAACCAATCATTGCAACATTCATAAAAGTAAGTTTCAAAAATCCCAGTATACTTTCCAAAAAAATTAACACATGTCTATTGATTGTTACTCTTCTGTTTCGCTCTAATATACAATTACCCTATAATACTTATGTACAAAACGAAACAAAGCATTATTTAGCATGTTAAACTTAATTGAGGTTATTCGACCATTTAATCTATATATAATACTATTATTTTCACTCGTAATAAAAAAATTACTTCCATATTATTTTTGGTCCTGGGCCGGTCCACTGGGCTGCCTGGATCAACCCAGCTGGCTGCCTGGCGCAGCCCAACAGGACTGCCCTGGAAGGCCCAGGCCGGCCTACCCAGGGCCAGCCCGGTTGGGCGGGTGCCAAGGCCAAGCGGGTGCCTAGGCCATCCCAGGTCGGCTCGGGTTGGGCTACCTGGGCAGCCCTCCTGGGATGCAAGGCTGGACCTGGCTGGGTCATTGAGCAGCCCTCCTGGGTTACCAGGCCGGCCTAGGGCGTGCGGCCTGCGCAGCCCCTCTAGGCCGCCAGCGTAGCCCGTTCTGGGCTGCTTGGGTAGCTCATTCTCGGCTGCCTGGGTAGTCTATGTGGGCTGCCTTACAGCCCATTTTGGGCAGCAAATGCAGCCCAAGAGTGGACTGTGCTATCCAGAACAGGACTGCTGCTGCAGCTCTTCGAGCTGCAACTCCTCTCCCCGTTGAAAAAAAAATTCAGCAAATTTTTGTTTCTTAAAACTAACAAAAATATTTTTTTGTCAATGGTCATCAAATTGTCTTCCTGTGAGACAATATTACATACACCTTTCATGCATCAAAATTTGCAAGTATGCAACATGTATGAGACAATCATACATTCATCTTGCATGCATGCAACAAATTTTAATGTACAATTCCTCAACTCAAACTACAACAACAACATCTTTTTGTACCTAATTTTAATTTATAGGCATTCATAAAATAAATCAAATTTAGGGGGAAGGAGCTAACATGCATTATGCCCTTATCAAATAACATTTGTTCAGCCTTTTCCAACATGTTGAATATAGCAATTTCAATTCAATTTAGGTTACTAATACCCCAAACACTAAAATATGGCATAGGGAAGAAGCTATGCAACAATCATATGCATAGATCTCACCTTTTTGATTACATGCAAACAAAAAATATTAAAAAGGGCAAAACTTCACCCACCTTCAACTCCAAAAAGCAATCCTCAAGCTCAATAACTGTTAGTTTTGATTGCTTCTAAGCCCCTTTTCAATAATCAACAGAAAATCAAAAGCCTAAATAACAATTCATCGAAGAATAAAAGAAGAGGATTAGGTAGGATTGATTTAGGGATACTTACATGAAGAATTAGGAATCTTACTTCAACCTTTGATTGCAAATTTCTAATCTATATTTTGATTGGGATGAGAGGATTTGATTTTTTTTTCTCTGTGTTTGCTCTGGAGTTTTTGTTGTCTGGTTTGAGGATAAATTATACCGTGTTTCTTTTTTGCAAAAAAGAAGGAATGGTATTTTATTGTAAAGCCCCTCTCTAGATCCTTCCTAATAAAAATCACCTTTTTTCCCCTTTCTTTTTATTTCTCTTATGCAACATAATGATTGTTGTTTGTCCTATTGCAGATATTTTTCTTTCCTCCTTATTTAATTTGTTTCTAGAGTTTTCATCAATATAAAATGCATACTTATTTTTATTTTGTTTATATTTTTTTCTTTTAAATTAGTATAAAAGTTCTCTCTCCCCCCTTTTTTTCCAAATGCACTCTTGAAAACTAACACACACAAAAATAGTGTGTTGTTTAAACTTCGCATACATAAAGGCAAAACTTCTTTATGTAATCATAAAAAAATATTTTTTTTCTTTTAAAATTGTTATTTAATCAAAAGCAATAAACTTCATCATTGTTACAATAAAACATGCAACCTTTTACATTAATTATATACGCAAAATAATTCATAAAACATGTATTTTCCTCTCGTCCAAAAATATATGTCTCACTTTTATTTATTTATTCATTATTGCTACTTTTTTTAAAATTACCAAATCAATTAGTTGATTCCCAATTCAATATCCCTAAGAAAAGTGCGTTGCTACAGACTTCCCCCCTTACAAAAATTGCGTCCTCGCAATTTCTACATAACGGATACATCTATAACAAAATTATAGATTCAACTCAAAACAATAGAACATACCTTACTCAAGCGCTGAATAATTTAGGGTAATGCCTCTGCATCAACTCTTGTGTTTCCTGAGGGTATACCTTTGGATTACTTGACCATTCCACCTTGACTAAAGGAACCACTTTACTACGAAGCTTCTTTGTCTCAGAGGCAATAATACGAATAGGCACTCGAGTAGAAGTCATGTTAGGAGCGATCTCAAGCTGCTGCAAATGCTTCGGCTCTATGACCTCTTCGGAATCCCTTAAACACTTCCTCAAGTGAGACAGATGAAAGACACTGTGCACACTCGATAAGTGTTCGGGTAAGGCAACTCTGTATGCAAGTTTTTTAATTCGCTCCACAATAGGATAAGGGCCAATAAATCTCGGAGCAAGATTACCAATCTTACTGAACCTCATTACTCCTTTTAAAGGAGTAACCTTCACGAATACATGATCTCCAACACTGAAATCCAAGTCCTTTCTTCGTCGATCCGCATAGGACTTTTTTCTATCTTGTGCCTCCTTCATCCTTCTTGTAATTAGGTCCACCTTCTCAGAAGCTTCACGCACAGTGTCTGGACCAAGAACCAACCTATCCCCAGTCTCAAGCCAGCATGCAGGAGATCTACAGGGTCTTCCATACAATGCTTCAAAAGGAGCCATGCCTATACTGGATTGGAAGCTATTATTATACGCAAACTCGACCAAGTATAGGTGGTCCTCCCAAGACCCACCAAAATCAATAATACAAGAATGCAACAAATCCTCCAATATCTTGTTGACCCGCTCAGTTTTCCCATAGGACCGAGGATGATATGCTGAGCTGATATTCAACTTTGTACCCAAGGCTGACTGTAAGCTCCTCCAGACTCCACTAGTAAATAATGGATACCTGTCACAAACTATTACACTAGGTACACAATGGAGACGAACAACTTCCTTCACATATAGCTTTGCCAAATAAGGAACATCCCTTTTCGACTTGACTAGGATAAAATGGGCATATTTAGTTAAATGATCCACCATCACCCATATGTTATCATGCCCTTGCTTCGACCTTGGCAATCCATTAATAAAGTCCATGGATACCTAAACAAAGCATTAATATTTACAGCATTACACCAAAGGATCTAACTATAAATGAACAATTTAGAATCTTAAATTCACTTATACCTGATCCAATTTCCATAGCGGAATCTCCAATGGCTGAAGAAGACCACTAGGCTTTTGGTGCTTGCACTTCACGAATTGGCAGGTAATACAATTCTTCACATACTTTCCTATATCGCGCTCCATACCTTCCTAGTAATATAGATGTTTCATGTCCATATACATCTTACTGCCACCTGGGTGAATGGTATATCGCGAACAATGGAAATCACTCATCACCTCATGCCTAAGATCTGCAACATTAGGTGCAAAGATCCTGCCCTTCTTCCATAAACATCCTTGAGCATCCAACTCAAATCCTTTCAAATCATCTACATTCTCACCAATTCAGCCGACGAATACACTCTAAAGCAGTGGGATCTTCCATCTGAGCATGAGAAATCCTATCCATTAGGCTCGGTCTCATAACCAAATTAGCCAATATCCTTCCAGAGCTATGAGTGGGCATATTACAGTAGATTCCACTAGAAGCCAACACCTCCAAGTCTCGCCATTCAGCTATCACCATCGATACCACTGTTTGATGATACGGCTGAGAGCATCTGCTACATGATTACCTTTCCCAGGTGTATACTGAATATCGAAATCGTATGCGGCCAAAAACTCCAACCATCTTTGTTGGCGCATATTCAGCTCCCCTTGAGAAAAGAGATATTTCAAAGACTTATGGTCAGTATAAAGGACAAACCGCTCACCCATAAGATGATGGAGCCACGCTTCAAAGCAAAGACTACTGCTGCCAGCTCCAAATCATGTACAACATATCTAACCTCATTGGGTCTTAATTGTCTAGATGCATAAGCCATAACTCGTCCGTTATGCATAAGCACAGCACCCAGTCCAGACCCACAAGCACCAAGATCTTGATTACATTTTGGAATCACCAAAACTGGTGCATTAGTGAGTATCTCCTTCAACTTAGAGAAAGCTTCTTCACACTTATCTGTCCACTCAAACTTTACACCCTTCTTCGTCATCCTTGTCAAAGGAGTGACAATCTTCAAAAAATCTTTAACAAAGCGACGATAATATCTTGTAAGACCGAGAAAGCTTCGAATCTCCGTAATGGTCTTAGGTCTTTTCCAATTCTGTATTGCTTCTATCTTAGAAGGATCCACAGCTAGACCAGCTTCGGATATAATATGGCCCAAGAACTTTACCTCCTTCTGCCAAAAGTAGCATTTGGAAAACTTTACTTTCAGCTTATGTTCCCTCAAAGTCTCCAAAACAATCCTCAAATGACCTTCATGCTCTTGCTCAGACTTGGAATATACTAAGATATCATCAATGAAGACCAAGACAAATCTATCAAGATAGCTCATGAATACTCTATTCATCAAGTATACAAAGTATGTAGGAGCATTCGTGTAACGTCCCAGATTTTGCTACAATTTAAATTTGAATATTTAAATCTATTTTAAATATTATATTGGAATTTTAATAAAATTTATTTATTTAAAATAGAGTTCGTGAATATTGGTACGAATTTAGAGCGTTCAATGAAAATTCTGCTATATATACATATACACGGAAAAGACCGGTGCTCCGCACACGGTTAGATTCTCGTGTTTACCGGTGCACATTATTGACTGAAACGGTAAATAGCAGTGCCGTGAAAAATAACACTATCATATATTTATATAATATATGAATTGTATCTACCTTAAGAAAATTAAAACGTCCCCTCCTAAGCCTCATGCACATCCAAGTTAAATTAAAGAAATGCTATTCTTCAATGTACACTTGCTTATAGACAAATACAATGGAGCTCCCATGCCGTTTTTGCACACCAGAATAGCCTACCTTAGGCTTTCATATTAAAAGAGGACAACATACAGACATTAATGCTCCATACCCATGCCCACTAACCTACACAGTAGCTATCCTATTTGCACGATGGCGAACGTTCACAAACATTACTGTAAACTATACCCTATATCCTACAAATACTCACGTCACCTTATAATAGAAAGAAATATCTCCCATCATTTCTTTCAAATAATTACGTGCTCACCTTACTCCTATACAAGCCTACAACTTCACTTCGAACTTAATGAAGACGTGCGCTGAACCATTACCCTATTCTATCTTCAGCATTTCCCCATTTGACAATACAACGTGCAGACCATTACCCTATACCAACCTAAAGAAGAAAACAAAGCACCTACCATGTACTGTGAAAATTTACATTTCCTTAAGCTAGAAGATTCCTCCTTCTATATAAACACTTGGGTATATTCAAAAATCCCAGCGACATATTAACAACCTAATACCATTTTCTTTCCCTCAATAAGAACTGAAACTCCAACCGTGAATGAAGAAGATAGGTCACAAAGCAACAAACAAGAAAATGAATAGTGCAGGACAAAAACAGAACGTGGCTTTGCATGGACCAAGAAGAGAAGAAAGTTCGGAAGTGCCGGACAGTGGAGAAAGGCTGCGAACAGCATAAAGGATGGGGTATAAGATGAGGGTGGGCACAGGCATGGAAGTGGCGTGAGGAAGTGAACACAGCGAGGGAAGTAACAGCAAGGTGGGGTGCAGGAAATTGCGAAGGAAATAAGTATAGGGGAAGGCACTGTAGAACACAACAAACGAAGTAGGCAGGAGCTTCGGAAAAAAGGGAATAACGATATGGGGAAGTGAAGCCCCGTAGTTGGTATGGTTGTAGTCGCATGAAATCAACACGTGAAGTCAGATGCAGGAGGAGAAAGACGAGGTGTCTAGTGTACTGACGAGGGGGAGTGTTGAAGACTAGTTATGGTGGTAGACAGGGGACTGGTTCAACTTTGGATGAGGTTCAAAAGGTGGCAGAGCAACTATGTTGGAGTAGTGAAGCAAGCACGAAGGCAGAAATGTTGGGGACGCGATGGTGTCAGGAGCGTCTGGTCGATGGGAGGTAGGAAAGTGGATGGAAGCGTGACATGTGTGGTGCACTGCGGTTGGAGCATGACCATGCTCTGGTTCATGTGTTCCAAATGGAACAATAGCACAATATGACGGGACCAGGAACAATAGAACCATGACGACAAGCATAACATTTTGAAACTGATTTGGTCACAGATGGAAACTCAAGGTGAGTTCAACTCACTCAGTTATCCCATTTATATTTTTAAACCAGGTTTTTATTTTGTGTGCAATGCATGCTGTTGATTGACGATTTGATGACTGTTTGCATGGATACTGAATATTTAAAAATATTCATCAATTAAATTAAACGTTTGTTTAATTTATTTTTAAACGATTGAATTCTAAATGAGGTAACTTACCTTGTTGGTTACGTTTATAATAATAAACGTATTAAACAAATCATCTGATGCTTGAATGGTCGTTATAAATTGATTATTGACTATTATTAGTTGAACTATGTATCGTGTTGAAATTGAGATAACACATTGTGATGCAGGGAAGGACAGGCTGGAGGGATCCAACCGGATTCCTCAAATATAGTGTTTACCTTTATGAACTATTAATCAATCTGATTGTTTGTTGATTGTTGAATGTTGACACCAAAACCCAACACATGTGTGATGTTAACCAATGGCAGATATTGGTTGAGTAATTATCGGCGGATGGCTTATAAATAAATCGGTTTATAAAGATTTATTTACCGTTAAGGAAATCAATAGTAGGAAAGTTATAAAAATTTGTTTTATAACTAAAAGAAAGATTTGAAATCTATTTTATATAGATTGTTTTTAACGAAAGTTATTAAAGAAATAAATATTTATTATTTATTATTATCGAGGTTTATTCTATTGAATAAGCAAATTAATAGAAATTAATCAAATGGTGAAGAATGGAGTTAATTGTTCCAAATAACAATTAATGAAGATTTTTTTATTTAATTAGATTATTAATTAAATTAAATAAGATTATTTAAATTGATTTTTAAATCAATTTAAAGAAAGGATTAAATTAATTGTTTCAAATAAACAATTAAATGTGATTATTTAATTTAATTAGATTGTTAATTAAATGAAGTTATTTAAGTTAATTTTATTTATAACTAAATAGAAATGGCTAACGAATTAATCTAGTTTTAAAGTTGACTAAGTCAATGCTTATCTAGTCATGATTATTGGACAATTACTGAAATCTTAATTAATTAACCTAAAGGAAAATTTTCTATTATAATACTGGTAAATTAATTGGTTTCTAAAATGATTAGGATTGATTATTATTTAATGATAATCAAAGCTAAGTGTCCTAACTAGAATTTAGGAAGTCGTAAAGTCTTATGTATAGTTTAACTGAAATGGAAAATGAATTTATATTGGAAGTAAACTCCTATTCAGAACTCTATGGGTTGGATTTCTTTAATTCCAAATTAAACAATTATAGAGGCAAGTGATAAATGAATTAATGTTATAAGAACCGAACCAAGTTCAAAATGGGATTTGTAATCTGAAGGGAGTCAAAGGAAATTTGGAACTCTAAAGATGAGGAAATAAAGATGTGTTAAATTGAAAAGCGTAGGTTTGGAAATGGCAAAAAGGGGGTTTTCAAAAATAAAGTCAATGGAGTTAAATCCATGTTTAAAAACATAGTGTAAATTAAAGCGTGGGAATATTTATTGGGATGAGGTTAGTTGATAAACTTTTTATCCATTCCGAAGATGAGAATGTGGTCGTCTCAAGGTCTGAGAGGTAAATAAAATACCCCAACTTGTAATGACTTCATGATTATCCAAGGATGATATTAGTTTAGTGACGATGGTGGTTAAGGAGATTAAAATAATATTTGTAATGACCCGCATTTCCCGGGGTATATAATTTATTTATTTAATTATATAAATGGTGGTTTAGAGAATTCAAATGGTCGTTAATTAAATAATAAGGAATATTTAATTAAATTAAATAATTAAATAATATATTTAATTCAGAAATAATCAGAAATATTGGAAATCACAATATTCTGTGAACGGGATCGTCCCTTGGATTTAATTCAGCTTAGAGTTGAATAATATTGACGAATATATTCAATCGACGACGGTTTGAACGTATAATTATATTATAATTAAAATCGAGCTCGAAATGGCGCTGCAGTTCGTGAATTGGCGATTCGAACTTCAACTGAATGTACAGGATTCGTTTTAAACCGGATTTCTGTGAAACAAGAAACGTGTGGAGCTGGTGGAGTATATCTTTCTAGTGGAAGAGAAAGATAGGGATTTCGTCGTGTAGATTTTGAGATATGTCCAAATCAAATTTCAGAAAAAGTCGCTGTAGAATTCCTTTATAATTTGCGACGCTTTATATACGTTATAAATGGATTTTTAGTATAAACTGAATATCGATAAATCTGAAATCTGAAAATATCAAACTGTATATTCTGATATGATATTCTGGAGCTGTACGATATCATGTGTGAAGATATACGATAATATAAATTTAATTATATTTAATTTAATTATATTTAAATATATTTATATATTTAAATGGGTCATCCAGAGCTTTAAAAATATGTCGTGTGAGCATACGAAGTCGGAATTCGACGAAACCAGTTTTGTTGGATCCGCAATGGCAAATTATTGTTAGAGGTCAAGTTTCGTGATTTTTAGAGTCGCTGTGTGGTCGTACGGATTTTTAGAGTGAGAAGCAGTCAGTATTTTGACGGTTAAAAATACGCTGTGTGAGCATACGGAGTCGGAATTCGACGAAACCAGTTTCGTTGGGACCGTAATGTCAAACTGTAGTTGCATGTCCAGTTCGTGATTTTTGAGTATCATATGTGATGATACAGATTTTTAGAAGACGGTTACAAATAACGATTGAATATAATCCAATATAAAAATCAAATAAAATATTTTATTTCCTATCCTATAAATAAGAAGACACCCTAACCTAATTCAACTCATTCACAAAGTCAAAGAAGGAAAAAAAAAAATGCGCCGCTGTTTTTGCTCACAGCAAAACACAAAATTTCCATTCATTAAAATCATAAAAAAATTCATAACAAATCCTATAAATCCAAACACGTATAGATTTGGATTGCTCGTATGGTGCTCTTCTTGTAGACATCAGTTTTGATGGGTTCGATGTCCTTGTGTTCGCTGCCAATAACACAACGAGAGGCCCAAACGATTTAGGGTTAAAGTCCTTGAAATCTTGAAGCAGCAATCGTCGAATTTGAGTATGGTATTGCGTTCGGGTGGGAAAATAGTGGGTGTTGCAGTTCTTTTGCGGGTTCCGGTGTGGTTTTTGTTCGCTCGAGTTCGGAGAGGGCTCAACGATTTTATGAGGGGGGAGGAGTAACCGGAGTTGACCTGGAAAGGGGAAATGGAAGGAGGTCGGGGAGCTGGGTGTCTCGGTGATGGTAGCGCCTTGGGGTAGTGACCGACGTGGAGGGAACGAGTGGTCAATGTCCGGTCAAAACGTGAATGAGGAGGAGTAAATTCTGTAATATGATTTGGGGGAGATGGGTTTTAACGTGGAGCGGGTGGGCTTGGTATTGGGCCGGCAGTTTATAAAAAAAGGGTAAGGCCCACTTTTAAATTCAAAGTCCATGTTTTTATTTTTATTTTTTTTTAATTCAAATGTATACGAACTTCGAAATGCTATAACTTCGTCATACTGAATCAGAATTACGCGAAACAAGTTGCGCTGGGATCGTATGGACGAGAGCTTCACAATGAAGCTGACTGGAAGTGGATCCGAGCTCGTTACAATTTATGGCGAAATAAATTGTCCGTCGCAGTCAAATAACGCAAACCGGTTATTTAAACGGTTAACGCGTCAATGTGAGTAAATCTCACTAAACTCTGTTCAGTTTATATTTGTATAAACTGTACTTTATTTTTAATGATTGATTGCTGTGTATTGATTGTTAAATTGGACTGTTAAATTGGACTGTTAAATAGATTTGATTGAAAACGTAGATATAGTTATATATAGAAAACCGTCAATCAAATATGGATTCTGATTATCAGTATATTTCATGTTGGGATGAAATTGATGTTATCTATATTGTCTAACATCTGTGATGCAGGGAAACAGGTTGGAGGAATCCGACTGGATTCCTCAACAGTTATTTTATTGTTTTTTTCATATATTTTGATATATGATGTGAATTATAACCTGTTGTTGATTGTGTGTGTATGGACGAGATTAGACATCGTGATTTGATATGATTGAATACCATGACATACCGGAATGTAGATAAAGGAGATTTTTCAAAGTGATATTGAAAATAGCATATTTATAAATATGGGATATTTATAAATAAGAGATATTTATAAAGTGGAATATTTATAAATAAGAAATGTTTATAAATTGGAATATTTATAAATAGGAGATATTTAAAAAGGAAATAAATTCAAACATTTCTTTTTGAATGGAAAAGCCTGTGTGGCGAGTTTGGGGATTTTCCCGATGCTCCCGATACAAAGGAGGTTATGGCGAATTTTCCCGGGAATTTAAGGAGTTAGAATATTTCAAGAATAAATTTAAAAAGGAAATATTTGTAAACCATTTACAATTAGAATTGGAAAGAGAACATTTTAAAAAGGAAATCATTTTTAAAGTGTAGAACCGTTATTTTAAAAGTAAATCTTTTCAAATGAATAAAACGTTGTTAAAAAGGAAATCTTTATAAAGTTAATCGAATATAGACATTCGAAAAAGAGAAATCGAATATGGTATTCGAAGTAGTTAATCGAATATAGACATTCGAAAAGAGAAATCGAATATGGTATTCGAAGTAGTTAATCGAGTATAGACATTCGAAAAGAGAAATCGAATATGGTATTCGAAGTAGTTAATCGAATATGGTATGTGAAAGTTAGTTAATCAAATATGTTATTCGAAAGGGGTTAGTCAAGTCGAGTTAGTCAAATAGAGTTAACCAGTTAGAGTTAATCAGTTAGAGTTAACCAGTTGGAGTTAATTAGTTAGAGTTAATCGATTAGAGTTAAATGAACTAGAGTTAATCAAATATAGTTATTTGAGACAGAGCTAGTCAAACATAGTATTCAGGGTATTGCCATCTTGTACGACTGCTAGCGTAATTCGCAGGGCTGTAAATAGCCTACGGCGGTCGGATGTTTCCTGAGGGAGTCAGGCGTAACCATTGTGATCGCTGCGATCTAGAGTTAAGCGAATGGAGTTTAATCGAATATTAGTTATTCGATAGGAGTTAATCGAGTTGATCGAGTTGAGAAATAAGTTAAGTTAAATAAGTTGAGTTGATCGGGTGGTTCGACCAAGTTAGTCGAGCCTAGTTAATCGAATCGAATTGGTCGAACCAAGTAAGTCGAGTTAAGTTAGTCAAGTTAGTCGAGCCTAGTTACTCGAATCGAATTGGTCGAACCAAGTAAGTCGAGTTAGTCGAGTCAAGTTAAGTTAGTCGAGTTAAGTTCGTCGAGTTAAAGTTATCGATGTTAGTTTCATCGAAAGGAGTTATCGATGTTAGTTTCATCGAAAGAAGTTATCGATGTTAGTTTCATCGAAAGGAGTTATCGATGTTAGTTTCATCGAAAGGAGTTATCGATGTTAGTTTCATCGAAAGGAGTTATCGATGTTAATTTCATCGAAAGGAGTTATCAATGTTAGTTTCATCGAAGGGAGTTATCGATTATAGTTTAATCGAAGTGAGGTTTTTCAAAGATGAGATATTTGAAAAGGAAAAGTTATCGATTATTAGTTGATCGAAGAGAGATTTATCGAACAAGAGTTATTCGAAAAGAGATTTTCGAATATAGTTTATTCGAAGTAAGATTTTCAAAGATGAGATATTTGAAAAGGAAGAAGTTAATCGAATATAGGTTATTCGAAGAAGAGTTAATCAAATAGAGATTTCTCGAAGAGAGTTAATCGGAAAATTTGATTATATCGAATTCGGGAAAGTACTTATACTTTCCAGTGTTTAAATAGAGATTTATTTATTTATAAATAAATAAGTGTTAGGTTAATTATTCACTAATAAGAATAGAAGTTATAAATAAAGTTAGATAATTCGAAAGTAAGGATTTTAACGTTATCATTATAACCAATGTTTTAAATATAGAAGTGGATTAGTAAAATTTAATCCGAGAAAGGCGTAAAGAAGTTGTAAAGATTAAAAGATAAACTTTGACCATTTCGAAGTTATAACGTTGTTCAGTTAAGGTCTGAGAGGTAATTATACCCCAACTTGAGTGACTTCCTTCTTAACTAAGAAATGGTAAGGTTTGATCGTAAAGGAGTTTTGGAAATGTTTTCCAAACGAGAATCAGAAAAGTTTTCTGATAAAAGAAAATAAGAATTTAGAATATAGGGAACAGGAGATGAGTAAATAAATGAACTAAAGAGATTAATGTCAAATGATGTTTGTTCGATATAATTTCCATCTGGAAATAATATCGTTGTTTGCACACTTGTTTTTCTTTAATAGTTAACTCACCGACTATTGAAGTTTTGACCATTTTAACGTTGTTAATATGGAGAGACCGGTTGGATTATTATCCATAGAACCACTCTGTATTGGCATAAGCGTCGCGAATCATATATGCCAAAGATAATTGAAGACGGAGTAAAATGCAAGGGCTATCCTGTTTACAGAATTGTGCCTTCGGTTTGTCCAGTCCCAGGACAACTAGTATGGACGAAGGTCTGACAAAGTATATCCAATGGATCGCGTAAGTTGATCTGTTCAAACGTATTCACGTTTGGTGGCGGAGGAATTCGTTTCTCTTAGCTGTATACCCGTGTTATTTTTGAATAAGTCAATTTGTGATTTGGCGGGTATGACGATGTGACATTTCTAAGTGAATGAAGATGGATGTCTGAGATAGTATTTCCAGAAAGGTCACGTACATTGATTTCTTCAACTATACCAAGAGTGGAAGCAGAGAAGGAAACTTCTTTTAGCTGACACGTAATGTATGGTTGTAGACGTCAATTAGTGATTCTGATGGATTTGACAATGTGGCATTCAAAGTGAATCTGATGTGATGATGAAGCGTAGCTTCTAGCCTCATCAACCGGTAAATGACAGAAATCGGGCAGGCAGCATGGCTAAGTCGGTCGCACCGAAGTAGGGTGTATAATCACCTATCTAGTGAATATTCATTTGTTTCTTAAATCTATCAATGCTGTCCCATATATATACGGGAACGGTTGCTGATCCCAACCGTTGGTGATGTACATTCGATACACTCAAGCGAAATGAGTGGTCGGTCATGTGTGGCTGAGTTGCAAGATGTTCTTGTTGAACTCCAGTGTATCGTTCCTAGAGTACACTGATCGGAAGGTGATTCCATACCTTGTCATAGTTGGAAATCCATTACCCAATACGTGCTTGCGGTTTTGATTGTATACTATATATGTAGAACGTGAGATGCAAGCGTTTCTACTAGACTGATATTTATTTGTACTTAGACATTATTATAATATCAGAATGATATTGCTTTGCAAAAATGTTTGGATTCTCATAAGGGAAAAACCCGTTCCGTATTCACGGCGTGGTCTTATGAGATATCATATACCTGTTTTAAATGATTTGAGTTTATTCACACCAGTCACATGACTGACCCGGAGTTTATTTGTTGTTTTCCCTAAACTCTTGGGTGCCTAAATTTGTACGGGCAGTCAAGTAGTCGGGTTTTACAGATATACTGGAAGAGCTTGGAGCAGGAGGCTTCAAGATCATATAGCTATAATTATTTCCGCTGTGTTGTAAGTGCTGTACTCTGATAAGTGCTATTGTATACATAACTGTTATATTTCAAAGTTATGTTATCTATTATATGTTATTCGTTCCGCTGTGAGGTTCGTGTTACTCTGATGTTGTGTTCTTCTTCTTCTTCTATTCTAAGTTTCTATCTTATCTATTCTCACCTTCTAATTTCTTTCATTAATTTCCGGGATTTTTCGATGTTTTGGTTATCGACGTCGGGCTTACGTCGATAACCAAAGCCGCTCAAAATCCGGGTCGTTACAGTTGGTATCAGAGCTTAAGTTAAGAATTACCTTGGCTCTGTGGCGTGACTCGGTAGAGATAGGGTTAGTAACACCCTAGATTGAGTTTGAGTGTATATATACGAGTGCGTATTTGTATTTGATATAAAAATGGTTTTATATTGTGGAGATTCATTGGCTGAGTTGTTTATGAGTTCTGGTCGATCAGTTTGATCCACTGTATCGGTAGGAGTTACTAAACACTTGAATACGATGGGTCGTCACGATATGTTTTGAAAAGAGGATAAATTGATATAAGTTTACCCAGAGTATATTCTGATATAGAGGAAATATATATATTAGATATATTGGTTGTTATTATAATCGAGTAAGATTATAAAAAGTGAATTGGTTATGTAAATAACTGATCAGAATTCATATAAGTAAAGTTTATGAAATATGGTGAATTAAATCTGAATTTAAATCAGATTTGGGATTAAAAATAAGGAAATTTTAAGTTCCTGGGAGGTTTTGAAATGTTTTCAAAATGGAAGTATTTAGTAATGGTTTTGAAAATGATATAGTATTGAAATCACTTGGGTCGCTGGAAGATAATTCCGATGATGACTGCGCAGTATCATCGGTGTGATTTTCGAGTTCTAAGTGGTGGATTACTACCAGAGATTTTGATTTGAATTGTTTTGAGAAAACAAGTGTTTAGAAATTCAAATGTTTTGAATTGGTGTTATGATTTCAAATTGATTTGAAATAAACTCAGGAATTTAAGTTCTGGAATTAAAATTTAACTAATAAAGTTAAATGGATTAAAATGGAAAAAGTGAATAAATAAATTTGAATTTAACTTGAACTAAGTTGAATGAAATTGGATTGGATTATAGAATAATCTGAAATAGGATTAAGTCGATAACTTAAGAGTTGAAATTTGACATTAGAGTTTGAATGGAATTCGACTTAAGTATAAGCGAATGATTTGGTTGGGAACCAACTGACAGGAGTTTGATTGGAATGACATTTATATATGTTGAGTTGAGTAACAGATGGTAGGGATATAATGATATGCCCAACAAAAAGGTACAAGTTTATATTTTATATGAGTTTGGAATTTATGACCTGAATTGGCAAGCCGTTTGGCGTTTTGATTTTCTTTTGGGTTGGAGAAGGCCCAGAGAGGCGAGTTGAAATTTGAGATGTTGACCAATACAAAGGAGGTGCTGGCGAAATTTTTCGAAAGTTTAAAGTGTTAGAAAATTTTCAGAATTTTTGAGAATTTTAGTTAGTCGGAATGAATAAATATTTTAATCAATATTAATTGGTTCAGTTAAAAATCAGAAATAAGGGGTAAACAAATCTTAGGAATTCCAATAGACAGGGTCGTCCTCTAACTTAGCAATTTCGAGGACGAAATTATTTTAAGTGGGGAAGAATGTAATGACCCGCATTTCCCGGGGTATATAATTTATTTATTTAATTATATAAATGGTGGTTTAGAGAATTCAAATGGTCGTTAATTAAATAATAAGGAATATTTAATTAAATTAAATAATTAAATAATATATTTAATTCAGAAATAATCAGAAATATTGGAAATCACAATATTCTGTGAACGGGATCGTCCCTTGGATTTAATTCAGCTTAGAGTTGAATAATATTGACGAATATATTCAATCGACGACGGTTTGAACGTATAATTATATTATAATTAAAATCGAGCTCGAAATGGCGCTGCAGTTCGTGAATTGGCGATTCGAACTTCAACTGAATGTACAGGATTCGTTTTAAACCGGATTTCTGTGAAACAAGAAACGTGTGGAGCTGGTGGAGTATATCTTTCTAGTGGAAGAGAAAGATAGGGATTTCGTCGTGTAGATTTTGAGATATGTCCAAATCAAATTTCAGAAAAAGTCGCTGTAGAATTCCTTTATAATTTGCGACGCTTTATATACGTTATAAATGGATTTTTAGTATAAACTGAATATCGATAAATCTGAAATCTGAAAATATCAAACTGTATATTCTGATATGATATTCTGGAGCTGTACGATATCATGTGTGAAGATATACGATAATATAAATTTAATTATATTTAATTTAATTATATTTAAATATATTTATATATTTAAATGGGTCATCCAGAGCTTTAAAAATATGTCGTGTGAGCATACGAAGTCGGAATTCGACGAAACCAGTTTTGTTGGATCCGCAATGGCAAATTATTGTTAGAGGTCAAGTTTCGTGATTTTTAGAGTCGCTGTGTGGTCGTACGGATTTTTAGAGTGAGAAGCAGTCAGTATTTTGACGGTTAAAAATACGCTGTGTGAGCATACGGAGTCGGAATTCGACGAAACCAGTTTCGTTGGGACCGTAATGTCAAACTGTAGTTGCATGTCCAGTTCGTGATTTTTGAGTATCATATGTGATGATACAGATTTTTAGAAGACGGTTACAAATAACGATTGAATATAATCCAATATAAAAATCAAATAAAATATTTTATTTCCTATCCTATAAATAAGAAGACACCCTAACCTAATTCAACTCATTCACAAAGTCAAAGAAGGAAAAAAAAATGCGCCGCTGTTTTTGCTCACAGCAAAACACAAAATTTCCATTCATTAAAATCATAAAAAAATTCATAACAAATCCTATAAATCCAAACACGTATAGATTTGGATTGCTCGTATGGTGCTCTTCTTGTAGACATCAGTTTTGATGGGTTCGATGTCCTTGTGTTCGCTGCCAATAACACAACGAGAGGCCCAAACGATTTAGGGTTAAAGTCCTTGAAATCTTGAAGCAGCAATCGTCGAATTTGAGTATGGTATTGCGTTCGGGTGGGAAAATAGTGGGTGTTGCAGTTCTTTTGCGGGTTCCGGTGTGGTTTTTGTTCGCTCGAGTTCGGAGAGGGCTCAACGATTTTATGAGGGGGGAGGAGTAACCGGAGTTGACCTGGAAAGGGGAAATGGAAGGAGGTCGGGGAGCTGGGTGTCTCGGTGATGGTAGCGCCTTGGGGTAGTGACCGACGTGGAGGGAACGAGTGGTCAATGTCCGGTCAAAACGTGAATGAGGAGGAGTAAATTCTGTAATATGATTTGGGGGAGATGGGTTTTAACGTGGAGCGGGTGGGCTTGGTATTGGGCCGGCAGTTTATAAAAAAAGGGTAAGGCCCACTTTTAAATTCAAAGTCCATGTTTTTTTTTTTTTTTTTTAATTCAAATGTATACGAACTTCGAAATGCTATAACTTCGTCATACTGAATCAGAATTACGCGAAACAAGTTGCGCTGGGATCGTATGGACGAGAGCTTCACAATGAAGCTGACTGGAAGTGGATCCGAGCTCGTTACAATTTATGGCGAAATAAATTGTCCGTCGCAGTCAAATAACGCAAACCGGTTATTTAAACGGTTAACGCGTCAATGTGAGTAAATCTCACTAAACTCTGTTCAGTTTATATTTGTATAAACTGTACTTTATTTTTAATGATTGATTGCTGTGTATTGATTGTTAAATTGGACTGTTAAATTGGACTGTTAAATAGATTTGATTGAAAACGTAGATATAGTTATATATAGAAAACCGTCAATCAAATATGGATTCTGATTATCAGTATATTTCATGTTGGGATGAAATTGATGTTATCTATATTGTCTAACATCTGTGATGCAGGGAAACAGGTTGGAGGAATCCGACTGGATTCCTCAACAGTTATTTTATTGTTTTTTTCATATATTTTGATATATGATGTGAATTATAACCTGTTGTTGATTGTGTGTGTATGGACGAGATTAGACATCGTGATTTGATATGATTGAATACCATGACATACCGGAATGTAGATAAAGGAGATTTTTCAAAGTGATATTGAAAATAGCATATTTATAAATATGGGATATTTATAAATAAGAGATATTTATAAAGTGGAATATTTATAAATAAGAAATGTTTATAAATTGGAATATTTATAAATAGGAGATATTTAAAAAGGAAATAAATTCAAACATTTCTTTTTGAATGGAAAAGCCTGTGTGGCGAGTTTGGGGATTTTCCCGATGCTCCCGATACAAAGGAGGTTATGGCGAATTTTCCCGGGAATTTAAGGAGTTAGAATATTTCAAGAATAAATTTAAAAAGGAAATATTTGTAAACCATTTACAATTAGAATTGGAAAGAGAACATTTTAAAAAGGAAATCATTTTTAAAGTGTAGAACCGTTATTTTAAAAGTAAATCTTTTCAAATGAATAAAACGTTGTTAAAAAGGAAATCTTTATAAAGTTAATCGAATATAGACATTCGAAAAAGAGAAATCGAATATGGTATTCGAAGTAGTTAATCGAATATAGACATTCGAAAAGAGAAATCGAATATGGTATTCGAAGTAGTTAATCGAGTATAGACATTCGAAAAGAGAAATCGAATATGGTATTCGAAGTAGTTAATCGAATATGGTATGTGAAAGTTAGTTAATCAAATATGTTATTCGAAAGGGGTTAGTCAAGTCGAGTTAGTCAAATAGAGTTAACCAGTTAGAGTTAATCAGTTAGAGTTAACCAGTTGGAGTTAATTAGTTAGAGTTAATCGATTAGAGTTAAATGAACTAGAGTTAATCAAATATAGTTATTTGAGACAGAGCTAGTCAAACATAGTATTCAGGGTATTGCCATCTTGTACGACTGCTAGCGTAATTCGCAGGGCTGTAAATAGCCTACGGCGGTCGGATGTTTCCTGAGGGAGTCAGGCGTAACCATTGTGATCGCTGCGATCTAGAGTTAAGCGAATGGAGTTTAATCGAATATTAGTTATTCGATAGGAGTTAATCGAGTTGATCGAGTTGAGAAATAAGTTAAGTTAAATAAGTTGAGTTGATCGGGTGGTTCGACCAAGTTAGTCGAGCCTAGTTAATCGAATCGAATTGGTCGAACCAAGTAAGTCGAGTTAAGTTAGTCAAGTTAGTCGAGCCTAGTTACTCGAATCGAATTGGTCGAACCAAGTAAGTCGAGTTAGTCGAGTCAAGTTAAGTTAGTCGAGTTAAGTTCGTCGAGTTAAAGTTATCGATGTTAGTTTCATCGAAAGGAGTTATCGATGTTAGTTTCATCGAAAGAAGTTATCGATGTTAGTTTCATCGAAAGGAGTTATCGATGTTAGTTTCATCGAAAGGAGTTATCGATGTTAGTTTCATCGAAAGGAGTTATCGATGTTAATTTCATCGAAAGGAGTTATCAATGTTAGTTTCATCGAAGGGAGTTATCGATTATAGTTTAATCGAAGTGAGGTTTTTCAAAGATGAGATATTTGAAAAGGAAAAGTTATCGATTATTAGTTGATCGAAGAGAGATTTATCGAACAAGAGTTATTCGAAAAGAGATTTTCGAATATAGTTTATTCGAAGTAAGATTTTCAAAGATGAGATATTTGAAAAGGAAGAAGTTAATCGAATATAGGTTATTCGAAGAAGAGTTAATCAAATAGAGATTTCTCGAAGAGAGTTAATCGGAAAATTTGATTATATCGAATTCGGGAAAGTACTTATACTTTCCAGTGTTTAAATAGAGATTTATTTATTTATAAATAAATAAGTGTTAGGTTAATTATTCACTAATAAGAATAGAAGTTATAAATAAAGTTAGATAATTCGAAAGTAAGGATTTTAACGTTATCATTATAACCAATGTTTTAAATATAGAAGTGGATTAGTAAAATTTAATCCGAGAAAGGCGTAAAGAAGTTGTAAAGATTAAAAGATAAACTTTGACCATTTCGAAGTTATAACGTTGTTCAGTTAAGGTCTGAGAGGTAATTATACCCCAACTTGAGTGACTTCCTTCTTAACTAAGAAATGGTAAGGTTTGATCGTAAAGGAGTTTTGGAAATGTTTTCCAAACGAGAATCAGAAAAGTTTTCTGATAAAAGAAAATAAGAATTTAGAATATAGGGAACAGGAGATGAGTAAATAAATGAACTAAAGAGATTAATGTCAAATGATGTTTGTTCGATATAATTTCCATCTGGAAATAATATCGTTGTTTGCACACTTGTTTTTCTTTAATAGTTAACTCACCGACTATTGAAGTTTTGACCATTTTAACGTTGTTAATATGGAGAGACCGGTTGGATTATTATCCATAGAACCACTCTGTATTGGCATAAGCGTCGCGAATCATATATGCCAAAGATAATTGAAGACGGAGTAAAATGCAAGGGCTATCCTGTTTACAGAATTGTGCCTTCGGTTTGTCCAGTCCCAGGACAACTAGTATGGACGAAGGTCTGACAAAGTATATCCAATGGATCGCGTAAGTTGATCTGTTCAAACGTATTCACGTTTGGTGGCGGAGGAATTCGTTTCTCTTAGCTGTATACCCGTGTTATTTTTGAATAAGTCAATTTGTGATTTGGCGGGTATGACGATGTGACATTTCTAAGTGAATGAAGATGGATGTCTGAGATAGTATTTCCAGAAAGGTCACGTACATTGATTTCTTCAACTATACCAAGAGTGGAAGCAGAGAAGGAAACTTCTTTTAGCTGACACGTAATGTATGGTTGTAGACGTCAATTAGTGATTCTGATGGATTTGACAATGTGGCATTCAAAGTGAATCTGATGTGATGATGAAGCGTAGCTTCTAGCCTCATCAACCGGTAAATGACAGAAATCGGGCAGGCAGCATGGCTAAGTCGGTCGCACCGAAGTAGGGTGTATAATCACCTATCTAGTGAATATTCATTTGTTTCTTAAATCTATCAATGCTGTCCCATATATATACGGGAACGGTTGCTGATCCCAACCGTTGGTGATGTACATTCGATACACTCAAGCGAAATGAGTGGTCGGTCATGTGTGGCTGAGTTGCAAGATGTTCTTGTTGAACTCCAGTGTATCGTTCCTAGAGTACACTGATCGGAAGGTGATTCCATACCTTGTCATAGTTGGAAATCCATTACCCAATACGTGCTTGCGGTTTTGATTGTATACTATATATGTAGAACGTGAGATGCAAGCGTTTCTACTAGACTGATATTTATTTGTACTTAGACATTATTATAATATCAGAATAATATTGCTTTGCAAAAATGTTTGGATTCTCATAAGGGAAAAACCCGTTCCGTATTCACGGCGTGGTCTTATGAGATATCATATACCTGTTTTAAATGATTTGAGTTTATTCACACCAGTCACATGACTGACCCGGAGTTTATTTGTTGTTTTCCCTAAACTCTTGGGTGCCTAAATTTGTACGGGCAGTCAAGTAGTCGGGTTTTACAGATATACTGGAAGAGCTTGGAGCAGGAGGCTTCAAGATCATATAGCTATAATTATTTCCGCTGTGTTGTAAGTGCTGTACTCTGATAAGTGCTATTGTATACATAACTGTTATATTTCAAAGTTATGTTATCTATTATATGTTATTCGTTCCGCTGTGAGGTTCGTGTTACTCTGATGTTGTGTTCTTCTTCTTCTTCTATTCTAAGTTTCTATCTTATCTATTCTCACCTTCTAATTTCTTTCATTAATTTCCGGGATTTTTCGATGTTTTGGTTATCGACGTCGGGCTTACATCGATAACCAAAGCCGCTCAAAATCCGGGTCGTTACAATATTTCTATGAAGGATATACACACCATAAGTTGAATCATTTGATTTGGAAATAAGAAATGGGAAGGGGCGATAATCCAAATATTTGGAGATTTAGAAATATAATTAACAGCCGTTTAACTAAAAAGGCCAAGTGATGCTGTATACTGAATCAAGGAATCCACTTCATTTTTATGGATGATGGTTGTTTATTTTGATAGTTAAAACACCGACTATCAAAATCTGACTAAGCCGATTGTTGTTATGGAAAGACCGGGATCGAAATTATGTTCGAAAACCATTCCGAGTAGCAAATACGAAAACGTTGAAATGTTAGAAGGTGATCGAGATGGAGCATTTAAGACCGTGGATCTGCATAAGCGAAAGTATTGTTGTTGAATTTCTCTGGCTAGCTACCAGAGGTGTTTAAACTGCGATTCGGTCGTGGTTGGGATTTTGCGAATTGCAAGGACTTCTTGCTACTGATCCATAGGGTAATTCAAGGATGCAGTGGGAGGGTGCCTTCAGTTCATCTTATTCTTGGATGACTTGTATGGACGGGTGTCTGACAGAGTATTGCCAGTTGGTCACGTACATTGATTTCTTCAAACGTGCCCAGTGTATTTTTGTAGACGTCAATTAGTGATTTGACGGATTTGACGATGTGGCATTCAAAGCGAATTGTGGCTAGATGTTGCAATAGATAACGTAGCATCAAGCCTCATCAACCAGGAAGTAACAAAAGTTGGGCTAGGCAGCATGGCTAGTTGGGTCATTCCCAAGCATGGTGTATTGTCACCAATCTAGAGAATATTCATATTTGTTACTTCATTTCAATTCTGTATCTCCCGGGAATGGTTATGTTGGATCCAACTGTAGGTGGCAATATATTCGATACACTCAAGTTAAATGAGTGGTCGGTCATGTGTGGCCGGGTTGCAAGACGTTCTTGTTGAACCCTGGTGTATACCCTCTAGAGTACACTGTTCAGAAGGTGCTCCCATACCTTGTCTAGTTGTAACCCAATCTCCAATAAGTGCCCCGCGGTTTTTGATTATAGATTATATATGTAGAGCGTGAGATGCAAGCGTTCTAATACTTGGTTATTTATTTGATAGACACTAGTATAATATCACTGGGTTTTTATATCAAACTTATTTTTGGGTAAAAACCGTCTGTGTTTATGTGCGGGCTGGTCTTACTATTATCTTTTTCTTTAAAGAAGGATTTGGACCTAAAATCGATATGGATGTGTTTTAAACTCAGTGAGTTTTTCTCACGCTGGTTCTTCAAACTGATCCACAGCGTTTGTAATGTCTCGGGTCAGCCCGAGTACAGGTTCAGGTAATGAGATGCTGTGAAGATCAGAGATGAGCTGGAGGAGTCCAGACGTACGATGTAAAGTATTCCGCTGTGTTTTGTATATGAGGACAGGTTATTATAAATGTCCAAATTGTCTGTTGTACTCTGATGTAAGTATATTTATTCAAGTTATTTCCAAAGATTTATTTCCATATTATATTTGTTCCGCTGCGATGTGAGACTCTGTGTTGTGTTGATTCTTATTCTTCTTCTTCTATTCTAATAGTTCTATCTTATCTTTCTCATCCTCAAACTTCTTTCTTCTAGCTTTCTGGATATTCGGTACTCGAGTTTTGACACGGTTTGTGTTAAATGTCGAAATTCGAGCGTCGAATCTTCTGGGCCACTACAGTTGGTATCAGAGCTATTGGTTGAGTAGTAAACTTGGCTCTGTGGTGTAACTCGATAGAGATGGGATTAGTAACACCCTAGATTGAGTTGTATATATATTTACGAGAGAGCGTATTTGTAAATTTTATATAAAAATGTTTATATTGCGTTGATTGATCAGTTCAAATGTAGGGAAATCATACTGAACTGAGAATTGACACAACATTGTTTTATAAAGAGGGTAGATGAAATAATTTTACCCAAATTATATTTTTATAGGAAAAGAAAATAATTTTCTATATTATAGTAATATTGGTTGATTGAATATGAAGATGAAACACTACCTGGTTGAGTGAATTAATGTAAGATGGAATTCAAATGGAATTAAATGAAATAATTTGGAATTTGAAAAAATAATCGAATGAAAAAAAGGAAATCCATCGGATATAAATCGACTTATATTAATGATTGTTAAACCAAGTTGAATGCCGACCATTAGATATCGATATTGGATATAATTCAGATGATTGGGATGTTTGCTATTGGGATGTTGGACTGGTCGAGTAAAATTCATCAAATAGGACAATAGATGAGTTTAATGGATTGAAACTGAAATATTTAACCCAAATTGTAATTTTTATTATAAGTGGAGTTAAGTGCAGAATCCAAAAAGCTGTGGAGATGATTTGATTATACAAAACTGGAAGTACAGATGAAGGGCAGTTAGTCGATTGCTTTGGAATTGGAATTGAGTTGCCCGACAAAGAGGTAAACCTTATATATTGATTGGAGTGATTGATTTTATACCCCTGAGTGGGATGGCCATTTGGATTTTGGTTTTATTTTGGAGAAGTTGAGGCCTAAAGTGGTAGCTGTAGTTGTACCGATCGAGCCGTGTTGTAGAGGTGCTGGCGAAATTTTCAAATTTTTTAAAGAAGTTAGAATTTGTTTTGATGATAATTCAAATATAATTATTTTAATAATAATTGGGTTTGGGGCATTCTTCTTTCTTATCTTGTAATTTGGGGACGAAATTCTTTTAAGGGTAGAAGGATGTAACGTCCCAGATTTTGCTTCCATTTAAATTTGAATATTTAAATCTATTTTAAATATTATATTGGAATTTTAATAAAATTTATTTATTTAAAATAGAGTTCGTGAATATCGGTACGAATTTAGAGCGTTCAATGAAAATTCTGCTATATATACATATACACGGAAAAGACCCGTGCTCCGTACACGGTTAGATTCTCGTGTTTACCGGTGCATATTATTGACTGAAATGGTAAATAGCGGTGCCGTGAAAAATAAAACTATCATATATTTATATAATATATGAATTGTATCTACCTAAAGAAAATTAAAACGTCCCCTCCCAAGCCTCATGCACATCCAAGTTAAATTAAAGAAATGTTATTCTTCAATGTACACATGCCTATAGACCAATACAATGGAGCTCCCATGCCGTTTTTGCACGCCAGAATAGCCTACCTTAGGCTTTCATATTAAAAGAGGAAAACATACCAACATTAATGCTCCATACCCATGTCCACTAACCTACACAGTAGCTATCCTATTTGCACGATGGCGAACGTACACAAACATTACTGTAAACTATACCCTATATCCTACAAATACTCACGTCCCCTTACTATAGAAAGAAATATCTCCCATCATTTCTTTAAAATAATTACATGCTCACCTTACTCCTATACAAGCCTACAACTTCACTTCGAACTTAATGAAGACGCGCGTTGAACCATTACCCTATTCTATCTTCAGCATTTCCCCATTTGACAATACAACGTGCAGACCATTACCCTATATCAACCTAAAGAAGAAAACAAAGCACCTACCATGTACTATGAAAATTTACATTTCCTTAAGCTAGAAGCTTCCTCCTTCTATATAAACACTTGGGTATTTTCACAAATCCCAACGACATATTAACAACCGAATACCATTTTCTTTTCCTCAATAAGAACTGAAACTCCAACCGTGAATGAAGAAGACAGGTCACGAAGCAACAAACAAGAAAATGAATAGTGCGGGACAAAAACAGAACGTGGCTTTGCATGGGCCAAGAAGAGAAGAAAGTTCGGAAGTGCCGGACAGTGGAGAAAGGCTGCGAACAGCGTAAAGGATGGGGTATAAGATGAGGGTGGGCACAGGCATTGAACTGGCGTGAGCAAGTGAATACTGCGAGGGAAGTAACAGCAAGATGGGGTGCAGGAAGTTGCAAAGGAAATAAGTATAGGGGAAGGCACTGTAGAACACAACAAACAAAGCAGGCAGGAGCTTCGGAAAAAAGGGAATAATGATATAAGGAAGGGAAGCCCTGTAGTTCGTATATGGTTGTAGTCGCATGAAATCAACACGTGAAGTCAGATGCAGAAGGAGAAAGACGTGGTGTCTAGTGTACTGACGAGGGGCAGTGTTGAAGACTAGTTATGGTGGTATACAGGGGACGGGTTCAACTTTGGATGTGGTTCAAAAGGTGGCGGAGCAACTGTATTGGAGTAGTGAAGCAAGCATGAAGGCAGAAATGTTGGGGACGCGATGGTGTCAGGAGCGTCTGGTCGATGGGAGGTAGGAAAGCGGATGGAAGCGTGACATGTGTGGTGCACTGCGGTTGGAGCATGACCATGCTCTGGTTCATGGGTTCCAAATGGAACAACATCACAATACGACGGGACCAGGAACAATAGACACATGACGACAAGCGTAACATTTTGAAACTGATTTGGTCATAGATGGAAACCCAAGGTGAGTTCAACTCACTCGGTTATCCCGTTTATGTTTTCAAACCGGGTTTTTATTTTGTGTGCAATGCATGTTGTTGATTGATGATTTGATGACTGTTTGCATGGATGCTGAATATTTAAAAATATTCATCAATTAAATTAAACGTTTGTTTAATTTATTTTTAAACGATTGAATTCTAAACGAGGTAACTTACCTTGTTGGTTACGTTTATAATAATAAACGTATTAAACAAATCATCTGATGCTTGAATGGCCGTTATAAATTGATTATTGACTATTATTAGTTGAACTGTGTATCGTGTTGAAATTGAGATAACCCATTGTGATGCAGGGAAGGACAGGCTGGAGGGATCCAAACGGATTCCTCAAATATAAAGTTTGCTTATATGAACTATTAATCAAACTGATTGTTTGTTGATTGTTGAATGTTGACACGAAAACCCAACACATGTGTGATGTTAACCAATGGCAGATATTGGTTGAGTAATTATCGGTGGATGGCTTATAAATAAATCGGTTTATAAAGATTTATTTACCGTTAGGGAAATCAATAGCAGGAAAGTTATAAAAATTTGTTTTATAACTAAAAGAAAGATTTGAAATCTATTTTATATAGATTGTTTTTAACGAAAGTTATTAAAGAAATAAATATCTATTATTTATTATTATCGAGGTTTATTCTGTTCAATAAGCAAATCAATAGAAATTAACCAAATGGTGAAGAATGGAGTTAATTGTTCCAAATAACAATTAATGAAGATTTTTTTTATTTAATTAGATTATTAATTAAATTAAATAAGATTATTTAAATTGATTTTTAAATCAATTTAAAGAAAGGATTAAATTAACCGTTTCAAATAAACAATTAAATGTGATTATTTAATTTAATTAGATTGTTAATTAAATGAAGTTATTTAAGTTAATTTTATTTATAACTAAATAGAAATGGCTAACGAATTAATCTGGTTTTAAAGTTGATTAAGTCAATGCTTATCTACAGATGATTATTGGACAATTACTGAAATCTTAATTAAATAACCTAAGGGAAAATTTCTATTATAATATTGGTAAATTAATTTGTTTCTAAAATGATTAGGATTGATTATTTTTTAATGATAATCAAAGCTAAGTGTCCTAACTAGAATTTAGGAAGTCGTAAAGTCTTATGTATAGTTTAACTGAAATGGAAAACTAATTTATATTGGAAATAAACTCCTATTCAGAACTCTATGGGTCGGATTTCTTTAAATCCAAATTAAACAATTATAGAGGCAAGTGATAAATGAATTAATGTTATAAGAACCGAAACAAGTTCAAAATGGGATTTGTAATCTGAAGGGAGTCAAAGGAAATTTGGAACTCTAGAGATGAGGAAATAAAGATGTGTTAAATTGAAAAGCGTAGGTTTGGAAATGGAAAAGGGGGGTTTTCAAAAATAAAGTCAATGGAGTTAAATCCATGTTTAAAAACGTAGTGTAAATTAAAGCGTGGGAATATTTATTAGGATGAGGTTCGTTGATAAACTTTTTATCCATTCCGATGATGAGAATGTGGTCGTCTCAAGGTCTGAGAGGTAAATGAAATACCCCAACTTGTAATGACTTCATGATCATCCAAGGATGATATTAGTTTAGAGACGATGGTGGTTAAGGAGATTAAAATAATACTTCTATGAAGGATATACACACCATAATTCAAAGAATTATAAGTTGAATCATTTTATTTGGAAATAAGAAATGGGAAGGGGCAATAATCCAAATATTTGGAGATTTAGAAATATAATTAACAGCCGTTTAACTAAAAAGGCCAAGTGACGTTGTATACTGAATCAAGGAATCCACTTTATTTTTATGGATAATGGTTGTTTATTTTGATAGTTAAAACACCGACTATCAAAATCTGACCAAGCCGATTGTTGGTATGGAAAGACCGGGATCGAAATTATATTCGAAAACCATTCCGACCAGCATATACGAAAACGTTGAAATATTAGAAGGTGATAGAGATGGAGCATTGAAGACCGTGGATCTTCATAAGCGGAAGGATTGCTGTTGAATTTCTCTGGCTAGCTACCGGAGGTGTTCAAACTGCTATTCGGTCGTGGTTGGGATTTTGCGGATTGCAAGGACTTCTCGCTACTGATCCATAGGGTAATTCAAGGATGTAGTAGGAGGGTGCCTTCAGTTCATCCTGTTCCTGGATGACTTGTATGGACGGGTGTCTGACAGAGTATTTCCAGTTGGTCACGTACATTGATTTCTTCAAACGTGCCCAGCGTATTTTTCTAGACGACAATTAGTGATTCGACGGATTTGACGATGTGGCATTCAATGCGAATGGTGGCCATATGTTCCAATAGATAACGTAGCCTCAAGCCTCATCAACTAGGAAGTAACAAAAGTTGGGCTAGGCAGCATGGCTAGTTGGGTCATTCCCAAGCAGGGTGTATTGTCACCAATCTAGAGAATATTCATATTTGTTACTTCTTTTCAATTTTGTATCTCACGGGAACGGTTATGTTAGATCCAACCGTAGGTGGCAATATATTCGATACACTCAAGTTAAATGAGTGGTCGGTCATGTGTGGCTGGGTTGCAAGACGTTCTTGCTGAATCCTGGTGTATACCCTCTAGAGTACACTGTTCGGAAGGTGCTCCCATACCTTGTCTAGTTGGAACCCAATCTCCAATAAGTGCCCCACGGTTTTTGATTATATATTATATATGTAGGGCGTGAGATGCAAGCGTTCTACTACTTGGTTATTTATTTGATAGACACTAGTATAATATCACTGGGTTTTTATATCAAACTTATTTTGGGTAAAAACCGTCCGTGTTTATGTGTGGGCTGGTCTTACTATTATCTTTTTCTTTAAAGAAGGATTTGGACCTAAAATCGATATGGATGTGTTTTAAACTTAGTGAGTTTTTCTCACGCTGGTTCTCCAGATTGATCCATGGCGTTTGTAATGTCTCGGGTCAGCCCGAGTACAGGTTCAGGTTATGAGATGCTGTGAAGATCAGAGATGAGCTGGAGGAGTCCAGACGTAAGATGTAAAGTATTCCGCTGTGTTTTGTATATGAGGACAGGTTATTATAATTATCCAAATTGTCTGCTGTACTCTGATGTAAGTATATTTGTTCAAGTTATTTCCAAAGATTTATTTCCATATTATATTTGTTCCGCTGCGATGTGAGACTCTGTGTTTTGTTGATTCTTCTTCTTCTTCTTTTATTCTAATAGTTCTATCTTATCTTTCTCATCCTCTAACTTCTTTCTTCTAGCTTTCTGGATATTCGGTACTCGAGTTTTGACATAGTTTGTGTTAAATGTCGAAATTCGAGCGTCGAATCTATCGGGCCGCTACAATTCGTAAGCCCAAACGGCATTACTAACCATTCATAAGAGCCATATTGAGTGCGAAAGGCAGTAAGTGGAATGCTGTCTTCCGCTACTCGCAACAGATAGAATCCAGTAGCTAAGTCGAGCTGGGAAATAACTTTTGCTCCACTTAACTGATCAAAAAGATCATCAATACGAGGTAGTGGATATTTATTCTTTATAGTCATCTCATTAAGCTTTCTATAATCAATACATAATTGGAGAGAGAGCCATCAGCCTTCTTTACAAAGACTACAGCAGCTCCCAAAGGAGAGCTACTTGATCGGATGAACTGCTTCCCTTCCAATTCAATCAACTACTTCTGAAGCTCCTTCATCTCAACACAAGGCACACTATTAGGTGGTCTACTGACTGGTTGGGCTCCAGGGATAAGACTATGCGAAACTCCACTGCCCTCTTAGGCGGTAAGCCGGTAACAGGCTCAAACACATCAACAAAATCCCTATCAGGAACCCGAACTATCTCATCATCCTCTCGTGGCTCAACGGAATAAAAAGAACCATGAGCATTAGGGCCTTGCAAATCAAGTGCTATATTAACGAGCCCTTTGAAAGATGGATGTCTCAAGGTAACAACTCTGCCTAAGCAAGAAAGATGAGCCTCATATCGTTCTAACCAATCCATCCCCAAGATAATATCAAAGCCAAGATACTCAAACACATGCAAATCACATGAGAAAGGAAGTCCACCTAAGAAGAGCTCAAGGTTCTTGCACAACATTCCAAGTGTTGCGGACCCACCAATGGGATTCTCAACCCTTAGAGATGGACTAAGATAAACTACTTCCAAAGCATATCTATCAACTAAATCTTTAGATATAAAAGAGTGTGATGCACCAGTGTCAAAAAGTATGAAAATGAAAGTATCTCTAAATAGGATTGTACCTTCCATTACTTGCTTTCCCTTCCTCTGGCTTGGACCTGGATCTCCCTCCATGACATGAAGCCTAGCTACTTGCTTCTTCTTCGTGAGTTACGGACAATTGTTCCTTAGATGACCAATTTGGTGACACTCATAGCACTCCCTTTGAGGACAAACATTAGCAAAATGCCCTTTTTCTCCACACTTATAGCATTCCACCCCACCTTTATCCTGCTTTTGTGAGCCTGAAGCTTGTCCTTTCTTTTGCTTCTTCTGAGAATTCTGCTTCTTCTTAGGGAGAAATGGAGCTTTCCTCTTAGGTGCATCATCTCTCTCACGATACAAATCTTCATACCTCAAAGCCAAATCAACAATCTCATCAAAAGTTGAGCGAAGTTGAGTCAAAAGTTGTTCCCTCAGCTTCCTACGGAGACCATCCACAAATTTCTAGTTCTTTTTGAACTGGGTGTTGATCAAGTCTGCACCATACTTAGAGAGGGAATTGAAGGTATCGACGTACTCCTGAACTGACATATCCCTTTGCTTAATCTCAATAAATATACGAGTATGGATGGCCTTCTCTTCCTCTGGAATGAACCTCTGCTTAAATTGCTCCTTAAACCTTTCCTATGTGAGCTCCTCATCTCCCCTCTCAGCATTAACAATATCAAACCAATCAGAGGCATTGCCTTGGAGGAAGCTAGAAGCAATCTCGACCTTTTGACGGTCAGTCACGCCTATATGCCCAAAAAAAACGCTCACATGTCTTAAGACAGGCCTGAACTTCAACAACACCTTCTTTCCCAAGGAAAGGATTCCCTCCAAGGCTCGTAAAGTCCTTACACATACGAGTGAAATCAGCTCTAGAAGCAGCATTAGGAGCGGGTGCGGCTTGTGGCATGTTACGCATCAACTCCAACCACTGCCCCATCGTCAAATGGGGAGGTCTTCCAGCCATATTACTCACTACTCTTGTAACACCCCACCTCCGCCAATGCCACTCTTGCAAGGACATTAGCTTTGGAGGGGCGTTAAACAAGGTAAACATGCATGCAGATATCACAAGACAGAACATATAAGTAAAACAGAGTAGTAAAGCAGCGGATAAAACTTAGCATTTCAAAACCATAGTCATGTTACAACAAAGTACTTGGTCATTATTTTCCAACAACAAAGTCTAGATAAAAGCATAAACTGAAAAACTGAAATACATAAAGTACTATCCCCAAAATAAAGTGATAAACCATAGCTAGCTCAATGTCCAAAACCGTACATGAGCAAATCCAGTAAGCAAGCTGTAAAGATCCAAGCTAATCTCCAATGTTCCCATCCTGAGAACCTGAGGGGGGGGAACGGAAGAAAAGAGGCGAAAGAAAACAGGTCAGTCAAAAAGACTGGTAAGCCCTACTACTATCTGTCTATGAACTAGTAAAGTTAACTGGCATGAGAAGCTGAGATGAACATAAGGATAACAACATACTGGCATGATGATTAACTAACAAGATAGATAAAGGTGTCATCGCATAATTAAGGTTAAGTTTTGCACCATGGGTGTACTAGCATTCTAACATGTCAAGTAAAAACAAGGATTGATCCCTTGGCCCAAGCTTGGCCCATCATCATGAGATGACCTAAATTAAGGTCCAACTACACGGTCTAGTCGATCGGCTCCCTATAAGCCTAACTCGTCAAGTGTCGGTGTCATACGGCACAAACATGCAATGTAGTTAAACTGCGCTAGGTACACCCTAGGGTGTATCAAGTCCTAGGGTGTCAACCTCAGACACGAATCAAGTATGCGCAGTCTAGATCTACTAGTACCTGTGCCTGATTCTCCAACTCCGGACTATGTGCACGACCATAGTCCGCCTGGACCTACACCGGCGTACCTACTCAGCCGTCGTTTTGGTCGCTTACATGTCAGCCCAGTAATCGTGCCCCACCCTAGCCTAGTCCTAGGGTCTTATGATACTATCAAGAGGGTTACTGCTGAAAAGGACCACGCAACTAGGGTTTCCTTAACGGGTTAAATGTGGTTAACCCGATCAAAACGTGGATTAAATTGGTTAAGTATACCCAAGGTTCGTGACTTAACACCGATTAACCCATCCAGCCCAAATTGATTAAGTATTAAGTGGACCATGACTTAACCCTAATCAGGAGGCATTAATTAACTTAATGTGCTTTAACCTCTCACATTAGACTTTATTGTGGTTACTAGTTAAGTCGGGCGGGTCCGGGTAGATTTACACCACAACTTGGTCTAACCTTAGGTTCGAGCACAACATGACCAACTTCTCACATTGGGTCCTATTGTTTGTAGCCACTAGTTAAGCCGGGCGGGTCCGGGTAGATTTATGCTACAAACTCAACCCAACCTCGAGTTGGCCACACTCATATTTTCTAAGTGTCATGTCCATTATGTTTCCAAAACATAATTACAAGTTAACTTATCACGTTATGTTATAAAAATCATGTTCATGTCATAATTTTACCCAACCCCAACGTAATCCCATCGTTTACATAATCGCAACAACGCATAAAGGGTAAAATAGGGAACTTGGCATAATCATGACAAAAAGGTGTTGAAGCCACAAGTTTATCATGGTGGCATATGAGATGTACATATGTTCATATACTTGCATATTGCATTGTTAGGCTTCAAAAGCATGCATAAAACCAAACTTAGCATATGAGTGATACATGGTGATAAATGACATGTAGAAGTTGCTAGAAGTTCGCATTTAGCCTCACATGCAAGTTATCATAAGCGATATGATAACTTTCATGTTGCCAAAATGCAACCTTTGATATAAAGCTTGGAGCTTTATGCTCACAACATCAAGTTTAACTTGCATAACATAGCAATATGTGTCATACATAATGATTAAACCAACTTGCATAGCATAATGATTAACCAAACTTGCATATCATAATAATCAACTAAACTTGCATATCATAATGATCAACCAAACTTGCATATCATAATGATCAACCCCAAACTTGCATCATTCATTTAACTTTAGAGTTCAATAAAAAGAAAGTAGAAAAGGGCTTACTACGCTATGAAGACACAAATGAATATTTATTATAAAGATTGAGACGAAGCCCTTATGCAAGTACCAAAATATGAAAGCCCCAATTAAAAAACCCTTGCGCTAAATCAATAAAAATCCTTGCTTTGAAATAGAAATGTTGCAACTTGACTTGAATGCAAACTAAGAACACTCATACAAGTTTGAAAGCACTTGTATGAACTCACAATCTCTCATAGAAATAGGCTTACGAATTTTAGCATGAGAGTGGAGGCCATGAGAGGAACAAATTTGACATAGTTTAGTTGTAGGATTGAATAATGGTGATTTAGGCTAGGTTTAGGGGTCTTTTTATAGAGGATTAGGATAGTATTAGCCATAGGATTAATCCTAGATTCAATCCAAGCCATCAAAGCATGTCTTGGGGAAGAAGTCAAGTGTAGGAACCATCTAGGGCCTTTAGATTAAAGCTGAACCATGAGAACCATTCAAATGCAAAATCTGCATTTGAGCGAATCGGCCCACGGGTTGACAGCCAAACACCCTGGATTAACCCCTAGTCGACCCAGCGAGCTCGGGTCGACCTCAAAAATCGGCCGGTTCGGTTATTCCCCTCTCCCAATTCGCTGTTTTGAACATTTTTGCATATTTATTTATTTAATTTTCAATTATATATATATATATCAATATATATATATTTCTCTGCGCAACCCATTTCTCTTAATTAAGTGTACTTTAATTTGTGAATTTTTATGTTCAAATTACGGGGTGTTACAACTCCCCATATAGTGAGAAATATTACTAAGCTGAAATTAAAACAATACTCACACTAGAACGCTAAAAGATTGGAGTTTGGTTCAGGTATGTACAACTATTATTATATGATGGAAGTGATACTATAAAATATACAGACATGTATGATGTTTCTACTGTCTTGTGCTAATTCATGTTCTAAATATATTTTGTACTATGTCAAACCTGGGTTCTAATACCAAAGATGTGACGTCCGTCCCCTAGACCCATGCTAACCAAGAGCAACACTAAGTATTATTGTCAGAAAGCACGGAGAATGGGACCCGATAGGGCAAAATGTTGTACTCTTTCCTTTGAACGAACACTGGCATGAGAATTTAAATCTTCTCAACTTACCTCTGTGCTCCGTTTAAGTTCAAAGCAATGGTACAAGAAAATTCCCTAAGTTACATAGTACAAAATATAATATAATCAAGCGCAGCACAATGACAATACCATAATACATAACACATATCATAATAGAGATGTCTAAAATACATAGTCCATAATACATAATATCACTTCCTAAAATACATAATAGTGTACATACCATAATACTATTAGCTACTAATAGTCAGAAGCTGCATAGTCCAAAACCCCCAAAACATGGAAAAAGATAAGAGTGATGCTGCAGTCCACGCAAACCTAACCTATTAACAATCCTCAGCCTGTCCCGAGGATTGTTTTAACAAAACAAATCACACGGGTCATACTATGTCTAGCATGACTGAAATAAGTATCTATGGACGTTAAATAATTTAACAAAGAAGTAAAGGTGCCACATGTATAAGTCAACATGAGGCGTATGATTGTTACAATATTTGAACAATTTAGCATAATCATCGCATTGAATAAGCCATAATCTCAGGCATCGATATTGTATGTAACTCAATACAATACCCAAAAAATTGTCATATGTAAAGAAATATGATAATATAAAAAGTACACACATAGATTAAAAGGTATAGGTATTGTATGTAACCCAATACAATACCAAAACAATTATCATATGTAAAGCAATATGATAATATAAGAAGCAAGATAAAAAGGTATCGGTATTATATGTAACCCATTACAATACCAAAACAATTATCATATATAAAGCAATATGATAATATAATAATTTAACGTTGGTTAAAATATTGGTTTCCAAATTAACTTGGGTAATACCCAACATTATTCAAATAATAAGAAGGTAAAGAATTTTGGGAACTATGGGATAAATATAACATGACTCATAACATATACCAAATAACAGACGCTAGTATTGTAAAATCGTAGTGGTAGAGCTCTAGCGCGCGCGGAGACATCAGCACCGTAACTTACTCATAACGCCATAACAACACCTGGCGATCAACCCAGGATAACCAAGACGGTCTAAGGCGAAGGCCGTATGCTACCCGTTCACGGTACTACACGTGGGACCCCTACGCCTCCATCTGTTGTAGTCCATGACCCGCCGATCGGGAATCTCGATCAAAGCCACAAAATTGCCCAATATAGCAGGCCCTTTGACCTTTGGTGGTAGATGGGCGAAATTTAAAACCACCGGGATTCAGGTAGGGAACCTGAATCAGGTTGACCAAGATGGAGTTTTGACTTATTGGTATAACAAAGTTCAATCTATCCCAATCCCAAAATCAAAAGTATTTTAAATATATTATTTTGTAAATTCATGCCAAAAAAATTCATAGTGTTTATAACACCAAAACACTATATAAAATCAATCATGAAAACATTCATAAAAGTAAGTTTCATAAAATCCAGTACACTTTCCAAAAAAATTAACACATGTCCATAGATTGTTTGTCTTCCGTTTCACTCTAGTACACAAGTACCCAATAATACTTATGTACTAAAATGAAACATAAGCATTGTTTGGTATGTTAAACTTAATTGAGATTAACAAGGTTATTCGTCCATTTAATCTATATATAATACTATTATTTTCGCTCATATTAAAAAAATTACTTCCAAAAAAAATTCTTTTTTGGTCCTGGGTCAGTCTACTGGGCTGCCTGGCGCAGCCCAACCAAGACTACCCTGAAAGGCACAGGCCGGCCTACCCAGGGCTAGCCCGGCTGGGCGGGTGCCCAAGCCAGGTGGGTGCCTAGGCCATCCCAAGCCGACCTAACTTGGGCACCCAAGCCGGCCCAAGCTAGGCTGCTTGGGCAGCCCTCCTGGGCTGCCAGGCTAGCCCAGGTCGGGCCGTTGGGCAGCCCTCCTGGGCTATCAAGCAGGCCTTGGACGGGCCGCCAGGGCAGCCCGTTCTGGGCTGTCTAGGTAGTCCATGTGGGCTACCTTGCAGCCCATTTTGGGTTGCAGATGCAGCCTAGGACTGGACTGCTGCTGCAGCTCTTCGAGCTGCAGCTCCTCCCCCCTCTGGAAAAAAAAATTCAACTTTTTTCATAAAACTAACAAAAATATTTTTTTTCAATGATCATCAAATTGTATTCCTATGAGACAATCTTACATACACCTTGCATGCATCAAAATTTGCATGTATGCAACATGTATGAGACAATCATACATTTATCTTGCATGCAATAAGATTGAATGCATGCAACAAATTTGAATGTACAATTCCTCAACTCAAACTACTACAACAACATCTTTTCGTATCTAATTTTAATTTCTAGGAATTCATAAAATAAATCAAATTTACGGGGAAGGAGCAAACATGCATTATGCCCATATCAAACAACATTTGTTCAACTTTTACCAACATTTTGAATATAATAATTTCGATTCAATTTAAGTTACTAATACCCCAAACACTAAAATATGGCACAGGGAAGAAGCTATGCAATAATTGTACGCATAGATCTCACCCTTTTGATTACATGAAAACCCAAAATATTAAAAAGGGCAAAACTTCACTCACCTTCAACTCCAAAAAGCAATCCTCAAGCTCAACAACCGCTAGTTTTGATTGCTTCTAAGCCCCTTTTCAATAATCAACAGAAAATCAAAAGCCTAAATAACAATTCATGGAAGAACAAAAGAAGAGGATAAGGTAGGATTGATTTAGGGATACTTACACGAAGAATTGGGAATCTTACTTCAACCTTTGATTGCAAATTTCTAATCTTTATTTTGATTGGGATAAGAGGATTTGATTTTTTTTCTTTGTGTTTGCTCTGGAGTTTTCGTTGTCTGGTTTGAGGAAAAATTATACGGTGTTTCTTTTTTGCTGAAGGAAGGAATGTTATTTTATTGTAAAATCCTTCTCTAGATCCTTCCTAATAAAAATCTCCCTTTTTCCTCTTTCTTTTTATTTTTCTTTTTATTTCTCTTATGCAACATATTGATTGTTGTTTGTCCTATTGTAGATATTTTTCTTTCCTCCTTCTTTAATTTGTTTCTAGAGTTCTCATCAAAATCTCTTTATAAAATGCATACTTATTTTTATTTTGTTTATATTTTTTTCTTTTAAATTAGTATAAAATTTCTTTCTTCCCCCCTCTTTTTTTTTCAAATGCACTCTAGAAAACTAAAACACACAAAAAACGTGTGTTGTTTAAATTTCGCATACATAAAGGCAAAACTTCTTTATGTAATCATAAAAAAATCTTTTAAAATTGTTATTTAATCAAAAGTAATAAACTTCATCATTGTTACAATAAAACATGCAACCTTTTACATCAATTACATGCACAAAATAATTCATAAAACATGTATTTTCCTCTCATCCCAAAATATATGTTTCGCTTTTATTTATTTATTTATTCGTTATTATTACTTTTTTTAAATTACCAAATCAATTAGTTGATTCCCAATTCAATATCCCTAAGAAAAATGGGTTGTTAGAACCTGGATTGAATATATATTCGAAAACCATTCCGTTTAGCAAGTACGAATATGTTAAAGATGTTGATTCGAGATTGAGCTATTGGAGACCATTGATCTTCATAATCGGAAGGATTACTTAAAATCTCTGACTTGCAAGCAGAGATAAACTATGATTCTGTTGTGGCTAGAAATATACGGGTTCGCAAGGACTTCTTGCTATTGATTCTCAGGGTGAATCCTAGGATGTAGTAGGAGGGTGCCTTCTGTTCATCCTGTTCTTTGGTGATGTGTATGGATGGATGTCTGACAAAGTATTTCCAAAAAAGTGACGTACATTCATTTCTTCAACCATACCAAGAGAGAGGCGAAGAAGGAAATTTCTTTTAGCTAACACATAAAGTATTGTTGTGGATGTCAATTAGTGATTTTGATGGATCTGACGATGTGGCATTCAAAGTGAATGTGATGTGCTGATTTTAAAAAGTTAAACGTATCCTCAAGCCTCATCAACCGAGAAATGGTTAAAATCGATTAGGCAGCATGGATATGTGGGTCGCACCCATTAGGGTATACCATTACCTGATCTGGTGAAATTAAATGCCTTCGATTGTCCCTTTTATTTTGTATGTTTTCGGCTGTTGGCTGGCCCCTAACCGTGGTGATGATATATTCGGTACTCTCAAGCGAAGTGAGGGGGCTGTCATGTTTAGCCTGGGTTGCAAGATGTTCTTGTTGAACCCCCAATGTATTCATCTCCATAGGTACATTGTCAGAAAGGTAGTTTCCCATACCTTGCTATGGAAATCCATTCTCCAATAAGAGCCCTTGGTTTTAATTGTATACTATGTATGTAGAGCGTGGGATGCAGGCATTCTACTAGATTGCTATATACTTGTATTACATCACTATAATAATATCAAAATTATATTGATTTCAAAATTCTTTCTAATAACTATTTGTGTTTTCGATACTCGAGTTTTGGCAAGTGGTACAGGATTTGTGTATTATTGTTGGAATTCAGGCGTCGAATCCTCAGGTCATTACAGTATCAAAGCTATTGATTTAGTGATAACCTTGGCTCTATGGCGTAACTCAGTAGAGATAGGGTTAGTAATACCCTAGATTGAGTTTGAGTGCATCTATATAAGTGTGCGTATTTGCAATTTGAATATAGAATTATTTTTAAAGTATTTTGTAAAGAGGGCAAATGAAATAATTTTACTCGAATCAAATGATTATAAAAAGGAAAATTCTTTCAAATTCTTGATTTTATTTTTGAAGCTTGTATTGCCTTGATTGGTTGATTTGAATGTTTGATTTTGGAATGAAAAGATTTTTCAAGGAAGAATTGCAAATATGAATGGGAATTTTCAATTTAACTTATGTTAAGTAAATATGAATTATATAAGTAATAATTGGACTTGAATTTTCAAAACAAAATTTAACATAGGTCAGTAAGAGTTTGGCTTAAGTTTGAGAATAAACATACATGTAAGTAAGAAATCTGGATGGAATATTTGGAAATTGGTGGATTGCATGGATGAAATAGATTGGAGTGGATAACCCGAATATTTAAACTCACATTGTATGTGAATATGATAAGAATGATTGTCGATAAAAGTATAATATAATTTGAATGATTATAATAAATTCCATCTAAGTTAAAGACAGGTGCTGAAGATAATTGGATCGAGTTTGGCTATTGAGCAGACTCACTTATTTCCTATCCCTTAATGCATAATAACATAAAAAAGGTACGTCTACGCGAAATATAAATTTTTGGGTTTTTGATTTGGGTTTTGAATTAGATTTTTTCTTTTTCCGACCGTGTTGGTTGATGTATATATATATATATATATATATATATATATATTATTCCTGCAATATTGCATATATCCCTCCATACATGGGAAACTTTGCCAAAATTATTCCAAAATTTACGGTTTTAGAAAAATTTCAAATCTTTTTGGAAATTTTTGTTGATAAAAATAAATTTATTTTTTGATTAAAATTATTTGGATTAATTTTTATTTAAAAAAGTTTAGAAAGTGAGGGTTTTAACTAAAATAGATTTTTGAAAGATATTGGGTTGCAGCATTCTTGTTACCTTGGTAATTTCGAGGATGAAATTATTTTAAGGGGAAAGGAATGTAACAACCCAGATTTTATCGCTTAATTTAATATTTTAAAATTTGTTTAAAATGTCAATTTGGATTTTAAATGGTTTGAATTTAATAATTTTTGATATTATAATAGTTTAAATAATAAAATGAAAATATAATTTTGAAATAATTGAAATTGGCTTAATTTGCATTGTACGATTTGGTAATATAAGGAAATTATTTAAGTTTATATTTAATTTTATTAAATGATTTTGACTATAAACAATATTTGAACTTTTAATTTATAATTTAATTATAAAACGAACTACAGTGGCGCGGTAGTTTATAATATAACGTTTTGAACTTTAATTGGATGTACAAGATCCAATTTAAGTCAGATATCTTCGAAATAAGAACTGTCCGAATCTATTTCATAATAAATTTCTAATAAAGCAGAAAAATCGAGTTTGCATATTAGAAATTTTGTTTTATGTCCAAATCAAATTTTCAAATAGTCGCTATGGAATTCATTTATATAATATTTTATTATATTAAAAAAAGGACTTTTATTTTATTGAATATCGTTTTGGTTCTGGATTCAACCCAGAGTATTTTATTTTGAAAATATATGAAATTCTGCTAGGGTACATCCAATTATAATATTTTAATATTATTATAATGGGGTATTTTAAAATTGGTTTATTTTGTTTTAGATTGGACCCTTAAAAAGAGACTTTATTCAAACGACCTCTGTTTTCAACGAAAGAAATTTTGTTAAGGCTAAAATAGCTAATTATTGTAAGATTTTCAGTATCACTTCAATTGGATTTATTTTACAATCGTACGCGGTATAAACGCTTACTATTTAACCGGTTGAAATTACAACAATATTTTCACAAACGATCTCGGAATTCGACGGAACCAGTTCTATCGTGTCTGAAATATTTAATTATTGCATGTTTTTCGAATTTCGTTTTAAAACGAAGCTCCTATGTTCTCCTACGGACCAAAAACGCTGAGCGTTACATACTAAAAATATCGTTGGTCATTTTATGATAAAAATCTTAGGTCATCTCAACGAAAAATTGTTTCGTCACTTCTAATTAAAAACTTCTGACTTCTGATCGTTTCAACATATGCAAACTGAAAATTCTGTCTTTTCATATGCGCCTTCCCACGTTACTATGGAAATTTGGTTTTGATTATTTATATCCATGTCCCATGTTACTGTGACTATTACTTTCATCCCACGTGTTATTGCTACCTCCCCACATGATACTGTCAAAATTCCTTCTGATCACCCGTGTGGCAACTGGCTTCTTCCCATGTTACTTTTGAATATGTATATATCCATTCTTCATCGTTGGTTCCGAGAACAAAAACCCAATGGTAGAGAAACCTTCCCACTTCTCTTCTACTAATCCTATAAACCTTACATACAATTAGAAAACTCTTAACTACAAAACCGTTCAGTTCATCGAGTGTTATCATCTATACGGTTATGATCGAATTTATCGCATCATTGTGGCCAGAGAAGAGCTCAAAAACCGCGGCGGTTTCAGGATTATTGTTGGTGAACTAAGGAGCTTGGCTTGATGGCGTTTTAGGCGACGGTAGAGGAGGTCGGGCCACATGTTTTGGTGGCGGTGGATGGCAGTTCGGCTATTGAATACTGGAGTTCAACGTGGACTGGGGGTCTGTAGCTTATAGCAGTTGGACTTGCTTTGAAATAATGTAGAGATGGAAGAAGGACGTGAGGGCGGTGGCAAGTGTAAGAGCTCTGAAGGCGCAACATTGAAGTAAAAGGGATCGTTTTTGTGTATGTTGAAGTTGAGTTCAAATATTGCGTGAGGGAAGTTCAAGAATCTGGGGAAAAGTAGGGTAGGGAGGAATAAGATGCGGATAAATAATGCGTTAGCCTTAATCATGTGTTTTTAAATTGAAAACAGTGTAAGGAGGAGCAATGGTTTGTTTTGGAAAATCAATGGAGGGGTTAGTGCATCACACTACGCCATAGATTGCACACTGCAATACCGAAGAAGTGATGCAGTAAGTGCCAAAAAGTATTTCTATATGAAAAAAATGATCAGTGGCAATACTTTCTCAGGGTTTCCTTTTGTCGCATTGTCTTAGAGTCAAACGCAACACCTTTGCGACCCTATAGTAACATCAGTACAGGTGTTGCCACGAGTACCACTAGAACATAATACCCTTTCACAACTGCCAAAAACAATTATAATATGTCTAGTACAGCTGGCAATCGTACTAAAGTCAACTTTTTTTACAACTGTTTCTAGCAGTTGTTAAATATTTTTTACAACTGCTAAAAGTAATTACACCTCAACTGCTATTAATCAAAGATTTCATAATATTATAATAAATATTATTATAACACAGTATTTTATTTCAATGTTTCAAATTGTACAAATTTTTTGACTCCACTATTGTATATTCACTCGTATATTACAAATTCATTCATATTTACATACATTCCTCACTACATTGTCACTCGATTCACTCATATACAGACTCACACATATAACCATAAGTAAGGAAAAATACACAAAAATGATTATATAAACTACTACCTTTATTTTTTTCCTTATGATGATTTTCTCGCAAAGTATGCGCAACTACCTTATGAGCGTGTTTTCCTCTTCCATAATGTTGTGTATCAACGCTGCCACCTTTGCCTCCTTTTAGTTTTGCTCCCAAGTTAGACGCTTAATATACCAACATAGCATTATACAAAGGCTTCAAATCTTCTTCTGCCACAAAACAACAAACCATATATTAAACCAATGATTTAATAGAAGATACCATGAAATGACAATATATAACATGGGTACGGTCATTCGTTACTTTAGCTCTTACCTATCAATTGTGTTTCCAAGAGCAACTCCCCTTTTATCTTAGTTAACTGAACAATTAAGGCTTCTACCTACCAAAATTAAGTGAAATTTTTAATAAAGCAAGACCATTAAATATCAATAAGACCAACTGTGTTATCTATAAAAAACTTAACAAATAAAATTAAACCTTAATCTCTGGGCTTGAGCAGTATCTCCATCTGTTTGGGCATTATTTTCCAGTTTGGAATCCCAATAATGAATTAACAATCTACACAAGTATAAATAACCATTGGCATTAATCAAGTCAACAATAAGTTTGGTAGTACTAAAAAGATAACAAGATAGAAATAGAAGCATAATTATAGATAACACAATAACTTGTAATAGAAAATAGAAACAGAAGCACGAAACACCAAGTTGAAAACTCGGTACGAAGCCATGATGTTAAAGTGTTATTATTATCTTGTCTTTTGTATATTGCAGTTGATATCCAGGTATTATAATCAGCTTGAAATAAAGGATGGTTTAAATTCCATGATCAGACAATATTAAAAAAGAAATAGGAAAGTCAAAGTGAAACACAAAATACCTTCATAGCATTAACAAGGTATTAGAAGAGAACAAAAATCCAAATGGTTAAAACAACAAGCCAGGCTATTGCTTTCCAAAGAGTCACCTCGGGAATTTCCTCTTCTTCAGAATCTTCATCGTGTGAAACATCATCCTGAGAAAACATAATCTTCATCATTGAGTTCAATAAATATCTAGTATGCACCATGAAGTAATTTTTTTTATCAAAAATTGAGGTATTCACAGTTAAGCATAGTAATGTCTTGAAAATGTCATATTATGACAGAATCTTAAAGGCCTGGCCGGGAAATAAATGAGAAAATAGTAATATCTGGTTAGCTTGTGACTTATTAACAAGCATAATTATTTTTTGCAGCTTCAATCTCTTTGATACGAAATTAGAGTTTCAATGAAACGTCTAAAATATGTAATACAATATGAAATATCGAGATATGATCACCATATGCAATGTGAGATTTGAAATCCTTTGTAATTAACTTTTAAGCAGAAGAAATATATATAACACTGAAGAAAATATCATTGTAATAACCCGGAAATTACGAGCCAATTTAAAATTTTTAAATTGATTATTTCAGAGGAATTTGAACCATTGAAATAGAATATTTCAATAAAATAGTGAATTAGAAATAGTGAGTCAGTTTGAAAATTTGAATTCAAACTTTGACTAACTGTGCAGGGTGGAAAATATATCGGATTTTAGCGAAACCAAAAATATTTAAATCTGTTAGTCAATACCTTTCTAACGAATCTGAAAAATCGAAGTTTCACAACGGGAATCAAAAGTTATGGCCGAATGAATTTTCAGAACAGTCGGTATAGAGAATATATAGCCCTGAAAAATTGATATTTTTCATACGACCTCGGAATTCGACGAAACCACTTTTGTTGGGTCCGGGATGTCAAACTATTGCTAGGTTTCAAATTTCATAATTTTTGTAGCTAGTATGTGAGCGTAGCAAAAGAAAATGTGTTTGGTCGATTTTTGTTAAATTGGATCGACCAGAAAATGCCTATTTTTCAAACGACCTCAGAATTCGACGAAACTAGTTTTGTTGGGACCGTAGCGTCAAAACATAGCTAGATTTATTTTTCTGGAATTTTTTGAATCAGTTTGTGGCCCTGGCAAATTGAAATGTGCGTTCAGAGTTAAAAATTAAATGTTTTATACTTTAATTTGAAAAATAACTGACTGTAACAGTCGAATTGGCCTACGAAACATATCTCATTGTGTCCGGAATGGGGGTATTTAGCTAGGGGCGACAGTCGTTTGGCTTAAAAAGGAGTTCGTTTGAGAAAACACTATTTAAAAATTTAATATAGTCCTCGGCCAATCATATTTCTCCATTCATAAATAAAAAAAAAATATCAGAACCCCCCCCCCCCCCCCGACCCCGACTTCGACGGCGGAAACCCTTTTTCCCCTTCCCTGGCGATTTCCGATCGCCGCAGCTCGAAATAGCTCCTCCCCCAGTTCAACTTTTTGTAGTTCTCCCTCCCCTCTTCAAATCCATATAAGGAACTCCCCCTATCGTCGCCTCTACGTCGAGATATCCCCTTCCAAACTTCCGACCTTCAAACCGCCGCCGCCGCCGATCTGCACCACCGAACCCCACCAAACCGTCGCGCGCCTGTAGCCCTCTCGAAGCTCTTCCACGTCCAACTTCCTGATCGTCCCCTCGTGCCCTGGTTCTCGCGAAAACCGCAAACCTAGTTTTGAAGCTTTCTAAAAGTGAGTTTTTCTTTGATCTTTACACTTTGAAAAATCATATCTTTTTGGTGTGTTGACGAAATTCGATGAAACAGGAATCATCGAGACCGCAAGGAAGCCCTCTACCCAATAGAAGAAGCTGCGGATTTTTCTGACATCGTATCGATTTTTGGCGCTCAGAAAACCAAGGTGAGAAATCTAAATTAACGTGAAATTAAATGGAAAATGTCGTGTATAATTTATATAAGCGAAATATAAATTACATACGTGTTGTATACATCATGTACATGCGTAGTGTAAGCTATATAAGCGAAGTATGAATTTTTACATGCATAGAATAATTGATATATGTGTTGAAATGCTAGTGAAATATAGCAAATATATATTATATTATATATATATATACTCCCCTCGTCCACAAACCATGGACGATATTTATTGTGATGAATTGGTGTGAAATATTGGATGAAAAATACGAATGGTTGAATAATTGTTTGTGGTTGATATTGTTTGGTTGTGGTTGAAAAATACCCATTGGTGATTGAAATGAACTGGAAAAATTTGTGGAAATAAAAATAAACATGCCGCCTGCATGCGAATTAGATGCATGAATCCCCATTGTCAAAAACCGCGAGGTTTTAAGGTAGAGCGAGGAGCCGTACTAGGGACGGTGCCGGTTTTAACTACCCTGCCGTTATGCTGCCGAAATTTTGAATAATCTTTGTGTGTTAGAATTCTTTTCATATGTTGAAATTAGTTTCATGCGTTGAAATTAAAATCATATATTGAAACTATGTCCGTGTGTGGAAATATTCATGTGTTGAAAAGTGTTGTGTGAAAATTAAATTCATTTGTGAATGAATGAAGTGTTTAAACAATAAAAATCACATTTTTATTATATATGAAGTAAGAAAAATATTCGCCTTATATAAATAGTTTCAACAATAAAAATCTTATCTTTCTAGTATGAACAACATAAATAAAATGTCCATGTGTGGAAATACTCATTTGTTGAGAAGTGTGTGTGTGGTGGAAAAGTTCATGTGTTGAATAAAAAAGATCGAACAATAAAAATTACATTTTTATTGAAACTATGAAGTGTTGAAACCATCTATTTGTTGAATAAATATTTTGAACGATAAAAATATCATTTTTATCATATGTGTGATATGCTAAAGATATGCGGACGTTGAAATAAATATTTGTGATAGAAATATTATTTTTAACATGCATAGGAACTAAATAAAATAGTCATGTGTTGAAATCTATTTTAGTTCGCCAAAATTATCATCTTTGAAATGTGAAGTGTTAAAAATAGCCACTTGTTCAATTAAACGTGCATGAGTTGAAATATACATTAACTAGCTAATGATATGATTTTAGCCTATGCATGCAACATTAGAACGAATGGTGTTTTTAAACCAAAGCAAATCGAATATGAAATTGAATGGAAAATGATAAATGTTAGAAATTGTATATATGTACATGCATATCTATTGAACAGGTTAAAGCAAAAAGGGGCTAGAGAAGAGAAATAGAATTTTGTGCCCGACAAATAGGTACACATTTACCGCTTTGTTTGGGTGATGATTTTATGAGCCTGTTGGCTAGCCGCTTGGCTTTTTCTTTTTCTTTTTGATATGAGACGCCCGTGTGGCTATTTGGGAATTTTCCCAGACCCTCCCGTACAAAGGAGGTTATGGCGAAATTTTCCAAAATTTAAAGGCGTTAGTGAAATAATTGAAGTGGAAACGATATAGGAATTTTTGAATGAACTATATTTATATAAATATAAATAGAATTAAGACGAAACGTGGCCGTGCAGTTCATATTTTGAAACCGTGATTTCAAACGACTAGTGCGGGAAATCCGACCATTGGATTTTCCCGAAACCTCAACCGTTGGGTTCGCCTTGGAAATATCTTTCCAACGGCACCAACTTTGTGAAGACCCGATGGTTGGATTGTCTGGAATGTTTAATTCAAAATTAGTGAAAAACAGCGCCAGAAACGATTATATTTATATATATATAAATATAATTAAATTAAATCGAATAACGACGCTGCAGTTCGTAAATTGAGATCGTAACTTCAAATGGTTAGTGTGGAAGATCCGACCGTCGGATTTTCCCAAATCTGAAACCGTTGGATTCGTTTTGAAATGACCTTCCTAATGATGTAAAATTTGTGAAGATCCAACGGTTAGATTTTCATATATGTGTAAAACCAAATTGGTGGAAAGCAGCGCCAGTGCATCGACACGACCTGAAACGTCGTTTAATTAAATATGGCCGTTTTAAATTAAATAAAAATGGCGATATATCGTTATAAAGTGCTATAGACGATATAGAGTGGAAATAAACCAATCTTGTGGTGTTTGCTTGATATGTGATTGTTGAATGTATTTGATATGAAAATTATAACTAAATAACTGAAATGTGAATGTTGAATAGTCCAACCATGTGATTAATTGATTTGAAAATCTAAATATACGTGGGTTATTTGAAAAGGCCGAGTTTATCTCATTTCAAATAATCGATCGACGTTGAGAAGTCGAAGAGTCGTAGACGACTGAAGACCGACGATCTCCACATTGGATGGATGGGCGCTACTGATACTCGTGACCGGAGTAGCTACCATGAAGGAATTGAAGTAGTAGCCGTCCAAACATACTGTTGATTGTACGGATATGCGAGGAATTGGTGCCTCCGGTTTCGTTCAGACCCAAAACGGAATTGTAAATGGACTGTGTGTCTGACATTGGATTTTGTTCTGTGTTGATTGATCTCTGTTAAATATATATCTGTTTGGCAGCGGAGAATTTATTCTCTTGCTTAACGCCCTTCTCTGAGACGTACGAGCTCAGAGGTTATGTATTGATAGAAATCAGTCGCATGGAGTGGATTGCCTGTGTGGCACGCCTAAGTGGCATATGATCAAGGCTTCTGTTGCAAAGCAAAGTCTTGTGGTTGACGATCAAAGCATGGTCTGTGTGACGTAGCTTTGTGTATAACGTGAATTCGCGAGCCTCACACCTCGGTATGAGTCAAAAACGGGAGAGTGACTGCAGGGAGAGCACGACGTTTCTTTCTAGCTAAGGTGGTGTCAGTGACCTACCAGTCCTGACATTATATATACTTTTCACCTGTGTGGTTGTTGGAATGCGAGGCGCCTCGAAATAGGTCTGTAAGGACCGGGAAACGTGTGTTCAGGAATTGCCAATCCTCAAAAGTAAGAGAGGACCGGCCCTGAAGATCCAAGGATCATAGTGGGGTCCTGGGACATTTGCTAGAGTGTCTCGAATCGGAGAGGAGCTTGCCCCTTGCCTCGACTCATGAAGGAATCCAATTCCCAATACGAAATATGCGAATGTGATTGTATTACTAGTATGGCGACATAGTAGATGGTAGCTATGCCGCCTAGGATTGATATTTATGATTGAATTGCTTTTGAAACATATATGCACTTGTAATAATATCGAACACCTTTGTTTTATTCGTATGAAGCATCTTTGGCCATTATAAGGTAAAAACTCTATCCTCCGGCTTGCGTTGCATTGTGTGATGGGACCTGAGTCTTATAATGGCTTCATTTTATAAAAAGCATTGCGTTGATTTAATCGTTATTTTATTTCATGCACTAGCACTCATTGGAGTAAACCCGTTCTGCGAAAGTGGCGTGGTCCTTTGATTTGCTTTATTATTGTTATTAATAAGTTGAATAGATTTCTCATACCAGTCTCATGACTGACTCGTAGTTTGTTTCACCTTGCAAACTCGGGTGCCCTCATTTTCACACGGGCAGCCTAGTTACAGGTTTCTGACGAATCTTTTGGCTCATGGCGAGGCTTGACTACACCGTGCTGACTTGGATATTCTCCGCCATTATTGTATCTATATTATGATTCCGCCACTGGCGATGTAGACTGATATTCCTTTTGTGTACTCTTTATGTATGATTCCGCCTCAGGCGATGGTGACTGATTATGTATCATTATGCACTAAGTTGTATCCTGTACTGTGCTTCTCTGATGTGATGATATCTATATGATTCCGCTGTCATATGTGTGTAAATTATTCTATTTTTCTGTTTATGCTATTATCTGTGATCTGCTAATGATGATTAATGTGTTATATTCCAATGATTATCCTTAACACCGTGTCACGGGGTTTTGGGATCGTCACAATCATGGTATTGAAGAACATATCAATTAATTTAAGATTGTCCTCATAAAACAAAATTTTATTGAATTAGCTTATACTACAATGATAAACTTCATAATAGTATCAATATCTATACTGTTGTATCAATTGCTTACATTATCAATTAGGTTATAGAGGTTGGTGTGACTCTTCAAATGAAAAATCAGATAACTTGCACAAGCAACAAGCATTACACAGTTGCTGAATCTTGAAAGAGCAACCTCTAATTTCCCATATTGAACCTCAGAATGTGTAAAATGAAGAACCATTGGAAACATTAATCCCATTACAGCCATCAACAATAGCCCCGAATTAACAACAGTTGTTGCCTGTAACAAATCAATCTCATTTCTCATCAGTTTACACTTCATGAAAGTTAATTACTTCTATAATAATAGAAGTTCAGAACTATCAAAATCAGAACCTACTTTTTACTGATTAATATAAAAGCATTCCTTAGATTTCAATACTTGTAGAAGGCCATGAATCTTATATTTTCCAAGCAGAACTGCACAAGCCTAACTTACCAAGCAGTATGTACAATATAATATATCGTAACTGCATTCAATTTTCCAATGACTCGTAAATGTGAATGAAAAACCTCATCTAGCACCATACGGCTCTCCCTTACCCACATCATAAGTGTATATACCACTTTTACCACTTCCGTCGCCAAGCTCGTCACCTCCAAAATTGCCAAAATACCCACTGCCACTTCCTTGATCGAATTAAGCACCGTTTTCATAGGAAGGAGGAAGGGAAGGGCCAGGATTGTAATCGTAGAAGTAATACGGATCGTGAGGGAATTAGGGCTCGGGAAGAGGAGGTGGTGGTGGAGCGGTGTAATTAGGGTAAGGGTTTGGAGGGCAATTTGGGTATTCAGACTAACATGTTGGTACGGAGAGTTCTATGGCGGTGCGGAGGTGAAAGGGGGATGGATCGGATTTGGAATTGGGTTTGGGGTAGGATTGAAATCGATTGGATTAGGGTTAGGGCTCAGAGCAAGAGGATAGGGCTGATGGGGGTAGTACTGAGAGGCGTAGCCATTGTTGCCTTCCTGCATGATGATTTGAGTTAGAGGCGGAAGAGAGAAGATGACGCAAAATCAGAAAATTGCCAGGGAAGGAGGCGATTAGCAGTCATGAATCCGAGGATTTGTTTCTAGAAAATTATTTTGAATTGGGAAATTGGCAGGGAAGATGGCATGAATTACGTTTAAGCGGGAAAATGAAAATTTGGGGCAAAGAAGGTGAGGCGGTGAAGGAAAATCATATTGACACAGATTGGTAACATAGGGAGTTAGATTAGAGTCACGTGGATTACAAACTTTATTAATTTTTTAATTTGAATATATCTATGGTTACTGCATCACATGTTGATATCTATGCTAACACATTGAAATATGCATTGCAATAGGCAAAAAACAGCATAGCAATGGCAACATTGTAGCTAGCAACACCATGGATTTTCGTTGCAGTAGGCCATCTATGGCATAGTGTCATTTAGTGGTGGAGTTAAGTTTTGTTATGGCAGTGAAGCTTTAGGGGGATGGGGGTAAGTGGATGTACAGTGGGGTAGTCACGGGTTTGCCTGGCCACAGGTTTTCTAACGAAGTCGCAATCCGGAGAACGGGGGAGGGGGTAGGCGTACTAATGGTGATAAGGAGATAAGGCTTTGGAACCGATAGTGATTTGTGATCTTGGGGTCAGGTTTCGTAAGTAAGAGGAGGGAGCGTTGTGGTTAGAAGTTACGACCAAGGCTGTCTACAGGGAGGAGTCACGTATACTTAAATTGGAAGAAGAAGCATTTTGGTGTGGGCTAAAGATTGTTGCTTGGGCTTTGGGTATTTCGCATTTTATAAAAAAAAGTTTTGAATGGCCTAGATGAGAATGCATGCATGGGAAAAAACAGCTTGCATGGAAACATGGTTAAGAGATAGAGTGGTAGCAGTAACAAATCCGGTTAAAGGGAATCGATCACGTCCGTTAACGATAATAAAACAAGATTGACTAATCATGTGGTAACGGTTATATTAAGGTAATTAAATTTAGAAAAATAATATATTCATTGTTTCAAGCTAATATTGAAATAACGATAACATGTTTGTATGCTGTCAGAATAACGCAAAACTAGTCACGTTGGAATCGCATCGACAGAGGCGACGTATACGAACTCGATTGGAATTAATTGGAGATAGCTAGAGTTTTATATAATTTCAAACGTATGGTTGGAATTATATAAATCAATGCCGAATCGTCAATTGAAAACAAATTGGTGGGTTAATTCTCACACTTCTGGAATGCTATGATGTGTTGAATTCATATTATTAATATTTATCCTTAATAAGTATAAATTGGTTGCATGGATGCTGTGGATGATTTTTATTTGTTTATTGGTTGTTTCATATTATTAATTATGAATTATTTATTCAAATTTGTATTATTCTATCCTGTTTAGATGGATGTTGATTGTGGGATCTAATGGTTGTGTTTTAATTAATATGCAGTATTGATTAAGCATTTGGCAGTAGATGGTCTAAATCCATCATTTTGAGACGTTAATTGGCCGTCAGGCAAAGTGACGTATTTTAAGTTATAAAATTTATTTTTATAACTTGTTCGAAGTTTTAAATTTTATTTTAGTTATTTAAATAGAGAGTTTTAATAAACTGGTATTTACGACTTTGTTTTATATAGAAAAGTAAAATGATTTATATAGTAACATCTTATGTTTAAATACATAAGGAAGTCAGATATTAACAAGGAAGTTGATAATCTGAGATAATCATTTCCAGGGGAAACGATTAAGTGAGATTTTATTATTTTGACTTAATGATTGTTTACAAAAGCTAATAAATCTTAAATTTAACTATTTAAAGATTATTATTGAATAGTTTATTATTTATAAAATAATTTTTTGTCTTAATTATATTAACTAAAATATTGTTAGTTAATAATGAAGTAATATACTTCAGATGATGAAAAAAGGGCTTGAGAAATGAAATCAAGTTATATAAGACTAATAAGGAAATTTTTAAGCTCAAAGTTTGGTGATTGGAAAAGGAGTTTACTTAATTAAAAAAGTTAAGTAAATATGGATATGATTTAAAGGGATTTTTCCAACATAATAAATGATGTATAAAAACATGTTTAAAATGGAAATATTTATCGACTTGATTAAAGAAGAAAATAAAAGGGTTTTGGTTATAAAATCCAACTATTATTTTAAAGATGTTAAAATAGTTTTTGGATAAAGTATTAGTAAAGGAATCCAAGTTATGAATAGAATAGGATAAAGAAGTTTTGAAGCAAAAAGGTTAATATTTTAGAAAATGATTTACTTAATAAATATATTAAGTAAAATGGTTATAAACGAATGAGATTTTCAAAAGAAAGGATATGATTTATAAAATCATGGTTTAAATAAAATAGAAATAAGATCAGATTAATATTATAAGTAATATGAGTTTTGAATTACGAATTTTTGTCTATCTCAAGATAAGAATGTGGTCGATCAAAGTTTGAGAGGTAATTAGAATACCCCAACTTGAACGGCTTCGCTATTATCATGGGTTGATATCAGTTTGTAATAGGTAAAGATGCTTTGTTGGTTCATTACTTCCGTTAGAGATATATTGTAACTTATTTGCAAGGTATTGACATGAAAATTTAACTATTGGTTTTAAATAAACAATGAATAAATTAACATCGTTTTTGCCAACTTGAAATGTGATAAGGTTTATACCATTTCCGGGTAAAGGGAAGTAATAGAGTTGAAATATCATAAGTAGTTAGAAATGGAAGGGTTATATTAATTTAGAAATAGAAATAATTATTTGGGATTTAAGTTGATTTCCATAAAATCTTCAAGTGGAAGTGAAATAAAAGCTCTTGAGTTTTAATAAGAAAGCATGTGTCATTTAAAACCGTTTTTGCCGCATAAGAATTGGTAATTGGGTTATATTAGTGAGTTACTGATATATTTATATATCGACATTTCCAAAGTTAAGTAAATAAATGGTTCACCAAAATATAGAAACATTTTCTGAGTTAAGGGAGAATAAAGCGGAGTGAAAATAAAGGGGATGTATTGTTCCCGAATGACGAAACAAAGGACGAGTTGTCTATATGTAAATGGGGTTGACTTTAAATCTATGAAATGGTTTTCAAGGATTTGATAAAGAGTCTTAATGAATGATTTTTATAATAAGGGCCTGAGCTGCCAAGGTACTTAATAGTACTGCTGTGAGTTGATAGTTAAAAACCCGATTATCAACGAAATATTTTATTGGACCTTTTGACGTGCTATTTCGAAGAGTCCGGGATGGGAACTAGACCTAAAACCACTTCGAATCAATGTTGCGTATGAAACTAACTTGAAGGGATAAAGATGTAGCAATTGAATCTTCATAAAGCAGAAGAACTGCTTATAATCTCTGGTTAGCTCCCAAAGATACATTGTGGTTTTATCGTGATTGGAATCTACGGATTGCAAGGACTTCTCGCTACTGATCCTTGGGTTGATTGCTATATAGGATATGGTAGGAGGGTGCTTTCGGTTATCCTGTTCCTGGATGACTTGTACGGACGAATGTTTGACAGAGTATTTCTTGAAAATTCACGTATGTTGATTTTTACAAATATGCCGAGATTGGTAGCGGAGAAATTCTCTTGCTTAATACCCAGAGTATATTTGTGGATGTCAATTAATGATTTGATGGATCTGACGATGTGGCATTCAAATTGAATATGATGTGACGTTCAAAAAGGTAAAACGTGACCTCAACCCTCACCAACTGTGAAATGGTAAAAATCGGGTAAGCCGCATGGCTAGTTGGGTCATCCCCAAGCAGGGTGTATTATCACATTTAGAGAAATTCAATTTCCTTCTTTAAATATTTCGATGTTGTCCCGTGGTAATGGTGGTTAGCTCCCTTAGGGGGGTGATAGTACATTTGGTACACTCAAGCTAAATGAGTGACCGGTCACGTTTAGCCTGGGGTGCAAGATGTTCTTGTTGTATTCGCTCTAGAGTACACTGATCGAAAATATGGTCCCATACCTTGCCATAATTGGAATCCAATCTCCAATAATTATCATGCGGTTTTTGGTTTTATATTAAATATGTAGAGCTTGAGATGCAAGAGTTCTGCTAGATGGTTATTTATTTGTGGTTTAGTAGACATATTATAATATCACTGGATTTTGATATATCAGAATTGTTTTGGGTTATAGTAAGGTAAAAAACCGTCTTATGTGTGGGCTAGTATTATTATTATCCTTTCTTTCAAAAGAATTTCTAAAGTTAAGCAAGTTGTTTGTTGATGTGAATTTAGCACTGAAAGTATTCCAGATTGATCCAGGTGTTTTTGCTTTGATTCAAAATGTGCTCGGGTTAGACCGAACATATTTTCCAGGTTAGTTTTCGCTTGGAATTTTAGGAGCTGGAAGCAGGAGGCTTCACTGTTAGTTATTTAAGTTGTTCCGCTGTATCTAATACATGTTGTACTCTAATGATTGGTATGTATACAAGATTTTCATTTATGTAAAGATGTATGGTTATATTATATTTTATTCGTTCCTCTATGAGATTCTGATGACCTTCTTCTTTCTTCTATTCTAATATTTCTTTCTTTCTCTCTCATCCTCTAACTTCTTTCTTTTAACCTTCTGCTTTTCTGTATAATTTGGGTTGACTAAGGTAGTTAAATGTCAGCTTAAATTGTATGGAAAAGTGGGACGTTACACAAGTTTAATTTGCTTTAAATGGATATGGGCTACAAATTTCATAAAAGGGACTCTGAAAACTCCACCGGTGATGATCAATGACCAGGATGGTAACACTTTGTCAAATCCTTATTACATCAAGTTCCAAAAACAGGATTGCTTGCTGTTTGTTGTCATCCTAGCTATTATCATATATTAGCTCGAATTTGTTGTCATAGATAGTTGGATGCAACACATCACATGAAATATGGTCAACAGTAGATCAAATCTTTAGTTCATAATCTGTTGCACGTGCCATGCAGTATAGGAGAGACCTACAGAACTGCAGAAAAGAAGTCATGAGCATGAAGGACTACTTAAGCAAAATAAAAAATCAGTGTGATAGATTAAGTGTCGTGGGACATAAAATTAGCTACAGTGAAAAAATTATTTTTTATTACTATTGGATTAGATGAGGAGTATGAGTCTTTGGTCACAGTTATAGCAACGCAACAAGCTATACCTAATTTGCAGTTTGTTCGATCTACTCTACTTGCCAATGAAGGAATAATTGATCAAAGGAGGACTGCACAAGGGGAAATTTCTACAAACTTTGCCACTACCAAAAACAAACAGCCACAAAGGAACAACACCAATATAAACAAACCAAAAAACCAGTATCAAATAGGATATCAAACTCAAAGGGGCTTCCTACCACAAAGAGGACATGGCAGAGGAAGATGGAACAACACTAATAGAGTGAAGTGCTAAATTTATGAAAAATTTGGGCACACAGCTAACAAGTGTTACTTTAGGTACAATACTGATGTTAACAAACCACCACCCAACCAAAACAACATAGGTCAGAGAGGGTCACATGCAAACTTAACACCTTTCAACAATCAAAACAAAAGTAATAGTGGCAAGAACAGGAATCGGAGTACAAACAATGGATACAAAGGCAAGTTCGAAGACCCAAGCTTTGAGGAATGATACTCAAACTCAGGTGCAACCCATCATATCACAAACAATCTTCAGAATTTAAATGTAGGGAATAAGAGCTACACAGGTATGAAATCTTTATACATGGACAATGGTGAAACTGCAAGTATCACTCACATTGGCAAGGGGACCATTACTAGTAAGAGACAACTTAAACTTGACAATCTACTAAGAGTTCCCACCATTAATAAAAACTTATTAAGTGTATCAAAAGTTTCCAATGATAATAATGTGTACTTTGAGTTTCACCCCTAATCTTGTTTAGTTAAAGACTTATTAAGCCAGGAAATATTACTACAGGGTAACCTATATGATGGCCTTTACAAATTGGGCAACATGAAGGCTGGAAACTCTCTGAATAAGGAATTCTGGTGTAATAATGTAGATGCCAGTAGTAATAGTTGTAATGGCAATAATATTCTAAGTATTAGTAGTAATAATAGTAATAATAACGTATTAGAATCATGGCATGTAAGACTGCGTCACCCTAATTTTGATACAGTCAAAACTATTTTAAATAGTAGTTGAATTTCTTTCAAAAGCATACCTGTCAAACACACATGCACACACTTCCAACTTGGAAAAAATCACAAACACCGATTCAACAACTCAGAAACCATATATCATATACCATTAGATCTTGTAGCAACAGACTTATGGGGACCAGCTCCATTAAACTCATATCAAGGACACAAGTATTATCTTTCTTTTGTTGATGCTTACTTAAGATATACATGGATATATATGCTAAAAACAAAGTCAGACACACGCAATGTGGTCACACACTTCATAACATACATAGGAAAGCAAACCAACTATATGTCAAGATTATGCAAACATATGGTAGGGCATAGTTTAAACCACTAACCAATTATTTCATTAAAAAGGAATAAAACATAGGTTGACCTGCCCTTACACATCTGAGCAGAATGGCTTAGTCGAGAGGAAACATATACACATTGTTGACACTGGCCTAACATTGCCCTCTCAAGGGTCTCTGCTAATGAAATCCTGGAGTGAGGCATTTCATACTTCAATGATTCTAATTAACTTATTACCTAAATAAGTGTTAAACAACAAGACACCATATGAAATGCTACATAATGAGAGACCATATTACATATTTTATAATCTTTCGGGTGTCTATGTTTCCCATGTCTAAGAGACCACAATAAGCATAAACTAAGCATGAGATCAAGTCCTTGTACTTTCATTGGGCATGCACAAAATCAAAAAGGATATAAATGTCTGGATAAAAATGGAAGGATTTTTATTTCAAGACATGTAATTTTTGATGAAAATGTCTTTCCCCTTGCAAGAAGACAAGGGATCAGAGAAGAAAACAAGCAAAAACTAATAACAAATGCATCAATTACACCTCTAAGCATAGAGCAACAGACAACTCACAACATCACTGAGCAACAAAGACAAAACATTGCAGACATAAGGTGATTCAAGCAGTGCAGCTAACATTTTGACAAATGGAATTAATCACAATTCAACAAACAAAACCAGTGATGAAGCAAATCATGATGGGGATAAATGCAGAAGTGAATACAGAAGCACTAAAGAAAACAACAGACCAGATACTTCACATACTAACATTGCAACTCAACATCAAGCTCAACAAAACACTGGACATCACATGACCACAAGATCCAAGAGTGGAATTTTTAAACCTAAATTATAAAATATAGCATTCAATGAAACCAAACCAATCAATTTTGCTCAAGCAGTCAAATCAGAAAAATGAAAAAAGGCCATGGACTTAGATTATGAAGCACTAATGAAGAATGGGACTTGGACATTAGTTACACCACCCAATCGTAAAAATGCAATAAGTTGCAGATGGACATACAAGATAAAGAGAAGGCAGATGGATCCATAGATAAGTACAAAGGCAGACAAGTGGCAAAAGGTTATGCACAGCAGTTTGGATTCGACTTCAATGAAACTTTCTCACCAAAAATTAAACCCACTACTATCATATTTATTCTAACCATTGCTCTATGTAAAAGTTGGAACATAAAGTAACTCGATGTTAATAAAGCATTTCTTAATGAGAATTAACAGAAGAGGTCAACTTATATCAACTAGACGGGTATGAGACAAAGGACAGTGAAAAGCGAGTATGCAAGCTACATAAAGCAATATATGGGCTAAAATAGGCATCAAGGTCATGGTATGAGAAACTTAAATCAACCTTATATAATATTTATTGGATTCACTTAGTCAAAATGATAATTCATTGTACATGAAAAAAGGCAAAGAAGGAATAATTTTCATACTTATGTACGTGGATGATATGCTGATAACTAGGGATAACAATCGTGAAATTAAGAGAGTTATACAAATGCTCAATCAAAGTTATGCCATCAAAGATCTGGGTGAACTAGGTTATTTACGTGGAATACAAATTAGTAGAAAAGGCAACAATGAACTATTGTCACAACGGAGTTATATTTCATAAATTCTACACAGAACCAACATGCATCAGGCAAAGCAGCTACCAACCCCATTGATAAGTAACTTACAAATGTCCAAGATTAAAGGAGGAAAAAATTGAAAATCCAAAATAGTACAGAAGCATAATTAGAGCCCTGCAATATGCAGCTATCACATGCCCAGACATATGCTATAGTGTTAACAAACTTAGTCAATACATGCAAAATCCATTATCTAAACACTGAAAGGCAGTTAAACAAGTACTGAGATACTTGCAAGGGACAAAACACAACAGTATCATCTTAAAATTAGGTAAAGAATTGCACTTCAAGGGATCAATGACATAGATTTGGAAAACGGTTTGGATGATAGGAGATCCATCTTAGGTTATTATGTTTACCTAGGGACCAACATCGTCTTATGGTGCACAAAAAAGCAAGTAACTACATCAAGGTCAAGCACAGAAGAGGAATACAGAGCTCTCGCAAGTGCCACTGCAGAAATCGCATGGATTGAATCCTTAATGAAAGAACTAGGTTTGCTTCAAACAAAACACCAGTCATTTGGTGTGATAATAAAAACATTGTATCCTTACCTCTCAACCCCATACAACAGAAACATTTAGAATTTTATCTCCATTTCGTTCGAGAGAGAATATAAGAAGGGAAACTAACTGTTTGTCACATCCTAGCCTATTACCAGAGAGCTGACATTCTTACGAGACCACTATCAACAAAGAATTTTATAAGATTGAGGGAGGAGCTGAGAATTAGTGATGGCGGAGGAAATGGGGAAATGTAGAAACCCTAGGTCGAATTGAGGGAGGAAATTAACACATATGGATAACTTCGCATATTACATACAGGCCCGAATATTTTTTATCTGAAGGTCGAATACATCTGTACCAAAGGCAATGAGCCTTGGGCTTATATTTTTGTATTTTAGGAAAGTATATTATAGTCATTGTTATGTAAGGCTATTTATACATTATATTACCACTTCATATAATTGCATCAAATCATTACAATAATCTACCATTAAGTAAAGATCTATTTCTATTTTCTAATTGCTTTAACTATACAGATATATATGTATGTGTATGTACATGCATACATACACACACATTCTCTGAAGTAGGGTTCTTGTGAGGCCACGAGGGAAGCCTTTTCTGGTAAGCTTTATAATTATTATATTTTTGGTGTAAGTTATAGTTTTCTATAAATATTCTTTTCTGTAAGTTCTTTATGTAGTTTTTCCATCTTACAATTTTTAGTTAGTAATAATTAAAATACTGTAAGATTGGTTTCTCGTTCTTATTTTCCCTTTCTACATCTGATTTGCAGTTTTATATTAATTTTTGGTTAAGTCAAAAGTATGTCTAGATTTGCAATATTGGAATACGTATACGACTGATTTAAGTGACTGATTTGTGCATCTAATCTTATGCGAGTGATAATAATTTTTATTTTGCACGTGTTGTATACGACCAATTTAAGCGACCGATTTATATGTCAAATTTTATGTGACTGATTATAACCCCTTATTTTCCGCCTGTCGGAAAATATGATTCAATTGGAATTATGTAGAAGAAGATTTGATAAGCTAGGGCTAAACTTACATATAATGTAAAATTACAACAAAAATGAAATTTGGACTGAGAATAGGCAAACTTGATAAGATTTGCAAAATGACTGTAGCATAGGTTATGAAGAAAATTGACTATAATACATTTGTATAAACATGATAGATTGTGCAAACATAAAAAATCATAATAAACCAATATGGTTTAGATGGAAAAATAATTATAACATGGGTTATAATAACTGGACAATTAGGTTGAATGAAATCAAACTTAAAAAGATATTAAATTTATTAGTCTAAATTTATGGTTATTCTATGATGGCCTTGTGATTAGACAACTCTATGGTGGCCTTCCGATTCTACGGTAATTCTATGGTGGCCTTATGATTATGCATTCTATGGTTATGGTTGATAAACAAACAAATAGGCTTAATGTAAAAATGAACCGATGTCAAGTTATATGCCTAAGTCTATGGTATGTTTGTGGGGGTCCTGATCAAAGGGGTTATAATCTAAGTAGGTTAGTTGGGGATCCATACCAGTCAACATACCATTTTTATCATATACGGTTTCATACTAGAAGGTGAGGGCACGCACCATGCTGAGCTAGGTAGTAAGATGGTCCAAATAGAGATAGGTGCAGATGTGTTCCGATGGTATTATATGCATGCATTGAATCGACTGGGGAAGATAAGACACTGCAACGCCTATGGTATTGTTATGTGTTTTTACTGATAGTTCAGGCCTTATAAACCTAGGACTCATAGTGGGCATAGGTTATCACTCTATGGTTTAGCAGCCGATCAATAGGTAGTATTAGTAAAATCATCATAATTATATCATGTTCTGTAATCGTGAAAGTGTAGATAATCAAATGACTATGTAATAAAATAAGCAAACGAATAAGATAGAAATTGACCAAATCTTTAATATCAGTACATCATTCCTACATGTTCACCTTGTAGTTGCGCACATACACTTTCCTACATAACACTAGAACTATTATTCTGCCTACTATCTTTATCTGTCAATTGTTGAGATGACCCGAACTTCCCCGTGAAGGAAAGCACGGATTGAATTGAGAACAAGGCACATCGGAACGCAAACAAAAGAACATTTCATTGTTTATTATAACAATTCCATCAGAATACAAGAATATACAGAGTATGAATAAATATTATACAACAGAAAAATATCAGAGATTACAATAAATTACATAGCAGCGGAAAAACAATATAAAACACAACTGAAAGTAATACACGGATACAGAGCTTTCCGAGCATCGTTCCAGCTGTAAATCAGGATCCTGTGAATATAAATCTGCAAAACCAAAACTACTAGCTGCCCGTTTCAAAATAAGGGCACCCAGAGTTTAGGCTAAAACAATAAACTCCAGGTCAGTCATGTGAGTGGTGTAAGAACTAAAACAGTTATTTAAAACTTTACTTTAAAAGAGAGTAATTCAAGGGACCACGCCGTATAACACGGAACGGGTTTCCTCCCAAGAACACTAGTGCATATATCAAAACAGCGCAATGCTTTTTGGAAAAAATGAAGCTATTATAAGACCCAGGTCCCATCACACAATGCAACACAAGCCGGAGGATAGGGTTTTCCCTTATAATAGCCAAACATGCTTGGTACGTTAAAACAAACCATTTGATACTATTATAAATGAATAGTGTCAAAACAATTTCAATCAGAAATATCAATCATAGGCGGCATGGGTACCATCTATCATGTCGCCATACTAGTTCTACAATTAAAACCGCAAAGTCACGTATTGTAAATTGGATTCCATCATGAGTCGAGGCAAGGGGCAAGCTCCTCTCCGTTCGAGATACTCTAGCAAATGTCTCAAGACCCCACTATGATCCTTGGAATCGGTTGGGCTGGTCCTCACCCAACTTTGGAGGATTAGTTATTCCTGAACACATGTTTCCCGGTCCTAACAGACATATATCCGAGGCGCCTCGCATTCCAACATCCTCACAGGTAAAAAGTATATAAATGTCAGGGCTGGTAGGTCACTGACATCACCCATAGCTAGAAAGAAACGTCGTGTTCTCCCAACGGTCCGTATCCCGTTTTTGACTCATACCGAGGTGCGAGGCTTGCGAATTCACGTTATACACAAAGCTACGCCAAACAGGTCGTGCTTTGATCATCAACCACAAGACTTTGCTTTTCAACAGAAGCCTTGATCATTTGCCACTTAGGCGTGCCACACAGGCAATTCGCTCCATGCGACTGATGTCCATCGATATACAACCTCTGAGCTCGTACGTCTCAGAGAAGAGCGTTAAGCAAGAGAATAAATTCTCTGCCGCCAAACAGATGTATATTTAATAGAGATCAATCAACACGGAATAAAATCCAATGTCAGACACACAGTCCATTTACAAGTTTGTTCTGGGTCTGAACGAAACCGGAGGCACTTTCCTCGCATATCCATTCATCTCCAAGTACGTCTGGACGATCACCAATTGATTCCCTCATCTTGGGTGTACAGCCCAATCAAGATCATCAGTAATCACCCAAACGATGTGAAGACTTCCGGTCTTCAACCACCGTCTAAATCTTCGACATATCGTCGAATCGGTTATTCAGAATGGGTATAAACCCGGCCTTTCCGAATAACCCGTGTATATAATAAACATGTGTTACACAAACACAACATACGCCTCATTCCAATTCAGTATATTCTTTTATTCAAAAATTCACATTCTTAGGGAAAGGTTCCCATTAATTTTATTAAAGATAAATTCTTCTAAATTTATTCTTTAATCTTGCTTTGAATATCAACACATGAGCATCGTCAACACATGACTATTTATTCCATTTAACACATGAATTTTCTTTTATAATATTCATTATTTCCCAATTGGAATGAGGCCCAATCAATCACCATATAATGTTAATTATATGGATTCCATACAACACATGTATATAAATAGCAACGATAAATAATCAACCATCATCCAAAGTGCACTACACAACTGCATAAGCATTAAATATAAATAATTAACGCTTACACAGTCTGTCGACCAATCGATCGACATACTATTAAATAATTGGGATTAGTGTACACCAAATATCATCCCAACACCCGTGTGGGGTTTCAAATCAATAAACACAGATTTTTATTGGTGCAGTTGAGCGATGTGTAAAATTTATCGTCCCAATCAATATCCTTCAAATAGGTGTACATAAACAAACCGTCTGGTTTATAGATGAATATTTATTTATTCACATTCACGTTAAAAATTATATTTTTAACGATAATTAATTTATTCCAACCATCAACATTTTATTATCGATTTCACATCAACATCACAAACAAATTTCACAACACATCAAACAAGCATACAAGCCGTCCATGGTCTGTGGACGACGGGTGTCGGGTGCTGCTAAGCACCGTCTGCATCCTAGTATATATATTTTAACTAGAAAATAGAATTTAAAGTGAGAAGTTCTCACACAAGCTAAACCAAATGCCACGACTCTTCTTATGTAGAAATCTTCGTCGTGCTCGCCCTTTTGTCCATTTCGTTGTCCGTATCCACTACACGTATAAAAATCACATTTTTATATTGTTGCTATGTATATAAAAATCACATTTTTATAATCACTCTATATGGATAAAAATCACATTTTTATGCCGCTACTATATAGGTAAAAATTCTATTTTTATTATCGCCACTATATAAAAATCATATTTTTGCTTCACTAAAAATCATATTTTTATTTTGCTACATATATAAAGATAATATTTTTATATTCTCTACTATAAAAAAATCATATTTTTAATAATCCTATTTTATAAAAAATCACATCTTTATTATAAATACTATATAAAAATTCATCTTTAATATTTCTACTTTAAAGTTCAGACCTTTTCTATTTTAACCTAAGCAAAATTCATTTTTTTTTCTATGACCAACACTCGCATTTTTATAATAGAGAACTAGACCAGATAATAAATTAAAGAAAAACTTACAATTGGAGTTTTAGAAGAGGGAGGGGTTGTTTTGCGTCGAAGTGGTGCCGCAGTTAGCAGGGGGCGGAGGAGGCACTAGAGCGGGGTCTGGGAGGGGGTAGGCGGTCGCGGCCAGGTGGTGTGGGGCTGTGGTGGCCGGTGGCGCGGCCTGGGGTTTCGGGTGGCGCTCGATTTAGGCGGATTTGGGGGTCTTGGCTGCGGAGGAGGGAGGGAGGAGAAATAGGGGCGGCGCGCCACCTGGGGGGGGCTGCGATGGGACGGCGGCGGTTCCCCCCCTCCGTCGTCGATCCCCTTTGTGTTTTTTTCCTTTTGATTTTTAAAATGAACGGGGGGGCCTGAGGGTATAAGGAAGAGAGAGTTTTCTATTTTTATTTATTTAATTATTTAATTTCAAAAAGGTACTTTTTATTTCGAACTCGAAATCGAACCCACTGACTGTCGTCCCTAGCTAATTACCCCTATTTAGAACACAATGAGATATGTATCGTAGGCTGATTCGATCGTTTCGATCAGTTTTCATCAAAATCAACATATAACTCTATATATTGAATTTGAACGCACATTTCAATTTACTGGAGCCACATACTAACTAGAAAAACTCCCGAAAAATATTTTCTAGCTTCGTATTAACGATACTGTCCTAACAAAACTAGTTTCATCGAATTCTAAGACCGTTTTGAAAAATGGCCATTTTCCAGTCGATTAAAATCAACTGAAACTGGTCAAACGTGTTTTCCTTTGCCATGCTCACATATTGATTCGAAAAATTATGAAATTTGAAACCTAGCAATAATTTGACATCGCGGATCCAACAAAATTGGTTTCGTCGAAAACCGAGGTCATTTGCAAAATTTCCATTTTTAAGGGCTAGAATTCCATAGCGACTATTCTGAATTTTCAACTGGGCATAACTTTTGATTCCCGCTATGAAATTTCAATTTTTTGGATTCGTTGGAAAGATATTATCAATTAGATTCGAATATTTTTGGTTTCGCTAAAATCCGGCTTATTTTGCACCCGGTACATTCATTTGAAGTTTGAAATCGAATTTTCGAACTACCGCGCCATTTTCAATTCCTTTTATATATATAAATAAATATTTATATTCTAACAACGACGTATATAAATATATACGTTCTAATTCTATTCAAAATAAATTTCGCGTCGTTATTATTTAAAATAATCCATTTTAAATATTCAAAATTCACTAAAATTGCCAAAATAAAAATTTTAAATCGACTTAGATTTTCCGGGTTGTTACAATCTCCCCCACTTAAAACTTTTCGTCCCCTAAAAGGAACGAAGCGGAAAGTTATTTAACTAATCAACTCAACTTCCACTATTTTCTCTACGGCTTAAGTTCTTCAACTTTTCAGTTTCTAAGAACTTTTCAAATTTTTCAAAAATTTGGCAAACACCCTAAATTTCGGAAAAATTTCGCCATAACCTCCACTGCACCGGGGACTTCGGGATATTTCATATAGCCTCCCATGGCCTTCTTCAACCCAAAAGAAAAATAAAAAGCCAAGCGGCTAGCCAATCAGCTCATAAAATCATCATCACCCAAACAAAACAGTAAATTATGTTAAACATGTACCTATTTGTCGGGCAAACAATTTTATTCTTCTGCTCTAGCCTCCTTGCTATGACCTGTTCAATGTAAGTACATGTATATGCAAGCAAATGCGACCAATTTCCAATACAATTCAATATTTGATTCAATTAGGCTAAATGGTTCAAAATTTTCAAACAAATGAACAAACAGCACAACCATCAATAAATTAGTGGATTAACGTTTCAAATTCATAATTTTGATACATATACAGGAAATCATGTTTTTGATGCGAAATCACAACAATAAATCTATCTATATTTGGTTCTCACACCAGTCTAATGGAAATATATAGATATCACACCTTCGAAACTCGAATATGAATACTGATGATGATGCACCATCATCAGAATCATCCCCGGGTGTCTAGAATGTGATTCTATATCTATCCAGTATATTAAAACTTCGAATATACGTTCATGACGCGTATACGCGAAATCTTTATATATTGGATTATCCAAATTCAATATAAATAAATATTCAAATACGTATAAAATGGTTTAAATTTTCAAAACAATATTGTTTTCATTTGAAATATATACTGTTCACACTCGTTCTAGGATACTACTGATCCTATCTCTAACGAGTCATTCTAATTGGATATTATTAATCCAATATATGATGAATTCTTTCGTTCGGTTCTAATGTGTCTTGTTCCCGAGCTTTGTAAACCAAAGCTCTGATACCAAAATGAGACGACCCGAACTTCCCCATGAAGGAAAGCACGGATTGAATTGAGAACAAGGCACATCGGAACGCAAACAAAAGAACATTTCATTGTTTATTACAACAATTCCATCAGAATACAAGAATATACAGAGTATGAATAAATATTATACAACAGAAAAATATCAGAGATTACAATAAATTACATAGCAACGGAAAAACAATATAAAACACAACTGAAAGTAATACACGGATACAGAGCTTTCCGAGCATCGTTCCAGCTAAAAATCAGGATCCTGTGAATATAAATCTGCAAAACCAAAACTACTAGCTGCCCGTGTCAAAATAAAGGCACCCAGAGTTTAGGTTAAAACAATAAACTCCAGGTCAGTCATGTGACTAGTGTGAGAACTAAAAAAGTTATTTAAAACTTTACTTTAAAAGAGAGTAATTCAAGGGACCACGCCGTATAACACGGAACGGGTTTCCTCCCAAGAACACTAGTGCATATATCAAAACAGCGCAATGCTTTTTGGAAAAAATGAAGCTATTATAAGACCCAGGTCTCATCACACAATGCAACACAAGCCGGAGGATAGGTTTTTCCCTTATAATAGCCAATAATGCTTGGTACGTTAAAACAAACCATTTGATACTATTATAAACGTATAGTGTCAAAACAATATCAATCATAAATATCAATCATAGGCGGCATGGGTACCATCTATCATGTCGCCATACTAGTTTTATAATTAAAACCGCAAAGTCACGTATTTTAAATTGGATTCCATCATGAGTCGAGGCAAGGGGCAAGCTTCTCTCCGTTCGAGACACTCTAGCAAATGTCTCAGGACCCTACTATGATCCTTGGAATCGGTTGGGCCGGTCCTCACCCAACTTTGGAGGATTAGTTATTCCTGAACACACGTTTCCCAGTCCTAACAGACATATATCCGAGGCGCCTCGCATTCCAACATCCTCACAGGTAAAAAGTATATAAATGTCAGGGCTGGTAGGTCACTGACATCACCCATAGCTAGAAAGAAACGTCGTGTTCTCCCAACGGTCCATATCCCGTTTTTGACTCATACCGAGGTGTGAGGCTTGCGAATTCACGTTATACACAAAGCTGCGCCACACAGGTCGTGCTTTGATCATCAACCACAAGACTTTGCTTTTCAACAGAAGCCTTGATCATTTTCCACTTAGGCGTGCCACACAAGCAATTCACTCCATGCGACTGATGTCCATCGTTATACAACCTCTGAGCTCGTACGTCTCAGAGAAGGGTGTTAAGAAAGAGAATAAATTCTCTGCTGCCAAACAGATGTATATTTAATAGAGATCAATCAACACGGAATAAAATCCAATGTCAGACACACGGTCTATTTACAAGTTTGTTCTGGGTCTGAACGAAACCGGAGGCACTTTCCTCGCATATCCATCCATCTCCACGTACGTCTGGACGATCACCAACTGATTCCCTCATCTTGGGTGTACAGCCCAATCAAGATCATCAGTAATCACCCAAACGATGTGAAGACTTCCGGTCTTCAACCACCGTCTAAATCTTCGACATATCGTTGAATCGGTTATTCAGAATGGGTATAAACCCGGCCTTTCCGAATAACCCGTGTATATAATAAACATGTGTTACACAAACACAACATACGCCTCATTCCAATTCTGTATATTCTTTTATTCAAAAATTCACATTCTTAGGGAAAGGTTCCCATTAATTTTATTAAAGATAAATTCTTCTAAATTTATTCTTTAATCTTGCTTTGAATATCAACACATGAGCATCTTTAACACATGACTATTTATTCCATTCAACACATGAATTTTATTTTATAATATTCATTATTACCCAATTGGAATGAGGCCCAATCAATCACCATATAATGTTAATTATATGGATTCCATAAAACACATGTATATAAATAGCAACGATAAATAATCAACCATCATCCAAAGTGCACTACACAACTGCATAAGCATTAAATATAAATAATTAACGCTTACACAGTCTGTCGACCAATCGATCGACATACTATTAAATAATTGGGATTAGTGTACACCAAATATCATCCCAACACCTGTGTGGGGTTTCAAATCAACAAACACAGATTTTTATTGGTGCAGTTGGGCGATGTGTAAAATTTATCGTCCCAATCAATATCCTTCAAATAGGTGTACATAAACAAACCGTACGGTTTGTAGATGAATATTTATTTATTCACATTCACGTTAAAAATTATATTTTTAATGATAATTAATTTATTCCAACCATCAACATTTTATGAAACACCCCACCTCCGTTAGGGTCACTCTCAAAGGGAATGCCCTAATTTTGGTGGAGGTTTATAAGTATAAGTCACAGATATACAAGACAGATATAAGAACACATATTTGTAAACAGCGGAAAATCAACAAACTTTTATTTCATGAAAGCAAATACGTGCTACAACAACATTACCATAATTGACTTACATCTTTTCCAAAACATAACATAACACTTTCATAATCTGTCTTGATTACATCATTTAAAGAAGCATAAATAAAACATAGATAAACTGCAAAAGCCCAATAGAGTTTGTCCAAAGCCATAGTTTCAAAACGGAAAGGACCAAGCAATACATTTCTCTTCTTCAAGCTGGATGTTAAGGCTGGTCAAGCTGCAGTGTTTCCTCCCTGTGGACCTCGGGGGGGGGGGGGGGGGGAACGGAAGAAAAGAAGACGAAAGAAAAGTAGAGTCAGACATAAAGCCTGAGTAAGTCTAGTACTATTCTGTCTATGAATAAAGAACTGGGTATGATAAGTATAAACAAGAAGTGGGAAAGCACTATAACTTGGTTAAGTTGTCTAGGGTCGAATAAACTATCGTACCCTATGTTAATCTCTGAACCCATATAAACTAGTTTCCAACTGGCACCCCATAATCAGGGTGATGTGATCCGTTCTATGATGATCGACTCCTACTCGCATAGTTACATGTGTCTTACGGCCCCCGATGTTGTAGTTACCTATGCTGGTCCCACCATGGGGTGTATCAAGTCCCATGGCGGCGGCCCGACACAACCTTAGAATGCACAGGTATGCTACTGGTGCCCAGTGCTTTATTTTTCTGCGCCGGAGTGTGTGCACGCCCGCACCCCGTTAGAACCTACACTGCTACACCACCGCCGTCGATTTGACCTCTTACAATCAGCCCAGTAATCGTGCCCCACCCTGCCTAGTTTCAGGGTATCCTGATACACCTTCTAGGGTTACTGCTGAAAAGGGTCCCCCCCCCCCCCCCCCGTTACTAGGTTTTCTATCTCTAGCCAACATGCTAAGTTGGTTAAGTGTTTTCTAACCTAACCCCCACCAGTCCGTTTAGTTTAGCATGTTCCATTTTGATTAAGTCTTTAGTTCACTTAATCCTAACAATCCTGACTCAGCCTTAATTGTCTTATTAAAGCCTTGACCTCTCACATTATACAGGTATTGTTGTGGCTGCCTGTTGCCGGTTGGTTCCGGGCAGTCTTACGCCACAACTCAGTCTAACCTCGGGTCCTTATTGGGCTCCATGTTTAACCTCCCACGTTGGATAGGTATTGTTGTGACTACTGGACAGCCGGGCGGTTCCGGGCAGGTTTACATCACAACTCAATCCAACCTCGGGTTAAACATATCGTATGTTCTACATTTACATATTTTGTCTTTCTTCTTTATTTTCTTATATGTAAATATTTGTGGCCCATTATTAAGTTAATGGTGTAAAGGTTACACCAATCATGGGCCCAACCCATACTTGAATTTGGGCCCTTCTATTTTATATTTTCATTCATTAGTAAATTTAACCCAACGTTATTTTCCCCCGTTTAACATGTCAGTTTATTATATATATGTTGGGCTTAGCCTTCTAAAGCCCAACTTAGCCATGCGAAAAGGGGAGGCTTAAAGCGTGATTACATACACGAAAAAGGGGAATGTGAACGCATGAACTGGCAATATGACGTTGGAAATACAAAATAGAAACTGGTGTACTTGCATAGTAGTGACATATACTTTGGTCATAAAGCATAAGTGACATGAATCAAAGCATGTAAACTTGTAGTTAAGTTAAGAATATCACTATCGACACATAGGCTTAACTACAACATAAACCTATATTTTTATTCAGGCATAATGTCAAACATAAGCAAATCATGTTCATAAGACTACTACATGTTTACAAAGGTGTCTACTTTTGTGACTAATACAAAAGTATAGTTAAATTTGTTCACATAACCATGGCATAAATATTTCTAACATGAAATCATGATTTTTATTTTAGTCATGCAAACTTGCAAAAAGGGATTTTGAATCTAACCTAGCTATGTATCACATATGACATCATATAATATAGACTTAACATGGATTTCAATTATGCCAAATATCAATCATAGCCTAGTCATATTCATAAGTTTGCAAATAGGTTTTCTAGTACAAAAGCATGTCTTAATACATAAATCATGGTGCCAAAATTTCAACATAGTTTCATATGAACTATAACAACCAAACTTGTTTCAATTACGTACAAAATGATTTATGTACAAAAATATACATCATGATGGCATAGTAGCAAAACCCCAAACTTGCATGAGTTTCAATTAAACAACTACATACATGTAGCTTCAACAAGGATTGCATAATTTGCGAATATTCCAAACGTATACTTGCATAAAACTACCGCATGTAGTTTTTTATAATGAATAACATAATACGAGGATATCCAAACGTATACAATATTCCAAATCGATAAGAATCATAGTAACGCACAAATTATGAATTATTTATCACCACAATCAAGTATACAAACCAACACAGTTATTTGTTCATACCAAAATAATACTCTACTTACAATGGTGTGGCGAATTCTCAAATTTAGGGATTTGATTTGATTGAGTTGCTTTATGCCTTAGAATTTGTCTCCTAATCCTCTCTCCAATTGGTGGCTACTCTTAGTCGTTCCTCAGCAACATGGCGGCTTTGTTCTTATTTTATGAATGAATAGATTAGGGTTGAGTCTAGGGTCCTTTTTATAGGGGTTATGAACTGATTAGGACCATTGATGTTGCTTGGATTGATCGTAGCCATTCATCCTAAGGAGAGACCAATTAGAGCCTGCCACCTAGCCCTAATGACAAAGCAGACTACAGAAAATCGGCCAACATAGAATAGGCCAGCCAGGTTGGGTTGGGTTCGACCTGGCTCTGGACCAGGTCGACAGCCCTGTCGACAGCCCTGTCGACCTGGCTAGACCAGGTCGACAGCCCAGTCGACCTGGGTGCCTTAGGCGGGTGTTTTTCCTCCCTGGCCCATTGGGCCCCATTTTGGAATTTAAACTTGATTTTTCTGAGTTATTTTATTCTGTTTGAATTTTTAAACTTAATTCAGAAACTTCCGAAGGCCATATCTTCTTCATACGGACTCCGTTTTTCGAAAACTCGGACTCTATTTCGCGTATTTTTCCGAGACGAACGCAATGGCGTATCCCGTTTCCCTTAGTTCTTTGATTTGAAATTAATTATACTTTAATTTGTTAATTTCACAGTTATAGAATTTGCGGGGTGTTACATTCTCCCCCACTTAAAAGGATTTCGTCCCCGAAATCTTCAAGTTAGGAGGAATGTATATCCTAACATCCAATTATCCATCTACTCATCCAACAAACACGAGCATCCATTGTCCTTAAAAGACTTCTAATGCTTCATGATCATATGCGAAGTGTGTGTGTACATGTACTTATCTAATGCAAAATCAGGCGGTCTACTGTTTCAGTTGACCTCCTTAATGCGAATTATGTAAGTGTCATGAATCCATTATGTATGCAAATCTTCCTATTCTTGATTCTACATGAGTGCATAATCATTCAATACAAATGCAACATCCACATGACAACACATTAGAATTCAACCATATACGAATGCAAACATATATGCATATGCAATATGAAGTGACTGAGCCGATCTAAAACCTAGATTGTGTGTGTATATGCAACCACGAGCAACCACTAGCAATCACTTGCAACCATTTGCAACCATCATCCATAACATGTTTCAATTACATGTTTCCATCCAAAGGGTTTCTACCTAAAAGATAAGGTCGAGGAAATATACCTAAAAAGATAGATAAAAGCGCAACTTAAGGAAAATGAAAGATCAAGGATGTACCCTCGAACAGAAAAGGGTAGGCAGTGCGTATTCTAGCTTCAGTTTCCCAAGTCGCGTCTCCCTCGGCGTCGCTCCACTGAACTTTGACGAGCTTGACTTCGCGGTTGCGTAGCTTCTTCACTTCCGTTCCTAAGATGCGGGTTGGAACTTTTCTTATGGTTGCTTCGCGTTCCACTTCGGCCTCTTCGAGAATATTTGGCTCTACCACCTCAGCAGACTCATGTAGACATTTTCGGAGATGTGAAACGTGAAAAACGTTGTGGACTCCAGCCAACTTCTCGGGTAGCTCTAATCTATAGGCCATTTTCCCAATTTTCTCGATGATAGGGAATGGACCTACGAACCTTGGTGCCAGTTTTCCTGTGGTTCCAAAACGAACAACGTTTCTTAGTGGTGATACTTTGAGAAAAACTCTGTCTCCAACCTCAAATTCAAGGTCGGTCCTTCTCTTGTCGGCATAGGACTTTTGTCTGTCTTGGGCCGTCTTCATCCTTCTTCGTATTAAGTCTACTTTCTCTGAAGTCTCTCGGATCATATCTGGTCCAAGTATGAGCTTATCAGTAGATTCCCACCAACAAGTGGGCGATCGGCACGGTCTTCCATATAAAGCTTCGAAGGGCGCCATTCCGATGGTTGCTTGATAGCTGTTGTTGTAGGCAAATTCCACCAAAGGAAGGTGGTCTTCCCATGTCCCTCCGAAGTCAAGGACGCATAGTCTTAGAAGGTCTTCCAAAACTCTGTTCACTCTCTCTGTTTGGCCGTCGGTTTGGGGATGATAGGCTGTGCTCAAGCATAACTGCGTTCCTACTGCTTCTTGCAGACTCCGCCAAAACTCACTGGTTAAGATGGGGTCTCGGTCACTAACAATGCTAGATGGTATTCCATGGAGTCGAACGATTTCCTTGAGGTAAAGTGATGCTAAGGATGAGGCAGTTCTTTTACTTTTGACAGGTAAAAAGTGGGCGCTTTTAGTAAGCCTATCCACTATTACCCAAATGCTAGTGTTGCCTCTCCTAGACCTAGAAAGCTTCGGACCTCAGTTGCATTCCTTGGTGTCTTCCAATCCTGTACCGCCACTACCTTAGCAGGGTCCACTGCTAACCCTTGTTTGGATACTATGTGCCCAAGGAACCTCACCTCTTCTCTCCAAAAGTGGCATTTGGAGAATTTGGCTTTTAGTTGATGGACTCGCAAAGTTTCCATGATTGCCCTTAAGTGCCGAGCATGTTCCTCTTCACTCTTTGAGAAGATAAGGATATCATCTACGAAGACCACTACGAATTTGTTGAGGAAATCTCTAAATACCCTACTCATCAGGTCCACGAAGTAAGCAGGTGCATTTGTCAAGCCGAAAGGCATGACAAGCCATTCAAAGAAGCCGTCTGGGGTTCTGAACGCCGTTTTATCGATGCTATCTTCAGCCACCCTTAGCTGATGAAAACCGGTTGCTAAATCGAGCTGGGAGAAAACAGACGCTCCTACAAGCTGGTCAAATAAATCATCAATTCTAGGGAGAGGGTGCCTATTCTTTTTCATTAGCTTGTTGAGCTCCCTATAGTCAACACATAGACGGAGTGAACCATCCGCCTTTGTAGCGAACACCACTGGAGCGCCCCATTCTGAAATGCTCCTCCTAATGAACCCCTTCTCTAGAAGCTCTTTAATCTGTTTACTGAGCTCTTTCCTTTCTCGTGGAGCCATGTGTCTAACGGGCAACACAACGGGCTTTGCATTATCTACAAGATATATGCGGAAGTCTATTTCCCGCTTCGGAGGCAAGCCCTTCACCTCTTCGAAGACATCCGGATATTCCCGGACCACTCTAACTGATTGCAAATTTTCAACAGAGGCATCTAGCGATTCAAGATAACTAAGCATAACCGCATACGAGGGATTACAAGAAATTTCCAAAGTATTACCGAGCTGGGTTAGGAGCCTAACAACCCTTTTCTCACAATCAAGGATGGCCCTATTACTGGATAGCCAATCCATACCCAAAATCAAACCATAACCCGAAAAGCCCAAAACAAAGGCACTACATTGAAATTCTACACTTAGAATAGAAATTTTCAATCCCACACAGATCATAGACAAATGAGCTGGGCCCCCAATTGGGTTTGAAACAATTAAGGGGTCCTCTACCATACTAGTTTTTAGGTGCAGAGATTCTACTAAAGCAGACGAGATAAAGGAGTGTGATGCGCCAGAATCAAATAAAGTGCGAACGGGGTGATCATAAAGATAAACTACACTTTCTACAGAAGTAGTTATACCTCGCTGTTGCAGAGGTGGCGCTTCCAGCACATGAACCTGTGCCCCTGGGGTGGATCCAGCCCTCTGCCCCTATCCTCGTTTCTTTGGGAAGTCCTTAGCCCTGTGGCCTGTCTCACCGCAAGAAAAGCACCCACCATTCTCCTTGGCCTTCTTTTCCCGGCAGTCCTTTACTAAGTGCCCCACTTTGCCACAGAAATTGCACTTCCTCTTCTCTTTGTTGCCTTTCCCGCCCTTCTTAAAGTCTGTCTTCTTAGGCTGCAAACCCTCTTTCTTCCCTTGAGAGCTTTCTGCCTTTGTCTCCTTCTTGCCCTTATCCTCTTCATTCAGCAATGCCATTTGCACCAACCTTTCATACGTGGCTCCCATGGGTATATGGGTCATGGCCAAACTGTGTAATGGCTCATTCAACCCTTTGACGAAACGGAGAGCCTTCTTGTGCGGGGTATTGACTAGGTCCAGCCCAAACCTAGCCAGCTCATCGAATTGATTCACATACTCTCTGACTGTCTTGTCCCCTTGCTTAAGAAATAAGAATTTTTCCAACTGCAAACTTCTTTCCGCATCTGAGAGAAATTTAGTCTCAAACCTTGCCCTAAAGTCCTCCCATGTCTCCACTGGTCTTTCAGCATTAGTGACTTCCCACCAGTAGGAAGCCTCGCCCTTCAATAGCCACACTGCCAATTGTACTTTTTGTCTATCCTCTACCTCAAAGGTGATGAATAGGTCCTCAGTTTCTTTCAGCCAATTTCTAGCTGCCACGAAGGACTCAGTTCCATGGAAATCCCTTCCTCCCATAGCTTTAAAATCTTTACATATCTTAGCAAAAGTGTTTCCCCGTGGAGGAGGTGGAGGAAAAGGTGCCGCTGCAGCTGGATGATTTCCGGCAGCTGGGGGAGGAGGAATGGTAGGACCTGGCTGAGTGGCTCTTGCTTCTAATAACCGTCTAAACCAACCAGGTATTGGCACCCCTTCCGGCAAGTTAAGATCTTCGGACATGCTGAAACAAAAAGGGATAGATTCAAAACGAAGGATAAGAGATAGTACCTATGGCTTTGGGGAGTGGACTTTTGCCTTTTAAAATAAAATAATATTTTTCTTTTAAAAATGCTTCTTTAAATTTCCTTCTTGAAAATAATTTTTCAAAACTTTCTATCTTATCTGGTATACCTATGCTCTGATACCAAGTGAAACACCCCACCTCCGTTAGGGTCACTCACAAAGGGAATGCCCTAATTTTGGTGGAGGTTTATAAGTATAAGTCACAGATATACAAGACAGATATAAGAACACATATTTGTAAACAGCGGAAAATCAACAAACTTTTATTTCATGAAAGCAAATACGTGCTACAACAACATCACCATAATTGTCTTACATCTTTTCCAAAACATAACATAACACTTTCATAATCTGTCTTGATTACATCATTTAAAGAAGCATAAATAAAACATAGATAAACTGCAAAAGCCCCATAGAGTTTGTCCAAAGCCATAGTTTCAAAACGGAAAGGACCAAGCAATACATTTCTCTTCTTCAAGCTGGATGTTAAGGCTGGTCAAGCTGCAGTGTTTCCTCCCTATGGACCTGGGGGGGGAACGGAAGAAAAGAAGACGAAAGAAAAGTAGAGTCAGACATAAAGCCTGAGTAAGTCTAGTAATATTCTGTCTATGAATAAAGAACTGGGTATGATAAGTATAAACAAGAAGTGGGAAAGCACTATAACTTGGTTAAGTTGTCTAGGGTCGAATAAACTATCGTACCCCATGTTAATCTCTGAACCCATATAAACTAGTTTCCAACTGGCACCCCATAATCAGGGTGATGTGATCCGTTCAATGATGATCGGCTCCTACTCGCATAGTTACATGTGTCTTACGGCCCCCGATGTTGTAGTTACCTATGCTGGTCCCACCATGGGGTGTATCAAGTCCCATGGCGGCGGCCCGACACAACCTTAGAATGCACAGGTATGCTACTGGTGCCCAGTGCTTTATTTTTCTACGCCGGAGTGTGTGCACGCCCGCACCCCGTTAGAATCTACACTGCTACACCACCGCCGTCGATTTGACCTCTTACAATCAGCCCAGTAATCGTGCCCCACCCTGCCTAGTTTCAGGGTATCCTGATACACCTTCTAGGGTTACTGCTGAAAAGGGTCCCCCCCCCCCCCCCCGTTACTAGGTTTTCTATCTCTAGCCAACATGCTAAGTTGGTTAAGTGTTTTCTAACCTAACCCCCACCAGTCCGTTTAGTTTAGCATGATCCATTTTGATTAAGTCTTTAGTTCACTTAATCCTAACAATCCCGACTCAGCCTTAATTGTCTTATTAAAGCCTTGACCTCTCACATTAGACAGGTATTGTTGTGGCTGCCTGTTGCCGGTTGGTTCCGGGCAGTCTTACGCCACAACTCAGTCTAACCTCGGGTGCTTATTGGGCTCCATGTTTAACCTCCCACATTGGATAGGTATTGTTGTGACTACTGGACAGCCGGGCGGTTCCGGGCAGGTTTACATCACAACTCAATCCAACCTCGGGTTAAACATATCGTATGTTCTACATTTACATATTTTGTCTTTCTTCTTTATTTTCTTATATGTAAATATTTGCGGCCCATTATTAAGTTAATGGTGTAAAGGTTACACCAATCATGGGCCCAACCCATACTTGAATTTGGGCCCTTCTATTTTATATTTTCATTCATTAGTAAATTTAACCCAACGTTATTTTCCCCCGTTTAACATGTCAGTTTATTATATATATGTTGGGCTTAGCCTTTTAAAGCCCAACTTAGCCATGCGAAAAGGGGAGGCTTAAAGCGTGATTACATACACGAAAAAGGGAAATGTGAACGCATGAACTGGCAATATGACGTTGGAAATACAAAATAGAAACTGGTGTACTTGCATAGTAGTGACATATACTTTGGTCATAAAGCATAAGTGACATGAATCAAAGCATGTAAACTTGTAGTTAAGTTAAGAATATCACTATCGACACATAGGCTTAACTACAACATAAACCTATATTTTTATTCAGGCATAATGTCAAACATAAGCAAATCATGTTCATAAGACTACTACATGTTTACAAAGGTGTCTACTTTTGTGACTAATACAAAAGTATAGTTAAATTTGTTCACATAACCATGGCATAAGTATTTCTAACATGAAATCATGATTTTTTACTTTAGTCATGCAAACTTGCAAAAAGGGATTTTGAATCTAACCTAGCTATGTATCACATATGACATCATATAATATAGACTTAACATGGATTTCAATTATGCCAAATATCAATCATAGCCTAGTCATATTCATAAGTTTGCAAATAGGTTTTCTAGTACAAAAGCATGTCTTAATACATAAATCATGGTGCCAAAATTTCAACATAGTTTCATATGAACTATAACAACCAAACTTGTTTCAATTACGTACAAAATGATTTATGTACAAAAATATACATCATGATGGCATAGTAGCAAAACCCCAAACTTGCATGAGTTTCAATTAAACAACTACATACATGTAGCTTCAACAAGGATTGCATAATTTGCGAATATTCCAAACGTATACTTGCATAAAACTACCGCATGTAGTTTTTTATAATGAATAACATAATACGAGGATATCCAAACGTATACAATATTCCAAATCGATAAGAATCATAGTAACGCACAAATTATGAATTATTTATCACCACAATCAAGTATACAAACCAACACAGTTATTTGTTCATACCAAAATAATACTCTACTTACAATGGTGTGGCGAATTCTCAAATTTAGGGATTTGATTTGATTGAGTTGCTTTATGCCTTAGAATTTGTCTCCTAATCCTCTCTCCAATTGGTGGCTACTCTTAGTCGTTCCTCAGCAACATGGCGGCTTTTTTCTTATTTTATGAATGAATAGATTAGGGTTGAGTCTAGGGTCCTTTTTATAGGGGTTATGAACTGATTAGGACCATTGATGTTGCTTGGATTGATCGTAGCCATTCATCCTAAGGAGAGACCAATTAGAGCCTGCCACCTAGCCCTAATGACAAAGCAGACTACAGAAAATCGGCCAACATAGAATAGGCCAGCCAGGTTGGGTTGGGTTCGACCTGACTCTGGACCAGGTCGACAGCCCTGTCGACCTGGCTAGACCAGGTCGACAGCCCAGTCGACCTGGGTGCCATAGGCGGGTGTTTTTCCTCCCTGGCCCATTGGGCCCATTTTGGAATTTAAACTTGATTTTTCTGAGTTATTTTATTCTGTTTGAATTTTTAAACTTAATTCAGAAACTTCCGAAGGCCATATCTTCTTCATACGGACTCCGTTTTTCGAAAACTCGGACTCTATTTCGCTTATTTTTCCGAGACGAACGCAATGGCGTATCCCGTTTCCCTTAGTTCTTTGATTTGAAATTAATTATACTTTAATTTGTTAATTTCACAGTTATAGAATTTGCGGGGTGTTACATTTTATTATCGATTTCACATCAACATCACAAACAAATTTCACAACACATCAAACAAGCATACAAGCCGTCCATGGTCTGTGGACGACGGGTGTCGGGGGCTGCTAAGCACTGTCTGCATCCTAATATATATTTTAACTAGAAAATAGAATTTAAAGTGAGAAGTTCTCACACAAGCTAAACCAAACGCCACGACTCTTCTTATGTAGAAATCTTCGTCGAGCTCGCCCTTTTGTCCATTTCGTTGTCCGTAGCCACTACACGTATAAAAATCACATTTTTATATTGTTGCTATGTATATAAAAATCACATTTTTATAATCACTCTATATGGATAAAAATCACATTTTTATGCCGCTACTATATAGGTAAAAATTCTATTTTTATTATCGCCACTATATAAAAATCATATTTTTGCTTCACTAAAAATCATATTTTTATTTTGCTACATATATAAAGATAATATTTTTATATTCTCTATTATAAAAAATCACATCTTTATTATAAATACTATATAAAAATTACATCTTTAATATTTCTACTTTAAAGTTCCGACCTTTTCTATTTTAACCTAAGCAAAAATCATTTTTTTTCTATGACCAACACTCGCATTTTTATAATAGAGAACTAGACCAGATAATAAAATAAAGAAAAACTTACAATTGGAGTTTTAGAAGAGGGAGGGGTTGTTTTGCGTCGAAGTGGTGCCGGAGTCAACAGGGGGCGGAGGAGGCATTGGAGCGGGGTCTGGGAGGGGGTAGGCGGTCGCGGCCAGGTGGTGTGGGGCTGTGGTGGCCGGTGGCGCGGCCTAGGGTTTCGGGTGGCGCTCGATTTGGGCGGATTTGGGGGTCATGGCTGCGGCAGAGGGAGGGGAGAAATAGGGGCGGCGCGCCACCTGGGGGGGCTGCGATGGGGAGGCGGTGGTTCCACCCCCCCGGTCATCGATCCCCTTTGTGTTTTTTTCTTTTAATTTTTAAAATGAACGGGGGGGCTGAGGGTATAAGGAAGAGAGAGTTTTCTATTTTTAATTATTCAATTTCAAAAAGGTACTTTTTATTTCGAAATCGAAATCGAACCCACCGACTGTCATCCCTAGCTAATTACCCCCATTTCAAACATAATGAGATATGTATCGTAGGCTGATTCGATCGTTTCGATCAGTTTTCGTCAAAATCAACATATAACTCTATATATTGAATTTGAACGCACATTTCAATTTACTGGGGGCACATACTAACTAGAAAAACTCCCGAAAAATATTTTCTAGCTTTGTATTGATGATTCTGTCCTAACAAAACTAGTTTCGTCGAATTCTGGGACCGTTTGAAAAATGACCATTTTCTAGTCGATTAAAATCAACTGAAACTGGTCAAATGCGTTTTCCTTTGCACGCTCACATATTGATTTGAAAAATTATGAAATTTGAAACCTAGCAATAATTTGACATCGCGGATCCAACAAAAGTGGTTTCGTCGAAAACCGAGGTCGTTTGCAAAATTTCCATTTTTAAGGGCCAGAATTCCATAGCGACTATTCTGAATTTTGAACTGGGCATAACTTTTGATTCCCGCTATGAAATTTCAATTTTTCGGATTCGTTGGAAAGATATTATCAATTAGATTCGAATATTTTTGGTTTCGCTAAAATCCGGTTTATTTTGCACCCGGTACATTCATTAGAAGTTTGAAATCGAATTTTCGAACTACCGCGCCATGTTCAATTCCTTTTTTATATATAAATAAATATTTATATTCTAACAACGACGTATATAAATATATACGTTCTAATTCTATTCAAAATAAATTTCTCGTCGTTATTATTTAAAATAATCCATTTTAAATATTCAAAATTCACTAAAATTGCCAAAATAAAAATTTTAAATTGACTCAGATTTTCCGGGTTGTTACAATTGTGCTAGTAATTACAAAACTCACCATACTTTATGTCTGACCCACTCCTCTTTCCTCCTTTTTCTTTTCCCCGGTAGGCTTACAGGATGGTTGTGATTAGTGTGAATTGCTTGGAGTACATTTTATTGGGGACTTATCTTAGTCGTACATGTATTCACAATTTTTTAGTGTACCTTACTCTATATATTTGGTTGTACTGATGATTCACTTGAGAGATGTGCAGTTAAAGCACTTAGCCGTTCTATAGCGGTAGAGGCGTAAAAAACTGTAGCTGGGATAAAGCGGAGGTGCAAAAATGTTAATTAGATGTAAAACTATATAGCTAAAATTAATTAATTATCATTCTCGCATCGTTTGGGTAGAAGAAGTAAATATTAATTAATATTATATAACAAAATAAAATAATATCATGGTTACGTACATTAGATTCTAGAATTACTAAAATTTATATCTTATATAAGACACTTATGACTCAAAATTAGCTCTTTACATTAACTTTTTCGATTTACTTCAAAAGAGAATTGGTCAAATCATCTTTTTATTATTAATATTGCTAAAGCGGATGCTAAATAGCATTGATTTAGCAGATGAAGTAGAAAATAGTGGGGCTTTAAGCGAAGCTACTATTCATCAACGCTAATTGAAATAGCGTAGCGGCTGGAGAGCGCTGCGGGCTGTAGCGGAGAATTTTCGGGGCTTTAGCGGGGCTTTAACTGCATAGCTTGAGCGATACTGTTTTATTGTAATCTGATTTTATGATTGAGATGTACTTTTTCATAATACACAAGTTTTGTATAAAATTTACCTTATATGAAATAATGTTTTATAATAACTAGTTTATTAAAGAAAAAAAATGTTTCCATTGTTTTTATTTTATGTCTTGTGAATCTCAGTCTGTGTGAATTGAATCTTAGTCTTTGTGAATTGTTCCTTTGTACCTGCAATGCTCCATATTCCTTAATATGACATTAATTGGGAATACTAAGGGGTGTGGCATGTTCATCCATGCACTCCTCTAGCACCTCCCGAGAAGAATATGGTAGGTATAGTCATTGATAAAAAAAGACTAGTTAATTTATTTACATGTTAATTACATTGTTTTAGCAGGTGGACAACATTTATCATGCAATGGAGTTGGTTGATGAGCCTTTTGAAGGGTTAGAGAGTTCGAATGGCAAACGCTTTAGTGTGAAGGTTATATTACAATTAATTTTAGTGAAATACAAACTATAAAGACCTTTGACCCATGCGTATAAAATTATTCTACATCGGTAAAGGTAAACTAAACCATATATTTTGTTAAAAAATCATGAAAGGAGGATATTCATAGAGCATTTGTCAATGCCTTTGTTCCGCAACATTCATGGATGGACTACTATAACTAAGGATTGAAATTGCTTGTGAAACATTATTAGCTACAAGTGCCGCTACAGGTTATTCTACAACCAAACTTCTATTTTTTTCAAAAAAACAATTTTACGGTTTTAGAGACGACACAAAATATTAGTTCAACATCATCATCATCAATAATTTTAGTTATTTACATACAAAATCGACTGGTCATTTGCAAACTAAATAAACATCAAACTCTTTCAACTTTATCTTAATTTCTTTGTAACTGACTCTTTTGTCTAAGTTCGATCCTCCATGAACTTTGTCCTGTTGGTAAGAACCCAGAATATATTTTCTGCACATTTGATCATCAGGACCAATGACCAATTTACCATCATAATATTACCTAGTTGGAATGAAATTAGAATTCATTATGTTGTAATAATGGATTCAACATCAATCAATTTTCATTTACAAATCTACCAAAGAAACGAAAGTTTGGAAATACATATCTTGGTTATTCCAAAGCAAGTATAAATTGTTATTCTTGAAGCAGATCTCTTTAGACATTAGTTTATTTTATATCGAATTTAATATAAGGGTATAGGATTTTCCAAAGTAATAAATGAGACTATATGTATTTTGTTTTTTAGAGTTTGATAAAGTTTAGAATGCAATATGAGATATAATTTATTGTTTTTTAGTTTAGAAAGTGGAACAACATTTGAAAAGTCATCCACTAACGCCATTTGAAAAGTCGTCCAATGACGCTATTGATAACGCATTAATTTTTGTGGTGAAGTACATGTATTATGAAAAGTTTTCTATTGGAGATTTTTATTATTACGGTTATTATTAGGGTTGTTAATGTGTACTAAAAATAATCTGAAATGTATTAATATCTAAAAAGTGAATAAATATATATTTCGAAAAAGCGGATGTGAATATGAAGACATCTTATTCGTTCATTTTTTTATCAAGATTATAATTTTTGTACTATGAAAGATATTTACTTATCGTTTTGTTAAGTTAGATATTTATATTATATGTAATAAAGGCATATTAACCGCTTAAGAATATATCTTATCATTATATTTGCTTATGTTTAACATTTTGATAATTAATGGAACTGAAAAAAGTATATAAGTCAAATTAAAATTAAAATTTATGTTTCTGGATTTATCGATCGGTAGCAGATAAGATAATTATTCGATATTTGTTCATGTCAACGAGTGCAGATATCCAAAAATGATTTCGAGTAAACTATTGTAACGCCCTGGAATTTTGGACTAGTAAAAATTGTAGAAAAAAACCTTTCATTCAAAACAATTGATGACAGCTACCATCATATTTTAGAGTTATATACAACATCACTATTTGCACTGGACAAATCTTTAATAAATACCACTTATCAGAATTTTTTATCTAATTAACTATTTGTACTTGAAACAAATTGAAGCGCAATTACCATAAATCCACCATCGTGCAATTCTGAGAAGATAGACATCGATAATCAATCCTGCACACTTGGTAAATACGTCGATATAGCTTAAATGATAAACATGAAAGATGCACTAACACAAGACGTAATAACAAGTAATAAACAAAAAATTATTTTATTAATAAAGCAGCTGCATCACTATCGCTTGTGACTGCCTACGTATCTTTATCTAATTAGGTAAGCAATTAGATATAGGATCAAGCCAACGTAGTTCTTCTTTACACAAAACATTTAAAATTAATAATTATTTCCAAATATACTCTTTATATCAAGTAAGGGTAAAAAACTCTCCAAATACTCGTTTGGAAAGATATCTATGTATTTCTTGTAGAACTTTCATTCAAAAGATAAACATCTTGTATTTTAAATACCAAGAAAGTCCTTTGTGATAAAATAGATTATAACTTCAACTAATCATCAAGAAAAGGAATACTTGAAAATATTGTTTTACATAAAACATTTGTCAAAGTAATGCATTTCGACAATGCAATTATTGCTATCAAACAATAGGTATTCTATGTTTGTCCCAGTCCCCTACTAATCCTTATGTTCTTGATTTTTGGACTTTATGCAAGTCATACTAAATCATCAGTGTCCTCAATCATCAGTCGTATATGTTTTTTGCTTACCAAAGTAAAGATTGTAGTCAATTTAGTATGTTGAAGTCATATGCAACATTAAATTAAAACACAAAGTTAAGAAATAAGTAATTGCTTAGGTGATGAGTATACTTACAGTACTCCTTGCTATCTTCTTGCAAGAGCTTTGTAGAACATATTATAGTATTTATCATCACCCGAAAGCAATCAATTGTCTTCATCAAATCATCGAAATTTGCAAAACTCATGCCAACCTGCTTTATTCTCGATTTTGACACATTTTGACTCCCTTTTACTTTGATTTAACATCCCCAATTTTGACATTTTGTTTATAATACTATGAGGAAGCTCAAGTCAAATTTGAGAGGATTTGGAGTAAGTTACCTTGGTTTTATACTCAAAATAGTTAATACAGCGTTTCTGTTGCGTTGTGAAAATTTCAGGGTAAGTTATAATGGTTTTCGACTAAAAACAGCTACTACAGCGCTTCTGAGGCGCTATGAAAAGTCCTGCCCTGGTACAGTGGTTCATAAATAATTCAGTGAAAACATAGCATCTTCTAAAGGTGGAAAACAAGGAGAAGGACAAACTTAACAAAAAATGTGGTGAAAATTACGGAAATTTTAGAATTTAGTGAGAAGGACAAATGTTAGTGTAAATGGGGAAAGGATGGTGGGCCCCTTGAATTCCACTTTTAGTGTAATGTGTCCTTCTCCCTAATTTTAAAACTTTCCATACTTTTCACCAATTTTTTGCAAATTTTGTCCTTTAAAAGAGAATCCTCTTTCTGAAATGCTATGAAAAGTTCTGAAATTCAGATTTTCAGCCATTTTTTCGGTGAAATGTTTGATGCTATTTCTCTATGCTCAAAATAATTTTTGACTTTAAATTTTCTACAGTAAGAAGCCTTCTTAGTCTACTTAATTACCATGAAAAGAAACCCTTAAAATTATTTAACAATTCAATATATATATAATTCAATAATGCAAGGCATTTTTAACATGTCCATTTTAGGTAAATTTTTATCTAACTTTGCATTCAGTTTTCGAATACACAAACGATCGAATGTGTAACAACCCGAATTTCGATAGACCGATATTTTTTTCAAAATTCTAATCCATCGAAACCCATGTTGGTTTCTCTGGTATCCTGCAGAAAAGACAGAGATATAAAATATATCACAACTCAGAAAATATCTCATAGCGAAATGGATAAAGTATAATATAATCAAAGTATAGCCTTACCGTATGAATAATATTGCCTAACCAGTATCCAAAGCTATCATATCTCTGCCACAAATATAACCTGCGAGTACGTTATGACGACGGGTCAGAACACAAGTTCTGGTGACTAGATTTAAACTATACATTTTGGAAAACCCTACATATACTGTTCAATCGCATTTTCTTATTTATTAGGTTACTTGAGTTAACAACACTCAAGGCTTACACACACGTCGTACCCATTTACTTCCCAGTGACCTAATACAGTATATATATATATATGTAGCTACCCCCGATATTAAGGTACACACCATGGTACCCCACTCGCACGGTCTCTACCATAATGCCACAGAAATGTACGCAGTCCCGTATCCTACGCCGGAGTGACGTACGGATCTCTATATAACAATGTTACGTTCTGCATATATCTTCCATTACTATGCTATGCAAGCGTACGGACTACCACCTTCGACCGAATCAGATTCCATCACAAAGTAATGCCCTCAAGACTATGATACATCACCTAGAGAAGACATGCATGTGTCTTGACTTTCACATGTACATATCGTCAATCGTATTCGATGCCTTAACCGTACATAACCTCTAATGTGCACCTAGTTTCATGGCAGGGCTATACAAGAAATACGGAACTCGATCGGGAGCTTTTCCATATCTGTACAAGCCCATCTTTAAGGGCCTCAAAATACAGATATCCATCGGGTCTATTTTTCATGGTTGCTATGGCCCCACCTCGGCCCCTCCCTCAACTAGTAAAGAATACAAGAGCTAAGCGACTTACCCCTAACAAACAATCTAAACATCCAGTTGGCGTCTCCCCTCAACCACTGTGCCGCGATAGTGAAAGGTTAACGGTATCTTGGGTTTAGCTCTAGTCTTTCCGCATCTCACTGGCTACCGATAATGGATACCCGACGATCTACTATCCTTGTGGGTCCTGACCTCGCCTCCCATTGAGGCGATCGTCGAATCACCCTAGTGTCACCTCATCACAGCATTCTGACTGCAAAGCTAATTTTGCAGTCAAGGCCCACCCACCTAGTAGTAACGCGCAGACCTAACCTCGACGAGCACAGCCTAAACATATGCGGCCACACAGAGGACTACCAGGAGCACCTAATGTATCTTAGGAAGTCGCGTGCTTCCCCTTTCTAGTCCTTCGGAGCCGACATAATAATCAGATGAACGTGCACTCCCCCCGTGCTTTATGCCACCAAGATGATCTACCCCATTGGGTTATTCACCCCCAAACGTGCAGACTAGTCCAAGCGTCTCACTTTAATATGTTATTAGACCCTATGTTTAAACATTCTTTTATGCGCTTGCTTTACCCCACCGGGTTTCCACTTAACTTGGTTATGCCCATTCACATTGACTTCTTATTCAAGTTACCAAGTTCCTCTTTCTTATTAATTTCAGTCTTATAACTTATCCCGTTTAAGCCTATTAATAAGCCCACAACATGTTACTCTCTAGATTGTGATCCAAGGTCTGTAATCCACAATCCCTTTATATTCTTGTTTGATTTCATAATTACCATAACATGTTCTACTTAATATGTAAATAAGTATATCACAATTCACATGTTTCATGTTTAACATGTCAGTCATTATTTATTATTAAATATAACTTATTTCATTTCATAAGATTGCCTCATTCTTTCTTATTTAATCATAATTTCATCTTATACTGTCACTACAACTTATCGTTGTTTACTTATTAACTTAGTTCTCTTAACTAAGGTTTACTAATAAGTTCCCTTTTCATAAATATATCTTATGTTGTCCTTATCAGCATATTTCAGATTCTAACTCTCGCGTATAACTTAATTTACAATCAAGTACAACTTATCTTATTCCATGAATTATTCCAATTTCCTTATTGTTTATTGTAACATAAGTTATAGTTCCCACTTGTCCCTAGGACAAGCCTACCTATTATATAACATTCTCATTAATGTAATTTATTTATAATAGGTTATTATCTTTCCCCGTTCATTCCATTTCTTTTACTGTTGTAATTATCATTCATTCGTTTCCTTATTCATTTCAATTAATCATAGTTAGTTCCATTTAATTCTATCTTCTTATATATATATATATGCTTATATACAAGACCTCTCACATTAAGCCAACCACTTGTGGATGCCGGATTTGACAGGCAGTTCCGGGCAGACTTCTTCCACAAGTAGGGTTAACCTCGCACCATAGCACTGTTACATGTTTATTTATGCACTAGACCTGACACATTAAATTAACAACTTGTGGACGCTGGATTTGCCGGGCGGTTCCGGGAAGACTTCTTCCACAAGTTGAATTTAACCTCGTGTCTATGTGTGTTACAGTTATCTATTTACTGTAAGTTTATGCATATTATTCTTTCCACATTTTTACTGCAACCTATTTTACATGCCATCATATTAAGCCCATTTTATTTCATATATTCTTCCTAAGATATGATTAATTTCATCTCAAAATAACATGTGATCATCAAATAATGTAACTATTCTAATTTAACATGTAATCATTTAATCATGTAACTGTTCAAATCTAACAAATTAACATTTCATTTTCTCAATTCTACAGCTAATAATTCAAGTACATAATATGCCACAAGTGAATCATGTAATTCCAACAGTAATCGATACACATATTTTAACAAGTTTGCATTTCAATAGATGAACATTTCAGCATATTAAAGTTTCAACATATGGATTTTCCAACATATTAATATTTCAACATGTCATATTAGCCTTTCATCATTTTACATTGCATAATAACGGGGAATGTTAAACGATAATATATTATTACCAAAAATGATATAACTTAAATCCACTCACATTAATTGCTTTCCAATTCCTGAACCTGGTCCAGATCTAGCATTCCATGGTGTTTTCCTAACTGGATTTAGAATCTAACAACCATGGATCCATAATTCTTACTAAAAGAAAAAGGGAAGAATGAGGAAGAAAATTGAGCATGCTAGATATAAGAATTTACCTTACTACGCATATTATTATGAACACCTTATTATTACTTTTCATTCTTTTCCTCCAGATCTTGATTTAGAATTTTCCTAAACTAATTATCTTATTTTTTCGAAGAGATTTGAGGAGGAGGAAGAATGGCAGAGCTTACACGTTATCTCAATGAATGTGAGATTTAGGTTGGGCTCTGCTAGCTATTTATAGGTGTTCAAGATCTTATCGTACATGCAGCACTGAGTCAGCATTGAAATTTGTTAAGAAAATAGTCCTGATTCATCAATGAATCTGGCTGGATCTGGGGATGTCGACCCCGGTGTCAACCCCCTACAAGGGTTTCAACCCCGGTCCCACGAGCTGTTTTGGAGCAGAAATTTGATTTTCGAATGTTTGAATTTCTAGAATTTTATTAACTGTTATATTCACATGTAATTTTCTTTTACGTATACAAAATTTCTAGTGACCATTTTACGCGTATATATATATGCACAACTTTTTTTTCGTTTTCAAAATTCAAACGGTATTGCACCGTTATTTGATTCTTGCCATGTTTCTTTAATTGCAGCCTTATCTTGAACTTTTTCTTTTCTCTCTCTCTCTCTCTGTATATATATATATATTTGCACATATATACATATATATATTCTCATATATATATATATATATATATATATATATACATATATTTTCTTTACTTCCTTATATGTATGCAAGTCACATGCTCTAACCAACGGACTACTAAGGTTATTTATAACAAGACTTAGAAAATGGTAGTTATTATTCTCTTCTTATTCCTCTTTTCATGTTTTTTACAATATTTCATTGCATGAATCTTTTTCTTTTATTTCTCCTTTATTATTAATATATAATATTTGTAAATAAGTGCATGCAACATATTTACACTTCATGCAACCAATCCTTTCTTTATTTTTATGCATGCATTAAATTTTAATTTGCATTATCTTTATTTTATTCTTCATATGCACATTTATGTCTATGCATATATATATATATATATATAATTTAATTATTAAATAGTCATAAAATGCGGGGTGTTACATTCTCCTACCCTTAGGAAATTTCGTCCTCGAAATTTGTTAAGGGTAAAAATCAATTAACCCCTCGCATAATATACATCCATCATGTGTGCATCCAAATTTTGCAAACATTATGCACTTGTGCAAAGAGAAATACAACATAATAATGCATGTATGCCTAAGCGGTATCTCCTATGTGTATGCAAATTTGTCAAAAATCCTTTTAAAATATGATGCTCACATCCTATATATATATATATATATATATATATATATATATATATATATATATATTGGCAGTTCTACATGAATGCAATATTTTGAAAATCAAAATATATTTTCATCCAAATTTCCCACATTCTTACAGAGCAAGAGCGCAGTTCATCCAATTATTTGTAACGACCCGGAAAATCTGAACCAATTTAAAAAAATTTAAATTATCTATTTTAGTGAATTTTAAATATTTAAAATAGATATTTTAAATAATAACGACGAAAACTGAGTTTGAATCGACGTTTGAAAATAAATATAATTACTTTGAATTTTAAACAAGGCCTGAAATGGCGCGGTAGTTTCAAATTTTCATTTCAAACTTTGACTGACGGTACCGGGTGCAAAATAAAACGGATTTGAGTGAAACCAAAAATATTTAAATCTGTTAGTGAATACCTTTCTAACGTGTAACGACCCGGGAAAAGAGGACCTTGATTATCCGATATACAACACATATCGAACATCAAGGGTCGACAATTACCGAATAGTTAATGAAAGAATTTAGAGGGTGAGGATAGATAAGATAGAAAATTAGAATAGAAGAAGAAAAAGAAGAACACAACATCAGAGTAACACGAATCTCACAGCGGAACCAATAAAATATAATATATCACATAACTTGAAATCAAAAGCAGTATATGCATATCATACCATTATCAGAGTACAACACTTTCATCACAGCGGAATAGTCAATAGCTAGAAAAATCTTGAAGCCTCCTGCTCCAAGCTCTTCAAGTCTATCTGTAAAATCCTGACTACTTGACTGCCCGTACAAATTTGGGCACCCAAGAGTTTAGGGAAAACAAAACAAAATAAAACTCTGGGTCAGTCATGGGACTGGTGTGAGTAAACTCCAATCATTTGGTTTAACTTTTCAAAATCCTTTTCAAAAGAAAAGATAATCGTAAGACCAACCCACACATAAATACGGATGGCTTTTACCTTACGATAACCCAAAACACTTTGGAAATCATATATTATCTGATATTATAATAATGTCTAATCACAAGTAATTAAAATCTAGTAGAACGCTTGCATCTCACGCTCTACATATATAGTGTACAAATCAAACTCGCAGGCACTTATTGGAGATTGGATTCCAACTTGACAAGGTATGGGACCACCTTCCGAACGTGTATCTCTAGAGGCAAATACACTGGGTTCAACAAGAACATCTTGCAACCCGGCCCACACATGACCGACCACTCATTTCGCTTGAGTGTATCGAATGTATATCACCAACGGTTGGGATCAGCAACCATCTCCCGATAAGGGACAGCATCGATAGATTTAAGAACAAAAGGAATTTCTCTAGATAGGTGATCATACATCCTAATGGGTGCGACCCACATAGCCATGTTGCCTGCCCGATTTTTGTCATTTCCCGGTGGATGAGGTTTGAGGTCATAACGTATCTTTTGACAGATCCCACCTCCATTACTTTGAATGCCACATCGTCATACCCGCCAAATCACAAATTGATTTCACCAAAAATACCACGGGTATACAGCTAAGAGAAACGAATTCCTCCGCCACCAAACGTAAGTACGTTTGAAGAGATCAACTTACGCGATCCTTTGAATATACTCTGTCAGACATTCGTCCATTCACGTTTGTCCTGGGACTGGACAAACCGAAGGCACTATTCTGTAAATAGGATAGCCCTTGCATAACTCCGTCTTCAATATATTCAGCCTACTTGATTCGCAACGCTTATGCCAATACGGAGTGGTTCTCTGGGTAATAATCCAACCGGTCTCTCCATATTAACAACGTTAAAATGGTCAAAACTTTGATAGTCGGTGATTTAACTATCAAATAAAAACATGTCTGTGTGCAAACAACGATATTATTTCCAGATGAAAATTCTATCGATCAATCATCATTCATCATCAAATTATCATAAATTTACCCTTTTCCTTATTCTTGTTTTCCTATATTTCTTATTTACTATATTTAGAAAATATACGTTATTAATAATGGAAAACAATTCCATTTCTCATTTTTTATATTCAGAAAACATTTCTGATTTTCATTTGGAAGACATTTCCAAATCTCCTTCATTGGGTTTAAACTGATGTTTGAATAAACATCGCTGTGCCAACACCAACCATTTCGCTCATTAACTAAATTCACTTAACCCCTTTCACTCTCGAACCTTATCCACTTCTTAGTTAAAAACGAAGTCAATCAAGTTGGGGTATAATTACCTCTCAGACCTTAACTGAACAACATTTCTAACTTCGAAATAGACAAAGTTCAAACTTTACTCTTTAAGAAACTTCCTTGCGAACTCTCGGATTCTATTTATGAATCCACTTCCTTTACTGAATCATTTGATTATAACTATAAATGTTATAATTCCATGCTTTCAAAATATGTTAACTTAAATATATTTTCATATCTTAATTTGGATAAATAAACAACCAACTACTTTATTAACAGATAATTAAAACTTGATTTGAAATGGAAAGTAAACATTACTTCCCTTGATTCGATATAATCGAATTTCCATGTATGATTCACTCTCGAATAATCAATATCCGATAATTCTCTTTCGAATAAACTATATTCGATTCCCCTATTCGAATAACTAATATTTGATAATCCTTTTCTTCGAATAACTAATATTCGAAAAATCTCACTTTGAATAAACCATATTCGATAATTCTCTCCTTCGAATAACTATATTCGATTTAACACACTTCGAACGAACTATATTCGATTACTCTTCTCGAATAAACTATATTCGATAACTCTACTTCGAATAGGTGATATTCGATTAATTCCCTTTTTGACTAACCCTACTTAATTTACTAATACTCGACTAACTCGACTTAATTAACTTCTATTGATTAATTACTATTTGATTTAACACCATTTGTTTGACTCTAGATCGCAGCGATCACAATGGTTACGCCTGATTCCCTCAGGAAACATCCGACCGCCGTAGGCTATCTGCGGCCCTGCGAATTACGCTAGCAGTCGTGCTAAATGGAAATTCATCCTTAAATAACTTTGTCTATTTTTAACTCTATCTCGAATAATTAGATTCGATCAATTCTAATTGAATAACTAATATTCAATTAACCCTTATTCGATTACTATATTTGAATAACTCTAGCTCGATTTGACTCAAAACGATTAACTCTAACTGATTAACTCTAACTGGTTAATTCTAACTGAATAACTCTAACTGGATAACTCTAACTGAATAACTCTAACTGGTTAACTCTAACTAACTAACTCTAACTGTTTAACTTTACGGTTTAACTCTGACAGTTTAACTCCAACGGTTTAACTCTAACAGTTTAACTCCAACTGTTTAAATCTAAAAGTTTAACTCCAACTGTTTAACTCTAACAGTTTAACTCCAACTGTTTAACTCTAACAGTTTAACTCCAACAGTTTAACTCTAGTTGATTAACTCTTTTGAATTAATCCCTTTGACTTTTCTCTTTTGAATAATTCCTTTGGAATAATTCCTTTGAATTACTTCCCTTGAATAGATTCTTTTTCTATTCGTTTACTCAACAAATAACTATTCTCTTTTCGCTTCTATTTATTTAACAAATAAATATTCCCTTTAACTTTTCTATTTATTCAACAAATAAATATTTCTTTTAACTTTTCTATTTATTTCACAAATAAGTACTTCTTTCAACTTTTCTTTATTCCCTACATGAATATTCCCTTTTCAATTCCATTTGTAAATACTTTACGAATGTTTCCCTTTTTATTTCTATTTGTAATCATTTCACAAATATTTCCCTTCTATTTGATTTCACCAATATTTTCCCTTCTATTTGATTTCACCAATATTTATTTTTTTAACAAAGGCTTTGATTCTATAATCATTTTCTCTCATGAAATTCTCTTCCTTTTATATATAAAATCTATTGATTTTATATAAATAATTTATTTTCAAAATAAACTTTGAAAATCCCTTTTCACTTTCTAGTATCACTTATGGTATAAAAATACCAAATCAAAAGGTTCAATCATCATCCAAACACACAGGTTCAACAACAGATGATATAACACATCATATATCAGAATATATGAAAAACGGTAAATAAATGTTGAGGAATCTAGTTGGATTCCTCCGACCTGTTTCCCTGCATCCACAGATGTCAGTCAACATAAATAACATGGAGGTAAAATATTCTGATAAACAGAATCAATATTTCGATACGATTTATATATATCGTTATCGATATTTTCAATCAACTGACTAGCAGTTCAACCAAACAGCCAATACACAGCAAATCAGCCAATATTTATCAATTCTAAAAATACTTTAGAGAAATATAAAGTGTTCAGAGTTAGTGAGATTTACTCACATTGGACGGTTTATCGTTGAATAACGATAATCGGTCATTGATTGGTTCAAGCGTTTAATTTTGCCATAAATCCAAACGAGCTCCAATCCACTTGCGATCAGTTCCATTGCGTAGTGCTCGTCCATAAGATCCCAACGGATCCTGTTTCGTTAAATTTCGTTAATGTATGCAAAAGTTATGCTATTTACAATATTTACCTAATTTAAATGAATATATATTTAATTAAATTATTTTTATCTTAATTAATTTCTAATTGCGTTATTAGCCAAATTACCTTCCCTGCCCTTCTAAAAAATCCTACTTTCCCATCTCTAGCCATATGCAAATTTTTTTAAAATTGAAAAACTATTTTAATATTAATTAAATTTAATTTTCAAATAAAATATTCAAAAATATTCATTTAATTATAACTCAAAAAATTTAACCCGGATCAAAAATCCGCTTCCACTCATTTTAAAGTATTTTTCGATAAGAATCCAACGGTCCTTGTTTCGTGGAAATCCGACTTGTTTTGAAAAAGTTATAAGCTTTTAAAGTTTATGGTTAAAAATTACGAAAATGCCCCTTGTCTGTTTTAAATTCAAATTAAATTTAAAATTTAAATTAATCATCCCATTCGTCGGATCAGTTAGGGATAGCCAGGAAGAGCAGGAAACTACATTTTCCAAACTCAAGCCTTAGACACTATCCTCTCTGTCACCCTTAGAATGTTCTGATATTTATTTTTACAAATTCTATTTTAATTATAATATATATATATATATATTACACAAATAAATAAATAAATAAATATTATTTAAAACTTACCCCGTGAAGCCTAAGCCTCTGCCTAAGAGTCCCTAGCTCCCCGTCTTGCCCTCCTTTCTCCCTTCCTTCTCTTTTCCCTATTTCCTAATATTTTATTATTATTTCTGCCATTGCCAAAGCTTGAAAGAGGAGGAGTGAGTTTAAAATGAGGGGGGGCTATTTATAGCCGAAGGAGTCACATGGATTGCTGAGGTGGCGCGAATCCAACGGTCGAAAATGGATGGCTAGGATTAATCCTTAAATTAATTAAATTATAAATAAATTTAATAATTTATGAATAGTAAAGTGTGTTTTCTCAACCCTATTCGGACGTTAATTTGACTTACTTATTGATACCTTATCCAAAATCTTTTTCAACCATGTTGTTCAATTTTTCTTGCTCTTCAATACTATATAAAAATATTTAAATTTTGAATTCGTTTGAACTTTCAAATAATTTAAATTAAAATTCAAAATAGTGTTTTGTGTTAGTTTCAACACCTTCCGGTCTCATGTTGGAGTATCAAACGATAACGGTTTTCAGAAATTCTTCCACCATCTGGTCCGGTTTTTAACGTACTTCAATCCTATGTATTCAAATCAAAAATCGGAGTTCGTTTAGATTTTCAAATAATTTATTTAAATTTTGTTTCCTTAATAACTTTCTATATCCGTTATAGGATTTTCCCAGATTTCATATATAGCTAATATCCTATGTTTAGAATTTTCCTGCATAGGTCTCAGGTTCCAGTTTTGCCGTTAGCATTAGCAAATTCCAATTACCGTCAAAATTTAGTTCAAATTTTGGCCTTTTTTTTTCTACATACGGATACCATTTTTGACGTAACTTGGTTGGTTACCTAATTTCATCATTTCGGATTTAATGAAACTGATTTCATCGAAATCCGAGTTCGTTAGCTACTACTTCCTTTGTAAACGTACTATTTTAAATTAAAAATTTATCCTTTTATACTGCCAGTTCACATTATATTGCAGATCCACTAAATTTCTACCATTTCGGAATAAAATAAAATATTCAAAATTATTGAAATTAAACCATTTAAACTTCCAAAACAATAAAAAAACATTTTTAAATATTTAACTAAATGGTCAAAAAATCGGGGCCGTTACATTCTTTCCCCCTTAAAATAATTTCGTCCTCGAAATTGCTAAGGTAGAAAAATGAACTTTATAACTAGGTTAAAATTATTTATTTACTCCGGTTTCACTAAACCAATTAATTCTAATTAATTTATTAATTTATTTCTATAAACGAAAATTTCAAAAATTCTGAAAATTTTCTAACATTCGAAATTTCTGAAAATTTTCGCCAGCATCTCCTTTGTACTGGTCAATAGCTCAAACTCCAACTCGCCTCCCTAGGCCTTCTTCAACCCAAAAGAAAATCAAACAGCCAAGTGGCTTGCCAACAGGCTCATAAATCTCATCCAACTCATATGAATATGTACGTGTACCTTTTTGTCGACATTCAATTCTGCTATCAATTTAGCATGTACCACTATCATCCCAATCAAACTCCCAATCACTTTTATCTTCAACACGACCATCCGCTTATAACCAAGCCAAATTTCAATCAAACTGCAATTCCAATCTCAATTCAAATTTCTTGCTCGACCATCCATTTCTATCCCAGATTATCTCTAATCCAGTCCAATTCTACTTGGTACCATTCTATTTCAATTCAACTCAATTTCCACTGAACTGCCTTCAATTCAATTTCAAATTTTCTTTCACAAATTTCTATTTAATTTGTGTTTATTTCAATAATCTGTATCTGGGAGTTTCAAATAGCTTTGCCATTTCCAAAAATCAAATATCCCTTTGGAATATCAAAACAACTCAGTTTTTCAAAACAATTAAAAACAAAATCTTTGGTAGTAATCCGTCACTTACAAACTCGAAAGTGAGCACCGATGATGTCCGGATCAACATCGGAATTTATTTTCCAGCTATCGAAGTGAGTTCAATACTATAGCACTTTCAAAACCATTTCTAAACACTTTCATTTTGAAATTCATTTCAAAATATCCCTTTTCAATGCTTGTAACAAATTTAAAATCTCCCAGGATTTTAAAATTCACATATAATCAATTTAATTCCATTTACAACGCTTATTCAAATTTTAGCAATTTTAATTCCAATTCTGAACTTAAATTCAGATTTAATTCATCTGATTTCATATATTTCACTAATATGAATTTTGATTTGTTATTTACATAACTATTCCACATTTTATAATCTTATTCGATTATAATCACAACCAACACATTCAATATACTATAATAATTTCAAATATCTATACTTTGCTTATATCAAAATATAATTTGGGTAAAATTATTTCATTCACCCTTTTTCAAAACATACTGTGTCGGTTCATCGTATTCAAGCGTTTATAAACCCCTATCGATACAGTGGATCAAACTGATCGACCAGAATTCATGAACAACTCAACCAATAAATCTCCACAATATAAAATCATTTTATATCAAATAACAAATACGTTCACTCGTATATATACACTCAAACTCAGTCTAGGGCATTACTAACCCTATCTCTACTGAGTCACGCCACAGAGCCAAGGTAATACTTAACCTCGCTCTGATACCACTGTAACGACCCGGGAAAAGAGGACCTTGATTATCCGATATACAACACATATCGAACATCAAGGGTCGACAATTACCGAATAGTTAATGAAAGAATTTAGAGGGTGAGGATAGATAAGATAGAAAATTAGAATAGAAGAAGAAAAAGAAGAACACAACATCAGAGTAACACGAATCTCACAGCGGAACCAATAAAATATAATATATCACATAACTTGAAATCAAAAGCAGTATATGCATATCATACCATTATCAGAGTACAACACTTTCATCACAGCGGAATAATCAATAGCTAGAAAAATCTTGAAGCCTCCTGCTCCAAGCTCTTCAAGTCTATCTGTAAAATCCTGACTACTTGATTGCCCGTACAAATTTGGGCACCCAAGAGTTTAGGGAAAACAAAACAAAATAAAACTCTGGGTCAGTCATGGGACTGGTGTGAGTAAACTCCAATCATTTGGTTTAACTTTTCAAAATCCTTTTCAAAAGAAAAGATAATCGTAAGACCAACCCACACATAAATACGGATGGCTTTTACCTTACGATAACCCAAAACACTTTGGAAATCATATATTATCTGATATTATAATAATGTCTAATCACAAGTAATTAAAATCTAGTAGAACGCTTGCATCTCACGCTCTACATATATAGTGTACAAATCAAACTCGCAGGCACTTATTGGAGATTGGATTCCAACTTGACAAGGTATGGGACCACCTTCCGAACGTGTATCTCTAGAGGCAAATACACTGGGTTCAACAAGAACATCTTGCAACCCGGCCCACACATGACCGACCACTCATTTCGCTTGAGTGTATCGAATGTATATCACCAACGGTTGGGATCAGCAACCATCTCCCGATAAGGGACAGCATCGATAGATTTAAGAACAAAAGGAATTTCTCTAGATAGGTGATCATACATCCTAATGGGTGCGACCCACATAGCCATGTTGCCTGCCCGATTTTTGTCATTTTCCGGTGGATGAGGCTTGAGGTCATAACGTATCTTTTGACAGATCCCACCTCCATTACTTTGAATGCCACATCGTCATACCCGCCAAATCACAAATTGATTTCACCAAAAATACCACGGGTATACAGCTAAGAGAAACGAATTCCTCCGCCACCAAACGTAAGTACGTTTGAAGAGATCAACTTACGCGATCCTTTGAATATACTCTGTCAGACATTCGTCCATTCACGTTTGTCCTGGGACTGGACAAACCGAAGGCACTATTCTGTAAATAGGATAGCCCTTGCATAACTCCGTCTTCAATATATTCAGCCTACTTGATTCGCAACGCTTATGCCAATACGGAGTGGTTCTCTGGGTAATAATCCAACCGGTCTCTCCATATTAACAACGTTAAAATGGTCAAAACTTTGATAGTCGGTGATTTAACTATCAAATAAAAACATGTCTGTGTGCAAACAACGATATTATTTCCAGATGAAAATTCTATCGATTAATCATCATTCATCATCAAATTATCATAAATTTACCCTTTTCCTTATTCTTGTTTTCCTATATTTCTTATTTACTATATTTAGAAAATATACGTTATTAATAATGGAAAACAATTCCATTTCTCATTTTTTATATTCAGAAAACATTTCTGATTTTCATTTGGAAGACATTTCCAAATCTCCTTCATTGGGTTTAAACTGATGTTTGAATAAACATCGCTGTGCCAACACCAACCATTTCGCTCATTAACTAAATTCACTTAACCCCTTTCACTCTCGAACCTTATCCACTTCTTAGTTAAAAACGAAGTCAATCAAGTTGGGGTATAATTACCTCTCAGACCTTAACTGAACAACATTTCTAACTTCGAAATAGACAAAGTTCAAACTTTACTCTTTAAGAAACTTCCTTGCGAACTCTCGGATTCTATTTATGAATCCACTTCCTTTACTGAATCATTTGATTATAACTATAAATGTTATAATTCCATGCTTTCAAAATATGTTAACTTAAATATATTTTCATATCTTAATTTGGATAAATAAACAACCAACTACTTTATTAACAGATAATTAAAACTTGATTTGAAATGGAAAGTAAACATTACTTCCCTTGATTCGATATAATCGAATTTCCATGTATGATTCACTCTCGAATAATCACTATCCGATAATTCTCTTTCGAATAAACTATATTCGATTCCCCTATTCGAATAACTAATATTTGATAATCCTTTTCTTCGAATAACTAATATTCGAAAAATCTCACTTTGAATAAACCATATTCGATAATTCTCTCCTTCGAATAACTATATTCGATTTAACACACTTCGAACGAACTATATTCGATTACTCTTCTCGAATAAACTATATTCGATAACTCTACTTCGAATAGGTGATATTCGATTAATTCCCTTTTTGACTAACCCTACTTAATTTACTAATACTCGACTAACTCGACTTAATTAACTTCTATTGATTAATTACTATTTGATTTAACACCATTTGTTTGACTCTAGATCGCAGCGATCACAATGGTTACGCCTGATTCCCTCAGGAAACATCCGACCGCCGTAGGCTATCTGCAGCCCTGCGAATTACGCTAGCAGTCGTGCTAAATGGAAATTCATCCTTAAATAACTTTGTCTATTTTTAACTCTATCTCGAATAATTAGATTCGATCAATTCTAATTGAATAACTAATATTCAATTAACCCTTATTCGATTACTATATTTGAATAACTCTAGCTCGATTTGACTCAAAACGATTAACTCTAACTGATTAACTCTAACTGGTTTATTCTAACTGAATAACTCTAACTGGATAACTCTAACTGAATAACTCTAACTGGTTAACTCTAACTAACTAACTCTAACTGTTTAACTTTACGGTTTAACTCTGACAGTTTAACTCCAACGGTTTAACTCTAACAGTTTAACTCCAACTGTTTAAATCTAAAAGTTTAACTCCAACTGTTTAACTCTAACAGTTTAACTCCAACTGTTTAACTCTAACAGTTTAACTCCAACGGTTTAACTCTAGTTGATTAACTCTTTTGAATTAATCCCTTTGACTTTTCTCTTTTGAATAATTCCTTTGGAATAATTCCTTTGAATTACTTCCCTTGAATAGATTCTTTTTCTATTCGTTTACTCAACAAATAACTATTCTCTTTTCGCTTCTATTTATTTAACAAATAAATATTCCCTTTAACTTTTCTATTTATTCAACAAATAAATATTTCTTTTAACTTTTCTATTTATTTCACAAATAAGTACTTCTTTCAACTTTTCTTTATTCCCTACATGAATATTCCCTTTTCAATTCCATTTGTAAATACTTTACGAATGTTTCCCTTTTTATTTCTATTTGTAATCATTTCACAAATATTTCCCTTCTATTTGATTTCACCAATATTTTCCCTTCTATTTGATTTCACCAATATTTTCCCTTCTATTTGATTTCACCAATATTTATTTTTTTAACAAAGGCTTTGATTCTATAATCATTTCCTCTCATGAAATTCTCTTCCTTTTATATATAAAATCTATTGATTTAATATAAATAATTTATTTTCAAAATAAACTTTGAAAATCCCTTTTCACTTTCTAGTATCACTTATGGTATAAAAATACCAAATCAAAAGGTTCAATCATCATCCAAACACACAGGTTCAACAACAGATGATATAACACATCATATATCAGAATATATGAAAAACGGTAAATAAATGTTGAGGAATCTAGTTGGATTCCTCCGACCTGTTTCCCTGCATCCACAGATGTCAGTCAACATAAATAACATGGAGGTAAAATATTCTGATAAACAGAATCAATATTTCGATACGATTTATATATATCGTTATCGATATTTTCAATCAACTGACTAGCAGTTCAACCAAACAGCCAATACACAGCAAATCAGCCAATATTTATCAATTCTAAAAATACTTTAGAGAAATATAAAGTGTTCAGAGTTAGTGAGATTTACTCACATTGGACGGTTTATCGTTGAATAACGATAATCGGTCATTGATTGGTTCAAGCGTTTAATTTTGCCATAAATCCAAACGAGCTCCAATCCACTTGCGATCAGTTCCATTGCGTAGTGCTCGTCCATAAGATCCCAACGGATCCTGTTTCGTTAAATTTCGTTAATGTATGCAAAAGTTATGCTATTTACAATATTTACCTAATTTAAATGAATATATATTTAATTAAATTAATTTTATCTTAATTAATTTCTAATTGCGTTATTAGCCAAATTACCTTCCCTGCCCTTCTAAAAAATCCTACTTTCCCATCTCTAGCCATATGCAAATTTTTTTAAAATTGAAAAACTATTTTAATATTAATTAAATTTAATTTTCAAATAAAATATTCAAAAATATTCATTTAATTATAACTTAAAAAATTTAACCCGGATCAAAAATCCGCTTCCACTCATTTTAAAGTATTTTTCGATAAGAATCCAACGGTCCTTGTTTCGTGGAAATCCGACTTGTTTTGAAAAAGTTATAAGCTTTTAAAGTTTATGGTTAAAAATTACGAAAATGCCCCTTGTCTGTTTTAAATTCAAATTAAATTTAAAATTTAAATTAATCATCTCATTCGTCGGATCAGTTAGGGATAGCCAGGAAGAGCAGGAAACTATATTTTCCAAACTCAAGCCTTAGACACTATCCTCTCTGTCACCCTTAGAATGTTCTGATATTTATTTTTACAAATTCTATTTTAATTATAATATATATATATATTACACAAATAAATAAATAAATAAATATTATTTAAAACTTACCCCGTGAAGCCTAAGCCTCTGCCTAAGAGTCCCTAGCTCCCCGTCTTGCCCTCCTTTCTCCCTTCCTTCTCTTTTCCCTATTTCCTAATATTTTATTATTATTTCTGCCATTGCCAAAGCTTGAAAGAGGAGGAGGAGGAGTGAGTTTAAAATGAGGGGGGGGGCTATTTATAGCCGAAGGAGTCACATGGATTGCTGAGGTGGCGCGAATCCAACGGTCGAAAATGGATGGCTAGGATTAATCCTTAAATTAATTAAATTATAAATAAATTTAATAATTTATGAATAGTAAAGTGTGTTTTCTCAACCCTATTCGGACGTTAATTTGACTTACTTATTGATACCTCATCCAAAATCTTTTTCAACCATGTTGTTCAATTTTTCTTGCTCTTCAATACTATATAAAAATATTTAAATTTTGAATTCGTTTGAACTTTCAAATAATTTAAATTAAAATTTAAAATAGTGTTTTATGTTAGTTTCAACACCTTTCGGTCTCATGTTGGAGTATCAAACGATAACGGTTTTCAGAAATTCTTCCACCATCTGGTCCGGTTTTTAACGTACTTCAATCCTATGTATTCAAATCAAAAATCGGAGTTCGTTTAGATTTTCAAATAATTTATTTAAATTTTGTTTCCTTAATAACTTTCTATATCCGTTATAGGATTTTCCCAGATTTCATATATAGCTAATATCCTATGTTTAGAATTTTCCTGCATAGGTCTCAGGTTCCAGTTTTGCCGTTAGCATTAGCAAATTCCAATTACCGTCAAAATTTAGTTCAAATTTTGGCCTTTTATTTTTTCTTTTCCACATGCGGATACCATTTTTGACATAACTTGGTTGGTTACCTAATTTCATCATTTCGGATTTAATGAAACTGATTTCATCGAAATCCGAGTTCGTTAGCTACTACTTCCTTTGTAAACGTACTATTTTAAATTAAAAATTTATCCTTTTATACTGCCAGTTCACATTATATTGCAGATCCACTAAATTTCTACCATTTCGGAATAAAATAAAATATTCAAAATTATTGAAATTAAACCATTTAAACTTCCAAAACAATAAAAAAACATTTTTAAATATTTAACTAAATGGTCAAAAAATCGGGGCCGTTACATAACGAATCTGAAAAATCGAAGCTTCGTAGCGGGAAGCAAAAGTTATGGCCAAAGGAAATTTCAAAAAAGTCGTTATAGAGTTTATATAGGCCAGAAAATGGCCATTTTGCAAACGACCTCGGAATTCGACGAAACGACTTTTGTTGGATCCGGGATGTCAACCTATTGCTAGGTTTCAAATTTCATAATTTTTGAGGTTAATATGTAAGCGTGGAAAAGGAAAACGTGTTTTGGTCGATTTCTATTAAATTGGATCGACCAGAAATTGGCCATTTTGCAAACGACCTCAGAATTCGACAAAACTAGTTTTGTTGGGACTGTATCATCAAAACATAGCTAGATTTATTTTTCGGGAACTTTTAGAATTAGTATGTAGCCCCGGAAAATTGAAATGTACGTTCAAATTATATATCGAATGTTTTATATTTTAATTTGAAGGAAAACTGACTGAAACAGTCGAATGGGCCTTCGAAACATATCCCATTGTATTCGGAATGGGGGTATTTAGCTAGGGACGACAGTCATTGGGTTTGAATTGGTGTTCGTTTGTGAAGAGGGGTATTTTAGAATTTTAAAAATATATAAATAAATAAAAATATCTCATTGGGCCACATAATCTTTCTCTCTCCCCGATGAACATCGACGCACGGCGATGAACCCTCCAAACTTTCCAGTCCACTTTCCGATCAATCCACGCAAAATTAGCCCCTGCTCCAGTTGAAGATTTTGTAGAGCTCCTCGAGATCTTCAAATCCATAAAAAGGGTGGATTTTTTTTCATTGCGTGTAGAGGCCGAATCGATCTCCTGAAGTCGACAACTTCGAACCGCCGCCGCCACCTCCACAGGCGATCGCGCCTGACCCTTCTACCGCGCACGGGTGCGCCTCTCGCCCCTCTTCAACGCTGCACCGCCCGATCGTCGTAATACTACATGGATTTGAAGTTTTTGCAAAACCTAGTTTTGAACATTCAAAGAAAGGTACGGCCTATTTTAATTTCAACTATATTATAGCACTTTAAAGCGCTACGGTTTTTGATTTCACTGTAAAAAACATATCTTTTTCGTTTGTTGACGAAATTCAGTGAAACAAGAGACAGTGGACTCGTGTGGATGTCTTCTGCATTATAGAAGAGACCGCATATTTTTCTGAGCCTTCTGCTATTTTTGGTGGAGTGGAACTCAATGTGAGATTTCTAATTTATAAACGATATGTAAAACGACGATGTATAAATTATGTAGTCGATGTATGAGTTATATAATTGTTGTGCACCTCTTGTATAAGCGTTGTATAAGTTGTTTCGATATATAAGTTATATATGCATTGTAAAAATTATATATGTGTTGAAATAGAAGTGAAATGCTTATATAAATATATATGTATACACCCCTCGTCCACAAACCATGGACGATATTTATTGGTTGTGATTGGTGTGAAAATTGGTTGATTACGAATGGTTGATTAGAATTGTTTGTGGTTGAAATTGATTGATTGTGGTTGAAAAATACCCGTTTGTGGTTGAGAATTAATTGGTTGAAACCACATAGGATTTGTTTGTGGAAATGAAAAAAATATACATGCCGCCTGCGTGCGAACTAGATGCATGAAATCCCCATTGTCAAAAGCTGCGAGGCTTTAAGGTAGAGCGAGGAGCCGTATTAGGGACGGCCCCGGTTTTAACTACCCTGCCGTTATGCTGCCAAAATTTTGAATAATATTCATGTGTTAGAATTATTTTCATGTGTTGAAACTATATTCGTGTGTTGAATAGAAATTCATGTGTCAAACGATATTCGTGTTTTGAAATAAATTTTTTTATAATAAAAATCATATTTTTATCATTTATATGAACTATATAAAATAGTCGTGTTTTGAAATAAATTGTTTTGCAATAAAAATCACATTTTTACTTTATATATACGAACTATAGAAAACCTTCATGTGTTGAATAGAAATTCATTCATTGAATGGAAATTCATGTGTTGAATGGTATTCGTGTTTTAAATAAATTGTTTTAACAATAAAAATCACCTTTTTATTGTGTATATATAAACTATAGAAAACATTCATGTGTTGAATAGAAATTCATGTGTTGAATGGTATTCGTGTTTTGAAATAAATTTCTTTATAATAAAAATCATATTTTTATCATCTATATGAACTATATAAAATATTCGTGTTTTGAAAGAAATTGCTTTTAATAAAAATCATATTTTTATCATCTATATGAACTATATAAAATAGTCGTGTTTTGAAAGAAATTGTTTTATAATAAAAACCATATTTTTACCATCTATATGAACTATATAAAATAGTCGTGTTTTGAAATAAATAGTTTTACAATGAAAAATCACATTTTTATTATATACATGAATTGTTAAAAATAGTGAAGTGTTGAAATAGAAGTCAGTTGGATAAAAATATCATTTTTATCAAAGGTATGAAAAGAATATGGTTTTGAAATCGAAGAATCTATTATATTTATATATATATATATATATATATATAATTAATTAAAATTAATCGAATAACGACGCTACAGTTCGTGTTTTGAAACCGTGATTTCAAACGATTAGTGCGGGAGATCCGACCATCGGATTTTCCCGAAACCGAAACCGTTGGGTTCGCTTTGGAAATATCTTTCCAACGACACCAACTTTGTAAAGATCCAACGGTTGGATTGTCTGGAATGTTTAATTCAAATCTGAAGAATCGATTATGTTTATTATATACGCGTGTTGCTCAGAAAGACCGGGTTTATCCCATTCTGAATAACTGAATCGACGATAAGAAATCGAAGATAAAGACGGTGGTCGAAGACCGGAGATCTTCACCTCTTTTGGATGGTAACTGATGTCCTGATTGGGAGGCATCCCGAAATATGGATAATGAGTGGTGACCGTCCAGACGTACTTGGAGATCGATGGATATGCGAGGTATATAGTGCCTCCGGTTTCGTTCAGACCCAGAACGGACTTGTAAATGGACTGTGTGTCTGACATTGGAATTTATTCTGTGTGATTGATAGCCATGGTGTGAATTGCCTTTGTGGCATGCTAAGATGCAGTGATCAGGGCTTTTGTTGAAAAGCAAAGTCTTGTGGTTGATAATCAAAGCACCGCCTATGTGGCGTAGCTTTGTGTATAACGTGAATTCACAAGCCTCACACCCCGGTATGAACCGGAAACGGGAGGGGACATCAGGGAGGGCATGCGTTCCCTTCTAGCTAGAGGTGGTATCGGTGCTTAAACTGGCTGACATTTATATAATTTTCACCTATGTGGTCGTTGCTGTTGCGAGGCGCCTCGGTTATATCGGTCGATCTGGGACCGATGGAGTCATTCGTTCGCTCATTTACGCCCCATAGGGTGGGGAAACGCAGTGTTCAGGATTTTAATCCACATCGGTGGACCGGCCCTGACGATCCAAAGGCTTGACTGAGTACTTGCCTGAGACATGGGATAGATTGTCTCGAAGTCGGTAAGGACTAACTTTTGCCTTGGTTCATGACGGAAATCCAATTTCCAAATACGTGACTTTGCGGTTTTGATTGTATACTTATATATGGCGACATGATATATGGTACCCATGCAGTCTATGATTGATATTTATGATTGATTATAAAATTAGAAACTAACTGGAAACGAGCTAAGATGGGTGGTTTCCTGGGTATTGGTCTGATGTTGGTTTCGGCCGTCGGGGTTAATACTTAGGGGGTCGTCCTCTTGATAATTTACAGTTGGAATCTGATTAAGAATTAAACGACAAAGTTTACATTTTAAATGATTTGTTTTGCTTGTATCAAGCATATTTTGGTCGATATAAGGTAAAACTCTATCCTCCGGTTTGCGTTGCATTGTGTGATGGGACTTGAGTCTTATATCGGCTTCATTTTTATAAAAAGCATTGCGATGTTTAAAAGATTTAATTGTTTTAAAGCACTGGCAATCCAATGGAGTAAACCCGTTCCGCGAAAGTGGCGTGGTCCTATGATTGGCCATATTATAAATGTGATAAGTAGATTTCTCATACCAGTCCCATGACTGACTCGTAGTTTGTTTCACCTGCAAACTCAGGTGCCCCTCTTTCTACACGGTGTAATGACCCGGAAAATTCGACACTCGAATTTTCGACATTTACACAAACTGTGTCCCATTCGAGTATCGAATCTCCAGAAAGCTAGAAGGAAGAAGTTGGAGGATGAGAAAGATAAGATAGAAATATTAGAATAGAAGAAGTAGAAGAAGAACAAAGACAACACAGAGTCAGAGTCTCACATCGCAGCGGAACAAAATATAATATTGAAATAAATCTTTACTGAGAGCTTTCAAAATTACTTACAGTATCAGAGTACATCAACATATCTGGACAGTTATATAACCTGTCCTCATATACAATCACACAGCGGAACAGTAGCTATAACCACACGTTTGAACTCTTCCAGCTTGTCTCTGGACTTCGCAGCATCCGGTAACCTGGACCTGTACACCCCGGCCTAACCCGAGCATTTACAAAAACCGGGTCAGTCTGGTGAACCAGAGTGAGATAAACTCGCACAGTATTAAGGTATCACACAACTTGATTTTAAAGTAAAAATCTTTTCGGAAGAAAAGGATAATCGTAAGACCGAATCCACACAAAAATACGGACGATTTTTACCTTACGATAACCCAAAACGGTTTTGAAGTCAATATCTTGTCTGATATTATCATAATGTCTAAATACAAGTAAATAGAATCTAGTAGAACGCTTGCATCTCACGCTCCACATATATAGTATACAAACAAAACCGCAGGTGCTTATTGGAGATTGGATTCCGACCTTGACAAGGTATGGGACCACCTACCGATAGTGTATCTCTAGAGGCGAATACACTGGGTTCAACAAGAACGTTTTGCAACCCGGCCCTCACATGACCGACCACTCATTTCGCTTGAGTGTATCGAATGTATATCACCAACGGTTGGGCTCAAACCACCGTTCCCCAAAAAGGGACAACATTGAAATAGATTCAAGAAGCAAAAGGAATTTCTCTAGATAGGTGATTATACACCCTAATGGGAGCGACCCACATAGCCATGCTGCCTGCCCGATTTTTGTCATTTCCCGGTTGATGAGGCTTGAGGCTACGCTTTATCAGCACATCACATTCACTTCGAATGTCACATCGTCAGATCCATCAACAATCACTAATTGACGTCCACAACAATACATTATGTGTTAGCTGAAAGAAGTTTCCTTCTCCGCTTCCACTCTTGGTATGGTTGAAGAAATCAATGTACGTGACCTTTTCTGGAAATACTCTGTCAGACATTCATCCATACAAGTCACCCAGGAACAGGATGAACCGAAGGTACCCTCCTACTGCATTCTAGGAATCACCCTGAGAATCAGTAGCGAGAAGTCCTTGCAATCCGTAGATTCCAATCACGACAGAATCACAGTATATCTCTGCTTGCAAGTCAGAGATTTTAAGTAATCCTTCTGCTTATGAAGATCAACGGTCTTCAATAGCTCCGTCTTGAATCAACATCTTCATCGTATTCGTACTTGCTGGACGGAATGGTTTTCGAATATACATTCGATCCCGGTCTTTCCGTACCAACAATCGTAAGGGCCAAATTTGATAGTCGGTTGTTTAACTATCAAATAAAACAACCATTCATCCATACAAGAAAATGGATTCACTGATTCAATACTCAGTATCATTTAGCCTCTTTAACGAACCGCCCGTTAATTATATTTTTCCATCTTTCAATATTTGAACTATCGCTTTTATTTCTTATTATAAAATAAGAATATTCTCCAAATTCATGTTATAAACTTTCGAAAACAGTTTATAATATCATTTAAGGAAATCATAGCTTATGTTTTCCTCAACTACTCTCGTTTATAAACTAATATCATTCCTGGATAATCATGGAGTCGTTCAAGTTGGGGTATTTTATTACCTCTCAGACCTTGACCAACAACATTCATATCTTCAGGACAAATAGAAGTTTACTAACAACATATTTTCCCTTTGAAAACCTCATTAAATCTTGACCACGTTTACTCAACTAATTATTAAGTAAACTCTTAGTAAATCCTTTCGATTTATATTAATAATCATTTACAATATTATATACGAACTTTGATTCTATTATAAATAGAATCTTTATGAAACTTCCTTGATATCTCTTTATTACAATCTTACCATTTATTTCGACAATTCAAATTCATTTGTTCAAAATCCGCATAAACAAAGTTTTAATAAATCTCATATTAATACCTTATACAATTTTTATATTGATATACTTTCCAATCCTTATATTGGTATTTATCAAGACGATTCAACTTGTTATTTGTGCCAAACATTACAAACTTCATTTCAAAACTATTTCACTTATTACATTCTCTTTAACTCGTACTCGACCACTTATTCGTTGTCTGCAACATATGATAATCCCTTTAAGAAAAATCTCATATCTTATTTCTTTTGTAACCCATGTTATAAACACATTCACAAACCCTTAATTTTATTTACTCACTCGACTTCATTTTCAAAACTTTAAATTTCCATTTACAAAATCTTTGTAAATTAACTACGATACTTACCATTCGTTTTCACTTGCGCATCTTTAATTTTGTTTACAAATCTCATTTGTAATTCATCAGCGACAACTAATATTCGTTGTCGTTATTCACATTCTTAACCTCATTTAAAATTCTGCCTTCAGTTAACATTCCGAACTTCAGAATATCACATTCCGAACCTCGGAATAGAACTCACTTCGATTGATCATTCCGAACTTCGGAATACCACATTCCGAACCTCGGAATATACTCGCTTCCATTTATTTAACCAAATCTCATTTATAAATTCATATTCAGACTTTCAACTTCGATTTCATTCAAAATATGAAATCCCATTTTCAAATCACCACTCATTTCCAATCCATTGATTTGTTAATCTCATACACGAAACGTTATCACATTTCATATTATTTAAAACACCATTTGAATAAAAACGATCATTCATCACAAAACATTTCTCTTTGAACTCTTTTACACATTCTCGTATACCCATGATTTAACTATTCCATTTTCTACTTTGAAATCAGTTTAGAACTTCTTTTACGACCGTAAGGCCTTCACAAAACCATTTCAATATTTAAATAATCAACATGATGAATTATATCGTTTAACCGTTCATTTAATACATCTTGCATCTCTACTAGTTATATTTATATAAAATTGATAAATTTAACTTCGACTATTATTTTACAATAAAAATCGTATTTCAAAACCATATAAAAATATATTTATATCTTGAAAACATTCGAAATCCATTTAGTATCGATTTCGAAAAATCATTCCTTTTAGTCGACGGTATTAAAGAGGCAAATGACTACTGTAGTACCAACCGTGAAATATAAACTAATTTCACATTCAATATCAACAATTTTATCATATTAATAAACGTTATCAATATTATCCAACCTGTTATTCCCTGCAAAACAATGGTTACCACAATTCAACCCATTCAGTTCAATATTTGTTTCCATCTAGACAGATGAAATAAAACAGTTTAACAACAACAATCAATAATAACTGTAACAGTCAATACTAGGATAATAACAGCAGTTCAAGCATTCAACTATTTGATCATAACATTTATAGTGTTATAAACGTAACCACTGAGGTAAGTTACCTCACTTGGATTTAATCATTAGAAATAACGATTAGTTTCAATTAAATTAAACCGTCGTTTAATTTAACTGTTTCAGCCCATACAACGAACGAACAATCAATAACCATAAACAAGCATAGCACACAATTATAAAACCCGACTTATATAAAATATAAGAAGGGAGAACTGAGTGAGTTTAACTCACCTTGATTTCATCCGTCGTCAAACTGTTCGTTTAACATACTTCCAGCTGCGTTCAAATCCGTCCGTTCCGATTCCATAACATCACGCTCGTTGATTGCTTGTCTCGTTTCACTCTGTTGTCTTCTAAAACGCAAGCTAAGTAGCATGCGGTCCTTCCATTGTCTGCTGCCATACTTCATTCGTTAATCCCTCCTTCCATCTTTACAATTTGCTCCAAGCATGCGTCCGCCATGCATCCTCACACTCCCACGTTTGCTCTTCCTCTTTCTCCATTCACTTCGTGGTTTTTCTCTTTTCTTCCCTCATTTTTTTTTCTTTTTTTTTCTGTTCGAAAGCAAAATGCCCCCCCCCCCTTACTTTCCCATACTTTCTGTTTGCAAACAGACAACCCATGCTACTCAAATTCCTCCGTATCACTTTCTTCTCCACCTTTTGTGCGTGTTTCCACCTTCCCATTTCCGTCCGCCTTCTTTGTTTTTTTTTTGTTTTTTTTTCTTTCCTTTTTCTTTCTTTTTTTATTTTTTTTTTATTTTTTTCCGCAAGCCAATGGTGGTCCAAACAAAAAATCATGCACCGTCTTTGCGTGTATATACGTCGAGCATCTCATCTTTCCTACAGCTGTTTGACCTTAGCCCAAACCCACGCCCAGTCCCTCCTTCTCATACTCACGTCCGCCATCTCATCTTTTCTTTTTTTTTTCTTTTTTTTTCTTTTGATGTATCGCGTGTAGAGAGGGAAGAGACAGTATGCGGATGTATTAATTATGGAGGGAGTCTTTTGGCTTTTCAGATCTGAAACGAACGAAGGAGAAAATGAGAGGAAGCCCAAAAATAGAACTGAAAGAAAGCTCTTATAAATAGAAAAGGCTACGTGGTTGCCAAGTAAACATGAAGCTGAAGGCATTGATAGTTTGGTTGGCAAGGCATAGGAAATAACTTGGGAATCACGGATTACTGTACATGGTTTGGCCATCACGTTTTGATAGGGGAGCAGGTATGCAGTGCATGCTTGGTTTAGGGAGTACTTTGCATGTGCTTTTTCCCTCTTTTTTTTTCTAGTCCACGTTGATGTGATTTAAGCTTAGTGTACAAACTAGCGTTTTGGCATGTAATAAATACATTTTGGCACAAGGACTTAGTTGTTTTTGGGCGCAGGTAGTGTAGGAACGTAAGGAAAAGGGAAAGCATAAAGAAAGTGGGATCATTTAATAATATAATAATGTAACCAAACTTGCGGTGAGTTTTCGTGTTAAAAATCACCACATACGATGTTCAATCGAGGCGAAAACTACTAATTCTAGCATAAAAAAATATTCCAGATCCAATGGGACAAGTTTCGTCGAATTCCGAGGTCGTTTGTGAAAATCCTTTAGAAAATATCGATGAAAAACACCGAGCAATAATTCCTTAAAATTACAGAAAAAATCCTAAAAATATGAGGCCTTGCCATTTCACTAGACCTCTTCCTAAGGTTTCGTATGAAACTTGTTTCGTTGAATTTTGAGTTCGTTTGACCAGTTAACCATTCAAATAAAGTTACCTACACCACTATGTATTCATGTATGAGCGTTGCAGACTGAAATAAAAATACAGTCGTGTTCAGTGAGGTGTCGCGATCCCAAAAATATAATAATACCGGTAGTTCAACTTATATTGTGAAATCCCAAAATGTTGATTTCAGGGTGCATAATACTCCAAATAAAAAGTTGCTTATTTAATTAATTAAAAATTACAGTAAAATTCTAAAAATTAAATTATCACTATATCCCAAAAGAACCTTGGCTAAATTCGAAACTGGTATCTAGTTATATCGAATAAACCGTTACGGTCGATAAACGATCACGCCGCTGTTTTTCTGCCAAATTGATTTGGGCATAACTTCCAATCTACACGACGAAATCTCGATTTTTCTCTTCCACTAGAAAAATATGCTTCACCTGCTCTGTATGTTTCTTGTTTCACAGAAATCCGATTTAAAACGGACTCTGTATATCCAGTTGAAGTTCAAAACTCTATTTTACGAACTGCAGCGCTGTTCTGAGCTCATTTTATTTTATATATGAATATATATCGTTCAGCTTCGTTTAAATAGCGATTTAAATATTAAAACCCTTTTATATTCCAAATAAAATATTTAAAATAATAAAATAAATAAAATATTTGGCTGCCAAAAATACGGGACGTTACATTCTTCCCCCCTTAAAATAATTTCGTCCTCGAAATTGCAAAGGTAAGAAAGAATGTTACAAACCCATTATCTTTACAAAAATAAATTAAAAACTCGATTTTATTTTCAAAATTAATCTAATTGGGTTTAAAACCAATTTATTCCAAATAAAAGAATTTTCCAACAGTCTTAAAAAAAAAAAATTATAACAACTTAAATTTTTGAAAATTTTGGCAGAGTCTCCCCTATACGGAGGACATCTGCAATATCGCAGGTTGAAGAAATATATATACAGCGACCAACAGGGTCGGAAAAATTCAAAATCCAAACTCAAAGTCCAAATTAAAACCAAAATTTTATATTTTCACGTAGGCGTACCTTTAACAAGCACTATGGAGCGTATCTGTTCGACGTATATACGATTTACTCAACCAGTATCAATCTGGCTAAACATCTGACACCTGTACTCAGCTCAATTCACATATGATCAATAAACTACGATAATATTCACTAATCAACAATTTTAACTGCATTAATTCCTCAATCAAACATGAGCATTAATTCACATTTAAATACACGGTGAAATTATTTATTTCAATTCATATTCGGTTTCATTCCAATTTTTAACACCAGAGTTTATTTTCCATACCTTCGTTAAATCATTTAATGAATTCTATTCAACCACTTGTCATCCAATAACAAACAATTCACAACCATCAACCAATACACAACCAAATAAACAAAATTTATTGAATTCACATTCAATATTAATATTTATTTTGGTTTCACACATTTGATTATTATTCATTCATTTAATTTCCAATTTAATTTAATTACAATATCATTCTGAAATTAATTATACTTAATCAAGTTAAGTAACAATTCAACTTTTTAATTCTATTTGAATCCCATTCAAATCGATCAAACACACTAATATCTCAATGATTTAATAAAAATTTCTTTTCTATACAAAAATATATTTTGGGTAAAATTATTTCATTTACCCTCTTTTCAAAACAATACTGTGTTAATGGTCAGTTCAAAGCTTCTCAACACTTGAACCGATCAACAAACACAATACAAAACATTTGTATATAAAATTTACAAATACGCTCTCATATATATACACTCAACCTCGATCTAAGGTATTACTAACCAAATCTCTATCGAGTTACACCACAGAGCCAAGGTTATTCCTAAACCAATAGCTCTGATACCAACTGTAATGACCCGGAAAATTCGACACTCGAATTTTCGACATTTACACAAACTGTGTCCCATTCGAGTATCGAATCTCCAGAAAGCTAGAAGGAAGAAGTTGGAGGATGAGAAAGATAAGATAGAAATATTAGAATAGAAGAAGTAGAAGAAGAACAAAGACAACACAGAGTCAGAGTCTCACATCGCAGCGGAACAAAATATAATATTGAAATAAATCTTTACTGAGAGCTTTCAAAATTACTTACAGTATCAGAGTACATCAACATATCTGGACAGTTATATAACCTGTCCTCATATACAATCACACAGCGGAACAGTAGCTATAACCACACGTTTGAACTCTTCCAGCTTGTCTCTGGACTTCGCAGCATCCGGTAACCTGGACCTGTACACCCCGGCCTAACCCGAGCATTTACAAAACACCGGGTCAGTCTGGTGAACTAGAGTGAGATAAACTCGCACAGTATTAAGGTATCACACAACTTGATTTTAAAGTAAAAATCTTTTCGGAAGAAAAGGATAATCGTAAGACCGAATCCACACAAAAATACGGACGGTTTTTACCTTACGATAACCCAAAACGGTTTTGAAGTCAATATCTTGTCTGATATTATCATAATGTCTAAATACAAGTAAATAGAATCTAGTAGAACGCTTGCATCTCACGCTCCACATATATAGTATACAAACAAAACCGCAGGTGCTTATTGGAGATTGGATTCCGACCTTGACAAGGTATGGGACCACCTACCGATAGTGTATCTCTAGAGGCGAATACACTGGGTTCAACAAGAACGTTTTGCAACCCGGCCCTCACATGACCGACCACTCATTTCGCTTGAGTGTATCGAATGTATATCACCAACGGTTGGGCTCAAACCACCGTTCCCCGAAAAGGGACAGCATTGAAATAGATTCAAGAAGCAAAAGGAATTTCTCTAGATAGGTGATTATACACCCTAATGGGAGCGACCCACATAGCCATGCTGCCTGCCTGATTTTTGTCATTTCCCGGTTGATGAGGCTTGAGGCTACGCTTTATCAGCACATCACATTCACTTCGAATGTCACATCGTCAGATCCATCAACAATCACTAATTGACGTCCACAACAATACATTATGTGTTAGCTAAAAGAAGTTTCCTTCTCCGCTTCCACTCTTGGTATGGTTGAAGAAATCAATGTACGTGACCTTTTCTGGAAATACTCTGTCAGACATTCATCCATACAAGTCACCAAGGAACAGGATGAACCGAAGGTACCCTCCTACTGCATTCTAGGAATCACCCTGAGAATCAGTAGCGAGAAGTCCTTGCAATCCGTAGATTCCAATCACGACAGAATCACAGTATATCTCTGCTTGCAAGTCAGAGATTTTAAGTAATCCTTCCGCTTATGAAGATCAACGGTCTTCAATAGCTCCGTCTTGAATCAACATCTTCATCGTATTCGTACTTGCTGGACGGAATGGTTTTCGAATATACATTCGATCCCGGTCTTTCCGTACCAACAATCGTAAGGGCCAAATTTGATAGTCGGTTGTTTAACTATCAAATAAAACAACCATTCATCCATACAAGAAAATGGATTCACTGATTCAATACTCAGTATCATTTAGCCTCTTTAACGAACCGCCCGTTAATTATATTTTTCCATCTTTCAATATTTGAACTATCGCTTTTATTTCTTATTATAAAATAAGAATATTCTCCAAATTCATGTTATAAACTTTCGAAAACAGTTTATAATATCATTTAAGGAAATCATAGCTTATGTTTTCCTCAACTACTCTCGTTTATAAACTAATATCATTCCTGGATAATCATGGAGTCGTTCAAGTTGGGGTATTTTATTACCTCTCAGACCTTGACCAACAACATTCATATCTTCAGGACAAATAGAAGTTTACTAACAACATATTTTCCCTTTGAAAACCTCATTAAATCTTGACCACGTTTACTCAACTAATTATTAAGTAAACTCTTAGTAAATCCTTTCGATTTATATTAATAATCATTTACAATATTATATACGAACTTTGATTCTATTATAAATAGAATCTTTATGAAACTTCCTTGATATCTCTTTATTACAATCTTACCATTTATTTCGACAATTCAAATTCATTTGTTCAAAATCCGCATAAACAAAGTTTTAATAAATCTCATATTAATACCTTATACAATTTTTATATTGATATACTTTCCAATCCTTATATTGGTATTTATCAAGACGATTCAACTTGTTATTTGTGCCAAACATTACAAACTTCATTTCAAAACTATTTCACTTATTACATTCTCTTTAACTCGTACTCGACCACTTATTCGTTGTCTGCAACATATGATAATCCCTTTAAGAAAAATCTCATATCTTATTTCTTTTGTAACCCATGTTATAAACACATTCACAAACCCTTAATTTTATTTACTCACTCGACTTCATTTTCAAAACTTTAATTTTCCATTTACAAAATCTTTGTAAATTAACTACGATACTTACCATTCGTTTTCACTTGCGCATCTTTAATTTTGTTTACAAATCTCATTTGTAATTCATCAGCGACAACTAATATTCGTTGTCGTTATTCACATTCTTAACCTCATTTAAAATTCTGCCTTCAGTTAACATTCCGAACTTCGGAATATCACATTCCGAACCTCGGAATAGAACTCACTTCGATTGATCATTCCGAACTTCGGAATACCACATTCCGAACCTCGGAATATACTCGCTTCCATTTATTTAACCAAATCTCATTTATAAATTCATATTCAGACTTTCAACTTCGATTTCATTCAAAATATGAAATCCCATTTTCAAATCACCACTCATTTCCAATCCATTGATTTGTTAATCTCATACACGAAATGTTATCACATTTCATATTATTTAAAACACCGTTTGAATAAAAACGATCATTCATCACAAAACATTTCTCTTTGAACTCTTTTACACATTCTCGTATACCCATGATTTAACTATTCCATTTTCTACTTTGAAATCAGTTTAAAACTTCTTTTACGACCGTAAGGCCTTCACAAAACCATTTCAATATTTAAATAATCAACATGATGAATTATATCGTTTAACCGTTCATTTAATACATCTTGCATCTCTACTAGTTATATTTATATAAAATTGATAAATTTAACTTCGACTATTATTTTACAATAAAAATCGTATTTCAAAACCATATAAAAATATATTTATATCTTGAAAACATTCGAAATCCATTTAGTATCGATTTCGAAAAATCATTCCTTTTAGTCGATGGTATTAAAGAGGCAAATGACTACTGTAGTACCAACCGTGAAATATAAACTAATTTCACATTCAATATCAACAATTTTATCATATTGATAAACGTTATCAATATTATCCAACCTGTTATTCCCTGCAAAACAATGGTTACCACAATTCAACCCATTCAGTTCAATATTTGTTTCCATCTAGACAGATGAAATAAAACAGTTTAACAACAACAATCAATAATAACTGTAACAGTCAATACTAGGATAATAACAGCAGTTCAAGCATTCAACTATTTGATCATAACATTTATAGTGTTATAAACGTAACCACTGAGGTAAGTTACCTCACTTGGATTTAATCATTAGAAATAACGATTAGTTTCAATTAAATTAAACCGTCGTTTAATTTAACTGTTTTAGCCCATACAACGAACGAACAATCAATAACCATAAACAAGCATAGCACACAATTATAAAACCCGACTTATATAAAATATAAGAAGGGAGAACTGAGTGAGTTTAACTCACCTTGATTTCATCCGTCGTCAAACTGTTCGTTTAACATACTTCCAGCTGCGTTCAAATCCGTCCGTTCCGATTCCATAACATCACGCTCGTTGATTGCTTGTCTCGTTTCACTCTGTTGTCTTCTAAAACGCAAGCTAAGTAGCATGCGGTCCTTCCATTGTCTGCTGCCATACTTCATTCGTTAATCCCTCCTTCCATCTTTACAATTTGCTCCAAGCATGCGTCCGCCATGCATCCTCACACTCCCACGTTTGCTCTTCCTCTTTCTCCATTCACTTCGTGGTTTTTCTCTTTTCTTCCCTCATTTTTTTTTCTTTTTTTTTTTTCTGTTCGAAAGCAAAATGCCCCCCCCCCCTTACTTTCCCATACTTTCTGTTTGTAAACAGACAACCCATGCTACTCAAATTCCTCCGTATCACTTTCTTCTCCACCTTTTGTGCGTGTTTCCACCTTCCCATTTCCGTCCGCCTTCTTTGTTTTTTTTTGTTTTTTTTTCTTTCCTTTTTCTTTCTTTTTTTATTTTTTTTTTATTTTTTTCCGCAAGCCAATGGTGGTCCAAACAAAAAATCATGCACCGTCTTTGCGTGTATATACGTCGAGCATCTCATCTTTCCTACAGCTGTTTGACCTTAGCCCAAACCCACGCCCAGTCCCTCCTTCTCATACTCACGTCCGCCATCTCATCTTTTCTTTGTTTTTGTCTTTTTTTTCTTTTGATGTATCGCGTGTAGAGAGGGAAGAGACAGTATGCGGATGTATTAATTATGGAGGGAGTCTTTTGGCTTTTCAGATCTGAAACGAACGAAGGAGAAAATGAGAGGAAGCCCAAAAATAGAACTGAAAGAAAGCTCTTATAAATAGAAAAGGCTACGTGGTTGCCAAGTAAACGTGAAGCTGAAGGCATTGATAGTTTGGTTGGCAAGGCATAGGAAATAACTTGGGAATCACGGATTACTGTACATGGTTTGGCCATCACGTTTTGATAGGGGAGCAGGTATGCAGTGCATGCTTGGTTTAGGGAGTACTTTGCATGTGCTTTTTCCCTTCTTTTTTTTTCCAGTCCACGTTGATGTGATTTAAGCTTAGTGTACAAACTAGCGTTTTGGCATGTAATAAATACATTTTGGCACAAGGACTTAGTTGTTTTTGGGCGCAGGTAGTGTAGGAACGTAAGGAAAAGGGAAAGCATAAAGAAAGTGGGATCATTTAATAATATAATAATGTAACCAAACTTGCAGTGAGTTTTTGTGTTAAAAATCACCACATACGATGTTCAATCGAGGCGAAAACTACTAATTCTAGCATAAAAAAATATTCCGGATCCAATGGGACAAGTTTCGTCGAATTCCGAGGTCGTTTGTGAAAATCCTTTAGAAAATATCGATGAAAAACACCGAGAAATAATTCCTTAAAATTACAGAAAAAATCCTAAAAATATGAGGCCTTGCCATTTCACTAGACCTCTTCCTAAGGTTTCGTATGAAACTTGTTTCGTTGAATTTTGAGTTCGTTTGACCAGTTAACCATTCAAATAAAGTTACCTACACCACTATGTATTCATGTATGAGCGTTGCAGACTGAAATAAAAATACAGTCGTGTTCAGTGAGGTGTCGCGATCCCAAAAATATAATAATACCGGTAGTTCAACTTATATTGTGAAATCCCAAAATGTTGATTTCAGGGTGCATAATACTCCAAATAAAAAGTTGCTTATTTAATTAATTAAAAATTACAGTAAAATTCTAAAAATTAAATTATCACTATATCCCAAAAGAACCTTGGCTAAATTCGAAACTGGTATCTAGTTATATCGAATAAACCGTTACGGTCGATAAACGATCACGCCGCTGTTTTTCTGCCAAATTGATTTGGGCATAACTTCCAATCTACACGACGAAATCTCGATTTTTCTCTTCCACTAGAAAAATATGCTTCACCTGCTCTGTATGTTTCTTGTTTCATAGAAATCCGATTTAAAACGGACTCTGTATATCCAGTTGAAGTTCAAAACTCTATTTTACGAACTGCAGCGCTGTTCTGAGCTCATTTTATTTTATATATGAATATATATCGTTCAGCTTCGTTTAAATAGCGATTTAAATATTAAAACCCTTTTATATTCCAAATAAAATATTTAAAATAATAAAATAAATAAAATATTTGGCTGCCAAAAATACGGGACGTTACACACGGGCAGCCTTGTATTCAGGTTTTAGCAGGCTCTTTCTGGATAGCTGGAGCTGAAGATGGATTCTATCATTTATCTCTTTTTATGTTGTTCATCTCCTATTGTACATATTATGTTTGTTTCCGCTGTAGACATTTATGTATAGCTGAACTGTAATTGTACTAAGTATGATCCTGTATACTGTGTAACTCTGATGATTATGTTTATCCAGTGTATTACTTGTTCATTATCTGGTGTATTTATTTATTTATGTTCTGCTATTATCTGTTTATGTGTTATATTCCAAAGATTACCCTTGACACCGTAGTACGGGGTTTTGGGGTCGTCACATTATTGCATCCAAAATCCTACCAATTAACTTTTTTTTCGAATTTCAAAAAAATCTAATTTTCTAAATTCGATTTCTTATGTTACAAAAAGGCGGAAAATGAAAAACTTCACATCTCCCGTTTTCTTTTTCGACCTTTTTCCAACCGTAATTGGATTTTTTTTGAAACTATTTATAAAGATTCCCCTATTTTCCTATCCAAGTACAGCCAACATAAGAAAATTTTCTCTATTACAGCTTTTCTTTTTCGTCTTATCTTGGAAATTTTTACTGTTATTCATCTTTTCTCATAATTTATCAAGTTTGCTCGCTTTATGAATTTGTTGTATCCTTTTAAGTTGTACCATTTCTCCTTTTTTAGCTTATTTAATCATCTGATCTAAGTTTATTTTCAAATAAGCCTTCTAGTCTTTCAACTAAAATAGGAAAACAGACACCCAACACAGCTACTACTAAGGCCAAGATCTCGGGACTATGTCCCCATCGGACAAAAAAGTCCAAACCATGGGATCCACAACAGGTTTAGGTGTTACCCTAATTACCCAACAAAAACAAAATAATGGAATGATCCCATCAGAAATGTAATAACGGATTTTGCCCCTAACATGAAAATTAGCAACAGGATCTAAACACTTACTTTCCCTTTTCCTATCTAGTCATCACCACTAATTCTAGATATGTACCAATAATCATTTCAAGCAACATCCTAGGCATTTCAATGCTTACGCATTTTACGGGAACTTACCATTATTCCAAGATAATTCTCACTACTTTCTTCATAGCCTCAAAACTTTTCCCGTCTTCCCTAAGCACTAATCCTTACCTACTCCATACTTTTTAAAACACGGTTTGGCCTTTTCGTTCAAACTTCCTTCCAAAAATTAGAAGTGTCCAAATTTTATTTTCCTCATGAAAACTTACTTCTGCCAAACCATAAAACATGTCATTTAAAAAAAACAATTTTTTTTCAAATCATAAGAGCTGGAGTAGATAAGGACAACTATTTCTTAATCGGGTTTATAACTTGTTCTTACCTATAAGGTTGGTTCTATTCCTTTCTACAAGATGCAAACATCTACTCTATTCTTAATTTCTACAACTTATTTTGTCCAGCCAACAAAATTTTCTCTTTTAATTTTTTTTACAAAATGATTATCAAAAGAATAGAGATTTCAAAAATTCCTTTATGAGAATTTTAACAAAATGTAATATTTTCTATGTTTTTCTTTTAAATCATTTCATGCAATATAACAAGAAAACTAGCGAGCTATACGTGCTCTATAATATGCACCTTTTACTGAGAAAATTTTACTTTAGACAAAATTTTTGCAAGAAATCACTATTTATAAAATATACCCCATTTTACTACAAAACCCAATATGTAATGTACATATTTTAAAACTGTAACTTTTAAGATTAAAACTTGAAAACACCATAAACCATTTTCCCAAAAAAATTACAATTTCAAGTTCTTAAAAGTTAACAATGGGGTTAGACTGAAAGCGGGTTTCTAATTTTTCTAGGCTTTCTAGACACTCCCACAAAGTCAATTCTCTCAACTATATATATATATATATATATATATATATATATATATATATATTCTTAATCCATTTTTTCTTTTTAACCTTTTCCAATTTTTAAGGTTTTACCGCCAAATCCTCTAACCCAAAATACAAATCATGTGGGATTCACCTTCCTTCCATACAAAGTACATTGTACACCTTCCACCCAAACTACCTAAGGTTCTCAGATTTTTCATATTCATTCCTTTAGTGTACAAAATGGACATCCCAATTCTTATCATATTATACTCTTTCTATTTAGTGGATTTCTCTATGGATCTAGGTATATATAATATTTATAATATTAAAAAAAAACAAATACGCTCACTCACTATCTATATAGGATTCCTAAACCTAAGCTCTGATATCAGATGTAACAACCCGAATTTCGACAGACCGTTTTTTTTTAATTCTAATCCATCGAAACCCGTGTTGGTTGCTCTGGTATCCTACAGAAAAGACAGAGACGTATAATATATCAAAGCTAAGAAAATATCTCACAGTGGAATGGATAAAGTATAATATAATCAAAGTATAGTCTTATCGTATGAATAATACTGCCTAACCAGTATCCAAAGCTATCATATCTCCCCCACAAATCTAACTTACGAGTACGTTATGAGGAGGGGGTTAGAACAAAAGTTCTGGTGACTGGATTTAAACTATACATTTTTGATAACCCTACGTATACCGTTCAATCACATTTTCTTATTTATTAGGTTACTTGGGTTAACAACACTCAAGGCTTACACACACGTCGTACCCATTTACTTCAGATTGGATTAACCAAATATAGTATATATATATGTAGCTACCCCTAATATTAAGGTACACCCCATGGTACCCCACTCGCACGATCTCCACTGTAATGCAACAGAAATGTACGCAGTCTCTCATCCTACGTCAGCGTGATGTACGGGCCTCTATAAAACAATGTTACATTTAGCATATATCTGCCATTAATATGCTACTTAAGTGCATGGACTGCCACCTTCGATCGAATCAGATACCATCAGAAAGTAATGCCCTTAAGTCTACGATACACCACCCAAAGCAGACATGCATGTATCTAGACTTTCCCGCGTATGTATCGTCAATCGTATTTGATGCCTTAACCGCACATAACCTCTAATGCGCACAGAGTTTCGTGGCAGGGCTATACAAGAAACACAGAACTCGGTCGGGAGCTTTTCCAAATCTGTACATGCTCGCCTTCACCCATAGGTCTATTTTTCATGGTGGTTATAGCCTCACCTCGGCCCCTCCCTCAACTAGTAAAGACTACAAGAGCTAAGCGACTTGCCCCTAACAAACAATCTAAACACCCAGTTGGCGTCTTACCTCAACCAACGTGCCTTAAAAGTGAAAGGTTAATGGAATATTGGTTTTAGCTCTATTCTTTTCGCATCCCACTGGCTGCCGATATCAGGTACCCGGCAATCTACTATCCTTGTTGGTCGTGACCTCGCATCCCATTGAGGCAATCGCCGAATCACCCTAGTGTCACCTCGTCATAGCATTCTGACAGTAAAGCTACTTTTGCAGTCAAGGCCCACCCACCTGGTAGTAACGTGCAGACCCAACCTCTACGAGCATAGCCTAAATATCTGCCACCGCAAAAAGGACTACCATGAGCACCTTACGTATCTCAGGAAGTCGCTTGCTTCCTGTTACGACCCAAACTCCCCCTTATGGGAAAGCCCAAATTGAAATGATAACACGACAAATCAGAATACAAACATAAGAACATTTCATTGCTATTACAACAATTACATCATAGTACAAGAATATAGCAGAGTATGAATAAATAATATACAGTAGAAAAATATCAGAGATTAAAACACATTACATATCAGAGGAAAAGTAATATATACCACAACTGAAAGAAATACACGGATGCAGAGCTTTCCAAATATAGTTCCAACTGTAAACCAGGATCCAGTAAAGTAGAAATTTGCAAAACCAAAACTACTAGCTGCCCATATGGAAAATAGGGGCACCAAGAGTTGAGGTTGAAACAATAAACTCCGAGTCAGTCATAAGACTGGTATGAGAACTAAAACAGATATTAAAGTTGATTTTAAAGTTAGGTAAATCAAGGGGCCATGCCGTATAACATGGAACGGGTTTACCTCAAAGAATACCAGTGCACGAAACAAGCAGCGCAATGCTAAAATAGAAAAATGAAGTTATTATAAGACTCAGATCTCATCACACAATGCAACGCAAGCTGGAGGACAGAGACTTACCTTATAATAGCCAAATAATGCTTGATATGTTTAAAACAAATCATTTGATATTACTGTAAGTGTATAGTGTCAAAAACAACTTCAAATATGAATGTATCAATCATAGACGGCAGAGTATCCTATGCTACTATGTCACCGTACTAGTTCTGCAATTAAAACCGAAATTTCGTATTGGAAATTGGATTCCATCTATGAACCAAGGCAAGGGATCGTCCTTCCGATTCGAGACGCTCTAGCCTGTGTCTCAGGATTCAGCCACAACTGCACCTGGAGCGTTAGGGTCGGTCCACACTTATGTTAGTGGATTATAATTCCTGAACAATATGTTTTCCCGCCTTAGGGGGTGTAAGTCTGGTCATTATGTTGACCATGTCATCCATCGGCCCCGTAGTGACCAATATATCTGAGGCGCCTCGCTATCGATCAAATAATATGCAACATCCATATGAGTAAAATATTTGGGCTCCATACCATGACACCACTCCTAGCTAGAAAGAAACGCATGTCCTCCAAGAGGTCCTCTCACGTTTCTGGTTCACACCGGGGTTTGAGGCTCGCGAATTAATGTTATAAACAAAGCTATGCTATTTAAAGCCGTCCTTTGATCATCAACCACAAGGCCCTGCTTTTCAACAAAAGCCTTGATCACATGCCACTCAGCATGCCACGCTGTTAATCCATACCGTACCACTGATTTCTGCCAATATATAACCTCTAAGCTCATACGTCTCAAAGAAGGGTGTTAAGCAAGAGAATAAATTATCCGCTGCCAAACAGATATATATTTAGCAGAGATCAACGAATACAGTATAAATGACTATAATGTCAGACATACTATCCATTTACAAGTTCATTCTGGGTCTAAATGAAACTAAAGGCACCTTATTCCTCGTCCAATAGGTCCAATACAGGAGAGAGGTTCTCGCATATCACGTCGATCTCCAAGTACGTTTGGACGATCACCACTTATTACCTTGTCTTGGGTGTACAGCCAAATCAAGACATCAGTAGTCATCCAAATGATGCGAAGATCTCCAGTCTTCAACCACCGTCTTCATCGTCAACTTGTCGTCGTATCAATTATTCAAAATGGGATAAACCCAGTCATTCTGAATAACTCGCGTATCTTATAAAAAAGTGCTATAAAAACACAACATACACCTCATTCCAATCCAGAATATTCTTTTATTCAAATATTCACATCTTTAGGGAAAGGTTCCCATTAATTTTATCAAAGATAAATTCTTTTAAATTTATTCTTTAATCTTCCTTTGGACATCAATTTCCAAAAGATTCATTTATCTTTTCACAATTCTAAACCAAATTAAGGTTTTCCAAACTAGTCGGGATTAGCGCACCTTATCGAAGTAATCATTTGTTTTATTTTCCAATCCCAATCTATTCATCCTATGGACCAAAACTAATAGTAGTCCATATCCAACACCACGGTGTTATCGGTAAAGTTAATTACCATTTCACGTTCAACTCAATTTAAATATTCAACTATCGCCTAGAGTGAAATTGGTGATTCTCGATCATTTCCCAAATTTAATAATTTAAATTATCACATTCTCATTTCAATCTAATTAAAGATTTATTAAACTCCCCCCTTGGTTTTAATCTTCCAAAAATCATTATTCAATAATTCTTCAATTTTAGGAAATAAATCCCGTCTTTAACCGGGTTAAAGAACCAACATAATTTATAACTCAGTTCACGATAAATCCAAAATCATATTCCATTAACTATGGAATCTTCACGGAAAATAGATCAATATATAATCGATATCAATTTCCGTATCCGACTAATAATTTAAATGGAATAACGACAAATCCATTTAAATTCCATATATATTAACAGTCTTCCTCCACAGATGCTCACTTCGATTATTACCAAACCGAGTTCCATTCCATTCCAATTTATTATATTAAATTGGAAAACTTTACTTTGAAAATTTTCCATTAAATCTTAATAAAAAGATTTATAAATTCCAAATCATCTCTTCATTGTTAATTGGATTAAAGAACGAATGTTATTTAAAACACCATTCATGATAAACCCAAAAATCCATTTTTATATTAAATACAAGGCTCTGAATAGAAATTATATCGGCTTATATTCAATATCTAATTTAGAAACCAACAAATATCGTATTGGGAATAACAATATATATATCTTCCAAATTCCTCCACAACATTCGTATAATCACGTAATCCAATATCGAAATATTTCGAAGATAATTTCCATTCCAATATATTCATTGGAAAAATTTTGGTTATTTTAAAACCTTTTTCAAATCCAATTTATATATTTAAAAAAATCGTTGGATTTTCTATTCTAGTTAATTATTAAGTAGTTCATTTCGATAAAAATATATTTTTAACTTTTCAAAACTGGAATTTTTCATCCAAAATCGTTCCAAATCATTTACTATGATTTTACATAATTTTTCCATATTTTAAGTAATTTTATTTAGGCCAATACTGTAAGAACCCGCAACTTTCCCGGTAAGGAAAGCACGGATTGCTTTGAGGACACGACAAATCAGAACGCAAATAGAAGAACATTTCATTGTTTATTACAACAACTCCATCAGAATACAAGAATATACAGAGTATGAATGAATATTACACAATTGACAAATATCAGAGATTTAAGTTACATTTAAATACATAGCAGCGGAAAAATAATACAAAACACAACTGAAGGCGATATACGGATACAGAGCTTTCCGGATATCATTCCAGCTGTAAACCAGGATCTTGTGAATATAAATCTGCAAAAACAAAACTACTAGCTGCCCGTGTGGAAAATAGGGGCACCCAGAGTTTAGGTTAAAACAATAAACTCCAGGTCAGTCATGTGACTGGTGTAAGAACTAAAACAGTTATTAATCTTTATTTTTAAAGTTAGGTAAATCAAGGGACCATGCCGTATAACACGGAACGGGTTTCCTCCCAAGAATACCAGTGCGTAAAACAAACAGCGCAATGCTAAATAAAGAAAAATGAAACTATTATAAGACCCAGGTCCCATCACACAATGCAACGCAAGCCGAAGGATAGGGTTTTTACCTTATAATAGCCAAAGAATGCTTGATACGCTAAATTTCATCTTTTATTATTACTATAAGTGAAGAAAATAACTTCAATCATAAGTATCAATCATAGGCGGAATAAGTGCCCCATACCACTATGTCGCCATACTAGGCTCTACAAATAAAACTGTAATATTACATATTGGAAATTGGATTCCATCATGAGTTGAGGAAAGTGGCAAGCTCCTCTCCGTTCGAGACACTCTAGCAAATGTCTCAGGACCGCACACAGCGATCCTTGGATCCTCCAAGGCCGGTTCTCTATTACTTTTGAGGATTGGCAATTCCTGAACACACGTTTCCCGGTTCTATAGGACCTATATAATGGTCTGTACGTCGGCTCACATAGTGCCAGTTATCGACCATATATTCGAGGTGCCTCGCATTCCAACAACCACACAGGTAAAACTAATATAAATGTCAGGGCTGGTAGGTCACTAACATCACCCATAGCTAGAAAGAAACGTCGTGCACTCCTTGGGTCTTATCCCGTTTTTGACTCATACCGAGGTGTGAGGCTCGCGAATTAACGCTATACACAAAGCTATGCCACACAGGTCGTGCTTTGATCATCAACCACAAGACTTTGCTTTTCAACAGAAGCCTTGATCATCTGCCACTTAGGCATGCCACATAGGAAATTCACTCCATGCGACTGATGTCCATCGATATACAACCTCTGAGCTCGTACGTCTCAGAGAAGGGCGTTAAGCAAGAGAATAAATTCTCTACTACCAAACAAATGTATATTTAATAGAGATCAATCAACACAGAATAAAATCCAATGTCAGACACACAGTCCATTTACAAGTTCGTTCTGGGTCTGAACGAAACCGGAGGCACTTTCCTCGCATATCCATCGATCTACAAGTACGTCTGGACGATTACCAACTGATTCCCTCCTCTTGGGTGTACAGCCCAATCAAGATCATCAATAATCATCCAAACGATGTGAAGACTTCCGGTCTTCAACCACCGTCTTCATCTTCGACTTATCGTCGAATCGGTTATCCGAATGGGTATAAACCCGGCCTTTCCGAATAACCCGCGTATATAATAAACAAGTGTTACACAAACCCAACATACGCCTCATTCCAATTTAGAATATTCTCTTATTCAAATTTTCACATTCTTAGGGAAAGGTTCCCATTAATTTTATCAAATATAAATTCTTCGAAATTTATTCTTTAATCTTCCTTTGGATATCATTTCAAACCATGTTATGGTTTTCCAAACTACTCGGGATTAGCGAACCACACCGAGGTAATTATTTATTTTATTTCCCAATCTCAACCTATTCATCCCATGGAGCAAAACTGGTAATACTCCATATCTAACACCACGGTGTTATCGGTAAATATTAATTACCTTTTCACGTTCAAATCTAATTAAAGATTTAACTATTGCTTTGGAGCAAAACTGGTGATACTCCATTCTTGATCACTTTAATCTAATTAAAGATTCATTAAAACTCCACTTAGTTTTAATCTTCCCAAAATTCAATATCCTGTCTTTAACTGGGTTAAAGAACCAATGTCATCTAGAACACGGTTCACGATAAACCCAAAATCACATTCCATTGTTAATCGGGTTAAAGAATAGGTGTTATTCAAAACACCGCTCACGATAAACCCAAAAACCAATTTAAATTCAATTCCAATTAATATTATTTAATTGGTACACTATTAAATCTAAATAGAAAGATTTAATCCTTTTCTCAACTGGGTTTAAGAACAGTGTTAATGAAGATACCATTCACGACAAACCCAAATCACGTTTGATATTAAATACAAGGCTCTGAATAGAAAATATATCGGCTTATATTCAATATCAAATTCTATGACCAACAAATATCGTATTGGAAATAACGATATAAATATATCTTTCAAATTTCCATAACAATATCTATATAATCACGAAATCCAACATCGAAATATTCCAAAGCCAATTTCGATTCATATCCATTTCCACTTTATATATTGGAAATTCTGGTTATTTTCAAAACCAATTAAAATACACTTTATTTATTTTAAGAATAAATGGGATTACAATTCTAGTTCAAAACTAGTTCATTTCGATAAAAATCTATTTTTATCCTTACTAATGTGGAATTTTTCATCCCAATTCTTCGCAAATCATTTCTTATGATTTTATACAAATTATTGATATTTTTAATAATTTTATCAAGGCCCGTATTCCATCAACGGCCATCGAACTGCACTTACAACGACCTTTTCCAAATTTGATTTGGACATAATTCCAAATTCAACCGTTAGATTTCAAATCTCTAATATTCGTTAGAAAGCTCTTTTCGATATGAACCCAACGGTTCCGGTTTTAGGAGAATCCGACGGTCGGATCTCCCGCAACGTCAATTCGAAGTCAATGGTCGAAATTCGCGAACTGTCGCGGTGCAGCGCGTTCTATTCAAGCCATTTAATATATATAATATATATTTCGTCGATTTCAATTCAAAACATATTTTATAAATCGTTTTAAATTCGTTTTCAAAATGATTTCAACTTAATATTCAATTTCGAATCAAAATTGAATATTCCACATCATCGATATACAAATGATAATATTTTCAAAATGTTATATTTTGAAATCACTTCCTTTTCTATAATCATTATAAAAACGAATATAATCGATATAAATATTGTTCGCGTCAAAATGGCGCATCTCTAATCAACACGGCTTTATATATCTCAATAACTTCGTTATTCTATTCAACAAATGAATATTTATTCTATTCAACACATGAATCTATATTTCTTTCAACACATGAATATTCTCAACACATGAGTATCGTCAACACATGACTATTTTTGTTATTTAATATATTTTATAAAATTATGATAAAGAGGTAAATTTTATTGTTAAAATATTTCGTTCAACACATGATAAGTTTCAACACATGAATATTCTCAATACATGAGTATCGTCAACACATGACTATTTATTCTATTCAACACATGAATCTTTATTTTATAATATTCTTTATTTTCCCAATTGGAATGAGGCCTAATCAATTACCATATAATGTTAATTATATGGATTCCATACAACACATGTATATAATAGCAATGATAAATAATCAACCATCATCCAAAGTGCACTACACAACTGCATAAGCATTAAATATAAATAATTAACGCTTACACAGTCTGTCAACCTATCGATTGACATACAACTAAACAATTGGGATTAGTGTACGCCAAATATCATCCCAACACCCATGTGGGGTTTCAATCCACAAACACTGAATATTATTTGTGCAGTTGGGCGATGTGTAAAATTTATCGTCCCAATCAATATCCTTCAAATGGGTGTACATAAACAAATCATCAGATTTGTAAATGAATATTTATTTTATTCACATACAGGTTAAAATTATATTTTTAACAATAAATAATTAATTTCAACACATGAATGTTTTATTATCCATTTCACATCAACATCACAAAAAAACTTCACAACACATCAAACAAGCATACAAGTCGTCCATGGTCTGTGGACGACGGGTGTCTTGTGCTGCTAAGCACCGTCTGCATCCTAGTATATATTTTAACTAGAAAACAAGATTTAAAGTGAGAAGTTCTCACCGAGGTTTCCACTCCGCCATTCGTTATTTCTGAGCGTTTCAGATTTGCATTTGCTTTCCACCAGTTCCATCACACGATGTTTCACGCTGTTCATAACAAAAATTGCATTTTTAATATGATGTTTATTTTAAAAATCACATTTTTATTTTACTATATATATAATAAAAATCAGGTTTTTATTTCGCTACAACATATATAAAAATTGTATCTTTATATTGTTGCTATGTATATAAAAATCACATTTTTATACTGCTACTATATAGATAAAAATCCTATTTTTATACCGCTACTATATAGATAAAAATTCTATTTTTATCTTGCTAGTAATATAATAAAAAGTATATTTTTATATCGCTTCTACATATGTAAAAATCACTCCTTTACACCGCTACTATATAGATAAAAATTATATTTTTTATCTTGCTAGTAAAATAATAAAAATTATATTTTTATTACTCTACATGAATAAAAAATCATATTTTTATTCTTCCTATGATATAAAAATCATATTTTTATTCTATTAAAAGTATAATCTTTCTTGATAATAAAAATATAATCTTTCTAATCCATTATTCTATATAAAAATAAAACTGATTTTTATTTTAGCTAATCACATTTTTAGATTAAACTGTAGGCAAAAATCGCATTTTTAATCGTATACATGAATAAAATTGAAATAAAAGCTCACTAATGTTGTCGAGTGGCGGAGGAAGCCGGGAGAAGGGCTGAAACAGGTCGGGGACTGTTTTACAAAACTGAAAATGGTAAAAAAAATCACATTTTTAATTGAAGTGGGGCCTACGGTCGGGCTTTGGTGGCTGTGGGCGTGGAGCAGGGGTCGGGGAGTGGTGCTGGGTGTGCGGCCGGTGGTGGTGAGGCCATGGGTGGTCGAAAGTTGCGGTTTTTGGTGAAAGAAGGGGATAGGGCATCGGGTTTTGGTGGAAGAGGGAGGAGAAAGGTCGTAGGCGACTAGGGGGCACGGTGGCGCGGCACCACCTAGGGAGGGGCGCGATGGGGCGCGAGGCCCAAGGTCGGCGGCGGGCTAGGATTTCCTTCGATTTGGGCTTCATCGGTTGGACTGAACGGGATAAGTGGGGGTTGGAGGAGTTTGTATATAATTATTTAATTTTTTTGTCTTTTTAATTTCCCCAAAAAACAATTTCATTTTCGACCTCCAAACGAGACTCACTGACTGTCGTCCATAACTAATTACCCCCATTCAGAACACAATGGGATATGTATCGTAAGCCAATTCTAACGTTTCAATCAGTTTCCACTTAAATTAAAATATAAATCATTATATTGAATTTTAAACGTACTTTTCAATTTACTGGGGTCACATACGGACCCTAAAAATTCCAGAAAAAATATTTCTAGCTTCGTGACGATACGGTCCTAACAAAACTAATTCCGTCAAATTCTGAGACCGTTTGAAAAATGGCCATTTTCCAGTCGATTAAAATCAACCAAAACTAGTCAAACGCATTTTCCTTTGCCACACTCACATATTGATTCGAAAAATTACAAATTTTGGAATCTAGCCATAAATCACATCACGGATCCAACAAAAGTGGTTTCGTTAAAAACCGAGGTCGTTTGCAAAATTTCCATTTTTAAGGCAAGAATTCCATAGCGACTATTCAGAATTTTCAACTGGGCATAACTTTTTATTCCCGCTATGAAATTTCAATTTTTCGGATTCGTTGGAAAGATATTCTCAAATAGATTCTAATATTTTTTGTTTTGCTAAAATCCGGTTTATTTTGAATCCTGTACATTCATTTGAACTTTGAAATCGAATTATCGAACTACCGCACCATTTTCAATTCCTTTTATAATCTAAAATAAATATTTATATACTAACGTCGATCTATATAAATATGTACTTCTAATTCTATTCAAAATAAATTTCTCGTCGTTATTATTCCAAATAAATCATTTTAAATATTTAAAATTCACTAAAATCGCCGAAATAAAATTTTTAAATTGGCTCAGATTTTCCGGGTTGTTACAATTACAGGCGGTTTCCAATAACGGCCACCGAACTACATTCATTGCGACCTTTTCTAAAATTGATTTGGACATATCTTAAAATCTGGTCGTTCAAATTTAAATCTCTTATAATCTTGTTAAGCTCTTTTTGATACGAACCCCACGGTTCCAGTTTTAGGAGAATACAAAGGTCAGATTTCCCGTAATGTCAAATCGAAGTCAATGGTCGAAATTCGCGAACGGTCGCTGCGCGGCGTGTTCTATTCAGGCCATTTAATGTGTGTATATATATATTCATTATATATATTTTGTCAATTTTCATTTAAAACGTATTTTATAAATTGTTTTAAATTCGTTTTAAAAACGGTTCTAACTTCATTTCGATTTTTTATCAAAACCAAATATTTCTTTACAAATTCGTTTTAAATTCATTATAAAACAATTTCAATCTCATTTCAATTTTCAAATCAAAATTGAATATTCCTTAATATATTCGTTTTAAACTCATTTTAAAATGATTTCAATTTCATTTCAAATTTCAAATCAAAATTGAATACTCCATATCATTACAATATTAAAATGGTAGTATTTTCAAAATATTAGATTCTGAGATCCATTCTTTTCAATATTCATTATAAATTAAATAAAATCGATCGATTAAACCATTCGGGTTAAAATGGCGTTTAACTACTTAACACGGCTTCACATTTCAATATTTTTGTATCCATCCAAAATCGGACATCAAAATCCCATTTTAATTATTTACCGAATATTATTTTAAAATATTCGTTAATTTTGAACTGGAATCAGACTCAATCAATTACCATATAATTTCAGTTATATGGATTTCATACATCGCATGTATACAACAATAATGATAAACAATCATTAAAAATTCATACAACATCCAGAGTGCATTTTACAACTGTATAAGCATTAAAATAAATAAATAACACTTATACAGCTTGTCAACCCATCGAGTGACATACCCCTAATTGGGATCAGTGTATGTCAAATATCGTCCCAATAACCGTGTGAGGTTTTCAAACAACAAATACTGATTATTATTTGTGCAGTTGGGCAATGTTTAAGATATTATCATCCCAATCATCATCAGTTAAATAGGTGTACATAAACAAACCATCCAACTAGTAAATGAATATTTGTTTTATTTTATTTTCATGATAATTTTATATACATTTCATATAAATAATTTTATATACAACAATATCAATCAATTACAATGCACAATACAATCCAAACAAACAATCAACCATGGTTTGTAATAAATAGCATCAGGAGCTACTAAGCCCTATCTGCGACCTAGAATATTTTTTACTGTAAAATAGTTTGAGTGAGAAGGAGTTCTCACTTTCGTTTCCACTCTACCAGTGTTTACTTCTGAATTTCTGGACGGTTTGGATTTGAATTTGCTTGAATTCCAACGTGCTCCGATTCTATCCCAATCTGTTCTATTGTGAAGCTCTCGTCCCCACGATCGCAAGGATCCAGTTTCACGTGATTTGAACCTCGTATGCAAAAAATACAGATTTTAACACGTTGGATAATTAAATGAAGTAATTAATTAAATTAACAATTCTAATTATACCTTTAATAACGTTTAAAAAGCTGTTAATCCTTCTCCCTCCTTCGTTCACGTTCAGCATGTAACTCACCATCGTTCAAACCTAGGTCTGAAAATTGCTTCGCCACCGTTCGTTGTTGACCAGATCGGGACCCACCTCGATGCGTGCCCCCACGCCATGCACCAGCGTTGCCAATCTTGCCAGACCCGGTGCCTCCGTCTCCTCTAGAAACGCCAGCGAAGTCGGCTCCTTTCAGCCCTAAATTCGAACCCCATACCCCACGATAGATAATGAAAAGGGTAAGGATTTGTAGAGTGGAGAGAGTACTTAAATTTATGCTTCAAGGGTATGATTAACTCGCGCTGGATTTCAGATTTTGGAGCTCAAAGTTTTGAGCTTTTGTGGATGTCGAATTGAAGAGGGCGGCAGATCTGAACGAGTGAAGAGAGAGGAGGGTTTTGACCTTATATATATTTTAATTTTTAATTTCTTTTAAATCTAAAATTACATGTTTATCCATATGAACTCCAAATCAAACCAACGACTGTCGCCCCTAGCTAAATACCCCTATTCCAGACACAATGGAATATGTTTCTTAATCCAATTCGACTGTTTTGATCAGTTTTCATCAAAAATAAAATGTAAATCAATATATATTAAATTCAAACATACATTTTAATTTACCGGGGCCGCATACTAAATCCAAAAATTACAGGAAAATAAATCTAGCTATGTTTTGTTGATACGATCCTTACAAAACTAATTTTGTCGAATTTAGAGACCGTCTGAAAAATGGCCATTTTCTGGTCGATCTAATTCAAACTGAAATTGACAAAACACATTTTCTTTTGCCACGCTCACATATTAATTCCAAAAATTATGAAAACTGGAATCTAACAATAATTTGACAATCCATATCCAACAAAAGTGGTTTCGTCGAAAACGGAAGTCGTTTGCAAAATGGCTATTTTTAAGGGCTATATATTATTTAAAAATATGTTAAATTCCATAGCGTCTATTTTGAATTTTAAACTGGACATAAATTTCAATTATATTATAAAATTTATATTTTTCACATTCGTTAGAAAGATATTGTTAAACAGATTCAAATATTTCTTATTTCGTCCAATTCTGATTTAAAATGAATATTATACATTCAATTGAAATTTAAAATCGAATTTTCAAACTACTGCACCATTTCCAGTTCGTTTTATAATTAAAATAAAATTATACGTTCTAACTACATTTTAAATCAATTTTTAGTCGTTATTATTTATAATAAATCATTTTAAATATTCAAAATCCATTGAAATAGCTAAAATAAAAAAATTAATTGGTCTGAAAATCCAGGTTGTTACAATCTCCCCCACTTAAAATCTTTTCGTCCTCGAAAAGGAACAGAGCTGAAAGTTGTTTAAGCAAAGAACTCAACTTTCATTCTGGCTTTCATTCTTCAACTTTTCAGTTTCTAAGAATTTTCTAATTTCTCAAAAATTTTGTTAACACCCTAAATTTTCGAAAAATTTCGCTATAACCTCCTTTGTACGGGGAGACCTTTAAAATCGCTACTTGCCTCATAGGGCCCTCACCAATCCAAAAGAAAAAGAAAAAGCCAAGCAGCTTGCCAATCGGCTCATAAAATCATCAAAACCCAAGAAAATAGTAAACATGTACCTATTTGTCGGGGATACAATTTTATTCCTCTTCTTAGCTTTCATGCTATGACCTGTTCAATCATATACATGTACATATATGCAATTCTAACAAATTTTCAATTTAGTTCAATATTTGATTCGCAGCTTGCCAATCGGCTCATAAAATCATTAAAACCCAAGAAAATAGTAAACATGTGCCTATTTGTCGGGCATACAATTTTATTCCTCTTCTTAGCTTTCATGTTATGACCTGTTCAATCATATACATGCACATATGTGCAATTCTAACAAATTTTCAATTTAGTTCAATATTTGATTCGATTTGGCTAAATTTACCATTCATCCTCTTATTGGTTAAATTAATTATCATTCCAATATTTATATTAGTTAAAATAATAATCAAATATCATAATCAGCAATCAATTAGTTTAGCTTTTCAAATATATATATATATATATACATAAAAATCATATTTTTAGTGTCAAATTACAAACAGTAGAACCTATTTAAGCTTTGGTTCTCACACCAGTCATATTGAAAATATATAGATATTCCACTTTCGAAACTCGAACATAAGCACTGATGATGTTTCGAACCATCATCAGAAACATCTTCGGGCGACTAGAGTGTGATTCTATATCAATCTAGTATCTGAGGCTTCGAATATACATCCCGTTAGGCATATACTCAAAATCTCCCTATACTAGATTGTCGAAATTCAATTTAAAATAAAATATTCAAATACAAATAATTGATATAAAATTTTAAAACTAAATTTGATTTTAAAAATAACACTCTTCACACTCGTTCTAGGATATTACTGATCCTATTTCTAACGAGTCATTCTCATTGGATATTACTAATCCAATCTCTGATGAATTCTTTCGTTTGGTTCTAATGTGTCATATTCTCGAGCTCTATAAAGCAAGGCTCTGATTCCAAAATTTTATGACCCAAACTCCCCTATATGGGAAAGCCGGATTGAATTGAGAACACGACAAATTAGAAAACAAACATAAGAACATTTCATTGCTATTACAACAATTACATCAGAGTACAAGAATATAGCAGAATATGAATATATAATATATAGCAGAAAAATATCAGAGATTAAAATATATTACATAGCAGAGGAAAAATAATATATAACACAAATGAAAGAAATACGCGGATACAGAGCTTTTCGAATATAGTTCCAGCTGTAAACCTGGATCCTATAAAGTAGAAATCTGCAAAACCAAAACCGCTAGCTACCCATGTGGAAAATAGGGGCAACCAAAGTTTAGGTTGAAACAATAAACTCCGAGTCAGTCATGGGACTGGTGTTGAGAACTAAAACAGTTATTGACTTGATTTTAAAGTAAGGTAAATCAAGGGACCATGCCGTATAACACAGAACGGGTTTACCCCCAAGAATACCAGTGCATCAAATAAACAACGCAATGCTAAAATAGAAAAATGAAGCTATTATAAGACTCAGGTCCCATCACACAATGCAATGCAAGCCGGAGGATAGAGTTTTACCTTATAATAGCCAAATAATGCTTGATACGTTTAAAACAAATCATTTGATATTACTATAAGTGTATAGTGTCAAAAACAACATCAAATATAGATGTATCAGTCATAGATGGCACAGTATCCCATGCTACTCTGTCTCCATACTAGTTCTGCAATTAAAATTGAAATGTCGTATTGGAAATTGGATTCCATCTGTGAACCAAGGCAAGGGATCATCCTTCCGATTCGAGACGCTCTAGCCCGTGTCTCAGGATTCAGGCACAACTGCACCTCGAGCATCAGGGTCGGTCCACACTTTCGTTAGTGGATTATAATTCCTGAACAATATGTTTCCCCACCCTATGGGGCGTAGATCTGGTCAGTATGTCGGCCATGTCATCCATCGACCCCGTAGTAACCGATATATCCGAGGTGCCTCGCTATCCATCAAATAATATGCAACAGCCACATGAGTAAAATGTCTGGGCTCCATACCATGACACAAATCCTAGCTAGAAAGAAACGCATGTCCTTCCTGAGGTCCTCTCCCATTTCTGGTTCACACCGGGGTGTGTGACTCGCGAATTAATGCTATACACAAAGTTATGCTATTTAAATTTATGCTTTGATCATCAACCACAAGGCCCTGCTTTTCAACAAAAGCCTTGATCACATGCTACTCAGCATGCCACATGGTTAATCCATACCGTACCACTGATTTCTGCCAATATATAACCTCTAAGCTCATACGTCTCAGAGAAGGGTGTTAAGCAAGAGAATAAATTCTCCGCCACCAAACAGATATATATTTAGCAGAGATCAATGAATACAGTATAAAGGACTACAATGTCAGACATACTACCCATTTACAAGTTCGTTCTAGGTCTGAACGAAACCGGAGGCACCTTATTCCTCATCCCATATGTCCAATACAGGAGAGAGGTCCTTGCATATCATGTCGATCTCCAAGTACGTTTAGACGATCACCACTTATTACTTTATCTTGGGTGTACAACCCAATCAAGACATCAGTATTCATCCAAACGATGTGACGATCTCCGGTCTTCAACTATCATCTTCATCGTCGACTTATCGTCGTATCAATTATTCAGAATGGGATAAACTCGGTCTTTTTGAATAACTCGCGTATCTTATAAGAAAGTGTCATAAAAACACAACATACACCTCATTCCAATCCAGAATATTCTTTTATTCAAATATTCACATCTTTAGGGAATTGTTCCCATTAATTTTATCAAAGATAAATTCTTTTAAATTTATTCTTTAATCTTCCTTTGGATATCAATTTCCAACAGATTCACTTATCTTTTCACAATTCTAAACCAAATTAAGGTTTTCCAAACTAGTCTGGATTAGCGCACCTTACCGAAGTAATCATTTGTTTTATTTCCCAATCCCAACTTATTCATCCCATGGAGAAAAACTGGTAATACTCCATATCTAACACCACGGTGTTATCGGTAAAGTTAATTACCATTTCACGTTCAAATCTATTTAAAGATTTAACTATCGCCTGCAGTAAAATGGGTGGCACTCCATTCTTGATCATTTCCCAAATTTGATAATTTAAATTATCACATTCTCATTTTAATCTAATTAAAGATTCATTAAAAATCCCCCTTGGTTTTAATCTTCCAAAAATCATTATTCAATGATTATTCAATTTTAGGAAATAAATCATGTCTTTAACCGGGTTAAAGAACCAATGTCATTTATAATACAGTTCACGATAAACCCAAAATCATATTCCATTAACTATGGAATCTTCACAGAAAACAGATCAATATATAACCGATATCAATTTCCGTATCCGACTAATAATATAAATGGAATAAGGGCAAAGACTTTTAAATTCCATATATATTAACAGTCTTCCTCCACAGAAGCTCACTTCGATTATTACAAATCAAATTCCGTTCCATTCCAATTTATTTTATTAAATTGGAAAACTTTACTTTGGAAAATTTCCATTAAATCTTAATAAAAAGATTTATAAATTCCAAATCATGTATTCATTGTTAATTGGGTTAAAGAACGAATGTTATTTAAAACACCATTCACGATAAACCCAAAAATCCATTTTGATATTAAATACAAGGCACTGAATAGAAATTCTATCGGCTTATATTCAATATCAAATTCTGAAACCAACAAATATCGTATTGGGATTAACGATATATATATATATATATATATATATATATATATATATATATATATATATATATATCTTCCAAATTCCTCCACAATATCCGCATAATCATGGAATCCCATATCGAAATATTCCGAAGATAATTTCCATTCCAATATATTCATTGGAAATTTTTTGGTTATTTTAAAACACTTTTTCAAATCCAATTTATTTATTTAAAAAGATCGCTGGATTTTCTATTCTAGTTAATTATTAACTAGTTCAATTCGATAAAAATATATTTCTATCTTTTCAAAACTGGAATTTTTCATCCAAAATCGTTCCAAATCATTTACTATGATTTTACATAATTTTTTCATATTTTTAATAATTTTATTTAGGCCATTACAGTCGGTTTCCAATAACTGCCACCGAACTCCATTCATAACAACCTTTTCTGAAATTGATTTGGACATATCTTAAAATCCGGCCATTCAAATTTAAATCTCTTTTATTCGTTGGAAAGCTCTTTTCGATACGAACCCAACTTTTCGGGTTGAGGAGAATTCGACGGTCGGATCACCCATAATGTCAAATCGAAGTTAATGGTCGAAATTCGCGAACTGTCGCTGCGCGGCACGTTCTATTCAGGCCATTTAATATGTATATTATATATATTTCGTCGATTTCCATTTAAAACATATTTTATAAATTGTTTTAAATTTGTTTTAAAAACGATTCCAACTTCATTTCGATTTTTAATCAAAACTGAATATTTCTTTATAAATTCGTTTTAAATTCATTTTAAGACGATTTCAATCTCAATTAAATTTTCAAATCAAAATTGAATATTCCGTAATGTAATCGTTTTAAATTCATTTTAAAAAGATTTCAATTTCATTTCAATTTCCAAATCAAAATTGAATACTCCATATCATTATAATATTTAAATGATAGTATTTTCAAAATATCAGATTTTGAGATCAATTCTTTTCGATAATCATTATAAAATAAATAAAATCAATCGATAAACCCATTTGGGTTAAAATGGCGTTTAACTACTCAACACGGCTTCAGATTTCAATATTTTTGTGTCCATCCAAAATCGGAAATCAAAATCCCATTTTAATTATTGACTTAATATTATTTTAAAATATTCATTAATTCTGAACTGGAATCAGACTCAATCAATTACCATATAATTTTAGTTATATGGATTTCGTATATCGCATGTATACAACAATAATGATAAACAATCATTAAGAATTCACACAACATCCAGAGTGCATTTTACAACTGTATAAGCATTAAAATAAATATATAATGCTTATATAGTCTGTAAACCCATCGATTGACATACCACTAATTATTGGGATCAGTGTATGTCAAATATCATCCCAACACCTGTGTAGGGTTTTCAAACAACAAATACTGATTATTATTTGTGTTGATTATTATTTGTGCAGTTGGGCGATGTGTAAAATATTATCGTCCTAATCATCATCAGTTAAATAGGTGTACATAACAAACTGTCCGGCTTGTAAATGAATATTTATTTTATTTTCTTTTCATGATAATTTTAAATACATTTTATATAAATAATTTTATATACAACAATATCAATCAATTACAATCCATAATACAATCCAAACAAACAATCAACCATGGTTTGTACAATAAATAGTGTCAGGAGCTACTAAGCCCCGTCTACAACCTAGAATATTTTTTACTATAAAATAGTTTAAGTGAGAAGGAGTTCTCACATTCTTTTCCACTCCGCCAGTGTTTATTCTGAATTTCTAGAAGGTTTGGATTTGAATTTTCCTGAATTTCCAACGTGCCCCGTTTCTGTCCCAGTTAGTTTTGTTGTGAAGCTCTCGTCCCCACGATCGCAACGGATCCAGTTTCGCGAGATTTGGACCTTGTATGCAAAAGATACGGATTTTAACACGTTGGATAATTAATGAAGTAATATTAAATTAACAACGCTAATTATACCTTTAATAATGTATAAAACATTGCTAATCCTTCTCCCTCCTTCATTCAAGTTCAACCTGTAACCCACCTCGTTCAAACTTAGGTTTGAAAATTGCTCCGCCACCGTTCGTCGTTGACCAAATCGGGACCCACCTCGATGCGTGCCCCCACGCTATGCACAAGCGCTGCCAACCTCGCCAGACCCGGTGCCTCCGTCGCCTCCAGAAACGCCAGCGAAGTCGGCTCCTTTCAGCCCTAAATTCGAACACCATACCCCACGATAGATGATGAAATGGGTATGGATTTGTAGAGTGGAGAGAGCACTTCAATTTATGCTTCAAGGGTTTGGATTAATTCACGCTGGATTTGGATATTTTAGAGATCAAAGTTTTGAGCTTTTCTGGACGTCGAATTGAAGAGGGCGGTGGATCTAAACGAGTGAAGAGAGAGGATGGTTTTGATCTTATATATATTTTAATTTTTAATTCCTTTTAAATCTAAATTTACATGTTTATCCATATGAACTCCAAATCGAACCCAACGACTGTCGCCTCCAACTAAATACCCTTATTCTGGACACAATGGAATATGTTTCGTAAGCCAATTCGACTGTTTCGATCAGTTTTCATCAAAATTAAAATATTAATCAATATATATTAAATTCAAATGTACATTTTAATTTACCGGGGCCACATATGACTCCAAAAATTACAGAAAAATAAATCTAGCTATGTTTTGACGATACAGTCCTAACAAAACTAATTTCGTCGAATTTGGAGACCGTTTGAAAAATGGCCATTTTCTGGTCGATCCAATTCAAACTGAAATTGGCAAAACACGTTTTCTTTTGCCATGCTCACATATTAATTCTAAAAATTATGAAAATTGGAATCTAACAATAATTTGACATTCCGGATCCAAAAAAAGTGGTTCCATCAAAAACCGAAGTCGTTTGCAAAATGGCTATTTTTAAGGGCTATATATTATTTAAAAATATATTAAATTCCATAGCGACTATTTTGAATTTTAAACTGGACATAACTTTCAACTTATATTATGAAATTTATATTTTTCACATGCGTTAGAAAGATATTGTTAAACAGATACAAATATTTCTTATTTCTTCCAATTCTGATTTAACATGAATTCTATACATTCAATTGAAATTTAAAATCGAATTTTCAAACCGCGCCATTTCCAGTTCGTTTATAATTAAAATAAAATTATACGTTCTAATTTTGTTTTAAATGAATTTTTAGTCATTCCTATTTAAAATAATTCATTTTAAATATTCAAAATCCATTAAAATAGATAAAATAAAAATTTTAAATTGGTTTTGAAAATCCTGGTTGTTACACTTCTCCTTCCAGTCCTTCGGAGCCGACAGAATAATCAGATGAACATGCGCTCTCCTCATGCCTTATAACACCACAATGATCTACCCCGTCGGGTTATTCACCCTCAAACATGTGGACTGGTCCAAGCACCTCACTTTAATATGTTATTAGACCCTATATCTAAACATTCTTTTATAAACTTGCTTTACCTCACTATATTTCCATTTAACTTGGTTATTCCGATTTACATTGACTTCTTATTCAAGTTTCCAAGTTCCTCTTGTTTATTAATTTCGATCTTATAACTTAACCCATTTAAGGCTATTAATAAGCCCACAACATGTTACTCTCTGGACTGTGATACAAGGTCTGTAACCAACAATCCCTTTATATTCTTGTTTAATTTCATAGTTACAATAATATGTTCTACTTAATATATAATTAAGTATATCACAATTCAGATGTTTCATGTTCAACATGTCAGTCATTATTTATGATTAAATATAACTTATTTCATTTCATAAGATTGCCTCATTCTTTCTCATTTAATCATAATCCCATCTTATATTGTCACTACCAAGGTTTTAAATCTCGGATATCGATCGCGTTTCATCTCGGGGATTTTATAAACTCGGTCTCGTATCGGGGGAGATCTCGGACGAGATGAGTCTAACTCAGGAGTTTGTCTTGGATTTTCATCTCAGGTCTGAAAGTTCATATTGGAACAATCTCGGGGTACATGATATGTTAAAATGATATTTTAACAAAATGATTTTTATGAATGGTATTAAAAACATAGTAACTTAAACTTAAAATGCATAATAACTTTATTATTCTTTATTTTGTGAAAGATCATTCATACTCTAAATCGTAATATGCTTAAAACAGAAATATTATTAGACAAGAAACATTAAAAGGATCCAAAACATTAAAAAATTCAGCATAAATAGACCATAAAATACATAATTTCATAAGTAACATGTATGTAAAAAGACGAATATGAAAATCATAAGCATTGTAAAACATATACGAACATACAATATAGTCTTTTAACATGCAAAATGTAAAATAACAAAAGATTGATATAACTACATTTGAGTTTTTTTAATTATAGTTCTAGTTCAGGCACAAATTTAAATTTTAACCAAAAAAACTAAGATCTCGGACGATATTCTAGTATTTCGTCTCGGTCGATATATCGTTCGACATTGCAATATCTCGGCCGATATATTCGAAAGGAGATTTAAAGTGATATTTGCTGTTTCGTTTCGGAAGGAGCCCGAAACGAGATCTCGGAGGAGATCTCGGGCGATATATGTGATATTTGAAACAGTGGTCACTACAACTTATCGTTGTCTACTTATTAACTTATTCTCTTAACTAAGGTTTACTAATAAGTTACCTTTTCATAAATATAACTCATGTTGTCCTTATCAGCATATTTCATATTATAGTTCTCACATACAACTTAATTTACAAATAAGTACAACTTATCTTAATAAGTTATTCCAATTTCCTTATTGTTTATTATAACATAAGTTATAATCCCCACTTGTCCCTAGGACAAGCCTACCTATTATACAACATTCTCATTAATGTAATTTATTTATAATTGGTTATTATCATTCCCCATTCATTCCATTTCTTTTACTGTTGTAATTATCTTTCATTCATTTCCTTATTCATTTCCATTAATCACATGTTAGTGCCATTTAATTCTATCCTCTTGTGGATGATGGATTTGTCGGGCGGTTCCGGGCAGACTTCTTCCACAAGTAGGGTTAACATTGTGTCTTAGCATTGTTACATGTTTATTTACGCACTAGACCTCTCATATTAAATTAACAACTTGTGGACGCTGGATTTTCAGGCGGTTCAGAGCAGACTTCTTCCACAAGTTGAATTTAACCTCGTGTCAAGGCGCGTAACACTTTTCTATTTACTGTAAATTTAGGCATATTATTCTTTCCACATTTTTACTACAACTATGACACCCCACGTCCGTTAATGTCACTCACTAAGGGAATGCATTAAGTTTTGTGAAGCGTTATAGGTAAACAAACATAGAATAATTACAAGATAGATATAAATAAGATAACAACGGAAATTTAAATTTTTATTTCAATATAAATCATAATACTGTGGTCCACAATACCATAAGTCACAAAAATCATTACAATAAAACAACTTCTATCTTGCATCATCAGAGTACATAAGAATATAAAAAAACATAATTCCCCAATTGAAAGAGTTAAGCCCTAGTAGAGATAAGAACTTGAGCCATATTTTAGAAGTAGCTCCTACTAAGATGGTATCTGAGTCCTGACTAAGCCTGAGTGTTTCCTCCCAAAGAACCAGGGGGGAGGGGGAACGGAAGAAAGAAGGAGAAACAAAAGGGTCAGACATAAAGTCTGGAAAGTCTAGTTACTTTTAGCCAGTAAATAAATAAAAGTAACATGATAGGCATATAAAGTGGATAAGAGAGATCACTACATAAATGGCAGGTGAAAAGGTAGACAAGGTAAGGTGTATACACTTCTCTAATGATTACTCTGCACTATTACTAGTTTAACCAGAATGAGATGATCCCTTCCACTATAAGCTGGCAGACCTAGGGCATATGTACAAAATATACCCTAACCACTACCCTAATCAATCGGCTCCCTACTCTGTAGATACTCTGTACTGGCCCCACAGTAGGATGTATCATGTCCTACAGTGGCAACCCTTCACTGATATGCACAGCCCCATATCTACTGGTGTCACGGTCGTCTTATTCCCTTCTGCCCGGCTCATGCACGCAAATGGCCCGGTCGGTTTGCGCCACCCACACTCTCCACCACGTTTGGATATCTTACGATCAGTCAGTAAGCGTGTCCCCTCTCCGCCTAGTACGGAGTATTTTATTTGATACTAACTCTTGGTTACTAACTGAAATGGGTCCCACACAATATGATACAAGCTCTCCCCTTTGTCTTGTATCCCCCACTAGGTTTTTCACTGACTATGTATACCACTAGGTGTCTTTAATTACATAGCCATATTTAGTTATGCTTACTCTAAAAGGTGTCTTTAATTACATAACTTTATTATTTTCTCTGGTTATGTATACTACTAGGTGTCTTTAATTACATAACATTATCGTGTTAAGTTCGTGAGCCTATATGTAAATATTACCCACCCCCTCTAGATTTACTTAACCCATCTACTATTCCAATCAATTTACTTAACCCTAACCTTAGTTCATTTTCATACAATTCCTATGGATTATATTTGGTTAAGTAGTCCAATTCATTACCATGTCCATTTATGGTTTATAATGGGCTAGACCTCCCATATTAGGCCTACAGCGTGTGGATGCTGGATATGCCAGTGGGGTCCTAGCAGTCTTTTTCCACAGTTGAGACTAACTTCATGTCTTAGCCCGATTCGTATTTGTGTACTTTGACCTCCCACATAAGGTTCAAAATTAGTGGTTGTTGGATATGCCCGTCGAGTTCAGTCAGACTTCCACCACTAATGCAACCTAACCTTGTGTCATAAGTACAATTACAATTCCTAATTGTAATTACTAGACATTCCATTATTAATTAATTAATCAATTAATTAAGCCTTTCCCTTTATAGGTGTAAATGCCCGCTTTGCCCAATACTTTGAATTATATGTCCAAAAATGTTCGTATTCAAATTATGCCATTATTAACCCTTTTTTCCCCGTTCCTTAGCTAGCACCCTCACAAAATTGGCAGCATGCTTAGGCTAGACAATATCCTAGTCATGAACGACAATAGGGAAAATAACGAGAATATAATCATCTTGGCATAAACATAAACTAGCATGATAATAAGGTGAACATACATACTGGCATGGACATGATATTGTCATCATAACAAGGTGGACATAAAAATGATGAACGGTTGGCAGTTAATTGATTCTAACATAATTATGATGTTACAATAAGAATAGTAAGATCTAAATTAGCAATTTATATGTCCAATCGGTTTATGTAATGACCCGCATTTTCAGCGATATGATAATTAATTAATTTAATTATTTAAAGGGTGATTAAAAGGATTTAATGGTCGTGGAATTAAATAATGTTGAATATTTAATTAAAATAATAAATTAAACAATATATTTAATTCTGAAATAATCAGAATTGGCTGAAAAGGCGATATGGTGTGAACTGGATCATCTGTGATATTTAATTCAGTTTAGAATTGAATTAGAATAACTAATATATTATTTGAACGACAGTTTGAATGTATAATTATATTATAATTATAATTGAGCTCGAAATAGCGCTGCAGTTCGCTATTTGGTGATTTGAACTTCAACTGAATGTACAGGGTTCGTTTTAAATTGGATTTCTCTGAAACAAGAAACGTACGAATCCGTTGAACTATATTTTTATAATGGAAGAGAAAAATCGGTATTTCGTCGTGTAGATTTTGAGTTGTGTCCAAATCAAATTTTAAAATAGTCGCTATAGAATCGTCCATCGACCATAACGGTTTATTCGATATAACTAGATACCGGTTTTGAATTTAGACGAGGTTCTTTTGAGGCATAGTGATAAATTAATTTTTAGAATTTTATGGTAATTTTTAATTAATTAAATAAACAACTTTTTATTTGGAGTATTTTGCACCCTTAATCAGCGATTTTGGGGTTTCACAATATGAGTTGATCTACCGGTATTATTATATCTTTGGGGTCGTGGTACGTTGGTCATCACAACGGTATGTTCAACTCTGTCTATAGTAGTCCGTACAATCATATAAATTTTGTGTATCAGAGACCGTAAAAACATTAATAGACTAAAATGTGTACGGTAACATCAAGACCACATACACTACCAAACATTTACAAGACTAAAACGTGTATGGTAAAAACAAAGACCACGTCCTCTTCTCAACTCAAAACAAAACGTGGAGGAAGCTAAATTCATACAAACTAAAATCAGACAATATAAATAAACGTTAACTTCCTTAAGACCTAAATTCCATCTATCTATAGCAAAACATAATTCCGCCGCCACCAGATTATTGCTCAAACCAAACTTTCTGATGCTATAGAAAATCAAAAGGGAATAAGAAAACTTCCTATAAATCTTCAAACTCGTGTATCCAGTTTTGTTCGAGGGTAACCAACTATCGCCAGTTCATTTTAACCGAGCTAGGGGTATTGATCTTTGGGGATTTTCTGACTATAGAGGACGATTTAAAAGTCAGGGCTGGTGGCGTTGGAAGGAGGAAGGGTCAGGATCGGCTCTGTGCTGACGTCGCAAGTAGGAAGGAAGACAAATAGGAGTTGGCCGACGTTATTAACGTGAAGATGGGTTGTACTATCATAGAGAAGAAGAACAGGGTGTCTGAAGTTACTGTAAATGGCGAATGAAGCCTGAAACCGCAATTTCCATTATGAGTGCGAGCTGTGCATTTGGGGTGTGTTTGAGAAGAGGACGAGATGAGAAGGGAGTGGGTATTTTTGGTTTTGGGTTTTATGTAAGAATGAGCGAGAGGGGGATTGAAGATCACGGTCCAGTTTTCTTTGAAATGTTGGAGCGTGGAAGGAAAACCGTAAGCATATGGAGAAGAAGGAGGAGAGTAAATGAGTCTGGGCTTTTGGAAAAGTGGGTGGGCCGTTGTGGGAAGGGTGAGGCCCATTAAAATAAATAATTTAAGTTTTCATTTTATTTTAAAAGTGTATTAACTTCATAATGTTATAGCTTCATCATATATTATCGGAAATCAGCGAAACAAGATCCGTTGGGATCGTATGGATGGTGGCTACACCATGGAACTGACTGGAAGTCCATCAGAGCTCGTTACAATTTATCGCAAAATAAATTGTCCGTCTAAATCAAATCGAGCGATGGTTATCGTTATTAACGATGAACTGCCAATGTGAGTAAATCTCACTAACTCTGAACAGTTTATAATTTCATGTTCTATTTTTAGAACTATTAAATATTGGTTGATTGACTGTGTGTTGACTGTTTGATTGAACTGCTAGTCAGTTAGTTGAATTTCTATATTGATTCTGTTTAACAAAATATATCATATGGAACTGAAAGTGATGTTGATTTTATTGTGTAACATCTGTGGATGCAGGGAAAAAGGTTGGACGAATCCGACAGGATTCCTCAACAGTTATTTTATTGTTATCATATAACTGAATATATGATGTGCTATATAATATGTTGGCGATTATATGTGTTTGGACGATATTGGTCATCGTGTTTTGATAGGTTAAGTACCATAGATATACTGGAGTGTTAAAAAGGGAATTTTCAAAATGAATATTGAAAATAGTTTTTATAAAAGGGTTTTATAAAGTGGAATATTTATAAATAGAGAATATTTATAATTAGGATATAACAAATAGGGTAGAAGAGGAATATTTGCAAACTATTTGCAAATAGAATAGAAAAGGAAATATTTGTAAAACCATTTACAAATAGAATTGAAAGAGATATTGATTTAGAAAAATAAATAAGTTATTAAAGAGAATATTTGTAAAACCATTTACAAATAGATTTTAAAGGAATATCATTTAGAAGATAAACAGGTTATAAAGGAATACTTGAAAATGAATATAATAGTATAAAAAGAGAATTTTACACTAAGTAAGTTTAAACCCGTGCTTCGCACACGAGTATAATCAGAATATGAATATAAAGTGAATATTCAAGGGAAATCTGTTTTTAACAGATAAAGTAAGAAGATTAATTTACAAATAAGGATTTATAAATTAAGTAAAATATTTATCATTGGATAAATAAAATATATAAGTCAGGACTTATATAGAGAAATAAGAATCGATTTCAACATCGATGTTTGAAACTGAGTAAGGACAAAGAGTTAATCAGTTAGGGTTAACTAGTTAGAGTAAAACCATTAGGGTTAACCAATTAGGTTAAACCGTAGAGTTAACCAGTTAGAGTAAAACCATTAGGGTTAATCAGTTAGAGTTAATTAGTTAGGTTAAACCGTAGAGTTAACCAGTTAGAGTTAATCAGTTAGGTTAAACCGTAGAGTTAACCAGTTAGAGTAAAACCATTAGGGTTAATCAGTTAGAGTTAATCGGTTAGAGTTAAACCAGTTAGAGTTAATCGATAGAGTTAAATCAAACTAGAGTTATTGAATAGAGTTAAATCGAACTAGAGTTATTCAAATGGAGTTATCGAATTTAGTTTATTCCAATAAAGTTGAAGTGAGATAATCGAATAGTAGATATTCGAAGTGAGATAATCGAATAGTAGATATTCGAAGTGAGATAATCGATTCAGAGATATTCGAAGTGAGATAAGCGAATCAGAAATATTCGAAGTGAGTTGATTGAATCTAGTTATTCGACAGGAGTTAAATCGAATAAGATTTATTCGAATAAAGAGATTATCGAATATAAGTATTCGAAAGTAAGCAAATCGAATATAAGTTATTCGAATAAGTTATTCGAATAAGAGTTAATCCATTAAGAGTTATTAGGTTGGAGTTATTCAAATAAGAGTTATAGATTAGAGTTGCTGATCCCAACCGTTGGTGATATACATTCGATACACTCAAGCGAAATGAGTGGTCGATCATGTGTGGCCGGGTTGCAAGATGTTCTTCTTGAACCCAGTGTATTCCTTTCTAGAGGTACACTAGCGAAAGGTGGTTCCAAACCTTGTCATAGTTGGAAATCCATTACCCAATACGTGCTTGCGGTTTTGATTGTATACTATATATGTAGAACGTGAGATGAAAGCGTTTCTGCTAGATGATTATTATATTGTGGTTGACAGACATTATTATAATATCAAAAGGTTTTTGATATAAAGATATTTTGGATTCTCATAAGGGAAAAACCCGTTCCGTTATACGGTGTGGTCTTATGAGATATCGTTTACTTGTTCGAACTGTTTTTAAACTGTTTTACTCATACCAGTCCCATGACTGACCTGGAGTTTATTTTGTTTTGTTTTCCCTAAACTCTTGGGTGCCCAATTTTGTACGGGCAGTCAAGTAGTCGGGATTTACAAATACTTGAAGAGCTGGAAGAGGAGGCTTCGGGATCATATAGCTATAGTTTATTTCTGCTGTGTTGTAAGTGCTATACTTGATGATGATATGTATATTCAAGTACAATCTTTTATTTCAAAGATATGTTATCTATTATATGTTATTCGTTCCGCTGTGAGGTTCGTGTTACTCTGATGTTGTGTTCTTCTTCTTCTTCTATTCTAAGTTTCTATCTTATCTTTCATCACCCTCTGTCTTCTTTCTATTAATTTCCTGGTTTCCAGTGCAATTTGGGGTTGGACTTGTGTTATTTAGTCAGCTCAAATTGGATAGGATTTCCGGGTCATTACAGTTTAGATCTAACATGATAACATAGGGTGATAAATTAGATCACATAATTCAAATCTAGAGGTTAAAATAGATCTAACATGAGAACATAAGGTGATAAATTAGATCACATAATTCAGATCTAGAGGTTCAAATAAATCTAACATGATAACACAAGGTGATAAATTAGATCACATAATTCGGATCTAGAGGTTATAATAGATCTAACACCACTAGGGTGACATAATAGCATGTTTAGATCTATATATGTATTCTCATGTCCAATTTACAACATATCTAAGTTGATGGCAATATGAAAGGTGAAAGGTGATTTACATACAGAATTAGATCTAACCAATGTTGCAACTGTCAAAATTAATAGATTTACATTCACCATAACATAGTTGCAAGTCAAGATCCACATAGGCAATATAATATAATAACCACAATTGCATTAGATCTAAAGAATTAGATCTATAAGACATAGTATAAGATCTAATAATAGCATAGATTCAAGAATTACAATGTATCCAAATCACAGTCTTTCATAATTTACTTCTATTCATTTAAACCTAAAAATAACTAGAAACTCACAGTGTTAGGTTTAGAGAATAGAGAAAGAATGGATCTTGGATTTCTGGATTTGATTTGCCTTAGATGATAGAAGAAGATAAGGGATCCAGTTCAATTCACAGACTGACAGAATTTGGCCGTCATTGATTCGTTGTGAAGAAAACAAGAGAATTGAGGTATATTTATAACTGCAGAACCCTTTGTAACCGACTACCACATAATCCCTAGGGTGAATCAGGTCGCGGGTCGCCTCCTACTTGGAAAAAGGCCCGAATACCTACAAACTCCTATGGGCGCACTTTACAGGTGCGTTAGTGTAAAATTGCCTTGGCGCACTTGTGAAGTGTGCCAGTTATACTTGGTTTGAATATCAAACTTTTATCGTCTGTAACTTCTTCATATGTTATCTGTTTTACTCAAGCTAGGTGTCTATCCTGACCAGAATATCGTGTAACAACCCGGAAAATCTGGGCCAGTTTAAAATTTTTATTTTGGCCATTTTAGCGAATTTTGATTATTTAAAATGAATTATTTTAAATAATATCGACGAAAATTTATTTTGAATATAATTCGACGTATATATTTATACGCGTCGTCGTTAGAATATATATAATTATATATAATTATAAATGGAATTGAAAATGGCGCGGTAGTTCGAAAATTCGATTTCTAATTTCAAATGAATATACAGAATTCAATATAAGTCAGAATTGAACGAAACAAGAAATATTTGAATCTGTATAACTATATCTTTGTAACGAAGTTAACAAACTGAGATTTCATCTTAGAAATGATAAGATATGTCCAGTTTAAAATTAGAAATAGTCGCTGTGGAATTTATATATATATAAGGCCCTTAAAAATAGCAATTTTGCAAATGACCTCGGATTTCGACGAAACCAGTTTTGTTGGGTCCGTGGTGTTAAGTTATTGCTAGGTTTCAAATTTCATAATTTTTCGAATCAATATGTGAGCGTGGCAAAGGAAAACGCGTTTGACCAGTTTCAGTTGATTTTAATCGACTGGAAAATGGCCATTTTTCAGACGGTCTCAGAATTCGACGAAATTAGTTTTGTTAGGACCGTATCGTCAATACGAAGCTAGAAAATATTTTTCTGGAATTTTTCTAGTTAGTATGTGACCCCGGTAATTTGAAATGTGCGTTTAAAATTCAATATAAAGATTTAAATGTAAATTCAATGGAAACTGATTGCAACGATAGAATCAGCTTGTGATACATATCCCATTGTGTTCGGAATGGGGGTAATACGCTATGGACGGCAGGCGGTGGGCCTCGTTTCGAGGTCATATGTAAAAGTCAACTTTTTAATAATTAAATAATAATAAAAAAAAAATATTATTATCTTCTCCCCTTTATACTCCAGGCCCCCCCCCCCCCCCGTTAGAAATCCGTTCAGATCTAAAACAAAATAAAAAAAAAAAAAAAAAAGATGAAGAAAATCGCGCTCCTCCTCCAGCCTTCCACCACCACCGCTGCTCGCCGCAACTCCCTCCTCAGCTTCCTCTTCCACCGCCGCTTCTCTCCTCCTCTCTCCGCCTTCTCCCTCCAGTCCCGAAACCCCCCATCTCCAATCGCGAGACCCCAGTCGCGAATCCAAGCCCCCCCCTCGACGAAGCCGATGGCCCCCCCCTCGACGAAGCCGATGCCCCCCCCCCTCGACGAAGCCGATGGCCTCCCCCTCTTCGCATACGGTAAGCATTCCTATTTTTACTTTTATTTTATTTTTATTTTAGAGTTTAAAATTAAATAGGATTTTTTAAAAAACAAAAAAAAACTGAAAACTGATTTTAGATAAAAACTGAAAATTGGTTTTAGGTTAAAACTGAAAATTGATTTTAGTTTAAAACTGTAAATTTTAAAAAGTTTAAAACTGTAAATTTTAAAGAGTATTAAAAACTGATTTTTAACATAATTTAAAAACTGATTTTTAAAAGATTAAAACTGAATTGATTAAAAAAAAAAAAAAAAAAAAAAAAAAAAGCTTTGATTTTTATAAACGAGATGATAGGATTTTTCAAGGAAGAAAAATAGAATTTTCATATGTCGAACTTCGATAGAAAAATAGAATTCTTATATGTTGAACATCGATAGAAAAATAGAATTCTTATATGTTGAACATCGATAGAAAAATAGAATTTTTATCTATTGAACTTCGAAATAAGAATATGATTTTTATATACTGAACTTTGAAGTAAAAATTCGATTTTTATATATAGAACTTCGAACTAAAAATTCGATTTTTATATATTGAACTTCGAACTAAAAATTCGATTTTTATATATTGAACTTTGAAATAAAAATTCGATTTTTATATATTGAACTTTGAAATAAAAATTCGATTTTTATATATTGAACTTTGAAATAAAAATTCGATTTTTATATATTGAACTTTGAAATAAAAATTCGATTTTTATATATTGAACTTTGAAATAAAAATTCGATTTTTATATATTGAACTTTGAAATAAAAATTCGATTTTTATATATTGAACTTTGAAATAAAAATTCGATTTTTATATATTGAACTTTGAAATAAAAATTCGATTTTTATATATTGAACATCGAAATAAAAATTCGATTTTTATATATTGAATAGCGAAGTAAAAATGTGATTTTTACGTATGTAGTGAAAGCAGCAACGAAGGTGACAAAAAGGCGAAACGACGAAGACTTCTGCAAAAGAAGAGTCGAGATGGTTGGATTGCTAAAAGTGAGAATTTCTCACCTTTCAATTTTATTTCTAGTTATATATATATATACTAGGATGCAGACGGTGCTTAGTAGCACCCGACACAATCGTCCACAGACCATGGACTTGTTTGTTTGGCTGTTTGGTTATTGATTGTGATATTGGTTTGAATGTGGTTTGTGGTGTGAAAAATCGAATCGATAAATTGGTTAGGATTAGACGTGCGCCGTTATAAGGCGAAGGAGTAAGGCTAGGTTAGACTCTTACTCCAAATTTTGTGGTTTGCATAACTAATTTATTTGATTGATGTGTGAGTGGCGTGGGCCTTCACTAGACCGGGGATAAGGCTAGGCCTTGTCCCGTTTCTAGTATCGTGCCGTTATGCCGCCGAAATTTTCTAAAATATGTTAGAAAAATAAAAATATCATTTTATTGAATAAATGAATTGAATAGAAATTCATAGGTTGAAATAAAATGTTTTATCGTTAAAAATATAATTTTTAACGTGAATATGAAAATAGTGAAGTGAATAAATAAATATTCATTTACAAACCAGACGGTTTGTTTATGAACACTTATTTGAATGACATTGATTGGGACGATAAATTTTACACATCGCCCAACTGCACAACTAGAATCTGTGTTTGATTGTTTGAAACCCCACACGGGTGTTGGGATGAAATATGAAGTTCACTCATCCTGATTGATTAAATATGTCGATCGATTGATTGACAGGCTGTTATAAGCGTTAGATATCTTTATTTGATGCTTATACAGTGTAGTGCACTTTGGTTGATGGTTGATTATTTTTCAATGCTATTATACATGTGTTGTATGAAAATCCATATAATTAACTTTATATGGTAATTGTTTGGGCCTCATTCCAGTTTTAAAATAGAAATATTTGAAATAGAAATATTCGAAATGGAATATTTGAAAATATCAATATATGAAGCCGTGTTGATTAGATTGACGCCATTTTGACGTGAACGATATTTATATCGATTTTTTTCATTTTAAAATGAATATTGAAAAGTGATTTCGAAATCGAATATTTCGAAATGAATTGAATTGAAAACGATTTCGAAAAGAATTGAATTGAAAACGAATTCGAAAAGAATTGAATTGAAAACGAATTCAAAATGAATTGAAAACGATTTCGAAATGAATTGAATTGAAAACGATTTCGAAATGAATTGAATTGAAAACGATTTCGAAATGAATTGAATTGAAAACGATTTCGAAAAGAATTGAATTGAAAACGAATTCAAAATGAATTGAAAACGATTTCGAAATGAATTGAATTGAAAACGAATTCGAAAAGAATTGAATTGAAAACGAATTCAAAATGAATTGAAAACGATTTCGAAATGAATTGAATTGAAAACGATTTCGAAATGAATTGAATTGAAAACGATTTCGAAATGAATTGAATTGAAAACGATTTCGAAAAGAATTGAATTGAAAACGAATTCAAAATGAATTGAAAACGATTTCGAAATGAATTGAATTGAAAACGAATTCGAAAAGAATTGAATTGAAAACGAATTCAAAATGAATTGAAAACGATTTCGAAATGAATTGAATTGAAAACGATTTCGAAATGAATTGAATTGAAAACGATTTCGAAAAGAATTGAATTGAAAACGAATTGAAATGGATTCAAATTGAATTGAAATTTGAATTGAATAGAAATGAATTTTGAAACGAATTTAAACTATTTATATAATTCGTTTTAAATAGAAATCGACGAAGTATATATTATATATATTATATATATAATATAATGGCCTGAATAGAACGCGCCGCGCCGCGGCAGTTCGTGAATTTCGACCATTTATTTCAAACGGACATTGCGGGAGATCCGACCGTCGGATTCTCCTAAAACCGGAACCGTTGGGTTCGTATCGAAAAGAGCTTTCTAATGAATGTTAGAAATTTGAAATCTAACGGTTGGATTTGGAGATACGTCCAAATCAAATTCGAAAAAGGTCGCTGTAAGTGCAGTTCGATGGCCGTTGTTGGAAATCGACTGTACGGGCCTTGATAAAATTATTAAAAATAGTAATAATTTGTGTAAAATCATAAGAAATGATTTGTGAAAGTTTGGGATGAAAAACTCCATATTTGAAAAGATAAAAATAGATTTTTATCGAAATGAACTAGTTTTGAACTAGAATTATAATTCTATTTATTTTTAAATAAATAAATTGAATTCGAAAAGGGTTTTAAAAGTAACCAAAATTCCAATGATTGCATTGGAGTGGATTTGAATCGAAATTGTCTTCGGAATATTTCGATGTTGGAATTCGTGATATTACAGGTGTTGTTATGGAAATTTGAAAGATATATATTTGTATCGTTATTTCCAATACGACATTTGTTAGTCGTAGAATTCGATATTGAATATAAGCCGATATATTTTCTATTCAGAGCCTTGTATTGAATATCGAATGTGATTTGGGTTTGTCGTGAATGGTGTCTTTACTAACACTGTTCTTGAACCCAGTTGAGAAAAGATTAAATCTTTTTATTTAGATTTAATGAAGTGTACCAATTAAATGATATTTAATTGGAATTGAATTGATATTGATTTTTGGGTTTATCGTGAACAGTGTTTTAAATAACACTTGTTCTTTAACCCGATAATTAATGAATGTGATTTGGGTTTGTCGTGAATGGTGTCTTTACTAACACTGTTCTTGAACCCAGTTGAGAAAAGATTAAATCTTTTTATTTAGATTTAATGAAGTGTACCAATTAAATGATATTTAATTGGAATTGAATTGATATTGATTTTTGGGTTTATCGTGAACAGTGTTTTAAATAACACTTGTTCTTTAACCCGATAATTAATGGGATGTGACTTTGGGTTTATCGTGAACCGTGTTTTAAATGACACTGATTCTTTAACCCAGTCACAGATTAAAACTAAGTGGAGTTTTAATGAATCTTTAATTAGATTGAAAAGATCGAGAATGGAGTATCACCAGTTTTGCTCCAGGCGATAGTTAAATCTTTAATTAGATTTGAATGTGAAATTTAGAAACTAACTGGCGGTTAGCCAAGCAGAATGGTTTTCTGGATATTGATCTGATGTTGGTTTCGGCCTTCGGGGTTAATATTTGGGGAATTATTCTCTTGATTAATTTACGGTTAGTGACTAATGAATTGGAATGAGGCGTATGTTGTGTTTGTGTAACACTTTTATAAAATATACGCGAGTTATTCGGGAAGACCGGGTTTATCCCATTCTGAATAACTGATACGACGATAAGTCGAAGATGAAGACGATGGTCGAAGACCGGAGGTCTTCACGTCGTTTGGGTGATAGCTGATGATCTTGATTGGGCTGTACACCCAAGAAGATGGAAACAGTTGGTGATCGTCCAGACGTACTTGGAGATCGAAGGATATGCGGGGTACTAGGTGCCTCCGGTTTCGTTCAGACCCAGAACGGACTTGTAAATGGACTGTGTGTCTGACATCGGATTTCATTCTGTGTGACTGATATCGGTTGCATAGGATGGTATGCCTGTGTGGCATGCTAAGATGCAAATGATCAAGGCTTCTGTTGAAAAGCAAAGTCTTGTGGTGATGATCAAAGCACGGCCTTTGTGGCGTAGCTTTGTGTAACGTTTACCTCGCGTGTTTCACACCAGGTATGAACCAAAAACGGGAGACGGACCTCAGGGAGGGCATGCGTTTCCTTCTAGATAAAAAGTGGCGTCAGTGGTTTTACACGCCCTGACGAGTTTGACTTATGTGGTTGTTGCTGTTGCGAGGCGCCTCGGATTGATCGGTCGTTCTCGAACCGATGGAGTCATTTGGTTGGCTCATTTACGCCCCAAAGGGCGGGGAAACGTATTGTTCAGGCATTCTTAATCCACATCGGTGGACCGGCCCTGTCGCTCCAAGGGACGATGCGTTCTGTTCCTGAGACATGGGCTAGATTGTCTCGAATCGATTGAGGACTATCTTTTGCCTCGGTTCATAGACGGAAATCCAATTTCCAAATACGACATTTGCGGTTTTGATTGTAAACTTATATATGGCGACATAGTGATATGGGCCGTTCATGCCGCCTATGATTGATACTTATGATTTGAAGTGTTTTATACACTATGCACTTATAATAGTATCAAATGATTTGTTTTAAAACGTATCAAGCATTCTTTGGCTGTTATAAGGGAAAACCCTATCCTCGACTGCGTTGCATTGTGTGATGGGACCTGGGTCTTATAACAGCTTCATTTTTCTTTATTTAGCATTGCGCTGTTTGTTTTATGCACTGGTATTCTTGGGAGGAAACCCGTTCCGTGTTATACGGCGTGGTCCCTTGATTTACCTAGCTTTGAAAATAAAGATTAATAACTGTTTTAGTTCTCACACCAGTCACATGACTGACCTGGAGTTTATTGTTTTAACCTAAACTCTGGGTGCCCCTATTTTTGACACGGGCAGCTAGTAGTTTTGGTTTTGCAGATTTATATTCACAGGATCCTGGTTTACAGCTGGAACGATATCCGGAAAGCTTTGTATCCGTATATCTCTTCTAGTTGTGTATTGTATTATTTTCCGCTGCTATGTATTTAAATGTAATTTAAATCTCTGATATTTCTGTGTAATATTCATTTATACTCTGTATATTCTTGTAATCTGATGCATTGTTGTTATATACAATGAAATGTTCTTCTGTATGCGTTCTGCTGTGGTTTGTTCTCGAACTATCCGACGCTTTCCTTTACGGGGAGGTTGCGGGTTTTCACATTTGGTATCAGAGCTTTGGTTTACAAAGCAGAGAACAAGGCACATTAGAACCATACGAAAGAATTCATCAGATATTGGGTTAGTAAAATCCAATGGGAATGACTCGTTAGAGATGGGATCAGTAGTATCCTAGAACGAGTGTGAAGAGTATATTTTTCAAATGAAAACATTCTTTGTTTTGAAAATTTAAAATCAATTATTCGTATCTGATTACCTATTTATATTGAGTTGGACAGTCCAGTATATAAAGATTTTGCGTATACGTCTGATCCGCGTGTATTCGAAGTTTTAATATATTGGATAGATATAGAATCATACTCTAGTGGCCCGAAGATGATTCTGATGGTTGAGTACTCATCGTCAGAATTTATATTCGTGTGACGAAGGTGTGATATCTATATATTTCCATTAGACTGGTGTGAGAACCAAAATTAGATAGGGCTTATTGTTGTGAATTGGCATCAAGAACATGATTTTTGTATATGTATTAAAATTATGAATTTGAAACTCTAATTCACTAATTGATTGATGTTTGTGTTGTTTGCCTATTTGTTTGCTAATTTTGAACCATTTTGCCTAATAGCATCAAATATTGGATTATATTGAAAATTGGTCGCATTTGCTTGCATATACATGTATATCATTGAACAGGTCATAGCAAGGAGGCTAGAGCAGAGAATAAAATTTGTTTGCCCGACAAATAGGTACATGTTTACTACATAATTTCCTGTTTTGTTTGGGTGATGATGATTTTGTGAGCCTATTGGCTAGCCGCTTGGCTTTTTCTTTTTCTTTTTGAGATCTGAAGGACCGGGGAAGCTATTTGAAATTCCCCGATGCTCCCATTGCAGGGGAGGTTATGGCGAAATTTTTCAAAAATTTAGGGTGTTAGCCAAATTTTTGAAATTTTGAAAATTCTCAGAAACTGAAAAGTTGGAGAATGGAAGCCAGATCGAACGTAGAGTTAATTAATCAAACCACTTTCGACTTTGTTCCTTTTCGGGGACGAAAAGTTTTAAGTGGGGGAGATTGTAACAACCCGGAAAATCTGGGCCAGTTTAAAATTTTTATTTTGGCCATTTTAGCGAATTTTGATTATTTAAAATGAATTATTTTAAATAATATCGACGAAAATTTATTTTGAATATAATTCGACGTATATATTTATACGCGTCGTCGTTAGAATATATATAATTATATATAATTATAAATGGAATTGAAAATGGCGCGGTAGTTCGAAAATTCGATTTCTAATTTCAAATGAATATACAGAATTCAATATAAGTCAGAATTGAACGAAACAAGAAATATTTGAATCTGTATAACTATATCTTTGTAACGAAGTTAACAAACTGAGATTTCATCTTAGAAATGATAAGATATGTCCAGTTTAAAATTAGAAATAGTCGCTGTGGAATTTATATATATATAAGGCCCTTAAAAATAGCAATTTTGCAAATGACCTCGGATTTCGACGAAACCAGTTTTGTTGGGTCCGTGGTGTTAAGTTATTGCTAGGTTTCAAATTTCATAATTTTTCGAATCAATATGTGAGCGTGGCAAAGGAAAACGCGTTTGACCAGTTTCAGTTGATTTTAATCGACTGGAAAATGGCCATTTTTCAGACGGTCTCAGAATTCGACGAAATTAGTTTTGTTAGGACCGTATCGTCAATACGAAGCTAGAAAATATTTTTCTGGAATTTTTCTAGTTAGTATGTGACCCCGGTAATTTGAAATGTGCGTTTAAAATTCAATATAAAGATTTAAATGTAAATTCAATGGAAACTGATTGCAACGATAGAATCAGCTTGTGATACATATCCCATTGTGTTCGGAATGGGGGTAATACGCTATGGACGGCAGGCGGTGGGCCTCGTTTCGAGGTCATATGTAAAAGTCAACTTTTTAATAATTAAATAATAATAAAAAAAAAATATTATTATCTTCTCCCCTTTATACTCCAGGCCCCCCCCCCCCCCCGTTAGAAATCCGTTCAGATCTAAAACAAAATAAAAAAAAAAAAAAAAAGATGAAGAAAATCGCGCTCCTCCTCCAGCCTTCCACCACCACCGCTGCTCGCCGCAACTCCCTCCTCAGCTTCCTCTTCCACCGCCGCTTCTCTCCTCCTCTCTCCGCCTTCTCCCTCCAGTCCCGAAACCCCCCATCTCCAATCGCGAGACCCCAGTCGCGAATCCAAGCCCCCCCCTCGACGAAGCCGATGGCCCCCCCCTCGACGAAGCCGATGCCCCCCCCCCTCGACGAAGCCGATGGCCTCCCCCTCTTCGCATACGGTAAGCATTCCTATTTTTACTTTTATTTTATTTTTATTTTAGAGTTTAAAATTAAATAGGATTTTTTAAAAAACAAAAAAAAGCTGAAAACTGATTTTAGATAAAAACTGAAAATTGGTTTTAGGTTAAAACTGAAAATTGATTTTAGTTTAAAACTGTAAATTTTAAAAAGTTTAAAACTGTAAATTTTAAAGAGTATTAAAAACTGATTTTTAACATAATTTAAAAACTGATTTTTAAAAGATTAAAACTGAATTGATTAAAAAAAAAAAAAAAAAAAAAAAAAAAGCTTTGATTTTTATAAACGAGATGATAGGATTTTTCAAGGAAGAAAAATAGAATTTTCATATGTCGAACTTCGATAGAAAAATAGAATTCTTATATGTTGAACATCGATAGAAAAATAGAATTCTTATATGTTGAACATCGATAGAAAAATAGAATTTTTATCTATTGAACTTCGAAATAAGAATATGATTTTTATATACTGAACTTTGAAGTAAAAATTCGATTTTTATATATAGAACTTCGAACTAAAAATTCGATTTTTATATATTGAACTTCGAACTAAAAATTCGATTTTTATATATTGAACTTTGAAATAAAAATTCGATTTTTATATATTGAACTTTGAAATAAAAATTCGATTTTTATATATTGAACTTTGAAATAAAAATTCGATTTTTATATATTGAACTTTGAAATAAAAATTCGATTTTTATATATTGAACTTTGAAATAAAAATTCGATTTTTATATATTGAACTTTGAAATAAAAATTCGATTTTTATATATTGAACTTTGAAATAAAAATTCGATTTTTATATATTGAACTTTGAAATAAAAATTCGATTTTTATATATTGAACTTTGAAATAAAAATTCGATTTTTATATATTGAACATCGAAATAAAAATTCGATTTTTATATATTGAATAGCGAAGTAAAAATGTGATTTTTACGTATGTAGTGAAAGCAGCAACGAAGGTGACAAAAAGGCGAAACGACGAAGACTTCTGCAAAAGAAGAGTCGAGATGGTTGGATTGCTAAAAGTGAGAATTTCTCACCTTTCAATTTTATTTCTAGTTATATATATATATACTAGGATGCAGACGGTGCTTAGTAGCACCCGACACAATCGTCCACAGACCATGGACTTGTTTGTTTGGCTGTTTGGTTATTGATTGTGATATTGGTTTGAATGTGGTTTGTGGTGTGAAAAATCGAATCGATAAATTGGTTAGGATTAGACGTGCGCCGTTATAAGGCGAAGGAGTAAGGCTAGGTTAGACTCTTACTCCAAATTTTGTGGTTTGCATAACTAATTTATTTGATTGATGTGTGAGTGGCGTGGGCCTTCACTAGACCGGGGATAAGGCTAGGCCTTGTCCCGTTTCTAGTATCGTGCCGTTATGCCGCCGAAATTTTCTAAAATATGTTAGAAAAATAAAAATATCATTTTATTGAATAAATGAATTGAATAGAAATTCATAGGTTGAAATAAAATGTTTTATCGTTAAAAATATAATTTTTAACGTGAATATGAAAATAGTGAAGTGAATAAATAAATATTCATTTACAAACCAGACGGTTTGTTTATGAACACTTATTTGAATGACATTGATTGGGACGATAAATTTTACACATCGCCCAACTGCACAACTAGAATCTGTGTTTGATTGTTTGAAACCCCACACGGGTGTTGGGATGAAATATGAAGTTCACTCATCCTGATTGATTAAATATGTCGATCGATTGATTGACAGGCTGTTATAAGCGTTAGATATCTTTATTTGATGCTTATACAGTGTAGTGCACTTTGGTTGATGGTTGATTATTTTTCAATGCTATTATACATGTGTTGTATGAAAATCCATATAATTAACTTTATATGGTAATTGTTTGGGCCTCATTCCAGTTTTAAAATAGAAATATTTGAAATAGAAATATTCGAAATGGAATATTTGAAAATATCAATATATGAAGCCGTGTTGATTAGATTGACGCCATTTTGACGTGAACGATATTTATATCGATTTTTTTCATTTTAAAATGAATATTGAAAAGTGATTTCGAAATCGAATATTTCGAAATGAATTGAATTGAAAACGATTTCGAAAAGAATTGAATTGAAAACGAATTCGAAAAGAATTGAATTGAAAACGAATTCAAAATGAATTGAAAACGATTTCGAAATGAATTGAATTGAAAACGATTTCGAAATGAATTGAATTGAAAACGATTTCGAAATGAATTGAATTGAAAACGATTTCGAAAAGAATTGAATTGAAAACGAATTCAAAATGAATTGAAAACGATTTCGAAATGAATTGAATTGAAAACGAATTCGAAAAGAATTGAATTGAAAACGAATTCAAAATGAATTGAAAACGATTTCGAAATGAATTGAATTGAAAACGATTTCGAAATGAATTGAATTGAAAACGATTTCGAAATGAATTGAATTGAAAACGATTTCGAAAAGAATTGAATTGAAAACGAATTCAAAATGAATTGAAAACGATTTCGAAATGAATTGAATTGAAAACGAATTCGAAAAGAATTGAATTGAAAACGAATTCAAAATGAATTGAAAACGATTTCGAAATGAATTGAATTGAAAACGATTTCGAAATGAATTGAATTGAAAACGATTTCGAAAAGAATTGAATTGAAAACGAATTGAAATGGATTCAAATTGAATTGAAATTTGAATTGAATAGAAATGAATTTTGAAACGAATTTAAACTATTTATATAATTCGTTTTAAATAGAAATCGACGAAGTATATATTATATATATTATATATATAATATAATGGCCTGAATAGAACGCGCCGCGCCGCGGCAGTTCGTGAATTTCGACCATTTATTTCAAACGGACATTGCGGGAGATCCGACCGTCGGATTCTCCTAAAACCGGAACCGTTGGGTTCGTATCGAAAAGAGCTTTCTAATGAATGTTAGAAATTTGAAATCTAACGGTTGGATTTGGAGATACGTCCAAATCAAATTCGAAAAAGGTCGCTGTAAGTGCAGTTCGATGGCCGTTGTTGGAAATCGACTGTACGGGCCTTGATAAAATTATTAAAAATAGTAATAATTTGTGTAAAATCATAAGAAATGATTTGTGAAAGTTTGGGATGAAAAACTCCATATTTGAAAAGATAAAAATAGATTTTTATCGAAATGAACTAGTTTTGAACTAGAATTATAATTCTATTTATTTTTAAATAAATAAATTGAATTCGAAAAGGGTTTTAAAAGTAACCAAAATTCCAATGATTGCATTGGAGTGGATTTGAATCGAAATTGTCTTCGGAATATTTCGATGTTGGAATTCGTGATATTACAGGTGTTGTTATGGAAATTTGAAAGATATATATTTGTATCGTTATTTCCAATACGACATTTGTTAGTCGTAGAATTCGATATTGAATATAAGCCGATATATTTTCTATTCAGAGCCTTGTATTGAATATCGAATGTGATTTGGGTTTGTCGTGAATGGTGTCTTTACTAACACTGTTCTTGAACCCAGTTGAGAAAAGATTAAATCTTTTTATTTAGATTTAATGAAGTGTACCAATTAAATGATATTTAATTGGAATTGAATTGATATTGATTTTTGGGTTTATCGTGAACAGTGTTTTAAATAACACTTGTTCTTTAACCCGATAATTAATGAATGTGATTTGGGTTTGTCGTGAATGGTGTCTTTACTAACACTGTTCTTGAACCCAGTTGAGAAAAGATTAAATCTTTTTATTTAGATTTAATGAAGTGTACCAATTAAATGATATTTAATTGGAATTGAATTGATATTGATTTTTGGGTTTATCGTGAACAGTGTTTTAAATAACACTTGTTCTTTAACCCGATAATTAATGGGATGTGACTTTGGGTTTATCGTGAACCGTGTTTTAAATGACACTGATTCTTTAACCCAGTCACAGATTAAAACTAAGTGGAGTTTTAATGAATCTTTAATTAGATTGAAAAGATCGAGAATGGAGTATCACCAGTTTTGCTCCAGGCGATAGTTAAATCTTTAATTAGATTTGAATGTGAAATTTAGAAACTAACTGGCGGTTAGCCAAGCAGAATGGTTTTCTGGATATTGATCTGATGTTGGTTTCGGCCTTCGGGGTTAATATTTGGGGAATTATTCTCTTGATTAATTTACGGTTAGTGACTAATGAATTGGAATGAGGCGTATGTTGTGTTTGTGTAACACTTTTATAAAATATACGCGAGTTATTCGGGAAGACCGGGTTTATCCCATTCTGAATAACTGATACGACGATAAGTCGAAGATGAAGACGATGGTCGAAGACCGGAGGTCTTCACGTCGTTTGGGTGATAGCTGATGATCTTGATTGGGCTGTACACCCAAGAAGATGGAAACAGTTGGTGATCGTCCAGACGTACTTGGAGATCGAAGGATATGCGGGGTACTAGGTGCCTCCGGTTTCGTTCAGACCCAGAACGGACTTGTAAATGGACTGTGTGTCTGACATCGGATTTCATTCTGTGTGACTGATATCGGTTGCATAGGATGGTATGCCTGTGTGGCATGCTAAGATGCAAATGATCAAGGCTTCTGTTGAAAAGCAAAGTCTTGTGGTGATGATCAAAGCACGGCCTTTGTGGCGTAGCTTTGTGTAACGTTTACCTCGCGTGTTTCACACCAGGTATGAACCAAAAACGGGAGACGGACCTCAGGGAGGGCATGCGTTTCCTTCTAGATAAAAAGTGGCGTCAGTGGTTTTACACGCCCTGACGAGTTTGACTTATGTGGTTGTTGCTGTTGCGAGGCGCCTCGGATTGATCGGTCGTTCTCGAACCGATGGAGTCATTTGGTTGGCTCATTTACGCCCCAAAGGGCGGGGAAACGTATTGTTCAGGCATTCTTAATCCACATCGGTGGACCGGCCCTGTCGCTCCAAGGGACGATGCGTTCTGTTCCTGAGACATGGGCTAGATTGTCTCGAATCGGTTGAGGACTATCTTTTGCCTCGGTTCATAGACGGAAATCCAATTTCCAAATACGACATTTGCGGTTTTGATTGTAAACTTATATATGGCGACATAGTGATATGGGCCGTTCATGCCGCCTATGATTGATACTTATGATTTGAAGTGTTTTATACACTATGCACTTATAATAGTATCAAATGATTTGTTTTAAAACGTATCAAGCATTCTTTGGCTGTTATAAGGGAAAACCCTATCCTCGACTGCGTTGCATTGTGTGATGGGACCTGGGTCTTATAACAGCTTCATTTTTCTTTATTTAGCATTGCGCTGTTTGTTTTATGCACTGGTATTCTTGGGAGGAAACCCGTTCCGTGTTATACGGCGTGGTCCCTTGATTTACCTAGCTTTGAAAATAAAGATTAATAACTGTTTTAGTTCTCACACCAGTCACATGACTGACCTGGAGTTTATTGTTTTAACCTAAACTCTGGGTGCCCCTATTTTTGACACGGGCAGCTAGTAGTTTTGGTTTTGCAGATTTATATTCACAGGATCCTGGTTTACAGCTGGAACGATATCCGGAAAGCTTTGTATCCGTATATCTCTTCTAGTTGTGTATTGTATTATTTTCCGCTGCTATGTATTTAAATGTAATTTAAATCTCTGATATTTCTGTGTAATATTCATTTATACTCTGTATATTCTTGTAATCTGATGCATTGTTGTTATATACAATGAAATGTTCTTCTGTATGCGTTCTGCTGTGGTTTGTTCTCGAACTATCCGACGCTTTCCTTTACGGGGAGGTTGCGGGTTTTCACATATCGAGACGGACGTAATGACATAGTCTGTTTCCCTTAATTCTTAATGTAAAATTAATTATTATTTAATTTATCCACTTTAATGTTAACAAAATTATGGGGTGTTACATTCCCCCCCCCCCCCCTAAAGGATTTCGTCCCCGAAATCTCCAAGTTGAGAAGAATGCATATCCTACCATCCATCATCCATCAATCACTGGCATCTATTGTCCTTAAGGATTTCTAATGCATACATGAATATATGCAAAGGTGTGTGTATATGTCCCAATACTAATGCGAAGATCAGGCGGTCTACTGATTCAGTTGACCTCCTTAATGCAATGTATGTTAGTGCCATGAACCCAATATGTATGCAAATAAGTCTATTATAACATGTAAGCTCTATATGTGTGCACACTCATTCGTCCAAATGCAACATCCATATGCTAGTTCATCCATTTCCATCCATAAAAGAAAAGAAAATGCACACACATCCATATGCAGTATGAGGGTGATTGAGCCGATCTAGTGCCTAATGTGTGTGTATATGCATCGACAGGCAACCACTAGCAAACACTTGCATCCACTTGCATCCATCAATCATAACATGTCTCAAACACATGTTTACATCTATACGATTCCTATCTAAAGGTCTAAAATACTATTAATAGGACATACACAACTGATAAAAACAAGTACTGATAAAGCTTTGGAAAAAGGAGTTAAAAACATACCCTCGAAAGAAAAGGGTACGAAGCACGAATCTTGCCTTCGGTCTCCCAAGTCGCATCCTCTGGGTTATCTCCCCATTGAACCTTTAGCAACTTGATCTCTTTATTGTGTAGCTTCTTAACTTCCTCGCCTGACTGTCGCCTCCCGTTCCACTTCGACTTCTTCCAACACACTCGGCTCAATGATTATTGCGGTGTCATGCAGGCACTTTCACAGATGGGAAACTTGGAAAACATCATGAATGTCGGATAGATTGTCTGGGAGTTTTACTCTTTAGGCCATTTGGCCAATCCTCTCGGTTATGGGAAATGGTCCCAAAAACCTAGGTGCCAACTTCCCTACTGATCCGAAGCGAACCACATTCCTCATAGGTGACATTTTGATAAAAACCAAGTCTCCTACTTGAAATTCGAGGTCAGTCCTTCTCTTGTCTGCACAGGATTTCTGCCTATCTTGAGCTATCTTCATCCGCCATCGAATAAAGTCAATCTTTTCGGATGTTTCCCTAACCATATCTGGTCCAAGTAATAACGTTTCTGTAGACTCTCACCAATAATTTGGTGATCTACAGGGTCGTCCGTACAATACTTCGAAGGGTGCCATGCCGATGCTATCTTGACAACTGTTATTATAGGCAAACTCTACTAAAGGAAGACGCTCTTCCCAAGTCCCTCCGAAGTCTAGGATACACAGCCTCAAAAGATCTTCAAGAATCATTCTCACCCTCTCTGTCTGTCCATCAATCTATGGATGATAAGCGGTGCTCAAACACAACTGTGTACCTAATGCTTCTTGCAAGCTCCTCCAAAATTCGATGGTGAAGATGGGGTCACGATCGCTCACAATGGTGGAAGGTACTCTATGAAGACGAACCATTTTACACACATAAATTGCTGCCAACCACGATGTCATCCTCTTACTCTTAAATGGAATAAAGTGAGCGCTCTTAGTGAGTCTATCCACCACATCCCAGATACTGATGTTGACTTTCTTCGATCTAGGCAATCCATCTATGAAATCCATAGAGACGCTCGCTCATTTCCACTGCGGAACCTCCAACGGATGAAGTAATCCACCGGGCTTCTTTAGCTCAACTTTGACTTGCTGGCAAACTAAACATTGAGAAACAGATTTGGCCACATCTTTCTTCATCATGGCCCAAAAGAAAACCCTCTTCATGTCCCTGTACATCTTATCACCGCCTGGATGAATGGTCATCTTACACTACAACAAAATGACCATATTACAACGGTGGAAAAAAGTTGTAATATACATTTTACAACGGTGGGCCAACCGTCGTGTATTAAGAAGTTGTAATAGACTAAAATCTTTTACAACTTTTTTGCACCGTTGCAACACCGTTGTAATATGTATATTTTACAACTTTTTTCCACCGTTGTAATAAACTTTATTACAATAGTTATGCACCATTGTTGTTGTGTTTTTTTACAACTATTTATAACCATTGTAATATATTTTATTACAATTTTTATTTTATATTTGTAATATATCCACAAGTTATATACAAAAGAATCTATATATATTTTACATGTGCAACAATAAATAGATAAATAACATAAGAAATAGATGTATGTTTAAAGGCATCATAATCCATTCATTGATAAAAATCACAATTTTATATCCTGAATACAAATTATAAATCATATACCACATATAAATGTATAAAATTATAATTATCATTATTTTATAGGATACAATTTTATATCCATTCATCGATAGCGACATTTCAGCAAGAATTCCGCTACTCACCCCTTATTGGTCACTGGAGTATGGCAAGAACACTGCAAAGGATCAAAAGAAATTTTCAATTGGTAATATTAATGCATGGAAAATGAAAATATTAAACTTCCTGGCTTGCTTTATAGCCACTTTCCATGCCTGAACAAACACAGAAGAGCTAGGATGATATGATAGAACCCTAAGATAAAAATAAATTGGACCTAACACTAACCTTTACCATCACATCTTGCATGAAATCATATTCAAAGCATTTCAGCTGAAGTTGCAAAACAGGGGAGAAATCAATAAAAAAACACCTTTCTTTGCATCCTGAAATCATGACATCAAGAGAAACATAATCAAGCAATTTTTCAATACGGTTGTACATGAAAATATCAATGCAACATGTTCAAGATATTCATAAGCGGTGAATTGAGAAAAAAGAAAATAAATCCATAATTAAATTGGTTGATGTGAATTGTTTACTGGCTGGTTAAATCTTCTTTTAATAATGTCAATTTGAGGAATATTTCACAGTGGTAGATGATAAAGGAACTACATATAATAATACATTAATTGAATAAGAATTATAAAAAAGATATCATTTGAAATATGATACTTTCTATAACATCCTCCAAACATATTTTGTGGTGTTTATGTTTAACTTACATCATTGGCATCCCCAAATAAAATGAGAATCCAAAATATCTGGCACCGTCTCTTAACAAAGTTAGCATCTAATATTTCTAACATCATCAAAAATATATGCGATGACAATCATCAAATAAACCATTTAACTTTTTCAGCACCTGATCTACAATATTATATCTAATATGATACAATTACTCAGATAAGGCAAAATTACAAAGATGTTTCTGCAAGAACATATGCACGGAGTCTAGTTTCATTTGAAATTTAGTAACCTATTTAGGTGTAGATGTGGTGTAACTTGTAAGAGCAGTGAGAGTAGCTCATCCTTGATAAGTAAGCACAATGTATTTGAAGGATATACAATCAGTTCAGACAAAAAAATTCATTTCATGTCAATAACAAATAATTATACACAAAAATATACCTCAGAAATAACAGTCGGGTTTCGATCCTGGTGACATCAAGTATTGTTGAGTGTAAAAGAAACTGGGATAGAGAATCAGGGACTGCGTGCACCAGGAAAGTACAACATGGATGAAGTTTACTGTGTATTTTCCTGCACTCAAGGTTCAGAGCTACATAACAATCAACTAAATTAGCGTAAATGAATAAGCTTTAAACACTCTAGATTCATCTACACAAGACTGAAATGTCCTTATTTGAGCCAGTTCCTACAACAAAACAAAGAACTTAAGCGAGTTCATCTACTAAAGCTAACAAAAGTGAGGAGATGTTTCTAAATATAGCTCACAAGCTCTGCTATGTTTTTAGCATAGATGGTTATGAGTTTTGGCAAATCCAGTAGCAAACCTCCATACTTTACCAGTCTCAAGCGTCTTAACTTCTTCGAATGCCGACATGAACATAGTAGGTTGGAAATTTTGAGTTTTTAATGAGTAATTATCACAGTGACGGACCTTTTGTTTCCCTTTCCAACTTGATACCTTTTCTTTTTCCAGACTGTTCACTTTATTTAAATTCCCAAAACCATTCGTTATTTTCCAAAGCTTGCCACTTTTATGTCCGCCTCCCTGTATATTCATGAAAAATGAAGACTTCGAAAATATAACAACAGTAGTATCCATCGTTTTCTTTAACCACTTTCTCACTAAACTTCCATCGTGATTCTTGCCCTCCCAACTCCGTTGATTGCGCCGCCCTGACCCGACCGAGCCCACTAGGATCGACCCTCTCCAGCCCCTTGCGATAACCAACGCATCCCTTCTCCGACCACTTGAAAGTCGCCGAGTGCCTGCATCGAGAACAACGCCTCTCCAAGTGCCTCGGCCCCAAGCTCCCCAACATCGACCCCACTACTTCTCGAGATCCAACTTATATTTGAATATTTGTACCAAATAAAATTGGAATCAAAGTATAGAAAGGCAGGAAATGAAATGAAAGTGCAGATGGCAGCAAGTGAAATGAAAGCGTGGATCCCTCAATATCTGGCATAAGTGGCTGGAGATTGTTAGCATCGAATTGGGGAAGAAATAATTGGGGATTGGTTTTGATTTAGGGTTAGTAACGTAAGAGAATAAAATACGAGACCGCCAATCTTTAGAGCCAAAATTTCGCAATTTCCCACCTAAATTTCATTGGTAACATTTGGAGACTGCCGATTTTTCATTGTTCATTTCACCGAGATGTACAGAATTAAGCGTTACAACCTAGAACTAGTACAAATTTACTGAATATAATATTTAAACGTTACAACCTAGAACCAGTACAAATTTATTAAATATAATATGGATGTGTTAGGAAATATTTTGCTGAAGCATTAGATATTGCTCATTAATAATAGCTATTGTTAACTATTCCTTATTTCCTCTTATTTATAATTAAATATAACTTATTAAAAGTTTATTATGTATATTTTACTAATAATTATTCATTATTAAATACTTAACAATCATTATTAAAAAACTAACTTTTATTTTTTAATTAGTGATTCTTACTTCTTATTTATTGATTACTAAAATTAATTATTCATTACTAAAAACTAATTTTTATTTATTTATTTTTAATTTCTAATAATAATACAGAATTATTATTTATTAATTATTATATAGCGAAAAGAAATTATTAATATTAGTTATTACATATTTTCAAATAAACAATTTATTATTATTATTATTAAACAATAGTTATTGTGTGTTAATATTTTTATTAATTATCGAATTTTTATTAATTATTAATATGGTATTTTTGTTGTAGTGTAGTCATATATTACAATAGTCAAAAAATAAAAGTTGTGATAGGCTTTTATTACAACTGTCAAAACAACACAGTTGTTAAAAATAAGTTTATTACAACTTCTATGGAAAAAAGTTGTAGAAAAACATTTATTACAACGGTGATTTTACCACCGTTGTAAAATTAAAGTTGTAATATGGTGTTTTTGTTGTAGTGTTAGAATGGTTGGCTTCTTCTAGGACTGCCTTTATCAAGCTTCCAGTTTGAGGAACACAAAGTCTTTCATCTCGTCGCTACCACCCCTTTTCATCTATGGCATATCTGCTGAGGTGACTAAAAGTCTCCCGTCTTTTGAGCTTATCCATGATGTTTAAAATCTATGGGCCACCTTGTTGCAAAGCTCCGATCTGGTCCATAAGAGTCGGTCGTATCTCCAAGGATGCAAACAAATCAGGCAAAATCTTGATAGATAGTCTAAAATCAAAAGCTGATATGAACTCTAAGTTCTTGCTTTCTACAAACAGAGGATTTAGGGCTACTCTCTACCTATTTAGTGCGCCTGCCACCACATTACCCTTTCCAAGGGTATAAGAAATCTCAAAATCATAAGAAGATAGAAACTCCATCCACCGCTGTTGCCTTAAATTGAGATCCTTCTACGAGAACAGATACTTGAGAGATTTATGATCGGTGTATAACTTGAACTTCTCTCCAAGTAAATATTGATGCCACGTCTTTAACACAAACACTACGGCAGCTAGCTCTAGATCATGGGTGGGGTAGTTCTTTTCATGAACTCTCAACTGTCTACCCCCGTAACACACTACTTTCCCTTCTTGCATTAGAACGCACCAAGCCCTGTACCACACGCATCAGTGTAAACAGTAAACACCTTATTCCCGTCAGGCAAGGTCAAGGCTGGGGCTGTTGTCAGAGCCCTCTTCAGTTGTTGGAAAGCAACGTCATAGTCTATATCCCATGAGAATGTCAAGTTCTTCTTCGTCAGCCTAGTGAGTGGGGCTGATATCTTTGCGAAGTCCTTAATGAACTTCCTATAGTAACCTGCTCACCCAAGAAAGCTTCTCACCTCGGTTGCATTTTTAGGAACGTGCCAATCTTGCACTGCAACCACCTTCGTGGGATCTACAGCTATCCCTTCTTTAGAGACCACATGCCCTATGAATCTCACCTCTTTTCTGCAAAAATGGCATTTGGAGAATTTTGCTTTAAGCTGATGGTCATGGAGAGTTTTCAAAAATTCTCTCAAATGTTGGGCATGCTCTTCTTCGCTTTTGGAGAAGATCAAAATATCATTGACAAAAACTACAACAAATTTATTTAGGAACTCCCAAAACACCCTACTCATCAGATCGACAAAATAGGTGGGTGCATTCGTCAGCCCAAAAGGTAGAACTAGCCATTCAAAGAAACCGTCCGGAGTCCTAAAGGCAATCTTATCTATGTTGTCCTCAGCCACCCTCAACTGATGGAACCCCGTGGCCAAGTCTAAGTGAAAAAATACCGAGGCACCAACAAGATGATCAAATAAATCATCAATCCTTGAAAGCGAGTGTCTATTCTTCTTAGTGAGTTTATTCAACTCTCTATAATCAACACACAAACGAAGCGAACCATCCGCCTTAGTTGCGAATAATACTAGAGCACCCCATTAAGATATGCTTCGTCTGATAAACCCTTTCTCAAGCAGCTCCTCTACTTGCTTTCTCAGCTCTCTCCTTTCCCTTGGAACCATGTGGCGCACTGGCAATGCAACTAGCTTTGAATTGTCCACCAAATACATACGAAAGTCGATCTCGTGCCACGGAGGAAACCCCGAACCTCATCAAAAACATCAGAAAAATCCCGGACAACTGAAACATATTCCAGATCGTCGATAGATGCATCAAGATACTCTAGCAAAATAAGCATAACCGACCCTTGTGGGTCACACAAATCTCGAGGGTTCTCCCATGACAAGTCAGAAGCCTAACAACCCTCTTCTCACAATCTAGAATGACACCATACGTGGTAAGGTAATCCATTCCTAGAATCAACCCATAGCCCATGATCCCAAGCATATACGCGTCGCACTCAAACTCGACGCCCAACAATGATATTCTCAAACCCCGACAAATCATAGATAAATGAGCCACCACCTATGGGGTTTGAGACAACAAGGGGATCCACTACCATACTAGTTTTTAAGTGCAGAGATTCAACTATAGAACTAGATATAAACGAATGTGAGGCACCAGAATCAAAAAGTGTTCTAATAGGATGGTTTGAAAGAGAAATTAAACCTTCCATGGAAATTTTTCTACCTCTGTCAAGAGCAATGGTCGCGAGAGCATGCACCTGCCCTTCAGAATTTCCTGCCCTTTGACCTTGTCCCTGTGATCCCCATTTCTTTGGGCACTCTTTAGCAAAGTGTCCGGCCTCTCCACAGTGGTAGCAAGAGTTCTTCTTCCTTCCCTTACAGTCTTTAACCAGATGACCTTCCTTCCCACAATGGTGACATTTTCTCTTATCCTTGCCTTTATCATTTTTCCCTCCTTTCTTCTACTGCTGTTGTTGTTGTTGATGTTCCTTCTTGGGCTACACCATCCTATTTTGCGACGTCTCCTCGGCCTTCTTTTCTCCCTTGTCTTCCTCATGCATTAGGGCTATATCGACAAGCTTTTCAAAAGTGGCCCCCATTGGAATATGGGTCATGGCTAAACCATATAGAGGCTCATTCAGCCCTTCAGCAAACCGCAAAGCTCTTTTGTGCGGCGTATCCACCAACTCTAAACCGAACCTTGCAAGTTGGTTAAATTTATTCACATACTCTTTTACCGTCAAGTTTCCTTGTTTGAGTGCTAAGAATCTCTCCATCTGCATGCTGCTTTTAGCTTGGGAAAGAAATTTCATTTCGAAACTTTGTCTAAAATCTTCCCAAGTTTCCACCGGACGTCCAGCCTGAGTGACTTCTCACCAAAATGAGGCTTCGTCCTTCAGTAGCCAGGCGGCTAGTTGAACCTTCCTTCTATCCTCTACTTCAAAGATTATGAATAAATCCTCGGTCTCCTTGAGCAAATTCTGAGCTTTTACGAATGTCTTGTTCCCACAGGACTTCCCTCCCATAGCATGGAAGTCCTTGTGGATCTTGGCGAAGTTATCTACTCATAGAGGGCGAGGAGGAAGAATGACTGGTGCAGCTGGAGGTGGAACATTTCGTTGGCCTTTGGCAGGTGTCGTGGCCTCCAAATATCTACAGAACCATCCGGGTATTGTGACGCCCTCTGGGATATTAGGAATGTTTTTTCCCCAAACATGATGAAAAAGGAAAAAGGAAGAAATTTAGATAAAGGACCGAAGGATACTACATATGGCTTTTTGGGGAATGCTTTTCAAAGTAGACTTTTCTTTTTTGAAAATGCTTGCTTTTAAAACCTTTTTTTGAAAATAATTTTCAAAAACTTTTATCTAATCTGATAACCTTCGTCTCTGATACCAAGTGTGACACCCCACGTCCATTAATGTCACTCACTAAGGGAATGAATTAAGATTTGTGAAGTGTTATAGGTAAACAGACATATAATAATTACAAGACAGGTATAAATAAGATAGCAGCGAAAATTTAAATTTTTATTTCAACATAAATCATAATATCATGGTCCACAATACCATAAGTCACAAAAACTAGTACAATAAAATAACTTATATCTTGCATTATCAGAGTACATAAGAATATAAAAAAACATAATTCCCCAATTGAAAGAGTTAAGCCATATTAGAGACAAGAACTTGAGCCATACTTCAGAAGTAGCTCCTAGTAAGATGATATCTGAGTCCTGACTAAGCCTGAGTGTTTACTCCCTGAGAACCTAGGGGGAAATGGAAGGAAGAAGGAGAAACAAAAGGGTCAGACATAAAGTCTGGCGAGTCTAGTTACTTTTAGCCAGTAAATAAATAAAAGTAACATGATAGGCATATAAAGTGGATAAGAGAGATCACTACATAAATGGCAGGTAACAAGGTAGACAAGGTAAGGTGTATACACTTCTCGAATGATTACTCTGCACTATTACTAGTATAACCAAAATGAGATGATCCCTTCCATTACAAGGTGGTAGACTTAGGGCATATGTCCAAAATATAACCTAACCACTACCCTAATCGATCAGCTCCCTACTACGTAGATACTCTTTGTCGGCCCCACGGTAGGAAGTATCACGTCCTACAGTGGCAACCTTCACTGATATGCACAGTTCCATATCTACTGGTGTCACGGACATCTTGTCCCCCTCTGCCCGGCTCATGCACGCATATGGCCCACTCAGTTTGCGCTGCTCACACCGTCCTCCACGTTTGGATCACTTATAATCAGTCAGTAAGTGTGTCCCCTTTCCGCCTAGTACGGAGTATTTTATTTGATACTAACTTTGGGTTACTGACTGAAATGGGTCCCATAAAATATGATACAAGCTCTCCCCTTTGTCTTGTATCCCCCCACTAGGTTTTTCACTGACTAAGTATACCACTAGGTGTCTTTAATTACATAGCCATATTCGGTTATGCTTACCCTAAAAGGTGTCTTTAATTGCATAACTTTATTATTTTCTCTGGTTATGTATACCACTAGGTGTCTTTAATTACATAACCTTATCAGGTTAAGTTCTTGGGCCTATATGTAAATATTACCCACCCCCTTCAGATTTACTTAAACCGTCCACAATTCCAATCAATTTACTTAACCCTAACCTTAGTTCAGTATCATACAATCCCTATGTATTAGATTTGGTTAAGTAGTCCAATTCATTACCATGTCCATTTATGGTTTATAATGGGCTAAACCTCCCACATTAGGCCTACAGCGTGTGGATGTTGGATATGCCGGTTGGGTCCAGGTAGTCTTATTCCACAGTTGGGCCTAACCTCGTGTCTTAGCCCGATTCGTATTTGCGTACTTAAACCTCCAACATTAGGTTCAACATTAGTGGCTGCTGGATATGTCAGTCGGGTCCGGGCAGACTTCCACCACTAATGCAACCCAACCTCGTGTCATAAGTACAATTACAATTCCTAATTGTAATTACTAGACATTCCATTATTAATTAATTAATCAATTAATTAAGTCTTTCCCTTTATAGGAGTTAATGCCCGCTTTACCCAATAATTTAAATTATATGTCCAAAAATGTTCATATTCAAATTATGTTATTGTTAACCCTTTTTCTCCTGTTCCCTAACTAGCGCCCTCACAAAATTGGTAGCATGCCTAGGCTAGACAATAGCCTAGTCATAAACGATAATAGGGAAAATAATGGGAATATAACCAAAGTGATCATCTTGGCATAAAAATAAACTAGCATGATAATAAGGTGAACATATACACTGGCATGGACATGAAATTGTCATCATAACAAGGTAGACATAAAACTGTGAATCGTTGGCAGTCAATTGATTCTAACATAACTATGATGTCACAATAAGCATAGTAAGACCTAAATTAGAAACTTAGATGTCCAATCGGTTTAGATCCAACATGATAACACAAGGTGATAAATTAGATCACATAATTCAGATCTAGAGGTTAAAATAGATCTAACATGATAACACATGGTGATAAATTAGATCACACAATTCAGATCTAGAGGTTAAAACAGATCTAACACGATAAAACAAGGTGATAAATTAGATCACATAATTCAGATCTAGAGGTTAAAATAGATCTAACACCATTAGGGTGACATAATAGCAAGTTTAGCTCTAAATATGAATTCTTATGTCCAATTTACAACATATCTAAGTTGATAGCAATATAACAGGTGAAAGGTGATTTACATACAGAATTAGATCTAACCAAGGTTGCAATTGAAAATTTTAATAGATTTACATTCACCATAATATAGTTACATATCAAGATCCACATAGGCAATATAATATAATAACCACAATTGCATTAGATCTAAAGAATTAGATTAATCATGACATAGTATAAGTTTTAACAATAGCGTAGATTCAAGGTTTACAACGTATCCAAATCACAGTCTTTCATAATTTACTTCTATTCATTTAAACCAAAAAATAACTAGAAACTCATAGCGTTAGGTTTAGAGAATAGAGAAAGAATGGATCTTGGATTTCTGGATTTGATTTGCCTTAGTTGATAGAAGAAGATAAGGGATCCAGTTCAATTCACACACCGGCAGAGTTTGGCCGCCATTGATTCTTTGTGAAGAAAACAAGAGAATTGAGGTATATTTATAGCTGCAGAACCCTCTGGAACCGACTACCACGTAAGCCCTAGGGTGAATCAGGTTGCGGGTCGCCTCCCACTTGGAAAAATGCCCGAATACCCAAAAACTCCTATGGGCGCACTTTATAGGTGCGCCAGTGTAAAATTACCTTGGCGCACTTGTGAAGTGCGCCAGTTATACCTGGTTTGAATGTCAAACTTTTATTGTCCATAACTTTTTCATATGTTATCTGCTTTACGCAAACTAGGTGTCTATCCTGACCAAAATTTTGAGATGGATGTAATAACGTAGTATGTTTCCCTTAATTCTTAATATTAAATTAATTATTATTTAATTTATTCTCTTTAATGTTAACAAAATTACGGGGTGTTACAGCAACCTATTTTACATGTCATCATATTAAGCCCATTTTATGTCATATGTTCTTCCTAACATATAATTAATTTCATCTCAAAATAACATGTGATCGTCAAATCATGTAATTATTATAATTTAATATGCAATCATTTAATCATCTAACTGTTCAAATCTAACAAATTAACATGTCATTTTCTCAATTCTACAGCTAATAATTCAAATACATAATATGTCACAAGTTAATAATGTAATTACAACAGTAATCCATACACATATTTTAACAAGTTTGCATTTCAATAGATGAACATTTCAACATATTAAACGTTTCAACATATGAATTCCAACATATTAATATTTTAACATATTAATATTTCAACATGTCATATTAGCCTTTCATCACTTTACACTGCATAATTATGGGGAATGTTAAACGATAATATATCATTATCAAAAATGATATAACTTAAATCCACTTACCTAAATTGCTTTCCAATTCCTGGGCCTGGTCCAGATCTAGGATTCCATGGTTTTTCCCTAATTGGATTTAGAACCTAATAATCATGGATCCATAATTATTACTAAAAGAAAAAGGAAGAAAGAGGATAAAAATTGAATAGACCAGATCTAAGAATTTACCTTACTTCGCATATGATTCTGAGCATCTTCTTATTAATTTTCATTCTTTTCCTACAGATCTTGATTTAGAATTTTCCTAAACTAATTATCTTATTTTTCTGAAGAGAATTGAAGAGGAGGAAGAATTGCAGAGCTTAGACGTTGTCTCAGAGAATGTGAGATTTAGGCTAGGCTCTGTTACACTATTTATAGGTGTTCAAGATCTTATTGTATATGCAGCGCTGAGTCAGCACTGAATGTCGTTAAGAAAACAGTCCAGATTCATCAATGAATCTGGTTGGATCTAGAGGCGTCGACCCCGGTGTCGACCCCCCTACAGGGGTGTTGACTCCCCTATATATAGGTCTCACGAGCTATTTTGGCGCAGAAATTTGATTTTCGAATGTTTGAATTTCTGGAATTTGTTTAACTGTTATATTCACATGTAATCTTCTTATATGTATACAAATTTTCTAATGACCATTTTACGTGTATATATATACGCACAACTTTTGTTTCATTTTCAAAATTCAAATGGTGTTGCACCGTTATTTGATTATTTCCATATTTCTTTAATTGCAGCCTTATCTTGAACTTTATCTTTTGTGTATATATACATATATATATACGTATACATATATATATTCTCATATATATATATATATACATATATTTTCTTTACTTCCTTATATGTATATTTTTTTTCTTATATGAGCGTTTATACATATTTTCTCTCATGAACATGTGTTACTTTGGTCGATCTCTTAAAACAAAAATACGATGACGGCGAGAATTGAACTTTGTACCTCTTGTATGCAAGTCACATGATCTAACCAACTAGATTACTAAGGCTACTGTTAACAAGGCTTAGAACAATGGTAGTTATTGTTCTCTTCTTATTCCTCTTTTCATGTTTGTTACAATATTTCATTGCATGAATCTTTTTCTTTTATTTCTCCTTTATTATTAATGTATAATATTTGTAAATCAGTGCATGCAACATATTTACACTACATGTAACCAATCCTTTCTTTCTTTTAATGCATGCATTACATTTTCGTTTGCATTATCTTTATTTTATTCTTCATATATACATTTATATCTGTGCATATATATACATATGCATTATTTAATTATTAAATTGTCATAAAATACGGGGTGTTACAAAATGAAAAAGTGGTACAAGTGAAAGTTGTAGGCCTTTAAATTAGATTTCCGGATTGATAAAGAAATTGAAATTTCATTAAGGATTGCAAAAGTAATCCCCAGAACACCGAACATCATTTTCAGTGATTCGGGTTCTATCATTTTTTCTTAATTTTCACAACTTTTCTTCAATATTTGAAATGAATACATGAACTCAAATAGTTTTTCTCACCTTAGAATTGAATATTTCACTTGTAATTATTTTCTTAGATTCTCCTAAACTTTTCCTCTTTATCTTATCTTGTTTTTTATTTTTGTGAATGTATGAAAAGAAAGGAACATTTCCACCCATTATATAGTATTTTTCAAGGCTAGTTTGGAAATTTAGTTTTGGACACTTGTCCATCTTATCTTCATGCAAGCTTTAGGATGTAGAATCATTCCCCCTTATATGTCTTAATATGTATCTACACATGGACACCTAGTGGGTATATGTGTCTTTATCTTATTTACTTACAAGAAATGTGTATCGTTCATTTGATGACACGTGTCCCTATCATTTTAAGTCATTTTTCATATTCTAGAATATGTATACATATACCATTTGTATTTTATTTATATTCTATGTACATACATATATGTGTTCTTCTATTGTTTCTACATGCACATGATGTTCTAACAACTTTTAACAAGTAAAACGTCGTTTATCGACAAAACTGTTTTCGGTCACATTATCGATATTTCTTCGAACTACTTATCTTTGTAAACAAAAATTCAACATGTTTTCTCCTCGTTAATTATTGTTTATAAAGGAATTTAATCAAGGTTATAAAACCATTTTTATAATATTAAATCCAAGATTTAAATACATAAATAACCTCGATATTTAAATATTTACTGCCCGAAGTTTTAGGTTGTTACATTCTTACCTCCTTAAAAGGAATTTCATCCCCAAAATTTTATGCAGTAATTAATCAAAAGAATGCCAAATATTCCATGAAGGAACTCTATGTATCCGTATCATTTTTCTTGAAAGTATGCTTTCAAAGTAATTTCATAAATCGAGCTTTTAAGACATACCTAGATATGATACGATTCGAACTTTCCAAATTGTGATCAACATTCTATCAATCCTGCAAGCTATTATTGGATCATGAACACCATAGCTTCTTTTTATGCCTAAATTCAGGATCATGTTCTTCGCAATCCATATCGATACCCAGTCTCCTTCCAGTCAACATACACTTAATTTGAATAGATTCTAGAGCCTCCCTTTTTTTAACAACATGATTATATTCATCAAAGTGGATCCAAGCCACACACTCAATTTAGGATATTCTATTGTAGTCGGCATCCCTTCACTAAGTGGGTACTTACTCTACTCGGCTCAATACCAACATAGAGTAATAGTGTACTACTCAAGATCTATTGTCTTATACCACACATCATCATCATCACTATCTGAAGGTAACCATCGTATTGCGGCCGACATCCCCTCACTAAGTAGAGATGTACTCTACTGGCTCGATACCACATAGAATAATAGTGCACTATCCAAGATCCATTGTCTTATACCACACATCGTCATCTTCACCCGAAGGTATCCATCAATGATGAAATAATCAATAAAAAAAATCTTACATAAGTTTAAACAAAGTATTCTCTCAAAGTACTTTTATACTTTGTAATTAGTATTCCTATATGGATAATCAGTTCTTTTTGGAAAATCCACAATCTCAACTTCGGAAATTATCTCAAGTATGAATCCCCTTTTTTCCGCATTAATCTTTTCATAGAACTCTATGTATCTGAAAATCTTATATGTGTCATTAGTTACGATATTCACATTGAATGACGTCAACCTCTTTTTTTTGTCAAACACATAGTAAGTTGCAACAATATTTTGAGGTAGCAAACTTTCAAAATTTTAAAATGTATACGATGTAAGTATTCTAGATAACTAATCTAGCTTCCTAATACGATTAACTTCGACCAAACCCAATCAAGTCATCAAAAGTTATGACTGAATTGCTGAGAGATGTTTTAGCAGCTTTAAGCTAACATCATAAGTGCTAAACAACTCTAATGTCATATTACATAATGATATAATTATTTAAATAGATTTTCTCACCTTGGTTTTGCATGAATGTAATGTTCAATTTACTCCTCTTGGTCATCCTCAATTTTTTTTGCAAGCCCATTTAATTCCTTCCTTTAAAAGTTGTTATACCATATTCCTTCGAAGCCACTCCACTGCATCTATTTCAAGCTGTTGCATTCCTTCCTTTACAATCCACTGCATTCCTTCCTTCATTACTTTATAACATAATCGTATGCACTTACAATTTTGTTAAACCACTCTATATGGTGCATGATAAAGAACACTAAACAAAAGTTAGACACACAAAATTAATACTACTCATAACCCCGATCAGAAGAATGGTGCCTTACCCTTTCCGGTTTTATTTATCAAATTAAGGTAGCTTCATTTCAAAATTTCTAGGATGATTTTCTAATCTTATTAGAAATTTTATTAAGGTATCTAACCTAAGCTCTGATACTAACTTGTAATGCCTTAGGATTTCGAACCAGTAAAAATTGTCAAAATATCCTTCCGTTCAAAATAAATGATGACAACTACCATCATATTTTGTAATTATATACAACATCACTAAATGCACTGGATAAAACTTTAATAAATACCATTTATCAGTGTTTTTCATCTAATTAACTATTTTTGCTTAAATACAAATTAAAACACAATTACCATAAATCTACCATCGTGCAATTCTGAGAAGATGGACATCGATATTCATTCCTGCACACTTGGTAAATACATCAGTATGACTTAAATGATAAACATGAAAGATGCACCAACACAAGATGTAATAACAAGTAATAAACAAAAAAATTATTAATAAAGCAACTGCATCACCACCACTTGTGACTGCCTACGTACCTTTATCTAATTGGGTAAGCAATTAGATATAGGATCAAGTCAACATAGTTCTTCTTTACACAAAACATTTAAAATCAATAATTATTTCCAAAAATACTCTTTATATCAAGTAAGGGTAAAACACTCTCCAAATACTCGTTTGGAAAGATATCTATGTATCTCTTATAGAACTTCCTTTCAAAAGATAAGCATCTTATATTTTAAATACCAAGAAACTCCTTTATGATAAGATAGATTATAACTTCAAACTAATCATCAAGAAAAGGAATACTTGAAAATATTGTTTTACATTAAACATTTGTCAAAGTAATGCATTTCGATAATGCAATTATAGCTATCAAACCTTAGGTATTTTATGTCTGTCTGTAACAACCCGGAAATCTGGGCCAGTTTAAAAATTTTATTTTGGCAATTTTAATGAATTTTGGTTATTTAAAATGAATTATTTTAAATAATAATGATGAGAAATTTATTTTGAATGGAATTCGAACGTATATATTATATAGATCGTCGTTAGAATATAAATATTTATTTTAAATTATAAAAGGAATTGAAAATGGCGCGGTAGTTCGATAATTCGATTTCAAAATTCAACTGAATGTACAGGATTCAAAATAAACCGGATTTTAGTGAAACTAAAAATATTAGAATCTATTTTTGAATATCTTTCCAGCGAATCCGAAAGATTGGAATTTCATAGCGGGAATCAAAAGATATGTTCAGTTGAAATTTCATAATAGTCGCTATGGAATTTCGGCCCAATGACCTCGGATTTCGAAGAAACCACTTTTGTTGGATCCGCGATGTCAAATTATTGCTAGGTTTCAAATTTCATAATTTTTCGAATCAATATGGGAGCGTGGCAAAGGAAAACGCGTTTGACCAGTTTCAGTTGATTTTAATCGACTGGAAAATGGACATTTTTCAAACGGTCTCAGAATTTGACGAAACTAGTTTTGTTAGGACCATATCGTCAATACGAAGCTAGAAAATATTTTTCTGTAATTTTTCGAGTTAGTATGTGACCCCAGTAAATTGAAATGCGCGTTTAAATTCAATATATAGAGTTATATGATGAATTTTAACAAAAACTAATCGAAACGATCGAATCAGCTTACGATACATATCCCATTGTGTTCGGAATGGGGGTAATTAGCTATGGGCGGCAGTCGGTGGGTTTGATTTGGGGTTCGAATAAAAGGGTAACTTTTTGGGAATTTAAAATTAAATAAAAAAAATATGGTCAACCCCTTATCTCCCATACCCGGTCAACCTCCTCTTCCTCAATTCATTCAAACCCGATTTCAAAAGAAAAAAAGGGAACGGAGGCGATTCCCCATCGCCCAACACCCACCGCCATCGCGCCCCTCCGATGAACTCCCCTCTGGTCATCCCCCTCTCAACCAACGCCCCCCTTTCTTCCCTCCTCCACACAAGCACCCCTATTCAAACCCAAACCCCTGAAAGCCCCAAACCCGGCCACTACCCCACCGCACGACCACCTGGACCTCCCCGCGCCTGCCTCCGGCCACCCATCGCCGCCTCAGCTCCGACAACCCCCCTCCCTTCGCTGATGAAGTAAAACTGTAAGTATTTATACTTCTATTTTGTTTTCTTTGTATAGTAAAAGGCATTGTTTTTAATAGGATTTTTATATGTATAGGATAAAAAGGTTAGATTTTATAGTGAAAAGAACTTATATATATAGCAAAAAGGAATATGGTTTTTACTTTTAAAAGGATTTGATTTTTGATAAGGTAAAAATACGATGATTAATGTGACAAAAATATAATTTTTATATAAAGTATGAAGTTAAAGATATAATTTTTATATAGTATAGATATTAAAAATATAATTTTTATATTATAGAGATATTAAAAATATAATTTTATATAATGTAGAGAAATAAAAATATAATTTTTATATGGTAGAAGATTAAAAATAAGATTTTTAGATTATAGAAGTGTTAAAGATTTGATCTTTATTTTGTAGAAGGAGCAAAGATGTGTTTTTTATATAGTGGCGATAATAAAAATACGATTTTTATATTATATAGATAGTAAAAATTTGATCTTTATATATGTAGTGAAAAAAAAATGATTTTTAATGCATAGAACATCATATTAAAAATGTGATTTTAATATGAACAGCGTGGAAAAGAACTGCATTGGAGGTTCAAAAAGATCCAGACGATTCAGCAGTTTAACAGCAAAGCACGGCGGAGTGGAACCCTCTGTGAGAACTTCTCACCTTTAATTTTATTCTCTAGTTATATAAATATATACTAGGATGCAGACGGTGTTTAGTAGCACCCGATACCCGTCGTCCACAGACCATGGACGGCTTGTATGCTTGGTTGTTTGATTTTGATGTGTAGTTGATTGTGTGTTGAGATGTGAAATGAAATAAAAATATTTATATAGTTAAAAATATTTTATAGTTAAAAATAGAATTTTTAACGGTATATGAAATAAAAATATTTATATAGTTAAAAATATTTTATAGTTAAAAATAGAATTTTTAACGGGTATATGAAATGAAATAGATATTTATAAACAAATCGGACGATTTGTTTACATACACTGATTTGACTGATATTGATTGGGACGATAAATTTTACACATCGCCCAACTGCACAAATAAAATCTGTGTTTGATTGTTTGAAACCCCACACGGGTATTGGGATAATATATGACATACACTAATCCCAATAATTAGTTGTATGTCGATCGATTGATTGACAGACTGTCATGAGCGTTAAATATTTATATTTGATGCTTATACAGTGTAGAATGCACTTTGGATGATGGTTGATTATTCATCGTTGTTATTGTATACATGTGTTGTAGAAAATCCATATAATTAACATTATATGGTAATTGATTGGGCCTCATTCCAGTTTTGAAAAAGAAATATTTGAAATAGAAATATTCAAAATAGAATATTTGAAAATAGGAATATATGAAGTCGTATTGATTAGATTGACGCCATTTAGACGTGAATGATATTTATATCGATTTTATTCATTTTTAATGAATATCGAAAGTGATTTCAAAATCTGATATTTTGAAAAGAATTAGAATTCAAATTGAAAGTGAATAGAAATGAATTCGAATTGAAATTGAATAGAAATGAATTTGAATTGAAAGTGAATAGAAATGAATTCGAATTGAAATTGAATAGAAATGAATTCGAATTGAAATTGAATAGAAATGAATTCGAAATGAATTTGAATAGAAATAAATTCGAATTGAAATTGAATTGAAATCGATTTGAAATGAATTTAAAACGAGTTTATATTGGAATATTCAATTTTGATTTGAAATTGAATATGAAGTTGAAGCCGTTTTGAAAAGGAATTTAAAACGATTTATAAAGCACGTTTTGAAAGGAAATCGACGAAGTATATATTATATATATTATATATATATATAATATAATGGCCTGAATAGAACGCGCCGCACCGCGGTAGTTCGCAAATTTCGACCATTGACTTCGAATGGATATTGCGAGAGATCCGACCGTCCGATTCTCCTAAAACCGGAACCGTTGGGTTCGTATCGAAAAGAGCTTTCTAACGAATATTAGAAATTTGAAATCTAACGGTTGGATTTGGAATTATGTCCAAATCAAATTTGAAAAAGGTCGCTGTAAGTGCAGTTCGATGGCCGTTGATGGAAATCGACTGTACGGGCCTTGATAAAATTATTAAAAATATCAATAATTTGTGTAAAATCATAAGAAATGATTTGGGAAAAATCGGGATGAAAAACTCCATATTTGAAAAGATAAAAATAGATTTTTATCGAAATGAACTGGTTTTGAACTAGAATAATAATTTATTTATTTTTAAAATAAATAAATTGGATTTGAAATGGTTTTGAAAATAACCAGAAATTCCAATAATTGAATTGGAATAGATTTGAATCGAAATTGTCTTCGGAATATTTCGATGTTGGATTTCGTGATTATACAATACTGTTATGGAAATTTGAAAGATATATATATATATATATCGTTATTTCCAATACGATATTTGTTGGTCGTAGAATTTGATATTGAATATAAGTCGATATATTTTCTATTCAGAGCCTTGTATTTAATATCAAATGTGATTTGGGTTTGTCATGAATGGTGCCTTCATTAACACTGTTCTTAAGCCCAGTTGAGAAAAGGATTAAATCTTTTTATTTAGATTTAATGAAGTGTACCAATTAAATAATATTTAATTGGAATTGAATTGATATTGATTTTTGGGTTTATATTGAGCAGTGTTTTAAATAACAATTGTTCTTTAACCCGATAATTAATGAAATGAGATTTTGGGTTGTCATGAACGGTATCTTCAATAATACTGTACTTAGACCCAAAGGAGTTAAGAAAATCAGAAACTAACTGGAGATTAATTAAGTCGAATGGTTTCTGGGGTATTGATCTGATGTTGGTTTCGGCCTTCGGGGTTAATACATAGGGAATTACTCACTTGCTAATTTATGGTTAGCGACTGATTGAAATGTGATGAGATTTTGGGGTTTATCGTGAACCGTGTTTTAAATGACATTGATTCTTTAACCCGGTCAAAGATTAAAACTAAGTGGAGTTTTAATAAATCTTTAATTAGATTGAAATGATCGAGAATGGAGTATCACTAATTTTGCTCTAGGCGATAGTTAAATCTTTAATTAGATTTAAGCGTGAAATGTTAATTGAATTTACCGATAATACCGTGGTGTTAGATATGAAGTATAACCAATTTTACTTCATGGGATGAATAGGTTGGGGTTGGGAAATTAAAACAAATGATTACTTCGGTATAGTTCGCTAATCCCGACTAGTTTGAAATGATATTCAAAGGAAGATTAAAGAATAAATTTAAAAGAATTTATCTTTGATAAAATTAATGGAAACCTTTCCCTATGAATGTTAAATTTAGAAACTAACTATAGGTTGGCTAAGATGAATGGTTTCCTGGGTATTGATCTGATGTTGGTTTCAGCCTTCGGGGTTAATATTTGGGGAATTATTCTCTGGCAAATTTACGGTTAGTGACTGATGAATTGGAATGAGGCGTATGTTGTGTTTGTGTAACACATGTTTATTATATACGCGAGTTATTCGGAAAGACCAGGTTTATCCTATTCTGAATAACTGATACGACGATAAGTCGAAGATGAAGACGGTGGTTGAAGACCGGAAGTCTTCACATCGTTTGGGTGATTACTGATGATCTTGATTGGGATGTACACCCAAGAAGATGGAAACAGTTGGTGATCGTCCAGACGTACTTGGAGATCGATGGATATGCGGGGTACTAGGTGCCTCCGGTTTCGTTCAGACCCAGAACGGACTTGTAAATGGACTGTGTGTCTGACATCGGATTTCATTCTGTGTGACTGATATCGGTTCCATAGAGTGGTTTTCCTGTGTGGCATGCTAAGATCCAAATGATCAAGGCTTCTGTTGAAAAGCAAAGTCTTGTGGTTGATGATCGAAGCACGACCTTTGTGGCGTAGCTTTGTGTAACGTTTACTTCGTGAGTTTCACACCCGGTGGTGAACCAAAAATGGGAGACGGACCTCAGGGAGGACATGCGTTTCCTTCTAGCTAAAAAGTGGCGTCAGTGGTTTTACACGCCCTGATGAGTTTGACTTATGTGGTTGTTGCTGTTGCGAGGCGCCTCGGTTAGATCGGACGATCCGGGTCTGATGGAGTCATTCGTTGGCTCATTTACGCCCCGAAGGGCGGGGAAACGTAGTGTTCAGGAATTTTAATCCACATCGGTGGACCAGCCCTGACGATCCAAGGGTCACTCGAGCTTTGATCCTGAGACATGGGCTAGATTGTCTCGAATCGGTGAGGACTATCTTTTTCCTCGGTTCACAGATGGAAACCTAATTTCCAAATACATGATTTGGCGGTTTTAATTGTAGAACTAGTATGGCGACATGATATATGGTACCCATGCCGTCTATGATTGATATTTATGATTTGAAATTGTTTTGACACTATACACTTATAATAGTATCAAATAATCTATTTTTAAACGTATCAAGAATGCTTTGGCTATTATAAGGGAAAACCCTATCCCCCGGCTTGCGTTGCATTGTGTGATAGGACCTGGGTCCTATAATAGCTTCATTTTTCTTTACTTAGCATTGCGCTGTTGTTTTATGCACTGGTGTTCTTGGGAGAAAACCCGTTCCGTGTTATACAGCATGGTCCCTTGATTTACCTAACCTTAAAAATAAAGAGTAATAACTGTTTTAGTTCTCACACCAGTCCCATGACTGACCTGGAGTTTATTGTTTTAACCTAAACTCTGGGTGCCCTTATTTTGACACGGGCAGTTAGTAGTTTTGGTTTTGCAAATTTATATTCATAGGATCCTGGTTTACAGCTGGAACAATACTCGGAAAGCTTTGTATCCGTGTATTACTTCTAGTTGTGTATTGTATTATTTTCCGCTGCTATGTATTTAAATGTAATTTAAATCTCTGATATTTCTGTGTAATATTCATTTATAATCTGTATATTCTTGTATTCTGATGGAATTGTTGTAATATACAATGAAATGTTCTTCCGTATGCGTTCCGTTGTGCGTTGTTCTCGAACTATTCGGGCTTTCCTTCACCAGGGGAGTTTCGGGTTTTCACAGTTGGTATCAGAGCTTTGGTTTACAAAGCTCAGAGAATAAGACACATTAGAACCTTACGAAAGAATTCATCAGAGTTTGGATTAGTAATATCCAATGAGAATGACTCGTTAGAGATGGGATCAGTAGTATCCTAGAACGAGTGTGAAGAGTATATTTTTAAAATGAAAACAAATTTTGTTTTGAAAATTTAAATCAATTATATGTATTTGATTATTTATTTATAGTGATTTGGACAATCCGATATATAAAGATTTTGCATATTCGTCTTGCAAACGTGTATTCGAAGTTTTAATACACTGGATAGTTATAAAATCATACTCTAGTTGCCCGGGGATGATTCTGGTGATGGGGCACCGTCGCCAGTATTTATTTTCGAGTAACGAAAGTGGGTTTCTATATTTCCATTAGACTGGTGTGAGAACCGAAACTAGATAGGATTCATTATTGTTGTGAATTAGCACCAAAAATGTGATTTCTGACTATATATCAAAATTATGGATTTGAAACGTTAATCAACTAATTGATTGCTGGTTGTGTTGTTTGATTATAGTTTGAATAATTAAATGTTGAACCTTTAACCAAATTGGTCAAATATTGAACTGTATTGAGAATTGGTTGCAATTGCATGCATGTACATGTGTATACGTTGAACATGTCATAGCAAGGAGGCTAGAGAAGAGGAATAAAATTGTTTGCCCGACAAATAGGTACATGTTTATTGTATTTCTTGAGTTTTGGGTGATTTTATGAGCCGATTGGCTAGCCGCTTGGCTTTTTCCTTTTCTTTTGGATTGAAGAAGGCCATGGGAGGCTATATGAAATATCCTGAGGTCCCCGGTGCAGGGGAGGTTATGGCGAAATTTTTCGAAAATTTAGGGTGTTAGCCAAATTTTTGAAAAATTTGAAAAGTTCTTAGAAACTGAAAAGTTGAAGAACTTAAGTCGTAGCGAAAACTATGAAACTAGAGTTGGTTTTTAAAACAACTTTCGGCTTTGATCCTTTTCGGGGACGAAAAGTTTTAAGTGGGGGAGATTGTAACAACCCGGAAATCTGGGCCAGTTTAAAATTTTTATTTTGGAAATTTTAATGAATTTTGATTATTTAAAATGAATTATTTTAAATAATAACAATGAGAAATTTATTTTGAATGGAATTCGAACGTATATATTATATAGATCGTCGTTAGAATATAAATATTTATTTTAAATTATAAAAGGAATTGAAAATGGCGCGGTAGTTCGATAATTCGATTACAAAATTCAATTGAATGTACAGGATTCAAAATAAACCGGATTTTAGTGAAACCAAAAATATTAGAATCTATTTTTGAATATCTTTCCAGCGAATCCGAAAGATTGGAATTTCATAGCGGGAATCAAAAGATATGTTCAGTTGAAATTTCGTAATAGTCGCTATGGAATTTCGGCCCCTGAAAATGGCCATTTTGCAAATGACCTCGGATTTCGACGAAACCACTTTTGTTGGATCCGCGATGTCAAATTATTGCTACGTTTCAAATTTCATAATTTTTCGAATCAATATGTGAGCGTGGCAAAGGAAAACGCGTTTGACCAATTTCAGTTGATTTTAATCGACTGGAAAATGGCCATTTTTCAAACGGTCTCGGAATTTGATGAAACTAGTTTTGTTAGGACCGTATCGTCAATACGAAGCTAGAAAATATTTTTCTATAATTTTTCGAGTTAGTATGTGACCCTAGTAAATTGAAATGCGCGTTCAAATTCAATATATAGAGTTATATGTTGAATATTAACGAAAACTAATCGAAACGATCGAATCAGCTTACGATACATATCCCATTGTGTTCGGAATGGGGGTAATTAGATATGGGAGGCAGTCGGTGGGTTTGATTTGGGGTTCGAATAAAAGGGTAACTTTTTGGGAATTTAAAATTAGATAAAAAAAATATGGTCAACCACTTATCTCCCATACCCGGTCAACCTCCTCTTCCCCAATTCAGTCAAACCCGATTTCAAAAGAAAAAAAGGGAACGGAGGTGATTCCCCGTCGCCCAACACCCACCGCCACCGCGCCCCTCCGATGAACTCCCCTCTGGCCATCCCCCTTTTAACCAACACCCCCCTTTCTTCCCTCCTCCACACGAGCACCCCCATTCAAGCCCAAAACCCTGAAAGCCCCCAAACCCGGCCACTACCCCACCGCACGACCACCTGGACCTCCCCGCGCCTCCCTCCGGCCACCCATCGCCGCCTCAGCTCCGACAACCCCCCCCCCCCCCTTCGCTGATGAAGTAAAACTGTAAGTATTTATACTTCTATTTTATTTTTGTTTTCTTTGTATATTAAAAGGCATTGTTTTCAATAGGATTTTTATATGTATAGGATAAAAAGGTTAGATTTTATAGTGCAAAGAACTTATATATATATAGCAAAAAGGAATATGGTTTTTACTTTTAAAAGGATTTGATTTTTGATAAGGTAAAAATACGATGATTAATGTGACAAAAATATAATTTTTATATAAAGTATGAAGTTAAAGATATAATTTTTATATAGTATAGATATTAAAAATATAATTTTTATATTATAGAGATATTAAAAATATAATTTTATATAATGTAGAGAAATAAAAATATAATTTTTATAAGGTAGAAGATTAAAAATATGATTTTTACATTATAGAAGTGTTAAAGATTTGATCTTTATTTTGTAGAAGGAGCAAAGATGTGTTTTTTATATAGTGGCGATAATAAAATTACGATTTTTATATTATATAGATAGTAAAAATTTGATCTTTATATATGTAGTGAAAAAAAATATGATTTTTAATGCATAGAACATCATATTAAAAATGTGATTTTAGTATGAACAACGTGGAAAAGAACTGCATTGGAGGTTCAAACAGATCCAGACGATTCAGCAGTTCAACAGCAAAGCACGACGGAGTGGAACCCTCTGTGAGAACTTCTCACCTTTAATTTTATTTTCTAGTTATATAAATATATACTAGGATGCAGACGGTGTTTAGTAGCACCCGACACCCGTCGTCCACAGACCATGGACGGCTTGTATGCTTAGTTGTTTGATTTTGATGTGTAGTTGATTGTGTGTTGTGATGTGAAATGAAATAAAAATATTTATATAGTTAAAAATATTTTATAGTTAAAAATAGAATTTTTAACTGGTATATGAAATAAAAATATTTATATAGTTAAAAATATTTTATAGTTAAAAATAGAATTTTTAACGGGTATATGAAATGAAATAGATATTTATAAACAAATCGGATGATTTGTTTACATACACTGATTTGACTGATATTGATTGGGACGATAAACTTTACACATCGCCCAACTGCACAAATAAAATCTGTGTTTGATTGTTTGAAACCCCACACGGGTATTGGGATGATATATGACATTCACTAATCCCAATAATTAGTTGTATGTCGATCGATTGATTGACAGACTGTCATGAGCGTTAAATATTTATATTTGATGCTTATACAGTGTAGAATGCACTTTGGATGATGGTTGATTATTCATCGTTGTTATCGTATACATGTGTTGTAGAAAATCCATATAATAAACATTATATGGTAATTGATTGGGCATCATTCCAGTTTTAAAAAAGAAATATTTGAAATAGAAATATTCGAAATAGAATATTTGAAAATAGGAATATATGAAGCCATATTGATTAGATTGACGCCATTTAGACGTGAACGATATTTATATCGATTTTATTCACTTTTAATGAATATCGAAAGTGATTTCAAAATATGATATTTTGAAAAGAATTAAAATTCGAATTGAAAGTGAATAGAAATGAATTCGAATTGAAATTGAATAGAAATGAATTCGAATTGAAAGTGAATAGAAATGAATTCGAATTGAAATTGAATTGAAATGAATTCGAATTGAAAGTGAATAGAAATGAATTCGAATTGAAATTGATTCGAAATGAATTCGAAATGAATTTGAATAGAAATAAATTCGAATTGAAATTGAATTGAAATCGAGTTGAGATGAATTTAAAACGAGTTTATATTGGAATATTCAATTTTGATTTGAAATTGAATATGAAGTTGAAACCGTTTTGAAAAGGAATTTAAAACGATTTATAAAGCACGTTTTGAAAGGAAATCGACGAAGTATATATTATATATATAATATAATGGCCTGAATAGAACGCGCCGCGCCGCGGTAGTTCGCGAATTTCGACCATTGACTTCGAATGGATATTGCGGTAGATCTGACCGTCGGATTCTCCTAAAACCAGAACCGTTGGGTTCGTATCGAAAAGAGCTTTCTAACGAATATTAGAAATTTGAAATCTAACGGTTGGATTTGGAATTATGTCCAAATCAAATTTGAAAAAGGTCGCTGTAAGTGCAGTTCGATGGCCGTTGATGGAAATCGACTGTACGGGCCTTGATAAAATTATTAAAAATATCAATAATTTGTGTAAAATCATAAGAAATGATTTGGGAAAAATCGGGATGAAAAACTCCATATTTGAAAAGATAAAAATAGATTTTTATCGAAATGAACTAGTTTTGAACTAGAATAATAATTTATTTATTTTTAAAATAAATAAATTGGATTTGAAATGGTTTTGAAAATAACCAGAAATTCCAATAATTGAATTGGAATAGATTTGAATCGAAATTGTCTTCGGAATATTTAGATGTTGGATTTCGTGATTATACAGATACTGTTATGGAAATTTGAAAGATATATATATATATATATATATATATATATATATATATCGTTATTTCCAATACGATATTTGTTGGTCGTAGAATTTGATATTGAATATAAGCCGACATATTTTTTATTCAGAGCCTTGTATTTAATATCAAATGTGATTTGGGTTTGTCATGAATGGTGCCTTCATTAACACTGTTCTTAAGCCCAGTTGAGAAAAGGATTAAATCTTTTTATTTAGATTTAATGAAGTGTACCAATTAAATAATATTTAATTGGAATTGAATTGATATTGATTTTTGGGTTTATAGTGAGCAGTGATTTAAATAACACTTGTTCTTTAACCCGATAATTAATGGAATGAGATTTTGGGTTGTCGTGAATGGTATCTTCAATAATATTGTTCTTAGACTCAAAGGAGTTAAGAAAATCAGAAACTAACTGGAGATTAGTTAAGTCGAATGGTTTCTAGGGTATTGATCTTATGTTGGTTTCGGCCTTCGGGGTTAATACTTAGAGAATTGCTCACTTGCTAATTTACGGTTAGGGACTGATTGAAATGTGATGAGATTTTGGGGTTTATCGTGAACCGTGTTTTAAATGACACCGATTCTTTAACCCAGTCAAAGATTAAAACTAAGTGGAGTTTTAATAAATCTTTAATTAGATTGAAATGATCAAGAATGGAGTATCACTAGTTTTGCTCTAGGCGATAGTTAAATCTTTAATTAGATTTAAACGTGAAATGGTAATTGAATTTACCGATAACACCGTGGTGTTAGATATGAAGTATAACTAGTTTTACTTCATGGGATGAATAGTTTGGGGTTGGGAAATTAAAACAAATGATTACTTCGGTATAGTTCGCTAATCCCGACTAGTTTGAAATGATATTCAAAGGAAGATTAAAGAATAAATTTAAAAGAATTTATCTTTGATAAAATTAATGGGAACCTTTCCTTATGAATGTGAAATTTAGAAACTAACTATAGGTTGGCTAAGATGAATGGTTTCCTGGGTATTGATCTGATGTTGGTTTCGGCCTTCGGGGTTAATATTTGGGGAATTATACTCTGGCAAATTTACGGTTAGTGACTGATGAATTGGAATGAGGCGTATGTTGTGTTTGTGCAACACATGTTTATTATATACGCGAGTTATTTGGAAAGACCGGGTTTATCCCATTCTGAATAACTGATACGACGATAAGTCGAAGATGAAGACGGTGGTTGAAGACCGGAAGTCTTCACATCGTTTGGGTGATTATTGATGATCTTGATTGGGATGTACACCCAAGAAGATGGAAACAGTTGGTGATCGTCCAGACGTACTTGGAGATCGATGGATATGCGGGGTACTAAGTGCCTCCGGTTTCGTTCAGACCCAGAACGGACTTGTAAATGGAATGTGTGTCTGACATTGGATTTCATTTTGTGTGACTGATATCGGTTCCATAGAGTGGTTTTCCTGTGTGGCATGCTAAGATGCAAATGATCAAGGCTTCTGTTGAAAAGCAAAGTCTTGTGGTTGATGATCGAAGCACGGCCTTTGTGGCGTAGCTTTATGTAACGTTTACTTCGTGAGTTTCACACCCGGTGGTGAACCAAAAACGGGAGACGGACCTCAGGGAGGACATGCGTTTCCTTCTAGCTAAAAAGTGGCGTCAGTGGTTTTACACGCCCTGACGAGTTTGACTTATGTGGTTGTTGCTGTTGCGAGGCGCCTCGGTTAGATCGGACGATCCGGGTCCGATGGAGTCATTCGTTGGCTCATTTACACCACAAAGGGCGGGTGTAACACACCACCTCCGCCAGGGTGGCTCTTGCAAGCACTCTGACTTTGGAGGGGCGTTTGTACCGGGTAAACATGCATAATGATATATCAAGGCAGAACAAGAACATATGTATATATGTAAACAGAGTAAATAAGATAAATAAAACAGCGGAAGATTTCAAACTATTTCAAAACAAGTCTGGTACAACATAATGTCAACTTTCCAAATACACAAGTCTAGATAAAAACAACATCACTGAAAAACTGAAATACATAAGTACTATCCCCAAAATAAGTGATGACCATAGCTAGCTTCATGTCAAGACCGTACATGAGCTAAAATCCCACAAGCAAGTGATCAGAAATCCAAGCTAAGCTCCAATATTCCCACCCTGAGAAACTGGGGGGGGGGGAAACGGAAGAAAAGAGGCGAAAGAAAACAGGTCAGTCAAAAAGACTGAGTAAGCCCAACTACAATCAATGTAAACTGATAAAGTTAATTGGCATGAGAACCAGGGATGAACATAAGGATAACAACATACTAGCATGATGATTAACTAACAAGGTAGATAAAGGAGTCATCGCATAATCAGAATTAAGGTTTTGCACCACAGGTGTACTAGCAAACTAACATGACTTGAATAAACAAGTATTGATCCCTTGGCCCAAGCTTTGGCCCAATAACATGAAGTGACCCTAATACGAGGTCCAATAACATGAAGTGACCCTAATACGAGGTCCAATAACATGAAGTGACCCTAATACGAGGTCCAATAACATGAAGTGACCCTAATACAAGGTCCAATAACATGAAGTGACCCTAATACGAGGTCCAATAACATGAAGTGACCCTAATACGAGGTCCAATAACATGAAGTGACCCTAATACGAGGTCCAATAACATGAAGTGACCCTAATACGAGGTCCAACCAAACGGTCTAGTCGATCGGCTCCCTATAAGCCTAACTCGTCACGTGTTGGTGTCAATACGGCCCAAACATAATTGTAGTCAGACTGTGCTGGGTCTCCCGTTGGGTGTATCAAGCCCTAGGGTGTCAACCCCTGGACACCATAAACATAAGTGCACAGTCTAGATCTACTGGTACCCATGCTTGACTTCTCCAAATACGGACTACGTGCACGACCATAGTCCGTCCGGAACTACATCGGCGTACCACTCTGCCGTCGTTTTTGGTCACTTACCTCAAGTCCAGTAATCGTGCCCCCACCCTAGCCTAGTCCCTAGGGTCTTAATGATACAAACTTGGGATTACTGCTGGAGTGGACCCCCATTGCTAGGATTTTCTAGTGGGTTAAGTACGGTTTAACCCTCTTGCTAATCATGGATTAACTTGGTTAAGTGTAACGATGAGTTCACGACTTAACCCTGATTAATCTACCAAACCCAAATTGGTTAAGTATTAAGTGGACCATGACTTAACCCTAATCATGAGGCATTAATTAATTAATGTGCCTTAACCTCTCACATTAGGCTTTGTTGCGGTTACTAGTTAAGCCGGTCGGTTCCGGGTAGCTTTACACCACAACTTGGTCTAACCTCGGGTTCAAGGTACAACATGACCAACTTCTCACATTGGGTCCTATTGTTTGTAGCAACTAGTTAAGCCGGTCGGTTCCGGGTAGGTTTACGCTACAAACTCAACCCAACCTCGAGTTGGTCACACTTATATTTTCTAAGTGTCATGTCCATTATGTTTCCAAAACATATTACAAGTTTTCAAGCATTTGGGTAGACCTAACTTAATAGGTAAATTCCCAATGGGTAGACCTAACTTAATAGGTAAATTCCCAATCTTATGTTTTTATGTCTTTTAAGTTTACCCCCCCCCCCCAAACGCAATCCCATCGCTTACATATCGCAATAGCGCATAAAGGATAGAAAGAGGGAACTTGGCATAATCATGACATAAAGGTGTTGAAGCCACAAGTTTAACATGGTGGCAAATGAAATGTACATATGTTCATATACTTGCATATTACATTTTTAGGCCTCAAAAGCATGCATAAAACCAAACTTAGCATATTGGTGATACATGGTGATAAATGACATGTAGAAATGGCCATAAGTTCGCATTTAGCCTCACATGCAAGTTATCATAAGAGATATGATAACTTACATGTTGCCAAAATGCAACCTTTAGCATAAAGCTTGAAGCTTTATGTTCATATACTCAAGGTAAGCTTGCATAACATGATAACATGAACAAAATGATCAACCCAAACTTGCATAACATAACTTGCATATCATATGACAAACTTGCATATCAAACTTGCATAACATAACATGATAAACTTGCATATCATAACATGGCAAACTTGCATAACATAACATGATAAACTTGCATATCATAACATGGCAAACTTGCATAGCATAACATGGTAAACTTGGATATCATAACATGGCATACTTGCATAACATAACATGATAAACTTGCATATCATAACATGGCAAACTTGCATAACATAGCATGGCAAACTTGCATATCATAACATATCAAACTTGCATAACATGACATGGTAAACTTGCATATCATGGCAAACTTGCATATCATAATGATCAACCAAACTTGCATCATTCATTTAACTTTAGAGTTTAAATATGAAAGTAGAAAAGGGCTTACAATGCTTATGAAGACACAAAAATATATATAGATTGAGACAAAGCCCTTATGCAATCAAATAAACCCAAAATGCAAGCTCCAATAGAAAAACCCTTGAGCAAAATTGATCAAAACCCTTGCTTTATGATGTAAATATGGAAACTTGACTTGAATGCAAGCTAATGACACTCATACAAGCTTGAAAACACTTGTATGCATGGAAAATCTCTCATAGAAATAACTTAGGAATTTTATGAAGAGAGTGGAGGCCATGAGAGGAATGATTTTTCCATAGTTTAGTTACTTGAATGAATAATGATGATTTAGGGTTAGGTTAGGGGCTTATTTATAGAGATTAGGATTAGTTTTAGCCTTAGGATTAAACCCTAGTTCCAATCTCAGCCCTCAAAACCGAATCTGGCCCCCAAACTCAACACAACTCCAAAATGGTGCACCAGGCAAAACTGCCCGGCTGAACCAAGTCGACAGCCAAGTCGACAGGGCTGTCGACTTGGGTCCAACCAAGTCGACTCCCAAGTCGACAGGGCTGTCGACTTGGGTGCTCTGGCGGGAATTTTCCCGCCTGGCCCAATCTGACCCTTTTTTCGAATTTTGAACCCAAAATTCGAAATCTGTTTTGAACTTGAAATTTTCTGAAAACTTCATTGGGCCTTAATCGGGTCATACGGACTCCGATTTTCGAAAACTCGGACTCTATTTCGCGTATTTTTCCGAGACGAACGCAATGGCATAGCCCGTTTCCTTTGATTCAGATTTATAAATTAAATTCTTCCTCGATTTACGTTATAACAGGTTATTGAAAATACGGGTTGTTACATTCTCCCCTCCTTAAAGGATTTCATCCCCGAAATCTTCAAGTTAGGAAGAACGTATCCTACCATCCAACATCCATCTGCTCAAAACATCATCCACGAGCAATCATTGTCCTTACAAGATTCTAAATGTTGTATGAACATATGCAAAGGTGTGTGTATATGTACTTATCTAATGCAAATATCATCAATGCAAATTATGTTAGTGAAATGAATCCATATGTATGCAATTCCTAACATAATGTATAACATCTATATGTGTGCACATAACATACATCCATATGCAACATCCATGTGATAACACAAAAATTTTCATCCATGAATAAGCATAAACACTCATGCATATGCAATATGAGGAGTGTGTGAGCCGATCTAGTGCCTAATGTGTATAATGCATCCACGAGTAACCACTTGCAAACCCTTGCAACCACTTGCAACCATCAAGCATAACATGTTTCAAACACATGTTTCATCCAAAGGGTTTCTACCTAAGGTTCTCATGACAAGATTAACACGATATAGATAGCAAAAGAAAGATATGCTAAAAAGAGATCGGGAAGATAAGCAAGATATACTCCTTTTGGATTACAAGAAATCCCTTCCTAACCCAACCCATATTCTATAAAAGCCCAAAAGGTTTAGTCAACCTAACGGACCCCTTCAAACCCTGACATGTATTACTAGCCAATAAGTCATACCTCCCGACAGAAATAGGACCGAGAATGGGACCGAGAGGATATACGTAAAAAGATAACATGCAAGTAAGCTCCACAGGAAAAAAGGATCAAGGATATGCTCTTAAAAAGAGATATGATGCGCGTATCTAGCCTTCAGTCTTCTAAGTCACGTTTCCTTGAGCTTAACTCCACTATGCTTTGACCGTCTTTTACCTCATGATTTCTTAGCTTCTTAACTCTTATTTCCAAATATGAGTTGGAACCCATTTCATTGTCGCCTCTCGTCTTCCTCTTTCACTTACTCTTCTATCATTCTTGGCTTAAACATAACTATGACCTCATGGTTTCATGCAAGCTCCCCAAAATTCACCAGTGAATCCTGGATCTCGTTTACTTACTATAAAGTATTCCACGCAGCAGAACTTTTCTTGGAAATACCAATCCACGTTGCCAATTGCTCTTACCAACGTGATTTTCTATAACTCATGCTTGAACGAAATGAACCATCCACCTGCGAATGATAGGCCGTACTTAGATTCAGTCGCTTGCCCATGACTTCCCGTAGACTATTCCAAAACTGGCTAGTGAAAATTGAGTCATGGTTACTAACTATCCTTTAGGGAACCCCGTGCAACCGCTTTATTTCTTGAAAGTAAACTGTCACTAGTTATGATGCAGTCCTTTCGCTCTTTACCGGAGTGAAATGAGCACTCTTCGTGAGTCTACCCACATGCTCGTATTCCCTTTCCTTGATCTAGGCAGTCCATCCACGAAATCCTTCGTGACGCTTTACTACTTCATTGCGGGGACCTCCAATGGATGTAATAGCCCACCGGGCTTTTTATGACTCGGCCTTAATCTGTTGGCACAACATGCACCTTGGGACAAACTCGGCCACCTCCTCGGGTGATGTGCATCTTTAAGAACCTTCTTTCTCTCATCGCGTCTTAGCCATCCCTTGTCATCTATAGCGAGGTGACTTACCATCTCGCCTCGAATCAACTTGTTGATCGTCGCTAGTATATGAATTAGAAAAGCGCGACATTTGTAATAAATTCTGCAAGCATACAAGCGTGTAGCATACAGGTCGAACACAGGGAGGTTTAATTAAAATTAAATTATTTATCTGTTTCGTGGGCGAGTTAGACACAGCTGGAGATTGATTTTGCAAAACAAAATAAAAAGTGAAACTACAATTAAAAGATGCAATTAAATTTACTGTAGATTCGAATCTAATCAGATCTGTAATAAATTCAACGATTAAAGATAAAATAGAACAATGGAAATAAAATTGCAGAACAGAATTAAACGAACAGAAAATAACAATTAGGATTACCGCTGAATCTAATCAGACGGTCAATCGCTAATGAAAAGAAATGCAAAAGACAAATAGTGTTCTACCGAATCTAATCGTGTAGACAACACTAATTGCTAAGAAAAATAGAAAATTGCATAAAAAGAAAAATGAGTTTTATTGATGAAGAAGAGAATAGACTGAGATATATGATAGGATGGTGGCTACAAGGTTATTACAGGGGTATATATAGGGTAGATAGCCAAACCCTAACCCTAACCCTAATGATAAACGGGCCTGGTCATTACATCACTAATTAGTTTACAATGAAAAATATAAATGGGCCTTTGATAATTAAAGAAATTTTGGGCCTTTTCTCTTTTTCCTCTTGCTTCCTTGACATTTCTTCATTGATTTGTGATGTTCAAAGCCTTTTTATCAATCCTTTTCTTGTCCAACAGCAACTAGATGTGAGATCTTCATCTACAATTCTTCAAACTGCAAATACACAGCAAATTGATCTCTATTTCTCTACATTTCTGGTTGCATGCGGGCTGGGTTGGAATATCTGTAAAAGTAACAAAACAATACCCAAGTAATATTCATTTATATACAAAAGATAAGAAATAAGAGCATAAAATAAACACATTTCTATGTCAATCAAATACCCCCACACTTATCTTTTACTCGTCCTCGAGTAAAACAAAAAATGAAAAACTAAACTAGATAGGTCACACTTTCGTAGGAAACACGATTGCATTGAGCGTATGCAACAAGCCGTTAAACCTCTAGGTTTCCCTAGTAGGACGAGTGGTGTCTCGTGAGAGTTTTCAGCGGATACTACCCACAAAATCCAAATGCTGTATGCTATGATTCTAATGAAACTACATGAATGCAGTGGACATATGCAAATAAAAATGAAAAATGAAAACACGACTTATTTCAGGAAAGTGGTACAACAAATTAAGTTAACAATTTCTAGTCAGTTGATTTTATTTTAGATACCTCGACTTGTCACAAATTTTCAATATAAATCAAGTTTTCAAATGTTAAATTCCAGTTTGGCCAGTTAGTTCGATCGATAACATAGTGCAGCCATGAAATAAATTCTTAGTTTGCTTGGCACAGTTTGCAAAGTGGTATTCTAATTTTCTCATGTATGGCTAGTAAATTCAATAAGGTCAAGAAGTGTTTGGGTATCATCGCTTATTCTTTATTCTATAAAATTTTAAGATTTATGATTAAGTACATACACCTAACTAAAAAGACCAAGGTTTACCACCCATGCACTGCCTCGCGGACTAACGGAGAGTAGGTAAAGAGCTTGGCGGATTGTGCAGGCCGACTTTGACTTTGTCAACAACGTGTCGGTAATCCTTAGGTGTCCAATCTCATAAAATGAGACCAAGATATTCCAACTTTGACTTTGTCAACAACGTGTCGGATAGAGCTTGGCGGGTTTGCACACCAACGCTCGATATACAAGCAATGTTGGATACCCTTGGAATACTATTATTATTGTTATCGAAAATATAAGCACAAAAGAGAGTTACGTGAATTCAACTTAACACAACTTAGTTTTAAAGATTTGAAAAGCCAATATAAGTCTTTTAAGTCCTCCACTTATTTAAACAAAGTCTACAATGTAGAATAGATTTCATGGCCATCACCTAAGAATCTCCCTATGTACCGGTTACACTATTATCCCTCAAAATTAAACTTTTCATTATATTTCCTATTCGATCTAAGTTGAGAGAGAAAAATACTATCAACTGGCTAAAAATTGTAAACTTATTTTGCTGTATCAATTGAAAATGAGTCGTATCTTCCAAAAAAAAAAATTTATGGTATGTTACTACAATCTAAAATGTATGATGATCCTACTTAAATGGCTGAAAATAAAAAGAAATAAAAACAAAGAAAAATGAAAATGGATGAAATGCAGACTCCCCCCCACACTTGATTGAGACAGTGTCCCAACTGTCTAAGGCAAAAATAAAATACAAAAAAAAATGAAAAAGAAAAATAAAAGAAAAAGAACGTGTACCACCTGATTTCATGGTGGATGATCATGCAGATCGATAGAGTCATCTTCGTCATATTGCTCGAATTCCAAAAATGGTTTTAGTCGTTGACCGTTTACTTTGAAGACTTTTCCATCCCTAGGATTTTCAATTTCAACCGCTCCATGAAGGTATACTGTTTTCACGACATAAGGTCCAGTCCATCGAGATCTGAGTTTTCCTGGAAACAAGTGAAGTCTAGAGTCGTATAAAAGAACTTTTTGACCTACATTGAATTCATTACGAAGTATGTTTTTGTCGTGTTGGGCTTTGGTTCTTTCTTTGTAGATTTTCGCATTTTCATACGCCTCATTTCTTAATTCCTCTAATTCCGAAATTTGTAACTTCCTATGTGAGCCGGCTTTTTCTAAGTCAAAATTCAAAAATTTTATGGCCCAAAGAGCGCGATGCTCTAATTCAAGAGGTAAGTGGCAGGCTTTTCCAAAGACTAATCGATATGGTGACATCCCTAGATTGGTTTTATAAGCAGTGCGAAAAGCCCAAAGTGCATCAATCAGTTTTACGGACCAATCTTTTCTATTGGAATTCACGGTTTTCTCAAGAATTTGTTTGATTTGTCTATTGGAGACTTCTACTTGTCCACTAGTTTGTGGATGGTAAGGTGTTGACAGCTTGTGTGTGATTGAGTATTTCTTAAGCAAGGACTCAAAAGCACGATTACAGAAGTGAGTGCCATTATCGCTAATGATAGCTCGAGGTGTGCCAAAGCGTGAAAAGATGTTTTCTTTGAGGAATTTGACAACAACCTTGTTGTCATTGGTTTTCGTTGGAATGGCTTCAACCCATTTTGAGACATAATCTACCGCAAGCAAGATGTAAAGATTCCCAAATGAATTAGGGAATGGTCCCATGAAATCGATGCCCCAAACATCGAATAACTCAATCACTAAAATGGGGTTGAGAGGCATCATGTTCCGCTTAGAGATTCGACCCGTTCGTTGACATCGCTCACATTTAGAACAAAATTCGAAAGCATCACGGAAGAGTGTGGGCCAATAAAAACCGCTTTGCAAAACTTTTGCCGCAGTTTTTCTTGCTCCAAAATGACCGCCACAAGCATGGTCATGTGAGAAAGAGAGAATACTTTGGTGTTCATGATCGGGCACACACCTTCGAATGATTTGGTCTGGACAGTATTTGAAAAGATATGGGTCATCCCAATAGAAGTTTCGAACTTTCGAGAGAAATTTTTGTTTATCTTGTTTCGACCATTCAGCAGGTGTTTGTTGTGTGACAAGATAATTCACGATGTCAGCATACCAAGGGGTGTTAGAGATCGAAAGGAGTTGTTCATCAGGAAAATAGTCATCGATTTGGGTGTCGTTATCATTTTCGTGCACAATTCGAGAGAGATGATCAGCTACGACATTTTCAGAACCCTTTTTATCTCGTATTTCTATGTCAAACTCTTGAAGAAGAAGGATCCAACCGATCAAGCGGGCCTTGGCATCCTTCTTAGAAAGCAAATATCGTAAGGCAGCATGGTCAGTGTAAACTATGACTTTGGATCCTATGAGATATGGTCTGAATTTCTCAAGAGCGAAGACAACTGCCAAAAATTCCTTTTCGGTAGTTGAGTAATTAAGCTGGGCCTCGTTTAAGGTTTTGCTGGCGTAATAAATGACTCGAGGGAGTTTATCAATACGCTGACCCAAGATGGCTCCAATTGCAAAGTCAGAAGCGTCGCACATAAGTTCAAAGGGTTGAGTCCAATCAGGAGGTTGAATGATGGGAGTTGTGGTCAAGAGTGATTTAAGAGTTTCAAAAGATGTTCTGCAATCATTGGAAAATTCAAACTTTACGTCTTTGGCAAGTAAATTCGAGAGAGGTTTTGAAATTTTTGAGAAATCCTTAATGAATCTTCTATAGAATCCTGCATGGCCAAGAAATGAACGAACATCTTTGACAGACTTAGGAGGTGGTAAATTAGCAATCAAATCGATTTTGGATTATCGACTTCTAGGCCATCTTTGGAGACGACATGACCTAGAACTATCCCCCTTTTTACCATAAAGTGGCATTTCTCCCAATTAAGCACGAGTGATTTCTCTTTACAACGCTTAAGGACGAGTTCTAGATGAGTGAGACACTAGGAAAAAGATGATCCATATATTGAAAAATCGTCCATGAATATTTCCAAGAATTCTTCCACCATATCAGAGAAAATACTCATCATACACCTTTGGAAAGTCGCGGGGGCATTACAAAGACCGAAAGGCATGCGACGATAAGCAAAGGTTCCAAAGGGACAAGTAAAGGTGGTCTTATGTTGATCCTCTAAAGCAATAGGGATTTGGTTATAGCCAGAGTATCCATCGAGAAAACAGTAGTACTCATGTCCCGCTAAGCGTTCGAGCATTTGGTCAATAAAAGGCAAGGGAAAATGGTCTTTTCGTGTGGCTGAGTTAAGCTTTCGATAGTCGATGCACACACGCAATTTGGTTTTGATTTTTGTTGGGACGAGTTCATTACTTTCGTTTTTGATCACTGTGACTCCTGACTTCTTTGGTACAACTTGTACCGGACTCACCCAAGTACTATCAGAGATGGGATAGATGATGTTATTGTCTAGACATTTGATTATCTCCTCCTTGACCACTTCTCTCATGTTTGGGTTTAATCGCCTTTGAGCCTCACGGGTGGGTTTAGCCTCATCAACTAAATGTATGCGATGTTCCATGACTGATGGGCTAATTCCTTTTATATTGCTAATTTCCCACCCCAAGGCGTCTTTATTTTCCCGCAAAATTTCTAAGAGTTTTTCTTCTTGGTCCTTGGTAAGATCAGAAGCCAAGATTACGGGAAGAGTTTCTAAAGAGTCTAAGTATGCGTACTTAAGATCTGTTGGCAAGGGTTTGAGGTCTAACTTAGGAAGTTCTTGTGTATCAACTTTGGTCAACATTCCTTGATTAGATTCAGGTGACGAAGTGTCGGAGTCAAGAATTTTGTTTAGTTCAGAAATGTATTCGAGTTCATCGAAATCAGAGTCGAAATGGTCAAGACACATTTTTAAAGCTTCAGAAGTGTCATTAAAGGTTTCATCAACTATGGTTTGAATCATGTCAATTTCATCGATCTCAAAATCCCTAGGTTGCTTGTTGAGATTGAAGATGTTTAGCTCAATGGTTAGGTGCCCGAAGGAAAGTCGAAGTTGACCATTCCTACAATTAATGACAGCATTAGAGGTTGTTAAGAAAGGGCGTCCTAAGATCAATGGTATTTGAACATTGGGATTTGAGACAGGCTCTGTTTCTAGAACTATAAAATCGACAGGGAAGTAAAACTGTTCGATTTGTATCAAGACGTCCTCGATAATTCCCAATGGCTTTTTGACAGATCGATCGGCTAGTTGGAGTGTGATGTTTGTTGGTTTAATCTCCCCTAGTCCAAGTTGACGATAGACAGTATAAGGGAGAAGGTTGACACTGGCACCAAGGTCGAGTAGGGCACGAGAGATGTGAGTGTTTCCTATTTTACAATCAATCGTAGGGCAGCCAGGGTCTTTATACTTGACTGGGGCAAGATTCGAAAGAACAGAGCTTGTATTCGCAGTTAGAAAGGCGGTTTTTGGGACATTGGTCGCCCGTTTTTGTGTGCACAATTCCTTAAGACATTTGGCATATTGAGGGATTTGTTCAATGGTGTCTAAAAGAGGAATGTTCACACGGACTTGTTTGAAAATTTCCAAGATTTTATCGAAGTTTGCAGCTTTCTTCTTATTATTGAGTCTATGAGGAAAAGGAGCTACTGGTTTTTCGATTCTGGGATGAGTTTCATCCTTCGAAGAAGAAGGTGGTAAGGGTGTAGAAGATGAAATGTTGGGATTGCCAACATTAATTTTCGAAGGTGGGTCGGGTTTGCCGACGCTGGGAGAAGAACTGTTGGGATTGCCAACATTTAAGGGAACTTGAGGTTTGGAAGAATTGGCATTCGAAGCCAATGGGTGATCATCAAGATTAGGGATTGGGGTCGAGTTAGGAGGTTCGTCAGGGTCGTCCACGTTATTATCAATCCTCTTTCCAGATCGAAGGGTTGTAATAGCGTTAACTGGATTATGGTTTTCGTCCTCACAAGAATTTACAGTACGAGAGCTATATTTTGGATTCACCTCAGGTTGACTAGGCAACTTTCCTTTCTCGTTATTTTTCGCTAGTTCCTTTATCATATTCATCATTTGTTCCATTTGTTTTTCTAAACGCACAATGTCTGGTGACGGTTGAGAAGATTGAGATGATTGGTTTGATGATTGAAAATTGGGGTGCCTATAAGGTTGTTTGGATTGAGGTGTAGCTTGAGAGGTTTGAGAATTGGGGGGTGGACCTTGGTAATTCGGATTGGGAATAAAGGGCTGCACGTGAGATGGGTTAGCCGAATTATTGGGGTTCGACCAAGAAAAATTTGGGTGGTTCCTCCAACCAGGGTTGTACGTGGAAGAGTAAGGATTATTTTGAGCTATGGCATTGGCTTGGTCTTGAGAGTAATAGTGGGGTAACCCTTCTCCGGCTTGAGGAGTTTGATTTTCTAAGGGAACTTGACTTGGGTCCACGACATGCACTCCTCTAGTAGAAGTACGAATGGGAACTCGAATCGATTCCCACTGCATGTCCTTTTCAGAATAATCTTCTAAAAACCGCCAAGCTTCATCGGCTGTTTTGGACATAAAGTCTCCTCCACACATTGATTCTAGCTGAGTTCTAGTCTGATAGTTTAGCCCTTCATATGCAATTTGACATAAGTGATCTTTTAGAATTCCATGATGAGGGCAACTATATAATAGCTGGTTGAATCTCTCAAAGTATTTTGAAAAAGTTTCCCCTTCATTTTGACAAAATTGATTTATCTCGGTTCGGATTTTGAGAGTTTTATGGAAAGGGAAAAACTTTTTCAAAAATGCAGTGACAAATTCATCCCAACTTCTTATCGAATGTCGTGGAAGAGAATTTAGCCATCTTTTAGCGCTTTCAAGTAGTGCAAATGGAATTAGCCTTAGCTTGATCGATTCATTAGATAGTTGTTGCATTTTTGTGGTGGAGGCATACAACTCAAACTCACTTAGAAATTCATAAGCATTTTCAGACCCAGTAAATTTTGGTACCCCTTGGATAAAAGAATGTTTCAGCTCAAAATTGTTTCCTTCAGCTGGTGGGAACACAATGACAGATGGTTGAACGGTCCTAGTAGGATAACATCGATCACGAAGAGACAAGGGTCTATCCATTTGGATATTGAGGTTTTGAAAATTTTGATTTATTTGGTTTTGATCTCCAAAGTTTGGAAAGTTTTGATTCACTCGATTTTGATCCAATTCGGGTGGAAAATTTTGGTTGATTCGAGAACCCCTGGGAGAATTTTGTTGGCTAACACTTTTTTCACTCATTGTTGTCAAATGCAAGCACAGAAATTAGCTACAATGAAGCTTTCTGTCCTTATTGGCTCTTAACCCAAAATTATAAAGTGATGCGTTTGATTACTTAGATCAAAAGATTTCTTAGCCAGTTAACGGACAGGAGTTATCGGTGCACCAGGAATCACCCTAGCAATGCAGCCGAAGGTTTAAGTACCTTCAGAGTAACAACCGATATAATATTTACGAATCACCGTAATATTTATAAACGGTTATTTCTCTGCCGTAGTCTAGACACCAAGAAATAATTCGTTCCAAATGAATCAACTATCACAATATAATTAAGCCCTAGATGAGCCCGTGACTCCCTTAAGTCAAACGTCTAACCGTTATTATTAGTCTGATTCTACGATGAGATGCAATTTGTGGGCTAAGGAAAGGGTGATGAAATCCCTCACCTTATGTGAATTGGGGTATTGCGCTTAACAGAATGAATAAAAATGCAGAAATAACAACAATCACACAAAATAATTGCAAAAATTAAAAATTGTACATTCAAAGCCGCTGCCCCTGTAGAAATTTTTACAACAATTGTCGATATATATTTTTTTCTTTGCAGCAGAGCACCTGTAGTGTTTTAAAAGTTTTCACCTTGATCGGCAGTCCTTCCAGAGAATTTGAATCGATTCAGCAATTAAAATCCCAACTTCTTTGACACGTTGAATTTCTTTTTCTCTCTCTTTTTTTTTTTTTTTTTGTTGCTCGAACTTTGTCCTCTTTTGCCTTGGATTTGGTGTTCTCTTTTTTTTTTCTTTTTTTTTTGAAAAGAGAAAAATAATAAACAACTACAAAAAGTAGAGAACACAAGGAAGAGAAAAGCAAAAAAACAAAAAACAAAAAAAAAACAAAAAAAAGAAGATAGAAACTAGAAAAAAAACTAAATTGAAAAACAAAAACTCTTATCACAAACAATAACTCACACACACAGAATTAAAGAGACTTCACGCACTCCACTCGAGCAATTAAAACAAGCCTTGTACTCCACCAAAATACAATGCACTAATTAAGCGGTCGACCACACTTGGTAAAAAAAATCACAATCATATGTTTTGGCCAATACAAGCGTTAACCAATTTCACATGCCCTTCCCTTTCTTGTTTCCTTTTGTTTACAAAGCACCCAAATAAACTTCCAGGATTCACGCCCCCTCAGCCCTAGAGCAAGTGCACCTCACAAATAAATCCAATGAATCTCGTGCTTTCAGGAAACAAATTTCATTAATTCCTTTCTTATTATTATTATATATATATTTTTTTTTTTTTCCAAACTCGGAGTGAGCAAAATTTCGATCTGAGAATACAGGAAACAATTTCTGAATTTCAGGAAACAAGCTTCAAAAACAATTCGCCCTCTATTTTTTCCTTTCGGAAACAAAATCACGCAATCTCTGTAAGAAACCCCAAAAACTGAACCAATTCGCTCAGGTGATTTTCGAGTTAGGTTTAAATCAATTTGATTGTGGTTTTGTAGACAAAGACGTGAAGGTGGGCACGATCTGTGGCACTTTGTTTGTTGTGAACGTGGTTTGTTTGGGAGGTTATGTACAACTGATGTTTGTTTTTGTCGTTGAAGGTGGGTGCGTGACTGGATGGAGTGATGTATGGTGGTATGTGGTCGGGTGTACCAGGTTAGTGTGGGGGGATTTGAGTGCGAACTGGGTATTGCGAGATGAAGGGGTGTTTGTTGATGGTGGAAAACAGAATTTTTGACAGCAAGAAAAATGTGGAAGATTTGGTCGTTGATGGCAAGTTATCTATGGTGAAGATCGAGGTGTTTGCGAAGGATTTTGCGACACAAAGAAGATCAGAACAGAAGAAATAAAAGTTGCAGAAGGACTTTTTTTCTTTTTTTTTTTTTTTTTTTTTGGAAAGATGGAAAACCGATGTATTGAAAATTGGAAAGAAGTAATGGAAGGACAGAAATAGATAAAAGGGAAGGAAAGAAGTAAATGAAAAGAGAAGGAAAGAAATGAAAGAAAACTGGCAAGATTTTTTTTTTTAAAAATAAAAAAACAAAAGGAAAACAATTAAATAAAAAAAACTAACACGAATCGGAAATTAAATGTAACACCCCACGTCCATTAATGTCACTCACAAAAGGGAATGCGTTAACTTCCATGGAGGTTTTAAGTGAATATAGAACAGTAAAATTACAACAAGACAGATATAAAATAGTACTTGGAAATTCAAAAACTTTATTTCATTGTAGCAGAAGTCAAAACATGTTTGATTACATCATAACACCATATTCAATGTCAAGTACAATATCTATCTTGATAAAACAAGTACATAATCCCATTACATGAATAGCCATTAAAAAGAAAGATAACAAGCTGGACTTTACTTCAGCAGTCCAAGCTTTCCAGAAGATAAGCGATCCAACTAGACTCCACTAGAACTTGGCCCAACCTGCGGACCTGAAGGGAGAAAAAGGATGGAAAAGAGGGGGTCAGACATAAAGTCTGGTGAATATGATAATTCTACAATACTATTACCAAAATAACTGGACTAAGGCATAAGCTGGAAAACAAGAAAATGTCTATGAAGAGCAGATTAAGGACATAGACAATCGCTAAAGGCAACGTTATAGGCGCTCCTAAATACTAAAGGATAAACACTATACTGCACCACACCAGTCACCCTAAAGATTCATCCCACTTAGCTTCACTTAGAAACTTTCCCAATGGCTTTACGTACCCCTAGCTGACTACATAGGTGCCGCCTGCCCCTATCTCCACTACGTGTACCCTACTTCCCATTATTCGATCGGCTCCCTAACTCGTAGATACCCGTGCTGGCCCCACAGTGGGGTGTATCACTCCCCTAAAGTGGCAACCTGTTACAACGGACATGCACGGCTTATACCTACACGATGCAACAACGTCTTACCTACCAGCCCGGGTCCACACACGCATATGAAAACCGTTGGACTTGCGTTGCCACCGCTCCCTGTTTTGGCCTCTTATAGTCAAACCCAGTATGCGTGTCCCATCCTCGACTTGGGTCGAGCCCATAAAGATACGTTTTGGGATACTGGTTGAAATGGGCCCTCACTATTTACCACAAGCATTCCACCTAAGCTTGTCCCCATTAGTCCATCCCACTTAACCCACTTAGTCATGTTCATTTACATGTGTGTTTGGTTAAGTCTAATCGTATTTCAAATGCCTCTAAAGGCAACCACCAGATTCCTCATGCCACCCAAGGCACCTACTTAACCCCCATGTCCCACCTTACATGATTATCTGGTTAAGTATTTCTTAGTTCATTAAGGCCATAACCTCATAAAGACCTCTCACATTAGACTGGCATTTATGGCAGCTGGATTTGCCGGGCGGGTCCGGGCAGTCTTACACCATAAAAGAGTCTAACCTCGTGTCTTTACAACTGTTATGCTTTAGTTTGGGCCTAGGACCTCTCACATTGGGCCGACATTTGTGACTACTGGATTTGTCGGGCGGGTCCGGGCGGGTTTACATCACAAACGGGTCCAACCTCGTGTCCTAAGCATTGATTATTAATAATAATCCACTTTCCCCCAATTTTAATAATTCCCTACTTGAATTATTAATTACTTCCAGTTTTTAACAATGTCCATAATTGACTCAATTATGGACATCCATTCATGGTATGCAAAATCTTACAAAATTGCACCCAATTTATTAATTCCTAATATTACCCCTACCCCACGTTTGAACGTTTATTCGCAAAATATATGTTAGACTCGAATAGCCTAACTCATAGTATAAAAGAGATTATCATAATAACAACATGTATATGTGACCAAATGAATCATAATAAGGGGTGAAACTTGCATATGTCCAACTTGCATAGATTATACATGTCATGGACCTAAAGGTGTCAACTTGTTCAAAATTCACCTAATATAATCTCAATCAATTTTCATAAACTTACATATGAACATGTGTGAATCAACATCATCTAATTTTTTAACAACATGGTTTTATATGGGTACACCTAACTCGATAGGCAAATTCCCATAATCAAGTTTTATTTAATTATAGTTTCAAGTTTATGGGTACACCTAACCTAATAGGCAAATTCCCATAAACAAGATCCATTTAAATTAAGAAAAAAAAACATAACTTTAAGCATGATCCAACAACATCATGATTTTTCAACATAATATAGCATGATTTATAACATGGCATAGTATGATAGTATAACATAGCTTGACATGATTCTCAACATAGCATGACATAGCATAAGAGAATTTACAACATAGCATGACATAGCATATATAATTTACATCATACGACAACATAATAACATAATAAGAGATCCATAATATATAGAATTTACAATTACAAATCACATCACTTTCTTGTGATCCATTCATAACTGAGTCAAATTAGTTTGTAATAGTCTTGTGAGAATCATCATACTCACCAACAAAAGAAAAGAATTAGAGAAAGAGAGATCTTTTGATTTGATTTGTGTAGATTTAGTTGTAGATGATTAGGCTTCCTCTTCTTAGTTTGTGACGGCTACGCTGAACTCCATGGCAGCAGCATGACGGTAGCTTCTCTAATTTTACAAGTGATTTAGGTCTAGGGTCTACCCACTTATTTATAGATTTTAGAATTCATTTAGGCCATTAGATTTAACCTAGAAATAACCGCAGCCGTTCAGACAAGATGGGGTTTATCTTGTTGACTCAGCAATGAGTCAGAAGTGACTCAGCAAACACTCAGCAATATATATATATATATATATATATATATATATATATATATTCTGTAATGTACACATTAGATACATCTCCCCCTTTTACACACTTATTATTGTTTTTATATACATATTAGATACATCCCCTCTCTTTCACACTTTTATATTCATATTAGATACATCCCCTCTCTTACACACTTATTAATATTATTATATTCATATTAGATACATACCCTCTCTTACATACTTATTAATATTTTTATATTCATATTAGATACATCCCCTCTCTTACATACTTATTAATATTTTTAGCAACTTTAGTGTTAATAGAAAATTCGGGGTGTTACATTCTCCCCTCCTTTTAGGATTTCGTCCCCGAAATCTTCAGGTCTGGAAGAATGTATATCCTACCATCCAAACGTCCATCTACTCATCCATCATACACAGGCATCCATTGTCCTTACAGACTTCTAATGCTTTCATGTTTAAATGCACAGTGTGTGTATATGTCCGTATCTAATGCAAAATCAGGCGGTCCACTGATTCAGTTGACCTCCTTAATGCAACTATGATCGTGCCATGCATCCATTATGTATGCAAAAGATTCTTAATGCTACATAATACTTCTATATGCGTGCACAACCATCATCTGAATGCAGCATCCACATGATAATACAACCATCGTTCATCCATTTTACTAAATACATCCATATATATGCAATATGCAATATGTAGTGACTGAGCCGATCTAGTGCCTAAAGTGTGTGTATATATGCATCCACGAGCAACCACTAGCAAACACTTGCATCCATTTTGCATCCATCATACATAACATGTCTCAAACACATGTTTCAACCATAGGATTATCCTAACTAAAGGTCAAAGATACTAATGAGAGGACATACTAAAGATAAGATAAGATAAGCTAAGCGATAAAGGAGAAATTAAAAGACATACCCTCAAAAAGAAAAGGGTACAACGAACGCATCTTCTCTTCTGTCTCCCAAGTTGCGTTGCTCTCATCATCTCCCCATTGCACTTTAACCAGTCTGACCTCTCGATTCCTCAACTTTTTGATCTCCGACCCAAGAATGCATGTAGGAGCTCGTCTAATTGTTGCATCACGCTCTATTTCCACCTCTTTAAGCAAGCTCGGCTCTACCACCTCCGCGGTCTTGTGCAAACACTTCCTCAAATGTGATACATGGAATACGTCGTGTACTCCACTAAGTTTCTCAGGCAACTCCACCCTATATGCCATCTTCCCAATCCTGTTTTTTACAGGAAACGGCCCTACAAACCTTGGTGCTAATTTCCCCACGGACCCAAAGCGAACAACATTCTGTAACGGAGATACTTTGATAAAAACCATGTCCCCAATGTCAAACTCAAGATCTGTCCTCCTCTTATCAGCATACGATTTTTGCCTATCTTGTGCTGCTTTCATCCTCCTTCGAATCAACTCAATCTTCTCCGAGGTTTCCCTAACCATATCGGGCCCAAGTAGGATTTTATCGGTAGATTCCCACCAACATGTAGGCGAACGGCAAGGCCTTCCATAAAGAGCTTCGAAAGGTGCCATGCCAATACTAGACTGAAAGCTATTGTTATATGCGAATTCTACTAACGGAAGGTGCTCTTCCCATGTACCCCCAAAATCTAGGATACAAAGCCTTAAAAGATCCTCTAGAATGCGATTCACCCTCTCGGTCTGGCCGTCTGTCTGAGGATGATATGCGGTGCTCAAACATAGCTGAGTCCCTACCGCCTCTTGTAAACTCTTCCAAAATTCGCTAGTAAAGATGGGGTCATGGTCGCTTACTATACTAGAAGGAATACCGTGCAAACGAACTATCTCCTTAATGTATAAAGAAGCCAACCACGGAGCAGTCCTCTTACTTTTCACGGGAATAAAATGGGCGCTTTTAGTAAGTCTATCTACTATAACCCAAATCCCCGTGTTACCCTTCCTTGATCTTGGTAATCCATCCACAAAATCCATTGAGATGCTTTCCCATTTCCATAGTGGAACTTCTAATGGGTGAAGCAACCCACCGGGTTTCTTTTGTTCTGCTTTAACTCGTTGGCACACCAAGCATCTAGCGACGTACTCGGCCACATCCTTTTTCATACCGGCCCAAAAGAAAACCCGCTTCATATCTTTGTACATCTTATCCCCGCCGGGATGAATGGTCATTTTTGAGCGATGAGCATCATCAAGAATGGCCTTCCTTAAGTCTTCGTCTTGTGGTACACAAAGTCTATTATCCCTTCGTAACCAACCCTTATCGTCTAGGGTATACCCACGAAGATGGCTTGACGACTCCCCCCCTTTGAGCTTTTCTACTATCTCAACCAACTGTGGGTCGTCTCGCTGTGCCTCACCAACCCGTCCTAGAAGTGTAGGTCTAACCTCCAAGGATGCTAACAGACCGGGTACTAAGTCAACGGAGGGTCTAAAGTCAAACATAGAGATGAATTCTAAGCTTTGTCGTTCAACAAACAACGGACTCAAGGACAACCTTTTCCTACTTAGGGCGTCTGCCACCACGTTACCCTTGCCCGGGGTATATGCTATTTCAAAATCGTAGGAGGCTAAGAATTCCATCCACCGTTGCTGCCTTAAATTCAAATCCTTCTGAGAGAATAAGTATTTTAATGATTTGTGGTCAGTGAACAGTTCGAATTTCTCACCAAGAAGATAGTGACGCCAAGACTTAAGCGCGAAAACAATTGCGGCTAGCTCTAAGTCATGCGTGGGGAAATTCTTTTCATGAACCCTCAACTTCCTTCCACCATAGGCTATTACTCTTCCCTCTTGCATGAGGACCGCGCCAAGTCCCGTCCCACAAGCATCAGTATAGATGGTAAACGGTTTATTCCCGTCTGGCAGCACTAAGACTGGGGCTGAAGTTAAGGCTCTCTTTAAACGTTGGAACGCATCATCGCAATCTTTGTCCCACGTAAAAATCAGGTTCTTCTTCGTTAACCGTGTTAATGGAGCTGATATTTTTGCGAAGTCTTTGATAAACTTCCTATAATAGCCAGCCAACCCCAAGAAACTTCTTACTTTGGTTGCATTTTTAGGGACCTTCCAATCTTGGATGGCCACCACCTTTGCGGGATCCACTGCTATCCCTTCTTTGGAAACCACGTGCCCTAAGAACCGTACTTCCTTCCTCCAGAAGTGACACTTAGAAAATTTTGCCTTAAGGTTATGTGCTCGAAGGGTTTCCAACACTTCCCTAAGATGTAGGGAGTGCTCTTCTTTATTCTTAGAAAAGACTAAGATGTCATCCACAAAGACTACCACGAATTTGTTAAGGTATTCCCTAAACACCCTACTCATCAAATCAACAAAATATGCAGGGGCGTTTGTCAAACCAAAGGGCATCACTAGCCATTCATAGAATCCGTCAGGAGTCCTAAAAGCAGTCTTATCTATACTATCCTCAGCCACTCTCAGTTGATGAAAGCCAGTGGCTAAGTCCAACTGCGAAAACACTGAGGCGCCAACTAACTGATCAAAGAGATCGTCAATCCTCGGTAGTGGGTGTCGGTTCTTTTTAGTAAGCTTGTTTAGTTCTCTATAGTCCATACAAAGTCTAAGAGACCCATCCGCCTTTGTGGCAAAAACTACTGGAGCACCCCACTCCGATATACTACGTCTTATGAACCCCTTCTCAAGCAACTCCTTTACTTGCTTATTGAGTTCCCTCCTTTCACGAGGAGCCATGTGGCGCACTGGCAAAGATACGGGTTTAGCATTATCCACAAGATAAATTCGAAAGTCTATCTCCCGCTTTGGAGGTAAGCCCTTCACCTCCTCAAACACATCCGGATATTCCCGGACCACTTCTACCGATCGCAGGTTCTCTACAGACGCGTCAAGCGATTCAAGATAACTTAGCATAACGGAATTTATGGGATTACAAAAGATGTCGAGAGCATTACCAAGGCGAGTCACAAGCCTAACTACTCTCCTTTCACAATCAAGAATGGCCCTATTTCTAGACAACCAATCCATTCCTAAAATTAGCCCATAGCCCGTGAAGCCCAATACATAAGCATCACATCTAAATTCAACGCTAAGTATAGAGATTTTCAAATCCAAACATATCATGGTCAAATGAGCCGAACCCCCAATTGGATTTGAAACGACCAAGGGATCCTCTACTAAACTGGTGTTCAAGTGCAGTGATTCAACTAATGATGCAGAGATAAACGAATGAGATGTGCCAGAATCGAATAAGGTACGGACAGGATGATCAAACAGAAAAACTAAGCTTTCAACAGAAATTGTTCTACCTCTTTCTTGCAGCGGTGGGGCCGCAATAGCCTGAACTTGCCCCCTTGCCTGCCCTGGTGCCATAAGAGCCTGCACCTGTCCTCCCGAGGTAGACCCTGCCCTCTGCCCCTTCTTTGGACAGTCCTTCACTAAATGTCCCGCATCTCCACAATGAAAACAACCAGTCTTCTTTTTCTTTCTACAATCTTTGCTGAGATGGCCAGGCGTCCCACAATTGAAGCATTTCTTCTTCCCTTTGCCATTATTGTTTTTACCACCCTTCTTATTTTGCTGTTGGGGTTTCTTCTGATCCCCTTTCTTTTCAACTGCCTTATCCTCATGCATAAGTGCCATTTCTACTAGCTTTTCAAAGGTGGCTCCCATAGGGATGTGGGTCATAGCCAACCCTTGCAACGGTTCATTCAAGCCTCTAACGAACCTCAAAGCTTTCTTCTCTGGCGTGTTCACCAACTCCAAGCCAAACCTTGCTAACTGATTAAATTTATTGACATATTCCTTTACTGATGAGCTCCCTTGCTTTAGTGCCAGGAATTTTTCCATATTTAAGTTCTCCTCTACCCTTGAAAGAAACTTTGCCTCAAACCTTCGTCTGAAATCCGCCCATGAATCAACTGGACGTTCCCCGTTAGTGACCTCCCACCAAAACGAGGCCTCTCCCTTCATTAACCAAGCAGCTAAACGGACTTTCCTCCCATCTTCCACTTCAAAGATATCCAACAATTCCTCAGTCTCCTTAAGCCAATCTCTGGCCTCCACAAACGTCTCAGTCCCTTAAAAAGTTTTTCCTCCCATAGCCTTGAATTCCTTGCACGTCTTTGCAAAAGTGTCAACACGAGGAGGAGGAGGAGGAATGGGTGCAACTAGGGGTGGAGGAGTATCCGCTGGGCCTGCAGTGGTGGCCCTAGCCTCCAAGTATCTCCTAAACCACCCTGGAATCGTCACACCTTCTGGGAGATTAAGATCTTCAGCCATGCTGAAACGAAAAAAGGAAAGATTCAAAATGGAGAATTCGAAAGATAAAGATAAGGATGTGGCTATTTGGGATTATGTTTTTCATAAAAACTCTCTTTAAATAACATGTTTTTTTTTTTTTTTGAAAGCACTTCTTCCAAAAATACTTTAGAAAAAAATATTTTTCTAAAAAAATTTTTTTTATCTGTTCTGGTAACCTTATGCTCTGATACCACGTGTAACACCCCACGTCCATTAATGTCACTCACAAAAGGGAATGCGTTAACTTCCATGGAGGTTTTAAGTGAATATAGAACAGTAAAATTACAACAAGACAGATATAAAATAGTACTTGGAAATTCAAAAACTTTATTTCATTGTAGCAGAAGTCAAAACATGTTTGATTACATCATAACACCATATTCAATGTCAAGTACAATATCTATCTTGATAAAACAAGTACATAATCCCATTACATGAATAGCCATTAAAAAGAAAGATAACAAGCTGGACTTTACTTCAGCAGTCCAAGCTTTCCAGAAGATAAGCGATCCAACTAGACTCCACTAGAACTTGGCCCAACCTGCGGACCTGAAGGGAGAAAAAGGATGGAAAAGAGGGGGTCAGACATAAAGTCTGGTGAATATGATAATTCTACAATACTATTACCAAAATAACTGGACTAAGGCATAAGCTGGAAAACAAGAAAATGTCTATGAAGAGCAGATTAAGGACATAGACAATCGCTAAAGGCAACGTTATAGGCGCTCCTAAATACTAAAGGATAAACACTATACTGCACCACACCAGTCACCCTAAAGATTCATCCCACTTAGCTTCACTTAGAAACTTTCCCAATGGCTTTACGTACCCCTAGCTGACTACATAGGTGCCGCCTGCCCCTATCTCCACTAGGTGTACCCTACTTCCCATTATTCGATCGGCTCCCTAACTCGTAGATACCCGTGCTGGCCCCACAGTGGGGTGTATCACTCCCCTAAAGTGGCAACCTGATACAACGGACATGCACGGCTTATACCTACACGATGCAACAACGTCTTACCTACCAGCCCGGGTCCACACACGCATATGAAACCCGTTGGACTTGCGTTGCCACCGCTCCCTGTTTTGGCCTCTTATAGTCAAACCCAGTATGCGTGTCCCGTCCTCGACTTGGGTCGAGCCCATAAAGATACGTTTTGGGATACTGGTTGAAATGGGCCCCCACTATTTACCACAAGCATTCCACCTAAGCTTGTCCCCATTAGTCCATCCCACTTAACCCACTTAGTCATGTTCATTTACATGTGTGTTTGGTTAAGTCTAATCATATTTCAAATGCCTCTAAAGGCAACCACCAGATTCCTCATGCCACCCAAGGCACCTACTTAACCCCCATGTCCCACCTTACATGATTATCTGGTTAAGTATTTCTTTGTTCATTAAGGCCATAACCTCATAAAGACCTCTCACATTAGACTGGCATTTATGGCAGCTGGATTTGCCGGGCGGGTCCGGGCAGTCTTACACCATAAAAGAGTCTAACCTCATGTCTTTACAACTGTTATGCTTTAGTTTGGGCCTAGGACCTCTCACATTGGGCCGACATTTGTGACTACTGGATTTGCCGGGCGGGTCCGGGCAGGTTTACATCACAAACGGGTCCAACCTCGTGTCCTAAGCATTGATTATTAATAATAATCCACTTTCCCCCAATTTTAATAATTCCCTACTTGAATTATTAATTACTTCCAATTTTTAACAATGTCCATAATTGACTCAATTATGGACATCCATTCATGGTATGCAAAATCTTACAAAATTGCACCCAATTTATTAATTCCTAATATTACCCCTAACCCACGTTTGAACGTTTATTCGCAAAATATATGTTAGACTCGAATAGCCTAACTCATAGCATAAAAGAGATTATCATAATAACAACATGTATATGTGACCAAATGAATCATAATAAGGGGTGAAACTTGCATATGTCCAACTTGCATAGATTATACATGTCATGGACCTAAAGGTGTCAACTTGTTCAAAATTCACCTAATATAATCTCAATCAATTTTCATAAACTTACATATGAACATGTGTGAATCAACATCATCTAATTTTTTAACAACATGGTTTTATTTGGGTACACCTAACTCAATAGGCAAATTCCCATAATCAAGTTTTATTTAATTATAGTTTCAAGTTTATGGGTACACCTAACCTAATAGGCAAATTCCCATAAACAAGATCCATTTAAATTAAGAACAAAAAAACATAACTTTAAGCATGATCCAACAACATCATGATTTTTCAACATAATATAGCATGATTTATAACATGGCATAGTATGATAGTATAACATAGCTTGACATGATTCTCAACATAGCACGACATAGCATAAGAGAATTTACAACATAGCATGACATAGCATATATAATTTACATCATACGACAACATAATAACATAATAAGAGATCCATAATATATAGAATTTACAATTACAAATCACATCACTTTCTTGTGATCCATTCATAACTGAGTCAAATTAGTTTGTAATAGTCTTGTGAGAATTATCATACTCACCAACAAAAGAAAAGAATTAGAGAAAGAGAGATCTTTTGATTTGATTTGTGTAGATTTAGTTGTAGATGATTAGGCTTCCTCTTCTTAGTTTGTGACGGCTACGCTGAACTCCATGGCAGCAGCATGACGGTAGCTTCTCTAATTTTACAAGTGATTTAGGTCTAGGGTCTACCCACTTATTTATAGATTTTAGAATTCATTTAGGCCATTAGATTTAACCTAGAAATAACCGCAGCCGTTCAGACAAGATGGGGTTTATCTTGTTGACTCAGCAATGAGTCAGAAGTGACTCAGCAAACACTCAGCAATATATATATATATTCTACAATGTACACATTAGATACATCCCCCCCTTTTACACACTTATTATTGTTTTTATATACATATTAGATACATCCCCTCTCTTACACACTTTTATATTCATATTAGATACATCCCCTCTCTTACACACTTATTAATATTATTATATTCATATTAGATACATCCCCTCTCTTACATACTTATTAATATTTTTATATTCATATTAGATACATCCCCTCTCTTACATACTTATTAGTATTTTTAGCAACTTTAGTGTTAATAGAAAATTCGGGGTGTTACATTAAATAAATAATAAAATTTAATCGTTACCTCCCCGGCAACGGCGCCAAAAACTTGATCGTCGCTAGTCTATGAATTAGAAAAGCGCGACATTTGTAATAAATTCTGCAAGCATACAAGCGTGTAGCATACAGGTCGAACACAGGGAGGTTTAATTAAAATTAAATTATTTATCTGTTTCGTGGGCGAGTTAGACACAGCTGGAGGTTGATTTTGCAAAACAAAATAAAAAGTGAAACTACAATTAAAAGATGCAATTAAATTTACTGCAGATTCGAATCTAATCAGATCTGTAATAAATTCAACGATTAAAGATAAAATAGAACAATGGAAATAAAATTGCAGAACAGAATTAAACGAACAGAAAATAACAATTAGGATTACCGCTGAATCTAATCAGACGGTCAATCGTTAATGAAAAGAAATGCAAAAGACAAATAGTGTTCTACCGAATCTAATCGTGTAGACAACACTAATTGCTAAGAAAAATAGAAAATTGCATAAAAAGAAAAATGAGTTTTATTGATGAAGAAGAGAATAGACTGAGATATATGATAGGATGGTGGCTACAAGGTTATTATAGGGGTATATATAAGGTAGATAGCCAAACCCTAACCCTAACCCTAATGATAAATGGGCCTGGTCATTACATCACTAATTAGTTTACAATGAAAAATATAAATGGGCCTTTGATAATTAAAGAAATTTTGGGCCTTTTCTCTTTTTCCTCTTGCTTCCTTGACATTTCTTCATTGATTTGTGATGTTCAAAGCCTTTTTATCAATCCTTTTCTTGTCCAACAGCAACTAGATGTGAGATCTTCATCTACAATTCTTCAAACTGCAAATACACAGCAAATTGATCTCTATTTCTCTACATTTCTGGTTGCATGCGGGCTGGGTTGGAATATCTGTAAAAGTAACAAAACAATACCCAAGTAATATTCATTTATATACAAAAGATAAGAAATAAGAGCATAAAATAAACACATTTCTATGTCAATCACTTGTCCATGATCTCGACTAACTGCGGGTCTTCTTTCTGTGAAGTCCCTACTTGATCCAGAAGGGTAGGTCTAAGCTCAAGGGACGCTAACTAACTAATTAAACCGAGAGAACTTCTTACTTCAATTGTCCTCGTCGAAGCTTTTCGGTTTTGAACCGCGACCACTTTAGCAGGATTCACCACTAAGCCTTGCTTAGAAACTATGTGCCCAAGAAATCTAACTCCTTTTTTCTCCAAAATGACATTTGGAGGACTTGGCTTTCAACTGATGCGCTCTAAGCGTATCCATCACCTCCTTGAGATGTCTAGCATGTTCTTCCTCGTTCTTTAAGAAAGTCAGGATATCGTCTACAAAGACTACCACAAACTCGTTCAGGAACTCCCTAGACACCCTACTCATCAAGTCCACGAAGTAGGCGGGTGCATTAGTCAAACCGAATGGCATGACCAGCCATTCTAAGAATCCATCTGGAGTTCTGAACGCAGTTTTGCCTATACTATCCTCAGCTACTCTGAGCTGATGGAATCCAGTAGCAAGATCAAGAGAAAACAGATGTTCCTACAAGCTGATCAAACAAATCATCGATCCTTGGCAATGGTTGCTTATTCTCTTTGTTTAACTCACGATAATCAACACAAAGTCGAAGAGAACCATCTGCCTTGGTAGTAAATACTACAGGCGCTCCCCATTCAGATATACTTCGTCTAATGAAGTTCTTCTCAAGCAACTCCTTGACTTGCTTTCTTAACTCTCATCTTGCGGGGCCATGTGCCTAACCGGCCACGTAACTGGCTTGGCATTATCAACCACATAAATGCGGAAATCAATCTCTCGCTTAGGGGTAACCCCCCTTCACTTCACCCAAGATATCAGGATATTCCCGGACCACCCTCACCGATTGCAAACTATCGATAGACGAGTTGAGGGATTCAAGATAACACAACATGACGGGACCCATAGGGTTACTAGAAATTTTTAGGGTATTACCGAGGCGAGTCATGAGCCTCTCAACCCTATTCTCAAAAATCAAGAATGGCTCCAAAACTGGACAACCAATCCATGCCCAAAATCAACCCCTACCCCATGAAACCGAGAATATAAGCATCACGCGAGAATTCTATACTCAAGATAGAGATTTTCAAATCCACGTAGATAATAGACAAATGGGCGGAACCCCCAATTGGATTTGAAACACACACGGGATCATTAACTAGACTAGTACTTAGGTGCAAACTTTCAACTAAACCAGATGAAATAAACTATGCGATGCGCCAGAATCAAACAAAGTACGAACAGGAAAATCAGAAATGTAAACAAGACTTTCAAAAGAAATACTACCTCGATCGGGAACTGGAGCGGCATTGAGAGCATGAACTTGCCCTCCCGAAGGTCCAGCACGCTGAGTCTGACCCTGGCCTTGCCCTTGCTTCTTCGGGCAATCCCTAGTGAAGTGTCCCATTTCTCCACAGTGAAAGCAAGTGCCCTTCCTTTTTCTGCAATCCTTGTTTAGATGAGTCGAGCTTCCACAAGTAAAGCACCTTTTTCCTTCTTATCTTTAGACTTCTCCTCCTTCTTTTTCATTTCCTTTTTGGGCCCCGTTTTCTTGGTTTGAGACTCATTCACCTTGATTTCCTTCTTGCCACTCCTATTCTCTTCATTGAGTAGGGCCACATTCACCAAACTCTCGAAGGTCGCTCCAATGGGTATACGAGTCATGGCTAAACCATGTAATGGCTCGTTTAATCCTAGAGCAAAGTATAGGGCCTTCTTCTAAGCTGTGTTAGCCAAGTCTAAACCGACCCGAGCCAGTTGATTAAACTTATCTATGTATTCCCTAATAGTCATGTCCCCTTGCTTCAGTGATAGGAACCTTAGTCCAAACTTTCCCCGAAAGTCATCCCAAGTCTCAATTGGCCTAGCAGCGGTGGTGACCACCCACCAACGTGCAGCTTCTTTCTTTAGCAACCACACTGCCAATAAAACCTTCCTACGGTCATCTATATCAAAGAAGGCAAAAAGATCTTCGGTTTCTTTCAACCAATTCCTTGCCTCTACATAAGTCTCGGTTCCAATGAAATTCTTGCAACCCATCGCCTTAAAGTCTTTGCAAATCTCCGCGAAATCCTCTTGTGGATGCTGAGGGGGAGGAGGAAGAGGAACCTCAGCGACAGGAGGAGGAGGAACATTAACTACCGAAGGAGGAGGAGGAACATCGGCGGGGCCGGCTTCGGTCGCCCTAGCCTCCAAAAGTCTCCTATACCACACAGGTACATGTACTCCCTCCGGAATGGCAAAGTTATTGGCCATAACGAAAACGAAGAAAAAGATAGATTCAGAATGGAGAAAAACGAAGGAATTTTGCTAATGGCTTTTTGGGGAATGGTCTTTAAAATAAACTAGACTTTTCTTTGGAAAATACTTTATACTTGGTTTTGAAAATAGTTTTCCAAAAGTTTTCTAAAAACCTTTTTGTTCCTTCTCGTAAACCATATGCTCTGATACCAAATGTAACAACCCACCTCCGCCAGGGTGGCTCTTGCAAGCACTCTGACTTTGGAGGGGCGTTTGTACCGGGTAAACATGCATAATGATATATCAAGGCAGAACAAGAACATATGTATATATGTAAACAGAGTAAATAAGATAAATAAAACAGCGGAAGATTTCAAACTATTTCAAAACAAGTCTGGTACAACATAATGTCAACTTTCCAAATACACAAGTCTAGATAAAAACAACATCACTGAAAAACTGAAATACATAAGTACTATCCCCAAAATAAGTGATGACCATAGCTAGCTTCATGTCAAGACCGTACATGAGCTAAAATCCCACAAGCAAGTGATCAGAAATCCAAGCTAAGCTCCAATATTCCCACCCTGAGAACCTGGGGGGGGAACGGAAGAAAAGAGGCGAAAGAAAACAGGTCAGTCAAAAAGACTGAGTAAGCCCTACTACAATCAATGTAAACTGATAAAGTTAACTGCCATGAGAAGCAGGGATGAACATAAGGATAACAACATACTAGCATGATGATTAACTAACAAGGTAGATAAAAGTGTCATCGCATAATCAGGATTAAGGTTTTGCACCACAGGTGTACTAGCAAACTAACATGACTTGAATAAACAAGTATTGATCCCTTGGCCAAAGCTTTGGCCCAATAACATGAAGTGACCCTAATACGAGGTCCAATAACATGAAGTGACCCTAATACGAGGTCCAATAACATGAAGTGACCCTAATACGAGGTCCAATAACATGAAGTGACCCTAATACGAGGTCCAATAACATTAAGTGACCCTAATACGAGGTCCAATAACATGAAGTGACCCTAATACGAGGTCCAACCAAACGGTCTAGTCGATCGGCTCCCTATAAGCCTAACTCGTCACGTGTTGGTGTCAATACGGCCCAAACATAATTGTAGTCAGACTGTGCTGGGTCTCCCGTCGGGTGTATCAAGCCCTAGGGTGTCAACCCCTGGACACCATAAACATAAGTGCACAGTCTAGATCTACTGGTACCATGCTTGACTTCTCCAAATACGGACTACGTGCACGACCATAGTCCGTCCAGAACTACATCGGTGTACCACTCTGCCGTCGTTTTTGGTCACTTACCTCAAGTCCAGTAATCGTGCCCCCACCCTAGCCTAGTCCCTAGGGTCTTAATGATACAAACTTGGGATTACTGCTGGAGTGGACCCCCATTGCTAGGATTTTTCTAGTGGGTTAAGTACGGTTTAACCCTCTTGCTAATCATGGATTAACTTGGTTAAGTGTAACGATGAGTTCACGACTTAACCCTGATTAATCTACCAAGCCCAAATTGGTTAAGTATTAAGTGGACCATGACTTAACCCTAATCATGAGGCATTAATTAATTAATGTGCCTTAACCTCTCACATTAGGCTTTGTTGCGGTTACTAGTTAAGCCGGTCGGTTCCGGGTAGCTTTACACCACAACTTGGTCTAACCTCGGGTTCAAGGTACAACATGACCAACTTCTCACATTGGGTCCTATTGTTTGTAGCAACTAGTTAAGCCAGTCGGTTCCGGGTAGGTTTACGCTACAAACTCAACCCAACCTCGAGTTGGTCACACTTATATTTTCTAAGTGTCATGTCCATTATGTTTCCAAAACATATTACAAGTTTTCAAGCATTTGGGTAGACCTAACTTAATAGGTAAATTCCCAATGGGTAGACCTAACTTAATAGGTAAATTCCCAATCTTATGTTTTTATGTCTTTTAAGTTTACCCCCCCAAAACGCAATCCCATCGCTTACATATCGCAATAGCGCATAAAGGATAGAAAGAGGGAACTTGGCATAATCATGACATAAAGGTGTTGAAGCCACAAGTTTAACATGGTGGCATATGAAATGTACATATGTTCATATACTTGCATATTACATTTTTAGGCCTCAAAAGCATGCATAAAACCAAACTTAGCATATTGGTGATACATGGTGATAAATGACATGTAGAAATGGCCATAAGTTCGCATTTAGCCTCACATGCAAGTTATCATAAGAGATATGATAACTTACATGTTGCCAAAATGCAACCTTTAGCATAAAGCTTGAAGCTTTATGTTCATATACTCAAGGTAAGCTTGCATAACATGATAACATGAACAAAATGATCAACCCAAACTTGCATAACATAACTTGCATATCATATGACAAACTTGCATATCAAACTTGCATAACATAACATGATAAACTTGCATATCATAACATGGCAAACTTGCATAACATAACATGATAAACTTGCATATCATAACATGGCAAACTTGCATAGCATAACATGGTAAACTTGCATATCATAACATGACATACTTGCATAACATAACATGATAAACTTGCATATCATAACACGGCAAACTTGCATAACATAGCATGGCAAACTTGCATATCATAACATATCAAACTTGCATAACATGACATGGTAAACTTGCATATCATGGCAAACTTGCATATCATAATGATCAACCAAACTTGCATCATTCATTTAACTTTAGAGTTTAAATATGAAAGTAGAAAAGGGCTTACAATGCTTATGAAGACACAAAAATATATATAGATTGAGACAAAGCCCTTATGCAATCAAATAAACCCAAAATGCAAGCTCCAATAGAAAAACCCTTAAGCAAAAATGATCAAAACCCTTGCTTTATGATGTAAATATGGAAACTTGACTTGAATGCAAGCTAATGACACTCATACAAGCTTGAAAACACTTGTATGCATGGAAAATCTCTCATAGAAATAACTTAGGAATTTTATGAAGAGAGTGGAGGCCATGAGAGGAATGATTTTGCCATAGTTTAGTTACTTGAATGAATAATGATGATTTAGGGTTAGGTTAGGGGCTTATTTATAGAGATTAGGATTAGTTTTAGCCTTAGGATTAAACCCTAGTTCCAATCTCAACCCTCAAAACCGAATCTGGCCCCCAAACTCAACACAACTCCAAAATGGTGCACCAGGAAAAACTGCCCGGCTGAACCAAGTCGACAGCCAAGTCAACAGGGCTGTCGACTTGGGTCCAACCAAGTCGACTCCCAAGTCGACAGGGCTGTCGACTTGGGTGCTCTGGCGGGAATTTTCCCGCCTGGCCCAATCTGACCCTTTTTCGAATTTTGAACCCGAAATTCGAAATCTGTTTTGAACTTGAAATTTTCTGAAAACTTCATTGGGCCTTAATCGGGTCGTACGGACTCCGATTTTCGAAAATTCGGACTCTATTTCGCGTATTTTTCCGAGACGAACGCAATGGCATAGCCCGTTTCCCTTGATTCAGATTTATAAATTAAATTCTGCCTCGATTTACGTTATAACAGGTTATTGAAAATACGGGTTGTTACAGCGGGGAAACGTAGTGTTCAGGAATTTTAATCCACATCGGTGGACCGGCCCTGACGATCCAAGGGTCACTCGAGCTCTGATCCTGAGACATGGGCTAGATTGTCTCGAATCGGTGAGGACTATCTTTTGCCTCGGTTCACAGATGGAAACCCAATTTCCAAATACGTGATTTGGCGGTTTTAATTGTAGAACTAGTATGGCGACATGATATATGGTACCCATGCCGTCTATGATTGATATTTATGATTTGAAATTGTTTTGAAACTATACACTTATAATAGTATCAAATAATCTGTTTTTAAACATATCAAACACGCTTTGGCTATTATAAGGGAAAACCCTATCCCCCGGCTAGCGTTGCATTGTGTGATAGGACCTGGGTCTTATAATAGCTTCATTTTTCTTTATTTCGCATTGCGCTGTTGTTTTATGCACTGGTGTTCTTGGGAGGAAACCCGTTCCGTGTTTTACGGCGTGGTCCCTTGATTTACCTAACCTTAAAAATAAAGAGTAATAACTGTTTTAGTTCTCACACCAGTCCCATGACTGACCTGGAGTTTATTGTTTTAACCTAAACTCTGGGTGCCCTTATTTTGACACGGGCAGCTAGTAGTTTTGGTTTTGTAGATTTATATTCATAGGATCCTGGTTTACAGCTGGAACAATACTCGGAAAGCTTTGTATCCGTGTATTACTTCTAGTTGTGTATTGTATTATTTTCCGCTGCTATGTATTTAAATGTAAATTTAATCTCTGATATTTCTGTGTAATATTCAATTATACTCTGTATATTCTTGTATTCTGATGGAATTGTTGTAATATACAATGAAATGTTCTTCCGTATGCGTTCCGTTGTGCGTTGTTCTCGAACTATCCGGGCTTTCCTTCACCGGGGGAGTTTCGGGTTTTCACACTGTCCAAGTCCCCTACCAATCCTTATGTTCTTGGTTTTAGGAATTTATGCAAGTCATACTAAGTCATCTGTGTCCTTAATCATTAGTCATATATCACAACACCAGAATTGTCATTTTATAACGGTTATAACCGTTACAAATTAAGTTACCAACAGTTACAACCATTGTAGAAGGTACGTGACAAATTTTGTAACGTATCTAACAGCGGTTATAACAGTTGGAACGGTTTGAAATTCCAATGATTATAACCATTAGGAAAATTTGTTCTTCTAACGTTTATAACCGTTGGAACAGTTTTTTGTCCAAACAGTTACAACCGTTAAAAAAATTTGTACTTCAACAGTTATAACTGTTGGAACAATTTTGTATCAACAGTTATAACCGTTACAAGATCTTGTACTTCCAACTATTATAACTGTTAGTAATTCCTGCTAATTTGGTATAGCTATACCATATCTCATTCAAAATCTTATAGCACTATCAAATATCAGTTCATTCAACTATACAAATTTATAGCAGTAAAAACTTTTAACCAAATTTCAAAAAGAAGAAAACATCAAACAAGTTTTTTACTTAGTACCATATCATACAATGTTCAATGTACCAAAACTCCAAATTTTACTATTACAAAGCACCTACAAGATTACAACGAATGCAACATTCGATCCAAATTACAAAACATCCATCTACCAACTCGGACAATGTATAATGATCGTTCTTATGTTGCATCTCCATTTTTTATCTTCGTTCTCTTTATGTTGCAACATCGATGAAAGCCTAAATGTTCAAAAAAATTGAACAAATTAAAAATGAAACGAAGATAAAAATATAGAGAAAGAAAAACATACCAGGCTCACCAAAATAAGAAATCTTCAGACTTCCTTAATAAAAAATAAAAGAGAAGGTACCATTTCCTTAATCAAACTATAGACTGCTCCATCCAACAAAAATCATCAACTGCAAAAGAGACAAGTACAAAACAACAGAAAATGTAGGAGGCCAAAAGGAAATACAATGCCATAACAAGCATCTCATCTTATGATACCCAAAATGTATTAGCCAAACAAATCTCTCAAAGTACTGCAGAGTGCAGATACATTGTATCCCACTAACCAGAGTACTACTGAGCATGCAACCCAAAAGTTCAAAAGATAATACATACTAAAGCATAATAGAAAACGTACATAATTACTTAGGATTAACGATAGGTTTTTTAGTAGCAAATACAGTGGTGATAGGCGATACGATTCCAGCTTCATCTCCAGAAAGTTTTTATATAACAGCAGCAGGTTCGATTATAGCACCATGTTTAGAACCTCTTCCTCTTGTTGGGCTCTTACCTCCTCTCGTTGTTAGTCCTTCAGAATCATGCTTAGCACTAGATATTATATTTTTCCCAAATGTTATCCCAGCTTCTTCTACTCCTCGTTCAGCTTCCTCTTACAATATGAAGTGGACAACTGGAATATCAACAGTAAATAAAGCAATCAAAATGCAGCAGAGTTATGCTAAACAATCGCTTCCACTGGCAACGCCAAGATGAATATAGCACATCACGTGGATTAGCAGCAGTAAATAGAAAAATCAAATGATACCTTACTTTTACAATCTTCTGCATGCCTTCCCATCTTGCATGAATTTACAACAAACACATCAGGTAAATTTTTTGAACTTGCTGTATTTATAGTATGAAATAATAAAGGAAAAATAATAAGCATACTTGTCCTTGTTCAAGGTGAAGATGCCATGTATAAGCTAACATGTCCTCGGGTATGTGAAAAAATCTTCACACCTGTGTATACAAGAAGCAGTAATAGGAAACTATTCCTCTGAATTTGTCATCAACAAATTCTTGAACTATCAAGTCGTTAAAACTGGTTAGGATCCTTGGTAACTAGTTTTGACATGAAGCGATAATTTAAAGGATTATAAATTTATGTTGTGATAGTATAGAAGACATAGTTCCAGGCAACAATAATTTGACACGAAGCAAAAATTGAGAGGATATCAGGAAAATAGTAAATGTTTACCCTGCTCCATCAAATAAACTCATTATACTATACCCGTGAGAAAGTTCATTGAACTACAATAACTATTCCAAAAAATCTGATAATTCTGAAGCAATGAAAAATCAGGAAATTGTAGTTTTTTAAGAAACAAATTAAAATATTATCTAGATAAAAAAGAACTTGCATATTTTCGATTATCGCAGTGACCATAATTATAGCGTATTTTCCAGTATGGTAAGATGTTTTATTGTTACGAAACTAAAGAATAAGGATAAAAGTTCATCTAGAAGTCTTAATAATATGGAAAATTGTCTAGAATTGCCTCATTAAGATGCATTATAAATTATAAATAAGGATACTCAAAATTGGTTTACTCAGCTATAAGGCGAAACATAATGGTTTATTATATTATCTATGTTAATTCCATTTATAAGCTAAAAACATATTATAATGGACAGATTAATTTAGTTTGAGTAAGAAAAGGTTACATGATCTGTAATAAATTTGATTCACACTAGATGAAATGAATCTAGTGCGTAACTACAATGTTTGTTATTCAAAATTTATTTATAGTCTAACCGACAACTACAAAATTTTAATGAGTCATATATTTAGTTGAATCTTTAACACTTTGTTAAAGTATAATGTAAATAACAAACTTAACCTGATAGAGTTCATCTGAGATAAGACCTTGCTCATGTGCAAATGGAATTCTAGATCTAAGATCACCTGATTCTCCATTAAGTGGATTTCCAGATATATAACCTTGCATTAGTAATATAAAAAAATTGCATTATTTTTTCTTTTGTATAAAAGTTCTAATTTTATGGATGTACGAAGAATCGTTTCTTCGATATCTAAAACTTAAACAAAAATCAACTAATGTGAAATAACATATAAAGCAACTATTTTTTTTAAGTTTTCAAAATCAGGTTACCTTGTGCAATATACTGTGCAGGAACGATTTCTTCAAAATATGGATCACCAACAACGTAAAGATCATTAGACTTAAATTGTGGATTCTCCAGTAACCACTACATTCAACATTACAATTCTAAAGCTAAAACGAATAGAAATTAATAATATTCAAAGACGATATTGATTACAAACATTAACTTGTACCTTTCTTAGAAATATGTTTATACTTGTATGTAAATATATCCAACAGAATATACAATTGTCATCAGTATCATAACATAGTTGTATAATAATATATCAAAACGTTAAGCTTAAAAAGCCGAGACAAATATGTGGACATACCTAATTTGTATAGATAAGAACTTTGACTTGAACAGTCTGGACCTCCTGTGAGCCATAAAATATGAGGGTATTCCTTTGGATTCACTCCAAATATGTAAAATTGTTCTGCATTATTCACCTCGTCAACATTTACATACTTGATCCATTTTACACATCAAAACTCAGCCAAATTTAGAACTTTAAAGACTGCCACATAAGATTAATTAGAGAATTGTTATTTTGATTGTCTAGTTAGATATTCAATATTTAATAAATTGCATCAACTTGTATTTAATAACCATAGTTTCAATGGCAATCATTCCGTTGTAGCTATAGATTTGATGTCATTAAAAAGGACAACCATTTAGGATTAATTATTTTTCTAACATCTCACTAAAATTTTGTAATACTAGTTATAAAAAAAGAACCTTGACTTCATAAATTTAGGCCTTAAGCTTATATATCTGCTTATTGGGTTATTTGAAAGTCTAATATATATCATGGTTACATTCTGTTGCGTGCAGATTAAAAAGGACTACACATGAATTTTGGTGCTAAAGTAGCATCGAAAACTTCCCTGGTTCCCGTATAGTTTTTTGGCTAGAAATAACCAGTTTATGGCACAAAAAACGTTAATGTTAAACCATTAGTGCACCATCCATACAACTATTCCTGGTAATGAAGAAGAAGAGCTGACAAGTTTTGATCTTTCTCTAAACGGAATCGATGCATACTCACCTTTATATGCTACACCTGCAGTAGGTATGTTACTAAATTAATCTTGTTTCAGTATGTTAACTTTTATCTTTATGCATATTACTTTGAATTCATATACCTACTTAGATTATCTGTATGGCCATTAATGTACTATTACGGTATATATCACAAGCTTGCATGCTCCTTTAATTCCAATATAAAATTCACAAACAATTTCATTTTATAGTAACAAGTAAAACAACTTCATATATGTTAATCATATGACAAACTTCTTCGTGTTAAAGTCTAAAATTTAAAAAGATCTATTTAGAACCTCAGTGCACGTTGTTTGTATATCCATGTGAATTCTTACTAATGCAAAGCCTTTCTATAAAAATAGTACGATTTCGCCAGTTGTTAAGTAGAAATATCATAAATAATCTCCATAACTGAAACTAACAATCTCTACTTGTTTTGGTAACAAAAAACCTTGTGATGCAAATTCAAATTTTAGTATCTTGATAATCGACTTATCTTTTTTCCTTCACATTTACAACAAAGGTCATTAGGTGAATTCTCAAACTTTGCGCTGATAAACAACATTTACTCACTCACGGTATCTAATATTTAAACATATTTATTGACGAAACGTTTTAACATTTTAAGACTGGAAATATTGTTGTTTCAATAGTCAACTAATCAGGTGGACAAATGAATGAATAATTTCCATGCACATGATGACGATTTGATTTCCACATCAGAAATATATATAAACTATTCGCATGATAACAACTAGTCAACAACATTCACTGCTTTGCTGAAGCGTCCAGACTCCTTACATAATTACGATGATTAGTATGAATGAATATTAATTAACTACATGGTCAACTCTGTATAAATAATCATATATTACATCATCAGGTGCTATGTTGGCACCATGTTATGGCCTAAAATTAGCATGCAATTCAGGCTTTCGAACTTTTGTGATTATCTAAAGCGGAAAGGAGATCAAACAATTGAGTTGTTTCCATTAAAACAAACATAAACATTTGATGCATTGGCGATTATAGTTGAATATATTACTCTAATATGTGCATAATATAGCTTATGCTGTATCAGATTTTGGCATATAAAGGCCATACGGACATAATATTAGGAAGCACTTTTGTATAAATTTTTGTTAATTGCTATTTGCTTTCATGTGGAAGACCTAAAGATATACAATTGATTTTATAGGTTTACTCATCATATGGTCCTAGAACCATTTATACAAACAATAGTAAGTACAATTTAAACAACAATCATATATTTAACTAATGGTGTTCTTAAACTTACTTTGGGACTTTCCATAATAAAAAAATCAGGTTAAATATTCAATATATAGTCAGGTGTAAATGGGTTATTTAAATCCTTTGGAAATCACCTCATTTATATGAGAAATAACTGTTATTAATTTATTTATCATATATAGCCATGGGTAAATAGTGTAAAGTTTGTGTCTTCTTAAAAAATTGCAAACTTTGAAAGTCAATGCAACCATCGTATTTATGTCAACATAAACATATCGTTCAATCACATAACAAATGTATCAGCATAAAGTAGAAATATGTTTATAGGATTATTGTTCAAGCTGCTTAATCGAAAATCAATGATTCCTTATGTTTATAGAAAATCACAAAAACATTGTAATAATTTTCTTGCTATACAGGGTTAAATTGGTCATGTCAGTGTGTTATTAGTCGTAATTCAAACACGTAGCATGGGGGACAATTCGATGAAATTGAAATTAAAGAAATTGCATTGTGTTGTAATCAAGAAAAAATTTCTATGCAAGCTATCCTACAACCATAATCTAGACGAAGTATGCTGAAAATCAGGGGAAAATAAATGAATAAAAAGTCAATACCTCTTGGTTGGAAGCAGGGCCAGTGCAGACGATCGGGTTGCCGTAGGCAAGACAAGGGAAACTGTGGAGTAAAAAAATTGTTGAGTTGCCCAAAGGGAGGGTTGATGAAAAAACTTCTGGCTGGAAGGGCCATTGGGAAATTGATAAAAGAAAATACAAAAAAACGGACACAGCAGGATTCGAACCCCCCACCAATGAGTTGCAATTCATGCATGCTTCAACTCCACCACAACCAGCCTTACTAAAGGAACATACAATAACTTATAAAATGTTACATCCTGGTAACCATCCACCACTTCCTCCTCCTCTCCGTTGCCCCGTCCGGTGGGTTGCCTCGTCTGGTGGGTTGCCCCAGGCGACCGCGTGGCCTGCCTAGCCCTGAAGCTGGGCCTGGTTGGAAGAACTATGCAAGCCTGATACTTCAATGAACTTTAAAGATTCTGCCTATGTATTTCGTCCGAAATTAATCAAAATCCTTGGCACAAAAAATAACTTCAATTGGACTTGCTATATAAAAATAGCAACATCAGTTAAACGAAAAAATTCCAAAGGAAAACTACCTGCATCGAAAGTTGAACGATAGTCAGAATCTTAGATTTTAATCGGATGAGTCGGAGGCTGAAATAATAAGGTAAATCCGATGAAAACAAGGCGGGCGAAGGAGAAAATGAGGCGGTTTTCTAATTTAGGGCGGAAGCCATTTCTGAACGAAGCGGGAAATGAAGAATAATGAAATGAGGAAAACAAAAGCATTGGAAGTGGGATTAGCGAAAATAAAAGTAAAATTATGCTCCTGCCCATTTAGTTTTTTCTATCTACAAAATCACCAACTAACGTAACGGTTAATACCGTGATAACTCTTCATAATGGAAATAATTGTTGGCAAATTATAACAATCATAACCGCTATAATTGAAATCCGAAAAAGTGTTATAAAATGATACATGTGGTGTTTTGTATGTTGTTTGCTTACCGAAGTAAAGATTGCAGTCAATTTAGTATGTTGAAGTCATATGCAACATTAAATTAAAACAAAAATTTAAGAAATATGTAAATGCTTAGGTGATGAGTATACTTACAGTACTCCTTGCTATCTTCATGCAAAGAGATTTGTAGAACATAATATAGTATGTATCATCACCCCAAAGCAATCAAATGTCTTACTCGAATCATCAAATTTCGCAAAACTCACGCTAACCTGCTTTATTCTCGGTTTTGACACGTTTTGACTTCTTTTACTTTGATTTAACAACCCCAATTTTGACAGTTTGTTTATAATACTATGTGGAAGCTCAAGACCAAATTTGAGAGGATTTGGAGTAGTTTACCATGGTTTTATACTCAAAACAGTTATTACAGCGTTTCTGTTACGCTGTGAAAAGTTCTGTTTATAATGGTTTTAGAGTAAAAACAACTACTACAATACTTCTGAGGCGCTCTGAAAAGTTATGGCCTGGAACAGTGCTTCATAAATAACTCAGAGAAAAGATAGCATTTTTTGACATGCTATGGAAAGTTCTGAAATTCAGATTTTCAACCCGTTTTTGGGCAAAATGTTTGATGCTATTTCTCTATGCTAAAAATAGTTTTTGACTCCAAATTTTCTGTAGTAAGAAGCCCTCTTAGTCTACTTATTTACCATGGAAAGAAACCCTTAAAATTATTTATCAATTTAATATATATAATTCAACAATACAAGGCATTTTTAACATGTCCATTTTAGCTAGATTTTTACTTGACTTTGCATCCAGTTTTCAGGTACACAAACAATCGAATTAAAAAAAGTGGTACAAGTGAAAGTTGTAGGCCTTTGAATTAGCTTTCCAGATTGATAAAGAAATCGAAATTTCATCAAGAATTGCAAAATTTATGCCCAAAATGTCGAATGTCATTTTCAGTGATTTGGGTTCTATCGTTTCTTTTTAATTTTCACAACTTTTCTTCAAAATATGAAATGAATACATGAACTTAAATAGTTTTTCTCACTTAGAATTGAAGACTGCACTTGTAATTATTTTCTTAGCTTCTCCTAAACTTCTCCTCTTTATCTCATCTAGTTTTTTGAATGTATGAAAAGAGTTAAACATTTACACCCTTTATGTAATTTTTTTCAAAGCTAGTTTGATAATTTAGTTTTGAAAACTTGTCCATCTTATCTTTATGCAAGCTTTAGGATGTAGACACATACCCCCCTTATGTGTCTTAAGATGTTTCTATACATGGACACATAATGGGTTTATGCGTCTTTATCTTATTTACTTACAAGACATGTGTACCGTTCATTTGATGACACGCGTTCCTATCATTCTAAGCCATTTTTCATATTCTAGAATATGTATACATATGTCATTTGTATTTTATTTATATGCTATGTACATACATATATGTGTTCTTCTATTGTTACTACATGCACATGATGTTCTAACAACTTTTAATAAATAAAACGTCGTTTATCGACAAAACTGTTTTCGGTAATATTATCGATATTTCTTCGAACTATTTATTTTTGTAAACAAAAACTCAACAACATGTTTTCTCCTCATTAATTATTATTTATAAAGGGATTTAATCAAGGTTATAAAACCATTTTTATAACATTAAATTCAAGATTTAAATATTTAAATAATCTTGATGTTTAAATATTTACCGTTTCAAGTTTAAGTTTGTTACAATTATAGCTTGCATCTGAAAGTATTGACGAATAATTATTAGCTATAGATTCGAATGAACTACAGCATCGTTTGTCATTTAGTTATTTTTTTTTTTTTTCATATTTCAGTCCGTTTAATGGCCATGGCTCAAATATTAGGCATACCGACTACGCCACAAAACAAAATCAACGCAAACTGCAAAGGCCGTCCTATCCTGAAACTTCTCGATGACTACAAAATACTAGACACAGCCACCATCAGAAAATGCCACGCCGCCATCCTTCGCCTCCGCCTTACGTCCGCCACAAGAAAACTGTTAACGGCTTATTCAATTTGTACTAACAGCACCTCTGACTATGCTCTCAATCTAGTCGACCAAATTCCCGAACCAAATCTTCATTCCTACAGCGCCCTCATCCGTTCTTTCGCCTCTACCCAACCTTATGCATGCCTCCTGCTATTCATCCGTTTGCTTACCGACACTGCTGATTTCCCAGACAAGTTCACTTTTCTATTCACCTTAAAATCCGCCTCTGCATTGCTGTACTTCAACTTTGGTTCATGCTTGCACGCCATGATAGTGAAGTCAAACCTTACCAATGACGTCTACATCATGAACTCCCTTATCCATTTCTATGGCATGTGTAAGAAGGTCGATTTGTCCGTTAGGGTGTTCGACAACATGAAGTGTAGAGACGTTGTGTCTTGGAATTCCATCATTAACGCATTTGAACGTGTCGGAAAATTTGATGATGCATTGAGGTTGTTCGGACAAATGGATGAAGAGGTGCAGCCAAACAATGTCAGCATGCTCGGACTCATTTCAGCATGTGCCACCGAGGGCGATTTTGGGGTTGGAAGATCGATCCATGGATATTGCATTAAGAGTGGCGTTAACTGTTTGATATTGGATAATGCAATACTTGACATGTACATAAAGTGCGATGGGTTCACGGATGCAGAGTCTTCCTTCGAGAAGATGATGGTCAAGGACTATGTGTCATGGACCACAATGGTGTTTGGGTATGTGAAGTTTGGAGATTTGGACAGAGCACGAAAAGTGTTTGACGCAATGCCTCGTAGAGATGTTGGGTGTTGGAACGCACTTATGTCCGGGTACAAACGGCAAGGCAGGGCAAAAGAAGTATTAGCCGTATTCAAGGAAATGGAAATGGCCGAAGATATACACCCTGATGAAGTTACTTTCGTAATTATTCTATCCGCTTGTGCACAATTAGGCATGATAGATATTGGATGTAGGGTGCATGAGCTTATTCGAAAGAATGGAGTCCGTCTGAATTTTCACCTTGCTACCTCGCTTATAGACATGTATTCGAAGTGCGGGGAGCTAGAGAAGGCGGTCAAGGTGTTTACCTCCATTGAACGTAAAGACGTGTTCATTTATAGCGCTATGATCGGTGCACATGCTATGTATGGACAAGGTAGGAACGCATTGGACCTCTTTGAGGATATGCAAAGTGCTAGGATTTCACCAAATGGGGTTACATTAATGAATGTGTTGAGTGCATGTAGCCACTCGGGGCTAGTCGAAGAAGGGCAGATGTACTTTGATAAAATGGAAAGTTACGGGGTTTCACGTGAAATCCCGCACTATGGGTGCATGATCGACATCCTTGGTAGGGCGGGGCTTCTAGAAGATGCTGTCAACCTTATCTCGAGCATGCCAATACCACCTCCAGCTTCCATATGGGGTGCACTGTTAGGAGCTTGTGTTGTTCATAATAATGCAAATTTAGGCAAGTATGCCTTCGAACAACTCAACAAACATGAACCTACAAACAGTGCTGCATATGTACAGCTATCCAACATTTATGCGAAATCAAATAATTTTATAGAAGTTGCGAAAATAAGAAATACAATGAAGGATATAGGGCTTAGTAAGGAGCGTGGTTGGAGTTCGATTGAAGTACATGGCGTAATGCACGAATTTGTTGTCGGAGACACTTCACATCCTCAATCTGAAAGTATATACAAGAAGCTGGATGAAGTAATTGAGAATTTGAAGTTGTTCGGGTATGAACCAGGCAAGGCCCATGTGTTGCAAGATGTGGAGGCGGAGGATACGAAGGAGCGAGCGCTGCATTCGCACAGTGAAAAGTTGGCCATTTCTTTTGGACTTATAAGCCTAGAGCAGAATGCACGGGTTAAAATATCAAAGAATTTGAGGGTTTGTGAGGATTGTCATGAGGTCATTAGGCTTGTGTCCAAAGTTTATGGGAGGAAGATTTTATTGAGAGATCGGTATAGATTTCATTTGTTTGAGGATGGGACGTGTTCTTGTTCCGGTTATTGGTGACTATTCTTAGACGAATGAGCAACCATAGAAATGTAACTTTCAATACAGTTATATTGCTTTAATGGTATAATAGTTTACTTACTGAGTTTTATAATCAAATGATAATTATTGCAGGGGAAGCTCGTATCATCTTCCTAAGTTTCAGTTTGCTTCAAACTGGACCGTCCGCCATTCTCTTAGTGGCGCGCTACATCGACGGCCCGATGTAGTGATAAGTGAGCAAAGGTTCTCGTATTTTTCTCGGCGGATGCGAGGGCAAGGAAACTAGTCGATGATAGTAGGGTTCGGTTAGATAGTTGGAATGTAGGGTCCTTAACAGGAAAATTAAGAGAGATAGTTGATACTATGATTAGGAGACGAGTTAACATCTTGTGCGTTCAAGAGACTAAATGGTTGGGTCGGAATGCGAAAGAGGTGGAGAACACTGGTTTCAAACTGTGGTACACGGGAAAAGTACATAACAAAAACGGGGTAGGCATATTGATTGACAAGAACCTTCAGAACAATGTGATTGACGTCAGAAGACGAGGGGATATGATCATCTTAGTTAAGCTAGTAGTTGGCGAGACAGTTTTGAATGTCATTAGCGCATATAACCCACAGGTAGGTCTAAGTGAAGAAGCCAAAAGGAAGTTCTAGGAAGACTTGGATGTCATGGTTAGGAATGTGCATAGTAGCGAGAAACTTTTTATAGGAAGAGACTTTAATGACCATGTTGGCTCATCTAGCGGGGGTTTTGAGCGAGTGCATGATGATTTTGGATTTGGCAGTAGGAACCAAGAGGGTGAAGATATTTTGAATTTCGCTTCCCTTTTGATCTCATGGTTGCTAATATCTTCTTTAGAAAGATGCAATCACATCTGATCACCTTCAGTAGTGGCCAACAGGCTAGCCAGATTGACTTTGTCCTAACTAGGAGAGATAATAAACGAGATTGTGTTGATTGCAAGGTCACACCTGGAGAATGTGTCGTCTCACAACACCAGCTCTTGGTATGTGTGTTTCGTCTTCGGGTGGTGAAGGATAAGAGAGCGAAGATTAGCAGAACGAAATGGTGGAAACTCAAAGGAGATGCTTCACGGGTGTTTAAAGATAGAGTGATGGGAGAAGGGACTTGGAATGTGGAAGGAGAAGCAAATGTCATGTGGAATGCGATGACAACCTGCATTCAGAGAGTCGTCACTGAGGTATTTGGGATAACAAGAGGAAGCAAGCGAGAACCCAAGGATTCGTGGTGGTGGAATGACGAGGTGCAAAAGGCTATCAAAGAGAAGAATGAATGCTACAAATGCATGTACCGTCATAGAAGTGAAGAGAACATGCACGAGTACAAAGTGACAAAGAAGACTGCAAAGAGAGCAGTGAGTGAAGCAATTGGACGAGTGTACGAAGATTTGTATCAAAGGCTAAGTATAAAGGAGGGTGAAAAGGACGTTTACAGAATAGCTAGGCTACGCGAGAGGAGGACAAGAGACTTCAATCAGGTTAAATGCATTAAGAATGAGAATGATAGACTTTTGGTGAAGGACGATGAGATAAAGAATAGATGGAGAGAATACTTTGATAAGCTTTTCAACGAAGAAAGTGATAGCTCTTCGATCGAGTTGGAAGACTTAGCCGACAACACCAATAGACATTTTGTGCGGAGATTTCAAGAAGATGAGGTAAATGGGGCGTTGAAACGTATGAAATCAGGCAAGTCGGTAGGGCTTGATGACATTCCTATTGATGTGTGGAGATGCTTTGGAGATGCAGGGATAAGATGACTAACTAAGTTGTTCAATAATATTTTCAAGTCAAACAAAATGTCAGATGAGTGGAGAAGAAGCATTTTAGTACCAATCTTCAAGAATAAAGGAGATATTCAAAGTTGCACAAACTATGGAGTAATTAAGTTTATGAGTCATACAATGAAGCTTTGGGAGAGAGTTTGCGAGCAGCGTTTGAGGAGGTTGATAAGTGTCTCTAGGAATCAATTTGGTTTTATGCCTGGAAGGTCAACCACTGAGGCGATTTTCTTGGTTAGGCAACTTATGTAGAGATACAGGGAGCAGAAGATAGTTCTCCACATGGTTTTTATTGACCTGGAGAAAGCTTATGACAGAGTGCCGATGAGAGTTATGTGGCGGGCGCTAGAAAGGAAGAGAGTGCCATCAAAATATATTACTCTTATTAAGGATATGTACGAGGGGGTTGTCACTAGTGTTAGGGCATGTGATGGAGAAACCAGATACTTTCCAACTAACATAGGGTTACATCAAGGTTCGGCTTTGAGCCCCTATATTTTTGTATTAGTGATGGATGAAATCACAAGATATACAAAGGGAGATTCCCTGGTGTATGCTCTTTGCCGATGATGTTGTGCTGATTGATGAAAGTAGAATAAAGGTTAATAGACAACTGGAGTTGTGGAGGGAGACCTTGGAATCAAAAGGTTTCAGGCTTAGTAGAACTAAAACAGAGTATATGAAGTGTGAGTTTAGCAGTGTCAGATCAAATGTTGGAGATGTTACCCTGGCCGGTAGAGTAGTACCCAAGAAGGAATCGTTTCGATACTTAGGATCTATGTTGAAGTTTGATGGAGAGATTGATAAGGATGTTAGTTTTATAATTCAAGCAGGATGAGTGAAATGGCGACTAGCATCTGGCATTCCTCTGTGATCGGAAGATTCCTCAGAAGATTAAAGGAAAGTTCTATAGGACAGCAATCAGGCCTTCAATGTTATATGGTGCAGAATGTTGGCCTACTAAGAGGCAACACGTCCAGAAGATAAGCGTAGCAGAGATGCGGATGCTGTGTTGGAGCTGTGGGCATACCAGACGAGATCGGATTAGAAATGATGATATTCGGGAAAAACTTGGAGTTGCACCTATTGAAGAGAAGTTAGTCCAATACCGCTTGAGATGGTTTGGACATATCCAACGTAGACCATACGATGCACCTGTACACGTTGGAATTCTAGGCCGTGCCGAAGGCCCAAAAAGAGGTAGAGGTCGACCTAAAATGACATGGGAGGAGATAATAAAGAGAGATTTAAGTAACTGGAGTTTATCGGAAGAGCTGATAGTCGATAGGAGTGCATGAAAATTGGTAATCCATGTACCAGAACCTTAGTTTTTTTACTCTTTTTTTTAAGTCTTTATTTCACGCTTACTGAACCTTTTTACTTTTTATTACTATTTTAGATTTTATTTCACTTTTATTGAACCTTTTTACTTATTATTATTATTATTTTTAAAAAAAACCCTTCATCGGACGACTTTTTGTTTGTTTGGTTATTTTAAACCCTTTGTATATATATTATTATCATCATTATTAATTTTATTTTATTTTAATTTTGGGTTCCATATCTAGCCAATCCCAACCTGTTTGGGATATATGGCTTTGTTGTTGTTGTTGTTGTTATATAGTTGAATTTCCATTCAATTAAATAGCCATTTACTCTAAGCTAAACCACCTTAGATGAAAGAGTGTAAGACATACACTTGCTCTCAAATTTGAAATTTCATTGAAAAAACATCTGAAAGACACAATAATTATCGTTTCACCTGAAATAACATCAAGGAGCAAACGTTGAGACAATAGGACTTCTAATTTGATGTTTACCTCCGATTTCATTCCAACTTATGAACCCGTAGCTACCTATATGATTACTTGCTTCTGGGTTGTCTGCATGGTTATTCAAATCAACACTTACCTTAATCGAATACTCTGCCGTGCTTCCCTTCCCTTCAAAATAAAGTCTCGAAGGTTGTGCTGTAACATTCATATTACTTGGTTCATAGACAGCGACACTATAACTCGAAGGATAATGGACGATGCTCGTCAAAACCCTAGTAAAAACCTGGCTTGAAATGTTTGTGTTATTGTTGAGAACAACCATGAAAGATGGATAATTGAGGTCAAGGTTCACTTTGCTGCAGTCATAACCGGATCGTCCAGTTATAACGGCCTTCTGAGCATCTGTGTAGTTAAGTCCACACACAAAATTCAAGTAGTCTTCATACCCAATGTCATAAACTAGACCGGGATCCATTGCTCTGTTAGGATTCACATGTCCAGCCCCAAAATCTAATGGAGTTCCTGCACTACTTATGTTCATATCTTTGATGGTGTCACCCATGTTATCGATGGTGTCAGCAGTTGTCATCATTGCTGACCTAATAGCTGCCGGACTCCAGTCAGGATGAACCGACTTTATCAGTGCAGCAACTCCAGCTATATGAGGTGCAGCCATGGATGTGCCAGAAAGCAATATATAATCCGCTAGCACGTAATCATCCCCTATTATCACCCATCCTCTATTCGGGATCCACGAAGCCAACACATTGAGACCAGGTGCGAGTATATCGGGTTTCATAATACCTGGTGTAATCGAACCCGGTCCTCGTGATGAAAAATCCACTACTTGTGGAGCAGGTTTGAACCCGAGCTTCGTTTGAATGAACTCGATATCAACAAATACTGTTCCAGTTGCTTTTGTTATGTAGTCTTTTACCATAACGCCATCTGCTACACTGATTGCTACATATGGTTTGTTAAAATCATCAGGGGACAATAACTGTCCTTGGTCGGTTGCAAAAATCCCTCCTTCCGCTCCCGATTTGTCGACCACCTTCATTTGCTCAGAAACCATTCCGTTACCAGCGGCACAAAAGACGAATTTACCCACAACTTCACTTGGTATGAGGTAGCTGCATGTCTCTTTGCTCAAATCACCAATACCGTAATAGAATGATGCGTTCGACACAAATATATGCTCTGGAAAAATCGATCTTCCACTAAAATGGATTTTTGATGTATTGTCTCGTAAATGAACAGTAGCAGTGTAGTCTCTGTCGATGGTTCCAGCACCTACTGAAGTAAACCAAGGAGCGCTGTTGGTGATGGTGTAGGCAAGCGGGCCACTGTTACCGGCTGAGATAGAGACGAAAATACCCTTCTTCATTGCTGCAAAAGCACCAATGGCTATAACATCTTCGTAGAAGGGCGATACGGGGAACCCTAATGATATCGAAATGACATCAACGCCATCTTCAATTGCTTGGTCCATGGCCGCTAGTACATCGCTCGCTGCACCTTTAATTTTGGAATCGTAGAACAACGCCTTGTATATTGCAACGTGAGCTTTAGGTGCAATTCCACTCATGGTCCCTTGTGCATAGCCGAAGTAACTAACATCATGAACAGGACTTCCAGCAGCAGTGGATGATGTGTGAGTTCCATGACCGAAAAAATCTCTAGCCGAATCGTAATCGTTGGTAGTTGAAATATTTTGGCCTGATTGTCGAATGCTTTTGCTGAAACTTCTTGCTCCAATGAGTTTATTGTTGCAGAGGCTTGGAGTAAACTCCACGCCTTCTTCGCATTTGCCTTTCCATGTTGGAGGCACGGGAGCCATGCCTTTGTCTAGGAAGCTCTTGCTCTCCGGCCACACACCGGTGTCGACGTGGCCGATGATGACACCATCTCCGTAGTTAGAAATGGGCCATAGGCCCGACCTTTGTGAAAGCCCAAGATACTTGGGAGTGTGGGTTGTGTGCGTGCTTGCGTATGTTTCAGGAAATGCTGAGATATGTCCAGGCATTTGTTTCAGATTATCTAGCTGAGATGATGAAACCGAGGCACTGAAACCATTTAGGACATGTTTGTATGAGTACAGATGAGTAGCAGACGCCTCGTTTGCAGACAACGAATGAAGGAGGGAAGCATGCCAACTTTCATGGGTTGGAAAAGGAGCAGGTTTTGAAGATGGATCCATGTGAATTATGTATGTTTTATGATTGTTGCCTGTAAATGATGATGCAACTGTTGAATATACAAACAAGTGAAGGAGAATGAAGAGAATGATGTTCATTGTTGATGAGTTGATCGATATGTGGAATGCTGCAGACGTAAACGTTGTTTATATAGGACTTGCTGTGTGGCTTTGTATGAGTACTGAAAAATAAATTAGAAATAGAACATACAGGCCATCGGTTAATGTCAAACAAGTAATTCTGGAAAAAGATACAAATTTGGTATATATGAGTAAGTAGTGAACCTGAATGAAGAATATTTGACTGGAAATTGCAATTAGCAAATTTCATAATTTGTTTAGCACTGGTTTGTTCGTAGATCAATTTAATAACATGAATTTTTAGTGCAATCTACCTCGTATCCTTAATATTTGACTACCAAAAAAAAAAAAGCTTCAGGCATCATTAAAACAGACAGTAAATTAAATTTAGGCGAGGAATAACTTGTACAACCACCGACTGTTATATTAAATAAAAACTAGTTTTTTTTTATTAATCTTAGTTAAATATAAAAAAATGGTAGAAAATATTTAAAATTTGAGAAATTTAAGAATATAAAAGTAAAGAGAATAAAGTGAGATATAACAATGAAAATTAAATAAACTAAATCGTAGAGATTTAAGGAGACGTGTTTGTTTGGTTTCATAAATGTTGATTTAGGTCAAGTGATGGTATGCAGAACTCTCTAACAGTCGATTTGGATTTAAGAAGACGTGTTTCATGTTTGTTCGAATTCGGAAAAGTTGATTTAAGTCAAGTAACAGCTTCTTACTGGTTGTTTCGATTCTCCACGTTACAAAAGATATATGGATTAAACATTGAGAAATTTTGGAGGCTGAATAAACATGAACATTGTATTAATGTCACAGAAGGAGAAACCAGTTTGATACGAATTTATATTTATCACTTGTTTAACAATGAATTCCGTGGATAGCATGCATGTCTCTGTAATGAAATCATATACTTAAAAAAGTCCATATATGTGATCTCTAATGACAATTTTAACTTAATAGCATTTGAGTTCAAAAATTTACATTTTTCATGTCCATATCATGCTGCTTGAATGTAGGGTTCTTGAATAAAAATAGTTTGTTGCTAAAACAACTAAAAAAATTATTTCTAACACCATTACTAAAAAATACCATAAAATTTACGGTTACACACTTTTTAATGCCAAAAATTATGAACAACCATCGACCAATTTTCTACGATGATTAACCGACAAATAACAGTAGTTCGGTAGTTAATAACCGTAGAAAACGATGTTGATCGACGGTTGTTCGCCGTGCAAAATAGTTTTTTTTAGTGGTATGAAATGAGTTTGGTATTTCGAAGTACCTAAGATTTATTGGATTGATTATTTTTATGGAGGGCTTTCCTAGGTTCTTTTAGGAAAATGAGGTGCGGTGCAGTAAATCATACATGTACAAAATTATACTTGGGAAAAATATAACCAAGATGCAATGAATGTGCATAACAAGCTATTGACGTAACCATGCCAAATTTGTAATGACGAGGATTAAAGGTTTGAAGCAAGAATTAAGAAAAGAATGTGAAAATGGGTAAACAGCCCTTTATCTTTTCATAATTTTTTTTCCGCTGAAATATATGTGCTGCTACCTTTTTAACTGCTAAAGTTTATGCTTTCACCCATTCAGTTTAAAAGTCAAATATTTGATGCCCTTTTGATCATGGTGTATCAACGGGTATGATAACGTCCATAATAGGATGTAAAAAGCCCTTTTTTGGAAAATGAACGGAGTTTTTAAACTTGTTTAGAAGCTTACTCATAACTCGATAAATTACAAATTATATGAAGACTAAATGAACCTTGGTAAAAGAATAAAATTAGAGAATGTCTGTCAAAACCCAAAAAGGAATGGTTAGAAATAAAAAATGTAGATGATATTTGGTTTGGACTTTGCTACTTTACACGAATTAAAACCGAGTAAAATGCCAAACTTGAAGAGAAAGCCCGGGGGGTTTTTTTTTTTTTTTTTGGGAGGGGGGGGGGGGGGGGGGCATCTCCGAATTTTAAGGCGTAAGAGAGAGCATACTTTATTCTTTCACGTTCGGGTAAAACATGTAATTCACATTCGCGGAAAACAATAATTTCCATTTGTTTTATTTTATGTTTTGTGTATTTATTTTTTACCATTAAATAATGAAATGAAATCAATGAAGAAACGTCGGACGGAATGAAAGAAAGACGGAGATGATGATAAAATAACGAATTGTCTCATACCTCAAAACACGTAAATTAACATTTTTTTTATGTATCAAATTCGTTGGGTTATCACGATATGCATAGATCATTTACATTTTTATACGGACAAAAACTAAAAACTCAAGATGGTGCGTTTTAAATTTTTGAATTTTGCATTTCGATTCAATCAAACAATGGGGTATACGTTAAAAACCAATATTTGCCATCAATAAGAAGACTATTTTTGTGGAAACTGGGTTTTAGACTTTATACAATGCAGAAGGGACATACATCCCCATGATTCTTCCTTTCATTTATGTGTTTTTCTCTTGTGAACACCACCATATTTATTATAGTCTACTTCGGGTAAGGAAAGACATTCACTAAAAAACATGAGAAACTCTTTTCTTCAATCAACGAAAAGTAATTATCTGTTTTTATTTCATCAACGAAAAGTAATTATTTATTTGGAAAGAAATAAACTTGAGAGACGAGGCAATTAAATAATTCTCTAATCACTTTATTAATAATATCACATATATGTATTGTTGACCAACTTTTTGACAAAAAGCCGTCCCAACCTGAAGTTGAAGCTTGCTACCAGAAATCGACACATTCCATGCCTTAAGGGATGATTTTCACCTTAGGTCGACTAACCATGGGTCGACCCGAAGCTACGTCGCAGCAAGCAAAAGCTCACCCTCCCAAGTCGGCATTCTTCAAAAGACAAAAGGCAAGTCAGTCGATCAAGTCATCAATCAATCGGGCCGGCTGTTCCTGAAAGATTGGATCGAGCTGAAATATCGGAGTAGAAGTATCCAGTAAAAGTTATCTCTTACAGTACCGGATCAGCGTAACTATCAGAACGAGCTATCCGCTATCAAACAAAGTTCTATTCCCAAGGTTGAAGCAACGGATAAGCTTTGACCAACACTACTTTTTATACGCCAAATATCAAATTCCACGTACGTCGCATATTTCGAGGAAGAACTATTCATGAGCAGTATAACGGGTCCCACCGCCTATAGCTACTCAACTGGATCGAGCTACACGTGTTAAAGCCCAAAAAGGCTGTGTGCCACGCCGCATGCAAATTTGACCCACTAGTTCGTCTATAAATACAACTACCTCCAGAAATGGAAAGGCAATTGGAATCCACGAGAAAAACCTCTTACTCGGCTTACCAAAAATAACATCTCGTATACTCTAGATTCAACACAAGTATTTTGTGTTTATATCATCTCTTTCCCTACTTTCTTCCACTGAAAAATCACTGTAACCTGTAATCGACAGTATAAACAAAGATTATAAGTGGACGTAGGCTAAGATCAAGCCGAACCACTATAAAATATTGTCTCCCTTGTTTATTTACTTTTTCTCGCATCTCTATGATTATTTTCGTGTGCGTTTAACATGCGTTGAGGGTTGATCGTCACTAGGCCAACTTTTGACGTCAACACTTTGACGCGCCAGGTAGGGGGCTCACGGATATACCTTACGACCTTTGGTGGCTCTTAACTAACCAATGGCAAAACGGAAGAAGGATTCAGCGTCTTCTCGTGATCAATCTCGACCCGCCGATGCAGTAGAACAACATTAGATAGGGCGAGCCAACATGATTCCTCCCATAAAGAATCGTCCCAATACCTCACCAGGGACGAAATGGATAAAGTTTTGGATGAGTTTAGAAATCAGATGGCACACCAGGATGAACTTCACAAAAATCAGCAGGAAGTGATGACAAACTTCATCGCTCGGATGGAAAAAGGACCTCACATTCCGGTATCATTTCCTGCATCGGGTGAAGCTGGGGCAACAACCGATCTTCGGTCTGTGGAGACCCAAGCCCCAGATAGGTCCACACCTTTGCTTCCTCCTGGTTCCACTTCACAACCCGATCGGCTAGATCTAATGTTGACGCTACCGACAATTACTGGAGCTCAGGTAGCTGTAGATTCGCAGGTCGACCGTGGCCAAGCATTGGACCACTCGACTATTTTTCCTCCGTTCCAGGGTCGACTTAATTCCTTGGGCAAACAGCTCCTGAACTAATGCAACCCTTGGGTCGACCAGAGCCAGGAACGTTCCAACATCCGATTCGACCCAACGTCAGACTACAAACACATCTTATGCAGCCTCTCCCACAACCTTCCCAGCTTGTCATCCCAGACGAAGCTGGGGGCAGCAACCCTCAGTGTCATGAAGACCACTATACCATACCGGACCTGAAACACCCCACCTCCGTTAGGGTCACTCTCAAAGGGAATGCCCTAATTTTGGTGGAGGTTTATAAGTACAAGTCACAGATATACAAGACAGATATAAGAACACATATTTGTAAACAGCGGAAGAACAACAAATTTTATTTCATAAAAGTCAAATACGTGTTACAACAACATCCTTTCCAAAAACATAACATAATACTTTCATAATCTGTCTTGAGTACATCATTTAAAGAAGCATAAATAAAACATAGATAAACTGCAAAGCCCTCGTAGTGATTGTCCAAAGCCATAGTTCAAAACAGGAAAGTCCAAGCAATACATTTCTCTTCTTCAAGCTGGATGTTGAGGTTGGTCAAGCTGCTGTGTTCCCTCCCTGAGGACCTGGGGGGGGGGGGGGGGGAACGGAAGAAAGAAGACGAAAGAAAAATAGAGTCAGACATAAAGCCTGAGTAAGTCTAGTACTACTTTGTCTATGAATAAAGAACTGGGTATGATAAGTATAAACAAGAAGTGGGCAAACACAATAAACTTGGTTACGTTGTCTAGGGTCGAATATACTATCGTACCCCATGTTAATCTCTGAACCCATATAAACTAGTTTCCAATTTGCACCCCATAATCAGGGTGATGTGATCCATTCAATGATGATCGGCTCCTACTCGCATAGTTCCATGTGTCTTACGGCCCCCGATGTCTGTAGTTACCTATGCTGGTCCCACCATGGGGTGTATCAAGTCCCATAGTGGCAACCCGACACAACCTTAGAGTGCACAGGTATGCTACTGGTGTCCAGTGCCTTATTTTTCTGCGCCGGAGTGCGTGCACGCCCGCACACCGTTAGAACCTACACTGCTACACCACCGCCGTCGCTTTGACCTCTTACAATCAGCCCAGTAATCGTGCCCCACCCTGCCTAGTTTCAGGGTTTCCTGATACACCTTTTAGGGTTACTGCTGAAAAGGGTCCCCCGTTACTAGGTTTTCTATCTCTAGCCAACATGCTAAGTTGGTTAAGTGTTTCTAACCTAACCCCCACCAGTCCGTTTAGTTTAGCATGTTCCATTTTGATTAAGTCTTTAGTCCACTTAATCCTAACAATCCTGACTCAGCCTTAATTGTCTTATTAAGGCCCTGACCTCTCACATTAGACAGGTATTGTTGTGGCTGCCTGTTGCCGGTTGGTTCCGGGCAGTCTTACGCCACAACTCAGTCTAACCTCGGGTCCTTATTGGGCTCCATGTTTAACCTCCCACATTGGATAGGTATTGTTGTGACTACTGGACAGCCGGGCGGTTCCGGGCAGGTTTACATCACAACTCAATCCAACCTCGGGTTAAACACATCGTATTTTCTACATTTACATATCTTGTCATTCTTCTTTATTTATATGTAAATATTTGCGGCCCATTATTAAGTTAATGGTGTAAAGATTACACCCACCACGGGCCCAACCCATACTTGAATTTGGGCCCTTCTATTTATATTTTCATTCATTAATTAATTTTAACCCAACGTTATTTTCCCCCGTTTTACACGTCCGTTCATATATATTGGGCTTAGCCTTTTAAAGCCCAATTTAGCCATGCGAAAAGGGGAGGCTTATGGCGTATACACAAAGAGGGGAAGGTGAGCGCATGAACTTGCAATACGACGTTGGAAATACAGAATAGAAATTGGTGTACTTGCATAGTGGCAACATAGGTGACATGAATCAAAGCATGTGAACTTGCATAGGTTTAACTACAACATGAACCTATATTCTTATTTAGGCATAATGTCAAACATAATCATGGCACAAATATTTCTAGCATAAATATGGCCTAATGTCAAACACAAGCATGGCATAAATATTTCTAGCATAAACATGGCATAAACATAAACAAGTCATGTTCATAAGGTTTCTACATGTTTACAAAGGGGATACTTTGTTACTAACACAAAAGCATAGTTCAACCCAATCATGGTTTAAGTCTAATCACATAACGATGGTATAAACATACTTATGTATAAAAATTCCTAATCATGGTGTTTGCTTTAAACTTGCAAAAAGGGGATTTTTGAGTCTAACCTAGCCATGTCTCACATATGTCATTTTAACAATATAGAACTAGCATGGATTTCAATTATGCCAAATATCATTCATAGCCTAGCCATATTCATAAGTTTGCAAAAGCATGACTTAATACATGATGCCTAATTCTCAACCAAACTTGTTTTAATTACATACAAATATACATCATGACGCCATAATAACAAAGCCTCAAACTTGCATAAATTTCAATCAACTACATACATGTAGCTTCAACATAGATTACATAATTTGCGCAATATTCCAAACGTATATTTGCATAGAACTACTGCATGTAGTTCTTTATAATGAATAACATAATTTTGCACAAACATGAATTACTTCCATTGCCACAATTCAAGCATACACATCAACACAGTTGTTTATTTATACCAAAGTAATACTCTACTTACAATGGTTGCGGCGAATTCTCTAATTAAGAGACACGATTCCTTTGTTGAATTGATTAGCTTTAGGTTGCTTGAATTGCTTTAGGCTTTAGAACTTTCTCCCTAATCCTCTCTCTAGTTGGCGGCTACTCTTTGTCGTTCCTCAGCAACATGGCGGCTATGTTCTTAATTTGAATGAATAGATTAGGGTTTAGTCTAGGGTTGTTTATATAGAGGTTAGGAATTGATTAGGACCATTGATGTTGCTAGGTTAGATCATAGCCATTCATTAGGAAGAGAGACCAATAAAAACCCGCCACCTAGCCCTAATGACAAAGCAGACCACAGAAATTCGACCACACACCGACCTGGCCAGCCAGGTTGACTGGGCTCGACCAGGTCGATACCCCTGTCGACAGGGCTGTCGACAGCCCTGTCGACATGGGTAGCCCAGGTCGACAGCCCAGTCGACCTGGGTGGCTAGGCGGGTGCTTTATCCGCCTGGCCCATTGGGCCCCATTTTAATTATTATTTTATTCTGTTTGAATTCAAAACTTCCGAAGGCCATATCTTCCTCATACGGACTCCGTTTTTCGAAAACTCGGACTCTATTTCGCGTATTTTTCCGAGACGAACGCAATGGCGTATCCCGTTTCCCTTAGTTCTTTGATTTGAATTTGATTATACTTTAATTCATGAATTTCACAGTTATAGAATTTTCGGGGTGTTACATTCTCCCCCACTTAAAAGGATTTCGTCCCCGAAATCTTCAAGTTAGGAGGAATGTATATCCTAACATCCAATCATCCATCTACTCATCCATCAAACACGAGCATTCATTGTCCTTAAAAGGCTTCTAATGCTTCATGATCATATGCAAAGTGTGTGTGTACATGTACTTATCTAATGCAAAATCAGGCGGTCTACTGATTCAGTTGACCTCCTTAATGCGAATTATGTAAGTGCCATGAATCCATTATGTATGCAAATTTTCTTATTCATGATTCTACATGAGTGCCCAATCATTCAATACAAATGCAACATCCATATGATAACACATTAAAGTTCAACCATATACGAGTGCAAACATATATGCATATGCAATATGAAGTGACTGAGCCGATCTAAAACCTAGATTGTGTGTGTATATGCAACCACGAGCAACCACTAGCAATCACTTGCAACCACTTGCAACCATCATCCATAACATGTTTCAACTACATGTTTCCATCCAAAGGGTTTCTACCTAAGAGATAAGGTCGAGGAAATATACCTAAAAAGATAGATAAAAGCGCAACTTAAGGAAAAGAAAGATCAAGGATGTACCCTCGAACAGAAAAGGGTAGGCAGTACGGATTCTAGCTTTAGTTTCCCAAGTCGCGTCTCCCTCGGCGTCGCTCCACTGAACTTTGACGAGCTTGACTTCGCGGTTGCGTAGCTTCTTCACTTCCGTTCCTAATATGCGGGTTGGAACTCTCCTTATGGTTGCTTCGCGTTCCACTTCGGCCTCTTCGAGGATGTTTGGCTCTACCACTTCAGCTGACTCATGCAGACATTTTCGGAGATGTGAAACGTGAAAAACGTTGTGGACTCCAGCCAACTTCTCGGGTAGCTCTAATCTATAGGCCATTTTGCCAATCTTCTCGATGATAGGGAATGGCCCTACGAATCTTGGCGCTAGCTTCCCTGTGGTTCCAAAACGAACAACGTTCCTTAGCGGTGATACCTTGAGAAAAACTCTGTCTCCAACTTCAAATTCAAGGTCGGTCCTCCTCTTGTCGGCATAGGACTTTTGTCTGTCTTGGGCCGTCTTCATCCTTCTTCGTATTAAGTCTACTTTCTCTGAGGTCTCTCGGATCATGTCTGGTCCAAGTATGAGCTTATCCGTGGACTCCCACCAACAAGTGGGCGATCGGCACGGTCTTCCATATAAAGCTTCGAAGGGCGCCATTCCGATGGTTGCTTGATAGCTGTTGTTGTAGGCAAATTCCACCAAAGGAAGGTGGTCTTCCCATGTCCCTCCGAAGTCGAGGACGCATAGCCTTAAAAGGTCTTCCAAGACTCTGTTCACTCTCTCTGTTTGGCCGTCGGTCTGGGGATGATAGGCCGTGCTTAAGCATAACTGCGTTCCTACTGCTTCTTGCAGACTCCGCCAAAATTCGCTGGTGAAGATGGGGTCTCGGTCACTAACGATGCTAGATGGTATTCCATGGAGTCGAACGATTTCCTTAAGGTAAAGTGATGCTAGGGATGAGGCAGTTCTCTTACTTTTGACAGGTAAAAAGTGGGCGCTTTTAGTAAGCCTATCCACTATTACCCAAATGCTAGTGTTGCCTCTCCTAGACCTAGGCAGCCCATCGATGAAGTCCATTGAGATGCTATCCCACTTCCACTGCGGGACCTCCAGAGGATGTAGCAGTCCGCTAGGCTTTTTCTGTTCCGCCTTAACCTGTTGGCACACCATACACTTAGAAACGAATTCTGCCACGTCCTTTTTCATGCCATTCCAAAAGAAAGTCCTTTTTATGTCTTTGTACATTTTATCCCCGCCTGGGTGTATCGTCATCTTGGAGTGATGTGCTTCCTCGAGAACCTTCTTTACTAAGTCTTTCGTCTGTGGGACGCATAGTCTTCCGTCTCGCCTTAGCAAACCCTTATCGTCGATGGAGTATCTGTTGAGGTGACCTGAAGTCTCACCCCTAATTAGCCTATCAATCATTTCCACAAGCTGAGGGTCTTCGCGTTGTGCTGCCCCTACTGAATCCACTAAAGTTGGGCGCACTTCGAGAGATGCTAGCAAGCCCGGTACGAAATCGGAGGAGGGCCTAAAGTCGAAACTGGTTATAAACTCTAGGCTTTGTCTTTCAACAAACAACGGGCTTAGGGTCAATTTCTTTCGGCTCAACGCGTCTGCCACTACGTTGCCTTTGCCCGGAGTATAGGAGATTTCGAAATCGTACGAGGCAAGAAACTCCATCCATCTTTGTTGCCTCAAGTTAAGATCTTTCTGCGAGAAAAGATATTTCAACGATTTATGGTCAGTGTAAAGTTCGAACTTCTCACCTAGGAGATAGTGTCGCCAAGACTTGAGTGCAAAGACGATGGCGGCTAACTCAAGATCGTGGGTTGGGTAGTTCTTTTCGTGCACCTTCAATTGCCTCCCGCCATAAGCTACTACCCTTCCTTCTTGCATTAAGACGGCGCCTAGCCCTGTCCCACATGCATCCGTATAAACAGTGAACATTTTGCTCCTATCTGGCAGCGTCAAAACTGGGGCTGTTGTGAGAGCCCTTTTCAGTCGTTGGAAAGCAAATTCGCAATCCAAATCCCAACTGAACAGTAGATTCTTCTTAGTCAATTTCGTGAGCGGAGCTGAGATTTTCGCAAAATCCCTTATAAACTTTCGATAGAAACCCGCTAGTCCTAGAAAGCTTCGGACCTCAGTCGCATTCCTTGGTGTCTTCCAATCCTGTATCGCCACTACCTTAGCAGGGTCCACCGCTAACCCTTGTTTGGATACTATGTGCCCAAGGAACCTCACCTCTTCTCTCCAAAAGTGGCATTTGGAGAATTTGGCTTTTAGTTGATGGACTCGCAAAGTTTCCATGATTGCCCTTAAGTGTTGAGCATGTTCCTCTTCACTCTTTGAGAAGATAAGGATATCGTCCACGAAGACCACTACGAATTTGTTGAGGAAATCTCTAAATACCCTACTCATTAGGTCCACGAAGTAAGCAGGTGCATTTGTCAAGCCGAAAGGCATGACAAGCCATTCAAAGAAACCGTCTGGGGTTCTGAAAGCCGTTTTATCGATGCTATCTTCAGCCACCCTAAGCTGATGAAAACCGGTTGCTAAATCGAGTTGGGAGAAAACAGACGCTCCTACAAGCTGGTCAAATAAATCGTCAATTCTAGGGAGAGGGTGCCTATTCTTTTTCGTTAGCTTGTTGAGCTCCCTATAGTCAACACATAGACGGAGTGATCCATCCGCCTTTGTAGCGAACACCACTGGAGCGCCCCATTCTGAAATACTCCTCCTAATGAACCCCTTTTCTAGAAGCTCTTTAATCTGTTTACTGAGCTCTTTCCTTTCTCGTGGAGCCATATGTCTAACGGGCAACGCAACGGGCTTTGCATTATCTACAAGATATATGCGGAAGTCTATTTCCCGCTTCGGAGGTAAGCCCTTCACCTCTTCGAAGACATCCGGATATTCCCGGACCACTCTAACTGATTGCAAGTTTTCAACGGAGGCATCTAGCGATTCAAGATAACTAAGCATAACCGCATACGAGGGATTACAAGAAATTTCCAAAGTATTACCGAGCTGGGTTAGGAGCCTAACAACCCTTTTCTCACAATCAAGGATGGCCCCATTACTGGATAGCCAATCCATACCCAAAATCAAACCATACCCCGAAAAGCCCAAAACAAAGGCACTACATGGAAATTCAACACTTAGGATAGAAATTTTCAAATCCAAACAGATCATAGAAAAATGAGCTGGGCCCCCAACTGGGTTTGAAACAATTAAGGGGTCCTCTACCATACTAGTTTTTAGGTGCAGAGATTCTACTAAAGCAGACGAGATAAAGGAGTGTGATGCGCCCGAATCAAATAAAGTGCGAACGGGGTGATCATAAAGATAAACTACACTTTCTACAGAAGTATTTGTACCTCGCTGTTGCAATGGTGGCGCTTCTAGCACATGAACCTGTGCCCCTGGGGTGGATCCAGTGCCCTGCCCCTGTCCTCGTTTCCTTGGGCAGTCCTTAGCCCTATGGCCTGTCTGACCGCATGAAAAGCACCCACCATTCTCCTTAGCCTTCTTCTTCCTGCAGTCCTTTACTAAATGCCCCACTTTGCCACAGAAATTACACTTCCTCTTCTCTTTGTTGCCCTTTCCGCCCTTCTTGAAGTCTGTCTTCTTAGGCTGCAAACCCTCTTTCTTCCCATGAGAGCTTTCTGCCTTGGTCTCCTTCTTGCCCTTATCCTCTTCATTCAACAATGCCATTTGCACCAATCTTTCATACGTGGCTCCCATGGGTATATGGGTCATGGCCAAACTGTGTAATGGCTCATTCAACCCCTTAACGAAACGGAGAGCCTTCTTGTGCGGGGTGTTGACTAGGTCAAGCCCAAACCTAGCCAGCTCATCGAATTGATTCACATACTCTCTGACTGTCTTGTCCCCTTGCTTAAGAAATAAGAATTTTTCCAACTGCAAACTTCTTTCCGCATCTGAGAGAAATTTAGTCTCAAACCTTGCCCTAAAGTCCTCCCATGTCTCCACTGGTCTTTCAGCATTAGTGACTTCCCACCAGTAGGAAGCCTCGCCCTTCAATAGCCATACCGCCAGTTGTACTTTTTGTCTATCTTCTACCTCAAAGATGATGAATAGGTCCTCCGTTTCTTTCAGCCAATTCCTAGCTGCTACGAAGGACTCAGTTCCATGGAAATCCCTTCCTCCCATAGCTTTAAAATCTTTACATATCTTAGCAAAATTGTTTCCCCGAGGAGGAGGAGGAGGAAAAGGTGCCGCTGCAGCCGGATGATTTCCTTCAGCTGGGGGAGGAGGAACGGTAGGACCTGGCTGAGTGGCCCTTGCTTCTAAGAACCGTCTAAACCAACCAGGTATTGGTACCCCTTCTGGCAAGTTAAGTTCTTGGGACATGCTGAAACAAAAAGGATAGATTCAAAACGAAGGATAAGAGATAGTACCTATGGCTTTGGGGTGTGGACTTTGCCTTTTTAAAATAAAATAATATTTTTCTTTTAAAAATGCTTCTTTAAATTTCCTTTTTGAAAATAATTTTTCAAAACTTTTTATCTTATCTGGTAAACCTATGCTCTGATACCAAGTGAAACACCCCACCTCCGTTAGGGTCACTCTCAAAGGGAATGCCCTAATTTTGGTGGAGGTTTATAAGTACAAGTCACAGATATACAAGACAGATATAAGAACACATATTTGTAAACAGCGGAAGAACAACAAATTTTATTTCATAAAAGTCAAATACGTGTTACAACAACATCCTTTCCAAAAACATAACATAATACTTTCATAATCTGTCTTGAGTACATCATTTAAAGAAGCATAAATAAAACATAGATAAACTGCAAAGCCCTCGTAGTGATTGTCCAAAGCCATAGTTCAAAACAGGAAAGTCCAAGCAATACATTTCTCTTCTTCAAGCTGGATGTTGAGGTTGGTCAAGCTGCTGTGTTCCCTCCCTGAGGACCTGGGGGGGGGGGGGAACGGAAGAAAGAAGACGAAAGAAAAATAGAGTCAGACATAAAGCCTGAGTAAGTCTAGTACTACTTTGTCTATGAATAAAGAACTGGGTATGATAAGTATAAACAAGAAGTGGGCAAACACAATAAACTTGGTTACGTTGTCTAGGGTCGAATATACTATCGTACCCCATGTTAATCTCTGAACCCATATAAACTAGTTTCCAATTTGCACCCCATAATCAGGGTGATGTGATCCATTCAATGATGATCGGCTCCTACTCGCATAGTTCCATGTGTCTTACGGCCCCCGATGTCTGTAGTTACCTATGCTGGTCCCACCATGGGGTGTATCAAGTCCCATAGTGGCAACCCGACACAACCTTAGAGTGCACAGGTATGCTACTGGTGTCCAGTGCCTTATTTTTCTGCGCCGGAGTGCGTGCACGCCCGCACACTTTTAGAACCTACACTGCTACACCACCGCCGTCGCTTTGACCTCTTACAATCAGCCCAGTAATCGTGCCCCACCCTGCCTAGTTTCAGGGTTTCCTGATACACCTTTTAGGGTTACTGCTGAAAAGGGTCCCCCGTTACTAGGTTTTCTATCTCTAGCCAACATGCTAAGTTGGTTAAGTGTTTCTAACCTAACCCCCACCAGTCCGTTTAGTTTAGCATGTTCCATTTTGATTAAGTCTTTAGTCCACTTAATCCTAACAATCCTGACTCAGCCTTAATTGTCTTATTAAGGCCCTGACCTCTCACATTAGACATGTATTGTTGTGGCTGCCTGTTGCCGGTTGGTTCCGGGCAGTCTTACGCCACAACTCAGTCTAACCTCGGGTCCTTATTGGGCTCCATGTTTAACCTCCCACATTGGATAGGTATTGTTGTGACTACTGGACAGCCGGGCGGTTCCGGGCAGGTTTACATCACAACTCAATCCAACCTCGGGTTAAACACATCGTATTTTCTACATTTACATATCTTGTCATTCTTCTTTATTTATATGTAAATATTTGCGGCCCATTATTAAGTTAATGGTGTAAAGATTACACCCACCACGGGCCCAACCCATACTTGAATTTGGGCCCTTCTATTTATATTTTCATTCATTAATTAATTTTAACCCAACGTTATTTTCCCCCGTTTTACACGTCCGTTCATATATATTGGGCTTAGCCTTTTAAAGCCCAATTTAGCCATGCGAAAAGGGGAGGCTTATGGCGTATACACAAAGAGGGGAAGGTGAGCGCATGAACTTGCAATACGACGTTGGAAATACAGAATAGAAATTGGTGTACTTGCATAGTGGCAACATAGGTGACATGAATCAAAGCATGTGAACTTGCATAGGTTTAACTACAACATGAACCTATATTCTTATTTAGGCATAATGTCAAACATAAGCATGGCACAAATATTTCTAGCATAAATATGGCCTAATGTCAAACACAAGCATGGCATAAATATTTCTAGCATAAACATGGCATAAACATAAACAAGTCATGTTCATAAGGTTTCTACATGTTTACAAAGGGGATACTTTGTTACTAACACAAAAGCATAGTTCAACCCAATCATGGTTTAAGTCTAATCACATAATGATGGTATAAACATACTTATGTATAAAAATTCCTAATCATGGTGTTTGCTTTAAACTTGCAAAAAGGGGATTTTTGAGTCTAACCTAGCCATGTCTCACATATGTCATTTTAACAATATAGAACTAGCATGGATTTCAATTATGCCAAATATCATTCATAGCCTAGCCATATTCATAAGTTTGCAAAAGCATGACTTAATACATGATGCCTAATTCTCAACCAAACTTGTTTTAATTACATACAAATATACATCATGACGCCATAATAACAAAGCCTCAAACTTGCATAAATTTCAATCAACTACATACATGTAGCTTCAACATAGATTACATAATTTGCGCAATATTCCAAACGTATATTTGCATAGAACTACTGCATGTAGTTCTTTATAATGAATAACATAATTTTGCACAAACATGAATTACTTCCATTGCCACAATTCAAGCATACACATCAACACAGTTGTTTATTTATACCAAAGTAATACTCTACTTACAATGGTTGCGGCGAATTCTCTAATTAAGAGACACGATTCCTTTGTTGAATTGATTAGCTTTAGGTTGCTTGAATTGCTTTAGGCTTTAGAACTTTCTCCCTAATCCTCTCTGTAGTTGGCGGCTACTCTTTGTCGTTCCTCAGCAACATGGCGGCTATGTTCTTAATTTGAATGAATAGATTAGGGTTTAGTCTAGGGTTGTTTATATAGAGGTTAGGAATTGATTAGGACCATTGATGTTGCTAGGTTAGATCATAGCCATTCATTAGGAAGAGAGACCAATAAAAACCCGCCACCTAGCCCTAATGACAAAGCAGACCACAGAAATTCGACCACACACCGACCTGGCCAGCCAGGTTGACTGGGCTCGACCAGGTCGATACCCCTGTCGACAGGGCTGTCGACAGCCCTGTCGACATGGGTAGCCCAGGTCGACAGCCCAGTCGACCTGGGTGGCTAGGCGGGTGCTTTATCCGCCTGGCCCATTGGGCCCCATTTTAATTATTATTTTATTCTGTTTGAATTCAAAACTTCCGAAGGCCATATCTTCCTCATACGGACTCCGTTTTTCGAAAACTCGGACTCTATTTCGCGTATTTTTCCGAGACGAACGCAATGGCGTATCCCGTTTCCCTTAGTTCTTTGATTTGAATCTGATTATACTTTAATTCATGAATTTCACAGTTATAGAATTTTCGGGGTGTTACAGGACCCCAACGTGACGGAGGGAAACGCTACTGTAAATTAATTTAACATCTCTCCGAGCGGGGGCAATACTGAGCCCCGGATGGATACCACTCACCTGGACAGATCCCTTCCAATCGAAGGGGACATGGTTCGGTCCAACACTAACCAAGTGACTTTAGTTGCGTCTGAACCATGGCCTGAGGCTAGGATCCACCCTCACTCAACTCTCGGAGGTCGAACCGACCCCAGGGACTCGAGGCATGTTTCCACCCCATGCTAGTACTGGGATTCTCATCAATGTCCCTAATGCAGAATTTGATTCGTGGCAATAACTCCTTCGGGATGGGAGTCAGATTGCAAGCATTATCAAACGCTTCACCAGAGGCCCATCTTCTCAGTAAGATATGGATAACATCCATCATAGTCCATCCATACTTGAGATTAGGAATTCCCAAAACCCTCCAGAGTTCAAGCTTCTGGTCTTGGAGCGCAGGACCGACCCGACCATACATCTCCTGTGATACATGTGACACATGAAAGTGCTATCAACATCAACAAATTTCATTGTTGAATGCTTCCCTCTCTTCCTCACTGACATAGCTGGCATGTGGTTCTGACAGTTAATGTAACACTCCGTAAATCAGTTAATACTAATATTCACAAATGAAAGAATAATTAATTTCAAATATAAGAATATTGGGAAACGGGCTACGCCTTTGTGTTCGTCTCGGAAAAATACGCGAAATAGAGTCCGAAATTTTGTAAATCGGAGTTCGTACGACCGAGATATGGCCTCGAGAAGTTTCACGAAAAATTCAAATTTTAAAACAGATTTCAAAAACACAGAAATGGAGGCAGGCGGGAAAACTCCCGCCCAGACCAGGTCGTCCTGGGGGTCGACTTGGGAGTCGACCTGGGGGGGGGGGGGGGGCAGGTCGACACTAGAGTCGACCTAGGTGTCGACCTCCCTGGTCGAGCCCAGGTGACCTGGGTGCATCTGGTTGGGTTTTCGGGCTGTGTTTTGAAGGCTGGACGAAATCTAATGGCTCTAATCTATTCTAGGGTAAATCTAATGGCCTAAATGCATCTTAACATCTATAAATAAGTGGGTAGACTCTAACCCTAAATCACTTGAAAAATTGGAGAGCTACCGACATGCCGTTGCCATGGAGTTCAGCGTAGCCGTCACAAACTAAAGAAGAAGAAGGCCTAATCTACAAACTAAATCTACTCAAATCAAATCAAAAGCTCTCTCTCTTTCTATTTCTCTTATTTAGAATTGTGAGTATGATGAATCTCACAATATTATTATAAAATAATTTGATTTAGTTATGAATGGATCACAAGAAAGTGATATGAATTGTTATGTATTTGTAAATTATGTTGTGGATCTCTTGTTATGCTACTATGTTATCATATATATATATATGTTGTTATGTTGTAGTGATTATGTTGTAAATAATCCTATGCTATGTCATATGTGATTAATCATGCTATGCTATGTTATAAATCATGTTATGCCATGTTGTAAATCATGCTATGCTATGTTGTAAATCATATCATGCTATGTTGCAAATTATGATATGCTATGTTGTAAATCTTATATATGTTGTAGATCTCATATTATCACATATGTTGAAATACTTATGTTATATGATAATGATGTCATGTTAAGTTGTGTTGAATCATACAAGTTGTAAAATCATGATGTTATTATTTATGCGAATTGGATCATGTTTAAAGTTTATGTTTTTTTTATATAATAGATCTTGATTATGGGAATTTGCCTATTGAGTTAGGTGTACCCATATACATGAATCTACAAATTAATTGGATCTTGAATATGGGAATTTGCCTATTAAGTTAGGTGTACCCATATACATGAATCTATGATTAAATGAATTTTGATTTTTGGGAATTTGCCTATTGAGTTAGGTGTACCCATATAAAACCATATTGTTAATGATGTTGATTCACACATGTCCTATACAAGTTTATGAAATGTGATCAAAATCATATTATGTGAATTATGAATAAGTTGACACCCTTAGATCCATAACATGTATAACCTTATGCAAGTTGTAATTTTGGATGTATGCAAGTTTCACCCCTTGTTATGATTTATTTAGTCACATATATATGTTGTTGTTGTGAATATTTTCTTTTATGCTATGAGTTAGACTAATCGGGTCTAGCATACATTTTGCGAATAAACGTTCAAACGTGGGGTAGGGGTAATATTAGGGAAATTAATAAATTGGGGTGCAATTGATATGATTTTGCATGCTTTAAATGGATGTCCATAATTGAGTCAATTATGGACATTGCTAAAATTGGAATTAATTAATAATTCAAATAAGGAATTATTAAAATTGGGGAAAGTGGATTATTAAAAATAATCAATGCTTAGGACACGAGGTTGGACCCGTTTGTGACGTAAACCTGCCCGGACCCGCCCGACAAATCCAGTAGTCACAAATGTCGGCCCAATGTGAGAGGTCCTAGGCCCAAAATGAAGCATAACAGTTGTAAAGACACGAGGTTAGACTCTTTTATGGTATAAGACTGCCCGGACCCGCCCGACAAATCCAGCTGCCATAAATGTCAGTTTAATGTGAGAGGTCTTTATGAGGTTATGGCCTTAATGAATTAAGAAATACTTAACCAGATAATCATGTAAGGTGGGACATGGGGGTTAAGTAGGTGCCTTGGGTGGCATGAGGAATCTAGTGGTTGCCTTTAGAGGCATTTGAAATACAATTAGACTTAACCAAACACACATGTAACGAACATGAATAAGTGGGTTAAGTGGGATTGACTAAGGGGACAAGCTTAGGTGGAATGCTTGTGGGAAATAATGGGGGCCCATTTCAACCAGTATCCCAAAACGTATCTTTGTGGGCTCAACCCAATGTCGAGGACGGGACACGCATACTGGGTTTGACTATAAGAGGCCAAAACAGGGAGCGGTGGCAACGCAAGTCCAACGGGTTTCATATGCGTGTGTGGACCCGGGCTAGTAGGTAAGACGTTGCATCGTGTAGGTATAAGCCGTGCATCTCCGTTATATCGGGTTGCCACTTTAGGGGAATGATACACCCCACTGTGGGGCCAGCACGGGTATCTACGAGTAGGGAGCCGATCGAAAAATAGAAAGTGGGGTACACCTAGTGGAGATAGGGGCAGGCGGCACCTATGTAGTCAGCTAGGAGTATGTAAAGCCATTAAGAAAGTTTCTAAGTGAAGCTAAGTGGGATCAATCTTTAGGGTGACTGGTGTGGTGCAGTATAGTGTTTATCCTTTAGTATTTAGGAGCGCCTATAACGTTGCCTTTAGCGATTGTCTATGTACTTAATCTGCTCTTTCATAGACATTTCCTTGTTTTCCAGCTTATGCCTTAGTCCAGTTATTTTGATAATAGTATTGTAGAATTATCATACTCGCCAGACTTTATGTCTGACCCCCTCTTTTCCATCTTTTTCTCCCTTCAGGTCCTCAGGTTGGGCCAAGTTCTAGTGGAGTCTAATTGGATCGCTTATCTCTTGGAAAGCTTGGACTGCAGAAGTAAAGTCCAGCTTGTTATCTTTTTTTTAATGGCTATTTATTGTAATGGGTTTATGTATTTTGTTTTTGTGGAGACGGATGTTGTACTTTGTTATGATCTATGGTTTTATGATTTAACAGACATATTTAATTTCCGCTGCAATAAAATGAAGTTTTAGATTTCCAAGTGCTATTTATTATCTGTCTTGTTGTAATTTCTCTGTTCTATATTCACTTATGACCTCCATGGAAGTTAATGCATTCCCTTTGTGAGTGACATTAATGGACATGGGGTGTTACACGTGGTATCAGAGCATAAGGTTACCAGAACAGATAAAATTTTTAGAAAAATATTTTTCTAAAGTATTTTTTGGAAGAAGTGCTTTCAAAAACATGTTATTTAAAGAGAATTTTTATGAAAAACATAATCCCAAATTGCCATATCCTTATCTTTATCTTTCGAATTCTCCATTTTGAATCTTTCCTTTTTCGTTTCAGCATGGCTGAAGATCTTAATCTCCCAGAAGGTGTGACGGTTCCAGGGTGGTTCATGAGATATTTGGAGGCTAGGGCCACCACTGCAGGCCCAGCAGATGTTCCTCCACCCCCAGTTGCACCCGTTCCTCCTCCTCCTCCTCCTCCTCGTGTTGACACTTTTGCAAAGACGTGCAAGGAATTTAAGGCTATGGGAGGAAAAACTTTTCAAGGGACTGAGACGTTTGTGGAGGCCAGAGACTGGCTTAAGGAGACTGAGGAATTGTTGGATATCTTTGAAGTGGAAGATGGGAGGAAAGTCCGTTTAGCTGCTTGGTTAATGAAGGGAGAGGCCTCGTTTTGGTGGGAGGTCACTAACGGGGAACGTCCAGTTGATTCATGGGCGGATTTCAGACGAAGGTTTGAGGCAAAGTTTCTTTCAAGGGCAGAGGAGAATTTAAATATGGAAAAATTCCTGTCATTAAAGCAAGGGAGCTTATCAGTGAAGGAATATGTCAATAAATTTAATCAGTTAGCAAGGTTTGGCTTGGAGTTGGTGAACACGCCAGAGAAGAAAGCTTTGAGGTTCGTTAGAGGCTTGAATGAACCGTTGCAAGGGTTGGCTATGACCCACATCCCTATGGGAGCCACCTTTGAAAGGCTAGTAGAAATGGCACGTATGCATGAGGATAAGGCAGTTGAAAAGAAAGGGGATCAGAAGAAACCCCAACAGCAAAATAAGAAGGGTGGTAAAAACAATAATGGCAAAGGGAAGAAGAGATGCTTCAATTGTGGGACGCCTGGCCATCTCAGCAAAGATTGTAGAAAGAAAAAGAAGACTGGTTGTTTTCATTGTGGAGATGCGGGACATTTGGTGGAGGACTGCCCAAAGAAGGGGCAGAGGGCAGGGTCTACCTCGGGAGGACAGGTGCAGGCTCTTATGGCACCAGGGCAGGCAAGGGGACAAGTTCAGGCTATTGCGGCCCCACCGCTGCAAGAAATAGGTAGAACAATTTCTGTTGAAAGCTTAGTTTTTCTGTTTGATCATCCTGTCCGTACCTTATTCGATTCTGGCGCATCTCATTCGTTTATCTCTACATCATTAGTTGAATCACTGCACTTGAACACCAGTTTAGTAGAGGATCCCTTGGTTGTTTCAAATCCAATTGGGGGTTCGGCTCATTTGACCATGATATGTTTGGATTTGAAAATCTCTATACTTAGCGTTGAATTTAGATGTGATGCTTATGTATTGGGCTTCACGGGCTATGGGCTAATTTTAGGAATGGATTGGTTATCTAGAAATGGGGCCATTCTTGATTGTGAAAGGAGAGTAGTTAGGCTTGTGACTCGCCTTGGTAACACTCTCGACATCTTTTGTAATCCCATAGATTCCGTTATGCTAAGTTATCTTGAATCGCTTGATGCATCTGTAGAGAATCTGCGATCGGTAGAGGTGGTCCGGGAATATCCGGATGTGTTTGAGGAGGTGAAGGGCTTACCTCCAAAGCGGGAGATAGACTTTCGAATTTATCTTGTGGATAATGCTAAACCCGTATCTTTGCCAGTGCGCCACATGGCTCCTCGTGAAAGGAGGGAACTCAATAAGCAAGTGAAGGAGTTGCTTGAGAAGGGGTTCATAAGACGTAGTATATCGGAGTGGGGTGCTCCAGTAGTATTTGCCACAAAGGCGGATGGGTCCCTTAGACTTTGTGTGGACTATAGAGAACTAAACAAGCTTACTAAAAAGAACCGACACCCACTGCCGAGGATTGACGATCTCTTTGATCAGTTAGTTGGCGCCTCAGTGTTTTCGCAGTTGGACTTAGCCACTGGCTTTCATCAACTGAGAGTGGCTGAGGATAGTATAGATAAGACTGCTTTTAGGACTCTTGACGGATTCTATGAATGGCTAGTGATGCCCTTTGGTTTGACAAACGCCCCCGCATATTTTGTTGATTTGATGAGTAGGGTGTTTAGGGAGTACCTTAACAAATTCGTGGTAGTCTTTGTGGATGACATCTTAGTCTTTTCTAAGAATGAAGAAGAGCATGCCCTACATCTTAGGGAAGTGTTGGAAACCATTCGAGCGCATAACCTTAAGGCAAAATTTTCTAAGTGTCACTTCTGGAGGAAAGAAGTATGGTTCTTAGGGCACGTGGTTTCCAAAGAAGGGATAGCAGTGGATCCCGCAAAGGTGGTGGCCATCCAAGATTGGAAGGTCCCTAAAAATGCAACCGAAGTAAGAAGTTTCTTGGGGTTGGCTGGCTATTATAGGAAGTTTATCAAAGACTTCGCAAAAATATCAGCTTCATTAACACGGTTAACGAAGAAGAACCTGGTTTTTACGTGGGACGAAGATTGTGACGATGCGTTCCAACGTTTAAAGAGAGCCTTAACTTCAGCCCCAGTCTTAGTGCTGCCAGACGGGAATAAGCCGTTTACCGTCTATACTGATGCTTGTGGGACGGGACTTGGCGCGGTCCTCATGCAAGAGGGAAGAGTAATAGCCTATGGTGGAAGGCAGTTGAGGGTTCATGAAAAGAATTACCCTACGCATGACCTTGAGTTAGCCGCAATTGTTTTCGCGCTTAAGTCTTGGCGTCACTATCTTCTTGGTGAGAAATTCGAACTGTTCACTGACCACAAATCATTAAAATACTTATTCTCTCAAAAGGATTTGAATCTAAGGCAGCAACGGTGGATGGAATTCTTAGCCTCCTACGATTGTGAAATAGCATATACCCCGGGCAAGGGTAACGTGGTAGCAGACGCCTTAAGTAGGAAAAGGTTGTCCTTGAGTCCGTTGTTTGTTGAACGACGAAGCTTAGAATTCATCTCCATGTTTGACTTTATACCCTCCGTTGACCTAGTACCTGGTTTGTTAGCATCCTTGGAGGTTAGACCTACACTTCTAGGACGAGTTGGTGAGGCACAGCAAGACGACCCACAGTTGGTTGAGATAGTAGAAAAGCTCAAAGGAGGGGAGTCGTCTAGCCATCTTCGTAGGTATACCCTAGACGATAAGGGTTGGTTACGAAGGGATAATAGACTTTGTGTACCACAAGACGGAGACTTAAGGAAGGCCATTCTTGATGATGCTCATCGCTCAAAGATGACCATTCATCCCGGCGGAGACAAGATGTACAAAGATATAAAGCGGGTTTTCTTTTGGGCTGGTATGAAAAAGGATGTGGCCGAGTACGTCGCTAGATGCTTGGTGTGCCAACGAGTAAAAGCAGAACAAAAGAAACCCGGTGGGTTGCTTCACCCATTGGAAGTTCCACTATGGAAATGGGAAAGCGTCTCAATGGATTTTGTGGATGGATTACCAAGATCAAGGAAGGGTAATATGGGGATTTGGGTTATAGTAGATAGACTTACTAAGAGCGCCCATTTTATTCCCGTGAAAAGTAAGAGGACTGCTCCGTGGTTGGCTTCTGTATACATTAAAGAGATAGTTCGTTTGCACGGTATTCCTTCTAGTATAGTAAGCGACCGTGATCCCATCTTCACTAGCGAATTTTGGAAGAGTTTACAAGAGGCGGTAGGGACTCAGCTATGTTTGAGCACCGCATATCATCCTCAGACGGACGGCCAGACTGAGAGGGTGAATCGTATTCTAGAGGATCTTTTAAGGCTTTGTATCCTAGACTTTGGGGGTACATGGGAAGAGCACCTTCCGTTGGTAGAATTCACATATAATAATAGTTTTCAGTCTAGTATTGGCATGGCACCTTTCGAAGCTCTTTACGGAAGGCCTTGTCGTTCACCTACATGTTGGTGGGAATCTACCAATAGGATCTTACTTGGGCCCGATATGGTTAGGGAAACCTCGGAGAAGATTGATTTGATTCGAAGGAGGATGAAAGCAGCACAAGATAGGCAGAAATTGTATGCTGATAAGAGGAGGACAGATCTTGAGTTTGACATTGGGGACATGGTTTTTATCAAAGTGTCTCCGTTACGGAATGTTGTTCGCTTTGGGTCCGTTGGGAAATTAGCGCCAAGGTTTGTAGGGCTGTTTCCTATAAAAGATAGGATTGGGAAGATGGCGTATAAGGTGGAGTTGCCTGAGAAACTTAGTGGAGTACACGACGTATTCCATGTATCACATTTGAGGAAGTGTTTGCACAAGACCGCGGAGGTGGTAGAGCCGAGCTTACTTAAAGAGGTGGAAATAGAGCGTGATGCAACAATTAGACGAGCTCCTACATGCATTCTTGGGTCGGAGATCAAAAAGTTGAGGAATCGAGAGGTCAGACTAGTTAAAGTGCAATGGGGAGATGATGAGAGCAACGCTACTTGGGAGACAGAAGAGAAGATGCGTTCGTGGTACCCTTTTCTTTTTGAGGGTATGTCTTTTAATTTCTCCTTTATCGCTTAGCTTATCTTATCTTATCTTTAGTATGTCCTCTCATTAGTATCTTTGACCTTTAGTTAGGATAATCCTATGGTTGAAACATGTGTTTGAGACATGTTATGTATGATGGATGCAAAATGGATGCAAGTGTTTGCTAGTGGTTGCTCGTGGATGCATATATACACACACTTTAGGCACTAGATCGGCTCAGTCACTACATATTGCATATTGCATAAATGAACGTATTTAGTATAATGGATGTATAATGGTTGTACCATCATATAGATGCTGCATTCAGTTGAATGGATGTGCACGCATATAGAAGTAGTATGTAAGAAATTAGGATCTTTTGCATACATAATGGATGCATGGCACTATCATGAATTGCATCAAGGAGGTCAGCTGAATCAGTGGACCGTCTGATTTTGCATTAGATACAGACATATACACACACTATGCATTTAAACATAAAAGCATTAGAAGTCTATAAGGACAGTGGATGCCAGTGTTTGATGATTGAGTAGATGGTTGATTGGATGTTAGGTTAAACATTCTTCTTGACTTGAAGATTTCGGGGTCGAAATCCTTTAAGGAGGGGAGAATGTAACACCCCGTAAATCAGTTAATACTAATATTCACAAATGAAAGAATAATTAATTTCAAATATAAGAATATTGGGAAACGGGCTACGCCATTGTGTTCGTCTCGGAAAAATACGCGAAATAGAGTCCGAAATTTTGTAAATCGGAGTTCGTATGACCGAGATATGGCCTCGAGAAGTTTCACCAAAAATTCAAATTTTAAAACAGATTTCAAAAACACAAAAATGGAGGCAGGCGGGAAAACTCCCGCCCAGACCAGGTCGACCTGGGGGTCGACTTGGGAGTCGACCTGGGGGGGGGGGGGCAGGTCGTCACTAGAGTCGACCTGGGTGTCGACCTCCCTGGTCGAGCCCAGGTAACCTAGGTGCATCTGGTTGGGTTTTCGGGCTGTGTTTTGAAGGCTGGACGAAATCTAATGGCTCTAATCTATTCTAGGGTAAATCTAATGGCCTAATGCATCCTAACATCTATAAATAAGTGGGTAGACTCTAACCCTAAATCACTTGAAAAATTGGAGAGCTACTGACATGCCGTTGCCATGGAGTTCATCGTAGCCGTCACAAACTAAAGAAGAAGAAGGCCTAATCTACAAACTAAATCTACTCAAATCAAATCAAAAGCTCTCTCTCTTTCTATTTCTCTCCTTTAAAATTGTGAGTATGATGAATCTCACAATATTATTATAAAATAATTTGATTTAGTTATGAATGGATCACAAGAAAGTGATATGAATTGTTATGTATTTGTAAATTATGTTGTGGATCTCTTGTTATGCTACTATGTTATCATATATATGTTGTTATGTTGTAGTGATTATGTTGTAAATATTCCTATGCTATGTCATATGTGATTAATCATGCTATGCTATGTTATAAATCATGTTATGCCATGTTGTAAATCATGCTATGCTATGTTGTAAATCATATCATGCTATGTTGCAAATTATGATATGCTATGTTGTAAATCTTATATATGTTGTAGATCTCATATTATCACATACGTTGAAATACTTATGTTATATGATAATGATGTCATGTTAAGTTGTGTTGAATCATACAAGTTGTAAAATCATGATGTTATTATTTATGCGAATTGGATCATGTTTAAAGTTTATGTTTTTTTTATATAATAGATCTTGATTATGGGAATTTTCCTATTGAGTTAGGTGTACCCATATACATGAATCTACAAATTAATTGGATCTTGAATATGGGAATTTGCCTATTAAGTTAGGTGTACCCATATACATGAATCTATGATTAAATGAATTTTGATTTTTGGGAATTTGCCTATTGAGTTAGGTGTACCCATATAAAACCGTATTGTTAATGATGTTGATTCACACATGTCCTATACAAGTTTATGAAATGTGATCAAAATCATATTATGTGAATTATGAATAAGTTGACACCCTTAGATCCATGACATGTATAACCTTATGCAAGTTGTAATTTTGGATGTATGCAAGTTTCACCCCTTGTTATGATTTATTTAGTCACATATATATGTTGTTGTTGTGAATATTTTCTTTTATGCTATGAGTTAGACTAATCGGGTCTAGCATACATTTTGCGAATAAACGTTCAAACGTGGGGTAGGGGTAATATTAGGGAAATTAATAAATTGGGGTGCAATTGATATGATTTTGCATGCTTTAAATGGATGTCCATAATTGAGTCAATTATGGACATTGCTAAAATTGGAATTAATTAATAATTCAAATAAGGAATTATTAAAATTGGGGAAAGTGGATTATTAATAATAATCAATGCTTAGGACACGAGGTTGGACCCGTTTGTGACGTAAACCTGCCCGGACCCGCCCGGCAAATCCAGTAGTCACAAATGTCGGCCCAATGTGAGAGGTCCTAGGCCCAAACTGAAGCATAACAGTTGTAAAGACACGAGGTTAGACTCTTTTATGGTGTAAGACTGCCCGGACCCGCCCGGCAAATCCAGCTGCCATAAATGCCAGTCTAATGTGAGAGGTCTTTATGAGGTTATGGCCTTAATGAATTAAGAAATACTTAACCATATAATCATGTAAGGTGGGACATGGGGGTTAAGTAGGTGCCTTGGGTGGCATGAGGAATCTAGTGTTTGCCTTTAGAGGCATTTGAAATACAATTAGACTTAACCAAACACACATGTAACGAACATGAATAAGTGGGTTAAGTGGGATTGACTAAGGGGACAAGCTTAGGTGGAATGCTTGTGGGAAATAATGGGGGCCCATTTCAACCAGTATCCCAAAACGTATCTTTGTGGGCTCGACCCAAGTCGAGGATGGGACACGCATACTGGGTTTGACTATAAGAGGCCAAAACAGGGAGCGGTGGCAACGCAAGTCCAACGGGTTTCATATGCGTGTGTGGACCCGGGCTGGTAGGTAAGACGTTGTTGCATCGTGTAGGTATAAGCCGTGCATCTCCGTTATATCGGGTTGCCACTTTAGGGGAATGATACACCCCACTTTGGGGCCAGCACGGGTATCTACGAGTAGGGAGCCGATCGAAAAATAGAAAGTGGGGTACACCTAGTGGAGATAGGGGCAGGCGGCACCTATGTAGTCAGCTAGGAGTATGTAAAGCCATTAAGAAAGTTTCTAAGTGAAGCTAAGTGGGATCAATCTTTAGGGTGACTGGTGTGGTGCAGTATAGTGTTTATCCTTTAGTATTTAGGAGCGCCTATAACGTTGCCTTTAGCGATTGTCTATGTACTTAATCTGCTCTTTCATAGACATTTCCTTGTTTTCCAGCTTATGCCTTAGTCCAGTTATTTTGATAATAGTATTGTAGAATTATCATACTCGCCAGACTTTATGTCTGACCCCCTCTTTTCCATCTTTTTCTCCCTTCAGGTCCTCAGGTTGGGCCAAGTTCTAGTGGAGTCTAATTGGATCGCTTATCTCTTGGAAAGCTTGGACTGCAGAAGTAAAGTCCAGCTTGTTATCTTTCTTTTTAATGGCTATTTATTGTAATGGGATTATGTATTTTGTTTTTGTGGAGACGGATGTTGTACTTGGTTATGATCTATGGTTTTATGATGTAACAGACATATTTAATTTCCGCTGCAATAAAATGAAGTTTTATATTTCCAAGTGCTATTTATTATTTGTCTTGTTGTAATTTCTCTGTTCTATATTCACTTATGACCTCCATGGAAGTTAATGCATTCCCTTTGTGAGTGACATTAATGGACGTGGGGTGTTACAATTAACAACCAAGTCGATCAACAGTTGGAATATGTTGGTCACCCACTTCATCGAGCAATTTAGAGTTCACATCTCTCGACCAAAGAGCGTCATGTTCCTTACATCCATCAAGCAATGGTCCGATGAGACCCTACGCTCCTTCCTAGAAAGATTCAGTGCGGTCGTAGCATCAGTCGATCGACCTGAGTCATCGATGGTGCTTATGACCGCCATACCAGGTGTTCAGAACCGATCTGAATTCAGGATCTCTTTAACAGAAGACCCCCTCAAGGACATTGAAGATTTCTATGTCGAAGCCAATAGACTCCTCCGGCGAGAGAATGCTTGCATCGAGATGGAAAGCCTTGAGGTACTTGCTACCAAGGACGGAGGCCCATCTAAAACCAATGGCCAGAACAAAGGAAAAGGAAAAGCCTCGGAAAAGAATGATCGGAGTGTACGATCCTAGAGAGAAAACAAGTACGATCAGTACACCGAGCTCAACTCCTCCCTGCTAGACATATGTCTCGACGTACAAGGATCTCTACCTTTCCCTAAGCCTCTTAGAAGGGAGCCGACCCAAAAAGAACTCAAATCCGGGAAGCACTGCATGTATCATAACATTACATGGTAGGTCACAACACTAATGAATGCACACATTTGCGCGGTCTCATCGAGGACAAGGTTAGACGTGGAAAGCTACCCGAGCATGTTAAAAAAAATCTGTACTGGCTGCGCAGCAACAACCTTCTGCCCAAGCTCCTCAGGCCGATCCACGAGCTCCTCGAAATGTAAAGGACCCTGAGCCGAGCCTAACAATCGCGGAATCATCATTAACTGATCTGTTTTAAATCATCGTGGATATTTCTCATTTCTTAGGATATAAGAAATGTACTTTTATTATTTTTCCAATTATGTGGTTATGTTGAAGTACAAACGTACGGGGTTAGGATTTAATCCCTCGGCATGCTCTGGATTCAACTATCAACCTCTTAGGATTTGTTTTCATTTTTTGTAATAGCTCCTTAGTAACAATAAACTTTCTTTTTCGAACATGGATTATGCTTGATCAATTCAAATATCTTGTCAGAATTTGGCAGGACCCTCAATATAAGTCGAGCATGATTAAAACTCGCTCATCCGATGATGGTCAGTGCTAGCCACCATCTCTAATCCGAGCATTGTCAACGCCTGCCACCATCCCTACGCCACTTTGGTAAACCAGCATGGTTAATGCTCGCCAATCTCTCTAAGCAGAGCATGGTTAATGCTCGCCAACCCAAATATGGTAAAGGGTAGCCACCGTCTCTAAACCAAGCATGGTCAACCCCCGTCACCATATCTAAGCAACTCTTTTAAGCCAAGTATGGTTAATACTCGCCAAATCTTCTAAGTCGAGTATGGGTAATACTTGCCACTCTTTATTAAGCCGGGTATGGTTAATACTCACAAAAGCTTCTAAGCCGAGTATGGGTAATACTCGCCACTTTTTATTAAGCCGAGTATGGTTGATACTCGCCAACTTTACAAAACTGAGCATGGCTTATGCTCATCCGTCGAGTATGGTTAATACCAACGCTAATACTCTAACTGTCAGTATATGGCAAACTTCTCTCTCCCAGTATGAGTAGGATAATACTCGAACCAAACCTTGTAAGGATTTGACAAGTAAAAACTATTAACTTAAGAGTATGGTTTATGCTCCAACCCTCTGATCATTCCCTAGACATGGTTAATGTTCGACCTTAAAAACCCTGGTATAAAAGACTATACCGTCTTACCAAGCAAAATCGAGTATGGTTTATACTCGTCCTCCAGGTACGGTTTATACCCTTATTTATAAAACTGAGCATGGTTTATGCTCGTACTATAGTTCTTTGCAGGTATCATTGAATTGGCCGATCCCGATTCTTCTGCTTCTCCCAAGACCAATTTAAAACGGTTGACCTATTTTTTGGCATTCGCAAGTATCCGACCATAATACGATCAGCAATGGTTGTCGGTTTTCCGGCCTTAATACGATCCCAGCGGTCATCGGACTTATAGCCTGAATATAAACATTACTGGTCGTCGGTTTTCTGACCTTAATATGGTTCTGTGTCACCATGGTTTCCTGGATTTTTTCTATTCAACATTCTCTAGGAGATCCAGAACACAACTTCTTTCCTTAAGAAGATGTGTTCTTGGGGGCAAAGTGTTGACCGAATTTTTGGCAAAAAGCCATCCCAATCCAAAGTCAAAGCTTAATACAAGATATCGATACATTCCATACCTTTAGGGATGATTTTCACCTTAGGTTGACCGACCATGGGTCGAACCAAAGCTACGTCGCTGCAAGCAAAAGCTCACCCTCCCAAGTCGGCATTCTTCAAAAGACAAAAGGGAAGTCGACTAATCAAGTCATCAATTAATCGGTCAGGCTGTTCCTGAAAGATCGGATCGAGCTAGAATATCGAAGGTGAAGTATCCAGTAAAAATTATCTCCTACATTACCGGATCATCATAACCATCAGAACGAGTTATCCGCTATCAAACGAAGTTCTATTCCCAAGGCTGAAGCAACGGATAAGCTTTGACCAGCACTTCTTTTTATATGCCAAATATCAAATTCCACGTACGCTGCATATTTCGAGGAAGAACTATTCATGAGCAGTATATCGGGTCCCACCTCCTACAACTACTTAGCCGGATCGAGCTACACGTGTTAAGCCCAAAAAAGCTGTGTGTCACGCCGCATGCAAATCTGGTCTACTAGCTCGTTTATAAATACAACTACCTCCAGGAATGGACAGGCAATTGGAATCCACGAGAAAAACCTCTTACTTAGCTTACCAGAAGTAGCATGTTGTATGCTCTGGATTCAACACAAGGATTTTGTGTTTAAATTATCTCTTTCTCTACTTTCTTTCACTGAAAAATCAGTGTAACCTGTAATCGATAGTATAAACAAAGATTATAAGTGGACGTAGGCTTAGATCAAGCCGAACCACTCTAAAATATTGTGTCTCCCTTGTTTATTTACTTTTCCTCGCATATCTGTGATTATTTTCTTATGTATTTAACACACGTTGGGGGTTAATCGTCACTTGACCAACTTTTGATGTCAACACATATATTGGAGGATACTGAAGATCAAAATAGGTGTATGTTTTTTGTATGAATCGGTGAATTGGTATGACGTTACCATTTTTTTCAATCCAAAATAACGACCTTTATATAAAGACTATCATTCATTACAATCTGCTCTCTTTTTATCATCTATTTCATCTTTGTTCTTTTATTAAGCTTTCATTAAAAAGAATTTTAATATCTCGTACTATTTCTCTGAAATCACTAACAAACTCATCCCCATCAATGTGGATACACACGTCGATAATGGAATCGTTATATACCTGTATGCTCTTTTTACTTTCTATTTATTTTTATCTTGCATGCATTTGATTATGGATTATAGAATCAAATCTGATTATTTAACATGTTTCTTTTATCTTATTTATAGTCGATCATACATAGACTTATAGTTATGTTTATAATAAACTAGTAGTATAGTCAATTTTGTCTAACTACTAGAGCTGTTATATTTGCAGTTTTATAAAGCGCATGTAACTCCAGTAAACTTTACATTACAAAATCAGGCTTTAAAAATAGAATTTATGCAGAAAAATATTATTTAAACATGAACTAACATCATTGCATCTGTGATGGGACTCCAAACAACTTTCGTATTTGAAGTTTTGCGATTTGAGTTCAAACAAAACAATTACGAACAATAAACGAATTCGAAACGACAATATATAATTAATTAATAAAAATTAACAAAATTAGTTAGGGTCCGTAGGTCGATTATCTTATTGGAGCAATCGAACCCTACGACAAGTACAGTCGACCGCTTCATGTGTATGAGCTAGCTAGGTTTACCTCGGCCTGACAACCTCGATGTAATATATTTCAATCGTGCGACTATTGCCAATTCTGGTGCCTATAAGTTTAGGCTTAACCCTCTCTTCTCTTTTCATTTTTTTTTGAATTTTTTATTATCATTTCTTCTTCTTCACTTTCTTTTTAAATTATAAAAATAAGCTTCGTGGGTGAATGTGCGCGCGCGCGTGCACACACACACATATATTTATATATATAAACACACATACATACACATACGTACATACCAAATGGAGAAGAACAGAAATTAAATAGAAGAAAATGAAAAGATCAACACTATGTTTTAACGAGGTAAACTATATTTATTTATATTTCAATCTATATGTATATTCTCTCTCAATTTCAAATCTTCTCAGAATTAGAATGTACATACCATTTTATACGTATTTCTTAGATTTAAAAGGATGTAAAGTTGAATAAAAGATTTTACTTTAGATCTGGAGATTTGGAATGCTTTTAAAACGTGAGTGGAAATTTATGAATTGTTCATAGTATTTGAATCTACTTTATTGGCATACAAATTATTTTTATGCATAAATTAATTATTCTTATGAACTGTAGGCTCAAATTGGCGTAGAAAACCATTACCTACCTATTCCTGCGTTATATTTGGTTCGAAATATCGTTTACACCTTGATTAATCCTGAAAATTTTAGAATTTAAATGATGCATAGTTTTATTTCAGATCTATAATTGGTTATACAAATATTAACATGATTTGAATTATTTTTAGATTACACTGGATTAAGAATTTTCCGTAGTTTAGATGATGGAAAAATATTCGTTGAATTTTTTTTAGTTTTCAAATTCTCGGGTAAAAAGCGATGTTTGATTTACAAGGAATATACACAAATAAAAAGTAGATTCTTTATAGATTTATTCTTCATAATTTACACTGTCTATCCAAATAAAATGAAAATGATCATTCCTCGTAATTTCAAACAGAGCAAACCTTTCCTTTATATTTTAACTCTAATATTTTGGTTTTAAACTGATTTATGAAAATCATAACAGAAAATCTTTCTAAGAAATCTAATTTTAAGAAATAAAATATTCAAAGAGTATTTTAGTGAATAATAGTGACTGTAATATATTTGATATGATTAGTGCATATATGTGTTCATTGGGATATGATTTAAATATAGGTTAGATTGAGTAACCATTGGGAGAAATACAAAAGAAGTTATGAAAGACGCTAACTCCTATTAACGAGTAATAAATGAATTGAATTAGGAGTTGTTAATAATTAATATGGCATAAAAGGCTGTAACTCCACTTATTAGGTTGTAAATCTGGAATGAATTTAAGAGTTACCATTAATAGTAGCAAATGGATTTATGAGATTAAAAAATATGGAAGGTTAGATTTATAACTATGAAATAGTTAAAAAGGTTTTAATTAGACATTGTACATAGATGAATTAGGAAATATCCATTGGGATTATTAAGGAATAAATGATATTTATAAAATAAAATAAAAATGGGACTGATAGGTAATTATTTTTAGCAAAACCGATATGTTTTTAAAGTGATCCGTAACACTTTTTATTATAACAAACAATTAAACAAACAAACAGATACAAGAGTGTTGACGACCAAAGGTGGTCACAACACTTGTAATTTTCACGATAATGAAAATAAGTGTGCAGAGTAATGCATAGCGATTTAAATATGCAAGCGAAAACAGGAAATAACAACAGCACAGTATTTATCGTGGTTCGTCTTGTTAAAGCCTACGCCCACTCTGGAAGTTTAGCACATTTTTTATTAGTTTATTTTTATAAGTTACGATATGGAATCGGTATATCTCCGAGCGTACAAGAGTTATGTTGATCCCAAGTGCTAAAACGTTGAAGGAGGTCGTGTATACGGAGTTCCTAAGTCCAAAAATGGTGTTTTATGCCAAAACGATATCTTTTCATTTCATTAAATTTAAACGCTTGTTTCCTCGAATCAATAGTTTCAGGTCACAAATGCATAAAATTGATTGTGTTTGTTTTTTATATCTCGATCGGTATCCTATATATATTTCTTGGTTTGTGTATCAAAATATATTCAAACTAATATCTCATATAAAAGAAATAAAAAGAAATTATTATAAGAAAGTTAAGAGAAAAAAAATATATAAAAAGAAAACACATGTTCCTACAGGATAAAGTGAACAACACACATACCCCTATCTCTTCCTTTTCCTCTTCTTTCCCTTTTCCAAGCACGTTATTCTCACCTCCCTTCTCTTTTTTTCAGATGGCACTTTGAAAAAAAGAAAGGAAAAAAAATCCCAAAATCGCGAGATGTAAAAAAAAAAAACTATGGCCACTGCCCGACGTTCGCCTCTACATCCACTGCTTAAAGGTGCAGCACATCACTGTACCCCACCATTATCCCTCGCGCGATCGAATCCAACGAGAGATCCCCAAATCCATCAAGCCAAATCCTCCAAATCCCTAGGTTAATCGTAAGTTCCACTCTGAAACACACCCCTTAATGTTACACAAAATAGGATTTCGTTAAGGAATATGGAGCGTTGTAGGTATAAAAACAATGAAACATCGTAGAGACTAAAATTCCACAAGACATAAATAGATTAATTTACAACAAAAGAAGGAGACAATTTATATTAAAATGACAAAACCATTTTTATTTCAATTGAACCAAATTTCTAATGACGGTTATGGAAATAATAATTAAATTTCTAACATCCGCTTCCGCTTTCAAAACAGTATAACCTCTCATTATCATTTCTTCGAAAACCATAGTCACACACTTATTTCTTGTAATAAGTGTATTAAAAAAACCATACTATTTTCATTACTTAGAAATTCGTGCTATATAATTAACTAAATGGTATAAGTATAGTCACACTTCATATCTGGACCAAACAATGTCAAGTGATACATTATTTACTATAAAACCCAATGGTTATTACTTTCTAAAACTAATTGCAAAATAAAGTTACAATATTCCTTATAGCAATAATAATTTATTTTCAATATTACTACCATTTTAAACTAGTACCATCCCTTGGATAATAATGAAGTCGGCCAAGTTATGGTATTTTATTTAGCTCTCAGACCTTAACTCGACAACGTTCTTATCTTAAGATAGATAAATGGTGGTAACTCAAGAGTTGATATTAGTTATAATATCACACAATTATCATTATTATTCCATTTAAATATGGATTTTAAATATCATTCCTTGCATTTGAAAAATCTACCTCTAATTACCATCACCTTTACTTAGTTATATTATTAAGTAAACACTTATTAAACACAAACCCTTAGCTTTAACCCTCTTTAATACAATCATTTACAACTTGAATTTATTACAAAAACCCGTTTACCAAATCCATTAAGCATCTTTCCTTTGCATTTCAAAAATTTTATATCAATTACAATCATTTTACTTAATACAATTATTACATAAATACTTATTTAAAACCATCACATTAACTTTAAATCTCTTTTTTAAACCTTTTTTAAAAAACTTGGATTTTATCATAAAATCATTTTTTAAACTCTTTACTAGATTCAACTAAAGCCTTATCACAAACTTGATTACTTTCTTAATTGAATTCCAATAAAAGAATTACTTATATTATTATTAAAATAGTAATTATCTGCAACATTAACAAAACTAAAAGCGGTGAAATGACCCAAACTCTCCCTTACGGGAAAGCCCATATTGAGTTGAGAACACGACACATCAGACACAAACAATAGAACATTTCATTGCTATTACAACAATTACATCAGAGTACAAGAATATATCAGAGTATAAATAAATATTACAGCAGAAAATAACAGAGAATTACAATTTCTAAACAGCGGAAAATATAATACATGAATAAAATGTGCAGCGGAAAATATCTACAACCACAACTGAAAGAGATACACGGATACAAAGCTTTCCGAGTATAGCTCCAACTTAATCTAGGATCCTGTGAAAAGTAATATCTACGAAAACCAAAACTGCGAGCTGCCCGTGTGGAAAATATGGGCACCCAGAGTTTAGGTTAAAACAAGAAACTCCGAGTCAGTCATGGGACTGGTGTGAGAACTAAAACAGTTATTAGCTTTTTATTAAGATCTGGGTAAATCCCCGATGAATACCAATGCATAAAACAAACAACGCAATGCTAAACAGAAAAATGAAGTATTATAAGACTCAGGTCCCATCACACAATGAACGTAGTCGAGGATAGAGTTTTCCCTTATAATAGCCAAATATGCTTGATACGCGAAATTTCATCTTTTATTATTACTATAAGTGAAGAAATCAACTTCAAATAAAAATGTATCAATCATAGGCGGCGTAGGGGCCATTATATTGCGTCGCCATATATATATATATATATATATATATTTACAACTAAAACCATAAAATCACATATTAGAAATTGGATTTCCATCTATGAACCGAGGCAACGGATCTTCCTCACCGATTTCGAGACATTCTAGCAAATGCCTCAGGATCACACCTACAGGCAACCCTTGGATCTTCATGGCCTATCATCCATCGATGATTGGCAATACCATAAACTATATGTTAGTCGGTCCTATCGAACCTCCAAAATGGGTCAGTATGTTGACCACTCAAGGGCCACTAGGTACTCAAATCACCGAGCCTTTCAATCGGCCCAATGTCCGAGGTACCTCGCTTTCCATCAATAAAATTTTCCAATATCCATATAAGTAAACAGTGTGGGCTTCATACCATGACGTTACTCGTAGATAGAAACTAATATATGTCCATTTCCATGCAGTCACTATCCCGTTTCTGGTTCATACCGGGGTGTGAAGCTCGCGAATTAATGTTACACAAGGCTATGCTATTTAAAGTTGTGCTTTGATCATCAACCACAAAGCCTTGCTTTTCAACAAAAGCTTTGATCCATGCATCTCAGCATGCCACATTGTCAATTCGTACTGTACCACTGATTTCCACCAATATATAACCTCTAAGCTCGTACGTCTCAGAGGAGGGTGTTAAGCAAGAGAATAAATTCTCCGCCACCAAACAAATATATATTTAGTAGATATCAACGAATACAGTATAAAGGAATACAATGTCACACATACCATCTATTTGCAAGTCCATTCTGGGTCTGAATGAAACCGGAGGCACCTTATTTCTCGTCCTATATGTCCAATACAGGAGAGAGGCCCTCACATATCCGGTCGATCTCTAAGTACGTCTGGACGATCACCACTTATTACCTTGTCCTGGGTGTACATCCCAATCATGACATCAGTAATCATCCAAACGATGTGAAGAACTCTGGCCTTCAACCACCATCTTCATATCATCGACATTTAGTCGCCGTATCAGTTATTCAGAATGGATTAAACCCGATCTTTCCGAATAACTCGCGTATCTTAAAATCAAGTGCTATGAAAACACATCATACGCCTCATTCCAATTTAGAATATTCTTGTATTCCAATATTCACAACTTTAGGGAAAGGTTCCCATTATTTTTATCAAAGATAAATTCTTTTAAATTTTGTCTTTAATCTTCCTTTTGATATCGTTTTCAAAAGACTATATTTTATCCTTTAACAATTTTAAACCAAATTAAGGTTTATAAAACTAGTAGAGAATATCGCCTTACCGAAGTAATCATTTATTTTATCTTTCCAATCCCAACCTATTCATCCCATGGAGCAAAACTGGTAGTAATCCATACTAACACCCAGTGTGTTATCAGTAAAATTAATTACCATTTCACGTTCAAATCTAATTAAAGATTTAACTATCGCCTGGAGTAAAACTGGTGATACTCCATTCTTGATCATTTCATGAATTCGATAAATTTATTTATCCCATTTTTATTTCAATCTAATTAAAGATTTATTAAAACTCTTCTTAGTTCTAATATCAAAAATAATTACTCTACGATTATTCACTTTTTAGGAAAATTTATCATGTCATTTTAAAGAACCAATGTCATTTAAAACATAGTTCACAATAAACCCAATTCATCTTCCATTAACTATGGAATCTTCATGGAAAACAGATCAATATCTAATCGATATAAATTTTCGTATCAAATCAATACTATAAATGGAATAACGACAAAGCCTTTTAAATTTCATAAATAATAAAGGCCTTCCTTTACAGAATCTCATCTCGATTATTACCAAATCGAATTCCATTCAATTCCAATTTCTTTTCTTAAATTTGATTTTTTTTTTTTGGAAAATTTCCATTAAATCTTAATATAAAGATTTATAAATTCCAAATCATCTCTTCACTGTTAATTGGGTTAAAGAACAAATGTTATTTAAAACACCGCTCATGATAAACCCAAAATCCAATTTCCATTCAACTACAATTAAGTTAATTAATTGGTAAACTTCATTAATCTTAATTAAAAGATTTATCCTTTTCTCAACTGGGTTTAAGAACAGTGTTATTAAAGACACTATTCACGACAAACCCAAAATCCAATTTGATATTAAATACAAGGCTCTAAATAGAAATTATATCGGATTATATTCAATATTAAATTTTGAAACCAATAAATATTGTATTGGGAATAACGATATATATCTTCCAAATTCCTCAACTATATCGTATAATCACGCAATCCAATACTGAAATATTCCGAAGATTATTTCCATTCAAAACCATTCCAATTCATACGTTGGAAAAATTCTGGTTATTTCAAAACCCATTTACAAATCCAATTTATTTATTTGAAAATCATTTGGATTATTCTTCTAGTTAATAACTAGTTCATTTAGATAAAAATATCTTTTTATCTTTTCAAACTTGGAATTTTTCATCCAAAATATTTCCAAATAATTTATTATGATTTTACACATTTTTTCCATATTTTTAATAATTTTATTAAGGCCCTCAAAACTGGTTTCCAATATCAACTACCAAACTGCATCCATAACGACCTTTTCTGAAATTGATTCGGACATAATTCCAAGTCCAACCGTTAGATTTCAAATCTCTTATAATCATTGGAAAGCTCTTTTCGATAACCCAGCGGTTTTGGTTTTAGGAGAATCCGACGGTTAGATCTCCCGTTGTGCTAATTTGAAGTTAATGGTTGAAATTAGCGAATGGTCGTTATGCGACGCGTTTTATTCAGGCCATTATATGTATATATATGTATATGTATAATATCACTGATTTTCATTTAAAACGTATTTTATAAATCGTTTATAAATTCGTTTTAAAACGATTTCAACTCCATTTTTAATTTTAAATCAAAATTTAATATTTCATATCATTATAGTATAAAAATGATATTATTTTCAAAATATCTGATTTTGAAATCCATTTACCTTTCGTATTCTTTATAAAATGAATAAAATCGACCGATAAACTCGTTCGGGTTAAAATGGCGTTTCCTACTTAACTCGGTTTCACATTTCCATATTTTCGTGTCCATTCAAAATCGGACACCAAAATCACATTTTGATTCTTCGTTGAATATTATTTTAAAATATTTGTTATTTTAAAATATTCTTTATTTCTGAATCGGAATGTGACTCAATCAATTACCATATAATTTCAGTTATATGGATTTCATACATCGCATGTATCCAACAATAATGGTAAATAATCATTACACATTCAAACATCATTCAGAGTGCATTCTACAACTGGATAAGCATTAAAATAAATAAATAGTGCTCATCACAGTCTGTCAACCCATCGATTGACATATAACTAAATACTGGGATTATAGTATGTCAAATATCATCCCAATACCCGTGTGGGGTTTTCAAACAACAAACACTGATTATTATTTGTGCATTTGGGCGATGTGTAAAAATTATCGTCCCAATCAAGTTCTGTTAAATATGTGTACATAAATAAGTCTTTCGACTTGTAAACGGGTATTTATTCCAATTTTACTAATTTAAATTATAAACGGATATTTATAATTTTTATTTCAATTTCCACACTAATATTAACAATATTTTAAAATGTTAAACATTCCATGTGACGGCCCGCCCCACACCAACCGATATTTACTCCAAAAGTGCGTTGTACACATGTCCAGTTAGCACGGGACGGTCGTCAGAAGGAAAGGAAAGAAGGAAATGAACTAACAAGGAACCTGTAAAATGTCTCACAGCGCATGGAACAAAATATAATAACAACATACTTGACATAAAACAGGTGAGACAGTGCATAATCTGAAAACAAACTAATATAGCAGTGGAAAATCCAAGTACAGCTTATGATCCAAAGCCAACATTGTTACAACTTTTCAAACTGTCTCAAAAAGCAAAAGAAAGATAAAGGTGGTACGCTACTAATGCCCAAGTAGCGACCACCAACGACACAGGGAGAATATCTATATATCATACGTTGAAGCCTCCTGCTCGCCTCCGAATCAACTACTCGCGCATCACCAGCTAACCTATCTCTAGTCTGCTCGTGTGAGCACCCAGAGTAATAAGAAGAGACATAAAACTCTGGATCAGACAAAAATTCTGGTATGAGCGATAAACATCTAAACAGAACAATAACAGGTATACTAAACCATACCTGAACCTGGACCTGCAACCAAAGAGTTAGCACTACATACTGTACAACACTCTAAGGTGCCATTTCAAATGGTGTAAAGATAACGGGGGTGGGGGGTGCATGTCATAGTGATGGAAAACAATCAAGCATAGCAACCATCCTCACATCTCTCACTCACTGCGTAAAGCGTACGATATCCACCGCTTCGATCACCCAATATACTTTGCTATGATCACTTTGCCCCATGAAGTCCCAATGACTTCACTGCACTGATCCATAGTCACTAATCCTTTGCTATGTCCACTCTGCCCCATGGAGTCGCAATGACCCCACTGCACTGGCTCATAGCCTTACTAATCCTTTACTATGTCCACTCTGCCCCATGGAGTCACAATGACCCCACTGCACTGGCTCATAGTCTTACTACGCATCACTTTGCCCCTCGAGTCATAATGACTCTATTGCACTTATAACGTAGTCTTGCTACCATCACCTTGCCCCTCGAGTCATAGTGACTCTACTGCACTGATAAGTAGCCCATCATCCATTTTCAGTGGTGAATCGAAGTTATGAACGTCGACAACTCCTTTGCACACGTCCCGCAATAAAGTCCAACCATGAAGTGAAATCCTTGGTTCCCGACTGGATCCTGAGCTCTAACTTCCATTTGGACTACCTTTGCATCTCGGGTTATCGGCCATCACCGGATCGGTTCAGATCTCCCCCTAATCATCAGTTCGGTTCGGATCAGAGTGCTCCTCTTCACTGGATCGGATCGGCTCATCATCACCCTGGAAGATCGGGTCGGGGTCTCCAAGCTGCATCGCCGTCTATGGGTTCGGGTCGGAGTTGCTGGCGGATCGTGGACCATCTTCGGATCGTGCTTCGTGCTCCACGGTTCGGATCGTGCAAGCGGATCGAGTGCTCCAGTACGTGATGCGGCTCGGGTTCGAGCTCCTTCCACCATCAGGTCGTGGTCTCCGGTCCGGATCGTTGCAAATACCCATGAATCGGTTCGGGTCGGGTAAGGGGGGTCTGATCCGATCCCTTCCTGCATTTTTCCTACAGCTTTCCAGCGACTGTTTTTACGCCTCTCGACGGCGTTTTCCACCATTTCAACTATTCTAACCAATCACAAAGCATACCATACAATCATAGCAACATGTATAATCAACCACAAACACCAAAACAACAATATGATAGGTTAAAATGGATCAAACATAGCCAAAACCCCATATTTTACCTTAAGCATGTTTAGGTGAAACTAATGATATGATTAACAAAACTTAACCAAATTAACCCAAATTCATATCAGAGGTCTAAAACATCATTTAAGAATTTATAAATATTTTTCCAGAATTTTATCATGTTTAAATTCGCTGATTAACACTAATTACTCTTAATTAACCATAATTAGTGAGGAACTATGCAAATCACTCACTTTAGCCACAAATAAGACTTAGATCTGAAATAAATCTCCGATTTGGTGCGAATCCCAATGCTAAACAGCAGCTCTAATGTTGATTTGGTGAAGTTCTCCCTTGATTTGATGTTGCTAAGCTTAGTCCTTGATTAGAAGGTGATTTAGAGGTTGGAGGCCATTTTAGGGTTTCTAAGAGGTAAGTGGAGGCTAGAAAACTGAAATGGAATGAATCTCTGACTCTTTTCAGCCTCCCCATAACCCTAATCCCGAAATGGGTTATGGGCTCATTCACTAATCACCCTATTTGGCCCGGTTAAGCAGTTTTTCACCTTCCAAACCTTATTTAAGCCATATCTCCCAAACGGTGAGTCCGTTTGGCTATTATGACCACTCTACGGAAAGGTAAACCATCAAATGAATCTAATGAAAGTGGTTTCAGGTCAAAATTCCTTTCCAATCAAAAGTTATGGTCAAAACAAGATCAAATAGGGGCAAAACGGTCATTTAAAAATCGGCAAAAATCATGAATATAGGAAATGACTCCAATGGTTGTTTCCCAATGTTACATGACCATACGACCTCATATGGGAAAGAAATAAATATTCTACGATCCTCCGATGCGTAGAATGCGGGTTGTTACATTCTCCCCCCCTTAAGAAATTTCGTCCCCGAAATTTCCTAATCAAAACACACACAAGGGTCCCGCATGCCTATCAGTCATAAAACAACAATCAAACATGTAAAACAAGTCTATCCTAGCATGCGGAATAACTAAATCGCAAAGAAAATCTTACCAGACAAAGAGTTCTGGATACATCTTCCTAATGCTCTCCTCTGTCTCCCAAGTACAGTCATTCTCGTTCTCGCCCCACTGAACCTTGACTAGCTTCACCGCCTTCCTTTGAAGTTGCTTGGTATCGTGCTCAACAATACGAATCGGCTTGCGGTTCCCAACCGCCTCGGGTTCCACTTTGAAGTCCTCTAACTGATCAGGTGAAATAGTCATATCTGGGTCGTGTACGAACTTCCTTAGTTGGGAAACATGAAATACGCTGTGAACTCCCGCCATCTTCTCTAGTAAGTCAACTCTATACGCCAAATTCCCATCTTGTTCGAGAACTGGGAATGGGCCAACAAATCTTGGTGCCAACTTGCCTCTCCTGCCAAATCGTATCACGCTCTTCAACGGAGAAACCTTGACAAACACCAAGTCACCAACGGAGAATTTTAAATCTCTTCTCCTCTTATCAGCATAACTCTTCTGCCTATCTTGGGCAGCTTTCATTCGTTATTGAATGATCTTAATCTTATCTGAAGTTTCCCTCACCACATCTGGTCCAAGCATAAACTTCTCGCTAGTCTCTATCCAACATGATGGTGAGTTGAACGGTCTTCCGTACAAAGCTTCATATGGAGCCATACCGATACTGGATTGGTAGCTATTATTATATGCAAACTCTACTAGATGCAAATGGTCATCCCATGATCCACCAAAATCTAATATACAAGCTCTCAAGAGATCTTCCAATATACGATTCACCCTCTCCGTCTGACCGTCGGTCTGAGGATGATATGTGGTACTGAGATGTAATTCTGACCCTAGAGCCTCTTGTAAGCTCTTCCAAAACCCACTAGTGAACAACGGGTCTCGGTCACTCACAATGCTTTTAGGTACTCCATGAAATCTCACTACCCACTTCATATACAATTCTGCTAACTTAGCTGCCGTTCTGGTCGATTTGACTGGTATGAATCTTGCACCTTAGTCAGTCGATCCACAATTACCCAAATGCTATCATGTCCCGCTCTAGTCCTTGGTAAACCATCAATGAAATCCATCGAGACTTGCTCCCATTTCCATTCGGGAATTTCTAATGGTTGCAACAACCCACTAGGCTTCTTTTGCTCGGCTTTAACTAGCTGGCAATTCATGCATTTGGATATAAACTTCCCAACGTCACTTTTCATCCCTTCCCAGTAGTAAGTCTGCTTCATGTCTCGATACATCTTATCACCACCGGGATGTATAGTCAGTTTTGAGTGATGACATTCTCTAAGCACTTCATCTCTCAAACCATTCACGTTGGGTACAACTAGTCTTCCATTCTTTCTAAGCCATCCATCTCGATCAAGCCCATACAAATTCATCTCCTCACCGTCGATATTCATCTCTAACCTGGAGATGATTTCCAATAGATTAGGATCATCCCTCTGGCTGGAACCAATCCGCTCAATCAAAGTGGGTCTGATCGCCAAACTAGTTAGCATTTCTGGATCCAATTCACACTTTGGTCTGAAATCAAACCCTGCGATATACTCCAGTTGCTTCCATTCAAGAAACATAGCCCCTAAACTGGCATGTCCCCTACTCAAGGCATCGGCTACCGCATTACCTTTCCCAGGTGTATATGCGATATCAAAATCATATGAAGCTAAGAACTCTAACCGTCTCTGCTGACAGAGATTCAGATCCTTCTGGGAGAAGAGATACTTTAGCGATTTATGATCGGTAAACAACTCAAATCTCTCGCCCAAGAGATAATGTCTCCACATCTTCAATGCGAACACAATCGCTGCCAGTTCCAAATCATGGGTAGGATACTTTTTCTCATGCGGCTTTAATTGCCGACTAGCATAAGCTACAACCCTACCTCATTGCATCAATACAACACCTAGTTCGGTACCACAAGCATCCGTGTATACCGTCATCTCTTCATTCCCTTTAGGAATGACTAGCACTGGTGCACGTGTCAACTTTTCCTTTAGACTCTTGAATGAATTCTCACACACTCCGTCCCAGACGAAGGCCTGATTCTTCTTAGTCAACTGAGTCAACGATGCTGCTATCTTGGAGAAGTCCTGGATAAACTTACGATAATATCCAGCTAACCCCAAGAAACTTCTTACATCTATTGCATTCTTGGGCGTAGGCCAATCCTGTACCGTTGCCACCTTCGCAGGGTCCACGGCAATACCATTCTCTGAAACAACATGGCCCAAGAATCTCACCTCCCTTCTCCAGAAGCGACACTTAGAAAACTTCGCTTTCAATTGGTGTTTCCTCAACACCTCCATCACTATCCTCAAATGTCCCTTGTGTTCCTCCTCTATCCTCGAGTAAACAAGGATGTCGTCTATGAACACAAGAACAAACTTATTCAACTGATCTCTGAATACTCGATTCATAAGATCCACAAAGTAGGCTGGTGCATTGGTCAACCCAAATGGCATGACCAACCACTCATAGAATCCAGACGGTGTTCTAAATGTCGTTTTCGGAACACTCTCATCCGCTACTCGGAGCTGATGAAATCTTGTCGCGAGGTCCAATTGGGAGAACACTCTTGCTCCTTCCAGTTGATCAAACAAATCATCTATCCGCGGTAGAGGATACTTATTCTTCCTCATCACCTTATTCAACTCGCGATAGTCTACACACAAACGAAGGGAACCATCTGCCTTTGTGGCAAACACAACTGGTGCTCCCCACTCGGAGACACTTCTTCTAATAAACCCCTTCTTCAAAAGATCGCTTACTTGCACCCCGAGCTCTCGCTGCTCCCTTGGTTCAATACGACGAAGTGGCATCACTATAGGTCTGGCATCTTTCACTAAATCAATACAGAACTCAATCTCTCGGTGTGGTGGAAGTCCGGTCACCTCTTCGAAGATGTCCGAATACTGGCCAACCACGGGCACATCTGACAACTCATCATGCGGAATGTCGAGGGAATTTATAAAACTAGCCATTACCCCATCACTAGGTAGACTACCAAACACTACCCTCCTCTCATCATCCGCCCTAACTGTCACCAAAAAGCCCTCACAGTCCACCACCACCCCGTATCTTTGGAGCCAATCGACCCCCAATATAATGCCATACCCAGTAAAGCCCAAAACAAAGAAATCAAAAACAAACATGCATCCATGACTCGATAAGACCAAATTTCGGCAAATCATACTAAGGTTAGTCGAACCACCAATCGGGTTCGTCACAACCAACGGTCTATCGACTATCTCGGGTTCCAGTCCCAACCTATCCACCAGGTCACTATATATGAAGGAACGGGAAGCCCCAGTATCAAACAAAACTCGAAATGGTACATCATAAATAGAAAGCATACCTTGAATGACGACATTCATTCCTTTCTCCACCGCAGTTGGGGCATTCGACGAAGAAGGAACAGCATCGATAACATATGCTTTCACAATCTGCTTCTCCTTAAGAGGTTGTGGGCACTTATCCTTATGATGTCCCACTTGGCCACAGTTGTAGCACTTCCTATCCGCTGGCTTGGCCCGACATTCTTTAGCATAATGGCCCTTCTTACCACAGCTGAAGCACTCAACATCTTTCTTGTTCTTTTTCTGGCCATCCTTAGTTTGGTTCTGCTTTCTCTTGTTCTGAGAGTTGTTCTTACCTCCACCGCTCGCTTGCGGTTTTGGCCCTTCTGCAGATGCAACCTCAGTCTTTGATTTAGGGTAAAGACTCTCTGATCTCAAAGCTTTACCCACAATCGATTCAAAAGTCTCATCGATGTGGTTGATAAGCCTTTCCCCTAAGTATCCATCCAACCCAGTAATGAACTTCTCATTCTTCTTCTCAGGAGTATCGATAAGAGATAGTCCATACTTTGACAAAGTGTCGAATTCAGCAATATAGTCAGAGACTGCCCTACCATTCTGCTTGAGTTCCAAGAATATCTTAAACAACACTGACTTCTGGGCAGCTGGAATGAACTTCTCGCTAAAGCGAGCCTTGAACTGATCCCAAGTAACCTGATCTTCTGGAGTAGCTGTTCTAATGGCATTACACCAATTCATCGCTCGCCCTTGCAACTGACGAGACGCTAGCCTTCTCTTCATCGCATCCTTGATACCTAAGTCGTCGAAGATATGGTCACAGCTATCCAACCAATCCTGAACATTCGTAGCCGACTCCGTTCCGTGGAACGGCTTCCCACCAAGGTTAGTATAATCCTTGCACAACTTGGCGAAATCGACCCTAGGCACCTGCACTACGGGACCACCACCATTTCCAGGATTTGGAACTTCCCCTTGAACATCCCTAAGCATCTCCCTCATGAAGTTAGTGAACATCGTCCTCATGTCAGGAGCATTCCCATTATTGGTCCCTCTACCAGCACCTCTTGCGTATCGGCTCATCGTTCAATCTGTAAAGGGGAAACGATTAACGACCCCATAGTGGTGCTAGTGCAGTACGACTTCATTCTTATACTACTAATAGTATATATATAGCTTTTGAAAACCAAAGTAATCACAACTACGCGATCTCATATACGTACTATCTCTCCTTAGGTTAACTACGCAACCTAGAGCTCTGATACCAAATGTGACGGCCCGCCCCGCACCAACCGACATTTACTCCAAAAGTGCGCTGTACACATGTCCATTTAGCATGGGACGGTTGTCAGAAGGAAAGGAAAGAAGGAAATGAACTAACAAGGAACCTGTAAAATGTCTCACAGCGCATGCAACAAAATATAATAACAACATACTTGATATAAAACAGGTGAGACAGTGCATAAGATGAAAACAAACTAATATAGCAGCGGAAAATCCAAGTACATCTTATGATCCAAAGCCAACATTATTACAACTTTTCAAACTGTCTCAAAAAGCAAAAGAAAGATAAGGGGGGTACGCTACTAATGCCCAAGTAGCGACCACCAACGACACAGGGAGAATATCTATATATCATACGTGGAAGCCTCCTGCTCGCCTCCGAATCAGCTACTCGCGCATCACCAGCTAACCTGTCTCTAGTCTGCTCGTGTGAGCACCCAGAGTAATAAGAAGAGACATAAAACTCTGGGTCAGACAAAAATTCTGGTATGAGCGATAAGCATCTAAATAGAACAATAACAGGTATACTAAACCATACCTGAACCTGGACCTGCAACCAAAGAGTTAGCACTACATACTGTTCAACACTCTAAGGTGCCATTTCAAATGGTGTAAAGATAACGGGGGTTGGGGGGGTGCATGTCATAGTGATGGCAAACAATCAAGCATAGCAACCATCCTCACATCTCTCACTCAGTGCGTAAAGCGTACAATATCCACCGCTTTGATCACCCAATATACTTTGCTATGATCACTTTGCCCCATGAAGTCCCAATGACTTCACTGCACTGATCCATAGCCGCTAATCCTTTGCTATGTCCACTCTACCCCATGGAGTCGCAGTGACCCCACTGCACTGGCTCATAGCCTTACCAATCCTTGACTATGTCCACTCTGCCCCATGGAGTCATAATGACCCCACTGCACGGGCTCATAGTCTTACTACGCATCACTTTGCCCCTCGAGTCATAATGACTCTACTGCACTGATAACGTAGTCTTGCTACCATCACCTTGCCCCTCGAGTCATAGTGACTCTACTGCACTGATAAGTAGCCCATCATCCATTTTCAGTGGTGAATCGAAGTTATGAACGTCGACAACTCCTTAGCACACGTCCCGCAGCAAAGTCCAACCATGAAGTGAACTCATTAGTTCCCGACTGGATCCTGAGCTCTAACTTCCATTTGGACTACCTTTGCATCTCGGGTTATGGGCCATCACCGGATCGGTTCGGATCTCCCCCTAATCTTCAGTTCGGTTCGGATCGGAGTGCTCCTCTTCACTGGATCGGATCGGGTCGTCATCACCCTGGCAGATCGGGTCGGGGTCTCCAAGCTCCATCGCCATCCATGGGTTCGGGTCGGAGTTGCTGGCGGATCGTGGACCATCTTCGGATCGTGCTCCATGCTCCACGGTTCGGATCGTGCAAGCGGATCGAGTGCTCCAGTACGTGACATGGCTCGGGTTCGAGCTCCTTCCACCATCAGGTCGTGGTCTCCGGTCCGGATCGTTGCAAATACCAACGAATCGGTTCGGGTCGGGTAAGGGGGGTCAGATCTGATCCCTTCCTGCATTTTTCCTGCGGCTTTCCAGCGACTGTTTTTACGCCTCTCGACGGCGTTTTCGACCATTTCAACTATTCTAATCAATCACAAAGCATACCATACAGTCATAGCAACATGTATAAGCAACCACAAACACCAAAACAACAATATGATAGGTTAAAATGGATCAAACATAGCCAAAACCCCATATTTTACCTTAAGCATGTTTAGGTGAAACTAATGATATGATTAGCAAAACTTAACCGAATTAACCCAAATTCATATCAGAGGTCTAAAACATCATTTAAGAATTTATAAATATTTTTCCAGAATTTTATCATGTTTAAATTCGTTGATTAACACTAATTACTCTTAATTAACCATAATTAGTGAGGAATTATGCAAATCACTCACCTTAGCCACAAATAAGACTTAGATCTGAAATAAATCTCCGATTTGGTGCGAATCCCAATGCTAAACAGCAGCTCTAATGTTGATTTGGTGAAGTTCTCCCTTGATTTGATGTTGCTAAGCTTAATCCTTGATTAGAAGGTGATTTGGAGGTGATTTAGAGGTTGGAGGCCATTTTTAGGGTTTCTAAGAGGTAAGTGGAGGCTAGAAAATTGAAATGGAATGAATCTCTGACTCTTTTCAGCCTCCCCATAACTCTAATCCCGAAATGGGTTATGGGCCCATTCACTAATCACCCTATTTGGCCCGGTTAAGCAGTTTTTCACCTTCCGAACCTTATTTCAGCCATATCTCCCAAATGGTGAGCCCGTTTGGCTATTATGACCACTCTACAGAAAGGTAAACCATCAAACGAATCTAATGGAAGTGGTTTCTGGTCAAAATACCTTTCCAGTCAAAAGTTATGGTCAAAAAAAGATCAGTTAGGGGCAAAACGGTCATTTAAAAATCGACAAAAATCATGAACATAGGAAATGACTCTAATGGTTGTTTCCCAAAGGTACATGACCATACGACCTCATATGGGAAAGAAATAAATATTTTCCGATCCTCCGATGCGTAGAATGCGGGTTGTTACATTCCAACAGCACAAACAAAACACAATACAGTCAATTAAATCGTCCATGGTCTGTGGATGAGGGAAGTAAGCTAACAGGCACCGTATACAATTTATAATAATTAAACTGATAAAAATCTACACTGGAAATTCTAAATATTTTTATACATGAATACAATAACATGATAAATAATTTTGAGTGAGAAGGAGTTCTCACTTTGGTTTCCACGCTATCACGATCCCAGCGGTTCCTGTTTCATGGGATTCTGACATCATATGAGGAAGATGTGTCCATTTATATGTTAATTACATTATTATGGTAATTAATAATTTAATTAATTCAAATTAGTACCTTTCTTCCCCCTTAAACATACAGCAACACGTCGAACCCAATTCCAAATTCTAAGGTTCGAACTAGCGCAAAATCCAAGAAACTGGAGGCCGATCTGTTGTAGCTACGAGGTGCGCCCCCTCAACGCCTAGCACCGCCCTCAGTTTGATGAAACTCAGTCCCCTCATCTTGCCTAGTGCGACTACCGGTGGTTTGAGCCATGATTTTGAGCAACTCGCGTAACCATAGCATACGAAACCCATATAGATTGAAAGCTGTTGCAAGTCTCTATTGTTTTTGTTTTATAATCCTGAATTAATTCTGCATGGATGTTGCGAAATTTTTGAAGGAAATTGGGAGCATTTTGGTCGTCAAATTTGATGGAGGCTGCGGCTTGCTGAAGTGGTTAGGGTTAGTGGAGAATTCATATATATATATATGTATATGTATATGTATATATATGTACACTATTTAATATTATTTAATTCATTGTTTTTTGTTTAACACCACGAACTCCAAATGAATCCCAATGACTATCGTCCCTAGCTAAATACCCCCATTTCGGACCTATCGGAATATGTTTCGTAAGCCAATTCTATCATTTCGATCAGTTTTCTCCAAAATTAAAATATAAATCAATGTATATTGAATCTGAACACACATTTTAATTTACCGGGGACGCATACTGACTCCAAAAATTATAGAAATATTAATCTTGCTATGTTTTGATGAAACGATCCTAACAAAACTAATTTCATCGAATTTGGTGGCTGTTTGAAAAATGGCCTTTTTCTGGTTGATTAAATTTAAACTAAATTGACAAAACACGTTTAAATTTTCCACGCTCACATATTGATTCCAAAAATAATGAAATTTGAAATCTAACGATTATTTTATATTCCGGATCCAACAAAAGTTGTTTCGTCGAAAACGGAGGTCGTCTGCAAAATGACTATTTTTAAGGGCTATATATTAATAAAAATATTTATAAATTTCATAGCGACTATATAAAATTTTAAATAGGACATAACTTTCAATTTATAAAGTGAAATCTAAGTTTCTTACATTCGTTAGAAATATATAGTTAAATAGATTCCATGTGCCAGACTACTATACTGGACTTCTTCTGATAGGCCTTTGTTTCTTGTTTTACTGAAATCCGATTTATTTTGAATTCTGTACATTCATTTGAAATTAATAATCGAATTTTCAAACTACTGCGCCACTTCAGGCTCGTTTTATAATTAAAATAAATTTTTAGTCGTTATTATTAAAATAAATCATTTTAAATTCTCAAAACCCATTAAAATAGCTAAAATAAAAAATTTAAATTGGTTCAGAAATTCTGAGTTGTTACTATCTCCCCCACTTAAAATTTTTTCGTCCTCGAAAAAGAATGAAGCTGAAAGTTGTTTAACTAACCAACTCAACTTTCATTCTGACTTGAGTTCTTCAACTTTTCAGTTTCTAAGAACTTTCTAATTTCTCAAAAATTTGGCCAACATCCTAAATTTTCGAAAAACTTCGCCATAACCTCCTTTGTCCGGGTTGATCGGTAAAACCAAAACTTGCCTCACAAGTCCCTCATTAATCAATAAGAAAAAGAAAAGGGCAAGCGGCTTGCCAACCGGCTCATAAAATCATCAAACCCAATGAATTTAGTAAACATGTACCTATTTGTTGGGCATACAATTTTATTCCTCTTCTTAGCTTCCATGCTATGACATAATATATATATATATATATATATATATATGTACATGTCTATGTATGCAATTCCTATCAATTTTCAATTTAGTTCAATATTTTATTTGATTTGGGTTAATTTATCATTTATTCACAAATTGGTTAAATTAATTATCATTCCAAATTTTTTTAATTAGTTAAACTAATAATCACACATCACAACCAGCAATCAATTTGGTTAATTTTTTTTTCAAACATATAACTTATATGTGTATATATATATATATATATATTCATAAATCATATTTTCAATGCTAAATCACAAATAATAAATTCTAACTATGTTTTGGTTCTCACACCAGTCAATTGGAAATATATAGATATCCACCTTCGAAACTCGAACATAAATACTGATGATGGGGCCCCATCATCAGAATCATCTTCGGTCGACAAGAGTGTGATTCTATATCTACCCAGTATACTTGAGACTTCAAATACACATGGATCGGACATATATTAAAAATCTCTTTATACCCATAGTCCAAAATATTTTTAAAATAAAATACTCAAATACGTATAATAAGGTATAATTTTCAAAACTAAATTTGTTTTTAGAAATAGCACTCTTCAACTCATTCTAGGATTCTATTGATCCCATCTCTAATGAGTTATTCTTATAGGGCATTACTAATCTTACCTCTGATGAATTCTTTCGTTTGGTTCTAATGTGTCATGTTCTCGAGTTCTGTAAACCAAAGCTCTGATACCAAACTGAAACGATCCAAACTCTCCCTTATGGGAAGCACAGATTGAGTTGAGAACACGACGCATCAGACACAAACAGTAGAATATTTCATTGCTATTATAACAATTACATCAGAGTACGAGAATATATCAGAGTATAAATAAATATTGCAGCAGAAAATATCAGAGATGTACAATTTCTAAATAGCGTAAAATATAATACATGAATAAAATGTGCAGTGCAAAATATCTACAACCATAACTGGAAGAGAAACACGGATACAAAGCTTTCCGAATATAGCTCCAGCTGTAATCCAGGATCATGTGAAAAGTAATATCTGTGAAAACAAAAACTACTAGACGCCCGTGTGGAAAATATGGGCACTAAGAGTTTAGGTTAAAACAATAAATTCTGAGTCAATCATGGGACTAGTGTGAGAATTAAAAGAGTTGTTAGCTTTTTATTTAGAGTTAGGTAAATCACGGGACCACGCCGTATAACACGAAATGGGTTTACCCCCGTGAATACCAGTGCATAATACAAACAGCGCAATGCTAAAAAGAAAAATGAAGCTATTATAAGACTCAGGTCCCATCACAAAATGAACGTAGTCAAGGATAGAGTTTTCCCTTATAATAGCCAAATATGCTTGATACGCGAAATTTCATCTTTTATTGTTACTATAAGTGAAGAAATCAACTTCAAATATAAATGTATCAATCATAGGCTGTGTTGGTACCATTATATTACATCGCCATATATATATATATATATATATATATATATATATATATATATATATACACACACACACACACAACTAAAACCGTAAAATCGCGTATTGGAAATTGGATTTCCATCTATGAACTGAGGCAAGGGATCTTCCTCACCGATTTCGAGACATTCTGGCAAATGCCTCAGGATCACACCTACGGGTAACCCTTGGATCTTCATGGTCGGTCATCCGTCGATGATAGGCAATACCGTAAACTATATGTCAGCCGGTCATATCGAACCTTCAAAATGGGTCAGTATGTCGACCACTCAAGAGCCACTAGGGACTCAAATCACTGAGCCTTTCAATCGGCCTAATGTCTGAGGTACCTTGCTTTCCATCAATAAAGTTTTCCAACATCCACATAAGTAAACAGTCTGGGCTTCATACCATGACGTTACACAACTAACGTATGTCCATTTCCATGCAGTCACTATCCCGTTTCTGGTTCATACCGGGGTGTAAAGCCCGCGAATTAATGCTACACAAAGCTGTGCTTTGATCATCAACCACAAAGCCTTGCTTTTCAACAAAACTATGATCCATGCATCTCAGCACACTGTCAATCCATACCGTACCACTGATTTCCACCAATATAAAACTTCTAAGCTCGTACGTCTCAGAGAAGGGCGTTAAACAAGAGAATAAATTCTCCGCCACCAAACAGATATATATTTAGCAGAGGTCATTGTAATAAAGTGTAAACGAATACAATGTCACACATACCATCCATTTGCAAGTTCGTTCTAGGTCTGAACGAAACTGGAGGCACCTTATTCCTTGTCTCATATGTCCAATACAAGAGAGGGGGGCCCTCGCATATCCGGTCGATCTCCAAGTACGTCTGGACGATCACCACTTATTAACTAGTCTTGGGTGTACATCCCAATCAAGACATCAGTAATCATCCAAACGATGTGAAGATCTCCGGTATTCAACTATCATCTTCATATAATCGACATTTAGTTGTCGTATCAATTATTCGGAATGGGCTAAACCCGGTCTTTCCGAATAACTCGCGTATCTTAAAATCAAGTGCTATAAAAAAACACATTATACGTCTCATTCCAATTCCGAATATTCTTTTATTCCAATATTCACATCTTTTGGGAAAGGTTCCCATTAATTTTATCAAAAACAAATTCGTTTAAATTTTCTCTTTAATCTTCCTTTTGATATCATTTTCAAAAGATTTTATTTTATCCTTTAACAATTCTAAACCAAATTATTTATAAAACTAGTCTGGATTATCGCCTTACCGAAGTAATCATTTATTTTATCTTTCCAGTCCCAATCTATTCATTCCATGGAGCAAAACTAGTAGTACTCCATATTTTTCATTATACTGTGTTATCGGTAAAATTAATTACCATTTCGCGTTCAAATCTAATTAAAAATTTTGACTATCGTCTGGAATGAAACTGGTGATACTTCATTCTCGATCATTTCATGAATTCGATAAATTTAATTATCGCATTCTCATTTCAATCTAATTTAAGATTTATTAAAACTCTTCTTTGTTTTAATATCAAAAACCATTACTCTATGGTTATTCACTTTTTAGAAAAATTAATCCTGTCATTAACTGGGTTAAAGAACCAATGTCATTTAAAACACAATTCATAATAAACCCAATTCATCTTCCATTAACTATGGAATCTTCACGGAAAACCGATCAATGGCTAATCGATATAAATTTCCGTTTCAAATCAATACTATAAATGGAATAACGGCAAGGCCTTTTAAATTCCATAAATAATAAAGGCCTTCCTTTACAGAAGCTCACCTCGATTATTACCAAATCGAATTCCATTCAATTCCAATTTCTTTTATTAAATTGGAAAACTATTCTTTGGAAAATTTCGATTAAATCTTAATAAAAAGATTTATAAATTTCAAATCATCTCTACGCTGTTAATTGGGTTAATGAACAAATGTTATTTAAAACACCGTTCACGATAAACCCAAAATCCAATTTCCATTCAATTTCAATTAAATTAATTAATTGGTAAACTTCATTAATCTTATTTAAAAGATTTATCCTTTTCTTAACTGGGTTTAAAAACAGTGTTATTAAAGACACCGTTCACAAAAAACCCAAAATCCAATTTGATATTAAATACAAGGCTCTAAATAAAAATTATATCGACTTATATTCAATACCAAATTCTGAAACCAACAAATATCGTATTGGGAATAACGATATATATATCTTCTAAATTCCTCAACAATATCCATATAATCACGGAATCCAATACCGAAATATTCCGAAGATTATTTCCATTTAAAACCATTCCAATTCATACATTGGAAAAATTCTGGTTATTTCAAAACACATTTACAAACCTAATTTATTTATTTTAAAACCATTTGGATTATTCTTCTAGTTAATAATTAGTTCATTTAGATAAAAATATCTTTTCATCTTTTCAAACTTGGAATTTTTCATCCAAAATATTTCCAAATCATTTATTATGATTTTACATAATTTTTCCATATTTTTAATAATTTTATTAAGGCCCTTACAGTCAGTTTCCAATATCGACCACCGAACTGCATTCATAGCGACCTTTTCTGAAATTGATTTGGACATAATTCCAAATCCAACCGTTAGATTTCAAATCTATTATAATCATTGGAAAGCTCTTTTCGATAAGAACCCAACGGTTCTGGTTTTAGGAGAATCCGACGGTCGAATCTCTCGTTATGTCAATTTAAAGTTAATGGTTGAAATTCGTGGACGGTCGCTACGCGTTCTGTTCAGGCCATTATATATATATATCATCGATTTCCAATTAAAACGTATTTTATAAATCATTTATAAATTCGTTTTAAAACGATTTCAACTTCATTTTCATTTTTAAATCAAAATTGAATATTCCATATCATTATAATACAAAGATGATATTATTTTCAAAATATATTATTTTGAAATCCATTTCCCTTTCCTATTCTTTATAAAATGAATAAAATCGACCGATAGACCCGCTCGGTTTAAAATGGCGTTTACTACTTAACTCGGCTTCTCATTTCCATATTTTCGTGTCCATCCAAAATCAGACACCAAAATCACATTTTGATTCTTCGCTGAATGTTATTTTAAAATATTTGTTATTTTAAAATATTCTTTATTTCTGAATCGGAATGTGACTCAATCAATTACCATATAATTTCAGTCATATGGATTTCATACATCGCATGTATTCAATAATAATGATAAATAATCATTACGCATTCAAACATCATCCAGACTGCATTCTACAACTGTATAAGCATTAAAACAAATAAATAATGCTTATCACAGTCTGTCAACCCATCGATTGACATACAACTAAATATTGGGATTAGTGTATGTCAAATATCATCCCAATACCCATATGGGGTTTTCAAACAACATATACTGATTATTATTTGTGCATTTGGGCGATGTGTAAATTTATCATCCCAATCAAGATCAGTTAAATAGGTGTACATAAACAAGTTGTCCGACTTGTAAATGGATATTTATCCCAATTTTGCTAATTTAAATTATAAATGGATATTTATAATTTTAATTTCAATTTCCACAAGAATGTTAACAATATTTTAGTATGTTAAACATTCCAACATCACAAAAAAAACACAATATAGTCAATTAAATCGTACATGGTCTGTGGACGAGGGAGGTGAGCTTACAGGCACCTTATACAATTTATAACAATTAAACTGATAAAAATCTACACTGGCAATTCTATATATTTTTATACATGAATACAATAACATGATAAAATAATTTTCAGTGAGAAGGAGTTCTCACTTTGCTTTCCACTCCGTTAGTCTTTATTTTTGATTTTAGTTTTGTTCGGATTTAAATTTGCCTCCAATTCTAATTTGCTCCAAATAGCTCCTAGCCACTTCTAGAATGTAGTACAAGGTGTCACGATCCCAACGGTTCCTGTTTCTTAGGATTCCGACATTGTATGAGGAAGATGTGTCCATTTATATGTTAATTACATTATTATGGTAATTAATTCAAATTAGTATCGTTCTTCCCTCTTAAACACTACAGCAACACGTTGAACCCAAATTCAAATTCTAGGGTTCGAATTTGCCAAAAATCCAAGACACTGGAGGCCAATCCCTTGCAGCTACGAGGGGCGCCACCTCAATGCCTAGCACCTCCCCCGGTTTGATGAAACTCGGTCCCCTCATCTTACCTAGAATCGCATGCGACTACCGGTGGTTTGAGCCATGATTTCGAGCAACTCGCGTAACCATAGCACATGAAACCCATATAGATTGAAAGTTGTTGCAAGTCTCTATGATTTTTGATTTATAATCATGAATTAATTATGCATGGATGTTGCGAAATTTTAAAAGGAATTTAGGAGCATTTCAGTCATCGAATTTGATGGAGGCGGTGGCTTGCTGAAGTGGTTAGGGTTAGTGGAGAATATATATATATATATATATGTATATATACACACACACACACACACTATTTAATATTATTTAATTCAATAAATATTTGTTTAACACCACGAACTCCAAATGAATCCCAACGACTATCGCCCCTAGCTAAATACCCCCATTCCTGAAATACCCCGCCTTCATTAAGGTCACTCACAAAGGGAATGCCTTAACTCCGGTGGAGCATTATAGGTAAAAGATATAGATAATTAATAAGACAGACATATAAACAGCGAAAAAACTAAATTTATTTCATAAATACGTGGTTCAGTTAAAACATTACAACAACTGTTTCAAACCAACTTCCAAATTATTACAAAAAAAATCTCTGTCTTGAATTAAAACATAAAGAAGAATTAAAACAATAGTAAGGTAGCATAAATCCCCAATAAGAGAGTATCCAAAGCCACAGCCCAAGGAAAAAGATTCCAAGCAATACATCTATTTTCTTTAAGCTGGAAATGATCTGATCTAAGTTGAAGTATTCCCTCCCTGCGGACCTGGAAGGGGGGGGGGAGCGAACGGAAGAAAAGAAGATGAAAGAAAATGGGTCAGACATGAGTACGGTAAGTCCAGTGACAACTTAGCATGTAAACAAGAAAAGGGTTATGACATGAATAAACTGAATATATGACATCACACAAGAAATAAGGTAATAAGGCTGAATATACTATCGCACCCATTTTACCTTTCTGCACCACCAAGCTAGTGTCCCAACTAGTAATCTATAAAAAATGATCATATTGTATTGTGATCCCAATCCCCGCAATTTTGGTAGCTCTTAGGTGTACATCTATCGTGAGGATTCCACCTCAATCTGCCAAATTGCCATGAACATGTTAGATGTACCCTTACTACTCTATCGATCGGCTCCTTACTCGTATTAATTTTTCCTTGTGTCTGTGTCAATCGACCCTCTCTTGCGTGTAGATGCCCTGTGCTGGTCCCACCATAAGGTGTATCAATCCTTATGATAGCAAACTGACACGATTCAAGATGCACAGTGTATAACTACTGGTACCCAGTGCCTGCTTTTTCCCACTCCGAAGTACGTGCATGCCCGTAAACCATCGAAACCTACACAGACGTACCCCATGCCGCTGTTTTGACGCTTATAATCAGCCCAGTAATTTTGCCTCACCCTGCCTAGTTCAGGATACCATGATACATCTATGTGGGGTTACTACTGAAATGGGTCCCCGTTACTAGGGTTTCCAACTGGTTAAGTTTGTGGGCCAATATTTACTAATATTACCCACTAATTCGATATGTACTTAACCCTCTCACTGATTCAAGCATGTTTATGTAATGGTTAAGTTTGTGGGCCTATATTTACTAATATTACCCACCAACCTGATATGTACTTAACCCTCCTACTGATTCAAGCATGTTTATTTAATGGTTAAGTTTGTGGGACTATATTTACTAATATTACCCACCAACTATGTAATTAACCCTCTCGCACATTATGCCATATTGGTTAAGTGTTGTCCATTCATGTTAACTTAACCAACCCATTCATCATGTCATGTTGGTTAAGTGTTTCTTATTAACTTAACCCTCCTCACTTATCATGTTGGATTGGTTAAGCGTTTCCTATTAACTTAACCCGTTCGTCCATCAAGTTGTATTGGTCAAGTGTTTCTAAGATTTTCCCAACGTTACCCCCGTCATACGTTCACAAAATTCACATAGAATGTTTGGATCATAACTTAGCCTAACTTATATACAAAAAGGGGAAAGAAGGGAGCATGTACCATTCACACAACATAAAATAATAAGGAACTAACTAAACATGTGTCATGTAAATGTGGCATAAAATAATGAAATCGCATTTTTGGATCCAACTAACATGAGTCTTTAAGCATATGAAATTACCCAAATCCAACTAGGCATGTAAATGTATATTTTTGTTTTGGGTCCAATGAACATAAACCTTAAACATATAGAATTTCACAAGTTCGACTAGACATGTGAATGTGAAATTTTAATTTGGATTCAATAATTATGTATCTTAAACATATGGAATTACCCAAGTTTAACAAGGCATGTAAATATGCACTTTTATTTTGGATCCAACAAACATGAATCTTAAGCATATGGTTTTACACAAATTTAACAAGATATGTAAATATGAACTTTAATCTTGGATCCAAATTTCATAGATCTAAATGTAAATCTAAACATAATACATGTCTTGGCCTAATAATTTGCATGTAACATAACATGAATGAATCACCAATTTTACATGATTGGTTTACATCAACATAATAACCACATAGCCTAACAGCTTGCATGTAACATAACATGAATGAATCACCAATTTTAACATGATTCGTTTACATCAACATAATAACCACATAGCAACTTGCATGTAACATAATATGAATGAATCACCAATTTTTACATGATTGGCTTACATCAACATAATAACCACATAGCCTAACAACTTGCATTTAACATAACATGAATGAATCACCAATTGTTTTCATGATTGGTTTACATCAACGTAATAAACACATAGCCTAACAACTTGCATGTAACATAACATGAATAAATCACCAAAATTTACATAACACATGATTGGTTTAACACCAACATTATAACCACAATAATCTCATAAGCATATACGATAGAATCGTTACAAGAATAGGCATGAATTAGCATCATCATTATCTTACAACTAGGAATAACGCTAGTTTTCATTTTATTACAAATCATAACTTTTAATCATTCATATCTAAATAATAACTGGACTTACAAAGAAAAGAAAGTCTTGTTTTCTGGGATCTGTTTTCTAAAATTGGAAAGCAATCCCTTGAAGAAGACTATCAATTCTCTAAGTTAGCATTGATTCGTAGCTTTAATCTTGTTTTCAAGTTGAAGAAGGAATGGTGGCTAAAATAGAATGATCATTGACGGCATGGTGGCTTCTTGGAATGAATTTGTGTGATTTAGGGTTTGAGGATCAAGGTTGCTTTTATAGAAGTTTAATCTTATGTGAGCCGTTAAATCCTTTTAGGAGCAATCACAACCATCCAGACTAAATAGAGTTATCCAGAATTGCCACCTAAGCCCTAGTGACTCAGCAACAGGTCAGAAAGGACTCAGCAACTAGTCAGAATCGTCTCAGATTTGGATCTGGGTGAGGGGGTTGGTCGACCCCCAGATCGACCTCTTGGTCGACCTAGCCTGGGGTAGGTCGACCCCCAGGTCGACCTGGCTTGGTATAGGTCGACATCTAGGTCGTCCTGTCTGGGTTATTTTACTATTTAATTTTCTGAATTTCTCTTGAATCTTCCGAAGGCCATAACTCCTTCATACATAGTCCGATTTATGAAAACTTGGACTCTATTCCAAGCAGAATTCCGAGACGAACGCAACAGCGTAACCCGTTTCCATTAATTCTCATTTTAAAAAATAAGTATTCTTTAATTCGTTCTTTTAATATTCTCAGAAAATACGGGGTGTTACATTCTCCCCTCCTTAAAGGATTTTGTCCCCGAAGTCTCTAAGTTAAGAAGAATGCATATCCTAACATCCAACATCCATCTACTCAACCATTCAATCACAGGCATCCATTGTCCTTAAAAAGATTTCTAATGCTTTCATGATCATATGCATAGTGTGTGTACATGTCCTTATCTAATGGAAAATCAGGCGGTCTACTGATTCAGTTGACCTCCTCAATGCGAATTATGTCAGTGCCATGAGTCCATCATGTATGCAATTATTCCTAATCGTACTTTATAACTTCTACATGAGTGCACAATCATTCATGCAAGTGCAATATCCATATGATAACACATCAAGTTTCAGTTCATATATATGAAAATTCACTCATGCATATGCAATATGAAAGTGACTGAGCCGATCTAGTGCCTAATGTGTGTATATGCATCCATGAGCAACCGCTAGCAACCACCAATCATAACATGTTTCAAACACATGTTTACATCCATTGGCTTCTACCTAAGGATTGAAGATATGACCTGGAGGATATACCTAGAAAGATAGAAACGAACATGCATAGAATTCCTACAAAAAGAGATTAAGGATACACCCTCAAGAAAAAGGGTATGATGCGCGTGTCTTATCTTCAGTCTCCCATGTCGCATCTTCTTGAGCTTCACTCCACTGTACCTTAACTAATTTAACTTCACAGTTGTGAAGCTTCTTGTCCTCCATTTCCAGAACTCACTAGTAAAGATAGGACCTCAATGACTTACTATGCTAGAGGGTATCCAATGTCGTCGAACTATCTTTCCAAGATAAACAGGTGTGAGCCATGATACCAAGTGTATATACTAAGATGATTAGAGTTCTCTCCTCTTCTTATCTTATCCATCATGTCACAAATCTGAGGGTCTAAAGCTAAAGGTTGCTATGTACTTTTTACCTCTCTTAAGGTCAATCTTACTTTAGGGCGCCTGCCACAACCATTTATTTCTCACACAAACCATCCTAGTCGAACTCGACGTCCCTCAAGTACAAGCCCCAAAGACCTAAACCAATATCAGACAAGCACCCAAGGAATACCTCCTCCGAATTTGGACGATTTATGTGAGATGATACTAGTAAAACAACCAAACAATTGAGCACTTAACCGACTCTGGCTATCCTCGCCAATCTTGCTCCAAAACTATCGTTGATCGCATAACTGGCTTTGCATTGTCAACTAGGTATATGCAGAAGTCTATCTCGAGTTTTAAGGGGAAAATCCCTAACCTAATCAAAAATGTCTGCGTACTCATGGATTACTCTAACGGATCGCAAATCGTCGATAGATGCATCAAGTGATTCTAGGTAGCTAAGCCTAACTGATCCCCTCAGGATCGCACGAAATCTCGAGGGTATTCCCGAGGCAAGTAAAAAGTCTAACTACCCTCGTTTCATAATTACTAGCTAACCAATCCATGCCTAGAATCAACCCATAGCCCATGAAATCAAAAACATAAGCATTACACTTAAACTCAATCCTTAATGTAGATATTCTCAAATCCTTACAAACCAAAGATAAATGAGCCGAACCACCAACCGGATTTGAGAAAATAATGGGATCTTCTATTATACTAGTACTAAGGTGCAGAGACTCAATTACAGAAGCAGATATGAGCGAATGTGAAGCGCTGAAATCAAAAAGAGTACTAACAGGATGATCAAAAAGAAAAAAAAACTAAACCTTACTATCTTTCTCTCAGGTACGCTGGCGGTGAAAGCATGCACTTGCCTTCCTGATCCTGTTCTTTGTCCTTATCCTTGTCCTTTGGGAAATCCTTGATAAGATGCCCTGCCGCACCATGCTGAAAACAATCACTTGTATTTTACTTCCTATAATTAAATGACCCTCTATACCGCAGAAAAGATACATCCTCTTGTTACGGGATCTATTATTTCCTCCGCCCTTCTTATATTCTAATCCCTTATTTGTGATTCTTCCCCTTTTGCCTCCTTCTCTTTACCTCCTTTGTGAACCATGTTGACAAGCCTTTCGAACGTTGCCTCCATCGCACAAGAAACACTACAAAGCTTGGAAGAGAATTAGCCGTAGGTGAAACTATTACGACTATGGATGGAGGTTGGGCACTTATGCGCCCTTTGACAGGTGTCGTAGTCTCATCGAGCCTACGGAACCATGCCGCAATGCGGTCACCTCCCAGAAAGCTAGGAGCCCCGGAGACTCAGGAAAGAAGGAAACAAGGATTCAAATAGAGGATATAAAGATTGTGCTTATGGATTTGGGGAATATGCCTTTAAAACAAAACTTTTCTTTTGAAAACGCTTCTTTAAACTTCTTTTTGAAAATTAGTTTCCAAAAATTTTATCTGATCTAGCAATCATCAGCTCTGATACCAAGTGAAATACCCTGCCTTCGTTAAGGTCACTCACAAAGGAAATGCCATAACTCCGGTGGAGCATTATAGGTAAAAGATACAGATAATTAATAAGATAGATAAGATAGACATATAAATAGAGAAAAACTAAATTTATTTCATAAATACGTGGTTCTATTAAAACATTACAACAACTGTTTCAAACTAACTTCCAAATTATTACAACAAAATCTCTGTCTTGGATTAAAACATAAAGAAGCATTAAAACAACAGTAAGGTAGCATAAATCCCCAATAAGAGAGTATCCAAAGCCGTAGCCCAAGGAATAAGATTCCAAGCAATACATCTAGTTTCTTCAAGCTGGAAAAGATCTGATCTAAGCTAAAGTATTCCCTCCCTGCGGACCTGGGAGGGGGGAAACGGAAGAAAAGAAGACGAAAGAAAATGGGTCAGACATGAGTCTGGTAAGTCCAGTGACTATTTCGCAAGTAAACAAGAAAAGGGTTATGACATGAATAAACTGAATCTAGGACATCACCCCAGAAATATGATAATAAGGCTAAATATGCTATCGCACCCATTTTACTTCTCTGCACCACCTAGCTAGTGTCCCAACTAATAATCTAGATAAAATGATCATATTGTAATGTGATCCCAATCCCCGCAATTTTGGTAGCCTTCAGGTGTACATCTATCGTGAGGATTCCACCTCAATCTGCCTAATTGCCATGAACATGTTAGATGAGCCCTTACTACTCTATCGATTGGCTCCTTATTCGTATAATTTTTCCTTGTGTCTGTGTCAATCGGCCCTCTCTTGCGTGTAGATACCCTATGCTGGTCCTACCATAAGGTGTATCAATCCTTATGATAGGAACTCGACACGATTCAAGATGCACAGTGTTTAACCACTGGAACCCAGTGCCTGCTTTTTCCCACTCCGGAGTACGTGCACGCCCGTAAACTGTCGGAACCTACACTGACGTACCCCATGACGCTGTTTTGACCGCTTATAATCAGCCCAGTAATCGTGCTCCACCCTGCCTAGTTCAGGGTACCATGATACATCTATGTGGATTACTGCTGAAATGGGTCCCCGTTACTAGGGTTTCCTACTGGTGAAGTTTGTGGGCCTATATTTACTAATATCACCCACCAATTCGATATGTACTTAACCCTCCCACTTATTCAAGTACGTTTATTTAATGGTTAAGTTTGTTGGCCTATATTTACTAATATTACCCACCTACCCGATATGTACTTAACCCTCCTACTGATTCAAGCATGTTTATTTAATGGTTAAGTTTGTGGGCCTATATTTACTAATATTACCCACCAACCTGATATGTACTTAACCCTTCCGCACATTATGCCATATTGGTTGTCCACTCATGTTAACTTAACCCACCCATTCATCATGTCATGTTGGTTAAGTGTTTCTTATTAACTTAACCCTCCTCACTTATCATGTTGGATTGATTAAATGTTTCCTATTAACTTAACCCTTTTCGTCCATCAAGTTGTATTAGTCTAGTGCTTCTAAGATTTTCCCAACGTTACCCCCGTCGTACGTTCGCAAAATTCACACAGAATGTTAGGCTCGTAACTTAGCATAACTTATATATAAAAAGGGGAAAGAAGGGAGCATGTACCATTCACACAACATAAAATAATAAGGAACTAACTAAACATGTGTCATGCAAATGTGGCATAAAATAATGAACTCGCATTTTTGGATCCAGCTAACATGAGTCTTTAAGCATATGAAATTACCCAAATCCAACTAGGCATGTAAATGTATATTTTTGTTTTGCGTCCAATGAACATAAACCTTAAACATATAGAATTTCACAAGTTCGACTAGAATTGTCAATGTGAACTTTTAATTTGGATCCAATAATTATGAATCTTAAACATATGGAATTACACAAGTTTAACAAGGCATGTAAATATGAACTTTTATTTTGGATCCAGCAAACATGAATCTTAAGCATATGGTTTTTCACAAGTTTAACAAGGTATGTAAATATGAACTTTAATCTTGGATCCAATTTTCATAGATCTAAATGTAAATCTAAACATAATACATGTCTTGGCCTAATAATTTGCATGTAACATAACATGAATGAATCACCAATTTTACATGATTGGTTTACATCAACATAATAACCACATCGCCTAACAACTTGCATGTAACATAACATGAATGAATCACCAATTTTTACATGATTGGTTTACATCAACATAATAACCACATAGCCTAACAACTTGCATGTAACATAACATGAATGAATCACCAATTTTTACATGACTGGTTTACATCAACATAATAACCACATAGCCTAACAACTTGCATGTAACATAACATGAATGAATCACCAGTTTTTTTCATGATTGGTTTACATCAACATAATAACCACATAGCCTAACAACTTGCATGTAACATAACATGAATAAATCACCAAACTTGACATAATAAATGATTGGTTTAACACCAACATAATAACCACAATAATCTCATAAGAATATACGATAGAATCCTTACAAGAATAGGCATGATATGTCATCATCATTATCTTACAACTTGGAATAACGCTAGTTTTCATTTTATTACAAATCATAACTTTTAATTGTTCACATCTAAATAATAACAGGACTTACAAAGAAAAGAAAGTCTTGTTTTCTGGGATCTGTTTTATGTAATTGGAAACAAATCCTTTGAAGAAGACTATCAGTTCTCTAAGCTAGCTTTGATTTGTAGCTTTAATCTCTTTTCAAGTTGAAGAAGGAATGGTGGCTAAACTAGAATGATTATGGACGGCATGGTGGCTCCTTGGAATGAATTTGTGTGATTTAGGGATTGAGGATTAGGGTTGCTTTTATAGAAGTTTAATCTTATGTGAGTCGTTAATCGTTTTAGGAGCAATCACAACCATCCAGACTAGATAGAGTTATCCAGAATTGCCACCTAAGCCCTAGTGACTCAGTAACAGGTCAGAAAGGACTTAGCAACTAGTCAAAATCATCTCAGATTTGGATCTGGGCGAGGGGGTAGGTCGACCTCCTGGTCGACCTGGCCTAGGGTAGGTCGACCCCCAGGTCGACCTGTCTTGGTATAGATCGACCTCTAGGTCGACCTGTCTGGGTTATTTTACTATTAATTTTCTGAATTTCTCTTGAATCTTCCGAAGGCCATAACTCCTTCATACGAAGTCCGATTTACGAAAACTTGGACTCTATTCTAAGCAGAATTCCAAGACGAACGCAATGGTGTAACCCTTTCCCTTAATTCTCATTTTGAAAATTAATTATTCTTTAATTCGTTCTTTTAATATTCTCAGAAAATACGGGGTGTTCAATTCTGGACACAATGGAATATGTTTCATATGCCAATTCTATCATTTCGATCAGTTTTCGCCAAAATTAAAATATAAATCAATATATATTGAATTTGAACACACATTTTAATTTACCGGGGACGCATACTGACTCCAAAAATTATAGAAATATTAATCTTGCTATGTTTTGATGAAACGATCCTAACAAAACTAATTTCATTGAATTTGGAGGCCGTTTGAAAAATGGCCTTTTTCTGGTTGATTAAATTTAAACTAAATTGACAAAACATGTTTAAATTTACCACGCTCACATATTAATTCCAAAAATTATGAAATTTGAAACAAAACAATAATTTGACATTCCGGATCAACGAAAGTGGTTTCATCGAAAACGGAGGTCGTTTGTAAAATAGTTGTTTTTAAGGGATATATATTAATAAAAATATATATAAATTCCATAGCGACTATTTTAAAATTTAAAATGGACATAAATTTCAATTTATAAAGTGAAATCTCATTTTCTTACATTCTTAGAAAGATCTAGTCAAATAGGTTCCAACGTTTCTTGTTTTACTGAAATCCGATTTATTTTGAATTATGTACATGCATTTGAAATTAAAAATCGAATTTTCAAACTAACGCGCCATTTCAGGCTTGTTTTATAATAAAAATAAAATTTTTGTCATTATTTTTAAAATAAATCATTTTAAATTCTCAAAATCCATTAAAAAAGCTAAAATAAAATTTTTAAATTGGTTCAGAAATTCCGGGTTGTTACAAGTAGTTTACTTTGTTATTAACTAAAAATAGAATAGTTAATCTCTTTTAGAAGTTATTAAAACAATAACCAACTTCATTAATACCGCCAACTTAATAAATTTGTTTTTACACAGTTATTTAAAAGATAATTTAACTTCTATGAACCCTTATTAAGTTTAAATAACAATTTGTTAAAACTATATCTATTAAATTATTTGAAAACAAATTAAATTGATATTCAATTTCAGTTAAAACAGTTGACTTAAGCAACCTGGAAGCATAGTTACCTTTTTAACTGATTTTGGTAAATTCTTCCTTTTAATTAATTAATAACTTGATTAATTTAACATCATCCTACTTAGTTGTTTCTTTAAAACATTTATTCCAGATTATTAACCCTTAGGTTAATTTCTGACTTACTTGCTTATAAAACTTACTCAAAGCACAAGAATTTGCTAAATAAAATATTTTATAACTACTTTATAAAAACCAATAATAAAATATTTATTTATTTATTAAACTTTTACTTTATCTAAATTATATGAATATAATTTAAAACCTTCCTTCAGTTATAGAAAAATAAATGTATAACTTTAACTTAGTCAACTCTCCTAATGCTCAACGTCTTAAAAAAATAGATTTTAGGCCAGCTGCTATTAATCACTTAATCAACACTGTTTATTGATTAATAACACATCAGCATTGACTTCCATTCAACGATCAACATCCAAATCAGATTTAACGTTACTCAAGTTAAATCATTCATATCTCTACTAATGAAGAAAATACTTCACTGTGGTGAAGCTTTCTGAGAATGCCAAATAGCTCTTTGCCTGACAATACAGGTCAATAGAACAGTCCATTAACATGAGGGCATACACATCATCTCACCAACCATGTTTTCCTACCCACTACGCTTAATACGGTTATTCAGTTGGTCTCACATTTTCTCTTTTCTTTTCTTTCGTCCTCAACGTTTTTCATATTACCGTCTTCTTCTTTTCTTTTTCGCTCCCCCTCTTGACCAACCCTATCTGCTGCGAATTTACCACGTACAACACCTTTCACCGTTAATCAATTCTATTTTTACCTCCTCCAATACCTCCTCTAAATAGTTACTTCTCAGATCCACAAGCTTCCACCGTCGTCATGTGGTCGCACCAGATCTTAATTCAACTTACCCGATCCCTTCTATTTTTACCTCCCCAACCATTTCCTTCCCAGATCTACAAGCTTCGATCATCCAAATGTACCCGATTGACATCCACACTCAACCTGCCCCTTGTTGTTAGGTTCACACCTCATTTTCTCCTTAACCCACCGTTGCACTCAACAACCGACTCATCCTGCGCTGATTTTGTAGCCACTTCCATTAGAGAATCTCACGTCTACAATAATTTTGATCTGAAGCCTAACTACCTCCATTCAAAGCTTGAAGCAACGATGGTTGTGGCTTCGATAGTGGATGCAGATGAATTAACTGTAATTCCTTCATCCAATGACAACAGCAGCAACAATGTCAAGGCTAAGAAACCTAAAATTACCGAGGAAGTGGCTGCTGGGAAGATCAATATTCTTATTGTAAGTACAGTCTAATGTAATATTGTTATTCTTTTTATTATTCTATTAACTTATATATTTTTTTATTTATCTTCTTCCTATTATAGATTTGAAGTTGCAAAGGTGAAGCGTTTAAATTAGAAGACATGGTAAAACAAAGAGCCTGTTCATTTATCTAGGTTATAGATCTGAATTATATTCTAATTTATTTCAATAAAATTAATCTGACTTGCATCTTTCTTACAAATTATATTTTAATATGTTTCAGATGATTGATTAGATGATCCACAAAGATATGGAGAAGAAACCAACAGAGAAGATGATGGCATACCACGCCAATTCTCAGTCGCGGTATTCAGTTCATCACTTGCTTGATTTTTCTATTTTTCCCACTTAAATTCGTTTACTTTGAAATTTTGATTCTATCTACGCTATTCACATAAGTAGCATTATAATTCAGATGGCTCTGGACGGGACAAGAAGAAGATATCCACTAGTTTGTGCAAGGAAATATTTACCGCTACTATTTTCCGTTGCTCCGGTTTTAATTACCTTTATTCATATTTCTCTTTAGTCACCAATTCCTAACCACTGCTTTTACATTTAAACCATTATTTGCAGTTGATGCTAACCATTCACGTTCGGAGATCTGTACTATATGCATCAAATTAATTCCTTGGGTTTGTCCTTCCTAATTTGATTTTGATTGTTTTGTTTCCTTATCCTTTCGCATTTGGAGATCTGTACGATGACTACCATGATATTATTTGTTTTTGCATCATTTATAACCTACATTTGTCGGTATATATAGCCGATGATACATTAAATATTATTTCGATCTAAGTTGTATGTAATAATGAAGTTTAAGTTAATAACTATTTTACCTTATATTTGTAATGAAAGCTTTTATTTTTGCCAATACTTATTGTTTCTACAAGCAAGGTAGGTGGTTGAAAATTTAGAATTAAATATTTATTGTTTGGTTTCTTTGCAAACTTTGATTTCACCAGAATAAGGGTATTTAATTACAGACGTATAGATGTTTGGAACTAGTATGTTAATATTTTCTTATTTTTTGACGGTTGTATTGTTAAGATAATATCTTAGGTTGTGTGTTTGGGTTGTAAAGAATATAATATGATAAGTATATCAGTATTTCACATATATATTTTTTGTTGTAGGTCGGTGCATTTCAGCTGTGATACAATTGTTAATGATGGGCATATTGCACATTTGACTATGCCTTAAGAAGAAGTTACATTTGTGAAGCCAATATTACCAATACAGGTGAAAACAAATTAGAAGATGTCATATTTTCCTTTTTCAATTTTAGTTAGTTCTATTATCTGCATCTTAATACCTTATTAAGGCATGGTTGTAGGAATACTTGGTCAGTAGCTTGACATGCCATTTTGTTTATGTATTAGTCTTCCATTGATTACAAGATTAATACCTAATCGATTAACCTTTTCAAATAAATTTCTTAATAATAATGACTATTTTCATCATCACCTTATCTATACGCATGGAATTAAATGTATACGAATAAACTGCATTTGTTCATTTTATTGTTCTAGTATATTACACAAAAGCAGCATTAATTAAAAATAGAAATGCATCTTTTTCTCAATGTATTTGGTTGAAGCGACCCGAACTTCCCCGGTCTCCGAAGAGAAGAGAAAGAATGAATTACTTTGAGGACAAGACTAATCAGAACGCAGACAGAAGAACATTTCATTGTATATTACAACAATTCCATCAGAATACAAGAATATACAGAGTATGAATAAATATTACACATTATAAAATATCAGAGATTACAATACACTACACAGCAGCGGAAAATAATACAATACACAACTAGAAGTAACACACGGATACAAAGCTTTCTGGATATCATTCCAGCTGTAAACCAGGATCGTGTGAATATAAATATGCAAAACCAAAACTACTAGCTGCCCATGTCGAAAATAAGGGCACCCAAAGTTTAGGTTAAAACAATAAACTCCAGGTCAGTCATGTGACTGGTGTGAAAACTAAACAGTTATTAATCTTTATTTTTAAAGTTAGGTAAATCAAGGGACCACGCCGTATAACACGGAATGGGTTTCCTCCCAAGAATACCAGTGCATAAAAAAAATAGCACAATGCTAAATAAAGAAAAATGAAGCTATTATAAGACCCAGGTCCCATCACACAATGCAACGCAAACCGGAGGATAGGGTTTTTGCCTTATAATAGCCAAGAATGCTTGATACGTTTAAAACAAATCATTTGATACTATTATACGTGCATAGTGTATAAAACAACTTCACATCATAAGTATCAATCATAGACGGCATAAGTGCCCCATCCCACTATGTCGCCATACTAGGCTCTACAAATAAAACCGCAGAATCACATATTTGGAAATTGGATTTCCGTCTGTGAACCGAGGCTAAAGATAGTCCTCTACCGATTCGAGACTGTCTAGTCCGAGTCTCAGGATCAGAGCTGGAGTGACCCTTGGATCGTCAGGGTCGGTCAACCGATGTGGATTAAAATGCCTGAACACTGCGTTTCCCCACCATTTGGGGGCGTAAATGAGCCAAATGACTCCATCGGCTCCACACAGTCACCAATATATCCGAGGCGCCTCGCAACAGCAACAACCACATAAGTCAAACTCGTCAGGGCGTGTAAAACCACTAACGCCACTTCTAACTAGAAGGAAACGCATGCCCTCCCTGAGGTCCTCTCCCGTTTCTGGTTCACAACCAGGGTGTGAGGCTCGCGAATTCACGTTACACAAAGCTATGCCATACAGACGGTGCTTTGATCACCAACCACAAGACTTTGCTTTTCAACAGAAGCCTCGATCAATTGCCACTTAGCCATTCCACACAGGCAATTCGCTCCATGCGTTTGATATCCATCAATACATAACCTCTGAGCTCGTACGTCTCAGAGAAGGGCGTTAAGCAAGAGAATAAATTCTCCACTGCCAAATAGATATGTATTTAATAGAAATCAATCACACAGAATAAAATCCAATGTCAGACACACAGTCCATTTACAAGTTCGTTCTGGGTCTGAACGAAACCGGAGGCACCTTGTACCTCGCATATCCATCGATCTCCAAGTACGTCTGGACGATCACTAACTGATTCCCTCCTCTTGGGTGTACGGCCCAATCAAGATCATTAGTAATTATCCAAACGACGTGAAGACCTCCGTTCTTCAACCACCGTCTTCAACTTCGACACCACGTCGAATTAGTTATTCAGAATGGGATAAAACCGGTCTTTCTGAATAACTCGCGTATATAATAAACAAGTGTTACACAAACACAACATACGCCTCATTCCAATTCAGAATATTCTTTTATTCAAATATTCTTATACTTTGGGAAAGGTTCCTATTAATTTTATCAAAGATAAATTCTTTAAATTTATTCTTTAATCTTCTTTGAATATCAATTCAAACTAGTCGGGATTAGCAAACCACACCGGAGTAATTGTTTATTTTATTTCCCAATCCCCACCTATTCATCCCATGAAGTAAAACTGGACATACTTCATATCTAACACCACAGTGTTATCGGTAAATTCAATTACCATTTCACGTTCAAATCTAATTAAAGATTTAACTATCGCCTGGAGCAAAACTGGTGATACTCCATTCTCGATCTTTTCAATCTAATTAAAGATTCATTAAAACTCCACTTAGTTTTAATCTTTAACTGGGTTAAAGAATCAATGTCATTTAAAACACGGTTCACGACAAACCCAAATCACATTTGATATTAAATACAATGCTCTGAATAGAAAATATATCGGCTTATATTCAACATCAAATTCTGAAACCAACAAATATCGTATTGGAAATAACGATATCTATATATGTTTCAAAATTTTCATAACGCTATCTGTATAATCACGAAATCCAACATCGAAATATTCCAAAGACAATTTCGATTCAAATCCGTTCCAGTTCAATTATTGGAAATTCTGGTTACTTTTAAAACCATTTCAAATCCAATTTATTTATTTTAAAAATAAATAAATTATTATTCTAGTTCAATACTAGTTCATTTCGATAAAAATCTACTTTTATCTCTTTAAATATGGATTTTTTCATCCCAATTCTTCCCAAATCATTTCTTATGATTTTACACAAATTATTACTATTTTTAATAATTTTATCAAGGCCCGTACAGTCGATTCCCACCAATGGCCATCGAACTACACTTACAGCGACCTTTTCCAAATTTGATTTGGACATAATTCCAAATCCAACCGTCAGATTTCAAATCTCTAATATTCGTTAGAAAGCTCTTTTCGATACGAACCCAACGGTTCTAGTTTTAGGAGAATCCGACGGTCGGATCTCCCGTACTATCTGTTCGAAGTCAATGGTCGAAATTCGCGAACTACCGCGGCGCGGCTTCAGGCCATTATATAATATATATAATATATACTTCGTCGATTTCCTTTTAAACTGTATTTTATAAATCGTTTTAAATTCGTTTTCGAAATGATTTCAACTTCATTTCAAATTCAAATCAAAATTGAATTTTTCCTTACAAATTCGCTTTAAATTCATTTCAAATTGATTTCAATTCAAATCGATTTTTAATTCAATTTTAGTTCGTTTTCAATTCAATTTCAATTCGAATTCATTTCTATTCAATTTCAATTCGAATTCAATTCTATTCAATTTCAATTCGAATTCATTTTCAATTCGAATTCATTTCAAATTGATTTCCATTCAATTTCAATTCGATTCGAATTCATTTTATTTTCAATTCGAATTCTAATTCGTTTCAATTCAATTCAAATTCTAATTCATTTCAATTCAATTCGAATTCTAATTCGTTTCAATTCAATTCGAATTTTAATTCGTTTCAACTCAATTCGATTCGAATTTCATTTCAAAATATTCGATTTTGAAATCACTTTTCAATATTCGTTATAAAAACGAATATAATCAATATAAATATCGTTCGCGTCAAAATAGCGTATATCTAATCAACACGACTTTATATATTTCTATTTCAAATATTCTATTCAAATATTTCGTTTCAAATATTTCCTCTCAAATATTTTATTCAAATATTTCTCTTCAAATATTCTATTTCAAAACTGGAATGTGGCCCAATCAATTACCTTAGATTTTATTTCTAGGGATTTCCATACAACGCATGTACATATCAACAATGACAAATAATCAACCGTCATCCAAAGTGCATTCTACACTGTATAAGCATCAAATATAAATATTCAATGCTCATAACAGTCTGTCAATCAATCGATCGACATACAACTAATTATTGGGATTAGTGTATGTAATATATCTTCCCAATACCCGTGTGGGGTTTCAAACAATCAAACACATATTTTATTTGTGCAGTTGGGCGATGTGTAAAATTTATCGTCCCAATCAATATCAATCAAATATGTGTATATAAACAAATCATTCGATTTGTTTATATTGATTTATTCCATTTTCGTTAAAAATTATATTTTCAACTATAAAATATTTTTAACTATTTAAATATTTTATTTCATTTCACATCACATCACACAAACAACTACACATCAAAATCAAACAATCAAGCATACAAGCCGTCCATGGTCTGTGGACGACGGGTGTCGGGTGCTACTAAACACCGTCTGCATCCTAGTATATATTTCAAACTAGGAATAAATTAAAAGTGAGAAGTTGTCACCGACTAGCTAAACCAAACGCCACGCCCCTTCATATGTAGAAAATCTTCGCCGTCTGACACTTTCGTTGCCCGTATTCACTACATATATAAAAATCACATTTTTACTTCGCTATTCAATATATAAAAATCGAATTTTTACTTCGCTATTCAATATATAAAAATCGAATTTTTACTTCGCTATTCAATATATAAAAATCGAATTTTTTACTTTGCTATTCAATATATAAAAATCGAATTTTTACTTCGCTATTCAATATGTAAAAATCGAATTTTTACTTCGCTATTCAATATATAAAAATCGAATTTTTACTTCGCTGTTCAATATATAAAAATCGAATTTTTATTACTCCCCTTCATATATAAAGATCTAATTTTTACTTCATATAAAAATCTTGTCTTACTTCATATAAAGTCAAACCTTACTTCACATAAAAATCAAATCTTGCTCTAAAAATCATAGCTTTTACATATAAAAACAACGCCATATTTATCTCTAAATAAAACTGAGATTTAACAATGGTTTTTAATTAAACTAATTATTCCAAATGAATAAAAATAAAAATGAAATAAACTTACAGGTGAAGTCAGAGATGGGGGATGGCGCTCGACGACTGGAGGGGGATTCGAAGGGGGGCCTCGCATGTCGAGAAGGAGGAGGGGGGGTCGGACTTCGATGGGGGGGGGGACTCCGAGGTGCTGAAGTGGAGGGGGCGGCGCCCAATGACTGGGCGGTGGACGATCTCGAAGGGGGGACGTCGTCGATTTGAGCGGCGAGGTTTTTTTTTTTTTTTTTGATTTTTTAAAATAACCGGGGAGGGGGGGTGACCAGAGATAAAGGGGAAAGGGAGATATTCTTTTATTTATTTATTTTATTATTTCAAAAAGCAACTTTTAATTTCGACCTCGAAATCGAACCCACCGACTGTCGTCCATAGCTAATTACCCCCATTCTGAACACAATGGAATATGTATCGTAAGCTGATTCAACCGTTTTCGATTAGTTTTCGTCGAAACCAAAATATAACTATATATATTGAATTCGAATGCGCATTTCAATTTACTGGGACCACACACGGACTTCAAAAATTCCCAAAAAATATTTTCTAACATCGTATTGACGATACGGTCCTAACAAAACTAGTTTCGTCGAATTCTGAGACCGTTGGAAAAATGGCCATTTTCCAGTCGATTAAAATCAACTAAAACTGGTCAAACACGTTTCCCTTCGCCACGCTCACATATTGATTCAAAAAATTATGAAATTTGAAACATAGCAATAACTTGACATCGCGGATCCAACAAAAGTGGTTTCGTCGAAATCCGAGGTCATTTGCAAAATTTCCATTTTTAAGGGCCAGAATTCCATTGCGACTATTCTGAAATTTCAACTGGACATATCTTTTGATTCCCGCTATGAAAATTTTATTTCTCTGATTCGTTGGAAAGTTACTCTCAATTAGATTCAAATGTTTTTGGTTTCACTAAAATCCGGTTTATTTTGCACCCGGTACATTCATTTGAATTTTGAAATCGAATTATCGAACTACCACGCCATTTTCAATTCCTTTTATGTATATAAATAAATATTTATATTCTATCGTCGATTCAAATGAATATATATGTTCGAATTCTATTCAAAATAAATTTCTCGTCGTTATTATTTAAAATAATTCATTTTAAATAATCAAAATTCACTAAAATTGCCAAAATAAAAATTTTAAATTGGCCCAGATTTCTGGGTTATTACAATGGTAAATATCTTTCTTTCCTTTTTCTACATAGTTGGGAAGTATTGATCAGAATGATTTGGTATCAAAGGATATTTCATTAACTTATTTTGTGAATATGATTATTAGCCAACTTTGTAATAGTTTTCCAGTGAAAAATCCACAATAGATAATCTTAAAATTTTATAAGACAATATGTAGTTAAACAAAAAGGAATACCCTAGAAATGTCCAAATCCATTTCTTCAAGGTTGGATTAACAAGTAGGTTCATTGACCATGGTTGTGCTCAAGCTTTTAATTATACGTAGAAGGATAATTTCAACTTTTATGGACAATTTTTCTATAAACTGTTATATGATACTGTGATCTGGTTTTCACCATTTGATTTTTCTCGTAGGCTAAGAATTTATATTTCCAGTTTCTTTACGTGATACATATCACTTTTACATGCACTTATATTTGTTTACTTTTTTATTTGATGATGTAGAATATCACTTTTACAAGACTCAGAATGCCTTGAGCCAAAAGCATAAGACTGGATTACTTTTGAGGCCACCTAGGCTTGGGAAGAAAATTGAGCAACTAAAGCAGCGAGGAGAGCATAGCATGAGCATCACTAAGGATAAAATTTGATATGGATGCTGCAGTAGCTGCTACAACATTGGATGCAGGTGGAATTGTGGAAGGGGTTTGATGGAGAACATTCGCAACTATGGATAAATCATGAGCATGCGGAACCGTTCCATGTGATGCGTGAGAGTGATACATAAAAAGGTGGACAAAGTATTGATTTTGAGGCTGGGAATAAACGTGAGCAGGAGCATATTCATTCCAGCCTTAATGCTTTAATTTATGCCAGCGTTATTTTTACTCATTTTTCAGACATCCCTATGTCTGAATTCTAATGCTTTAATGTTGCCTATTTTTACATGTTCATTCCAGCTTTGACCCATGTAATTTTTTTAACAGCAATGCTTTCGCTCAGGTATACACATCTTTAATATGAAGTAAAGAAACAATGTCATGGGAGGAAAAAATCGAGTTTACCAAACCAAGACTTTGTCATGGATTTGTACTGTGGATCGACTAGGTGTTGGATGATGAAGAGTCCATCGTTTTGTCAACCGGAGCTGACCGCAGATACTGGAAACAAGGATTGAAGCTTCTTAGCTCCCAGTGAAGTTAATAGTGAAAATTCCACTGAAATAGAGACAACTTTTGATCCAATAACAAGATATCTCACTGTAAAATCTAAGTTCTCATTATTTATTTATTCGTTATCCGATTTTTCATATTAGAATTATTGCCTTGGTCTACTTCTCCATAAACTGGAGTTGACCGATGCCATATTAATATCGTTAAAACAATATGTTAGGGACTTGCACAGTGTATGTAAAACTTATATTCTTCATTCAATTATAGTGGATTGTATTAATTTCTTACGACAACACTGGTTCATATCATAAAACCTATTACGTTTTAATGTATATAGAAGATTTATGGTTTTAGAAAAAGATACATGCTTTCTTTTGCCATTATTATCTACCTATTTCTATTTTTTTGCATTCAAAGTGACATGATGTGTTATTGGGTTTTGGTTGCTTTTTCTCCTGAAACAGTAATAGACGAGCAAATATGAAATTATCTATATCCAATATGAATTGTAGGTCATCAGGTTTACTTACCATTTTTCAACTACATGGTGTTGTCTTTATATACATTGCAATTACACACCTTCAAATTAATTAATAAACGAATAAGATAGGAACGGTCCATAGTTTAACACATTTCCAATTGTGGTCACATTTATATATGCACACGTCCATCGGACGTGCCTTCGTACTGGTATGAATAATATGAAGACAAGTAACATTTAAAATATTTGAGAAATCCTGTTGGATCCCTCCAACCTGTTATCCGTGCATCACAGCTAATAATATCATTTTATATATACATATGAAATAGATAATCTAATCTAATCCATTTAAGATAATGGAAATACAAATATCGACAATCATCAACAAAACAATAATCATCCAAAGCATCCAAACACACAATTTAAACTAACAACAATGGATATTATTATACGTGATAATAATATTCAAAAGTACTAGAAAACATGAGAGTTAACTCACCATTCGTTCTAATTGAACGATTTCACATCATTTTATCTAATTTCAAAGAAGCATTTGAAATTACATAAAAATTCAGTTGGCTCCAAATCACTCAAATCCAGCTCGCAAGCATAGTAACCAAAGGTACGAAAACAATGGATCTTGTTTCGTCATGATCTGATATCATACGATAAAGTTATAACTATAACAAAATTTGTACACATATTAAAATAAATATAAGTTGATTAATAATATAATTTATTCCTTAATTACCTTACTTAACTTAAATAATCTCAGTTGCTACACGATCGAACTCCTAGGGGAAATTGCGACATTCTCTTCTTTTAGGCTTCGAACAAACACACCACCTTCCATCGCCTTTCACGACCACCTACAGTGATCAGATGCCACCAGTCACCAATCGTCGTGACCCCACTCCGAGATGCACCCATGCACGAAGACCCAACCTCAAATAGTGAACCCAAACACCAGAAATTATTGATAACCAAAAACCGTTCATCTCCCTTTTCCAACCACCTTAGTTGATCACATGTCACCCCCTTCTACACGATTATCGAGCTCGACTCCACCATCAACTTTACTTCAGGACCCAAGGCCTAACTCCTCACCATCATCGCAAAATCCATAAAAATCTGAACATGGCTCACAACCCGTTAATCTCGAAATTTCGGCCAACCTCGTTCACCGCATTGGACCAGACCACTACCAAATGAAACTGCTCCCTCCTACCGACACTTCTCCTTTAGGCACCATCCTCCACCGATCAATCATGCCGCCCAAAATAGCCCGAAATAAAAAACTACCTAATTTCCGACTATCTAGGCGATTGCATGCCACCAAGCTCGCCTCGTAGGTCACTACAACCCTTCTTTACAACTTTCATGTCGGGAATTTCTCCTAATTCTTCACGGTTTTGATGATTAAATTTCTTGAATGATTATGGAGGTAGAGCTTGTGAAGATAGGTTAGGTTAAATTTAGGATAATTTAGATATTTTTAGATATTCTATATATTATATTTGTATAAAACCACACGTATTTTATATCGAACATTCACGCAAGCGCGACAACATCTACTATTCGATAATCATGAAACTTGACAATCTGCTATATTATGATATTCCGGACTCGATGAAACCAATTTTGTCGAATTTTGAGACCGTTTTAAAAATCAACTTACTTTTAAATTTCAAATCATTTGTCGATGTGCGTTTATATTTCTCACATAACAACCCCGATTGACATGAAACTTGATATCTAACAATAATTAATGATTACAGATTTATAAAATTAGTTTCACTGAAATCCGAGGTCGTTTAAAAAATGGTTGTTTTCATGTGTTATATAAAATTGATTTCCAAACACTCACATTCATCGGTAATAATTTCTTATTATCGTTTATATTCCAATATAATTTTATATAGCTTCAAAATAAACAAATTTAGATTTTAAACTCAACGTTTTAATTTTTCAAGTTAAATTGACATCCAGATCCTCATTTAAATAAATTCCAAGTCATTAAATCTTAATATTGTTCAATTTAAATATTTAAATTAATTAAATATTTATTGTTAAAAATCTAGGTCATTACAGTTTTTGTACAACCATTCGAGTTTGTAGCATATATATATATATGTTATATTCTAATGGTGTACCTATACGTAATATGTTCTGTGATATGTTATTTGTGATGTGTCATGATTATATTTGTTTTGAATACGATCCTTAACCATTTTAGCTTTACATTGGATGAATCGAGTATGTCGATCCATGAGAAAGTAAACAAAAATTTATATACCCTATCGACGTATTCAACACTCATTTAAGGTAAAACTACAGATGTTCAATTTAACACTTAACAAGCCTTATTATCCACTCTAATAGACGCCATTACCAGGTAATGCTCTTTACTAGGATGAGTCTCGGGGTAGGAATCACATCTTGAGTCTCTTCTTATTTTGTTGCACCTTCTGATTGTTTGTCTATGATCTTTCTATCCATTTTTCATCAGTAGGGAGTTTCTTTAGTTCAAGTAGTAAGCCTCATACCTGACGAGCCAAAATGTTAGATCAATTTTTGGTCAATTAAGCCTAACACCCAAGTTTATGCGGTTCGTAGTTTAATCGCAAAAAGCAATCATAGCACAGTCCTAGAATAGTAATAAAGAAGTAAATGAAATAAAGTGTCATAGCGGTTCAACAAACTCTAATCTATGTCCACTTGAAATTGTGCAGTTAAAGTGCTTAGCGGTTCTGTAGCGGTGAAAATGCAAAAAGGTGTAGCGAGGAATTGCGAAGTTATAACAGAGGTGCAAAAAGTTACATAAAATGTAAATAAGTATTTAATTTTAATTAATTATCATTCTCACATCATTTATGCAAAATAAACTAACATCTATTAATCATATATAATAAAATCAAAGAATAACATGATTACAAATATTAAAATTTACGACTATAATAAATTTCCACCATATATTAGACATTAAATGTTAAAATTATCTTTTTAAACTAACTTTATTAATTTATTTTTAAAAGAGAACTAGTCAAATCAAGCTTTGTATATTAATATTGCTAAAGCTAGCGCTATAAAGCGTTGATTTAGCGGGTGCAGCGGAAATGTAATGAACCGGATTTTTAGCGATTTAATAGTTAATTAATTTAACTGTTTAAATAATAGTAGGTAATTTAAATGACTAGAATTCAAATATTTTGAACATTTAATTAATATAAAAAGCGGAATAATAAATTTAAATTTCTGAAATAATCAGAAATAATTGGATTTGCAATATTGTGTAAATTGGATAATATAAGATATTTAATTAAGTTTAGATTCAAAATTTAACAATGAATTTATTTATAAACGATGTTTGAACATATTAATTATAATGTAGTATAAAATGAGCTCATAACGTTGCGGTAGTTCATAGTTTTTCAATTTGAATTTCGAATGGATATACATGATTTGTTATAAGTCGGGTTCTATTGAAACAAGAAACGTTTGAATTTATCGATCTATATTTTTCTATTAAAGTGAAAAATCAAGATTTTGTCTTATAGATTGTAAGTTATGTCCAAATCAAAATTTCAGAAAGTCGTTATGGAATTTTTCATAACTATAGCAATTAAAAGGGGTTTTAACATAAATTGAACATTGTTTTAACTTGAAGTTAAAGTGTTAAGTACAAATCTGTATTTTGTTTATTTCTGAAGCTATTTTATATTCTGTTTGGATATATATATACACACACAATAATTATAATTTATTATTATTATATTAAATTATTTTAATTAATTTATATTATATCGAATTTAAAATAGGATTATAAAGTAACCATTTTACAAATGATATATGTTTTCGATGAAACGAATTTTATTAAATCCATAGTAATTAATTATTGTAAATTTTCAAATTGGAATTACTTGGTGACTGTGTGCAGTTTAAATGATTATTATTTAATAAGTTGAAATTAAAAAGGAACTTTTACGAACGGACTCGGAATTCGAAGAAATCAGTTCCACCGTACCCGAAATATTAAACCATTATATGATTACAATTTTCGTCGTGAATGGAGCTTGTATGTGGAAGTTTTGGGTGGTACTTCATGAGTAAGTTTCATGTAATATAAAATAGTAAAACCAAATCAATAAATAACTTTATCCCCAAGTCACCTAAATAAAAAAAATAGTACCTACCCTAATACTAACACTAGACGTGTACATGTACCATGTTCCTTGGCACCTACGGTTTGTAAATACTACAAATACCGGAGCCTTCATTATCTCATCCCTTTCCTGAAACACATATCAATGAACAAAAAAATGAAAACATCCCCTTTAAAAATGAAAATCAATTCGAATTAAAGTCCATGAATTTCAGTACGTGGATACTGCACTAATTCTTCCTTTCTCTTCACGTTGGCACCATTTGTAGGTAACTCAATCAAATGTTTGTGGGTGTTCGAAATTCACAGTGAGCTAGGGTTAAGATTTGGTGATGATGCGGGATGAATTAGGTGAAAACAAGGTTTTCATGATGATTTGGAAGGCAAGGTGCACACATTGGATTTTTTGGCAAAAATATATGACATTTTTGTTCGTTCTTTTTGTTGTTGTAGCGCCTGGAGCATGAGTTCGACGCATTCGAGAGGGTGGCTTCGAGTCATATACGTTGGTGCTGCTTGAGAGTTTTCGAAAGGGAGTTCGATGATATTTTTCATTCGAATTTAAGGGGAAGATTGAAGGAGATATGAAGGGAGGAAAATTTGGGTATGGCATTTGAAATGGAGCTGGTTACGGTAGTTATGTCGTTGGGGAAGAAAGGAGTGAAGCGGGTCTGGGTTTTTACTGTAAGGACGTAGGCTTGAATAAAGGGTAAGGCCCAAATATTTTTTTTAATTTAATTCTAATTTAAATTAATGTATAAAACTGTAATGCTTGTGACTTATTTGTTTGTTATCAGAATTGCACACATTTGGTATACCCGTTGGAATCGTATGATCACAGGCTATACAATGGAATTAGTCTGGAGAGATTTGGAGCTCGTTACGAATGTAGGAAAAATAAAGCATATGATATAATCAACCAACGTTAATCGTTATTCAATGATTAACGATCAATGTAAGTTAATTCACTAACTTTGTCCAGTTTTATTGTGACGGCCGCCCTGCACCAGCCGACATTTCAATGAAAGTGCGCTGTGCCAATGTCCAACTAGCACGGGACGGTCGCCAAAGAAAGGAAAGAAGGGAATTTGATCTAGCAAGGAACCTGTAGAATGTCTCACAGCGCATGGAATAATATAATAATAACATTCTTGACATTAACAGGCGAGACAGTGCATAAACTGAAAACTAAACCATCATAGCAGTGGAAAATCAAAATACAGCTTGTGTTCCACATCATCAATATTATAACTTTTAAAAACTGTCTCTAAACAAAATGAGAAAGGTACACTACTAATGCCCAAAGTAGTGACCAGCAGCGACACAGGGAGAATCTCTATATATATCATACGTGGGAGCCTCCTGCTCGTCTCTGGTACAACTACTCGTGCATACCACCAAACTTGTCTCTAGTCTGCCCGTTTAAGAGCACCCAGAGTAATAAGAAGAGACATAAAACTCTGGGTTAGACAAAAGTCTGGTATGAGTGATAAGCAGCAAAACAGAATAATAACAAGCATACTAAACCATACCAAAACCTGGACCTGCAACCAAAGAGTTAGAACAACAGGATGTACAATACTCTAAGGTGACACTAACATATGGTGTAAAGAAACAGGGGGCGGGGTGTGCATGTCATAATGATGTCAAACAATCAAGCATAGCAACCATCCTCACATCTCTCACTCAGTGCGTAAAGCATACGATATCCATCACTTTGATCACCCATATCTTTGCTATGATCACTCTGCCTCATGGAGTCATGGAGACTCTATTGGACTGATCCATAGCCACTAGTCCTTGCTATGTCCACTCTGCCCCGTGAAGTCATGAAGACTCCACTGCACTGGCTCATAGCCATGCAACGATCACTCTGCCCTATGAAGTCACGATGACGACTTCACTGCACTGATCCGTAGCCAATATCCGTCTCTCGGTGGTGAATCAAAGCTATGGACGTCGATAACCCCTTTGCACACGTCCACAGCAAAGTACAATTCAAGGAGTTAACTCGTTGGTTCCCATCTGGATCCTGAATTCTACCTCCTATTTGGACTTCCTTTGCATCTCAGGTTTTGGTCGAATTGGAGTTGGACTTCATAAGAGACGTTGAGTAGAAATGGTGGAAGTCCAGAACCGGTTCGGATCAATCTTCCGGTTCGGATCAGTCTTCCGGTTCGGTTCGGTGGCGCTTAAGTCCTGGTTAGAAATACTTTGGTTCAGTTTGGGCGTATGGTTTGGTGCTTCAGCTTCAATTCGAATGTGTCATGCCTAAACTCCCTGTTCGGTTCGGCTACCTTGGTTCGGTTCAGCTATTTTGGTTCAGTTCGGCTATGCCGTACCGATCCCATCTCTACTCTTCTTTGCCTTCTGTTTTACTCTCCTCCGGTTCCAGATAGTTTACTCCAACCCGATCTGGGCCCTCCTTATCGCCTTTGCATCTTTTGTGCTAAGTTTTAGTCTGATTCGAATTTCCTTGCCCGTGCCTCTGATCTGACCAGATCCCCCTAACCCGATCCGATCCGAAACCCTGCACATTTCCTACAACTTTTCCAGCGACTGTTTTACGCCATACGACGGCGCTTTCTACCATTCTAACTGTTCTAATCAATCACAAAGCATACCATACAGTCATAGCAACATATAGAATTAACCAAAAACAACAAAACAACAATTTGATATGTTAAAATGGATCAAACATACCCAAAACCCATATTTTCCCCTTAATCATGTTTAACAATAACTAATGTTAGGATTTGCAAAACTTAACCAAATCAACTCAAATTTCTAATAAAGGCCTAAAACAAAATTTCAAAATTTCAAAATATTTTTCTAGAATTTAATCATGTTTAAATTCGCTAGTTAACACTAATTACCCTTAATTAACCATAATTAGTGTAAAACAATGCAAATCATTCACCTTAGCCACAAATTAACTTTAGATCTGAAACTATCTCTGATTTGAGTTGAATCTCTATGCAACACAGCAACTCCAACTCTAATTTGGTGCTATTTCTCCTTGATTTGACGTAGATTAGGCTAAAACTTGATTAGAGAGCGATTTGGGATGAAATTAGAAGGTGGAGGCCATTGTTAGGGTTTCTAAGAGGTAAATGATGGCTAGAAAACTGAAATAGAATGAAAAAATAACTCATTTCAGCCTTCCCAAAACCCTAATCCCAAAATGGGTTATGGGCCCATTCATAATCGCCTTATTTGGCCCAGTTAAGCAGTTTTTCACCTTCTAAACCTTATTTCAGCCATATCTCCCAAACGGTAAGTCCATTTTTCACATATGACCACTCTACGGAAAGGTAAACCATCATCCGGATCTAATGGAAGTGATTTCAGGTCAAAATTCCTTACCAATCAAAAGTTATGGCCAAAATAAGATATGCTAGGGGCAAAATGGTCATTAAAAAATCGGCAAAAATTGTGAACATGGGAAATGACCCCAATAGTCGTCCCCCAATGTCACATGACCATACGACTCCTTATTAGAAAGAAATAAATATTCGACGATCCTCCGATGCGTAGAATGCGGATCGTTACATTCTCCCCCCTTAAGAAATTTCGTCCCCGAAATTCCTTAACCCAAAACATACAAAGGATCCCGCATGTCAACCAATCATTCACAAACAAACAAACAATTCTATCCTAGCATGCGGAAAACTAATTCGTAATTAAAATCTTACAAGGCAAAAAGTTCTGGATACGTCTTCTTAATGCTCTCCTCTATCTCCCAAGTATAGTCATTCTCATCCTCACCCCACTGAATTTTGACTAGTTTCACCGCCTTCCCTCGAAGCTGTTTCGTATCATTCTCAACAATACGCATAGGCCTGCGGTTCCCAACCGCCTCGGCTTCAACCTCGATATCGTCCAACTTATCAGGTGAAATAGTCACGCTGGGGTCGTGCATGAATTTCCTTAACTGGGAAACATGAAATACGTTATGAACTCCTGCCATCTTCTCTGGTAATTCGACTTTATATGCCAAATTCCCAACTTGCTCAAGAACTGGGAATGTACCAACAAATCTTGGTGTTAACTTGCCTCTCCTACCAAATCGTATCACGCTCCTTAATGTAGAAATCTTGACAAAAACCAAGTCACCAATGGAGAATTTTAAATCTCTTCTCCTCTTATCAGCATAACTCTTCTACCTATCTTGGGCACCTTTATTCGTTGTCGGATGATCTTAATCTTGTCTAAGGTTTCTCTTATCACATCTGGTCCAAGCACAAACTTCTCACCGGTTTCTAACCAACATGACGACGAGTTGCACGGTCTTCCGTACAAAGCTTCAGATGGAGCGATACCAATACTGGATTGACAACTATTATTATATGTGAACTCCACTAGATGTAAATGGTCATCCCATGATCCACCAAAATCCAATATACAAGCTCTTAAGAGGTCTTCTAATACTCGATTCACCCTCTCTGTCTGACCGTCGGTTGAGGATGATACGCGTTACTGAGATGTAATTTAGATCCTAACACCTCTTGTAAGTTCTTCCAAAATCCACTAGTGAACAACGGATCTTGGTCACTCACAATGCCTTTGGGTATTCCGTGAAATCTCACTACCCACTTTATATATAGTTCCGCTAACTTAGCTGCTGTTCTATTCGACTTGACGGTTATAAACCTTGCACTCTTGGTTAATCGGTCAACAATCACCCAAATGCTATCATGGCCTGATCTAGTTCTTGGTAACCCATCAATGAAATCCATTGAGACTTGTTCCCATTTCCATTCTGGGACTTCTAATGGTTGCAACAAACCACTAGGCTTCTTTTGCTCATCTTTAACCAACTGGAAGTTCATGCATTTGGATATAAACTTCCCAACGTCTCTTTTCATTCCTTCCCAGTAGTAGGTCTGCTTCATGTCTCGATACATTTTGTTACCACTGGGATATATAGTTAGTTTTGAGTGATGACATTCTCTGAGCACTTCATCTCTCAATTCATTGACATTAGGTACAACTAGTCTTCCATTCTTTCTAAGCCATCCAACTCAATCAAGCCCATACTTTTCCATCTCCCTATCGATACCCTTCTCTAACTTGGAGATGATTTCTAATTAGTTAGGATCGTCCCTCTATCTGGAACCAATCCGCTCAAACAAAGTGGGTCTGATCGTCAAACTTGCTAATATTTCTGGATCCAATTCGCACTTTGGTCTGAAATCATACCCAGCGATGTACTCCAGTTGCTTCCATTCTAGAATCATAGCCCCTAAACTGGCAAGTCTTCTACTCAATGCATCAGCTACCGCATTGCCCTTTCCTGGTGTATATGCGATATCGAAATCATAGGAAGCCAAGAATTCTAACCATCTTTGCTGTCGGAGATTTAGATCATTTTGAGAGAAAAGATACTTTAACGATTTATGATTGGTAAACAACTCGAATCTTTCTCCCAAGAGGTAATGTCTCCACATCTTCAATCCGAACATGATCGCTGCCAATTCCAAATCATGGGTAGGATATCTTTTCTCATGCGGTTTCAGTTGCCGATTAGCATAAGCTACAACCCTACCTCTTTGCATCAATACAACACCTAATCTGGTACCACATGCATCTGTGTATACTGTCATCTCTTCATTCCCCTTAGGAATGACTAACACTGGTGCACATATCAACTTTTTCTTTAGGATCTTAAATGCATTCTCGTACTTTTCGTCCCAGATGAAAGCTTGATTTTTTCTTGGTCAACTGAGTCAACTGTGCCGATATCTTGGAGAAGTCTTGGATAAACATACGATAATATCCAGCCAACCCCAAGAAACTTCTTATGTCTGTTGCATTCTTGGGCTTAGACCAATATTGTACCATAGCCACCTTTGCAGGGTCCACGGCAATACCATTCTCTGAAACAACATGGCCCAAGAATCTCACTTCCCTCCTCCAGAAGTGACACTTAGAGAACTTTGCTTTCAATTGGTGTTTTCTCAACACTTCCATCACTATCCTCGGATGTTCCTTGTGTTCTTCCTCTGTCCTCGAATAAACTAAGATATCGTCTACGAACACAAGAACAAACTTATTCAATTGATCCCTGAATACCCTATTCCTAAGATCCACAAAATATGCTGGTGTGTTGGTCAACCCGAATGGCATGACCAACCACTCATAGAATCCAGACGTTGTCCGAAAGACCGTTCTAGCTATACTCTCAGCTTCTACCCTAAGCTGATGGAAACCTGTCGCGAGATCCAACTAGTAGAAGACTCTCGCGTCACTCAACTGATCAAACAAATCATCTATCCACGGTAGAGGATGCTTATTCTTCCTCGTCACCTTATTCAGCTCGCGGTAGTCCACACACAATCGAAGGGAACTATCTGCTTGGTAGCAAACACAACTGGTGCTCCCCACTCAGAAACACTTCTTCTGATAAATCCCTTCTTCAATAGATCGCTTACTTGCACCCCGAGTTCTCGCTGCTCCCTTGGTGCCATACGACGAAGTGGCATCACTATAGGTCTGGCATCTTTCACTAAATCAATCTGAAACTCAATCTCTCAGTGTGGTGGAAGTCCGGTCACTTCCTCGAAGATGTTCGGATACTGACCAACCACGGGCATATCTGACAACTCATCATGCGGGATGTCGAGGGAATTTAGAAAACTAGCCATTACCCCATCACTAGGTAAACCACCAAACACTACCCTCCACTCATCATCCGCTCTAACTATCACCAAAAATCCCTCACAGTCTACCACCACCCCGTATCTTTGAAACCAATCGACTCCCAAAATAATGCCAAACCCAGTAAAGCCCAAAACAAAGCAATCACAAACAAACATGCACCCATGACTCGATAAGACCACATTACGACAAATCATGCTAAGGCTAGTTGAACCACCAACCGAGTTCATCACCGCTAAAGGTCTATCAACTATCTCGGGTTCCAATCCCAACCTATCTACCAGGTCACTAGATATGAAGGAACGAGAAGCTCCGGTATCAAACAATACTCGAATGGGAACATCATTAACAGACATCATACCTTGAATGACGACATTCTTTCCTTTCTCCACCACAGTTGGGGCATTCGACGAAGAAGGAACAACATTAAGAGCATATGCTTTCACAATCTGCTTCTCTTTTAGGGTTGCGGACATTTATCCTTGTGATGTCCCACTTGGCCACAGTAGAAGCACTTCCTGTCCGTTGGCTTCGCTCGACATTCTTTAGCATAATGGCCCTTCTTGCCACAGCTAAAGCACTCAACATCTTTCTTGCTCTTTTTCTGACCATCCTTAGCTTGGTTCTGACTCTTCCTCCTTTTATTCTGAGAATTATTCTTGCCTCCACCACTTGCTTGCGGCTTTGGCTCTTCTGCAGATGCAACCTCAGTCTTCGACTTAGGGTATAGACTCTCTGATCTCAAAGCTTTCCCCACAATCAATTCAAACGTCTCATCGATATGGTTTATAAGCCTTTCCCCCAAGTACTGATCTAAGCATGTTATGAACTTCTCATTCCTCTTCTCGGGGGTGTCAATAAGAGACAATCCATACTTCGATAAAGTATCGAACTCAACAATATACTCCGAGATTGCCCTACCATTCTGCTTAAGCTCCAGAAATTTCCTAAACAATTCTGACTTCTGGGCAGCTAGAATGAACTTATCGCTAAAGTGGGTCTTGAATTGATCCCAAGTAACTTGATCTACAGGGGTAGCTGCCTTAATGGCATTCCACCAATTCATTGCCCGCCCTTGCAGCTGACGGGATGATAGCTTTCTCTTCATCGCATCCTCAATGCCCAAATCTTCGAAGATGCGCTCACAGCTATCAAGCCAATCCTGAACTTCTGTAGCTGATTCCGTTCCGTGGAATGGATTCCAACCAAGAATAGTGTAATCCTTGCAAAGCTTGGAGAAATCGGCTCTAGGCGCCTGCACCGTTGCACCACCACCATTTGTAGCATTGGGAACTGCTCTTCGCACATTTCTAAGAATCTCTCTCATGAAGTCAGTGAACATCGTCCTCATATCAGGACATTCCCATTATTAGCTCCTCTACCAGTACCCCTTGTATATCGGCTCATCGTTCAATCTGTAAGGAGAAAACGATTAACCATCTCTTCAGTGGTGCCAGTGCAATGCGACTTCATCCTTAAATATACTAATAGTATATATATAGCTTTTGAAAACCAAAATATCACAAATACGCGCTCTTATATACATAATATCTCTCTCTGGTGTCTTCCCTAGGTTAACTATGCAACCTAGAGCTCTGATACCAAATGTGACGGCTCGCCCCGCACCAGCCGACATTTCAATGAAAGTGCGTTGTGCCAATGTCCAACCAGCACGGGACGGTCGCCAAAGAAAGGAAAGAAGGGAATTTGATCTAGCAGGGAACCTGTAGAATGTTTCACAGCACATGGAATAATATAATAATAACATACTTGACACAAAATAGGTGAGACAGTGCATAAGCTGAAAACTAAACCATCATAGCAACGGAAAATCCAAATACAACTTATGTTCCACATCATCAATATTACAACTTTAAAACACTGTCTCTAAACAAAATGAGAAAGGTACACTACTAATGCCCAAAGTAGTGACCAGTAGCGACACAGGGAGAATATCTATGTATATCATACGTGGGAGCCTTCTGCTCGTCTTCGGTACAGCTACTCGTGCATACGACCTAACCTGTCTCTAGTCTGCCCGTTTAAGAGCACCCAGAATAATAAGAAGAGACATAAAACTCTGAGTCAGACAAAAGTCTGGTATGAGCGATAAGCAGCAAAACAGAACAATAACAGGTATACTAAACCATACCAGAACCTGGACCTGCAACCAAAGAGTTAGAACAACAAGATGTACAAAACTCTAAGGTGACACTAACAAATGGTGTAAAGATACGGGGGTGGGGGTATGCATGTCATAATGATGTCAAACAATCAAGCATAGCAACCATCCTCACATCTCTCACTCAGTGCGTAAAGCATACATATCCACCGCTTTGATAACCCATATCCTTGCTATGATCACTCTGCCCTATGGAGTCATGGCGACTCCATTGCACTGATCCACAACCACTAGTCCTTGCTATGTCCACTCTGCCCCATGAAGTCATGACGACACCACTGCACTGGCTCGTAGCCTTGCTACGATCACTCTGCCCCCATGAAGTCATGATGACTTCACTGCACTGATCCATAGCCAGTATCCGTCTCTCAATGGTGAATCAAAGCGATGGACGTCGATAACCCCTTTGCACACGTCCCACAGCAAAGTCCAATTCATGGAGTTAACTCATTGGTTCCCATCTGGATCCTGAATTCTACCTCTTGTTTGGACTTCCTTTGCATCTCGGTTTTGGTTGAATTAGAGTTGGTCTTCAGAAGAGTCGTTGAGTATAAATGGTGGAAGTCCAAAACCGGTTCGGATCGGTCTTCCGGTTCGGTTCGGTGGTGCTTAAGTCCTGGTTCGAAGTACTTAACTCTGGTTCGGTTCGGGCGTATGGTTTGGTGCTTCAGCTTCAACTCGAATGTGTCATGTCTAAACTCCCTGTTCGTTTCGGCTACCTTAGTTCGGTTCGGCTATCTTGGTTCGGTTCGGCTATGCCGAACCGATCCCATCTCTACTCTTCTTTGCCTTCTTTTTTACTCTCCTCCTGTTCCAGCTAGTTTACTCCAATTCGATCCGGGCCCTCCTTATTGCCTTTGCATCTTTTTGTACTACAGTCTGATTCGAATTTCCTTGCCCGTGCCTCTGATCCGACCCGATCCCCCTAACCCGATCCGATCTGAAACCCTGCACATTTCCTGCAACTTTTCCAGTGACCGTTTTATGCCATACGACGGCGTTTTCTACCATTCTAACTATTCTAATCAATCACAAAGCATACCATATAGTCATAGCAACATATAGAATTAACCAGAAACACCAAAACAATAATTTGATATGTTAAAATGGATCAAACATACCCAAAACTCATATTTCCCCCTTAATCATGTTTAACAATAACTAATATTAGGATTAGCAAAACTTAACCAAATAAACCCAAATTTCTAACAAAGGCCTAAAAATATATTTCGAAATTGATAAATATTTTTCCAGAATTTAATCATGTTTAAATTCGCTAGTTAACAATTATTACCCGTAATTAATCAAAATTAGTGTAAAACAATGCAAATCACTCATCTTAGCCACAAATTAACTTTAGATCAGAAACTATCTCTGATTTGAGTTGAATCTCTATGCAATACAGCAGCTCCAACTCTGATTTGGTGCTATTTCTCTTTGATTTGACACAGATTAGGCTAAAACTTGATTAGAGAGCGATTTGGGATGAAATTAGAAGGTTGAGGCCATTGTTAGGGTTTCTAAGAGGTAAATGACGGCTAGAAAACTGAAATAGAATGAAAACCTAACTCATTTCAGCCTCCCCATAACCCTAATCCCGAAATGGGTTACGGGCCCATTCACTAATCACCTTATTTGGCCCGGTTAAGCAGTTTTTCACCTTCTAAACCTTATTTCAGCCATATCTCCCAAATAGTAAGTCCATTTTTCACATATGACCACACTACGGAAAGGTAAACCATCATCCGGATCTAATGGAAGTGGTTATAGGTCAGAATTCCTTACCAATCAAAAGTTATGGACAAAACAAGATCAGCTAGGGGCAAAACGGTAATTCAAAAATCGACAAAAAATGTGAACATGGGAAATGACCCCAATAGTCGTCCTCCAATGTCACACGACCATACGACTCCTTATGAGAGAGAAATAAATATTCTACGATCCTCCAATGCGTAGAATGCGGGTCGTTACATTTATAATTTTATAAACATTGTTTAAATTTGACAAATGATGGTATATTGAATTCTGTATGATGGTTGTTTGGATGAATTGCTAATAAGTTAGTTGAAATAATATATATATATATAGTTATATATATCGTTGGTTGAAAACTGATTCTATTAACCATTATATTTCATATTGATATGAAATTGGTGTTATTTATGTTGAATTAACATCTGTGGATGCAGGGAAACAGTTTGGAGGGATCCAAATGGATTCCTCAACAATCATATTGTTGTTTTTCATATATAGCGTCATATGATATGACAAATAATCTATGGTTAATTATTGTGTGTTTGAGATGTTTGAATAACATTAGCTTTAAAATAACTGGTATTTAAGTAACGTAAAAATATATTCGAATGAAATAGGAAAAGAATTCGGGTTTTGAAAAAGAAAAAATATATATTTTCTAAAATAGAAATTGAATTTTGAGTGGGCTAGAATATAATAACTTGTTTTAATTATATAAAACAAGTAGTTTGATTTATAAACCATGTTTATTAATGAAATGATTATTATTAAATAATTTGGGAATGTAAATCCAAGAAATCGATTAAAAAAGGAAATGATGAAATATTAGTCCGATGTTCGGAATGTAAATAGAATTGAAATAAATCCATAAGGATTTATAATTAGAATTCAACCATGTGGAATTCATTAAAATGATTTACATTTATAAATTATATATTATATAATTCAGAATTTGACAAGATAGTTAATATTTGGTTTGAAACCAATAATTTATCATCGAACATGTAATCGGGATTAAGTTATAAACTTGATATATAATTAAAAAGAAGTTGTCTTGTAAATGAAGTACAATATGAGTATGAATTTATAACATAACTCGATAAATAGAATTCGAACCTGTAATGGTATTTATAAAAAACTGAGATTTATTAGATAAAACGAGTCTAGATTTCTATAAAGAGATAATATTCACGTTATAAAGCAAATAATGTTTGGAATTGATAAATTCAAAAATGAATTTAGAAATTGAGTTGATCTGAAACGGTAAATTATTCCGAAGTTCCGAACTTTAATAAATATAGGTTATTCGAAAGAGAGTTATCGAATAAAGATAATTTGAAAGAGAGTAATATATTGAAATTTGATTATATCGAATTCAGGAAAGTATTATTTACTTTCCAATTTTATTCAAGATTATTTATTTATTTATTCAAATAAATGAATCAACGTTCAATTTTAAAATTAATACTCAGGAAGCAGAGTTTATAATGCTATCGTTATAATCGATGTTTTCTGTAAAAGAAATGGATTATTAAACTGAATACGAGAGTTTTGTAAGAAATAAAAGATTTAAGTTACAAACTTTGTCTATTTCGAAGTTAAGAATGCCATTCAATTAAGGTCTGAGAGGTAATTACACCCCATCTGGATTGATTTCTTTTTTGACTAAGGAATGATTAAGGTTGTTTAGCGAGGATTAGTTAGAGATACGTGTAGCTAATTAGTGGTTAATGGGTTGAATTGTCATAACGGGGTTAATATAAAATATTCGTTTAAATCCATGTAAATGAGTTTTGGAAACGTTTTCCAAATATAATCAGAGATGTTTTCTAAGCATAGGAAATGAAATGATTTTGTTTATAAAAAGTTAAGAAATGGAGTTAAGGAAATTATAAACTAACTAGAGATTCGTAAGTTGAATGGATTTCTGAGTGTCGATTTGATGTTGGCTTCAGACTTCGAGGTTGATACTTAGGGAGTTGTTCTCTACTAGTTTACGGTTAGGGACCGATGAATGTGGAGGAGTAGTGATACGTGAATAAAAAATGGAAATGTTTTCCAATGTTAATAACGTATATTTTCTAAATATAGAAAATAAGTATTTGTAATTATACAGAAATGTTTTCCGATGTTAAAAAGAGATGTTTTCTGAAACGTAAAAAATAAATAATTATGATAGATGGAAATGTTTTATTCCGAGAATCGTGAAAGGCTAAACAGGTTTGAATAAATATCGATGAAAAATAGGAAATTGGGAAACGAATAAATTAATTTAAAGGGCTCGTTGTTGCTTTATGGTTGATCGGTAAAATTTCCATTTGGAAACTGAATCGTTGGTTGGATGGATGTTTTACTTTGATAGTTAAATAACTGACTATAAAAGATTTTGGTTATTTTTCCGTTGTCAATACGGAGAGACTGGGATTTGGTTTATTATCTGTAAACCACTCCGCCTAGGCATAAACGTTGCGAATTATATATGCTAAAGCTAATCGAAGATGAAGTTTATGCAAGGTTGTTTTATCAATCGTACATAGAAATTTCCTAAGACGGATTTACAGGACAATGCCTTCGGTTTGTCTAGCCCTAGGACAACTTGAATAGACTAATGTTTGACAAAGTATACCTAATAGATCATGTAAGTTGATCTGTTAAAATGTATATATTTTTGGTGGTGGAGGAATTCGTTTCTCTTACCCTTATACCGGTGATATTTTTGGGAAATTAATTTGTGAATTGTTAGGTATGACGATGTAGCATTCAAAGTAAATGAAGGTGAAATCTGTAAAATAGGTAAGTTATGACCTTAAGCTTCACAACCGAGAAGTGGTATAAAATCAGGTAGGTCGCGTGGCTATGTGGTCACTCCCATTGGGATTTATTGTCACCATTTAGAGAAAATTCATTTATTCTTCTTTCATTTCTGTATCTCTCGAGAATACAGTGGGCCCAATCCGTAGGGTGGCAATAATTTTGGAACACTCAAGCAAAATGAGTGGCCGGTCATGTTTAGCTAGGGTTGCAAGATGTTCTTGTTGAATCCTTAGTGTATCTTCTCTAGAGGTACACTACCGAAAGGTGGTCCATTACCTTGCCATAATTGGAATTCATTCTCCAATAAGAGCCCGTGTTTTTATTTGTATACCATGTATGTGGAGTGTGAGATACAAGTATTCTGCTAGCTTACTATTTACTTGATTTAGACACTGTTATAATATCAGAATAGTATTGATTTTAAAGAATGTTTTAGGTTATCGTAAGGTAAAAACCATCCGTATTTATGTGTGGATCGTTCTTACGATTATCCTTTCTTTTAAAAAGGATTTTTTAAAATTAAACCAAGTGGCTGGAGTTCACTCACGCTAGTCCCATGAATGACCCAGTGTTTATTTTGCTTATTTTACCCTAAACTCTTTGGTTTCCAAATTTGTACGGGTAGTCAAGCAGTCGAGATTTTACAGATATTCTTTGAAGAGCTTGGAGCAAGAGGCTTCGGTATTAGTTAGCTACTATTTATTTTCGCTGTATCATACGTGTTGTGCTTTGATAATGGTATGTGAATACAGTTAGTGATTTTTATTTCAAAATTTATGTAATATAATTATTTTATTTGTTCCGCTGCGAGATTCGTGTTTTGTCTGATTTTGTTCTATTGTGATCTTCTACTATTCTAACTTTCTTTTTTCTATTTCTCACCCTCTAGTTTCTTTCTATTAATGATCGAATATTTTTTATACTCGAATAGTCGGCATAGTGTTTTGTGTCGGTTTTCGAGGTCGAAAATCTCCTGGTTCGTTACAGTGGTATCAGAGTTGAAGGTTGAGTAATATCCTTGGTTTTGTGGTATGATTCAATAGAGATAAGGTTAGTAATACTCTAGATTGAGTTTAAGTGTATGTATACGAGAGAGCTTATTTGTAGCTTGTATAAAAAATGGTTTTATATTGTGGAGATTTATTGGTTGAGTGGCTTATGAATTCTAGTCGACGGTGCGGCATCACAATGTCGATAAGGGTTTCTAAACACTTGAATACGATGATCCGGCACAGTATGGTTAGAAAAGATGGTAAATAGAATAATTTTACCCAAAATATATTTTTATATAAAAGAATGACTGATACTGAAATTATTATGGTATATTGGATTGTCGGTTGTTATTATAATCGAATAAGATTATAATTGAGACGGTTAGAAATAACAAATCAGAATTTACATAAGTATTATATATAAAATCAAATGGATTAAATCTGGATTTAAATCACAATTTGGAATTAAAATCCCGGAAACTGGGGAAGGTATTTGAAAATAAATTTTTGATTATATATGGAAATCTTAAGATCCTAAGAAAAATTTGGAAATATTTTCCAAGCATTGTCAAGGATATTTTAAAGTAATTTCAAATGGAAGTGTTTAAAAATAAGTTTTTGAAGTGATATAGTATTGAACTCACTTCGGTCGCTGGAAAATAATTCCGATGATGACTGTGCAACATCATCGATGATCATTTTTGAGTTTCTAAGTGACGGATTACTATCAAAGATATAGTTTTTGAATTTTTTTGAGAAAACACGTTATTTTGAATCCTGAAAAGGAATATCTGGTTTTAGAAAAGCTAAAATGTTTAAAACCTCCCAAGAAGAGATTGTTTTGAATTAAAAACAAATATACAGGATGAATTTATAAAGATAGGATAAAAATTAACTTAAGGAAGTTGAATAAAAGTTTGTGGAAGCATATAGAAATTGGAATTTAACTAAGGAAAATTAAGAAGAAATTAAAACCGAATTGGATTGTTGAGTAAGAATTTGGAAATGAGATTGGAACCAGTTTAATATGGAATTTGGCTTCGGTATATGCAAATGATTTGGTGTGAGGATGAATTAATTGGAGATCAATTGGAAACGCATAAGTATATGTTGATTTGGTAGCAAATGGAAGAGATAGAGTTGAATGCCTGACAAAAGGTACTAGTTTGTATTTTATATGAGTATGAGATTTATCAGCCTATTGGGCAAGCCGCTTGGCAATTTGATTTTCTTTTGGATTGGAGAAGGCCTAGAGAGTCGAGCTGTAGTTATACCGATTGAGCCGTGCAAAGGAGACGCTGGCAAAAAAATTATAAAATTTAAGATTTTTGAAAATTTTCATTAGTAGAAATGAATTAATATTTTAATTGAAATTCATTGGTTCAGTTGAAATTGAAGTTTAGAAATAAAACAAATGATGTTTAACCGAGTTAATAAGATTTGTAGCATTTTTTCCTACCTTAGTAATTTTAGGTATGAAATTCTTTTATGGAGGAAAGGAATGTAATGACCCGAATTTTTAGCAATTTAATAATTAATTAAAATTTTCAAATAGTAGTTGGTAATTTAAATGACTGAAATTCAAATATTTTGAACATTTAATTAATATATAAATTGTGGAATAATAAATTTAAATTTTCAAAATGGTAGGAAATAGTTGAATTTGCAGTATTGTGTAAATTGGAAAATATAAGATATTTAATTAAGTTTAGATTCGAATTTTAATAACGAATTTATTTATAAACGACGTTTGAACGTATTAATTGTAATATAATTTAAGACGAGCTCGTAATATCATGATAGTTCATAGTTTTATGATTTGAACTTCGAATGGTTATACAAGATTTGTTATAAGTCAGATTGCATTGAAACAAGAAACGTTTGAATCTATTGAACTATATTTTTCTGTTAAAAGTGAAAAATCAAGATTTCGTCTTATATATTATAAGTTATGTCCAACTCAAAATTTCAGAAAGTCGCCATGGAATCATTTATAATTATAGCGATTTTTTTAATAATTAAAAAAGGGTTTTAATGTAAATTGAACGTCGTTCTAACTTGAAATTAAAACATCAAGTATAAATCCGTATTTTGTTATTTCTGAAGATATATGATATTCTATTTGAATATATATATGATAATTATATTTTTTATTAAATTGAATTATTTTAATCGATTTATATTATACCGATTTAGTATAGGATTATAGAATAACCAATTTTCAAACGATCTCCATTTTCGACGAAACGAATTTTATTAAATCGGTAAAGATTAATTATTGTAAGATCTAATTTGGGGTCAATTGGAATTATTTGGTGACTGTGCCTAGTTTAAATGCTTATTATTTAATCGTTTGAAATTAAAAAGGAACTTTTACAAATGGACTTGGAATTCGATGAAACCATTTCCATTATGTCCAAAATGCTAAATCGTTGTAAGATTACAATTTTCATCGCGAACCGATCTCGCATATGGTAGTTTTGCCTGTTACTTTGTGTGTAAGTTTCGTGTAATATAAAATAATAAAAACAAATCAATAAATAGCTTTATCCCCAAGCCACCCAAACAAAAAATATAGTACCAACCCTAACACAAACAACAGACCTATACATGTTTTATGTTCCTTGGCACCCATAGTTTGTAAATTCTATAAATATTGAAGCTTCCATTATCTCATCCCTTTCCTAAAACACATACTAGTGAACAAAAAAAATGAAAACGACCCCTTTAAAAATGAAAATCAATTCGAATTAAAATCCATAAATTTCAAAACATGGATACTGCACTAATTCTTCCTTTCTCTTCATGTTGGGACCATTCGTAGGTAACTCGATCAAATATTTAGGGGGTGTTCAAAATTCACAGTGAGCTAAGGTTAAGATTTGGTGATGATGCAGGATGAATTGGGCGAAAACAAGGTGTGCGTGATGATTTGGTGATAAGGTGCACACGCTTGACTTTTTTGCAAAAATCTATGAGATATTTGTTCGTTCTTTTCCTTGTAGCCGCCTGGAGCATGAGTTCGATGCATTCGAGAGGGTAGCTTCAAGTCGTATATATTGGTGCTGGGTTGGGAGAGTTTTCGAGTGGGGGGGTACGATGATAATTTTCATTTCAATTTAACAGGAAGATTGAAGGAGATATGGGGAGAGCTATATTCGGCTATGACGTTTGAAATGGAGCAAGTTACGGGAGTTATTTCGTTCGGAAAGAAAGGAACGTAGCAGGTATGGATTTTTAAGGTGAGGATGCAGGCAAGAATAAAGGGTAAGGCCTATATAAAGAAACTTTAAATTTAATTCTAATTTAAATAAATGTATTAAACGGTAAGGCCTATACCAGAATTGTGAAAATTTGGTACTGTTAGAATCGTATGATCGCAGGCTATATAATGGAATTAGTCTGGAGCGATTTGGAGCTCATTACAAATATAGGCAAAACAAAATGCCTGATATAATCAACCGAGTTAATCATTATTTAACGATTAACGATCAACGTGAGTAAACTCACTAACTGTCCAATTTTATATTTTTATAAATGTAATTTAAAGTTGATAAATGATGATTGAATGTCGTGTGATGGTTGTTTGGATGAACTGCTATTAAATTGGTTGAAATAATATATATAGTTATATATATAAATCGATGGTTGAATACCGATTCTATTTACCGCTATATTTCATATAGATACGAAATTGGAGTTATTTATGTTGAATTAACATCCATGGATGTAAGGAAACAGGTTGGAGAGATCCAACTGGACTTCTCAATAATTATATTGTTGTTTTTCATATATTGCGTTATATGATGTGATAAATAATCTATGGTTGATTGTTGTGTGTTTAGAATGTTTGAATAACATTGGCCCTAAAATAACTGATATTTACCGTAAAAATCTATTCAAATGTTTTAGGAAAATAATTTGGGTTTTGAAAAGGAAAAAATCTATTTTTTGAAAAATAGAAATTGAATTACGAGTGGGCTAGAATATAATAACTTGTTTGAATTATATAAAAACAAGTAGTTTGATATATAAAAATTGTTTAGAAATGAGATGAAATGATTATTATTAAATAATTTGGGAATGTAAATTCAAGAAATCTTTTAAAAACAGAAATGATGATATTAGTCCGATGTTTGGAATGCAAATATAATTGAAATAAATTCATAAGAATTTATAATTAGAAGTCGGCTATGTCGAATATTATAAAAATAATTTATTTTTGGAAATTATATATTATATAATTCAGAATTTGACCGGATGTTAATATATGGTTTGAAATCAATAATTTTGTAACAACCCGGAAAATCAGAACCAATTTAAAATTTTTATTTTGGAAATTTTAATGAATTTTGAATATTTAAAATAAATTATTTTAAATAATAACGACAAGAAATTTATTTTGAATAGAATTAGAATGTATATATTTATTTAGATCGAAGTTAGAATATAAATATTTATTTTAATTATAAAAGGAATTGGAAATGGCGCAGTAGTTTGAAAATTCGATTTCAAATTTCAAATGAATGTACAGGATTCAAAATAAACCGGATTTTAGTGAAACAAAAAATATTTGAATCTGTTTGAAAATATATTTCCAACGAATCTGAAAAGTCCAAATTTCATAGCGGGAATATAAAGTTATGTCCAATTGAAAATACAGAATAGTCGTTATGGAGTTTAGCCCTTGAAAAAGAGATTTTGCAAACGACCTCCGTTTTCGACGAGACCACTTTTGTTGAATCCAGAATGTCAAATTATTGTTGGATTCCAATTTTCATAATTTTTGGAATCAATATGTGAGCGTGGTGAATTTAAACGTGTTTGGCACTTTCAGTTTGAATTTAATCGACTGGAAAATGACCATTTTTCAAACGATCTCCCAATTTGACGAAATTAGTTTTGTTAGGACTGTATCGTCATGACATAGCCAGATTTATTTTTCTGAAATTTTTGGAGTCAGTATGTGGCCCCGGTAAATTAAAATGTGCATTTGAATTTAAAATATATTGATTTATATTTTAAACTTAACGGAAACTGCTCATAATAGCCGAGTTGGGTTACGAAACATATCCCATTGTATTCGGAATGGGGGTTTTTAGCTGGGGATGACAGTCGTTGGATTTGATTTGGAGTTCGAATTAAAAACTAACCTTTTGGAATTTAAATTGAATTGAAGATATATCTATATATTTTTATATAAACACCCTCTCTCTTCCTCCCCCCCCCCCCAACCCCCAGGTAAACGTTCTATTTCAAATCAGAAAATAAAAAAACCCACGACGCATTGCGCCTCATACCCCAGACTGCCGCCATCGACAACCGCTCACCCCGCCTCCTCCTCCATGTTCTCTCCCCTTCTCCAGCGCGTCGCATGGACCCCCTCTTCTCCGTTGAAACCCGTGCCCTAAGCACCCCGATGCGAAACACTAAAACGAGCTGCCATCATGACCAATGTGCCACCGCCACCACCTCTTTCTGCTCCAACCGACCGCCTCCAGTGCAGCAGACCCCCTCCTCTCCAATACACCGAAAACAGTAAGTTTTCTTTATTTATTTACGTGCATTTTGTAAATCTGATTTTATTATATATAAGCGTGTATAAAAATAGATGTTTGTTCATATGTATGGCAAAGAAAAATTAGTTTTTTATTATGTAAAAGATTGAATTTTTATAAGAATAAATATTGAATTTTTATAAGTAGAAAGATTGAATTTTTATAAGAATAAAGAATGAATTTTTATAAGTATAAAGATTGAATTTTTATAAGTATAAAGATATAATTTTTATAAGTAGAAAGATTTAATATTTATATAGGAAAAGATTTGATTTTTAACATAAATAGAGATTTGATTTTTAATTTAGAAAAGGATAGGATTTTTAATTTAGGAAAAGCTTAGATTTTTAAAATAGAAAGGATTGGATTTTTATTAATCTAAAAATTGGATTATTATTTATATGAATAGAGAATATAAAAATATTATTTTTATAGATGTGGCGAATTAAAAATATGATTTTTATATAATAGAGAATATAAAAATATTATTTTTATATACGTAGCAAAATAAAAATCTGATTTTTATTATATATATATAGCGATATAAAAATGTGATATATATATATATATTGCAGCGAGATAAAAATGTGAGTTTTAAATATAAATATTGTGAAATAAAAATATGATTTTTAATATAAACATCATATTAAAAATGTGTTTTTTACTATGAATAGCGTGGAAAAGATTCCATCGGAATATTGGGCAAATCGAAACCGTTCAGAAATAAGGAATGGAGGAGTGGATCCCAAAGGTGAGAACTTGTCACTTTAGTTTTGTTTTCTAAAATATATACTAGGATGCACACGGTGCTTAGCATCACCCGACACCCGTCGTTCACAAACCATGTACGACTTGTTTGATTTGACTGTGTTGTGAAAATTGATTGTGATGTGGAATGGAATAAATAAAATATTCATGTGTTGAAATAAATATTTTATCATTAAAAATATAATTTTTAACATGTATATGAATAAAATAAATATTCATTTACAAATCGGATGATTTGTTTATGTACACCCAATTGATTGACATTGATTGGTATTATATATTTTACACATCGCTCAACTGCACGAATAATATTCAGTATTTGTTGGATGAAACCCCACACAGGTATTGGGATGATATTTGACATACACTAATCCTAATTGTTTGGTTATATGTCCATCGAGTGGTTGACAGGCTGTTGTAAGCGTTAATTATTTATATTTAATGCTTATACAATGTAGAATGCAGTCTGGTTGATGGTTGATTGTTTATCAGCATTTTTATATACATGTGTTGTATTAAATCCGTATAAATAACATTATATGGTGATTGATTGTGTCTTATTCCAGTTCAGAAAGAACGAATATTTTAAAATAACAAATATTTTAAAATAATGAATATTTTAGAATAATATTCAGTAAAGATCGAAATCTGATTTTGATGTCTGATTTGGGATGGACACGGAAATATTTAAATATATAAAGTCGTGTTGATTAGATTAACACCATTTTAACGTGAGCGATATTTATATCGATTTTATTCATTTTTATAATGAATATCGGAATGAAAGTGATTTCAAAATCTAATGTTTTGAAAATATTATCATTTATATATTAATGATATGGAATATTCAATTTTGATTTGAAATTGAATATGAAGTTGAAATTGTTTTGAAAATGAATTTAATACGATTTATAAAATACATTTTAAATGGAAATCGACCAAATATATGTAATATATATTATATATATTTAATGGCCTGAATAGAACGCGCCGTGCCGCGGCAGTTTCGCGAATTTTGACTATTGACTTCGAATTGACGTTACGGGAGAACCGACCGTCGGATTCTCCTAAAATCAGAAGCGTTGGGTTGGTATCGAAAAGAGCTTTCCAATGAATATAATAGATTTGAAATCTAACGGTCGGATTTGGAATTATGTCCCAATCTAATTGGGAAAAGGTCGTCGTAAGTGCAGTTCGATGGCCATTTATGGAAATCGACTGTACGGTCCTTGATAAAATTATTAAAAATATTAATAATTTGTGTAAAATCATAATAAATGATTTGGAAAGAATTAGGATGAAAAATTCCATATTTAAAAAGGTTTATCGAAATGAACTAGTTATGAACTAGAATTTATAACTCCAACATTTTTAAATAAATAAATTGGATTTGAAATTGTTTTAAAAATAATCAGAATTTCCAATATATGAATTGGAATGGATTTGAATAGAATTTTTCTTCGGAATATTTAGATATTGGATTCCGTGATTATACGTACGTTGTGGAGGAATTTGGAATATATATATATATAGTTATTCCCAATACGATATTTGTTGGTTTCAGAATTTGATATTGAATATAAGCCGATATATTTTCTATTCAGAGCCTTGTATTTAATATCCAATTGGTTTTTCGGTTTATCGTGAACGGTGTTTTGAATAACACTTGTTCTTTAACCCGATTAACAATGGAACGACATTTTGGGTTAAGAAAATTAGAAACTAACTGGAGATTAGCTAAGTTGAATGGTTTCCTGGGTATTGATCTGATGTTGTTTTCGGCCTTCGGGATTAATACTTAGGGAATTGTTCTCTTACTAATTTACGGTTAGAGACTGATGGGATGGGGTCTTCGGTAACACTGTTCTTAAACCAGTTGAGAAAAGAATAAATCTTTTAATTAAAATTATTAGAGTTTCCAATTAATTAACATTTAATTGGAATTGAAAATGGAATGTGAATTTGGTTTATTGTGAACTGTGTTTTTAACGACATTTGTTCTTTAACCCCATTTACAATGAAATGTGATTTGGAATTTATAAATCTTTTTTATTAAGATTTAACGAAAAGTTTCCAATGTAAAGTTTTCCAATTTAATAAATTAAATTGGAATTGAATGGAATTCGATTTGGTAATAATTTAAATGAGCTTCTATGGAGGAAGACTGTTAATATATATGGAATTTAAAAGGCTTTGTCGTTATTCCATTTATATTATTAGTTGGATACAGAAATTGATATTGATTATATCTTACCACCATCGGGTAAAGCTAGAACTGGTGCTGAGGTAAGGGCTCTCTTGAGTCTCTGAAAAGCAAGCTCACAGTCCATATCCCAAGCAAAAACTAAGTGCTTCTTCGTCAACTTAGTAAGAGGAGCGGATATCTTCGCGAAGTCCTTGATGAACTTTCGGTAAAAACCCGCAAGACCTAGAAAACTTCTCACCTCGGTTGCATTCCTTGGAGTCTTCCAATCCTGAACTGCAACCACCTTAGCGGGATCCACCGCTAAGCCTTGCTTGGATACGATATGCCCAAGGAATCTAACTTCCCTTCTCCAAAAGTGACACTTGGAGAACTTGGCCTTTAACTGATGCGCTCTAAGCGTATCCATCACCTCTACAAGATGCCTCGCGTGCTCTTCTTCATCCTTGGAGAAGATCAGAATATCATCCACAAAGACCACGACAAACTTGTTCAAGAACTCTCGAAACACCCTACTCATCAAGTCCACGAAATACGCGGGTGCATTTGTCAAACCGAACGGCATAACAAGCCATTCAAAGAATCCACCTGGGGTTCTGAATGCAGTCTTGTCTATACTATCTTCAGCCACTCTGAGCTGATGAAATCCAGTAGCAAGATCAAGCTGAGAGAAAACAGAAGCACCAACAAGCTGGTCAAAGAGATCATCGATCCTCGGTAACGGGTGTCTGTTCTTCTTAGTTAGCTTATTCAATTCTCTATAGTCCACACAGAGTCGAAGAGAACCATCTGCCTTAGTAGCAAACACCACAGGCGCTCCCCATTCGGATATACTTCGTCTGATGAAGTTCTTCTCAAGTAACTCCTTTACTTGCTTGCTGAGCTCCCGTCTCTCACGCGGAGCCATGTGCCGAACGGGTAAAGAAACAGGCTTAGCATTATCCACCAGATAAATGCGAAAATTAATCTCTCGTTTAGGGGGCAACCCCTTAACTTCTTCAAAAACATCTGGATAACCTCGGACCACCCTTACAGACTGAAGGGCTTCCTCTGACGAGTCGAGAGATTCAAGATAGCACAACATGACAGGATCCTTCGGATTGCATGAAATCTCTAAGGTGTTGCCAAGGCGAGTCACAAGCCTCACAACCCTATGCTCACAATCAAGAATGGCTCCATATCTGGACAGCCAATCCATGCCCAAAATCAATCTGTATCCCCTGAAACCAAAAACATACGCACTACACAAGAACTCTACACTGAGTATAGAGATCCTCAGATCCTCACATATCATAGATAGATGAGCAGAACCCCCAATGGGATTCGAAACACAAACGGGATCATCCACTAAGCTAGTACTAAGGTGCAAACTATCAACAAGATCAGATGAAATAAAATATGTGATGCACCAGAATCAAACAAGGTACGAACTGGAAGATCGGAAACATAAACAAGGTTCTCAACAGAAACACTACCTCGATCGGGAACTGGAGCGGTATTGAGAGCATGAACTTGCCCTCCTGAAGATCCAGCCTGTCCTTTCTTCTTCGGGCACTCCTTGCTGAAGTGTCCAGTCTCACCACAGGAAAAACATCCACCACTAAGCTTCCTTTTCTTCTTCCTACAATCCTTAGCAAAGTGTCCAGGTGCACCACAGTAATTGCACTTTCCCTTGCCTTTGTTGTTGTTCCCCTTCTTGTTCTTGCTCTGATTCCCTTGGCTGCTTTGACCACCTTGATTGCCTTTACCTTGAGAATCAGTCTTCTTTGCTTGAGTATCACTCGTCTTGACCTCTTTCTTTCCATCTCCCTGAAGTAGAGCCATATTAACCAAACTCTCAAAAGTAGCCCCATGCGGAATATGTGACATCGCCAAACCCTGCAGCGGCTCATTCAATCCTCTAGCAAATCGAAGAGCCTTCTTCTCAGGAGTGTTCACCATATCCAAACCTAAACGGGCCAGCTGATTAAACTTGTTCACATACTCCTTGACAGACATATCACCTTGCTTTAATGCAATGAACTTCTCCATCTGTAAATTCGCCTCAGCAGAAGATAGAAACTTGGTCACAAATCTAGCCCTCAAATCGGCCCAAGTCTCAACGGGCCTCGTCCCATTGGTGACCTCCCACCAATAGGCCGCTTCATCCTTCAAAAGCCACACTGTCAATAAGATCTTCCTCTCGTCATCAATCCCAAAGATAGCAAACAGGTCCTCAGTGTCTTTCAGCCAATTCCTAGCTTCAACAAAAGATTCCGTGCCTAGGAAATTCTTGCCTCCCATCGCCTTGAAGTCTTTACAAACCTTCGTGAACTCAACCTGGGGATGCTGAGGGGGAGGAGGAGGAAGAGGAGCCTCAGCAACAGGAGGAGGAGGAACATTAGCAACGGGAGGAGGAATATTAACATTAGGGGGAGGATTCTCAACTACAGGAGGAGGAGTGGGAGTAGGGTTTGCGGGGCCAGCTACCGCCCTAGCTTCAAGAAGTCTCCTATACCGGAGTGGTACATTTACTCCATCCGGGATGGCAAGATTCTCAGCCATACTGAAACGAAAGATAAGATAAGATTAGGTCAAGGGAACGAAGGATAACGCTAATGGCTTTTTGGGGAATAGCCTTTTAAAATACTAGACTTTTATTTGGAAAATACTTTATACTTGTTTTGAAAATAGTTTTTCAAAAGTCTTTTTAAAACTTTTTGTTCTTTCTCGTAAACCTGGCTCTGATACCAAATTTGTAACACCCCACCTCCGCTAGGGTCACTCTTTCGGGGGCACTAGCTTTTGGGGGGCGTTAGAACTGGGTAAGCATGCATAATGATATATCAAGGCAGAACATTAACATAAATATATATGTAAAACAGAGTTAGTGAGAATAAAACAGCGGAATATCTCAAACCATCTCAAAACAAGTCTTAGTACATCATAAAGTCATCTGCCAAAATAAACATGTCTAGTACAACATAAACAGAAATACTGAAATACATAGTGCTATCCCCAAAATAAAGATGATAAACCATAGCGAGCACAATGTCCAGACATACATGAGCTATCCAGCGAACAAGCAAGCGATCCAAGCTAAGCACCACTGTTCCCTCCCTGAGAACCTGGGGGGGGGGGGGGGGGTAACGGAAGAAAAGAAGCGAAAGAAAATAGGTCAGTCAAAAAGACTGGTAAGCCCTACTACGATCAGTCTATAAACTAATAAAGCTAACATCATGATGGAAACTGAGATGAACATACTGGCAGTAGATAAAGGTGTCATCACATAAAGAAGATTAAGCTTTGGCACCACAGTGTACTAGCAAACTAATCATAACAGGTATTGATCCCTCAGCCCAAGCTTTGGCCCAATTGCATGAGGTGACCTTAATACAAGGCCCAGCCCAACGGTCTAGTCGATCGGCTCCCTATAAACCTAACACGTCAAGTGTTGGTGTCCATACGGCCCACATACGGTTGTAGTCAGACTGTGCTGGGTCCACCTTCGGGTGTATCAAGCCCTCGGGTGTCAACCCCAGACACCTAAGCAATAATGCACAGTCTAATCCTACTGGTACCCGTGCCTCGAGTTTGTCCAACACCGGACTACGTGCACGTCCGTAGCCCGCCTGGACCCGCACCGCTGTACCACTCAGCCGTCGCTTTGGTCGCTTACATCAGTCCAGTAATCGTGCCCCGCCCTAGCCTAGCCTCTAGGGTTGTGAATGATACCCAACTGGGATTACTGCTGGAACAGACCACGTTGCTAGGGTTTTCTAAGAGGGTTAAGTGTGGTTTAACCCCTCACTAATCATGGATTAAATTAGTTAAGTGTAACCAACAGTTCACCACTTAACCCCATTTAATCCCTCGTATCCCCAAAATTGGTTAAGTATTAGTGGGCCATGACTTAACCCTAATCATGAGGCATTAATTAATTTAATGCACCCAACCTCTCACATTAGACCTTGTTGTGGTTACTAGTTAGGTCGGGCGGGTCCGGGTAGGTTTACACCACAACTTAGTCTAACCTCGGGTTTCACGTGCAACATGACCAACTACTCACATCGGGTCCTATTGCTTGTAGCCACTAGTTAAGCTGGTCGGTTCCGGGTAGGTTTATGCTAAAAATCAACCCAACCTCGAGTTGGCCACACTTATATTTTCTAAGTGTCATGTCCACTTTATTTGCAAAACATAATCACAAGTTTAACAAATACTTGGGTAGACCTAACTTAATAGGTAAATTCCCAAGGGGTAGACCTAACTTAATAGGTAAATTCCCAATCTTATGTTTTCATGTATTTTAAGTTTTACCCCAAACCCCCCAACGTCATTCTGTCGCTTACATATTCGTTATAACGCATAAAGGATAGAAAGAGGGAACTTGACACAACATACATGATGAATCTTACATATCATAGTAAACATGCATAACATGTTGGACTTGCATAACTTAGCATAGTGAACTTGCATAAACATGCATAACTTGTTAAACTTGCAAATCATGGCATAGTGAACTTGCATAAACATGCATAACTTGTTAAACTTGCAAATCATGGCATAGTGAACTCGCATAAACATGCATAACTTGTTAAACTTGCAAATCATGGCATAGTGAACTTGCATAAACATGCATAACTTGTTAAACTTGCAAATCATGGCATAGTGAACTTGCATAAACATGCATAACTTATCAAACATGTGTAACATAGCATAGTGAACTCACATAAGCATGCATAACTTATTAAACATGCATAACGTAGCATAGTGAACTCGCATAAGCATGCATAACTTATTAAACATGCATAACATAGCATAGTGAACTCGCATAAGCATGCATAGCTTATTAAACATGCGTAAATCCCAACTTTCATCACATATTAACTTTAGAGTTTCTAAAATGAAGGTAAGAGGGCTTACAAATATTATGAAGACACAAATCTACTAATAAAGATTGAGAAGCCCCTTTATGCAAGCATATAAAAACCCAAAACAAAGCTCCAATAATCAAAAATCCCAAAAACTCTAGCTTAGCAATTAAAGCTTGCAACTTGATGATGTATGCAAGCTAATGATCATTCATACAACTTAGAAATGCTTGTATGAACATCAAAACCTTCATAGAAATGATTTTTGAAGAGGGTGGAGGCTAGGGTTTTTAGGTGGAGGCCATTTGAGAATTCAATTTGACATAGTTTGGTTGCTAGAGTGAATAATGGGGTTTTAGGGTAGGATTAAGGGCTTATTTATAGGAGATTAGAGTGTTTTTAGCCCTAGGATTAACCCTAGGTTAGTTTAGGTCCGTCAGATTTAGGAATTCTCTAGAACCAAGCCACACAACCAAGCCCAAATCAAAATGGTGCGCCAGGCAAAACTGCCCGGCCACCCCGTGTCGACAGGGCTGTCGACAGGGCAGTCGACACCCTTAGACCCCTGTCGACATGCCTGTCGACATGGGGGTCTTGGCGGGAGTTCTCCCGCCTGACGCCAGTTAGCCCTAATCCTTGTTTTAAATTTAAAATTTAAATCTGTTTTTAACATGGAAATTTCTGAAAACTTCAATGGGCCTTAACTGGGTCATACGGACTCCGATTTTCGAAAACTTGGACTCTATTTCGCGTATTTTTCCGAGACGAACGCAATGGCATAGCCCGTTTCCTTTGATTCAGATTTTTGAATTAAATTCTGCCTCGATTTATGTTATCAGGTTATTGAAAATACGGGTTGTTACATTCTCCCCTCCTTAAAGGATTTCGTCCTCGAAATCTTCAAGTTAGGAAGAACGTATCCTACCATCCAATCATCCATCTACTCAAAACATCATCCACGAGCAACCATTGTCCTTAAAAGATTCTAAATGCTGTATGAACATATGCAAAAGTGTGTGTATATGTACTTATCTAATGCAAAGATCAATGCAAAGTATGTTAGTGAAATGTATCCATATGTATGCAAATCCCTAACATAATGTATAATATCTACATGCGTGCTCAATCATACATCCATATGCAACATCCATGTGATGGCATACAAATTTCGTCCAGGAATAAGCATAAACACTCATGCACATGCAATATGAGTAGTGTGTGAGCCGATCTAGTGCCTAATGTGTATCATGCATCCACGAGTAACCACTTGCAAACACTTGCAACCACTTGCAACCATCAAACATAACATGTTTCAAACACATGTTTCATCCAAAGGGCTTCTACCTAAGGTTCTCATGACAAGATTAGCACGATAACTAGATAAACATGGATAGCAAGGAGAAAGATATGCTAACAAAGGAAAGAGATTGAGAGTGTACCCTCAAAAAGGAATGGATAAAGCCCACGCATCTTCTCCTCGGTTTCCCAAGTTGCGTCTTCTTCGGCTTCACCCCATTGAACCTTCACCAACTTGACCTCTCGATTCCTTAGCTTCTTGGTCTCCGTCCCCAAGATACGAATCGGAGCTCTCCTCAAAGTTGCCTCTTTCTCTACTTCCACATCTTCAAGAATGCTAGGTTCAACCACCTCAGCGGACTCATGTAGGCACTTTCGGAGATGCGAGACATGAAAGACATTATGCACTCCGGACAGCTTCTCGGGTAATTGCACTTTATAAGCCATCTTCCCAATTCTCTCTATGATAGGGAAGGGTCCAACAAATCTCGGTGCTAACTTCCCAACAGCTCCAAATCGGACCACATTCCGCAAAGGAGAAACCTTTACGAAAACCATATCCCCAACATCAAACTCCAAATCGGATCTTCGCTTATCAGCATAGGATTTCTGTCGGTCTTGGGCCGCTTTCATCCGTCTTCTAATCAACTCGACCTTCTCGGATGTATCTCTAATCATGTCAGGCCCAAGTATAAGCTTATCTGTAGTCTCCCACCAACATGTAGGCGACCTGCACGGCCTCCCATATAAAGCCTCAAATGGTGCCATCCCAATGCTTGCCTGATAACTGTTATTATATGCAAACTCAACAAGAGGAAGATGGTCTTCCCAAGTACCACCAAAATCCAGAATGCAAAGCCTCAACAAGTCCTCAAGTACCCTATTCACCCTTTCTGTCTGACCGTCCGTTTGTGGGTGATAGGCCGTACTCAGGTTCAACCTCGTGCCCATAGCTTCCTGCAAACTGTTCCAGAACTGACTAGTAAAGATGGGGTCTCGGTCACTGACTATGCTGGAAGGGACTCCATGTAGTCGTACGATCTCACGAAGATATACTGATGCTAGTCCAGATGCGGTCCTTTTGCTCTTCACCGGAATGAAATGAGCATTCTTCGTAAGTCTATCTACAATGACCCAAATACTCGTATTCCCTTTCCTTGACCTTGGAAGCCCATCAATAAAGTCCATAGAAATACTCTCCCACTTCCATAGCGGGACCTCTAGAGGATGCAATAGCCCACCGGGCTTCTTCGACTCGGCTTTTACTCTCTGACAAACAACACATCTAGAGACAAACTCGGCCACATCCTTCTTCATTCCAGGCCAGAAGAAAATGCGCTTCATATCCTTATACATCTTATCTCCACCTGGATGTATAGTCAACTTGGAGCGATGTGCTTCATCAAGAACTTTCCTCACCAAGTCTTCTACCATCGGAACACACAGCCTTCCGTCTCTCCTCAGCCAACCCTTATCATCTACAGAATACCGAGCAAGGTGACTAGATGTCTCCCCTCGAATCAGCTTATCCATGATCTCAATTATCTGAGGGTCTTCCTTCTGCGAAGCCCCAACTTGATCCAGAAGGGTAGGCCTGAGCTCAAGAGATGCTAAAGAACCGGTCATCGACTCAACTGTCAAAGAAAAATCAAAGGTTGCCAAGAACTCTAAATTCTTCATCTCAACAAATAGAGGACTTAGTGTCAACCTTTTTCTACTCAACGCATCCGCTACAATATTCCCCTTGCCAGGGGTATAGGCTATATCAAAATCATAGGATGCCAAGAATTCCATCCATCTTTGCTGCCTCAAGTTCAGATCCTTCTGCGAAAAGAGATACTTCAAAGACTTATGATCAGTATACAGCTCAAATCTCTCTCCCAGAAGATAATGACGCCAAGCCTTGAGTGCATATACTATCGCTGCCAGCTCTAGATCATGAGTGGGATATTTCTTCTCATGCACCTTAAGTTGCCTACCACCAAAACATATAACTCTGCCCTCTTGCATCAGAACAGCGCCCAATCCCGTGCCACAAGCATCAGTGTACACGGTAAACATCTTACCACCATCGGGTAAAGCTAGAACTGGTGCTGAGGTAAGGGCTCTCTTGAGTCTCTGAAAAGCAAGCTCACAGTCCATATCCCAAGCAAAAACTAAGTGCTTCTTCGTCAACTTAGTAAGAGGAGCGGATATCTTCGCGAAGTCCTTGATGAACTTTCGGTAAAAACCCGCAAGACCTAGAAAACTTCTCACCTCGGTTGCATTCCTTGGAGTCTTCCAATCCTGAACTGCAACCACCTTAGCGGGATCCACCGCTAAGCCTTGCTTGGATACGATATGCCCAAGGAATCTAACTTCCCTTCTCCAAAAGTGACACTTGGAGAACTTGGCCTTTAACTGATGCGCTCTAAGCGTATCCATCACCTCTACAAGATGCCTCGCGTGCTCTTCTTCATCCTTGGAGAAGATCAGAATATCATCCACAAAGACCACGACAAACTTATTCAAGAACTCTCGAAACACCCTACTCATCAAGTCCACGAAATACGCGGGTGCATTTGTCAAACCGAACGGCATAACAAGCCATTCAAAGAATCCATCTGGGGTTCTGAATGCAGTCTTGTCTATACTATCTTCAGCCACTCTGAGCTGATGAAATCCAGTAGCAAGATCAAGCTAAGAGAAAACAGAAGCACCAACAAGCTGGTCAAAGAGATCATCGATCCTCGGTAACGGGTGTCTGTTCTTCTTAGTTAGCTTATTCAATTCTCTATAGTCCACACAGAGTCGAAGAGAACCATCTGCCTTAGTAGCAAACACCACAGGCGCTCCCCATTCGGATATACTTCGTCTGATGAAGTTCTTCTCAAGTAACTCCTTTACTTGCTTGCTGAGCTCCCGTCTCTCACGCGGAGCCATGTGCCGAACGGGTAAAGAAACAGGCTTAGCATTATCCACCAGATAAATGCGAAAATCAATCTCTCGTTTAGGGGGCAACCCCTTAACTTCTTCAAAAACATCTGGATAACCTCGGACCACCCTTACAGACTGAAGGGCTTCCTCTGACGAGTCGAGAGATTCAAGATAGCACAACATGACGGGATCCTTCGGATTGCATGAAATCTCTAAGGTGTTGCCAAGGCGAGTCACAAGCCTCACAACCCTATGCTCACAATCAAGAATGGCTCCATATCTGGACAGCCAATCCATGCCCAAAATCAATCCGTATCCCCTGAAACCAAGAACATACGCACTACACAAGAACTCTACACTGAGTATAGAGATCCTCAGATCCTCACATATCATAGATAGATGAGCAGAACCCCCAATGGGATTCGAAACACAAACGGGATCATCCACTAAGCTAGTACTAAGGTGCAAACTATCAACAAGATCAGATGAAATAAAGCTATGTGATGCACCAGAATCAAACAAGGTACGAACTGGAAGATCAGAAACATAAACAAGGTTCTCAACAGAAACACTACCTCGATCGGGAACTGGAGCGGTATTGAGAGCATGAACTTGCCCTCCTGAAGATCCAGCCTGTCCTTTCTTCTTCGGGCACTCCTTGCTGAAGTGTCCAGTCTCACCACAGGAAAAACATCCACCACTAAGCTTCCTTTTCTTCTTCCTACAATCCTTAGCAAAGTGTCCAGGCGCACCACAGTAATTGCACTTTCCCTTGCCTTTGTTGTTGTTCCCCTTCTTGTTCTTGCTCTGATTCCCCTGGCTGCTTTGACCACCTTGATTGCCTTTACCTTGAGAATCAGTCTTCTTTGCTTGAGTATCACTCGTCTTGACCTCTTTCTTTCCATCTCCCTGAAGTAGAGCCATATTGACCAAACTCTCAAAAGTAGCCCCATGCGGAATATGTGACAACCCCAAACCCTGCAGCGGCTCATTCAATCCTCTAGCAAATCGAAGAGCCTTCTTCTCAGGAGTGTTCACTATATCCAAACCAAAACGGGCCAGCTGATTAAACTTGTTCACATACTCCTTGACAGACATATCACCTTGCTTTAATGCAATGAACTTCTCCATCTGTAAATTCGCCTCAGCAGAAGATAGAAACTTGGTCACAAATCTAGCCCTCAAATCGGCCCAAGTCTCAACGGGCCTCGTCCCATTGGTGACCTCCCACCAATAGGCCGCTTCATCCTTCAAAAGCCACACTGTCAATAAGATCTTCCTCTCGTCATCAATCCCAAAGATAGCAAACAGGTCCTCAGTGTCTTTCAGCCAATTCCTAGCTTCAACAAAAGATTCCGTGCCTAGGAAATTCTTGCCTCCCATCGCCTTGAAGTCTTTACAAACCTTCGTGAACTCAACCTGGGGATGCTGAGGGGGAGGAGGAGGAAGAGGAGCCTCAGCAACAGGAGGAGGAGGAACATTAGCAACGGGAGGAGGAATATTAACATTAGGGGGAGGATTCTCAACTACAGGAGGAGGAGTGGGAGTAGGGTTTGCGGGGCCAGCTACCGCCCTAGCTTCAAGAAGTCTCCTATACCGGAGTGGTACATTTACTCCATCCGGGATGGCAAGATTCTCAGCCATACTGAAACGAAAGATAAGATAAGATTAGGTCAAGGGAACGAAGGATAACGCTAATGGCTTTTTGGGGAATAGCCTTTTAAAATACTAGACTTTTCTTTGGAAAATACTTTATACTTGTTTTGAAAATAGTTTTTCAAAAGTCTTTTTAAAACTTTTTGTTCTTTCTCGTAAACCTGGCTCTGATACCAAATTTGTAACACCCCACCTCCGCTAGGGTCACTCTTTCGGGGGCACTAGCTTCTGGGGGGCGTTAGAACTGGGTAAGCATGCATAATGATATATCAAGGCAGAACATTAACATAAATATATATGTAAAACAGAGTAAGTGAGAATAAAATAGCGGAATATCTCAAACCATCTCAAAACAAGTCTTAGTACATCATAAAGTCATCTGCCAAAATAAACATGTCTAGTACAACATAAACAGAAATACTGAAATACATAGTGCTATCCCCAAAATAAAGATGATAAACCACAGCGAGCTCAATGTCCAGACATACATGAGCTATCCAGCGAACAAGCAAGCGATCCAAGCTAAGCACCACTGTTCCCTCCCTGAGAACCTGGGGGGGGGGGAACGGAAGAAAAGAAGCGAAAGAAAACAGGTCAGTCAAAAAGACTGGTAAGCCCTACTACGATCAGTCTGTAAACTAATAAAGCTAACATCATGATGGAAACTGAGATGAACATACTGGCAGTAGATAAAGGTGTCATCACATAAGGAAGATTAAGCTTTGGCACCACAGTGTACTAGCAAACTAATCATAACAGGTATTGATCCCTCAGGCCAAGCTTTGGCCCAATTGCATGAGGTGACCTTAATACAAGGCCCAGCCCAATGGTCTAGTCGATCGGCTCCCTATAAACCTAACACGTCAAGTGTTGGTGTCCATACGGCCCACATACGGTTGTAGTCAGACTGTGCTGGGTCCACCTTCGGGTGTATCAAGCCCTCGGGTGTCAACCCCAGACACCTAAGCAATAATGCACAGTCTAATCCTACTGGTACCCGTGCCTCGAGTTTGTCCAACACCGGACTACGTGCACGTCCGTAGCCCGCCTGGACCCGCACCGCTGTACCACTCAGCCGTCGCTTTGGTCGCTTACATCAGTCCAGTAATCGTGCCCCGCCCTAGCCTAGCCTCTAGGGTTGTGAATGATACCCAACTGGGATTACTGCTGGAACAGACCACGTTGCTAGGGTTTTCTAAGAGGGTTAAGTGTGGTTTAACCCCTCACTAATCATGGATTAAATTAGTTAAGTGTAACCAACAGTTCACCACTTAACCCCATTTAATCCCTCGTATCCCCAAAATTGGTTAAGTATTAGTGGGCCATGACTTAACCCTAATCATGAGGCATTGATTAATTTAATGCACCCAACCTCTCACATTAGACCTTGTTGTGGTTACTAGTTAGGCCGGGCGGGTCCGGGTAGGTTTACACCACAACTTAGTCTAACCTCGGGTTTCACGTGCAACATGACCAACTACTCACATCGGGTCCTATTGCTTGTAGCCACTAGTTAAGCCGGTCGGTTCCGGGTAGGTTTATGCTACAAACTCAACCCAACCTCGAGTTGGCCACACTTATATTTTCTAAGTGTCATGTCCACTTTATTTTCAAAACATAATCACAAGTTTAACAAATACTTGGGTAGACCTAACTTAATAGGTAAATTCCCAAGGGGTAGACCTAACTTAATAGGTAAATTCCCAATCTTATGTTTTCATGTATTTTAAGTTTTACCCCAAACCCCCCAACGTCATTCTATCGCTTACATATTCGTTATAACGCATAAAGGATAGAAAGAGGGAACTTGACACAACATACATGATGAATCTTACATATCATAGTAAACATGCATAACATGTTGGACTTGCATAACTTAGCATAGTGAACTTGCATAAACATGCATAACTTGTTAAACTTGCAAATCATGGCATAGTGAACTCGCATAAACATGCATAACTTGTTAAACTTGCAAATCATGGCATAGTGAACTCGCATAAACATGCATAACTTGTTAAACTTGCAAATCATGGCATAGTGAACTTGCATAAACATGCATAACTTGTTAAACTTGCAAATCATGGCATAGTGAACTTGCATAAACATGCATAACTTATCAAACATGTGTAACATAGCATAGTGAACTCGCATAAGCATGCATAACTTATTAAACATGCATAACATAGCATAGTGAACTCGCATAAGCATGCATAACTTATTAAACATGCATAACATAGCATAGTGAACTCGCATAAGCATGCATAGCTTATTAAACATGCATAAATCCCAACTTTCATCACATATTAACTTTAGAGTTTCTAAAATGAAGGTAAGAGGGCTTACAAATATTATGAAGACACAAATCTACTAATAAAGATTGAGAAGCCCCTTTATGCAAGCATATAAAAACCCAAAACAAAGCTCCAATAATCAAAAATCCCAAAAACTCTAGCTTAGCAATTAAAGCTTGCAACTTGATGATGTATGCAAGCTAATGATCATTCATACAACTTAGAAATGCTTGTATGAACATCAAAACCTTCATAGAAATGATTTTTGAAGAGGGTGGAGGCTAGGGTTTTTAGGTGGAGGCCATTTGAGAATTCAATTTGACATAGTTTGGTTGCTAGAGTGAATAATGGGGTTTTAGGGTAGGATTAGGGACTTATTTATAGGAGATTAGAGTGTTTTTAGCCCTAGGATTAACCCTAGGTTAGTTTAGGTCCGTCAGATTTAGGAATTCTCTAGAACCAAGCCACACAACCAAGCCCAAATCAAAATGGTGCGCCAGGCAAAACTGCCCGGCCACCCCGTGTCGACAGGGCTGTCGACAGGGCAGTCGACACCCTTAGACCCCTGTCGACATGCCTATCGACATGGGGGTCTTGGCGGGAGTTCTCCCGCCTGACGCCAGTTAGCCCTAATCCTTGTTTTTAATTTAAAATTTAAATCTGTTTTTAACATGGAAATTTCTGAAAACTTCAATGGGCCTTAACTGGGTCATACGGACTCCGATTTTCGAAAACTCGGACTCTATTTCGCGTATTTTTCTGAGACGAACGCAATGGCATAGCCCGTTTCCCTTGATTCAGATTTTTGAATTAAATTCTGCCTCGATTTATGTTATAACAGGTTATTGAAAATACGGGTTGTTACACGTACTAGGAGATCAACGGATATGCAAGGACCTCTCTTTTGTATTGGATATATGGGACGAGGAATAAGGTGCCTCCGGTTTGGTTCAGACCCAGAATGAACTTGTAAATGGACTGTGTGTCTGACATTGGTTTTTATTCTGTGTTAATTGATCTCTATTAAATATATATCTGTTTGGCGGCGGAGAATTTATTCTCTTGCTTAACGCCCTTCTCTGAGACATACGAGCTTGGAGGTTATATATCGATCGACATCAGTCGCATGGCGTGAATTGCCTGAGTGGCAAATGATCAAGGCTTCTGTTGAAAAGCATAGTCTTGTGGTTGATGATCAAAGCATAGCTTTAATATAGCGCTGCTTTGTGTATAGCGTTAATTCGCAGGCCTCACACCTCGGTATGAGTCAAAAACGGGAAAAGGGACCCAAGGAGAACATGATGTTTCTTTCTAGCTATGGGTGGTGTCAGGGTTTTGCAAGCCCTGACATTATTATATTTTTACCTATGTGGTTATTGGAATGCGAGGCGCTTTGGATATATCGGTCTTTACGAAGCCGATGGATATTGAGTCATCTGGCTCATAGACGCCCGATAGGGTTGGGAAACGTGTGTTAAGGAATAATTAATCCACTAACGTAAGTGTGGACCGACCCTGGAGGATCCAGGGGTTGCCCAGAGTGTGCAGTCCCGAGACATTTGCTAGGGTGTCTCGAAGCGGAAAGGAGTACATCCCTTGCCTAGAATCATGACGGAAATCCAAATTCCAATACATGACATTCGGTTTTATTTGTAGAGCCTAGTATGGAGACATAGTGGGATAGGGCACTATGCCGTCTATGATTGATACATTTATATTTGAAGTTGTTTTCATACACTTCACACTATAATAGTATCAAAATGATTTGTTTTAAATGTACCAAGCATGTTTGGCTACTATAAGGTAAAACTATATCCTCCGGCTTGCGTTGCATTGTGTGATGGGACCTGGGTCTTATAATAGCTTCATTTTTCCAAAAAGTATTGCGTTGTTTATTCTATGCACTGGTATTCTCGGGAGGAAGCCCATTCCGTGTTATACGGCGCGATCCCTTGATTTACTTTATTTTTAAAGTAAAGATTAAATAACTGTTTTAGTTCTCACACCAGTCACATGACCGACCTGGAGTTTATTGTTTTAACATAAACTCTGGGTGCCCCTATTTTCCACACGGGCAGCTAGTAGTTTTGGTTTTGCAGATTTATATTCACGGGATTCTGGTTTACAGATGGAATGATATCCGGAAAGCTCTGTATCCGTGTATCTCTTTCAGTTGTGTTTTTGCACTATTTTCCACTACATTGTAATTTGTGAATCTCTGTCATTTATCAATGTATATTATTTGTTCAGACTCTGCATATTCTTGTGCTTTGATGTAAATTGTTGTAATAAGCAATGAAATGTTCTTCTGTATGGGTATTGATTTTTCGTGTCCTCATTACAATCCTGGCTTTCCTTTACTGGGAAGTTCGGGTCGTTTCAGTTGGTATTAGAGCTTTGGTTTACAGAGCTCGAGAACAAGACACATTAGAACCAAACGAAAGAATTCATCAGAGATTGGATTAGTAATATCCAATAGGAATGACTCATTAGAGATAGGGTCAGTAGTATCCTAGAACGAGTGTGAAGAGTAGTGTTTTTAAAATAAAAGTGAAAACAAATTTTCTTTTGAAAAATTAAATCTTGTTAAACATATTTGATTATTTTTTTATATTGAATTTGGACAATCGAGTATGTAAAGATTTTGCATATACGCCTTGCAAATGTATATTCGAAGTTTTAATATACTGGATAGATATAGAATCACACTCTAGTCGCCTGGAGATGATTCTGATGATTACTCGAGTATCATTATAATTTGTGTTCGAGTTTCAAAAGCGGGATTTCTATATATTTCCAATTGACTGGTGTGAGAACCAAAACTAGATAGGGTCTATTGTTGTGATTTGGAACCAAAAATGGATATATATATATATTTATTATGAATTTGAAAAAAACTAATCAACTAATTGATTGTTGGTTGTGTTGTTTGATTATTGGTTGATTAATTATAATTTTCAAACAATAAGCCAAATTGAATCAAATTTTGAGCTGACTTGAAAATTTATTGAAATTGCATGCATATGCATGCATATACATTGAACAGGTTATAGCAAGGAGGCTAGAGAAGAGGAATAAAACTGTATGCCCAACAAATAGGTACATGTTTACTAATTTATTGGGTTTGGATGATTTTATGAGACGATTGGCTAGCCGCTTGGCTTTTTCTTTTTCTTTTTGAGTTGAGAGGGGGCCTGTGTGGTGGTTTGGGGATTTTCCCGATGCTCCCTGTAAAAGGAGGTTATGACGAATTTTTTCGAAAATTTAGGGTGTTAGCCAAATTTTTGAAAAATTAGAAATTCTTAGAAACCAGAAAGCCAGAATGGAAGTTGAGTTGATTAGTTAAACAACTTTCAGCTCCGTTCCTTTTCGAGGATGAAAAGATTTTAAGTGGGGGAGATTGTAACAACCCGGAAAATCAGAACCAATTAAAAATTTTTATTTTGGCAATTTTAATGAATTTTGAATATTTAAAATGAATTATTTTAAATAATAACGATAAGAAATTTATTTTGAATAGAATTAGAACGTATATATTTATTTAGATCGAAGTTAAAATATAAATATTTATTTTAATTATAAAAGGAATTGGAAATGGCGCGGTAGTTTGAAAATTAGATTTCAAATTTCAAATGAATGTACATGATTCAAAATAAACCGGATTTTAGTAAAATCAAAAATATTTGAATCTGTTTGAAAATATCTTTCCAACGAATCTGAAAAATCCAAATTTCATAGCGGAAGTAAAAAGTTATGTCCAGTTGAAAATTTAGAATAGTCGCTACGGAATTTAGCCCTTGAAAATAGCGATTTTGCATACGACCTCCGTTTTCAACGAGACCACTTTTGTTGAATCCAGAATGTCAAATTATTGTTGGATTCCAATTTACATAATTTTTGGAATCAATATGTGGGTGTGCCGAATTTAAACGTGTTTGGCACTTTCAGTTTGAATTTAATCAACTGGAAAATAACCGTTTTTTAAACGATCTCTAAATTTGACGAAAATAGTTTTGTTAGGACCGTATCGTCAAGACATAGCCAGATTTATTTTTCTGAATTTTTTGGAGTTAGTATGTGGCCCCAGTAAATTAAAATGTGCATTTGAATTTAAAATATATTGATTTATATTTTAAATTTAACGGAAACTGTTCGTAACAGCCGAATTGGGTAACGAAACATATCCCATTGTGTTCGGAATGGGGTTTTAGCTAGTGACGACAGTAGTTGGATTTGATTTGAAGTTCAAATTAAAAACTAACCTTTTGGAATTTAAATTGAATTATATATGTATACACACATACATACATATTTATATAAAGACCCTCTCTCTTCCTTATACCCCCTAGGTAAACTTTCGATTTCAAATAAGAAAAAAAAAAACCACAACGCATCGCGCCTCGGACCCCAGACCGCCGCCGTCGACAACCGCTCATCCCCGCCTCCTCCTCCCCGTTCTCTCTCCTCTCCCCTCCTCGAGCGCGTCGCGTGGACGCCCCCTCTTCTCCGTTGAAACCCACGCCCCAAGCCCCCCCGATGCGAAACCCTAAAACGAGCCGCCGCTGTGACCAATGCGCCACCGCCACCACCTCCTTTTGCTCCAACCAACCGCCTCCAGCGTGGCATAGCCCCTCCTCTCTGGTACACCGAAAACAGTAAGTTTTCTTTATTTATTTACATGCATTTTATAAATCTGATTTAAATATATATAAGCGTGTTCAAAAATTAGTGTTTGTTCAAATGCATGGCAAAGAAAAATTAGATTTTTATTATGTAAAAGATTGAATTTTTATAAGAATAAATATTGAATATTTATAAGTCGTAAGATTGAATTTTTATAAGTATAAAGATTGAATTTTTATAAGTATAAAGATTGAATTTTTATAAGTTGATAGATTGAATTTTTATAAGTAAAAAGATATAATTTTTATAAGTAGAAAGATTCAATTTTTATATAGGAAAAGATTTGATTTTTAACATAAATAAAGATTTGATTTTTAATTTAGAAAAGGATAGGATTTTTAATTTAGGAAAAGCTTAGATTTTTAAAATAGAAAGGATTGGATTTTTATTAACCTAAAAATTGGATTTTTATTTATATGAATAGCGTATATAATAATATTATTTTTATATATGTGGCGAGTTAAAATTATGATTTTTATATAATAGAGAATATAAAAATATTATTTTTATATACGTAGCGAAATAAAAATCTGATTTTTATTATATATATATAACGATATAAACATGTGATTTATATATACATTGTAGCGAGATAAAAATGTGATTTTTAAATATAAATATCGTGAAATAAAAATGTGATTTTTAATATAAACATCATATTAAAAATGTGATTTTTACTATGAACAACATGGAAAAGATTCCGTTGGAATTTCGGGCAAATCCAAAGCGTTCGAAAATAAGAAATGGAGGAGTGGATCCCAAAGGTGAGAACTTGTCACTTTAATTTTGTTTTCTAGTTAAAATATATACTGTTTTCTAGTTAAAATATATATTACAATGCACACGGTGCTTAGCAGCACTCGACATCGGTCGTCCACAAACCATGGACGACTTGTTTGATTTGACTGTGTTGTGAAAATTGATTGTGATGTGGAGTGGAATAAATAAAATATTCATGTGTTAAAATAAATATTTTATCATTAAAAATATAATTTTTAACATGTATATGAATAAAATAAATATTCATTTACAAATTGGACGATTTGTTTATGTACCCTCATTTGATTGACATTGAATGGGATGATATATTTTACACATCGCCCAACTGCATGAATAATATTCAGTATTTGTTGGTTGAAACCCCACACAGGTATTAGGATGATAATTGACATAACTAATCCCAATTGTTTGGTTATATGTCGGTAGATTGGTTGACAGGCTGTTGTAAGCGTTAATTATTTATATTTAATGCTTATACAATGTAGAATGCACTCTGGTTGATGGTTGATTGTTTATCAATATTTTCATATACATGTGTTGTATGAAATCCATATAAATAACATTATATGGTGATTGACTGTGTCTTATTTCAGTTCAGAAAGAATGGATATTTTAAATTTTATTTTAAAATAATGAATATTTTAGATTAATATTCAGTAAAAGATCGAAACCTGATTTTGATGTCCGATTTGGGATGGACACGGAAATATTTAAATATATAAAGTCGTGTTGATTAGATTAACACCATTTTGACGTGAACGATATTTATATCGATTTATTCATTTTTATAATGTATATCGAAATGAAAGTGACTTCAAAATCTATTGTTTTGAAAATATTATTATTTATATATTAATGATATGGAATATTCAACATTGATTTGAAATTGAATATGAAGTTGAAATCGTTTTGAAAACGAATTTAAAACTATTTATAAAATACGTTTTAAATGGAAATCGACGAAATATATATAATATATATATTATCTTTATTAATAATTCTCTTAGGAGCACAAAGTTTTGGTCCGACCATGAACTTCCCAATATGCCCTTACGTATAAGCTTTTAAATATACAAAATTATTATTCCACCTAGTATCCCCAATAAATTAGGTATTTAATGTCACTTAAATTAGGATTTAATAAACCTTTTCAACAAATTCAAATTGCCTCTTTAATATTGCTCAAAAAAGGATCTCTAAATAGGCTTTAATTGCAAATTTTAATCGCTTCTCATTTTAGTTGCTATTTTCTATTTTTTCTTGCAAAAAATTAAGAAAATTTTGCATTTATTCAATTTGCTTGAATTAAAGATTTGAAATACATGCTGGGTTTTGTAATGCATTTTTTTATTAATCAAATCAGCTTTAATTATAAAACGTATAGACAATTATTAAATTGTATATGCCGAGCTATTTGTATTTAAGATTTGATGTATATGCTGATTTTAAGTAAGTATTTTCAAATATTACCTTTATCTCAATCTATTTCCTAATTTTTCTCACAATAAATTAAAAAATTCCATTTATTCAATTTACTTGAATCAAAGATTTGAAATATATGCTAGGTTTTGTTGTGCATTTTTATATTAATCAAATCTGATTTAATACCTTATAAAACGTATATGGACAATTATTAAATTGTATTTAGGATTTGACGTATTAGCATTTTCAAATTAAAATGGAAAGCGTTTAATTTCCTTCATCGTCCATTTCCACATTATCCACAAAAATAAAGGAAATTGACTTATATGCTGATTTTAAATAAGCATTTTCAAATATGCCCTTTACCTCAATATATTTCCTTTTTTTTCTCGTAGTGAGTTAAGAAAATTTTCCATTTATTCAGTTTACTTGAATTAAAGATTTGAAATACATGCTAGGTTTTGTTGTTTATTAATCAAATCAGATTTAATACCTTATAAAACGTATCTGGATAATTATTAAATTTTATTTTAGGATTTGATGTATTAGCATTGTGAAATTAAAATGGAAAGCATTTAATTTCCTTCATTGTCTATTTCCATGTTCTCAACAAAAATAAAGGAAATTCAGCAAAATTAAACGAAATCTTCTAAATATGCTAATAAAGGAAGGTTGGCCTAATCTCCACAAAAATAAGGAGGTGTTTATTTTTTGACTTTTTCTCGGATACTCAAATCTCCACAAAAATAGCACAATATAATATCTTATCACCCTTTAAATACCAATTATAGTCCCCACTTCTCTCTTCATTTTCGCTGATCTTTATTGTTGACTTCTCTTGGCTACTGTTGCTATGGTTTCAAGCTTCAGGTTAGATTGCGTACGTCATAAAAACTTTTCTTTTGGTATGTTATTATATATAAACATATGTAGTGTCTTATTTACAAATATTTTTCTTATTCAAATTAGTACTGCAGCACCTACCACCATAACTCAGGTACTTTTCATACCTTGATGATATACTTTATACTGTCAAGATGTTTGTCTTACCCGTGTTTTTTGAAGCTAAAGCTTCATTGTTGTTTGGATTTTTGCCTGATGTTCTCCTTGTTTTTTCTAGCAAAAAATTTTGGGGCTTCTCTGTCCTTCTACGTCGAACATTTAATTTTCCAGAGTTCAAAATCAATGATGGACTAGGCCGAAAGCAGCAAATACTTTCATCTACTCACTTAAGGAGTTAAAAAGGATGGTTGGAGCTGCAGTATCTTCTTCTACTGGCTCACAGAAAGATTTCTTCATATTTTTTTTTCTTTAATTGGAATTGGTTCCGATATAATGATATCTTTGAGGATTAAGAAATACTCCTCTGGATTGGTTGTCATTGAGGACCAAAAGCCACATTTTTCCAAAAGAAGCAATTGAGATTGTGAACATTTGACACTCTAATTATATGTTGTTCTTGCTGTTTCATGATGATGAATGTTAAGATTACTCACAAACTCTAAATATAAATTGAACTTGCATTGATCTTAGATTTTTTTTCTTTTTAAAACTTTATTTTTGTATGCGTTGGCCGTTGAATAATGAGTCAATAACAATCTACACGCGGAGCGCGTGCCGTCATCACGCATGGAGCGCGTGCCGTCATCACGCATGGAGCGCATGCCGTGACGCTCGTATATATTTAATGGCCTGAATAGAACGCCCCGCGCCACGGCAGTTCACGAATTTCGACCATTGACTCCGAATTGACAATATGGGAGATCCGACCATCCGATTCTCCTAAAACTGGAACCGTTGGCTTCGTATCGAAAAGTGCTTTCCAACGAATATAAGAGATTTGAAATCTAACAGTTGGATTTGGAATTATGTCCAAATCAAATTGGGAAAATGTCACTGTAAATGCAGTTCGATAGCCGTTTAAGGAAATCGACTGTACGGGCCTTGATAAAATTATTAAAAATATTAATAATTTGTAGAAAATCATAATAAATGATTTGGAAAGAATTGGAATGAAAATATTCCATATTTGAAAAGATAAAAATATTTTGTTTATCGAAATGAACTAGTTATGAACTAGAATTTATAAATCCAATATTTTTAAATAAATTAATTGGATTTGAAATGGTTTTAAAAATATCCAGAATTTCCAATATATGAATTGGAATGGATTTAAATAGAATTTGTCTTCAGAATATTTCGATATTGGATTCTGTGATTATACAAACATTATGGAGTAATTTGGAAGATATATATATATATATCGTTATTCCCAATACGATATTTGTTGGTTTTAGAATTTGATATTGAATATAAGACGATATATTTTCTATTCCGAGCCTTGTATTTAATATCAAATTGGTTTTTCGGTTTATCGTGAACGGTGTTTTGAATAACACTTGTTCTTTAACCCGACTAACAATGGAATGAGATTTTGGGTTTGTCGTGAATGGTATCTTTAATAATACTCTTCTTAAACCCAATGAAGTTAAGAAAATTAGAAACTAACTGGAGATTAGCTAAGTTGAATGGTTTCCTGGGTATTGATCTGATGTTGGTTTCGGCCTTCGGGATTAATACTTAGGGAATTGTTCTCTTACTAATTTACGGTTAGAGACTGATGGGATGGGGTCTTCAGTAACACTGTTCTTAAACCTAGTTGAGAAAAAAATAAATCTTTTAATTAAAATTATTAGAGTTTTTAATTAATTAACATTTAATTGGAATTTAAAATGGAATGTGAATTTGGTTTATTGTGAACTGTGTTTTTAACGACATTTGTTCTTTAACCCGATTTACAGTGAAATGTGATTTGGAATTTATAAATCTTTTTTATTAAGATTTAATGGAAATTTTCCAAAGTAGAGTTTTCCAATTTAATATATTAAATTGGAATTGAATGGAGTTTGATGAGCTTCTGTGGAGGAAGACTGTTAATATATATAGAATTTAAAAGGCTTTGTCGTTATTCCATTTATATTATTTGTTGGATATGGGAATTGATATCGATTATATATATTGATCTGTTTTCCATGAAGATTCCATGATTAATGGAATGTGATTTGGGTTTATCGTGAACAGTGTTTCAAACGACATTAGTTCTTTAACCTAGTAAAAGATTCCTTGAAGATTCCATGATAATGGAATGTGATTTGGGTTTATCGTGAACTGTGTTTTAAATGACGTTAGTTCTTTAACCTAGTTAAAGACAGGATTACATGTCTAACATTGTATTTCGAACTATATGGTTGATCTCTACTAAATATACATCTGTTTGGTGGCGGAGAATTTATTCTCTTGCCTAACACCCGTCTCTAAGACGTACGAGCTTAGAGGTTATATATCGGCAGAAATCAATAGTACGGTGTAGATTGTTGATGCGACATGTTTGTGTTTCCAAAGTTAAATAATCATTAATATTGATTTTTGGGATGATTAAAAATAAGTGAAGTTTTAACGAATCTTTAATTAGATTGAAATGGGAAGTGATAACTTAAATTATCAAATTTGGGAAATGATCGAGAATGGAGTATCACCAGTTTTGCTCCTAGCGATAGTTAAATCTTTAATTAGATTTGAACGTGAAATGGTAATTAAAATTACCAATAACACCGTGGTGTTAGATATGGAGTATGACCAGTTTTGCCCCATGGGATGGATAGGTTGGGATTGGGAAATTAAACAAATGATTACTTCGGTAAGGTGCGCTAATACCGACTAGTTTGGAAAACCTTAATATGGTTTGAATTGATATCCAAAGGAAGATTAAAGAATAAATTCAAACAATTTATCTTTGATAAAATTAATGGGAACCTTTCCCAAAGGATATGAATATTCAAATAAAAGAATATTCAGAATTGGAATGAGGCGTATGTTGTGTTTTTATGACACTTGTTTATTATATACGCGAGTTATTCGGAAAGGCCAGGTTTATACCCATTCTGAATAACTGATTCGATGATAAGTCGACGATGAAGACGGTAGTTGAAGGTCAGAGGTCTTCACATCGTTTGGATGATTACTGATGTCTTGATTGGATTGTACACCCAAGACGAGGTAATAAGTGGTGACCGTCTAGACGTATTTAGAGATCAACGGATATGCGAGGATCTCTCTCTTGTATTGGACATATGGGATGAGGAATAAGGTGCCTCCGGTTTCGTTCAGACCCAGAACGAACTTGTAAATGGACTACGTGTCTGACATTGGATTTTTATTATGTGTTGATTGATCTCTATTAAATATATATCTATTTGGCAGCGGAGAATTTATTCTCTTGCTTAACACCCTTCTCTGAGACGTACGAGCTCAGAGGTTATATATCGATAAACATCAGTCGCATGGCGTGAATTGCCTGAGTGGCTTGCCTGAGTGGCAAATGATCAAGGCTTCTGTTGAAAAGTAGAGTCTTGTGGTTGATGATCAAAGCATAGCTTTAATATAGCGTCACTTTTTGTATAGCGTTAATTCACGGGCGTCACACCTCGGTATGAGTCAAAAACGGGATAAGGGACCCAAGGAGAATATGACGTTACTTTCTAGCTATGGGTGGTGTCGGGGTTTTGCAAGCCCTGGCATTTTTATATTTTTACCTATGTGGTTGTTGGAATGCGAGGCGCCTCAGATATATTGGTCTTTACGGAGCCGATGGATATTGAGTCATCTAGCTCATAGACACCCGATAGGGCGGGGAAACTTGTGTTCAGGAATAATTAATCCACTAACGTAAGTGTGGACCGGCCTTGGAGGATCCTGGGGTTGCCCAGAGTTTTCAGTCCCGAGACATTTGCTAGAGTGTCTCGAAGCGAAAAGGAGTACATCCCTTACCTAGACTCAGGACGAAAATCCAAATTCCAATACGTGACATTCAGTTTTATTTGTAGAGCCTAGTATGGCGACATAGTGGGATGGGGCATTATGCCGTCTATGATTGATACATTTATATTTGAAGTGGTTTTCATACACTTTACACTTTAATAGTATCAAAATGATTTGTTTTAAACATACCAAGCATGTTTGGTTATTATAAGGTAAAACTCTATCCTCCGACTTGCGTTGCATTGTGTTACGGGACATGAGTCTTATAATAGCTTCATTTTCCAAGTACGTCTGGACGACCCCCAACTGATTCCCTCATTTTGGGTGTACAGCCCAATCAAGATCATCAGTAATCACCCAAATGATGTGAAGACTTTCGGTCTTCGACCACCGTCATCATCTTCGACTTATCGTCGAATCGGTTATTCAGAATGGGTATAAACCCGGCCTTTCCGAACAACCCGCGTATATTATAAACAAATGTTACACAAACACAACATACGCCTTATTCCAATTCAGCAGTCACTAACCGTAAATTAGCAAGAGAACAATTTCCCAAATATTAACCCCGAAGGCCGAAACCAACATCAGATCAATACCCAGGAAACCATCCTTCTTAGCTAACCTACAGTTAGTTTCTAAATTTCACGTTCTTAGGGAAAGGTTCCCATTAATTTTATCAAAGATAAATTCTTTAAAATTTATTCTTTAATCTCCCTTTGGATATCATTTCAAACCAAATTATGGTTTTCCAAACTTGTCGGGATTAGCGAACCACACCGAAGTAATTATTTATTTTATTTCCCAATCCCAACCTATTCATCCCATGAAGCAAAACTGGTAATACTTCATATCTAACACCACGGTGTTATCGGTAAATTCAATTACCATTTCACGTTCAAATCTAATTAAAGATTTAACTATCGCCTGGAGCAAAACTGGTGATACTCCATTCTCGATCTTTTCAATCTAATTAAAGATTCATTAAAACTCCACTTAGTTTTAATCTTTAACTGGGTTAAAGAATCAGTGTCATTTAAAACACGGTTCACTGTAAACCCAAAATCACATCACATTTCAATCAGACCCTAACCATAAATTAGCAAGTGAGCAATTCCCTAAGTATTAACCCCGAAGGCCGAAACCAACATCAAATCAATACCCCAGAAACCATTCAACTTAACTAATCTCCAGTTAGTTTCGGATTTTCTTAACTCCTTTGGGTCTAAGAACAGTATTATTGAAGATACCGTTCACGATAACCCAAAATCACATTCTATTAATTACCGGGTTAAAGAACAAGTGTTATTTAAAACACTATTCACGATAAACCCAAAAATCAATACCAACTCAATTCCAATTAAATATTATTTAATTGGTACACTTCATTAAATCTAAATAAAAGATTTAATCTTTTTCTCAACTGGGCTTAAGAACAGTGTTAATGAAGACACCATTCACGACAAACCCAAATCACATTTGATATTAAATACAAGGCTCTGAATAGAAAATATATCGGCTTATATTCAATATCAAATTCTACGACCAACAAATATCGTATTGGAAATAACGATATAAATATATCTTTCAAATTTCCATAATAAAATCTGTATAATCACGAAATCCAACATCGAAATAATCCAAAGACAATTTCGATTCAAATCCATTCCAATTCAATTATTGGAAATCCTGGTTACTTTTAAAACCCTTTCAAATCAAATTTATTTATTTAAAAATAAATAGAATTATAATTCTAGTTCAAAACTAGTTCATTTCGATAAAAAACTATTTTTATCCTTTCAAATATGGAGTTTTTCATCCGAATTTTTCCCAAATCATTTCTTATGATTTTACACAAATTATTACTATTTTTAATAATTTTATCAAGGCCCGTACAGTCGATTTCCATCAACGGCCATCGAACTGCACTTACAACGACCTTTTCCAAATTTGATTTGGACATAATTCCAAATCCAACCGTTAGATTTCAAATTTCTAATATTCTTTAGAAAGCTCTTTTCGATACGAACCCAACGGTTCCGGTTTTAGGAGAATCCGACGGTCGGATCTCCCGCAATGTCCGTTCGAAGTCAATGGTCGAAATTCACGAACTGCCGCGGCGCGTTCTATTCAGGCCATTATATATATATAATATATATATATTATATATATTTCGTCGATTTCCTTTTTAAAACGAATTTTATAAATCATTTCAAATTTGTTTCAAAAACAATTTCAACCTTTATTTCAAATTCAAATCAAAATTGAATTTTCCCTTATAAATTCTTTTTACATTCACTTCTATTTGATTTCAATTCAAATCGATTTCAATTCGTTTTCAATTGAATTCAATTCAATTCAGATTTGTTTTCTATTCGATTCAATTCAAATTCATTTCGAATTCGTTTTCTATTCAATTCAATTCGAATTCGTTTTCAATTCAATTCAATTCGAATTCGTTTTCTATTCAATTCAATTCAAATTTGTTTTCAATTCAATTCAATTCGAATTCGTTTTCTATTCAATTCAATTCAAATTCGTTTTCTATTCAATTAAATTCGAATTCGTTTTCTATTCAATTCAATTCGAATTCGTTTTCTACTCAATTCAATTCGAATTCGTTTTCTATTCAATTCAATTCAAATTCGTTTTCAATTCAATTCAATTCGAATTCGTTTTCAATTCAATTCAATTCAAATTCGTTTTCTATTCAATTCAATTCGAATTCGTTTTCTATTCAATTAAATTCGAATTCGTTTTCTATTCAATTCAATTCGAATTCGTTTTCTATTCAATTAAATTCGAATTCGTTTTCTATTCATTTAAATTCGAATTCATTTTCTATTCAATTAAATTCGAATTCGTTTTCTATTCAATTCAATTCGAATTCGTTTTCTATTCAATTAAATTCGAATTCATTTTCTATTCAATTAAATTCGAATTCGTTTTCTATTCAATTCAATTCGAATTCGGTTTGAATTTCAATTCTTTTCAAAATATCAAATTTTGAAATCACTTTCGATATTCATTATAAAATGAATAAAATCGATATTCATTATAAAATGAATAAAATCGACACAAATATCGTTCACGTCAAAATGGCGTCAATCTAATCAACACGGCTTCATATATTTCTATTTTCAAATATTCTATTTCAAATATTTCTTTCAAATATTTCTATTTCAAATATTGAATGAAGCCCAATCAATTACCATATAATGTTAATTATGTGGATTTTCTACAACACATGTATACCATAACAACGATGAATAATCAACCATAATCCAAAGTGCACTCTACACTGTATAAGCATCGAATATAAATATTTAACGCTTATAACAGTCTGTCAATCAATCGATCGACATACAACTAACTATTGGGATTAGTGTGTCATATATCATCCCAATACCCGTGTGGGGTTTCAAACAATCAAGCACAGATTTTATTTGTGCAGTTGGGCGATGTGTAAAATTTATCGTCCCAATCAATATCAGTCAAATGTGTGCATATAAACAAATCGTCCGATTTGTTTATTTCCTTTCATATACGCGTTAAAAATTCTATTTTTAACTATAAAATATTTTTAACTATATAAATATTTTATTTCATTTCACATCACATCACACAATCAACTACACATCAAAATCATACAAACAAGCATCCAAGCCGTCCATGGTCTGTGGACGACGGGTGTTGGGTGCAACTAAACACCGTCTGCATCCTAGTATATATTATAAACTAGAAAACAAAATTAAAAGGTGAGAAGTTCTCACAGAATAGCTAATCCAATCGCCATGACTCTTCTTATGTAGAAATCTTCGCCGTTCTTGCCTCTTGTCACTTTCGTTGCCCGTAGCCACTACATATATAAAAATCACATTTTCACTTCACTATATATATAATAAAGATCAGATTTTTATTTCGCTACATATATAAAGATAATATTTTTATATCCTCTATTATATAAAAATTCTATTTTTAATCCGCTACTTACATAGATAAAATTTCTATTTTTACAACGGTGTTAATATAATAAAGATTATATTTTTATATCGCCACTTATATAAAAATCACATCTTTGCTCCTTCTACATAATAAAGATCAAATCTTTAACACTTCTATAATGTAAAAATTATATTTGTAATCTTCACATTTAATAAAAATCGTATTTTTATCTAACTAAAGATCGTATCTTTATTCTTGTCTTTCACATATAAAAATTGAATCTTTATTCACATTCACATAAATGAAAAATTAAATCTTTATTCGCATTCATACATATGAAAAAATCCGACCTTTATTTAAAGCTTTTAATTTAACTAAATAAAACTGAATAAGAAGAACAATATATTTTAAAAATGGGAAAGAAAAGGGAACTCACTTCGATTTTTACTGGGAAGGGGCCTTACGCGGTTTTATGCGATGGACGGGAGGTAGGAGGAGCTGTGGGATTGGTGCGTGGGGCTGAGGGGATGCCCGCGAGGTGGCACTGTGCTTGGACGGCTGGCGGCGCGGTCAGGGCAGGCGACGCGTTTTGGTTCAGGCGGTGGGTGGGCATCGGGTCTCAGGAGGTTCGGGGGTGTGCGATTTGGCGGAGGGGGTGCGACTGGGTGTGGGGTTCCTTCGGGTTTGGGTCTTCATCGATGGGGGTAGAAGAGGAGAGAGAAGATCGGGAGAGAACGGAGGAAGACAGAGGAAGGGGCGCAGCAATGGGGCGCCTCGCCGGAGCACTGGTGGCGTGGGCGGCGGCCATCGCCTGGAAAGGGGCGGCTTCGATTTGAGGAGCGCCTTTTTATTTTTTTTATTTTTTTATTCTCTGGTCAACGGTTGAATGAGGGGAGAGAGAGAAAGGTAGGTGGGGAGATATATATTTAAATATTTTATTGTTTTTAATTACTAAAAGGTAACTTTTTAACACGGACTCGAAATCAAGCCCACCGACTGTCGTCCCTAGCATATTACCCCCGTTCCGAACACAATGGGATATGTATCGTAGGCCGATTCGATCGTTTCAATCAGTTTCCGTCAAAATCAACATATAACTCTATATATTGAATTTGAACACGCATTTCAATTTACCGGGGCCACATACTAACTAGAAAAATTCCCGAAAAATATTTTCTAGCTTCGTATTGACGATACGGTCCTAACAAAACTAGTTTCGTCAAATTCTGAGGCCGTTTGAAAAATGGCCATTTTCCAGTCGATTAAAATCAACTAAAACTGGTCAAACGCGTTTTCCTTTGCCACGCTCACATATTGATTCGAAAAATTATGAAATTTGAAACCTAGCAATAATTTGACATCGCGGATCCAACAAAAGTGGTTTCGTCGAAAACCGAGGTCGTTTGCAAAATTTCCATTTTTAGGGGTCTGAATTCCATATCGACTATTCGGAATTTTCAACTGGACATATCTTTTGATTCCCGCTATGAAATTTTGATTTTTCGGATTCGTTGGAAAGATAGTCACAATTAGATTCCATTATTTTTGGTTTCACTATAATCCGGTTTATTTTGCACCCGGTACATTCAATTGAAGTTTGAAATCGAATTATCGAACTACCGCGCCATTTTCAATTCCTTTTATATTTATAAATAAATATTTATATTCTAACGACGATCTATATAATATATACGTTCGAATTCTATTCAAAATAAATTTTTCGTTGTTTTTATTTAAAATAATTCATTTTAAATAATCAAAATTCGCTAAAATTGCCAAAATAAAAATTTTAAATTGGCCCAGATTTCCGGGTTATTACAATCTCCCCCACTTAAAACTTTTCGTCCCCGAAAAGGAACGAAGCCGAAAGTGGTTTGATTAACCAACTCTACTTTCATTATTTTGACTACGGCTTAAGTTCTTCAACTTTTCAGTTTCTAAGAACTTTTCAAATTTTTCAAAAATTTGGCTAACACCCTAAATTTTCGAAAAATTTCGCCATAACCTCCCCTGCACCGGGAGCATGGGAAAATCCCGAAATTGCCATACAGGCCCTCTGATCTCAAAAAGAAAAAAAAGCCAAGCGGCTAGCCAATCGGCTCATAAAATCATCATCACCCAAACAAAACAGTAATTTATGGTAAACATGTACCTATTTGTCGGGCAAACAATTTTTATTCTCTGCTCTAGCCTCCTTGCTATGACCTGTTCAATGTATACACATGCATATGCATGCAATTTCAACCAATTCGCAATTCAGTTCAATATTTGACACAATTTCGCTACATATACCTTATGTTCACATAATTGTTTAAAATTTAAATTAATCAACCAAAAATCAAACAACACAACCATCAATCAATTAGTGACTTAACGTTTCAATTTCATAATTTTGATATATATACAGAAAATCATGTTTTGATGTCAAATTACAACAATATATCCTATCTAGTTTTGGTTCTCACACCAGCCTATGGAAATATATAGATATCACACCTTCGAAACTCGAACATAAACATTGATGATGATATATCAACCATCAGTATCATCTCCGGGCGACTAGAGTATGATTCTATATCTATCCAGTATATTAAAACTTCGAATATACGTTTGCAAGGCGTATATGCAAAATCTTTATATATTGGATTGTCCAAATTCAATACAAATAAAATAATCAAATACGTATACTTGAATTTAATTTTCAAAACAAAATTGTTTTCATTTGAAAAATATACTCTTCACACTCGTTCTAGGATGCTACTGATCCTATCTCCAACGAGTCATTCTAATTGGATATTACTAATCCAATATCTGATGAATTCTTTCGTATGGTTCTAATGTGTCTTGTTCTCGAGCTCTGTAAACCAAAGCTCCGATACCAAATGAAGCGACCCGAACTTCCCCGGTCTCCGAAGAGATGAGAAAGAACGAATTACTATGAGGACAAGACAAATCAGAACGCAGACGAAAGAACATTTCATTGTATATTACAACAATTCCATCAGAATACAAGAATATACAGAGTATGAATAAATATTACATAGAAATTATCAGAGATTTAAATTACATTTAAATACATCGCAGCGGAAATAATACAAAACATAACTAGAAGGAGATATACGGATACAAAGCTTTCCGGATATCGTTCCAGCTGTAAGTCAGGATCCTGTGAATATAAATCTGCAAAACCAAAACTACTAGCTGCCCGTGTCAAAATAAGGGCACCCAGAGTTTAGGTCAAAACAATAAACTCCAGGTCAGTCATGGGACTGGTGTGAGAACTAAAACAGTTATTTAAAACTTTACTTTAAATCAGATATATCAAGGGACCACGCCGTATAACACGGAACGGGTTTCCTCCCAAGAATACCAGTGCATATAACAAAACAGCGCAATGCTTTTTGGAAAAATGAAGCTATTATAAGACCTAGGTCCTATCACACAATGCAACGCAAGCCGGGGGATAGGGTTTTCCCTTATAATAGCCAAACATGCTTAGTACGTTTAAAACAAATCATTTGATACTACTATAAGTGCATAGCGTCAAAACAATTTCAATCATAAATATCAATCCTAGGCAGCATGGGTACCATCTATCATGTCACCATACTAGGCTCTACAAATAAAACCGCAATATTGCGTATTGGAAATTGGACTTCCGTCATGGTGGCTCCTGATTCGAAAGATCGATCGCGTAATGCAATTCCCCACGGCTTACGTCCCAACAAGAGAAAACACCATCTGCACATCCGCACTTTTGGGACCAGAGTATCACCGCGGCTTACGTCCCAGCGAGAGAAAACACCGCTTACTCTATATATCCCTGAGCACTAAGCTCATCTCGGTCGACCGAATCCACGACACCACTAAGGTGCCCATCCACTAAAAAGCATACTGATCAAACCATCAGTTTACCACCAAACCGGGGTGTGAGGCTCGTGAATCAACGCTATAAACAAAGCCATGCTATATTAAAGCTGCGCTTTGATCATCACCCACCAAACTTTGCTTTTCAACAAAAGTCTGGATCACTGCATCTCAGCATGCCACACTATCAATCCATATCATACCACTGATTTCTGCCAATATATAACCTCTGAGCTCGTATGTCTCAGAGAAGGGGTTAAGCAAGAGAATAAATTCTCCGCCGCCAAACAGATATATATTTAGCAGAGATCAACGAATACAATATACAGGAATACAATGTCAGACACACCATCCATTTACAAGTCCGTTCTAGGTCTGAACGAAACCGGAGGCACTTTCCTCACATATCCGTCGATCTCCAAGTACGTCTGGACGACCCCCAACTGATTCCCTCATTTTGGGTGTACAGCCCAATCAAGATCATCAGTAATCACCCAAACGATGTGAAGACTTTCGGTCTTCGACCACCGTCATCATCTTCGACTTATCGTCGAATCGGTTATTCAGAATGGGTATAAACCCGGCCTTTCCGAACAACCCGCGTATATTATAAACAAATGTTACACAAACACAACATACGCCCTATTCCAATTCAGCAGTCACTAACCGTAAATTAGCAAGAGAACAATTTCCCAAATATTAACCCCGAAGGCCGAAACCAACATCAGATCAATACCCAGGAAACCATCCTTCTTAGCTAACCTACAGTTAGTTTCTAAATTTCACGTTCTTAGGGAAAGGTTCCCATTAATTTTATCAAAGATAAATTCTTTAAAATTTATTCTTTAATCTCTCTTTGGATATCATTTCAAACCAAATTATGGTTTTCCAAACTTGTCGGGATTAGCGAACCACACCGAAGTAATTATTTATTTTATTTCCCAATCCCAACCTATTCATCCCATGAAGCAAAACTGGTAATACTTCATATCTAACACCACGGTGTTATCGGTAAATTCAATTACCATTTCACGTTCAAATCTAATTTAAAGATTTAACTATCGCCTGGAGCAAAACTGGTGATACTCCATTCTCGATCTTTTCAATCTAATTAAAGATTCATTAAAACTCCACTTAGTTTTAATCTTTAACTGGGTTAAAGAATCAGTGTCATTTAAAACACGGTTCACTATAAACCCAAAATCACATTACATTTCAATCAGACCCTAACCATAAATTAGCAAGTGAGCAATTCCCTAAGTAATAACCCCGAAGGCCGAAACCAACATCAGATCAATACCCCAGAAACCATTCAACTTAACTAATCTCCAGTTAGTTTATGATTTTCTTAACTCCTTTGGGTCTAAGAACAGTATTATTGAAGATACCGTTCACGACAACCCAAAATCACATTCTATTAATTACCGGGTTAAAGAACAAGTGTTATTTAAAACATTATTCACGATAAACCCAAAAATCAATACCAATTCAATTCCAATTAAATATTATTTAATTGGTACACTTCATTAAATATAAATAAAAGATTTATTCTTTTTCTCAACTGGGCTTAAGAACAGTGTTAATGAAGACACCATTCACGACAAACCCAAATCACATTTGATATTAAATACAAGGCTCTGAATAGAAAATATATCGGCTTATATTCAATATCAAATTCTACGACCAACAAATATCGTATTGGAAATAACGATATAAATATATCTTTCAAATTTCCATAATAATATCTGTATAATCACGAAATCCAACATCGAAATAATCCAAAGACAATTTCGATTCAAATCCATTCCAATTCAATTATTGGAAATCCTGGTTACTTTTAAAACCCTTTCAAATCAAATTTATTTATTTAAAAATAAATAGAATTTTAATTCTAGTTCAAAACTAGTTCATTTCGATAAAAATCTATTTTTATCCTTTCAAATATGGAGTTTTTCATCCCAATTTTTCCCAAATCATTTCTTATGATTTTACACAAATTATTACTATTTTTAATAATTTTATCAAGGCCCGTACAGTCGATTTCCATCAACGGCCATCGAACTGCACTTACAACGACCTTTTCCAAATTTGATTTGGACATAATTCCAAATCCAACCGTTAGATTTCAAATTTCTAATATTCATTAGAAATCTCTTTTCGATACGAACCCAACGGTTCCAGATTTAGGAGAATCCGACGGTCGGATCTCCCGCAACGTCCGTTCGAAGTCAATGGTCGAAATTCACGAACTGCCGCGGCGCGGCGCGTTCTATTCAGGCCATTATATATAATATATATATATATATATATTATATATATATATATATTTCGTCGATTTCCTTTTTAAAACGAATTTTATAAATCATTTCAAATTTGTTTCAAAAACAATTTCAACCTTTATTTCAAATTCAAATCAAAATTGAATTTTCCCTTATAAATTCTTTTTTACATTCACTTCTATTTGATTTCAATTCAAATCAATTTCAATTCTATTTCAATTCGTTTTCAATTGAATTGAATTCAATTCAGATTTGTTATTCAATTCAAATTCGTTTTCAGTTCAATTCAATTCGAATTCGTTTTCTATTCAATTCAATTCGAATTCGTTTTCTATTCAATTCAATTCGAATTCGTTTTCTATTCAATTCAATTCAAATTCGTTTTCAATTCAATTCAATTCGAATTCGTTTTCTATTCAATTCAATTCGAATTCGTTTTCAATTCAATTCAATTCGAATTCGTTTTCTATTCAATTCAATTCGAATTCGTTTTCTATTCAATTAAATTCGAATTTGTTTTCTATTCAATTAAATTCGAATTCGTTTTCTATTCAATTCAATTCGAATTCGTTTTCTATTCAATTCAATTCGAATTCGTTTTCAATTCAATTCAATTCGAATTCATTTTCTATTCAATTCAATTCGAATTCGTTTTCTATTCAATTCAATTCGAATTCGTTTTCTATTCAATTCAATTCGAATTCGTTTTCTATTCAATTCAATTCGAATTCGTTTTCTATTCAATTCAATTCGAATTCGTTTTCTATTCAATTCAATTCGAATTCGTTTTCTATTCAATTCAATTCGAATTCGTTTTCTGTTCAATTCAATTCGAATTCGTTTTCTATTCAATTCAATTCGAATTCGTTTTCTATTCAATTAAATTCGAATTCGTTTTCTATTCAATTCAATTCGAATTCATTTTCTATTCAATTCAATTCGAATTCGTTTTCTATTCAATTAAATTCGAATTCGTTTTCTATTCAATTCAATTCGAATTCGTTTTCTATTCAATTAAATTCGAATTCGTTTTCTATTCAATTCAATTCGAATTCGTTTTCTATTCAATTAAATTCGAATTCGTTTTCTATTCAATTCAATTCGAATTCGTTTTCTATTCAATTAAATTCGAATTCGTTTTCTATTCAATTCAATTCGAATTCGGTTTGAATTTCAATTCTTTTCAAAATATCAGATTTTGAAATCACTTTCGATATTCATTATAAAATGAATAAAATCGATATTCATTATAAAATGAATAAAATCGATATAAATATCGTTCACGTCAAAATGGCGTCAATCTAATCAACACGGCTTCATATATTTCTATTTTCAAATATTCTATTTCAAGTATTTCTTTCAAATATTTCTATTTCAAATATTGAATGAAGCCCAATCAATTACCATATAATGTTAATTACATGGATTTTCTACAACACATGTATACCATAACAACGATGAATAATCAACCATCATCCAAAGTGCACTCTACACTGTATAAGCATCGAATATAAATATTTAACGCTTATAACAGTCTGTCAATCAATCGATCGACATACAACTAACTATTGGGATTAGTGTGTCATATATCATCCCAATACCCGTGTGGGGTTTCAAACAATCAAACACAGATTTTATTTGTGCAGTTGGGCGATGTGTAAAATTTATCGTCCCAATCAATATCAATCAAATGTGTGCATATAAACAAATCGTCCGATTTGTTTATTTCCTTTCATATACGCGTTAAAAATTCTATTTTTAACTATAAAATATTTTTAACTATATAAATATTTTATTTCATTTCACATCACATCACACAATCAACTACACATCAAAATCATACAAACAAGCATCCAAGCCGTCCATGGTCTGTGGACGACGGGTGTCGGGTGCTACTAAACACCGTCTGCATCCTAGTATATATCATAAACTAGAAAACAAAATTAAAAGGTGAGAAGTTCTCACAGAATAGCTAATCCAATCGCCATGACTCTTCTTATGTAGAAATCTTCGCCGTTCTTGCCTCTTGTCACTTTCGTTGCCCGTAGCCACTACATATATAAAAATCACATTTTCACTTCACTATATATATAATAAAAATCAGATTTTTATTTCGCTACATATATAAAGATAATATTTTTATATCCTCTATTATATAAAAATTCTATTTTTAATCCGCTACTTACATAGATAAAATTTCTATTTTTACAACGGTGTTAATATAATAAAGATTATATTTTTATATCGCCACTTATATAAAAATCACATCTTTGCTCCTTCTACATAATAAAGATCAAATCTTTAACACTTCTATAATGTAAAAATTATTTTTGTAATCTTCACATCTAATAAAAATCGTATTTTTATCTAACTAAAGATCGTATCTTTATTCTTGTCTTTCACATATAAAAATTGAATCTTTATTCACATTCACATAAATGAAAAATTAAATATTTATTCGCATTCATACATATGAAAAAATCCGACCTTTATTTAAAGCTTTTAATTTAACTAAATAAAACTGAATAAGATGAACAATATATTTTAAAAATGGGAAAGAAAAGGGAACTCACTTCGATTTTTACTGGGAAGGGGCCTTGCGCGGTTTTCTGCGATGGACGGGAGGTAGGAGGGGCTGCGGGATTGGTGCGTGGGGCTGAGGGGATGCTCGCGAGGTGGCACTGTGCTTGGACGGCTGGCGGCGTGGTCAGGGCAGGCGGCGCGTTCTGGTTCAGGCGGTGGGTGGGCATCGAGTCTCAGGAGGTTCGGGGGTGTGCAATTTGGCGGAGGGGGTTCGAATAGGTGTGGGGTTCCTTCGGGTTTGGATCTTCATCGGTGGGGGTAGAAGAGGAGAGAGAAGATCGGGAGAGAACGGAGGAAGACAGGGGGAAGGGGCGCAACAGGGAGGCGCCTCGCCGGAGCTCCGGTGGCGTGGGCGGCGGCCATCACCTGGAAAGGGGCAGCTTCGATTTGAGGAGCGCCTTCTTTTTTTTTATTCTCTGGTCAACGGTTGAATGAGGGGAGAGAGAGAAAGGTAGGTGGGGTGATATATATTTAAATATTTTATTTTTTTTAATTACTAAAAGGTAACTTTTTAACACGGACTCGAAATCAAGCCCACCGACTTCGTCCCTAGCGTATTACACCCGTTCCGAACACAATGGGATATGTATCGTAGGCCGATTCGATCTTTGTAACACCCCGCGAATTCTATAACTGTGAAATTCACAAATTAAAGTATAATTAATTTCAAATGAAAGAACTAAGGGAAACGGGATACGCCATTGCGTTCGTCTCGGAAAAATACGCGAAATAGAGTCCTAGTTTTCGAAAAACGGAGTCCGTATGAAGAAGATATGGCCTTTGGAAGTTTCTGAATTAAGTTTAAAATTCGAACAGAATAAAACAGCTCAGAAAAAAATTAATAATCGGGCCCAATTGGCCAGGGCGGGAAAATTCCCGCCTAAGACACCCAGGTCGACTGGGCTGTCGACCTGGTCTAGCCAGGTCGACAGGGCTGTCGACAGGGCTGTCGACCTGGTCCAGAGCCAGGTCGAACCCAGCCCAACCTGGCTGGCCTATTCTATGTTGGTCGATTTTCTGCAGTCTGCTTTGTCATTAGGGCTAGGTGGCAGGCTCTAATTGGTCTCTCTTTCGAATGAATGGCTACGATCAATCCAAGCAACATCGATGGTCCTAATCAGTTCATAACCCCTATAAAAATGACACTAGACTCAACCTAATCTATTCATTCAAAAATAAGAACAAGGCCATCATGTTGCTGAGGAACGACTAGGAGTAGCCACCAATTGGAGAGAGGATTAGGAGGAAAATTCTAAAGCATAAAGCAACTTAATCAAATCAAATCAACAAGGAATCGCATCTCCAAATTCCTAAATTGGAGAATTCGCCACACAATTGTAAGTAGAGTATTATTTTGGTATGAACAAATAACTGTGTTGGTTTGTATACTTGATTGTGGTGATAAATAATTCATATTTGTGCGATTCTATGATTCTTATCGATTTGGAATATTGTATACGTTTGGATATTCTCGAATTATGTTATTCATTATAAAAAACTACATGTTTGCGGTAGTTTTATGCAAGTATACGTTTGGAATATTCGCAAATTATGTAATCCATGTTGAAGCTACATGTATGTAGTTGTTTAATTGAAACTCATGCAAGTTTGGGGTTTTGCTACTATGCCATCATAATGTGTATTTTTATACAAAAATCATTTTTGTGAGTAATTGGAGCAAATTTGGGTTATTATAATCCATATGAAATTATGTTGAAAATTTGGCATCATGATCTATGTATTAAGCCATGCTTTTGTACTAGAAACCCTATTTGCAAACTTATGAATATGACTAGGCTATGATTGATATTTTGCATAAATTGAAATCCATGTTAAGTCTATATTGTTAACAAGAATTATATGATGACATATGTGGTACATAGCTAGGTTAGATTCAAAATCCCTTTTGCAAGTTTGCATGACTAAAGTAAAAATCATGATTTCATGTTAGAAATATTTATGCCATGGTTATGTGAATAGATTTAAAATCATGATTAAGTTGAACTATACTTTTGTGTTAGTAACAAAAGTAAGCACCTTTGTAAACATGTAGTAATCTTATGAACATGATTTGCTTATGTTTGACATTATGCCTGAATAAAAATATAGGTTTATGTTGTAGTTAAGCCTATGTGTCAATAGTGATATTCTTAACTTAACTACAAGTTTACATGGTTTGATTCATGTCACTTATGCTTTATGACCAAAGTATATGTTACCCCTATGCAAGTACACCAGTTTCTATTTTGTAGTTCCAACGTCACGTTGCAAGTTCATGCGTTCACATTCCCCTTTTTGTGTATGTAATCACGCTTTAAGCCTCCATTTTTTCTCACGGCTAAGTTGGGCTTAAAAGCCTAAGCCCAACATATATTATGATAAACGAACGTATTAAACGGCGGAAAATAGCGTTGGGCCAAATTAATTAATAAATGAAAATATAAAGTAGAAGGGCCCAAATTCAAGTATGAGTTGGGCCCATGATTGGTGTATCCTTTACACCATTAACTTAATAATGGGCCGCAAATATTTACATATGAGAAAATAAAGAAGAAAGACAAAATATGTAAATGTAGAACATACGATGTGATTAACCCGAGGTTGGATTGAGTTGTGATGTAAACCTGCCCGGAACCGCCCGGCTGTCCAGTAGTCACAACAATACCTATCCAATGTGGGAGGTTAAACATGGAGCCCAATAAGGACCCGAGGTTAGACTGAGTTGTGGCGTAAGACTGCCCGGAACCAACCGACAACAGGCAGCCACAACAATACCCGTCTAATGTGAGAGGTCAAGGCTTTAATAAGACAATTAAGGCTGAGTTAGGATTGTTAGGATTAAGTGAACTAAAGACTTAATCAAAATGGAACATGCTAAACTAAACGGACTGGTGGGGGTTAGGTTAGAAAACACTTAACCAACTTAGCATGTTGGCTAGAGATAGAAAACCTAGTAACGGGGGACCCTTTTCAGCAGTAACCCTAGAAGGTGTATCATGATACCCTGAAACTAGGCAGGGTGGGGCACGATTACTGGGCTGACTGTAAGAGGTCAAATCGACGACGGTGGTGTAGCAGTGTAGGTTCTAACGGGGTGCGGGCGTGCACACACTCCGGCGCAGAAAAATAAGGCACTGGACACCAGTAGCATACCTGTGCATTCTAGGATTGTGTCGGGTCGCCACCATGGGACTTGATACACCCCATGGTGGGACCAGCATAGGTAACTACAACATCGGGGGCCGTAATACACATGTAACTATGCGAGTAGGAGCCGATCATCTTAGAATGGATCACATCACCCTGATTATGGGGTGCCAGTTGGAAACTAGTTTATATGGGTTCAGAGATTAAACATGGGGTACGATAGTAAATTCGACCCTAGACAACTTAACCAAGTTTATAGTGCTTTCCCACTTCTTGTTTATACTTATCATACACAGTTCTTTATTCATAGACAGAATAGTCCTTGACTTACTCAGGCTTTATGTCTGACTCTGCTTTTCTTCCGTCTTCTTTTCTTCCGTTTCCCCCCCAGGTCCACAGGGAGGGAACACAGCAGCTTGACCAGCCTTAACATCCAGCTTGAAGAGGAGAAATGTATTGCTTGGACCTTTTCGTTTTGAACTATGGCTTTGGACAACCACTATGGGGCTTTTGCAGTTTATCTATGTTTTATTTATGCTTCTTTAAATAATGTAATCAAGACAGATTATGAAAGTGTTATGTTATGTTTTTGGAAAGGATGTAAGACAATCATGGTGATGTTGTTGTAACACGTATTTGCTTTTATGAAATAAAAGTTGTTGTTTTTCCGCTGTTTACAAATATGTGTTCTTATATCTGTCTTGTATATCTGTGACTTATACTTATAAACCTCCACCAAAATTAGGGCATTGCCTTTGAGAGTGACCCTAACGGAGGTGGGGTGTTTCACTTGGTATCAGAGCATAGGTTTACCAGATAAGATAAAAAGTTCTAAAAATTTATTTTCAAAAAGGAAATTTAAAGAAGCATTTTTAAAAGGAAAATATTATTTTGCTTTAAAAGGCAAAGTCCCCCCCCCCCCAAAGCCATAGGTACTATCTCTTATCCTTCGTTTTGAATCTATCCTTTTTGTTTTAGCATGTCCGAAGAACTTAACTTGCCGGAAGAGGTACCAATACCTGGTTGGTTTAGACGGTTCTTAGAGGCAAGGGCCACTCAGCCAGGTCCTACCGTTCCTCCTCCCCCAGCTGCCGGAAATCATCCAGCTGCAGCGGCACCTTTTCCTCCACCTCCTCCTCGGGGAAACACTTTTGCTAAGATATGTAGAGATTTTAAAGCTATGGGAGGAAAGGATTTCCATGGAACTGAGTCCTTCGTGGCAGCTAGAAATTGGCTGAAAGAAACGGAGGACCTATTCATCATCTTTGAGGTAGAAGATAGACAAAAAGTACAACTGGGAGTATGGCTATTAAAGGGCGAAGCCTCTTACTGGTGGGAAGTCACTAATGCTGAAAGACCAGTGGAGACATGGGAGGACTTTAGGGCAAGGTTTGAGACTAAATTTCTCTCAGATGCGGAAAGAAGTTTGCAGTTGGAAAAATTCTTATTTCTTAAGCAAGGGGACAAGACAGTCAGAGAGTATGTGAATCAGTTCGATGAGCTGGCTAGGTTTGGGCTTGACCTAGTCAATACCCCGCACAAGAAGGCTCTCCGTTTCGTCAAAGGGTTGAATGAGCCATTACATAGTTTGGCCATGACCCATATACCCATGGGAGCCACGTATGAAAGATTGGTGCAAATGGCATTGCTGAATGAAGAGGATAAGGGCAAGAAGGAGACAAAGGCAGAAAGCTCTCAAGGGAAGAAAGAGGGTTTGCAGCCTAAGAAGACAGACTTTAAGAAGGGCAGGAAAGGCAACAAAGAGAAGAGGAAGTGCAATTTCTGTGGCAAAGTGGGGCACTTAGTAAAGGACTGCCGGAAAAAGAAGGCCAAGGAGAATGGTGAGTGCTTTTCTTGCGGTGAGACAGGCCACAGGGCTAAGGACTGCCCAAAGAAACGAGGACAGGGGCAGAGGGCTGGATCCACCCCAGGGGCACAGGTTCATGTGCTGGAAGCGCCACCTCTGCAACAGCGAGCTATAAATACTTCTGTAGAAAGTGTAGTTTATCTTTATGATCACCCCGTTCGCACTTTATTTGATTTTGGCGCATCACACTCCTTTATCTCGTCTGCTTTAGTAGAATCTTTGCACCTAAAATCTAGTATGGTAGAGGACCCCTTAATTGTTTCAAACCCAATTGGGGGCCCAGCTCATTTGTCTATGATCTGTTTGGGATTGAAAATTTCTATTCTAAGTGTAGAATTTCAATGTAGTGCTTTTGTTTTGGGCTTTTCGGGTTATGGTTTGATTTTGGGTATGGATTGGCTATCCAGTAATGGGGCCATCCTTGATTGTGAGAAAAGGGTTGTTAGGCTCCTAACCCAGCTCGGTAATACTTTGGAAATTTCTTGTAATCCCTCATACGCGGTTATGCTTAGTTACCTTGAATCGCTAGATGCCTCTGTTGAAAATTTGCAATCAGTTAGAGTGGTCCGGGAATATCCGGATGTCTTCGAAGAGGTGAAGGGCTTGCCTCCGAAGTGGGAAATAGACTTCCGCATATATCTTGTAGATAATGCAAAGCCCGTTGCGTGGCCCGTTAGACACATGGCTCCACGGGAAAGGAAAGAGCTCAGTAAACAGATTAAAGAGCTTCTAGAAAAGGGGTTCATTAGGAGAAGCATTTCAGAATGGGGCGCTCCGGTGGTGTTCGCTACAAAGGCGGATGGTTCACTCCGTCTATGTGTTGACTATAGGGAGCTCAACAAGCTAACGAAAAAGAATAGGCACCCACTCCCTAGAATTGACGATTTGTTTGACTAGCTTGTAGGAGCGTCAGTTTTCTCCCAACTCGATCTAGCAAGCGGTTTTCATCAGCTAAGGGTGGCTGAAGATAGCATCGATAAAACGGCGTTCAGAACCCCAGACGGCTTCTTTGAATGGCTTGTCATGCCTTTCGGTTTGACAAATGCACCTGCTTACTTCGTGGACCTGATGAGTAGCGTATTCAGAGATTTCCTCAACAAATTCGTAGTGGTCTTCGTAGATGATATCCTTATCTTCTCAAAGAGTGAAGAGGAACATGCTCAGCACTTAAGGGCAATCATGGAAACTTTGCGAGTCCATCAACTAAAAGCCAAATTCTCCAAATGCCACTTTTGGAGAGAAGAGGTGAGGTTCCTTGGGCACATAGTATCCAAACAAGGGTTAGCAGTGGACCCTGCTAAGGTAGTGGCGGTACAGGATTGGAAGACACCAAGGAATGCAACTGAGGTCCGAAGCTTTCTAGGACTAGCAGGTTTCTATCGAAAGTTTATAAGGGATTTTGCGAAAATCTCAGCTCCGCTCACGAAATTAACTAAGAAGAATCTAGTGTTCAATTGGGATTTGGATTGCGAGTTTGCTTTCCAACGACTGAAAAGGGCTCTTACAACAGCCCCAGTTTTGACGCTGCCAGATGGGAGCAAGATGTTCACTGTTTATACGGATGCATGTGGGACAGGGCTAGGCGCCGTCTTAATGCAAGAAGGAAGGGTAGTAGCTTATGGCGGGAGGCAGTTGAAAGTGCACGAAAAGAACTACCCAACCCACGATCTTGAGTTAGCCGCCATTGTCTTCGCACTCAAGTCTTGGCGACACTATCTCCTAGGTGAGAAGTTCGAACTTTACACTGACCATAAATCGTTGAAATATCTTTTCTCGCAGAAGGATCTTAACTTGAGGCAACAAAGATGGATGGAGTTTCTTGCCTCGTACGATTTCGAAATCTCCTACACTCCGGGCAAAGGCAACGTAGTGGCAGACGCGTTGAGCCGAAAGAAATTGACTCTAAGCCATTTGTTTGTTGAAAGACAAAGCCTAGAGTTTATAGCCAGCTTCGACTTTAGGCCTTCCTCCGATTTCGTACCAGGCTTGCTAGCATCTCTCGAGGTGCGCCCAACTTTAGTGGATTCAGTAGGGACAACATAACGCGAAGACCCTCAGCTTGTGGAAACAATTGATAGGCTAATTAGGGGTGAGACTTCAAGTCACCTCAACAGATATTCCATCGACGATAAGGGTTTGCTAAGGCGAGACGGTAGACTATGCGTCCCACAAACAAAAGATTTAGTAAAGAAGGTTCTCGAGGAAGCACATCACTCCAAGATGACGATACACCCAGGCGGAGATAAAATGTACAAAGATGTAAAAAGGACTTTCTTCTGGAATGGCATGAAAAAGGACGTGGCAGAGTTCGTTTCTAAGTGTATGGTGTGCCAACAGGTTAAGGCGGAACAGAAAAAGCCTGGCGGACTGCTACATCCTCCGGAGGTCCCGCAGTGGAAGTGGGATAGCATCTCAATGGACTTCATCGATGGGCTGCCTAGGTCTAGGAGAGGCAACACTAGCATTTGGGTAATAGTGGATAGGCTTACTAAAAGCGCCCACTTTTTACCTGTCAAAAGTAAAAGAACTGCCTCATCCCTAGCATCACTTTACCTCAAGGAAATCGTTCGACTCCATGGAATACCATCTAGCATTGTTAGTGACCAAGACCCCATCTTCACCAGTGAGTTTTGGCGGAGTCTGCAAGAAGCAGTAGGAACGCAGTTATGCTTGAGCACAGCCTATCATCCCCAAACCGACGACCAAACAGAGAGAGTGAACAGAGTTTTGGAAGACCTTTTAAGGCTATGCGTCCTTGACTTCAGAGGGACATGGGAAGACCACCTTCCTCTGGTGGAATTTGCCTACAACAACAGCTATCAAGCAACCATCGGAATGGCGCCCTTCGAAGCTTTATATGGAAGACCGTGCCGATCGCCCACTTGTTGGTGGGAGTCTACTGATAAGCTCATACTTGGACAAGATATGATCCGAGAGACTTCAGAGAAAGTAGACTTAATACGAAGAAGGATGAAGACGGCCCAAGACAGACAAAAGTCCTATGCCGACAAGAGAAGGACCGACCTTGAATTTGAGGTTGGAGACAGAGTTTTTCTCAAGGTATCACCACTAAGAAACGTTGTTCGTTTTGGAACCACAGGAAAACTGGCACCAAGGTTCGTAGGGCCATTCCCTATCATCGAGAAAATTGGGAAAATGGCCTATAGATTAGAGCTACCCGAGAAGTTGGCCGGAGTCCACAACGTTTTTCACGTTTCACATCTCCGAAAATGTCTACATGAGTCAGCCGAGGTGGTAGAGCCAAATATCCTCGAAGAGGCCGAAGTGGAACGCGAAGCAACCGTAAGAAAAGTTCCAACCCGCATATTAGGAACGGAAGTGAAGAAGCTACGCAACCGCGAAGTCAAGCTCGTCAAAGTTCAGTGGAGCGACGCCGAGGGAGACGCGACTTGGGAAACTGAAGCTAGAATACGCACTGCCTACCCTTTTCTGTTCGAGGGTACATCCTTGATCTTTCCTTTTTCTTATGTTGCGCTTTTATCTATCTTTTTAGGTATATTTCCTCGACCTTATCTTTTAGGTAGAAAACCCTTTGGATGGAAACATGTAATTGAAACATGTTATGGATGATGGTTGCAAGTGGTTGCAAGTGGTTGCTAGTGGTTGCTCGGGGTTGCATATACACACACAATCTAGGTTTTAGATCGGCTCAGTCACTTCATATTGCATATGCATATATGTTTGCATTCGTATATGGTTGAACTCTAATGTGTTGTCATGTGGATGTTGCATTTGTATTGAATGATTGTGCACTCATGTAGAATCAAGAATAGGAAAATTTGCATACATAATGGATTCATGGCACTTACATAATTCGCATTAAGGAGGTCAACTGAATCAGTAGACCGCCTGATTTTGCATTAGATAAGTACATGTACACACACACTTCGCATATGATCATGAAGCATTAGAAGTCTTTTAAGGACAATGGATGCTCGTGTTTGATGGATGAGTAGATGGATGATTGAATGTTAGGATATACATTCCTCCTAACTTGAAGATTTCGGGGACGAAATCCTTTTAAGTGGGGGAGAATGTAACACACCGCGAATTCTATAACTGTGAAATTCACAAATTAAAGTATAATTAATTTCAAATCAAAGAACTAAGGGAAACGGGATACGCCATTGCGTTAGTCTCGGAAAAATACGCGAAATAGAGTCCGAGTTTTCGAAAAACGGAGTCCGTATGAAGAAGATATGGCCTTCGGAAGTTTCTGAATTAAGTTTAAAATTCGAACAGAATAAAACAGCTCAGAAAAAAATTAATAATCGGGCCCAATTGGCCAGGGCGGGAAAATTCCCGCCTAAGACACCCAGGTCGACTGGGCTGTCGACCTGGTCTAGCCAGGTCGACAGGGCTGTCGACAGGGCTGTCGACCTGGTCCAGAGCCAGGTCGAACCCAGCCCAACCTGGCTGGCCTATTCTATGTTGGTCGATTTTCTGCAGTCTGCTTTGTCATTAGGGCTAGGTGGCAGGCTCTAATTGGTCTCTCTTTCGAATGAATGGCTACGATCAATCCAAGCAACATCGATGGTCCTAATCAGTTCATAACCCCTATAAAAATGACCCTAGACTCAACCGAATCTATTCATTCAAAAATAAGAACAAGGCCATCATGTTGCTGAGGAACGACTAGGAGTAGCCACCAATTGGAGAGAGGATTAGGAGGCAAATTCTAAAGCATAAAGCAACTTAATCAAATCAAATCAACAAGGAATCGCATCTCCAAATTCCTAAATTGGAGAATTCGCCACACAATTGTAAGTAGAGTATTATTTTGGTATGAACAAATAACTGTGTTGGTTTGTATACTTGATTGTGGTGATAAATAATTCATATTTGTGCGATTTTATGATTCTTATCGATTTGGAATATTGTATACGTTTGGATATTCTCGAATTATGTTATTCATTATAAAAAACTACATGTTTGCGGTAGTTTTATGCAAGTATACGTTTGGAATATTCGCAAATTATGTAATCCATGTTGAAGCTACATGTATGTAGTTGTTTAATTGAAACTCATGCAAGTTTGGGGTTTTGCTACTATGCCATCATAATGTGTATTTTTATACAAAAATCATTTTTGTGAGTAATTGGAGCAAATTTGGGTTATTATAATCCATATGAAATTATGTTGAAAATTTGGCATCATGATCTATGTATTAAGCCATGCTTTTGTACTAGAAACCCTATTTGCAAACTTATGAATATGACTAGGCTATGATTGATATTTTGCATAAATTGAAATCCATGTTAAGTCTATATTGTTAACAAGAATTATATGATGACATATGTGGTACATAGCTAGGTTAGATTCAAAATCCCTTTTGCAAGTTTGCATGACTAAAGTAAAAATCATGATTTCATGTTAGAAATATTTATGCCATGGTTATGTGAATAGATTTAAAATCATGATTAAGTTGAACTATACTTTTGTGTTAGTAACAAAAGTAAGCACCTTTGTAAACATGTAGTAATCTTATGAACATGATTTGCTTATGTTTGACATTATGCCTGAATAAAAATATAGGTTTATGTTGTAGTTAAGCCTATGTGTCAATAGTGATATTCTTAACTTAACTACAAGTTTACATGGTTTGATTCATGTCACTTATGCTTTATGACCAAAGTATATGTTACCACTATGCAAGTACACCAGTTTCTATTTTGTAGTTCCAATGTCACGTTGCAAGTTCATGCGTTCACATTCCCCTTTTTGTGTATGTAATCACGCTTTAAGCCTCCCCTTTTTCTCACGGCTAAGTTGGGCTTAAAAGCCTAAGCCCAACATATATTATGATAAACGAACGTATTAAACGGCGGAAAATAGCGTTGGGCCAAATTAATTAATAAATGAAAATATAAAGTAGAAGGGCCCAAATTCAAGTATGAGTTGGGCCCATGATTGGCGTATCCTTTACACCATTAACTTAATAATGGGCCGCAAATATTTACATATGAGAAAATAAAGAAGAAAGACAAAATATGTAAATGTAGAACATACGATGTGTTTAACCCGAGGTTGGATTGAGTTGTGATGTAAACCTGCCCGGAACCGCCCGGCTGTCCAGTAGTCACAACAATACCTATCCAATGTGGGAGGTTAAACATGGAGCCCAATAAGGACCCGAGGTTAGACTGAGTTGTGGCGTAAGACTGCCCGGAACCAACCGGCAACAGGCAGCCACAACAATACCCGTCTAATGTGAGAGGTCAAGGCTTTAATAAGACAATTAAGGCTGAGTCAGGATTGTTAGGATTAAGTGAACTAAAGACTTAATCAAAATGGAACATGCTAAACTAAACGGACTGGTGGGGGTTAGGTTAGAAAACACTTAACCAACTTAGCATGTTGGCTAGAGATAGAAAACCTAGTAACGGGGGACCCTTTTCAGCAGTAACCCTAGAAGGTGTATCATGATACCCTGAAACTAGGCAGGGTGGGGCACGATTACTGGGCTGACTGTAAGAGGTCAAATCGACGGCGGTGGTGTAGCAGTGTAGGTTCTAATGGGGTGCGGGCGTACACACACTCCGGCGCAGAAAAATAAGGCACTGGACACCAGTAGCATACCTGTGCATTCTAGGATTGTGTCGGGCCGCCACCATGGGACTTGATACACCCCATGGTGGGACCAGCATAGGTAACTACAACATCGGGGGCCGTAAGACACATGTAACTATGCGAGTAGGAGCCGATCATCTTAGAATGGATCACATCACCCTGATTATGGGGTGCCAGTTGGAAACTAGTTTATATGGGTTCAGAGATTAAACATGGGGTACGATAGTAAATTCGACCCTAGACAACTTAACCAAGTTTATAGTGCTTTCCCACTTCTTGTTTATACTTATCATACACAGTTCTTTATTCATAGACAGAATAGTCCTTGACTTACTCAGGCTTTATGTCTGACTCTGCTTTTCTTCCGTCTTCTTTTCTTCCGTTTCCCCCCCAGGTCCACAGGGAGGGAACACAGCAGCTTGACCAGCCTTAACATCCAGCTTGAAGAGGAGAAATGTATTGCTTGGACCTTTTCGTTTTGAACTATGGCTTTGGACAACCACTATGGGGCTTTTGCAGTTTATCTATGTTTTATTTATGCTTCTTTAAATAATGTAATCAAGACAGATTATGAAAGTGTTATGTTATGTTTTTGGAAAGGATGTAAGACATCATGGTGATGTTGTTGTAACACGTATTTGCTTTTATGAAATAAAAGTTGTTGTTTTTCCGCTGTTTACAAATATGTGTTCTTATATCTGTCTTATATATCTGTGACTTATACTTATAAACCTCCACCAAAATTAGGGCATTGCCTTTGAGAGTGACCCTAACGGAGGTGGGGTGTTTCAATCTTTTCAATCAGTTTCTGTCAAAATCAACATCTAACTCTATATATTGAATTTGAACACGCATTTCAATTTACCGGGCAACATACTAACTAGAAAAATTCCCAAAAAATATTTTCTAGCTTCGTATTGACGATACGGTCCTAACAAAACTAGTTTCGTTAAATTCTGAGGCCATTTGAAAAATGGCCATTTTTCAGTCGATTAAAATCAACTAAAACTGGTCAAACGCGTTTTCCTTTGCCACGCTCACATATTGATTCGAAAAATTATGAAATTTGAAACCTAGCAATAATTTGACATCGCGGATCCAACAAAAGTGGTTTCATCGAAAACCGAGGTCGTTTGCAAAATTTCCATTTTTAAGGGCCTGAATTCCATAGCGACTATTCAGAATTTTCAACTGGACATATCTTTTGATTCCCGCTATGAAATTTCGATTTTTCGGATTCGTTGGAAAGATCGTCACAATTAGATTCCATTATTTTTGGTTTCACTATAATCCGGTTTATTTTGCACCCGGTACATTCAATTGAAGTTTGAAATCGAATTATCGAACTACCGCGCCATTTTCAATTCCTTTTATATTTATAAATAAATATTTATATTCTAACGACGATCTATGTAATATATACGTTCGAATTCTATTCAAAATAAATTTTTCGTCGTTTTTATTTAAAATAATTCATTTTAAATAATCAAAATTCGCTAAAATTGCCAAAATAAATTTTTTAAATTAGCCCAGATTTCCGGGTTATTACAATGTTACACCCCAACTGGATTAATTTCATTTTTGACTAAGGAATGGTTAAGGTTCGTTAGCGAGGATTGGTTAGAGATATGATTAGTTAATGAATGATTAATGGGTTAAGTGGTCGTAACGATATTTATATAAAGCATTCGTTTAAATCTCAATAAATGAGTTTTCGAAATGTTTTCCAAATATAGTCAGAGATGTTTTCTAAGCATAGGAAATGGAATGATTTTGTTGATAAGAAGTTAAGAAATGAAGTTAAGGAAATTAGAAATTGGCCGAAAGTTAGGCAAATTAAATGGCTTTTTGAGTGTCGATCTGATGTTGGTTTCGGTCGTCCGGATCGATACTTAGGGAGTTGTTCTCTTACTAATTTACGGTCATGGACGGATGAATGTAGAAGAGTAGTGATGCGTGAATAAGAAATGTACATGCTTTCCAATGTTAATAACATATATTTCTAAATATAGAAAATAATAATTTATATATACATATATATATGGAAATGTTTTCCGATGTTAAAAAGAGATATTATCTGGAATATAGAAAATAAATAATTATGATAGATGGAAATGTTTTATTCCGAGAATCGTGAAAGGATAAACGGGTTTTAAGAAATATCGGGGAAAAAATATGAAAAATGAGAAATTGGGAAATGAATAAATTAATGATAAATTAATTTAAAGGGCTCATTATTGCTTTATGGTTGATCAAAAAAATTCCATTTGGAAATTGGATCGTTGGTTGTATGGATGTTTTCGTTTGATAGTTAAATAACCGGCAATCAAAGTTTTTGGCCATTTTTTGTTGTCAATATAGAGAGACCGGGATCGGGTTTATTATCTGAAAACCACTCTATATGGACATAAGCGTTGTGAATTAAATCTGTTAAAGACAATTGAAGACGAGGTTTATGCAAGGGCTATTCTAGCAATCCTAGGTACAAATTACCTAAGATGGATAAGAGGATAATACCTTTGGTTTGTCCAGTTCTAGGACAACTTGTATAGATGAATGTATGATAGAGTATATCTAATAGACAGCGTAATTTGATCTCTTCAAATGTATTTACGTTTGGTAGCAGAGGAATTCGTTTCTCTTAGTTTTATACCTGTGGTATTTTTGGAGAAATCAATTTGTGATTTGGTGGGTATGACGATGTGGAATTCAAAGTAAATGAAGATGTGATTAGTTAAAAAGGTAAGTTATGACCTCAAGCTTCACAACCGGGAAATGGTATAAAATCGTGTAGGTCGCATGGCTATGTGGGTCGCTCCAATTAGGGTGTATTGTCATTATCTAGAGAAAATTCATTTGTTCTTTCATTTCTGTGTCTCCTAGGAATACAATGAGCCCAATTCATAGGGTGACAATATATTTGGAACACTCAAGCGAAATGAGTGGTCGGTCATGTTTAGCCAGGGTTGCAAGATGTTCTTGTTGAATCCATAATGTATCTTCTCTAGAGGTACACTATCAGAAGGTGGTCTCATAACTTGCCATAGTTGGAAATCCATTATTCAATAACAGCCCGCGGTTTTTATTTTATACTATGTATGTGAAGTGTGAGATGCAAGCATTCTGCTAGATTGTTATTTACTTGATTTAGACAATATTATAATATCAGAATAGTATTGATTTTAAAGAATGTTTTGAGTTATCATAAGGTAAAAAACCATTTGTATTTATGTGTGGATCGGTCTTACGATTATCCATTCTTTTGAAAAGGATTTTTAAAAATTAAATCAAGTTGTTGGAGTTTACTCACGCCAGCCATGACTAATCTAGCGTTTATTTTGTTTGTTTTACCCTAAACTCTTGAGTGCCAAAATTTGTACAGGCAGTCAAGTATTCAGGATTTTATAAATATTCTTGGAAGAGCTTAGAGCAGGAGGCTTCGGTATTAATTAGCTATTGTTTATTTCCGTTGTATCGTATGTGTTGTACTCTGATAATGGTATGTGAATACAATTAGTGATTTGTATCTCAAAAATTATGTTACATAATATATTTTATTCGTTCCGCTGTGAGATTCGTGTTTACTCTGATTTTGTTCTATTATGGTCTTCTTCTTCTTTTCTAACTTTCTTTTTTTCTATTTCTCACACTCTAACTTCTTTCTATTAATGATCTGGTATTTTTGATACTTGAATAGTCGACATAGTGTTCTATATTTATTTTCGGGGTCGAAAATCTCCCGGTTCGTTATAGGAAAATAGAGGGCTTAAAGAAAATCGATTGTTTATCAGCGCTAAATAGAAATAACATAGCAGTTGAAGGACGCTATGGGCTATAGAGGGGATTTTACAAGGTTTCAGCGGAGCTTTAACTGCACAAATTTGAAGTAATCCTTATTTATAATGTTGATTAAAAATACAGTTGTTGTATGAATGAAAAGAGTAGAAATTAAAATTAGCATTAAGTTACAGCAAAGCCTTCGCCAAGAGAAAAGATCCCTTTTTAAATCCCCTACGATGTATTTATAATGGTAGGCGAGAGTATGAATGACATGAAAACGCACAAGAGGACCCTCCTAGAGAGACGATCCATACAAAGCGGAGCTTGAATCCATAGAAGGGATATGTTCCAATCTCCTAAGAGGGGTCAACTGACCCTTAAGGTTGCATCATAATATGTGCAACACCTATAGTTGGTTTCTTTCCGTATCTGGTTGGGTGTTCAGCTGATGGTTTGTTGATTCGTGCCTTTGAATTCGAGTTATTGATGAAATTTTGGGTGAATTTTGAAATTCTGCATCTCGAAGGCGTACGTTTCCTCACTTTGCCAAATTGCAAGTTCCGATCCTATGAATTGGAGTCGTAATGGTTCATCACTTAGCCAAGTTCTGAATTTCAATTTAGTTTGTTCCAAATCGATATTCCAATAAAACCAGTTGTTCGCAGCTTGATGTAACCATATATACATGATTTTTGAGTTATCTAGCATTCAAAGCATAATTATATTATGAAAATGCGGGTTAATAATAATGATGTTCGTCATCGATGGATCGATTCATATCTTGAATGCTGCAAATGTAAATCTTGTATGTATGATATATATATATATATATATATATATAAGGAGCGTTCAATGACACCCTAAATAGTAAGCACCTCATTTGCCCCCTTCTCCCCACCTCTCATTTATTATAAATTAAGCTAGTGGAAGGAGAGAGAAGTAGTGGATGGAATGAGAAACAGAGTGTTTGGTGGAAATTAGGGGGCATTTAGGGGTGCTGCACTATTTGAGGTGTCATTGAACGCTCGCCTATACATACATACATACATACATACATACATACATACATACATACATATATATATATATATGTGTGTGTGTGTGTGTGTGTGTGTGTGTGTGTGCGCGCGCGCAGTGGCGGATTTAAGGGGGGCAAGTGGGGTCACTGGACCCTACTAGACTTTTTACATTTTATTATTTTACTAGTGCTTTTTATCCAACTATCTTGCTATGCTGCCTATTCCCTTTCTATCTACCTCTTATTTACTTTTTATTGTTCTTCCTTTACAAAAGCTGTTGTTGCTATGCAAACGAAAAGGGGAAAATTAATCAAAATTGCCACTAGATCCTAGATTCTTCAATTTAGATATGCAGATGCTTCTTCTTTTTACCATATTATGTCTCTTCTTTAAATTAAAATTGTGATTCAACACGCATGAGGCTTCAAGCCTTTAATATTTTTGTTTCGAAATTGGTAGCTGGCTTTTGATAAACTCTTTATTATTGCCTAGTTTGATCAATTCTATTCAATTTTGACTATTGCAGTACTAAACTTCTAGATTGTTAACTGATTCAATTTTTTTTGTAAATTCGCTTAATTGATAGGCATGGACAAATATATTACAAGAACTAAACGTCCTTGGGCTAAATGTGAACATAGTCAGAATTAGGAAGCTAATCGAGTAGAAGCTCTACCTAGTCAAAATCAAATTATTGCAAAATCATCAATGGAAGGTAAAATTCCAATTCATAATAATGCGATTAATGCTGAACAAATGATAGCTGATTCTGGATTACGACCTCTTGTGTCTTCAATTGAATTTAATTCTATGGAGTGTGAAAACATTCGAAGGGCGTATTTAACTAAAGGCCCTTGTCAACCATACTCACAAGGTTCCCTGTTACTTTGATTTCGGGAAAGCCACGCAACTTTAATCCTACTTGGTGTAAAGAATATCGTTATTGGCTGGAGTATAGTGAAAGAAAAGATGCAATCTTCTGTCTATGTTGTTACCTTACAACATCGAATTAGGGGATCATAGATTCAATCATGACTCATTTGTTGGTGAAGGTTTTTGAAATTGGGAAAGGAAAGACTAAAGACGCGCGTGGGTGATCATAGTAGTAGTTACAATAAAGGCTTAAAAGCTTGTAAGGATTTGTTGAAACAAAAACAACATGTTGGTATCATGATAGCCGAAATATCAAGTTAAGTTAAACTTGAGTACCGTATTCGACTTAATGCAACAATTGAATGTGTTAGGATGCTTTTAATGCAAGCTTTGGTTTTTCGTGGTTATGATGAGTCGGAGCATTCGAAAAATCCAAGCAATTTTCATGCATCGTTGAAATTTCTTTATAAGCATAATGATGAAGTAAATAGAGTTTCTTTAAACAATGCTACAGAGAACAAATTGATATGGGTTTGGTTAAAGTAGCTAAACGAAGGTTACAAGAACTAAAAGAAAATGGTTAGTATAATTTATTAGTAGAGGTTAATGATTTTTGTGAAAAGAATGAAATTGATATTCTAAACATGGATGAACCTTATGTCCCTCGTGGAAGATCAAAGTGTAACATTCATAAAGTTACAAATCATCATTATTTTAAGACTCAAATACTTTTTGCCGTGGTTAATTTACGACTTAAAAGATGAACGAGCATTTTATAAATGTGAATATCGAACTACTTACGTGTGTATCATGCCTTGATCCCCACATTCTTTAGTAGCTTTTGACAAACAAAAGTTGATTCAGCTTGCTGAATTTTATCCTTTCGAATTTGTTGAATCACATTTCCATGCATTTGAGGATCAACTTGAAAACTATATTCAAGATATGAGAAGCAATGAAGATTTTAGATATCTAAAGCGGGTTGGAGATTTTGGTCAAAGAATAGTGTTATCCACTAAAATAGATATGTATAATTGATGGGTTATTGACAAATTTATACGGGTCGGTTCTGTAACACTTAAGAAGGGGTCGGTTTTGTAACATTTAAGGAGGGGTCGGTCTCATAAGAGCTCCTAGTCGGTCGGAATCCTTCAGTCCATTTTTCAAGAAGGGTCGGTCATAATGGACAATATCTCTGGTCGCCCTTTTCCTCACAAGGCTCCTGGTCGCTTTTCCTTCCAAGTAAAGTGGTCGGTTCCTTTCTTGCTATCACCCTGGTTGGTTCCGCCATTCATGGAGCCCTGATCGTTCTGCTCTGGATCTAAGCGTTTGGGTTGTCCTGATATCACATAATAGCCGGTCGATCTTATCTCCATGCTAGCCTGGTCGCTCCAAACTACTACGAAGCCTCAGGGTCGGTCCGCCCTACGTCAAAGACCCCTGGTCAGTCTGCTCTGCACCAAAGCTTCCAGGTCGTCAAAATAGGTTTTGGATCGATCAAAGTTGATCTGGTTGGTACAAAAGCATGCCAGCTGGTGACAGAAAGCAGTGGCATTTCCGTAAATACTCAAAATACTGACCCATAACCTGAAAGTCATATTTCAGCCATTTCGTCACCTATAAATAGGGGATCACTTCCATCATTTTGGGGGGGGGGGCTTTATTGGAAAGAGGACGAAGTGCTGCTGAATCATTCCCACATTCCTTCCCAATCATATAAACACAATTCCTTAGTGAATTCGTAAAAGATCAATGAAGTATGCAACCATGGCTTCTACGAATGGTGTGTGAAAGAGCATAAGTTCGAAGATCCATTGTAAAAGCTTGATAATAAAGAGATCTCCTTGCTGTCCGAGACATTTTCTCCACCATTTTCTGTAATTTGAAGTAAAGAATGTGTGTGAGGGGGAGCTTGGTTGAATGTATGAGTGATTATACCTTGTAAACAGCTTGTGGATAATAAAATTCTCTCTTCAGAGTGGACGTAGGCCCCAATAAGGGTCGAACCACTATAAATCCTTGTCTTCTTTTTATATTTCGATGTTTTCAGATCTTAGATATGGCTGCACACAATTGTAAAGGTATTCTTGCACCTTGCCTCTGAAAAGGTGATGTGCTTTCTAAGCATCTCGCCTCCGATTAAGTGACGTGTCAAGTAATACTTCGGTTGTTTTGCCAAATTTTGGTGAAACAATTAGGCGCCCACCGTGGGGCCAGATCTACTTTCTAACATCAAATATATTGCGAAGATCTTGAAGTCTTTAAGCCCAGTCTCAAAATAGATCGTTCGAATCTACGAGTTGGACCTTCTGACAAACACTCCTCAAAGTTCAAGCTACTTTCTGAAATAATGCCGCCAAAAGCAAATAAGGAAGTAAGGGCTAGAGCATCTAATGAGGGAAATCGAGAGGATACCCCCGCGGTTAACCGGTTTGAAGTAGGTGAAACATCGAGTGGAGGCGTGAATGTCACAAGAGGCGAGCTTGATCAAGCCGTCGTTGGACTGACACAACAGCTGGAGATAGCTAACAAAGCCATGTTGGCAAGGCTAGATTCACTCTTTGCTCTTCAAGCCGCTACGGCAAAGGTAGCTTCAAAGCTTGTTCATGCATAAGATGCCGGTTCCTCCTCTTCTAGTCCGAATCGAGAAAAATCTTTCCAAGAGATCTCTAATCCTGATAAAGGAAAACTTGAGAATTCGAAGCAAGCTGATTGGAACCGTAATGCGGGGATTACTTCTCGTCAAGTTGCTAATTCTGCCAAAGGGGCACTTTCCAATGAAGAAAGACCAAGACCCTGGAGTCGCAACCGTGATGGTTTGCTTAAGCAAGCTTCCAGTCGAGACAAAAGCGTCCGCCCCGCAGATAGCCTCCACGAGAAGGATCGTCTCTGGAAAATGGTCCGACATATTAAGAAAGAAAGCAAATATCGAAACGATAATGAGGCTGAATGGGAGTTCGCGCCATCAAAAATCCCTCTCACTGAAATAATCAAAAAGGCAACTTTCCCACGAAAATTCAAGCCACCTACAATCTAAGCCTACAATGGGACAGGCGACCCCAATGAATTTTTGTTTCGATACGACCAACACATGGATGGGGCCCAAGCAACTAACGAGCTTAAGTGTTTGTACTTCCCAGTGTACTTGGAAGGGGTGGCATCATTATGGTTCACTAAATTGCCTCCCAGGTCTATTGATAATTTTTTCACACTAGCAATATGCTTCCAAGACCAGTTCCTCCTCCAGACAACGAAGGTTAGAGATATTATGTCCCTCAACGAGTTGGAACAAGCCCCCAGTGAAACGATTAGATCTTTTCTGAATCGTTTTAATGCTACCGCTGCCGAAGTGGGGACCCATGAGCCAAGGCTAATTCTAATGCCTTTAAAGGGGCGCATAAATAAACAATCTGAATTTGGAAGGTGGTTAAAGAGAAAGAAGCCCAATACATTAGAGAAATTCTATGACAAAGCTGAGGAATACATGTGTCTTGAAGATGATCCCATTTATTCTGTTGGCAATGTCAAAACTAATGTAGTTCCGGAGAGGAAGGAAGCTTCTACAAAAACTAATCAAGGAAATTTAGGAGGGAAAAAAAAAAGAGGAAACGGTAATGGTGCTAGGAACGACAAGGATTCCAAAAAGCGATGCTTCTTCAAGACAACAGACCTTACTCCATTAAATGATACAATTAAGCACATATACATGGCAACTAAGGATACGGAGGATTATTCGAGCCCAAAGCCAATAAAGGTGTCCGAAGAAGCTGCAAATTCAGGAAGGTTTTGTCGATTTCATAATCGACCGGGTCGTGACACGAATGAGTGTCGGCACTTGAGGAACCTGATTGAAGAGTTGATAAGAAAAAACCGTCTTCAGGAGTATGTGAAGCGTTCATCAGATACCGAGCCTACTCAGCGGCAGCAAGCTCATCCGAGTCAAGACGGAAGAACACCTATAAACGGTTCTCTACCTATTATCAATACGATTAGTGGTGGACCTCATCCTGCAGGAGATACCTGGGAGGACATTGTCAGGTATACAAATGAACTAAGTAGTGCTTCAAAAGAAGATGGATTCGAAGTTTGCAGTAACTCTCTTCGTTGGAAAATTCCAAAAACATCCCGAGAAGATGTGGTGTTCCGAGATCGGGATTCTAATGGAATGCTGACTCCAACTATTGATCCAATGGTAATCACTATTGGTTGGGTCCAGCAATAGTTAAGAAGGTACTGATTGATAATGGGGCATCTGTAAATGTCCTGTTTTACAATACTTTCTCTAAGATGGGATTGTCCATGGATAATGTGCGAGCAAGTAAAAATAAAATACACGGTTTCACTGGTGTACCAACTCAGCCTATTGGTGTGGTCGATCTCCTCGTAGAGGTTGGTGAGGGGAAGAAGCAAGTTTCCATGATGCAGCCTTTTGTTATAATAGACTCACTTTCAGGGTATAATGCATTTTTGGGAAGGCCAGCACTAGCTGCTTTCAGGATAGCACTTGCTCCATGGTGCTTAATGATGAAGTTCCCAACTACAAACGGAGTGGGAGTAACCAAAGGAGATCCTCAAGAGTCAGGAGATTGCTATATGGAAGAATTGATTGAAGCTCGGGAGTATGAAATGTCTCCATAAGATAAAAAGAAGAACAAAACACCAAGGCCAACCAGCGGGAAAAACCAAAGGAATAAAATCAAGAAAACTCGCTATAATTCCACCAAAGGAGTATCGTCCGAAAGGATCGGCCTAGGGTTATGTTTTTACTACCAAGACATCTTGATCAATTCAAATGTCCAATAAAATCAATACCTACTACGTGGAACTAGGCAGACACAAATTTAACCCAAAACCTCTCCGGGGGTGCATAGTCAAATAACTTAAAGTCAGAAAAATCTGACCACGTTATTGCCAAACTGAGTTTTTAACCCAAAACCTCTCCAGGGGTGCTCAGTCAAATAACTTAAAGTCAGAAAAATCTGACCACGTTATTGCCAAACTGAGTTTTTAACCCAAAACCTCTCCGGGGGTGCTCAGTCAAATAACTTAAAGTCAGAAAAATCTGACCACGTTATTGCCTGGTGGTGCTCAATCAAATAACTTAAAGTCAGAAAAATCTGACCACGTTATTGCCAAACTGAGTTTTTAACCCAAAACCTCTCCGGGGGTGTAACACCCCATGAATTATATAACGTTAAGATTCACAAATTAAAGTGTAATTAATTCTAAATGAAAGAAGTAAGGGAAATGGGTTACGCCATTGCGTTTGTCTCAGAATTCTGCTTGAGATAGAGTCCGAGTTTGTGTGAATCGGACTCCGTATGAAGGACTTATGGCCTTCGGAAGTTTCAGAATCAAATTTAAATTCAAACAGCTCAGTTTAAATTTCAAAATTCGAATTTCAGGTTCAAACTGGGATGGGCGGGAAAATTCCTGCCCAGAGACCAGGTCGACCACAGGGTCGACCATGGTGTCGACCTGGTCAACCCAGGTCGACCATAGTTTCGACCTGGTCCCCCCTAGGTCGACCATAGTGTCGACCTGGGTGTCGACCTGCCTGGTCGACCTGGCTGGCCAGGTCTGGCTCTGGCTCGAATTTTTGTAACTCTGTGTGTCACTAGGGCTGACGTGTCACCTCTTGATTGGTTCTCTGAACTTTGAATGGCCTAGATTCCTCCTATCTTCATATGACGGCTCAAAACAACTTAAAAATCTATAAATATACCGTAAGTCCCAACTGAAAATTCACAAAAAAAATGAGAAAGGAGTCGTCATGCTGCTAGGGAGGAATTAAACATAGCCATCAAGAGAAAAGCCTAGAGACGAATCAAACTAAGAAGAAGATTAAAGTTTAAATCAAATTTATCAATGCAACGTTAGTCTACCCAAAGGAGCGCATCTCAATTTCAGAATTCAGAATCCAGAATTCAAGATTCTGCATTCGTTGTAAGTATAGTGACCTTTCAGAATATGAATAAGAATTGTGATGTGATTCGATGTAAATGAAAATAGAATTGTGTTATTGTATTGCATAAAATTCTATGTATTGTGATGGTTCTATCATGACTTGTGTATTGACGTTTGTGGCATAAATTGATTGATGCAAGCCTATTGAACAATTGTATAAGAAAACAATGACACTTGCAAGTTTGTGGCAAAAATTAGAAATTGATCCCTTTATGTATATGTCGATGGCATGGACTATGTGTATTCCCTTAGTCTAAATTAGAATTTATGTAAACATGCTCTAGATTTGAAACCTTTTATGCCTACATGACCCAAAACCTATGATATCATTTTCATGTCTAATTGCAAGTATAATTGGATCTATGTTAAGCATCGTTCGGGTTTCATAAATTATGCAAGTTCATGTTTATTTGCAAGTATAATTGGATCTATGTTAAGTATCGTTTGGGTTTCAAAACTATGCAAGTTCATGTTGAAATAGGCTATTTGATTAGATGCTATAATTGGACATTTTGGTGAATATACAACATGCTAGTTTTGTGTTTGACATTATGCCAAGTTAAACATGTTTAAACACAGGTTTGTATTAGCCTAAACTATGCCATCTCATATGCCACCTACTTAGTTATACTTTGATTTGAATGCTTCACATGACCCATCATTTATGTTAGTATCGCTAAATTGCATGTTCATGCACCACACACCCTTATATGTTGTAAAATATTACATGTTCTTGATTTCCCCTTTTCTTACGCTTATAAAGTTGGGCTAAATTGTGTCGAGCCCAACATTTGTTATAACGTTGCGAACGTATAAACGAGGGTAAAAACGTTGGGTGTAGAACATGAAAATATATGTTGGCATGTTTGGCACATGCCAATGACAATGACATTTAAACGGTATAAATTGTTATACCCAAAAATAAAAGATATGACATTTACATATATAATAATAAAATATGTAAATTTAGAAAACACGATATGCTTAACCCGAGGTTGGATTGAGTTGTGATGTAAACCTGCCCGGAACCGCCTGGCTGTCCAGTAGTCACAACAATACCTATCCAATGTGGGTGGTTAAGCATTGAGCCCAATAATGACCCGAGGTTAGACTGAGCTATGGTGTAAACCTACCCGGAACCGACTGGCATATCCAGTAACCGTAGCAATACCTGTCTAATGTGAGTGGTCAGGTGCTCCTAAGAAGCTAAGGACAGATGGTAGGGTTAAGTCAACTATGACACTTAACCAAATTCAACATGTTAACAAGAGTTGATGGGTGGGTTAGGTAAATACAGACACTTAACCACTCAACATGTTTGACTAGAAAATCCTGGTAACGAGGGACCCGTTTCAGCAGTAACCCAAGTTAGGTATCAACGGTACCCTGAAACTAGGCAGGGTGGGGCACGATTACTGGGCTGATTGTAAGCGGTCAAATGACGGTGGTGGGTGCACAGTGTAGGTCTAACGGGGTGCGGGCGTGCACACACTCCGGAGCAGACAACCAGGGCACTGGGGACACCATTAGTATAACCTATGCCTTCTAGAATTTGTGTCAGGGTCGCCACCATGGGTCTTGATACACCCCATGGTGGGACCAACATAGGTATCTACAATTCTTAGGGGCCGTATGACACATGTTAACGCGAGTAGGGGCCGATCTTTAAATAAAATTGGGGATCACTTCACCCTCACCATGGGGTGCCAGTTAGAGGAAACTCAAGTAGATGCAGAGATATAGTATGGGTGCGATAGTACGTATGACACTCCCTTAGCTTGTGACAGTTTCCTATTTTCAGTATATATCTATCATGCCCTCTTCTTATTCACATACTGAAGAGTTACTAGATTTACTCAGGCTTTATGTCTGACCCTATTTTCTTTTCATCTTCTTTTCTTCTGTCCCCCCCCCCTCCAGGTCCACAGGGAGGAAATAACTCAGCTCAATCAGGCTCTGTACAAGCACCAAGACCGTAGATGTATGATTTGGATCTCCTTTGCTCGGATTATGGCTTTGGATATCACTATGGGGATTTTTGTCACTTTATTTATGTTTTATGCTTCTTTAATAATCAAGACAGTTATGATGTTGTAATGTTGGAAGTGTTTTGAGACAATTATGGAATATTTTGTTTTGAACACATATTGATGAAATAAAAGTCTGTTTGATTTCCGCTATTTAAAAATATGTGTATTTATATCTGTCTGTGGCTTTTACTTATAAACCTCCACCAAAGTTAGGGCATTCCCTTTGTGAGTGACCTTAATGGAGGTGGGGTGTTTCATTTGGTATCAGAGCATAGGTTTACCAGACAAGATAAAAGTTTTTGAAATTGTTTTCAAAAGAAAATTTAAAGAAGCATTTTTCAAGAAAAAGTGTTATATTTATAAAAAGGCAAAATCCCCCAAAGCCATGTGCCCTATCTATCTCTCTATCCTTCGTTTTAAATCTTTCCTTTCTGTTTCAGCATGTCTGGAGACCTTAACCTCCCGGAAGGAGTGCCGATTCCCAGCTGGTTTAGGAGGTACTTAGAAGCAAGGGCCAATGGCGCCGGCCCAGCAGACATCCCTCCTCCACTGGCCGTGGTCCCTCCTCCTCCTCCACCTCCTCGTGGAAATGCCTTCGCAAAAACATGTAGAGATTTCAAGGCAATGGGTGGAAAAGACTTTTATGGGACAGAATCCTTTGTAGGGGCTAGAAACTGGCTAAAGGAGACTGAGGATCTGTTTGTCATCTTTGGAGTGGATGACAGGCAAAAGATACAACTAGCGGTATGGTTGCTTAAGGATGAGGCTTCCTATTGGTGGGAAGTTACCAATGCTCAGCGGGCGGTGGAAACATGAGAGGATTTCAGGACAAGGTTTGAGATGAAATTCCTCTCCCAAGCAGAAAGAAGCCTGCAAATGGAGAAGTTTCTAACTCTGAAACAGGGAAGCATGACGATCAGGGAATATGTTAATCAGTTTAATCAGCTGGCCAGATTTGGGTTAGACTTAGTAAACACCCAACACAAGAAGGCACTTCGCTTCGTCAAGGGTTTGAATGAGGCTCTACACAGCCTTGCTATGACCCACGTATCTACGGGAGCGACTTATGAAAGCTTGGTGGACATGGCATTGCTACACGAGGAAGACCAAGGAAAGAAAGAAACTAAGGTGGAAGAGAAGAAAGAGGGTCTACAAGCAAAGAAAACAAACTTCAAGAAAGGAGGGAAGAACAATAAGCCCCGTGAGAAGAGAAGGTGCAATTTCTGTGGCATTGTGGGCCATATATCAAAAGATTGCCGGAAAATAAAGGCGAAGATGGGTGGTTGCTTCCATTGTGGAGAGACTGGGCACCAAGCTAAGGACTACCCAAAGAAGAAAGGGCAGGGACAGAAAGCTGGATCCACTTCAGGGGGTCAGGTTCATGCGATAGTGGCACCTCAGCAGGAACGAGGTAGTAATATTTCTGTAGAAAGTGTAGTCTATCTTTATGATCATCCAATTCGTACACTTTTTGACTCTGGCGCATCGCATTCTTTTATTTCATCTGCCTTAGTAGAATCTCTGCATCTATACACTAGTATGGTAGATGATCCCTTAGTAGTTTCAAATCCAATTGGGGGCTCCGCTTACTTGTCAATGGCTTGTTTGGGTTTGAAAATCTCTATTCTCAGCGTTGAGTTTAGTTGTGATGCCTTTGTCTTAGGCTTCTCGGGATATGGTTTGATCTTAGGCATAGACTGGTTATCCAGTAATAGTACCATCCTTGATTGTGAAAAAAGAGTAGTTAGACTCTTGACTCGGCTTGGTAACACTCTAGAAATTTCTTGTAATCGCTTGAATGTTGTTATGCTTAGTTATCTAGAGTCGCTTGATGCTTCTGATGAGAATCTGCAATTAGTTAGAGTAGTCCGGGAATATTCGGATGTCTTTGAGAAGGTGAAGGGCTTACCTCCGAGGCGGGAAATAGACTTCCGCATATATCTTGTGGATAATGCAAAGCCTGTAGCTTTACCTGTCAGACACATGGCTCCAAAGGAGAGAAAGGAGCTCAGTAAGCAGGTTAAAGAACTTCTCGAAAAGGGGTTCATTAGACGGAGCATTTCGGAATGGGGTGCTCCAGTGGTGTTCGCAACCAAAGCGGACGGTTTGCTTCGCCTTTGCGTCGACTATAGGGAGTTAAACAAATTGACCAAGAAAAATAGGCACCCTCTTCCCCGAAACGACGATTTGTTTGATCAGCTTGTAGGTGCAACGGTCTTCTCCCAACTTGTTCTGGCAACTAGGTTCCATTAGCTAAGAGTAGCTGAAGATAGCATTGATAAAACGGCATTCATAACCCCAGACGGTTTCTTCGAGTGGCTTGTCATGCCTTTCGGCTTGACAAATGCACCCGCTTATTTCGTAGATCTAATGAGCAGGATGTTCAGAGAATTCCTCAACAAATTTGTGGTTGTCTTCATAGACGATATCTTGATCTTCTCAAAGAATGAGGAAGAACATGCTCAGCATCTGAAAGAAATCATGGAAACTCTCCGCTCACATCAGCTAAAAGCCAAATTCTCCAAGTGCCACTTTTGGAGAAAGTAAGTAAGATTTCTGGGGCATATAGTGTCCAAAGAAGGGTTAGCCATGGACCCCGCGAAAGTGGTGGCAGTGCAAGATTGGAAGACACCAAGAAATGCAACCGAAGTTCGAAGCTTTCTTGGGCTAGCTGGTTTTTACCGAAAGTTTATTAGGGATTTCGCAAAAATCTCATCCCCACTCACAAGGCTAACAAAGAAGAATCTGGCGTTCAATTGGGATTTGGACTGCGAGTTTGCTTTCCAACGATTAAAAAGGGCTCTCACAACGGCCCCAGTTCTGACTTTGCCAGATGGAAGCAAAATGTTCACAGTATACACGGATGCATGTGGAACGGGACTAGGCGCTGTTCTAATGCAAGAAGGAAGGGTAGTAGCGTATGGCGGAAGACAATTGAAAGTTCATGAAAAGAACTACCCAACCCACGATCTTGAGTTAGCCGCCATCGTCTTTGCGCTTAAGTCCTGGCGCCATTATCTCCTAGGTGAGAAGTTTGAATTATACACTGACCATAAATCGTTGAAATATCTCTTCTCGCAGAAGGACCTTAACTTGAGGCAGCAAAGATGGATGGAGTTTCTTGCCTCGTATGACTTTGAAATTTGCTATACTCCCGGCAAAGGCAACGTAGTAGCAGACGCGTTGAGCTGAAAGAAACTGACCTTAAGCCCTCTCTTTTTGGAAAGGAAAAGCCTGGAGTATATAGCCAGCTTTAACTTTAGGCCCTCCTCAGATTTTGTACCGGGTTTGTTAGCATCTCTCGAAGTACGCCCTACTCTCTTAGACTCAATAGGGGCTGCACAATGTGAAGACCCTCAGCTTGTTGATGTGATTGATAGACTTATTAGGGGTGAGGCTTCTAGTCACCTCAGTAGGTACGCCATCGATGATAAGGGTTGGCTGAGGCGAGATGGAAGATTATGCGTCCCACAAGCAAGGGAGTTGACAAAGAAGGTTCCCGAAGAAGCGTATCATTCCAAGATGACTATACACCCTGGCGGTGATAAAATGTACAAGGATATAAAAAGGACTTTCTTTTGGAATGGCATAAAGCAAGACGTGGCAGATTTCGTTTCTAGGTTCATGACCTTCCAACGGGTCAAGGCAGAACAGAAGAAACCTGGAGGACTACTTCATCCTTTAGAGGTCCCACAGTGGAAGTGGGATAACATTTCAATGGACTTCATTGATGGGCTGCCTAGGTCGAGAAGAGGCAACACTAGCATTTGGGTAACAGTGGATAGGCTTACTAAGAGCGCCCACTTCATACCTATTAAGAGTAGAAGGACTGTCGCATCTCTAGCATCTCTTTATCTCAAGGAAATAGTTCGACTCCATGGGATACACTCCAGCATTATTAGTGACCGAGACCTTATCTTCACAAGCGAGTTTTGGCGGAGTCTGCAAGAAGCTGTAGGCACACAGTTATGTTTGAGCACGACCTATCACCCCCAAACCGATGGCTAGACGGAAAGGGTAAATAGAGTTTTAGAGGATCTTTTGAGACTTTGCGTTCTTGACTTTGGAGGAACTTGGGAGGATCACCTTCCTTTAGTGGAATTTGCCTATAACAACAGCTACCAAGCTACCATCGGTATGGCACCCTTCGAAGCCTTGTATGGAAGACCGTGCAAATCACCAACTTGTTGGTGGGAGTCTACAGATAAGCTTATACTTGGGCCAGACATGATTCGAGAGACTTCGGAGAAAGTGGACTTGATACGTAGGAGAATGAAGACTGCCCAAGACAGACAGAAATCCTACGCTGACAAAAGAAGGACCGACCTTGAGTTTGAGGTTGGGGACAGGGTTTTCCTTAAGGTATCACCTTTAAGAAACGTCGTTCATTTTGGATCCGCTGGAAAGCTAGCACCAAGATTTATAGGACCGTTTCCTATCATCGAGAAGGTTAGGAAGATGGCCTATAGATTGGAGCTACCCGAGAGACTGGCCGGAGTTCACAGCGTCTTTCATGTTTCTCACCTCCGGAAGTGTTTGCATGAGTCTGCGGAAGTGGTGGAACCTAGCCTTCTAGAAGAAGTCGAAGTGGAACGTGAAGCAACTGTGAGGACAGTTCCAACCTGCATCTTAGGAACTGAAGTGAAAAAGCTACGCAACCGCGAAGTCAAACTCGTTAAAGTTCAGTGGAGCGACGCCGAGGAAGACGCGACTTGGGAAACTGAGGATAGAATACGCGCTGCCTACCCTCTTCTTTTTGAGGGTACATCTTTGATCACTCTTTTTCCTTAAGTTATGCTTTATCTATCTTTTTAGGTATATCTCCTCGGTCCTTTTCCTAACTCCTTAGGTATAAAACAAATGGATACAAACATGTATTTGAAAACATGTTATGGATGATGGCTGCAAATGGTTGCTAGTGATTGCTAGTGGTTGCTCGTGGATGCATATACACACACACTCTAGGTTATAGATTGGCTCAGTCACTTCATATTGCATATGCATATATATGTATTCTCATTTAAATATGGTTGAAACTTGATATGCTGTCATATGGTCGTCGCATTTGTATGAATGGTTGTGCACTCATGTAGAATTATGAGTAGGAATTTTTTTTGCATACATAATGGATTCATGACACTTACATGATTCGCATTAAGGAGGTCAACTGAATCAGTAGACCGCTTGATTTCTGCATTAGATAAGGACATGTACACACACTATGCATATGATCATGAAGCATTAGAAGTCTTTTAAGGACAGTGGATGCCTGTGTTTGTTGGTTGAGTAGATGGACTGTTGATGGTAGGAGATACATTCTTCCTAACTTGAAGATTTCAGGGACGAAATCCTTTTAAGGGGGGAGAATGTAACACCCCGTGAATTCTATAACGTTAAGATTCACAAATTAAAGTGTAATTAATTCTAAATGAAAGAAGTAAGGGAAATGGGTTACGCCATTGCGTTCGTCTCAGAATTCTTCTTGAGATAGAGTCCGAGTTTGCGTGAATCGGACTCCATATGAAGGAGTTATGGTCTTTAGAAGTTTCAGAATCAAATTTAAATTCAAATAGCTCAGTTTAAATTTCAAAATTCGAATTTCAGGTTTAAGCTGGACTGGGCGGAAAAATTCCCGCCTAGAGACCAGGTCGACCATAGGGTCGACCATGGTGTCGACCTGGTCAACCCAGGTCGACCATAGTTTCGACCTGGTCCCCCCCCAGGTCGACCATAGTGTCGACCTGAGTGTCAACCTGCCAGGTCTGGCTCTGGCTCGAATTTCTGTGGCTCTGTGTGTCACTAGGGCTGACGTGTCACCTCTTGATTGGCTCTCTGAACTTTGAATGGCCTAGATTCCTCCTATCTTCATCTGACGGCTCAAAACAACTTAAAAATCTATAAATATACCCTAAGTCCCAACTGAAAATTCACACAAAAAAATGAGAAAGGAGTCGTCATGCTGCTAGGGAGGAATTAAACATAGCCGTCAAGAGAAAAACCTAGAGACGAATCAAACTAAGAAGAAGATTAAAGTTTAAATCAAATTTATCAACGCAATGTTAGTCTACCCAAAGGAGCGCATCTCAATTTCAGAATTCAGAATCCAGAATTCAAGATTCTGCATTCGTTGTAAGTATAGTGACCTTTCATAATATGAATAAGAATTGTGATGTGATTCGATGTAAATGAAAATAGAATTGTGTTATTGTATTGCATAAAATTCTATGTATTGTGATGGTTCTATCATGACTTGTGTATTGACGTTTGTGGCATAAATTGATTGATGCAAGCCTATTGAACAATTGTATATGAAAACAATGACACTTGCAAGTTTGTGGCAAAAATTAGAAATTGATCCCTTTATGTATATGTCGATGGCATGGACTATGTGTATTCCCTTAGTCTAAATTAGAATTTATGTAAACATGTTCTAGATTTGAAACCTTTTATGCCTACATGACCCAAAACCTATGATATCATTTTCATGTCTAATTGCAAGTATAATTGGATCTATGTTAAGCATCGTTCGGATTTCATAAATTATGCAAGTTCATGTTTATTTGCAAGTATAATTGGATCTATGTTAAGTATCGTTTGGGTTTCATAAACTATGCAAGTTTATGTTGAAATAGGCTATGTGATTAGATGCTATAATTGGACATTTTGGTGAATATACAACATGATAGTTTTGTGTTTGACATTATGCCAAGTTAAACATGTTTAAACAAAGGTTTGTATTAGCCTAAACCATGCCATCTCATGTGCCACCTACTTAGCTATACTTTGATTTGAATGCAAGTTCACATGAACCATCATTTATGTTAGTATCGCTAAATTGCAAGTTCATGCGCCACACACCCATATATGTTGTAAAATATTACATGTTCTTGATTTCCCCTTTTCTTACGCTTATAAAGTTGGGCTGAATTGTGTCGAGCCTAACATTTGTTATAACGTTGCGAACGTATAAACGGGGGTAATAACGTTGGGTGTAAAACATGAAAATATATGTTGGCATGTTTGGCACATGCCAATGACAATGAAATTTAAACGGTATAAATTGTTATACCCAAAAATAAAAGATATGACATTTACATATATAATAATAAAATATGTAAATTTAGAAAACATGATATGCTTAACCCGAGGTTGGATTGAGTTGTGATGTAAACCTGCCCGGAACCGCCCGGTTGTCCAGTAGTCACAACAATACCTATCCAATGTGGGTGGTTAAGCATTGAGCCCAATAATGACCCGAGGTTAGACTGAGCTACGGTGTAAACCTGCCCGGAACCAACCGACATATCCAGTAACTGTAGCAATACTTGTCTAATGTGAGTGGTCAGGTGCTCCTAAGAGGCTAAGGACAGATGGTAGGGTTAAGTCAACTATAACACTTAACCAAATTCAACATGTTAACAAGAGTTGATGGGTGGGGTTAGGTAAATACAGACACTTAACCACTCAACATTTTTGACTAGAAAATCCTGGTAATGAGGGACCCGTTTCAGCAGTAACCCAAGTTAGGTATCAACGGTACCCTGAAACTAGGCAGGGTGGGGCACGATTACTAGGCTGATTGTAAGCGGTCAAACGACGGCGGAGGGTGCACAGTGCAGGTCTAACGGGGTGCGGGCGTGCACACACTCCGGAGCAGACAACCAGGGCACTGGGGACACCAGTAGTATAACCTATGCCTTCTAGAATTTGTGTCGGGGCCGCCACCATGGGTCTTGATACACCCCATGGTTGGACCAGCATATGTATCTACAATTCTTGGGGGCCGTATGACACATGTTAACGCGAGTAGGAGCCGATCTTTAAATAAAGTTGGGGATCACTTCACCCTCACCATGGGGTGCCAGTTAGAGGAAACTCAAGTAGATGCAGAGATATAGTACGGGTGCGATAGTACGTACGACACTACCTTAGCTTGTGACACTTTCCTATTTTCAGTATATATCTATCATACCCTCTTCTTATTCACATACTGAAGAGTTACTAGATTTACTCAGGCTTTATGTCTGACCCTATTTTGTTTTCGTCTTCTTTTCTTCCGTTCCCCCCTGGTCCACAGGGAGGAAACAGCTCAGCTCAATCAGGCTCTGTACAAGCACCAAGACCGTAGATGTATGATTTGGATCTCCTTTGCTCGGATTATGGCTTTGGATATCACCACGGGGATTTTTGTCACTTTATTTATGTTTTATGCTTCTTTAATAATCAAGACAGTTATGATGTTGTAATGTTGGAAGTATTTTGAGACAATTACGGAATGTTTTGTTTTGAACACATATTGATGAAATAAAAGTCTGTTTGGTTTCCGCTGTTTAAAAATATGTGTATTTATGTAACACCCCGTGTATTCTAAAACAGTGAAATTCACAAATTAAAGTCTAATTAATTTCAAATCAAAGAATTTAGGGAAACGGGATACACCATTGCGTTCGTCTCGGAATTCTGCTTAAGATAGAGTCCGAGTTTGCGTAAAACGGACTCCATATAAAGAAGATATGGCCTTCGGAAGTTTTAGAATTCAGTTTAAAATTCAAACAGACGAAAACAGCTCAGAAAAACAAATTTAAAATTCAAAATCGGGCCCAACTGGCCAGGGCGGGAAAATTCCCGCCCAAGGCACCCAGGTCGACTTGGCAGTCGACCTGGGGCTAGCCACGTCGACTGGGCAGTCGACCTGGGTAACCCGTGTCGACTGCCAAGTCGACACGGTGTCGACTGGGGTGTCGACCTGGCCCCTGAGCCAGGTCGAACCCAGCCCACCCTGGCTGGCCTGGTCTGTGTTTGGTCGATTTTCCGAGCCTTGCCTTGTCACTAGGGCTAGGTGTCAGCTCCTGGTTGGTCTCTCCTTTGAATGAACGGCTATTATTAAACCAAGCTCCATCGACGGTCTAAATCAACTCAAAAACACTATAAAAAGAACCTAAGACCTAGCCTAAATCATACTATTTCATTTTGGCCTCAAGCCGCCGCCATTAAACCTAGAGCTCTAAACTAAAAATACAAAGAACAAAATTATAGAAGACAAAGGACGATTCTTGAAGGCTACAACTAGAAGCTACAACAACTATGACGCTTTAGACAACGGATTTGGGGCTATTTGAATTGGGATTTTTAATTTGGATTACTTGCTTCATATTGTAAGTTCTATGTTACTTTTTAGGCAAAAACGCTAAAATAACATGGACATGCCATGAATTGAAACCGGATTTAGGAACTATTATTAATCCATGTTTATATTGTTTAACTTTGAATCATAATTTGGGAATATTGCTATGTCAACGTTGCAAGTTAAACTTATCATGATTTTGATGTTGTTATGAATCACTTGGGCTTAATTAAATGGCAAGTTGGACTAATACATGTCCATGGAATCGCTATGTTTATTGAAATCTTTATGTTGATTAAACCTTGCCTATGATGCTAATTAAACCATGTCTATGATGTTGATGGAACTATGCCTGTGATGTTAATATACCTATCATGTTAATGACAAAATTGGGAATTGCTAGGTTATGATGAAAAGTTGGAATCATCATGTTTATAATGTTAGATGAGAATCATTATGTTAAAAATGATAAATTGGAATCATTATGTTTATAATGTTAGATGAGAATCGTTATGTTAAAATGCTAAATTGGAATCCACTATGCCTATTAGAATTACCATGCCTTTAATGTTTCATGTTGTAATAAAATTATTATTATGCCCGCAATGATTATTATGCCTATGATGTAAAGTTGAAATCATCATGTTAAACTAAGTTGGAACCATTACTATGCCAAGTTATCATCATGCTAGTATTGAAACCATGTGATATGTTATAGCCTGTTTATTATGCAAGTGATGTTGGAATTGTCACATATGCCTATCACATGTTTGGTGTTATTCCCCTTTATCTCTTGAATTGTTTATGCTTGTGAACGAAGTACGTTTATATACATCGGGGATACGATTGGGTAGAATAGGCAAAACTTGAATCATAAACCGTGAAATTTGGCATAAGTAGAACATGAAATATGGCACGAAAACTTGACTTGAACATGCCATAACTTGACTTGAAAAAAACATGCCTTAGTTGGGCACGAAGTTGACATATGAACATGCTATGGAAATAGCACGAAATCTGATAAGAACATGGGAATGACTTTAGAAAACAAGAAAGTGGCCAACTCGAGGTTGGGTTGAGTTTGTAGTGTAAACCTGCCCGGAACCGCCCGGCAAATCCAGTTGCTACAAACAATAGGATCCAATGTGGATAGTTGGTCACATCGCGCTTGAAACCCGAGGTTGGGTTGAGTTCGTAGCGTAAACCTGCCCGGAACCGCCCGACAAATCCAGTGGCTACGAACAACAGGATCCAATGTGAGTGGTTCGGTGCATTAACGAATCAATTAATGCCAATTAGGGTTAAGTCATGAACATGAGAAGACAACTTAACCAACTTGAACACGATTTGTAGGGCTAAGTCATGAACTTGAAACGACAACACTTAGCCAACTTGACATGACACGTAGGCGGGTTAAGTCGCGAATTTAAATGACATACTTAACCACCTTGACATGACTAGACTGGAAAAGGATTAAGTCACGAATTACATGACTTAATCGGTTAGGCGGGTTAGGTCACGAATTACATGACCTAATCTGTTAGGCGAAACCCTAGACACGACCCTTTTCAGCAATAACCCCCTAGATGTATCAAGGCACCCTGGGGCTAGGCCGGGTGGGGCACGATTACTAGGCTGATTGTAAGAGGTGAACGACGGCAGTGGGGTACGCCAGTGTAGGTTCGGTGGACTACGGTCGTGCACGTATTCCGGGGCAGACACTGGGTATTAGTAGATTTATCTGTGCATCTTGAATCGTGTCAGGGGTTGACACCCTAGGGTTGATACACCCGAAGCTGGACCCAGCACAGGTGACTACATTCGTGATTAGCCGTATGACACGATCACTTGACGAGCTAGAACTTGTAGGGAGCCGATCGACTAGATAAGCGCTCAGTAGGACCCCGTACTTGGGTCGGACCCCGTTTCAGGGTCGTTTCACGATATTGGGCCATGGGATTTATTTCGTGATTAACTCGTGACATGGGCTTAGTATACTAGTACAGTCGATGCAACGAATCTTGAACATGTGATGCTTTATTTGACTTGTCTTGACTTATCATGATCACCTTAGTTTATCTTGTCCACCTTGACACCCTTCTTGAGTTTAGTTCCAGTTCATACATGACATGTTGTTTTAACCGTTTTTACACTGAAAGTCACTAGGACTTACTCAGTCTTTATGACTGACCCTTTTCCTTTCGCCTCTTTTTCTTACGTCCCCCCCCCCCCCCCAGGTTCTCAGGGAGGGAATACCGCAGCTTGACCAGTTTTCACATCCAGCTTGAAGAGAAAGAATGTATTGCTTGGATCTTTTCCGTTTTGGACTATGGCTTTGGACAGCAATTAGGGGACTTTTGCAGTTTATTCATGTTTTCTTTATGCTTCTTTAAATAATGTAATCAAGACAGTTATGATTTCGGAAGTATTGTAAGACAAATTATGACATGGTTTGTGAACACGTATTATGTTGAAATAAAAGTTGTTGTTGTTTTTCCGGTGTTCAAAAATATGTGTTCTTATATCTGTCTTGTATATCTGTGACTTATACTTATAAACCTCCTACAAAATTAGGGCATTCCCTTTGAGAGTGACCCTAACAGAGGTGGGGTGTTTCACTTGGTATCAGAGCATAGGTTTACCAGATAAGATAAAAGTTTTGAAAATTTATTTTCAAAAGAAAATTTAAAGAAGCATTTTTAAAAGATAAAATATTATTTTATTTTAAAAAGGCAAAGTCCCCCAAAGCCATAGGTACTATCTCTTATCCTTCGTTTTGAATCTATCCTTTTTGTTTCAGCATGTCCGAAGAACTTAACTTGCCAAAGGGTATACCAATACCTGGTTGGTTTAGACGATTCTTAGAAGCATGGGCCACTCAGCCAGGTCCTACCGTTCCTCCTCCCCCAGCTGCAGGAAATCATCCAGCTGCAGCAGCACCTCTTCCTCCACCTCCTCCGCGGGGAAACACTTTTGCTAAGATATGTAAAGATTTTAAAGCTATGGGAGAAAAGGACTTTCATGGAACTGAGTCCTTCGTGGCAGCTAGAAATTGGCTGAAAGAAACCGAGGACTTATTCGTCATCTTTGAGGTAGAAGATAGGCAGAAAGTACAACTGGCAGTATGGCTACTTAAAGGCGAGGCTTCCTACTGGTGGGAAGTCACTAATGCAGAAAGACCAGTGGAAACATGGGAGGACTTTAGGGCAAGGTTTGAGGCTAAATTTCTCTCAGAAGCTAAAAAGAGTTTGCAGTTGGAAAAATTCTTATTTCTTAAGCAAGGGAATATGACAGTCAAAGAGTATGTTAATCAGTTCGATGAGCTGGCTAGGTTCGGACTGGACCTAGTCAACACCCCGCACAAGAAGGCTCTCCGCTTTGTCAAAGGGTTGAATGAGCCATTACACAGTTTGGCCATGACCCATATACCCATGGGAGCTACATATGAAAGGTTGGTACATATGGCATTGCTGAACGAAGAAGATAAGGGCAAGAAGGAGACAAAGGCAGAAAACTCTCAAGGGAAGAAAGAGGTCAAGCCCAACGATTCTCAGAATAAGAAGGTAGGCTCCGAGAAAGGAGGCAAGAACGACAACTCACGTGATAAAAGGAAATGCAATTTCTGTGGTATGGAAGGGCACATAGCCAAGGATTGTAGAAAGAGGAAGAGAAATCAAGGTGAATGTTTTCATTGTGGGGGAGACTGGACACATCAGCAAAGACTGCCCTAAGAAGCAGACCGGACCTTCTGGGGGTACATCGTTAACTTCTCCTAGATGCTTTGTTTTATCTTGTTTCTCTCCTCGATCCTATCTTGAGAACCATAGGTAGAATCTTTTTGGATGTAAACATGTAATTGAAACATGTTATGATTGCGAAATGGTTGCAAGTGGTCGCAAGTGGTTGCTCGTGGATGCATGAATACACATTAGGCACTAGATCGGCTCAGACACATTTTCATGTTGCATATGCATAAATGCATTTATTCGTATATGGATGAAGTCTAGTGTGTTGTCATATGGATGTTGCATTCGTATGAATGATTGTGCACTCATGTAGAATCATGAATAGGAGAACTTGCATACATAATGGATTCGTGGCACTTACATGATTCGCATTAAGGAGGTCAACTGAATCAGTAGATCACCTGATTTTGCATTAGATAAGTACATGTACACACACTTCACATATGATCATGAAGCATTAGAAGTCTTTTAAGGACAATGGATGCTCGTGTTTGATGGATGAGTAGATGGATGTTTGAATGTTAGGATATACATTCTTCCAAAACTTGAAGATTTTGGGGACGAAATCCTTTTAAGTGGGGGAGAATGTAACACACCGTGTATTCTATAACAGTGAAATTCACAAATTAAAGTCTAATTAATTTCAAATCAAAGAATTGAGGGAAACGGGATACTCCATTGCGTTCGTCTCGGAATTCTGCTTAAGATAGAGTCCGAGTTTGCGTAAAACGGACTCCGTATGAAGAAGATATGGCCTTCGGAAGTTTCAGAATTCAGTTTAAAATTCAAACAGACGAAAACAGCTAAGAAAAACAAATTTAAAATTCAAAGTCGGGCCCAATTGGCCAGGGCGGGAAAATTCCTGCCCAAGGCACCCAGGTCGACTTGGCAGTCGACCTGGGGCTAGCCAGGTCGACTGGGCAGTCGACCTGGGTAACCCGTGTCGACTGCCAAGTCGACACGGTGTCGACTGGGGTGTCGACCTGGCCCCTGAGCCAGGTCGAACCCAACCCACCCTGGCTGGCCTGGTCTGTGTTTGGTCGATTTTCTAAGCCTTGCCTTGTCACTAGGGCTAGGTGTCAGCTCCTGGTTGGTCTCTCCTTTGAACGAACGGCTATTATTAAACCAAGCTCCATCGACGGTCTAAATCAACTCAAAAACACTATAAAAAGAACCTAAGACCTAGCCTAAATCATACTATTTCATTTTGGCCTCAAGCCGCCGCCATTAAACCTAGAGCTCTAAACTAAAAATACAAAGAACAAAATTATAGAAGACAAAGGACGATTCTTGAAGGCTACAACTAGAAGCTACAACAACTATGACGCTTTAGACAACGGATTTGGGGCTATTTGAATTGGGATTTTTAATTTGGATTACTTGCTTCATATTGTAAGTTCTATGTTACTTTTTAGGCAAAAACGCTAAAATAACATGGACATTCCAGAATTGAAACCGGATTTAGGAACTATTATTAATCCATGTTTATATTGTTTAACTTTGAATCATAATTTGGGAATATTGCTATGCCAACGTTGCAAGTTAAACTTATCATGATTTTGATGTTGTTATGAATCACTTGGGCTTAATTGTATGGCAAGTTGGACTAATACATGTCCATGGAATCGCTATGTTTATTGAAATCTTTATGTTGATTAAACCTTGCCTATGATGCTAATTAAACCATGTCTATGATGTTGATGGAACTATGCCTGTGATGTTAATATACCTATCATGTTAATGACAAAATTGGGAATTGCTAGGTTATGATGAAAAGTTGGAATCATCATGTTTATAATGTTAGATGAGAATCATTATGTTAAAAATGCTAAATTGGAATCATTATGTTTATAATGTTAGATGAGAATCATTATGTTAAAATGCTAAATTGGAATCCACTATGCCTATTAGAATTACCATGCCTTTAATGTTTCATGTTGTAATAAAATTATTATTATGCCCGCAATGATTATTATGCCTATGATGTAAAGTTGAAATCATCATGTTAAACTAAGTTGGAACCATTACTATGCCAAGTTATCATCATGCTAGTATTGAAAACATGTGATATGTTATAGCCTGTTTATTATGCAAGTGATGTTGGAATTGTCACATATGCCTATCACATGTTTGGTGTTATTCCCCTTTATCTCTTGAATTGTTTATGCTTGGGAACGAAGTACGTTTATATACATTGGGGATACGATTGGGTAGAATAGGAAAAACTTGAATCATAAACCGTGAAATTTGGCATAAGTAGAACATGAAATATGGCACGAAAACTTGACTTGAACATGCCATAACTTGACTTGAAAAAACATGCCTTAGTTGGGCACGAAGTTGACATATGAACATGCTATGGAAATAGCACGAAATTTGATAAGAACATGGGCATGACTTTAGAAAACAAGAAAGTGGCCAACTCGAGGTTGGGTTGAGTTTGTAGTGTAAACCTGCCCGGAACCGCCCGGCAAATCCAGTTGCTACAAACAATAGAATCCAATGTGGGTAGTTGGTCACATCGCGCTTGAAACCCGAGGTTGGGTTGAGTTCGTAGCGTAAACCTTCCCGGAACCGCCCGACAAATCCAGTGGCTACGAACAACAGGATCCAATGTGAGTGGTTCGATGCATTAACGAATCAATTAATGCCAATTAGGGTTAAGTCATGAACATGAAAAGACAACTTAACCAACTTGAACACGATTTGTAGGGCTAAGTCATGAACTTGAAACGACAACACTTAGCCAACTTGACATGACACGTAGGCGGGTTAAGTCGCGAATTTAAATGACATACTTAACCACCTTGACATGACTAGACTGGAAAAGGATTAAGTCACGAATTACATGACTTAATCGGTTAGGCGGGTTAGGTCACGAATTACATGACCTAATCTGTTAGGCGAAACCCTAGACACGACCCTTTTCAGCAGTAACCCTCTAGATGTATCAAGGCACCCTGGGGCTAGGCCGGGTGGGGAACGATTACTGGGCTGATTGTAAGAGGTGAACGACGGCAGTGGGGTACGCCAGTGTAGGTTCGGTGGACTACGATCGTGCACGTATTCCGGGGCAGACACTAGGTATCAGTAGATTTATCTGTGCATCTTGAATCGTGTCAGGGGTTGACACCCTAGGGCTGATACACCCGAAGGTGGAACCAGCACAGGTGACTACATTCGTGATTAGTCGTATGACACGGACACTTGACGAGCTAGAACTTGTAGGGAGCCGATCGACTAGATAATCGCTCCGTAGGACCCCGTACTTGGGTCGGACCCCGTTTCAGGGTCGTTTCACGATATTGGGCCGTGGGATTTATTTCGTGATTAACTCGTGACATGGGCTTAGTATACTAGTACAGTCGATGCAACGAATCTTGAACATGTGATGCTTTATTTGACTTGTCTTGACTTATCATGATCACCTTAGTTTATCTTGTCCACCTTGACACCCTTCTTGAGTTTAGTTCCAGTTCATACATGACATGTTGTTTTAACCATTTTTACACTGAAAGTCACTAGGACTTACTCAGTCTTTATGACTGACCCTTTTCCTTTCGCCTCCTTTTCTTACGTCCCCCCCCCCCCCCAGGTTCTTAGGGAGGGAATACCGCAGCTTGACCAGTTTTCACATCCATCTTGAAGAGAAAGAATGTATTGCTTGGATCTTTTCCGTTTTGGACTATGGCTTTGGACAGTATTTAGGGGACTTTTGCAGTTTATTCATGTTTTCTTTATGCTTCTTTTAATAATGTAATCAAGACAGTTATGATTTCGGAAGTATTGTAAGACAAATTATGACATGGTTTGTGAACACGTATTATGTTGAAATAAAAGTTGTTGTTGTTTTTCCGCTGTTCAAAAATATGTGTTCTTATATCTATCTTGTATATCTGTGACTTATACTTATAAACCTCCACCAAAATTAGGGCATTCCCTTTGAGAGTGACCCTAACAGAGGTGGGGTGTTTCAATTTATATCTGTCTTGAGTTTATCTGTGGCTTTTACTTATAAACCTCCACCAAAGTTAGGGCATTCCCTTTGTGAGTGACCTTAATGGAGGTGGGGTGTTTCAGGGGGTGCACAGTCAAATAACTTAAAGTCAGAAAAATCTGACCACGTTATTGCCAAACTGAGTTTTTAACCCAAAACCTCTCCGGGGGTGCTCAGTCAAATAACTTAAAGTCAGAAAAATCTGACCACGTTATTGCCAAACTAAGTTTTTAACCAAGACCTCTCCGGGAGGCACCCAATCGACTGCAAAAGTCAGTAAATATCTGACCAAATAATGCCACGAATTGGGTAAAAGACCTCTTCAAGAGGCATCTACTTATTTCTCAAATATCTAGTACATCCAGATGCAAAGGATGGAGAATTCTAGATAATACATGAAAAGTTCGTATGAAGAATAAAAAGCTCCGAATGTCACAGTGCAATGACAGACGCTTTTTAAATTCTGATTACAACTAAATACATCCAATCCTCAAGTCCATATATCAGGGTTGAAACAATCCATTGGTGCAGGGACATATCATATCAGAAAGCCGAAAGTAACTGTTTGATTCTTCACGTACCAAAGGATCATTGCAACCATATATAGTTGAAAAATCCATAAACAAGCAAAATGTGTAAAGTGAGATGCGCAAGTGTGGTGTACAAACCAGAATATACGGAAAAAACGTAATAACAGGGTTAAAAGTACAAAAACACAGAACATTATCACATCACATTCAGACACAGGATCAAGTCGCAGCATTGTCAAATACAAATTATTCAGAATTCAAGACATTGCAAAGTCGTAAGCGAGGACCGGCACTCGCATATACATCCGGTCTGGATAAAGTCTGATAAATGAAAAACGAGCAAGTCTAAGCCACTACTTCTTCAAATCGCCAGATCTCAATGCAGGTTTGGAAGCAGAACCCTCAGGGGTTGACAAGCTAGTAGCCTTCTTCTTGATAGAACGTTTTCGGTTTCCCCGACCAGTGGGAGAATTGACCTTTTTTCCTTGATTGTCAATCACGTCATCGATTGTTTCTTCAGAATCATGATCTTCTTCTTGGAGTTTATGGAGGTCTCGATCAAGGTTGACAATCGCATCAATTCTTTCTTCCTGAGAGCCTGGTTGAGAGAGCATTATTTCCGTGGAAGCATCAACAAATGGGCCTGTATTAAATGAAGGCAAGTCAGTTTCAATGGCATTCATCACAATGGCAGTATATCCACCGACAGGAGGCAATGGTGAAAGTAAACTCATTGTATGATTATAACAGTCCACAAGTTTAGAATGTCCCAGAGAGGCAAGGAGATAATCTAAGTCTAGCATAACTTGACGCGTGTCATCTTTACCTGAGATGGGAGGGTTCGTGTCGATTGCGTAATCATCAATGTTTATTACTCCATCCAAATCCTGCTGTTTGTTTTTAGCAGAATTTCCAGCAAAATCACCCTCTCCTCCAGCAGTGGGGGGAGGAATTGCGACATCAGCATGGGTTGGAAAGCTTGAGATGTTAACACCATCAGTTAGCCTGGTGAAAGTATCATCAGCAATAATACCTGAAGTTTTAGCTCCGGATGATTCACCACGTTGGCTCTTGAGGAAGTTTCTACCTTCAGCCAAGGCCTCTCGATCTTCTTCATCCAATAAGTCAAGCTGGAGTTGGTTGTCCTCGGCCCCGTCGGATCGTTTTAATACCTCTTCCCAAACGTGAGCAAGGGTGTTCCCATAACCATCCCCTAAGAAACGGAGGCTCCCCCCATATATAATGCTGCAAACGTAAAATTCCATGAAGGTTGCTTCATCTTCTTCTTTAATCTTTCGGGCATTGTCTAAAGCTTCTTGCCTTTCTTTCTCCAAAGAAGAAGTTTTGGCAGTTTCAACGGCAAGTTTGTCACGAAGAGATATGATTTCCAACTCACGAGCAGATGAAGTCCTTCTTTCCAGGGCTAGCCGAGCTTCAGCATCCTCTTGTGCCTTTAAGGCATCTTCAGATTGTTTTTTCAGTTCAATTTCCTTTTGTTTGGCAGCCTCGAGTTCTTTATGGAGCCTTTCGATCTCGGATTCCAAGTCATTAATCCTAGAACCCCCTTCTAATGAAGAGATCAGTGTTTCCTGGGCCTTGATGACTTAAATAAGCTGGGCTTTTTCATCCTCCAAGTTTTTGATGCTTTCAATTCGCTTGGTATTGAGATTCTGAAAGTCATAACCAAGTCGCTGCCATGATGAGAAACGCTTGTCAATAGCTTTGCTGACATCGTCTAGAATACCCCTAGCTCTTGCTACATCCTCGATCATGTCCCGTTTATCTTCGGGCAGAGATCTACGTCGAATTTCATCCCTCTCATGTCCCAATCTCTGAATCTGTGAGAAAGAGGGGGGCTGGAACATCCAAATTCCTTCTCTACGTCCAGTACTTCGCGCGGCCTTGAAATAATAGCTTGAAGCTCGGCTGGAGTTGGAAAAGGAGGAACATATCCTCGTGCACGCTTCTGAGGGACCTCCATGCTCAGATCATCGCCGCTTTTCCTCTTTTTCTGAGAGCTCCCTTTTTCTTGCCTTGCCTCATCATCCATTGACCTTAGATGATCATAAAACAATGCTCTTTGCTCTGTAGTTCGTTCATAAGAGACATGCGAAGGAATTGGGTGATGGTCTTGTAACTTCTGAGGTTGAGATGTCTTGGTTAAAGGAGGGGCTTGCTTAGAGCGTTTCTTTGAAAGATGGGGAAGGTTGGAGGAAGACTGTCTACTTTTCCGGAAATTGTCAATAAGTGAGGACGGCCTCATTCCTGTAAAAGTAACAGATTCCTTCAGCACCTAAAAGTATGTGAATAAAGCAACATATGGAGTAAACAGATAAAAGTACGACTATGAAAGCAAGCTTAGTCCTAAAAAAACAAAAAAAACATGCCTAGCAAGCTTGTGTCGGGATTTGATCCTAAGTCTATTCTTGCATCCGGTACAGATTCGGGAATCTCTTGAGGGTTGGTATCAAGCTGAACGCTGGGGGCTGTGGAACCTGAGGTAGGGGTATTGTCCTTATTAAGGTATCACACGGTATCTAAGTTAGGAAGTTCGCCAAAGGTACCCGTGGAATCTCCATCTTGGGTGCTTGGAATAGATGAGTCCATAAGAACACCCTCAATGTTCTGTTCGTTATCTAAAGCTGTTTCCTCTACCTCAAGCTGTTTACCCTCCCGCTGTACAATTTCCTCTCTAGTATTTGAAGGAGGCGGGGTTTCCGTATTTTTTTCTGAGATTTTTAGGGTATTTGCCTGTTCTTCAGGAACAATCTCCGCAATTTTCTCCGGGATTGCCGAAGTATCAACCTGTTTTTCAGAAGTATCTTCATGTCTTTCAGGGGTGCCCAAAGGTTTCTTGCTACCACTACCAGCTTGTGCACACCTCTTCATGTATTTTTTGGCTGTCTTCTTCACCGTCAAAGTACGGGATGGGGGAAGTAAGTCGTATTGTCAGAGGAATTCTTCGGAAAGCAAAAACGATCTACTTCTTTCGGTTTCGCTAACTGATAGTAGTAATTTTAGAAGAGATTGGTCAACATTTTTTCCTTGGTCAGAAGGAGCCTATGTAAAATGAAGAAGAGAATCAGTAAACTATGGTGAAAGGTGAAACGAAATTTTTGTGAATATTTACCTCCTTCGGTCCACCGACCAAGAAAGCTGTCAGGACACCGAATATAGAAATATTGATCGGGGAATCCTTTGACACTCTCTAGCAAGCCAGTTATGACCCTAGATTGTCTGCTTTCTACGAAGAAAAAGGAAGGATGATCCTTCTTTCTTTGCTTAAAAGAGTATAAGGAGCATATATCTTTGAAAGTTGGTTCGCGTTTTATAACTCTCATAAAACAACACGTATAAACTCATAAGGATAAAATAGCCATTGGGGTGTAACTGATAAGGAGCAATGGCCAAGTTTTTCAGGATCATTTCTATATAAGGGTTGAAAGGAGGAATCGCTCCACTCTGGAGCATCCCTCGATTAACTGTAACATATTCAAGGGGAGGGTGATCAGGCAAATCATCTTTTCCAGGGAACTTGACTTCGTCGTCAGAAAGGCTATGTTGCTTGCACAATTTGCGATACAAGTCAACATCAAGCGTCGTCAAGTAGCTATCAGTTGGTGTATGAGTAAGAAATCGAGGGATTGGAAAGTTTTGATCAACATTCGTCTCAGTGACAGCGGCAGAAGAGGTTTCAATATTTTGATCAGAAGTTCCAGCCTCACTAGTTAATGAAGTTTCCTCAGTAATTTGGCGAGCTTTTTGTCTAGTCGTCATTTCTACACAAGCAGGTGTGCTTGAAAAATGAACTACAGGTGAAGTCTTCTTAAATAATATGGTTATGCATCATATATGTGTAAGGAAAGTTGGCTATTTCAAAACTTATGCCAAAATGGATTATTTCTATAACAAATCTATCTAAGCATAAGTTACAATGAATCATGTGAAATTTCATGTATGTTTAGAAATTATTAATCTAACTTGTCGCTGATACGAGCAGTCAGCGACGGAGTATATTGGCTCGAAATAGTCGCTTAAATCTATGCAGGACATGGTAAGAATCAAGTTTGAACAGGGTCGGTCCTGTACGATCAAAAGACTGGTCAGTCCTGTATAACCAAAGGACTGATCGGTCGGCCTGAAGCTTATCTAAGACTGGTCGCTTTAAAACAAAACTAGAGCTCTGGTCACTCAAAACTTGCCTGGGTCGGTTTGTATCAAACTTCACCTCAGGTCGGTCGAAAATCAACCAAAACCCTAGTCGGTTCTAAGCTGGTCGGTTTTAGAGGCAATACACACAAAAATCGACCTGAGTCGGTCGTACTTTAAAAGCAAACATGGTCACTGCTACAAATATGTGATACAAACAGTATAAAGGGATGATTTTAGAAGGAAAATCAGACGTGCATCACAAGACATTACCATAGCTTCATCAAATCAAACATTTATACAAACATGTTGTTAGCATGATTACAAAACTAAGATGTTATGGAATTTTTCATGTCGGTTTCATCATATACAACCCCAAAACAACCCAAACCGACTTCTGCATTGTTTCAAGCTATTCTAAAAACCCAAGAGTATTCAAACCAAAAATTCTAGAACATATAAAAGGTTACATCAGTCCAATGATCATTCAAATCGACCCCAAAAAGCATCACAAACTACAATTTCCCATCAATCCCGATCCGATTGCATTTTAACCCAAGGAATCCAATCGAATTCAAAGCCAACATCGATCATTCCCAGATTAACATCAAAACAAAGACATATACCTGCAATAAGATCAACTAGCTGGCGGAGTTTGGATCGGACTTCCAGACTTCAGCGAGATGTGAACTCAAGTGACTGGAATTCAAATCTTTGTCAAAGATTCGAGGAAAGAAGCTGTGAATGAATCAGATTCCTGGATTGAATCGGTGGAATGAAATGAGATTGGAGAGTTTTCTTCAAGAGGACGCCGCCATTAAAGTGAATTAGGTCAGGATTGAGAGAAATGAGGAATATCAAAGGGTTAAGGTGAAGTTATATAGCCAGACCGACCAGCCCAGCCCGTTATTTAATAGGCCGAATTAACCTGAAAAGAAAAAACCGACCAATATAAATTAAGTTTAAAACCGATCCCTAGTTAAATTCGATTAATATAATCCATCAGCATATCGTATAATATTTCGAAGTCCATAATTTTTCATACAAAATATTATGAAACTCCGAGGGGCAAAATGTTATCCACTAAAATCGATATGTATAATTGATGGGTTATTGACAAATTTATACGGGTCGGTTCTGTAACACTTAAGAAGGGGTCGGTTCTGTAACATTTAAGGAGGGGTCGGTCTCATAACAGCTCCTAGTCGGTCGGAATCCTTCAGACCATTTTTCAAGAAGGGTCGGTCATAATGGGCAATATCTCTGGTCGCCCTTTTCCTCACAAGGCTCCTGGTCGCTTTTCCTTCCAAGTAAAGTGGTCGGTTCCTTTCTTGCTATCACCTTGGTTGGTTCCGCTATTCATGGAGCCCTGATCGTTCTGCTCTGGATCTAAGCCTTTGGGTCGTCCTAATATCACATAATAGCTGGTCGATCTTATCTCCATGCTAGCCTGGTCGCTCCAACCTGCTTCGAAGCCTCAGGGTCGGTCCGCCCTATGTCAAAGACCCCTGGTCGGTCTGCTCTGCACCAAAGCTTCCAGGTCGTCAAAATAGGTTTTGGATCGATCAAAGCTGATCTGGTTGGTACAAAAGCATGCCAGCTGGTGACAGAAAGCAGTGGCATTTCCGTAAATACTCAAAATACCGACTCATAACCTGAAAGTCATATTTCAGCCATTTCGTCACCTATAAATAGGGGATCACTTCCATCATTTTGGGGGGGGGGGACTTTTCTGGAAAGAGGACGAAGTGCTGCCGAATCATTCCCTCATTCCTTCCCAATCATATAAACACAATTCCTTAGTGAATTCGTAAAAGATCAATTAAGTATGCAACCATGGCTTCTACGAATGGTGTGTGAAAGAGCATAAGGTCGAAGATCCATTGTAAAAGCTTGATAATAAAGAGATCTCCTCGCTGTCCGAGACATTTTCTCCACCATTTTCTGTAATTTGAAGTAAAGAATGTGTGTGAGGGGGAGCTTGGTTGAATGTATGAGTGATTATACCTCGTAAACAGCTTGTGGATAATAAAATTCTCTCTTCAGAGTGGACGTAGGCCCCAATAAGGGTCAAACCACTATACATCTTTGTCTTCTTTTTATATTTCGATGTTTTCAGATCTTAGATATGACTTCACACAATTGTAAAGGTATTCTTGCACCTTGCCTCTGAAAAGGTGACGTGCTTCCTAAGCATCTCGCCTCCGATTAGGTGACGTGTCAAGCAATACTTCGGTTGTTTTGCCAAATTTTGGTGAAACAAATAGTTCAAAAGCAAAAAGACATTGGATTTCCTTTGGTTTATATGTTAGTTAAGTTAGCGTTGATCTTGCCAGTTGCAACAACTACTGTTGAATGAGCTTTTTCTGCTATGAATCTTATAAAAAGTGTACTTCGCAATACAATGGGAGATACTTACCTCAATGATTGTCTCGTGACATATATTGAAAGGGATATTTTTTAGAATATAAATAATGAAGCAATTATGTAAAGTTTCCAAGATACGAAGAATAGAGAATGTTACTTTAAATCTGCAAGCTATATGAAGTTTAGTACTTTTGATTATAAATTATTACTTTATTATTATGTTTGTGTATTTTTGCCCCCCTCTAGTCTCTAGCTCCGCCAATGTGTGTATGTATGTTTATATGTGCGCGGGCGTGTAAAAGAGAGAGAACATGGAGATCATCAGTTAACGTTCAAACAGGTTAAATAGCCTTGGGATCAAAAAGCCAGGAATAAAGCACGCATGACCAATTCTTCTTTACCTGCTAATCTTTGAACCGTTAAAAAAGAAGTTAGTTACTCAACTAAACAACAATTTGAATACAAGAATGCTCCACAATGAGATGAACCGTAAAAGAACAAACCAACCAACCAATGATTTGATTACAAGTCTACCGCTATTTGGTAGATGATTTCAGACTAGCATGCTCAGAAGAAAAAAAATTGAGCCATTTTATTCAACATTGCACAACCATACCAAAATCGTGTACAAATACAAGGGGCATTCGTGAGAGTAACGCTCTCAACACTTGCTTAAAAAGATTATTAGCACCCAATGATCTATACTTCATAGACATAGAGCATTGGCTACAATCTTGAACATTACATGAATAATCAATCACCTAATCAATCTCATTTAGTCAACAAAATCTACACATAAGATTAGATATGCTGGTTTATACTCTTGGGCACTCCATTACCAGTATGCCTGAAAAGCTAATGCTGCAGCCAATTGTTGATCATCTTATGTCAGAGCTTGGGGAAAGAAGCAAATGTATTAACCAACAGTAGAGCACCTATGTCGTAGGCTTTCACCGAATCACCAAACATTACAATGCATTGCCATCACAAAACAATTTAGGATCACTTTGGTTTCATATCTTTCAAAGCTTCGTAGAGAGTACAAAAAGACTCAAATCGATGGAACTAGAAAGAGCTGATATCAAATAAAAAGCGTATTTTTTTCAACACGAATGATAAAAACATGATTGGTTTCGATGGATTTAACAGACCCTTTTACTAAACTATGCAGTTAAAGCTTCGCTAAATTCCCGCATTATCCCCGCTATATCCCATAGCACTCTTCAACCGCTGCACTATTTCAGTTTTACGCTGATGAATAGTAGATCAGCTTTTAACCCCACTATTTTCCGCTGCATCTGCTAAACCAAGGTTTTTTAGTTCAGCAGTATTAACATATAATGCTTGTTTTGACACGTTCTCTTTTAAAAAAATTAGTAAATTTAGTAAATTTAGCGTAAAGGGCTAAATTTAACACATACGTGCCTAATATAGGTAATAATCAATCACACACATCATTTTTAGCACGTACAATTATGATATTTCTTGATTTTGTTATATAAGATAAATTAATATTAGTTTCTTGTAAACATAAGATGATTAATTAATTTTCAAATATTTGGTTTTACAACTAACGGACCATTTTACGCCTCCACAATATCCTCGTTATTTCCCCATTTTATCTCCGCTATACCTTTTTGTATCTCCGCCGCTATAGAACCGCTAAGCGCTTTAACTGCACAACTACTAAGTTTGTTATTCATCAAAGTTCACTGAAGTCATTCACTAATTCTTTGTAAAGGAGAGATTTCGAATGATTCTTTGTAAAATAAAATTGTCTGAACCAATGATTTCGAACGATTCTTTGTAAAATCAAACTTCACTGAAGCCAACGGTTTTACCCAAGAAGAAAGCATTGTCTCAACTTGAGATCAATCAATAAACATGCAACTTTCAAATAAAGTTCTTCCTAAAACCTTAATGAAGCATAGTTTCCAAATACTACAAGTCTTACGGTACATGCAGGTCTGATTTATCCCATTTGATACCTTGAAATAAGAGAATCAACAAAAAATTACTCCTCTTTCTCACAAAATTCAAGAATTTTCTCTTTCTATTTTTCAAATATTATTTCACAAATAGAAGTCCAGATTAGGGGTGAGCATTATTTTGTTAAACCAAATAAACCAACCAAACCAATTTATTTTGGTCAGTCCAATTTGATTTTGAAATTAGATCAATTTGTAGTTGGTTAGGAAAGATATTTAGTTTGGTTATCGGTTTAACTAAATTAACCGAGCTTTTATTATATTTTCAAAATTATCGATGTTATAATAAATATATTGGGTTAGTTTAGTTATCCAAGTAATTTTAATCATCACATATGTATCAAAATTATTTTTTAAAAGCATATGAATCATAAATAATAATATTTTTATCATTTATTTATAATTTTTTTTAAATTATAGTTAATATTAAAAATATAAAATCTGAATTATTTTTAGTTTGGTTAAATCGGATAACCAACCAAACCAACTAAACTTAAATTGGTCAAACTGGTTTGATTTTACTTTTGATAGGTTTTAGTTTGATTTGATAATTTTCATCATCGGATAAACCAAACCAACATGCTTAACTCCAGATGTTATTCACAAAGTCCTCACGAAGAGGTATTAATTCAAGAGACAAACTTGTTGATTAATCCAATTCAAATTGTCAATGCCTATACTGACTGATCATAGATTAGAAATTATTAAATCATTTGAATCAAGCTTTCTTCCATTTAATATGAAAAATTCTTCTTAAATACGAGGAAATAGTTCAATTCCAAAATTAAATATCATAGTTCTTAAATATCATAGTTCTCCCACGACGGTACAAGCAATTAGAAAAGTTGTAGAAATTACGATTTGCCTCCTTATTTTTGAGTTTAATACCTAAAATAACTTATAAAATTCAAGTTTCTGCAAATATGCACATTTTTGAAACTGCCCAGTATGGACTGGAATGTCTACAGCGTAGAATCCAATTTATTGAGGTGTAGGCTGCAAATTTTCATTTTTGTAAAAAAATGCACAGTAAAAATTTCAAATATTTGCAACGCATAATGCAAATAATTGCAGCAGTAGCTATAAATGTCTCTAGGAACACTTACAAAGGTTTTTCATAAAACCTATTCGTACGAAAGCTGAAGTAAAATTTGAAACTTTTGAAGGGTATCAACAAAAACATCAGCATCCCAAGGCTATGCCAGAAAATCTATTTGCAAGAGTTTTGCAACCCTAATTTGCTTGTCCAAAACTCTTAACGTGACCTGAAAAGTCATTTCAATTTGTTCATATTTCTCACTGCAATTAATGGTAAATTGAATGGTTTCTTTAAATCAGGTATAGATGAGTGTGCCAATGAAACATGACTTCATCGACCATATTTGCTACTGCATTGCAATCTTTGAATATGAGCATACATGAGCTAACACAAAGGAAAGACTTGACATATATTTGATATTATGGATGATCCAATATAGATTTTATCGTTTGTAAATGATATTCAAATATTTTTAAATGGACAATTGAATTCTATCACGAGACTAATGGACTTCTTGAGCTGTTTCATTGGGTCAAACATGAAACCCTACCACTTACTGACCTTTACTAACCTAGGGACACAAATGTAACGAGGTAGGACGAGAAATTCCTTCTTTTGTCAGATAACTACAAAAGCTAGAAGCATGATTTGCAGTCCTAATTCATCCCACATATCCCGAGCATGAAGGCTTACGATTATCAACTCAATCCTTGATTCCCTAAGGTTGCATGCCGTTATTGATATAAAATTGCATGATAAAGGAAATAAATATAGAAAAAAAGAAGTTGGACTAGTCCAAAGTATGATGCACATATACAGACACATGTTGTAATAAAAACCAAAAGGTCCCGAACCTTTTTATGAATGTAACAACAATCTTTTGTTTCACATTTTATGTTACAGTCCATTGTCCTAGGAATAAGTATATACATCCGTCTGATTTGGAAATGTATTACTGATAGATTAACCCTCCTAAGAAGCAAATGTGAAAAGATTTGAAAAAATAATATGAAAAAAGTAAACAAAACTAATATTACATGTTTCAGAATGCTTAAATATAGATAGTGTATTGCAGTTCTTTTCCCAGAAATAAAAAATCGAAAAGAAAACAAACCCGTCATTGAACTAATGAAGCATTAGCAACAAATTCTACATCGTCCTCTAGGCAGTTCTGAAATAAACAAAATAAAACCATTAATATGAATAAATCTGAGACCAAACATATGGCATTTATATATACTTATTTATATCAAGTATCTAATTCAAAATATACCTGCAAATATATCTTGATAAGAGGAACGACTACTTCGAGATTATTTAGCTCAGATGTATGGATAAGCTTGTCTTGCAGGTGTGCAATATCAGTAGTCTTCTTCAGTATCTTTGTATCACACTTCACTTCCTACAGATCCCAAAAAAGAAAAAGAAAAAATAATAATAATAACGTTTAGTAAACAGTGATGGATTCACAAATTTAATTTATAAATTAAATTTTCATCCTTCACTTGTGTATATCCCCAAAAAAGAAGAAGAAGAAGAAGATCAAATGTAGCAGGATCAACAAATCATCTTAGTTCCTACTTGCAACCGTCTATGGCAGTATATATGAATAATATTATCTATGGCTTTGTGATCACTTGATTGAATAATAACTATGGCTTTGTGGCCACTCATACTTCTTTGACTTGTAGAAAGCACATGCCTGACTTGAATTAATAAATGCTTTAACATACAGATTTTCGAAACTTAACATGTCATGCAATTAACAACTTATGGTCAAACGCAAAATTCTTTTCTTTAAGAATCAGACGAAGGTGCATTATTTCCTTTTCCATGGTTAAGGGCCTCGAGACTACATAAATCCTAGACCAAATAGGCAAATACAACAAAACAGCTATTACACTAGGCCCATTTTGAAAATAAAAATTAGGATTCATCAAATCTAACAAACCATAACGCATACCTCAAAGTCGGCATCCATCAGTTGCTTCCTAAATGCATCAGTGATGCTACTATCATTTTGCTTCACAAGCTTCACCAAATTCCTCATTTTCATTTCCCTCGACCTTACAGCTTCCTTACTTACATTGGCTGCAACATACCTCAACAAGTCATTATCAGCTCCTTCCCTATCAGAAAGATCACCTCTCAACTTCCTCATCACTGCCTCTTGACTCTGATTGGTCTTCTCCACCAATTCCATAAACACTTTCTCTAATGTCGCAATTGCTCTTCTATACCTCGTGCAGTTATGTTTCTCGACACAAACTGCTTGCAGTTGTTTATATCCTTCTTCGAGCTGTTCATAAATTTCCCTCCCCTTAACTTTCTTATTACTTTTTAACTTCTCCCAATTTGATAAAATGTTCTCACCTGCCAGATTTAAATCATATAACCAAGCAATGATTTTGCCTGAATCAACAAAACTACCATTATCGTTCCAGAAGCATTTTGCATTTAGTTCAAGCACAGAGCTATCAGCGTTAATAAGTACTTCGCCTGCATCATCATCATCCCCTCCGATATGAAGATCAATAGTGTCTCGGCAGCAGTCCAAAACTAGCCCGTCCATGAAAGTGGCGATATCCTCAAGTTTTGAAACTGACAAACTTCCCAATTCGTCTGCTCCAGCAATCTTAATCAACATATCCATTAAAGTATCAGCCAACATATTAAATTTTACGAGTTTCTGTATAGAAGAAAGAATCCTACGAATAGGATCAATTCTTTCACAGCTCATGCCACTAAAATCCGAATTATCATTTACCAAAGGTTCGAATTTATCTGACTGCGCTCGTTTGGGGATCAGAAAATTCAAACTTTGAAAACTTGCAGAATTCAAGTGATCGTTACCGATGTGCTCAGAAAAATGAAGAGAATTGGAGAAGGATTGAGAACAAACAGGGCATAAGTAGAACTTCCATGAATTGGATTTGGATCGATTCTCGATTGCAGAAATTAAGATTTGTAGGGCTTCGGTATTGGAAAGGAAGAATAACTCAAGGGAGGAGATCTTTACTTGGAGGAACTGATATATTTCTGATTGAGATTTCGATGATAACAAATCGTGGAGTCTGTGATTTGAGTTTTCACTCTTTATCGCCATAGGGTACAGTTGGGAATGAATCGTTGCGCTACGTCGCCACCAACAGCCGCCGATTAATGCATTACACAATACCACCTTTACCCTCCGTTTTCCTACACACAACCACTGCTACATACATCTACAGATCCATAGTTCAAAATTACTTTTACAATTTAATTGGTTGGCAAAAACTCAAGTTTTGGACATAAAAATAAGTTGATAACTTGTAAACAGCAAACGTTTGCTCGTGATTTATTTTAAATTTCCTTACAAAGTTTCGCCATAATGCTAACTTATCTCTCCAAATACTTAACTTCATCTAGAGGTGTAAACGGGTCGAACCGGATCGAACGGAGGTGTGTCCAAACTCTGTTCTATAAGAATTCGGACAGACACGAACCGGACATCATATAGCCTCGGACCGAGTCGGACACCGGACTGTCATGTCCGATATAGCCTAGGATAATAGAAAAATATGGAATATTTTAAATCGGACCGAACACTAGTGTGTCCAAGTTCTGTCCTATAAGAGAATTGGACGGACACAGACCAGATACATTAAGGCTTCGGACCGACCATGATAACGAACTGTCATGTCCGATATAGAGTCTATCTTCATCCTATTCATTTAAAACTAAATATAATTACTACTCAAAACTCCTTTTAAGAAGATTTGAAATAAGTTGTTACTAGACGAATTGATTGACAAATGCTACTTCCACATTGGTTTCGACGATCGACATGATGGTTATTTATACAAGACAACGATTAAGAAGCTCAATGCATAGATGCCAATGGAGTATATTGCAAACCAAACGAAAAACAAGTGTAACAATTTGAAATGTGTTAAAAAACTTCAAATTATCATAATTCCAATTGTCAATGTGAAGGGTGGACTCTTAATATTTATATAGAATTTATTTACGAAGTCCTCACACTTGAGTACGGGAGGCTTCGGCATTGGGTATCCACCTTTTTTGCAATTTGTTTTAACACGCCCTTGCACGTGTGGCATATCATAAGCCTTACATGTGGATTTTATTGGGTGATGCGGACAAGTGTGGTAGTTATGTGCACATGAATTAAACATTGCTCCGATACCATGCTAGAGAACCTCAAATTATCACAAAACCAATTGCAATGTGAAGGGTGAATATTAAACAAGAGAGGAAAGTTTTATTGAGAAATTATTGTAATTGCTTGACATAAGGGTTTGATACAATTGGCAGCTATATATAGGAATGTATTAACTGTAATTGCATAAATATGCCTAAAATAAATAATGGGCTTGAGCAAAATGCAAAAGCCCAATGTAAAGAAACTGGTATGAAAGCAGTTTGTATCAAAATGTAAATCGAGTGGCTGAAATGTAATCCGCGTATTTGCTTTATTATCCTCCCCCAAATCAAGCTAGGGTTTTCCATTTGTGTCTCCATTTCCACCTCCATTTACAACTCTGAGTTCCTCTCTCAATCGCATGAAATTTTTGGTAGACAAGGCCTTCGTGAGGATGTCGGCCCTCTAGTAGTACGCAGGGACATGACAGACTGCTAATCTTCCCACTTGTGCTCTTTCTTTGACAAAATGAAGGTCGATTTCAAGGTGTTTCGTTCTTGTATGTTGGATCAGATCAAGGGATAGGGAAATAATACTCTTATTGTCACACCAGATGACCGGCTTCCATTTTAGGGCAAAACCAAGTTTATCCATCAACAACTCTATCCGTGTGACTTCTGTTGTTGCGCTTGCTAGGGCACGGTATTTCGTCTCCGTGCTAGATCTGGAAGTAGTTTGTTGTGCACCAGGACACGATGTTGGTGCCGAGGTAGATACAGTAACCTGAGATTGATTTTCGATCATCTACGTCATTAGCCCAGTCAGCATCACTAAAGCACTGTGAGTTAGGTTCATTTTCTAATTTTAAGATTATACTGGAGTGCTTTGTCCCTTGTAAGTTTTATAGTACCCTTTTTAGTGCAATGCAGTGTTCATATAATGAATTCTGCATGTATTGACAGAGTTTATTTACACTGTAGCATATGTCTGGGCGTGTAATTGTCACATATCGTAGTACCCCTATTATGCTTCTGTATTGTTTTGAATTGTCAATGGCTTCCCCCTTGTGCTTAGACAGTCTTACATTGCTAATCATAAGTGTTGGTAATTGATTTGCCTTATGCATATTTGCTCTTTGAAGAATTTCCGGAATATAATTTTGCTAAGATAAAATTAGTTACCCATTATTTTTCTTAATAACCTGTATTGCAAGAAAGAATTTCAGTTCCCCCAAGTCCTTGATAGCAAAGTTTTGATCCCGTTTGTGCATTATCTTGTTTATTTCCTCATTGTTGTTGCCCGTGATCAATATATCGTCGGCATATACTAAGATAAACATGGTTCCATGTGTACTTCTCTTGATGTATAGGGAATTACCAGATTTAGCTTGCAAGAAACCCATGTTAGATATAGTCAATTTGAGTGTTTCATATCATGCTCTTGAAGCTTGTTTTAAACCATATATCGCCTTGTGTAGTCAACATACTTTGTCTCCATTGTTGTAGCCTTCTGGCTACTGCATGTATACCTCTTCAGTCAGATTCCCATTTAGGAATGCACTATTAATGTCTAATTGCCTTATATTCCATCCTTTTTTTTAATGTAATAGTCAATATAATTCTGATGGTCATGGGTTTTATGACAGGTGAGAAGGTTTCGTTGAAGTCAAACCCAAATTGTTGAGTGTAACCTTTAGCTGCTAGTCTAACTTTGTATTTGTCAATTGATCCATCCTCTTTCCTTTTTATTTTGTATGTCCATCTACACCCAATACATTTTTGTGTTTTGATGGTGTTACCAAACTCCAAGTATTATTTCTCATGTGCGCTTCGTACTCAGTGTCCATCGCTTCTTTACATTTGTTTGATCTTATTGCTTGAGTGAAATTCAATGGTTCAGTCTCAGTGGCTGAAATGTTGTATACTTTGGGTTTGAAGATTCCACTCTTTGACCTCGTGGTCATGTGATGTCCAGTTGATTGTGGTTGTCTCTGTTGTAATGTTGTATTGTGATAGGTTGAGTTCTCCTGGTTGCTGCTCTGTGTATCTTCATTTTCCTGCTCATTCTGATTTGTTTGTTGTATGTCTGAATTTCTTGAATCATTGCATGTCTCACTTGTTTCCTCATTTGTTCCTCCCACTGTTTCATTTTGTGAGTTTGAGTTGCGTGTGTGTTGTTGTTCCTCGTGTATAACATCTGAGAGTGTCTCAATGAAATATGGTTTCAGTTGTATGTTTTTGCTTGAGCCTTCATCACCATTCTTTTTGATGGTTTGTTTTTCTGCAAAAAGAAACTTGTTTTCATCAAATATAACATGTCTAGAAACATAAATTTTTTCATTTTTGTCCATACGCTTGTAACCTTTTTGATTTTGAGTATACCCAACGAATGTGCATGGACTTGATCTCATGCTTAACTTATGATTGTTATAGTCCCTCAAACTTGGAAAACACAGGCACCTATATGCTTTTAGAAATTGATAATCTGGTCTAACATTGTAAATCATCTCATGAGGGGTTTTATTGTTTAGAACCTTAGTTGGAAGTTTGTTAATAAGAAAAACAGATGTATAAAATGCTTCGTTCCAGTATTTCATAGGTAACGATCTTTGTGATAACAACGTTAGACCCATATCTACTATGTGTCTGTGTTTCCTCTCGATTAAACCATTTTGTTATGATGTATGGGGGCAGGTTATTCTATGTTCGATGCCCTTTTTGAGAAAATAGTTGGCTAATGGTTTAAATTCAGCTCCTCCATCTGTCTGTATGATCTTAACACTGTAATTAGTTTGCTTTTCGATATGTGTTATAAATTGTATAACAATGTTGCAAGCTTTTGATTTAGTTTTCAGCACGTATATCCAAGCATATCTAGAATAAGCATCAACAAATGAAAGAGAGTACATGTGCCCCTGATATAAATTTAGCGGTGCTGGTCCCCATAAGTCAGCGACTATAAGCTTCAATGGCTTATTGTAGCTAGTTTCAGAATTACTGAAGGGAAGTTTGTGGCTTTTGCCAAGTTGGCAATGTGTGCAAGTGTGCTTAACATGTATATTGTTATTAAAAGAAATATTATTACTACGCACAACATGCTTTACAGTTTCAAATTTTGGATGTCCCAATTTAACATGCCATGATTCAGTAACATTACAATTACTGCTACTACCAATATTATTACCACTAGAATTACATCTATTGCTATCATAACTATTATTACTAGCATCTACGTTATTGCCCCAATATTCTCCTCTTGAATTTTCAGTCTTCAAGTTGTCGAATTTGTATAAGCCTTCATGTAGATTACCCTGTAGTAATATTTCATGATTTAGACAGTCTTTAACTAAACATAACCTAGGGTGAAATTCAAAGCAAACACTGTTATCATTTGCATACTTCGATACACTTAACAGGTTTTTATTAATTGATGGTACTCTAAGAAGGTTATTTAATTTGAGTTGTTTATTCCCAAAAATTATGTCTTTGCTAATGTGTGTGATATTAGCGGCGTCGCCATTACCCATATGTAAATGTCTCATACCTGAGTAATTTTTGCTCCCAATGTTTAAGTTTTGGAGGTTGTTAGTTATGTGTGCGTTGCGCCTGAGTTTGGATACCACTCTTCAAAGTTGTTAACCTCATTATTCCCTCCATCATCACTTGTAGTGTTTTGATTTATGTTTGTAGCATTATTGTTTCTGCCTGAGTTTCCCATTATAACAATATTGGCTTGTGCTCCTCTCTATAAAGGGTTGTTTTGATTAGTTTTTTGTCCACCATTGTCTGGATTATACCTAAAATAGCATTTGTTTGCTGTGTGGCCGAATTTTTGGCAAATTTGACATTTTACTCGGTTGTTATTGTTCCATCGGCCTCTTCCACGTCCACTTTGGGGGTGATACTCTCCTCTTTGAGGTTGATATCCACATTAATACTAGTTCTCTTGCCTGTATTGTTGTTGTTATTTCCTTGTGTCTGCTTACCTTTTTCTGCATAATTGATAGAGAATTCACTTTGTGTTATTTTTCTTTGGTCAATTCTGCCTTCGTGAGTGGGAAGCGCAGATCGAACAAACTGCAAGTTAAGTAAGCTTTGTTGTGTGGCTAAACAGTTATAAGAGATTCATACTCTTCACCTAATCCACCAGTAATAAATAGAATTTGTTCATTGTCACTAATTTTGTATCCAAATGCGTTTAATTTGTCACATTTGCCTTTAATTTTCCCTGGATATTCCTTCATACTTGCACCATCTTTTCTAAAGTTTTGTAATTCTCTGCATGATCCTTGCCGCTGATTGAGAACTGAAAATATGTTGAACTATTGAGCATATTTCGTGAGATGTGTTACACCGTACTATCTGAGATAATAGATTTTTGCTTATCGATGATATCATCCATGATGATAAAAGGTTGTCCTGTTTCAGATATATCATGTGATCTGGATTTGGTGAAAGGTTGCCTTCATAGTCTGTTATCATCACAGGTGGCACAGTTATGGTTCCATTGATGTATTCTTGTAGACCATGCCCTTTTAAGGCTATTTCAATTTGGTATTTCCATAATATATAATTGTCTTCATCCAGCGAAGTTGTAATAATTTGACTTTTTGGTTTTATCAGGTTTTGATGGCCTGGTGGTGCACCATTGTTCATGCTGGATGATACTTCAAACGTGGAATCATTGTCATTGGCCATTGATATCAAGAATATGGAGAGGCAGTAAAATAATCACTACGCCTGTTCTTGAACGAAAAGGAGTCGACTATTAGGGGAAAAGTAAAGCAGAGGCTAATAAAGCAGAGGTTAAAGAAGTTGTTATGCCTGGCACAACAGTGTTGATTTCGTAGCTTCCTTTGCGCTTGGCACAACGAAATCAATTACTGCAGCCGCTATCAACTTCACCGAGAGCAAGGTGAGTTTGGATATTGAGCAGCCAATTGAAGCAAGGCGAGGCTAATATCCAGACGATGATCCAAAAGCAATTAAGAGAGGCGTTGGATTGTCCCATCGATGAATCTCTAGTGATGAAGATAAAATATGAGGGGAAAACCCTAAAACAAAATCAAGCTCTTTGATTGTAAATAAGCCTTTCGGCGTTTAGTGCTCTGATACCATGTTAAGCAAGAGAGGAAAGCTTTATTCAGAAATTATTGTAATTGCTTGACACAAGGGTTTGATACAATTGGAAGCTATATATAGGAATGTATGTAATGGCTATTACATAAATATGCCTAAAATAAATATTGGGCTTGAGCCTAACGTAAAAGCCCAATGTAAAGTAACTGGTATGAAAGCGGTTTCTATTAAAATGTAAATCGAGTGGCTGAAATGTAATCCACGTATTTTCTTTATTAGTGAACTCTTAATATTTATACAGAATTTATTTTATAAATTCTCCGATGTGAGACTTGTCTCAATAAAATGCAATTGAAATCTGTTGAATCGGTTGCTACAACATGAAGCTGGATCTAAAAATACTCTTCAAGTGAGGATAAAGAGTTGTGGAATGTGGGCTAAGCACTACAAAAAATTCGAAGATGGCTCACGGTCGAAGTTTAGAGAACCAAACATGATGATTGGTACGTCCTAAGAACGGTTGTGTAATTGTTACATATATCTAACTCGATAACTAATCTTGTTTGAAATAAATAGTATGTTTTTATATACTTGGTATGTTGTATTATATCAATAAGTTATTAAGTAATTATGTATTAACCAACATGATAGTTTTTTGTTCATCATTATAACCAAGGTTAAACAAAAGATACTAATGCGGTGACGTTACACAATTCGCTCCACCTGAAAATATTATCGAGCTTCAATGTGAAAACTCAGCTTTAATAATAGTTAAATGATGGTACAACGTCCATTGAATGACTATAACTAGATCGAGTGGAAGCATTAAAACTGAGACAAGATTCGGTAAATATTTGTTTTAAAAATTCAGTATGGTTAATATCATGGTCAATTAAAGTCAATTCAAAGTCAAAGTATATGGTCAAAACAGTTCGGTTAATAATTATTGTTGTTATTATTATTGAATCGAAGGCCTTATATTTGGGCTATACAAATTGAATATGAACGATATTAGAATTTTGACCATTAACAATTTCCATAAATGTATGTGATACTGTGCAGTTAAATCGCTTAGTAGTTCCATAGCGATGGAGGCGCAAAAAATGTAGTGGGAAAATATCGAGATTATAGCGGAGGTGCAAAAAGGTTCATTAGATGTAAAACAAAATATTTGAAAATTAGTTAATCATCTTTCTCACATTATTTGTGTACAAGAAACTAATATTATTTAATCTTATATAATAAATTCAAGGAATATCATAGTTATGCATGCTAAATTTGATGAGTGCAATTGATTGTTACCATATATTAGATACTTATTTCTTAAATTTAGCCTTTTATCCTAAATTTATTGATTTTTTAAAAAGAGAAATACTCAAAGCAAGATTTATATATTAACACTGCTAAAACGGACACTAAAAAGCCTTGATTTAGCAGATGCAACAAAGATAGTGGAGCTAAAAGCAGATCTTCCGTTCATCAGCGCTAAATTAAAATAGCGCAGCGGTTGAAGAGCGCTATGGGCTATAACTGGATATTACGGGTATTTACCGCAGCTTTAACTGCATAGATGTGATATTGTTACTATAGGCTGTAGCGAGAGAAATGAGTTAACTTCAATATTTTAAAATCATTTTCTATCCTTAATGGACATTTAAAGTCTAAATTGATTAAGAATTTTTCTAAGTTCGGTTTAAATAAAGTGAATATTAGGGATGGGTCCCTAAAATGAACATGATTCCAAGTGGATCCTGCTCTAAATTTCAATGTAAAACATGTCCCTATTTTATTGTAGCAATGCATTTATGTAAATTTTGAACTACTACATAAACTTTTATAAACAAAATTGTAAATATTGATGGAGGATTACTAGGGAAAAAATTGTTGAAATGTTTGCACTTATTGTGAAAAATGCAGATATATCAGTAAGTATTCAATAGTGAATTGCGAAAAGGAAAATAAATTGCTGAATTATCAGCATTTACTGTGAATAAGTGCTGACATATCTATAGCAATCCCAAATACATCGCAGACATATCTCAATGTACTAGAAAGCTATAGATATATCAATAATTTTTCTGTATAGCTGCTGCTATTTCTGAAATTTTACTAGAAGCGATATATTTTTCATTTGTACGTAACTTACAAACTTTTAGATGATATTTCTACAATAATGTGATGTTTGAATAAGTTTAGAGATTGAATTTGAAATTAAAGAAATTAGCACAAATTCAATAAAAATATGCAATTTTTTTTATATAATTATGGTGATGTTTGCAATTTTCTAAAAAATTGAAATTTTTCCTACATTTTCCTTGAAGTGTGATTTTTATTGTTTTCTTGTTTTTGAAGCGTCTTTTTGTACCTTTCTTATAAGAATACGGAGATGATCATATAGTGAATTAAATTTTGAAGTGATTTTTTATGTTTTTTTTATGAATTTCGAAAAATAGAGATCTAATCAACAAAATTTTAAGACAGCAAGTTTTTGTTTATTTTGAAACTTAACCGGGATCTTAGTCAAATTGTCATTTGAATAAAATCATGTAACTTATTTAAATTCATAGACTGTAATATGAGATTTATTTAACTTCGGCTTCACTTATAAACTCACACACATGCATATATACATATATATATACACTTATATTTATGTGTGTGTGTATTAAAGAACTTTTCATCCTTCCCACAAAGGGAGGAGACAAGCGATTCCTATCTAAAATGAAACCAAATTGGTTTCAAGCCATATAACAAAAACAAAATCACAAATCCTTTCTTCACCGACTTGTGATTTTATTCCTACGCAAAATAGTCACTTGGATGATCGTTAACTTCTATCTATCATTGTTGGAGATCCGTAGTAATGGGGTCCTCTTGTTCGAACCCTAAATTGACAGATCGCTTATGGAAGATCTGGACGTTTCGCATGATCGAGTTAGGGTCAAGTCATCATCTCAAACCGATCCTATCAAAAATTAAAATCTACAAAACACTTCTCTTCCTTTCTGATTTGTAATCGTGAAGTTGAATTAAGAGATACGATTTCAACCTTAAAATTAAGAGCCTCAATTTAAATTATTTTCCAAATCTTACATTGTTGCTGCTAAAGATTTATAGATCCGAATATTTTCGTGAAAGATTCGTACTTATCGTCTTCAAGTTGATCGCTTCAGCAAAATCGAAACCTTGATTTTGATCCAAGAATCAAGTGTAACAATCCGTCCGGAATAGTAAATCCTGACCCAGGAAAGGGCCATCGGAACTTTGAACCATTTTAAATGGATCGTTGGTTCCTATAAGGAACAGATATCACATAACAATCTAAATGAAATTAGAATCTTAATTACACAGCATAAGGGATAAAATATAATATATCCAAATAGTTGTACCATAAATAAAACCGTCATAAATGTCAGATACAACAAGTCTGAATAATAATAGATAAAGATACAACAATAATTTTCCTAATACGACATGATAATGATACTAATACTTCCATAAAAAAACTAAAGCCTTCGTCGTAGGATTCCATTTCCAAGGCATCACTACTCATCATTGATCCCTGCATCCTCACCTACTAACATGTTTATGTTAAGAGGAGGGAGGTAAGAATATAAATTTCTGGTGAATGAAAAATATATAAGTTTAGTAATGACGATTTCCAACATTTGGCAGTGTAAATTTTTCATGTTATGTCGACAAACATATGAGGCAGAATTGCCTACAGTAACCTAAGGCATAGATGTAAATCTAAGGGCGGACATCCCTATAGTCACTTAATACCCCACACGTAAATCTAAGGGCGGACCTCCTCATAGTCACTTAATACTCCACGAGGCGAGCTATCCCTAATCATTAAGGACATTACCTAATTTTATTTAGGGTAGTCATCCCTAAAGTCACTTAATACACTCTAGCGGACCCCTAGCCACTTAAGACCTCATTTCTAACGTCTAAGTCATAAAACTTTCTTTGTAGGTCGAGAAATAGCAATGACCACTTACTACTAGGTTTAGACAGGAACACAACTATAACACCCCACTTTTTTAAAAATAAATATTAAAACAAAATTCATAAAATTTGGTCGTGGAACTAGCGTTACTGCGTTCGTGGCGATTTTCTGATCAATTTAGACTTATGGTTTGCATAAAACGGATTTAAAACGAAGAAGATATCATTAAATGAAATTTTAGAACAAAAATGAAAAAGAAGATACAAGAAAAACACAAATAAAATCTATAACTACCGATGTTTTAATCTTGTGAACAAAAGCTAAGTTCGGTAAGGTGGCAGAGCATGCATTTCCCATGGTATAGGTCAGGTGTTCGAATACCGCCAACTTCAAGTTTTAAAATTTAGAAGGACAACTAAAAAGGTGCATGTTCTAAAAGAAAAATATATACATACGTACATAAAAGGAATTTTTTTATATATAAATGGGTGTGTGTATGTGTATATTTAAGTGTGTTTATATATATATATATATGTATGTATATATATATATATATATATATTAGCATTCAAAAGTAACATGTAATTAATCAAAATAAATAAGAAATAAATGTCGGGAAAGCGCTGTTTGAATTTTGAAAATAAATGGAGTTGTGCGAAAATATATACGCGTAGATTCAAAATTGGAATTTAAAGCATAAAATTAAAACGGAAAGTAATAAATGTGGAATGAACGAAAATATACGAGAGAATTGCTGCGTTTGAAATTTTAATATATATTAAAAAGGAAAGAATTAATGAATTAATAATGTTAATAATAACATTTATTTCACTGATATTAATGAATAAAAGTTTATGAAGTTATGCACGAATATATACGTGCAAGTTTGAATTTGAAATTTATATGTGCATTATAAATGAAGAAATTTGTTGATTGGAAAATCGTCGCACGACAACACCTAATGTGTATGTGGTGTGAACATAGTAAATCAAAAATAAGCAAAGTAAAGTAACTGCGGGAAGACACATCTTTTATAGTGGTTCGGCACTAACGCCTATGTCCACTTTATAATGATCATTCATCATATGATATCCGATTATAATGTTGTACAAGTTTAGACAATATTCGAGTACAAAGTGTTACAATAGAATAACAATGTCCTTGTTAATTCTAAACTTCGACTAAAATGTCCTTCTTCTTCTTCCTCGAGATGAGTTGACTTAGTCAACTATGTCCAAATTTATGCTTAATGTCCACAAAGTCCAAAAGAGCACAAATGTAGCATAATTATCCTTGTGAATGTCTAAGTGTTGATGAAAAACGTGTATGCCATGTTTTAATTGCCCATGCCATGTCCAATGGCCATGGAAAAATAGTCAGTAGCCATTAACAAGTGTTATGGAGCTCTAGAAGTCCAAAATTTTTGAGGGAGAAGGCCACAAATGAAGGCCAAGGCTTGGGGTATTTATAGGACGGAGGTTAGGCGGGAATAGGTAGGAAATGGAGACCATAAGCTAGAACTTTGGATCCTCAAAGTGCTAAAAGCATGAATTTCACACCCCTGGTGAGGTGGATACGAAAATTTCGTATCCTTCTAGGGGATATGAAAATTTGTATCCGCTGAGGGATACGTGTAACGACCCGTATTTTTACGGTATAATAAATAATTTATTTAAATAATGGTTTGGTAATTTAAAATGATCAGAACTAAATAATATTGAATATTTAATTAATATAATTAATAGAATAATATATTAAATTCCGAAATAGTCGGAAATAGCTGAATTCACTATATTGTGGGAATTGGATTATTTATAAGATATAATTCAGTTTAAATTTGAATTATATTAACGAATATATTATATGAATGACAGTTGAACGTATAATTATATTATAAATAAAATCGAGTTCGAAATGGCGCGATAGTTCGTAATTTGGCGATTCGAACTTTAAATGAATATACAAAATCCATTTTAAGTCGGATTCCTACGAAATAAGAAACGTTCGGAGTTGCTGAACGATATTTCTCTAATAGAAGAGAAAAATCGGGATTTCGTCATGTAGATTTTGAGTTATCTCCAAATCAAAGTTTAAATAGTCATTATGGAATTCCTTTATAATTTATATCGATTTATTTATATTATAAAAGGGATTTTTAATATAAATTAGGTATCGATTTAACACTGGATTTGAATATCAAGTTATAAATTCAGATACAAATATTTTGGGGCTGTATGATATTCTATTGTGAATATATACGATTATATTAATTTATTAATATTAAATTTAATTGTTTTTAAATATATTAATATTTAAATGGTTTATTTAGATCTTTAAAAATAGCCATTTTTACAAACAACCTCCATTTTCGACAAAACTAATTTTGTTGGATCCGTAATATTAAATTATTGTTAGATTTCAATTTTCGTAATTTTTGGAGTCAGTATGTGGCCGCACGGGATTTTAATCTGAAAAATAGTCAATATTTTGACTTTAAAAATACGCTGTGTGAGCAAACGAAGTCGGAATTCGACAAAACCAGTTTCGTTGGATCCGTAATGCCGAACTGTAGCTGCATGTCCATTTTCATGATTTTTAGATATTATATGTGATTATAGGAATTTTTAATCAATGATACAAATAAAAATATGTTATAAATTAATAAAATAATTGGATAAAAAAAATATTATTTTTCTTCTATAAGTACCACATAACGCTCCTAACCCTAAACAACTTTTTCCTCTGGTCAGTGGACTTTACGCCGTTATTTATTTCCTTCCCAAACGTGAAGTTCTTTCTTTGAAATATCTTATTAAATCAAAAACACAATGAAATGGGAAATCGTCTGATCTATTAGGATCCTTCTTCTATGTGCTCCATTCCCATATCAAAATCGTTGGGCTCAGTGGTAGTCTCGTTCGCTGCGAATACATACAGAGAAGCTAGGGTTAGCCAAATAGTGAAGAGGGGTCATTGATTTGGGTTTTCAAAATTGTTTTTGGGTTGAGATAGTGAAGCAGAACAGTTAGGCGAAGTATTGGGGGTGTGCGATGCATTTTGATGTCGATCTTCGTACGGTAGCCGAGTTGTGGAGCTCGCTGTCACGATTCATGAAGTGGGTGCGAGTTGCATCAGAGTTGGATGATGTTGGGGAGAATGGAAAGACAGTAGTTTTGGTAATTTCAGATTTGGTATCAATGGTGAATTGGAGGAAGTAGTGGTGTTAAAAGTTTCAAAAGGCAATAATGTAGCGTGCGGGTTTTTCCAAGAAGAAGTGCCTGAGTGACGGATCAGGGAAGGTGATGTTGGGTATGTGTTGATGGTGTGGAGAGGTAGCAAATTTGATGAAGGGAAGAATGGTAATGTTTATTTGAATTTAAAGTGAAGTTGCGCAACGCGAGTTAGGAAGAGTAAGAAATCGGTTTTTGCTGTGTCTCCAGGGAGTATGGGATGTTCTTTAGAGAAGATGAACGCTAGCGGGTTGGGTTCTGAATGGACCAACGTTGTCTAGGGTGAGGCCCAAAATGATAATATATAGTTAAATTTTAATCCGAATAATATACTAACTTATAAAATGAATATCTTTATCGGAACTCAACAAAACAAGATCCGTTGGGATCGTATGGACGGCGGCTACACAATGGAACTGACTAGGAGTGAATTGGAGCTCATTACATTTTATAACGAAATAAATTGTTTGTCAGAATCTACCAATGGTTATCGTTATTTAACGATGATCATCCAATGTGAGTAAATCTCACTAACTCTATACAGTTTATATTTTTATAAATATAATCTAGTATTGATAAATGATGATTGATTATTGTGTGTTGATTGTTTGGTTGAATTGCTGATTTAGTGATTGAAATTATAGATAACGATATATATATATATATATACATATATATATATCATTAATCAAATATTGATTCTGTTTATCGGAATATTTCATATTGAAATTAAATCGATGTTATTTATATTGTTTAACATCTATGATGCAAGGAAATAGGTTGAAGGGATCCAACTGGATTCCTCAATATGTATAATACTATTTGTTTTCATATATTATGATATATGATGTGATATATAATCTGTAATTGATTATGACGACACTGGTCATGTTATTTGGTATTTTAAATACCATATGAATTACTGGAATGTATAAAAGGAAATTTTCAAAGTGAATATTGAAAATGAAATATTTTTATATAAAATGAATAAAACTATATAAAAGGAATTATATAGAATAAATAGAATTATATAAAAGGATTTATATAAAAAATATAATTATATAAAAGGATTTATATAGAATAAATAGAACTATATAAAGGGAATTATAAATGAGATTTAAGTGTTAGAAATAAAAAAAGGAGATTTGTATGAATAATTCTACAAATAAAAATATAAATAGAATTTGGGTTTGAGGTATTGTTTTTAAATACGAAATCAAACTATTTTGATTATATAAATAAATATTATTCGCATTCTATGTGAAAATTAGATGAAAGTAAATATTTTGCAAATAAAATATTATAAAGGAATTTGGGGTTTGAATTAGGAATTTCAATTGAATTACTGAAATTAGAAACTGACTGGAAATTAGTTGAGTTGAATGGCTTTCTGGGTATCGATCTAATGTTGGTTTCAGCCTTCGGGGTTTATACTTGGGGAGTTGATCTCTTACTAGTTTACAGTTAGAGACTGATAGAGGTGGGAAGATATTGATGCGTGAATCAAAAATGGTAACGTTTTCCATGGTTAATAACGTATATTTTCTAATTTTAGAAAATAAGGAATTTATGAATATATGGAAACAATAAATGGGAAATTGGGAAATGAAATGATGATTGATCGGTTAGATTTCCATTTGGGAATACGACCGTTATTTGTACACATGTTTTCCTTTGATAGTTAAATCACCAACTATCAAAGATTTTAACCATTTCCGTTGTCAATACGGAGAGTCCGGGATCACGTATATTATCTGAAAACCACTCCGTATGGGCATTAGCGTTGCGAATCAAATATGATGAAAATAATTGAAGCCGAAGTTTATGCAAGGGCTATTTTGGCGATCCTTAGTACAAATTGCCTAAGATAGATTTACAAAATAGTACCTTCGGTGTGTCCAGTCTCAAGACGACCTGTATGGAAGAATGTCTGTCCGAGTATATTTAATACATCGCGTAAGTTGATCTCTTCAAACGTATGTACGTTTGGTGGCGGAGGAATTCGTTTCTCTTAGCTGTATACCCGTAGTATTTTTGGGGAAATCAATTTGCGATTTGGTGGGTATGATGATGCAACATTCAAAGTAAAGAAAGGTGTGATCTGTACATTTTGGCCTCAAGCCTCACAAGCCGGAATGGTATAAAATCGGCTAGGTCGCATGGCTAAGTGGTTAGCTGCCAATTAGTGTGTATTGTCACTTGATCTAGAGAAATTCCATTTTACTTCTATAATCTATTTCGATGATGTCCCTTTCGGGAAACGGTTGTTGATCCCAACCGTTGGTGATAATACATTCGGTACACTCAAGTGAAATGAGTGACCGATCATATTTAGCCTGGGTTACAAGATGTTCTTGTTGAACCCAGTGTATTCGTCTCTAGAGATGCACTGTTGGAAGGTGGTCCCATACCTTGCCAGTTGGAATTCATTAACCAATATGTGCCCGCGATTTTTGATTATATATTATGTATGTGGAACGTGAGATGAAAGCATTCTGCTAGATGATTATTATATTGTAGTTGATAGACACTATTATAATATCAAAAGGATTTTGATATAAAGATTAACATTTAAGTCAAAAGGATTTTTGTATGTTGAATCAAGTGTTTTGGATTCTCATTAGGGAAAACCCTGTTCCGTGTTACGGCGTGGTCTTATGAGATATTGTTTATTTTCTCAAAATGTTTTAAATTGTATACTCATACCAGTCCCGTGACTGACCCGGAGTTTATATTTTTGTTTTCCCTAAACTCTTGGGTGCCTAAATTTGTACCGGCAGTCAAGTAGTCAGGATTTTACAAATACTGAGAGCTTGGAGCAGGAGGCTTCAGGATTTTATAGCAATTGTTTATTTCTGCTGTGTTGTAAGTGTTATACTCTGATAAATGTTATTGTATATATATACTGGTTTTATTTCAAAGTTATGTTATATTTTACTCGTTCCACTGTGGGATTTGTGTTACTCTGATTTTGTTGTTGTGATCTTCTTCTTCTATTCTAATTCTCTATCTTATCTATTCTCACCCTCTAACTTCTTTCTATTAACTATCCGGTATTTACGATGCTTGGATAGTCGACATTGAGTTTATGTCGATAACCAAGGTCGCGAAAACCCAGGTCGTTACAATGGTACCAGAGCTGAAGGTTAAGAAATTACCTTGGCTTTGAGGCATGGCTAAGTTGAGATGTGGTTAGTAATACCTTAGATTGAGTTGAGCATATATATATATATATATATATATATATATATATATATATATATATATATATGAAAGCATATTTGTTGTTCAATATAAAATGGTTTTTTATTGTGGAGATTTATTGATTGAGTTGTTTATGAGTTCTGGTCGATCAGTTTGATCCATTGTATCGATAGGAGTTGATAAACACTTGAATACAATGAACCGACAAGATATGTTTTGAAAAGAGGGTAAATGAAATAATTTTACCCGAAAAATATTTTGTTATAAAAGGAATCTGTATATTGGAATTATTACAATATATAGGATGTGTTGGTTGTTATTATAAATTGAAATGGTTATATAAATAACCAATCAGAATTCACATAAGTATAATGTATGAAATCAGATGAATTAAATCTGAATTTAAATCAGAACTGGAATTAAAATTCCAAAAAAATGAAAAGTGTTTGCAAATGTAATTGGATTAAATATATGAGAATTTTAAAATCCTAGGAGATATTAAATTGTTTACAAGCATTGTGAAGGATATTTTGAAAGTGATTTCAAAATGAAGGTGTTTAAATATGGTTTTGAAATTGTTATAGTATTGAACTCACTTCGATAGCTGGATTATAACCCTGATGATGATGGCCACTATGGCAACCCGAACTTTCCCGTGAAGGAAAGAATGAATTGCTTTGAGAACACGACAAATCAGAACATAAACAGAAGAACATTTCATTGCTTATTACAACAATTCCATCAGAATACAAGAATATAACAAAGTATGAATGAATAACATACATTTGATAAATATCAGAGATTACAATACATTACATAACAGTGGAAAATAATACATAAAACACAACTGAAAGGGATAAACGGATACAAAGCTTTCTGAATATCATTCCAGCGGTAAACCAGGATCCTATGAATATAAATCTGCAAAATCAAAACTACTAGCTGCCCGTGTGGAAAATATGGGCACCCAGAGTTTAGGTTAAAACAATAAACTTCAGGCCAGTCATGTGGCTGGTGTGAGAACTAAAACAGTTATTTAAAACACTAGTTTAAAAGAGAGTAACTCAAGGGACCACGCCGTATAACACGGAACGGGTTTCCTCCCAAGAATACTAGTGCATAGAATAAACAGCACAATGCTTTTTGGAAAAATGAAGTTATTATAAGACTCAGGTCCCATTACACAATGCAACGTAAGCCGGAGGATAGAGTTTTCCCTTATAATAGCCAAACATGCTTGGTACGTTTAAAACAAATCATTTGATACTATTATAGTGCAAAGTGTATGAAAACAACTTCAAATATAAATGTATCAATCATAGACAGCATAGTGCCCTATCCCACTATGTCTCCATACTAGGCTCAACAAATAAAACTGAATGTCACGTATCAGAAATTGGATTTCCATCATGAGTCGAGGTCGGGGATGGCTCCTCACCGCTTCGAGACACTCTAGCAAATATCTCAGGACTTCGCACTCTTGGTAGCCCTTGGAATCGGTTGGGCTGGTCCTCCACTACGTTTGAGGATTGGCAATTCCAGAACACACGTTTCCCGGTCCGATCGGGCCTATCTATCGGCTCCGAAGAGACCAATATAACTGAGGCTCCTCGCAATCCAACATCCACAAAGGTAAAAATATAAAATTTCAGGCCTTGGTAAAACACTAACACCACCTATAGCTAGAAAGAAACGGCGTGTTCTCCCAACGGTCCTTACCCCGTTTTTAACTCATACCGAGGTGTGAGGCTCGCGAATTAATGCCATACACAAAGCTACGTTGTATTAAAGCCGTGCTTTGATCATCAACCACAAGACTCTTCTTTTTAATAGAAGCCTTGATCACTGCATCTCAGCATGCCACATAGGCAATTCATGCCACTCGACTGATATATCTATCGATATATAACCTCTAAGCTCGTGCGTCTAAGAGAAGGGCGTTAAGCAAGAGAATAAATTCTCCGCCGCCAAACAGATATATATTTAATAGAAATAAATCAGCACAGAATAAAATCCAATGTCAAACACACAATCCATTTATAAGTTCGTTCTGGGTCTGAACGAAAATGGAGGTACCTTATTCCTCTCCCGTATGTCCAATACAGGAGAGAGGTCCTCGCATATTCGTCAATCTCCAAGTGCGTCTGGACGATCACCACCTATTACCTCGTCTTAGGTGTATAGCCCAATTAAGACATCAGTAATCATCCAAATGATGTGAAGATCTCCGGTCTTCAACCACCGTCTTCATTGTGGACATATCGTCAAATCAGTTATTCAGAATGGGTATAAACCTGGCCTTTCAAAATAACTCGCGTATATATTAAATAAGTGTTATAAAAACACAACATATGCCTCATTCCAATTCTGAATATTCTTTTATTCAAATATTCATATACTTTGGGAAAGGTTCCCATTAATTTTATTAAAGATAAATTCTTTAAATTTATTCTTTAATCTTCCTTTGGATATCATTTCAATCTAATTAAAGATTCATTAGAACTCCACTTGGTTTTAATCTTCCCAAAAATCAATATTAATGATTATTTAACTTGGGAAATCATATCCTGTCTTTAATTGGGTAAAAAACTAATGTCATTTAAAACACAGTTCGCGATAAACCCAAATCATATTCCATTCCATCAGCCTCTAACCGTAAATTAGCAAGTGAACAATTCCCTAAGTATTAACCCCGAAGGCCGAAACCAACATCAGATCAATACCCAGGAAACCATTCAACTTAACTAATCTCCAGTTAGTTTTTGATTTCCTTTACTCCGTTGGGTCTAATAACAGTATTATTAAAGATACCATTCACGACAACCCAAAATCTCATTCCATTGTTAATCGGGTTAAAGAACAAGTGTTGTTTTAAAACACCATTCACGATAAACCCAAATCACATTCCATTAAATATAGAATCTTCACGGTAAAACAAATCAATATATAATCGATACCAATTTCCGTATCCGACCAATAATATAAATGGAATAACGGCAAAGCCTTTTAAATTCCATATGTATTAATAGTCTTCCTCCACATAAGTTCACTTCGATCATTATCAATCGAATTCCATTCAATTCCAATTCAATATATTAAATTGGAAAACTTTACTTTGGAAAATTCCCGTTACATCTTAATAAAAAGATTTATAAATTCCAAATCACATTTCACTGTAAAGCGGGTTAAAGAGTGAATTTCGTTAAAAACAAAGTTCACAACAAACCCAAAATCCCATCTGTCTCTAACCGTAAATTAGTAAGAGAACAATTCCCTAAGTATTAACCCCGAAGGCCGAAACCAACATCAGATCAATACCTAAGAAACCATTCAACTTAGCTAATCTCCAGTCAGTTTCTAATTTTATTAACTCCGTTGGGTTTAAGAACAGTATTATTAAATATACCGTTCATGAAAAACCCAAAATCCAATTTGATATTAAATACAAGGCTCTTAATAGAAAATATATCGGCTTATATTCAATATCAAATTCTGAAATCCACAAATATCGTACTGGAATAATGATATATCTATATCTTCCAAATTCCTCCACAATATCCGTATAATCATGGAATCCAATATCGAAATATTCCAAAGATAATTTTGATTTAAATCCATTCCATTTCATATATTGGAAATTCTGGTTATTTTTAAAACCATTTCAAATCCAATTTATTTATTTAAAAATATTTGATTTTTAGTTCTAGTTCAAAACTAGTTCATTTCGACAAAAATATATGTTTATCTTTTCAAATATGGAATTTTTCAGCCTAATTCTTTTAAATCATTTATTATGATTTTACACAAATTATCGATATTTTTAATAATTTTATCAAGACCCGTACTGTAATAACCCGGAAATCTGAGACAATTTAAAATTTTTATTTTGGCAATTTTACGGAATTTTGAATATTTAAAATGATTATTTTAAATAATAATGATGATAAATTTATTTTGAATAGAATTAGAATGTATATATTTATATAGATCATCGTTAGAATATAAATATTTATTTTTAATTATAAAAGGAATTGAAAATGGCGCGGTAGTTTGAAAATTCGATTTCAAATTTCAAATGAATGTACAGGATTCAAAATAAATCGGATTTTAGCGAAACAAAAAATATTTGAATCTATTTGAGAATATCTTTCCAAGAATCCGAAAAATCAAAATTTCATAGCGAGAATAAGAAGTTATGTCCAATTGAAAATTCAGAATTGTCGCTATGGAATTTTGGCCCTTAATAATGGAAATTTGGCAAACGACCTCTGTTTTCGACGAAACCACTTTTGTTGGATCCGGGATATCGAATTATTGCTAGATTCCAAAATTCATAATTTTTCGAATCAATATGTGAGCGTGGCAAAGGAAAATGTGTTTTAACAGTTTGTCAATTTCGATCGACCAAAAAATGGCCATTTTTCAAACGGTCTCAGAATTCGACGAAATTAGTTTTGTTAGGACCGTATTGTCAATACAAAGTTAGAAATAATTTTTATGGAATTTTCAGAGTCAGTATGTGGCCCCAGTAAATTGAAATGTACATTAAAATTATATATGTATATTGATTTATATTTAATTTCACCGGAAACTGATCATAACAGTCGAATTAGTTGGCGGGACACATCCCATTGTGTTTGGAATGGGGTTATTTGGTTATAAGCGACAATCGTTGGGTTGGATTCTGAGTTCTATGTGTTAAACAAGAATTTCATGAATTAAATATTATTTATATTATATTATATATATACCCCCCTTTATTTTCCTAAACCTAAATCAGAAAAAAACCCGCCCCGTATTCCCAAACCTCGATCCCATCGCTGCCGCTCCCCCACAGCCGCGCGCCGCCAGCTCTGACCGCCGCACCACCTAACACCTCTTCCTCCTCCTTCCTCTTCGAAATGAAAAACCCCAAGCCCTAAATCAATGGAAACCACCGCCTCCAGCCCCAATAGGACCCTCCGCCGGCAATGCGTACCACCCTCCCCCCTGCAGACCTCCGGCGCCGCTTCCAGCTCCATCCTAGAGCCTCCCCCAACCCCCTGAACGCTAAAAAGTAAGCTTTTAATCTTATTCTATTTATTTGTGTACATAAAAGTGTGATTACTATATGGATTACAATATAGAGAAAAGAACAGATTTTTAAAATAGGAAAGCTTAGATTTTTATTATAAAAATATAATTATTATTATATGTAGATAGTAAAAATATAATTTTTATTATATGTAGAGAGTAGAAATACAAATTTTATTATATGTAGAGAGTAAAAATATAATTTTTATTATGTACGAAGAATCAAAATATGATGATCATATATGGAAAAACGATATAAAAATATAATAGGAAGTAGTGTAGTTAAAAATATAATTTTTAATACAAACGGTGTTGAACAGATCTCGTTGGAAACACAACGAAGATTTTCTATGCATGAAGAGTTGTGTCGTTTGGTTTAGCTCTTGGTGAGAACTCCTAACTTTTATTTTAATTTCTAGTTTGAAATATATACTAGGATGCAGACGGTGCTTAGTAGCACCCGACACCCGTCGTCCACAGACCATGGATGATTTGTTTGTTTGATTGATGTGTTGTGAAATTTTATTGTGTGATGTGGAATGAATAAATATTTCATAGTTAAAAATATAATTTTTAACATGTATATAAAAATATATTTATAAACAAATCGGACGGTTTGTTTATGTACATCTATTTGACTGATATTGATTGGGACAATAAATTTTACACATCGCCCAACTACACAAATAAAATCTGTGTTTGTTGATTTGAAACCCCACATAGGTGTTGGGATGATATTTGGCGTACACTAATCCCAAATAATTAGTTGTATGTCGATCGATTGATTGACAGGCTGTTATAAGCATTAAATATTTATATTTGATGCTTATGCAGTGTAGAATGCACTCTGGATGATGGTTGATTATTTATCGTTGCTATTGTATACATGTGTAGTAGGGAATCCATATAATTAACATTATATGGTAATTGATTGGGTCGCATTCCAATTTGGAAAATAAATTATATATTCATGTGTTGAATAAAATAGAAATTCGTGTGTTGAATAAAATATATATTCATGTGTTGAATTAAAGAAATTCATGTGTTGAAGAACATATTCATTTGTTGAATAAAATAACGAAGTTATTGAAATATATTAAGCCGTGTTGATTAGATATGCGCCATTTTGACGTGAACGATATCTATATCGATTTTATTAATTTTTATAATGAATATCGAAAAGGAATTGATTTCAAAATATAATATTTTGAAAATACTATCATTTATATATCGATGATATGGAATATTCAATTTTGATTTGAAATTGAATATGAAGTTTAAATCGTTTTGAAAACTAATTTAAAACGATTAATAAAATATGTTTTAAAAGGAAATCGACGAAATATATATAATATACATTATATATATATAATGGCCTGAATAGAACGCGCTGCGCTGCGGCAGTTCACGAATTTCGACCATTGACTTCGAATTGACATCACGGGAGATCCGACCTTCAGATTCTCCTAAAACCAGAACCATTGGGTTCGTATCGAAAAGAGATTTCTAATGAATATTAGAGATTTGAAATCTAACGGTTGGATTAGGAATTATGTCCAAATCAAATTTGGAAAAGGTAGTTGTAAGTGCAGTTCGATGGCCGTTTATGGAAATCGACTGTACCGGTCTTGATAAAATTATTAAAAATAGTAATAATTTGTGTAAAATCATAAGAAATGATTTGGAAAGAATTGGGATGAAAAATTCCATATTTGAAAAGATAAAAATAGATATTTATCGAAATGAACTAGTTTTGAACTAGAATTATAATCCATTTATTTTTGAAATAAATAAATTGGATTTGAAAGGGTTTTAAAAGTAACTAGATTTCCAATAATTGAATTGGTATGGATTTGAATCGAATTTGTCTTCGGAATATTTCGATGTTGGATTTCATGATTATACAGATATTGTTATGGAAATTTTAAAGCTATATTTATATCGTTAATTCCAATACCATATTTGTTGGTCGTAGAATTTGATATTGAATATAAGCCGATATATTTTCTATTCAGAGTGAAACGACCCGAACTTCCTCGGTGAGGAAAGCCCGGATTGAGTCGAGGACAAGCCACAATAGAACGCAGACAGAAGAACATTTCATTGTCTATTACAACAATTCATCAGAACACAAGAATATACAGAGTATAAATGAATATTACATTCGATAAATATCAGAGATTACAATACATTACATAGCAGCGGAAAATAATACAATACACAACTAGAAGTAATACACGGATATAGAGCTTTCCGAGCATCGTTCCAGCTGTAAATCAGGATCTTGTGAATATAAATCTGCAAAAACCAAAACTACTAGCTGCCCGTGTCAAAATAAGGGCACCCAGAGTTTAGGTTAAAACAATAAACTCCAGGTCAGTCATGGGACAGGTGTGAGAACTAAAACAGTTATTTATCTTTATTTTTAAAGTTCGGTAAATCAAGGGACCACGCCGTATAACACGGAACGGGTTTCCTCCCAAGAATACCAGTGCATAAAACAACAGCGCAATGCTAAATAAAGAACAATGAAGCTATTATAAGACCCAGGTCCCATCACACAATGCAACACAAGCCAGAGGATAGGATTTTACTTTATAATAGCCAAAGAATTCTTGATACGCTAAATTTCATCTTTTATTATTACTATAAGTGTATAGTGTATAAAACAATTTCAAATCATAAGTATCAATCATAGACGGCATAAGTGCCCCATCCCACTATGTCGCCATACTAGGCTCTACAATCAAAACCGCAAAGTCACGTATTTGGAAATTGGATTTCCTTCTATGAACCGAGGCAAGGGATCGTCCTCTACCGAATTCGAGACAATCTAGCCCATGTCTCAGGCAAGTACTCAGTCAAGCCTTGGATCGTCAGGGCCGGTCCACCGATGTGGATTAAAATGCCTGAACACTATGTTTCCCCGCCCTATGGGGCGTAAATGAGTCCAATGACTCCATCGGTCCCGGATCGACCGATATATCCAAGGCGCCTCACAACAGCAACAACCACATAAGTCAAACTCGTCAGGGCGTGTAAAACCACTGACGCCACTCCTAGCTAGAAGGAAACGCATGCCCTCCCTGATGTCCTCTCCCGTTTCTGGTTCGCAACCGGGGTGTGAGGCTCGCGAATCAACGTTCCACAAAGCTATGCCACACAGGCCGTGCTTTGATCATCACCCACAAGACTATGCTTTTCAACAGAAGCCTTGATCATATTGCCACTTAGGCATGCCACACAGGCAATTCACTCTATGTGTTTGATATCCATCAGTATATAACCCCTGAGCTCGTACGTCTCAGAGAAGGGCGTTAATCAAGAGAATAAATTCTCCGCCGCCAAACAGATATATATTTAATAGAAATCAATCACACAGACTGAAATCCAATGTCAGACACACAGTCCATTTACAAGTTCGTTCTGGGTCTGAACGAAACTGGAGGCACCTAGTACCCCGCATATCCATCGATCTCCAAGTACGTTTGGACGATCACTATCTGATTCCCTCCTGTGACGATCCCAAAATACGAGGTGCGGTATTTAAGGATAATCATTGGAATATAACACATCAATCATCATAGCAGAGTACAAAAAATAGCAAAAACAATAAATAGAATATTTTTACATGGGTATGACAGCGGAATCACAACATGTAACAACATCAGAATAGCATAGCGTAGGATATAACTTAGTAAATAAAAGGGAAGTGATCAGTCATCATCGCCAGAGGCGGAATACATACATGCAGTGAGACAGAATAAGGGTATCAGTCCACATCGCCGAAGGCGGTACATATACATACGAGAATAAATACTGAAAGTAAAGCAGTCTGCATCGCCTGTGGCGGAATCATAATATAAGTACAATAATGGCGGAAAATGTCAAAGTCATCTCTGCGAAGTCAGCCTCGCCATGAGCCAAAATGCACTCTATGCAACAGTGCAGAGCCAAAAACAACCTGTCACCTGTGAACTAGGCTGCCCGTGTGAAAATGAGGGCACCCGCGTTTGCAAAGTGAAACAAACAACGAGTCAGTCATGGGGATTGGTATGAGGAATCTATTTAACAGTTTAAACAACAGTAATAAGCAAATCATAGGACCACGCCACTTTCGCGGAACGGGTTTACTCCAGTGATTGCTAGTGCATTTAAAAAAAGTAAATTCTTTAAAACAACGCAATGCTTTTAAAAAGAATGAAGCCATTATAAGACTCAAATCCCATCATACAATGCAACGCAAGCCGGAGGATAGAGTTTTACCTTATAACGGCCAAATATGCTTAATACGTGTAAAGCAAAATCATTTGATATTATTACTAGTGCATATATGTTTCAAAAGCGAATAGCATCATAAATATCAATCATAGACGGCATAACTACCATATACTATATCGCCGTACTAGTTCTACAATCGAATCCGTTATTTTGTATTGGAAATTGGATTTCCATCATGAGTCGAGGCAAGGGGCAAGCTCCTCTCCGCTTCGAGACATTCTAGCAAATGCCTCAGGACTACACACTCTGGGTAACCCTGGATCGGCTGGGCCGGTCCTCTCTTACGTTTGAGGATTAGTTATTCCTGAACACACGTTTCCCGGTCCTTACAGACCTATAATCGAGGCGCCTCGCATTCCAACAACCACAAAGGTGAAAAGTAGATATAAATGTCAGGGCTGGTAAGTCATTGACACCACCATAGCTAGAAAGAAACGTCGTGCTCTCCTAGCGGTCCGTATCCCGTTTTTAACTCATACCGAGGTGTGAGGCTCGCGAATCTACGCTGTACACAAAGCCAGGCCACGTAGACCGTGCTTTGATCATCATCCGCAAGACTTTGCTTTGCAACAGAAGCCTTGATCACAACATCTTGGCATGCCACATAGGCAATCCACTCCATACGATTGATTTCTATCGAAATATAACCTCTGAGCTCGTACGTATCAGAGAAGGGCGTTAAGCAAAAGAATAAATTCTTCGCCGCCAAACAGATATATATTTAATAGAGATCAATCAGTATAGAACAAAATCCAATGTCAGACACACGGTCCATTTACAAGTCCGTTCTGGGTCTGAACGAAACCGGAGGCGTCCAATTCCTCGTATATCCGTTCAATCAACATATACGTTCGGACGACTACTACTTCCGTTCCTTCACGGTAGCTACTCTGGTCAGGAACCTCAGCAGCGCCCATCCAACCGATATGAAGATCGTCGGTCTTGAATCGTCTTTGTATTTTCCAATTCGAATCGCTCGATAAATTATTTGAAATGAGGGTTAGCTCGGCCTTTTCAAATAATTCACGTAATTAGAATTTAAATCAATTCTTTCCATGGTTATATTATTCGACGTCCATTTTTCAGTTCTTTAGTGTTATTTTCGTGTCAAACACATACAACCATCAAATATCAAACAATTCAAGCCCAATTGGTTTATTTGCAATCTATGTTGCTTATAATATTTTATAACGATTTTTCGCCATTTTTATTTATTTAAAAATGGCCATATTTAATTAAACGACGTTTCAGGTCATGTCGTGGCACTGGCGCTGTTTTTCCCCTAATTTGTTTTACACATATCGGAAAATCTAACCGTTGGATCTCTACAAAGTCTATATCAGTGGGAAGATATTCCCAAAGCGAACCCAACGGTTTCAGTTTCGTGAAAATCCGACGGTCGGATCTTCCACACTAGTCGTTTGAAGTTACTTTTTCAAAATTCGAACTGCAGCATCGTTATTCGATTTAATTTAATTATATTTATATTTATATATAAATATAAATGATTCTGGCACTGTTTTTCTTCAGATTTGAATTTAACATTCCGGACAATCCAACCGTTGGATTTTTACAAGGTTGGTGCCGTTGGGAAGATATTTCCAAGGCGAACCCAGCGGTTGCGGTTTCGGGAAAATCCGATCGTCGGATTTCTCGTACTAATCGTTTCAAATTATGATTCCGAAACACGAAAGGCACGGCTTCGATTCCTTTTAATTATATTTATATATATAAATATAGTTCATTCTATAATTTCAAATATAATTTATTCATTAATTTCAACTTCGTTTTCACTTCAAATATTTCACTAATGCCTTAATATTTCGAAAAATTTCACCATAACCTCGTTTGTACGGGGAGGGGTTTGGAAATTTATTGGGCCGTGTTAGGTACCCAATAAATCCTAAAAAGCATCCACATATTTATAGTGATATATTCTGGTGTTTACGGGGGAGCGTGTATATATAATAACTCCAGAGAATAAATTCTCGTCACCCCGTTCCGTGTGGAAATAAATAGTCCATGTGCCGTATCTAATAACTAGAGAGACGTGATTATTGTCAACTCCAGACCCGTGTGGGGTTTTTATTAATCTGGCAATTTATCGTTATATTTTATATAGTCCATATCAGTCATCAGTTCAACCCGTAGTATATAATCATCGCCATACAAGCCTCTCGCTCGTATGGTAAATCTTCCACCTCGTCACACAAGCTCCAATTGCTTATGTGGAATATAATGAAGTATGCCTATCGTCAAGAAGTATGCCATGTGGTGTAGTTCAAAATTAATTGTTACTATCCTATGGCGATATTTATTATTTCACACAGAATAACCAGCACTCCGCATCCAATGGCATACACAGGAGTTGATATAAAAATAAAATTGCGCAGCCAACTCATCAAGGCTTACCTATTTGTCGGGCACGCAAATAATTTCTTTACTCTACAGCTAATCCATTTTTCCTGTTCAACACATTTATATATATGCAGAACAAAGCTAATAATAATATTTCTAGCAAACTATTATTTATTTCAACACGTGTGTATTTTTATCAAAGCGTATACATGATAAAAGAAATATTTTTATCATCAAAAATATTTATTCAACACGTGAATGTTTTTAACACTTCATATTCACAATAAAAATGTAGTTTTTATTGTCTATTCATTTTATTTTAAAGTACGATAACATTCAACACATGAATTTCAACTCGACGAACGAATTTCAATTCAACACATGAATATTCTCTATAGTTTGTATATATATAAAAATGTGATTTTTATCGCTAAAGCTAATTGTTTAAATTCAAATAATATTCAACACATGAATTTCGATTCAACGAATGAATTTCAACTCAACAAATGAATATTCTTTCAACATATGTAATTTATTTCAACGAATGAAAATTATTCTAACACATGAATATTTCAGAAAATTTCGGTAGCATAACGGCAGGGTAGTTAAAACCGGGACCGTCCCTAGTACGACTCCTCTCTCTACCTTAAAACCTCGCGGTTTTTGACAATGGGGATCATGCATCTAGTTCGCACGCAGGCGGCATGTTTTATTTTCAATTCCACAATCCTATTCTAATTTGTTTCAACCACAAGAGGGTATTTTTCAACCACAAAGGTATTTTTCAACCACAAAGGTATTTTTCAACCACATTATCAACCACAAACAACTATTTCCAACCATTCGTCATACCATATAATATCACGTCAATCACAAGCAATAAATATCGTCCATGGTCTGTGGACGAGGGGAGTATATATATATATATTATTTCTATAATTCACTTGCATTTCATCACAATTCAAAGCATATATGTTTCATTCAACGCTTGTATAACTTATACATCGCTAATATAATTTATACAACACATGTACATGAGGTATACAATGCGTATATAATTTACACTTCACTTATATAATTTATACAACGCGATTCCATTCACACAATTTAGTTTAGATTCCTCACATTGGCTTTTGCAGTGCTAAAAATCATAGGATGATCAGAAAAATCCGCGGCTTCTGCTAGATGGTACAGAGCCTCCTTGCGGTCACGGTGTCTCCTGTTTCATCAAATTTCGTTAACGAACGAAAAAGATATTATTTTTCAAAGTTTTGCAACACTTAAAAGTGTTATTTTCATTTCAGAATAATAAAGGTCAAACCTTTATATTTTGTTCAGAACTAGGTCTGGGATTTTCGCAAAATCCGTGAAGTATTGGGATGATCGGCGGTGCTGACGTGGAAGGGGACGGCGAGGGCTTCACGGCACTAGTGGTTTGAGGGGGTGCGGTGGCAGATCGGAGCGGCGACGGCGTTGGGAAGTCGATGACTTCCTAGCTTCGATTCAGGCGGAGGAGGTGATGGTGGAGGTCGTATCGGGGTCGGATGTGAAGAGGGGGCGAAGGCGAGTCGAGTGGTGGTGGCATCGGCTGTAGGTGGCGGTGGCGGCCGGAAAAAGGGAGGGAAGGTCGGAGCAACGTGAATCGTCCAGAGCAGGGTGGCGGCTAGGGTTTCCGTGATTTTTATATTTTTTTTGTAAAGAAAAAATCCTATTGGCCGAGGATTTATAGGAAATTTTAAATAGTATTTTTACAAACGAACTCGAAATCAAACCCAACGACTGTCGCCCCTAGCTAAATACCCCCATTCCGGACATAATGGGATATGTTTCGTTAGCCATTTCGACTGTTACAGTCAGTTATTTTTCAAATTAAAATATAAAACATTCAATATTTAATTTGAACGTACATTTCAATTTGCCAGGGCCACAAACTGAATCGAAAAATTCCAGAAAAATAAATCTAGCTTTGTTTGGACGATACTGTCCCAACAAAACCAGTTTCGTCGAATTCTGAGCTCGTATGCAAAATGTTCATTTTCAGGTCGATCCATTTTAGCAGAAATTGACCAATCACATTTTCTTTTGCCCCGCTCACATACTAGCTTCAAAAATTATGAAATTTGAAACCTAGCAATAATTTGACATCCCGGACCCAACAAAAGTGGTTTCGTCAAATTCCGAGGTCGTATGCAAAATATCAATTTTCAAGGGCTATATATGCTATATTTTCAGATTTAAATATTTTCAGTTTCGCTAAAATCCGTTATATTTTCCACCCGGTACAGTCAGACAAAGTTTGTATTCAAAATTTCAAACTGCAATACTAGCCCCAATTCTTTATTTTATTGAAATATGCTATTTCAATTATTCAAATTCTTTGGTAATAACCAATTTTAAAAATTTTAAATTGGTTCACATTTTCCGGGTTATTACAATCTCCCCCACTTAAAACTTTTCGTCCTCGAAAAGGAAATAACAGCAAAGTAGGAAACAAAATGTAAATGCAAAGTATTGTGAAGGTACCTTGCACCGGAGTTAGTCAGAGATGTCCACTCTGCATTTGGGTTAGGCTTGTTTAATGCTTTCCTCAGTCTCCCAAGTACAGTCTCTAGGATCACTACTCCACTGCACTTTGACTAAATGAATCTTTTTGCTCCTTAGCTCTCTAGTTTCTTTGCCAACAATCTTTAATGGCTCTCTTCTGAGCGCTAATTCTGGAGTTATGTCTATATCCTGTTGCGCTGCTTCTTCTACAACAAGATCCAGATCATGAACATGTTTTCTTAGTTGAGACACGTGGAACACATCATGTACACCAGGCAACCAATCAGGTAATGAAACTCTATATGCAAGAGTTCCAATCCGTTCAAGTATAGGAAAGGGACCAATAAATCTCGGTGCCAACTTCCCAGTCTTGCCAAATCTGATTACCCCCCGCATTGGAGAAACTCTTAAATAAACATAATCGCCAACGGCAAATGATAAATCTCTTCTTCTCGCATCAGCATAACTTTTCTATCGGCTCTGTGCGGTTTTCAATCGCTTTTTAATGAAATCGACTTTATCTGATGCTTCTCGAATCATATCGGGCCCTAACACAAGTCTATTGCCAGGTTCTACCCAACATGCGGGAGATCTGCACGGTCTACCGTATAATGCTTCAAATGGAGACATCCCCAAACTTGCTTGATAGCTATTGTTATAAGAGAATTTGGCTAAATGTAAGTGATCTTCCCATGAGCCTCCAAAATCGATAACGCAAGCTCGCAGTAAATCTTCTAGAATTCTATTCACCCGCTCAGTTTGGCCGTCCGTCTGTGGGTGATAAGCGGTGCTTAGATTCAACTTGGTTCCCAATTCTGTCTGGAATGCTTCCCAGAATTTGCTAGTAAACAGGGGATCTCTATCACTGACCATATTGAGCGGCACCCCATGTAGTTTAACTATTTCTTTGAAGTAAATCTATGCTAAACTTTGAGCCGTTCTGTTGGATCGGACAGGTATGAAATGGGCAGTCTTCGTGAAGCGATCCACGATTACCCATATACTATCGTTTCCTTTCTTAGTTCGAGGCAAGCCATCAATGAAGTCCATCGAAATTTGCTCCCACTTCCATCCTGGGATTTCTAAGGGTTGTAATAATCCAGCCAATTTCTGCTGATCGCTCTTAACTAGTTGACAAGTGGAGCATCTGCTAACATATAATGAAATATCCCTTTTCACTGACCTCCACCAGAATGTGCGCTTGATGTCATTGTACATTTTGCTCACACCGGGATGGATACTGAGTTTGGACTTATGACACTCGTCAAGTATTTCTCTTCGGAGCTCTGGAAGATTTGGGATGCAAATTCTGCCCTTTAACCTAAGAACTCCATTGTCATCGAGTCGGAAACTTGTGGATTCACCCTCCTTGACTCTCTGACTGATTCTTTGAATAAATTCATCGTCTTTCTGAAGGGCCGAGATCCTGTCAATTAATGAAGACGTGATGACAAAACTGGCGATGATTTCATTCTTTCTGCTGAGGGCATCTGCTACAACATTGGCTTTCCCTGGAGTGTATAGGATCTCAAAATCGTATGCTGCAAGGAATTCTAACCAACGCTATTGTCTCAAGTTTAGATCTTTCTGAGTGAATAGATATTTCAAGGATTGATGATCGGTAAATAGTTCGAACTTCTCGCCCAATAAATAATGCCTCCAGATTCTTAAAGCAAACACGATAGCTAATAACTCAAGATCATGAGTTGCATAGTTTCTTTCATGCGGCTTCAGCTGACGGCTGGCATAAGCGACCACTTGGCCTTTTTGCATTAATACTGCGCCTAGCCCTCTAATAGAAGCATCTGTCCATACAGTCAAGTCTTGGTTGCCTTCTATAATTGTCAATACTGGAGCGGTCGCCAACTTCAGTTTCAGCTCCTGGAAAGCTTCTTCACATTCGGGAGTCCATTTGAATTTCTCATGCTTCTTTGTAAGCTTTGTCAATACACCAGATATCTTTGAGAAATCCTGAATGAATTTCCGATAGTAACTAGCCAATCCAAGGAAATTTCGAACTTCTGTGGGGGTAGTAGGTTGTTTCCAGTTCTGAATCGCTGTAATTTTGCTTGGATCTACAGCAATCCCTTCTTTTGATACGACATGGCCAAGGAACTTAACTTCATCCTGCCAGAAGACACATTAAGAAAATTTAGCTTTCAAGACATTTCTCCTTAGAATTTTCAACACTTGTTCTAAATGTTTTGCATGTTCGTCTTCCGACTTTGAGTAGATTAAAATGTCATCGATGAAGACTAGAACAAATTTATTCAATACACCACGGAACACTCTGTTCATAAGATCGACGAAGTGTAACACCCCGTAAATCAGTTAATACTAATATTCACAAATGAAAGAATAGTTAATTTTAAATATAAGAATATTGGGAAACGGGCCGCGCCATTGTGTTCGTCTTGGAAAAATACGCGAAATAGAGTCCGAGTTTTCGAAAATCGGAGTCCGTATGACCCAGATAAGGCCCAAAGAAGTTTTCAGAAATTTAAATTCAGATTTAAAAACAAAATTTTCAATTTTCAGAAGTGGCGGGAAAAATCCCGCCAGACCCAGGGGGTCGACCTGGGGGTCGACTGGGGAGTCGACCTCCCCCCAGGTCGACTGGGGAGTCGACCCTAGGGTCGACCTGGGAGTCGACCTCCCTGGTCGAGCCCAGGTGACCTGGGTGCATCTGGTTGGGTTTTCGGGCTGTGTTTTGAAGGCTGGACAAAATCTAATGGCTCTAATTTATTCTAGGGTAAATCTAATGGCCTAAATTCATCCTAACATCTATAAATAAGTGGGTAGACTCTAACCCTAAATCACTTGAAAAATTGGAGAGCTACCGACATGCCGTTGCCATGGAGTTCAGCATAGCCGTCACAAACTAAAGAAGAAGAAGGCCTAATCTACAAACTAAATCTACTCAAATCAAATCAAAAGCTCTCTCTCTCTATTTATCTTCTTTAAAATTGTGAGTATGATGAATCTCACAATATTATTATAAAATAATTTGATTAAGTTATGAATGGATCACAAGAAAGTGATATGAATTGTTATGTATTTGTAAATTATGTTGTGGATCTCTTGTTATGCTATTATGTTATCATATATATGTTGTTATGTTGTAGCGATTATGTTGTAAATAATCCTATGCTATGTCAAATGTGATTAATCATGCTATGCTATGTTATAAATCATGTTATGCCATGTTGTAAATCATGCTATGCTATGTTGTAAATCATATCATGCTATGTTGCAAATTATGATATGCTATGTTGTAAATCTTATATATGTTGTAGATCTCATATTATCACATATGTTGAAATAATTATGTTATATGATAATGATGTCATGTTAAGTTGTGTTGAATCATACAAGTTGTAAAATCATGATGTTATTATTTATGCGAATTGGATCATGTTTAAAGTTTATGTTTTTTTTATATTAAATAGATCTTGATTATGGGAATTTGCCTATTGAGTTAGGTGTACCCATATACATGAATCTACAATCTAATTGGATCTTGAATATGGGAATTTGCCTATTAAGTTAGGTGTACCCATATACATTAATCTATGATTAAATGTATTTTGATTATGGGAATTTGCCTATTGAGTTAGGTGTACCCATATAAACCCATATTGTTAAGTTAGATGATGTTGATTCACACATGTTCCTATGCAAGTTTATGAAATTTGATTAAGATCATATTATGTGAATTATGAATAAGTTGACACCCTTAGATCCATGACATGTATAACCTTATGCAAGTTGTAATTTTGGATGTATGCAAGTTTCACCCCTGGTTATGATTTATTTAGTCACATATATATGTTGTTGTTGTGAATATTTTCTTTTATGCTATGAGTTAGACTAATCGAGTCTAGCATACATTTTGCGAATAAACGTTCAAATGTGGGGTAGGGGTAATATTAGGAAATTAATAAATTGGGGTGCAATTGATATGATTTTGCATGCCTTGAATGGATGTCCATAATTGAGTCAATTATGGACATTGTTAAATTTGGAATTAATTAATAATTCAAATAGGGAATTATTAAAATTGGCGAAAGTGGATTATTAATAATAATCAATGCTTAGGACACGAGGTTGGACCCGTTTGTGACGTAAACCTGCCCGGACCCGCCCGGCAATTCCAGTAGTCACAAATGTCGGCCCAATGTGAGAGGTCCTAAGCCCGAACTAAAGCATAACAGTTGTAAAGACACGAGGTTAGACTCTTTTATGGTGTAAGACTGCCCGGACCCGCCCGGCAAATCCAGCAGCCATAAATGCCAGTCTAATGTGAGAGGTCTTTATGAGGTTATGGCCTTAATAAATTAAGAAATACTTAACCAGATAATCATGTAAGGTGGGACATGGGGGTTAAGTAGGTGCCTTGGGTGGCATGAGGAATCTAGTGGTTGCCTTTAGAGGCATTTGTAATACGATTAGACTTAACCAAACACACATGTAAATAAACATGACTAAGTGGGTTAAGTGGGATGGATTAATGGGGACAAGCTTAGGTGGAATGCTTATGGTAAATAATGGGGGCCCATTTCAACCAGTATCCCAAAACGTATCTTTGTGGGCTCGACCCAAGTCGAGGACGGGACACGCATACTGGGCTTGACTATAAGAGGCCAAAACGGGGAGCGGTGGCAACGCAAGTCCAACGGGTTTCATATGCGTGTGTGGACCCGGGCTGGTAGGTAAGACGTTGTTGCATCGTGTAGGTATAAGCCGTGCATTCTCAGTTGTATCAGGTTGCCACTTTAGGGGAGTGATACACCCCACTGTGGGGCCAGCACGGGTATCTACGAGTTAGGGAGCCGATCGAATGGGGTAGGGTAGTAGGTACACCTAGTGGAGATAGGAGCAGACGACACCTATGTAGTCAGCTAGGGGTAAACGAAGCTACCATTATTAATCAGTTATCAAGGGGGTACACCTAGTGGAGATAGGAGCAGACGACACCTATGATGTCAGCTAGGAGTACGTGGAGTTACCATTATTAAGGGGGGTACGTCTAGTGGGGATAGGTACACGTTGGGTACCTATGATAGCAACTAGAGATATACAGTCAAACATGGGGGATAGTGGGTACATCTAGTAGTACACGAAGCTATCATCATTCTATTTAGCCAAGGGGGATCAAATTCCAAGAGTGACTAGTAGGGGTGCAGTTAGTGCTAGTACAGTAAGGTACGGTAGAGTATAGTAATTATCCTATGTTGATTAGGAAGCGCCATTAACGTTAGTGTTAGTGGACGGGCGTGGTGCAGTGTAGTAATTATTCATTAGTAATTAGGTGTGCCTTTACCATTATCTTTAACGTTATCTTGGTTTATCTTATTTCCTTTGTCTGTTATGCCACACCTAATAGTTCATAGACATTTACTTGTCTTCCAGCTTATGCCTTAGTCCAGTTATTTTGATAATAGTATTGTTAGAATTATCATACTCGCCAGACTTTATGTCTGACCCCCCTCCATTTCTATCCTTTTCCCCTCCAGGTCCTCAGGTTGGACCCAGCTCTAATGGAGTTTGATTGGATTGCTTTATCTCTCTTGGAAAGCTTGGATCGTTGAAGTAAAGTCCAGCTTGTTATCTTTTTCATGGCTATTTGTATAATGGGATTATGTATTTTGTTTTTATCAAGATGGATAATGTACTTGACCCTATTCAATGATTTTGTGATGTAATAAACATATTTAATTTCTGCTGCAATAAAATGAAGTTTTTTAGATTTCCAAGTACTGCTAATTATCTGTCTTGTTGTAGTTCTTCTGTTCTATATTCACTATTAACCTCCATGGAAGTTAATGCATTCCCTTTGTGAGTGACATTAATAGAAGTGGGGTGTTACACGAAGTATGCCGGAGTGTTACACAAGCCGAACGGCATTACTAACCATTCGTAGAATAAATCGGGACCCCTGAAGGCCGTCAAAGGAACACAGTCTTCGGCTATACATAATTGGTGGAAACCTGTAGCTAGGTCCATTCTGGAGAATACTGTTGCCCCATTTAATTGATCTAACAGATCATCTATACGTGGCAAGGGATATTTGTTCTTCAGTGTCTGCTTATTGAGATCTCGGTAATCAACATAAAGTCTTAGAGTACCGTCTGATTTCGGGACAAATACTACTGCTGCTCCCCAAGCTGAAAAGCTCGGTCTGATCAGACCTTTCCAAAGCAATTCTCGGGTTTGACTACCTAACTCTTCTTTTTCTTTCGGGGCCATTCTTCTAATTGGATGTACTACTGGTCGGGCGTTAGGAATTAGATCTATTCTAAATTCAATTTCTCTGTGCGGCGGTAAGTTTTCTACTTCTTCAAACACATCCGCAAAGTTTTTAATGACCGGTATCTTTTCTAATGAAGGGGGAGTAACTTCTAAAGAAGACCAAAATTCTGTTCTATTAATTTCTGAACCGAGACATGGTATAGTGATATGCCCAAATTTTGTTTTAACTTTCACGATTCTTTTGGCGCATCTAACTTCGGCCTTATATTTTGTCAACCAGTCCAGCCCCAGTATAATATCAAATTCGGAAAGGTCCATGACAATCACTTTAAAAGGAAACCGATATCGAGAAAAGGAAATAGGTACTTTACAATATGTACTGAGACTAACAGAACCTCCTATCGGGTTTTGAACTTTAATTGGTTCTTTAAGCTTTCTTTGTTTCAATTTTAACTTGTGAACAGTGTTACCAGAAATGAAGCTACGTGATGCACCAGTATCAAAAAGTACAGAAACAGGAATATTTTTAATGGTAAGGGTACCTCCCAAGACGTCGGGTTTACCTGATCCATCGGTGATAGCTGGCGGGATCTCCCCATCATACACATGAGCTACTTGTGCATTCTGCTTCAGAGGAAAATTCCTTCTATAGTGCCCTTTCTTATGGCAGTTGTAGCATTCGGCTGAGCTGTGGTCTGGATTTGCCTTTGGTTTCCTCGGGGCTTTGCACACATTAGAAAAATGGCCTGGCTTCCCGCAGTTGTAGCAATTCCCCTTCGGTATCTTTCTAGGTTTCTGAGTAGCGGCCGCTGTAATGCTAGACTCTAGCTGATCTGCTGAAGCTTTGCGCTTATTTCCAGCTTGGCTTTTGGCGCGGTCTTGGTTGGCATGCCTTTCATCCATATCTTCATAATTGCAAGCTATTTCTACCAATTCTGAGAAGGAGAGTTTGATGTTGCTCATGGCTCTGTCATGGTACTTGCGCTTTAGCCTAAATATAAACCTCTTGTTCTTAGCTTTGTTAGTCATGATAAGCTCTGGAGCGTAGCGCGACAACTGAGTGAATTTATTGAGGTAATCTTGGATAGAGAGATCTCCCTGCTGGAGATTAGCAAACTGCTCTCGCATCCTCTCTAAGGCCTGTTCAGGTACAAACTTCTCGTTGAACATGGTCTTGAATTGCTCCCAGGTCCTGACAGTACCTGCTGCATCCTCTGAGGTGATGGCATCCCACCACAACTCTGCTTCCTCTTGTAGGAGCCAAATACCTAGTCGTGCCTTGTTATTGGTCTACAAACCCATACCTTCAAAGATCTTTTCACAGGTCTTCAACCAAGCAATAGCCTCAGTCACTGTACCAAGGCCAGAAAAGGGTTTTCCCCCCAGGTTCCTATACCTCTTCGCTACTCTGTCTAGCTCAAAGTCCTAGGGTGCTGGTGGCGGAATAATAGGGCCTCCCTCAACTACGGGGATATTCCCCCGTCCTCCTGCTACTCCTGCTCGGCCTCCACGGCCTCCTCTAGCTGTTGCTGCTCGTGTAGCCATCAGAGAGAGTACTGTATAAGCAAGAAAAGAGTCAAGCTCACAGATTTGATAATTTTCATATATGATAAAGCAGGGGAACATAAGGAAAGGTAATGATGTACTGATCAAATTATTTTGCTAATCTGCTTAGCTCATTCTAGGACATTGCTAATCCTATCTCTAATGAGCTACTCGCCTTAGAACACTACTGATTCTATTCTGATGAGGTGTTTAATGTGTTAGATCCCGGAACTAAGATTAACCACAGCTCTGATACCAACTGTGACGATCCCAAAATCCGAGGTGCGGTATTTAAGGATAATCATTGGAATATAACACATCAATCATCATAGCAGAGTACAGAAAATAGCAAAAACAATAAATAGAATATTTTTACATGGGTATGACATCGGAATCACAACATGTAACAACATCAGAATAGCACAGCGTAGGATATAACTTAGTAAATAAAAGGGAAGTGATCAGTCATCATCGCCAGAGGCGGAATACATACATGCAGTGAGACAGAATAAGGGTATCAGTCCACATCGCCGAAGGCGGTACATATACATACGAGAATAAATACTGAAAGTAAAGCAGTCTGCATCGCCTGTGGCGGAATCATAATATAAGTACAATAATGGCGGAAAATGTCAAAGTCATCTCTGTGAAGTCAGCCTCGCCATGAGCCAAAATGCACTCTATGCAACAGTGCAGAGCCAAAAACAACCTGTCACCTGTGAACTAGGCTGCCCGTGTGAAAATGAGGGCACCCGCGTTTGCAAAGTGAAACAGACAACGAGTCAGTCATGGGGACTGGTATGAGGAATCTATTTAACAGTTTAAACAATAGTAATAAGCAAATCGTAGGACCACACCACTTTCGCGGAACGGGTTTACTCCAGTGATTGCTAGTGCATTTAAAACAAAGTAAATTCTTTAAAACAACGCAATGCTTTTAAAAAGAATGAAGCCATTAGAAGACTCAAGTCCCATCATACAATGCAACGCAAGCCGGAGGATAGAGTTTTACCTTATAACGGCCAAATATGCTTAATACGTGTAAAGCAAAATCATTTGATATTATTACTAGTGCATATATGTTTCAAAAGCGAATAGCATCATAAATATCAATCACAGACGGCATAGCTACCATATACTATGTCGCCATACTAGTTCTACAATCGAATCCGTTATTTCGTATTGGAAATTGGATTTCCGTCATGAGTTGAGGCAAGGGGCAAGCTCCTCTCCGCTTCGAGACATTCTAGCAAATGCCTCAGGACTACACACTCTGGGTAACCCTGGATCGGCTGGGCCGGTCCTCTCTTACGTTTGAGGATTAGTTATTCCTGAACACACGTTTCCCGGTCCTTACAGACCTATAATCGAGGCGCCTCGCGTTCCAACAACCACAAAGGTGAAAAGTAGATATAAATGTCAGGGCTGGTAAGTCACTGACACCACCATAGCTAGAAAGAAACGTCGTGCTCTCCCAGCGGTCCGTATCCCGTTTTTAACTCATACCGAGGTGTGAGGCTCGCGAATCTACGCTATACACAAAGCCAGGCCACGTAGACCGTGCTTTGATCGTCATCCACAAGACTTTGCTTTGCAACAGAAGCCTTGATCACAACATCTTGGCATGCCACATAGGCAATCCACTCCATACGACTGATTTCTATCGATATATAACCTCTGAGCTCGTACGTCTCAGAGAAGGGCGTTAAGCAAAAGAATAAATTCTCCCCCGCCAAACAGATATATATTTAACAGAGATCAATCAGTATAGAACAAAATCCAATGTCAGACACACAGTCCATTTACAAGTCCGTTCTGGGTCTGAACGAAACCGGAGGCGTCAAATTCCTCGTATATCCGTACAATCAACACATACGTTCGGACGGCTACTACTTCCGTTCCTTCACGGTAGCTACTCCGGTCAGGAACCTCAGCAGCGCCCATCCAACCGATACGAAGATCGTCGGTCTTGAATCGTCTTTGTATTTTCCAATTCGAATCGCTCAATAAATTATTTGAAATGAGGGTTAGCTCGGCCTTTTCAAATAAATCACGTAATTAGAATTTAAATCAATTCTTTCCATGGTTATATTATTCGACATCCATTTTTCAGTTCTTTAGTGTTATTTTCGTGTCAAACACATACAACCATCAAATATCAAATAATTCAAGCCCAATTGGTTTATTTGCAATCTATGTTGCTTATAATATTTTATAACGATTTTTCGCCATTTATATTTATTTAAAAATGGCCATATTTAATTAAACGACGTTTCAGGTCGTGTCGTGGCACTATTTTTTCCCCTAATTTGTTTTACACATATCGGAAAATCTAACCGTTGGATCTCTACAAAGTCTATATCAGTGGGAAGATATTCCCAAAGCGAACCCAACGGTTCCAGTTTCGTGAAAATCCGACGGTCGGATCTTCCACAATAGTCGTTTGAAGTTACGGTTTCAAAATTCGAACTGCAGCGTCGTTATTCGATTTAATTTAATTATATTTATATTTATATATAAATATAAACGATTATGGCGTTGTTTTTCTTCAGATTTGAATTTAACATTCCGTACAATCCAACCGTTGGATTTTTACAAGGTTGGTGCCGTTGGGAAGATATTTCCAAGGCGAACCCAACGGTTGCGGTTTCGGGAAAATCCGATGGTCAGATTTCTCGTACTAATCGTTTCAAATTACGATTCCGAAACACGAACTACACGACTTCGATTCCTTTTAATTATATTTATATTTATATATATAAATATAGTTCATTCTATAATTTCAAATATAATTTATTCATTAATTTCAACTTCGTTTTCACTTCAAATATTTCACTAACACCTTAATATTTCGAAAAATTTCGCCATAACCTCCTTTGTACGGGGAGGGGTTTGGAAATTTATTGGGCCGTGTTAGGTACCCAATAAATCCTAAAAAGCATCCACATAAGTATAGTGATATATTCTGGTGTTTACGGGGGAGCGTGTATAGATAATAACTCCAGAGAATAAATTCTCGTCACCCCGTTCCGTGTGGAAATAAATAGTCCATGTGCCGTATCTAATAACTAGAGAGACGTGATTATTGTCAACTCCAGACCCGTGTGGGGTTTTTATTAATCTGGCAATTTATCGTTATATTTTATATAGTCCATATCAGTCATCAGTTCAACCTGTAGTATATAATCATCGCCATACAAGCCTCTCGCTCGTATGGTAAATCTTCCACCTCGTCACACAAGCTCCAATTGCTTATGTGGAATATGATGAAGTATGCCTATCGTCAAGAAGTATGCCATGTGGTTTAGTTCAAAATTAATTGTTACTATCCTATGGCGATATTTATTATTTCACACAGAATAACCAGCACTCCGCATCCAATGGCATTCACAGGAGTTGATATAAAAATAAAATTGCGTAGCCAACTCATCAAGGCTTACCTATTTGTCGGGCACGCAAATAATTTCTTTACTCTACAGCTAATCCATTTTTCCTGTTCAACACATGTATATATATGCAGAAAAAAGCTAATAATAATATTTCTAGCAAACTATTATTTATTTCAACACGTGCGTATTTTTATCAAAGCGTATACATGATAAAAGAAATATTTTTATCATCAAAAATATTTATTCAACACGTGAATGTTTTTAACACTTCATATTCACAATAAAAATGTAGTTTTTATTGTCTATTCATTTTATTTTAAAATACGATAACATTCAACACATGAATTTCAACTCGACGAACGAATTTCAATTCAACACATGAATATTCTCTATAGTTTGTATATATATAAAAATGTGATTTTTATCGCTAAAGCTAATTGTTTAAATTCAAATCGTATTCAACACATGAATTTCGATTCAACGAATGAATTTCAACTCAACACATGAATATTCTTTCAACATATGTAATTTATTTCAACGAATGAAAATTATTCTAACACATGAATATTTCAGAAAATTTCGGCAGCATAACGGCAGGGTAGTTAAAACCGGGACCGTCCCTAGTACGGCTCCTCGCTCTACCTTAAAACCTCGCGGTTTTTGACAATGGGGATCATGCATCTAGTTCGCACGCAGGCGGCATGTTTTATTTTCAATTCTACAATCCTATTCTAATTTGTTTCAACCACAAGAGGGTATTTTTCAACCACAAAGGTATTTTTCAACCACATTATCAACCACAAACAACTATTTCCAACCATTCGTCATACCATATAATATCACGTCAATCACAAGCAATAAATATCGTCCATGGTCTGTGGACGAGGGGAGTATATATATATTATTTCTATGATTCACTTGCATTTCATCACAATTCAAAGCATATATGTTTCATTCAACGCTTGTATAACTTATACATCGCTAATATAACTTATACAACACATGTACATGAGGTATACAATGCGTATATAATTTACACTTCGCTTATATAATTTATACAACGCGATTCCATTCACACAATTTAGTTTAGATTCCTCACATTGGTTTTTGCAGTGCTAAAAATCGTAGGAAGATCAGAAAAATCCGCGGCTTCTGCTAGATGGTAGAGAGCCTCCTTGCGGTCATGGTGTCTCCTGTTTCATCAAATTTCGTTAACGAACGAAAAAGATATTACTTTTCAAAGTTTTGCAACACTTAAAAGTGTTATTTTCATTTCAGAATAATAAAGGTCGAACCTTTATATTTTGTTCAGAACTAGGTCTGGGATTTTCGCAAAATCCGTGAAGTATTGGGATGATCGGCGGTGCTGACGTGGAAGGGGACGGCAAGGGCTTCACGACGCTGGTGGTTTGAGGGGGTGCGGTGGCAGATCGGAGCGGCGGCGGCGCTGGGAAGTCGATGACTTCCTGGCTTCGATTCAGGCGGAGGAGGTGATGGTGGAGGTCGTATCGGGGTCGGATGTGAAGAGGGGGCGAAGGCGAGTCGAGTGGTGGTGGCATCGGCTGTAGGTGGCGGTGGCGGCCGGAAAAAGGGAGGGAAGGTCGGAGCAACGTGAATCGTCCAGAGCAGGGTGGCGGCTAGGGTTTCCGTGATTTTTATATATATATTTTTTGAAAGAAAAAATCCTATTGGCCGAGGATTTATAGGAAATTTAAAATAGTGTTTTTACAAACGAACTCGAAATCAAACCCAACGACTGTCGCCCCTAGCTAAATACCCCCATTCCGGACACAATGGGATATGTTTCGTTAGCTATTTCGACTGTTACAGTCAGTTATTTTTCAAATTAAAATATAAAACATTCAATATTTAATTTGAATGTACATTTCAATTTGCCAGGGCCACAAACTGAATCGAAAAATTCCAGAAAAATAAATTTAACTTTGTTTTGATGATACGGTCCCAACAAAACCAGTTTCGTCGAATTCTGAGCTCGTATGCAAAATGTCCATTTTCAGGTCGATCCATTTTAGCAAAAATTGACCAATCACATTTTCTTTTGCCCCGCTCACATACTAGCTTCAAAAATTATGAAATTTGAAACCTAGCAATAATTTGACATCCCGGACCCAACAAAAGTGGTTTCGTCGAATTCCGAGGTCGTATGCAAAATATCAATTTTCAAGGGCTATATATGCTATATAGCGACCTTTCTGAAAATTCATTTGGCCATAACTTTTGATTCCCGTTATGAAACTTCGATTTTTCAGATTCGTTAGAAAGGTATTCATAAACAGATTTAAATATTTTCAGTTTCGCTAAAATCCGTTATATTTTCCACCCGGTACAGTCAGACAAAGTTTGTATTCAAAATTTCAAACTGCAATACTAGCCCCAATTCTTTATTTTATTGAAATATGCTATTTCAATTATTCAAATTCTTTGGTAATAACCAATTTTAAAAATTTTAAATTGGTTCACATTTTCCGGGTTATTACACCTCCTCTTGGGTGTACGGCCCAATCAAGATCATTAGTAATTATGCAAATGACCTGAAGACCTCCGGTCTTCAACCACCGTCTTCATCTTCGAAACCACGTCGAATTAGTTATTCAGAATGGGTTAAACCCAGTCTTTCTGAATAACTCGCGTATATAATAAACAAGTGTTACACAAACACAACATACGCCTCATTCCAATTCAGAATATCCTTTTATTCAAATATTCTTACACTTTGGGAAAGGTTCCCATTAATTTTATCAAAGATAAATTCTTTAAATTTATTCTTTAATCTTTTTTTAAATATCAATTCAAACTAGTCGGGATTAGCAGACCACACCGAAGTAATCATTTATTTTATTTCCAAATCCCCTCCTATTCATCCCATGAAGTAAAACTGGTCATACTTCATATCTACCACCACAGGGCTATCGGTAAATTCAATTACCATTTCACGTTCAAATCTAATTAAAGATTTAACTATCGCCTGGAGTAAAACTGGTGATACTCCATTCTCGATCCTTTCAATCTAATTAAAGATTCATTAAACTCCACTTAGTTTTAATCTTTAACTAGGTTAAAGAATCAGTGTCATTTAAAACACTGTTCACGACAAACCCAAATCACATTTGATATTAAATACAAGGCTCTGAATAGAAAATATATCAGCTTATATTCAATATCAAATTCTACAACCAACAAATATCGTATTGGAAATAACGATATAAATATATCTTTCAAATTTCCATAACGATATCTGTATAATCACGAAATCCAACATCGAAATATTCCAAAGACAATTTCGATTCAAATCCATTCCAATTCAATTATTAGAAATTCTGGTTACTTTTAAAACCCTTTTCAAATTCAATTTATTTATTTAAAAATAAATAGAAGTATCATTCTAGTTCAAAACTAGTTCATTTTGATAAAAATCTATTTTTATCTTTTTAAATATGGATTTTTTTATTCCCAATTCTTCCCAAATCATTTCTTATGATTTTACACAAATTAGTACTGTTTTTAATAATTTTATCAAGGCCCGTACAGTCGATTTCCATCAACGGCCATCGAACTGCACTTACAACGACCTTTTCCAAATTTGATTTGGACATAATTCCAAATCCAACCGTTATATTTCTAATTTTTAATATTTGTTAGAAAGCTCTTTTCGATACGAACCTAACGGTTCATGGTTTTAGGAGAATCCGACGGTCGGATCTCCCGTAATATCCATTCAAAGTCAATGGTCGAAATTCGCGAACTGCCGCGGCGCGGCGCATTCTATTCAGGCCATTATATTATATATATATAATATATATATAATATATACTTCGTCGATTTCCCTTTAAAACGTATTTCTATAATTCATTTTAAATTCATTTTCAAAACGATTTCAGCTTCATTTGTAATTCAATTCAAAATTGATTTTTTCCTTATAAATTCGTTTTAAATTCATTTCACATTGATTTCAATTCAAATTGATTTCTAATTCAATTTCAGTTCGTTTTCAATTCAATTCAATTTCAATACGAATTCATTTCTATTCAATTTCAATTCGAATTCAATTCTATTCAATTTCAATTTGAGTTCTATTCAATTTCAATTTGAATTCATTTCTATTCAATTTCAATTTGAATTCATTTCTATTCAATTTCAATTTGAATTCCAATTCTTTTCAAAATATCAGATTTTGAAATCACTTTCGATATTCATTATAAAATGAATAAAATCAATATAAATATCGTTCACGTCAAAATGGCGTCAATCTAATCAACATGGCTTCATATATTTCTATTTTCAAATATTATATTTCAAATATTTCTATTCAAATATTTTATTCAAATAGTTCTCTTCAAATATTCTATTTCAAAACTGGAATGAGGCCCAATCAATTACCATAGATTTTATTTCTATGGATTTCCATACAACGCATGTATATATCAACAATGACTAATAATCAACCATCATCCAAAGTGCATTCTACACTGTATATGCATCAAATATAAATATTCAACGCTTATAACAGTCTGTCAATCAATCGATCGACATACAACTAACTATTGGGATTAGTGTATGTCATATATCACCCCAATACCCGTGTGGGGATTTCAAACAATCAAACACAGATTTTATTTGTGCAGTTGGGCGATGTGTAAAATTTATCGTCCCAATCAATATCAGCCAAATCAGTGTATATAAACAAATCGTCGATTTGTTTATAAATATTCATTTCATATACACGTTAAAATTTATATTTTTAACTATAAAATATTTTCCACTATAAAATATTTTATTTCATTTCACATCACATCACACAGTCAACCACACATCAAAATCAAACAAACAAGCATACAAGCCGTCCATAGTCTGTGGACGACGGGTGTCGGGTGCTACTAAACACCGTCTACATCCTAGTATATATTTTAACTAGAAAATTAAATTAAAAGTGAGAAGTTCTCACCGACTAGCTAAACCAAACGCCATGACTCTTCATATGCAGAAACCTTCGTCGTGCTCGCCCTTTGTCAATTTCATTGTCCGTAGCCACGACATATATAAAAATCACATTTTTATTCTTTCTATAATATAAAAATCATATTTTTATTCTTCTATAATATAAAAATCATATTTTTATTCTTTCTATATATTTAAATAAAACCAATTTCTTTATATTTTATATATAAATAAAGATCCTTCTTTATATGAAAATATTATAACTTTATATAAATTAAAATCCTTAGCTTTATATAAATTAAAAATCTTATCTTCCTATATCGATATGCAAAATAAAAATCAAAACTTTTTATTGTTGCAAATCAAATCTTTTTTGATGTTGAAAATCAAAGTTTCACTCGCTACATATATATTAAAAATGAAATTAAATAAATGAAGATAAATAAATAAAAACAACTCACGATTTTCAGTAGGGGGAGGACTGCGTGGCATTCGTCGGGGACAAGAGGTGGTGGCGGTATGGCCAGGCGACCTGCAGCGGTCCTTGGGTGATCGGTATGAGGGTTTTCTTCGGGTTTTGGGCGAGCTAAGGCGGAGGGAAGGGGCGCTGGTTGCGCTGGAGGGTCGGGGTAGTTAGGGGGAGGTGGTTGGGTTCAGGGTCACGGCGGCCGGAGAAATTGGGCGCGGGGTTCGATTCAAAGAAGGGGAGAGAGAAGTGGTGGAGGAAGGAGGAGGAGAGGGAGGATGCGGCGCTGGTTGGGTTGGCGGGGCGACGGATGGCGATCGCCTGAGGCGATGGTGCGTGGATCGACGGGGGGGGGGGGGGGGGGGGAGGGGGGGCTGAGCGTTCTCCTTTTTTTGTTTTTATTTACTTCGATCTGGTTCGACTGTGGGAGAAAAAGGGTAGGGGCTTATATAAATAAATAAATTATTTTATTATTTTAAACTGTCTAAAAGCAACTTTTTATTTCGACCTCTAAACGAGGCCCACCGCCTGTCGTCCATAGCTAATGACCCCCATTACGAACACAATGGGATATGTATCATAAGCTGATTCGATCGTTTCGATCAGTTTTCGTCAAAACCAACATATAACTCTATATATTGAATTTGAACGCACATTTTACTTTACCGGGGCTACATACTAACTTGAAAAATTCCAGAAAAATATTTTCTAGCTTCGTATTGACGATACGGTCCTAACAAAACTAGTTTTGTCGAATTCTGAGACCGTTTGAAAAATTGCCATTTTCCAGTCGATTAAAATCAACTGAAACTGGTCAAATGCGTTTTCCTTCGCCACGCTATGAAATTTGGAATCTAGCAATAATTCGACATCGCGGACACAACAAAAGTGGTTTCGTCGAAATCCGAGGTCGTTTGCAAAATTCCCATTTCTAAGGGCCTGAATTCCATAGCGACTATTCTGAATTTTCAACTGGACATATCTTTTGATTCCCGCTATGAAATTTCGATTTTTCGGATTCGTTAGAAAGATATTATCAATTAGATTCGAATATTTTTGGTTTCACTAAAATTCGGTTTATATTGCACCCGGTACATTCGTTTGAAGTTTGAAATCGAATTATCGAACTACCGCGCCATTTTCAATTCCTTTTATAATTAAAATAAAATATTTATATTCTAATGACAACGTATATACATATACGTTCTACTTCCATTCAAAGTAAATTTCTCGCCGTTATTATTTAAAATAAACTCATTTTAAATAATCAAAATTCGCTAAAATTGCCAAAATAAAAATTTTAAACTGGCCCAGATTTCCGGGTTATTACAATCTCCCCCACTTAAAACTTTCGTCCCCGAAAGGAACGAAGCCGAAAGTTGTTTCACAAACCAACTCAACTTTAATTATTTTCGTTACGGCTTAAGTTCTTCAACTTTTCAGTTTCTAAGAACTTTTCAAATTTTTCAAAAATTTGGCTAACACCCTAAATTTTCGAAAAATTTCGCCATAACCTCCCCTATACCGAGAGCACCGGGAAAATCCCGAAATTTCCATACAGGCCTTCTGATCTCAAAAAGAAAAAGAAAAAGCCAAGCGGCTAGCCAATCGGCTCATAAAATCATCATCACCCAAACAAAACAGTAAATTATGATAAACATGTAACTATTTGTCGGGCAAACAAATTTTATTCTCTGCTCTAGCCTCCTTACTATGACCTGTTGAATGTAAATTACTTGTATATGTATGCCAATGCGACAAATTTTCAATACAATTCACTATTTGGTACAATTTGACTAAATGGTTCAAATTTTAATTAATCAAACAATAATCAAACAACACAACCATCAATCAATTAGTTAATTAGCTTTTCAAATTCATAACTTTGATATATAGTCAAAAATCCGATCTTTGATGCCAAATCACAACAATAGACCCTATCTAATTATGGTTCTCATACCAGTCAATTGGAAATATATAGAAATCCCACCTTCGAAACACGAAAATAAATTCTGATGATGCTCGAGCGATCATCAGGATCATCTTCGAGTGACTAGAGTGTGATTCTATATCTACCCACTATATTAAAACTTCGAATACACGCGGATCAGACATATACGCAAAATCTATATATACTGGATTGTCCACATCAATATAAATAATCAAATACGAATAATTGATTTAAAATTTTCAAAACATAACTTGTTTTCAGTTTTATTTCAAAAACACTACTCTTCACACCCGTTCTAGGATACTACTGATCCCATCTCTAACGAGTCATTCCCGTTGGATATTTCTAATCCAGTTTCTGATGAATTCTTTCGTATGGTTCTAAGGTGCCTTGTTCTCTGAGCTTTGTAAACCAAAGCTATGATACCAGCTGAAACGACCCGAACTTCCCCGGTGAGGAAAGCCCGGATTGAGTCGAGGACAAGCCACAATAGAACGCAGACATACGAACATTTCATTGTCTATTACAACAATTCATCAGAATACAAGAATATACAGAGTATAAATGAATATTACATTCGATAAATATCAGAGATTACAAAACATTACATAGCAGCGGAAAATAATACAATACACAACTAGAAGTAATACACGGATACAGAGCTTTCCGAGTATCGTTCTAGCTGTAAATCAGGATCCTATGAATATAAATCTGCAAAAACCAAAACTACTAGCTACCCGTGTCAAAATAAGGGCACCCAGAGTTTAGGTTAAAACAATAAACTCCAAGTCAGTCATGGGACTGGTGTGAGAACTAAAACAGTTATTAATCTTTATTTTTAAAGTTCGGTATATCAAGGGACCACACCGTATAACACGGAACGGGGTTCCTCCCAAGAAAACCAGTGCATAAAACAATAGCGCAATGCTAAATAAAGAACAATGAAGCTATTATAAGACCCAGGTCCCATCACACAATGCAACACAAGCCGGAGGATAGGGTTTTACCTTATAATAGCCAAAGAATGCTTGATACGCTAAATTTCATCTTTTATTATTACTATAAGTGTATAGTGTATAAAACAATTTCAAATCATAAGTATCAATCATAGACGGCATAAGTGCCCCATCCCACTATGTCGCCATACAAGGCTCTACAATCAAAACAGGAAAATCACGTATTTGGAAATTGGATTTCCTTCTATGAACCGAGGAAAGGGATCGTCCTCTACCGAATTCGAGACAATCTAGCCTATGTCTTAGGCAAGTACTCAGTCAAGCCTTGGATCGTCAGGGCCGGTCCACCGATGTGGATTAAAATGCCTGAACACTACGTCTCCCTGCCCTACGGGGCGTAAATGAGTCCAATGACTCCATTGGTCCCGGATCGACCGATATATCCGAGGCGCCTCGCAACAGCAACAACCACATAAGTCAAACTCGTCAGGGCGTGTAAAACCACTGACGCCACTCCTAGCTAGAAGGAAACGCATGCCCTCCCTGATGTCCTCTCCTGTTTCTGGTTCACAACCGGGGTGTGAGGCTCACGAATCAACGTTACACAAAGCTATGCCACACAGGTCGTGCTTTGATCATCACCTACAAGACTCTGCTTTTCAACAGAAGCCTTGATCATATTCCTACTTAGGCATGCCACACAGGCAATTCACTCTATGCGTTTGATATCCATCAGTATATAACCCATGAGCTCGTACGTCTCAGAGAAGGGCGTTAAGCAAGAGAATAAATTCTCCGTCGCCAAACAGATATATATTTATCAGAAATCAATCACACAGACTGAAATCCAATGTCAGACACACAGTCCATTTACAAGTTCGTTCTGGGTCTGAACGAAACCGGAGGCACCTAATACCCCGCATATCCATCGATCTCCAAGTACGTCCGGACGATCACTAACGATTCCCTCCTCTTGGGTGTACGACCCAATCAAGATCATCAGTAATTATCCAAATGACGTGAACACCTCCGGTCTTCAACCACCGTCTTCATCTTCGACACCACGTCGAATTAGTTATTCAGAACGGGTTAAACCCGGTCTTTCTGAATAACTCGCGTATATAATAAACAAGTGTTACACAAACACAACATACGCCTCATTCCAATTCAGAATATTCTTTTATTCAAATATTCTTACACTTTGGGAAAGGTTCCCATTAATTTTATCAAAATACATTCTTTAAAATTATTCTTTAATCTTCTTTTGAATATCATTTCAAACTAGTCGGGATTAGCGGACCACACCGAAGTAATCATTTATTTTATTTCCAAATCCCCACCTATTCATCCCATGAAGTAAAACTGGTCATACTTCATATCTACCACCATAGTGCTATCGGTAAATTCAATTACCATTTCACGTTCAAATCTAATTAAAGATTTAACTATTGCCTGGAGTAAAACTGGTGATACTCCATTCTCGATCCTTTCAATATAATTAAAGATTCATTGAAACTCCACTTAGTTTTAATCTTTAACTGGGTTAAAGAATCAGTGTCATTTAAAACACTGTTCACGACAAACCCAAATCACATTTGATATTAAATACAAGGCTCTAAATAGAAAATATATCGGCTTATATTCAATATCAAATTCTACAACCAACAAATATCGTATTGGAAATAACGATATAAATATATCTTTCAAATTTCCATAACGATATCTGTATAATCACAAAATCCAACATCGAAATATTCCAAAGACAATTTCGATTCAAATCCATTCCAATTCAATTATTGGAAATTCTGGTTACTTTTAAAACCCTTTTCAAATTCAATTTATTTATTTAAAAATAAATAGAAGTATCATTTTAGTTCAAAACTTGTTCATTTTTATAAAAATCTATTTTTATCTTTTTAAATATGGAGTTTTTCATCCCAATTCTTCCCAAATCATTTCTTATGATTTTACACAAATTATTACTAATTTTAATAATTTTATCAAGGCCCGTACAGTCGATTTCCATCAACGGCCATCGAACTGCACTTACAACGACCTTTTCCAAATTTGATTTGGACATAATTCCAAATCCAACTGTTAGATTTTTAATTTCTAATATTCCTTAGAAAGCTCTTTTCGATACGAACCCAACGGTTCCAGTTTTAGGAGAATCCGACGGTCGGATCTCCTGTAATATCCGTTCAAAGTCAATGGTCGAAATTCGCGAACTACCGCGGCGCGGCGCGTTCTATTCAGGCCATTATATTATATATATAATATATATAATATACTTTGTCGATTCCCTTTAAAACATATTTCTATAATTCGTTTTAAATTCGTTTTCAAAACGATTTCAACTTCATTTCTAATTCAAATCAAAATTGAATTTTTCCTTATAAATTCTTTTTAAATTCATTTCACATTGATTTCAATTCAAATTGATTTCTAATTCAATTTCAGTTCGTTTTCAATTCAATTCAATTTCAATACGAATTCATTTCTATTCAATTTCAATTCTATTCAATTTCAATTCGAATTCAATTCTATTCAATTTGAATTTGAATTCAATTCTAATCAATTTCAATTTGAATTCATTTCTATTTGAATTCATTTCTATTCAATTTCAATTTGAATTCATTTCTATTCAATTTCAATTTGAATTCATTTCTATTCAATTTCAATTTGAATTCCAATTCTTTTCAAAATATTAGGTTTTGAAATCACTTTCGATATTCATTATAAAATGAATAAAATCGATATTAATATCGTTGACGTCAAAATGGCGTCAATCTAATCAACATGGCTTCATATATTTCTATTTTCAAATATTATATTTCAAATATTTCTATTCAAATATTTTATTCAAATAGTTCTCTTCAAATATTCTATTTCAAAACTGGAATGAGGCCCAATCAATTACCATAGATTTTATTTCTATGGATTTCCATACAACGCATGTATATATCAACAATGACTAATAATCAACCATCATCCAAAGTGCATTCTATACTGTATATGCATCAAATATAAATATTCAACGCTTATAACAGTCTGTCAATCAATCGATCGACATACAACTAACTATTGGGATTAGTGTATGTCATATATCACCCCAATACCCGTGTGGGGTTTTCAAACAATCAAACACAGATTTTATTTGTGCAGTTGGGCGATGTGTAAAATTTATCGTCCCAATCAATATCAGCCAAATCAGTGTATATAAACAAATCATCGATTTGTTTATAAATATTCATTTCATATACACGTTAAAAATTATATTTTTAACTATAAAATATTTTCCACTATAAAATATTTTATTTCATTTCACATCACATCACACAGTCAACCACACATCAAAATCAAACAAACAAGCATACAAGCCGTCCATGGTCTGTGGACGACGGGTGTCGGGTGCTACTAAACACCGTCTACATCCTAGTATATATTTTAACCAGAAAATTAAATTAAAAGTGAGAAGTTCTCACGGACTAGCTAAACCAAACGCCACGACTCTTCATATGCAGAAACCTTCGTCGTGCTCGCCCTTTGTCAATTTCATTGTCCGTAGCCACTACATATATAAAAATCACATTTTTATTCTTTCTATAATATAAAAATCATATTTTTATTCTTCTATAATATAAAAATCATATTTTTATTCTTTCTATATATATAAATAAAACCAATTTCTTTATATTTTATATATAAATAAAGATCCTTCTTTATATGAAAATATTATAACTTTATATAAATTAAAATCCTTAGCTTTATATAAATTAAAAATCTTATCTTCCTATATCGATATGCATAATAAAAATCAAAACTTTTTATTGTTGCAAATCAAATCTTTTTTGATTTTGAAAATCAAAGTTTCATTCGCTACATATATATTAAAACTGAAATTAAATAAACGAAGATAAATAAATAAAAACAACTCACGGTTTTCAGTAGGGGGACGACTGCGTGGCATTCGTCGAGGACAAGAGGTGGTGGCGGCATAGCCAAGCGACCTGCAGCGATCCTTGGGTGGTCAGGATGAGGGTTTTCTTCGGGTTTTGGGGTTTTTGGTCGAGTTAAAGGGGAGGGAAGGGGCGCTGGTGGCGCTGGAGTGTCTGGGTAGTTAGGGGGAGGCGGTTGGGTTTAGGGTCACGGCGGCGGGAGATATTGGGCGCGGGGTTCGATTCAAAGAAGGGGAGAGAAGCGGTGGAGGAAGGAGGAGGAGAGGGAGGATGCGACGATGGTTGGGGGTGGCGGGGCGACAGATGGCGATCGCCTGAGGCGATGGTGCGTGGATCGACGGGCGGGGCTGAGCGTTCTCCTTTTTTTTATTTACTTCGATCTGGTTCGACTGTAGGAGAAAAAGGGTAGGGGCTTATATAAATAAATTAATTATTTTAAACTCTCTAAAAGCAACTTTTTATTTTGACCTCTAAACGAGGTCCACCGCCTGTCGTCCATAGCTAATTACCCCAATTCCGAACACAATTGGATATGTATCGTAAGATGATTCGATCGTTTCGATCAGTTTTCGTCAAAACCAAAATATAACTCTATATATTGAATTTGAACGCACATTTTACTTTACCGGGGCCACATACTAACTCGAAAAATTCCAAAAAAATATTTTCTTGCTTCGTATTGACGATACGGTCCTAACAAAACTAGTTTCGTCGAATTCTGAGACCGTTTGAAAAATGGCCATTTTCCAGTCGATTAAAATCAACTGAAACTGGTCAAACGCATTAAAAATATTTTCCTTCGCCACGCTCACATATTGATTCGAAAAATTATGAAATTTGGAATCTAGCAATAATTCGACATTGCGGACCCAACAAAAGTGGTTTCGTCGAAATCCGAGGTCGTTTGCAAAATTCCCATTTTTAAGGGCCTGGATTCCATAGCGACTATTCTGAATTTTCAACTGGACATATCTTTTGATTCCCGCTATGAAATTTCGATTTTTTGGATTCGTTGGAAAGATATTATCAATTAGATTCGAATATTTTTGGTTTCACTAAAATCCGGTTTATATTGCACCCGGTACATTCGTTTGAAGTTTGAAATCGAATTATCGAACTACCGCGCCATTTTCAATTCCTTTTATGATTAAAATAAAATATTTATATTCTAACGACGATGTATATAAATATACGTTCTACTTCCATTCAAAATAAATTTCCCGCTGTTATTATTTAAAATAAACTCATTTCAAATAATCAAAATTCGCTAAAATTGCCAAAATTAAAATTTTAAATTGGCCCAGATTTCTGGGTTATTACACAGAGCGTTGTATTTAATATCAAATGGGATTTGGGTTTGTCGTGAATTGTGTCTTCATTAACTCTGTTCTTAAACCCAGCTGAGAAAAAGATTAAATCTTTTTATTTAGATCTAATGGAGTATGCCAATTAAATGGTATTTAATTGGAATTGAATTTGAATTTGAATTGATTTTTGGTTTATTGTGAACGGTGTTTTAAATAACACTTGTTCTTTAATCCGATAATTAATGGTATGTGAATTGGGTTTATCGTGAACTGTGTTTTAACAACATTCGTTCTCTTACCCGATTTACAGTGAAATGTGATATGGAATTTATAAATCTTTTGTCAAGATTCAAAGGAGATTTTCCAAAGTAAAGTTTTCCAATTTAATCAAATAAATTGGAATGGAATGGAATTCGATTTGGTAATGATCGAAGTGAATTTCTGTGGATGAAGACAACTAATATATCTGGAATTTAAAAGGCTTTGTCGTTATTCCATTTATATTATTAGTCGGATATGGAAGTTTATATCGATAATATATATCGATTTGTTTTCCATGAAGATTCCATAATTAATGGAATGTGATTTTGGGTTTATCGTGAGCTGTGTTTTAGATGACATTAGTTCTTTAACCCGGTTAAAGACATGATTTATTTCCTGGATTTGAATAATCATTAAGTAATGATTTTCGCAAATTAGGACTGAATTAGAGTTTTAATGAATCTTTAAATAGATTGAAAGGTGAATTTAATAACTAAAATTATCAAATTGAAGAAATGATCGAGGATGGAGTATCACCAATTTTGCTCCATGCGATAGTTAAATTTTAATTAGATTTGAACGTGAAATGGTAATTAATTTTACCGGTAACACCGTGGTGTTAGATATGGAGTATTACCAGTTTTTCTCCATGGGATGAATAGGTTGGGATTTGGAAATAAAATAAAGGATTACTTCAGTAAGTTGCGTTAATCCCGATTAGTTTGGAAAACCTTGATATGGTTTGAAATGATATCCAAAGGAAGATTAAAGAATAAATTTTGAAAAATTTATCTTTGATAAAATTAATGGGAACCATTCCCTAAGAATGTGAATATTTGAATAAAAGAATATTCTGAATTTGAATGAGGCGTATGTTGTGTTTGTGTAACACTTGTTTATTATATACGCGAGTTATTCGGGAGGACCGGGTTTATCCCATTCTGGATAACTGATTCGACGATATGTCGAGGATGAAGACGGTGGTCGAAGACCAGAGGTCTTCATGTTGTTTGGATAATTACTGATGATCTGGATTGGGCTGTACACCCAAGAGGAGGGAATCAGTTGGTGATCGTCCAGACGTACTTGGAGATCGATGGATATGCGAGGAATAAGGTTCCTCCGGTTTCGTTCAGACCCATAACGGACTTGTAAATGGATGTGTGTCCGACATTGGATTTTATTCTGTGTTGATTGATTTCTATTAAATATATATCTGTTTGATGACGGAGAATTTATTCTCTTGCTTAACGCCCTTCTCTGAGACGTACGAGCTCAGAGGTTATATACCGATAGATATCAGCCGCATGGCATTAATTGCCTGTGTGGCATGCTGAGATGCAAATGATCAAGGCTTCTGTTGAAAAACAGAGTCTTGTGGTTGATGATCAAAGCACGACCTTTGTGCCGTAGCTTTCTGTAGCCTTAATTCGCGAGCCTCACACCCCGGTGTGAACCAGAAACGGGGGAGGACATCAGGGAGAGCATGCGTTTCTTTCTAGCTAGGAGTGGTGTCAGTGTTTTAGACGCTCTGGCATTTTACTTATGTGGATGATGGATAGCGAGGCGCCTCAGTTGTATCGGTCGATCCGGGACCGATGGAGTCATTTGGCTCATTTACGCCCCATAGGGCGGGGAAACGCAGTGTTCAGGCATTTTAATCCACACCGAGTGGACCGACCCTGACAATCCAAGGCTTGCCTGCGCGCTTGCCTGAGACATGGTAGGCTAGATTGTCTCGAAGCGGTGAGGATGATCCCTTGCCTCGGTTCACAGATGGAAATCCATCTTCCAATACGTGACTTTGCAATTTTGATTGTAGAACCTATATATGGCGACACAGTGGTATGGGGCACTTATGTCGTCTATGATTGATACTTATGATTGAAATTGTTTTGACACTATACGCTTATAATAATAATAAAAGATGAAATTTAGCGTATCAAGCATTCTTTGGCTATTATAAGGTAAAACCCTATCCTCCGTCTTGTGTTGCATTATGTGATGGGACCTGGGTCTTATAATAGCTTCATTGTTCTTTATTTAGCATTGCGCTGTTGTTTTATGCACTGGTATTCTTTGGAGGAAACATGTTCCGTGTTATACGGCGTGGTCCCTTGATTTACCAAACTTTAAAATAAAGATTTATAATGTTTTAGTTCTCACACCAGTCACATGACTGACCTGGAGTTTATTATTTTAACCTAAACTCTGGGTGCCTCTATTTTCCATACGGGCAGCTAGTAGTTTTGGTTTTGCAGATTTATTTTCACAGGAACCTGGTTTACAGCTGGAATGATATCCAGAAAGCTCTGTATCCGTATATCTCTTTCGGTTGTGTATTGTATTATTTTTCCGCTGTAGTATTGTATTTAAATCTCTGATATTTCTCCGATGTTTAATATTTATTCATATTCTATATATTCTTGTATTCTGATGGAATTGTTGTAATTAACAATGAAATGTTCTTCTGTTTGCGTTCCGATGTGTGTTATTCTCAAAGCAATCCGGGCTTTCCATCACGGGGAAGTTTTGGGTTCTTACAGTGGTATCAGAGCTTTGGTTTACAGAGCTCGGAGAACAAGACACATTAGAACCGAACGAAAGAATTCATCAGAGATTAGATTAGTAATATCCAATAAGAATGACTCGTTAGAGATGGGATCAGTAGTATCCTAGAACGAGTGTGAAGAGTATATTTTTAAAATGAAAACGAATTTTGTTTTGAAAAATTATATTCAACTATTCGTATTTGAATATTTATTTGTGTTGATTTGGACAATCAAGTATATAAAGATTTTGCGTATACGTCTGATCCGCGTGTATTTGAAGTTTTAATATACTTGGTAGATATGGGATCACACTCTAGTCGCCGGAGGTGATTCTGATGATTACTCGAGTATCATCAGAATTTATATTCGAGTGCCGAAAGTGGGATTTCTATATGATTCCAATTGACTGGTGTGAGAACCAAAACTAGATAGGGCTTATTGTTGTGATTTGGCATCAAAAATCCGATTTTTGGACTATGTATCAAAGTTATGAATTTGAAATGCTAATCAACTAATTGATTGCTGATTGTGTTGTTTGATTATTGGTTGATTAATTATAATTTGAACCATTTAGCCAAATTGAACCAAATATTGAACTATATTGAAAATTATCTGAAATCGCATACATGTACATGTATATACATTGAACATGTCATCGCAAGGAGGCTACAGAAGAGGAATAAAATGGTTTGCCCGACAAATAGGTACATGTTTATTGTATTTCTTGGGGTTTTTGATGATTTTATGAGCCGATTGGCTAGCCGCTTGGCTGTTCCATTTTCTTTTTGGATTGGAGACGCCTGTAGGGCAATTTCGGGATTTTCCCGGTGCTCCCGTGCAGGGGAGGTTGTGGCAAATTTTTTCGAAAATTTAGGGTGTTAGCCAAATTTTTGAAAAATTTGAATAGTTTAAGAACTTAAGCCATAATGAAAATAATGAAAGTTGAGTTGATTTATTAAACAACTTTCAGCTTCGTTCCTTTTCGAGGACGAAGAGTCTTAAGTGGGGAGATTTTACTAACCCAGAAATCTGAGCCAATTTAAATTTTTTATTTTGGCAATTTTATGGAATTTTGAATATTTAAAATGATTATTTTAAATAATAACAAAAAAAATTATTTTGAATAGAATTAGAATGTATATATTTATATAGATCGTCGTTAGAAAATAAATATTTATTTCTAATTATAAAAGGAATTGAAAATGGTGAGATAGTTTGAAAATTCGATTTCAAATTTCAAATGAATGTACAGGATTCAAAATAAACCGGATTTTAGCGAAACAAAAAATATTTGAATCTATTTGAGAATATGCTTCCAAAGAATCCAAAAAATCAAAATTTCATAGCGTGAATAAGAAGTTATGTCCAATTGAAAATTCAGAATAGTCGCTATGGAATTTTGGCCCTTAAAAATGGAAATTTTGCAAATGACCTTTGTTTTCGACGAAACCACTTTGTTGGATCCGGGATATCGAATTATTGCTAGATTCCAAAATTCATAATTTTTCGAATCAATATGTGAGCGTGGCAAAAGAAAATATGATTTAACAGTTTTAGTCAATTTCGATTGACCAGAAAATTACCATTTTTCAAACGGTCTCAAAATTCGATGAAATTAGTTTTATTAGGACTGTATCGTCAATACAAAGCTAGAAATATATTTTTTGGAATTTTTAGAGTTAGTATGTGACCCTGGTAAATTGAAATGTACGTTAAAATTATATATATATATTGATTTATATTTAATTTCAGGGAAAACTGATCGTAACAGTCGAATTGGCTGGTGGGAAACATCCCACTGTGTATGGAATGGGGGTATTTGGTTAGGAGCGAAAGTCGTTGGGTCGGATTTTGAGTTCTATGTGTTAAACAAGAATTTCATGAATTAAATATTATTTAAATTATATTATATATATACCCCCTTTTATTTTCCTAAACCTAAATCAAATAAAACCTGCCCCCGTATTCCTAAACCTCGATCCCATCGCTGTTGCTCCTTCACAGCCACGCGTCGCCATCTCTGACCGCCGCACCGCCTAACACCGCTTCCTCCTCCTCCCTCTTCGAAATGAAAAACCCCAAACCCTAAATCAATGGAAACCACTGCATCCAGCCCCAGTGGGACCCTCCGCCGGTAATGCGTGCCACCCTCCCCCCTGCAGACCTCCGGTGCCGCTTCCAGCTCCATCCCCGAGCCTCCCCCAACCCCCTGAAAGCTAAAAAGTAAGCTGTTAATTTTATTCTATTTATTTGTGTACATAAAAGTGTGATTACTATATGGATTACAATATAGAGGAAAGAATAGATTTTTAAAATAGGAAAGCTTAGATTTTTATTATAAAAATATAATTTTTATTATAAAAATATAATTTTTATTATATGTAGAGAGTAAAAATATAATTTTTATCATATGTAGAGAGTAAAAATACAATTTTTATTATATGTAGAGAGTAAAAATATAATTTTTATTATGTACGAAGAATCAAAATATGATTATCATATATGGAGAAATGATATAAAAATATAATCTTTATATAGGAAGTAGCATAGTTAAAAATATAATTTTTAACACAAACGGTGTTGAACAAATCTCGTTGGAAACACAACGAAGATTTTCTTCATATGAAGAGTCTCGACGTTAGGTTTGGCTCTTGGTGAGAACTCCTCACTTTTATTTTAATTTCTAGTTTGAAATATATACTAGGATGCAGACGGTGCTTAGCAGCACCCGACACCCGTCGTCCACAGACCATGGATGACTTGTTTGTTTGATTGATGTGCTGTGAAATTTTATTGTGTGATGTGGAATGAATAAATATTTCGTAGTTAAAAATATAATTTTTAACGTGTATACAAAATAAATATTTATAAAGAAATCGGACGGTTTGTTCATGTACACCCATTTGACTAATATTGATTCGGACGATAAATTTTACACATCGCCCAACTGCACAATTAAAATCTGTGTATGTTGATTTGAAACCCCACACGGGTGTTGGGATGATATTTGGCATACACTAATCCTGAATAATTAGTTGTATGTCGATCGATTGATTGAAAGGCTGTTATAAGCGTTAAATATTTATATTTGATGCTTATGCAGAGTAGAATGCACTCTGGATGATGGTTGATTATTTATCGTTGCTATTATGTACATGTGTTGTAGGGAATCCATATAATTAAAATTATATGGTAATTGATTGGGCCTCATTCCAATTTGCAAAATAAAATATATATTCATGTGTTGAATAAAATAGAAATTCATGTGTTGAATAAAATATATATTCATGTGTTGAATAAAAGAAAATTCATGTGTTGAAGAACATATTCATTTGTTGAATAGAATAACGAAGTTATTGAAATATATAAAGCCGTGTTGATTAGATATGCGCCATTTTGACGTAAATGATATCTATATCGATTTTATTCATTTTTATAATGAATATCGAAAAGGAATTGATTTCAAAATATAATATTTTGAAAATACTATCATTTATATATCGATGATATGGAATATTCAATTTCGATTTGAAATTGAATATGAAGTTGAAATCGTTTTGAAAACGAATTTAAAACGATTTATAAAATACGTTTTAAAAGGAAATCGATGAAATATATATAATATATATATTATATAAATAGAACGCGCCGCGCTACGGCAGTTTGCGAATTTTGACCATTGACTTCGAATGGACATCACAGAAGATCCGACCGTCGGATTCTCCCAAAACCGTAACCATTAGGTTCGTATCGAAAAGATCTTTCTAACAAATATTAGAGATTTGAAATCTAACGGTTGGATTTGTAATTATGTCCAAATCAAATTTGGAAAAGGTCTTGCAAGTGCAGTTCGATGGCCGTTTATGGAAATCGCTTGTACGGGTCTTGATAAAATTATTAAAAATAGTAATAATTTGTGTAAAATCATAAGAAATCATTTGGAAAGAATTGGGATGAAAAATTCCATATTTGAAAAGATAAAAATATATTTTTATCGAAATGAACTAGTTTTGAACTAGAATTATATTCCATTTATTTTTGAAATAAATAAATTGGATTTGAAAGGGTTTTAAAAGTACCAGAATTTCCAATAATTGAATTGGAATGGATTTGAATCGAAATTATCTTTGGAATATTTTGATGTTGGATTTCGTGATTATATAGATATTGTTATGGAAATTTGAAAGATATATTTATATCGTTATTTCCAGTACGATATTTGTTGGTCATAGAATTTGATATTGAATATAAGCCGATATATTTTCTATTCAGAGCCTTTTATTTAATATCAAATGGGATTTGGGTTTATCGTGAATGGTGTCTTCATTAACACTGTTATTAAACCCAGTTGAGAAAAAGATTAAATATTTTTATTTAGATATAATGAAGTATACCAATTAAATGGTATTTAATTGGATTTGAATTGATTTTCGGGTTTATCGTGAACGGTGTTTTAAATAACACTTGTTCTTTAACCCGATAATTAGTGGAATGTGAATTGGGTTTATTGTGAACTATGTTTTAACGACATTCGTTCTTTAACCCAATTTACAGTGAAATGTGATTTGGAATTTATAAATCTTTTGTCAAGATTTAAAGGATATTTTCCAAAGTAAAATTTTCCAATTTAATCAAATAAATTGGAATGGAATGGAATTCGATTTGGTAATGCTCGAAGTGAATTTCTGTGGATGAAGACAACTATTATATTTGGAATTTAAAAGGCTTTGCCGTTATTCCATTTATATTATTAGTCAGATATGGAAGTTTATATCGATAATATATATCATTTGTTTTCCATGAAGATTCCATAATTAATGGAATGTGATTTTGGGTTTATCGTGAGCTGTGTTTTAAATGACATTAGTTCTTTAACCCGGTTAAAGACAGGATTTATTTCCTGGATTTGAATAATCATTAAGTAATGATTTTTGGAAATTAAGACTGAATTAGAGTTTTAATGAATCTTTATATAGATTGAAAGGTGAATTTGATAACTAAAATTATCAAATTCAAGAAATGATCGAGGATGGAGTATCACCAATTTTGCTCCAGGCGATAGTTAAATTTTTAATTAGATTCGAACGTGAAATGGTAATTAATTTTACCGGTAACACCGTGGTGTTAGATATGGAGTATTACCAGTTTTGCTCCATGAGATGAATAGGTTGGGATTGGGAAATAAAACAAAGGATTACTTCGGTAAGGTGCTTTAATCCCGATTAGTTTGGAAAACCTTGATATGGTTTGAAATGATATCCAAAGGAAGATTAAAGAATAAATTTTAAAGAATTTATCTTTGATAAAATTAATGGGAACCTTTCCCTAAGAATGTGAATATTTGAATAAAAGAATATTCTAAATTGGAATGAGGTGTATGTTGTGTTTGTGTAACACTTGTTTATTATATACGCGAGTTATTCAGAAAGACAGGGTTTATCCCATTTCTGGATAACTGATTCGATGATATGTCGAGGATGAAGACGATGGTCGAAGACCAGAGGTCTTCACATCGTTTGGATAATTACTGATGATCTGGATTGGGCTGTACACCCAAGAGGAGGGAATCAGTTGGTAAACGTCCAGATGTACTTGGAGATCGATGGATATGCGAGGAATAAGGTTCCTCCGGTTTCGTTCAGACCCAGAACGGACTTGTAAATGGATGTGTGTCTGACATTGGATTTTATTCAGTGTTGATTGATTTCTATTAAATATATATCTGTTTGGCAGTGGATAATCTATTCTCTTGCTTAATGCCCTTCTCTGAGATGTAAGAGCTCAGAGGTTATATATCGATAGATATCAGTCGCATGGCATGAATTGCCTGTGTGGCATGCTGAGATGCAAATGATCAAGGCTTCTGTTGAAAAGCAGAGTCTTGTGGTTGATGATCAAAGCTCGACCTTTGTGCCGTAGCTTTGTTTAGCGTCAATTCGCGAGCCTCACACCCCGGTGTGAACCAAAAACGGGAGAGGACATCAGGGAGGGCATGCATTTCTTTATAGATAGGAGTGGTGTCAGTGTTTTACACGCTCTGGCATTTTACTTATGTGGATGATGGATAGCGAGGCGCCTCGGTTGTATCGGTCGATCTAAGACCGATGAAGTCATTTGGCTCATTTATGCCCCATAGGGCGAGGAAATGTAGTGTTCAGGTATTTTAATCCACACCAAGTGGACCGGCCCTGACGACCCAAGGCTTGCCTGCGCGCTTGCCTGAGACATGGTAGGCTAGATTGTCTCGGAGCGGTGAGGATGATCCTTTGCCTCGGTTCACAGATGGAAATCCATCTTCCAATACGTGACTTTGCGGTTTTGATTGTAGAACCTATATATGGCGACATAGTGGTATGGGGCACTTATGCCGTTTATGATTGATACTTATGATTGAAATTGTTTTGACACTAAACACTTATAGTAATAATAAAAGATGAAGTTTAGCGTATCAAGCATTCTTTGGCTATTATAAGGTAAAACCCTATCCTCCGGATTGTGTTGCATTGTGTGATGGGACCTGGGTCTTATAATAGCTTCATTGTTCTTTATTTAGCATTGCGTTGTTGTTTTATGCACTGGTATTCTTGGGAGGAAACCCGTTCCGTGTTATACGGCATGGTCCCTTGATTTTCCAAACTTTAAAATAAAGATTAATAACTGTTTTAGTTCTCACACCAGTCACATGACTGACCTGGAGTTTATTGTTTTAACCTAAACTTTGAGTGCCCCTATTTTCCACACGGGAAGCTAGTAGTTTTGGTTTTGCAGATTTATATTCACATGAACCTGGTTTATAGCTGGAATGATATCCGGAAAGCTCTGTATCCGTATATCTCTTTTAGTTGTGTATTGTATTATTTTTCAGCTACCAGTAATGTATTTAAATCTCTAATATTTCTCTGATGTTTAATATTTATTCATACTCTGTATATTCTTGTATTCTTATGGAATTGTTGTAATTAACAATGAAATGTTCTTCTGTTTGCGTCCCGATGTGTGTTGTTCTCAAAGCAATCCGGGCTTTCCTTCACGGGGAAGTTTCGGGTTCTTACACGTACAGTCGATTTCCATGAACGGCCATCGAACTGCACTTACAACGACCTTTTCCAAAATTTGATTTGGATATAATTCCAAATCCAACCATTAGATTTCAAATCTCCCATATTCTTTAGAAAGCTCTATTCGATACGAACCCAACGGTTCCGGTTTTAGGAAAATCCGACGGTCGGATCTCCTGTAATGCCAATTCGAAGTCTGAGACGACCCGAAATCCCGTTCAGACGGAAACAAGGATTATCTTTGGAATATAACACAGAAACAGATAATAGCAGAACAAAATTAAATAATTACACCAGATAATGAACAACAAAATATACTGGATAAAAGTAATCATCAGAGTTACACAGTATACAGGATCTTACTTAGTACAAATACAGTTCAGCTATACATAAATGTCTACAGCGGAAATAAACAAAATATGTACAATAGGAGCTGAACAACGTAAAAAGAAATAAATGATAGAATCCATCTTCAGCTCCAGCTATCCAGAAAAAGAACCAGCTAAACCTGAATACAAGGCTGCCCATGTAGAAAAAGGGGGCACCCGAGTTTGAAAGTGAAACAAACTACGAGTCAGTCATGGGACTGGTATGAGAAATCCACTCAACACATATATAATTGGCTAATCACAGGACCACGCCACTTTCGTGGAACGGGTTTACTCCATTGGATTGCCAGTGCTTTAAAACAAATCTTTCTTTTAAACATCGCTATGCTTTTTATAAAAATGAAGCCATTATAAGACTCGGTTCCCATCACACAATGCAACGCAAACCGGAGGATAGAGTTTTACCTTATAACGGCTAAAATATGCTTGATACGAATAAAACAAAGGCATTTGATATTATTACTGGTGTTTATATGTTTTGAAAACAATTTCAAATCATAACTATCAATCATAGACGACATAAGCGTCCCATGCCACTATGTCGCCAAATATATATATACAATTGAAACCGCACGATCACGTATTTGGAAATTGGATTTCTGTCATGAACCAAGGCAAAAGATAGTCCTTACCGAATTCGAGACTGCCTAGCCCGAGTCTCAGGATCAGAGCTCGAGTGACCCTTGGATCGTCAGGGCCGGTCCACCGATGTGGATTAAAATTCCTGAACAATGCGTTTCCCCGCCCTTTAGGGCGTAAACGAGCCAACGAATGACTCCATCGGACCCGGATCGTCCGATCAAACCGAGGCGCCTCGCAACAGCAACAACCACATAGGTGAAAAGTATATAAATGTCAGGGCTGGTAGGTCACTGACACCACCCTAGCTAGGAAGAAACGCATGCCCTCCCTGATGTCCTCTCCCGTTTTAGGTTCATACCGGGGTGCGAGGCTCGCGAATTCACGTTATACACAAAGCTACGCCACACAGGCGGTGCTTTGATCATCACCACAAGACTTTGCTTTTCAACAGAAGCCCTGATCACTGCATCTTAGCATGCCACACAGGCAATTCATGCCATGCGACTGATGTCCATCGATATACAACCTCTGAGCTCGTGCGTCTCAGAGAAGGGCGTTAAGCGAAAGAATAAATTCTCCGCCGCCAAACAGATGTATATTTAATAGAGATCAATCAACACAGAATAAAATCCAATGTCAGACACACAGTCCATTTACAAGTCCGTTCGGGGTCTGAACGAAACCGGAGGCAGGCACTAAGTACCTCGCAAACCCATTGATCACCACGTACGTCTGAACGATCACCACTCATTATCCATATTTCGGGATGCCTCCCAATCAGGACCTCGGTTACCATCCAAACGAGGTGAAGATCTCCGGTCTTCGACCGTCGTCTTCATCTTCGAATTTCAATCGTCGGTCAATTATTTGATTTGAGAATTAACTCGGCCTTTTCAAATGATTCACGTATTTTTAGAATTTCAAATCAATTTATTTCAATGGTTAAATTATTCGACAACACCAATTGTGTTCTCTAATGTAATTTTCACACCAAACACAATCAACCATCAAATACAACATAAATCGAGCAAATTCAGTTTATTTCCATTCCATATTGCTTATGATATTTTATAACTATTTATCGCTATTTTTATTTATTTTAAAATAGCTAATTTATTCAAAACGACGCTTCGGGCCATAAAGCGGCCGTGGCGCTGTTTTTCTTCAGATTTGATTTACACATATCTGAAAATCTAACCGTTGGATCTTCACAAAATTTACATCATTAGAAAGGTCTTTTCAAAACGAATCCAACGGTTCCAGTTTCGGGAAAATCCGACGGTCGGATCTCCCGGTACAATCGTTTGAATTTTCGATTTCAAAATACGAACTGCAGCGTCGTTATTCGATTAAATATAATTATATTTATATTTATATATAAATATAATCGCTTCTGGCGCTGTTTTTCTTCAGATTTGAATTAAACATTCTAGACAATCCAACCGTTGGATTTTTAAAAGGTTGGTGCCGTTGGAAAGATATTTCCAAGGCGAACCCGACGGTTGAGGTTTCGGGAAAATCCAATGGTCGGATTTCCCGCACTAGTTGTTTGAAGTCACGGTTTCAAAATACGAACTGCACGGCCACGTTTCGTTTTAATTTCATTTATATTTATATAATTATATAAATACAGTTTTCACTTCAAATATTTTACTAACGCCTTAAAATTTTGGAAAATTTCGCCATAACCTCCCCTGCACCGGGAGCATCGGGAAATCGCAAATAACTTTCCCGGTCCTTCTAATCTCAAAAAGAAAAAGAAAAAGCCAAGCGGCTAGCCAACAGGCTCATAAAATCATCACCCAAACAAAACAGTAAATGTGTACCTATTTGTCGGGCACAAAATTTTATTCCTCTTCTCTAGCCCCTTTGCTATAACCTGTTCAATGAATATGCATGTACATATATATACAGTTCTTATCATTTATCATTTTCTATTCAACTTCATATTTGATTTCTAATTGGTTTAAAGACACCATTTATTCTAATGTTACATACATAGGTGCAAATCATTTCATTAGCTAATTAATGAATATTTCAACTCATATATGTTTATTTTGAACAAGTGGCTATTTTTAACACTTCACATTTCAACGATTTATGCATACAATAAAAATGTGATTTTTATTGTAAAACAATTCATTTCAAAACACTATATTTCTATATAGTTCATATAGGTGACAAAAATAGGATTTTTATCATAAAACAATTGCTTTTAAAACGAGATTATTTTACACAGTTCATATAGTCGATAAAAGGTGATTTTTATTATCAAACAATTTATTTCAAAATATGAATACCATTCAACACATGAATTTCTAATCAACGAATGAATATCAATTCAACACATGAATGTTTTCTATAGTTTTTATATATAGATAAAAGGTGATTTTTATTATCAAACAATTTATTTCAAAATATGAATACCATTCAACACATGAATTTCTAATCAACGAATGAATATCAATTCAACACATGAATGTTTTCTATAGTTTCTATATATAGATAAAAATGTGATTTTTATTATCAAACAATTTATTTCAAAATATGAATACCATTCAACACATGAATTTCTAATCAACGAATGAATATCAATTCAACACATGAATGTTTTCTATAGTTTCTATATATAGATAAAAATGTGATTTTTATTATCAAACAATTTATTTCAAAATATGAATACCATTCAACACATGAATTTCTAATCAACGAATGAATATCAATTCAACACATGAATGTTTTCTATAGTTTCTATATATAGATAAAAATGTGATTTTTATTATCAAACAATTTATTTCAAAATATGAATACCATTCAACACATGAATTTCTAATCAACGAATGAATATCAATTCAACACATGAATGTTTTCTATAGTTTCTATATGTAGATAAAAATGTGATTTTTATTATCAAACAATTTATTTCAAAATATGAATACCATTCAACACATGAATTTCTAATCAACGAATGAATATCAATTCAACACATGAATGTTTTCTATAGTTTCTATATATAGATAAAAATGTGATTTTTATTATCAAACAATTTATTTCAAAATATGAATAACATTCAACACATGAATTTCTAATCAACGAATGAATATCAATTCAACACATGAATGTTTTCTATAGTTTCTATATATAGATAAAAATGTGATTTTTATTATCAAACAATTTATTTCAAAATATGAATACCATTCAACACATGAATTTCTAATCAACGAATGAATATCAATTCAACACATGAATGTTTTCTATTCAAGGAATAAATATAGTTCAAGCATATGAAAATAATTCAAACACACGAATATTATTCAAAATTTCGACAGCATAACGGCAGGGTAGTTAAAACCGGGACCGTCCCTAGTACGGCTCCTCGCTCTACCTTAAAACCTCGCGGTTTTTGACAATGGGGATCATGCATCTAGTTCGCACGCAGGCGGCATGTATATTTTAATTTCATTTCCACAAACTAATCCTATGTGGTTTCAACCAAATATTTCACAACCACAAATGGGTATTTTTCAACCACAATCAACCAATATCAACCACAAACAATCCCAAACAATCGTTCGCTATCAATCAATTTTCACAACAATTTCAACCAATAAATATCGTCCATGGTTTGTGGACGAGGGGCGTATATATATATAGATATATATATTTATATATAGCAATACACTTTTATTTCAACACACGTATGTATATATAGTAAAAGGAATTGAAGAGTGAGAAATTCTCACCGATAGCTATCCAATACTACGACTCTTCCTTTATAGAAATCTTCGCCAATCTCGCCTTTTGTCGCTTTCGTTGCCTGTATTCTCTACATATGTAAAAATCGAATTTTTACTATGTTATTCAATATATAAAAATCGAATTTTGACTTCGCTATTCAATATATAAAGATCATATTTTTATTATTTCTATGATGTAAAAATTATATTTTTATTACTTTAAAAATATAAAAATCATATCTTACTTCTTCTACTCAATAAAAATTCCGTCTTTTCTATTTTAAAAATATGATCTTTTCTATTTTAAAATCTGATCTTTCTATCCCAGTTCAAACCTTTTCTTTTTAAAGTTCGAATCTTTTTCTTTTAAAAGTTTAAATCTTTTTCTTTTTAAAATTCAAACCTTTTTCTTTTTAAAGTTCAAACCTCTTTCTTTTTAAAGTTCAAACCCTTTTCTTTTTAAAATTCAAACCTTTTTCTTTTTATAATTTCAAATCTTTTTCTTTTTATAATTCAAACCTTTTTCTTTTTATATCCTTAAAAAAATCAGTTTTTAAATCCTTTAAAAATCAGTATTCTTTTTTTTCAAAAATCATAATTTTCCTTTTAAAAAAAATCAGTTTTATAACCCTTTTAAAATAATCAGTTTTAAACCTAATTAAAATAAAAATAAAAATAAAATAAAATACTTACTTTGTCTGCGAAGAAAAAGGGGGGGGGTGACAGCCAAGCTCGGCGGCAGGAGGAGCTGGAGGTGGGGGTGCGGTGGGGGTTTGAATTCGAAGAAGGGGGGGCTCGCGATTTTAGGGTGTCGCGATTGCTTCAGGGGGGATTGGCGAAGCGGAGGGTTTGTCGGCGATGGAGGGAGGAGCAGGCGGAGGCGGGGATCTCTTCGACGAGGCGATGGCGGTCGGTCTCCGTCTTCGACGATGTTTTTTTTTTCTTCTGGTTATTCGATTTCGGTAATGAATTACAGGGGGGGCCAAGGTATAGGAGGGGATTAAAATTATTTTTATTATTTTATTATTTAATTTTTCAAAAAAAAAAAATTTGACTTTTACATACGACCTCGAAACGAGGCCCACCGCCTGTCGTCCATAGCGTTTTACCCCCATTCCGAACACAATGGGATATGTATCGTAAGCTGATTCGATTGTTTCAAATAGTTTCCGTTGAATTTACATTTAAATCCTTATGTTGAATTTTAAACTTACATTTCAAATTACCGGGGTCACATACTAACTAGAAAAATTGCAGAAAAATATTTTCTAGCTTCGTATTGACGATACGGTCCTAACAAAACTAGTTTCGTCGAATTCTGAGACCGTTTAAAAAATGGCCAATTTCCAGTCGATTAAAATCAACAAAAACTGGTCAAACGCGTTTTCTTTTGCCACGCTCACATATTGATTCGAAAAATTATGAAATTTGAAACCTAGCAATAACTAGACATCCCGGATCCAACAAAAGTGGTTTCGTCGAAATCCGAGGTCGTTTGCAAAATGTCCATTTTTAAGGGCCTGAATTCCATAGCGACTATTCAGAATTTTCAACTGGACATATCTTTTGATTCCCGTTATCAAATTTCGATTCCTCAGATTCGTTGGAAAGATATCATCAATTAGATCCTAATGTTTTTGGTTTCACTAAAATCCGGATTGTTTTGCACCCGATATAGTCCGACAAAGTTTGAATTTAATTTTCGAAACTACAGCGCCATTTCAGGCCTTGTTTATAATTATAATTAATTATATTCGTTTTCAATTGTCGATTCAAACTCAGTTTTCATCGCCATTATTTAAAATATTTATTTTAAATATTTAAAATCCATTATTTTAGCGAATTTAAAAATTTTAAATTGGTTCAGATTTTCTGGGTCGTTACAAAGTCAATGGTCGAAATTCAAGAACGGTCGCTGCGCGTTCTATTCAGGCCATTAAATCTTATATATAATGCAAATACTTTCCTCTTTGAAGCCTTTTTCGTTCTCCCAAAAGTAACCTTCCTATTTACCTGCTTCAAGCTAATTAGCGCAAGGGTACAATTGCCATTTTGTTACCAACTATCCCGTTCAGTCCCACATTCCACACCACTATGCTGCTGTCATTATCTGTTCATTTCGTATTTGCACCTCAGATCGAAATCCTCAATTCCAAATAAAACTACCAAAGATTATTAGAAGAACAACAAATTGCGAATTGTATATCAGGTTTGACAAGGGAACTGAAAGTCTTCCTCAAAGTTGGTAATCAGATTCAAAACTCTTTGCTTTTGGTACCCTTCAGTCACAATCAGTTTTCAATTTGTAGTTTATTTGCTTCGATTTCTATTTTGACACTTTTTGAAGGCTATACTGTAATTACAACAGATCCGACAATTCTCAGTCCTCACTTTCATTTAAGGAAAATATCCCGCATTTGATAGAACTCTGATTTGCGGTTTTTAGAATATTAATTTTTGTTTTTCAAAGCTTAAATATATCAATTTTTGATGAACAGATGAGACATGCAGTAGCTATAGAAGACAAGTTGGAAATAGCGATAATGGATTTGAGGATTGATTCTGAGTTTATGGTTTTTAATTGGAGAACAAGTAACATTGCATAATGAATTCTCTTCTTAACTGACATTTTAAGAAAGAAAACTTAGTAGTATACATGCTTTTATTGTGTTATCTTCTCTCTACAGTTAGATCTGAGACATGCCTACGATAGGATATTACATATTGAAACACAGTTCAATAATTTACGATCGCAAAATGGCATTTAATGCAAATTTGTGTGCATGCACATAGATATAGATGATTAATACTTATCTACCGTTGCATGATAAAATTTGATGTGTTTTATGGTTCGACTCATTGCATTGTAGCTCAATCTTAGAGCATGTTCCTACATGTAATACCGCAATCAAATCATCTTGGTTGCATCTGCAAAACTCAGTGTAGTATTGCTTTTCTTCTTATATTACTACTTCAAAACCCAGCCAATATAGGACGAAATAAAATTAACTCTGGATGTACATGATACTGTATGAAAATTTTAATTATTTATGGAGACTAATATGTTGACAAAATTTGTTTCACCTAAAGGGACGTTTACTTTTAACTCCAATTTATCTTTGAATCTATTGTACAAATTTTACTCAAATAACCAAAGATACAAATAAGGACTAAAATTTATACACGAGTGATACTATTTGTTATTTCCTTTCACCTATTTTTGAAAACGCTTCACTCATGCTCATATACTGCTTTCAATTTTGTGTTCCTCAATCTTCTTCATTACGTGGATACATGCATGCTACCTGACGTATTTTTAATTTATACTTTTTTAATTCGAATGGTGTGTAAGACTGAATAAGTGCTTTATACAATATTGCAGTTCTCCCAGTATTTGATCTGTAAGTGCTTTATCCTTCATCCTATCTCAAATAATGAATCACGTTTGTATTTGAACTTTCTAATTCCCTGTAAGCAGATGATGCATAATTAACATGAGGTGAAAACTCTACATGTAAACCTTTTTTTTGCTGATCTTTCATTACCTGCTAAACGCTCCATTGTTGGCATACAAAAGGCTTATTGATATCTTTTTTTTCATGTTTCAGTCACAGTGAATTTTTCTAAATTAGTCTGTGCATCAGTTATTTTCATATTTATTATATTGGTACTTTTGTTTCAATGATGTTTAATTTGGTTAATGTTGTTTTGGATAGCATTCTGTGCTGGGGTTCAGCTTGGGAGGATCGACGGTGGTCAGACGAGTTGGTTCACGCTCAGGTGGTGGATTGAAAAGCTGGATTGAATGATTTGAAAAAAATATGATTGATTACAATGATGATTATTGTATTGGTATAGACAGCATTGGTTAAATATTTGACACCGCTATTGTTTCTTTCAAATGTTTTTCCTTCGTTTACACATCCAACGCAATTTTTTTTCATTTAGAAATCTCTGTATTTCATTTTTTTCCTTTCTGTTTCCCCTTTTTCGATGCTGTTGATGAAACTTTTTAGAAGGTGCTAATAAAGGGCAACTAAAAGTACTAATCTGATTCCTAATATGTGTTTAGATCTCATTATTCCCATAATTCACTAAGGTTCTAAATTGTGGGTCTACAGTCTGAGCTCCATTTTCATTTTGAAGAACCCTAGATTTCACCTACAATTATATTTTGCAAATTCCATTATCCCAGTTTACTGTAGGATTTCCCAAAATTAAATTGTGTAGAAAAAATCTATCAAAAAGTTGTTATGCATTGAGTATGAAAATTAGATCAAAAAGTTGTTTTGCAAGTTTCATTTTTTTTTAAAACTTACATTTTTATTTTGATGGAATAAGGTTTTGATTTTTGTATTCATTTACATAAAAAAATTCTTTGAGTAATGTCATAAACAAGTATTTAATTGTGATGTTACCGCGAAATCCGGTAGGCTTTGCAACCATCCCTTCATCCTCCAGTACAGCAGGTAAAACCTACCGTGGCTCACACTGGTCCCCCAATCCCTTATTTTACGGCGACCCTCTCGAGTCTCGCGGCTACTGCCGAACCAACCCTCTAAACTGGGACATGTAGGGGTAAGAGTCTCCTGTTCGCCACCAAACCGCGAAGCGAGAACCCCCTATCATGCGTACCCGGCCTACTCAGGGCCAGCAACAAGGACTGGTATGAGAAATCTACTCAACACATTCAAAACATGGCTAATCACAGGACCACGCCACTTTCGAGGAATGGGTTTACTCCAATTGGATTGCCAGTGCTTTAAAACAAATCATTCTTTTAAATATCGCAATGCTTTTTATAAAAATGAAGCCATTAGAAGACTCAGTTCCCATCACACAATGCAACGCAAACCGGAGGATAGAGTTTTACCTTGTAATGGCCAAAATATGCTTGATACGGATAAAACAAAAGCATTTGATATTATTACTAGTGTTTATATGTTTCAAAAACAATTTCAATCATAACTATCAATCATAGACGACATGGGTACCATATATCATGTCGCCATATATATATACAATCAAAACCGCACGATGTCGTATTTGGAAATTGGATTTCCATCATGAACCAAGGCAAAAGATAGTCCTTATCGACTTCGAGACTGCCTAGCCCGAGTCTTAGGATCAGAGCTCGAGTGACCCTTGGATCGTCAGGGCCGGTCCACCAATGTGGATTAAAATTCCTGGACACTGCGTTTCCCCGCCCTTTGGGGTGTAAATGAGCCAACGAATGACTCCATCGGTCCCGGATCGACCGATATAACCTAGGCGCCTCGCAACAGCAACAACCACATAAGTCAAACTCGTCAGGGCATGTAAAACCACTGATGCCACTTCTAGCTAGGAAGAAACGCAGGCCCTCCCTGATGTCCTCTCCCGTTTCTGGTTCATACCGGGGTGTGAGGCTCGCGAATTCACGTTATACACAAAGCTACGCCACACAGGCGGTGCTTTGATCATCACCACAAGACTTTGCTTTTCAACAGAAGCCATGATCACTGCATCTTAGCATGCCACACAGGCAATTCACACCGTGCAATTGATGGCTATCAATCACACAGAATAAATTCCAATGTCAGACACACTGTCCATTTGCAAGTCCGTTCTGGGTCTGAACGAAATCGGAGGCACTATATACCTCGCAAACCCATCGATCACCACGTACGTCTGGATGATCACCACTCATTATCCATATTTCGGGATGCTCCCAATCAGGACCTCGGTTACCATCCAAACGAGGTGAAGATCTCCGGTCTTCGACCACCGTCTTCATCTTCGATTTCTTATCGTCGATTCAGTTACTCAGAATGGAATAAACCCAGTCTTTCTGAGCAACTCGCGTATATAATAAACAAGTGTTACACAAACACTACTACGCATCATTTCAATTCATTAGTCACTAATCGTCGATCAGTAAGAGAACGATTTCCTAAATATTAACCCCGAAGGCCGAAACCAACATCAGATCAATACCCAAGAAACCATTCGACTTAGCTAACCTTTAGTTAGTTTCTAAATTTCACATCCATATCGTTTATAATATTTTATAACGATTTATCTCCATTTTTATTTATTTTAAAATAGCCAATTTATTCAAAACGACGCTTCGGGCCATAACGCGGCCGTGGCGCTGTTTTTCTTCAGATTTGATTTACACATATCTGAAAATCTAACCGTTGTATCTTCACAAAATTTACATCATTAGAAAGATCTTTTCAAAACGAATCCAATGGTTCCTGTTTTGGGAAAATCGACGGTCGGATCTCCCGGTATAATCGTTTGAAGTTTCGATTTCAAAATACGAACTGCAGCGTCGTTATTCGATTAAATATAATTATATATATATATATATATGTAATCGATTCTGGCGCTGTTTTTCTTCAGATTTGAATTAAACATTCCAGACAATCCAACCGTTGGATCTTTACAAAGTTGGTGCCGTTGGAAAGATATTTCCAAAGCGAACCCAGCGGTTGCGGTTTCGGGAAAATCCGATGGTCGGATCTCCCGCACTAATCGTTTGAAATCACGGTTTCAAAATACGAACTACAGCTTTGTTATTCGATATATTTTAATTCTATTTATATTTATATCGATTCTTCGATTTCAAAGCTATATTCTTTTCATACATTTGATAAAAATTATATTTTTATCCAACAAACATTCATTTCGACACTTCACTATTTTTAACAATTCATGTATATAGTAAAAATGTGATTTTTATTGTAAAACAATTTATTTCAAAACTCGACTATTTTATATAGTTAATATAGGTGATAAAAATAGGATTTTAATTATAAAACAATTTATTTCAAAACAAGATTATTTTATATAGTTCATATTGATGATAAAAATAGGATTTTTATTATGAAACAATTTATTTCAAAACAAGATTATTTTATATAGTTCATATTGATGATAAAAATAGGATTTTTATTATGAAACAATTTCTTTCAAAATATGAATACCATTCAACACATGAATTTCAATTCAACGAATGAATTTCGATTCAACACATGAAGGTTTTCTATAGTTTGTATATATAGATAAAAATGTGATTTTTATATTTAAAACATGAATACCATTCAACACATGAATTTCAATTCAACGAATGAATTTCGATTCAACACATGAAGGTTTTCTATAGTTTGTATATATAGATAAAAATGTGATTTTTATATTTAAAACACGAATACCATTCAACACATGAATTTCAATTCAACGAATGAATTTCGATTCAACACATGAAGGTTTTCTATAGTTTGTATATATAGATAAAAATGTGATTTTTATATTTAAAACACGAATACCATTCAATACATGAATTTCAATTCAACGAATGAATTTCGATTCAACACATGAAGGTTTTCTATTCAACAGATGAATATAATTTCAGCATAGGAAAATAATTCTAACACATGAATATTATTCAAAATTTCGGCAGCATAATGACAGGGAAGTTAAAACCTGGACCGTCCCTAGTACGACTCCTCGCTCTACCTTAAAGCCTCGCAGCTTTTGACAATGGGGAATCATGCATCTAGTTCGCACGCAGGCGGCATGTATATTTTTTTCATTTCCACAAACTAATCCTATGTGGTTTCAACCAAATATTTCTCAACCACAAACGGGTATTTTTCAACCACAATCAATCAATATCAACTACAAACAATTCCAATCAACCACTCGCTATCAATCAATTTTCACACCAATCACAACCAATAATTATCGTCCATGGTTTGTGGACGAGGGGCGTGTATATATATATATATATATATATATATATAACATTTCACTTCTATTTCAACACATATATAATTTTTACAACGCATATATAACTTATACATCGAACGTACAACTTATACAACGCTTATTCAAGAGGTGTACAACGCTTATATAACTCATACATTGATTATATAATTTATACATCATCGTTTTCCATATCTTTTATAAATTAGAAATCTCACATTGGGTTCCACTCCACCAAAAATAGCAGAAGGCTCGGAAAAATATGCGGTCTCTTCTAGAATGTAGAAGACGTCCACACGAGTCCACTGTCTCTCGTTTCACAGGATTTCGACAAGGAACGAAAAAGATATGATTTTTCAAAGTTTGCAATGGTTTAAAGGTGTTAAAATCAGTTCAAAGAAAATCAGTTGTACCTTTCAGAGGAGATTCAAAACTAGGTTTTGATTTTTCGCGAAATCCGTTGCTCGATACAACGATCGGCCACTGCCACGTGGAAGGGCTTGGAGAGGCGCACATGCGCCAGCGAGGGGGTTGAACTCGGCGGCTCCAGGTGATGGCAGCGGCGGTTTGAAGTCGTGATCTTCCAGGCGCCGATTCTCCCAAACCACACAACAAAAAAATCCCAACCAGGTATGGATTTGTAGAGCTCGGGGAGATCTTCAAAAAGTTCAACTGGGGCACGAGCTAATTCGGCGTGGATTGATCGGAAAACGAGGGGGAAAGTTTGAAGGGGTTTCCGCCATCAGTCGACGTCGGGGAGAGAGAAAAATAATTTTCTGACCAATGAGGATTTTTTCTTTAATTTATATTTTTTTCCCTAAAAATACCCTCTTTCACTCACGAACACCAATCCAAACCGAACGACTGCCGTCCCTAGCGTTTTACCCCCATTACGAACACAATGGGATATGTTTCGTAGGCTCATTCGACTGTTTCAGTCAGTTTTCCTTTAAATTAAAATATAAAACATTCAATATTTGTTTTGAACGTACATTTCAATTTGTCGGGGCCACAAACTGATCCGAAAAATTCCAGAAAAATAAATCTAGCTATGTTTTGACGATACAGTCCCAACAAAACTAGTTTCGTCGAATTCTGAAACCGTTTGCAAAATGGCCCATTTCTGGTCGATCCAATTTAACTGTAATTGACCAAAACACATTTTCCTTTGCCACGCTCACATACTAGCTTCAAAAATTATGAAATTTGAAACCTAGTAATAACTTCTCATCCTGGATCCAACAAAAGTGGTTTCGTCGAATTCCGAGGTCGTTTGCAAAATGAATAATTTCACGGGCTATATAAACTCCATAGCGACCTTTCTTAAAATTCATTTGTCCATAACTTTTGCTTTCCGCTATGAAACTTCGATTTTTCAGATTCGTTAGAAAGGTATTCACTAACAGATTTAAATATTTTTGGTATCACTTAAATCCGTTTTGTTTTGCACCCGGTACAGTCAGTCAAAGTTTGAATTCAAAATTTGAAACTACCGCGCCATTCCAGGCCTTGTTTATAATTAGAATTAATTATATTCCTTTTCAATTGTCGATTCAAACTCACTTTTCATATTTATTATTTAAAATATTTATTTTAAATATTTAAAATCCATTATTTTAGCCAATTAAAAAAAGTTAAATTGGTTCAGATTTTCCGGGTCGTTACAGTAATGCTCAAAATCTCAAATTGTTTTACTTAAACCAAATTTTATGCCCTTAACCTAGCTAGCAAATGTTTACTTTCCTTTGTATAGACTGTTAATGCTGACGTAGTTGGCTTATAGCAATTGTGTATGCTAATTGTCTATCTGATGTAGAATAAAGGCTTCATATAAATAATTGTCTTAGTAGTAATTTCGTCATAAACTATGCACTGAAATTGTCTGTTGATGTCTTAATGTATAATTATTAATAATATTCATCCTTTCCTTGCTGTAAATTTTTATCTGTGTTCATTTGTTTACAATGTAAGACAGCTGGACTGACTATCATGGTACTTAATTTATTACGCTTCAGTTACTTCTTTCAATTCTACCCTTTTTTAGCTTTCATGAATTGTTAAAACTTACTCCATAAACGTCACAAATTCAAATATATTGTTCGCGTGTAGCTTCTTCAGATCGGGAAATAAATAGAAATAAATTTGAAGTTGTTCAGTGCAGATTTAGCATTAGCATAATGGATAGAAGTGCATCAAGGAGAGAGAGAAGCCTGGAGGTCTCCATCTTGGTTTAGCACCACAGAAAAAGAAAGACATAAAGTTAACATTTGATCTATTTCATACAGATGGTTCAGGCACAATAAATGCAAAAGAGTTTTATGTTGCCATGAGGGCCGTGGGATTTGAGGTGAATGATCAGAAAATTAATCAAATGATTGCTGATGTGGACCAAGATGGCAGTGATGCAATAGAGTTTGAAGAATTTGTCAATATGATGACTGCAAAGACGTACTGGAGAACGAGACGCCAGAGATGAACTTATGAAAGCATTTCGTATCATAAATGAGGATAAAAATGGAAAATCTCTGATGTGGACATTATGTCATTATGTGCGTTGCTAATGACCTGGGTGAAACCTTACACTTGATGAGATCAGAGAGATGATTGAGGAAGCTGACCGAAATGGAGATGTAGAGATTGATGCTAAGGAATTTATAAGGATAATGAAAAAGACCAACTACGGGTACTAAGTTTATTGCCTTGATAACTTCAGTCCAGATCTTATGTTTAATCAGTAGCATGTATCTATTTCTCTATCTATTTCTGCTTTAAACTATTTTGTTCTCATTATCCAGTAATTGCTTTTATTTTGTGATATATATATATATATATATATGTAGTTTGTGTATTGATTATTATATGTTTAATTTTAATAAACTTCCAATAAAATCTTTGAGTACTGTTTGTTAAATAATAAATAGTTATTGACAAAGCAGTTTATGTTTGATAAAATGTGAATAAAATCAGTGTTTAAAATCGTGAGTGTTGTTTGTTATAGTTGCGTTTGAGAAAAAAGAATATAATCAGCAGTTACTACAATTAGTTGATGCAATCAGCAATTAATACCTTAATTTTGTGCTATATGTATGCATAATGCCTTAATAAGTCTTTGAAAATTTAACCATCATCTTTACAAATTTCGCTACTAAATTCCAACAATAACATCAATACTTAATAATTTTTGAAACGGCTATAAGATCTACTTTATTATAATCTAATTGGCATGAGTTATACTATTTCTTAACCAGTGACATTATTGACACTCAAACGAAATTAAGTAAATACACTGCTATAAATGTTCGCCCATTCTTAATGTGCATTACGAAATCAAACATTTATAGCAATAACAAGATATTTAGCATGTTCTTAAATATTGCAAGATTCGATTATTGTTTCAAAAGCAATTTTATAAATTATAAAATATTTAAAATGAATTGAAGCGTTATGATATTACCGAGGACGCAAGTTTAAGTTGTATGATTTAGTTGTATGCAATTATTGAACCTTTTTCAATAACGAAAGGAGTATGATTTCCGTATATTAATATTTTTTCGATACGAGCAACTATTGTAATATTTGAAACGCCGTTTTATTTTACCTACATGATGATAATCACTTATAAGCTGACTTGGATTTATTAGAGGAAATACCGACTACCGAGTTAGTTTGAAAGAACGAAATATGTTAAATAGAATATAAGAACATTTACACCATTAGGTTAAATTATGTTACATATGAGAAAAAATATATCTAGATTTACTATTCATATAAAATTGTTCTTACATAAAACTATCTTTTATATAATGATTTAACTCTGTCATCTACTTATTACTAATATTAATCTAATAATTATTCTTTAGTTATTACATATTATTTTTACAAGATACCAATATTAACCTTGGTAAAAGAAAAGAGTGCAGAAGTTACATCAATTTTGGTTTTACAAATTGTTATAAAGATATTAATGTAAAGAAAAATCCGAAGTTTTCACACTAGCATTAAGTAAGGGTTTATGAGGAAAAGAGTATTATGGTCAGTGCAAATCACTCTGGTAGATGATAACGATTATCTGTATATTAACGTGGTGATTGATTACTTTATAAAAGTGAGATTATGCATGTTTTCAGAGTTTTAAATTATAGAAAGCGCTAATTTCAATGTTTGTTGCCTTCTTCAAATACTAATATATTAATTTTTTTTCGTTTGTCATGTTTTATTATTTTCTAAAATAATTTTAATCTTTAGCTGCATCTCGATAAATTGTTGATTGGTGAATGTGTATGTACATATGTACATAATATATTTGGTATACTTCAGATTCATGTTATAAGATCCATAGTAGCTCACAAATGATGTTTTTTTAACACTAATTACTCTTGCACATGTGCATCGCACGTGCTGAAGTACTCGTATATATAATACATATATACATATATTATATTTCGTCAATTTCAATTCAAAAGGTATTTATAAATCGTTTTAATTTCGTTTTAAGAACAATTTCAACTTTCATTTCAATTTTTAATCAAAATCGAATATTCCATTACATGAAAATTTTATACATCTCATATATATGTTAAAAATAATATTGTTAACAAACCAGTATTTATTTCATTCACACTTCATATATATATATATATATTTCACCTTATATATATATATATATATATCATTTTCTCACTTTATATATATATATATATATTTCACAACGCTGTATATATAATTTTTACATCGTATATATATATATTATTTTCACATCATATATATATATATATATATATATTATTTTCACATCATGATCAATTTTCACACAGAATACAATCAAACAAGTCGTCCATGGTTTGTGGACGACGGGGAGCAGTTCATATATGCAGTTACAAAATAAATAACTGTACAGAAATAATTTTACTGAGAAATTCTCACCTTGACTGGTTTTGAAATCGTTAAAACGATTAATTTCGATTGAATTAAACCCTGCGTTTAATTCAATCAAAATTCCTGATTGCTTCTGAATTTGTTCCAGTCTGTTCCATCACGTAGTGCTCGCTGATACAATTCCAACGCACTCAACATCGCCTGATTCTGATTAAATATGAATGAGTTACAATTGTTTGTACTTTAATCACTTTTATAATTAATTAAATAAATAATTAAAGCCCTTAACTACATAATTAATCCTTTCTTCCTCCTCGTCTTATAACAGAAGCCCGTCGAAACCATCGTCGTTCAAAACAATCGGACCTTGCACACTCGACGGAGCCTCTGACCAAGATCCACCGCCGCCACGTTGAAGCCCATCCTCCAACGCCTCAGCGCCCTCCACCCCGACCAACTCGCCGCCTCTCCGTGCTCCAGAAACCACCCCGACTGAAGCCACTTTGCGCCAGCAATCCACCTTCTTAAAATTAATCATAGCCGTTCAGATTCGAGATCTCACTGCCCTCTTCGATTTCCACCTTTAAATTTTCAGTTTCGATTTGTGGATGTCATGAAAATTGAAGAAGAAGGAAAGAGCGATTATGGGCTTTGATTTTGGACCTGGCAGCGACAACAAATAATTGAAGACGACCCTAGGGTTTTGACCAAGTTTTGACTATTTATAGAAAATAATTTATATTTTTAAATTCCAAAAGAGCTTGTCTACTAATCCGAACTCCAAATCACATCCAACGACTATCGCCCCTAGCTAAATACCCTCATTCTGAACACAATGGTATATGTTTCGTAAGCCAATTCGACTGTTTCGATCAGTTTTCGTAAAAACTAAAATATGAATCAATATATATTGAATTCAACTGCACATCTCAATTTACTGGGACCACATACTAACTCTAAAAATTACATAAAAATTATTTCTAGCTTCGTATTGACGATACGACCCTAACAAAACTAATTTCATCAAATTTGAAGACCGTTTGAAAAATGGCCATTTTCTTGTCGATCCAAATTGATTGAGACTGTCAAAACACGTTTTCTTTTGCCATACGCACATATTGATTTCAAAAATTATGAAAATTGGAACTTAGCAATAACTTGACATCTCGGATCCAACAAAAGTGGTTTCAATGAAAACGGAGGTCGTTTGCAAAATGGCTATTTTTACGGGCTATATTTCCATGTCGACTATTCTGAATTTTCAACTGGGCATAACGTTTTATTCCCACAATAAAATTTTGATTTTTCGGATTCGTTGGAAAGATATTTTCAAATAGATTCTAATATTTTTGGTTTTGCCAACCGGTTTATTTTGAATCCTGTACGTTCATTTGAAATTTGAAATCGAATTTTCAAACTACCGCGCCATTTTCAATTCCTTTATATTAAAATAAATATTTATATTCTAACTTCGATTCAAATAAATATATACGTTCTAATTCTATTCAAAATAAATTTTTTGTCGTTATTATTTAAAATAATTCATTTTAAATATTAAAAATTCTTCAAAATTGCCAAAATAAAAATTTTAAATTGGTTCGGAATTTCCGGGTTATTACATTCTCCCCCACTTAAAATCTTTTCATCCTCGAAAAGGAACGGAGTTGAAAGTTGTTTTACAAACCAACTCAACTTTCATTATTCTCATTATGGCTTAAGTTCTTCGACTTTTCAATTTCTAAGAATTTTCCAATTCTTCAAAAATTTGGCTAACACCCTAAATTTTCGAAAAATTTCGCCATAACCTCCTTTGTACGGGAGCACCGGGAAAATCCCCAAGCCGCCACACAGGCCCTCTCATATCAAAAAGAAAAAGCCAATCGGCTCATAAAATCATCCAAACCCAATAAATTAGTAAACATGTACCTATTTGTTGGGCATACAATTTTATTCCTCTTCTCTAGCCTCCTTGTTATGACCTGTTCAATGTATGTATACGTATAAGCATGCAATTTCAAGCAATTTTCAATTCAATTCAATATTTGATACAATTTGGCTAAACGGTTAAAAATATCAAACCAATAATAAAAAAACACAATCAATAATCAATTAGTTGATTAGTTTTTCAAATTCATAATGTTGATATATATTCCTAAAATCATGTTTTTGATGCCAATTCACACAATAGCACTATCTAGTTTTTGGTTCTTGCACCAATTAATTGGAAATATTTAGATATCCCACTTTCGACACTCGAATACAAATGCTGATGATGCCATGGTCATTGTTAGCTTCATCTCCGGGCGACTAAAGAGTGATTCTATATCTGTCCAGTATATTAAAACTTCGAATATACGTTTGCAAGGCATATATGCAAAATCTTTATATATTGGATTGTCCAAATCAATTTAAAATAAATATTCAAATACGTATGAAATAATTTAAATTTTCAAACAATATTCGTTTTCATTTTAAAATTATATTCTTCACACTCGTTCTAGGATACTACTGATCCCATCTCTAACGAGTCATTCTCATTGGATATTACTAATCCAATCTCTGATGAATTCTTTCGTTGGGTTCTAATATGTCTTGTTCTCGAGCTCTGTAAACCAAAGCTCTGATACCAAATGTGGCGACCTGAACTTCCCCATGAAGGAAAGAACGAATTGCTTTGAGAACACGACAAATCATAACACAAAAAGATGAACATTTCATTGCTTATTGCAACAATTCCATCAAAATACAAGAATATAACAGAGTATGAATGAAAACATACACTTGATAAATATTAGAGATTCCAATACATTACATAGCAGCGGAAAATAATACATAAACACAACTAAAAGAGATAAACAGATATAAAGCTTTCCGAATATCATTCTAGGGGCCAACCAGGATCCTGTGAATATAAATCTACAAAACCAAAACTACTAGCTGCCCGTGTGGAAAATAGGGGCACCCAGAGTTTAGGTTAAAATAATAAACTCCAGGTCAGTCATGTGACTACTGTGAGAACTAAATAGTTATTTAAAACTTTACTTTAAAAGAGAGTAATTCAAGGGATCACGCCGTATAACACGGAACGGGTTTCCTCCCAAGAATACTAGTGCATAGAATAAACAACACAATGCTTTTTGGAAAAATGAAGCTATTATAAGACTCAGGTCCCATCACACGATGCAATGCAAGCTGGAGGATAGAGTTTTCCCTTATAATAGCCAAACATGCTTGGTACATTTAAAACAAATCATTTGATACTATTATAGTGTAAAGTGTATGAAAACAACTTCAAATATAAATGTATCAATCATAGATAGCATAGTGCCTCATTCCACTATGTCGCCATACTAGGATCTACAAATAAAACTAAATGTCACGTATTGGAAATTGGATTTCCGTCTTGAGTTGAGGCCAGGGATGGCTCCTCACCGCTTCAAGACACTCTAGCAAATGTCTCAGGGCTACGCACTCTGGGCAGCCCTTGGAATCGGTTGGGCCGGTCCTCCGCTACGTTTGAGGATTGGCAATTCCTGAACACATGTTTCCTGGTCCTATCGGACCTATCTATCGGCACCGAAGAGACCGATATAACCGAGGCGCTTCGCAATCCAACATCCACAAAGGTAAAAATATAAAATATCAGGTCTTGATAAAACACTGACACCACCTATAGCTAGAAAGAAACGTCGTGTTCTCCCAATGGTCCTTATCCCGTTTTTAACTCATACCGAGGTGTGCGAATTAACGCCATACACAAAGCTACGCTGTATTAAAGCTGTGCTTTAATCATCAACCACAAGACTCTGTTTTTCAAAAAAAGCCTTGATCACTGCATCTCAGCATGCCACACAAGCAATTCATGCCATGCGACTGATATCTATTGATATATAACCTATGAGCTCGTATGCCTCAGAGAAGGGGGTTAAGCAAGTGAATAAATTCTCTTCCGCCAAACAGATATGTATCTAATGGAAATCAATCAGTGCAGAATAAAATCCAATGTCAGACACACAATCCATTTTTAAGTCCGTTCTAGGTCTGAACGAAACCGGAGGCACCTTATTCCTCTCCCGTATGTCCAATACAGGAGAGAGGTCCTCGCATATCTGTCGATCTCCAAGTATGTCTGGACGATCACCACTTATTACCTCATCTTGGGTGTACAGCCTAATCAAAACATCAGTAATCATCCAAACGATGTGAAGACCTCCGGCCTTCAACCACCGTCTTCATTGTTGACATATCGTCGAATCAGTTATTCAAAATGGGTATAAACCCAGCCTTTTCGAATAACTCGCATATATATTAAACAAGTGTTGTAAAAACATAATATACACCTCATTCCAATTCTGAATATTCTTGTATTCAAATATTCATATACTTTGGGAAATGTTCCCATTAATTTTATCAAAAGATAAATTCTTTAAATTTATTCTTTAATCTTCCTTTGGATATCATTTCAATCTAATTAAAGATTCATTAAAATTCCACTTGGTTTTAATCTTCCCAAAAATCAGTATTAATGATTATTTAACTTGGGAAATCATATCCTGTCTTTAACTGGGTTAAAGAACTAATGTCATTTAAAACACAGTTCACAATAAACCCAAATCATATTCCATTCCATCAGCCTCTAATCGTAAATTAGCAAGTGAACAATTCCCTAAGTATTAACCCCGAAGGCCGAAACCACCATCAGATCAATACCCAGTAAACCATTCAACTTAACTAATCTCCAGTTAGTTTCTTATTTCCTTAACTCCATTAGGTCTAAGAACAGTATTATTAAAAATACCATTCACGACAACCCAAAATCTCATTCCATTGTTAATCGGATTAAAGAACAAGTGTTATTTTAAAACACCGTTCATGATAAACTCAAATCACATTCCATTAATTATGGAATCTTCAAGGTAAGACAAATCAATATATATAATCGATATCAATTTCCGTATTCGACCAATAATATAAATGGAATAACGGCAAAGCCTTTTAAATTCCATATGTATTAACAGTCTTCCTCCACAGAAGTTCACTTCGATCATTATCAATCGAATTCCATTCAATTCCAATTTATTATATTAAATTGGAAAACTTTGGAAAATTCCCGTTACATCTTAATAAAAAGATTTATAAATTCCAAATCACATTTCACTGTAAAGCGGGTTAAAGAACGAATGTCGTTAAAAACACGATTCACAACTAACCCAAAATCCCATCAGTCTCTAACCGTAAATTAGTAAGAGAACAATTCCTTAAGTATTAACCCTGAACGCCGAAACCAACATCAGATTAATACCCAGGAAACCATTCAACTTAACTGATCTCCCATCAGTTTCCAATTTTCTTAACTCCATTGGGTTTAAGAACAGTATTATTAAAGATAACATTCATGACAAACCCAAAATCCAATTTGATATTAAATACAAGGCTCTGAATAGAAAATATGCCGGCTCCATAACTTTTGCTTTCCGCTATGAAACTTTGATTTTTCAGATTCGTTAGAAAGGTATTCACTAACAGATTTAAATATTTTTGGTTTCACTCAAATCCGTTTTGTTTTGCTCCCGGTACAGTCAGTCAAAGTTTGAATTCAAAATTTGAAACTACCGCGCCATTCCAGGCCTTGTTTATAATTAGAATTAATTATATTCCTTTTCAATTGTCGATTCAAACTCACTTTTCATATTTATTATTTAAAATATTTATTTTAAATATTTAAAATCCATTATTTTAGCCAATTAAAAAAAGTTAAATTGGTTCAGATTTTCCGGGTCGTTACAGTAATGCTCAAAATCTCAAATTGTTTTACTTAAACCAAATTTTATGCCCTTAACCTAGCTAGCAAATGTTTACTTTCCTTTGTATAGACTGTTAATGCTGACGTAGTTGGCTTATAGCAATTGTGTATGCTAATTGTCTATCTGATGTAGAATAAAGGCTTCATATAAATAATTGTCTTAGCAGTAATTTCGTCATAAACTATGCACTGAAATTGTCTGTTGATGTCTTAATGTATTATTATTAATAATATTCATCCTTTCCTTGCTGTAAATTTTTATCTGTGTTCATTTGTTTACAATGTAAGACAGCTGGACTGACTATCATGGTACTTAATTTATTACGCTTCAGTTACTTCTTTCAATTCTACCCTTTTTTAGCTTTCATGAATTGTTAAAACTTACTCCATAAACGTCACAAATTCAAATATATTGTTCGCGTGTAGCTTCTTCAGATAGGGAAATAAATAGAAATAAATTTGAAGTTGTTCAGTGCAGATTTAGCATTAGCATAATGGATAGAAGTGCATCAAGGAGAGAGAGAAGCCTGGAGGTCTCCATCTTGGTTTAGCACCACAGAAAAAGAAAGACATAAAGTTAACATTTGATCTATTTCATACAGATGGTTCAGGCACAATAAATGCAAAAGAGTTTTATGTTGCCATGAGGGCCGTGGGATTTGAGGTGAATGATCAGAAAATTAATCAAATGATTGCTGATGTGGACCAAGATGGCAGTGATGCAATAGAGTTTGAAGAATTTGTCAATATGATGACTGCAAAGACGTACTGGAGAACGAGACGCCAGAGATGAACTTATGAAAGCATTTCGTATCATAAATGAGGATAAAAATGGAAAATCTCTGATGTGGACATTATGTCATTATGTGCGTTGCTAATGACCTGGGTGAAACCTTACACTTGATGAGATCAGAGAGATGATTGAGGAAGCTGACCGAAATGGAGATGTAGAGTTTGATGCTAAGGAATTTATAAGGATAATGAAAAAGACCAACTACGGGTACTAAGTTTATTGCCTTGATAACTTCAGTCCAGATCTTATGTTTAATCAGTAGCATGTATCTATTTCTCTATCTATTTCTGCTTTAAACTATTTTGTTCTCATTATCCAGTAATTGCTTTTATTTTGTGATATATATATATGTAGTTTGTGTATTGATTATTATATGTTTAATTTTAATAAACTTCCAATAAAATCTTTGAGTACTGTTTGTTAAATAATAAATAGTTATTGACAAAGCAGTTTATGTTTGATAAAATGTGAATAAAATCAGTGTTTAAAATCGTGAGTGTTGTTTGTTATAGTTGCGTTTGAGAAAAAAGAATATAATCAGCAGTTACTACAATTAGTTGATGCAATCAGCAATTAATACCTTAATTTTGTGCTATATGTATGCATAATGCCTTAATAAGTCTTTGAAAATTTAACCATCATCTTTACAAATTTCGCTACTAAATTCCAACAATAACATCAATACTTAATAATTTTTGAAACGGCTATAAGATCTACTTTATTATAATCTAATTGGCATGAGTTATACTATTTCTTAACCAGTGACATTATTGATACTCAAACGAAATTAAGTAAATACACTGCTATAAATGTTCGCCCATTCTTAATGTGCATTACGAAAGCAAACATTTATAGCAATAACAAGATATTTAGCATGTTCTTAAATATTGCAAGATTCGATTATTGTTTCAAAAGCAATTTTATAAATTATAAAATATTTAAAATGAATTGAAGCGTTATGATATTACCGAGGACGCAAGTTTAAGTTGTATGATTTAGTTGTATGCAATTATTGAACCTTTTTCAATAACGAAAGGAGTATGATTTCCGTATATTAATATTTTTTCGATACGAGCAACTATTGTAATATTTGAAACGCCGTTTTATTTTACCTACATGATGATAATCACTTATAAGCTGACTTGGATTTATTAGGGGAAATACCGACTACCGAGTTAGTTTGAAAGAACGAAATATGTTAAATAGAATATAAGAACATTTACACCATTAGGTTAAATTATGTTACATATGAGAAAAAATATATCTAGATTTACTATTCATATAAAATTGTTCTTACATAAAACTATCTTTTATATAATGATTTAACTCTGTCATCTACTTATTACTAATATTAATCTAATAATTATTCTTTAGTTATTACATATTATTTTTACAAGATACCAATATTAACCTTGGAAAAAGAAAAGAGTGCAGACGTTACATCAATTTTGGTTTTACAAATTGTTATAAAGATATTAATGTAAAGAAAAATCCGAAGTTTTCACACTAGCATTAAGTAAGGGTTTATGAGGAAAAGAGTATTATGGTCAGTGCAAATCACTCTGGTAGATGATAACGATTATCTGTATATTAACGTGGTGATTGATTACTTTATAAAAGTGAGATTATGCATGTTTTCAGAGTTTTAAATTATAGAAAGCGCTAATTTCAATGTTTGTTGCCTTCTTCAAATACTAATATATTAATTTTTTTTCGTTTGTCATGTTTTATTATTTTCTAAAATAATTTTAATCTTTAGCTGCATCTCGATAAATTGTTGATTGGTGAATGTGTATGTACATATGTACATAATATATTTGGTATACTTCAGATTCATGTTATAAGATCCATAGTAGCTCACAAATGATGTTTTTTTAACACTAATTACTCTTGCACACGTGCATCGCACGTGCTGAAGTACTCGTATATATAATACATATATACATATATTATATTTCGTCAATTTCAATTCAAAAGGTATTTATAAATCGTTTTAATTTCGTTTTAAGAACAATTTCAACTTTCATTTCAATTTTTAATCAAAATCGAATATTCCATTACATGAAAATTTTATACATCTCATATATATGTTAAAAATAATATTGTTAACAAACCAGTATTTATTTCATTCACACTTCATATATATATATATATATATATATATTTCACCTTATATATATATCATTTTCTCACTTTATATATATATATATTTTTCACAACGCTGTATATATAATTTTTACATCGTATATATATATATATATTATTTTTACATCATATATATATATATATTATTTTCACATCATGATCAATTTTCACACAGAATACAATCAAACAAGTCGTCCATGGTTTGTGGACGACGGGGAGCAGTTCATATATGCAGTTACAAAATAAATAACTGTACAGAAATAATTTTACTGAGAAATTCTCACCTTGACTGGTTTTGAAATCGTTAAAACGATTAATTTCGATTGAATTAAACCCTGCGTTTAATTCAATCAAAATTCCTGATTGCTTCTGAATTTGTTCCAGTCTGTTCCATCACGTAGTGCTCGCTGATACAATTCCAACGCACTCAACATCGCCTGATTCTGATTAAATATGAATGAGTTACAATTGTTTGTACTTTAATCACTTTTATAATTAATTAAATAAATAATTAAAGCCCTTAACTACATAATTAATCCTTTCTTCCTCCTCGTCTTATAACAGAAGCCCGTCGAAACCATCGTCGTTCAAAGCAATCGGACCTTGCACGCTCGACGGAGCCTCTGACCAAGATCCACCGCCGCCACGTTGAAGCCCATCCTCCAACGCCTCAGCGCCCTCCACCCCGACCAACTCGCCGCCTCTCCGTGCTCCAGAAACCACCCCGACTGAAGCCACTTTGCGCCAGCAATCCACCTTCTTAAAATTAATCATAGCCGTTCAGATTCGAGATCTCACTGCCCTCTTCGATTTCCACCTTTAAATTTTCAGTTTCGATTTGTGGATGTCATGAAAATTGAAGAAGAAGGAAAGAGCGATTATGGGCTTCGATTTTGGACCTGGCAGCGACAACAAATAATTGAAGACGACCCTAGGGTTTTGACCAAGTTTTGACTATTTATAGAAAATAATTTATATTTTTAAATTCCAAAAGAGCTTGTCTACTAATCCGAACTCCAAATCACATCCAACGACTATCGCCCCTAGCTAAATACCCTCATTCTGAACACAATGGTATATGTTTCGTAAGCCAATTCGACTGTTTCGATCAGTTTTCGTAAAAACTAAAATATGAATCAATATATATTGAATTCAACTGCACATCTCAATTTACTGGGACCACATACTAACTCTAAAAATTACATAAAAATTATTTCTAGCTTCGTATTGACGATACGGCCCTAACAAAACTAATTTCATCAAATTTGAAGACCGTTTGAAAAATGACCATTTTCTTGTCGATCCAAATTGATTGAGACTGTCAAAACACGTTTTCTTTTGCCATACGCACATATTGATTTCAAAAATTATGAAAATTGGAACTTAGCAATAACTTGACATCTCGGATCCAACAAAAGTGGTTTCAATGAAAACGGAGGTCGTTTGCAAAATGGCTATTTTTACGGGCTATATTTCCATGTTGACTATTCTGAATTTTCAACTGGGCATAACGTTTTATTCCCACAATAAAATTTTGATTTTTCGGATTCGTTGGAAAGATATTTTCAAATAGATTCTAATATTTTTGGTTTTGCCAACCGGTTTATTTTGAATCCTGTACGTTCATTTGAAATTTGAAATCGAATTTTCAAACTACCGCGCCATTTTCAATTCCTTTATATTAAAATAAATATTTATATTCTAACTTCGATTCAAATAAATATATACGTTCTAATTCTATTCAAAATAAATTTTTTGTCGTTATTATTTAAAATAATTCATTTTAAATATTAAAAATTCTTCAAAATTGCCAAAATAAAAATTTTAAATTGGTTCGGAATTTCCGGGTTATTACATTCTCCCCCACTTAAAATCTTTTCATCCTCGAAAAGGAACGAAGTTGAAAGTTGTTTTACAAACCAACTCAACTTTCATTATTCTCATTATGGCTTAAGTTCTTCGACTTTTCAATTTCTAAGAATTTTCCAATTCTTCAAAAATTTGGCTAACACCCTAAATTTTCGAAAAATTTCGCCATAACCTCCTTTGTACGGGAGCACCGGGAAAATCCCCAAACCGCCACACAGGCCCTCTCATATCAAAAAGAAAAAGCCAATCGGCTCATAAAATCATCCAAACCCAATAAATTAGTAAACATGTACCTATTTGTTGGGCATACAATTTTATTCCTCTTCTCTAGCCTCCTTGTTATGACCTGTTCAATGTATGTATACGTATAAGCATGCAATTTCAAGCAATTTTCAATTCAATTCAATATTTGATACAGTTTGGCTAAACGGTTAAAAATATCAAACCAATAATAAAAAAACACAATCAATAATCAATTAGTTGATTAGTTTTTCAAATTCATAATGTTGATATATATTCCTAAAATCATGTTTTTGATGCCAATTCACACAATAGCACTATCTAGTTTTTGGTTCTTGCACCAATTAATTGGAAATATTTAGATATCCCACTTTCGACACTCGAATACAAATGCTGATGATGCCATGGTCATTGTTAGCTTCATCTCCGGGCGACTAAAGAGTGATTCTATATCTGTCCAGTATATTAAAACTTCGAATATACGTTTGCAAGGCATATATGCAAAATCTTTATATATTGGATTGTCCAAATCAATTTAAAATAAATATTCAAATACGTATGAAATAATTTAAATTTTCAAACAATATTCGTTTTCATTTTAAAATTATATTCTTCACACTCGTTCTAGGATACTACTGATCCCATCTCTAACGAGTCATTCTCATTGGATATTACTAATCCAATCTCTGATGAATTCTTTCGTTGGGTTCTAATATGTCTTGTTCTCGAGCTCTGTAAACCAAAGCTCTGATACCAAATGTGGCGACCTGAACTTCCCCATGAAGGAAAGAACGAATTGCTTTGAGAACACGACAAATCATAACATAAAAAGATGAACATTTCATTGCTTATTGCAACAATTCCATCAAAATACAAGAATATAACAGAGTATGAATGAAAACATACACTTGATAAATATTAGAGATTCCAATACATTACATAGCAGCGGAAAATAATACATAAACACAACTAAAAGAGATAAACAGATATAAAGCTTTCCGAATATCATTCTAGGGGCCAACCAGGATCCTGTGAATATAAATCTACAAAACCAAAACTACTAGCTGCCCGTGTGGAAAATAGGGGCACCCAGAGTTTAGGTTAAAATAATAAACTCCAGGTCAGTCATGTGACTACTGTGAGAACTAAAATAGTTATTTAAAACTTTACTTTAAAAGAGAGTAATTCAAGGGATCACGCCGTATAACACGGAACGGGTTTCCTCCCAAGAATACTAGTGCATAGAATAAACAACACAATGCTTTTTGGAAAAATGAAGCTATTATAAGACTCAGGTCCCATCACACGATGCAATGCAAGCCGGAGGATAGAGTTTTCCCTTATAATAGCCAAACATGCTTGGTACATTTAAAACAAATCATTTGATACTATTATAGTGTAAAGTGTATGAAAACAACTTCAAATATAAATGTATCAATCATAGATAGCATAGTGCCTCATTCCACTATGTCGCCATACTAGGATCTACAAATAAAACTAAATGTCACGTATTGGAAATTGGATTTCCGTCTTGAGTTGAGGCCAGGGATGGCTCCTCACCGCTTCAAGACACTCTAGCAAATGTCTCAGGGCTACGCACTCTGGGCAGCCCTTGGAATCGGTTGGGCCGGTCCTCCGCTACGTTTGAGGATTGGCAATTCCTGAACACATGTTTCCTGGTCCTATCGGACCTATCTATCGGCACCGAAGAGACCGATATAACCGAGGCGCTTCGCAATCCAACATCCACAAAGGTAAAAATATAAAATATCAGGTCTTGATAAAACACTGACACCACCTATAGCTAGAAAGAAACGTCGTGTTCTCCCAATGGTCCTTATCCCGTTTTTAACTCATACCGAGGTGTGCGAATTAACGCCATACACAAAGCTACGCTGTATTAAAGCTGTGCTTTAATCATCAACCACAAGACTCTGTTTTTCAAAAAAAGCCTTGATCACTGCATCTCAGCATGCCACACAAGCAATTCATGCCATGCGACTGATATCTATTGATATATAACCTCTGAGCTCGTATGCCTCAGAGAAGGGGGTTAAGCAAGTGAATAAATTCTCTTCCGCCAAACAGATATGTATCTAATGGAAATCAATCAGTGCAGAATAAAATCCAATGTCAGACACACAATCCATTTTTAAGTCCGTTCTAGGTCTGAACGAAACCGGAGGCACCTTATTCCTCTCCCGTATGTCCAATACAGGAGAGAGGTCCTCGCATATCTGTCGATCTCCAAGTATGTCTGGACGATCACCACTTATTACCTCATCTTGGGTGTACAGCCTAATCAAAACATCAGTAATCATCCAAACGATGTGAAGACCTCCGGCCTTCAACCACCGTCTTCATTGTTGACATATCGTCGAATCAGTTATTCAAAATGGGTATAAACCCAGCCTTTTCGAATAACTCGCATATATATTAAACAAGTGTTGTAAAAACATAATATACACCTCATTCCAATTCTGAATATTCTTGTATTCAAATATTCATATACTTTGGGAAATGTTCCCATTAATTTTATCAAAAGATAAATTCTTTAAATTTATTCTTTAATCTTCCTTTGGATATCATTTCAATCTAATTAAAGATTCATTAAAATTCCACTTGGTTTTAATCTTCCCAAAAATCAGTATTAATGATTATTTAACTTGGGAAATCATATCCTGTCTTTAACTGGGTTAAAGAACTAATGTCATTTAAAACACAGTTCACAATAAACCCAAATCATATTCCATTCCATCAGCCTCTAATCGTAAATTAGCAAGTGAACAATTCCCTAAGTATTAACCCCGAAGGCCGAAACCACCATCAGATCAATACCTAGTAAACCATTCAACTTAACTAATCTCCAGTTAGTTTCTTATTTCCTTAACTCCATTAGGTCTAAGAACAGTATTATTAAAAATACCATTCACGACAACCCAAAATCTCATTCCATTGTTAATCGGATTAAAGAACAAGTGTTATTTTAAAACACCGTTCATGATAAACTCAAATCACATTCCATTAATTATGGAATCTTCAAGGTAAGACAAATCAATATATAATCGATATCAATTTCCGTATTCGACCAATAATATAAATGGAATAACGGCAAAGCCTTTTAAATTCCATATGTATTAACAGTCTTCCTCCACAGAAGTTCACTTCGATCATTATCAATCGAATTCCATTCAATTCCAATTTATTATATTAAATTGGAAAACTTTGGAAAATTCCCGTTACATCTTAATAAAAAGATTTATAAATTCCAAATCACATTTCACTGTAAAGCGGGTTAAAGAACGAATGTCGTTAAAAACACGATTCACAACTAACCCAAAATCCCATCAGTCTCTAACCGTAAATTAGTAAGAGAACAATTCCTTAAGTATTAACCCTGAACGCCGAAACCAACATCAGATCAATACCCCGGAAACCATTCAACTTAACTGATCTCCCATCAGTTTCCAATTTTCTTAACTCCATTGGGTTTAAGAACAGTATTATTAAAGATAACATTCATGACAAACCCAAAATCCAATTTGATATTAAATACAAGGCTCTGAATAGAAAATTGGATAACATTCATATATTGAATGTTATCTGAAATAAAAAAATATCGTATTGGAATAGCGATATATCTGTCTTCCAAATTCCTCCACAATATCCGTATAATCACGGAATCCAATATCGAAATATTCCAAAGATAATTTCGATTTAAATCCATTCTAATTCATATATTGCAAATTCTGGTTATTTTTAAAACCATTTCAAATCCAATTTATTTATTTATAAATATTGTATTTTTAGTTCCAGTTCAAAACTAGTTCATTTAGATAAAAATATATTTTTATCTTCTCAAATATGGAATTTTCATCCTAATTCTTTCCGAATCATTTATTATGATTTTACACAAATTATCGATATTTTTAATAATTTTATCAAGGCTCGTATAGTCGATTTCCATGAACGGCCATCGAACTGCACTTACAATGACCTTTTCCAAATTTGATTTGGACATAATTCCAAATCTAACCGTTAGATTTCAAATCTCCCATATTTGTTAAAAAGCTCTTTTCAATATGTACCCAATGGTTCCAGTTTTAGGAGAATCCGACGGTCGGATCTCTCGTAACGTCAATTCGAAGTCAATGGTCTAAATTCGCAAACGGTCGTTGCGCGGCGCGTTCTATTCAGGCCATTAAATATATATAATATATATTACATATATTTCACCGATTTCGATTCAAAACGTATTTTATAAATCATTTTAATTTCGTTTTAAAAACGATTTCAGCTTTCATTTCAATTTTTAATCAAAATCGAATATTCCATTACATAAAAATTTTATACATCTTAAAAATAATATTGTGAACAAACCAGTATTTATTTCATTCACACTTCATACATATATTTTTCACAATGCTATATGTATAATTTTCACATCATATATATATATATGTATATATTATTTTCACATCACGATCAACTTATTTCATTTCACATCACGATCAATTTTCACACTAAATACAATCAAACAAGTCGTCCATGGTCTGTGGACGACGGGGAGAAGGTCATATATGCAGTTACAAAACAAATAACTATACAGAAATAATTTTAGTGAGAAATTCTCACCTTGGCTGGTTTTGAAATCGTTAAAACGATTAGTTTCAATTGAATTAAACCCTGCGTTTAATTCAATCAAAATTCCTGATTGCTTCTGAATTTGTTCCGGTCTGTTCCATCACGTAGTGCTCGCTGATACGATTCCAACGAACTCAACCTCGCCTGATTCTTATTAAATATGAACGAGTTACAATTGTTTATACTTTAATCACTTTTATAATTAATTAAATAAATAATTAAAGCCCTTAATTACATAATTAATCCTTTCTTCCTCCTCGTCTTATAACAAAAGCCTATCGAAAACATCATTGTTGAAAACAACCGGACCTCGCACGCTCGTCAAAGCCTCTGACCAAGATCCACCGCCGCCATGACGAAGCCCATCCTCCAACGTCTTAGTGCCCTCCACCCCGACTAACTTACCACCTCCCCGTGCTCCAGAAACCAACCCGACCAAAGCCACTTTGCGCCAAAAATCCAAGCAATGCACCTTCTAAAAATTAGTCATACCCGTTCAGATTCGAGATCTCACTGCCCTCTTCGATTTCCCCTTTAATGTTTTCAGTTTCGGTTTGTGGATGTCGTGAAAATTGAAGAAGAAGGAAAGAGAGATTATGGCCTTCGATTTTAGACCTGGCAGCGGCAACAAATAATTGAAGATGTCCCTAGGGTTTTGACCAAGTTTTGACTATTTATAGAAAATAATTTATACTTTTAAATTCCAAAAGTTCTTATCTACTATCCGAACTCCAAATCACATCCAATGACTGTCGCCCCTAGCTAAATACCCCCATTACGAACACAATGGGATATTTTCGTAAGCCAATTCGACTGTTTCGAAAAGTTTTCGTCAAAATTAAAATATAAATCAATATATATTGAATTCAAATGCACATTTCAATTTACTGAGGCCACATACTAACTCTAAAAATTACAGAAAAATTATTTCTTGCTTAGTATTGATGATACAGTTCGAATAAAACTAATTTCATCAAATTTGGAGACCGTTTGAAAAATGACCATTTTCTGGTCGATCCAAATTGACTAAGACTGTCAAAACACGTTTTCTTTTGCCATGCTCACATGTTGATTTAAAAAATTATGAAAATTGGAACCTAGCAATAACTTACATTCCGGATCCAACAAAAGTGGTTTCATTGGAAACGGAGGTCGTTTGCAAAATGACTATTTTTACGGGCTATATTTCTATAACGACTATTCTGAATTTTCAACTAGGCATAACTTTTTATCCCCTCTATGAAATTTTGATTTTTCGGATTTGTTGGAAAGATATTTTCAAATAGATTCTAATATTTTTGGTTTCACCATTTATTTTGAATCCTGTACATTCATTTGAAATTTGAAATCGAATTTTCAAACTATCGCGCCATTTTCAATTCCTTTTACAATCAAAATAAATATTTATATTCTAACTTCGATTCAAATAAATATATACGTTCTAATTCTATTCAAAATAAATTTCTCGTCATTATTATTTAAAATAATTCATTTTAAATGTTCAAAATTCATCAAAATTACCTAAATAAATTTTTTAAATTGGTTTGGATTTTCCGAGTTACTACAACCACATCATCAGTGTCATTCTTAAGTTTCTAAATGACGGATTACTACCAAAGATTTTGTTTTTGAATTGTTTTCTGGAAAGCAGGTTGTTTTGAATCCTGAAAAGGGATATCTGGTTTTAGAAAAGCTAAACTATTTAAATTTTCTTGGGGAAGATTGTTTGAATTAAAACAAATTAAATTAGAATTTGTAAAAGAAAATAGAAATAGAAATTGAAACCAGTTAAGTGGAAAATGAATTGAGATAGAAAATATCGAATTAGATTAGATTAGAGATAATCCGAAATGGAATTGGACTGGTAAGTTAGGAGTTGAAATGAATATTGGAATCTGAGTTAAGAACAGAGTTTGGCTTGGGTATAACCGAATGATTGGAATGACATTGGTATATGTTGAATTGGTAACAGATGCAAAGGATATAATGATATGCCCGATAAAAAGGTACAAGTATATATTATATATGGGTTTGAGATCTTGATGAGCCGAATTGGCATGCCGTTTGGCTGTTTGATTTTCTTTTGCGTTGAAGAAGGCCTAGAGAGGCAAGTTGGAGTTTGATCTATTGACCAGTACAAAGGAAGTGCTGGCGAAATTTTTCGAGAGGTTAAGGAGGTGTTAGAAAATTTTTAGGATTTTTGAAAATTTTCGTTAGTAGGAATGAATAAATATTTAGTTGAAATTAAATTGGTTCAGTTGAAACTGAAGTTAATAAATAAACAAATAGATTTTTACCCAGTTATAGGGTTTGATTTCTACCTTTGCAATTTCGAGGATGAAATTATTATAAGGGGGAAAGAATGTAACGACCCTTATTTTTAAGGTATTATAAATATTTTATTTAATTGTTTAAATAAAGGTTTGGTAATTTAAAATGACCAAAATTAAACAATATTGAATATTTAATTAATATAATTAATAGAATAATATATTAAATTCCGAAATAGTCGGAAATAGCTGAATTCACAATACTGTGTGAATTGGATTATTTATAAGATATAATTCAGTTTAAAATTGAATTATATTAACGAATATATTATGTAAATGACAGTTGAATCTATAATTATATTATAAATAAAATCGAGCTCGAAATGGCATGGCAGTTCGTAATTTGGCGATTTGAACTTTAAACTAATATACAGAATCCATTTTAAGTTGAATTTTTGTGAAATAAGAAATGTTCGGAGCTGGTGAACTATATTTTTCTAATAGAAGAGAAAAATCGGGATATCGTTGTGTAGATTTTGAGTTATGTCCAAATCAAATTTTAAAATAGTCGCTATGGAATTCCTTTATAATTTATATCGATTTATTTATATTATAAAAGGGATTTCTAATATAAATTGGGTATCGATTTGACAATGAATTTGAATATCAAGTTATAAATTTAGATACAAATATTTTGGAGCTGTATGATATTCTATTATGAATATATACGATAATATTAATTTATTAATATTAAATTTAATTGTTTTAAAATATATTAATATTTAAATGGGTTTATTTAGAGCTTTAAAAATAGCCATTTCTACAGACGACCTTCGTTTTCGATGAAACTAATCTTGTTGGATCCGGAATATTAAATTATTGTTAGATTTCAATTTTCGTAATTTTTGGAGTTAGTATGTGGTTGTACGGGATTTTAATCTGAAAAGTAGTCAATAATTTGACTTTAAAAATACGCTGTGTGAGCAAACGAGGTCGGAATTCAATGAAACTAGTTTCGTTGGATCCGTAATGTCGAACTGTAGCCGCTTGTCCATTTTCATGATTTTTGGATATTATATGCGATTATAGGAATTTTTAATCAATGACACAAATAAAAATATGTCATAAATTAATAAAATAATTAGAAAAAAAATATTATTTTTCTTCTATAAATACCACATAACCCTCATAGCCTTAAACAACTTTTTCCTCTAGTCAATGGGCTTTCTACCGTTGTTTATTTCCTTCCCAAATGTGAAGTTATTTCTTGGAAAAATCTTATTAAATCAAAAACACAATGAAATGGGAAATCGTTTGATCTGTTAGGATCCTTCTTCAATGTGCTCCATTCTCATATCAAAATCGTTGGTCTCTGTGGCAGTCTCATTCCCTACGAATACATACAGAGAAGCTAGGGTTAGCCAAATAGTGAAGAGGGGTCATCGATTTGGGTTTTCGAAATTGTTTTTGGGTTGAGGGAATGAAGCAGCACGGTTTGGCGAAATATTGGGGTGTAGCGACCCAAACTTCCCCATAAAGGAAAGCCCGGATTGCTTCGAGAACAAGAAAAATCAGAACAAAAACAGAAGAACATTTCATTGCTTATTACAACAATTCCATCAGAATACAAGAATATAACAGAGTATAAATGAATAAATATTATACAACAGAAAATATCAGAGATTTAAATTACATTTAAATACATCGCAGCGGAAAATTAATACAAAATACAACTGAAAGAAATACACGGATACAGAGCATTCCGAATATCATTCCAGATATAAACCAGGATCCTGTGAATATAAATCTGCAAAAACCCAACTACTAGTTGCCGGTGTGGAAAATAGGTGCACCTAGAGTTTAGGTTAAAACAATAAACTCCAGGTCAGCCATGCGACTGGTGTGAGAACTAAAACAATTATTAATCTTTATTTTAAAGTTAGGTAAATCGAGGGACCACGCCGTATATCACAGAATGGGTTTCCTCCCAAGAATACCAGTGCATAAAACAAACGGCGCAATGCTAAATAAAAAACAATGAAGCTATTATAAGACCCATGTCCCATCACACAATGCAACGCAAGCTGGAGGATAGGGTTTTCCCTTATAATAGCCAAATATGCTTGATATGTGAAATTTCATCTTTTATTATTACTAGAAGTGAAGAAAACAACTTCAAATATAAATGTATCAATCATAGATGGCATGGGTACCATATGTCATGTCGCTAATACTAGGCTCTACAATCAAAACCGAAAAATGTCATATTTGGAAGTTGGATTTCCATACTGGTGGTTACTGATTCGAAAGATCGATCATGTAGTGCAATTCCCAACGGCTTACGTCGTAGGCATGCGAAAACGCTGTAATGCACATCTGCACTATCCAGGAAAACAAGTTACCGCGGCTTACGTCGCAGGCATGCGAAAACACCGCTAACTCTATCCATCAAGGAATCGGGGGGTGTGCCCTATCCCTCACCTCGGTTGACCGAATCCATAACAACCCTTAGGGTGTCTATCCTCATCTCAAAAGCATACTGATCAAACCATCAGTTTTCCACCATACCGGTGTGTGAGGCTCGCAAATTAATGCTACATAAAGCCGTGTTATATTAAAGCTGTGCTTTGATCATCAACCACAAGACTCTGCTTTTCAACAAAAGCCTTGATCATTTGCCACTTAGGCATGCCACACAGGCAATTTACGCCATGCGACTGATGTCTATCGATATACAATCTCTGATCCCATACGTCTCAGAGAAGGGTGAAGTAAGGGAATAAATTTCCCCTTCACCAGGCAGATGTATATTTAATAGAGATCAATCAACATAGAATAAAATCCAATGTCAGATGCACTATCCATTTACAAGTCCTTTCTAGGTCCGAACGAAACCAGAGGCACCTTATTCCTCGTCCCGTATGTCCAATACAGGAGAGAGGCCCTCGCATATCCGTACAATCAACAAGTATGTCCAGACAACTACCGATGTAGCCCCTTCAAGGTAGCTACTCCAATCATGAGCAACAGTAGCAACCCTTCCATTCGATGTGAAGATCATCGATCTTGCACCATCCTCAATCTCTTCAACTTTTCGTCGTATCAGTTATTCAGAATGGGTTAAACCCGGCCTTTCCAAATAACTCGCGTATCTTACAATCAAGTGCTACAACAACACATTATACGCCTCATTTCAATCCAGAATATTCTTTTATTCGAAATTCTTTTCCTTTGGGAAAGGTTCCCATTAATTTTATTAAAGATAAATTCTTTAAATTTATTCTTTACTCTTCCTTTGGATATCAAACCATATTAAGGTTTTCCAAACTAGTCGGGATTAGCAAACTACACCGAAGTAATCATTTATTTTATTTCCCAATCCCAACCTATTCATTCATGGAGCCAAACTGGTAATACTCCTTATCTAACACCACAGTGTTATAGATAAATATTAATTACCATTTCACGTTCAAATCTAATTAAAGATTTAACTATTGCTTGGAGCAAAACTGGTGGTACACCGTTCTCGATCATTTTCTTGAATTGATAATTTTAATTATCACATTCACTTTTCAATCTAATCAAAGATTCATTAAAACTCCATTTAGTTTTAATCTTCCCAAAAAACAATATTGATGATTATTCAAAGCTAAGAAATTAATTTTACCTTTAACTGGGTTAAAGAACCAATGTCATTTAAGACATGGTTCATGATAAACCCAAAATCACATTCCATTCCATCAGTCTCCAATCGTAAATTAGTAAGAGAACAATTCCCTAAGTATTAATCCAGAAGGCCGAAACCAACATCAGATCAATACCCAGTTAGTTTCAAATTTTCTTAACTTCGTTGGGTTTAAGAACAGTATTTTTGAAGATACCATTCACGACAAACCCAAAATCCCATTTCCATTGTTAATCGGGTTAAAGAACAAGTGTTATTCAAAATATCATTCTTGACAAACCCAAAATCCAATTTGATATCAAATACAATGCTCCGAATAGAAAATATATCGGCTTGTATTCAATATCAAATTCTGAAATCAACAAATATCGTATTGGAATAACGATATATATATCTTCCAAATTCCTCCACAATGTCCATATAATCACGGAATCCAATATCGAAATATTCCGAAGATAATTTAGATTCCAATCTATTCCAATTCGTATATTGTAAATTCTGGTTATTTTTAAAACCATTTCAATTCCAATTTATTTATTTCTAAAAACAAATAAATTATTTTTCTACTTATTATCTAGTTCATTTCGATAAAAATATATTTTTCTCTTTTCAAAACTGGAATTTTTTTCATCCAAATCATTTATTATGATTTTACGTAATTTTTCCATATTTTTAATAATTTTATTATCGCTCGTATAGTTGGTTTCCAATAACGGCCACCGAACTGCATCCATAACGAACTTTTTTGAAATTGATTTGGACATACCTCCAAATCTACCCGTTAGATTTCAAATCTCTTGTATTCATTGGAAAACTCTTTTCGATATGAACCCAAAGGTTCTAGTTTTATGAGAATCAGACAGTCGGATCTCCCGTAACGTCCATTTGAAGTTAATGGTCGAAATTCGCGAACTGCCGCTTGGCGGCACATTCTATTCAGGCCATTATATATAATATATATATATATATTATATAGTTCGTCGATTTCTATTTAAACGTATTTTATAAATCGTTTTAAATTCATTTCAAAAATGATTTCCACTTCCATTTCAAATTCAAATCAAAATTGAATATTCCATTATAATTTCGTTTTATATTCATTTCAAAACGATTTCAATTCTATTTCAATTCGTTTTAAATTCATTTCAAATCGATTTCAATTTACAACTATTTCAATTCCATTTCAATTTGTTTTGAATTCATTTTAAATCGATTTCAATTCCATTTCAATTCGCTTTGAATTCATTTTAAATCGATTTCAATTTTATTTTCAAATTCAAATCCAAATTAAATATTCCATATATATATTCGTTTTAAATTCATTTCAAATCGATTTCAATTTTATTTTCAAATTCAAATCCAAATTGAATATTCTATATCATTTCAATATTAAACTGATAATATCCTCAAAATATCAGATTTTGAAATCACTTTTCGATATTTATTATAAAATGAATAAAATCGACCAAATTCCCGTTCATGTTAAAATGGCGTTTAACTACTTAACACGGCTTCACATTTCAATATTTTCTGAATATTATTTTAAAATATTCGATAACTCTGAACTGGAATCAGACTCAATCAATTACCATATAATTTTATTTAAATGGATTTCAACATCACATGTACACAACAATAACGATAAACAATCATTAAAAATTCATACAACATCCAGAGTGCATTCTACAACTGTATAAGCATTAAAATAAATAAATAACGCTTATACAGTCTGTCAACCCATCGATTGACATACCACTAATTATTGGGATCAGGGTATGTCAAATATTATCCCAATACCCGTGTGGGGTTTTCAAACTACAAATGCTGTTTATTATTTATGCAGTTGGGCGATGTGTAAAATTTATCGTCCTAATCCATATCAGATAAATAAGTGTACAAAAACAAACCGTCCGGTTTGTAAATGAATATTTATTTCATTATCATGATAATTTATATATATTTTATTTTATACAAATAATTTTTATATACAACAATACACTCAATGACAATCCAATCAAAATCCATACAAACAATCAACTAGTCTATACAATAAATAGTGTCGGGGGCTTCTAAGCCCCGTCTGCAACCTAGTGTATATTTACTGTAAAATAATTTGAGAGTGAGAGAGATCTCACTTTCACTTGCAATCCATCAGTTTTAATTTCTGAATTTCTGAACTGTTCGGATTTAATTTTGCCTTAAATTCTAACAATCTCCAATGTTGACCCGGTTAGTTGCGAAGCTCTCGTCCCTACGATCCCAATGGATCATGTTTCATGCGATTTCGATATTGTATGAGAAAGATCTTATTTTATAAAGGTTGATGACACTTTATATAATTAACAAAGGAATTAAAAAATAAATAAACCCTCTTCCTCAAAAATCAACTACCGACAGTCAAACCATATTCTTCCAACCTAGGGTTGGATTTCGCACTGCCTATAGCCACCGTGGCGATGATCAGTGCCTGTCACCACGAGCGCTGTAACACCCCACCTCCGTTAAGGTCACTCACAAAGGGAATGCCTTAACTTTGGTGGAGCATTTTAGTAAACAAAACAGAAACTTACTAGACAGATAAAACAGTACTTGAAAAATTTATAACTTTATTTCAACAGAACCGAAATAAAATTGGTTACATCCTTTTAAATCACATTATCAGAATTCAAGTACAAAATATCAGTCTTGTACAAAAGCCTTCAGAATGCAAAGTTTAAAATCATAATCCCCATAGAACGGAAGCTATACAGAGCCAAGCCATACTTTAAGCACTTCAAGCAGAAGAAATCCGGATCAAGCTAAAGTATTCCCTCCTTGGATAACCTGGGGGAAACGGACGAAAGGAGGCGAATCAACAAGGGTCAGGCAAAAGGTCTGGCAAGTCCAGTGATTTTCAGTTATGAACAGATAATAATAACATGACATGAAAATAAGACTGGATGAGAGATAACTGTAACAGGTGTAACAGAAAGAACAGAATGATATAAGCTATTATTTTACACTTCTCAGCACTAATACTAGTATAACAGAATTAGGTATCACCCTAATGTCTAAACTGAAACAGAAACTGGTACAGAATAATTTAACAGAAACAGAATGCTAATAATGGGCCTTTACTACCCGATCAGAAACAGATAGAAGCAGAAACAGATTAATCCCTACGGAAACAGAATTTAGAATTAGGTGTACACAAGTAATGGGCCTTTACCACCCAAACAGACGGTACCACGCAGAAACAGACAGGTGTTACCACCCAACAGAAACAGACGGTACCAACAGAAACAGACATAACTAAGTGTACCCTAAAAACCCTACCCCAAGCGATCGGCTCCCTAATACATAAATATCCTGTGTCGGCCCCACAGTAGGGTGTATCACTCCCTAAATTGACAACCAATTGGCACATACCTATTTACAGATGTCACAGCGTCTTACATCCTCAGAGGCAGACCGGGATCCATGCACGCACATGACCCGGTTGGAACGCACCATCAACACCCCTCGCCATTATCAGAATGAACCGCTTATAATTAGTTCAGTAAGCGTGCCCGGACCCTACTTACTGTTGGGTCAAAGTTTTGATACCAGAAAGGGTTACTGACTAATATGGGTCCCAAACAACAGATGACACAAGTAATTCCCCACCTAACCTTGTGTCCCCAGACTAACAGATTTCAGATTAACTTGTTTACAAGTTCATACATACAGAATTCAGATCAACTAGTTCACAGACAAGTTTTCAGACTAACAGATCAGATTATACAGATTTAACAAACTTACAGATTAACTGGTTACAGATTATCTAACTTTGTATTGGGCCTACGGATTCATGAAACGGGTTTATCAGATTCATTGGTCCAATTGGTTTAACCTTACCCAACACGTTTTAGACATCATAATTATCTCAGATTTTCATTAATTAAATATTAATGCCCAAACCTCTCACATTAGACTGACAGTTTGCGGCTACTGGTTAAGCCGGTTGGTTCCGGGCAGGTTTCTGTCGCAAACTGAGTCTAACCTCGGGTTTCAAGCACGTTATGACTAACTTCTCACATTAGATACTATTGTTTGCGACCACTGGAATATGCCGGGCGGTTCCGGGCAGAATTACGCTGCAAACTCATTCTAACCTCGAGTTAGCCATGTTTATCTTTGCGGCCAAGTCATTAATGATTTACCATTTATACCCACACCTAATATACATGTCAATTATTCATAACTATAGCCAATTCAGATTATGTCAATAATAGACTAATTATATCAACTCAACAGATATAGCAGATAACAGATTAGGCATCTTAACAGACTTAGTTTAACAGATTTGGCATTTTCAACAGACTTAGCAGATGACAGTTTTAGCAGATTAGGCAAATATAGCAGAACTAGCAAATTAGGCAAATATATCATATTTAATCATTCCTTAAAGTTTCACAAACATATCTTGCCTAATTATAAATTTGGCCTAAGTTTACATGCCTAAATAGTTGTCATGATTCACACTATGATCATATACCCCACGTTGCATTGAATTTGCATGTCACAGGTTATGGTCATAATTTACATATCCCAATTTAGTTCAACTTGCCTAGTACAAAAGATTCACATATAAATTGTACCAAATATAGCCATCGATTTCAATGCATGTCATATATCCCAAAGATCCCTTACTTAGGTGTTTATTTTCATTAAATAGATATCCTACTTTAATATAAACCTTTATACCTAAGCCAAATTTTCTTTATCTCAAGTCATATGTTAACATACCATGGTTCCTCTTCTTCCAATTCACAGAATATGCATAGATCTAAATCTAGTTTACAACCTATGTCCTTTTTCTTAAATCAGTCACAGATTAACCATGTCCAATTATTCCACATTCGTTATTTGTCCCAAACATTTTAGCATTCGTGCGTTAATCTCTTAGGAGATTGGCGCAGGCTCGTAGTAGCCTGGCTATAGAACAGAAAGAAGAAGAGATACAGAATAAAATGGATCATAACAGAACATACACAATCTCAAATTCATATTTACAATCATGTCACAATTATGATTAAAGTTTATATCGGAAAATAACTGCACTTGCCTTGGTTGGATTAAAGAAAGAACTTTAATTGTTGTAGAATCGTTGCAGAAGCTTTAATCTATAATTTGAATTAAGTTGCTTAGGTTGATGTTGATTAGCTTCTAGTTTTGATTCCAGCAGAGTAGTGACGCCATTTTTATTTTTATTTAGAATAGAGGCAGAGAAGAAGCAAAATAGAATTGTATGTAGGGAAGGCTGGGTCTTAGGTTGTTTTTATAGGTGTAGCAATTCATTTCAGCCATCAGATTAACCCTAAAACCAATCCAGACCATCAAAAATCGTCCCTGGGCTTCAAAAACGTGTTCTGGACCGAAACAGGCCGACCAGGTCGACCTGTAGGGGAGGGGGTCGACACTATAGTCGACCCCCATGGGGGAGGTCGACTCCCAGGTCGACCCCTTGGTCGACCTGGCCCCCAGGTCAACCCCCAGGTCGACCTGCCCAGTTCTGTGCTGACCGAAACCTTCTGAATCTTCTACAGGCCATAACTTCTTCATCCGGACTCCGATTTTCGAAAACTCGGATTCTATTTCATGTAAAATTTCGAGAGGAACGCAATGGTGATGTCCATTTTACCTAATTTCTGATTCTTAAATTAATTATCCTCATTTTACTATCTTTTCCGTTACACACACCGTTATTGAACTAATATTTCTTCTCTTTCATGTATTAATTAATTCTTCTTATGCATCACCATTATTTACCTATCATAAGCATATTTTCATATATTTTATTTCATTTTTAATTATACTTAAAAATGCGGGGTGTTACATTCTCCCCTCCTTAAAGGATTTCGTCCCCGAAATCTTCAAGTTAAGAAGAATGTGTCCTACTATCCAATCATCCATCTACTCAATCACCAATCACAGGCATTCATTGTCCTTAAGAGATTTCTAATGCTGTATGAACATATGCAAGGAGTGTGTGTATATGTTCCTTGTCTAATGCAAAGATCAGGCGGTCCACTGATTCAGTTGACCTCCTTAATGCGAATTATGCCGGTGCCATGAGTCCAACATGTATGCAGTTTTCCTACTCGATACATATCATTTCTATATGAGTGCACAACCATTCAGTCATATGCAATATCCATGTGCTGAATCAATCATTTTGCATCCCCAAAAATTAAAAATGCTCACACATCCATATGCAGTATGAGAGTGTTTTCGAGCCGATCTAGTGCCTAGTGTGTGTATATGCATCCACGGGCAACCACTAGCAACCACTTGCATCCACTTGCAACCATCAAACATAACATGTCTCAAACACATGTTTACACCCATTAGTTTCTACCTAATGTTCAAAGATTGGATCGATAGGATACAGTCGAATGATGGAAGCGAGTACAGATAGAACAAAAACTTGGTTCCCATTAGGCATGGGTCCTAAGTATCGGCCCCGAAGTCCGAAACCAACATCAAATTGACACCCAGAGGATTACCCTCTTTAGACAATGTCAAAACTGGAAATCTTATTAGAAGTATTCAGATATTTACAGACTACTGGTACAAATCAGGTTCCCTAATGATTCTTAGGAAGCTAAGCATGATAAAATCATACCACAAAAACTCAGAATGTATGCGTCATACTTGACGCCTAACACAGATATCTCTCAAACCCCAATCTATCACAACAGATGAGTCATAACCCATATGGGTCTGAGTCTACAGCGGAATCAGAAATAATATTAGTATTAAAGTGCAGAGTATCGATTACAAAATCAAAATACCAGAATCAAAAAGAGTCTTAACTTCATAATCAGATAAAGAAATAAAACCTACTATAGGAATTCTCCTATTTCTATCCTAGCCACTAGCCTCAAGAGTGTTCGCCTGCCATCCTAGTCCTCGTCTCTTCGGGCAGTCCCTAGTGAAGTGTCCCATCTCTCCACAGTTGAAGCAAGTGCCCTTCCTTTTTCTGCAATCCTTGTTCAGATGAGTCGAGCTCCCACAAGTAAAGCACTTTTTCCCCTTCTTATCTTCAGACTTCTCATCCTTCTTTTGTGTTTCCTTTTTGCCTTCTTTTTGAACCAAGTTCATATCCATGGGTTTCTTATCTTTGGGTTGTGCTCCTTAGCCAAATTCCCACATTCTCATCTTTACTATGCTTGTGTAACACGTTGACCAGTCCCTCGAAAGCTTCCTCCATCGCACGGAAAAATCCTACGAAGCTCGAAAGAAAATTAGCCGTAGGTGAATCTACTGCGGCTACAGATGGAAGTCGGGCGCTTATTTGCCCTTTGACAGGTGTCGTAGTCTTATCAAGCCTACGGAACCATGCCGCGATGAGGTTACCTCCCAGAAAGCCGGGAGCCCCGGAGAAAGAAGGAAACAAAGATTCAAACAGAGGATCAAAAGATAGATATATGGCTTTTGGGGATTATGTTTTTCAAAAATAAGCTTTACTTTTGAAAATACTTCCTTTTAAAACCTTTTTTTTGAAAATAGTTTTTCAAAAACTTTTATCTAATCTGGTAACCTTTAGCTCTGATACCAAGTGTAACACCCCACCTCCGTTAAGGTCACTCACAAAGGGAATGCCTTAACTTTGGTGGAGCATTTTAGTAAACAGAACAGAAACTTACTAGACAGATAAAACAGTACTTGAAAAATTTATAACTTTATTTCAACACAACCGAAATAAACTTGGTTACATCCTTTTAAATCACATTATCATAATTCAAGTACAAAATATCAGTCTTGTACAAAAGCCTTCAGAATTCATAGTTTAAAATCATAATCCCCATAGAACAGAAGTTATACAGAGCCAAGCCATACTTTAAGCACTTCAAGCAGAAGAAATCCGGATCAAGCTAAAGTATTCCCTCCTTGGATAACCTGGGGGGGAACGGAAGAAAGGAGGCAAAACAACAAGGGACAGACAAAAAGTCTGGCAAGTCCAGTGATTTTCAGTTATGAACAGATAATAATAACATGACATGAAAATAAGACTGGATGAGAGATAACTGTAGCAGGTGTAACAGATATAACAGAAGAACAGAATGATATAAGCTATTATTTTACACTTCTCTGCACTAATACTAGTATAACAGAATTAGGTGTCACCCTAATGTCTAAACTGAAACAGAAACGGGTATAGAATAATTTAACAGAAGCAGAATGCTAATAATGGGCCTTTACTACACGATCAGAAACAGACAGAAGCAGAAACAGATTAATCCCTACGGAAACAGAATGTAGAATTAGGTGTACACTAGTAATGGGCCTTTACCACCCGAACAGACGGTACCACGCAGAAACAGTCAGGTGTAACCACCCAACAGAAACAGACGGTACCAACAGAAACAGACAAAACTAAGTGTACCCTAAAAACCCTACCCCAAGCGATCGGCTCCCTAATACATAAATATCCTGTGTCAGCCCCACAGTAGGGTGTATCACTCCCTAAAGTGACAACCAATTGGCACAGACCTATTTACAGATGTCACGACGTCTTACATCCTCAGAGGCAGACCGGGATCCATGCACGCACATGACCCGGTTGGAACGCACCATCAACACCCCTCGCCATTATCAGAATGAACCGCTTATAATTAGTTCAGTAAGCGTGCCCGGACCCTACTTACCGTTGGGTCAAAGTTTTGATACCAGAAAGGGTACTGACTAATATGGGTCCCAAACAACAGATGACACAAGTAATTCCCCTCCTAACCTTGTGTCCCCAGACTAACAGATTTCAGATTAACTTGTTTACAAGTTCAGACATACAGAATTCAGATCAACTAGTTCACAGACAAGTTTTCAGACTAACGGATCAGATTATACAGATTTAACAAACTTACAGATTAACTGGTTACAGATTATCTAACTTTGTATTGGGCCTACGGATTCACGAAACGGGTTTATCAGATTCATTGGTCCAATTGGTTTAACCTTACCCAACACGTTTTAGACATCATAATTATCTCAGATTTTCATTAATTAAATATTAATGCCCAAACCTCTCACATTAGACTGACAGTTTGCGGCTACTGGTTAGGCCGGTTGGTTCCGGGCAGATTTCTGTCGCAAACTGAGTCTAACCTCGGGTTTCAAGCACGTTATGACTAACTTCTCACATTAGAACATATTGTTTGCAACCACCGGAATATGTCGGGCGGTTCCGGGCAGAATTACGCCGCAAACTCATTCTAACCTCGAGTTAGCCATGTTTATCTTTGCGGCCAAGTTATTAATGATTTACCATTTATACCCACGCCTAATATACATGTAAATTATTCATAACTATAGCCAATTCATATTATGTCAATAACGGACTAATTATATCAACTCAACAGATATAGCAGATAACAGATTAGGCATCTCAACAGACTTAGTTTAGCAGATTTGGCATTTTCAACAGACTTAGCAGTTGACAGTTTTAGCAGATTAGGCAAATATAGCAGAACTAGCAAATTAGGCAAATATATCAAATTTAATCATTCCTTAAAGTTTCACAAACATATCTTGCCTAATTATAAATTTGGCCTAAGTTTACATGCCTAAATAGTTGTCATGATTCACACTATGATCATATACCCCACGTTGCATTGAATTTGCATGTCAGAGGTTATGGTCATAGTTTACATGTCCCAATTTAGTTCAACTTGCCTAGTACAAAAGATTCACATATAAATTGTACCAAATATTGCCATCGATTTCAATGTATGTCATATATCCCAAAAATCCCTTAATTAGGTGTTTATTTTCATTAAATAGATATCCTACTTTAATATAAACCTTTATACCTAAGCCATATTTTCTATGTCTCAAGTCATATGTTAACATACCATGGTTCCTCTTCTTCCAATTCACAGAATATGCATAGATCTAAATCTAGTTTACAACCTATGTCCTTTTTCTTAAATCAGTCACAGATTAACCATGTCCAATTATTCCACATTCGTTATTTGTCCCAAACATTTTAGCGTTCGTGCGTTAATCTCTTAGGAGATTGGCGCAGGCTCGTAGTAGCCAGGCTATAGAACAGAAAGAAGAAGAGATACAGAATAAAATAGATCAGAACAAAACATACACAATCTCAAATTCAGATTTACAATCATGTCACAATTATGATTAAAGTTTATATCGGAAAATAACTGCACTTGCCTTGGTTGGATTAAAGAAAGAACTTTAATTGTTGTAGAATCGTTGCAGAAGCTTTAATCTCTAATTTGAATTAAGTTGCCTAGGTTGATGTTGATTAGCTCCTAGTTTTGATTCCAACAGAGTAGCGACGCCATTTTTATTTTTATTTGGAACAGAGACAGAGAAGAAGCAGAATAGAATTGTATGTAGGGAAGGCTAAGTCTTAGGTTGTTTTTATAGGTGTAACATTTCATTTCAGCCATCTGATTAACCCTAAAACCAATCCGGACCTTCAAAAATCGTCCTTGGGCTTCAAAAACGTGTTCTGGACCGAAATAGGCTGACCAGGTCGACCTGTACGAGGAGGGGGGGGGGGGTCGACACTATAGTCGACCCCCATGGGGGAGGTCGACTCCCAGGTCGACCCCCAGGTCGACCTACCTAGTTCTGTGCTGACCGAAACATTCTGAATCTTCTACAGGCCATAACTTCTTCATCCAGACTCTGGTTTTCGAAAACCCGGACTCTATTTCATGTAAAATTTCGAGAGGAACGCAACGGTGATGTCCATTTTACCTAATTCCTGATTCTTAAATTAATTATCCTCATTTTACTATCTTTTCCGTTACACACACCGTTATTGAACTAATATTTCTTCTCTTTCATGTATTAATTAATTCTTCTTATGCATCACCATTATTTACCTATCATAAGCATATTTTCATATATTTTATTTCATTTTTAATTATACTTAAAAATGTGGGGTGTTACAAGCGCCTCCGCGAGCTCAATCTCTGACACCCCCTTCACTTAGTTCGATCGCTCCTCCGCGTCAGGAATTAGGTGCGAACGACGTCAGTTTGTAGCCAGAAAACTCGCAAATCACTTCACGATAATCAATCTCCACCGTTGATTACCAAGAGCTCGGGAAGCTCTTTAAATTTCCCTTCTGAAGCAGGGAATTTTATTGAACGAATCAGGTATAAATTGAGGAAGAACGGAGGAGCGATTTTAGCCTTCGATCGCATGGCTAAAATTAACTTATTTTCAATCCGAACTCCAAATCAAACCCAACAAATGTCTCCCCTAGTGTAATACCCCCATTCCGAACACAATGAAATATGTTTTGTAAGCCTATTCGACTGTTTCAGTCAGTTAATCCCCAAATTAAAATATAAAACATTCAATTTTAGATTTGAACGTACATTTTAATTTGCCAGGGCCACATACTGATTCGGAAAATTCCAGAAAAATAAATTTGGCTATGTTGGGATGATATGGTCCCAAAAAAACTGATTTCGTCAAATTTGAAGACCCATTGAAAAATGGCCATTTTCTGGTCGATCCAATTTGACTAAAATTGTCAAAAAACGTTTTCTTTTGCCACCCTCACATATTGATTCCAAAAATTATGAATTTTGGAATCTATTAATAATTTGACATCCTGGATCCAACAAAAGTGGTTTCATCGAAAACGGAGGTCGTTTGCAAAACGGCTATTTTTAAGGGCTATATATACATTTAAAATATATATAAATTCCATAGCGACTGTTCAAAATTTTCAACTGGCCATAACTTTTTATTCCCGCTACGAAATCTGGATTTTTTACATCCGCCGGAAAGATATTTCCAAATAGATTCTAATATTTCTGGTTTTACTAAAATCCGATTTGTTTTGAATCCTGTAAATTCATTTGAAATTTGAAATCGAATTTTCAAACTACCGCGCCATTTTAAATTTCTTTTATAATTAAATTAAAAAAATTCATTCAAACTTCGATTTAAATAAATTTTTAGTCGTTATTATTTAAAATAAATCATTTTAAATATCCAAAATTCATTAAAATTGATAAAATAAATTTTTTGAATTGGTTCTGATTTTCTGGGTTGTTACAAGGGGTGTGCGATGCATTTTGGTGTTGATCTTCGTACTGTAGCCGAGTTGTGAAGCTCTATATCACAATTCATTAAGTGGATGCGAGTTTCTTTAGAGTGGGATGATGTTGAAGAGAATGGAAAGACAGGAGTTTTGGTAATTTCAGATTTTGTATCGATGGTGTATTGGAAGAAGTTGTAGTGTTAAAAGTTTGAAAAGGCAATAATGTAGCGTGTGGGTTTTTCCAAGAAGAAGTGCCTGAGTGACGGATCAGGGAAGGTGACATCGAGTTTGCGTTGATGGTGTGGAGAGGTAGCGAATTTGATGAAGGGAAGAATGGTAATGTTTATTTGAATTTAAAGTGCAGTTGCAAAGCGAGTTAGGAAGAGTAAGAAATCGGTTTTTGCTGTGTCTCCCGGGAGTACGGGATGTTCTTTGGAGAAGATGAACGCTAGCGGGTTAGGTTCTTAATGGGACGATGTTGTCTAGGATGAGGCCCAAAATGATAATATATATTTAAATTTTAATGCGAATAATATACTAACTTATAAAATGAATATCTTTCTCATATATTATCGGAACTCAACAAAACAAGATCCGTTGGGATCGTATGGACGGCGGCTACACAATGGAACTGACTGGGAGTGAATTGGAGCTCGTTACAATTTATAGCAAAATAAATTGTCTGTCTGAATCAACCGATGGTTATCGTTATTTAACGATGATCATCCAATGTGAGTAAATCTCACTAACTCTGTACAATTTATATTTTTATAAATATAATCTAGTATTGATAAATGAGGATTGACTGTTGTGTGTTGATTGTTTGGCTGAATTGCAGATTTAGTGATTGAAATTATAGATACCGATATATATATATATATATATATATATATATATATATATGAATCGTTAATAAAATATTGATTCTGTTTATCGGAATATTTCATATTGAAATGAAATTGATGTTATTTATATTGTTTAACATCTATGATGCAGGGAAACAGGTTGGAGGGATCCAACTGGATTCCTCAACATTTATAATACTGTTTGTTTTCATATATTGTGATATATGATGTGATATATAATCCGTTATTGATTATGAAGACACTGGTCATGTTATTTTGTATTTTAAATACCATTTGAAGTACTGGAATGTTTAAAAGGAAATTTTCAAAGTGAATATTGAAAATGAAATATTTTTATATAAAATGAATAGAACTATATAAAAGTATTTATATAAAATAAATAGAATTATACAAAAGGATTTATATAGAATAAATAGAATTATATAAAGGGAATTATAAATGAGATTTAAGTATTAGAAATAAAAAAAGGAGATTTGTATGAATAATTCTACAAATAAAAATATAAATAGAATTTGAGGTATTGTTTTTAAATACGAAATCAAACTGTTTTGATTATATAAAGAAATATTATTCGCATTCTATGTGAAAATTAGATGAAAGTAAATATTTTGCGAATAAAATTTTATAAAGGATTTTGGGGGTTTGAATTAGGAATTCAAATTGAATTACTGAAATTAGAAATTGACTGGAAATTAGTTGAGTTGAATGGCTTTCTGGGTATCGATCCGATGTTGGTTTCGACCTTAGGGGTTTACACTTGGGGAGTTGTTCTATTACTAGTTTACAGTTAGAGACTGATAAAGGTGGGAAGATATTGATGCGTGAATCATAAATGGAAACATTTTCCAAGGTAACAACGTATACTTTCTAATTTTAGAAAATAAGGAATTTATGAATATATGGAAACGATAAATAGGAAACTAGGAAATGAAATGATGATTGATCGGTAAGATTTCCATTTGTGAATACGAACGTTGTTTGTACACATGTTTTCCATTGATAGTTAAATCAACTACTATCAAAGATTTTGACTATTTCCGTTGTCAATACAGAGAGACCGGGATCAGGTATATTATCTGAAAACTACTCCGTAGGGGCAATAGCGTTGCGAATCAAATACGATGAAGATAATTGAAGACGGAGTTTATGCAAGGGCTGTTCTGGCGATCCTTGGTAGAAATTGCCAAAGATGGATTTAGAGAATAGTACTTTCGGTTTGTCAAGTCCCAGGACGGCCTGCACGGAAGAATGTCTGATAGAGTATATTTAATAGATCGCGTAAGTTGATCTCTTCAAATGTACTTACATTTGGTAATGGAGGAATTCGCTTCTCTTAGCTGTATATCCGTGGTATTTTTTGGGAAATCAATTTGTGATTTGGTGGGCATGACGATGTGACATTCAAAGTAAAGAAAGGTGTGATCTGTCTGTTTTGGCCTCAAGCCTCACACGGGTAGGTCGCATGGCTAAGTGGTTAGCTGCCAATTAGGGTGTATTGTCACCTTATTTAGAGAAATTCCATTTTACTTCTATAATCTATTTCGATGTTGTCCCTTTAGGGAAACGGTTGCTGATCCCAACCGTTGGTGATAATACATTCGGTACACTCAAGCGAAATGAGTGACCAGTCATGTTTAGCCTGGGTTACAAGATGTTCTTGTTGAACCCGGTGTATTCCTCTCTAGAGATACACTGTCGGAAGTTGGTCCCATACCTTGCCAGTTGGAATTCGTTAACCAATATGCGCCCGCGATTTTTAATTATATATTATGTATGTGGAACGTGAGATGAAAGCGTTCTGGTAGATGATTATTATATTGTGGTTGATAAACACTATTATAATATCAAAAGGATTTTGATATAGAGATTAGCGTTTCTATCAAAAGGAATTTTGAATGTTGAATCAAGTGTTTTGTATTCTCATAAGGGAAAACCCCGTTCCGTGTTATACGACATGGTCTTATGAGACATCTTTATTTTCTCAAACTGTTTTGAATTGCTTACTCATACCAGTCCCATGACTGACTTGGAGTTTATTTTGTTTTGTTTTCCCTAAACTTTTGGGTTCTGAAATTTGTACGGGCAGTCAAGTAGTTAGGATTTTACAGATACTAAGAGCTTGGAACAAGAGGCTTCAGGATTTTATAGCAATCGTTTATTTCGGCTGTGTTGTAAGTGTTGTACTCTAATAAATGTTATTGTATACATATACTGGCTTTATTTCAAAGTTATGTTATATTTTATTCGTTCCGCTGTGAGATTCGTGTTACTCTGATTATGTTGTTGTGATCTTCTTCTTCTTCTTCTATTATAATTTTCTATTTTATCAATTCTCACCCTCTAACTTCTTTCTATTAACTATCCAGTATTTCCAATGCTTGGATAGTCGACATTGAGGTTAGGTCGATAACCAAGGTTGCGAAAACCCGGGTCGTTACAATACGAAAATCTGTATCCCCTGAGTGATACGAAATTGAGTATCTCCCAAGGGGATGCGAAATTTCGTACATCCATGAGCGATACAAAATTTCGTATCCCTCTAAGGATACAAAAAGGAAGGAGAGGGGTCTGAAATCATTTTGTTTAGGGTGTTGAGGTTCCTGAACATGAAGTGGGGGGATTCGGGTGTAACAACCCGCAAATTCTGAACTAATTTAAAAGTTTTAATTTAGAAAATTTTAATGAATTTTGAAAATATAAAGTGATTTATTTTAAATAATAATGGCTAGGATTCATTTTAATCGAAGTTAGAACGGATAAATTAAATTAAAATATAAATGGAGTTAGAAATGGCGCGGTAGTTTGAAATTTTAATTTTGAACTTTAACTGAATGTACAGGATTCATAATAAATCAGAATTGAGTGAGACCAGAAATATTTAAATCTGTTAAATCATATCTTTCTAACGAATTTAAAAAATTGGAATTTCATAGCGGAAATCAAAAGTTATGGCCAATTCAATATTTAGAAAGTTCGCTGTAGAATTTATATATATTATATATGGCCCGAAGGGCTACTTTTCACATATGAAGGAATTTGGACTCGAAACCACTTCCATTGAGTCCGGAATAATGTTTCTGCATTTAAAAAGTATAAACACTTATATATTTTGAGTTTTAGAAATTATTTGTTTAAAAATGTACTTTTAATATTAAATATATAGCACTTGAAAATAGTCATTTTTCAAACGACCTCCATTTTCGACGAAACCACTTTTTTGGAACCGGAATGTCAAATTATTGCTAGGTTTCAATTTTCAGAATTTTTCGAATTAATATGTGAGCGTGGCAAAAGAAAATGTGTTTTGACTATTTCAGTTAAATTTAAACGACTTGAAAATAGCCATTTTTCAAACAGTCTCAGAATTCGAAGAAATTAGTCTTGTTAGAACCGTATCATCATAAGAAAGCAAAAAATATTTTTTTCGGAATTTTTAGAGGTCATATGCGGCCCCGGCATATTTAAATGTACGGTCAATATTTAATTAATTAATTTTTAACGGAATTTTAAATAAATATTCTATAGATTACGGAATTGGACCCCGAGACCTGTCCCATTGCGGTCAGAAGGCCTCAAAACGTTAAGATCGACAGTAAGCAAGCCCAATTCGGAGACAGCCCACAGTTTTACATTTAAAACACGTTTTACGAGAATTTTAATAATAAAAAAATAAAAATTAAACCCTAACCCTAATGCAGCCGCCGCCATGTCTATTCGAAGGCCAGAATCATCTGAATTACAAACGCTAATTTCTCTCAATCCTTTCAATAAAAATCAACAAATTATATATCAAATCGAAGAGAATTCAGAGAGCTTTCCATCCATACGGATGATGGGTATCATTGGGTTCTGGATTTCACGAATTTGGAGCAGGAAGCCGCCGACTTTGACCTCGAATTCATGGGAGGTGGGACCCGCGAGTTGGCTGGGATTCCGGGCGACGGAGGAGCAGCCTATGGCGGTCGAGGTGGCGATGGTCGATCGGCGCGAGGGTGGCCGAGGGTGCGTGAGATGTGGGGTTGGAGGATGGAGATCGGGTTCGGCTGTAACGATGGAACGAAGAAGAAAGGGTGATTATTTTTATTTTATTTTATTTATTTAATATTTAATTTATCCAATCTTTAAAATTCAATAACTCTTTCATACGAGGGTCGTTTACGAACCGTAAGTTGCGTTGGACTCATCTTTCCGATGTCTTCGCAATGGCGTAGACCAAAGCTGAAACCGAGACAGTTGAATTTTCAGCCATATCAATGTGAGAACTCTAATTTTTATTATTTAATTTATTTTTAATTATTTATCTCGTGTTAAAAATTATTGTATTATAATATTAATTCAGATCTGAAATGTTCTGTGATTGATGAATTGTCGATTGTTGTTGGTGGTATGTTTTGTTGTTCATGATAGGCTAGATCTGCATTGAATTTTATATACTGTTGGATTTATTTGTGGTTAGAGAATTAGATCTAAAATTAGATCTAAATCATATTTCATTCAGATTTAAATCGTAATCTAGTTGCTCTAATTTATTTTAAATTATCAAAATATTATTTTTATTATTCTGAAATGAACAATGAAATTTAAACGACAAATAAAATTTTATTTTTGTTTGTTGATGTTACAATAAAATTTGAACGACAAATAAACGTATCTTTATTTGTTGATGCTACAATAGAATTGGAACGACGAATAAAAATTTATTTTTATTTGTTGATATTACCATAGAAATTGAACGACATGTAAAACCTTATTTTTATTTGTTTACCTTGCAATAGAATTTAAACAACAAATAAACCTTATTGTTATTTGTTTATTTAGAACAGAATTTGAACGACAAATAAAATATTATTTTTATTTGTTTATTTACAATATAATATGAACAACAAATAGAATATATTTTTATTTGTTTCCATTGCAATAGAATTTGGCTAACAAATAAGTCCTTTTTTTTATTTGTTTACATTTAGAACACGATTTATGAATTACAGTAAAAATTCTTCTTTTTACTGTCACATTTAAACGAAAGATGTTCTAGAATTGGATTAACAATAAAATATTAAATTTTATTGTTGATATTAAAAAACATATTTATAAAATAAAACTTTATTTACATTGTATTTGTAAATTAAAGGTTATATTTGGAAACCACCTCTTTGTTTACATTTTTATGTAAATAAAAATACATGTTTTGGAAATCACAATATTATTTACATTTTATATGTAAATAAGAAATTATTTTCAGAAGTTACATTTTTGTTTGCAAATATATTTTAAAATATAATTTATTCTTTTATCTGAATTCACTGATGCTAATAAACTTTAAAAATAAATTTTATTCTTTTATTTGCATTCACCAATGCAAATATATATAATAAATAGAAATTGTTCTTTATTTGTATTTACCAATGCAAATATATATATTGAAACAAATTATTCTTTCATTTGCACTCACCAATGCAAATACATATATTGAAAATAAAGGTTATTTCTTTATTTGCATTTATCAATGCAAATATGCATTGAAATTAAAGTTTATTCATTTATTTGCATTTATCAATGCAAATATTCATTGAAACTAAAGTCTATCTTTTTATCTACATTTACCAATACAAATGTACACATTTTTACACATTGAATAGAATTTGTTAAAAATTTACTTTGAAAATAAATTTTGTTCTCTTATTTACATTCACTAATGTAAATATAATTTGAAAACAAAACTATTCTTTGTTTGCATTCATAAATGCAAATACTCATTTAATTAAAATTTGATCTTTTATTTACATTCACTAATGTAAATACACATTGGAAATGAGGTTCTTTTCACTTTCACTCAAATATACTTTTAAATAAAAATAAAAGTTACATTTTTATTTGCATTCCTTGTTGCAAATAAAACCTTAAAATAAAGTTCATCTTTGTTTGCAATTCATCAATGCAAACAAACCATCAAAATGAAAGTTACATTTTTGATTTATAATTTTGATATGAATAAAATATTGTTAGAAAGAATAGTTTTTAGAAGTGCATTTTTATTGCAATTCTATATGAAGTAAAAAGAGCAAATTTGACAAATGTCTTATATGAAATAAAAGGAGTTCTTTTTGTCACTTCAATATGTTTATTTAAGCTTTTGTAAAGAATGAATGACTAAACATTCATATTTGTATCATTAAAGCAAAATAGATAAAAACACTTATTTTGTCTAAATTAAAAGAATGAAACAAAATATAGCATTGCAGTATTTTATTAGAATTGAAACACAAATTAATCACTATCGTAAATTTATGTTAGTTAAAACCAATTATTCATTTTTGTTAATTTACATTAGTTAAAAACAATTATTCATTTTAGTAAATTTATACTAGTTAAGACAAAATATACATTTTGTCAAAATTATTCATCTTTGTCAAAATGAATTAGTTAAAGCAATTTGTATATTGATATATATATCATATGTTTGGCAAGATATATACTTGTCAAGATAGGTTAGTTAAATCAAAATATTTATTTTGTCGAAACAAAATTATCATTTTTGTCGCATTAGAATTGTCAAAACAAAATAACCGTTTTTGTTTAGGGTTTAAACTAGCGAAATAGAAATTATCAATAGAGGCGAAGTTATTATTCTTATTCATTCATTGCAATAGAGACATTTTCTGGTCATGGTTATATATATTGTGTACTATACTTCCATTCACAAGTTACCCGACTTGTTTATGTGATTGGGACGATAATTTTCACACATCGCCCAAGTGCACAAATTAATTTATTATTTATTTATTGGTTGAAACCCCACATGGGTGTTGGGATGAAAATTAACATACACTAATCCCAATATTCAGTTGTATGTTGATCGTTAGATCGACAGGCTGCGATGAGCGTTATTATTTAATTTTAACGCTTACACAGTGGAAATTACACTTTGGATGTAGATGGATGATTTGATGATTATACTGTTATTATCATATATATGATGTGTGTGAAATCCATATAATCCAAATTATATGGTAAATGTTTGAGTCGCATTTCGATTCAGGTGTTCTTTTAAATAAGAATATTTTTACATTAGAAATCCTTTTTATATAAAGTATATATTTTCATAAAAAATATTGTTAATCAAGTATATGTTAAAACAATGAATGTTTGTAAAAGATAAAAATTTGTAATATAAAGAAAACTTCCCATTCAGAATCTTTTATATAAAGAATAATTTTTAATGATTATCTTAAACATGTTTTTTTAAAGATTATTAGGATTTGCAATTATATTTTGTGATATGAAATAAATGGAGATGTGAAGTGGATTTATCATGGAAGATGTTTTAAACGACATTTGTCCTTTAATCCAAATTACATTGAAATTATTATTTGGAATTTATGAATCTATTTTATAGATTTAAAATAAAGCATATTCTAAAAATCAAGTTTTCCAATTTAATATATTAAATAGGAATTAAGTGGAAATTCGATTGGTAATAATCTAAATGGGCTTCTGTAAAAGAAGACCGATATTATATATGGAATTTAAGAGGCTTTGCCATTATTCCATTTATATTATTAGTCCGATATAGAAATCTATATCGATTATGTATTGATTTGATTTCTGTGGAATTTCATATTTTGGAAATTGATTTGTAGGTTTATTGTGAACTGTGTTTAAAGGACACTAGTTCTTTAACCTGTTGAAGACAAGATTTATTCCTTAAAATAAATAATCTTGTAATAATGATTTTTGATATCAAATCAAAACTGGAGTTTTAATAAATCTTTTAAGGAGGATTTAAGATTTTTTTTTCAGATTTTATCTTTGATAAAATTAATGAAAATCTTCTAATATGAATATCTTATTAAAAGAATATTCTGAGTTGGAATGTGGCGTAATGTGTGATTTTCCAATATTTGCTTTCTAATCACAAAATACGCGAGTTATTCAGAAAGACCGGGTTTAACCCGTTCTGAATAATCATCACGACGATCAAGAGTCGAAGATGAAGACGGTGATTGAAGACCGAAGGTTTTCACATCGTTGGGATGATGATGACTGGTATCTTGAATTGGGATTGGCCTTCCAAGGCAAGGTATTTGGTAATGATCGTCCAAACGCATTTGGAGATCGACGGACACGTTTGTTTCGCTCAGACCCAGAGCGGACTTGTAAATGGATTGTGTGTCTGACATTGTATTCCTTTCTACTGTATTTGTTGAACGCTACTGATTATATATTTCTCGTTGGTGGTAAAGAATTTATTCTTTACTTATCACCCTTCTCTAAGACGTATGAGCTTAGAGGTTATATATATATTGGTAGATGATCAATAATATGGTATGGTCTGACAATGTGACGTGCTAAGATGCAAATGATCAAGGCTTTGTTGGAAAGCAGGCCTTGTGGTTGATGATCAAAGCACAGTCTATTTAGGCATAGCTTTATGTATATCGTGACTTCGTGAGTCTCACACACCGGTTGAGTCTAAAACGGGAGAAGGGAACGCATGGAGTGCACACGTTTCTTTCTAGCTAGAAGTGGTGTCAGTGCTTAAACTGGCTGACATTTGCTTATGTGGTTGTTGGAATTTTGCGAGGCCTCGGTTTATTCTTATCGGTCGCCCAAGGCTGATTTGTAGGTCCAATAGGATCAGGGAGCATGTGTTCAGGCAAAACTAATCCACTAAAGTATTTGTGGACCGGCCCTGATGTATCCAAGGGTTCGCCAGCTTCCGAATCCTGAGACATTGCTAGAGTGTCTCGAATCGGTCAGGAGCTCCTCCCTAGCCTTGACTCATAATGGTAACCCAATTTCCAATACGCCCCTTGTGGTTTTGATTGTATAACTAGTATGGCGACATAGTAGATGGTAGCTATGCCGTCTAGGATTGATATTATATTTGAAATGTTTTAAATATATATACACACACTAATAATAATATCGTTTTTACGTATCAAGCATCCTTTGACCATTATAAGGTAAAACCCTATCCTCCGGCTTGCGTTGCATTGTGTGATGGCACCTGGGTCTTATAATGGATTCATTTTTATAAAAAAAAAGCATTACGTTATTTGACGATTTACTTTAATGCTGCACTGGCAATCCAATGGAGTAAACCAGTTCCGCGTTAGCGGCGTGGTCCTGTGATTAGCCTACTTATTAGATAAGTTAAGTTAAGAATTCTCACACCTGTCGCACGACTGACCTGTAGTTTGTTTCACTTTGCAAACTCGGGTGCCCTCTTTCCACACGGGCAGTCGAGTAGCTTTTTGCAGATATAGTTAAGCAGGATCCTGGATTGAAGCCTGAAGCTGGGTCCAGAATATTGATGGCCTTCTGCTGAGATGAGTTCTGCTGCATTATATTTCTTTTATTGTGAATGTATCTTCCGCTGTAATTTTATTTCGATGTACTCTGATATATTTTGTACTCTGATGTAACATTTATTATTGATGTTATAAAAGTCTGTGTTGTTGTCCTGATGTGTTGTATGGCCAAAGTTAATGTATGCGGAATTTGAACGGTCTTGATCGATCTTGCAATCGATTGGGGTCGGGCAAAATTCGGGTCGTTACAGGTGGTATCAGAGCTCTGGTTAGCTCAAATCTTTGGGGTACAACTCATTCGAACTAAACAGTAGACTCATCAGAGGTTGGATTAGTAATATCTAATAAGAATACTCGTTAGAGATAGGATCAGCAGTATCCTAGAAAGCGAATACTCATTAGAGATGGGGTTAGCAATGCCCTAGAATGAGTCAGAGTGGAAAAAATTATAATTAACGTACTTGTTATTATATATATATAATTCGATTTTAGAAATTATGATTTTGAATATATAAAAGTTATATATTTTTGAAAATTTAATCAACTAATTGATTGATGATTGTGTTGTGAGAACATGAATTCAACTAATAAAATTATTAAACAATTAAAGAATGAAAATTAAATTAGTTAAATAAACAACTTTAGCTTCATTTCCTTTTCGAGGACGAAAAGATTTTAAGGGGGGAGATTGTAACAACCCGTAAATTCTGAATCAATTTAAAATTTTTAATTTAGACAATTTTAATGAATTCTGAAAATATAAAGTGATTTATTTTAAATAATAATGGCTAGGATTCATTTTAATCGAAATTAGAACGGACAATGAAACGTCCTGAAATCCCCCTTCCAGGAAATCACGGATTGAGTTGAGAACAAGCCACAAAGGAACGCAGACGGAAGAACATTTCATTGTATATTACACCAATTCATCAGAATACCAGAATATACAGAGTATAAATGAATATTACAAATAAATGTCAGAGATTTAAATTACATTACATAGCAGCGGAAAATAATACAATACACAACTAGAAGTAATACACGGATACAGAGCTTTCCGAGTATCGTTCCAGCTGTAAATCAGGATCCTATGAATAAAAATCTGCAAAACCAAAACTACTAGCTGCCCGAGTCAAAATAAGGGCACCCAGAGTTTAGGTTAAAACAATAAACTCCAGGTCAGTCATGGGACTGGTGTGAGAACTAAAACAATTATTAATCTTTATTTTAAAGTTAGGTAAATCAAGGGACCACGCCATATAACATGGAATGGGTTTCTTCCCAAGAATTCAAGTGCATAAAACAACAACGCAATGCTAAATAAAGAACAATGAAGCTATTATAAGACCCAGGTCCCATCACACAATGCAACACAAACCAGAGGATAGAGTTTTACCTTATAATAGCCAAAGAATGCTTGATAAGTTTTAAAATAGATTATTTTGATAGTACTATAAGTGTATAGTGTCAAAACAATTTCAATCATAAGTATCAATCATAGGCGACATGAATGCCCCATACCACTATGTCGCCATATATAGGTATACAATCAAAACCGCATAGTCATGTATTTGGAAATTGGATTTCCATCAATGAACTGAGGCAAGGGATCGTCCTCTACCGATTCGAGACAATCTAGCCTACCATGTCTCAGGACCCAGACTCTGGTGGGCCCTTGGATCGTCAGGGCCGGTCCACCGATGTTGATTAAAATGCCTGAACACTGCGTTTCCCCACCCTATGGGGGCGCAAATGAGCCAACGAATGACTCCATCGGCTTCACATAGTCACCGATAAATCCGAGGCGCCTCGCAATAGCAAAAACCACATAAGTCAAACCCGTCAGGGCGTGTAAAACCACTTACGCCACTTCTAGCTAGAAAGAAACGCATGTCCTCCCTGAAGTCCTCTCCCGTTTCTGGTTCACAACCGGGGTGTGAGGCTCGCGAATCAACGTTACACAAAGCTACGCCACACAGGCCGTGCTTTGATCATCAACCACAAGACTTTGCTTTTCAACAGAAGCCTTGGTCATTTGCATCTTAGCATGCCACACAGGAAATTCACGCTATGCAATCGATATCAATCACACATAATGAAATCCGATGTCAGACACACAGTCCATCTACAAATTCATTCTGGGTCTGAACGAAACCGGAGGCACCTAGTACCCCGCATATCCATCGATCTCCAAGTACGTCTGGACGATCACTAACTGATTCCCTCCTCTTGGGTGTATGACCCAATCAAGATCATCAGTAATTATCCAAACGACATGAAGACCTCCGGTCTTCTACCATCGTCTTCATCTTCGACTTATCGTCGTATCAGTTATTTAGAGTGGGATAAACCCGGTCTTTCTGAATAACTCGCGTATATAATAAATACGTGTTACACAAACACAACATACGCCTCATTCCAATTCATCAGTCACTAACCGCAAATTAGCAAGAGAATAATTCCCCAAATATTAACCCCGAAGGCCGAAACCAACATCAGATCAATATCCAGGAAACCATTCATCTTAGCCAACCTATAGTTAGTTTCTAAATTTCACATTCTTAGCGAATGGTTCCCATTAATTTTATCAAAGATAAATTCTGTTAAATTTATTCTTTAATCTTCCTTTGAATATCACTTCAAACTAGTCGGGATTAACGAACCTTACCGAAGTAATCATTTGTTTTAATTTCCCAATCCCAACCTATTCATACCATGAAGTAAAACTGGTCATACTTCATATCTAACACCACGGTGTTATCGGTAAATTCAATTACCATTTCACGTTCAAATCTAATTAAAGATTTAACTATCTCCTGGAGCAAAACTGGTGATACTCCATTCTCGATCTTTACAATCTAATTAAAGATTCATTAAAACTCCACTTAGTTTTAATCTTTAACTGGGTTAAAGAATCAGTGTCATTTAAAACACGGTTCACGATAAACCCCAAAATCATATCACATTTCAATCAGTCCCTAACCGTAAATTAGCAAGTGAGCACTTCCCTAAGTATTAACCCCAAAGGCCGAAACCAACATCAGATCAATACCCCTGAAACCATTCAACTTAACTACTCTCCAGTTAGTTTCTGATTTTCTTAACTCCTTTGGGTCTGAGAACAGTATTATTGAAGATACCGTTCACGACAACCCAAAATCACATTCCATTAATTATCGGGTTAAAGAACAAGTGTTATTTAAAACACTGTTCACGATAAACCCAAAAATCAATACCAATTCAATTCCAATTAAATATTGTTTAATTGGTCCACTTCATTAAATCTAAACAAAAAGATTTAATCTTTTTCTCGACCGGGTTAAAGAACAGTGTTAATGAAGACACTATTCACGACAAACCCAAATCACATTTGATATTAAATACAAGGCTCTGAATAGAAAATATATCGGCTTATATTCAATATCAAATTCTACGACCAACAGATATCGTATTGGAAATAACGATATATATATATATATATATATATATATATATATATATATCTTTCAAATTTCCATAACAACATCTGTATAATCACGAAATCCAACATCAAAATATTCCAAAGACAATTTCGATTCAAATCCATTCCAATTCAATTATTGGAAATTCTGGTTACTTTTAAAACCCTTTTCAAATTCAAATTATTTATTTAAAAATAAATAGAGGTATCATTCTAGTTCAAAACTAGTTCATTTTGATAAAAATCTACTTTATTCTTTTCAAATATGGAGTTTTTCATCCCAATTTTCCCAAATCATTTCTTATGATTTTACACAAATTATTACTATTTTTAATAATTTTATCAAGGCTCGTACAGTCGATTTCCATCAATGGCCATCGAACTGCACTTACAGCGACCTTTTCCAAATTTGATTTGGACATAATTCCAAATCCAACCGTTAGATTTCTAATATTCATTAGAAAGCTCTTTTCGATACGAACCCAACGGTTCCAGTTTTAGGAGAATCCGACGGTCGGATCTCCCGTAATATCCGCTCGAAGTCAATGGTCGAAATTCGCGAACTGCCACGACGCGGCGTGTTCTATTTAGGCAATTATATTATATATAATATATATATAATATACTTCGTCGATTTCCTTTTAAAACGTAGTTTATAAATCGTTTTAAATTCGTTTTCAAAACGATTTCAACTTCCTTTTCAAATTCAAATCAAAATTGAATTTTCCCTTACAAAATCGTTTTAAATTCATTTCAAATTGATTTCAATTCAAATCGATTTTCAGTTCAATTTCAATACGTTTTAAATTCAATTCAAAACAATTTCAATTCTACTTCAATCTAATTCGAATTTCAATTTAATTCGAATTCATTTTCTATTCAATTCAATTTCAATTTAAGTCGAATTTCTATTCTTTTCAATATAATTCGAATTTCATTTCAAAATATTCGATTTTGAAAGCACTTTTCAATATTCATTATAAAAACGAATATAATCGTTATAAATATCGTTCACATCAAAATGGCGTCAATCTAATCAACACGGCTTCATATGTTTCTATTTTCAAATATTCTATTTCAAATATTTCTTTTTCAAAACTGGAATGAGTCCCAATCAATTACCATATAATGTTAATTATATGGATTTTCTACAACACATGTATACAATAACAACGATGAATAATCAACCATCATCCAAAGTGCATTCTACACTGTATAAGCATCAAATATAAATATTTAATGCTCATAACAGTCTGTCCATCCATCGATCGACATACAACTAATTATTGGGACTAGTGTATGTCATATATCATCCCAATACCCGTGTGGGGGTTTTGAACAATCAAACACAGATTTTATTTGTGCAGTTGGGCGATGTGTAAAATTTTATCGTCCCAATCAATATCAATCAAATCAGTGTATATAAACAAATCTCCGATTTGTTTATAAATATTTATTTTATATACACGTTAAAAATTCTATTTTCAACTATAAAATATTTTAACTATAGAAATATTTTATTTTCAACTATATAATTATTTTATTTCATTTCACATTCACACAATCAACTACACATCAAAATCAAACAAACAAGCATACAAGCCGTCCATGGTCTGTGGACGATGGGTGTCAGGTGCTACTAAACACCGTCTACATCCTAGTATATATTTCAACTAGAAAAATTAAATTAAAGGTGAGAAGTTCTCATAGAGGCTTCCACTCCACCGTGCTTTGCTGTTGAACTGCTGAACTATCTGGATCTGCTTGATATTCCTATGCAGTTCTTTTCACGCTGTTCAAATAAAAATTATATTTTTATCACTTCATTCGATAAATAAAAATCGTATTTTTATTTCTACTTCATCTATTTTTACAACGCTTCTTTCTATATAAAAATTATAATTTTATATTTCTACTTCATATATAAAGATCGAATTTCTATCTTGTCACTGCCTATATAAAAATCACATTTTTATATGCAAAATCATATTTTTATTTCTAATCAACACATATAAAAATTATATTTCTTCATGTGTATAAAAGATTACATTTTTATATTCTAAAAATCATATGTTTTATAAATTAAAAACCGTATCTTTTGCTAAGTAAAAATCAAAGCTTTATCACCTTAAAAATCGTATCTTTAATCATAAAGAAAAACCAGTTTTATCACAAAGAAAAATAAAATCAGTTTTAACATAAAATAAAATCAGTTTTTATTTAATTATCAAATTAACTAACTAAACATATATATAAAAAAAACCTCACCATTTTAACGAAATAGAGTTCACTGTCGAAGAAGGAAGAGGAGGGGGGAGGGGTTACTGCATCGCCGGAGCTTGGAGGCGACCTCTCGGTCTGGACTGGCGGTGCGAGGTTGTCTTGATCGATTCGGGGGTTAGGGTTTGTGGAGGAACAGGTTACAGCAGGAGGGAGGAAGGAGAGAGAGGAGATGGTCGATGGGGGGGCCCGCTGCATGATCGGCGACGCCAGCGACGGGGTGGACGTGGCCTCAGCGGCGACGCAGCTTTCGATTTGGGGAGGACGAGATTAGGGCGCGATGCCCTTTTATTTATTTTTTTGAAATCGATTTTAACTGAAAAGTAGCGGGGGGAAAGGTATAGGGGAGAGAAAGGAGTTGACCGATTATATTAATATATATATTTAATTAAATTTAATTCCCATAAAGCAACTTTTAAATTCAACCTCCAAACGATACCCACCTACTGTCATCCACAGCTAATTACCCCCATTCCGAACACAATGGGATATGTTTCGTAAGCTGATTCGATCGTTTCGATCAGTTTTCATCAAAATCAACATATAACTCTATATACTGAATTTGAACGTGTTGACGATACGGTCCTAACAAAACTAGTTTCGTCAAATTCTGAGATCATTTGAAAAATGGCCATTTTCCAGTCGATTAAAATCAACTAAAGCTGGTCAAACGCGTTTTACTTCGCCACGCCCACATATTGATTCGAAAAATTACGAATTTTGGAATGTAGCAATAATTTGACATCACGGATCCAATAAAAATGGTTTCGTCGAAATCCGAGGTTGTTTGCAAAATTTCCATTTTTAAGGGCCAGAATTCCATAGCGACTATTCTGAATTTTCAACTGGACGCATCTTTTGATTCCCGCTATGAAATTTTGATTTTTCGGATTCGTTGGAAAGATATCCTCAAATAGATTCTAATATTTTTGGTTTCGCTAAAATCCGGTTTATTTTGAATCCTGTACAGTCATTTGAACTTTGAAATCGAATTATCGAACTACCACGCCATTTTCAATTCCTTTTATAGTTTAAAATAAATATTTATATTCTAACGACGATCTATATAAATATATTCATTCGAATTATATTCAAAATAGATTTCTCGTCGTTTTTATTTAAAATAATTAATTTTAAATATTCAAAATTCATTAAAATTGCCAAAATAAAAATTTTAAACTGGCTCAGATTTCCGGGTTGTTACAGATAAATTAAATTAAAATATAAATAGAGTTAGAAATGGCGCGGTAGTTTGAAATTTTAATTTTGAACTTTAACTGAATGTACAGGATTCATAATAAATCAGAATTGAGTGAAACCAGAAATATTTAAATCTGTTTAATCATATCTTTCTAACGAATCTGAAAAATTGGAATTTCAGAGCGGAAATCAAAAGTTATGGCCAATTCAATATATAGAAATGTCGCTGTAGAATTTATATATAATATATATCACCCGAAGGGCTACTTTTCACATATGAAGGAATTTGGACTCGTAACCACTTCCATTGAGTCCGGAATAATGTTTCTGCGTTTAAAAAGTATAAAGACTTATATATTTTGAGTTTCAGGAATTATTTGTTTAAAAATGTATTTTTAATATTAAATATATAGCACTTGAAAATAGTCATTTTTCAAACGACCTCCGTTTTCGACGAAACCACTTTTGTTGAAACCGGAATGTCAAATTATTGCTAGGTTTCAATTTTCAGAATTTTTCGAATTAATATGTGAGCGTGGCAAAAGAAAATGTGTTTTGACTATTTCAGTTAAATTTAAACGACTTGAAAATAGCCATTTTTCAAATAGTCTCAGAATTCGACGAAATTAGTCTTGTTAGAACCGTATCGTCATAAGAAAGCTACAAATATTTTTTTTGGAATTTTTAGAGGTAATATGTGGCCCCGGCATATTTAAATGTACGGTCAATATTTGATTAATTAATTTTTAATGGAATTTTAAATAAATATTCTACAGATTTCGGAAGTGGACCCCGAGACCTGTCCCATTGCGTTTAGAAGGCCTCAAAACGTTAAGATCGACAGTAAGCAAGCCCAATTCGGAGACAGCCCGCATTTTTACCTTTAAAACACGTTTTACGAGAATTTTAATAATAAAAAAATAAAAAATAAACCCTAACCCTAATGCAGCCGCCGCTATGTCTATTCGAAGGCCAGAATCATCCGAATTTCAAACTCTAATTTCTCTCAATCCGTTCAATGAAAATCAACAAATTATATATCAAATCGAAGAGAATTCAGAGAGCTTTCCATCCATATGGATGATGGGTATCATTAGGTTCTGGATTTCACGAATTTGGAGCAGGAAGCTGCCGACTTTGACCTCGATCTCAGGGGAGGTGGGATCCGCGAGTTGGCTGGGATTCCGGGCGACAGAGGAGAGACCTATGGTGGTCGAGGTGGCGATGGTCGATCGGCACCAGGGTGGCCGAGGGTGCGTGCGACGTGGGGTTGGAGGATGGAGATCGGGTTCGGCTGTAAAGATGGAACGAAGAAGAAAGGGTGATTATTTTTATATTATTTTATTTATTTAATATTTAATTTATCCAATCCTTAAAATTCAATAACTCTTTCATACGAGGGTTGTTTTACGAACCGTAAGTTGCGTTGGACTCGTCTTTTCGAGATCTTCGCAATGGCGCAGACCAGAGCTGAAACCGAGACAGTTGAATTTTCAGCCATATCAATGTGAGAACTCTAATTTTTATTATTTAATTTATTTTTAATTATTTTTCTTATGTTAAAAATTATTGTATTATAATATTAATTCAGATCTGAAATGTTCTGTGATTGATGAATTGTCGATTGTTGTTGGTGGTATGTTTTGTTGTTCATGATAGGCTCGATCTGCATTGAATTTTATATACTGTTGGATTTATTTGTGGTTAGAGAATTAGATCTAAAATTAGATCTAAATCATATTTTATTCAGATTTAAATCGTAATCTAGTTGCTCTAATTTATTTTAAATTATTAAATTATTATTTTTATTATTCTAAAATGAACAATGAAATTTAAATGACAAATAAAAATTTATTTTTGTTTGTTGATGTTACAATAAAATTTGAACGACAATCTTTATTTGTTGATGCTACAATAGAATTGGAACGACGAATAAAAATTTATTTTTATTTGTTGATATTACCATAGAAATTGAACGACATATAAAACCTTATTTTTATTTGTTTACCTAGCAATAGAATTTAAACAACAAATAAACCTTATTGTTATTTGTTTATTTAGAACAGGATTTGAACGACAAATAAAATATTATTTTTATTTGTTTATTTACAATAGAATATGAACAACAAATAGAATATATTTTTATTTGTTTCCATTACAACAGAATTTGGCTAACAAATAAGTCCTTTTTTTTATTTGTTTACATTTAGAACACGATTTATGAATTACAGTAAAAATTCTTCTTTTTACTGTCACATTTAAACGAAAGATGTTCTAGAATTGGATTAACAATAAAATACTAAATTTTATTGTTGATATTAAAAAACATATTTATAAAATAAAACTTTATTTACATTGTATTTGTAAATTAAAGGTTATATTTGGAAACCACCTCTTTGTTTACATTTTTATGTAAATAAAAATACATGTTTTGGAAATCACAATATTATTTACATTTTATATGTAAATAAGAAATTATTTTCAGAAGTTACATTTTTGTTTGCAAATATATTTTAAAATATAATTTATTCTTTTATCTGAATTCACTGATGCTAATAAACTTTAAAAATAAATTTTATTCTTTTATTTGCATTCACCAATGCAAATATATATAATAAATAGAAATTGTTCTTTATTTGCATTTACCAATGCAAATATATATATTGAAACCCCACAAGTTACCCGACTTGTTTATGTGATTGGGACGATAATTTTCACACATCGCCCAAGTGCACGAATTAATTTATTATTTATTTATTGGTTGAAACCCCACACGGGTGTTGGGATGAAAATTAACATACACTAATCCCAATATTCAGTTGTATGTTGATCGTTAGATCGACAGGCTGCGATGAGCGTTATTATTTAATTTTAACGCTTACACAGTGGAAATTACACTTTGGATGTAGATGGATGATTTGATGATTATACTGTTATTATCATATATATGATGTGTGTGAAATCCATATAATCCAAATTATATGGTAAATGTTTGAGTCACATTTCGATTCACGTGTTCTTTTAATAAGAATATTTTTACATTAGAAATCCTTTTTATATAAAGTATATATTTTCATAAAAAATATTGTTAATCAAGTATATGTTAAAACAAAGAATGTTTGTAAAAGATAAAAATTTGTAATATAAAGAAAACTTCCCATTTAGAATCTTTTATATAAAGAATAATTTTTAATGATTATCTTAAACATGTTTTTTTAAAGATTATTAGGATTTGCAATTATATTTTGTGATATGAAATAAATGGAGATGTGAAGTGGATTTATCGTGGACGATGTTTTAAACGACATTTGTCCTTTAATCCAATTTACATTGAAATTATTATTTGGAATTTATGAATCTATTCATAGATTTTAAAAAAAGCATATTCAAAAAATCAAGTTTTCCAATTTAATATATTAAATAGGAATTAAGTGGAAATTCGATTGGTAATAATCGAAATGGGCTTCTGTAAAAGAAGACCGATATTATATATGGAATTTAAGAGGCTTTGCCATTATTCCATTTATATTATTAGTCCGATACAGAAATCTATATCGATTATGTATTGATTTGATTTCTTCGGAATTCCATATTTTGGAAATTGATTTGTAGGTTTATTGTGAAATGTGTTTAAAGGACACTAGTTCTTTAACCTGTTTAAGACAAGATTTATTCCTTAAAATAAATGATCTTGTAATAATGATTTTTGATATCAAATCAAAACTGGAGTTTTAATAAATCTTTTAAGGAAGATTTAAGATTTTATTTTCAGATTTTATCTTTGATAAAATTAATGAAAATCTTCTAATATGAATATCTTACTAAAAGAATATTATGAGTTGGAATGTGGCGTAATGTGTGATTTTCCAATATTTGCTTTCTAATCACAAAATATGCGAGTTATTCAGAAAGACCGGGTTTAACCCATTCTGAATAATCATCACGACGATCAAGAGTCGAAGATGAAGACGGTGATTGAAGACCGAAGGTTTTCACATCGTTGGGATGATGATGGCTGGTATCTTGAATTGGGATTGGCCTTCCAAGGCAAGGTATTTGGTAATGATCGTCCAAACGCATTTGGAGATCGACGGACACGTTTGTTTCGCTCAGACCCAGAGCGGACTTGTAAATGGATTGTGTGTCTGACATTGTATTCCTTTCTACTGTATTTGTTGAACGCTACTGATTATATATTTCTGTTTGGTGGTAAAGAATTTTTTCTTTACTTATCACCCTTCTCTAAGACGTATGAGCTTAGAGGTTATATATATATTGGTAGATGATCAATAATATCGTAGGGTCTGACAATGTGACATGCTAAGATGCAAATGATCAAGGCTTTGTTGAAAAGCAGGCCTTGTGGTTGATGATCAAAGCACAGTCTATTTAGGCATAGCTTTGTGTATATCGTGACTTCGTGAGCCTCACACACCGGTTGAGTCTAAAACTGGAGAAGGGAATGCAGGGAGTGCACACATTTCTTTCTAGATAGAAGTGGTGTCAGTGCTTAAACTAGCTGACATTTGCTTATGTGGTTGTTGGAATTTTGTGAGGCCTCGGTTTATTCTTATCGGTTTCCCACGGCTGATTTGTAGGTCCAATAGGACCGGGGAGCGTGTGTTCAGGCATAAGTAATCCACTAAAGTATTTGTGGACCGGCCCTGCTGTATCAAGGGTTCACCAGCGTCCGAATCCTGAGACATTGCTAGAGTGTCTCGAATCGGTCAGGAGCTCCTCCCTAGCCTTGACTCATGATGGAAACCCAATTTCCAATACGCCCCTTGCGGTTTTGATTGTATAACTAGTATGGCGACATAGTAGATGGTAGCTATGCCGTCTAGGATTGATATTATATTTGAAATGTTTTAAATATATATATACACACTAAAAATAATATCATTTTTACGTATCAAGCATCCTTTGACCATTATAAGGTAAAACCCTATCCTCCGGTTTGCATTGCATTGTGTGATGGGACCTGGGTCTTATAATGGTTTCATTTTTCTAAAAAAAAAGCATTATGTTATTTGACGATTTACTTTAATTATGCACTGGCAATCCAATGGAGTAAACCCGTTCCGCATTAGCGGCGTGGTCTTGTGATTAGCCTACTTATTAGATAAGTTAAGTTAAGAATTCTCACACCAGTCCCACGAATGACCTGTAGTTTGTTTCACTTTGCAAACTCGGGTGCCCTCTTTCCACACGGGCAGTCGAGTAGCTTTTTGCAGATATAGTTAAGCAGGATCCTGGATTGAAGCCTGAAGCTGGGTCCAGAATATTGATGGCCTTCCGCTGAGATGAGTTCCGCTACATTATATTTCTTTTATTGTAAATATTTCTTCCGCTGTAATTTTATTCCGATGTACTCTGATATATTTTGTACTCTGATGTAACATTTATTGTTGATGTTATAAAAGTCTGTGTTGTTGTTCTATGTGTTGTATGCCCAAAGTTAACGTATGCGGAATTTGAACGGTCTTGATCGATCTTGCGATCGATTGGGGTCGGGCAAAATCCGGGTCGTTACATTCGGGTTTTTGTTGGTCCGAACTAAAGGGATCCGAGCTTCTGGCTTGGAGAAAATGGGATGAATCAGGCGGTGTCCACTTGTTCGACCTAGGTCGATCGCCACTGGGACTCTGTGGCCCCCGACTCCCACCGACACTGCGAATGGACCCACTGACGGCTCACCTTCGGCTCGGAGCTCGGCTCGGCTTCGGCTCGGCTGATGGCTCGCCTTCTACAGGGGTTACAGTTCTGAGTATCGTAAAAGATGTTCTTGGGCTTTTTATGTTTGCAACGCGAATTCGACCAAATAGCTTTGTGTTTCCCGACGATGTTTTTCATGTTTGAGCGCGTTGCAAACCAAAAACTTGACGTGTGGCAGCTTTGAATAAAAAGCATGTCAACAAAATTAATATAGGGAAGAATAATTGATATAAAAAGCAATGTTGAGTGTAACATTAAACAAGAAATTAAGGGAGCGAAATTCACATCACGACCAATACAGGGCAAACTGACATGGATATAAATTTTTGGTTGGCTTCGATCCAACATATGAATTTTTTTCTAAGCATCTACAAATAGACCAACAAGGTCGAAGGAAAGGGTAAAGCTCAAACCCTTTTTACAATTTAAAGTTTTATATTAAATTCAATAGCATGTTATCACAAACAATTTTAATATCACATCCATCCGTTATCAGTTTTACGAATCGTTGGTCGCATCAGAGTCGTATTGACAAGAGCTACACTGTGGAATGGGTTTCGCTGAAAACATAGCTATTGGTATTTCATGATAAAATCAAACACCTATTTCATTTTAAATGAAATAAAAGCAGAATAGTCGACTACGAACCAATGTAAGTAATCTCACTAACTCTGTCCAGTTTTATAATTTTACAAATGTTTTGATAAAAATGATTGAATGTTGTATGTGATGGTTGTTTGGATGATTTGCTAATTTATTGGTTGAAATATTATATATAGTTATACATAAATCGTTAACTGAATACTGATTTTACTTATTAAAATATTTCATATTTATATGAAATAAATGTTTATTAACATTTATGGATGTAGGGAAATGGGTTGGAGGGATCCAACTGGATTCCTTAACAATTATACTGTTGTTTTTCATATAATGCATTATATGATGTGACAAATAATCTTGTGTTGATTATTGTGTGTTGGGATGTCTAAACAACATTGACTAGAAATAATTGGCATCTAAGTACTGTAAGATATATGAATATATAAGTAAATGAATTGGGGTTTTAAAAAGGGAATTTCTATTTTAAAATAGAAATGAGATTTCAATTGGCTAGAATATATTTACTTGTTCAGTTATATAAAAAAAGCAATTTTATTTATAAACGATATTTATAAACGAGGCGAAATTATTTTTGTTAAACAATTTGGAAATATAAATTTAAGAAATTAAATTTCTATAAAAAGAAAAGGGAAATCGGTTAGAAAGAAAAACGATGAACTTATTTCGATGTTCGAAATATGAATAGAATTAAAATAAATCGATAAGGATTTATAATTATAATTCGATGATGTCGAATGTTATTAGAATAATTTATTTTATAAATATATAAAATGAAATTCAGGATTTAATACGATAAAAAAATATTTGGATTCGTTATCGAATAGGAAATCGAGATTTAAACTACAACATAAAGTCGGTAGACACCACCAACCTCCCTGTGCGAAGCACGGGTCTCATCCTAGTCCTAACTTATAAAATGAGTTTATGAAATGAAATATGAAGTATGGGTTTATAAGATAACAAAACAAGTGGGATTTTAATCTGAAATGATATTTGTTGTTTAAATCAAGATTTAATTTAATAAAATGAGTCCATATTTTCGTAAAGAAATAATATTCACATTTTAAAGTGAATAATGGTTTAGAAGCAAACGTTTTGCAAACCAGAATGGTGATAAAAGGAAATTGGTAAATGCTAGAAGTGATAAATTCAAAAGTGAATTTAGAAATTTGGGTTGACCTATAACAGTGAGTTTATTCCAAGGTTCGGAACATTAATCGAATATAGATTATTCGTAAGGGAGTTATAAGTTGAAATTCGATTATATCAAATCTAGGAAAGTAATATTTACTTTCCATTTTTAGATGAAGATTATTTATTTATTTAATTAAATATTATTTATTTATTTAAAATAAATAATAAAAGTTATATTTTGAAATTAAATATTTCAAAGGCAAAGATTATAATGTCATCATTATAATCAAAGACTTCCGTAAAGAAGTGGATTTGTAAACTGAATACGAGAGTTGTGTAAATAGTTTTCTAAATAAGAAATATAGAAATGGATTCAAGGAAATTAGAAACTAACTGAAAATTAGTTACGTTGAATAGTTGTTTGAGTATCGATCTGATGTTGGTTTCGTCCTTCGGGGTTGATGCTTAGAGAGTTGTTCTCTTAATAGTTTACAGTTACAGACACATGAATAGGGAAGAATAGCGATGCATGAATAAGAAAATGGAAATGTTTCCCGATGTTAATAACGTACATTTTCTAAATAGTAAATAAGAGTTGTGGATGTATGGAGTTAATTCCCGATGTTAAAAAGGGATATTTTCTAAGTATAGAAAATAAATAGTTTAAAAAAGTGGGAAACGTTTTCCAAATAATCGTGAGAGGCTAAATGAGTTAGGGAAATATATTTTGGTAAAGATATTAAAGGGAAATCGGGGGAATGAAATGATGATTGATCGGTAAGATTTCCATTTGGGAATACAACCATTGTTTGTACACATGTTTTCCTTTGATAGTTAAATAACCTACTATCAAAGTTTTGACCATTTTTCCGTTGTCAATACGAAGAGACCGGAATCAGATTTATTTTCTGAAAACAACTTCGTATGGGCATTAGCGTTGCGAATCTAATATGATGAAGAAAATTGAAGACGGAGTTTATGCAAGTGCTGTTCTGGCGATCCTAGGGAGAAATTGCCTAAGATGGATTTACAGAATAGTGCCTTCGAGTTGTCCAATCCCAGGACAACTTGAATGAACGAATGTATGGTAGAGTATATCTGGTAGATATCGTGAGTTGATCGTTTCAAACGTATTTACGTTGGTGGCGGAGGAATTCATTTCTATTATCTTATACCATGGTATTTTTAGGGAAATCAATTTGTGATTTGATAGGTATGACGACGTGGCATTCAAATTAAATAATGGAGTGATCTATATAATAGTACGTTTTGACCTTAAGCCTCATCTACTGGAAATGACAGAAATCGGGAAGGCAGCATGGCTAAGTGGGTCGCACCCAATTAGGGTATATTGTCACCATCTAGAGAATACTCATATTTATTACTTCTTTCAATTCTGTATCTCCCGGGAACGGTTATGTTGGTATACCAACCATAAGGTGATAATATATTCGGAATATTCAAATGAATGGTCGGTCATGTGTGGCCGAGTTACAAGATTTTCTTGTTGAGCTCCCGTGTATCGCTTCTAGAGTACACTGATCGGAAGGTGGTTCCATACCTTGTCATGGTTGGAAATCCATTACCCAATAAGAGCCCGCGGTTTTTGATTGTATATTATATATGTAGAACATGAGAATAAAGCGCTCTACTAGATTGCTACCTACTTGATTTAGACATTATTATAATATCATAAAATGTTGATCTTAAGAAATATTTTGGGTTATCGTAAGGTAAAAACTGTCTTTGTTTATGTATGGATCGGTCTTATGATTATCATTTCATTTAAAGGGATTTTAAAAGTTAAACCAGGTGATTAGAGTTTATTCACACCAGTCATATGACTGACCCAGAGTTCATTTCGTTTTGTTTTCCCTAAACTCTTGGGTGCCCAAATTTGTACGGGCAGTCAAGTAGTCGGGATTTTTCAGATACCATAGATGGAGCTTGGAGAAGGATGCTACAGTGTTGGATATATATATATATATAGAGAGAGTTATTTTCAATGTGATATTTATGTACTCTGATGATGATGAATGTAAGTACAAATATAGTTATGTATTTCAAAGTATTGTTATAATATATTTTATTCGTTCCGTTGTGAGATTCGTGTTTCATTTGTTGTGATCTTCTTCTTCTTCTTCTTTTATTCTAACTTTCTTTCTTTCTATTCTGACCCTCTAACTTCTTTCTATTAACGATCTGGTATTTCCGATGCTTGATAGTCGTCATCATGTTTTAAGTCGATCTTCAGGGTTGAAAATCATTGGTTCATTACAGTGGTATCAGAGCTGAAGGTTAAGTGATTACCTTGGCTCTGTGGCGTAGCTCAGTAGCGATGGGGTTAGTAATACCCTATATTTAGTTTGAGTGTATACACACGAGTGAACGCATTTGTAGATTGTATAAAAATGGTTTTATATTGTGGAGGTTTATTGGTTGAGTGGCTTATGAATTCTGCTCGATGGTGGGGCACCACGAAATCGGTAGGAGTTTCTAAACGCTCGAATACGATAAACCAACACAGTGTGTTTTTTAGAGGAGGGTAAATGAAATAATTTTACCCAAAATATATTTCGATATAAAAGGAATATATATATATAAGAATTATTATAATATATATTGGATGTGTTGGTTGTAATTATAATCGAATAAGATTATAATTGAGATGGTTGAAAACAACCAATACGAAGCTCTAAGTGTAATATATAATTTCAGATGAACTAAATCTGGATTTAAACTATAATTGGAATTGAAACTCTAGAAAACCGGGAAAGTGTTGTAATGATTTTCGATTTAATATATGGGAATATTAAGATCTTGGGGGAAATTTTGAAATATTTTCCAAGTGTTGAAAAACGATATTTTGAAGTGATTTTAAAAAGGAAGTGTTGTAAAACAAGTTGTGGAAGTAATATAGTATTGAACTCACTTCGATTGCTAGAAAATAATTCTGATGATGATCCGAACACCATTGGTGTGATTTTCGAGTTTCTAAGTGATTGATTACCACCAAAGATTTTGTTTTTGAATTATTTTGAGGAAATAAGTTGTTTAGAAATTCAAATGTTTTGAATTGTTATTATTATATATATGATTTCAAACTAATTTGAAATAAAACCCTAGAATTTGAATTTTTAAAATTAAGTTTAACTTATGAAATTAAATAGATTGAAATGATGAAGGTGAATAGGTGAATTAGAATTTAACTTAAAATAAGTTAAATAAAAATTTGATTGGATTGGAGGTAATCGGGAATAAAATTGGATTGGTGCATAAGAGTTGAGATTAAGAATGGAAATGGAGTTTGAACGTGGCTTGGGTATAAGAAAATTGTTGGATTTGAGGATGTGTTGAGTGGAAACCAATTGGGAATACGTTTGTGTTTTCTGAAGTGATAGCAAATAGAAGAGATAGTTTTAAATGCCTGAAAAAAGGTATAAGTTTTTATTATATTGGAGTATGAGATTTCTATGAGCCTATTTGGCAAGCCGCATGGATGTTTGATATTCTTTTCGAATGGAGAAGGCCTGGAGAGGCGAGTTGTAATTGTACCGACTGAACCGTGCAAAGGGGACGCCGACGAATTTTTCAAAAATTTAATGTGTTCGAAAATTTTCAGAATTTTTGAAAATTTTCGTTTATATGAATGAAATAATAATTAATTGAAATTAGTTGGTTCGGTTGAAAACTGAAATAGGGGAGTAAAATAAAATATTTTTAACCTAGTTAATAGGGTTTGTACCCTTTTTTTCCTACCTTGGTAATTTTAGGGACAAAATTCTTTTAAGGTGGAAAGAATGTAACGTCCCATATATTTAATGATATAATAATTAATTAATTTAATTATTTAAATAATGGTTTGGGTAGTTTAAATGGTTTTAAATTCAAAATTTTAAATATTTAAATTTTAAATAAATAATGTGATAATGTATTTAATTTCTAAAATGGTCAAAAATGAGTTGAACTCGCAGTAGTATGTGGATTGGATAATATATGAGATATAATTCAGTTTTGAATTCAATAATAATAACGAATATATTATTTAACGACAGTTAAACGTATTAATTATAATATAAATTATAATCGAGCTCGAAATGTTGCGGCAATTCATAATATTTCGATTTGAACTTCAACTGAGTGTACAGGATCCATTGCAAGTCAGATTTCTTCAAAACAAGAAATGTTGGAATTTGCTGAGCTATATTTTTCTAATGAAAAAGAAAAATGGAGATTTCGCTTTATAGATTGTAAGTTACTATATAGTCGTTTATAAACCATAACGATAATTAAATTATTATAAATTATTTATTTCAAATTTGGACGAGATATTTGAGACATAGCTATACATTAATTTTTAGAATTTTACTGTAATTTTTAATTTGGAAAATAAGCCACTTTTTATTTGGAATTTTTTACACCCTATATCACATTCTGGAATTTCACGGAATAAGTTACCTTGTCTATATTATTGTATTTTTGGGATCGTTGCACATTGTTCATCACAACGGTATTTTTATTATGGTCAATAGCAGTTCGTAGGATAACGATATTTTACGTAATAGGTCATTTAAACTTAAACCAATAGACTTAAAATAGTATGAGATACGCTCCATGTACAATAGTTTTTAATAAGTAATAGACGTGCTAGCCATGCTCCCTTACGTGTATTATAGTCACGAAATAGTAAGTGAGTTTTGAACATTTTCATGAATACGCGGGGGTTACACACGAAAGCACATGTTTTTTTGCTGTCCGTTTCATTTATTTCTTTGTACAATGTCACCGCAAAACTTTGTAAAGGAAAACACGCATATATTGTTTCATGGCATACTATGCATCACTCAATATACTCCTTAATAAAATACAAGTGAGGCACAATAGTGCTTCACTCGCAAGCCACTATACCTTCTTACTGAAATATACTTAGCCTAGAATTTACCTAAATAAATTTATCTGACTACCCTGTCCTATCGTCTGTGTAACTTTCTTAGTTCCTAAGGAAATATGTTTTCTTAGCTTGGAAGGAACACAACTTATATATATATATATATATATATATATATATATATATATATGGTGCTTTCACAGGCTTTTTTTGCCACGCTTCCGTTTGTGGCCGCGTCCGACGCGTCGGACGCCAGAACGTGGTCCACCACGCTCCCAGCAATGATTTCCCAAAGCTGGAAATTGGGGTGTTGGCGTCGGACGCTTCCGACGCAAAGGCATTAATTTGTCTAATTCTACTTTGCAATGAAAGTAATCATTGGTTGGTTGGTAGATGCGCATGCTTTCTTGGTGAGCAACCAGGGATCAAATCCTGCCTTCAACAAATTTTGTAGTGTTTTGCTGTACACTTTTTATTAACGCTTAATGACTACGGTAGACTATTTGTTAATGTGCTAAATGTCATTGCATCAGTTTTTTTATTGTGGACTGTTAATACTTAATGATATTACAATGTATTTGCATCAATTATATTGTTGTTTAAAAAGGTTTCAACACATTCGCTAATTAGATTTAACGATCTAATTAAATCAGAACAATTAATTTAAAATTAAATACCCTGCTCAGATACCACGTTCAAATACCCCGTTCGTAGCTAAAAACACATTCCCCGTTCGCTACAGTACCACGCTCAAATTCCCCGCTCAAATCCCACGCTCAAATACCCCGTTCGCGTTGGTTAAGAACGCACCCTATATGTGCTTCCATACAACAAAGCACGTTTTCACGATATAATCTTTCAACACCTTCTTGCATTTCCTTTTCTTTCGCTCACGCAATAGACAATGGGATATTCCTCTCAGCAAATTAAAACAAATACTACTTGAAAATTCCAATGCCTTATATTCAGAATCCTTTTGAGACTCTCTCCAAGGCTATACCCATTTTAATGGAGCCGACACCGGTTTTGTTCACTTGGATTTTTACAGCAAATTAGAGTTAACTTTTTGGGGTATTTAAAAGAAAGTGGGTAGGAAATTGAAGGGGGCTGTGCAAATTTGGGAAATGGACGTGAATAGCAGGTGGTTGAAAATGATCTCCTGTAGCGTGCGTGAATAGGGTTTGTAGGATGGGAGTAGATAGAAGGGAGTAGTGGACACGCGATGTAAATAGAAGGAGTGAAAATATCGGAGGGTTGTGACATTATGAGATGTATATAAGCGCATGAGACGTTGGGGAAAAATATATAAGGTTATATTATATAAGAGAAGCGGGATGGGAGCAGAAATGATGAGGGTAGCCTGTGGATAAAACATGCACGGTAAGGAGCATTTCGGTGGGGATTGATTTGATACCAGCGAAGATACGTAGGGATGCAAGGTTTTGAATGGCCATTGGTATACACAGTGGAGTGGTTAGTTTCATGATCGGTAGGAAGAAGCTTTCTGGATCGGTTAAGAGGAACGATGAAAGGAAGCTACAGTGTACGCGAGCTTGTTCCTTTTAGAGCATGGGTGGGCCAAAGGAAAGGGTAAATCCTAAACCCTTTTTTACAATTCAAAGTTTTAAATTAAATTCAATAGCATGTTATAACTTAAAATTTTAATATCATGTCCATACATTATCAGTTTTATGAACCGTCAGTCGCGTCAGAGTCATAATGACGACAACTACACTGTGGAATAGGTTACGCTAAAAATGGAGCTATTATTATTTCATGATAAAGTCAAACACCTATTTGATTTTAAATGAAATAAACGTAGTATAGTCGATTACGAACCAATGTGAGTAATCTCACTAACTCTGTCCAGTTTTATAATTTTATAAATGTTATTTAATATTGATAAAAATGATTGAATGCTGTGTGTGATGGTTGTTTGGATGATTTGCTAATTTATTGGTTGAAATAATATATATAGTTATACATAAATCGTTAATTGAATACTGATTCCTTTTATTAAAAAAATTCATATTTATATGAAATAAATGTTGAATAACATCTGTGGATGCACGGAAACAGGTTGGAGGGATCCAACTGAATTCCTCAACAATTATAATATTGCTTTTCATATATTGAATTATATGATGTGACAAATAATCTTGTGTTGATTATTGTGTGTTGGGATGTTTAAAGAACATTGACCATAAAAAACTGGTATCTAAATACCATAAGATATATGAATATATCGAAAAATGAACTGGGGTTTTAAAAAGGAAATTTCTATTTTAAAAATCGAAATGAGATTTCGGTTGGCTAGAATATATTTACTTGTTCAATTATATAAAACAAGTAATTTGATTTATAAACGATATTTACAAATGAAGCGAAATTATTTTTATTAAACAGTGTGGAAATATAAATTTAAAAATTTAATTTCTATAAAAAGAAAAGGGAAATCGGTTAGAAAGAAAAACGATGAACTTATTTCGATGTTCGAAATATGGATAGAATTGAAATAAATCGATAGGATTTATAATTATAATTCGATGATGTCGAATGTTGTTAGAATAATATATTTTATAAATATATAAAATGAAATTCAAGATTTGATGAGATTAATAAATATTTGGATTTGTTGTCGAATAGGAAATCGAGATTTAAACTATAACTTAAAGCCGATAGTGTAAACGACCCGCAAATCCGTGCTATCCGAGTTGACTAAATGCACCACACGTCCAACCCAAATAACACAGAAATACGAACCATTAATAGAAAGAGGTTAGAGGATGAGAAATAGAAAGAAAGAAATATTAGAATAGAAGAAAAATTAAGATCACAAACTCATAGCGGAACGAATAAAATATATTTCATAATATGACTCTTGAAATACAAATCAGTAACTTTGTATACATACCATCATCAGAGCACAACAGTCATTTCTGGAACAGTTATAAACACCTGTTTCCAGATACAACATAGTACACAGCGGAATATATGATAGTCTATAGCTAACTGGTGAAGCCTCCTGCTTCCAGCTCCTCCAATCGAATCTGTGAAATCCCGACTACTTGACTGCCCGTACAAATTTGGGCACCAAGAGTTTAGGGAAAACAAAACAAAATAAACTCTAGGTCAGTCATGGGACTGGTGTGAGTAAACTCCAACCACTTGTTTAACTTTAAAAGTCCTTTCAAAAGAAAAGGTAATAGTAAGACCAGCCCACACATATACACGGACGGTTTTTACCTTACTATAACCCAAAACACTTTGATATCAAATCCAGTGATATTATAATAATGTCTACATCAAATAAATAACCAATAGCAGAACGCTTGCATCTCACGCTCCACATATACAGTATAAAATCAAAAACCGCATGGCGCTTATTGGAGATTGGATTTCCAACATGACAAGGTATGGAACCACCTTCCGATGATGTATCTCTAGAGGCGAATACATCTGGGTTCAACAAGAATGTCTTGCAACCCGGCCCACACATGACCGACCACTCATTTCGCTTGAGTGTATCGAATGTATATCACCAACGGTTGGACTCAAACCACCGTTTCCCGAATGGGCAGAATCGATAGATTTAGAAACAAAAGGAATTTCTCTAGATAGGTGATTATACACCCTAATGGGTGCGACCCACATAGCCATGCTGCCTGCCCGATTTTTGTCCTTTCCCGGTTGTTGAGGCCTGAGGCTACGATTACTTACCATTCATTGATAACACAATCACTTTGAATGCCACATTGTCAGATCCGTTAATCACTAGTTAAGTTTGCACAAATATTCTGGATATTATGCTAAGGGATAAATCCGTTGCAACCATATATATATATTTATACAGACCAACCCATTTGATCATTGGAAATACTCTGTCAGACATTCGTCCATTTACGTTCGTTCTGGGATTGAACGAAACCGAAGGCACTATTTCTATAAATAGAAAAGCCCTTGCACTTTACTCCGTCTTCAATATATTCAGCATACTTGGTTCGCAACGCTTATGCTGATACGGAGTGGTTCTTCGGATAATAATCCAACCGGTCTCTCCATATTGACAACGATGGTCAAAAACTTCGATAGTCTGTGATTTAACTATCGAATAAAAACAAGTGTTCAATCAACATATCAAACAAATCACTGGGCCCTTTAATTAATATTTCATTAATTAAATCTCTTCTATATTCTCTTATCAATATTTGTTAACCAAATATTTTCAATAATCATCTCGGCCTCTTATGCCATTTGGAAAACGTTTCCAAATATTAACTTCTTTTATTTTCTATATATTAGAAAAATCTCTATTTGCAATTGGAAACAATTCCAATCACTTATTCCTATCCCTTTTTGTTTACAACATTCGATTTTTATATTCACTTTACTATCGAATTCAATACGTCGATACAATGATTTCAAATTATCGAAATATCTTAAAAATATTCTAACTCCTTAAATTTCCGGAAAATTTCGCCATAACCTCCCCTGTATCGGGAGCATCGGGAAATTTCAAATAGCTTCCCGGTAACTTCTCATCTCAAAAAGAAAAAGAAAAAGCCAAGCGGCTTGCCGATACGGCGCATAAAACCCATATATGAATTAAACATGTACCTTTTTGTCGGGCACATAAAAAAATCTTCATATACTCCATCCCATATCTGTTTAACACCTGTTCACCTGTTTCTAATTCAATTCAACTCAATCCATTCGTTTGAATCCAATTTTGAATCGTTTGAATTCAGTTTCGCTCAATTATTCTTTAATTAGCCCTTTTTGCATATTTCACTTCTTTGTTGAACATAACATGTTCAAATAGAATATTTAACTTGCTCACAACCAAATTGAATTTAAATTTCAATTCCAGTTTCCTTTTTGATTTCGAATATAAATTTTCAAATCGAAATTTACTTATTCAAACCCCAATATCCATTCGAAATCTCCTTAACTAATTTCTATTTAATTTAGGTAATTCTATTCAATAAATCAAAATCTGGTTTCTGTTTCAAAAATCATATTCATTACTCCACTGGAGTTCACATATATTTTATAACTCAAATCTGGATTTTTCTAAATAGAAATTTCGATTTTTATTTGCTTAAAATCCTTTAATATCATTAAATAAACCGTTATGGTTTTATAATGGTTCTGGCGCTGCTTTTCTGAAAATTTGATTTTTGACATAACTCAAAATCTATACGACGAAATTCAGATTTCTCTTTTTCATTTGAAAACTATTATCAAACCGGTCCTGACGTTTCTTGTTTCAAAGAATTTCGACTTCAATTGAGTCCTGTATATTCGATTGAAGTTCGAATCGCTTTTTTACGAACTACAGCGCTGCGGCGAGTTCGTTTTAATTATATTTATATATATATAAACTTTTAAACTTCTAAACTTCTTTAAAAAGAATTCAACTCCATTTAACTCTGCTTGATTTAAATTCAAATCTCACTTTTATTTGAATTCTAAATTCAAATTCAAATTCCAATTCCTTTTCTATTTGACATTCAAATTCAATACTTGAATTTCTATTTCAATTCCATATTCAAATTCAATACTTGAATTCATTTGAATTCTTCTATTCAACTCTATTCTTAAATTCCATTTGAACTTCTATATTCCAATTTTTATATTTGAAATTTATTAAAATTCAAATATTCAAACTCCTTTTTAAATTCTATATTCAAAATTCCATAGTTTAAAACCCATTTGAATTTCATATTCAAATCCCATAGATTAAATCCTATTTGAATTCAATTTGAATCTCTTACATTCAAATTCCATTTTTCATTTTCATTTGAATTCTAATATTCAAATTCATTTTCAACACCATTTGAATTTCTAATATTCGAACTTATTTTTATCACCATTTGAATTTCTTCACTCAAATCCATTTGAATTCCCTTGAATTCAAATTCCATTTCAAAACCATTTGGATTTCCTATTTTGAAATCCTATTTCAATCCTACTTTGAAATCCTACTTTCAAAGTTTATTTCAAATTCTATTTTGAAATCTCATATTCAAATTTCTACTTGAATTTCTATATTCAATTCCATGTTCAAATTCAACACTTGAATTTCAAATCTCAATTCAAATTTCATATTTAAATTCCATTCAAATCTCTATTCAAATTTCACATTTGAATTCTTCTTTGAAATACTATATTTCAAATTCTATTTTGAAATTCTACATTGAAATCTCTATTTGAATTTCTTTATTCGAATTCCTTTGAATTCAAATTTTATTTTAATTTCTTGAATTCAAATTCTATTTTTCCATTCCAATTTCGTCTATTCAAATTCTATTTGAACTTCTATTTGAATTTCTAATATTCAATCTCCTTTTAAAATTCAAATATTTAAACTCCCTTTTAAAATTCAAATGTTATACTCAAATTTCATTTGAGTTATATATTTAAAAATTTCATTTCACATCCTGTTTTGAAATTTCATTTCAAAATTCCAATTTCACGCTTGTATTTCTATTTCTGAATTATCAAATGATAATTCTTTTTACTTCATTTATAACTTCGTTATAAAAGAACTATTTCATAAACTTCGTTTAAAAAGAAACTACTTGTTTTATTTTTTTCAAAAACAAGTTTATATTTTTACTCCATTAAAATTCAAATTCTATTTAAAAATAGAATTTCCCCTTTTTAAATCTCAAATATCCTTCCACGATAGTTTTAAATATCATTACTTAAGCCCAGTGATATTTAAACACACAAAGCAACGAATTATTTAATTTTCTAACACATCATATATAACAATATATATATGCAAACAAATAAACAAACAGATAATATATTTTTGAGGAATCCAGTTGGATCCCTCCAACCTGTTTTCCTGCATCCACAGATGTTAGCACATAAATAACACCCATTCTGCTTCATGGCAGAATATCGCGGTATAGAAGGTCATCCACTAATCATAGCGTGGGGCGTATAGGGTAATCATCCGCTATGAAACTGCGGGCATCCGCTAATGAGACTGCGGGAATCCAACCAATCAATCAACCCAATATATATATAATAGCCTAAATAACTAATATATATAAAACAAGCAGAAAAATCCAAACAAGCAACAATAATTATTTTTAATGAAATAAAAATAATTAAAAATAAAAGGTGAGTGAGATTTACTCACCGAGATTTCCATTGCTGAATATCCTTTTTGATTTCCATATTGGCTCGGCTACCAATTTACTCGAGTCGTATCTAGTACCTTAAAGACAGTGTACAGTCTTCTTCCTCGATTCCTATTCGAACCTCCCTGTGCCTTTTTCCACCATTACCAAGTCCTACTCACCACCATCATCTCCTTACTTCATGAAAGCCAAAACAACTAGCACCCCATTCTTCTCGTTCGAACACCAAACGTACTCAAATAGCGCAGACCAAGCTTCCGCTAATCCTACTATCAACCTTAAACTTCTCCTTGGACTTCTGCAAGCAACAACAACCTGCGCTTTATATGGTTGCTTCCCCAAATCATTCGAACTTCAATTACTACCCCTAAACAAAACGCAGATAGAAACTGCTATCACCACACTGGCCCACTCCCAGTTTGTCACTAGAGGGATCGAACTCCTTCACTGAACACCAGTTCGAACCCCAGTCCTCCACTACCAATTCAGATAACCCCTCAACGAACTCGACATTACAATTCGAACTCCAACAACCATCGTGAAATCCCAAACTCGCAGCTCAACAGCGCGCATCCCAAAATCGCAAGTAGATATGAGTTCGATCGAACTCTGGTCGCTCCTCCGAACAACAAACCCTACGACAACCTCGTTTCCCAAATCGCAGGAGTGCTTAGAATGATGTTGAGTTTCAAAAGACCTGTTACTCGCGATTTCCTATTTTCCAATTTTTTCCCTTAATTGCGGAGGATTCAATTTTGATTGGGAGGAAACTAAAGAGGGAAATGGTTTTCGTGAAACTGTGAATGGTAGAGATTCAACAAAGTTCAATATATAGATGCGATAGCAGACAATCGGGTACAAAGGCCATTAATAAGATGTTTCTTTGATTTTGAAGAAGGGAGACAAAAGTTTGAGCTTGAGGAAAATATAGATGTCGCGATGTCCACCCATAGGTCCGCGTTAGTACATGCATAGGTCGGCCTTCTTTTTATTTTATTTATTTTGATTTTTATTTTGTTTTAAATTTAAACAACTGAAATATCTCGCGGTCCCCGAACCACTATATTAAACCTAACGACCGACATTACCAGATTATAGCGTTGTTCTGGACTCAATGGAGTCGATCCTAAATTCTAATTCGACTGTATAGAGGAAATAACAATTTAAAATTTACCATTTAAATTTAATTCAATTTAAAATATTATCGATTTCCAACAATTAAATTTATTGATAATAAATAATTATTATCGTTCTAATTCAATACAAAATTTTTTATTGGTCGACTGAATTGTTCTGATTTAGTGTTACACTGGGAATTCAATTGTTACTATTACGATAATTAAATATATTCGATATTAAATCATATATCGATAATTAAATTGACAAATCCAATATAAAATTCATTTATATTATGAATTCAATATTTAAAACTATATTAAATATTTAAAATTAACTGTTCAAAAATCTGGGTCGTTACATTCTTCCCCCCTTAAAATAATTTCGTCCTCGAAATTGCTAGGGTAGGAAAAGTGATACAAATCTATTTCTTTTCAACAATCCACTTATGTTGAAACTCAACTCCTCATATTTCTATGACTTTAATTTCAACCAAAACTTTTGGTTTCCATTCATATGCATCCTAATTCATATTCATTTCAATTTATTTCAATAAATCTATTTAAATTGATTCTAATCAATTCATTCACTTCGACCCATTTAACTTGTTTAAGTTAAATTTAAATTCCAGAATTCAAATCCCTGGGTTTTTCTTTTCAAATTCTTTTGAAATCCTATAAATATATACATATATTTATTTTCATCTTAATTCAAAACATTTGAATTTTTAAACCACTTGTTTTCTTTCAAACAAATTTCCATCAAAACTTTTTTTTTAAGGTAGCAATTCATCACTTAGAAACTCGGAAATGAACACTGATGATGTTGCAATCATTATCAGAATTATTCCCCAGCCACTGAAGTGAGTTCAGTGCTTTATTATTTCAAATTCCATCTAAAATGATTTCCTTTCAACTTTTTCTAAAACAAAGCTATATTACTTTAATATACTTTGAAAAATATTTTTCAACTTCCCAGGATTAAAATTCCAAATTCTGGTTTGAATTAAATTCTAATTCATCTCATTTGTATATTTAATTTCTATACAAATTCTATTTGGTTATAAATAACCATTTTAATTTTATAATCTCATTTGATTATAAAATCAACATCCAACACATCCATATAATAATAATTCTAGAAAGTTATTCTTTCTATATCAAAAATAGAAATTTTGGGTAAAATTATTTCATCTACCCTCCTTAAAACAATATCATGTCGTATTTTCTGTTCAAGTGTTTAGAAATCCCTATCGACTTCGTGGCGTCCCACGATTTGACCAGAATTCATAAACCACTCAACAGACTAGCCAACATAATATAAAACAATTTTTATATCAACTAACAAATACGCTCTCTCGTATATATAGACTCAACTCATTCTAGGGTACTACTGACCCTATCTCTAATGAGCACATGCCACACAAGCCTAGGTGTTCGCTCAACCTAAGCTCTGATACCAACTGTAAACGACCCGCAAATCCGTGCTATCCGAGTTGACTAAATGCACCACACGTCCAACCCAAATAACACAGAAATACGAACCATTAATAGAAAGAGGTTAGAGGATGAGAAATAGAAAGAAAGAAATATTAGAATAGAAGAAAAATGAAGATCACAAACTCACAGCGGAACGAATAAAATATATTTCATAATATAACTCTTGAAATACAAATCAGTAACTTTGTATACATACCATCATCAGAGCACAACAGTCATTTCTGGAACAGTTATAAACACCTGTTTCCAGATACAACATAGTACACAGCGGAATATATGACAGTCTATAGCTAACTGGTGAAGCCTCCTGCTTCCAGCTCCTCCAATCGAATCTGTGAAATCCCGACTACTTGACTGCCCGTACAAATTTGGGCACCCAAGAGTTTAGGGAAAACAAAACAAAATAAACTCTGGGTCAGTCAAGGGACTGGTGTGAGTAAACTCCAACCACTTGTTTAACTTTAAAAGTCCTTTCAAAAGAAAAGGTAATAGTAAGACCAGCCCACACATATACACGGACGGTTTTTACCTTACTATAACCCAAAACACTTTGATATCAAATCCAGTGATATTATAATAATGTCTACATCAAATAAATAACCAATAGCAGAACGCTTGCATCTCACGCTCCACATATATAGTATAGAATCAAAAACCACATGGCGCTTATTGGAGATTGGATTTCCAAAATGACAAGGTATGGAACCACCTTCCGATGATGTAACTCTAGAGGCGAATACATCTGGGTTCAACAAGAACGTCTTGCAACCCGGCCCACACATGACCGACCACTCATTTTGCTTGAGTTTATCGAATGTATATCACCAACGGTTGGACTCAAACCATCGTTTCCCGAATGGGCAGAATCGATAGATTTAGAAACAAAAGGAATTTCTCTAGATAGGTGATTATACACCCTAATGGGTGCGACCCACATAGCCATGCTGCCTGCCCGATTTTTGTCCTTTCCCGGTTGTTGAGGCCTGAGGCTACGATTACTTACCATTCATTGATAACACAATCACTTTGAATGCCACATTGTCAGATCCGTTAATCACTAGTTAAGTTTGCACAAATATTCTGGATATTATGCTAAGGGATAAATCCGTTGCAACCATATATATATATATATTTATACAGACCAACCCATTTGATCATTGGAAATATTCTGTCAGACATTCGTCCATTTACGTTCGTTCTGGGATTGAACGAAACCGAAGGCACTATTTCTATAAATAGAAAAGCCCTTGCACTTTACTCCGTCTTCAATATATTCAGCATACTTGGTTCGCAACGCTTATGCCGATACGGAGTGGTTCTTCGGATAATAATCCAACCGGTCTCTCCATATTGACAACGATGGTCAAAAACTTCGATAGTCTGTGATTTAACTATCGAATAAAAACAAGTGTTCAATCAACATATCAAACAAATCACTGGGCCCTTTAATTAATATTTCATTAATTAAATCTCTTCTATATTCTCTTATCAATATTTGTTAACCAAATATCTTCAATAATCATCTCGGCCTCTTATGCCATTTGGAAAACGTTTCCAAATATTAACTTCTTTTATTTTCTATATATTAGAAAAATCTCTATTTGCAATTGGAAACAATTCCAATCACTTATTCCTATCCCTTTTTGTTTACAACATTCGATTTTTATATTCACTTTACTATCGAATTCAATACGTCGATACAATGATTTCAAATTATCGAAATATCTTAAAAATATTCTAACTCCTTAAATTTCCGGAAAATTTCGCCATAACCTCCCCTGTATCGGGAGCATCGGGAAATTTCAAATAGCTTCCCGGTAACTTCTCATCTCAAAAAGAAAAAGAAAAAGCCAAGCGGCTTGCCGATACAGCGCATAAAACCCATATAAGAATTAAACATGTACCTTTTTGTCGGGCACATAAAAAAATCTTCATATACTCCATCCCATATCTGTTTAACACCTGTTCACCTGTTTCTAATTCAATTCAACTCAATCCATTCGTTTGAATCCAATTTTGAATCGTTTGAATTCAGTTTCGCTCAATTATTCTTTAATTAGCCCTTTTTGCATATTTCACTTCTTTGTTGAACATAACATGTTCAAATAGAATATTTAACTTGCTCACAACCAAATTGAATTTAAATTTCAATTCCAGTTTCCTTTTTGATTTCGAATATAAATTTTCAAATCGAAATTTACTTATTCAAACCCCAATATCCATTCGAAATCTCCTTAACTAATTTCTATTTAATTTAGGTAATTCTATTCAATAAATCAAAATCTGGTTTCTGTTTCAAAAATCATATTCATTACTCCACTGGAGTTCACATATATTTTATAACTCAAATCTGGATTTTTCTAAATAGAAATTTCGATTTTTATTTGCTTAAAATCCTTTAATATCATTAAATAAACCGTTATGGTTTTATAATGGTTCTGGCGCTGCTTTTTTGAAAATTTGATTTTTGACATAACTCAAAATCTATACGACGAAATTCAGATTTCTCTTTTTCATTTGAAAACTATTATCAAACCGGTCCTGACGTTTCTTGTTTCAAAGAATTTCGACTTCAATTGAGTCCTGTATATTCGATTGAAGTTCGAATCGCTATTTTACGAACTACAGCGCTGCGGCGAGTTCGTTTTAATTATATTTATATATATATAAACTTTTAAACTTCTAAACTTCTTTAAAAAGAATTCAACTCCATTTAACTCTGCTTGATTTAAATTCAAATCTCACTTTTATTTGAATTCTAAATTCAAATTCAAATTCCAATTCCTTTTCTATTTGACATTCAAATTCAATACTTGAATTTCTATTTCAATTCCATATTCAAATTCAATACTTGAATTCATTTGAATTCTTCTATTCAACTCTATTCTTAAATTCCATTTGAACTTCTATTTTCCAATTTTTATATTTGAAATTTATTAAAATTCAAATATTCGAACTCCTTTTTAAATTCTATATTCAAAATTCCATAGTTTAAAACCCATTTGAATTTCATATTCAAATCCCATAGATTAAATCCTATTTGAATTCAATTTGAATCTCTTACATTCAAATTCCATTTTTCATTTTCATTTGAATTCTAATATTCAAATTCATTTTCAACACCATTTGAATTTCTAATATTCGAACTTATTTTTATCACCATTTGAATTTCTTCACTCAAATCCATTTGAATTCCCTTGAATTCAAATTCCATTTCAAAACCATTTGGATTTCCTATTTTGAAATCCTATTTCAATCCTACTTTGAAATCCTACTTTCAAAGTTTATTTCAAATTCTATTTTGAAATCTCATATTCAAATTTCTACTTGAATTTCTATATTCAATTCCATGTTCAAATTCAACACTTGAATTTCAAATCTCAATTCAAATTTCATATTTAAATTCCATTCAGATCTCTATTCAAATTTCACATTTGAATTCTTCTTTGAAATACTATATTTCAAATTCTATTTTGAAATTCTACATTGAAATCTCTATTTGAATTTCTTTATTCGAATTCCTTTGAATTCAAATTTTATTTTAATTTCTTGAATTCAAATTCTATTTTTCCATTCCAATTTCGTCTATTCAAATTCTATTTGAACTTCTATTTGAATTTCTAATATTCAATCTCCTTTTAAAATTCAAATATTTAAACTCCCTTTTAAAATTCAAATGTTATACTCAAATTTCATTTGAGTTATATATTTAAAAATTTCATTTCACATCCTGTTTTGAAATTTCATTTCAAAATTCCAATTTCACGCTTGTATTTCTATTTCTGAATTATCAAATGATAATTCTTTTTACTTCATTTATAACTTCGTTATAAAAGAACTATTTCTTAAACTTCGTTTAAAAAGAAACTACTTGTTTTATTTTTTTCAAAAACAAGTTTATATTTTTACTCCATTAAAATTCAAATTCTATTTAAAAATAGAATTTCCCCTTTTTAAATCTCAAATATCCTTCCACGATAGTTTTAAATATCATTACTTAAGCCCAGTGATATTTAAACACACAAAGCAACGAATTATTTAATTTTCTAACACATCATATATAACAATATATATGCAAACAAATAAACAAACAGATAATATATTTCTGAGGAATCCAGTTGGATCCCTCCAACCTGTTTTCCTGCATCCACAGATGTTAGCACATAAATAATACCCATTCTGCTTCATGGCAGAATATCGCGGTATAGAAGGTCATCCACTAATCATAGCGTGGGGCGTATAGGGTAATCATCCGCTATGAAACTGCGGGCATCCGCTAATGAGACTGCGGGAATCCAACCAATCAATCAACCCAATATATATATAATAGCCTAAATAACTAATATATATAAAACAAGCAGAAAAATCCAAACAAGCAACAATAATTATTTTTAATGAAATAAAAATAATTAAAAATAAAAGGTGAGTGAGATTTACTCACCGAGATTTCCATTGCTGAATATCCTTTTTGATTTCCATATTGGCTCGGCTACCAATTTACTCGAGTCGTATCTAGTACCTTAAAGACAGTGTACAGTCTTCTTCCTCGATTCCTATTCGAACCTCCCTGTGCCTTTTTCCACCATTACCAAGTCCTACTCACCACCATCATCTCCTTACTTCATGAAAACCAAAACAACTAGCACCCCATTCTTCTCGTTCGAACACCAAACGTACTCAAATAACGCAGACCAAGCTTCCGCTAATCCTACTATCAACCTTAAACTTCTCCTTGGACTTCTGCAAGCAACAACAACCTGCGCTTTATATGGTTGCTTCCCCAAATCATTCGAACTTCAATTACTACCCCTAAACAAAACGCAGATAGAAACTGCTATCACCACACTGGCCCACTCCCAGTTTGTCACTAGAGGGATCGAACTCCTTCACTGAACACCAGTTCGAACCCCAGTCCTCCACTACCAATTCAGATAACCCCTCAACGAACTCGACATCACAATTCGAACTCCAACAACCATCGTGAAATCCCAAACTCGCAGCTCAACAGCGCGCATCCCAAAATCGCAAGTAGATATGAGTTCGATCGAACTCTGGTCGCTCCTCCGAACAACAAACCCTACGACAACCTCGTTTCCCAAATCGCAGGAGTGCTTAGAATGATGTTGAGTTTCAGAAGACCTGTTACTCGCGATTTCCTATTTTCCAATTTTATTCCCTTAATTGCGGAGGATTCAATTTTGATTGGGAGGAAACTAAAGAGGGAAATGGTTTTCGTGAAACTGTGAATGGTAGAGATTCAACAAAGTTCAATATATAAATGCGATAGCAGACAATCGGGTACAAAGGCCATTAATAAGATGTTTCTTTGATTTTGAAGAAGGGAGACAAAAGTTTGAGCTCGAGGAAAATATAGATGTCGCGATGTCCACCCATAGGTCCGCGTTAGTACATGCATAGGTCGGCCTTCTTTTTATTTTATTTATTTTGATTTTTATTTTGTTTTAAATTTAAACAACTGAAATATCTCGCGGTCCCCGAACCACTATATTAAACCTAACGACCGACATTACCAGATTATAGCGTTGTTCTGGACTCAATGGAGTCGATCCTAAATTTTAATTCGACTGTATAGAGGAAATAACAATTTAAAATTTACCATTTAAATTTAATTCAATTTAAAATATTATCGATTTCCAACAATTAAATTTATTGATAATAAATAATTATTATCGTTCTAATTCAATACAAATTTTTTTATTGGTCGACTGAATTGTTCTGATTTAGTGTTACACTGGGAATTCAATTGTTACTATTACGATAATTAAATATATTCGATATTAAATCATATATCGATAATTAAATTGACAAATACAATATAAAATTCATTTATATTATGAATTTAATATTTATAACTATATTAAATATTTAAAATTAACTATTCAAAAATCTGGGTCGTTACAGATAGGCACCACCAACCTCCTGTGTTGAGACGACCCCAAACCCCGTACTGACGGTGGCAAGGGTAAACCTTGGAATATAACACAGAAACAGATAATAGCAGAACAGAAATAAATAAATACACCAGATAATGTACAATAGATTACACTGGATAAACGTAATCATCAGAGTTACACAGTATGCAGGATCATACTTAGTACAAATACAGTTCAGCTATACATAAATGTCTACAGCGGAAACCAACAAAATATGTACAATAGGAGCTGAACATCATAAAAAGAGGTAAATAATAGAATCCATCTTCAGCTCCAGCTATCCAGAGAAAGCCAGCTAAACCTGAATACAAGGCGGCCCATGTAGAAAAAGGGGCACCCGAGTTTGAAAGTGAAACAAACTACAAGTCAGTCATGGGACTGGTATGAGATATTTACTCAACACATTTATAATATGGCTAATCACAGGACCACGCCACTTTCATGGAACGGGTTTACTCCATCGGATCTCCAGTGCTTTAAAACAAATATTTCTTGAAACATCGCAATGCTTTTTCAAAAAATGAAGCCATTATAAGACTCAGTTCCCATCACACAATGCAACGCAAACCGGAGGATAGAGTTTTTACCTTATAATGGCCAAGATATGCTTGATACGAATAAAACAAAATAATTTGATATTATTACTAGTGTCTATATGTTTCAAAAGCAATTTTGAATCATAACTCTCAATCATAGATGACATGAGCGTCCCATGCCACTATGTCGCCAAATATAGGTATACAATCAAAACCACACAGTCACGTATTTGGAAATTGGATTTCCGTCATGAACCAAGGCAAAAGATAGTCCTTACCGAATTCGAGACTGCCTAGCCCGAGTCTCAGGATCAGAACGCATCGACCCTTGGAGCGACAGGGCCGGTCCACACGGAGTGGAATAAAATGCCTGAACACTATGTTTCGCCGCCCTTTGGGGCGTAAGCGAGCCAACAAATGACTCCATCGGACCCGGATCGTCCGATCTAACCGAGGCGCCTCGCAACAACAACAACCACATAAGTCAAACTCGTCAGGGCGTGTAAAACCACTGACGCCACTTCTAGCTAGGAGGAAACGCAGGCCCTCCCTGAGGTCCTTTCTTCCGTTTCTAGTTCATACCGGGGTGTGAGGCTCGCGATTTCACGTTATACACAAAGCTACGCCACACCGACAGTGCTTTGATCATCTCCAGAAGACTTTGCTTTTCAATAGAAGCCCTGATCACTGCATCTTAGCACGCCACATAGGCAATTCACACCGTGCAACTGATGGCTATCAATCACACAGAATAAATTCCAATGTCAGACACACTGTCCATTTGCAAGTCCGTTCTGGGTCTGAACGAAACCGGAGGCACTATATACCTCGCAAACCCATCAATCACCACATACGTCTGGACGATCACCACTCATTATCCATATTTCGGGATGCCTCCCAATCAGGACCTCGGTTACCATCCAAACGAGGTGAAGATCTCTGGTCTTCGGCCACCGTCTTCATCTTCGATTTCTTATCGTCGATTCAGTTGTTCAGAATGGGATAAACCCGGTCTTTCTGAGCAACTCGTGTATATAATAAACAAGTGCAACACTAACATACACATGCATCATTTCAATTCATTAGTCACTAACCGTCAATCAGTAAGAGAACGATTTCCCAAATATTAACCCTGAAGGCCGAAACCAACATCAGATCAACACCCAAGAAACCATTCAATTTAGCCAACCTTCAGTTAATTTCTAAATTTCACATCCATATCGTTTATAATATCTTATAACGATTTATCGCTATTTTTATTTATTTTAAAATAGCCAATTTATTCAAAACGACGCTTCGGGCCATAACGCGACCGTGGCGCTGTTTTTCTTCAGATTTGATTTACACATATTTGAAAATCTAACCGTTGGATCTTCACAAAATTTACATCATTAGAAAGATCTTTTCAAATCGAATCCAACGATTCCAGTTTCGGGAAAATCCGACGGTCGGATCTCCCGGTATAATCGTTTGAAGTTTCGATTTCAAAATACGAACAGCAGCGTCGTTATTCGATTTAATATAATTATATATATATATATATACATATAATCAATTCTGGCGCTGTTTTTCTTCAGATTTGAATTAAACATTCCAGACAATCCAACCGTTGGATTTTTTCAAAGTTGGTGCCGTTGGAAAGATATTTCCAAAGCGAACCCAACGGTTGCGATTTCAGGAAAATCCGTGTGTCGGATCTCCCGTTCTAATCGTTTGAAATCACGGTTTCAAAATACGAACTGCAGTATCGTTATTCGATATATTTTAATTCTATATATATATATCGATTCTTCGATTTCAAAGCTATATTCTTTTCATACATTTGATAAAAATGATATTTTTATCTAACTGTCTTCTATTTCAACACTTCACTATTTTTAACAATTCGTGTATATAATAAAAATGTGATTTTTAATGTAAAACAATTTATTTCAAAACACGATTATTTTATATATTTTATATAGGTGATAAAAATAGGATTTTTATTATAAAACAATTTATTTCAAAACAAGATTATTTTATACATTTCATATTGATGTTAAAAATGCGATTTTTATAATAAAACAATTTCTTTCAAAATATGAATACCATTCAACACATGAATTTCAATTCAACGAATGAATATCGATTCAACACATGAAGGTTTTCTATATTTTATATAAATCGATAAAAAGGTGATTTTTATATTTAAAACACGAATACCATTCAACACATGAATTTCAATTCAACGAATGAATATCAATTCAACACATGAAGGTTTTCTATAGTTTGTATATATAGATAAAAATGTGATTTTTATATTTGAAACACGAATACCATTCAACACATGAATTTCAATTCAACGAATGAATATCGATTCAACACATGAAGGTTTTCTATAGTTTGTATATATATATAAAAATATGATTTTTATATTTAAAACACGAATACCATTCAACACATGAATTTCAATTCAACGAATGAATATCGATTCAACACATAAAGGTTTTCTATTCAACAAATGAAAATAATTCAAACACATGAATATTATTCAAAATTTCGGCAGCATAACGGCAGGGTAGTTAAAACCGGGACCGTCCCTAGTACGGCTCCTCGCTCTGCCTTAAAACCTCGCGGTTTTTGACAATGGGGAATCATGCATCTAGTTTGCACGTAGGCGGCATGTATATATTTTTCATTTCCACAAACTAATCCTATGTGGTTTCAACCAAATATTTCTCAACCACAAACGGGTATTTTTCTACCACAATCAATCAATATCAACCACAAACAATTCCAATCAACCATTCTCTATCAATCAATTTTCACACCAATCACAACCAATAAATATCGTCCATGGTTTGTGGACGAGGGGTGTATATATATATTTATATATAACATTTCACTTCTATTTTAACACATATATAATTTTTACAACGCATATACAACTTATACATCGAACGTACAACTTATACAATGCTTATACAAGAGGTGTACAACGCTTATATAACTCATACATCGACTATATAGTTTATACATCGTCGTTTCCATATCGTTTATAAATTAGAAATCTCACATTGGGTTCCACTCCACCAAAAATAGCAGAAGGCTCAGAAAAATATGTTGTCGCTTCTAGAATGTAAAAGACGTCCACACGAGTCCACTGTCTCATGTTTCACTGAATTTCGTCAACAAACGAAAAAGATATGATTTTTACAGTGAAATCATAAACCGTAGTGCTTAGAACTGATATTAAATAGTTTATATAATTTAAAAGCCGTACCTTTCTATTTCGTTCAAAACTAGGTTTTGATCTTGCGCTAAATCCGTTGTGTTATAGGTCGATCAGCCTTCACCACGAGGAAGAGTTTGGAATCACGCTCTGGCGGGTGGGGTGGGATCCAGTTCAAAGCTGGCAGGAGGTGGCGGCGGCGGCTTGAAGCTCCGAACTTCGTGGCGTCTGATCTCCGCGCACAGGCGATGGCAGGAGGCAAGGCGGCTATGGATGTGGAGAGGAGGTCTCGATCTTCAAAAAGTTCCAAAGGGTCGGGGGTCAACGAGGGACGAGGCGGTCGGAATCGGGGCTGGAAGGTTGGAAGGCTCTTCCGCCTTCGATCGGGGAGAGAGAAAAGTTTTTTTTTCCTTTTTTATATAAAAAATCTGATTGGCCGATGGGTTTAAAAGGGGTTTTCTGACACGACCACCAATCTAAACCCAACGACTATCGTCCCTAGTGTTATACCCCCATTCCGAACACAATGGGATATGTTTCGTAGGCCCATTCGACTGTTTCAGTCAGTTTTCCTTCAAATTAAAATATAGAACATTCAATATTTGATTTGAACATACATTTCGATTTGCCAGGGCCACAAACTGATTCGAAAAATTCCAAAAAAATAAATCTAGCTATGTTTTGACGATACGGTCCCAACAAAACTAGTTTCATCGAATTCTGAGACCGTTTGCAAAAAGGCCCATTTCTGGTCGATCCAATTTAACTTTAATTGATCAAAACACGTTTTCCTTTCCCACGCTCACATACTAGCTTCAAAAATTATGAAATTTAAAACCTAGCAATAACTTCACATCCCGGATCCAACAAAAGTGGTTTCGTCGAATTCCGAGGTCGTATGCAAAATGGCCAATTTCACGGGCTATATAAATTCCATAGCGACCTTTCTGAAAATTCATTTGGCCATAACTTTTGCTTTCCGCTATGAAAATTTGATTTTTCAGATTCATTAGAAAGGTATTCACTAACAGATTTAAATATTTTTGGTTTCACTCAAATCCGTTTTGTTTTGCACCCGATACAATCAGTCAAAGTTTGAATTCAAATTTTGAAACTACCGCGCCATTTCAGGCCTTGTTTATAATTAGAATTAATTATATTCGTTTTCTAACGTCGATTCAAACTCACTTTTCATCGCTATTATTTAAAATATTTATTTTGAATATTTAAAATCCATTATTTTAGCCAATTTAAAAATTTTAAATTGGTTCAGATTTTCTGGGTCGTTACAATCTCCCCCACTTAAAACTTTTCGTCCCCAAAAAGGAACAAAGTCGAAAGTGGTTTGATTAATCAACTCTACGTTCAATCTGTCTTCAATTCTCCAGCTTTTTAGTTTCTGAGAATTTTCAATTTCGTCAAAAATTTGGCTAACACCTGGAATTTTCGAAAAATTTCGACATAACCTCCTTTGTACGGGGAGAGGTTTGGAAATTTATTGGGCCGTATTAGGTACCCAATAAATCCTAATAAGCATACACATATTTATAGTGATATATTCTGGTGTTTACAGGGGATCGTGTATTGATAATAACTCCAGAGAATAAATTCTCGTCACCCTGTCAAAGCCTGAGGGAGTGTGTATTTTAAATGCTCCAGAGGATAAATCCTCGTCACCTCATCCCGTGTGGGAAATAAATAGTCCATGTGCCGTATCTAATAACTAGAGAGACGTGGTTATTGTCAACTCCAGACCCGTGTGGGGTTTTTATTAATCTGGCAATTTAATCGTTACAATTTAATATGGTCATATCAGTCATTAGTTCAACCTATAAAATATAGTCATCGCCATACAAGCCACTCGCTCGTATGGTAAATCTTCCACCTCGTCACACAAGCTCCAAATGCTTATGTGGTATATGATGAAGTATGCCTATCTTCAGAAGTTTGCCATGTAATGTAGTTCAAAATTAATTGTTACTATCCTATGTTGACATTTATTTTTACACACAGAACAACCAGCACTCCGCATCTAATGGCATTCACAGGAGTTGATATAATAATATTTCGCATCCAACTCATTAAGGTTTACCTATTTGTCGGGAACGCAAATAAAATCTTTACTCAACAGCTAATCCATTTACATGTTCAAACATATATAATGCACATGTATATATTACTATCTATTTTCTAATCAGTTCAATGTGTGATTTAAATGAATAAATTCTACCATTATTCTCTTATTGATTAAATTAATCATCGTTTCTATAATTTAATTAATCCAATTCTACTATCACACAACACAAACAACAATCAAATTGTTTTTAACTTTTCAAAAATATACTAATAAATTTCTATACTCTTTTAAAATCATTCAGATTATAGAATTAAAAGTGCACATCCATGGAAAGAAAATAACAACAGAGTAGAGAACTAATTGGTAATGCAAAGTATGGTAAATGTACCTTGCACCGGAGTCAATCAGAGATATCCACTCGGCATCTAGGATAGGCTTTCTGAATGCTCTCCTCAGTTTCCCAAGTACAATCTCGCGGATCTCCACTCCATTGCACTTTGACTAAGTGAACCTTCTTGTTCCTCAGTTCTTTGGTTTCTTTGCCAATGATCTTGAGCGGCTCTCTTCTCACAGCTAATTCTGGAGTAATTTCAATATCCTGTTGAGCTGCTTCTTCCACGACCAAGTCTGGAACATGAACGTGCTTTCGAAGTTGATATATGTGAAATACATCATGAACTCCAGGCAACCAATCTGGCCGTTTAACCCTATAAACGAGCGTTCCGATCCATTCTAGAATAGGAAACGGACCAATGAATTTGGGTGCCAACTTTCCAGTTTTACCGAACCGGATAACTCCTCTCATTGGCGATACTTTCAAATATACATAGTCGCCAACAGCAAAGGATATATCTCTTCTTCTCCTATCGGCATAGCTCTTTTATCGGCTTTGAGCGGCGAGTAATCGCTTCTTAATAAAATCGACTTTGTCGGCAGCTTCTCAGATCATATCAGGCCCCAATACAAGTTTATTACCGGGTTCGACCCAACAAGCAGGAGATCGGCACGGTCTACCATATAATGCTTCGAATGGCGACATTGTCAGGCTCGCCTGGTAGCTGTTATTATATGATAATTCAGCCAAATGCAGATGGTCTTCCCATGACCGACCAAAATCTAGAACACAAGTCCGTAATAGATCTTCTAAAATACGATTCACCCTCTCAGTTTGACCATCTGTCTGAGGATGATAGGCGGTGCTCAAGTTCAACTTCGTTCCCTGTTCGACTTGAAATGCCTCCCAGAATTTGCTAGTAAATATTGTATCTCTATCACTGACTATACTGAGCGGCACTCCATGTAGTCTAACAATTTCCTTGAAGTACATCTGCGCCAGACTCTGACCAGTTCTGTTTGATCTGACAGGTATGAAATGGGCGGTCTTCGTGAAGCGATCTACGATCACCCAAATACTGTCATTTTCTTTTCTGGTTCTGGACAAACCATCAATGAAGTCCATGGAAATATGTTCCCATTTCGAACCAGGAACGTCTAGCGGTTGCAATAATCCAGCTAGTTTCTGTTGGTCGCTTTTGACTAGCTGGCAAGTAGGGCATCGACTAACATATATCGATATGTCTCTCTTTAACGACTTCCACCAGAATGTGCGCTTGATATCGTTGTACATTTTACTCACACCCGGATGGATACTGAGCTTAGATTTGTGGCATTCATCAAGCACATCTCTTCTGAGCTCAGGAATTTCTGGAACACAAATTCGTCCTTCTAACCTCAGAATCCCTTCGCTGTCGAGCTGGAAATCCGAAGCATTACCTTCACGAATTCACTGACTCATTCCTTTAATAAATTGGTCGTCTTTTTGGAGAGCCGGTATCTTGTCAATCAAAGAAGTCGCAATGATAAAACTGGCGATCATTTCATTCTTTCGGCTTAACGCATCGGCCACGACATTGGCTTTCCCTGGAGTGTATAGAATTTCAAAATCATATGCTGCAAGGAACTCTAGCCAATGTTGCTGCCTCAGATTTAGGTCTTTCTGAGTGAACAGATACTTTAACGACTGCTGCTGCCTCAAATTTAAGTCCTTCTGGTGATCTGTAAACAGTTCAAATATCTCGCCCAGAAGATAGTGTCTCCAGATTTTCAAAGAGAATACGATAGCCAACAACTCAAGATCATGAGTTACATAGTTTTTCTCGTGCGGCTTCAGTTGACGGCTAGCATAAGCAATCACTTGGCCCCTTTGCATTAACACTGCGCCAAGGCCTTCGCTAGAAGCATCAGTCCAGACTTTCAAATCCTGATTTCCATCGATGATGGTTAACACTGGAGCTGTCGTTAATCTTAACTTTAGCTCTTCAACAGCCTCTTCACTTTCTGGAGTCCATTTGAATTTAGAGTGCTTCTTTGTAAGCTTCGTTAAGTGACCAAATATCTTCGAAAAGTTTTTAACGAACTTCCGGTAATAACTAGCCAATCCGAGAAAAATGCGGACTTCTGTAGGAGTACGGGGCTGTTTCCAATTCTGAATAGTTGTGATTTTCCAATTCAGAATTCGATGAAATTAATTTTGTTAGGACTGTATCGTCAAAACAAAGCCAGAAATATATTTTTTGGAATTTTCTGAGTCCGTATGTGGCCCTAGTGAATTTAAATATACGATCGGATTAATTTATTAAAGGATTTAAATATTAAGTTAAAGAATTCAGGCTACAGACAGTCATTTGAGCTGACGGGACCTAGCCCATTGGATCCGGAACGGGGCTATTGGGTGCGTTCAACTCCTGTTGGACTGAAATTGGAATTGTTTAAGACTTATGGTTTTTTTGTAAAATTTACATTAAAATATTATAAATAATAAGAAAATTCACAAAACCCTAGAACCTATTCAGCCCTACCACTTTCATTTCCATGGCCGATGTTGCTTCCACCATCTTCCACTAAAATCTCCTTCTCCTCCACGAATTAGACCTCACTCCTTTGGAGTTTATCATAGAGTTTTCCATCCTCTCGGATTCCATACGGCTTGATCGTTCTCTGGTGGCCCGAACTTCGAGTTACAGACCTCCGAACCCGCGCCAAAACAACAGCCACCGCTCCTATAGCTTGATCGAGCTGCACCAAAGTGGGCCACCCTTGTGCGCCTCCTCAAGCCTTCCAACGTCCCACTCTCCGATCATCATACCATAGCGCAATTTGAACAAAAATTGGAGAGCTAGAATCGAAGGAATTGGGTTTACTTATGACTTGTATCTGTATAAGGAAGAAAGGTTAAATTCCCTTTTAATTATTTTAATAATTTGATTTAAAACTATTATCTATCTTATTTAAATCCTAACTAATTCATACGACATCGAAATCGAACGATTACAGAGTCTATGCAATCGTAGAGACGAGATCTACGCTGCTATTCTGACTAGAAGCGATTCTGAGCTGATAAAATTTTGACCAAATTTGCGGATCTAAACAATTCAGATTCACAACTGTGAGATTTCTGATTTTAATTAATTAATAAATTTAATTATTTTTCTCGCTATTAAATAGTTGTATGTATGTTAACGAATTAGTTCTGCGATGTGATGAAATTTAGGATGTCTGATCTGTTTATTGGTGATGTATGAACACAGATCTGTTAGTTAAATTATTGATCTGTATGTGTTTGTTAAATTAAAATAAATCATTTTTGTCAATATTTTGTGAATCATGTATATTAAACAAAAATGATTCCTTATATTATTGAATTGAATTACAATTCTCAATTCAATAAAAGACATCACTTTGTTTATGTTATTGAATTGAATTAGGACTTTCAATTCAATATAAAATATATCACTTTGTTTGTTGATTGATAAAAACATCACCATTGTTGTTGTTTGATTGAATTAGAGCTTTCAATCAAATAAAATATTATTTTTGTGGTTATAATTAAAATTGCAGCAAAAATGGACATTTGGGTAAATAGAAAATTTAGTTAAATAAAGGAGCAAAAATGGACATTTGGGTAAAGGAGAAAAATTAGTAAGATTTCTCATACTAGTCCCATGACTGACTCGTAGTTTGTTTCACTTTGCAAACTCGGGTGCCCTCTTTCCACACGGGCAGCCAATTGACAGGTTCCAGGTAGGGATATTTTGAGGACTAGAGCTTGCTGATGAAGATGACGAAGTATCTTTTCTTTTTATCTTTTTATTTACTTCTTGAGACATTGAGACAATATTAAGTATTGATGTATTTTGGGAGATTGAGACTTTATTTCTTTCCCTGTTTTAGACATCTATTTTGCTAAGTGTATCCTGTACTGCGTACTCTGATGTTCTGTGATGATGTTTTGTGATGACAGTTCCATTTCCGCTGCAAAGATTTATATGTTATGCTATTATCTGTGATCTGTTATTGTTTTAATTATGTTATGCTCCTACGATTATCCTTACTTTCGCACCATGGAAGTTTGGGTCGTCACATTTGGTATCAGAGCTAAAGGTTAACCTTAGCTATGGAGTATAACATTTTTAGAACAATTCGTTTGGATAGAATCATTCGTATTCTAAGACAAAGAGCTCATTAGAGATAGGACTAACAATGTCCTAGAATGAGCACAGCAGAATAACACATATTAATCAGTCATTACATCATTATCATCTTATCATATGTCTCTACTTTTAATTTTTCCTTTGAAAATTATCATTTCTGTTAGTCTGACTCTTCTCTTGATGGTACAGAACTAACTAAAGAATGAGTACCAAAGCACGTACGAGAGCCCATGGTAGAGGTGGGCCAAGAAGATCCGCCAGAGATGTCCCTCCTACGGCTCGGGAACTAGAACAGGTCACTCCAGAAGTTGAGACACTACCACCCCACCCCCATGTTACTACACCAAAAATGCCAATTTGGCAGTGTTAATGGCTGTATTAAAAGCGATTTGATACGGTTTTAAGCCGTATCAAAAAATGGCGTCTCTGTTCAATTGATACGGTTCAAAACCGTATCAATTGAGATATTTGATACGGTTTTAAACCGTATCAAGATCCATAATTGATACGGTTTAGAACCTTATCAAATTTGTCAATTGGTACGGCTTAAAACCGTATTAAATTACTAAATTGGTACGGTTTAAAGCCGTAGTAATTGTTCAATTTGATACGGTTTAAAACCGTATCAAATTAGCATGCGGGCACTCTCCAACTTCTAATTTGATACGGTTTTAAGCCATATCAAACTGAACAATTGCTAGGGTTTTAAACCGCCTCAAATTGTTATGCTTGCACTGCTAATTTCATAGATTGATACGGTTTTTAGCCGTACCAGTATACCAGTTTGATACGGCTTAAAACCGTATTAAACTGGTATACTGATACGGCTAAAAACCGTGTTTAATGCCTCACTCCTACAATGATAACAATGAATTAGATACGGCTTTTAACCGTATCAAAATCGGTATATCATATATGCAATATACAAAATCACTGCACCCATTGATATATATATGCACAATAAAGAGGATGCGCTACACTCATATAGCCGTATATAAAGAAGACACGCTAAGAATAATTCGATTAATACATAAATCATAACTTCAGTTAATACATAATGTTCACAGTTCTTTCTCTAAAAAAAAATCAACAAAACTGCAGTTGTCGAGCCCATACAACTCATGCTTGTTCCAACGCCTGAAAAGAAAATAAAATAACAAACATCAGTTTAGTTTCGCCTCCACAACAACAAGACCTGGTTCAAATAGTAACTAAAAAAATCAATGCAGCGAAACTGAGCCGTAAGGCTCAGTTTCAGCTGAGCATTACGGCTCAGTTTCGCTGAGCCAAATGCTCAGTTTTAGCTGCGCCGAAGGCTCAGCGAAACTGAGCCGTAAGGCTCAGCTGCAGCTGCGCCTTCGGCTCAACGAAACTGAGCCGTAAGGCTCAGCTGCAGCTGAGCCTTTGGCTCAGCGAAACTGAGCCGTAAGGCTCAGCTGAAACTGAGCCTTACGGCTCAGTTTCGCTGAGCTTTACGCTCAGTTTCAGCTGAGCATTACGGCTCAGTTTCGCTGAGCCTTACGCTCAGTTTCAGGGGAGCCGAAGGCTCAGCGAAACTGAGCCGTAGCTCAGTTTAAGCTAAGCATGAATTTAAAGATTTTTATAGCTTCAAATACATGCTTAATTCGCCTGTCCAATTATTGTTTGTACTTCAATCCCTGCCGTATAAATATTTTGTATATGCAAGTGAAATAGCTGGGGCTTGCACTCTAAATGTTTGTTACTGAAAAGTGCAATGTTGATACTGGTTCGAAAACGCTTGCTTGTCGGGGATTTCACCTCAAACCTAAAACTGTTGCAGCATTACCCATCTACAAACATTAGTCATCTTCTTTACGTTGCTAACAAATTACAAAATTGGAAATGAATTGATTCATGGTATTAGTCTTCGTAACTTTTGTCTGTTTTCTTGGTTCTTCATGTGTAAATATGTATGTCTTTATTGTGCTGTTGCTTTCTGCAAGAAATTAGTGGCAGTCTGGGTGATGTTGTATTCTCTCATATTTCTCAAAAACTGAACTTGTAAATTACCAAATCAATGTACTGTCTATCTGGCAGCATTTCCTTCTCTAAGATTTCAATTTTGAAACACACAAACCAACCAATAGATCAATACAAATAAGAGTTTTCCAGCAAACTACCCTTTTTCACTATCATTTTCCCTGACAGAACCAAAATTAAGATGATAATCTCAGATTTTTCAGCACTAAAAAAATTTGTAGCTATGAAATACTTCATGTCTTAATTTGTGTCGGCTACGGGTATTTTATGTGACACCGGTTCGTCGATCATGTTGCAAATCAACTTATCGGAAGACTTAATGGGCTTAGAGGTTGTTTGGCCAGTAAAATAGCTTATAAGTTATTTATGTAATTTTAAGTGTCTGCGAGCAAATTAACATTTGACTTGGAAGCAACGAAAAGTTAATTTGTTCTCAAATGCATTTACTTTCTAGTATTCGCTCAAAAGCTACTATTTAAAACTATAAGGCGATTTAAAATGATTTGTTCTAAAATGAGCTCATAGGCCTAGATTTTTATATTAACTTTTTTCCTATTCTACAATAAAAATATTATTGGAATTTACTTCTCGCAGAAATACAGAATGATTTTTATGTTAACATCATCCAAGGAACATTAACAGTTTTCAACCAATAAACTCAACAACATCCATGTGCTCTGCTTTCCCTATGTTTACAATGGTGCCATTTGTCAATGCCATGTTTGTGTTTCTTGGTTTGGAAATTATTGTGGTGTATATCTGGTTGTTTTTTTGGATTGATTGAAATATCAATTTTGTATATTCCATTGGCCCATATTTTGAATATATGACTATTTATGCAATTAAATAACATCAAATGAACCACAAACTGTGCACCTGAACTGGTCACTTTCGGTCACAATATCCTGGTTAATAAAAAATTAATACATGTTACAACTTGAACAAGCTATTTCAATAATGGAAGAGAAAACTGGATTTCTGACCTTCACAAGTCGGTCAAGCAAATGATCAGCACTTTGCACACTAGGATCTGAATCTGTAGAGAGACTGCAAAGTGCATCAAATATCTTGTTGAAATACACAATGAAATCTCCTCTTACAACCTGCAATTAGGAAAGTAATCTTAGAAACATTATACATCAGTATCATATTGACTGGTGTGAGGTATGTTACATGTCTAAGTTAGTTCGTTTCTTTTACTAAGAATCTTTAATTAGTTCGTAAATAAAACTATTGACAATCAACTTCTTTCATCGTTTGCATGGCAATACCATTTGATATAACTCTATTTAACTACATTACTGAATTAGAGCATTAAAAATAATATTTGGCTGAATTTTATTTATTTGATTTTGAATCATGTTTAAAATAGGGAATATATCTTATCATAATTTAAAATACAACGAAATTCTGTTCATATTGTTGATATTTATGTGTTTAAAACATGAACTTCTTGTTTATGCATTATAAATAAAAATATATACAAATAAGTTCACTGTTTACCCAATAACAAGTGGATAATCTAAATTATTTCAAATAAATTAGCTCACTTTAAAACTATATTGCTATTCCAAAAAATTTGTGGACACACCTTGCACCTAGTCAATTCATTTGATATTAACACAAAATGATGGTTTGGCTGATAACCTATGGTCTGAGCTGGCTAAAATGAGAAAATTTACTTCTTTAACAATTCACTTAAATTCATTATTTACTATTCACTTCCATAAGATATATAAGTTGCAGTACAAAATTTATTGCTATGATGATTTGTTCGAAAATAATATACCGACCACGTTATCTTTTGCACAGTGGAAAGAGAACCAATGCATATAACATGCACAACACCATTTTCAAATCTAATTACAATTATATGTTTAAACGATAATATACAATTCCTCAAATGAACATGCATTTTTGTCAATAGGCAAACCAATCTTTTACATTCAGTTTAGTTAGATTCCCCTCTATTCTTTTTTGGATATCCTGACACTACTCATGATGGTTTCAGCCGCAACAAAGTGCTCCCTGGTGATCTAAATTAATGAGCCTTCTTACCCACCATTAGTGTGCAAAATTCCAATTTCCATAATGGAGACTGAACTACTACTAATTGTAGCTGGTCCGCGTGAGTTTAAATCTGTGCAAATATTGTATTTTTGCTTTGTTAATCGAAGACTGTCAGTAAAACGGAAGAGAGTTAAGGCAAGCTTACGTTTAAATGACTTTTATCTTCATTGTTGGTGCATCCATCTACCTTTACCAACTCCTTGATATATTTTATGAGGTAGCATCCACATAAATAAAGTATGTGATATAGTACCGATTACTCAATCGTAAAATAGCTTGTTTACGGCGAATAGGACTCCATGTTAGATGGTCAAGTTTTTAAATTATAAACTATTTCTTTTGTAAATTGCTTTAGGAAAATGAGATAACGTGACTTTTGTGCATCTGTATTACATTGACAAAAAAGATAGCTTATAGTTCATCAAAGTAGGTCGCTTGACATCAATTAAAGTATACATATCCATGCTAAAAGTAACACACACTCGACATTGGTAATATCAAATCTAAAACAAATAGACAACTCAAAATAATGATATTTCAGAAAATTTGGAGTTATCAGGGCTGCCAGTACATCAGCTAAGCATAAACTATTGGGTAAATATTGAAAGATCAAATTAAAAAGGGTCGAAACCAAAGAATTTACTTTGATAAATTCAAATGGGATGAAAATTAATAGAAGAGAGAAAGGGAAATGAACATGAGTATGAAATTTTATATGTTGTAATTTGGATTCTGCTGTAAAGACATAGACAGGCTTGAAGCAGGTCATTAAGAAAACTAAAATTCTGACAGATACTTAATTTCCAGACAGAAATAAATAGTGTACTGCTTCAATGGTGTATATTTTGTAAACTTAAATAAAAAACCGATAATAAAAAAAAATAGAAATCTGAACACTAATTAATTTGATAGATAAAGGTGCTGTAACGACCCGTGTTTTTGGCACTCGAATATGTAATTTAATATATTTATTTTAAATATTTTATTGGGAATATTAATGGAATTTAATATTTAATTCGTTATTAAAAACGAAGTTGAACGTTATAATTTATATATAATATAATTCGAGCTTGGAAATGGCGTGCAGTTCGTAGTATTTGGTTTTGAACTTCAACTGAGAATACAGAATTCGATTTAAGTCGGATTTCTGTAAAACAAGACACGTTGGGACCGTATTGATGATAATTTTCATATGAAAGAGTAAAATCCAAATTTCGTGTTATAATTTGATAGTTATGGCCAAATCAAATTTTGAAATAGTCGCTATGGAAATTCGTTATTAAATATTAGGCCTTTAAAATAGCCGTTTTGCAAACGGACTCAGATTTCGACGAAACCAGTTTCATTAGAACCGTAACGTTAAATTATTGTACGATGTTGAATGGCGTGGCAAACCGATATCGTATGTGACCACAACAACCGTAAACACCCGTTCAAATTCTATAGCGCGCGTTTAAATAAATAAAGGGATATTTGGGCGTAATTGGAGCAGACGATCGAATTAAGCCACGAAACCAGTTCCGTTGAGTTCGTAGCATCGATTATAGTTAGGGTAGGTATATAGTTTGTTATTTTTAGAGATCGACAAATTTGGTGTTCAGAAGGGTAGGGCGGTTCAGGGTAAAAACAGCCTACCGGGGCAACAGTCTCAGAATGCGACGAAATTAGTGCCATTGGGTTCGTATCGAAAAGTTATTGTCGATGTTCGCAGTCTCAAGTTGATTCGATTTATCTGGTGACCGTAGAAAAATTAAACGTGTGTTCATTTCTGGTTTTATAAGGGAATTTTCTTCAAACGACCTCGGATTTCGACGAAACTTGTCCCATTGGATCCGGAATATTTTTTTACACCAGGAATAGTTTTTTTATCAGTTAACAGAAATCATTTGTAGAGGCTTTAATCAACTACTTTACGTTGAAGTTTTAATATTGATATTTTATAAAACCATTGCCCTATAGAAACCCATATGCATCTTACATGCTACTGCCGCCATTCTTTTCGTGATCAGCTACCCTAAGAATATAACCAATCCAAAATGACAACTGCCTTATCTTTTCGAAGCAGCCGACCTAAAGATTTTACAACACATTTTCACATACATATGAGATCATGCACAGACCCTGTCCTTTCGTCTTGTGTTTCCAACCGATAGAACAACTCCATGCGAACATATGAGAAAACACCACGCAGGCTACCTCTATGAAATGAAACATGTGCAGTCCTACTAACCTAAGAGCCTTGCACCCCAAGGAGTCTTCCCCTATAAATACTCGCAAACATCATATGTCTTCCAGCAAACAAGAAACGAAAAAAAAAATATAAAACGTGGAAATAATGGCTTGCGTCAGTTGTTGGAGTGTTTTAGCACCGAAAGTCATGCCAGCAAGAATGACGGTGGCAGGAACAAAAGGTGGCAAGGTGTTTGGTGGGGACGGTGCGTGAAGGATGAGGGATAGCTGGAGCTTCAAGGGTGACGGGTCCATGATGCCGAGTGGGGCTGCGGGTTCTTCAACGGAGCATCTAGAAGGGTTGGCACTAGGTTCAAATTGTCGAGGAGAGTGGCGTGCGAGACTGGGTGGCTTTTGATGGGGGTTCGATCAACCTGGATTGGAGCGAGGATGGGAAAGTTGAGGCCATGGCGGGTTCGTTCAAAGCAGGAGTATACGAGAGGAGTAGAAGATGAACTGTTCGGCCCATAATCCTTTGCTTAAGGTGTAATTAAATCAGTTACTAAATAAAGTTATCAACATTAGTTAGTTATATTAACAATAACATGGACTTTACAGGCCTGTTAAAGCCTGGGCGTACATGGAGTACGAGGTAAGGATCGGCCCAAGTTCATTAATGTAGATTACTTGTGTACATCAGTTTATTTAGAAGAATATTTAAAATCAAGTTGTTTAATTAACTCACATATTAACTGAATCATGAGTCGGTACAGGTCTATGGAAAAAAAAAACATCTAAGGCTTGGAACATGAAGGAGAAAGCAAAGATCGGGAAGAAGCAAAATGGTCGAACCTTGTTTATTGAAAATGTAATTAACTATATAACATAATGATTAAGGATTAACTTTAATTGAATTAAAATTACTTAAATTTTTAATAGCTAACTTATATATGACTAGAATCGGACCGGGCCAAAGACGTTGGGGTCATATGGACGAACTCTGTATTTTGGATCCGACTGGAACAGTGTTGGACGGGATTGGAATCAACCATGATTTCTAGTTAAATTAAACACTTGTTTAATTTAACTGAATGGACTGTTTTAACAGCGAACCAAATCAAAGTGAGTTAAACTCACTCATTTACCCTTTTTATATTTTATATAAATTGGGTGTTTTTATTTTGTGTGCTCTGCTTGCCAGTGGTTGACTATTTGGCTAGTTATACATTGATCTGTTGATTTAACCGATGAAATTAAACCGTGTTTAATTTCAATGAAATACCAAATCGTTATGTTAATGATTGGTTCCAATAAAGGTAACTCACCTTGGTTGGTCACGTTTATTTATAAACGTGTTTAAATGGTTGAATCGTTTGAATTGCTTGTGGTTGATGTTGAATGGTTGCTATTTAGTGTTATCAGTTAAACAAAACTGAACAGTCTGATTTGAGAAAACCATTTGAATACAGGGAAGGACAGGTTGGAGGGATCCAACCGGATTCCTCAAATGTATTATTTATTTTCATATTATCATATATGAACTGATCTGTTTGTGTGATTGATTTGATGGTTGATTATTAATTGATATTCAACATCTGTTTGGTTTAAACCAATGGGCGATATTGGTTAAGTGTTTGGCAGAGTATGGCCTTTAAAACCAATCGAGTTATAGATATTGATTCACCGACAGGTGAATCGATAGAGTTGAGGTTATAAAATTTATTTTATAACCAGAGTTAGATTTGAATTATATTATTTGAATAAAAGTTATTTAAGAGAAATAAATAAATATTTTATTTGTTTAAGACATTGATTTGTTATGAATTTATTTTGCAAAGCAAATGTTGATGTTAATCAGATTTACCAGTTGAAGAATAAGAAATGAATTAAATGGTAAAACCTTGGAAAATTGTTTTGTAAAGAAAACAAATAATTCGAATCTATCTAAATTAATTATATTTTTAATTAATTTAAAGCGAGGATTGTTGAAATCGGTTAATGAGATAATCAAGTTTTTGAGTTAATTAAATCGACCGGTTGGAATTAGAATTGTTTATCAAGTTAATGTGTTTTGACTAAAATAGTTAAACGAATATTGTTTGAATTTAAATAAGGATTTAAAAGGGATTTAATATTTAATTTAGTTAATAAAGAGATTAACTACTAAAGTAGTTAATGTTTGAAATAAGTTATTATTTTAATTAATGATAAATTTAGGAATATATTTTTAAATGGGAATTCATTTAAAAAGTTACCGAATGTGAGATGCAAGCCAATTGAATGGTGAAAGGAAATAAACGTACTCAATTATATGAATTAAGTGAAAGGAGATTACGATAAAAAGGGTTTATTATAAACCAGAGGCTTTAAGTGAGATTTAAAGTGAAAAGCGTTAACTTTACATTAACGTTATTTGAAAACGAGATCTAGTAAAAAGGAGAATTTTAAATGAGATTTCAAATGGGAAATGGAATATAGTTATTCGAGATAGAATTAGCCAAACATAATTATTCGGCTAAGTTGCCATTGCTTACGACTGCTAGCGTAATTCGCAGGGCTGCAGATAGCCTACGGCGGTCGGATGTTTCCTGAGGGAATCAGGCGTAACCATTGTGATCGCTGTGATCTAGAGTCGAGCGAATGGAGTTAAGTCTAATGATAGTTAATCGATTAAAGTTAAATCAAATTAGAGTATTCAAATATCGTATTTTTGAATATTTAAAGAATTAGAAGTTTTTAATTTAACAAAAGTAAATCAGTTTTGATAGGGGCCATGTGATGCTGAATACTGAACCAATGAACTCATTGGAGTGTCATGATTGAAACACTGTATATTTTGATAGTTAAAACACCGACTATCAAATATGTCCAATACGATTGTTGGTACGGAAAGACCGGGATCGAATTTATATTCGAAAACCATTCCGACCAACAAATACGTGAAGATCTCAGAAGATGTTCGAAATGGAGCATTGAAGACCGTGGACTATCATACATGGAAGAACCACTAATATTCTCTGCCTGGCAAGCAGAGATAAACTGTGATTCTGTCGTAGTTGGATTCTATGGGTTGCAAGGACTTCTCGCTACTGATCCATGGGGTGATTCCTATATGGATGCGGTAGGAGAGTGCCTTCGGTTCATCCTGTTCCTGGATGACGTATATGGACGAATGTCTGACAGAGTATTTCCAAAGTGTCACGTACGTTGATTTCTCCAAACGTACGATAGTTGTTGGCGGAGATTTGCCGTTCTCTAGCTTTCAGCTAGAGTATTTTTGTGGACGTCAATTAGTGATATCTGATGGATTTGACGATGTGGCATTCAAAGTGAATGACGACCAGATGTTCAAGAGTTAATTCTGGCCTCAAGCCTCATCAACCGGGAAATGGCAAAAATCGGGCAGGCAGCATGGCTATGTGGGTCGCTCCCATTAGGGTGTATGATCACCTATCTAGAGGAAATCCTATTTGTTTCTTAAATCTATGTTTCGATGCTGTCCCTTTTCGGGAGACGGTTGCTGATCCCAACCGTCGGTGATATACATTCGATACTCTCAAGCGAAATGAGGGGTCGGTCATGTGAGGGCCGGGTTGCAAGATGTTCTTGTTGAACCCAGTGTATTCGTCTCTAGAGATACACTATCGGAAGGTGGACCCATACCTTGTTAAGTTGGAATCCAATCTCCAATAAGCGCCTACGGGTTTTGATTGTATACTATATATGTGAAGCGTGAGATGCAAGCATTCCACTAGATTGTTATTTACTTGTATTTAGACATAATTATAATATCAGAACAAGATATTGGTTTCAAAACTGTTTTGGGTTATCGTAAGGTAAAAACCGTCCGTGTTTATTTGTGGATTTGGTCTTACGATTATCCTTTTCTTTTGAAAAGATTTTTGAACTCTAAAATCATGACTGGATGATTTGCCTTATTACTGTGCGAGTTTATCTCACTCTGGTTCACCAGACTGACCCGGTGTTTTTGTAAATGCTCGGGTTAGGCCGGGTTGTACAGGTTCAGGTTATCGACTGCTGTGAAGAGACGAGCTGGAAGAGTCCAGACGTATGATATTATTACTATTCCACTGTGTGTTATATGAGGACAGATTAGTATCACTGTCCAGATGTGTACTCTGATATTGTAAGTATTTTAAAGCTTTCAATAAAGATTATTTCTGTATTATATTTTGTTCCGCTGCGATGTGAGACTCTGTGTTGTGTTGCTTTCTTCTTCTTCTTCTATTCAATATTTCTACCTTATCTATTCTCACCCTCTAACTTCTTTCTATTAATGATCTGGAATGTTCGATGTCTGAATGGTCAACAAGGTAGTTTGATGTTGATTTTCGGAGTCGAAATCCCAGTTCGTTACAGTGGTATCAGAGCTGGTTGCTTAATTGGTACGGATGATAGGGGGTTCTCGCTTCGCGTTTGGTGGCGAACGGGAGACTCTTACCCCTACATCTCCCGACAATGTGGGTTGGTCAAGTCGAGAGGCTGGCCGTAAAAGCAGTTCTGAGGTATCTCTATAAGCCACGCTGGGAGGTTAGCCCAGTGCCGAGGGAGGAGAGGATGGTTGAAAAGCCTACTCGAATCCCGTGGTCGTTACAGTGGTATTAGAGCTGAAGGTTAAGTAATTACCTTGGCTCTGTGGCGTGACTCAGTAGAGATGGGGTTAGTAATACCCTAGACTGAGTTTGAGTGTATATATATGAGCGCGTATTTGTAAATTGTTATAAAAACTGTTTATATTGTGTTGATTGGTTTGTCGAGTAGTTTATGAATTCTGGTCGACACAGTAATGCAAACTGTGTCGATAAGTGTTTCTAAACTCTTAAACAGAATAATTCGACACAGTATGTTTTTGAAAGAGGGTAAATGAAATAATTTTACCCAAATTATATTTTGATATAAAGAATGATATATATTTGAAGTGTTATAGTATATTGGATGTGTTGGTTGATTATAATGGTGATATAAATAACCAATTAGAATTCGTATAATATGGAATTAGATGAATTAAATCTAAAATCTAAATCAGATTTGGAATTAAAATTCCTTAAAGTGGGAAAGATGATTGCAAATGAACTTGAATTGAATATATGAGATTTTTAAAATCCTGGGAGATTTTAAATTTGTTACAAGCATTTGAAAGGGATATTTTGAAATGGATTTCAAAATGAAAGTGTTTAGAACTGGTTTTGAAAGTGACATAGTATTGAACTCACTTCAATAGCTGGAAAATAGATTCCGATGATGATCCGGACATCATCGGTGTTCATTTTCGAGTTGTAAGTGACGGATTACTACCAAAGATTTTGTTTTGAATTGCTTTGAGAAAAACAAGTTGTTTTGGATCCTGAAAGGAATATTTGACTTTGAAAAGAGCTGAACTGTTTAAAAACTCCCAGGGAAAGTATTTGAACAAGAACAAAATTTAATAGAAATTGGAAAAGCAAATATGTATTGAATTGAAACCAGTTAACTGGGAATTGAATCGAGATATAATATATCGAGCAGAATCAGATTTGAACTGGGAGACAGGAAGCTAAAATGGTATAAGACTGGTAAGTTAAGAGTTGGAATTGAAATTGGATGGAAATTGAGTTAAGAATGGTATTTGGCTTGGACACGTGAAGGATTTGGTTCTGAGGATAAAGTTGGAATTTTGGGGATGCATTTGTATATGCTGACAAGGTAGCAGATGAAAAGGATATAATGATATGCCCGACAAAAAGGTACACGTTTATTTGTACATGGATTTGGAGATTTATGAGCCTATTTGGCAAGCCGCTGGGCTGTTTTATTTTCTTTTGGTTTGGAGAAGGCCTAGAAAGGCGAGTTGTGGTTGTACCGATTGAGCCGTACAGAGGAGGTGCTGGCGAAATTTTTCGGAAATTTAAAGTGTTAGAAAATTTTCGATATTTTTGAAAATATTCATATACGATATTAAATCGGTTTTGGATTTAATATACAATTAGATTTGAAATTAATGGATTTATAATGTTCTTTCTTACCTTAGCAATTTCGAGGACGAAATTATTTTAAGGGGGGAAGAATGTAACGACCCGTGTTTTTGGCACTCGAATATGTAATTTAATAATTTATTTTAAATATTTTATTGGGAATAGTAATGGAATTTAATATTTAATTCGTTATTAAAAACGAAGTTGAACGTTATAATTTATATATAATATAATTCGAGCTTGGAAATGGCGTGCAGTTCGTAGTATTTGGTTTTGAACTTCAACTGAGAATACAGAATTCGATTTAAGTCGGATTTCTGTAAAACAAGACACGTTGGGACCGTATTGATGATAATTTTCATATGAAAGAGAAAAATCCAAATTTCGTGTTATAATTTGATAGTTATGGCCAAATCAAATTTTGAAATAGTCGCTATGGAAATTCGTTATTAAATATTAGGCCTTTAAAATAGCCGTTTTGCAAACGGACTCAGATTTCGACGAAACCAGTTTCATTAGAACCGTAACGTTAAATTATTGTACGATGTTGAATGGCGTGGCAAACCGATATCGTATGTGACCACAGCAACCGTAAACACCCGTTCAAATTCTATAGCGCGCATTTAAATAAATAAAGGGATATTTGGGCGTAATTGGAGCAGACGATCGAATTAAGCCACGAAACCAGTTCCGTTGAGTTCGTAGCATCGATTATAGTTAGGGTAGGTATATAGTTTGTTATTTTTAGAGATCGGCAAATTTGGTGTTCAGAAGGGTAGGGCGGTTCAGGGTAAAAACAGCCTACCGGGGCAACAGTCTCAGAATGCGACGAAATTAGTGCCATTGGGTTCGTATCGAAAAGTTATCGTCGATGTTCGCAGTCTCAAGTTGATTCGATTTATCTGGTGACCGTAGAAAAATTAAACGTGTGTTCATTTCTGGTTTTATAAGGGAATTTTCTTCAAACGACCTCGGATTTCGACGAAACTTGTCCCATTGGATCCGGAATATTTTTTTACACCAGGAATAGTTTTTTTTATCAGTTAACAGAAATCATTTGTAGAGGCTTTAATCAACTACTTTACGTTGAAGTTTTAATATTGATATTTTATAAAACCATTGCCCTATAGAAACCCATATGCATCTTATATGCTACTGCCGCCATTCTTTTCGTGATCAGCTACCCTAAGAATATAACCTATCCAAAATGACAACTATCTTATCTTTTCGAAGCAGCCGACCTAAAGATTTTACAACACATTTTCACATACATATGAGATCATGCACAGACCCTGTCCTTTCGTCTTGTGTTTCCAACCGATAGAACAACTCCATGCGAACATATGAGAAAACACCACGCAGGCTACCTCTATGAAATGAAACATGTGCAGTCCTACTAACCTAAGAGCCTTGCACCCCAAGGAGTCTTCCCCTATAAATACTCGCAAACATCATATGTCTTCCAGCAAACAAGAAACGAAAAAAAAAATATAAAACGTGGAAATAATGGCTTGCGTCAGTTGTTGGAGTGTTTTAGCACCGAAAGTCATGCCAGCAAGAATGACGGTGGCAGGAACAAAAGGTGGCAAGGTGTTTGGTGGGGACGGTGCGTGAAGGATGAGGGATAGCTGGAGCTTCAAGGGTGACGGGTCCATGATGCCGAGTGGGGCTGCGGGTTCTTCAACGGAGCATCTAGAAGGGTCGGCACTAGGTTCAAATTGTCGAGGAGAGTGGCGTGCGAGACTGGGTGGCTTTTGATGGGGGTTCGATCAACCTGGATTGGTGCGAGGATGGGAAAGTTGAGGCCATGGCGGGTTCGTTCAAAGCAGGAGTATACGAGAGGAGTAGAAGATGAACTGTTCGGCCCATAATCCTTTGCTTAAGGTGTAATTAAATCAGTTACTAAATAAAGTTATCAACATTAGTTAGTTATATTAACAATAACATGGACTTTACAGGCCTGTTAAAGCCTGGGCGTACGTGGAGTACGAGGTAAGGATCGGCCCAAGTTCATTAATGTAGATTACTTGTGTAAATCAGTTGATTTAGAAGAATATTTAAAATCAAGTTGTTTAATTAACTCACATATTAACTGAATCATGAGTCGGTACAGGTCTATGGAAAAAAAACATCTAAGGCTTGGAACATGAAGGAGAAACCAAAGATTGGGAAGAAGCAAAATGGCCGAACCTTGTTTATTGAAAATGTAATTAACTATATAACATAATGATTAAGGATTAACTTTAATTGAATTAAAATTACTTAAATTTTTAATAGCTAACTTATATATGACTAGAATCGGACCGGGCCAAAGACGTTGGGGTCATATGGACGAACTCTGTATTTTGGATCCTATTGGAACAGTGTTGGACGGGATTGGAATCAACCATGATTTCTAGTTAAATTAAACTCTTGTTTAATTTAACTGAATGGACTGTTTTAACAGCGAACCAAATCAAGGTGAGTTAAACTCACTCAGTTACCCTTTTTATATTTTATATAAATTGGGTGTTTTTATTTTGTGTGCTCTGCTTGCCAATGGTTGACTATTTGGCTAGTTATACATTGATCTGTTGATTTAACCGATGAAATTAAACCGTGTTTAATTTCAATGAAATACCAAATCGTTATGTTAACGATTGGTTCCAATAAAGGTAACTCACCTTGGTTGGTCACGTTTATTTATAAACGTGTTTAAATGGTTGAATCGTTTGAATTGCTTGTGGTTGATGTTGAATGGTTGCTATTTAGTGTTATCAGTTAAACAAAACTGAACAGTCTGATTTGATAAAACCATTTGAATACAGGGAAGGACAGGTTGGAGGGATCCAACCGGATTCCTCAAATGTATTATTTATTTTCATATTATCATATATGAACTGATCTGTTTGTGTGATTGATTTGATGGTTGATTATTAATTGATATTCAACATCTGTTTGGTTTAAACCAATGGGCGATATTGGTTAAGTGTTTGGCAGAGTATGGCCTTTAAAACCAATCGAGTTATAGATATTGATTCACCGACAGGTGAATCGATAGAGTTGAGGTTATAAAATTTATTTTATAACCAGAGTTAGATTTGAATTATATTATTTGAATAAAAGTTATTTAAGAGAAATAAATAAATATTTTATTTGTTTAAGACTTTGATTTGTTATGAATTTATTTTGCAAAGCAAATGTTGATGTTAATCAGATTTACCAGTTGAAGAATAAGAAATGAATTAAATGGTAAAACCTTGGAAAATTGTTTTGTAAAGAAAACAAATAATTAGAATCTATCTAAATTAATTATATTTTTAATTAATTTAAAGCGAGGATTGTTGAAATCGGTTAATGAGATAATCAAGTTTTTGAGTTAATTAAATCGACCGGTTGGAATTAGAATTGTTTATCAAGTTAATGTGTTTTGACTAAAATAGTTAAACGAATATTGTTTGAATTTAAATAAGGATTTAAAAGGGATTTAATATTTAATTTAGTTAATAAAGAGATTAACTACTAAAGTAGTTAATGTTTGAAATAAGTTATTATTTTAATTAATGATGAATTTAGGAATATATTTTTAAATGGGAATTCATTTAAAAAGTTACTGAATGTGAGATGCAAGCCAATTGAATGGTGAAAGGAAATAAACGTACTCAATTATATGAATTAAGTGAAAGGAGATTACGATAAAAAGGGTTTATTATAAACCAGAGGCTTTAAGTGAGATTTAAAGTGAAAAGCGTTAACTTTACATTAACGTTATTTGAAAACGAGATCTAGTAAAAAGGAGAATTTTAAATGAGATTTCAAATGGGAAATGGAATATAGTTATTCGAGATAGAATTAGCCAAACATAATTATTCGGCTAAGTTGCCATTGCTTACGACTGCTAGCGTAATTCGCAGGGCTGCAGATAGCCTACGGCGGTCGGATGTTTCCTGAGGGAATCAGGCGTAACCATTGTGATCGCTGTGATCTAGAGTCGAGCGAATGGAGTTAAGTCTAATGATAGTTAATCGATTAAAGTTAAATCAAATTAGAGTATTCAAATATCGTATTTTTGAATATTTAAAGAATTAGAAGTTTTTAATTTAACAAAAGTAAATCAGTTTTGATAGGGGCCAAGTGATGCTGAATACTGAACCAATGAGCTCATTGGAGTGTCATGATTGAAACACTGTATATTTTGATAGTTAAAACACCGACTATCAAATATGTCCAATACGATTGTTGGTACGGAAAGACCGGGATCGAATTTATATTCGAAAACCATTCCGACCAACAAATACGTGAAGATCTCAGAAGATGTTCGAAATGGAGCATTGAAGACCGTGGACTATCATACACGGAAGAACCACTAATATTCTCTGCCTGGCAAGCAGAGATAAACTGTGATTCTGTCGTAGTTGGATTCTACGGGTTGCAAGGACTTCTCGCTACTGATCCATGGGGTGATTCCTATATGGATGCGGTAGGAGAGTGCCTTCGGTTCATCCTGTTCCTGGATGACGTATATGGACGAATGTGTGACAGAGTATTTCCAAAGTGTCACGTACGTTGATTTCTCCAAACGTACGATAGTTGTTGGCGGAGATTTGCCGTTCTCTAGCTTTCGGCTAGAGTATTTTTGTGGACATCAATTAGTGATATCTGATGGATTTGACGATGTGGCATTCAAAGTGAATGACGACCAGATGTTCAAGAGTTAATTCTGGCCTCAAGCCTCATCAACCGGGAAATGGCAAAAATCGGGCAGGCAGCATGGCTATGTGGGTCGCTCCCATTAGGGTGTATGATCACCTATCTAGAGGAAATCCTATTTGTTTCTTAAATCTATGTTTCGATGCTGTCCCTTTTCGGGAGACGGTTGCTGATCCCAACCGTCGGTGATATACATTCGATACTCTCAAGCGAAATGAGGGGTCAGTCATGTGAGGGCCGGGTTGCAAGATGTTCTTGTTGAACCCAGTGTATTCGTCTCTAGAGATACACTATCGGAAGGTGGACCGATACCTTGTTAAGTTGGAATCCAATCTCCAATAAGCGCCTACGGGTTTTGATTGTATACTATATATGTGAAGCGTGAGATGCAAGCGTTCCACTAGATTGTTATTTACTTGTATTTAGACATTATTATAATATCAGAACAAGATATTGGTTTCAAAACTGTTTTGGGTTATCGTAAGGTAAAAACCGTCCGTGTTTATGTGTGGATTTGGTCTTACGATTATCCTTTTCTTTTGAAAAGATTTTTGAACTCTAAAATCATGACTGGATGATTTGCCTTATTACTGTGCGAGTTTATCTCACTCTGGTTCACCAGACTGACCCGGTGTTTTTGTAAATGCTCGGGTTAGGCCGGGTTGTACAGGTTCAGGTTATCGACTGCTGTGAAGAGACGAGCTGGAAGAGTCCAGACGTATGATATTATTACTATTCCACTGTGTGTTATATGAGGACAGATTAGTATCACTGTTCAGATGTGTACTCTGATATTGTAAGTATTTTAAAGCTTTCAATAAAGATTATTTCTGTATTATATTTTGTTCCGCTGCGATGCGAGACTCTGTGTTGTGTTGCTTTCTTCTTCTTCTTCTATTCAATATTTCTACCTTATCTATTCTCACCTTCTAACTTCTTTCTATTAATGATATGGAATGTTCGATGTCTGAATGGTCAACATGGTAGTTTGATGTTGATTTTCGGAGTCGAAAACCCAGTTCGTTACAGGTGCTCTAAAATCATAGTTGAAAAGGTAAAAAATAAGTTAGATATAAATTGATTGGAACTTATTTTCAGATGAACAAAATATAGAATACTCAAGTTTGACTGAAACTTATTCTAGATCGTTTCCATGACCTTTATACATGTTTAATTGTCAATTAACATATTATTTATATCCACTAATATACATTCGACGGACTTAAACACACAAATGTCCCTCTGCTTTTGTCCTTGCAGTGGCGCCGATGGTAATTCCCACCATCTCCGTAGGATAATATGAAATTAAAGGTGCTTAACTGATCTCTATAGATTGCATATTTATATGATAAATTATTCTAGCTATCAACCAAAAACTAATTTCAGTTAGCCAAGAAAATGCATATACTTAACATGTGCAATGTCATTGAACTAAAAAAATTTGAATAAAGAATATGAACTTAACAGAATAAATGTTGTGCTTGCATGAACCATTAACATAACGAAGAAACTACTCATAGAAGACATGTCATTAGATGAAATAAATAGTATATATTTATTTAATTTGAAATGGAACACATCATTAATGTATAGCTATATTACCAACATGCAAGATTTAAAATAACATTCGGTATTTCTATAGTGGTTGTTGGATTTTATCAAACTTGGCTTCTTTGGCGGTTGATGGATTTAAAAATCATTCATTTAACTGAAAGTTCAAAACATACAAAATAAGGGATTTAACTTCATTTTTCAATGTTAGTTGTCAACCCGTTCATTTTAGGTTTTGTAAATGTATCAAATTCTATAGCCGTTGTTTAATAATTGCTATTTATCAGATCATAAAAAGTCATATTTCAGCCCTAGCGCGCAATATGTAGTCTAATTTCATAACAATATGCCATCAGTCTATTTTATGCGAATATTATACAAAAACATGATATTGAAAGTAAGCTTCGAAAAATTTAACTTCAAATTTGCAATAATTATTGCAATGATTATAAATTTGACTTTCAGTTCAAAATTCTCAACCAAATTCCCAAATAATGTATCCAAATGCAATTTGTTCAGTCGTTTAGGATATTTCATACTGTTCATTTTTAAGGTAATATCCAATGTTGAGGCCTATATGATCCTTTTTCAAATGGATATAGCATTAAAGTAATAAATTAAAGAATACAAACAAACTATAAATTATATTCAACATTGCACTAAGGCACAAATGTGAGTAGAAACTCGAATGCAATTGTATAATAAACTTTTATGCTTTTTCTACTTGGTAATGATAAAAACAATATAACAATACCTAAAATGCAGAGGGTATCACTAAACTTTTTCAAAAAAATTGGCCTAATATTTTTGTTTCAGAGGCAAGCATAGAACGACAATCATAGTTGCATATTAGTATTGTAGTACAGTAATTTTGTTTATAGTTGAAACATACCTTTGTAATTAACATGCTAATGAGAACATAAGGTTATCAGAGGCCAAAGTGTCCTATACTAATTAGTGATGAAAAACTCCTTCGATTAACTATAATATCAAGTTGTTTTTTTTCACTTTACTGACAACCAGTGACACCATTATATCATAGAGTCAGGGTATATTTGGTGATGAGACACTCCTACCTCGTGTAACATGTTAAGGTACGATTGAATTTAGAAAGAGCGAACTGGTACATGCATACATTTGTCTCCAGCGTGCAAGTTTTGAATTTATGTGTTTATCGATTAAGCATATTGAGTACTATTGACAATAAATAACCTCAATGTATTACTGATTTACATTAAAAACTGATATATCAGGCTGTCATTTAATCGGTTCACCTACAGGAAACTTGAAACTTAATTACTTCCTCAAGACATAAGTACACTTACCCAAACATGTTATTCTTGAACATGAAAAATCAACCTATTTCGTAGTATCCAAAGATGCTAAACAAACCTCAAGATGTTGTGCTGCATCATTTGTTAAACCAACTGTAGCAGCAGCAAGCCCAATCAATCCACCCTACATACAAAATTCAACATTTAAGATTAAAAAAAATTATGCCCAACACAATAAACATATCACTTCCTCATCCCTCCAAATGAATTAAACACCTTTCTATGATTAGAATGTGGTGATTTTGTAAAGTCTTCTATAAGCAAAGTAATGACAGAAGATATCTTTTCATGCTCCCTAACTTGTTCAAGCTGCTTCACTAACCCTTCAATCTAAATTGCAATCAAGGAACAAATCGAAATCACAAAAACTAGTAATAAGCAAACAGGATTAACAAATCGATTTGTTACCTCTAATGCTGCATTTTTTCGCTTCTCGTAAAGCTTGTCCGTCTAATTCCGCAAAACGCCGCCAACTCCATCGCTTGAGATAGATGAGATGATGGAAGCCTGCAGGTGGTTGAGAGATATAATCTGAGCGCTGTCTTCGTAAATTTAGGGATTCGCCTTTTTTTCATTTCGCAATTCTTTTTGGTTTGGCCGAAATAGAAAAGAGGAGTGGAGGAAACCAAAAAAGAACGACACGGAAAGGGGAAATTCCAATTCGAATTTGATACGGGTTGAAGCACAATAAAAAAGAACTGATCTGAACCCTTCAAGATCTAGGGTGAGATTTCAAACAGTGGAGATGATGCGGATTGCAATAGAAAGTTTTATACAGCTTATCAGATTTGATACAGCTATAAACCATATCAAATTTGATACGGCTTACAACCGTATCAAATATCCGCATCCTGGTGCGCCAAATTAGCTGTTTTGGTATAGTGTGTGCTTTTGATCTAGACAAGGTGGCGAAGAAAATCAAGAATCTAGGAGGCATGCACTTCACAGGCTAAGAGACGGTGATAGAAGCACAAGCATGGCTGAAGTCAATTGAGAAAATCTTGGGAGGACTAGAGCTCGAAGATCATAGGAAGCGATTTATGGCGACATGGTTCCTGAAGGACCAGGCCCAGATTTGGTGGGAAACAACTATGGTTGGGGGTAATGAAGCTGATGTAACTTGGGAGAAATTCCAAGAGCTATTCAATGAGAAGTTCATTCTCCCTCATGAAGTTGAACGCCTTCATGATGAGTTTGCCCACCTCCAACAAGGGAGTATGACTATTGCTGAGTATGTAAAGAAATTCGACGATCTTTCCCAATATGTCCCTGAGCTAGTCCAAGACCCACTTTAGAAAAATAAGAGGTTTATCAATGGTTTGGCGAGGAGATATCTTAATAGGGCGACGACACACATTGAGCATCCATTTGCTATAGTGATCGAGATGTCTGTAGATATGAGGAGATTGACCAAAAAGGCTCTCAGCAAGATAGAGAAAAAAAATTAAGCCAACAAAAAAAAGGAGTCGGACAAGAAACCTAAGGCGGGCAGCTCTTCTACCACCAAACTCTAGGGTAAAAAGAAAAGAGACAGGTCTAAGGTGAAGTGCTTCAACTGCCAGAAGATAGGACATTTCGACTATGAATGTTGAGCTCCCAAGAGACCAAAGAGGAATGAGTCAGGGCCTAGCCAAAGTTCTCAGGATAAGAGGGAGTGCTATAATTGTCACAAGAGGGGGCACATCAAGCCAAACTGCCCGCTGCTGAAGAGTTCTCAGGTGGCACGTGTCTATGACGGAGCGGCTGCACCGGCTTCTTCCGAAGGAGCAAGTAAGCCTGATGTTTTAGGTGGTACTCTTAATATTAATAACATTCCTATTATAGTTTTGTTTGACAATGGTGCATATAGAAGTTTCATATCTGATGTCATGATTAAAATCCTTAAATTGAAACCCAGAAAACTCAAAGAACCAATTAGAGCCCATAGCCCGATAGGAGGTTCGCTTATTCTCGATCAGTACTGTAGAGTGCCTGTTTCTTACTCTCACTTCCAATTTCCTTTTAATCTGATCATTATGAATTTCTCCGGGTATGATATCATACTTGGAATGGACTGGCAAACGAAGTATGAGGCTGAGTTACTATGCACAGAAAGAGTAGTCAGAATTAAAACCAAATCCGGAAATATGATGACTATACCATGCCACGGCTCAGCCAAAGATAGGAAAGAATTCTGGTCTTCTCTAGAAGTCACTCCTGCTTCTATTGAGGATATTCCTATCGTCAATGACTATGCGGATGTGTTAGAAGACAGCTTACCTCCGCGTAGAGAAATCGATTTCAAAATTGACTTAGTTCCGAATGCAAGGCCTGTTGTACACTCCATTTGGAGAATATCACTGAAAGAAAACGAAGAACTAAGCAATCAAACCAAGCAACTTTTGTGGAAGGGTCTGATCAGGCCTAGCTTCTCAAGCTGGGGTGCAGCAGCAGTTTTCGTCCCAAAGTCAGACGGTACCCTAAGGCTATGTGTGGACTACCGTGATCTAAATAAGTAGACTCTGAAAAATAAATACCCACTGCCACGCATTGATAATTTGCTAGACCGCTTGAATGGAGCACGAGTATTTTCCACCAATTACGCATTGCCAAGGAATGTGTGCCTTTGGTAGCTTTCAGAGGACCAGACTTATTTTATGAATCGCTAGTGATGCCCTTCGGTTTGCGCAATGCTCCAGCATATTTCGTAGATCTGATGAATAGAGTCTTCCGCGATGTTTTAAATAAATTCGTGCTGGTATTCATCGATGATATTCTAATCTTTTCTAAATCCACTACTGAACACGAAAAGCATCTGAAAGAAGTCTTGGAGATTTTGCATAGAAATGTGCTGAAAGCCAAATTCTGCAAATGCATATTCTGGCAAGAAGAGGTGAAATTCCTCCACCATGTTATATCTAAGGAAGGCATCTCAGTTGATGCAGGAAAGATCTCGGCCATCAAAGATTGGAAGAAGCCTACTACGCCCACTGAAGTCAGAAGTTTCTTAGGTCTAGCTGGCTATTATCGTAAATTCATTAAGGATTTCTGTAACAACCCAGAAATTCTGGGCCAATTATAAATTTTATTTTTGGCAATTTTAGCGAATTTTGAATATTTAAAATGATTTATTTTAAATAATGACGACGAGAAAATTTATTTTGAATAGAATTAGAAGTATATATCTATTTGAATCGTCGTTAGAATATAAATATTTTATTTTAATTATAAAAGGAATTGAAAATGGCGCGGTAGTTTGAAGATTCTATTTCAAAGATTTTGGAGAAACAAAAAATATTAGAATCTGTTTGATAATATCTTTCCAACGAATCCGAAAAATTGAAATTTCATAGCGGGGATAAAAAGTTATGCCCAGTTGAAAATTAGAATAGTCGCTGTGGAATTCTGGCCCTTAAAAATGGAAATTTTGCAAATGACATCAGTTTTCGACGAAACCACTTTCGTTGGAGCCGTGATGTCAAGTTATTGCAAGATTCCAAAATTCGTAATTTTTTGAATCAATATGTGAGTGTAGCGAAGTAAAACGTGTTTTGACAATTTCAGTCAATTTCGATCGACTAGGAAAAAACCATTTTTCAAATGGTCTCGGAATTAGATGAAATTAGTTTTATTAGGACCGTATCGTCAATACGAAGCTAGAAAATATTTTTCGGGAATTTTAAGAGTCCGTATGTGGCCCCGGTAAATTGAAATGTGCGTTCAAATTCAATATATAGATTTATATTATGATTTTGACGAAAACTGATTGAAACCATCGAATCAGCTTACGATACATATCCCATTGTGTTCGGAATGGGGGTAATTAGCTAAGGACAACAGTCGATGGGCTCAATTTTGAGTTCGAAATTTAAAGTAACCTTTTAGAGGAAAAAAATAATAAATAAATAAATATATTAATTTTCACTTAAACCCCCCTCCAAATCCCTTTTCCTCCCCGTTGAGATTCAGTTCAAAGAAAAAAAAGAAAGAAAGGGAGAACGGCGGGGAAGGAAGACCGATGCCGCGACCACCAGGGGCGGCGCACCTCCGGCGCCGCCACCCAGGAAGATCCCCCCATCTTTGCGCCTCCTTCCCCCTCCGTTCTCCTGCCTTTCCTCCAATTGATCGAGCCCGCAACCCAAACCTTCACCCGCAAATAAGAACCACTGCACCCCCTCCTTCCGCCTCCTTCTTCTCCGTTGTTCCTCCTTCCTTCCTCCTCCTCTTATGCCGACGCAAAAGAGCCTCAATCGCCCCCTCCCTCAGGCGACGGCCACCTCGAGCCCGCTTGCTCCTCCGGCCTGTGATGGCACTAGAGCCACCCCCCGGCGTGAGTAATCCCCCTCCTCCTTCCCGTCATCTCTCCTTCTCCCCCCTTATACAATGTAAGTTCTTTATTTATGTATTTAGTTTGTTTTAATTTATTTTAACATTATAAAGAACTGATTGTTATCTCATAAAAGAAGTGATTTTTGAAATGAACAAGTTGTGATTTTTAAAATGGACAAGATTTAATTTTTCTTCGTAACCAAGACTTGATTCTTCATAACAAAGATATGATTTTTAGTGATAGAAAGGATATGATTTATATTGACAAGAAGATTTGATTTTTAAAGTTAAAAAGATTATATTTTTCAAGTTAAAAAGATTATATTTTTAAAGTTAAAAAGATTATATTTTTTAAGTTAAAAAGATTATATTTTTACAAGTGGGGAGTTAGAATTTTTATAAGAAGAAAGATGAGATTTTTATTTATATAAAGGCGAGATTTTTATTGGATAAAGATATGATTTTTAATTATATAAAAATTCGATTTTTATATATGTAGTAGCGGAATAAAATTCGATTTTTATTTATGTGATAACAAGGTAAAAATAAAATCTTTGTATGGAAAGTAGCGTTGTTAAAATTATAATTTTTAACATACCATGTGAAACATATCTCTTGGAAAAGACGACGAAGATTTCCTACATATGAAGAGTCGTGGCGTTTGGTTTAGCTCTTGATGAGAACTCCTCGCTTTAATTCTTGTTTTCTAGTTAAAATTATATACTAGGTGCAGACGGTGCTTAGCAGCACCTGACACCCGTTGTCCACATACCATGGACAACTTGTTTGATTTTGTTGTATGGTGAAAATTGATTGTGATGTGGAATGAATGAAAATATATATTCATGTGTTGAAATAAATTATTTATTGTTAAAAATACAATTTTTAATGTGAATGTGAACAAATATATATTCATTTACAAACCGGACGGTTTGTTTATGTACACCTATTTGATGGACATTGATTGGGACGATAAATTTTAAACATTGCCCAATAGTACACATAAAAATCTGTGTCTGTGGATTGAAACCTCACACGGGTGTTAGGATGATATTTGACGTACACTAATACCAATTGTTTAGTGGTATGTCGATCGTTTGATTGGCAGACTGTGTAAGCGTTAATTAGTTATATTTAATGCTTATGCAGTTGTGTGGTGCACTCTGGATGATGGTTGATTATTTATCGTTGCTATTATATACATGTGTTGTATAGAATCCATATAATTAACATTATATGGTAATTGATTGGGCCTCATTCTAATTTGGAAAATAAATAATATTATAAAATAAAGATTCATGTGTTGAATTGAATAAATAGTCATGTGTTGACGATGCTCATGTGTTGAGAATATTCATGTGTTGAGTAAAATATTTTAATAATAAAAATTTACATCTTTATCATATATAAAATTAGAAACTAACTGGAAACCAGTTAAGATGAGTGGTTTCCTGGGTATTGATCTGATGTTGGTTTCGGCCTTCGGGGTTAATACTTAGGGAATTGTTCTCTTGCTAATTTACAGTTAGAGTCAGATTTAGAATTAAATGATATAAATCACAATTTTATCAAATATATAAAATAACAAAAATACTCACGTGTTGAGAATATTCATGTGTTGAAACCATTCATGTGTTGAAACTATTCATGTGTTGAACGAAATATTTATACAATAAAATTGACATTTTATTGTAAGTAAGAAATAATAGATATTCGTGTGTTGAATAAAATATGTATTCATATGTTGAAGAAAATATTCATTTGTTGAATAGAATAACGAAGTTATTGAAATATATAAAGCCGTGTTGATTAGATATGCGCCATTTTGACGCGAACGATATTTATATCGATTATATTCGTTTTTATAATGGATATAGAAAAGGAAGTGATTTCAAAATCTAATATTTTGAAAATATTATCATTTATATAGTAATGATATGGAATATTCAATTTTGATTAAAAATTGAATATGAAGTTGAATTTGTTTTGAAAACGAATTTAAAATGATTTACAAAATACGTTTTGAATTGAAATCGACGAAATATATATAATATATATATTATATATTAATGGCTTGAATAGAATGCGCTGTGCCGCGGTAGTTCGTGAATTTCGACCGTTGACTTCGAATGGACATTATGGGAGATCCGACCGTCGGATTCTCCTAAAACCGGAACCGTTGGGTTTGAATCGAAAAGATCTTTCTAAGGAAAATTAGAGATTTGAAATCTAACGGTTGAATTTGGAATTATGTCCAAATCAAACTTGGAAAATGTCGTTGTAAGTGCAGTTCGATGGCCGTTGATGGAAATCGACTGTATGGGCCTTGATAAAATTATTAAAAATAGTAATAATTTGTGTAAAATCTTAAGAAATGATTAGCAAAGAATTAGGATGAAAATTTCCATATTAGATAAGATAAAAATAAATTTTTATCGAAAGGAACTAGTTTTGAACTAGAATTAGAATCCATTTATTTTTAAAATAAATAAAGTGGATTTGAAAAGGTTTTAAATGTAACCAGAATTTCCAATAATTGAATTGGAATGGATTTGAATCGAAATTGTCTTTGGAATATTTTGATGTTAGATTTATGATTATACAGATATTGTTATGGAAATTTGAAAAATATATTTATATCGTTATTTCCAATACGATATTTGTTGGTCGTAGAATTTGATATTGAATATAAGTGGATATATTTTATATTCAAAGCCTTGTATTTAATATCAAATGGGATTTGGGTTTGTCGTGAATGGTGTCTTCATTAACAATGTTCTCAAACCTAGTTGAGTAAAAGATTAAATCTTTTTATTTAGATTTAATGAAGTGTACCAATTAAATGGTATTTAATTGGAATTGAATTTGAATTGATTTTTGGGTTTATCGTGAACGGTGTTTTAAATTAACACTTGTTCTTTAACCCGATAATTAATGAAATGTTATTTTGGGTTTACAGTGAACCATATTTTAACTGACATTGGTTCTTTAACCCAGTTAAAGACATGATATGATTTCCCAAGTTAAATAATCATTGATAGTGATTACTGGGAAGATTAAAACCAAGTGGATTTTTAATGAATCTTTAATTAGATTGAAATAATCGAGAATGGAGTATTACCAGTTGTAATAACCCGGAAAATACGAGCCAATTTAAAATTTTTAAATTGATTATTTCAAAGCAATTTGAACCATTGAAATAGAATATTTCAATAAAATAGTAAGTTAAGAATAGTAAGTCAGTTTGAAAATTTGAATTCGAACTTTGACCGACTATGCAGGGTGGAAAATATAACGGATTTTAGTGAGACTAAAAATATTTAAATCTGTTAGTCAATACCTTTCTAACGAATCTGAAAAATCGAAGTTTCATAACGGGAATCAAAAGTTATGGCCGAATGAATTTTCAGAAGAGTCGGTATATGGAATATATGGGCCTGGAAAATTGATATTTTGCATACGGCCTCGGAATTCGACGAAACCAATTTTGTTGGGTCCGGGATGTCAAACTATTGCTAGGTTTCAAATTTCATAATTTTTCGAATCAATATGTGAGCGTGGCAAAAGAAAACGCGTTTGACCAGTTTCTGTTGAATTCAATCGACTGGAAATTGGCCATTTTTCAAACGGTCTCAGAATTCGACGAAACTAGTTTTGTTAGGACTGTATCGTCAATACGAAACTAGAAAATATTTTTCTGGAATTTTTCTAGTTAGTATGTGACCCCGGTAATTTGAAATGTACGTTTAAAATTCAACATAAGGATTTAAATGTAAATTCAACGGAAACTGATTGTAACGATCAAATCAGCTTACGATACATATCCCATTGTGTTCGGAATGGGGGTGAAACGCTATGGACGACAGGCGGTAGGCCTCGTTTCGAGGTCGTATGTAAAAGTCAACCTTTTTGCAAAATTAAATAATTAAATAATAATAATAAAAAAAATATTATTCCCTCCTTTTCTTCTGCTTGCCCTCCCCGATTCATTAATCAGAAACGAAATAAAAAAAAAGGAAAAACCTAAACCTATCGCCGCCGCTCCCTCCGGACATCGCCGCCGACGAAGACATCGACGCCGCCCTCACCTCGAAGCCGCCGCCCTCACTATCGAAGACCCCGTCCTTACCTCGAACCCCTCGCGACGCAAATCGAAGCCGCCGCCCTGAAGCCTCGACGCCGCCACCACCGAACAACACCACATCGCCGCCTCCTTCTTCTTCCCTCCCCTTCGCAGGCTGCGGTGAGCATTTAGGGTTATTTTATTTTTGTTTTTATTTTTGTTTTGCAAAAAGAAAAAAAAACGATTCCTTTTAAATGATTTAAAAAAAAGTAATTTCTGATTTTTTTTAAGATATATAAACTGAATTTTTAAAGATATATAAACTGAATTTTTAAAGACTTAAAAACTGATTTTTTTAAGATATATAAACTGAATTTTTAAAGATATATAAACTGAATTTTTAAAGATTTAAAAACTGAATTTTTAAAGATTTAAAAACTGAATTTTTAAATATTTAAAAACTGAATTTTTAAATATTTAAAAACTGAATTTTTAAAGATTTAAAAACTGAATTTTTAAAGAATATAAAAACTGATTTGATAATGATATAAAAACTGATTTGATCAAGATATAAAAACTGTTTTTTTTAAAGATGCAAAAACTGATTTGAAAAAGAATTTTAAAAACTGATTTTTAAAGGAAATAAAAACTGATTTTATTTTAAGGTTTGAAATAGGAAAAAGGTTTAAACTTTGAAATAGAAAAAGGTTTAATCTTTTAAAAGAAAAAGATTTGAACTTGCCAAAAAAATAAAGATCATATTTTTAAAAAGAGAAAAGACGGAATTTTTGTTAAGTAGAAGAAGTAAGATATGATTCTTATATTTTTAAAGCAATAAAAATATAATTTTTACATCACAGGAATATTAAAAATATAATCTTTGTTTTTAGAATATGATCTTTATATATTGAATAACATAGTAAAAATTCGATTTTTACCTATGTAGAAAATACGGGCAACGAAAGCGACAAGAAGGCGAAATAGGCGAAGATTTCTATAAAGGAAGAGTCGTGTTATTGGATAGCTATTGGTGAGAATTTCACGCTCTTCAATTTCTTTTATATATATATATATATGTGTGTGGAAATAAAAGTGAATTGCTATATATAAATATTTATCTATATATATATATATATATATATATATATATATATATACGCCCCCTTGTCCACAAACCATGGACGATATTTATTGGTTGAAATTGTTGTGAAAATTGGTTGACGGCAAATTGTTGTTTGGGATTGTTTGTGGTTGATATTGAATTGATTGTGGTTGAAAAATACCCGTTTGTGATTGGAAAATATTTGGTTGAAACCACATAGGATTAGTTTGTGGAAAAGAAATAAATATAAACATGCCGCCTGCGTGCGAATTAGATGCATGATCCCCATTGTCAAAAACCGCGAGGTTTTAAGAGGAGCCGTACTAGGGACGGTGCCGGTTTTAACTACCCTACCGTTATGCTGCCGAAATTTTGAATAATATTTGTGTGTTAGAATTATTTTCATATGTTGAAATTATTTGCATGCATAGAAATTAAAGCCATATATTGAAACTATGTCCATGTGTGGAAATATTCATGTGTTGAAAAGTGTTGTGTGAAAATAAAATTCATTCGTGGATGAGTGAAGTGTTTAAACAACAAAAATCATATTTTTTATATATACATGAAGTATGAAAAATATTCGCCTTATATAAATAATTTCAATCATAAAAATCCCATCTTTCTAATATGAACAACATAAATAAATTGTCCATGTGTGGAAATACTCATTTGTCGAGAAGTGTGTGTAGTGGAAAGGTTCATGTGTTGAATAAAAAGATTGAACGATAAAAATTACATTTTTATTGAAACTATGAAGTGTTGAAACCATACATTGGTTGAATAAATATTTTAAACGATAAAAATATCATTTTTATCATATGTGTGACATGCTAAAGAGATGCGGACGTTGAAATAAATATTTGTGATAGAAGTATTAATTTTAACATGCATAGGAATTAAATAAAATAGTCATGTGTTGAAATCTACTTTAGTTCGTCAAAATTATCATCTTTGAAATATAAAGTGTTAAGAATATCCACTTGTTCAAATAAACATGCATGAGTTGAAATATACGTTAACTAGCTAATGATATGATTTTAGCCTATGCATGCGATATTAGAATGAATGGTATTTTTAGACCAAAGCATGTCAAATATGAAATTGAATGGAAAATGATAAATGTTAGAGATTGTATATATGTGCATGCATATCTATTGAACAGGTTAAAGCAAAAAGGGGCTAGAGAAGAGGAATAAAATTTTGTGCCCGACAAATAGGTACACATTTACTGTTTTGTTTGGGTGATGATTTTATGAGCTTGTTGGCTAGCCGCTTGGCTTTTTCTTTTTCTTTTTGAGATTAGAAGGACCGGGAATGCTATTTGCGATTTCCCGATGCTCCCGGTGCAGGGGAGGTTATGGCGAAATTTTCCAAAATTTTAAGGTGTTAGAAAAATATTTGAAGTGAAAACGATATGGAAATCATTGAATGAACTATATTTATATAAATATATAAATATAAATATAATTAAAACGAAACGTGGCCGTGCAGTTCATATTTTGAAACTGTGATTTCAAATGATTAGTGCGGAAGATCCGACCATTGGATTTTCCCGAAACCTCAACCGTTGGGTTCGCCTTGGAAATATCTTTCCAACGGCACCAACTTTGTGAAGATCCGACGGTTGGATTGTCTGGAATGTTTAATTCAAAATTAGTGAAAAACAGCGCCAGAAACGATTATATTTATATATATATAAATATAATTAAATTAAATCGAATAACGACGCTACAGTTCGTAAATTGAAATCGTAACTTCAAATGGTTAGTGTGGAAGATCCGACCGTCGGATTTTCCCAAAACTGGAACCGTTGGGTTCGTTTTGAAAAGACCTTCCTAATGATGTAAAATTTGTGAAGATCCAACGGTTAGATTTTCCTATATGTGTAAAACAAAATTAGTGGAAAGCAGCGCCAGTGCATCGACACGACCTGAAACGTCGTTTAATTAAATATGGCCGTTTTAAATTAAATAAAAATGGCGATATATCGTTATTAAGTGCTATAGACGATATAGATTGAAAATAAACCAATTTTGTTGTGTTTGCTTGATATGTGATGGTTGAATGTATTTGACGTGAAAATTATAACTAAACAACTGAAATGTGAATGTTGAATAGTTCAACCCTGTGATTAATTGGTTTGAAAATCTAAATATACGTGGGTTATTTGAAAAGGCCGAGCTTATCTCATTTCAAATAATCGATCGACGTTGAGAAGTCGAAGAGTCGAAGACGACTGAAGACCGACGATCTCCACATTGGATGGATGGGCGCTACTGATGCTCGTGATTGGAGTAGCTACCATGAAGGAATTGAAGTAGTAGCCGTCCAAACATATTGTTGATTGTACGGATATGCGAGGAATTGGTGCCTCCGGTTTCGTTCAGACCCAGAACGGACTTGTAAATGGACTGTGTGTCTGACATTGGATTTTGTTCTGTGTTGATTGATCTCCGTTAAATATATATCTGTTTGGCGGCGGAGAATTTATTCTCTTGCTTAACGCCCTTCTCTGAGACGTACGAGCTCAGAGGTTATGTATTGACAGAAATCAGTCGCATGGAGTGGATTGCCTGTGTGGCACGCCTAAGTGGCATATGATCAAGGCTTCTGTTGCAAAGCAAAGTCTTGTGGTTGATGATCAAAGCATGGTCTGTGTGACGTAGCTTTGTGTATAACGTGAATTCGCGAGCCTCACACCCCGGTATGAGTCAAAAACGGGAGAAGGACCCAAGGAGTGCATGACGTTTCTTTCTAGCTATGGTGGTGTCAGTGACCTCCCAGCCCTGACATTTATATCTTTTTCACCTGTGTGGTTGTTGGAATGCGAGGCGCCTCGATTATAGGTCTGTAAGGACCGGGAAACGTGTGTTCAGGAATTGCCAATCCTCAAAAGTAAGAGAGGACCGGCCTTGGAGGATCCAGGGGATTGCTGTGTGCGGTCCCGAGGCATTTGCTAGAGTGTCTCGAACGGAGAGGAGCTTGCCCCTTGCCTCGACTCATGAAGGAATCCAATTTCCAATACGAAATCTGCGGATGTGATTGTATTACTAGTATGGCGAGATAGTAGATGGTAGCTATGCCGCCTAGGATTGATATTTATGATTGAATCGCTTTTGAAACATATATGCACTAGTAATAATATCAAGCACTTTTGTTTATTCGTATGAAGCATCTTTGGCCATTATAAGGTAAAAATTCTATCCTCCGGCTTGCGTTGCATTGTGTGATGGGACCTGAGTCTTATAATGGCTTCATTTTATAAAAAAGCATTGCGTTGATTTAATCATTTACTTTATTTCATGCACGAGCACTCATTGGAGTAAACCCGTTCCGCGAAAGTGGCGTGGTCCTTTGATTTGCCTTATTATTGTTGTTAATAAGTTGAATGGATTTCTCATACCAGTCCCATGACTGACTCGTAGTTTGTTTCACCTTGCAAACTCGGGTGCCCTTATTTTCACACGGGCAGCCTAGTTACAGGTTTCTGACGCACCTTTTGGCTCATGGCGAGGCTTGACTACACCGTGCTGACTTGGATTTTCTCCGCCATTATTGTATCTATATTATGATTCTGCCACTGGCGATGTAGACTGATATTCCTTTTGTGTACTCTTTATGTATGATTCCGCCTCAGGCGATGGTGACTGATTATGTATCATTATGCACTAAGTTGTATCCTGTACTGTGCTTCTCTGATGTGATGTTATCTATATGATTCCGCTGTCATATGTGTGTAAATTATTCTATTTTCTGTTTATGCTATTATCTGTGATCTGCTAATGATGATTAATGTGTTATATTCCAATGATTATCCTTAACACCGTGTCACGGGGTTTTGGGATCGTCGCAGCTGGTATCAGAGCTTTGGTTAACCTTAGTTCTGGAGTCTAACACATTAAACACTTCGTCAAGATAGAATCAGTAGTATTCTAAGGCGAGTCGCTCATTAGAGATAGGACTAGCAAGGTCCTAGAATGAGCTGAGCAGAATAGCAAAAACAATTGATCAGTCCATCGTTATCTTTCCATAGCATTTCTGCTTAACTATGCAATAGACTATTATTTCTTTTAACTGACTTTTTCGTTACTTATACAGAATTTGACAAATGGCTACCAGAGGAGCCGCCGCTAGAGGAGGCCGTGCCGGCCGAGGCCGAGGAAGGGGAGAAATCCCTGCTCAGGAAGGACCTTTGATACAACCTCTGGCAGCTCAATACTTCGAGCTCGACCATGTAGCTAAGAGATATAAGAACTTAGGAGGCAAGACCTTCTCGGGAACTGGCACCGTAATAGAGGCCCTTGCATGGCTCAAAACATGCGAGAAAATTCTTGAAGGCCTAAGGCTAGGAGGCGAAGACAAAGCTATTATGGGCGCCTGGCTTATGCAGGAACAAGCCGAATTATGGTGGGAATCTCTTACCGCCGGGAATAGAGAAGCTGGAAGAACATGGGATGGATTCAAAGAACTCTTCAAGGAGAAATATGTCCCAGAACAAGCTCTAGAAAGAATGCACGATGACTTCGCCAATCTCCAGCAAGGGGATCTTTCCGTGCAAGATTATCTGAACAAGTTTACAATGCTGTCGCCCTATGCCCCAGAACTCGTTGCTACCGCGAAATCAAAAAATAAGAGGTTTATCTTTGGACTAAGACGTCAATATCATGATAGAGCCATGGCCCATGTCAAGCTGGATTTCAACGAGCTAGTGGAAATGACATGCAACTATGAAGACCTTGATCAAAGGCATCTGGATCAGGATCGCGCTAGAAGTCAAGCCAGAAACAAGCGCAAGCCTACTGTAAATCAGGGCGAGTCAAGCCAAGCAGCATCTTCAAAGCCTCAGACTGGCAAGCCGCCAAGAGGAAATTGCTTTAATTGTGGTAAGCCGGGGCACTACTCAAACGTCTGCACAGCTCCGAAGAGGCAGAAAACAAATTCTCAAGGCTCGAGCCAAGGCTCTCAGAACCCTCGCTCGTGCTTCAATTGTCGCAAGACCGACCATCTGGTAAAAGACTGTCCTTTGCTAAAGAAAGCTACTGTAGCTCATGTCTATGACGGGTCTAGCCCGCCAGCTGCTTCCGACGGAGCAGGTAAACCCGATGTTTTGGGAGGTACCCTTACAATTAAAAATATTCTTGTTTCTGTATTATTTGACACAGGTGCATCGCGTAGTTTTATTGCTATAAACACAGCGCACAAACTAAAGTTAAAACAGCGAAAGCTTAAAGAATCGGTTGAAGTTCATAACCCGATAGGGGGTCCTGTTACTCTCGGTTTATATTGTAGAGTGCCAATCTCCTATTCTTTCTATAAATTTCCTTTTGATTTAATCGTTATGGATTTTCCCGAATTCGATATTATTCTCGGGCTAGATTGGTTAACGAAATATGAAGCTGAAGTGAAGTGTGCGGAAAGAATTGTTAAAATCCGAACGGAGCTTGGACATATATATATTCCCTGTCATGGTTCGAATCCGAATAGAGAAGAATTTTGGTCAGCATTAGAACTTATCCCCACTTCCATAGAAAAGATTCCGATTGTTAGCAACTATGCGGATGTGTTTGAAGAAGTTGAAAACTTACCTCCGCAAAGAGAAATAGAATTCCGAATCGATCTAATTCCTAATGCCAGACCAGTGGTGCATCCAATTCGTAGAATGACTCCGAAAGAAAAAGAAGAATTAGGCGATCAAACTCGTCAACTGTTGTGGAAGGGTCTAATCAGACCTAGTTTTTCTAATTGGGGTGCAGCTGTTGTGTTTGTCCCGAAGTCAGACGGTACTCTTAGATTATGTGTTGATTACCGAGACCTCAACAAACAGACGCTTAAAAACAAATATCCACTACCCCGCATTGATGATTTGCTAGACCAATTGAATGGGGCGAAAGTATTTTCCCGAATGGACCTAGCTACAGGTTTTCATCAATTGAGAATAGCAGAAGAGTGTGTTCCTTTGACCGCTTTCAGAGGTCCAGACATATTTTATGAATGGTTAGTAATGCCGTTTGGCCTTTGCAACGCTCCAGCATACTTTGTCGATCTAATGAATAGAGTGTTCAGAGGAGTTCTGAATAAATTTGTCCTCGTATTTATCGATGATATCTTAATCTACTCCAAATCAAAACCCGAGCATGAAAAACACTTAGAACAAGTATTGGAGATTCTAAGGAAGAACGTCTTCAAAGCCAAATTCTCTAAATGTGTCTTCTGGCAAGGAGAAGTTAAATTTCTTGGCCATGTCGTGTCAGAGAAAGGAATTTCTGTTGACCCAAGCAAGATAACAGCGATTCAAGACTGGAAACAACCCACTACTCCCACAGAAGTTAGAAGTTTTATGGGATTGGCTAGTTATTATCGAAAGTTCGTTAAGGATTTTTCGAAGATATCCGGTCCGTTAACGAAGCTCACAAAGAAATATGAGAAGTTTAAGTGGACTTCCGACTGTGAAGAAGCTTTCCAGGAATTGAAATCGAAGTTGACCACCGCTCCAGTGTTAACTATTATTGATGGCAATCAAGATTTAACGGTTTGGACAGATGCTTCTATTAGAGGTCTTGGTGCAGTGTTAATGCAGAGAGGCCAGGTAGTCGCTTATGCAAGCCGCCAATTGAAACCGCATGAGAAGAATTATGTGACTCATGATCTTGAGTTGCTAGCCATCGTATTTGCCTTGAAAATCTGGAGGCACTACTTATTGGGCGAGAAATTTGTATTGTACACAGATCACCAATCATTGAAGTATTTATACACCCAAAAAGATCTGAATCTGAGACAGCAGCGTTGGCTAGAATTTCTTGCAGCGTATGATCTTGATATCCTGTATACGCCGGGGAAAGCTAACGTTGTAGCGGATGCACTTAGTAGAAAAACCGAAATTGTTGCCCATCTTATAATTACACCTGGATTGATTGATAGGATTTCAGCCCTTCAGAAAGACGATGAATTCATTCAGAGAATCAGTAAGAGAGTCAAGGAAGGTGAAACCACGAGTTTCTGTATTGACAATAAGGGGGTTCTCAGGTTAAATAACAGGATTTGCATCCCAAATATTCCAGGCCTTCGAAGAGAAGTGCTAGATGAATGCCATAAATCCAAATTTTGCATCCATCCTGGGGTGAGTAAAATGTACAATGATATCAAACGCACTTTCTGGTGGAAGGCAATGAAAAGAGATATTTCTTTGTATGTTAGCAGATGCCCTACTTGTCAATTGGTCAAGAGTGACCAACAGAAGCTAGCTGGACTGTTGCAACCGTTGGAAGTCCCAGGCTAGAAATGGGAACATATTTCCATGGATTTCATAGATGGTTTGCCGCGAACCAAGAAAGGTAATGACAGTATTTGGGTAATCGTAGATCGCTTCACGAAGACTGCCCATTTTATACCTGTCAGGTCCAATAGAACTGCCCAAAGTCTAGCACAGATATATTTCAAAGAAATTGTTAAGCTGCATGGAATTCCCATCAGCATAGTCAGTGATAGAGATCCCCTATTTACTAGCAAGTTCTGGGAGGCATTCCAGACAGAATTGGGAACAAAACTGAATATGAGCACCGCTTATCACCCCCAAACAGATGGCCAAACTGAGCGGGTAAATAGAATTCTAGAAGACTTATTGCGGGCTTGTATAATCGATTTTGGTGGGTCATGGGAAGATCATTTGCATTTGGCAGAATTCTCATATAACAATAGCTATCAAGCAAGTTTGAGAATGTCACCATTTGAAGCATTATATGGCAGACCCTGCAGATCTCCAGCATGTTGGGTAGAACCTGGCAACAGACTTGTACTAGGACCCGATATGATTAGGGAAGCATCTGATAAAGTGGACTTCATCAAGAAGCGATTGAAAACCGCCCAAAGCCGACAGAAAAGTTATGCAGACTCTAGAAGGAGAGATTTGACATTTGCTGTTGGTGATCATGTTTATTTAAAGGTTTCTCCGATGAGAGGAGTAATCAGATTTGGAAAGACTGGGAAGTTGGCACCGAGATTTATTGGTCCCTTTCCTATACTTGAGCGAATTGGAACTCTTGCTTATAGGGTTCAATTGCCAGATTGGTTGCCTGGAGTGCACAATGTATTTCACGTATCTCAACTTAGGAGACATGTGCATGATCCGGATCTTGTTGTAGAAGAAGCAGCACAACAGGATGTGGAGATAACTCCAGAATTAGCACTTAGAAGAGAGCCATTAAAAATTGTTGGCAAAGAAACTAGAGAACTCAGAAGCAAAAAGGTTCATTTAGTTAAAGTGCAGTGGAGCAGTGATCCTAGAGACTGTACTTGGGAAACTGAGGAAAGCATTAAGCAAGCTTATCCCAAATGCAGAGTGGATATCTCTGACTAACTCCGGTGTAAGGTACCTTTACCATACTTTGCATTTACATTTTATTTCCTACTTTACTATTGTTTCCTTTTCGAGGACGAAAAGTTTTAAGTAGGGGAGATTGTAATAACCCGGAAAATACGAGCCAATTTAAAATTTTTAAATTGATTATTTCAATGCAATTTGAACCATTGAAATAGAATATTTCAATAAAATAGTAAGTTAAGAATAGTAAGTCAGTTTGAAAATTTGAATTCGAACTTTGACCGACTATGCAGGGTGGAAAATATAACGGATTTTAGTGAGACTAAAAATATTTAAATCTGTTAGTCAATACCTTTCTAACGAATCTGAAAAATCGAAGTTTCATAACGGGAATCAAAAGTTATGGCCGAATGAATTTTCAGAAGAGTCGGTATATGGAATATATGGGCCTGGAAAATTGATATTTTGCATACGGCCTCGGAATTCGACGAAACCACTTTTGTTGGGTCCGGGATGTCAAACTATTGCTAGGTTTCAAATTTCATAATTTTTCGAATCAATATGTGAGCGTGGCAAAAGAAAACGCGTTTGACCAGTTTCTGTTGAATTTAATCGACTGGAAATTGGCCATTTTTCAAACGGTCTCAGAATTCGACGAAACTAGTTTTGTTAGGACCGTATCGTCAATACGAAACTAGAAAATATTTTTCTGGAATTTTTCTAGTTAGTATGTGACCCCGGTAATTTGAAATGTACGTTTAAAATTCAACATAAGGATTTAAATGTAAATTCAACGGAAACTGATTGTAACGATCAAATCAGCTTACGATACATATCCCATTGTGTTCGGAATGGGGGTGAAACGCTATGGACGACAGGCGGTAGGCCTCGTTTCGAGGTCGTATGTAAAAGTCAACCTTTTTGCAAAATTAAATAATTAAATAATAATAAAAAAAATTATTCCCTCCTTTTCTTCTGCTTGCCCCCCCTCCCCCGATTCATTAATCAGAAACGAAATAAAAAAAAAAGGAAAAACCTAAACCTATCGCCGCCGCTCCCTCCGGACATCGCCCCCAACGAAGACATTGACGCCGCCCTCACCTCGAAGCCGCCGCCCTCACTATCGAAGACCCCGTCCTTACCTCGAACCCCTCGCGACGCAAATCGAAGCCGCCGCCCTGCAACCTCGACGCCGCCACCACCGAACAACACCACATCGCCGCCTCCTTCTTCTTCCCTCCCCTTCGCAGGCTGCGGTGAGCATTTAGGGTTATTTTATTTTTGTTTTTATTTTGTTTTGCAAAAAGAAAAAAAACCGATTCCTTTTAAATGATTTAAAAAAAAAGTAATTTCTGATTTTTTTTAAGATATATAAACTGAATTTTTAAAGATATATAAACTGAATTTTTAAAGATTTAAAAACTGATTTTTTTAAGATATATTAACTGAATTTTTAAAGATATATAAACTGAATTTTTAAAGATTTAAAAACTGAATTTTTAAAGATTTAAAAACTGAATTTTTAAAGATTTAAAAACTGAATTTTTAAAGAATATAAAAACTGATTTGATAATGATATAAAAACTGATTTGATCAAGATATAAAAACTGTTTTTTTTAAAGATGCAAAAACTGATTTGAAAAAGAATTTTAAAAACTGATTTTTAAAGGAAATAAAAACTGATTTTATTTTAAGGTTTGAAATAGGAAAAAGGTTTAAACTTTGAAATAGAAAAAGGTTTAATCTTTTAAAAGAAAAAGATTTGAACTTGCCAAAAAAATAAAGATCATATTTTTAAAAAGAGAAAAGACGGAATTTTTGTTAAGTAGAAGAAGTAAGATATGATTCTTATATTTTTAAAGCAATAAAAATATAATTTTTACATCATAGGAATATTAAAAATATAATCTTTGTTTTTAGAATATGATCTTTATATATTGAATAACATAGTAAAAATTCTATTTTTACCTATGTAGAAAATACGGGCAACGAAAGCGACAAGAAGGCGAAATAGGCGAAGATTTCTATAAAGGAAGAGTCGTGTTATTGGATAGCTATTGGTGAGAATTTCACACTCTTCAATTTCTTTTTATATATATATGTGTGTGGAAATAAAGGTGAATTGCTATATATAAATATTTATCTATATATATATATATATATATATATATATATATATATATATATATATATATATATATACGCCCCCTCGTCCACAAACCATGGACGATATTTATTGGTTGAAATTGTTGTGAAAATTGGTTGACGGCAAATTGTTGTTTGGGATTGTTTGTGGTTGATATTGAATTGATTGTGGTTGAAAAATACCCGTTTGGGATTGGAAAATATTTGGTTGAAACCACATAGGATTAGTTTGTGGAAAAGAAATAAATATAAACATGCCGCCTGCGTGCGAATTAGATGCATGATCCCCATTGTCAAAAACCGCGAGGTTTTAAGGTAGAGCGAGGAGCCGTACTAGGGACGGTGCCGGTTTTAACTACCCTGCCGTTATGCTGCCGAAATTTTGAATAATATTTGTGTGTTAGAATTATTTTCATATGTTGAAATTATTTGCATGCATAGAAATTAAAGCCATATATTGAAACTATGTCCATGTGTGGAAATATTCATGTGTTGAAAAGTGTTGTGTGAAAATAAAATTCATTCGTGGATGAGTGAAGTGTTTAAACAACAAAAATCATATTTTTTATATATACATGAAGTATGAAAAATATTCGCCTTATATAAATAATTTCAATCATAAAAATCCCATCTTTCTAATATGAACAACATAAATAAATTGTCCATGTGTGGAAATACTCATTTGTCGAGAAGTGTGTGTAGTGGAAAGGTTCATGTGTTGAATAAAAAGATTGAACGATAAAAATTACATTTTTATTGAAACTATGAAGTGTTGAAACCATACATTGGTTGAATTAATATTTTAAACGATAAAAATATCATTTTTATCATATGTGTGACATGCTAAAGAGATGCGGACGTTGAAATAAATATTTGTGATAGAAGTATTAATTTTAACATGCATAGGAATTAAATAAAATAGTCATGTGTTGAAATCTACTTTAGTTCGTCAAAATTATCATCTTTGAAATATAAAGTGTTAAGAATATCCACTTGTTCAAATAAACGTGCATGAATTGAAATATACATTAACTAGCTAATGATATGATTTTAGCCTATGCATGTGATATTAGAATGAATGGTATTTTTAGACCAAAGCAAGTCAAATATGAAATTGAATGGAAAATGATAAATGTTAGAGATTGTATATATGTGCATGCATATCTATTGAACAGGTTAAAGCAAAAAGGGGCTAGAGAAGAGGAATAAAATTTTGTGCCCGACAAATAGGTACACATTTACTGTTTTGTTTGGGTGATGATTTTATGAGCCTGTTGGCTAGTCGCTTGGCTTTTTCTTTTTCTTTTTGAGATTAGAAGGACCGGGAACGCTATTTGCGATTTCCCGATGCTCCCGGTGCAGGGGAGGTTATGGCGAAATTTTCCAAAATTTTAAGGTGTTAGAAAAATATTTGAAGTGAAAACGATATGGAAATCATTGAATGAACTATATTTATATAAATATATAAATATAAATATAATTAAAATGAAACGTGGCCGTGCAGTTCATATTTTGAAACCGTGATTTCAAATGATTAGTGCGGAAGATCCGACCATTGGATTTTCCCGAAACCTCAACCGTTGGGTTCGCCTTGGAAATATCTTTCCAACGGCACCAACTTTGTGAAGATCCGACGGTTGGATTGTCTGGAATGTTTAATTCAAAATTAGTGAAAAACAGCGCCAGAAACGATTATATTTATATATATATAAATATAATTAAATTAAATCGAATAACGACGCTACAGTTCGTAAATTGAAATCGTAACTTCAAATGGTTAGTGTGGAAGATCCGACCGTCGGATTTTCCCAAAACTGGAACCGTTGGGTTCGTTTTGAAAAGACCTTCCTAATGATGTAAAATTTGTGAAGATCCAACGATTAGATTTTCCTATATGTGTAAAACAAAATTAGTGGAAAGCAGCGCCAGTGCATCGACACGACCTGAAACGTCGTTTAATTAAATATGGCCGTTTTAAATTAAATAAAAATGGCGATATATCGTTATTAAGTGCTATAGACGATACAGAGTGAAAATAAACCAATTTTGTTGTGTTTGCTTGATATGTGATGGTTGAATGTATTTGACGTGAAAATTATAACTAAACAACTGAAATGTGAATGTTGAATAGTTCAACCCTGTGATTAATTGGTTTGAAAATCTAAATATACGTGGGTTATTTGAAAAGGCCGAGTTTATCTCATTTCAAATAATCGATCGACGTTGAGAAGTCGAAGAGTCGAAGACGACTGAAGACCGACGATCTCCACATTGGATGGATGGGCGCTACTGATGCTCGTGATTGGAGTAGCTACCATGAAGGAATTGAAGTAGTAGCCGTCCAAACATATTGTTGATTGTACGGATATGCGAGAAATTGGTGCCTCCGGTTTCGTTCAGACCCAGAACGGACTTGTAAATGGACTGTGTGTCTGACATTGGATTTTGTTCTGTGTTGATTGATCTCCGTTAAATATATATCTGTTTGGCGGCGGAGAATTTATTCTCTTGCTTAACGCCCTTCTCTGAGACGTACGAGCTCAGAGGTTATGTATTGACAGAAATCAGTTGCATGGAGTGGATTGCCTGTGTGGCATGCCTAAGTGGCATATGATCAAGGCTTCTGTTGCAAAGCAAAGTCTTGTGGTTGATGATCAAAGCATGGTCTGTGTGACGTAGCTTTGTGTATAACGTGAATTCGCGAGCCTCACACCCCGGTATGAGTCAAAAACGGGAGAAGGACCCAAGGAGTGCATGACGTTTCTTTCTAGCTATGGTGGTGTCAGTGACCTCCCAGCCCTGACATTTATATCTTTTTCACCTGTGTGTTTGTTGGAATGCGAGGCGCCTCGATTATAGGTCTGTAAGGACCGGGAAACGTGTGTTCAGGAATTGCCAATCCTCAAAAGTAAGAGAGGACCGGCGTTGGAGGATCCAGGGGATTGCTGTGTGCGGTCCCGAGGCATTTGCTAGAGTGTCTCGAACGGAGAGGAGCTTGCCCCTTGCCTCGACTCATGAAGGAATCCAATTTCCAATACGAAATCTGCGGATGTGATTGTATTACTAGTATGGCGACATAGTAGATGGTAGCTATGCCGCCTAGGATTGATATTTATGATTGAATCGCTTTTGAAACATATATGCACTAGTAATAATATCAAGCACTTTTGTTTATTCGTATGAAGCATCTTTGGCCATTATAAGGTAAAAACCCTATCCTCCGGCTTGCGTTGCATTGTGTGATGGGACCTGAGTCTTATAATGGCTTCATTTTATAAAAAAGCATTGCGTTGATTTAATCATTTACTTTATTTCATGCACGAGCACTCATTGGAGTAAACCCGTTCCGCGAAAGTGGCGTGGTCCTTTGATTTGCCTTATTATTGTTGTTAATAAGTTGAATGGATTTCTCATACCAGTCCCATGACTGACTCGTAGTTTGTTTCACCTTGCAAACTCGGGTGCCCTTATTTTCACACGGGAAGCCTAGTTACAGGTTTCTGACGCACCTTTTGGCTCATGGCGAGGCTTGACTACACCGTGCTGACTTGGATTTTCTCCGCCATTATTGTATCTATATTATGATTCCGCCACTGGCGATGTAGACTGATATTCCTTTTGTGTACTCTTTATGTATGATTCCGCCTCAGGCGATGGTGACTGATTATGTATCATTATGCACTAAGTTGTATCCTGTACTGTGCTTCTCTGATGTGATGTTATCTATATGATTCCGCTGTCATATGTGTGTAAATTATTCTATTTTCTGTTTATGCTATTATCTGTGATCTGCTAATGATGATTAATGTGTTATATTCCAATGATTATCCTTAACACCGTGTCACGGGGTTTTGGGATCGTCGCACCAGTTTTACGTCATGGGATGAATAGGTTGAGATTGGGAAATAAAATGAATGGTTACTTCGGTGTGGTTCGCTAATCCTAACTAATTTGAATCGATATTCAAAGGATGATTAAAGAATAAATTTAAAGAATTTATCTTTGATAAAATTAATGGGAACCTTTCCTAAAGTATTAGAATATTTGAATAAAAGAATATTCTAAATTGGAATGAGATGTATGTTGTGTTTGTGTAACACTTGCTTATTATATACGCGAGTTATTCAGAAAGACCGGGTTTAACCCATTTTGAATAACTGATTCGACTGTGTGTTGAGGATGAAGACGGTGGTCGAAGACCGGAGGTCTTCACATCGTTTGGGTTATTACTGATGATCTTGATTGGGAAGTACACCCAAGAGGAGGGATTCAATTGGTGATCGTCCAGACGTACTTGGAGATCGATGGATATGCGAGGCACAAGGTGCCTCCGGTTTTGTTCAGACCCAGAATGAACTTGTAAATGGACTGCGTGTCTGACATTGGAATTTATTCTGTGTGATTGATTTCTATTAAATATATATCTGTTTGGCGGCGGAGAATTTATTCTCTTGCTTAACGCCCTTCTCTGAGACGTATGAGCTCAGGGGTTATATATTGATGGATATCAATCACAGGGAGTGAATTGCCTGTGTGGCATGCCTAAGTGGCAAATGATCAAGGCTTTTGTTGAAAAGTAGAGTCTTGTGGTTGATGATCAAAGCATGGCCTGTGTGGCATAGCTTTGTGTAATGTTGATTCGAGATCCTCACACCCCGGTTGTGAACCAGAAACGGGAGAGGACCTCAGGGAGGGCATGCGTTTCCTTCTAGCTATGATGGTGTCAGTGACCTTCCAGCCCTATCATTTATATTATTTTCACCTATGTGGTTGTTGCTGTTGCGAGGCGCCTCAGATATATCAGTGACTGTGTGGAGCCGATGGAGTCATTTGACTCATTTACGCCCCAAAGGGAGGGGAAACGCAGTGTTTAGGCATTTTAGTCCACATCGGTGGACCGGCCTTGTTGCTCCAAGGGCTTGACTGAGTACTTGTCCTGAGGCTCGGGCTAGAGAGTCTCGAATCGGTAGAGGACTATCTTTTGCCTCGGTTCACAGATGGAAACCCAACTTCCAATACGTGACATTTGCGGTTTTGATTGTAGAGCCTATATGGCGACATGATATATGGTACCCATGCCATCTATGATTGATACTTATGATTTGAAGTTGTTTTATGCACTATGCACTTATAATAGTATCAAATGATTTGTTTTAAACGTACCAAGCATGTTCGGCTATTATACGGGAAAACCCTATCCCCCGACTTGCGTTGCATTGTGTGCTAGGACCTGGGTCTTATAATAGCTTCATTTTTCCAAAAAGCATTGCGCTGTTTTATTATATGCACTGGTATTCTTGGGAGGAAACCCGTTCCGTGTTATACGGCGTGGTCCCTTGATATATCTGGTTTAAAGTAAAGTTTTAAATAATTGTTTTAGTTCTCATACAAGTCACATGACTGACCTGGAGTTTATTGTTTTAACCTAAACTCTGGGTGCCCCTATTTCCCGCAAGGACAGCTAGTAGTTTTTGGTTTTGCAGATTTATATTCACAGGATCTTGATTTACAGCTGACGCGATATTCGGAAAGCTCTGTATCCGTGTATCTATTTTCAGTTGTTCTTTGTATTGTTTTTCCAATACGATTTATTTAAATGTAATTTAAATCTCTGATATTTTCTATGTAATATTTATTCATACTCTGTATATTCTTTTATTCTGATGGAATTGTTGTAATAAACAATGAAATGTTCTTCTGTTTGTGTTCCGATGTGGAGTGTTCTCAAAGCAATCCGTGCTTTCCTTCACGGGGAAGTTCGGGTCGCTACAAGTGGTATCAGAGCTTAGGTTTACAAAGGTCGCTGTAAGTGCAGTTCGGTGGCCGTTATTGAAAACCGACTGTACGGGCATGGATAAAATTATTAAAAATATTAATAATTTGTGTAAAATCATAATATATGAATTGGAAGGAACTGGGATGAAAAATTCCACATTTGAAAGGATAAAAATAAATTTTTATCGAAATGAACTAGTTTTGAACTAGATTTGAAATGGTTTTGAAAATAATCAGAATTTCCAATACGTGAATTGGAATGGATTTGAATCGAAATTATTTTTGGAATATTTCGATGTTGGATTTCTTGATTATACAGATGTCGTTGTGGAAATTTGAAAGATATATTTTATATCGTTATTTCCAATACGATATTTGTTAGTTTCAGAATTTGATATTGAATATAAGCCGATATATTTTCTATTCAGAGCCTTGTATTTAATATCAAATGGGATTTTGGGTTCGTCATGGATGGTGTCTTAAGTAACACTGTTCTTGAACCCAGTTTAGAAAAGAATAAATCTTTTAATTAGGATTTAGTGAAAATGTACCAATTAAATGGTATTTAATTGGAATTGAATTTGAATTGATTTTTGGGTTTATCACGAGCGGTGTTTAAATAACACCTGTTCTTTAACCCGATTAACAATAGAATGTGATTTTGGGTTTATCATGAATCGTGTTTTAGGTGACATTAGTTCTTTAATCGAGTTAAAGATAGGATATCGATTTTTGGGAAGATTAAAACTAATTGGATTTTTAATGAATCTTTAATTAGATTGAGAAGATCGAGAATGGAGTATCACCAGTTTTGCTCCAAGCGAAAGTTAAATCTTTGATTAGATTTGAATGTGAAATGGTAACTAATATTTACCGATAACACCATGGTGTTAGATATGGAGTAGTACCAGTTTTGCTCCATAGGATGAATAGGTTGGGATTGGGAAATAAAATAAATAATTTCTTCGATGTAGTTCTCTAATCCCGACTAGTTTGGAAAACCTTAACATGGTTTGAAATGATATCCAAAGAAAGATTAAAGAATAAATTTAAAGGAATTTATCTTTGATAAAATTAATGGGAAACTTTCCCGAAGAATGTGGATATTTGAATAAAAGGATATTCTGAGTTGGAATGAAGCGTATGTTGGGTTTGTGTAACATTTGTTTATTATATACGCGGGTTATTCGGAAAGGCCGGGTTTATACCCATTCTGAATAACCGATTCGATGATAAGTCGAAGATGAAGACGGTGTTTGAAGACCAGAAGTCTTCACATCGTTTGGATGATTATTGATGATCTTGATTGGGCTGTACACCCAAGAGGAGGGAATCAGTTGGTGATCGTCCAGACGTACTTGGAGATCGATGGATATGCGAGGAAAGTGCCTCCGGTTTCGTTCAGACCCAGTATGAACTTGTAAATAGACTGTGTGTCTCATATTGGATTTTATTCTGTGTTGATTGATCTCTATTAAATATACATTTGTTTGGCGGTGGAGAATTTATTCTCTTGCTTAACGCCCTTCTCTGAGACGTACGAGCTCAGAGGTTGTATATCGATGGACATCAGTCGCATGGAGTGAATTGCTTGTGTGGCATGCCTAAGTGGCAAATGATCAAGGCTTCTATTGAAAAGCAAAGTCTTGTGGTTGATGATCAAAGCATGGCCTGTGTGACATAGCCTTGTGTATAGCGTTAATTCATGAGCCTCACACCTCGATATGAGTCAAAAACGGGATAAGGACCCAAGGAGTGCACGTTGTTTCTTTCTAGCTATAGGTGATGTCAGTGACCTACCATCCATGACATTTATATACTTTTTACCTGTGTGGTTGTTGGAATGCGAGGCCCCTCGAATATATGGTCGATAACTGGCACTATATGAGCCGACGTGCAGACCATTATATAGGTCCTATAGGATAGGGAAACGTGTGTTCAGGAATTGCCAATCCTCAAAAGTAAGTGAGGACCGACCTTGGAGGTTCCAAGGAATCGCTGTGTGTGGTCCTGAGACATTTGCTAGAGTGTCTCGAATCGGAGAGGAGCTTGCCCCTTGCCTCTACTCATGATGGAATCCAATTTCCAGTACGTGATAATTCAGTTTTATTTGTCGAACCTAGTATGGCGACATAGTAGATGGAGCTATGCCGTCTATGATTGATACTTATGATTGAAATTGTTTTGACACTATAGACTTATAGTAATATCAAAATAATGTGTTTTAAACGTATCAAGCATTCTTTGGCTATTATAAGGTAAAACCCTATCTGTCGGCTTGCGTTGCATTGTGTGATGGGACCTGGGTCTTATAATAGCTTCATTTTTCTTTATTTAGCATTGCACTATTTGTTTTATGCACTGGTATTCTTGGAAGGAAACCCGTTCCGTGTTATACGGCGTGGTCCCTTGATTTACCTAACTTTAAAAATAAAGATTAATAACTGTTTTAGTTCTCACACCACTCACATGACTGACCTGGAGTTTATTGTTTTAACCTAAACTCTGGGTGCCCATATTTTCGACACGGGCAGCTAGTAGTTGGGTTTTGCAGATTTATATTCACAGGATCCTGGTTTACAGCTTGAACGATACTCGGAAAGCTCTGTATCCATGTATTTCATTCAGTTGTGTGTTGTATTATTTTTCCGCTTCTATGTATTTAAATGTAATATAAATCGTTGATATTTGTCGAGTGTATTTATTCATACTCTGTATATTCTTGTATTCTGATGGAATTGTTGTAATAAGCAATGAAATCTTCTTCAGTTTGTGTTCCGATGTGGGTTCTTCTCAAAGCAATTCGTTCTTTCCTTACCGGGGAAGTTCGGGTCGCTATAAAGTAGTATCAGAGCTTTGGTTTACAGAGCTTGATAAAAAGACACATTAGAACCATACGAAAGAATTCATCAGATATTGGATTAGTAATATCCAATTAGAATGACTCGTTTGAGATAGGATCAGTAGTATCCTAGAACGAGTGTGAAGAGTATATTTTTCAAATGAAAACAATATTGTTTTGAAAATTTAAACCAGTTTATATGTATTTGAATATTTATTTATATTGATTTGGACAATCGAGTATATACAGATTTTGCATATATGCGTCATGAATGTATATTCGAAATTTTAATATACTGGATAGATATAGAATCATAATAAATTTAAAGAATTTATCTTTGATAAAATTAATGGGAACCTTTCCCAAAGTATAAGAATATTTGAATAAAAGAATATTCTGAATTGGAATGAGGCGTATGTTGTGTTTGTGTAACACTTGTTTATTATATACGCGAGTTATTTAGAAAGACTGGGTTTAACCCATTCTGAATAACTGATTCGACGGTGTGTCAAGGATGAAGATGGTGGTCGAAGACCGGAGGTCTTCACATCATTTGGGTGATTACTGATGATCTTGATTGGGCAGTACACCCAAGAGGAGGGAATCAGTTGGTGATCATCCAGACATACTTGGAGATCGATGGATATGCGAGGTACAAGGTTCCTCCAGTTTCGTTCAGACCCAGAACGAACTCGTAAATGGACTGTGTGTCTGACATTGGAATTTATTCTATGTGACTGATTTCTATTAAATATATATCTGTTTGGCGGCGGAGAATTTATTCTCTTGCTTAACGCCCTTCTCTGAGGCGTACGAGCTCAGGGGTTATATGTTGATGGATATCAATCGCAGGGAGTGAATTGCCTGTGTGGCATGCCTAAGTGGCAAATGATCAAGGCTTTTATTGAAAAGCAGAGTCTTGTGGTTGATGATCAAAGCACGGCCTGTGTGGCTTAGCTTTGTGTAACATTGATTCGCGAGCCTCACACCCCGGTTGTGAACCAGAAACGGGAGAGGACCTCAAGGAGCGCATGCGTTTCCTTCTAGCTAGGGTGGTGACAGTGACCTACCAGCCTTGACATTTATATTATTTTCACCTGTGTGGTTGTTGCTGTTGCGAGGCGCCTCGGATATATCATTGACTGTGTAGAGCCGATGGAGTCATTTGGCTCATTTATGCCCCAAAGGGTGGGGAAACGCAGTGTTCAAGCATTTTGATCCACATCGGTGGACCGACCCTTTTGCTCTAAGGGCTTGACTGAGTACTTGTCCTGAGGCTCAAGCTAGAGAGTCTCGAATCGGTAGAGGACTATGTTTTGCCTCGGTTCACAGATGGAAACCCAACTTCCAATACGTGACATTTGCGGTTTTGATTGTAGAGCCTAGTATGGTGACATGATATATGGTACCCATGTCGTCTATGATTGATACTTATGATTTGAAGTTGTTTTATGCACAATGTACTTATAATAGTATCAAATGATTTGTTTTGAACATACCAAGCATGTTTGGCTATTATAAGGGAAAACCCTATCCCCCGGCTTGCGTTGCATTGTGTGATAGGACCTGGGTCTTATAATAGCTTCATTTTTCCAAAAAGCATTGCACTATTTTGTTATATGCACTGGTATTCTTGGGAGGAAACCCATTTCGTGTTAAACGGCGTGGTCCCTTGATATATCTAATTTAAAGTAAAGTTTTAAATAATTGTTTTAATTCTCACACCAGTCACATGACTGACCTGGAGTTTATTGTTTTAACCTAAACTCTGGGTGACCCTATTTTCTGCACGGGCAGCTAGTAATTTTTAGTTTTACAGATTTATATTCACAGGATCCTGATTTACAGCTGAAGCGATATTCGGAAAGCTCTATGTCCGTGTATCTGTTTTGAATTGTGCTTTTTATTGTTTTTCTGCTGCGATGTATTTAAATGTAATTTAAATCTCTGATATTTTCTATGTAATATTTATTCATGCTCTGTATATTCTTGTATTCTGATGGAATTTTTGTAATAAACAATGAAATGTTCTTCTGTTTGTGTTCCGATGTGGCGTGTTCTCAAAGCAATCCGTGCTTTCCTTCACGGGGAAGTTTGGTTCGCTACAATTTCTCGAAATTATCTTGTCCATTGACGAAGCTGACTAAGAAGCATACAAAGTCCATTTGGACACCCGAATGTGAGGCAACTTTCCAAGAGCTGAAGCAGGGGTTGATCACAACTCCTGTGTTGACCATTATTGATGCCAATCAGGATCTGAAAGTCTAGACAGATGATTCTAGAGAAGGTTTTTCTTTTCATCCAAATAAACATGTCAGAAATGACATTTTTCTAATGTCAATTCTAGTTTTAACATGTTATCCTTTTGTCTATTTAAGGTGTTGGTGCGTTGCTAATGCAAAGAGACATAGTAGTCGCATATGCTAGACGCCAATTAAAACCGCATGAGAAGAATTACGCCACTCATTATCTGGAGCTAATGGCCATTGTATTTTCTCTAAAGATATGGAGGCATTATCTCTTGGGCGAGAAGTTCGAGCTATATACTGACCACAAATCCTTAAAGTGTCTATTCACCCAAAGAGATTTGAACTTGAGGCAGCAACGTTGGGTGGAATTCCTTGCACCCTATGATCTAGATATCTTATATACTCCAGGGAAAATCAATGTAGTGGCAGATGCTCTCAGCAGGAAGAATACGGCCAGCACCAATCATATCCTTGCCAGTCTCATTATTACCCCTACCTTGGTCGATAAGATCTCTACTCTCCAGAAAGGTAATAAATTTATTCAGATGATTAGTGAGTGAGTTCGAAAGGGAGAAGCACCAAGCTTCCAAATAGACAACAAGGGAACCCTCAGACTGTAAGGGAGAATATGTGTTCCAGATATCCATGAGCTAAAAAGAGAAGTTATGGATGAATGTCACAAGTCTAAGCTCAGCATCCATCCTGGAGTAAGCAAGATGTACCACGATCTTAAGCGTACCTTTTAGTGGAAGGCGATGAAGAGAGAGATTTCTATATATATTGCTAGATGTCCCACCTGCCAGCAAGTCAAAAGCGATCATCAAAAGCTAGCAGGTCTGTTGTAACCGCTAGGGGTTCCAAGTTGGAAATGGGACAAAATTTCTATGGACTTTATAGATGGCTTGCCCCGGACTAGGAAAGGAAATGAAAGTATATGGGTGATTGTAGACCGCTTCACAAACACTGCCCATTTCATTCCTGTCAAATCCAATAGAACAGCTCGAAGTTTGGCACAGCTTTATTTCAGAGAGATTGTCAGACTACATGGAGTTCCCAGTAGCATTGTCAGTGACCGCGATACGATATTTGCTAGCAAATTCTGGGAAGCTTTCTAAGAGGAGCAAGGGACTAAGCTGAATATGAGCACCGCTTATCACCCCCAGACAGATGACCAAACCGAGAGGGTGAACCGCATATTGGAGGACTTGTTGCGAGCATGCATCCTAGATTTTGGTGGGTCTTGGGAAGATCATTTGCACTTGGTTGAATTCTCTTATAATAACAGCTACCAAGCAAGCCTGCAGATGTCACCATTTGAAGCATTATATGGCAGGCCATGCAGATCTCCCACATGTTGGGTGGAACCTGACAATCGATTAGTATTGGCTCTTGACATGATTCGCGAAGCATCAGAAAAAGTTGATTTTATTAAGAAGCGATTACTTGTGGCCCAAAGCCGACAGAATAGCTATGAAGATGCTCGAAGAAGGGATTTAGAATTCTCTGTTGGCGATTTTGTATACTTGAAGGTTTCCCCACTGAAGGTGTAATTCGATTCGGGAAGATTGGAAAGTTGGCCCCGAGATTTATTGGTCCATTTCCTATTCTCGAAAGGATTGGAAATCTCGCTTATAGTGTGTAGTTTCCTGACTGGTTTCCAGGGGTCGACGATGTATTTCATGTGTCCCAACTCCGGAAGCAAGTTCATGATCTAGATTTAGTTGTGGAGGAAGCAAGACAATGAGATTTGGAGATTACCCCGACCCCAGCAGTAAGGAGGGAACCAGTGAAAATTGTGGGCAAAGAAACCCGAGTGCTAAGGAATAAGAGGATCCACTTTGTCATGGTGAAGCGGAGCGGGGATCCTAGAGACTGTACATGGGAGACTGAGGATATCATCAAACAGGCCTATCCCAAGTGCAGAGTGGATTTCTCCGAGTGACTCTTGTGTTGAGGTACATTTACAATACCTTGCATTTTCCGTTTTGTTTCCTACTTTACTATGGTTTCCCTTTCGGGGACGAAAAGCTTTTAAGTGAGGGAGATTGTAGCAACCCGGAAAATCTGAACCATTTTGAAATTTTCATTTCGGCTATTTCAATAAATTTTGAATAGTTAAAATAATTGATTTTAAATAATAACGATTAAAAATTTATTTTAATCGAAGTTAGAGCGAATATATTTATTTTGATTTCAAAAAGAATTAGAAATAGTATGGCAGTTTGAAAAGTCAAACCTGAACTTTGACTGAATGTACCGGATTCAATATCTAACGGATTTTAGTGAAACCAAAAATATCTAAATCTGTTTGAAAACATATTTCCAACGAATCCGAAAAATCGAAATTTCATAGCGAGAATCAAAATTTATGGCCAGTTGAATATTCAGGATGCTCGTTATAGTATAATTTATAGCCCGTATAAAAGGCCATTTTTCAAACGACCTCCGTTTTTGGCGAAACTACTTTTGTTGGAACCGGAATGTCAAATTATTGCTAAATTTAATTTTCTAGAATTTTTGGAATTAATATGTGAGCGTGGCAAAAAAAATGTGTTTGTTCAATTTCAGTCAAATTTAATCGACTTGAAAATGGCCATTTTTCAAACAGTCTCAGAGTTCAACGAAATTAATTTTTGTTAGGACCATATTGTCAAAACAAAGCAAAAAATATTCTTTTTGGAATTTCCTGAGTCCGTATGTGGCCCCGGTGAATTTAAATATACGATCCAATTAATTTATTAAAGGATTTAAATATTAAATTAAAGAATTCAGGCCACACACAGCCGTTTGGGCTGACAGGACCTAGCCCATTGGATTTGGAACGGAGGCTATTGGGTAGGTTCAACTCCTTTTGGACTGAAATTGGAATTGTTTAAGACTAATGGTTTTTTTGTAAAATTTACATTAAAATATTATAAATAATAAGAAAATTCACAAAACCCTAAAACCTATTCAGCGCTGCTATTGTCATTTCCATGGCCAATATTGCTTCCACCTTCTTCCACTAAAATCTCCTTCTCCTCCATGAATTAGACCTCACCCCTTTGGAGTTTATCACAGAGTTTTCCATCCTCTCAGATTCCATACGGCTTGATCGTTCTCTGGTGGCCCAAACTTCGAGTTACAAACCTCCAAACCCGCGCCAAAACAACCGCCGCCACCCCTTATAGCTCGATCGAGCTGCACCAAAGCCGTCCCCCGCTGTGCGCCTCCTCAAGCCCTCCGACGTCCCACTCTCCGATCATCAGACCATAGCACCGTTTGAACAAAAATTGAGACCTAGAATCGAAGGAATTGGGTTTACTTACGGCTTGTATCCGTATAAGGGAGAAAGGTTAAATTCCCTTTTAATTATTTTAATAATTTAATTAAAAACTATTATCTATCTTATTTAAATCCTAACTAATTCATACGACATCGAAAATGAACGATTTCAGACTCTGTGCGATCGCAGAGACGAGATCTACGCTGCTGTTCTGACTAGAAGCGATTCCGAGCTGATAAAATTTTGACCAAATTTGCAGATCCAAACAATTTAGATTCACGACTGTGAGATTTCTGATTTTAATTAATTAATCAATTTAGTTATTTTTCTCGCTGTTAAATAGTTGTATGTATGTTAACGAATTTGTTCTACGATGTGATGAAATTTTGGATGATAGATCTCTTTATTTGTGATGTATGTACACAGATATGTTAGTTGAATTATAGATCTGTATGTGTTGGTTAAATTAAAATAAATCATTTTTGTCAATATTTTTTGAATCATGTATATTGAAAAAAATGGAATATCATTTTGTTTATATTATTGAATTGAATTAGAATTGTCAATTCAATAAAAATATCATTTTCCTTATATTATTGAATTGAATTAGAATTGTCAATTCAATAAAAAAACATCACATTGTTTATGTTATTGAATTGAATTAGAACTTCAATTCAATATAAAATATATCACTTTGTTTGTTGATTGATGAAAACATCACCTTTGTTGTTGTTTGATTGAATTAGAGCTTTCAATCAAATAAAATATTGTTTTTGTGGTTATAATTAAACTTACAGCAAAAATGGACATTTGGGTAAATAGAAAATTTAGTTAAATAAAGGAGTAAAATAAAAAATTATATTTTCATTAACACACTAGATGTTAATAAAAGAATAAAATAAAATTTTTTATTTTTATTTACATATTAGATGTAAACAAAGAATAGATTGTAAAGATTACGTTTTTTATTTGCATTTTAGCTGTAAATTAAACATGGAATGAAAGTTATATTTTTTATTTGCATTTTAGTTGCAAATAAAACATAGAATGAAAGTTACATTTTTTTTTTTTTGCATTTTAGTTGCAAATAAAGCATAGATTAAAAGGTTACATTTATTATTTGCATTTTAGTTGCAAATAAAACATAGAATGAAAGTTACATTTTTTATTTGCATTTTAGTTGCAAATAAAACATAGATTAAAAGATTTATTTTTTTATTTTCATTTTAGTTGCAAATAAAACATAGAATGTAAGTTACATTTTTTACTTGCATTTTAGTTGCAAATAAAACATAGATTAAAAGGTTACATTTTTTATTTGCATTTTAGTTGCAAATAAAACGCAGAACTGAAAATTACATTTTATTGTCATTTTAGAGAAAACAAAAGAGTAGATTTGAAAATTACATTTTTATTGTCATTTTAGAGACAATAAAAAAACAGAATTGAAAATTACATTTTTATTGTCATTTTAGAGACAATAAAAAGAATAGAATTGAAAATTACATTTTTATTGTCATTTTAGAGATAATAAAAAGAACAGAATTGAAAGTTACATTTTTATTGTCATGTTAAATGAAATAAAAAGAAAAGAAATAAAAATTACATTTTTATTCCCACTTTAAAGACAATGAAAAGAGTAGATTAAAATGTCACAATTTTAAAGTCATTTTAGTTGAAATAAAAGAATAAGATCAAAGGTTGCATTTGATTGACATTTTATATACAATAAAAGAATAGGTTTAAGTGTCACCTTTTTATCGTCATTTTGGATGAAATAAAAATAGTAGGATTAAAAATAATGCTTTTATTGTTGTTTGGTTTCAACATAAGGAATGAACATTTTCAATGTAATTTAGTTACCATTGAAAGTAATTAGTCATTTAAAACATGATTTATTTCAAATCATCATTTTTATCATGTTAGTTAAGATTTAGAAAATCACATATAAAATTTCTAACATGAATATGGACTGTATTTGACATGCATGTGATTGTTTGAAAGTAGCTGAAATTGCCAAATGAATTAATATTTATATATATATACAAATATTAATTAAAATTAAACGAATCGCGCGTGGTAGTTCGCGTTTCGGCAATCATAACTTCAAATGATTATACCATAAGATCCAATCGTCGGATTTTCCCAAAACTGGAACCATTAGGACCGATTTGGGAAGATTTTTCCGTCGATATAAATTTTGTTAAAATCCAACGGTTAGATTCCAAGATAAGTGTAAAACAAATTTTGGTAAAAATAGCGCTAGGGCCACCCACTGACCCGAAGCGTCGTTAAATAATTTTGGCTATTTTTATATAAATAAAAATAGTGACTAATCATTATTAAATACCACTGACGATATAAAAAGATTTTAAACTATATATATTTGAGGATCATTTGAAAAGTCCGAGTTAAAACTCATTTCAAATGGTCATACGACGATCTAAGTTGAAGATTTTAAAGACGGCAATTGAAGACCGGCGATCTTCACATCGAAAGGATAAGTACAGATGCCCGACATTGGCTAGCTACCAATAAAGGGTTAAAGTGGTAGCTTTCCATACGTACTAGTTGATTGTCCGGATTTGCGAGTACCTCTCTTCGACATCGGACATACGGGACGAGGAATAGGGTGACTCCGGTTCCGTTCAGACCCAGAACGGACTTGTAAATGGATGTATGTCCAACACTGAATTTCATTCTATGTAATTAAATTGATACCTACTAATATATATCTGTGGTGACAAAGAATTTATTCTCTTGCTTAACACCCTTCTTTGAGACGTATGAGCTCAGAGGTTATATATTGGTAGTTATCGATCGCGTGTCGTGAATTGTCAATGTGGCATGCCAAGTTGCAATTGATCGAGGATTTTACTAAAAAGCAGAGCCTTGTGGATGATGATCAAAGCATAGCCTATTTCGGCATAGCTTTGTGTATTACGTTACCTCGCGAGCCTCACACCCCGGTAGAGTCAAAAACGGGACAAGGGAACGAAGGGAGTGCACACGTTTCTTTCTAGCTAGAAGTGGTGTTTGGGTTTTTACAAGGCCTGACATTTTTACTTATGTGGTTGATGGAATGAGGCACCTCGGATTTTTTTTATTGGTCGCCAATAGCCAATTTATAGGTCCAATAGGATCGGGGAGCGTGTGCTCAGGCATAACTAATCCACTAACGATATTTGTGGACCGGCCCTGTTGTATCCAAGGGTTCACTGCGGGGAATCCTAAGACATTGCTAGAGTATCTCGAATCGGTTAGGAGATCGTCCCTAGCCTTGACTCATGATGGAAAACCAACCTCCAATACGACATTATGATTTTGATTGTATACCTATATAAGGCGACATAGTAGGATGGGGTACTATGCCGTCTAGGATTGATACATTTACTTTGAAGTATTTTTGAAACATATTAGACACTAATAATAATATTAAAAAACATTATTTTCTACGTATCAAGCATTTTTGATCATTATAAGGTAAAAATCTATCCTCCGTTTGCGTTGCATTGTGTGATGGGACATGAGTCTTATAATGATTTTATTTTCTAAAAAGCATTGCATTATTTTTTGACTTAAAATTTATAAATTGTATGCACTGGCAATCCAACGGAGTAAACCCGTTCCGCATTAGCGGCATGATCCTGTGATTAGCCATATTGTTAATTTAGAAAGATTTTTCATAACAGTCCCATAACTGACTCGTAGTTTGTTTCACTTTGCAAACTTGGGTGCCCACTTTCCACACGGGCAACCAATTGACAGGTTTCAGGTAGGGATATTTTCTGGACTAGAGCTTGCTGATGGAGATGGCGAAGGATCTTTTCTTTTTATCTTTTTATTTAATTCTTGAGACATTGAGGCAGTATTGAGTATTGATGTATTTTGGGAGATTGAGACTTTATTTCTTTCCCTGTTTTAGACATCTATTTTGCTAAGTGTATCATGTACTGCGTACTCTGATGTTCTGTGATGATGTTTTGTGATGACATTTCCATTTCCACTACCATGATTTATAAGTTATGCTATTATCTGAGATCTGTTGTTATTTTAATTATGTTATGCTCCTACGATTATCCTTACTTTCATACCACGGAAGTTTGGGTCATCACACCATATTTCCGTAAAGAAATAATATTCACATTTTAAAGTAAATAATGGTTTAGAAGCAAACGTTTTGCTAATCAGAATGGTGACAAAAGGAAATTGGTAGTTGCTGGAAGTGATAAATTCAAAAGTGAATTTAGAAAATTGGGTTGACCTTTAATAGTGAGTTTATTCCAAGGTTCGGTACATTAATCAAATATAAATTATTCGTAAGGGAGTTGTAAGTTGAAATTCGATTATATCAAATCTAGGAAACAAATATTTACTTTCCGTTTTTAGATGAAGATTAATTAATTAATTAATTATATTAATTAATTATTATTATTTTATTTATTTAAAATAAAGAATAAAAGTTATATTTTGAAATTAAATATTTCAAAGGAAGAGATTATAATGTCATCAATAAAATCAAAGACTTCAGTAAAGAATCATAAACTGAATACGAGAGTTGTGTAAATAGTTTTCTAAATAAGAAATATAGAAACGGAGTCAAGGAAAGTAGAAACTGGCTGGAAATTGGTTAGTTGAATAGTTGTTTAAGTATCGACCTGATGTTGGTTTCGGCCTTCGGGGTTGATGCTTGGAGAGTTGTTCTCTTACTAGTTTATAGTTAAGGACCGATGAATGGGGAAGAATAGTGATGCGTGAATAAGCAAATGGAAAGGTTTTCCGATGTTAATAATGTACATTTTCTAAATATAGTAAATAAGAGTTGTAGATATATAGAGTTAATTTCCGATGTTAAAAAGGGATATTTTCTAAGTATAGAAAATAAATAGTTTAAAATAGTGGGAAACATTTTCCAAAGAATCGTGAGAGACTAAATGAGTTAGAGAAATATATTTTGGTAAAGATATTAAAGGGAAATTGGGGGAATGAAATGATGATTGATCGGTAAGATTTCCATTTGGGAATACGACCGTTGTTTGTACACATGTTTACGTTTGATAGTTAAATAACCGACTATCAAAGTTTTGACCATTTTTCCGTTGTCAATATGGAAAGACCGGGATCAGATTTATTTTCTAAAAACCACTCCGTATGGGAATTAGTGTTGCAAATAAAATATGATGAAGATAATTGAAGACGGAGTTTATGCAAGGGCGGTTCTGGCGATGCTAGGGAGAAATTGACTAAGATGGATTTACAGAATAGTTCTTCAGGTTGTGTAGTCCCAGGACAACTTGAATGGATGAATGTCTGACAGAGTATATCTAGTAGATCGCGTGAGTTGATCGTTTCAAACATATTTACATTGGTGGTAGAGGAATTCATTTCTCTTAGCTTATACCCGTGGTATATTTAGGGAAATCAATTTGTGATTTGACGGGTATGACGATGTGGCATTCAAAGTAAATAAAGGAGTGATATGTCTAATAGTACGTTATGACCTCAAGCCTCATCAACCAGAAATGATAGAAATCAGGCAGGCATCATGGCTAAGTGGGTCGCACCCAATTAGGGTATATTATCACTATCCAGTGAATAATCATATTTGTTACTTTTTTAAATTCTGTATCTCCCGGGAACGGTTATGTTGGTATACCAACCGTAAGGTGATAAAATATTTGGAACATTCAAGCGAAATGAATGGCCAATCATGTGTGGTCGAGTTACAAGATGTTCTTCTTGAACTCCCATGTATCGCTTCTAGAGTACCCTAACCGGAAGGTGGTTCCAGACCTTGTCATGTTTGGAAATCCATTACCCAGGTTTTTGATTGTACATTATATATATAGAACGTGAGATGAAAGCGCTTTACTAGATTGCTATCTACTTGATTTAGACATTATTATAATATCAGAAAATATTGATCTTTAGAAATATTTTGGGTTATCGCAAGGTAAAAACCGTCTTTATTTATGTGTGAATTGGTCTTATGATTATCATTTCTTTTAAAGAGATTTTAAAAGTTAAAACAAGTGATTATAGTTTACTCACACCAGTCATATGACTGACCCAGAATTTATTCCGTTTTGTTTTCCCTAAAATCTTGGGTGCCCAAATTTGTACTGGCAGTCAAGTAGTCGGGATATTTCAGATACCATAAAAGGAGCTAAGAGCAGGATGCTTCAGTGTTGGATATATATATATATATATATCTAAAGAGTTATTTCCGCTGTGATATTTATGTACTCTGATTATGATGAATGTAAGTACAAATATTGTAACACCCCATGAATTCTATAACGTTAAGCTTCACGAATTAAAGTATAATTAATTATAAATGATGAAATCAAGGGAAATGGGTTACGCCATTGAATTCATCTCGAAATTCTGCTTGAGATAGAGTTCAAGTTTGCGTAAAACGGATATCGTATGAAGAAGATATGGACGAACGAAGTTGGGCGAAAAACCAGAAAACGGGTCAGAATGCACTGGCGCACTTGGGAAGTGCGCCAGAACAGAAATGAACTGGCGCACTTGGGAAGTGCACCACTACATTTTTAGCCTGGCGCACCTGCCAAGTGCGCCCAGGTCAGAATGACCTGCTGGTCAGGTCTTGGCTGGCCTGATCAGGGTCTGGTCGAATTCTGATGCTTGGCTGAGTCACTAGGGCTTACGTGTCACCTTTTGAGTGGCTCTTTGAACTTTGTATGGTCTAGATTCCTCCTATCTTCATCCGACGGCTCTAATTAGATTGAAATCCTATAAATACAACTCAAACCTAACCCTAAACTCACACAAATAATAGAATACAATAGCCGTCATGCTGCTGGAAAGGAACTAGGAATGGCCGTCAATTAGAAACCCTAGAGACAAGCCAACAAGCCTAAGAGACGAATCAAATCAAAGCTTAATCAAATCATTCAACGCAACTTTGCTACCTAAAGGAGAGCATCTCCATATCAGAATAACAGAAATCAAAAAACAAGAATTCACCACACGTTGTATGTATAGTAACCTTTCAGAATATGAACAAAAACTGTGACGTGATTCGATGTATATGAAGATAGAATTGTGTTATTATTCTATGTATTGTGATGGTTCTATCATGACTTATGTATTGATGTTTGTGGCATAAAATTGATTTATGCAAGCCTATTGAACGATTGTACTTGCAAGTTTGTGGCGAAAATTAGAATTTGATCATTTTATGTATATGGCGATGGCATGGACTATGTCTAAGTTGGAATTTATGTAAACATGTTATAGACCTTTTATGCCTACATGATCCAAAACCTATGATATTGTTCTTATGTTTATTTTCAAATATAATTAGGTCTATGATTCATAAACTATGCAAGCTCATTTGCAAGTATAATTGGACCTATGTTTCATCAGGTATAATTAGATCTATGTTTCATAAACTATGCAAGATTATGTCTATTTGCAAGTATAATTGGATCTATTTGCAAGTTCATAGACTATATGATTAGATGTTAAAATTGTACATTTTGGTGAACATACATCATGCTAGTCTTGTGTTTGACATTATGCCAAATTAAACATGCTTAAAACACAAGTTTGTATTTGCCTAAACTATGTCATTTCATATGTCACCTACTTAGTCATACTTTGATTTGAATGCAAGTTCACATGATCCATGTTATATGTTAGTTGAATCGCCAAATTGCAAGTTCATGCGCCACACACCTTTATGTATTACATGTTCATATTGATTATGCCAAAAATGCCAAGTTTACACCTATGTCTCGTTTACGTTTATGAATTCCCTTATGCTTATTTGTGTGCGCTAAATTAGGCTAAGTTTTTAGCCTAATATTATATGTTAAAAACTAGGCGAACGAATATTAGTCTAAGATTTGTTAGCCTATTATTTAAACGAGGGAACATTGGGAATATTTGAAAACTTGACATAAAAATATATTGAATTGGCATGTTAGTCACATGCCAAAATTGGTGGCATTTAAACGGTATAAATTATTATACCAAAAATGTTAAACTTGGAATGTGGGCCATAATATTTAATTGTTGACAAATTTACATATATTCAGTAATAAAGACAAATATGTAAATTTAGAAAACACGATATGCTTAACCCGAGGTTGGATTGAGTTGTGATGTAAACCTGCCCGGACCCACCCGGCTGTCCAGTAGTCACAACAATACCTATCCAATGTGGGTGGTTAAGCATTGAGCCCAATAAGGACCTGAGGTTAGACTGAGCTACGGTGTAAACCTGCCCGGAACCGACCGGCATATTCAGTAACCGTAGCAATACCTGTCTAATGTGAGTGGTCTGGTGCTCCTAAGAGGCTAAGGACAGATGGTAGGGTTAAGTCAACTATAACACTTAACCAACTTCAACATGTTAACAAGAATTGATGGGTGGGGTTAGGTAAATACAGACACTTAACCACTTAACATGTTTGACTAGAAAATCCTGATAACGAGGGACCCGTTTCAGCAGTAACCCAAAGTTAGGTATCAACGGTACCCTGAAACTAAGCAGGGTGGGGCACGATTACTGGGCTGATTGTAAGCGGTCAAACGACGGCGGTGGGTGCACAGTGCAGGTCTAACGGGGTGCGGGCGTGCACACACTCCGGAGCAGACAACCAGGGCACTGGGGACACCATAGTATAACCTATGTCTTCTAGTTTTGTGTCGGGGCCGCCGCCATGGGTCTTGATACACCCCATGGTGGGACCAGCATAGGTATCTACAATTCTTGGGGGCCGTATGACACATGTTAACGCGAGTAGGAGCCGATCTTTAATAAGAATGGGGATCACTTCACCCTCACCATGGGGTGTCAGTTAGAATAAATTCAAGTAGGTGCAGAGATATAGCATGGGTGTGATAGTACATTCGACACTTCCTTAGCTTGTGACGCTTTCCTATTTTTAGTTTATATCCTTCATATCCTATTCTTATTCACATATTGAAGAGTTACTAGATTTACTCAGGCTTTATGTCTGACCCTATTTTCTTTTCGTCTTCTTTTCTTTCGTTTCCCCCCTCCAGGTCCACAGGGAGGAAACAGCTCAACTCAGTCAGGCTCTTTACAAGCACCAAGAACATAGATGTATGATTTGGATCTTTCTTGCTCGGATAATGGCTTTGGATATCACTATGGGGATTTTTGTCATTTTATTTATGTTTTCATGCTTCTTTAATAATCAAGGAAGTTATGAGGTTGTAATGTTGAAAGTATTTTGAGCCAATTATGGAAATCTTTGTTTGATACACGTATTGATGAAATAAAAGTTTGTTTGGTTTCCGCTGTTTAAAATATGTGTATTTATATCTGTCTTGAGTTCATCTGTGGCTTTTACTTATAAACCTCCACCAAAGTTAAGGCATTCCCTTTGTAAGTGACCTTAATGGAGGTGGGGTGTTTCACTTGGTATCAGAGCATAGGTTTACCAAACAAGGTAAAAGTTTTTGAAAATTGTTTTCAAAAAGAAAGTTTAAAGAAGCATTTTTTTAGAAAAAGTGTTATATTAATAAAAAGGCAAAATCCCCCAAAGCCATGTGCCCTATCTATCCCTCTTTGTCCTTCGTTTTGAATTTTCCCTTCTGTTTCCGCATGTCTGGGGACCTTACTCCCGAGCTACAGATGCTTTTACTCCTCCTCCTCCTCTACGTGAACCAGCAAACGAAAGAATCGTCAAACAAGAAGACGGATAATAGTCAAGGAGGAAAGGACCACATCAATAATAACAAGACACGTGAGAAAAGGAAATTTTATTTATGTGGCATTGTTGGGCATATAGTTCAGGATTGTAGAAAGAAGAAGATGAAGATGGGGGCATGCTTTCAGTGTGGTGATATTGGACATATCAGTAAGAACTGCCCTAAGAAGCAAGGGCAAGGCCCGCAAGCAGGACCTTCTGGGGGTACCTCTTTAACTTCTTCTCCTAGACGCTTTGTTTTATCTTGCTTATCTTCTCAATCCTATCTTGAGAACGAGGTAGTAATATTTGCGTAGAAAGTGTAGTATATCTTTATGATCATCCAGTTCGCACACTTTTTGACTCTGGCGCATCACACTCTTTTATTTCATCTGCCTTAGTAGAATCTCTGCATCTAGACACTAGTATGGTAGAGGATCCCTTAGTAGTTTCAAATCCAATTGGGGGCTCCACTTACTTGTCTATGGTTTGTTTGGGTTTGAAAATCTCTATTCTCAGCGTTGATTTTAGTTGTAATGCTTTTGTTTTGGGCTTCTCGGGATATGGTTTGATCTTAGGCATGGACTGGTTATCCAGTAATAGTGCCATTCTTGACTGTGAGAAAAGAGTAGTTAGGCTCTTGACTCGGCTTGGTAACACTCTAGAAATTTCTTGTAATCCCTTGAATGCTGTTATGCTTAGTTATCTAGAGTCGCTTGATGCTTCTGATGAGAATTTGCAATTAGTTAGAGTAGTCTGGGAATATCCGGATGTCTTTGAGGAAGTGAAAGGCTTACCTCCGAGGCGGGAAATAGACTTCCGCGTATATCTTATGGATAATGCAAAGCCTGTAGCTTTACCTGTCAGACACATGGCTCCAAGGGAGAGAAAGGAGCTCAGTAAGCATGTTAAAGAACTTCTCGAAAAGGGGTTCATTAGACGGAGCATTTCGGAATGGGGTGCTCCAGTGGTGTTCGCAACCAAAGCAGACGGTTCGCTTCGCCTTTGCGTCGACTATAGGGAGTTAAACAAATTGACCAAGAAAAATAGGCACCCTCTTCCCCGAATCGACGATTTGTTTGATCAGCTTGTAGGTGCGACGGTCTTCTCCCAACTTGATCTGGCAACTGGGTTCCATCAGCTAAGAGTAGCTGAAGACAGCATTGATAAGATAGCGTTCAGAACCCCAGACGGTTTCTTCGAGTTGCTTGTCATGCCTTTCGGCTTGACAAATGCACCCGCTTATTTCGTAGACCTAATGAGCAGGGTGTTCAGAGAATTCCTCAACAAATTTGTGGTTGTCTTTGTAGATGATACCTTAATCTTCTCAAAGAGTGAGGAAGAACATGCTCAGCATCTGAAAGAAATCATGGATACTCTCCGTGCACATCAACTAAAAGCCAAATTCTCCAAGTGTCACTTCTGGAGAAAAGAAGTAAGGTTTCTTGGGCATATAGTGTCCAAAGAAGGGTTGGTTGTGGACCCCGCGAAAGTGGTGGCAGTACAAGATTGGAAGACACCAAGAAATGCAACCGAAGTTCGAAGCTTTCTTGGGTTAGCCAGTTTTTATCGGAAGTTTATTAGGGATTTCGCGAAAATCTCAGCCCCACTCACAAGGCTAACAAAGAAGAATCTGGCGTTCGCTTGGGATTTGGACTGTGACATTGCTTTCCAGCGATTAAAAAGGGCTCTCACAACAGCCCCAGTTCTGACCTTTCCAGATGGAAGAAAAATGTTCACAGTATACACGGATGCATGTGGAACGGGACTAGGCGCTGTTCTAATGCAAGAAGGAAGGGTAGTAGCTTATGGCGGAAGACAATTGAAAGTTCATGAAAAGAACTACCCAACCCACGATCTTGAGTTGGCCGCCATCGTCTTTGCACTTAAGTCTTGGCGCCATTATCTCCTAGGTGAGAAGTTTGAATTATATACTGACCATAAATCGTTGAAATATCTCTTCTCCCAGAAGGATCTTAACTTGAGGCAGCAAAGGTGGATGGAGTTCCTTGCCTCGTATGACTTTGAAATTTCCTATACTCCCGGAAAAGGCAATGTGGTAGCAGACGCGTTGAGCCGAAAGAAACTGACACTAAGCCCTTTCTTTCTGGAAAGGCAAAACTTGGAGTATATAGCCAGTTTCAACTTTAGGCCCTCCTCGGATTTTGTACCGGGTTTGTTAGCAACTCTTGAAGTACGCCCCACTCTCTTAGACTCAAGAGGGGCAGCACAACGTGAAGACCCTCAGCTTGTTGATGTGATTGGTAAACTTATTAGGGGTGAGACTTCTAGTCACCTCAGTAGATACGCCATCGATGATAAGGGTTGGCTGAGACGAGATGGAAGATTATGCATCCCACGAGCAAGGGAGTTAAGAAAGAAAGTTCTCGAGGAAGCGCATCATTCCAAGATGACTATACACCCTGGCGGTGATAAGATGTATAAGGATATAAAAAGGACTTTCTTTTGGAACGGCATGAAGCAAGACGTGGTAGATTTCGTTTCTAAGTGCATGACCTGCCAACGGGTCAAGGCGGAACAAAAGAAGCCTGGAGGACTACTTCACCCTCTAGAGGTCCCACAGTGGAAGTGGGATAGCATTTCAATGGACTTCATTGATGGACTGCCTAGGTCGAGGAGAGGCAACACTAGCATTTGGGTAATAGTGGATAGGCTTACTAAAAGCACCCACTTTATACCTATCAAGAGTAGAAGGACTGCTTCATCTCTAGCATCTCTTTATCTTAAGGAAATAGTTCGACTCCGTGGGATACCCTCCAGCATTGTTAGTGACCGAGACCCTATCTTCACGAGTGAGTTTTGGCGGAGTCTGCAAGAAGCTGTAGGCACACAGCTATGTTTGAGTACGGCCTATCACCCCCAAACAGATGGCCAGACGGAAAGGGTGAATAGAGTTTTAGAGGATCTTTTAAAACTTTGCGTTCTTGACTATGGAGGGACGTGGGAGGATCACCTTCATTTAGTGGAATTTGCCTACAACAACAGCTACCAAGCTACCATCGGCATGGCACCCTTCGAAGCCTTGTATGGAAGACCGTGCAAATCACCAACTTGTTGGTGGGAGTCTACAGATAAGCTTATACTTGGGCCAGACATGATTCGAGAAATTTCAGAGAAAGTGGACTTGATACGTAGGAGAATGAAGACAGCCCAAGACAGACAGAAATCCTATGCCGACAAAAGAAGGACCGACCTTGAGTTTGAGGTTGGGGACAAGGTTTTCCTTAAGGTATCCCCTTTAAGGAACATCGTTCGTTTTGGATCCGCAGGAAAGCTAGCACCAAGATTTGTAGGACCGTTCCCTATCATCGAGAAGATTGGGAGAATGGCTTATAGAGTAGATCTGCCTGAAAGATTGGCTGGAATTCACAGCGTCTTTCACGTTTCTCATCTCCGGAAATGTCTACATGAATCAGCGGAAGTGGTGGAGCCAAGCATTCTAGAAGAAGCCGAAGTGGAACGCGAAGCAACTGTGAGGAGAGTTCCAACCCGCATCATAGGAACTGAAGTGAAAAAGCTACGCAACCGCGAAGTCAAACTCGTTAAAGTTTAGTGGAGTGTCGCCGAGGAAGACGCGACTTGGGAAACTGAGGACAGAATACGCGCTGCCTACCCTCTTCTTTTTGAGGGTACATCTTTAACCTCTCTTTTTCTTAAGTTATGCTTGTATCTATCTTTTTAGGTATATCTCCTCGATATTATCCTTTATCCTTAGGTAGAAACCCCTTTGGATGTAAACATGTTATGGTTGATGGCTGTAAGTGCTTGCTCGTGGATGCATATACACACACAACCTAGGTCTTAGATCGGCTCAATCACTTCATACAGCATATGCATATATGTATTCTTATTTATATATGGTTGTAAACTTGATATGCTGTCATATGGACGTCGCATTTGTATGAATAAGTTGTGCACTCATGTAGAATTATGAGTAGGAAGAATTTGCATACATAATGGATTCATGACACTTACATGGTTCGCATTAAGGAGGTCAACTGAATCAGCAGACCACCTGATTTCTGCATTACATAAGGACATGTACACACACTAGGCATATGATCATGAAGCATTAGAAGTTTTTTAAGGACAGTGGATGCCTGTGTTTGTTGGTTAAGTAGATGGACTGTTGGATGGTAGGATATACATTCTTCCTAACTTGAAGATTTCGGGGACAAAATCCTTTTAAGTGGGGGAGAATGTAACACCCCGTGAATTCTATAACGTTCAGCTTCACGAATTAAAGTATAATTAATTATAAATGATGAAATCAAGGGAAATTGGTTACGCCATTGCGTTCAACTCGAAATTCTGCTTGAGATAGAGTTCAAGTTTGCGTAAAACGGATATCGTATGAAGAAGATATGGACGAACGAAGTTGGGCGAAAAACTAGAAAACGGGTCAGAATGCACTGGCGCACTTGGGAAGTGCGCCAGAACAGAAATGACCTAGCGCACTTGGGAAGTGCGCCAGTACATTTTTAGCCTGGCGCACCTGCCAAGTGCGCCCAGGTGAGAATGACCTGCTGGTCAGGTCTTGGCTGGCCTGATCAGGGTCTGGTCGAATTCTGATGCTTGGCCGAGTCACTAGGGCTTACGTGTCACCTTTTGAGTGGCTCTTTGAACTTTGTAAGGTCTAGATTCCTCCTATCTTCATCCGACGGCTCTAATTAGATTGAAATTCTATAAATACAACTCAAACCTAACCCTAAACTCACACAAATAATAGAATACAATAGCCGTCATGCTGTTGGAAAGGAACTAGGAATGGCCGTCAATTAGAAACCCTAGAGACAAGCCAACAAGCCAAAGAGACGAATCAAATCAAAGCTTAATCAAATCATTCAGCGCAACTTTGCTACCTAAAGGAGAGCATCTCCAAATCAGAATAACAGAAATCAGAAAACAAGAATTCATCACACGTTGTAAGTATAGTAACCTTTCAGAATATGAATAAAAACTGTGATGTGATTCGATGTATATGAAGATAGAATTGTGTTATTATTCTATGTATTGTGATGGTTCTATCATGACTTATGTATTGATGTTTGTGGCATAAAATTGATTTATGCACGCCTATTGAACGATTGTACTTGCAAGTTTGTGACGAAAATTAGAATTTGATCATTTTATGTATATGGCGATGGCATGGACTATGTCTAAGTTGGAATTTATGTAAACATGTTATAGACCTTTTATGCCTACATGATCCAAAACCTATGATATTGTTCTTATGTTTATTTGCAAGTATAATTGGGTCTATGATTCATAAACTATGCAAGTTCATTTGCAAGTATAACTGGACCTATGTTTCATCAAGTATAATTAGATCTATGTTTCATAAACTATGCAAGATTATGTCTATTTGCAAGTATAATTGGATCTATTTGCAAGTTCATAGGCTATATGATTAGATGTTAAAATTGTACATTTTGGTGAACATACATCATGCTAGTCTTGTGTTTGACATTATGCCAAATTAAACATGCTTAAAACACAAGTTTGTATTTGCCTAAACTATGCCATTTCATATGTCACCTACTTAGTCATACTTTGATTTGAATGCAAGTTCACATGATCCATGTTATATGTTAGTTGAATCGCCAAATTGCAAGTTCATGCGCCACACACCTTTATGTATTACATGTTCATATTGATTATGCCAAAAATGCCAAGTTTACACCTATGTCTCGTTTACGTTTATGAATTCCCTTATGCTTATTTGTGTGCGCTAAATTAGGCTAAGTTTTTAGCCTAATATTATATGTTAAAAACTAGGCGAACGAATATTAGGCTAAGATTTGTTAGCCTAATGTTTAAACGGGGGAACGTTGGGAATATTTGAAAACTTGACATAAAAATATATTGAATTGACATGTTTGTCACATGCCAAAATTGGTGGCATTTAAACGGTATAAATTCTTATAACAAAAATGTTAAACTTGGAATGTGGGCCATAATATTTAATTGTTGACAAATTTACATATATTCAGTAATAAAGACAAATATGTAAATTTAGAAAACACGATATGCTTAACCCGAGGTTGGATTGAGTTGTGATGTAAACCTGCCCGAATCCGCCCGGCTGTCCAGTAGTCACAACAATACCTATCCAATGTGGGTGTTTAAGCATTGAGCCCAATAAGGACCTGAGGTTAGACTGAGCTACGGTGTAAACCTGCCCGGAACCGACCGACATATCCAGTAACCGTAGCAATACCTGTCTAATGTGAGTGGTCTGGTGCTCCTAAGAGGCTAAGGAAAGATGGTAGGGTTAAGTCAACTATAACACTTAACCAAATTCAACATGTTAAAAAGAATTGATGGGTGGGGTTAGGTAAATACAGACACTTAACCACTTAACATGTTTGACTAGAAAATCCTGGTAACGAGGGACCCGTTTCAGCAGTAACCCAAGGTTAGGTATCAACGGTACCCTGAAACTAGGCAGGGTGGGGCACGATTACTGGGCTGATTGTAAGCGGTCAAACGACGGCGGTGGGTGCACAGTGCAGGTCTAACGGGGTGCGGGCGTGCACACACTCCGGAGCAGACAACCAGGGCACTGAGGACACCAGTAGTATAACCTATGTCTTCTAGTTTTGTGTCGGGGCCGCCACCATGGGTCTTGATACACCCCATGGTGGGACCAGCATAGGTATCTACAATTCTTGGGGGCCGTATGTCACATGTTAACGCTAGTAGGAGCCGATCTTTAATAAGAATGGGGATCACTTCACCCTCACCATGGGGTGTCAGTTAGAATAAATTCAAGTAGGTGCAGAGATATAGCATGGGTGTGATAGTACATTCGACACTTCCTTAGCCTGTGACACTTTCCTATTTTTAGTTTATATCCATCATATCCTTTTCATATTCACATATTGAAGAGTTACTAGATTCACTCAGGCTTTATGTCTGACCCTATTTTCTTTTCGTCTTCTTTTCTTTCGTTTTCCCCCCACCCCCCAAGGTCCACAGGGAGGAAACAGCTCAACTCAGTCAGGCTCTTTACAAGCACCAAGAACGTAGATGTATGATTTGGATCTTTCTTGCTCGGATAATGGCTTTGGATATCACTATGGGGATTTTTGTCACTTTATTTATGTTTTCATGCTTCTTTAATAATCAAGACAGTTATGAGGTTGTAATGTTGAAAGTATTTTGATCCAATTATGGAAATCTTTGTTTGATACACGTATTGATGAAATAAAAGTTTGTTTGGTTTCCGCTGTTTAAAATATGTGTATTTATATCTGTCTTGAGTTCATCTGTGGCTTTTACTTATAAACCTCCACCAAAGTTAAGGCATTCCCTTTGTGAGTGACCTTAATGGAGGTAGGGTGTTTCAAATATAGTTTTGTATTTCAAAGTGTTGTTATAATATATTTTATTCATTCCACTGTGAGATTCGTGTTTCTTCTGTTGTGATCTTCTTCTTCTTCTTCTTCTATTCTAACTTTCTTTCTTTCTATTCTCACCCTCTAACTTCTTTCTATTAATGATCTGGTATTTTCGATGCTTGATAGTCGACATCGTGTTTTATGTCTATTTTCAGGTTTGAAAATCCTTGGTTCGTTACATGAACACTAGACATAGGGTCTAATAACATAATGATGGGAGGTGCTCGGACTAGTCCATACATATTTGGGATGAAGAGCTCAACGGGGCAGATCATCATTGGTGTCTGGAGACATGAGGAGTACACGCCGAAGTTATTCGATGGGACTGGAAGGAAGAGCAATACTTTTATAGGACGTGAGGAATATTCTCCATAATGGCCATCTGTGGTAGGCCTACTAAAGCTGTACCCACAAACTCATGGTCTATACAGTTCCATCCGGTGAGTATGCTTTGGCTGCATCTTGGATGATGGACAACCTAAACACTGATAAGATGGTGACCTTAGGATGATTTGGCTACTGCCTCAAGGAGGAAGGCTTCGTGGTTGGGACCCAACAAGAATAATAAGTCGTCAAATACTATCATCGTCAGTCGGAGCATGTTCACAAAAGGCCGGAGCTAAGTCAAGAGGCCAATGAACTTTTACTATCGGGTCATTAGATGAGGGACCACATGTTTGTTTAGACTGGATGATAGTGTGGTCATTTAGTTCTTTTAAATAGTCTTTCATTAGATTTGAGGTAGGAAGTAGTAGGGCATTGGAGAACCATCTATAAATAAGACCCTTAAGTCTATCAATCCATTAATATAAATCTGAAACCAGGGAGCAGAACTAGAGCAAAAAATGGGAGAATATGGCAGCACTCAAACTTGAAAATGTGGAAAAAAACATAAAAATGGTGAGCTAATCATAACCTGAAAACAAAAAGGAAAAAGCGTGGAACTTGGAAAAAGAAAACAAAGGCCAAGTCAGTGAACTTGTTTGTGAGTAAACTCTTTTTCCCCCATTTGAATCTATTACAGATTGACGTATGTAATGATGCAATTTTTTTTGAAGGCATGATGAAAATATGTATGTATGTATGTGTGTGTGTGTGTGTACACACACACACATCTAAATGTGTTGTGTTTAAACAATTTTCTTCTTAAATGAATAACTAGAAGGGATCTGGAACAATTTATATAAGCTTGTCATTAGAAAAACTTAGGCTTTGTTTTGTTTTAATAAACAAATGCCTTGAACAAAAATCCATAGCTCTAATTTTAGTGCATTTTAGGATCTGAATTCAACACGAAAGTTGTTCAAATTTGAGAGTAGTTTATTTTAAAAATAGGTTTACCTTGAATAAGAACATTTATTAGTAGATATATACAAATATCAGTAAAAGGTGCCTAAAACTCAAAAATTTGATCATCGTAGAATTACAATTCAGGTATATAGTTTTATTGGTAATAGAAAACCACAATTTTCAAAAAAAAGAATCATATTTTTTAGTAACCTATATTATGAGAAAAGATTGAGAGTGTGTTTGGTTTTAAAAATTAAATCTGCATATATATGTTAATAGAATCGAAAACTATTTTTATGGGAGATGCGTGAGAGATAGACAAAGGTACGGACGGAGTTAAGTGAACTTGGTGGTCGTGGTTGATCATGGGAAGTGATGTTTGGTTTTTGGGTTAATGTTTTGGGTACAAGTGTTTTGATCATCTCATGTTGGGGCGTCAAGTGATCGAGTTGTCCAAAGTTTGGGGTAGGGGTGCGCATGGGGTCGGAGAAGCCATCGGCGGTGGTGCAGGTGGTTCATGTGGCCAGAGGCAAACTGGAGAGGTCGATCTGTAAGGATGACCTGGAGCTGGTTTTTTTATTTAGTGGCATTGAAGGTTTTTTGAGAAGAAGGGTGTTTGGGGTCGAGACGGTCGGTCGTTGGCGATCATAAAGGGTGATGTGACTTGAGGCAATGGTCTGAGGAATGCTTGGCATTAGAGATGGTGGTGCATGTGCACGAGGATGGGCTGTGCACATTTGTTTTGGGTTTTGCTATTTTGTTTGCCTAGAGCTTTTAACTGGGAAGAAAAGGGTGCAGCGGGTTTGTATTGTTGTATAGATCTTAGGTTGGGTCCTGGGGTTTGGCCTATATAAAAAAAATGCTAAGAAAGAAGTAAGGGAAAGAAAGATACAGGGAAAGGTAGAAAAGGGCCAAAAGGAAGAAATGGAAAGGAAAGTGGCGACCGGTATTTGGTGTGTGTTGTGTTAGTACGTTGGGCTGATTGAGTATGGGATCGGCCCTGTTTTTATAAAAGAAATAGAAAAAAGAAAGTTTTAAATTTAATTTAAGTTTAAATATACATACATACATATATATATATATACACACACATATTAGTAAATATATATAAGATGTGTGGGCTGATTTAATTAGGCTTGCCCATTACAATTAAAAAATGTTTTAAGTTAAAAGTAAAATGTAAATAGAATATATTATTATATATTTAAAATATACATTTATGTGTCTATTTATAAGTTAGATTAAGAATATATGTCCTAATAGATTTGCTTTGTGTGTGTGTATGGTCAAGTTGAACGATAAAGTGTGTAAATAACTCAACGTAGCTAGCGAATTTTAAACAATTCGATTTAAAAGGAATTTATTTATTAGTTAATGAAAAGTGTTTTTAATACTAAATATTATTTAAAATTGATCGAACGTAAATTAGTCGTAGAATTAAATTAACGTGTAAAATGATACAAATTGATTAGTAATGATCCGTAACTCAGTAAATTCCAAATTGATTGTTAAATTAATTGATTTATTTATTAAGTTGTGTTTAATCACGTTAATCGTAATTATATATTTTTATTGACATCTATTAGTGGAAATATACACCATGCCACTATAAATTAAACTGATCGAATAGTTTGAACACCCTGATTGCAGAAATAAACACAGTTCTGCTATTATATTAGTTTGACGTATTTTATCATAGATATATGTTGTTTAGTTATTGTATATAAATTGATAATGTTGAATTTTATTTACATGGTTGTTTGCGCAAATTGGATTAACGACTTAAATGTCATCTCTGAAAAGAACTGCTATATGTCGTTGGAACTGCTAAGTCATAATTTCTGTAAAGTAACTTAGAAATAAACTTAAGTTTTAATAGTTGGATATAAATTACCATTTAGAAACTATTAAATGGATTATTTTATTTTTTGATGGAAAAGGTAGTGAATCAAGCTGATTCACGCCTTAATATATGACAACAAAAGTCCATACAACATTCGTTTATATACAATACATATACAAAGCCAAAACATCAGACATACAACGTGGTACAGTGGAACAAAAAAAATATACATAATACATCTACTACATTCAAAGGATCAAATAAGTAGCAACCAACGTGGTAAGCATCCAAAGCACATCAACCATAATCAAGCTGAGCTCCCATCTCTGCATTGTGCCCTGTCATGGACGCGAGCAGCAATAGAGTCAACGAACTTTCAATTGCTAGAGCCTGCACATGAGAAAACAAATTTAAGAATGCTGTGAATAATGTTGTTATGCATGTTCATCTTAAATTTGAATTCCCTCAAATTTAGTTCGTGCCGTAAAATCCACACAAAAGAAAAATTAAGCAAGACAAAAAGGTCGCGTTTTGTTGCTACAACCAAAGAAGGTAAAATGTGCTGCCAGAAACAGAGTTGATCCTTGATAAAAGCTCCACACTCTAAGTCTACTTTTAGGAAAACTAGACATTTGGTCAAAACATAAAAGGCAAAGTCACAATCCCAAAAAAGATGCAGGTAATCTTCTTCCTCCTCATCGCAGAATACACATCCTCCATTTATGTTCAAACCTATGCGTCATAATATGCTAATTTTATTCAGTCTATTGTGCATGATGATCCACATATGTATCTTGACTTTAACAGGAACTTGCTTAACATTCCACATGTATGAAAAACCTTTCCACTTTGTTCCCGCAAAATTTATCACATTATAAAGTCCACCAAACCGAAACATTTCCTTCTCTCCATTTAGCCTCCAAGAGAATTCATCTTTCTCACCTGTAAGGTAAATATATTCCAATAGTCTATACAATTTACAAAGCTGCAAGAGAGCATTACCTTAAACAAACTTGCAGAAAGTTAAATTCCATTTATAGTTTGGTGCCTCTAAATTGTACATCTCCTTGACTGATGAAAGTCTGTTGCAAGCAATGTCAAACAAGCCTCCAAACTCCGTCTTCAAAGGAACACCAAGCAGCCGGCAGTCGTACCAAAACGATATATTATAATTGGATTATTTTTAATTAATTATTAATTAATTTAAAAAGAAAGATTAATTGTAAACAGTTAATCAGGTTATTCTTAGGTTGATTTAAATCAACTGTTTTAAATGGGAATCGATTACTAAATTAATTGGTTTCAATTAATTTAATAGAAATGATTATGATAAGTGATTGTTTAAACTTAATAATATGTTATAAAAGTTAATGCATGTTTTAAATTAACAGATTTCGGTAAATTATGAAGTTAATTAGAGAAGTTAAAAATGGATAGGTTACTGAAGATAATGATTTTAAATTAATTAATCTTTGAATTTAGTAAGTGAGAAAGATAACTTAATTCTCAAAGGATAAGGAAATCAAGTCGATTTATTTGATTAAATTCCCTGATCAAATATTTAAGTTAATTAAGTTAACTTAATGAATGGTTCAAAACAACAACATTGTTTTGAAAATGGTTTAAGATTTAAAAATCAATTGAAACTACCATATCTTGTTTGGGAAATATTTTGGATTTCGAACATTTGCGAATCTTTATGATAAGAATGATTTCGACTCAACTTCTGAGAGCTAATTAAAGTACCCTAACTAGAATGATTTCTCTATTATCTGATATATGGTATTTGTTTGTGTTTGAAATTAGCATTAGAATTGAATATCGCTTTCAACTATGAAACGTATATTCAAGAATAAGATTATCACATAAGATTTATATTAAGAGTTTTCTAAGTTTAGAATTACTTATGTTTCCAAATAGGTATGAATAAGTTGGTACTTGAATTTGAAGATTATTTAAATAAGTCTTAGCAGATCCAGTGGAATAAATCTATTTATTTTATTTTGTATTTGATAGTTAAATAATCGACTATCAAATCTTGACCCTTACTCTGAGATATTGTGACAAAGATAAGGAAATCCATTCATTAACTATTAGGGAATAAATCTCACTCTTACCTATTGCCCAATATATCTGGAGTCTTCTCGATTGTCGTTTCGAAGAGTCTAGAATCTAAATTCTGCTTCGATCCGATCTATACATCACAAGTCAGATTTTATTGAAGACCATTGAAGATAGAGCTTAAGAAAGTGTTGTTTTGTCGATCCTAGGTAGAAATTGCCTAAGATATATTTACAGTATAGTGCCTTTGGTTTGTCCAGTCCCAGGACAAATTTTATGGACAAATGCCCGATAGAGTATGCCTAATAAATCGCGTAAGTTGTTCTCTTCAAACGTATTTACGTTTAGTGGCGGAGGAATTTGTTTCTCTCACTTTTATACACATGGTATTTTTGGGGAAATCAATTTATGATTTTGTGGGTTTGACGATGTGGCATTCAAAGTGAATGGAGATGTGATATGTCTAAAGGTAAGCATGGACTCATGCTTCACAACCAAGAAATGACAAAAATCGGGTAAGCAGCATGGCTATGTGGGTCACTCCCTGTAACGACCCAGAAAATCTGAACTAATTTAAAATTTTTAAATTGGCTAAAATAATGGATTTTAAATATTTAAAATAAATATTTTAAATAATGGCAATGAAAAGTGAGTTTGAATCGACAATTGAAAACGAATATAATTAATTATAATTATAAACAAGGCCTGAAATGGCGCTGCAGTTTCAAAATTTGGATTCAAACTTTGTCGGACTATACCGGGTGCAAAACAAAACGGATTTGAGTGAAACCAAAAATATTTAAATCTGTTAGTGAATACCTTTCTAACGAATCTGAAAAATCGAATTTTCATAACGGAAAGCAAAAGTTATGGCCAAATGAATTTTCAGAAAGGTCGCTATGGAATTTATATAGCCCGTGAAATTGGCCATTTTGCAAACGACCTCGGAACTCGACGAAACCACTTTTGTTGGATCCGGGATGTGAAGTTATTGATAGGTTTCAAATTTCATAATTTTTGAAGCTAGTATGTGAGTGTGGCAAAGGAAAACGTGTTTTGGTCAATTACAGTTAAATTGGATCGACCAGAAATGGGCCTTTTTGCAAACGGTCTTAGAATTCGACGAAACTAGTTTTGTTGGGACCGTATCGTCAAAACATAGCCAGATTTATTTTCTGGAATTTTTCGAATCAGTTTGTGGCCCTGGCAAATTGAAATGTACGTTCAAATTGAATATTGAATGTTTTATATTTTAATTTGAAGGAAAACTGACTGAAACAGTCGAATGAGCCTACGAAACATATCGCACTGTGTTAAGAATGGGGGTAAAATGCTAGGGACGACAGTCGTTGGGTTTGGAGCTCGTGTGTGAAAGGGGTATTTTTGAAATTTTAAAAATTTATAAATTAAAGAAAATCCCTCATTGGCCCAGATGCTTTTCTCTCTCCCCGATCATCAGGCGCACGAGACGGAAAGGAGCTCCAAACTTCTCTCTTCAATTTCTCTTTCATTTCTCGATGAAATCAAGTGAGGTTGGATCCATTTTGAAGCTCTAACCGTCCACTTCAAATCCATGTGAAGTTCGGCATTTATCGTGCAGTATTTCTCGAGTTGCGAGCTCGGGAAGATCGCCCCTTTGGAGTGCCGCCGCCGCCACCAGAGTGCACCGAACTGCACCTCACCACCACACGCGCGAAGGTCTTTCGAAGCTCTTCGACGCTGTGCGAGCTGATTCTCCTATCGCGCAACGGTTTGATCGAAAGATCAAAACCTAGTTTTGAACCATCGTGAAAGGTGCGTCTTTTATTACATCTGAACTTTGAAAAATCATATCTTTTTGCTGTGTTGATGAAATTCGATGAAACAGGAAACATCGTGACCGTGTGGACGTCTTCTACATTTTAGAAGAGACCGCATATTATTCTGAGCCTTCCGCCATTTTTGGTGGAGTGGAACCCAATGTGAGATTTATAATTTATAAACGATATGGAAAACGATGATGTATAAATTATATAGTCGATGTATGAATTATATAAGCGTTGTACACCACATGTATAAGCATTGTATAAGTTGTACGTTCGATGTGTAAGTTATATATGCGTTGTAAAAATTATATATGTGTTGAAATAGAAGTGAATTGCTATATACATACATACATACATACATACATACATATATATATATATATATATATATATATATATATATATATATATATATATATACGCCCCTCGTCCACAAACCATGGACGATATTTATTGGTTGTGATTGGTGTGAAAATTGATTAATAGCGAATGGTTGATTGGAATTGTTTGTGGTTGATATTGATTGATTGTGGTTGAAAAATACCCATTTATGGTTGAGAAATATTTGGTTGAAACCACATAGGATTATTTTGTGGAAATGAAAAATATATACATGCCGCCTGCGTGCGAACTAGATGCATGATTCCCCATTGTCAAAAACCGTGAGGTTTTAAGGTAGAGCGAGGAGCCGTACTAGGGACGGTCCCGGTTTTAAGTACCCTGCCGTTATGCAGCCGAAATTTTGAATAATATTCATGTGTTTGAATTATTTTCATTTGCTGAAACTATATTTATTCGTTGAATAGAAAACCTTCATGTGTTGAATCGATATTCATTCGTTGAATTGAAATTCATGTGTTGAATGGTATTCATATTTTGAAAGAAATTGTTTTATAATAAAAATCCCATTTTTAACATTAATATGAAAAGTATAAAATAATCCTGTTTTGAAATAAATTGTTTTACAATAAAAATCCTATTTTTATCCCCTATATTAACTATAAGAAATAATAGTGTTTTGAAATGAATTGTTTTACTATAAAAATCACATTTTTATTATATAAACGAATTGTTAAAAATAGTGAAGTGTTGAAATAGAAGACAGTTAGATAAAAATATCATTTTTATCAAATGTATGAAAAGAATGTAGCTTTGAAATCGAAGAATCGATATATATAAATAAATAGAATTAAAATATATCGAATAACGACGCTGCAGTTCGTATTTTGAAACCGTGATTTCAAACGATTAATACGGGAGATCCGACCATCGGATTTTCCTGAAACCGCAACTGTTGGGTTCGCCTAGGAAAAATCTTTCCAACGGCACCAACTTTGTAAAAATCCGACGGTTGGATTGTCTGGAATGTTTAATTCAAATCTGAAGAAAAACAGTGCCAGAAACAATTATATTTATATATATATATATATATATATAAATATATTTAATCGAATAACAACGCGGCAGTTCGTATTTCGAAATCGAAACTTCAAACGATTATACCGGGAGATCCGACCGTCGGATTTTCCCGAAACTGGAACCGTTGGATTCGTTTTGAAAAGATATTTCTACTGATGTAAATTTTGTGAAGATCCAACGGTTAGATTTTCAGATATGTGTAAATCAAATCTGAAGAAAAACAGCGCCACGGTTGGGTTATGGCCCGAAGCGTCATTTTGAATATATTGGCTATTTTAAAATAAATAAAAATAGTGATAAATCGTTATAAAATATTATAAACAATATGGATGTGATTTAGAAATTAACTGAAGGTTGGCTAAGTCGAATGGTTTCCTGGGTGTTGATCTGATGTTGGTTTCGGCCTTCGGGGTTAATATTTGGGAAATCGTTCTCTTACTGATTGACGGTTAGTGACTAATGAATTGAAATGATGCGTGTATATGTTAGTGTTGCACTTTTTTTATTATATACGCGAGTTGCTCAGAAAGACCGGGTTTATCCCATTCTGAATAACTGAATCGACGATAAGAAATCGAAGACGAAGACGGTGGTCGAAGACCGGAGATCTTCACCTCGTTTGGATGGTAACCGAGGTCCTGATTGGGAGGAATCCCGAAATATGGATAATGAGTGGTGATCGTCCCGACGTACGTGGTGATCGATGGGTTTGCGAGGTATTTAGTGCCTCCGGTTTCGTTTAGACCCAGAACGGGCTTGTAAATGGACTGTGTGTCTGACATTGGATTTTATTCTGTGTTGATTGATCTCTATTAAATATACATCTGTTTGGCGGTGGAGAATTTATTCTTTTGCTTAACGCCCTTCTCTGAAACGCACGAGCTCAGAAGTTGTATATCGATGGACATCAGTCGCATGGCATGAATTGTTAGTGTGACATGCCTAAGGGGCAAATGATCAGAGCTTCTGTTGAAAAGCAAAGTCTTGTGGTGATGATCAAAGCACCGCCTGTGTGGCGTAGCTTTGTGTATAATGTGAATTCGCGAGCCTCACACCCCGGTATGAACCAGAAACGGGAGAAGGACCTCAGGGAGGGCATGCGTTTCTTTCTAGCTAGGGTGGTGTCAGTGACCTACCAGCCCTGACATTTATATATTTTTCACTTGTGTGGTTGTTGCTGTTGCGAGGCGCCTCGGTTTGATCGGACGATCCGGGTCCGATGGAGTCATTCATTGGCTCATTTACACCCCAAAGGGTGGGGAAATGCAGTGTTCAGGAATTTTAATCCACATCGGTGGACCGGCCCTGACGATCCAAGGGTCGATGCGCTCTAACCCTGTGGCTCGGGCTAGAGAGTCACGAAGTCGGTAAGGACTATCTTTTGCCTTGGTTCATGACGGAAATCCAATTTCCAAATACGTGATTGTGCGGTTTTGATTGTATACCTATATATGGCGACATAGTGGTATGGGGCATTATTGTCATTTATGATTAATAGTTATGATGAGAAATTGTTTTCAAAACATATAAACACTAGCAATAATATCAAATGCCTTTGTTTTATTCATATCAAGCATATTTTGGTTGTTATAAGGTAAAAACTCTATCCTCCGGTTTGCGTTGCATTGTGTGATGGGAACTGAGTCTTATAATGGCTTCATTTTTATAAAAAGCATTGCGATGATTAAAAGAATGATTTGTTTTAAAGCACTGGCAATCCAATGAAGTAAACCCGTTCCACGAAAGTGGCGTGGTCCTGTGATTTGCCATATATTAAATATGTTGAGTAGATTTCTCATACCAGTCCCATGACTGACTCGTAGTTTGTTTCACTTTCAAACTCGGGTGCCCCTTTTTCTACACGGGCAGCCTTGTATTCAGGTTTAGCTGGTTCTTTCTGGATAGCTGGAGCTGAAGATGGATTCTATCATTTATCTCTTTTTATGATGTTCAGCTCCTATTATACATATTTTGTTTGTTTCCGTTGTAGACATATATGTATAGTTGAACTGTATTTGTACTAAGTAAGATCCTGTATATTGTGTAACTCTGATGATTACTTTTATCCAGTATATTCTATTGTTCATCATCTGGTGTATTTATTTAATTTTGTTCTGCTATTATCTGTTTCTGTGTTATATTCCAAAGATTACCCTTGTCTCCGTCTGTACGGGAAATGGGGTCGTCACACTCCCATTAGGGTAACTGTCACATATCCAGAGAAATTTCACTTGCTTCTTTATTGTATTGATGTTGTATGCTTCGTGATATTACATTCGATACACTCAAGCGAAATGAATAGCAAATCATGTGTGGCTGGATTGCAAGATGCTCCTGCTGAACCTAGTGTATTCCTCTATAGAGATACACGATCGGAAGGTGGTTCCATACCTTATCATAGCTCAAAATCCATTATCCAATAAGTGCTCGCAGTTTTGATTGTATACTATGTATGTGGATCATGAGATGCAAGGTGTAACGAATGGGGATTTTCGAGCCTGAAAATCAACATAGAAACCATGTTGACTATCCAAGCATCGTAAATACCAGATCATTAATAGAAAGAAGTTAGAGGGTGAGAAATAGAAAGAAAGAAAATTAGAATAGAAGAAGAAGAAGATCAACACAGAAACAGAATCAGAGTAACACGAGTTTCATAACGGAACGAATAAAATATATAATATAACAACTTTGGAAATACAAACTGGTAACTGTATATACATACCATTTTAACATAACATCACAGCGGAAATAAACTCTATATGTATCTTACTCTGAAGCCTCCTGCTTCGAGCTCTTCCAAGTATATCTGAAACATCCTGACTACTTGACTTCCCATACAAATGGGGGTACCCAAGAGTTTAGGGAAAAACAAAATAAACACTAGGTCAGTCATGTGACTAGTGTCAGTAAACTCTAATCATTTTGGTTTAGCTTTTGAAATTCTTTTAAAATAAATGATAATCATAAGACTGATCTATACATAAACAGAGATGGTTTTTACCTTATGATAACCCAAAATATTTCTTATGATCAATACTTTCTGATATTATAATAATGCCTAAATAGTGTAAATAGAAATCAAGCAGAACGCTTTCATCTCACACTCTACATTTATAATATACAATCAAAAACCATGGGCTCTTATTGGGTAATGGATTTCCAACTATAACAAGGTATTGAACCACCTTCCGATTAGTGTACTCTAGAAGTGATACACTGGAGTTCAACAAGAACATCTTGTAACTCGGCAACACATGACTGGCCATTCATTTCGCTTGATTGTTCCGAATATATTGTCACCTTACGGTTGGTATACCAACATAACCATTCCCGGGAGATACAGAAGTGAAAGAAGTAACAAATATGAATATTCTCTAGACGGTGACAATATACCCTAATTGGTTGCGACCCACTTAGCTATGCTGCCTGCCCGATTTCTGTCATTCCCGATTGATGAGGCTTGAGGCCATAATGTATCACTATACAAATCACGTCTTTATTTACTTTGAATGCCACATTATCATACCCATCAAATCACAAATTGATTTCCCCAAAAATACCATGGGTATAAGCTAAGAGAAATGAATTCCGCCACCACCAACGTAAATACATTTGAAATGATCAACTTACGTGATCTACCAGACATACTCTATTATACATTCGTCCATTCAAGTTGTCCTGGGACTGTACAACTCAAAGGAATTATTCTGTAAATCCATCTTAGGCAATTTCTACCTAGGACCGCCAGAATAACCCTTGTATAAACTCCGTCTTCAATTTTCTTCGATTTATTTGATTCGAAACGATATTGCCTATACAGAGTTGTTTTCAGACAATAAATCTGATCCCGGTCTCTCCAGTTTGACAATGTAAATGGTCAAAAACTTTGATAGTCGGTGATTTAACTATCAAAGTAAAACATGTGTACAAACAACGGTCGTATTCCCAAATGGAAATCTTACCGATCAATCATCATTTCATTTCCCAATTTCCCATTTATTTCTTAAAACCCATTTTACTTCTCGCGATTTTCTTGGAAAACATTTCCCTATATTCACAACTCTTTATATTACCCTATTTCGAAAATACACGCTATTAACACTGGAAAACATTTCCATACCTTATTCACACTATCCATCAGTCCCTAACTGTAAACCAGTAAGAGAACAACTCCCTAAGTATTAAACCCGAAGGCCGAAACCAACATCAGATTGATACTCAGAAAGCCATTGAACATAACTAATCTCCAGTCAGTTTCTAGTTTCCATAACTCCATTCTTAACTTCTTATTTACACAAATCATTTCCTTTTATAACCATTTAAATCTTGCAAAACGTTTGCTCTAAAATCATTATTCACTTTATAACGTGAATATTATTTTTCTATAGAAATCTGTTCTCAGTTTATTAAATTAGATCTTGATTTAAATAAGTCTATCATTACATTTTTAAAATCTCATCTCTCTAGTTCTTTTATAAATTCATACTCTTATTTCACATTATAAAGTCCATTTATAAATCAGTTTCTTGTTAATTATATATCAATCTCGATTACACATTCGATTATAGACAAAACCAAATGCTAACTATCTCGTTAATTTCTAAGTTTTTGTAATCTATAATTTCTAAAATAAATTATCTTTATAATATTCAATATAGTCGAAATCAAATTATAATTCTTATGTGTTTATTTCAATTATCTTTACACTTCGGATATCTAAATAAATTTCATCGTTTCCGTTTGAAACTATTACACAATCTGCCCTTTATAAATACATCTTATATTTTCAGATTATTTAATAATAATTAATCCATTTTTATTTCTAACATTTTTTATAAATCAAACTGCTTGTTTTAATATAATTAAAACAAGTTATTATATTTTACTCCATTCAAAATTCAGCTTCTATTAATAATGTATTATCCTTTTTAAAACCCTAATTTCCTTTCTGATATATTCGATTATATTTTACGATATTTAAATACCAATTATTTTAGGTCAATGTTGTTTAAAACATCCCAATCACACAACAATCAATCACAGATATTTATCCCATCATATAATATAATATATATGAAAAACAACAATAATTATTGAGGAATCCAGTCGGGTTTCTCCAACCTGTTTTCCTGCATCCACAGATGTTAATCAACATTTATTTCATATCAATATGAAATAATAAAATAAATAGAATAGATATTTAACTAACGACTTATATAGATAACTATACGTATTATTTTAACTAATCCATCCAAACAGCCAGCACACACTGCATTCAACCATTTTTATCAATATTAAATAACGTTTATAAAATTATAAAACTGGATAGATTTAGTGAGTTTACTCACATTGGTTGTTAACCATTAAATAATGATTAACGGTCGGTTAATTGATTAGTTCAGGCATTTAATTCTACCGTAATTAGTAACGAACTCCAAATTTCTCCAGATCGGTTCCATGATGTAGCCTGTTTCCATATGGTCCTAATGGACCTTGTTTTGTCAAATTTCGATAATGTATGAGCACAATTTGATTATTTGAAATGAATACACTAATATACTTTAATTAAAACTTAATTAATTTATATTGGGGTTTGCCATTTTAAATCGGCCCACTTACTTACGATTGAACCCGGCCCGCCAAGCTTCTTTCTTTCCCAGTATATGTGCACCTGATCCTGAGACAAACAAAATGCCACACCCCTTTCGATCCTTCATCCACTTACAAATCATTTGTACCCACTTCTTTTTTTCTTATATATATATATATATATATATATATATATATATATATATATATATATATATAAGACTATTGTTTTTTTTCTGGGCCTCCCCTTATTTTACTCTCGGCCCCTCCAAATGATTTTTCCCCACTGACCTGTTATTTCCTGTAGCTCCTTCTTCCTTTATTACAGTCCGCTATTTCCATTTAAGCCTCTCCAATTCTCAAACATTTAGTCCCATCGTTCTTCACCATTTCACCACAAATTTTCGAACTAATAATACCGAACTGCTCCCCATCAAAATCTTCTTCCAGTTGCACTCTGAACCCTACGTAGTTCACTCGAATCCCTCTTCCCAAAACCACGTCCCACAACCGCGTTACTTTCATGGTTCCATTCAGAAAAATCTTTACAAGTCCCCTCCTTTTTCATTTATATATAAGTGTGGACACTTCGTCCCACTCCTGTCTTCCCACCTGTTGCCAAAAGTAGCAGTTCTCCTCTACAAACTGCAAAATGAAACTACTTCAGCTTTTCAAACTATAAGCCAAGATTCTTCCAAACCTCCGTCCTCATTTCTTTGCACCACCAGCTCTTCAATACCTCACCAATACCAATGAAGCTACCGCCATCAATCCCCTTGCCTCATGACCCCCACGTTGGCCAGTAGATTCAACCCTAGGTGCTGTATGATTTTCACATTCCGGAACACAGTCGACTTTGACGAAAAAATAGCAGCTTGAAGCTCTCGGCTTTAAGGTTTCACGGATTCCGTTGAAGCTTTTATTTATTTAAATTTTTTGAATTATCTATTCTTCTTATAGTTGTTGAAGAAAAACAAAAGTGGAGGCGTGCGAGTGTATTTATACAGTGTTTGTAATTCCTTAGTGGCCAAGGAACGGTAGTAGGACGTACACTTTAGCAACTAGCTAGGTTTGCAGTGATTTGAAAATACACAGAGATGGGGACAGGTCGGGTATATTACTTTGTTTCCAAGTTTTAGGCTTAGGGTAGCTATTGTAAAAATCTCTTGCGTGATACTATTCGTGGAAATGAGTAATGTGATACTTATATGTATGCTTTTGAGACTGCAAATATGGGATCTGCGTTTACAATATTGGTTGCCCTCCTGTGTATGTATTTACAATACGGGATCAATCATTTTGTACTGTTCACCATTCATTCTTGTATGAATATGTTATTATTAGCCTTCATGTCAAATGTTCAAATTAGATATTCAATTTTACCAGTTGATTAAACCGGTACGACAATGACTAGTAATTCATACAATAATTCATACTACCATTGTGTTTTGGTCTAACATATTACCTTTACTTTTTAATTTACATACATGTATATCAGTTACTTAAAATTCCATATATGAACTGCTATGGACAAAAATAAAAATATGCTCGTGTCGAGCGATGCACCACGATTCCAAAAATATAATAATATAGAAAAATTAGCTTATATTGTGAAGTCCCAATAATGTTGATATAGGGTGTAAAAAACTTCAAATAAAAAGTTGCTTATTTTCAAAAATAAAAATTACAATAAAATTTTAAAAATTAAATTATAACTATGCCTCAAAAATCTTGTCTAGATTCAAAACCAATAATTTATTATATTAAATAAACCATTATGATTTATAAATGATTCCATAGCGACTATTTGAGAATTTGATTTGGACATATCTTACAATCTATAAGCCGAATTCTCCATTTTTCTCTTCCATTAGAAATATATAGTTTAATAGTTTCAGAAGTTTCTTGTTTCGAAGAAATCCGACTTATATTGGATCCTGTACGTTCATTTGAATTTCAAAACCCAATATTACGAACTGCCTGATTCGTTACGAGCGCGATTATAATTTATATTATAATTAATACGTTCAACTGTCGTTTAAATAATATATTCTTTATTATAACTCAATTCTAAACTGAATTATATTCTTCAGATTATCAAATTCACATAATGTTGCCAACTTAACTATTTCCGACTATTTCGAAAATAAATATATTATTATCCCCTTATTTAAAATATTTAAATAATCTATGTTATTTAAATTTAATACACTATATTTAAATAATCAAATAAATTAATTATTAAATCACAGTAAAAATCTAGGATGTTACACAAGCGTTTTGCTAGATTGTTGTTTATTTGATTTAGACAGTATTATAATATCAGAAGAATTTTATATAAAGATTATTTTGAGTTATCGTAAGTTAAAATCCATCCATGTTTATGTATGGATTGGTCTTACAATTATGCTTTCTTTCAAAAGGATTTTGAAAGGTAAACCAAGTATTTTGGGTTCTCATAAAAGGAAAACTCTTTCCATGTTTTATATGGTTTGGTCTTATGAGATGCCCTTCATTTCTCAAGTTGTTTTAAAATTGTTTACTCACACTAGTCCCATGACTGACTTGGAGTTTTATTTTTCTATGTTTACCTAAAACCTTGGGATCCCAGATTTTGTAAGGAAAGTCAACTAATTCAGGATTTTACAGATACACTGGAAGTGCTTGGAGAAGGAGGTTTCAATATTAGATATTTAGAGTTTATTCCATTGTGATGTATATGTGTTATAGTCTGATGATGTATGCAAGTACAAATACAGTTTTTTATTCCAAAGGTGATTATATATATTATATTTTATTCTACTACGATTATTAGATTTCGTGTTGTTGTTCCATTCTATATACTTTTCTTATTCTTATTAATGATTCGTATTTTCGTGCAATTTGAGTTGGACGTGTGTTAGATTTGGTCGACTCAAAGGGTATGGGTTTTCGGGCCATTACATTTGGCATCAGAGATTAGGTTGGCATTATAACTAGGTTTAGGTAAGGTTACTCATTTGAGATAGGGTAAATAATACCCTAGAATGAGTTTGAGTGTATATATATAAGCACGTATTTGTAAATTGGTATAAAAAATATTATATATTGGATTAATTCGTTTATCGAGTGGTTTATGAATTATGGTCGATACGGTAGTATAAACTGTACCGATAGGTGTTTCTAAACACTTGAAAAGAGTAATACGACATAACATTGTTTTTAAAAGCTGGGTAAATGAAATAATTTTGCCCAAAATTATATTTTGTTATAAAATAATAATTTTTTGAATTATTATTATATATGGATGTGTCGATTTCTATTATTATAGTCTAATAGGATTATAAACATGGAAATGGTTATATATAACCAAATCTAGTTTGTATAAGAATGAGATATACAAATAGGTCAAACCAGAATATTGAATTTGAAATCCTGGAAAGTTGGCAGAATATTTTCACGGATATTAGTAATATAATATTACTTTGGTAAGATTTATAAGAAAATCATTTTTGAATGAATTAAAATTTAACTGAGGTTAACTTGAATAATTTTAAATTAGAATGGTATCAAGTGGAAATGATATAGGAAACATATTTATTAATGATAGTATAACTTAATAAAGAACTTAGTTGGAAATATTTGACAATTTTGGACAGTCAAAAATTTCAAATTGGATTTGATACCCAACATGGTTTTAATTAAAATATGAGACTAGAATTAGTGAACATATTAAATTGAATATAATTTAAAATGAGCTTGTCGCGATGCAGTAGTTCGTAATTTGAAGAATGAACTTCAATTAGATGTATAGGATTCAATACGAGTCGGAATTCTTTGAAATAAGAATCTTCCAAAACTATTGGATTGTAGTTTTCTAATGAAAAAGAAAAATCGGGATTTCATCTAGTAGATTTTGAGTTATTTAAAAATCAAATCTGGAAAACAACAGTATAATTATTTACAAACCATAACGATTTATTTAATGAAATAATAGGAATTTCAAGTGAATTAAAATTTGACTTCTCCAATAATGAAATCCGGACTTGAATTTTTAACAAGATAAGAACTCAGTGAGTTAAATAAATAGATTTTTATAGTAAAAATCATATTTTTGAGTTCCAGAATAGAGATAACTAATTTGGGAATTGATTAGTTAATGGAGAATGTGGATAAGACATAATATAGTTAAGTGAATTGATTGTTGAGTTGAATTTGGATTTGGATTTAAAAAGAGAATTTAAAGCAAATGAAAGTGTTTGAACTTGATTAATTCAAACTAATGAAATATATAAGTTTTGGAATTATTTTTTCAATATAATCAGAGATATTTTCTTAAATAGAAAATGAGGTAATGAAGCTACCAGTGATAAAATGTTGGTAGATAACCTGTGTGTTTTGGATTCCTTGTTTACTATGATTGTTTGTATATAGATTATGTATGTGTATAAGTTTATGAATGTAAATATAACTGGAATCTCCTCGTTACTTTTTAATTTCGGGGATGAAATTCTTTTAAGGAGGTAGATTGTAACGATCCAGTTTTTTACTGACTTTATAATACAATTTATTATGGATTATTTCAGTAATTGATTTAAATAATAAATTGTGAATAATAAATATTAGGAAATTCCAAGTCTATATTTTAGTGGTTCAAAATTTTTTTAGCCAATGTATTTATGTATATAAAACAGGTATGTAAGATTTTTGTTTATCTTGTTTGTATTTATAAATTTATTTTAACCTTTGCAAATATAGATAATATTAGAATTGAATATTATAGAAATCAAGAATAATAAATATTTAAAAATCCTATGTGTTTATTTTTACATGTTATATTTAAATATATAGACGTAAATGTTGTTTTAATGTTTTGTTTTTATTTAAATCTTGTTTTAAATTCATGTAAGTATAAGAAGGACATGGCATATATATGAAAGATATGTGGCATTTGTTTGATAAGAAGAAATGAGTACACCACCATTGATGTTTTGAGTTGCCTTGAAACTAAGCTTAGAAATATTTAAAACATTTTAGTTCACACACATTTATCGGTTTGAACTACTTGAAAGATAAGTTTTGATTTTTTAGAACCATTAGATGTGTACTACTATAGCCTCTGTAACACCCCACTCTTTAACTACGCCCAAATTTCGACAAAAATCGAAACTCAAATACATCCAAGCATGGAGCATGTAATATAGTTACTGCAACAAATGAGCATGAGCATAATTAGAGTACGATAAAAAAAACTCACAGGGGAAACAAACTAGGATAAATTAGTATTAACTAAAGAGACTAACTTTTTTCAAAGTAAGTCACGTTGCCAATAATGAACATGAGAGAGAACGTGAATTGAAAGCCAAACTTAAACATTTTTGAGAACCCGACCTTCTCTATGAAACCTGGAGGTTTTAATGAGGAAGGGGGGGGGGGTCAGAGCAACAAGTTCTAGTGACTAAGAAATGTACAACACAGTCTATAACATAGATATATTCCATTTGGTTCAACCCAAGATGTATGCCCAACTAGGTTAGTGATTCTAGCTCAACCTAGTAAATGTTTACACACGACTTTACTATTCAGCATAAAGCAGTATTCCAAAATTATATTACCAAGATAGGACATTTACACACATTTTTGTGAAGCCTTTATACAAGAGTTTAACTGGCTAATTATATCGAGAGTGGGCCCTTAATTTCGGGGTTTCTATCTATATCCTCATTCTCTATTCCTTATTAGTTAACGCCTCACTATTAATGATAGAAAGGGTGGATTCTCCCTAATCACTTAATACCCTAGGCGGACCAAATGGTCACTTATTAATCCTCAATAATATATTAAATGTTAACAAAAAACTAGAGGGCACTAGCTACGGGCGCTACTAGTTAAGACTTCCGTCATTCACGCATATACGCTTACCCGCATAAGGTGAGAGAATGTATTTTATTGTTCATTATACCTTGTACCTGACCTTTTTAGATAATCTCTTTAGTCACTTTCTACTTCCTGTAGGATAGGCGGCCATATCTGACCCCTTTAATTTCCACATTTGGGTAGGCCAACACACACCTGCCATTTAAGACTCCTATACTGAAAAACTTATGACCAGGTGGAATCTTTAACCCTAGTCACTTAGCCTTTTAGGACCAGGAAGCGGACTATACGAGAAGGTTATTCATTCGTCCCCCAATTGCCTTTAACACCTTTCCCTTTCTGGGATAAAGTGGCCACGTTATTAAGTCATTCCAATTAAATTCCTTTATACGGAAATACTATACGTACATCATTAATTTGAATCACAAATTTATATAGTTAATAATGTCTTACATTATTAACCTACTAGGTCCAACTATATTTTTCATTATAAGTTTTATTAACATAAACAGGGAAGGTTATATTCCCTTTTCTCCAGGATATTTATTTAATTTCTTTCCTAATTTGGACTTAGTATTTAAACGATAATCAATATCCATTGATCCCCGTTTTGACACCCATTTCTTTTTATTTTCTTTTTTTTGCCCTTTATGACTCTAACAGTCATATTTTCCTAAGGCAACTATTTATCTGTCCCAAGTTATCTGATTGTACCCCAACGGAAAATTTCTATTTTTATTTATTTATTTAGTGGCTGTTATATATATATATATATATATATATATATATATATGTGTGTGTGTGTGTGTGTGTGCATACCAGACCTCTCACATTAAGTTGACTACCTGTGGATGCTTAATATGCCAGTCGGTTTTGGGCGGACTTCTTCCACATTAACTTAGCCTCGTGCCTTAGTATGATTATATTTATGCATTAGACCACTCACATTAAACTGACTCCCTGTGGTTGCTGGATTTGCCGATCAGTTCTAGGTAGGCTTAAACAACAATTTGAGTTTAACCTCGTATCTAAATGCGGTTTTATTTTTTAATTTCCTAATTGGGGTCCACAACGATTATCCTAATTGATTTTGGAAATTTTAACCATTTTCCTATCACATTTATTTTCCCTAAATCAATATTGGTTACAATGGTTATCTCCTTATTTGCGATCTCATTTATGGCAATTAATTATATTTAGTGCTACAAATAGTCACCACAAATATATTAATTCAAAATAGATTATATTTACATATAATTCCATAATTGAAGCTTATCCAAACATTCAAACATTTCATATAATTTGTATTTCACCGTTTTTCGCTGATTTGGACGGATAATATGTATATATTCATTTTTATGTTTTCGTGCAGTCAACGTAGTTATTAATATTTATTTATTATTTATTATTTATTATTTTGAAATACTTATCTTTAAATCAATGATTTGGTCTAATCAGTTTACCAAACATTTCCCTTTTACAATAAATCTTGCCAGAAAGGTTTCAAGTCACACGAGCACCATTAGCCAAAATCATTGTAAATCATGCCTATTTTGTGGAATTGATACATTTCCAAATCACAAGAAATATATTTATTATAATTTTATTTTGGAATAGTCAATGCAAATTACATACAAAACTTGTATTTATTTTTATATGTACCTTTGCACCACTTTTCCCTTTTAAATTATTTTTGTCATACTTCTTGTGATTCTGAAATAATGCCTCTTTATTTAAAAATAAGGAAAACAACATAATTTACAATGCTTAAGCCAAAATACCCAACAATATTGAATGTAAATAAGGAATATTTCTTTTATTCATATAAATTACATACTACACAAATTCATCTTTTTACCCAACTTACATATTTCATATTTCGGCACTGAACTAAAGATCTGGAACATAACTACAAAAATTTATGTTTAATGGGACTGATTTCTAGATCCACAGTGCTATGTGGAATGTACAACATATTTCATAGTTCATGACATAACTTGTAGGAATATTGGGAATAGATATAAAAATCCTACAATTCATGTTTATACATAATCACACTTTATCATTTACAAATTTTTAACATATTCATAATCAGATTTGATGTTATCACAATTTACAATTATTTAAATAACAGATCTGATAGGCATAAAACATAGATTGGATTCAAACATAATAGATAAATTATTACATTTGTATTAGTAAATTTCCCACTCACCTTATAGCTTCCAATTTCTGAAATTTGAACCTTTTTAGGCTTACAATCCACAAATTCTTATAAATCTATGATTTATTTAGAAAGGGGAAAATTCTAGATCTGTAGAAATGTAAGAAAAAGGAAAAAAGCGAAGAAATATATTGCTGAGCATGCTCTTCCATTGAATCTATTATCTTCCCAGTTCCATACGAATTTGCTTTGATTTGGTATATGTATGAATATATTCTATTTAGAAATTAGGTTAAAAGAGGGGGGGAAATGGCAAAGCTTTGTGGCCTTCATAGATTTGAATGGAAAAAGAGTGAGGCTCTATCCCTTTACTTATAAGGGTGGAAATGGCCTAGAACCATCAGATGAGTTTTAAATTATATTCGTCCATGCGTTATAAATATTATAAACCAAAACCCTATATGACCCAGCCGTCACTGGGCATCTGATCGCGTAGTAGGTCGACCGCTATGGTCGACCGCCTGGGCGATCCGATGCCCATATCGGCTATTCATATATGGTATAATATATATTAATTACTCTATTTAATTATTTTCAGTCCATTTTTGTATTTCGTCCGTAACTTTTTCATACAGACTACTTTCGCGAAATTCCAAACCTGAAAGTTGATCAGAATTCCGAGATGAACACAATGGTTAAGTTTCAGGGTCAAATTCCATCGTTTGTAAAAATTCCTATTTCTGAGCTTCTAATTAAATAACTATTTATTGTCAAAATTCTGGTTTGTTACATTCTTCCTCCCTTAAAAGGAATTCTGTCAAAAAATTTTGCCTCCTAGTTATCCTATCCTGCAGAACCAATTTGTGTACATCCACTTTGCAACCATGTGTATATGTGCATGGTGTACATAATTAATTTCAACCATAAAATATGCATGCGAGATGATTCTAAATCGGGCCCTCTATATGTATGCATTGAGATTTTTAAAACACTTTCAAAAACATGATGCAAAACATCCTAAATATACTGGCAGTTCTACATGAATGCAAATTTTGAAAATTCTTTTTCATCCATAACCTTCACGCAATTATGAATAAAAGTGTGAAGCAACCAATTTTGCATCCAAACCCTACGTGTAACAACCCGCATTCTACGCATCGGAGGATCACAGAATATTTATTTCTTTCTTATATGAAGTCGTATGGTCATGCGGCTTTGGGAGACGACCATTGGGGTCATTTCCCATGTTCATGATTTTTGTCGATTTTTAAATGACCATTTTGCCCCTAGTTGATCTTATTTCGGCCAGAACTTTTGATTGGAAAGGAATTTTGACCTGAAATCACTTCCATTAGATTCATTTGATGGTTTACCTTTCCTATAGTGGTCATAATAGCCAAACGGACTTACCGTTTGGGAGATATGGCTGAAATAAGGTTTGGAAGATGAAAAACTGATTAACCGGGCCAAATAGGGTGATTAGTGAATGAGCCCATAACCCATTTCAGGAATAGGGTTATGGGGAGGCTGAAAAGAGTTAGGGATTCATTCTATTTCAGTTTTATAGCCTCCATTTACCTCTTAGACACCATAAAAATGGCCTCCAACCTCTAAATCACCTCCAAATCACTTTCTAATCAAGGATTAAGCTTAGCAACATCAAATCAGGGGAGATCTTCACCAAATCAAGATTAAAGCTGCTGTTTAGCATTGGTATTCACGCCATATTAGAGATTCATTTCAGATCTAAGGTTTATTTGTGGCTAAGGTGAGTGATTTGCATAGTTCCTCACTAATTATGGTTAATTAAGGGTAATTAGTGTTAATTAGCGAATTTAAACATGATAAAATTCTGGTAAAATATTTATAAATTCTTATATGATGTTTTAGACCTCTGATATGAACTTGGGTTAATTTGGTTAAGTTTTGCTAATCCTATCATTAATTATGCTTGAACATGTTTAAGGGAAAACATGGGGTTTTGACTATGTTTGATCCGTTTTAACCTATCGTATTTATGTTTTGGTGTTTGTGGTCACTTTTACTTGTTGCTATGACTGTATGGTATGCTTTATGATTGATTAGAATAGATAGAATGGTCGAAAACGTCGTCGGATGGTGTAAAACACTCACTGGAAAAGTTGCAGAAAATGGTGCAGGTTTTCAGATCGGATCTGAGGAATGGGCTCGGACCGGATAGTGGACTGGGCAAGGGATCACCGAACAGAACCGAGGCTTGGCACAAGGGAAAGTGTGGCAAAAAGGAAGGCCACAATGGTTGAACTGGGATTGTATCGAGCTAAAGAAGGGGGAATCGGATCGACTGAAGGGAAGAGAAGGGGATCGGAACGGAAGAGGAAGGGGAAGTGGATCGGATAGGAGGCCAGGAACCCGACCCGAATCGATGGAACAATGGTACACCGACCCGACCCGCTAGAGAGCTCCCGAACCAAACCAATGTATTACGAAGGGACTTGGAGGCCACGACCCGACCCGGGGCGCTTGGAAGGAGGCCGATTCGAACCGACAGAGAAGAAGGACCGGGGATCCGAAACGATCCAGCGATGACCAATAACCCGAGATGCAAAGGTAGTCCAAATGGAAGTTAGAGCTCAGGATCCGGTTGGGAACCAATGAGTTCACTTCATGGTTGGGCTTTGCTGCGGGACGTGCGCTAAGGAGTTGTCGACGTTCATAACTTCGATTCACCCCCGAAAAGGAATGACGGGCTACGTATCAGTGCAGTAGAGTTATCATGACTCGAGGGGCAAAGTGATCATAGCAAGACTATAAGCCAGTGCAGTGGAGCCATTGTGACTCCATGGGGCAGAGTGGACATAGTAAAGGATTAGTAAGGTTATGAGCCTGTGCAATGGGGTGTGTACGACTCCATGGGGCAAAGTGGACATAGCGAAGGATTAGTGGCTATGGATCAGTGCAGTGAAGCCATTGTGACTTCATGGGACAGAGTGGTCATAGCAAAGTATTGGGTGATCGAAGTGGTGGATATCGCATGCTTTACGCACTGAGTGAGAGATGTGAGGATGGTTGCTATGCTTGATTTTTTGCCATCACCATGACATGCACACCCCCACCCCCGTTATTTATATACCATATGTTAGTGGTACCTTAGAGTGTTGTACAGTATGTAGTGCTAACTCTTTGGTTGTAGGTCCAGGTTCAGGTATGGTTTAGTATACCTGTTATTGTTCTGTTTAGCTGCTTATCGCTCATACCAGACTTTTTGTTTGACCCAGAGTTTTATGTCTCTTCTTATTACTTTGTGTGCTCTCACGAGCAGACTAGAGACAGGTTAGCTGGTGATGCACGAGTAGCTGATTCGGAGGCGAGCAGGAGGCTACCACATATGATATATATATATATATATATATATATATTTATATTCTCCCTGTGTCCTTGGTGATCTCTAATTTGGGCATTAGTAGTGTACCTTTCTTGTTTAGCTTTTTGAGACAGTTTTAAAAGATGTAATAATGTTGGCCTTGGAACATAAGCTGTATTTTGGATCTTTCCGTTGCTACGATGGTTTGTTTCAGCTTATGCACTGTCTCACCTGTTTTATGTCAAGTATGTTGTTATTATATTTTGTTCCATGCGCTGTGAGACATTCTACAGGTTCTTTGTTGATTCTTCGTCTTCTTCCTTTCCTTCTGACGACCGTCCCGTGCTAACTGGACATGTGTACAGCGCACTTTTGGAGTAAATGTCGGTTGGTGCGGGGCGGGCCGTCACATTTGGTATCAGAGCTCTAGGTTGCGTAGTTAACCTAGGAAAAGACACTAGGGAGAGATAGTACGTACATGAGAGTGCGTATTTGTGATTACTTTGGTTTTCAAAAGTTATATATATATATATATACTATTAGTATAGCTAAGGATGAAGTCGCACTGCACTAGCACCACTATGGAGATGGTTAATCGTTTTCTCTTTACAGATTGAACGATGAGCCGATACGCAAGAGGTGCTGGTAGAGGAGCCAATAATGGGAATGCTGCTGACATGAGGGCGATGTTTACTGACCTCATGAGAGACATGCTTAGGGATGTGCAAGGGGAAGCTCCCAGTGCCGGTAATGGTGGTGGTCCAATAGTGCAGGCGCCTAGGGTCGATTTCGCCAAGCTGTGCAAGAATTACACTAGCCTTGGTGGGAAGCCGTTCCACAGAACGGAGTCGGCCACGGATGTTCAGGATTGGTTGGATAGCTGTGATCGTATCTTCGACGACTTGGGTATCGAGGATGCGATGAAGAGAAGGCTAGCATCTCATCAGCTGCAAGGGCGAGCAATGAATTGGTGGAATGCTATTAATACAGCCACTCCAGAAGATCAGGTTACTTGGGATCAGTTTAAGGCTTGCTTTAGCGGCAAGTTTATCCCAGCTGCTCAGAAGTCAGAATTGTTTAGGAAGTTCTTGGAGCTTAAGCAGAATGGTAGGGCAGTCTCAGACTATATTGCTGAGTTCGACATTTTGTCGAAGTATGGATTATCCCTTATCGATACTCCTGAGAAGAAGAATGAGAAGTTCATTACTAGTTTGGATGGATACTTGGGGGAAAGGCTTATCAACCACATCGATGAGACTTTTGAATCGATTGTGGGGAAAGCTTTGAGATCAGAGAGTCTTTACCCTAAGTCAAAGATTGAGGTTGCATCTGCAGAAGGGTTGAAGCCGCAAGCAGGCGGTGAAGGCAAGAATAAAACTCAGAACAAGAGGAAGTAGAACCAAACTAAGGATGGCCAGAAAAAGAGCAAGAAAGATGTTGAGTGCTTCAGCTGTGGTAAGAAGGGCCATTATGCCAAAGAGTGTTGGGCCAAGCCAGCGGATAGGAAGTGCTACAACTGTGGCCAAGTGAGACATCATAAGGATAAATGTCCACAACCTCTTAAGGAGAAGCAGATTGTGAAAGCATATGCTATCGGTGCTGTTCCTTCTTCGTCGAATGCCCCAACTGCGGCGGAGAAAGGAAAGAATGTCTTCATTCAAGGTATGCTTTCTATTCATGATGTACTTGTTCGAGTTTTGTTTGATACTGAGGCTTCCCTTTCCTTCATATCTAGTGACCTGGTAGATAGGTTGGGACTGGAACCCGAGATAGTTGATAGACCGTTGGTTGTGACGAACCCGATTGGTTGTTCGGCTAACCTTAGTATGATTTGCCGAAATTTGGTCTTATCGAGTCATGGATGTATGTTTGTTTGTGATTGCTTTGTTTTGGGCTTTACTGGGTATTTGATTGGATCCAAAGATACAGGGTGGTGGTAGACTGTGAGGGCTTTTTGGAGACAGTTAGGGCGGATAATGGGCGGAGGATAGTGTTTGGTAGTCTACCTAGTGATGGGGTAATGGCTAGTTTTATAAATTCCCTCGACATTCCGCATGATGAGTTTTCAGATGTGCCCATGGTTGGCTAGTATCCGGACGTCTTCGAGGAAGAGACCGGGCTTCCACCACACTGAGAGATTGAGTTCCGTATTGATTTATTGAAAGATGCCAGACCTATAGTGTAAGAACCCGTAACTTCCCCGTTAAGGAAAGAGCGGATACTTTGAGAACAACACACAAATGAATGCAGACGGAAGAACATTTCATTGTTATTACAATAATTCCATCAGATACAAGAATATACAGAGTATAATTGAATAAATTACAACAGAAAAATATCAGAGATTACAATAAATTACATAGCAGCGGAAAATAATACAAAGCACAACTGAAGGTGATATACGGATACAGAGCTTTCCGGATATCATTCCAGCTGTAAACCAGGATCCTGTGAATATAAATATGCAAAACCAAAACTACTAGCTGCCCGTGCGGAAAATAGGGGCACCCAGAGTTTAGGTTAAAACAATAAACTCCAGGTTAGTCATGTGACTGGTGTGAGAACTAAAACAGTTATTTAAAGCTTTACTTTAAAAGAGAGTAATTCAAGGGACCACGCCGTATAACACGGAACGGGTTTCCTCCCAAGAATACCAGTGCATAGAATAAACAACGCAATGCTTTTTCGAAAAATGAAGCTATTATAAGACCCAGGTCCCATCACACAATGCAATGCAAGCCGGAGGATAGGGTTTTACCTTATAACAGCCAAACATGCTTGATACGTTTAAAACAAATCATTTGATACTATAATAAGTGTATAGTGTCAAAACAATTTCAATCATAAATATAAATCATAGACGGCATGAGTGCCCCATCCCACTATGTCGCCATACTAGGCTCTACAAATAAAACCAAAATACATGTATTGGAAATTGGATTTCCGTCATGAGTAGAGGCAAATGGGGCAAGCTCCTCTCCGCGTTCGAGACACTCTAGCAAATGTCCTAGGGCTACGCACTCTGGGCAACCCCTGGATCTTCAGGGCCGGTCCTCACTTACGTTAGAGGATTGGCAATTCCTGAACACACGTTTCCCGGTCCTTACAGACCTAAAATCGAGGCGCCTCATCCAACAACCACAAAGGTGAAAAGTATATAAATGTCAGGGCTGGTAAGTCACTGACACCACCAAAGCTAGAAAGAAACGTCGTGCTCTCCCTGCAGTTCGTATCCCATTTTTGACTCATACCGAGGTGTGAGGCTCGCGAATTCACGTTATACACAAAGCTACGCCACAGAGGCCGTGCTTTGATCATCAACCACAAGACTTTGCTTTTCAACAGAAGCCTTGATCATTGCATCTTAGCGTGCCACACAGGCAATTCATGCCATGCGACTGATGTCCATCGATATACAACCTCTGAGCTCGGACGTCTCAGAGAAGGGCGTTAAGCAAAAGAATAAATTCTTCGCCGCCAAACAGATGTATATTTAATAGAAATCAATCAACACAGAATAAAATCCAGTGTCAGACACACAATCCATTTACAAGTTCGTTCTGGGTCTGAACGAAACCGGAGGCACTTTCCTCGCATATCCACCCATCTCCAAGTACGTCTGGACGACCACCAACTATTTCCATCCTCTTGGGTGTACTGCCCAATCAGGATCGTCAGTAATTATCGAAACGATGTGAAGACTTCCGGTCTTCAACCACCGTCTTCATCTTCGACATATCGTCGAATCGGTTATTCAGAATGGGTGTAAACCCGGTCTTTCTGAACAACCCACGTATATTAAAATGAATGTTACACAAACACAACATACGCCTCATTCCAATTCATATTCTCAGGGAAAGGTTCCCATTAATTTTATCCAAGATAAATTCTTTAAAATTTATCCTTTAATCTTCCTTTGGATGTATTTTAAACTAAATTATGGTTTCCCAAACTAGTCGAGATTAGCGAACCACACCGAAGTAATTATTTATTTTATTTCCCAATCCCAAACTATTCATCCCATGAAGCAAAACTGGTGATACTCCATATCTAACACCACGGTGTTATCGGTAAAGTTAATTACCATTTCACGTTCAAATCTAATTAAAGATTTAACTATCGCTTTGGAGCAAAACTGGTGATACTCCATCCTCGCTCACTTTCTAAATTTGATAATTTTAATTATCAATTCACCCTTCAATTTAATTGCAGATTCCTTAAAACTCCTTTTACTGGGTTAAAGAACTAATGTCATTTAAAACACAGTTCACGACAAATCCAAATCACATTCTATTTATCATCGGGTTAAAGAACTAGCGTTGTTTAAAACACAATTCACGATTAACCCACAAATCAATTCTAGTTCAATTCAAATCAAATATATTAGGAATTCCGATTATTTAAAACCCCTTTTTAAATCTAATTTATTTATTTAAAAACAAATCGGGTTTTAAATTTAGTTCAAACTAGTTCATTTTGATAAAAATCTATTTTTATCTTTTCAAATATGGAGTTTTTCATCCCAAATTTTCCCAAATCATTTCTTATGATTTTACACAAATTATTGATATTTTTAATAATTTTATCAAGGCCCGTACAGTCGATTTCCATCAACGGCCATCGAACTGCACTTACAACGACCTTTTCCAAATTTGATTTGGACGTATCTCCAAATCCAACCGTTAGATTTCAAATTTCTAATATTCGTTAGAAAGCTCTTTTCGATACGAACCCAACGGTTCCGGTTATAGGAGAATCAGACGGTCGGATCTCCCGTAATGTCTGTTTGAAATAAATGGTCGAAATTTATGAACTGCCGCGGCGCGGCGCGTTCTATTCAGGCCATTATATTATATATATATAATATATATAATATATATTTCGTCGATTTCTATTTAAAATGAATTTTATAAATAGTTTTTAAATTCCTTTCAAAATTCATTTCAACTTCCAATTCAATTCGAATCAAAATTGAATTTTTCCTTATAGATTCGTTTTAAAATTCTTTTCTATTCAATTCAATTTGAATTCATTTCAATTTGCTTTCGATTCAATTTGAATTAGTTTTCAATTCAATTCAATTTCAAAGTCGTTTTCTATTCGATTCAATTCAAATTGGTTTTCTAATCGATTCAATTCAAATTAGTTTTCTATTCAATTCATTTCGAAATCGTTATATATTCAATTCATTTTGAAATCGTTATATATTCAATTCATTTCGAAATCGTTATATATTCAATTCATTTCGAAATCGTTATATATTCATTTCATTTCGAAATCGTTATATATTCAATTCATTTCGAAATCGTTATATATTCAATTCATTTCGAAATCGTTATATATTCAATTCATTTCGAAATCGTTATATATTCAATTCATTTCGAAATCGTTATATATTCAATTCATTTCGAAATCGTTATATATTCAATTCATTTCAAAATCGTTATATATTCAATTAGTTCCTAATGTTTTTGGTTTCACTAAAATCCGGATTGTTTTGCACCCGGCACATTCAATTGAAGTTTGAAATCGAATTATCGAACTACCGCGCCATTTTCAATTCTATTTATAATTATATATAAATATTTATATTCTAACGACGACGCGTATAAATATAAACGTTCTAAATGTATTCAAAATAAATTTCTCGTCGTTTTTATTTAAAATAATCTATTTTAAATCTTCAAAATTCGTTAAATTGCCAAAATAAAAATTTTAAACTGGCCCAGATTTTCCGGGTTATTACATATAGTGATGCCACTTCTTCGTATGGCACCAAGGGAGCAGCGAGAGCTCGTGGTGCAAGTAAGCGATCTTTTGAAGAAGGGGTTTATTAGAAGAAGTGTCATCGAGTGGGGAGCACCAGTTGTGTTTGCCATTAAGGCAGATGGTTCCCTTCGTTTGTGTGTGGACTATCGCGAGTTGAATAAGGTGACGAGGAAGAATAAGTATCCTCTACCGCGGATATATGATTTGTTTGATCAACTGGAAGGAGCAAGAGTGTTCTCGCAGTTGGACCTCGCGACAAGATTTCATCAGCTCCAAGTAGCGGCTGAGAATGTTCCGAAAACGGCATTTAGAAGGCCGTCTGGATTCTATGAGTGGTTGGTCATGCCATTTTGGTTGACCAATGCACCAGCATACTTCGTGGATCTTATGAATCGGGTATTCAGAGATCAGTTGAATAAGTTTTTTCTTGTGTTCGTAGACGACATCCTTGTTTACTCGAGGACAGAGGAAGAACACAAGGGACATTTGAGGGTAGTGATGGGGGTGTTGAGAAAACACCAATTGAAAGCGAAATTTTCTAAGTGTCACTTCTGGAGGAGGAAAGTGAGATTCTTAGGCCATGTTGTTTCAGAGAATGGTATTGCCGTGGACCCTGCGAAGGTGGCTACGATACAAGATTGGTCTACGCCCAAGAATGCAACAGATGTAAGAAGCTTCTTGGGGTTAGCTGGATATTATCGTAAGTTTATCCAGGACTTCTCCAAGATAGCAGCACCGTTGACTCAGTTGACTAAGAAGAATCTAGCTTTCGTCTGGGACGGAGTGTGTGAGAATGCATTCGAGAGTCTAAATGAAAAGTTGACGCGTGCGCCAATGTTAGTCATTTCTAAAGGGAATGAAGAGATGACGGTATACACGGATGCTTGTGGTACCAGACTAGGTGCTGTATTGATGCAAGGAGGTAGGGTTGTAGCTTATGCTAGTCGGCAACTAAAGCTGCATGAGAAAAAGTATCCTACCCATGATTTGGAACTGGAAGCGATCGTGTTCGCATTGAAGATGTGTAGACATTATCTCTTGGGAGAGAGATTTGAGTTGTTTACCGATCATAAATTGTTAAAGTACCTCTTCTCTTAGAAGAACCTGAATCTCCGCCAGCAGAGATGGTTAGAGTTCTTGGCTTCGTATGATTATGATATCGCATATACACTTGGGAAAGGCAATGCGGTAGCCGATGCCTCGAATAGGAGACATGCCAGTTTAGGGGCTACGTTTCTTGAATGGAAGCAACTGGAGTATATCGCAGGGTATGATTTCAGACCAAAGTGCGAATTGGATCCAGAGATGTTAGCTAGTTTGACGATCAGACCCACCTTGATTGAGCGGATTAGTTCCAGTCATAGGGACGATCCTAATCTATTGGAAATCATCTCCAAGTTAGAGATAAACATCGACGGTGTGGAGATGAATTTGTATGGGCTTGATCGAGAAGGACGGCTTTGAAAGAATGGAAGACTAGTGGTACCCAACGCGAATGGTTTGAGAGATGAAGTGCTTAGGGAATGTCATCACTCAAAACTGACTATACACCCCGGTGGTGATAAGATGTATCGAGACATGAAGCAGACTTATTATTGGGAAGGAATGAAAAGAGACGTTGGGAAGTTTATATCCAAGTGCATGAATTGTCAGCTAGTTAAATCCAAGCAAAAGAAGCCTAGTGGTTTGTTGCAACCATTAGAAATTCCAGAATGGAAATGGGAGCAAGTCTCGATGGATTTCATTGATGGTTTACCAAGAACTAGATTGGGACATGATAGCATTTGGGTAATTGTGGATCGATTGACTAAGAGTGCAAGATTTATACCAGTCAAATCGACTAGAACGGCAGCTAAGTTAGCAGAACTGTATATGAAGTGAATAGTGAGATTTCATGGAGTAACTAAAAGCATTGTGAGTGACCGAGACTCGTTGTTCACTAGTGGGGTTTGGAAGAGCTTACAAGAGGCTCTAGGGTCGAAATTATATCTCAGTACCGCGTATCATCCTCAAACCGATGGTCAGACAGAGAGGGTGAATCATGTATTGGAAGATCTCTTGAGAGCTTGTATATTGGATTTTGGTGGATCATGGGATGACCATTTGCATCTAGTGGAGTTTGCATACAATAATAGCTACCGATCCAATATCGGTATGGCTCCATATGAAGCTTTGTACGGAAGACCGTGCAACTCACCATCATGTTGGATTGAGACTGGTGAGAAGTTTGTACTTGGACCAGATGTGGTAAGGGAAACTTCAGATAAGATTAAGATCATTCAACAACGGATGAAGGCTGCCCAGGATAGGCGAAAGAGTTATACTGACAAGAGGAGAAAAGACATAAAATTCTCTATTGGTGACTTGGTGTTTGTCAAGGCTTCTTCGTTGAAGAGCGTGATACGATTTGGCAGGAGAGGCAAGTTGGCACCAAGATTTGTTGGACCATTCCCAGTTCTCGAACAAGTTGGGAATTTGGCATATAGAATTAAATTACCAGAGAAGATGGCAGGAGTTCACAACGTATTTCATGTTTCCCAGCTAAGGAAGTTCGTGCACGACCCAGGTATGACTATATCACCTGATCAGCTAGAGGACTTCGAAGTGGAACCCGAGGCGGTTGGTAACCACAAGCCGATTCGTATTGTCGAGCACGATACGAAGCAACTTCGAAGGAAGGCGGTGAAGCTAGTCAAGGTTCAGTGGGGCGAGAACGAGAATGACTGTACTTAGGAGACAGAGGAGAACATTAGGAAGACGTATCCAGAACTCTTTGCCTGGTAAGGTTTACTTTGCAATATTAGTTATTCTGCATGCTAGGATAGACTTGTTTTGCTTGTTTTTGCATGTTTGATTGTTGTTCTATGGTTGATAGGCATGCGGGACCCTTTGTGTGTTTTGGTTAGGGAATTTCGGGAGCGAAATTTCTTAAGGAGGGAAGAATGTAACAACCCGCATTCTACGCATCGGAGGATAGTAGAATATTTATTTCTTTCTTATATGAAGTCGTATGGTCATGTGGCTTTGGGAGACGACCATTGGGGTCATTTCCCATGTTCATGATTTTTGTCGATTTTTAAATGACCATTTTGCTCCTAGTTGATCTTGTTTCGGCCATAACTTTTGAGTGGAAAGGAATTTTGACCTGAAACCACTTCCATTAGATTCATTTGATGGTTTACCTTTTCGTAGAGTGGTCATAATAGCCAAACGGACTAATTGTTTGGGAGATATGGCTGAAATAAGGTTTGGAAGAAGAAAATCTGCTAAACCGGGCCAAATAGGATGATTAGTGAATGGGCCCATAACCCATTTCGGGAATAGGGTTATGGGGAGGCTGAGAAGAGTTAGGGTTTCATTCCATTTCAGTTTTCTAGCCTCCATTTGCCTCTTAGGAAACCTAAAAATGGCCTCCAACCTCTAAATCACCTCCAAATCACTTTCTAATCAAGGATTAAGCTTAGCAACATCAAATCAAGGGAGATCTTCACCAAATCAAGATTAGATCTGCTATTTAGCATTGGTATTCGCACCATATCAGAGATTCATTTCAGATCTAAGGTTTATTTGTGGCTAAGGTGAGTGATTTGCATAGTTCCTCACTAATTATGGTTAATTAAGGGTAATTAGTGTTAATTAGCGAATTTAAACATGATAAAATTATGGAAAAATATTTATAGATTCTTAAATGATATTTTAGACCTCTGATATGAACTTGGGTTAATTTGGTTAATTTTTGATAATCCTATCATTAATTATGCTTGAACATGTTTAAGGGAAAATATGGGGTTTTGACTATGTTTGATCCATTTTAACCTATCATATTTATGTTTTGGTGTTTGAGGTCACTTCTACTTGTTGCTATGACTGTATGGTATGCTTTGTGATTGATTAGAATAAATAGAATGGTCGAAAACATCGTCGGATGGCGTAAAACACTCGCTGGAAAAAGTTGCAGAAAATGGTGCAGGTTTTCGGATCGGATCGGATCGGAGGAATGGGCTCGGACCGGATAGTGGACTGGGCAAGGGATCACCAAACCAAATCGAGGCTTGGCACAAGGGAAAGTATGGCAAAAAGGAAGGCCACAATGGTTGAATTGGGATCGCATCGAGCTAAAGAAGGGGGAATCGAATCGATTGAAGGGAAGAGAAGGGGATCAGAACGGAAGAGGAAGGGGAAGTGGATCGGATCGGAGGCCAGGAACCCGACCCGAACCGATGGAACACGGGTACACCGACCCGACCTGCCAGAGAGCACCCAAACCGAACCAATGTATTACGAAGGGACTTGGAGGCCACGACCCGACCCGAAGCACTTGGAAGGAGGCCGATCCGAACCGACAGAGAAGAAGGACTGAGGATCCGAACCGATCCAGCGATGACCAATAACCCGAGATGCAAAGGTAGTCCAAATGTAAGTTTGAGCTCAGGATCCAGTTGGGAACCAATGAGTTCACTTCATGGTTGGGCTTTGCTGCGGGACGTGTGCTAAGGAGTTGTCGACGTTCATAACTTCGATTCACCACCGAAAAGGAATGACGGGATACGTATCAGTGCAGTAGAGTCATCATGACTCGAGAGAAAAAGTGATCGTAGCAAGACTATGAGCCAGTGCAGTGGAGCCGTTGTGACTCCATGGGGCAGAGTGGACATGGTAAAGGATTAGTAAGGCTATGATCCATTGCAGTGGGGTGTGTACGACACCATGGGGCAAAGTGGACATAGCGAAGGATTAGTGGCTATGGATCAGTGCAGTAAAGCCATTGTGACTTCATGGGGCCGAGTGATCATAGCTAAGTATTGGGTGATCGAAGTGGTGGATATCGCATGCTTTACGCACTGAGTGAGAGATGTGAGGATGGTTGCTATGCTTGATTGTTTGCCATCACTATGACATGCACACCCCCATCCCCGTTATTTACATACCATATGTTAGTGGCACCTTAGAGTGTTGTACAGTATGTAGTGCTTACTCTTTGGTTGCAGGTCCAGGTTCAGGTATGGTTTAGTATACCTGTTATTGTTCTGTTTAGTTGCTTATCGCTCATACCAGGATTTTTGTCTGACCCAGAGTTTTATGTCTCTTCTTATTACTCTGGGTGCTCTCACGAGCAGACTTGAGACAGGTTAGCTGGTGATGCACTAGTAGCTGAATCGGAGGCGAGCAGGAGGCTTCCACGTATGATATATATATAGATATTCTCCCAGTGTCGTTGGTGATCACTACTTTGGGCATTAGTAGTGTACCTTTCTTGTTTAGCTTTTTGAGACAGTTTTAAAAGTTGTAATTATGTTGGCTTTGGAACATAAGCTGTATTTTGGATCTTTCCGCTGCTGCGATAGTTTGTTTCAGCTTATGCACTGTCTCACCTGTTTTATGTCAAGTATGTTGTTATTATATTTTGTTCCATGCGTTGTGAGACATTCTACATATTCTTTGTTGATTCTTCGTCTTCTTCCTTTCCTTCTGACGTCCGTCCCGTGCTAACTAGACTTGTGTACAGTGCACTTTTGGAGTAAATGTCAGTTGGTGCGGGGCGGGCCGTCACACTACCATCCAAAACGTACGCAATCTAATCATTTCCTATTTAATTTCTCTTAAATCGGAAAAAGGAAATTGGAGCTAAGATTTTAACTTTTTTCCTGCTTACAACTTTTCCAATTCTCGCCCTACAGTGGAAATTTCATCATAGTTACCTAAAATAATCCAAAAATTTCCGTCTGTATAGTGTAAAGTAGGCTTAAAACAAGCTCTAAAACGCAAAACGAGTTAATTAATAGCTCGCACGCATCATTGACAAGGTATGGAAACAGTGTTTCCAAGGCTAAAACAACCTTTTCCTTATTACCGTTAACGTTTTTATTGCATCGTCAGTCCTATTGTACCGCTAAAATGTAATAACCCGGAAATTCTGAGCCAATTTAAAAAATTTATTTTGGAAATTTTAGTGAATTTTGAATATTTAAAATGATTATTTTAAATAATAGCGACGAGAAATTTATTTTGAATAGAATTAGAACGTATATATTTATTTGAATCGTCGTTAGAATATAAATATTCTATTTTAATTATACAACGAGCTTGAAAATGGCGCGGTAGTTCGAAAATTCGATTTCAAACTTCAAATGAGTGTATAGGATTCAGAATAAACCGGATTTTGGTGAAACCAAAAATATGAAAATCTATTTGAAAATATCATTCCAACGAATCCAAAAAATTGAAATTTCATAGCGGGAATCAAAAGTTACGTCCAGTTGAAAATTCAGAATAGTCGCTATGGAATTCTGGCCCTTAAAAATGGGAATTTTGCAGACGACCTCGGTTTTTGACGAAACCACTTTTGTTGGATCCTTGATGTCAAGTTATTGCTAGGATTCAAAATTCGTAATTTTTCGAATCAATATGTGAGCGCGGCAAAGGAAAGCGCGTTTGACCAGTTTCAGTTGATTTTAATCGACTAGAAAATGGCCATTTTTCAAACGGTCTTCAAATTTGACGAAATTAGTTTTGTTAGAATTGTATTGTCAATACGAAGAAAGAAAATATTTTTCGGGAATTTTTAGAGTGTATGTGGCCGCCGTAAATTGAAATGCCGTTCAAATTCAATATATAGATTTATATTTTGATTTTGACGAAAACCGATCGAAATGAGCGAATCACCTTTGATACATATCCCATTGTGTTTGGAACAGGGGTAATTAGCTACGGACGACAGTTGGTGGGTTCGATTTCGAGATCGAAATAAAAAGTTGCTTTTTGAAATTAAATAATTAAATAAATAAAATAAAAACCTCTCTCCTCCTTAACCATTCAGCCTCCCCCCCACCCCGGGTTGATTCTTAAATCGATATTAGAAATAAAAAAGAAGAAGAAGGCGGAGGAGTCGTCGCTCCTCCGATGGATGGCGCCACCGCGCGTAGACGAGCGCGCCCCATCACCAATCCGCCGCCCTCCCTTCCCCGCATCCGCCGCCATCCCCTTCTGCTTCACCTCCTCCTCCTTCTTGACTACGAAACCAGTCCCCAAACCACCCCAAGACCGAACGCGTCTAGCCCAAACCCGCCATCACGTCACCGCACCCCTCCATCCACCTCCTTCTCCACCGTTCCTCCCTCTTCCCCTTCTTCTTCTCCGACCCCGCACCCCTAATCCCCTTTCTCTCCAAAATCCGCAGGAATTCCCCCTCCTCTTGCTAAGACAAACACTGTAAGTGTTTTATTTAATATAAAACTTTGTTTTTATATATATTTTCGGTTTATTCGCATATCATTTTCAGTTTATTTTAGATTAGATTAAATGTTTAATCGTAGATTAGATTAGATTTTTAGTTAAAGAAAAGATTACTTTTTTTTACACCGAAAAGATTTAATTTTTATTTTAAAACAAAGGTATGATTTGTTTATAGAAAAGATTAGGCTTTTCATCATAGAAAGAAATGATTTTTATATTATAGAAATAATAAGAATATAATTTTTATATAATGTAGAGTAATAAAGATGTGATCTTTATAGAAGTAGCCATGTAAAAATATAATCTTTACAACGTATAGAGCGATATAAAAATATAACTTTTATCCATGGATTGATGATATAAAAATGTGATTTTTATATAGACAATGGCGAGGGAAAAATATAATCTTTATTATATGAACACCATTATAAAAATAGAATATTTATCTATATAGTAGCGGTGTAAAAATATAATTTTTATCTATATAGTAGCGGTGTAAAAATAGAATTTTTTTCTATATAGTAGCGGTGTAAAAATAGAATTTTTATCTATATAGCAGCGGTATAAAAATGTGATTTTTATCCATATAGAGTGGTTATAAAAATGTTATTTTTATATATATATATAGCAACAATATAAAAATGTGATTTTTATATATGTAGTGGCTACGGACAACGAAATTGACAAAAGGCGAGCACGACGAAGATTTCTACATATGAAGAGTCGCGGTGTATTGGTTTAGCTAGTCGGTGAGAACTTCTCACTTTAAATCGTGTTTTCTAGTTAAAATATATACTAGGATGCAGACGGTGCGTAGTAGCACCCGACACCCGTCGTCCACAGACCATGGACGACTTGTATGCTTGTTTGATGTGTCGTGAAGTTTGTTTGTGATGTTGATGTGAAAAGGATAATAAACATTCATGTGTTGAAATAGATTAATTATCGTTAAAAATATAATTTTTAAAGTGAATGTGAATAAATAAATATTCATTTACAAACCGGACGATTGGTTTATGTACACCTATTTGAAGGATATTGATTGGGACGATAAATTTTACACATCGCCCAACTGCACAAATAATATTCAGTGTTTGTGGATTGAAACCCCACATGGGTGTTGGGATGATATATAACGTACACTAATCCCAATTGTTTAGTGGTATGTCGATCGTTTGATTGACAGACTGTACGAGCGTTAATTAGTTATATTTAATGCTTATGCAGTTGTTTGGTGCACTTTGGATGATGGTTGATTATTTATCGTTGCTATTATGTACATGTGTTGCATGGAATCCATATAATTAACATTATATGGTAATTGATTGGGCCTCATTCCAATTGGGAAAATAAAGAATATTCATGTGTTGAATAAAATATATATATATATATATATATATATATATTCATATCTTGAATAAAATATATACTCATGTGTTGAAAATATTCATGTGTTGAAAGAAATATAGGTTCATGTGTTGAAAGAAATATAGGTTCATGTGTTGAATAGAATAAAATATATATTCATTTGTTGAATAGAGTAAAATATATATTCATGTGTTGAATAAAATATATATTCATGTGTTGAAAATAATAATGTGTTGAGTAAAATATTTTAAATAATAAAATTTACATCTTTATCATAATTTTATAAAATATATTAAATAACAAAAATAGTCATGTGTTGACGATGCTCATGTGTTGAAAGAAAAAATTAGATTCATGTGTTGAATAGAATAACGAAGTTATTGAAATATATAAAGCCGTGTTGATTAGAGATGCGCCATTTTGACGCGAACGATATTTATATCTATTATATTCGTTTCTATAATGATTATAGAAAAGGAAGTGATTTCAAAATATAACGTTTCGAAAATATTATCATTTATATATTAATGATATGAAATATTCAATTTTGATTTAAAATTGAATATGAAGTGAAATTGTTTGGAAAATGAATTTAAAACGATTTATAAAATAAGTTTTGAATTGAAATCGACGAAATATATAATATATATATTACATATATCTATATATATATATATATATATATATATATATATATATATATATATATATATTAAATGGCCTGAATAGAACACGCCGCGCCGTGGCAGTTCGCGAATTTCGACCATTGACTTCGAATTGACATTGCGGGAGATCCGACCGTCGGATTCTCCTGAAACCAGAACCATTGGGTTCGTATCGAAAAGTGCTTTCCAATGAATATTAAAAATTTGAAATCTAACGGTTGGATTTGGAATTATGTCAAAATCAAATTTGGAAAAGGTCGTTGTAAGTGCAGTTCGGTGGCCGTTATTGAAAACCGACTGTACGGGTCTTGATAAAATTATTAAAAATATTAATAATTTGTGTAAAATCATAATATATGAACTGGAAAGAACTGGAATGAAAAATTCCACATTTGAAAGGATAAAATATAATTTTATCGAAATGAACTAGTTTTAAACTAGATTTGAAGTGGTTTTAAAAATAATCAGAATTTCCAATATGTGAATTGGAATCGATTTGAATCGAAATTATCTTCGGAATATTTCGATGTTGGATTTCGTGATTATACAGATATGGTTGTGGAAATTTGAAAGATATATTTATATCGTTATTTCCAATACGATATTTGTTGATTTCAGAATTTGATATTGAATATAAGCTGATATATTTTCTATTCAGAGCCTTGTATTTAATATCAAATGGGATTTTGGGTTCGTCGTGAATGGTGTCTTAAATAACACTATTCTGGGACCCAGTTTAGAAAAGAATAAATCTTTTAATTAAGATTTAGTGAAATTATCCAGTTAATTAGTGTTTAATTGGAATTGAATTTAAATTGGTTTTTGGTCTTATCGTGAGCGGTGTTTTGAATAACACCTGCTCTTTAACCCGATTAACAATGGAATGTGATTTTGGGTTTATCGTGAACCGTGTTGTAACACACCAAATTTTCTATTAACTATAACTTAACAAATTAAAGTGTAATTAATTCTAAATGATGGAATTAAGGGAAATGGGTTATGCCATTGCGTTCGTCTCGAAATTCTGCTTGAGATAGAGTCCAAGCTTGCATAAAATGGATATCATATGAAGAAGATATGGACGAACGAAGTTGGGCAGAAAAACCAGAAACGGGCCAGAATGCACTGGCGCACTTGGGAAGTGCACCAGAACAAAATTTCACTGGCGCACTTGGGAAGTGCGCCATTATAAATTTGCACTGGCGCACTTGCCAAGTGCGCCTAGGTCGAGCTGAAACCTGCTTGGTCGGGCCCTGGCTGGCCTGGTCGGGTTCTGGTCGATTTCTAAGGCTTGGCTGTGTCACTAGGGCTTACATGTCGCTTTCTGATTGGTTTCTCTTGAGATGGATGGTCTGGATTCACTCTAGCTTCATCGACGACTCTAATCAGTTTAAAATTCTATAAATACAGCTCAAGTCTAAACCTAAATTTGCACAAATAATATAGTACTGGAGCCGCCATGCTGCTGGAAAGAAACTAGGAGTGGCCATCAGTTAGAAAGCTTAGAGGCAAGCCAATACTAAAGTAAAACACGAATCTAAACAACGTTAGTCTACCCAAAGGAAAGCCTATCAAATTCAGAACTCAGAATCCAGAATTCAAGATTGTCGTTCGTTGTAAGTATAGTGATTTTTCCGATGAGAATAAAACTAAGACTTGATTCGATGTAAATTGGAAGTGGAATTGTGCTATTATGTAACAACGACGTTAATTCATATCTATTTATTGAAATGATTGTGTTATGAATGAAATTTGGATGTTTGTGGTATAATTAAGATTGATGTTGATCCTATTGTACTTTTAGAATGACAACAACATCACAAGCAAGTTGTATAGTTCATGTTTATGTGATTATATAGGCTGATTGTGATTAGAACCTCATGTATATACTTTATGCTAGAACCTTTATGTCTAAATGGTTATGTTCGTATACATGCTCCCATGTTTACACAAAAGTTGCAAGTTCCTAAATGGGATCCATGTCAAGATCCACTTTAGTACATGTTTCATGTTGTAATTAGATATGCGATTGGATCTAGTTCACACCCTTGTCATAAAGTTATACATACCTATGAAAATGTCATATTCTTATCATATGCTAATTCATGTGAAACCTATTTGGTTAGACCCTTATTTCAATGCAAATTCACATATATGTAAGTTGATTTAGGCTACGTTGCAAATTCACATGTATGTATATTGACTATTTTGCAAGTTCACACCTATAACATTCATGTTATCTATTTTGCAAGTTCACACCTATGATGTTCATATTGATTATGCCAAAAATGCCAAGTTTACACCTATGCTATGTTTATGTTAGTGAACTTCCTTATTCCAATTTTGTGTACGCTAAATTAGGCTAAGTTTTTAGCCTAATATTATATGTTGAAAATCATGCGACCGTAAAATTAGGCTAAGATTGTTAGCCTAATATTTAGACGGGGTAGCGTTGGGAAAATTTAAAAATATATGAAATTGATATGTTTGTCACAAGCCAAAATTGGTGGCATTTAAACGGTATAAATTCTTATACCAAAAACATTAAACTCGGAAAAGTGGGCCATGACATTTAATTTACATATAACAAGTAATAAAGACAAATATGTAAATTTAGAAAATACGAATATGCTTAACACGAGGTTGGATTGAGTTGTGATGTAAACCTGCCCGAACCCGCCCGGCTGTCCAGTAGTCACAACAATACCTATCCAATGTGGGTGGTTAAGCATTGAGCCCAATAAGGACCCGAGGTTAGACTGAGTTACGGTGTAAATCTGCCCGGAACAGACCGGCACATCCAGTAACCAAAACAATATCTGTCTAATGTGAGTGGTCGGTGCTTTAAAAAGCTAAGGACAGACAAGTCAGGATGGTAGGGTTAAGTTAACTTAAACACTTGACCAATTCAACATGTTAATTAAACTGATGGGTGGGGTTAGGTAAACACAGACACTTAACCACTTAACATGTTTGACTAGAAAACCCTAGTGACGGGGACCCATTTCAGCAGTAACCCAATTAGGTATCATGGTACCCTGAAACTAGGCAGGGTGGGGCATGATTACTGGGCTGATTGTAAGCGGTCAAAGCGACGGCGGTGGGTGCAACATTGTGGGTTCTAACGGAGTGCGGGCGTGCACACACTTCGGAGCAGACAAACATGGCACTAAGGGCACCAGTAGTATAACCTATGCATTCTAGAATTGTGTCGGGCCGCCACCATGGGACTTGATACACCCCATGGTGGGACCAGCATAGGTATCTACAATCTTTGGGGGCCGTAAGACACAAATGATTATGCGAGTAGGAGCCGATCTTTAGAAAAAGGGGATCACTTCACCTCCTGCATGGGGTGCCAGTTAAGACAGTACAAATAGGTGCAGAGTTATAGTGTAGGGTGCGATAGCATATTCGTTTCAAAACTACTTTATCTTGGTTTATGATACTTTCTTGTTTCCAGTTTATACCTATCATGCCCTTATTCTTATTCTCATACCGAAGAGTCACTAGACTTACCAGGCTTTATGTCTGAACCTATTTTCTTTCGTCTTCTTTTCTTCCGTTCCCCCCCAAGGTCCACAGGGAGGAAGCAACCCAGCTTAGTCAGATTCTTTGAAAGCTTCAAGATAGTAGATGTACGGTTTGGACTCTCTTTCCTTCGCTATGGCTGTTGGACACACTCTATGGGGATTTATGCAGTTTTAATTATGTTTTTATGCTTCTTTATTTAATAACCAAGACAGAAATGATGATGTAAGGTTTTGGGAGTTATTATGTGATAGTTATGGAAATGTTTTGTATGAACACGTATTTATGAAATAAAAAGTCTGTCGTTTTCTGCTGCTTATATATATATATATATATGTGTGTGTGTGTGTGTGTGTGTGTGTGTGTGTGTGTGTGTGTGTGTGTTTGTGTGTGTTTATATCTGTCTTGTGTATTATCTGTGACTTTTACTTACAAACCTCCACCAAAGTTAAGGCATTCCCTTTGTGAGTAACCTTAATAGAGGGTGGGGTGTTTCACTTGGTATCAGAGCATAGATTTACCAGACTAGATGAAATTTTTTGAAACTATTTTCAAAAAGAAGTTTAAAGAAGCATCTTTTTCAAGAAAAAGTGTTGTTTTTAAAAGTCATAATTCCCCAGAGCCATATGCACTAACCCTCTATCCCTTTATCTTGAATACTTTCCTTTTTATTCCAGCATGTCTGGAGATCTTAACCTTCCAGAAGGAGTACCGATCCCTGGCTATTTCCGAAGGTACCTAGAGGCTAGGGCCAATGGTGTGGGCTCAACAGAAATTCCTCCTCCTACAGTGGCAGTGGTTCCTCCTCCCCCTCCTCCTCCTCGTGGGAACACTTTCGCTAAGACGTGTAGAGACTTCAAGGCTATGGGAGGAAAGGACTTTTATGGAACGAGTCATTTGTGGTAGCAAGGAACTGGCTGAAGGAGACTGAAGATTTATTCGTTATCTTCGAAGATGATGACAGGCTAAGAAAACAGACTTCAAGAAAGACGGGAAGAACAACAAATCCCATGAAAAGAGAAAGTGCAATTTCTATGGCATTGTGGGACATATAGCAAAGGACTGCAGAAAGAAGAAGGCAAAGATGAATGGTGGTTGCTTCAGTTGTGGCGAGACTGGACACTTGGCTAAGGACTGCCAAAAGAAGCGGGGGCAGGGACAGAGGACTGGATCCACCTCAGGCAGACAAGTTCACGCGCTGGTGGCACCTCCACAGGAATGAGGTAGAAATATTTCTGTAGAAAGCTTAGTTTATCTGTATGATCATCCAGTCTGCACTCTCTTTGATTCTGGTGCATCACACTCCTTTATTTCATCTGCTTTAGTAGAATCTCTACACCTAGACACTAGTTTGGTAGAAGATCCCTTGGTTGTTTCAAATCCAATTGGGGGCTCGGCTTATTTGTCGATGGTTTGCTTGGATTTGAAAATCTCTATTCTAAGTGTTGAATTTAGATGTATTGTTTTGGGCTTCTCAGGATATGGACTGATCTTAGGCACAGACTGGTTATCCAGTAATGGTGCCATTCTTGATTGTGAGAAAAGATTGGTTAGGCTCTTGACCCGGCTCGGTAACACTCTAGAAATTTCTTGTAATCCCTTGAATGCTGTTATGCTTAGTTATCTAGAGTCGCTTGATGCTTCTGTTGAGAATTTGCAGTCGGTTAGAGTAGTCCGGGAATATCCGGATGTCTTTGAAAAGGTGAAAGGCTTACCTCCGAAGCGGGAAATAGACTTCCGCATATATCTTGTGGATAATGCAAAGCCCGTTGCTCTGCCTGTTAGACACATGGCTCCAAAGGAGAGAAAGGAGCTCAGTAAGCAAGTTAAGGAGCTTCTTGAGAAGGGGTTTATAAGAAGGAGTATCTCAGAATGGGGTGCTCCAGTGGTGTTCGCCACCAAAGCAAATGGTTCACTACGTCTTTGTGTGGACTATAGGGAGCTAAACAAGCTGACTAAAAAGAATAGACACCCTCTTCCCCGAATAGACGATTTGTTTGATCATCTTGTAGTTGCATCGGTCTTCTCCCAACTTGATCTGGCTACTGGGTTCCATCAGCTAAGGGTAGCTGAAGATAGCATTGGTAAAACGGCATTCAGAACCCCAGACGGTTTCTTCGAGTGGCTTGTCATGCCTTTCGGCCTGACAAACACACCTTCTTATTTCGTAGACCTAATAAGTAGGGTGTTCAGAGAATTCCTCAGTAAGTTCGTGGTGGTCTTCGCAGATGATATTTTGATCTTCTCGAAGAATGAGGTAGAACATGCTCAGCATCTGAAGGAGATCATGGAAACTCTTCGAGTTCATCAACTAAAAGCCAAATTCTCCAAGTGCCACTTTTGGAGGGAAGAAGTAAGATTTCTTGGACATATAGTGTCCAAAGAGGGGTTAGCTGTGGACCGCGCGAATGTGGTGGTAGTGCAAGATCGGAAGACACCAAAAAATGCAACTGAAGTCCGAAGCTTTCTTGGGCTAGCCGGTTTTTACCGAAAGTTCATTAGGGATTTCGCGAAAATCTCAGCTCCACTGACAAGGCTAACAAAGAAGAATCTGGCGTTCACTTGGGATTTGGATTTTGAGTTTGCTTTCCAACGATTAAAAAGGGCTCTCACAACAGCCCCAGTTCTGACTTTGCTGGATGGAAGCAAAATGTTCACAGTATATACGGATGCTTGTGGTACGGTGCTAGGCGCAGTTCTGATGCAAGAAGGGAGGGTAGTAGCTTATGGTGGAAGACAATTGAAAGTGCATGAAAAGAACTACCCAACCCACGATCTTGAGTTGGCCGCCATCGTCTTTGCGCTTAAGTTTTGGCGCCATTATCTCCTAGGTGAGAAGTTCGAATTATATACTGACCATAAATCGTTGAAGTATCTTTTCTCGCAGAAAGATCTTAACCTAAGGCAGCGAAGATGGATGGAGTTCCTTGCCTCATATGACTTTGAGATTTCCTATACTCCCGGCAAAGGCAACATAGTAGCAGATGCGTTGAGCAGAAAGAAACTGACCCTAAGCCCTCTCTTTGCAGAAAAGCAAAGCTTGGTGTATATAGCCAGTTTTGACTTTAGGCCCTCCTCAGATTTTATACCTAGTTTATTGGCATCCCTAGAAGTACGGCCCACTCTTTTAGACTCGATAGGGGCCGCACAACGTGAAGACCCGCAGCTTGTGGATGTGATTGATAAACTAATTAGGGGTGAAACTTCCAGTCACCTCAATAGGTACTCCATCGATAATAAGGGTTGGTTGAGATGGGATGGAAGGCTATGCGTCCCACAAGCTAGGGATTTTGTGAAGAAGGTTCTCGAGGAGGCACATCATTCCAAGATGACAATACACCCAGGTGGAGACAAGATGTACAAGGACGTAAAGAGAGCTTTCTATTGGAGCGGCATGAAGAAGGACGTGGCAGATTTCGTTTCTAAGTGCGTGACATGCCAACAGGTCAAGGCGGAACAAAAGAAACCTGGAGGACTGCTTCATCCTCTAGAAGTCCCGCAATGGAAGTGGGATAGCATTTCAATGGACTTCATTGATGGGTTGCCTAGGTCAAGAAGAGGCAATACTAGCATTTGGGTAATAGTGGACAGGCTTACTAAAAGCGCCCACTTTATACCTATCAAGAGTAGAAGGACTGCTTCGTCTCTAGCTTCTCTTTATCTCAAGGAAATAGTTCGACTCCATGGAATACCCTCCAGCATAGTGAGTGACAGAGACCCCATCTTCACGAGCGAATTTTGGCGGAGTCAGCAAGAAGCTGTCGGCACACAGTTATGCTTGAGCACGGTCTATCACCCCCAAACTGATGGTCTGACAGAAAGGGTGAATAGAGTACTATAAGATCTTCTAAGACTGTGCGTTCTTGACTTCGGAGGGACTTGGGAGGATTACCTTCCTTTAGTGGAATTCGCCTACAACAACAGTTACCAAGCCACCATCGGTATGGCGCCCTTCGAAGCTTTGTATGGAAGACCTTGCCGATCACCAACTTGTTGGTGGGAGTATACTGACAAGATTATACTTGGGCCAGACGTGATTAGAAAGACTTCAAAAAAAGTGGACCTGATACGAAGGAGAATGAAGACTGCCCAAGACAGACAGAAATCCTACGCCGACAAGAGAATGACCGACCTTGAGTTTGAGGTTGGGGACAGGGTTTTCCTTAAGGTATCTCCTTTAAGGAACGTCGTTCGCTTTGGATCCGCAGGAAAGCTAGCACCAAGATTTGTAGGACCGTTCCCTATCATCGAGAAGATTGGGAAGATGGCTTATAGAGTAGACCTGCCTGAAAGGTTGGCTGGAATTCACAACGTCTTTCACGTTTCTCATCTCCGAAAATGTCTACATGAATCTGCGGAAGTGGTGGAGCCAAGCATTCTAGAAGAAGCCGAAGTGGATCGCGAAGCAACTGTGAGGAGAGTTCCAACTCGAATCATAGGAACTGAAATCAAAAAGCTACGCAACCACCAAGTAAAGCTCGTTAAAGTCCAGTGGAGCGATGCCGAGGAAGACGCGACTTGGGAAACTGAGGATAGAATACGCGCGGCCTACCCTTTCCTTTTTGAGGGTATATCTTTGATCTCTCTTTTTCCCTTAAGTTGTGCTTGTATCTATCTTTTTAGGTATATCTCCTCGATATTATCCTCCATCCTTTGGTATAAACCCCTTTGGATGTAAACATGTATTTGAAACATGTTATGGTTGATGGCTGCAGGTGGTTGCAAGTGGTTTCTAGTGGATGCGTATACACACACAACCTAGGTTTTAGATCATCTCAGTCATTTCATACTGCATATGCATATATGTATTCATATTTGTATGTGGTTGAAACTTGATACGTTGTCATATGGATGTCGCATTTGTATTGATGACTGCGCACTCATGTAGAATTATGAGTAAGGAAAAATTTGCATACATAATGGATTCATGACACTTACATGATTTGCATTAAAGAGGTCAACTGGATCAGTAGACCGCCTGATTTTGCATTAGTTAAGGGCATATACACACATTGTGCATATAATCATAAAGCATTAGAAGTCTTTTAAGGACAATTGACGCCTGTGTTTGTTGGTTGAGTAGATGGACGATTGGATGTTAGGACTTACGTTCTCCTAGACTTGAAGATTTCGGGGACGAAATTATTTAAGGAGGGGAGAATGTAACACTCCAAATTTTCTGTCAACTATAACTTAACAAATTAAAGTATAATTAATTCTAAATGATGGAATTAAGGGAAATGGGTTACGCCATTGCATTCGTCTCGAAATTCTTCTTGAGATAGAGTCAAGTTTACGTAAAACAGATACCGTATGAAGAAAATATGGACGAACGAAGTTGGGCAGAAAAACCAGAAATGTGCCAGAATGCACTGGCGCACTTAGGAAGTGCGCCAGAACAAAATTGCACTGGCGCACTTGGGAAGTGCGCTAGTACAAATTTGCACTGGCGCACCTGCCAAGTGCGCCCAGGTCGAGCTGAAACCTGCTTGGTCAGGCCCTGGCTGGCCTGGTCGGGTTCTGGTCGATTTCTGAGGCTTGGTTGTGTCACTAGGGCTTACATGTCGCTTTCTGATTGGTTTCTCTTGAGATGGATGGTATGGATTCACTCTAGCTTCATCGACAGCTCTAATCAGTTTAAAATTCTATAAATACAACTCAAGTCTAAACCTAAATTCACAGAAATAATATAGTACAAGAGCCGCCATGATGCTGGAAAGAAACTAGGAGTGGCCGTCAGTTAGAAAGCTTAGAGGCAAGCCAATACTAAATTAAACACGAATCTAAACAACGTTAGTCTACCCAAAGGAAAGCATATCAAATTCGGAACTCAGAATCCAGAATTCAAGTTCGTCGTTCGTTGTAAGTATAGTGATTTTTCCGATGAGAATAAAACTAAGACTTGATTCGATGTAAATTGGAAGTGGAATTGTGCTATTATGTAACGACGATGTTAATTCATATCTATGTATTCAAATGATTGTGTTGTGAATGAAATTGGGATGTTTGTGGTATAATTAAGATTGATGTTGATCCTATTGTACTTTTAGAATGACAACAACATCACAAGCAAGTTGTATAATTCATGTTTATGTGATTATATAGGCTGTTTGTGATTAGAACCTCGTGTATATGCTTTATGCTAGGACATAAAATGGTTATGTTCATATACATGATCCTATGTTTATACAAAAGTTGCAAGTTCCTAAATGGGATCCATGTCAAGATCCACTTTAGTACATGTTTCATGTTGTAATTAGATATGCGATTGGATCTAGTTCACACCCTTGTCATAAAGTTATACATACCTATGAAAATGTCATATTCTTATCATATGCTAATTCATGTGACACCTATTTGGTTAGACCCTTATTTCAATGGAAATTCACATATATGTAAGTTGATTTAGGCTACGTTGCAAATTCACATATATGTATATTGACTATTTTGCAAGTTCACACCTATAAAATTCGTGTTGGATATTTTGCAAGTTCACACCTATGATGTTCATATTGATTATGCCAAAAACGCCAAGTTTACACCTATGTCATGTTTATGTTAATGAACTTCCTTATGCCAATTTTGTGTATGCTAAATTAGGCTAAGTTTTTAGCCTAATATTATATGTTGAAAATCATGCGAACTTAAAATTAGGCTAAGATTGTTAGCCTAATATTTAGACGGGTTAACGTTGGGAAAATTTAAAAATATATGAAATTGACATGTTTGTCACATGCCAAAATTGGTGGCATTTATATAAATTCTTATACCAAAAACGTTAAATTTGGAAAGTGGGCCATGGCATTCAATTTACATATAACAAGTAATAAAGACAAATATGTAAATTTAGAAAATACGAATATGCTTAACACGAGGTTGGATTGAGTTGTGATGTAAACCTGCCCGGACCTGCCCGGCTGTCTAGTAGTCACAACAATACCTATCCAATGTGGGTGGTTAAGCATTGAACCCAATAAGGACCCAAGGTTAGACTGAGTTATAATGTAAATCTTCCCGGAACCAACCGACACATCCAGTAACCGTAACAATATCTGTCTAATGTGAGTGGTTGGTGCTTTAAAAAGCTAAGGACAGACAAGTCAGGACGGTGGGGTTAAGTTAACTAAAACACTTTACCAATTCAACATGTTAATTAAACTGATGGGTGGGGTTAGGTAAATACAGACACTTAACCACTTAACATCTTTGACTAGAAAACCCTAGTGGCGGGGACCCATTTCAGCAGTAACCCAATTAGGTATCATGGTACCCTGAAACTAGGGAGGGTGGGGCACGATTAATGGGCTGATTGTAAGCGGTCAAAGCGACGGCGGTGGGAGCAACAGTGTGGGTTCTAATGGAGTGCGGGCGTGCAAACACTTCGGAGCAGACAAACAGGGCACTGGGGGCACAAGTATTATAACCTATGCATTCTAGAATTGTGTCGGGCTACCACCATGGGACTTGATACACCCCATGGTGGGACTAGCATAGGTATCTACAATCTTTGGGGGCCGTAAGACACAAATGATTATGCGAGTAGGAGCCGATCTTTAGAAAAAGGGGATCACTTCACCTCCTGTATGAGGTGCCAGTTAAGACAGTACAAATAAGTGTAGAGTTATAGTGTGGGGTGCAATAGTATATTCGTTTCAAATCTACTTTATCTTAGTTTATGATACTTTCCCGTTTCCAGTTTATACCTATCATGCCCTTATTCTTATTCTCATACTAAAGAGTCACTAGACTTACCAGGCTTTATGTCTGACCCTATTTTCTTTCGTCTTCTTTTCTTCCGTCCCCCCCCCCCCCCACAGGTCCACAGGGAGGATGCAACCCATCTTAGTCAGATTCTTTGAAAGCTTCAAGATAGTAGATGTACGGTTTGGATTCTCTTTCCTTTTCTATGGCTGTTGGACACACTCTATGTGAATTTATGCAGTTTTAATTATGTTTTTATGCTTCTTTATTTAATAACCAAGATAGAAATGATGATGTAAGGTTTTGGGAGTTATTATGTGACAGTTATGGAAATGTTTTGTATGAACACGTATTTATGAAATAAAAAGTCTGTTGTTTTCCGCTGCTTATATATATATATATATATATATATATATATATATATATATATATATATATGTGTGTGTGTGTGTGTATGTGTGTTTATATCTGTCTTGTGTTTTATCTGTGACTTTTACTTACAAACCTCCACCAAAGTTAAGGCATTCCCTTTGTGAGTGACCTTAATGGAGGTTAGGGTGTTCCATGTGTTTTAGATGACGTTGGTTCTTTAAACCAGTTAAAGACAGGATATTGATTTGTGGAAAGATTAAAACTAAGGGGAGTTTTAATGAATCTTTAATTAGATTAAAGTGATCGAGAATGGGGTATCACCAGTTTTTCTCCAAAGCGATAGTTAAATCTTTAATTAGATTTGAATGTGAAATGGTAATTAATATTTACCGATAACACCGTGGTGTTAAATATGGATTATTACCAGTTTTGCTCCATAGGATGAATAGGTGGGGATTGGGAAATAAAATAAATAATTACTTCGGTGTGGTTCGCTAATCCCGACTAGTTTGGAAAAGCATAATATGGTTTGAAGTGATATCCAAAGGAAGATTAAAGAAAAATTTTAGAAGAATTTATCTTTGATAAAATTAATTGGAACCTTTCCCTTAGAATGTGAATATTGGAATAAAAGAATATTCTGAATTGGAATGAGGTGTATGTTGGGTTTGTGTAACATTTGTTTATTATATACGCGGGTTATTCGGAAAGGCCAGGTTTATACCCATTCTGAATAACCGATTCGGCGATAAGTCGAAGTTGAAGACGGTGGTTGAAGACCGGAAGTCTTCACATCGTTTGGATGACTATTGATGATCTTGATTAGACTGTACACCCAAGAGGAGTGAATCGGTTGGTGATCGTCCAGATGTACTTGGAGATCGATGGATATGCGAGGAAAGTGCCTCCGGTTTCGTTCAGACCCAGAACGAACTTGTAAATGGACTGTGTGTCTGACATTGGATTTTATTCTGTGTGATTGACCTCTATTAAATATACATCTTTTTGGCGGCGGAGAAGTTATTCTCTTGCTTAACGCCCTTCTCTTAGACGTACGAGCTCAGAGGTTGTATATCGATGGACATCAGTCGCATGGAGTGAATTGCCTGTGTGGCCTGCCTAAGTGGAAGATGATCAAGGCTTCTGTTGAAAAGCAAAGTCTTGTGGTTGATGATCAAAGCACGGCCTGTGTGGCGCAACTTTGTGTATAGCGTTAATTCGCGAGCCTCACACCTCGGTATGAGTCAGAAAACAGGATAGTGACTGCAGGGAGAGCACAACGTTTCTTTCTAGCTAGTGGTGGTGTTAGTGCTTAAACTGGCTGACATTTATATACTTTTCTCCTGTGTGGTTGTTGGAATGCGAGGCGCTTCGAATATATGGTTGATAACTGGCACTATGTGAGCTGACGTACAGACCATTATATAGGTCCTATATGACCGGGAAACGTGTGTTCAGGAATAACTAATAGTCAAAAGTAAGAGAGGACCGGCCCTAAAGATCCAAGGATCGCTGTGTGTGGTCCTGAGACATTTGCTAGAGTGTCGAGAACGGAGAGGATCTTGCCCCTTGCCTCGACTCAGGATGTAATCGAATTTCCAATACGTGATATTTCGGTTTTATTTGTAGAGCCTACTATGGCGACAAAGTGGTATAGGACACTTATGCCGTCTATGATTGATACTTATCATTGAAATTGTTTTGAAATTATACACTTATATTAATATCAAAATAATTTGTTTTTAAACGTATTAAGCATTCTTTGGCTATTATAAGGTAAAACCCTATCCTCCGGCTTGTGTTGCATTGTGTGATGGGACCTGGGTCATATAATAGCTTCATTTTCTTTATTTAGCATTGCGCTGTTTGTTTTATGCACTGGTATTCTTGGGAGGAAACCCATTCCGTGTTATACGGCATGGTCCCTTGATTTCCTAACTTTAAGTAAAGATTAATAACTGTTTTAGTTCTCATAGCAGTCACATGACTGATCTGGAGTTTATTGTTTTAACCTAAACTCTGGATGCCCCTATTTTCCACACGGGCAGCTAGTAGTTTTGGTTTTGCAGATCTATATTCACAGGATCCTAATTTACAACTGGAACGATGCTCGGAAAGCCCTATATTCGTGTATTACTTTCTGTTATGTTTTGTATTGTTTTTCCGCTGCTATGTAATTTATTGTAATCTCTGATATTTATCAAATGTGTAATATTTATTCATACTCTGTATATTCTTGTATTTTGATGGAATTGTTGTAATAAGCAATGAAATGTTCTTCTGTCTGCGTTATGATTTGTCTTGTCCTCAAAGCAATTCGTGCTTTCCTTACCGGGGAAGTCACGGGTCGTCTCATAAAATGCGCATACAAAGCGTACAAAAATCTTCCTTTTACCATTCATGTGACAAAAAATCGAAATTTTTCATAAAAATAAATCTCCGTTTAAAAACTTGTCATGTTTATTTTGAAAATTTCCCTTCAAAACCATTTCATTTTCCTATGAAATAAGAAAATGATAAAACTGTTTTTTTTTCAAACAATATTTTCCAAAAACTTCAAAAATGTATTTTGCGGAAATTCAAATGATTCATCTCACATGTTGGAAAATAAGGAAGTTAGTCATGCTAAAAATGTGAAAACTGAAATCACACCCAAAAAGACCATAATAAATTTTAGCTTTAACAAGGAATTGTGAGTTATTTATATACCCATGACGAAAACAACGCAAAACTGGTCCTTTGCTAAAATTTATCAAACACTGAATTCTATTCTTTCCAGCTCTTGGACAAATGTTAGTTTAGGTATGAAAATGAGATTTCATCAAACATGCATGCGTGAATGACATAAACATTTCCAAACTTAGAAATCTCATTAATCTAAGTCATGCGATTTAAACAACACTAATAGTTACAAGTACGAATCTCCACAACCAAGAATCCAATTTTGGAAAGGGATAACAACAAAGATAATGACAAAACAGCACCAAAACCTCCCAAAATAATGCTATAAACAACGAGATGTCTTGCTCCATGGCTGGAGCTCAAGCTAATTTTTATGATCTTTATTTTACCATATCATGGTAGAAAAATGTTCAATCTCGTGTTACCAACAGTGTTGGTGTTGTTGGAGGCTCCCACATCACCATCTCTTCTAAGCGAGTTTTATGATGAGAAAATAAACCTACCATGAAACTGCTTCTCACAGAAATCCACCTAATATTGTATAAAGAAAAAGTGGATAGGTGAATTTACATAAAGTAACTCCATGAGACAACACACAAGAACAAAAAGCTGAACCGAATATGATGCGGTACTAAATGATGGTTACGCCACCGATCAAACAAAGGATTGATTTCCGCATCATGAGATAAATCCAGTCATAACTTCCCATTTCTAGAACGATATGCTAAACGGGTCACATGTCTACATGGGCAGTTCGAACATAGATTCCCGACATCAAGTAAGAGAGATTTACTGCAAAAATCTCCAAGGCTGGTCAAACAAGAGACCATTCAAGTCCGCGTTCAACACAGATTCCTCAAAAATCTGATCGAGATTCTCCTCAGAAAAACCATCAAAAGATAGCTTAAATCTTCATCTCTGAATAGACGATCGCCTTCGAAAGAACCTATTCGAACAAGGTATAACAAAAGCGGATGCAGCACAAGCACACATCCTATTCTAATATCTCGGAGCAATGGGCTGGGGCAAGCCCCACTGGCTTGCCAAATTTTCTTAGCCCTAAAGTGCTAAGACATTTTTGTCATTCTGATCAAACCGAATGATCTCTGCCTAAGGATGAAACTTAAATGGTGTGAGTAAGATCAAATAGTGCAACTAGGTGTTACAGGCCAAGAAATGGTCGGAGAGAAGAAATTAGATCTTGGAGTATTAGTGAGGCAAGGTCTAATACGCAAATAAGTGTGGAAAAGAGGAGACGAGACAGCTACGAAGAAAGGATAAGAACGTGGTTCAACTAGATGAGGAAGGAAGGACGAAAGAAGCTAAGGGGTAATTTGGATGCATCTTTTATGGTTGAGTCCTAGGTCCAAGTAGTACAAAAATCATTTACTAATTGATCATCCTAGTATGTCACGAAACGATCAACTATCAAATGGCCTATGGACAGACGATGGACCTTGAACTTATTAGTACCAATTTTAATATTAATCAACCTGTGTTATCTTTTAAGATTTGACACGATCCGAAATAATTATCCCATTACCATGGGATTTAAAGACTGTAGTTAAATTCCAAACCATCTCCAAGGATTTATAGTCTCAACAACGATGCTACGACCACACAACGAACGAATTCAAAAAACAATTCAGCTTGAAATCCGTAATATGAAATTAAATGGATTTTCCCCTTAGCTAGCTGACAATAAGCAGACAATTCATGAAATCAAATACCCCAAAAATCTAGACAAAGGATTTTCTTGAGCCTTCTCGAAGAAAAAAAAAATTAAAACTTTTCCAAAAATGAAATTTATTTATAAACTAATCGTTTCATATTTATAAATCCATTTTATTATTACTATTTATATTCCTGTTTTATATTTCAAACCGAAAAAACCTTTTCATGTTCAAAGATGTTAGAGGTTTAGAATCTCATGGGTTAATTGGGGTAATTTCAACAAATTGTCTAATATATATAGGAAGAGGGACACTACGAATTACAAGGAATAGATATTTATTACTTCCAATTTTAGTGGTATATTCCTGTCATTTCTAACTCCATCTTTCCTACCAATTAGATTATATTTATTAAAATTACATAATAGCTCTTAAATTTTGAAACATGAATGTATTGAAAATTCAAAAACCATATCTTCACAAACTATTTTTCAAAACCGTATTTCAAAACCGTTGAAATCCATTTTTATTTTTCGAATAATTTTAAAAATAAATTTCCTCGAATGCAAGGCTAAGAACTCAATTGGATATTTCAACAAAGGTAGATTCGGAATTTTAACGAAGTACCAAATAGATAAATGATCATCGCTTTCTAGTGAATTAGAAAAGCACGATTTATGAAATAATACTGCAAGCACACATATCGTGTAGTATGCAGATCGAATCATAGGGCGGTAAATTAAATTAAGTTATTTATATAATTTCTTGGGCGAGTTAACAAATCTTCGAGGTTGGTTTTGAAAGCAAATGAAATTGAAACTGCAATTAAATTATTATTGAATGTAAAGACCCGTAACTTCCCCGGTGAGGAAAGTGCGGATAGTTCGAGAACAAGCCACAAAATAGAACGCAGACGGAAGGACATTTTATTGTATATTACAACTATGCATCAGAGTACAAGAATATACAGAGTATAAATGAATAAATATTACACAGAAATATCAGAGATTACAATAAATTACATAGCAGCGGAAAATAATACAATACACAACTAGAAGGAGATATACGGATACAAAGCTTTCCGGATATCGTTCCAGCTGTAAACCAGGATCCTGTGAATATAAATCTGCAAAACCAAAACTACTAGCTGCCCGTGTCAAAATAAGGGCACCCAGATTTTAGGTTAAAACAATAAACTCCAGGTCAGTCATGTGACTGGTGTGAGAACTAAAACAGTTGTTAATCTTTATTTTTAAAGCTAGGTAAATCAAGGGACCACGCCGTATAACGCGGAACGGGTTTCCTCCCAAGAATACCAGTGCATAAAACAACAGCGCAATGCTAAATAAGGAAAATGAAGCTGTTATAAGACCCAGGTCCTGTCACACAATGCAACGCAAGCCGGGGGATAGGGTTTTTCCTTATAACAGCCAAAAAATGCTTGATACGTTTTTAAAACAAATCATTTGATACTATTATCAGTGCATAGTGTATAAAGCAACTTCAAATCATAAATATCAATCATAGGCGACATGGGTACCATATATCATGCCGCCAATACTAGGCTCTACAAATAAAACCAAAAATGTCACGTATTTGGAAATTGGATTTCCATCTATGAACCGAGGCCAGGGATCGTCCTCTACCGATTCGAGACTGTCTAGCCCAAGCCTCAGGAACAGCCGCAACTGCCCCATGGAGCGACAGGGCCGGTCCACAGATGTGGATTATTATGCCTGAACACTACGTTTCCCCGCCGTTTGGGGGCGTAAATGAGCCAACGAATGACTCCATCGGACCCGGATCGTCCGATCAAACCGAGGCGCCTCGCAACAGCAACAACCACACAGGTGAAAAGTATATAAATGTCAGGGCTGGTAGGTCACTGACACCACCCTAGCTAGAAAGAAACGCATGGCCTCCCTGAGGCCCTCTCCCGTTTTTGGTTCACAACCGGGGTGCGAGGCTCGCGAATCAAAGTTACACAAAGCTATGCCACACAGGCCTTGCGTTGATCATCACCACAAGACTTTGCTTTTCAACAGAAGCCTCGATCAATTGCCACTTAGGCATGCCACACAGGCAATTCACTCTATGTGTTTGATATCCATCAGTATATAACCCCTGAGCTCGTACGTCTCAGAGAAGGGCGTTAAGCAAGAGAATAAATTCTCCGCCGCCAAACAGATATATATTTAATAGAGATCAATCACACAGACTAAAATCCAATGTTAGACACACAGTCCATTTACAAGTCCGTTCTGGGTCTGAACGAAACCGGAGGCACCTAGTACCCCGCATATCCATCGATCTCCAAGTACGTCTGGACGATCACCAACTGTTTCCATCTTCTTGGGTGTACAACCCAATCAAGATCATCAGTAATCACCCAAACGACGTGAAGACCTCCGGTCTTCGACCATCGTCTTCATCTTCGACTTATCGTCGTATCAGTTATTCAGAATGGGATAAACCCGGTCTTCCCGAATAACTCGCGTATATTTTAAATAAGTGTTACACAATCACAACATACGCCTCATTCCAATTCATCAGTCACTAACCGTAAATTAATCAAGAGAATAATTTCCCAAATATTAACCCCGAAGGCCGAAACCAACATCAGATCAATATCCAGAAAACCATTCTGCTTGGCTAACCGACAGTTAGTTTCTAAATTTCACATTCATAGGGAAAGGTTCCCATTAATTTTATCTAAGATAAATTCCTTGAATTTATTCTTTAATCTACTTTTGAATATCAATTCAAACTAGTCGGGATTAACGAACTTTACCGAAGTAATCATTTGTTTTAATTTCCCAATCCCAACCTATTCATCCCATGAAGTAAAACAGGTAATACTTCATATCTAACACTACGGTGTTATCGGTAAATTCAATTACCATTTCACGTTCAAATCTAATTAAAGATTTAACTATCGCCTGGAGCAAAACTGGTGATACTCTATTCTCGATCATTTCAATCTAATTAAAGATTCATTAAAACTCCACTTAGTTTTAATCGTTAACTGGGTTAAAGAAACAGTGTCATTTAAAAACACGGTTCATGATAAACCCAAAACCACATTCCATTATTTATTGGGTTAAAGAACAAGTGTTATTTAAAACACTGCTCACGATAAACCCAAAAATCAATTCGAATTCAATTCCAATTAAATATTATTTAATTGGTACACTTCATTAAATCTAAATAAAAAGATTTAATCTTTTCTCAACCGGGTTCAAGAACAGTGTTAATGAAGACACCATTCACGACAAACCCAAATCACATTTGATATTAAATACAAGGCTCTGAATAGAAAATATACCGGCTTATATTCAATATCAAATTCCACGACAAACAAATATCGTATTGGAAATAACGATATAAATATATCTTTCAAATTCCCATCACAATACTCATATCATCACGAAATCCAACATCGAAATATTCCATGGATAATTTCGATTCAAATCCATTCCAATATAATTATTGGAAATTCTGGTTATTTTCAAAACCATTTCTAATCCAATTTATTTATTTTAAAAATAAATAGAATTATAATTCTAGTTCAAAACTAGTTCAATTCGATAAAAATCTGTCTTTATCTTTTCAAATATGGAGTTTTTCATCCCAAATCTTCACAAATCATTTCTTATGATTTTACACAAATTATTACTATTTTTAATAATTTTATCAAGGCCTGTACAGTCGATTTCCATCAACGGCCATCGAACTGCACTTACAGCGACCTTTTTCAAATTTGATTTGGACATAATTCCAAATCCAACCGTTTGATTTCTAATTTCTAATATTCGTTAGAAAGCTCTTTTCATTACGAACCCAACGGTTCCGGTTTCAGGGGAATCCGACGGTCGGATCTCCCGCAATATTCATTCGAAGTCAATGGTCGAAATTCGCGAACTGCCACGGCGCGGCGCGTTCTATTCAGGCCATTATATTATATATATAATATATACTTCATCGATTTCAATTCAAAACGTGCTTTATAAATCGTTTTAAATTCATTTTCAAAACGGTTTCAACTTCATATTCAATTTCAAATCAAAATTGAATATTCCAATTTAAATTCATTTTAAATTCATTTCAAATTGATTTCAATTCAAATTGATTTCTAATTCAATTTCAGTTCGTTTTCAATTCAATTCAATTTCAATTCAAATTCATTTCTATTCCATTTCAATTCGAATTCATTTATATTCAATTTCAATTCGAATTCATTTCTATTCAATTTCAATTCGAATTCGTTTCTATTCAATTTCAATTCGAATTCGTTTATATTCAATTTTTTTCGAGTTTATTAATATTCAATTTCAATTCGAATTTATTTATATTCAATTTCAATTCGAATATATTTATATTCGATTCTTTTCAAAATATCAGATTTTGAAATCACTTTCGATATTCATTATAAAATGAAAACAATCGATATAAATATCGTTCACGTCAAAATGGCGTCAATCTAATCAATACGGCTTCATATATTCCTATTTTCAAATATTCTATTTCAAATATTTCTTTTTCAAATGTTTCTATTTTAAAACTGGAATGAGGCCCAATCAATTACCATATAATGTTAATTATATGGATTTTCTACAACACATGTATATATATCAACAACGATGAATAATCCACCATCATCCAAAGTGCATTCTACACTGTATAAGCATCAAATATAAATATTCAATGCTTATAACAGCCTGTCAATCAATCGATCGACATACAACTAAACAATCGTGATTTGTGTACGTCAAATATCATCCCAATACCCGTGTGGGGTTTCAAGCAATCAAACACAGATTTTTATTTCTGCAGTTGGGCGATGTGTAAAATTTATCGTCCCAATCAATGTCCTTCAAATAGGTGTACATAAACAAACCATCCGGTTTGTAAATGAATATTTATTTATTCACATTCACGTTAAAAATTATATTTTTAACGATCAAACTATTTTATTCAACCTATGAATATTCTATTCGGTTCATTTATTAAATAAAATGTTATCTTTATTTTTCTAACTTATTTTTAGAAAATTTCGACGGCATAACGACACGATACTAGAAACGGGACAAGGCCTAGCCTTATCCCCGGTCTAGTGAAGGCCCACGCCATTCACACATCAATCAAATCAATTTCATTTCACCAAACAATTCAATTCAAACCAAATAATCTAACCAACTACACAACCAAACAATTAAACAAACAAGCCATCCATGGTCTGTGGATGACGGGTGTCGGGTGCTGCTAAGCACCGTCTGCACCCTAGTGTATATATAACTAGAAAAAAGAAATTGAAGAGTGAGAAGTTCTCACAGAATAGCTAATCCAACGCCACGACTCTTCTTATGTAGAAATCTTCGCCGTTCTTGCCTTTCTTCACTTTCGTTGCCCGTAGTCACTACATATATAAAAATCACATTTTTACTTCGCTATTCAATATATAAAAATCGAATTTTTACTTCGCTATTCAATATATAAAAGTCGAATTTTTACTTCGCTATTCAATATATAAAAATCGAATTTTTACTTCGCTTCGTTATAAAAATTATATTTTTATATTTCTCCTCGCTTAATAAAGATTATATTTTATTACTCTTCATGAATAAAAATCATATTTTTACTATGCCACTAGTATAAAAATTGTATTTTTAACCTTTCTATATTATAAAAATTATATTTCTATATCCCACACATGATAAAAATCGAATTTTTATTCTTTCTATCATGTAAAAATTATATTTTTCCTATGCCTATCATATAAAAATTATATTTTTAATAGTCTACTAATATCAAAAATCATATTTTTATCTCTAACAAACTAATTACTTTATAAATAAATAAACCAAAATAAAAATAAAAGAAACTTACATTGAATCGGATTTTCCAAAGGGGGGGGGGTGTGTGTCTGCGGTCTTCGACGTAGGGGGGGGGCTCGGCGGTTTTGGCAGGCAGGAGGGGGGGTATCGCATCGCAGTGGAAAGAGGGGAGGATGGGGGGTAGCGCGACGGCGCTGGAGGAGGGGGGCTGTCGGCGCGACGATCGATCGGGGGGGGGGGGGGGGTGTAGTAGTTTAGGTTTTTTTTCTTTTTCGATTTGTAAAATAATGAACGGGGGAAGGGGGCTGAGAAGTTAAATGAAGAGGGAGGGATTTATTTTTAATTATAATTTTATATTATTTTAATCCCAAAAGGTAACTTTTCCATTCGACCTCGAAACAAGGCCCACCGCCTGTCGTCCATAGCTAATTACCCCCATTCCGAACACAATGGGATACGTATCGTAAGATGATTCGACTGTTTCGATCAGTTTTCGTCAAAATCAACATATAACTCTATATATTGAATTTGAACGCGCATTTCAATTTACTGGCCCCACATACGATCTCTAAAAATTCTCAAAAAATTATTTTTAGCTTCGTATTGACGATACGGTCCTAACAAAACTAGTTTCGTCGAATTCTGAGACCGTTTGAAAAATGGCCAATTTCCAGTCGATTAAAATCAACTAAAATTGGTTAAACGCGTTTTCCTTTGCCACGCTCACATATTGATTCGAAAGATTATGAAATTTGGAATCTAGCAATAACTTTACATCACGGACCCAACAAAAGTGGTTTCGTCGATATCCGAGGTCGTTTGCAAAATGGCCATTTTTAAGGGCCTGAATTCCATAGCGACTATTCTGAAATTTCAACTGGACATATCTTTTGATCCCCGCTATGAAATTTTGATTTTTCGGATTCGTTGGAAAGATATTATCAAATAGATCCTATGATTTTTGGTTTCACTAAAATCCGGATTGTTTTGCACCCGGTACATTCAATTGAAATTTGAAATCGAATTATCGAACTACCGTGCCATTTTCAATTCCTTTTATAAATATATAAAAATATTTATATTCTAACGACGATCTATATAACTATATACGTTCTAATTATATTCAAAATAAATTTTCGTTGATATTATTTAAAATAATCTATTTTAAATATTCAAAATTCATTAAAATTGCCAAAATAAAATTTTAAACTGGCCCAGATTTTCGGGTTGTTACAATCTCCCCCACTTAAAACTTTTCGTCCCCGAAAAGGAACAAAGTCGAAAGTTGTTTGATTAATCAACTCTACGTTCGATTTGGCTTTCATTCTCAAACTTTTCAGTTTCTGAGAATTTCCAAATTCTTCAAAAATTTGGCTAACACCCTAAATTTTCGAAAAATTTCGCCATAACCTCCCCTGCACCGGGAGCCACGGGAAAATCCCGAAATTGCCATACAGGCCTTCTGATCTCAAAAAGAAAAAGAAAAAGCCAAGCGGCTAGCCAATCGACTCATAAAATCATCATCACCCAAACAAAACAGTAAATTATATTAAACATGTACCTATTTGTCGGGCAAACAAATTTTATTCTCTGCTCTAGCCTCCTTGCTATGACCTGTTCAATGTAAGTACAAGTATATGCAAGCAAATGCGACTAATTTCAATACAATTCAATGTTTGGTTCAATTAGGCTAAATGGCTAAAAATTAGCAAACAAATAAACAAACAGCACAAACATCAATCAATTAGTGAATTAACGTTTCAAATTCATAACTTTGATATATAGTCAAAAATCAGATTTTTGATGCCAAATCACAACAATAAGCCCTATCTAATTTCGGTTCTCACACCGGTCAATAGGAAATATAGAAATCTCACTTTCGTTACTCAAAAATAAATTCTGGCGACAGTGCCCCATCACCAGAATTATCCCCGGGCAACTAGAGTATGATTCTATAACTATCCAATACATTAAAACTTCGAATACACGTTAGCAAAATCTCTATATATCGGATTGTCCAAATTCGTTTAACATAAATAATCAAATACGAATAATTGATTTAAATTTTCAAAACAAACTTGTTTTCAATTTAAAAATATACTCTTCACACTCGTTCTAGGATACTACTGATCCCATCTCTAACGAGTCATTCCCATTGGATATTACTAATCCAATATCTGATGAATTCTTTCGTATGGTTCTAAGGTGCCTCGTTCTCTGAGCTTTGTAAACCAAGGCTCTGATACCAAACTGTAAAGACCCGTAACTTCCCCAGTGAGGAAAGTGCGGATAGTTCGAGAACAAGCCACAAAATAGAACGCAGACGGAAGGACATTTCATTGTATATTAAAACAATGCATCAGAGTACAAGATTATACAGAGTATAAATGAATAAATATTACACAGAAATATCAGAGATTACAATAAATTACATAGCAGCGGAAAATATTACAATACACAACTAGAAGGAGATATACGGATACAAAGCTTTCCGGATATCGTTCCAGCTGTAAACCAGGATCCTGTGAATATAAATCTGCAAAACCAAAACTACTAGCTGCCCGTGTCAAAATAAGGGCACCCAGAGTTTAGGTTAAAACAATAAACTCCAGGTCAGTCATGTGACTGGTATGAGAACTAAAACAGTTGTTAATCTTTATTTTTAAAGCTAGGTAAATCAAGGGACCATGCCGTATAACGCGGAACGGGTTTCCTCCCAAGAATACTAGTGCATAAAACAACAGCGCAATGCTAAATAAGGAAAATGAAGCTGTTATAAGACCCAGGTCCTATCACACAATGCAACGCAAGCCGGGGGATAGGGTTTTCCCTTATAACAGCCAAAGAATGCTTGATACGTTTTTAAAACAAATCATTTGATACTATTATCAGTGCATAGTGTATAAAGCAACTTCAAATCATAAATATCAATCATAGGCGGCATGGGTACCATATATCATGCCGCCAATACTAGGCTCTACAAATAAAACCGCAAAGGTCACGTATTTGGAAATTGGATTTCCATCTATGAACCAAGGCCAGGGATCATCCTCTACCGATTCGAGATTGTCTAGCCCGAGCCTCAGGAACAACCGGAACTACCCCATGGAGCGACAGGGTCGGTCCACCGATGTGGATTATTATGCCTGAACACTACGTTTCCCCGCCCTTTGGGGCGTAAATGAGCCAACGAATGACTCCAACGGACCCGGATCGTCCGATCAAACCGAGGCGCCTCGCAACAGCAACAACCACACAGGTGAAAAGTATATAAATGTCAGGGCTGGTAGGTCACTGATACCACCCTAGCTAGAAAGAAACGTATGCCCTCCCTGAGGTCCTCTCCCGTTTTTGGTTCACAACCGGGGTGCGAGGCTCGCGAATCAACGTTACACAAAGCTATGCCACACAGGCCTTGCGTTGATCATCACCACAAGACTTTGCTTTTCAACAGAAGCCTCGATCAATTGCCACTTAGGCATGCCACACAGGCAATTCACTCTATGCGTTTGATATCCATCAGTATATAACCCCTGAGCTCGTACGTCTCAGAGAATGGCGTTAAGCAAGAGAATAAATTCTCCGTCGCGAAACAGATATATATTTAATAGAGATCAATCACACAAACTAAAATCCAATGTCAGACACACAGTCCATTTACAAGTCCGTTATGGGTCTGAACGAAAACGGAGGCACCTAGTACCCTGCATATCCATCGATCTCCAAGCACGTCTGGACGATCACCAACTATTTCCATCTTCTTGGGTGTACAACCCAATCAAGATCATCAGTAATTACCCAAACGACGTGAAGACCTCTGGTCTTCGACCATCGTCTTCATCTTCGACTTATCGTCGTATCAGTTATTTAGAATGGGATAAACCCGGTCTTCCCGAATAACTCGCGTATATTTTAAATAAGTGTTACACAAACACAACATAAGCCTCATTCCAATTCATCAGTCACTAACCGTAAATTAATCAAGAGACTAATTTCCCAAATATTAACCCCGAAGGCCGAAACCAACATCAGATCAATATCTAGAAAACCATTCTGCTTGGCTAACCGACAGTTAGTTTCTAAATTTCACATTCATAGGGAAAGGTTCCCATTAATTTTATCTAAGATAAATTCCTTGAATTTATTCTTTAATCTACTTTTGAATATCAATTCAAACTAGTCGGGATTAACGAACTTTACCGAAGTAATCATTTGTTTTAATTTCCCAATCCCAACCTATTCATCCCATGAAGTAAAACAGGTAATACTTCATATCTAACACTACGGTGTTATCGGTAAATTTAATTACCATTTCACGTTCAAATCTAATTAAAGATTTAACTATCGCCTGGAGCAAAACTGGTGATACTCTATTCTCGATCATTTCAATCTAATTAAAGATTCATTAAAACTCCACTTAGTTTTAATCGTTAACTGGGTTAAAGAAACAGTGTCATTTAAAAACACGATTCACGATAAACCCAAAACCACATTCCATTAATTATTGGGTTAAAGAACAAGTGTTATTTAAAACACTGCTCACGATAAACCCAAAAATAAATTCGAATTCAATTCCAATTAAATATTATTTAATTGGTACACTTCATTAAATCTAAATAAAAAGATTTAATCTTTTCTCAACCGGGTTCAAGAACAGTGTTAATGAAGACACCATTCACGACAAACCCAAATCACATTTGATATTAAATACAGGGCTCTGAATAGAAAATATACCGGCTTATATTCAATATCAAATTCCACGACAAACAAATATCATATTGGAAATAACGATATAAATATATCTTTCAAATTCCCATCACAATACTCGTATCATCACGAAATCCAACATCGAAATATTCCAAGGATAATTTCGATTCAAATCCATTCCAATATAATTATTGGAAATTCTGGTTATTTTCAAAACCATTTCTAATCCAATATATTTATTTTAAAAATAAATAGAATTATAATTCTAGTTCAAAACTAGTTCAATTCGATAAAAATCTGTCTTTATCTTTTCAAATATGGAGTTTTTCATCCCAAATCTTCACAAATCATTTCTTATGATTTTACACAAATTATTACTATTTTTAATAATTTTATCAAGGCCTGTACAGTCGATTTCCATCAACGGCCATCGAACTGCACTTACAGCGACCTTTTTCAAATTTGATTTGGACATAATTCCACATCCAACCGTTAGATTTCTAATTTCTAATTTCTAATATTCGTTAGAAAGCTCTTTTCGTTACGAACCCAACGGTTCCGGTTTCAGGAGAATCCGACGGTCGGATCTCCCGCAATATTCATTCGAAGTCAATGGTCGAAATTCGCGAACTGCGGCGGCGCGGCGCGTTCTATTCAGGCCATTATATTATATATATAATATATATAATATATACTTCATCGATTTCAATTCAAAACGTGCTTTATAAATCGTTTTAAATTCATTTTCAAAACGGTTTCAACTTCATATTCAATTTCAAATCAAAATTGAATATTCCAATTTAAATTCATTTTAAATTAATTTCAAATTGATTTCAATTCAAATTGATTTCTAATTCAATTTCAGTTCGTTTTCAATTCAATTCAATTTCAATTCGAATTCATTTCTATTCCATTTCAATTCGAATTCATTTATATTCAATTTCAATTCGAATTCATTTCAATTCGAATTCGTTTCTATTCAATTTCAATTCGAATTCGTTTATATTCAATTCTTTTCGAATTTATTTATATTCAATTTCAATTCGAATTTATTTATATTCAATTTCAATTCGAATTTATTTATATTCAATTCTTTTCAAAATATCAGATTTTGAAATCACTTTCGATGTTCATTATAAAATGAAAACAATCGATATAAATATCGTTCACGTCAAAATGGCATCAATCTAATCAATACGGCTTCATATATTCCTATTTTCAAATATTCTATTTCAAATATTTCTTTTTCAAATATTTTTATTTTAAAACTGGAATGAGGCCCAATCAATTACCATATAATGTTAATTATATGGATTTTCTACAACACATGTATATATCAACAACGATGAATAATCAACCATCATCCAAAGTGCATTCTACACTGTATAAGCATCAAATATAAATATTCAACGCTTATAACAGCCTGTCAATCAACCGATCGACATACAACTTAACAATCGTGATTAGTGTATGTCAAATATCATCCCAATACCCGTGTGGGGTTTCAAGCAGTCAAACACAGATTTTTATTTGTGCAGTTGGGCGATGTGTAAAATTTATCGTCCCAATCAATGTCCTTCAAATAGGTGTACATAAACAAACCGTCCGGTTTGTAAATGAATATTTATTTATTCACATTCACGTTAAAAATTATATTTTTAACGATCAAACTATTTTATTCAACCTATGAATATTCTATTCGGTTCATTTATTAAATAAAATGTTATCTTTATTTTTCTAACTTATTTTTAGAAAATTTCGGCGGCATAACGACACGATACTAGAAACGGGACAAGGCCTAGCCTTATCCCCGGTCTAGTGAAGGCCCACGCCATTCACACATCAATCAAATCAATTTCATTTCACCAAACAATTCAATTCAAACCAAATAATCTAACCAACTACACAACCAAACAATTAAACGAACAAGCCATCCATGGTCTGTGGATGACGGGTGTCGGGTGCTGCTAAGCACTGTCTGCATCCTAGTGTATATATAACTAGAAAAAAGAAATTGAAGAGTGAGAAGTTCTCACAGAATACCTAATCCAACGCCACGACTCTTCTTATGCAGAAATCTTCACCGTTCTTGCCTTTCTTCACTTTCGTTGCCCGTAGTCACTACATATATAAAAATCACATTTTTACTTCGCTATTCAATATATAAAAATCGAATTTTTACTTCGCTATTCAATATATAAAAATCGAATTTTTACGTCGCTTCGTTATAAAAATTATATTTTTATATTTCTCCTCACTTAATAAAGATTATATTTTTATTACTCTTCATGAATAAAAATCATATTTTTACTATGCCACTAGTATAAAAATTGTATTTTTAACCTTTCTATATTAAAAAAATTATATTTCTATATCCCACACATGATAAAAATCGAATTTTTATTCCTTCTATCATGTAAAAATTATATTTTTCCTATGCCTATCATATAAAAATTATATTTTTAATAGTCTACTAATATCAAAAATCATATTTTTATCTCTAACAAACTAATTACTTTATAAATAAATAACCTAGACAAATCAATAAACCAAAATAAAAATAAAAGAAACTTACATTGAATCGGATTTTCCAAAGAGGGGGTGTGTCTGCGGTCTTCGACGTAGGGGGGGGGCTCGGCGGTTTTGGCAGGCGGGGGGGGGGGGGGGGGGGGGTATCACGTCGTAGTGGAAAGAGGGGGGAGGGTAGCGCGACGGCGCTGGAGGAGGGGGGGCTGTCGGCGCGGCGATCGATCGGGGGGGGGGTGGTAGTTGTTTAGGGGTTTTTTCTTTTTCGATTTGTAAAATAATGAACGGGGGGGGGGGGGGGGGCGCTGAGAAGTTAAATGAAGAGGGAGGGATTTATTTTTTATTATAATTTTATATTATTTTAATCCCAAAAGGTAGCTTTTCCATTCGACCTCGAAACAAGGCCCACCGCCTGTCGTCCATAGCTAATTACCCCCATTCCGAACACAATGGGATATGTATCGTAAGCTGATTTGACTATTTCGATCAGTTTTCGTCAAAATCAACATATAACTCTATATATTGAATTTAAACGCGCATTTCAATTTACCGGGCCCACATACGATCTCTAAAAATTCTCAAAAAATTATTTCTAGCTTCGTATTGACGATACGGTCCTAACAAAACTAGTTTCGTCGAATTCTGAGACCGTTTCAAAAATGGCCAATTTCCAGTCGATTAAAATCAACTAAAACTGGTCAAACGCGTTTTCCTTTGCCACGCTCACATATTGATTCGAAAGATTATGAAATTTGGAATCTAGCAATAAATTTACATCACGGACCCAACAAAAGTGGTTTCATCGAAATCCGAGGTCGTTTGCAAAATGGCCATTTTAAGTGCCTGAATTCCATAGCGACAATTCTGAAATTTCAACTGGACATATCTTTTGATCCCCGCTATGAAATTTTGATTTTTCGGATTCGTTGGAAAGATATTATCAAAAAGATCCTATGATTATTGGTTTCACTAAAATCCGGATTGTTTTGCACCCAGTACATTCAATTGAAGTTTGAAATCGAATTATCGAACTACCGCGCCATTTTCAATTCCTTTTATAAATATATATAAATATTTATATTCTAACGACGATCTATATAACTATATACGTTCTAATTATATTCAAAATATATTTTCGTCGATATTATTTAAAATAATCTATTTTAAATATTCAAAATTCATTAAAATTGCCAAAATAAAATTTTAAACTGGCCCAGATTTTCGGGTTGTTACATTGAATTGAATCAGATCTGAATCTAATCAAATCTGTATTTAATCCAATATGACCTAGGAAGTAGTAAAAAGAACAGAAATTAAAATTGCAGAAATTAAATTGCAGAAATTAAAATTGCAGAAATTAAAATAACAAACAGGAAATAAAATTAGGATTACCGCTGAATCTATTCAGACGGTCAATCACTAATGAAAATAAGTGCAAAATACAAATAGTGCTCTTCCAAATCTAATTGTGTAGATAACACTAATTGCTAAGAAAATAAAAAAATGCAGAAAAAAGAAAAAGAAGGAAACTTTATTAATTTCAAGATGCCGTTTATATTGAGATTACAAGGGTATTTATAGAATAGATAGCCAACCCTAACCCTAATGCAATGACAAATGGGTCTTAGGGAAATCACAAAAGAGTTTACAATGAGAGTTACAAATGGGCCTTAGTGAAATCTAGTAAATTTGGGCCTTTCCTCTTTTCCTTTTGCTTCCTTGACAATTCTTCATTGATTTGTGATATGCATGGCCTTTCTACCAGTTATTTTTTGTCCAAAAAGAAACTAGATGTGAGATCTTCATCAGCAAGTCTTCATATGTAAATATACACAGCAATTTGATCTCTATTTTCCATTTTTTTTGACGATATGTGGCTTAATCGGCATATCTGTAAAAGTGACAAAAAATACCCAAGTAGTATTTATTTATATACAAAAGATAAGATATTAGAGCATAAAATAAACACATTTTTGTGCTAATCAAATACCCCAACACTTATCTTTTACTCGTCCTCGAGTAAAAAGAAAGGAAAAAAAAAAGAAGCTAAACTGGATAGATCACACTTTCGTAGGAAACACGATTGCATTGAGCGTATGCAACAAGCCTTTAAACCCCTAGGTGTCCCTAGTAGGACAAGTGGTGTCTCATGAGGGTTTTCAGCGGATACTACCCATAAAATTCAAATGCAGTATGCTATGGCTCTAATGTAACTATGTGATTGCAGAGGACTTATGCAATTGAAAACAAAATTGAAAACACGACTTGTTTTAGGAAAGCGGTACAACAAATTAAATTAACAATTTATAATCAGTTGATTTTATTTTAGATACCTCAACTTGTCACAAATTTTCAATATAAATCAAGTTTTCAAATGTTAAATTCCAGTTTGGCCAGTTAGTTCGGTCGATAACATAGTGCAGCCTTGAAATAAATTCTTAGTTTGCTTGTCACAGTTTTTGAAGTGGTATTCTAGTTTCCTTGTGTATGGCTAGTCAAATCAATAAGGTTAAGAAATGTTTTGGCATCATCGCTTATTCTCTATCTCTATAAAAGTTAAAATTTATGATTAACTACATACACCTATCTTAAAAGACCTAGGTATACCACCCATACACTGCCTTGCGGACTGATGGAGAGTTAGGACAGAGCTTGGCGAATTGTGCAAACCAACGCTGACTTTGTCAATAATATGTTGGTAATCCTTTGGTGTCCAACTTATAAAATAAGACTAAGATATACCAACGCTGACTTTATCAACAACATGTCGGATAGAGCTTGGAGGGTTCACACACCAACGCTAGATATACAAGCAATGTTGGATACCCTTGGATTATTATTATTATTGAAAATATAAGAACAAGAGAGATTACACAAATTTAGCTTAACACAACTTAGTTTTAAAGATTCGAAAAGCCAGTATAAGTCTTTTAAGTCCTCCACTTATTAAACAATGACTACAATTTAGAATAGACTTCATGGCCATCTTCTAAGAATCTCCCTATGTACTGGTTACACTATTATCCCTCAAAATTCAACTTTTTATTATATTTCTTATTTGATCTTAGCTGAGAGAAAAAAAATAATATCAACTGATTAACAATTGTTAATTTATTTTGTTGTATCAAACTAAAATGTGTCATATTTTCGGTAATTTTTGACATGTTATTACGATCTAAAATGCATGATGCTCCTATACGAAAAGAAAGAAAAAAATAAAGAAAAATAAAAGGATGTAATGCGGACTCCCACCCACACTAGAACTAAACAGTGTCCACATTGTAGACATTTCCTAAATTTGAAAGATCGTACCCAAAGGTGAATGAGTTGCAAAATTATTTGTAAAATGAAACGAAGTTTAGCTACTATATGTGAATGCCAATCATAAACAAAATGAAATCTATAACGATGATGAGTATTATGTGGAAAATGAGATTTTCGTTTTCCCCCCACACTTGCCTCTATTAAATTGATGTATGATGATTTCCTGTTTGATTTTTGAGGTACAAGAGGCATGTCAATAAATTCTTAAATCAAAATCTTTCCTATGAAAATGTTGTCGTGCCAATGATTTATATAATTAAGATGCAGATCATCCCGTAAAAATTTCTTTGGTTTTTCTTCTTGGTCCTCGGTAAGATCAAAGGCCAAGACTACGGGAAAATTTTCTGCAGACTCTAAGTAAGCACACTCAAGGTCTTGTGGCAGAGGTTTGAGGTTTAACTTTGGAAGTTCTTGTACGCTAACATTGGTCAACGTTCCTTGGTTAGATTCAGATGACATAGGTTTTAGGTCAAGAAGTTCATTTAATTCAGAAATGTATTCGAGCTCATCAAAATCAGAGTTGAAATGGTTAAAGCACATTTTCAAGGCTTCAGAAGTGTCAATAAAGGTTTCATCAACTGCGATCTGAATCATGTCAATTTTATCAATCTCAAAATCCCTAGAACAATTATGGTGGCTAAGACTTTTCTCACTCATCGTTATAAATTATGGAAAATCCAAACTTAAATTTGACACAAGTAGCTGTTCTTACAAAATAAATAACATACTCAAGTATATTTTATGAGTTGATAATCTCGATTTGAATGGGGGAAGAGGGTCTTATGGACGTTCACGTATAACATAAATACTTAGGGATACGACCAATGTTTTATGGGTAGTATGCAACCTCTTTTGCTAGAAGTTCAATAAATTGAACTAATATATATCTGTGATTAAACTATTGAGGGAATCAAAATCATAAAATACACTCTTGTATTTAAATATTTTGCAATGTCTAATCAAGTTATATAGTTGAAAATGGTGAGAGTGATGGAAATATTTCTCCTAACCGATTAAGAATTTTCAACCACACAATAATCAGATAATAAAAACTGCAGAAATTAATTTTTTTTACAAGTGAGCCACTGCCCCTACAGAACATATTTACAAGCAATTTCTAAATTTTTCAAGCAGCTGCAGAACCTGTAGAGTTTTAGAAAATTTTACAGAGCGGGGTATGGTAGTCTATCGAGAGCAGTTGAGTGGCTATAGCGATTAAAATCCCAATCTTTGTAGTTTGTTCACTTATGAATTTCTTAATTGATTTCTTGAATCTGATCACTTTGGTTTTCAAATTTGTTTTGGCTTTTTTTCTGAAAGAGAAAAATAAAATTAAAAAAACTATACTAAACACAAAACAACTAAACTAGACAAACAAAATTAAGATTGGACTAAAACAAAAACTACGCTTGAAAAGAAAAAGAGAAATTAGGCTAAACAAACTAACTCAAATAAATTAAAATAAAATAAAAATTAACATAATGAAAGAAATAAATAAAAAAAGGAAAAAAATAAACAAAGATAAGGAAAATAAAATTCGCGCACCAACATTTAAGCCACAATTATATATATCAAGCAAATGAAGCATTCAACTCAAGCCACAATCCATTTCAGGAATACCCAAATATTTGAACCGATCACTTAGGAATGTGTGTGTGTATATATATATATATATATATATATATATATATATAAACTGTGTCTATTCTTCTATTCCTAAACGAACGCTACTCCAATTTTCATATACCTTCAAACAATTAAACATGACACTTTCTTTCTTTTCTTGGAAACAAATCATGCGAAATTAAAACAAAACTCGCAAATCACAAACGATGGAAATCAGGGTTCAAATCTAGCTTTCGATTTCAGATACGAGTTTGAGGGTTTCATTTTTTTTTTTTTTTTGCGAGTAGAGTTTAGATTTTCGTAAATTGGGTTCCGGGTCTGACAGCTTTGAGTTGGAATTTCGGTTGGGTCTTTGATGAAGCAGTATTGATGATCGGTGTGGCAGTTTTGTGGGTATGACGTGGAGCAACTGGAGTCTGATGGGTGCGATTTGTTATGGTGGATGTTGTTTGTTGAATCAGGTTTGAATTGGTGGATTGCGATGAGGGGTGGAGTTTGGTTTGAGGATGAGGGTTTTTTGTAGATGCTGTGATGGTTTTTGTAGATGCGGGGTATGTCGTAGATGAATTATCGCCTTGGTAGTTTGTGAAGATCGGGATCTGGTAGAGTCTGTGGCTAGAAGGAGATAGTTGGGTATTTGATTGTTGATGAGAGGAGGGTGGGACAGTTAATTTTGAAGATGGGAAGTGATGGTCCATGAAGCTGTATGGTGAATTTAATTGTGAAAAGGTTGGTGTGGTGTGGATGATCCGATGTTGAAATATGGGAGTAACGCAGTTGACGTTGGGTGTCTACGGTGATTTTTGATGTTTTTTTTTTTGAATTGGATGTTGTCGGGATGGTATGAAGAGGTGATACGAAGGTGGTTCGGATGAACGTGTTGTGGGGGAAGTCTGAAGAATTGGTGTTCGATGTGGTATGTGATGAGAGAATTGGTAGAGGCTATGGGAAGATGGAAGAGTTGCGATATTTTGGTTGATGCTGATGTGGTATTATTTGTAGTTGGATTGGTTTGAAATGGGATGCTGGTAGATAATTGATGTGGGATTGTAAAGTAGGGTAGCTTGACGGATTCTGGTATGAGGTGACTTGCGTGATTACAGGGGGAAGGGCGCATGGGTGAAAGATTATGGTGGACGGTGCCTGTTCAGTGCGGTTGACTGGCTTGGTTTTGTTGAAGTGACGCTGAATGGGGGATAGGGTTTGTGCATGAGATGTTGATGAGGACTGGTGAATAGATGGATTGCTGAAGTAGAGAAGGATTGGAGATGGTGAAATATGGATATGGCAGATGAGGAAAAAAAATTGGAAGATGGCAAAACTTGTAGGAGAAAAGGAAAAAAAATCAAAGTAGAAAAAGGAAACAAATAAAATCTGGTTTGTTTTATAAAGAGATCAACAATGTAAGAGAAAGGGAAAAAATGGCAAGGAGTTGAAAATTGGAAAAGAAATAAGGAATTTTTTGTTTTTTTAAAGATTTGTAGAAGGAAGACAAACTATGTACTAAAAACAGGAAATAAATCAAAGGAAATTTGGCAATACTTTTTTTCTTGCTTAGTTCATGATAGAATCAATGTAATTGATACGCTACACCACTAATCGAGATTTTTTTTGTATATATACAAGAAAACAAAAAATAAATAAAAATAAAATAAAAACTGACGCAAATTAGAAATTAAATAAATAATAAAATTTAATCGTTACCTCCCTGGCAATGGCACCAAAAACATGATCGTCGCTTTCTAGTGAATTAGAAAAGCGCGATTTATGAAATAATACTGCAAGCGCACAGATCGTGTAGTATGCAGGTCGAATCACAAGGAGGTAAATTAAATTAAATTACTTATATAATTTCTTGGACGAGTTAGACAAATCTTTGAGGTTGGTTTTGAAAGCAAATGAAATTGAAACTGCAATTAAACTATTATTGAATTGAATCAGATCTGAATCTAATCAAATTTGTATTTAATCCAATATGACATAGGGAAGCAATAAAAAGAACAGAAATTAAAATTGCAGAAATTAAAATAATAGACAGGAAATAAAATTAGGATTACCACTGAATCTAATCATACGGTCGATCACTAATGAAAATAAGTACAAATACAAATAGTGCTCTACCAAATCTAATTGTGTAGACAACACTAATTGCTAAGAAAATAAAAAATGCAGAAAAGAGAAAAAGAAGAAAACTTTATTAATTTCAGGATGCCGTTTACAATGAGATTACAAGGGTATTTATAGGACATATTGCAACCCTAATACAATGACAAATGGGCCTTAGGGAAATCACAAAAGAGTTTGCAATGAGAATTACAAATGGGCCTTAGTGAAATCTAGTAAATTGGGCCTTTCCTCTTTTCCTCTTGCTTCTTTGACAATTCTTCATTGATTATTTGATATGCATAGCCTTTCTACCAGTTATTTTCTTTCCAAAATGCAACTAGATGTAAGATTTTCAACAACAAATCTTCATATGTAAATATATACAGCAATTTGATCTCTATTTTCCATTTGCTGACCGTATGTGGCTTAATCGACATATCTTAAAAGTGACAAAATAATACCCAAGTAATATTTATTTATATACAAAAGATAAGATATAAGAGCATGAAATAAACACATTTTTGTGCTAATAAATTAACCTCATAATTATAATTCCAAAATGGATATAACATATTAACGTGGGCTTTTTTTCCCCATTTTGGATCGACTAATTGTCTTAACTGGAGCTACTAACGAAATGAAAAACCAGAAATGGTGACAATCTCGGTTGTAGCTAGCTTTTTATAGTAATATATATTTTATTGTAGTTTCCAAATCTCGAATCAACAGAATCCACCATATGTCGCCTCATGCTCTTCACAGCGAGATTGCCAACGTACTGTGGGGTAAGATAGATTTAGCTAGAATCCTGATCTCAACATATTTCTACCCTTAGTTACTCAAAGCCCATTATATATAATTTGGCCCACAACTAATTTCTATAGTCGAAATAAATTAAAACCGAGTAAGAAAGATGAAGAAAACCTAAAAGAAAATCGAGTTACGTTATCTCACGATTCCTAATTTAACCAATTCCTCTGATTGTTTAACCTAAGCTCTGATACCAAATGTAACACCCACTCTTTTTCTACGCCCAAATTTTGACAAAAATCGAAACTCAAACACATCCAAGCATGGAGTGTGTAATCTGGTACCTGCAATAAATGAGCATGAGCATAATCAGAGTATGATAAAAAAACTCACCGTAACAACCCGAACTCTGACAAACTGATTTTTTTGAAAATCCTAATCCTTCGAAACTCATGTTGGTTGCTCTGGTATCTTGCATAAAATACAAAGATATAAAATATATCAGAGCTCAGAAAATATCTCGTAGTGGAATGGATAAAATATAGTATAATGAGAATATAGCCTTATCATAGTAATAATATTGCCTAACCAGTATCCAAAGCTATCGTATCTCTGCCACAAATCTAACCTGCGAGTATGTTATGAGGAGGGGGTCAGAACACAAGCTCCGGTGACTAGATTTAAACTACACATTTTCGATAATCCTACATACACTGTTAAGTTAAAATTTCTTATTGATTAGGTTGTTTGAGTTAACACCTCTAACGGCTTACACATACGTCATACCTATTTACTTCCCTATGGATTTACCTAATACAGTATATATGTAGCTACCCCCAATGTTAAGCTACACCCCATGGTACCCCACTTGCATGGTATCCGCCGTAATGCCATAGAAATGTATGCAATGGCTTATCCTACATCGGAGTGACGTACGGATCTCTATAAAACAATGTTACTTTCCACATATATCAGCAATGACTATGCTATGTAAGCGTACGGACTATCACCCTTCGATCGATTCAGATTCCATCATAGATTAATGCCCTCGAGCCTATGATACGCAACCCAGAGCAGACATGCATGTATCTAGACTTTCTCCTGTACGTATCGTCAAACGTACTTGATTCCTTAACTGCACATAACCTCTACTGTGCACCGAGTTCCGGGGCAGGGTTGTACAAGAAACATAGAACTCGGTCTAGAGCTTTTCAGATATCTTTTTACACAGATGCCAAGGTATGCATTTTCAGTGGCTATGGTCCCACCTGACCCCTCCCTCAACTAGTGAAAGACGAAAAAGATTGAGAACTAATATCGTAGCTCACTAGCAGACAATAAACAACAAATCCTAATTGGCCTGTCCCTCACCCATAGTCTTGATAGCAAAAAGTCTATGGTCTCTTGGTTTAGCTCTCCGCCTTTTCGCATGGCGCATCACGTATCAAGTTAACTATCGATGTTAGGTACCCGACAACTTGCTATCACCTAGGTTAGACCTATCGGTTATTCAAGAGTGATCGTAACCTAGTCTAGTCACAAGGCTACCCGGATCATCGAATCACCTATGCCACCCTACAGTTTTTGATTGCCCACTATCATGGCAATCAAGGCATACTCATCAGTTGAAATGCATAGAGCTACCCTCTATGAGAACAGGAGGATGCTATCATAGCACAGAGGGCTACCAGGAGTACCCCCATGTCCTAGAAAGCCGCGTGCTTCCCCTTCCAGTCCTTCGAAGCATGCATAATATTGACAGAACAATAGGTAGAACATGCAGGATAATCAGATGGATGTGCGCTCCCATTGTGTCCTATGACACCACGATGATCTACCCTATTGGGTTATTCACCTTCAGATGCATGGACTGGTCAAAGCGCCTCAGGTTAACGTGTTATTAGACCCTATGTCTAATCCTTTAATTATGCGCTTGCTCTTCCCTTTTAGATTTCCATTCAACTTGGTTATTCCCAGTCATATTGACTTCTTATTCATGTTACCAGGTTCCTCTTACTTATTAATTTCAATTATAACTTAATCCATTTAAGTTTATTAATAAGCCCATAACATGTTATTTCTAGATTGTTATCCAGGGTTTGTAATCTATAATCTCTTTATATTATTCGTTGTCCGCTTCCGTAGCTACAATAACTTGTTCTACTTAATATATAATTAAGTATATCTCAATTCAAATGTTTTCCGTTTAGCATGTCACTTATTATTTATGATTAAATATAAATTATTTTATTCCATAGTTTACCATATCCCTTCTCATTTAATCGTAATTCCATCTTATACTGTCACTACAACTTCTTGTTGTTTACTTATTAACTTAGTTCTCTCAACTATGGTTTGCTAATAAGTTTCCTTTCCATTTATTACAACTTATTTTATAAATTTCACTTGTCCCTAAGACAAGCCTTTAACATGTTTTTCTTATCAGCAGATTTCACATTCTCAAGTTTACAGATTACTTAATTCATGATTAATTACAACTTATAAGTTATCACATTCCCTCTATCATTTATTATAACCTACGTTATAATTTCCACTTGTCCCTAGGACAAGCCTACCTATTATAAAACATTCTCATTAATGTAATTAATTATAATAGGTTATTACCATTCTTCGTTCATTCCAATCCTTTTACTATTGTAACTTTCATTCAATTCCATTCATTCACATTAATTATAATTAATGCCATTTGTTTCTATCCTTTTGTATGCATATATTTATATATATGTTTATGCACTAGACCTCTCACATTAAGCCAACCGCTTGTGGATGATGGATTTGCCAGGCGGTTCCGGGCAGACTTATGACGACCCCAAACCCCATAAGATGGTGGAAAGGGTAATCTTTGGAATCATATAAACAGATAATAGCAGAACATAAATAATTAAACACACCAGATAATGTACAATAGAATACACTAGATAAACATAATCATCAAAGCTACACAGTATATAGGATCATACTTAGTACAAAATACAGTTCAGCTTTAAATAAAATGTCTATATCAAAAAAGAAAACATAATATGCACAACAGGAGCTGAACAACATAAAAAGAGATAAATGATAGAATCCATCTTCAGCTCCAGCTATCGAGAAAGAGCCTGATAAAACCTGAATACAAAGCTGCCCGTGTAGAAATAGGGGCACCCGAGTTTGCAAGTGAAACAAACTACGAGTCAGTCATGGGACTAGTATGAGAAATCTACTTAACACATTTTCAAATATGGCTAATCACAAGACCACACCACTTTCGCAGAACGGGTTTACTCCATTGGATTGCCAGTGCTTTAAAACAAGTAAATCTTTTAAACATTGGAATGCTTTTTATAAAAATGAAGCCATTATAAGGCTCAGTTCCCATCACACAGTACACCACAAACCGGAGGATAGAGTTTTACCTTATAATGGCCAAAATATGCTTGATACGAATAAAACAAAAGCCTTTGATATTATTACTAGTGTTCATATGTTTCAAAAACAATTTCAAATCATAACTATCAATCATAGACGGCATGGGTACCATATATCAAGTCGCCATATATATATATATATATATATATATATATATATATATATATATATATATATATATATATAATCAAAACCGCACGATGTCGTATTTGGAAATTGGGTTTCCATCATGAACCAAGGCAAAAGATAGTCCTTACCGAATTCGAGACAATCTAGCCCATGTCTCAGGCAAGCGCGTAGGCAAGCCATGGATCGTCAGGGCCGGTCCACCAATGTGGATTAAAATGCCTGAACACTGCGTTTCCCCGCCCTATGGGCGTAAAATGGTCATATCTGACCACACCATCAGCTCCGAAGAGACCGAAGCAAACCGAGGCCTCTCTTTCCATCATCCACATAAGTAAAATACCCGGGCGTGCAAAACCCAAAGCACCACTCCTAGCTAGAAGGAAACGCATGTCCTCCCTAATGTCCTCTCCCGTTTCTGGCTCATACCGGGGTGTGAGGCTCGCGGAACAACGCTATACACAAAGTTATGCCACACAGGCCGTGCTTTGATCATCAACCACAAGACTTTGCTTTTCAACAGAAGCCTTGATCATCTGCCACTCAGGCATGCCACACAGGCAATTCACTCCATGCGACTGATTTCTATCGATATATAACCTCTGAGCTCGTACGTCTCAGAGAAGGGCGTTAAGTAAGAGAATAAATTCTCCGGCGCCAAACAGATATATATTTAATGGAGATCAATCAGCACAGAAAAAAATCCAATGTCAGACACACATTCCATTTACAAGTTCGTTCTGGGTCTGAACGAAACCGGAGGCACTCAATGCCTCGCATATCCGTACAATCAACAAGTACGTCCGGACGGCTACTACTTCAGCCCATTCAAGCTAGCTACTCCTATCATGAGCATCAGTAGCACCCCTCCATTCGACGTGAAGATCATTGGGTTTGCACCGTCTTCATATCTTCGACTTTCACGCGTCGATCAATTATTTGAAATGAGAATTAACTCGGCCTTTTCAAATAATTCACGTATATTTCGAATTTCAAATCAATTCATTTCAATGGTTAAATTATTCAATATAAACAATTCTGTTCTTTAATGCAATTTCACGCCAAACACATTCAACCATCAAATATCACATAAACCAAGCAAATTTAGTTTATTTCCATCCCATATCTTTTATAATATTTTATCACTATTTATCGCTATTTTTATTTATTTAAAAATAGCCAATTCATTCAAACGACGATTCAGGCCATAACGCGGTCGTGGGGCTGTTTTTCTTAAGATTTGATTTACACATATATGAAAATCTAACCGTTAGATCTTCACAAATTTTATATCATTAGAAAGATCTTTTCAAAACGAATCCAACGGTTTCAGCTTCAGGAAAATTCGATGGTCGGATCTCCCGCAATAATCGTTTGAAGTTACGATTTCAAAATACGAACTACAGCGTCGTTATTTGATTTAATTTAATTATATTTATATATATACAAATAAATATAATCGATTCTGGCGCTGTTTTTCTTCAGATTTGAATTAAACATTCTAGACAATCCAACCATTGGATCTTCACAAAGTGGGTGTCGTTGGAAATATATTTCCAAAGCGAATCCAACGATTGCGGTTTCGGGAAAATCCAATGGTCGGATCTCCCGCAATAATTGTTTGAAATCACGGTTTCAAAACATGACCTACAGCTTCGTTATTCGATTTATTTTAATTATATTTATATAAATATATATAAATATAATTCTTTCTTCGATTTCAAAACCATATCCACTTTATATATTTGATAAAAATGATATTTTTATCATCAAAAATATTTATTCCACACATCAACATTTTTAACACTTCGTATTCACAATGAAAATGTAGATTTTATTGTTCAATCTATATATTCAACACATGAACGTTTTCGACTTCACACATACGATAAAATATGATTTTTATCGTTCTAGTCCTTTATTCAACACTTGAATATTTTCTATAGTTTATATATACAATAAAAATGTAATTTTTATTGTAAAACAAATTATTTCAAATAAAATGATTATTTTATATAGTCTATACATAAGGTAAAATGTTATTTTTGGTGTTAAAACAATTCATTTAAAATACTAATATTTTATATAGGCTATATTTATATAATAAAAATGTGATTTTTATCTTTCAAATAACTTACTCAACATATGAACTCATTCAACACATGAATTTCTACTCAACACGTGAATTTCTATTCAACACACGAATATAGTTTCAACACATGAAAATAATTCTAACACATGAATATTATTGAAAATTTCAGCAGCATAACGGCAGGGTAGTTAAAACCGGCACTGTCCCTAGTACGGCTCCTCGCTCTACCTTAAAACCTCGCGGTTTTTGACAATGGGGATTTCATGCATCTAATTCGTACGCCGACAAGCATGTTTATTTTTCCTTTCCATAAACTAATCCTATGTGGTTTCATCCAAAATAATTCTCAACCACAAACAGGTATTTTTCAACCACAATCAATCATTCATGATTTTCACCAAATTTCACATCAACCAATAATCCAAACAATATCACAACCAATAAATATCGTCCATGGTCTGTGGACGAGGGGAGTATATATATATTCGTATATAAATATATTTCTATTTCACTTCAATTCATTTCAACGCATATATAATTTTTACAACGCATATATAACTTATATATCGAACATACAACTTATACAACGCTTATACATGAGGTGTACAACGCTTATATAGTTCATACATCGACTATATAATTTATACATCATTGTTTTCCATATCGTTTATAATTTAGAAACCTCACATTGGGTTACACTCCACCAAAAATAGCAGAAGGCTCAAAAAAATATGCGGTCTCTTATAGAATGTAGAAGACGTCCACACAAGTCCACTATCTCTTGTTTCACTGAATTTCGACCACATAGCAAAAAGATATGATTTTTATAAATTTGCAATGCTTTTGTTTGTCGAAATCAGTTTAAATTAAAACAGGCCGTACCTTTCATGCTAAGGTTCAAAACTAGGTTAAGGATTTTCTTCCAATCTGTTGCTCGAGGTGACGATCATCAGGCGCGACGTCGAAGAGCTACGAACGGCACCCAGAACGCTGGTGGTGGGGCCAGGTGCGACGGCGAATCCAGGTGGTGGCGGCGCTTTGAAACGGTGAACTTCACGGGGGTGATTCCGGCGATACACTCAATGAAAAAAAACTTGGTATTGATTCGAAGATCTCGACAAGCTCTAGAAAATCCCCAACAGGATGGAGGTCTAATTTTGAGCGGATTGAGAGGAATCGAGGAGACAAGGATTGAAGCCTTTTCCGTCGTCGCCGTATAGAGGATCGGGGGGAATGAAAAGTGTGGTGGCCAATAGGATTTTTCTCTTTATTTATATAATTTTAAAAATTCGAAAATACCCCTTATCTCATATGAACTCCAATCCAAACCCAACGACTGTCGTCCCTAGCTAAATACCCCCATTCTGAACACAATGGGATATGTTTCGTATGCCCATTTGATTGTTTCAGTCAGTTTTCCTTCAAATTAAAATATAACACATTCGATATTTAATTTGAACGTACATTTCAATTTGCCGGGGCCACATACTGATTCTAAAAATTACAAAAAAATAAATCTAGCTCTGTTTTGATGATACAGTCCCAACAAAACTAGTTTCGTCGAATCCTGAGACCATTTGAAAAATGACCATTTTCTGGTCGATCCAATTTAACTGTAATCGACCAAAACACATTTTCCTTTGCCACGCTCACATATTAACTTCAAAAATTATGCAATTTGAAACCTAGCAATAATTTGACATCCCGAATCCAACAAAAGTGGTTTTGTCAAATTTCGAGGTCGTTTGCAAAATGTCTATTTTCAAGGGCGATATATTCTCTATAGCGACCTTTCTGAAAATTCATTTGGCCATATCTTTTGACTCTCGCGATGGAACTTTGATTTTTCAGATTCGTTAGAAAGATATTCACTAACAGATTTTAAATATTTTTTATTTCACTAAAATCTGGTTTATTTTCACCCGGTACAGTCAGTCAAAATTTGAATTGAAATTTTGAAACTGCCGCGCCTTTTCAGGCCTTGTTTATAATTCAAAATAATTATATTTATTTTCAAACATCGATTCAAACATACTTTTCGTCGTTATTATTTAAATATTTACTTTAAATATTTAAAATCCACTAAAATAGCCAATTCAAAATTTTTAAACTGGCTCAGATTTTCTGGGTTGTTATAATCTCCCCCACTTAAAACTTTTCGTCCCCGAAAAGGAACAAAGTCGAAAGTGGTTTAACTAACCAATTCTACTTTCAATCTGGCTTCCATTCTTCAACGTTTCAGTTTATAAGAATTTTCACATTCTTCAAAAATTTGGCTAACACCCTAAATTTTCGAAAAATTTCGCCATAACTTCCTTTGCACGGGGAGGTGTTTGGAAATTTATTAGACCGTATTAGGTACCCAATAAATCCTAATAAGCATGCACATATTTATAGTGATATATTCCGGTGTCCACAGGGGAGTATGTATAGATCATAACTCCAGAGAATAAATTCTCGTCACCCTATAAATGGTTTTTGTGCCTTAATGACCAGAGAGACGTGTTTATTGTCATCTCCAGACCCTTGTGGGGTTTTTATTAATCTTGCAATTTACCGTTATATTTTATATGGTCCATATCAGTCATCAGTTCAATCTGTAAAATATAATCATCGCCATACAAGCCTCTCGCTCGTATGGTAAATCTTCAACCTCGTCACACAAGCTCCAAATCCTTATGTGGTATATGATGAAGTATGCCTATCTTCCAGAAGTATGCCATGTAGTGTAGTTCAAAATTAATTGTTACTATCCTATGGCGACATTTATTATTACACATAGAACAACCAGCACTCTGCATCTAATGGCATTCACAGGAGTTGATATAATAATAAAATTGCGCATCCAACTCATTAAGGTTTACCTATTTGTCGGGCACGCAAATAAATTCTTTACTCAACAGCTAATCCATTTACCTGTTCAAACTTATATAATGCATATGTATATATTCCTATCTATTTCAAATCAGTTCAGTACTTGATTTTATCGTACAAATTCTGCCATTGATTAAATTAACTATCATTCTAATAATTTAATTAATCAAGTTCACACTCACACAACACAATCATCAATCAATAAAATATTTTTAACTTTTAAAAATCATTCAGACTATATGATTAAAAGTTTATATCCATGCAAAGAAGACAACAACAAAGTAAAGAAAAGAATGGAAATGCAAAATATGGTAAATGTACCTTGCACCAGAGTCAATCAGAGACATCCACCCTGCACTTAGGATAGGATTTCTTAATACTCTCCTCTGTTTCCTAAGTACAATCTCGCGGATCTCCACTCCATTGCACTTTGACTAAGTGAACCTTTTTGTTCCTCAGTTTTTTGCTTTCTTTGCCAATGATCTTCATCGGCTCTCTTCTAACTGCCAATTCTGGAGTGATTTCCAAATCCTGTTGTCTGGCTTCTTCTACAACGAGATCTGGATCATGCACATGCTTTCGCAGTTGGGATACGTGAAATACATCATGCACTCCAGGCAACCAATCAGGTAATTGAACCCTATAAGCGAGAGTTCCAACCTGTTCAAGAATAGAAAACAGATGAATTTGGGCACCAATTCCCCTGTTTTACCGAACCGAATTACTCCTATCATCGGAGATACCTTCAAATATACATAGTCGCCAATAGCAAATGATATATCTCTTCTTCTCTTATCTGCATAGCTTTTCTGTCGGCTTTGGGCGGCGAGTAATCGTTTCTTAACAAAATCGACTTTATCCGCAGCATCGCGAATCATATCTGGCCCCAATACAAGTCTATCACCAGGTTCTATCCAACAAGCAGGAGATCGGCACGGTCTACCATATAATACTTCGAATGGAGACATTTTTAGGCCCACCTGGTAGTTGTTCTTATATGAGAATTCGGCCAAATGCAAATGGTCTTCCCATGATCCGCCAAACAAGCCCGCAATAAATCTTCTAGAATACAATTCACCCTCTCAGTTTGACCATCTGTTTGAGGATGATATGCGGTGCTCAAGTTCAGTTTCGTTCCCAATTCTGCTTGGAATGCTTCCCAGAATTTACTAGAAAATATCGGGTCACGGTCGCTAACAATACTCATGGGATCTCCATGCAGTCTAACAATTTCCTTAAAATATATCTGCGCCAGACTCTGAGCAGTTCTATTAGATTTGACAGGTATGAAATGGGCGGTTTTCATAAAACGATCTACGATCACCCAAATACTGTCATTTCCTTTCCTGGTTCTGGGCAAACCATCTATGAAATCCATAGAAATATGTTCCCACTTTCCACCTGGAACTTCCAGAGGTTGCAACAATCCAGCGAACTTCTGCTGATCGCTTTTGACTTGTTGACAAGTAGAACACCAACTAACATATAAAGAAATGTCTCGTTTCATAGATTTCCACCAGAAAGTGCGTTTGATGTCATTATACATTTTGCTCACCCCTAGATGGATACTGAGCTTGGCTTTGTGACATTCATCCAATACTTCTTTCCGGAGTTCTGTAATGTTTGACACGCGTATTCGGCCTTTTAACCTCAGAATTCCATCGTTATCTATCTGAAAACTTGAGGGCTCGCCCTTCTGAATTCTCTCTCTGATCTTCTGAATGAAGTGATCATCCTTCTGAAGAGCAAATATGTTATCAATCAATGAAGGCATGATAATAAGACTGGCGATAATCACATTCTTTCTGCTGAGGGCATCGACCACAACATTAGCTTTCCCCGGAGTATATAAGATATCAAGATCATAAGCCGCGAGAAATTCTAACCAACGCTGCTGTCTCATATTCAGATCCTTCTGGGTGAATAAATACTTCAAAGATTGATGATCAATATATAATTTAAACTTTTCACCAAATAGATAATGCCTCCAGATTTTCATAGGAAACACGATAGCTAGCAATTCAAGATCATGAGTAACATAATTCTTTTCATGCAGTTTCAATTGACGACTAGCATAAGAGACTACATGGCCTCTTTGCAATAACACTGCGCCAAGGCCTTCTTTAGAAGCATCGGTCCAGACTTTTAAATCCTGTTTGCCGTCAATTATTGTGAGCACTGGAGTAGTCGTCAATTTTAACTTCAGCTCCTGGAAAGCTGCCTCACATTCGGGAGTCCAGGTGAATCTCGAATGTTTCTTAGTAAGCTTCGTTAAGTGACTGGATATCTTCGAAAAATTCTTAACGAACTTCCGATAATAACTAACCAACCGGAGAAAACTTCTGACTTCTGTGGGTGTATGAGGCTGTTTCCAATTCTGAATAGCAGTGATTTTACTGGGATCCACTGAAATTCCTTCCTTTGACACGACGTGGCCAAGAAATTTGACTTCTTCTTGCCAGAATATACATTTGGAAAATTTTGCTTTTAAAACATTCTTTCTGAGAATTTCTAACAATTGTTCCAAATGCTTTTTCTTGCTTGCTTTCTGATTTAAAGAAGATCAATATATCATCAATGAAAACCAGAACAAATTTATTCAATACTCCTCTGAATACCCGGTTCATTAGATCGACAAAATAATGTGGAGTGTTACATAAGCCGAACGACATTACTAACCACTCATAGAATAAGTCTGGACCTCTAAATGTTGTCAAAGGAACACACTCTTTGGCAATACGAAGCTGATGGAAACCTGTAGCTATGTCCATTCGGGAAAACACTTGTGCTCCATTCAATCGGTCCTACAAATCATCAATCCACGGCAATGGATATTTGTTTTTCAATGTCTGCTTATTCATGTCACGATAATCTACATATAGTCTGAGAGTACCATCTGACTTCGGGACAAATACCACTGCTGCTCCCCAATCAGAGAAACTAGGCCTGATCAGACCTTTCCATATAAGCTATCGAGTCTGATTATCCAACTCTTCTTTTTCCTTCAAGGTCATTCTTCGAATAGCATGAATTACTGGCCTTGCATTCGGAACTAAAGAGATTTTAAAAATCAATTTCTCTCTGCAGAGGTAAGCTAATTACTTCTTCGAACACGTCCGCATAATTTTTGACAACAAGAGTATTTTCAATGTCGACCGGAATATTCTCTAGAACGACAGGAACATGATCTATTTGAGTAGGAGAAACATCTAGAGCTGCCAGAAGTCCTTTCTATCAGAATTCGAACCTTCACATGGAATGGTTATATAATTGCCTGATTTAATCTTCGCCCTTACGACTCAGTCGGTGCATTTAACCTCAGCTTCATATTTGGTTAACCAATCCGTTCCTAGAATCAGATCAAACTCTGTAAAATTCATGACGATCGCGATAGTAGGGAATCGATAGCAGGAAAAAGAAACTTGAACCCCACAAACCCAACTAAGATCGATAGAACCCCCAACCGGATTATGAACAGTCATGGGTTCTCTGAGCTTCTTCAAATTGAAATCCAGTTTCTTAACCGCATTCTTTGCAACAAAGCTTCGCGACGCGCCTGTATCAAATAATACCTTAACTGGAATGTTTTTGACAGTAAGCGTGCCTTCTAACACATCTGATCTTTCTTGACCGAGTGATGATGCAGGAACTTCTGTAACTTTATTTACCTGAGCCTTTTCAGATTTCTTCAATATCCGGCAGTCCCGCTCTATATGACCAGCCCGATGGCAAAGATTACATTTCCTATTCTCTCGACCCTTCTTATTGGATTTCGATCCAACATTTCTCTCCTTCCTCAAGGATTTGCAATTCCCTTGAAAATGCCCTAGCTTCTTGCAGTTATTGCATATGGCAGTCGTCACTGGTCCTTCCTCAGACTTAGCCCTTATCTTCTTGAATCTAGGCTTCTTTCTGAACTCAGACTTCATACTGGCCTCAGGATGTGTACTCGCCTCTGGGCTATCAGCTTCAAAATTCCTTTTATTGCTTGAACTGACTTCCTCTTCATCGACTAAAAGACCTCGATTATTTAGATCTTCATACTGATAAGCCATGTATATCATTTCAGAAAAAGGAAGCTTCACATGCCCCATTACTTGATTCTGGTATTTTCTTTATAGACCATTAATGAACCTCAGATTCTTCCTCTTTGGATCTTGAATTAGATGAGGGAAAAATGAGAAAGTTCATTGAATTTCTTATGGTATTCGGGAATGGTAATATCTCCTTGTATCAGATAATAGAATTCATCACACAACCTCTCAGTTGCTTTTGGAGGAATAAATTTTTCACTGAAAACCTCTTTAAATCTATCCCAGGTGATATCACCTTCTGGATTATTTTTAATAATTAAATCCCACCAGAATAAAGCTTCGTCTTTGAGTGCCCAAGATGCTATTAATCTTTTCTGGTCATCCCTTAGGTTTGAACTTTCAAAGATTTTCTCAGTAGAGCGCACCCATGCTTGTGTTTGAATAATAGATTCATTACCTGAGAAAGGTACTCCACCCAGATTTCTATATTTCATAAATAGAGCTTCTATATCTGGGTCAGTATTACTTCTTCTGTTTCTGGCACTCATTTTCTAGTACTTCTGCAAATAGTTGACCAAGTGTCAGGTTAACAGAAAAGAGATTATAATGCATAGAAACATATACTTGAATGTAAATGCATCTATCGAGGTGTATTTCATTCTGCTATACTCATACTAGGATATTATTGATTCTATTTGTAATGAGTTACTCGTCCTAAAACACTACTGGTTCTATTTCTTACGAGTTCGTTAATATGTTATATTCCAGAACTAAGCTTAACCAAAGCTCTGATACCACGTTTATGACAACCACAAACCCCATAAGAGGGTGGCAAGGGTAATCTTTGGAATACAACAAATAAATAGATAATAGCAGAACATAAATAATTAAATACACCAGATAATGTACAATAGAATACACTGGATAAACATAATCATCAGAGTTACATAGTATATAGGATCATACTTAGTACAAAATATAGTACAGCTTTACATAAAATATCTACAACGGAAAAGAAAACATAATATGTTCAACAGGAGCTGAGCAGCATGAAAAGAGATAAATGATAGTATCCATCTTCAGCTCCAGCTATCCAGAAAGAGCCTGATAAAACCTGAATACAAGGCTGCCCGTGTAGAAATAGAAGCACCCGAGTTTGCAAGTGAAACAAACTACGAGTCAGTCATGGGACTGGTATAAGAAATCTACTTAAAACATTTTCAAATATGGCTAATCACAGGACCACGCCACTTTCGCGGAACGGGTTTGCTCCATTGGATTGCCAGTGCTTTAAAAGAAGTAAATCTTTTAAACATTGAAATGCTTTTTATAAAAATGAAGCCATTTAAGACTCAGTTCCCATCACACAATGCAACGCAAACCGGAGGATAGAGTTTTACCTTATAATGGCCAAAATATGCTTGATACGAATAAAACAAAAGCCTTTGATATTATTATTAGTGTTTATATTTTTCAAAAACAATTTCAAATCATAACTATCAATCATAAACGTCATGGGTACCATATATCATGTCGCCATATATATATATACAATCAAACCCGCACGATGTCGTTTTTGGAAACTGGATTTCCATCATGAACCAAGGCAAAAGATAGTCCTTACCGAATTCGAGACAATCTAGCCCATGTCTCAGGCAAGCGCGCAGGCAAGCCTTGGGTCGTCAGGGCTGGTCGACCGATGTGGATTAAAATGCCCGAACACTGCGTTTCCCCGCCCTATGGGGCATAAACTAGTCATATCTGACCACACCATCAGCTCCGAAGAGACCGAAGCAAACCGAGGCCTCGCTTTCCATCATCCACATAAGTAAAATACCCGGGCGTGCAAAACCCAAAGCACCACTCCTAGCTAGAAGGAAACGCATGTCCTCCCTGATGTCCTCTCCCGTCACTGGCTCATACCGGGGTGTGAGGCTCACGGAACAACGCTATACACAAAGCTATGCCACACAGGCCATGCTTTGATCATCAACCACAAGACTTTGCTTTTCAACAGAAGCCTTGATCATCTGCCACTTAGGCATTCCACACAGGCAATTCACTCCATGCGACTGATTTCTATCGATATATAAACTCTGACCTCGTACGTCTCAGAGAAGGGCGTTAAGCAAGAGAATAAATTCTCCGCCGCCAAACAGATATATACGTAGTAGAGATCAATCAGCGCAGAACTAAATCCAATGTCAGACACATAGTCGATTTACAAGTTCGTTCTGGGTCTGAACGAAACAGGAGGCACTCAATACCTCGCATATCCGTATAATCAACAAGTATGTCTGGACGGCTACTACTTTAGCACCTTCAAGGTAGCTACTCCTATCATGAGCATCAGTGGCACCACTCTATTCGACGTGAAGATCATCGGGCTTGCACCGTCTTCATATCTTCGACTTTCACTCGTCAATCAATTATTTGAAATGAGAATTAACTTGGCCTTTTCAGATAATTCACGTAATTTTGGAATTTCAAATCAATTCATTTCAATGGTTAAATTAATCGATATCACTAATTCTGTTTTTAATGCAATTTCACGCCAAAAACATTCAACCATCAAATATCACATAAACCGAGCAAATTCAGTTTATTTCCATTCTATATCGTTTATAATATTTTATCACTATTTTTATTTATTTAAAAATAGCCAATTCATTCAAATGGCGTTTCAGGCCATAACACGGCCGTGGCGCTGTTTTTCTTCAGAATTGATTTACACATATCTGAAAATCTAACCATTGGATCTTCACATATTTTATATCATTAGAAAGATCTTTTCAAAGCGAATCCAACGGTTTCAGTTTCAGGAAAATCTGATGGTCGGATCTCCTGCACTAATCGTTTGAAGTTACGATTTCAAAATTCGAACTGCAGCATCATTATTCGATTTAATTTAATTATATATATATAAAAAAATAATTGATTCTGGCGCTGTTTTTCTTCAGATTTGAATTAAACATTCCAGACAATCCAACCGTTGGATCTTCACAAAGTGGGTGCCGTTGGAAAGATATTTCTAAAGTGAACCTAACGGTTGCGGTTTCGGGAAAATCCTGTGGTAGGATCTCCCGCAATAATCGTTTGAAATCACGGTTTCAAAACACAAACTGCACCTTCGTTATTCGACTTATTTTAATTATATTTACATAAATATATATAGATATAATTCTTTCTTCGATTTCAAAACCATGTCCACTTTATATATTTGATAAAAATGATATTTTTATCATCAAAATATTTATTCCACACATCAACATTTTTAACACTTCATATTCACAATAAAAATGTAGATTTTATTGTTCAATCTATATATTCAACACATGAACGTTTTCGACTTCACACATACGATAAAATATGATTTTTATCATTCTAGTCCTTTATTCAACACATGAATATTTTCTATAGTTTATATATATAATAAAAATGTAATTTTTATTGTAAAACAATTTATTAAAAAAAACGATTATTTTATATAGTTTATATATAAGGTAAAAATGTTATTTTTGGTGTTAAAACAATTTATTTAAAATACTAATATTTTATACAGGCTATATATAAAATAAAAATGTGATTTTTATCTTTCAAATAATTTACTCAACACATGAACTCATTCAACACATGAATTTCTACTCAACACATGAATTTCTACTCAACACATGAATTTCTATTCAACACACGAATATAGTTTCAACACATGAAAATAATTCTAACACATGAATATTATTGAAAATATCGGCAGCATAACGGCAGGGTAGTTAAAACCGGCACCGTCCCCAGTACGGCTCCTCGCTCTACCTTAAAACCTCGCGGTTTTTGACATTGGGGATTTCATGCATCTAATTTGTTCGCAGACGAGCATGTTTATTTTTCTTTTCCACTGACTAATCCTATGTGGTTTAATCCAAAATAATCCTCAACCACAAACAGGTATTTTTCAACCACAATTAATCATTCATGATTTTCACCAAATTTCACATCAACCAATAATCCAAACAATATCACAACCAATAAATATCGTCCATGGTCTGTGGACGAGGGGAGTATATATATATATATATTCGTATATAAATATATTTCAATTTCACTTCAATTCATTTCAACGCATATATAATTTTTACAACGCAAATATAACTTATATATCGAACATACAACTTATACAACGCTTATACATGAGGTGTACAATGCTTATATAATTCGTACATCGACTATATAATTTATAAATCGTTGTTTTCCATATCGTTTATAATTTAGAAATCTCACATTGGGTTCCACTCCACCAAAAATAGCAGAAGGCTCAGAAAAATATGCGGTCTCTTCTAGAATGTAGAAGACGACCACACGAGTCCACTCTCTCTTGTTTCACTGAATTTCGACCAAATATCAAAAAGATATGATTTTTATAAGTTTGCAACGCTTTTATTTGTCGAAATCAGTTTAAATTACAACAGGTCATACCTTTCACGCTGAGGTTCAAAACTAGGTTAAGGATTTTCTTCCAATCCGTTGCTCGAGGTGACGATCAACAGGCGTGACGTCGAAGGGCTATGAACGGCGCCCAGATCGCTGGTGGCGGGGCCAGGTGCGACGACGAATCTAGGTGGTGGCGGCGCTTTCAAATGGCGAACTTCACGGGGGTGATTCCTGCGATACACTCAATGAAAAAAATCAAACTTGGTATGGATTCGAAGATCTCGACAAGCTCTACAAAATCCCCAACAGGATAGATGTCTAATTTTGAGTGGATTGAGAGGAATCGAGGAGAGAAGGATTGAAGCCTTTTTCGTCGTTGCCGTATAGAGGATCGGGGAGAGAGAAAAGTGTAGTGCCCAATAGGGTTTTTCCTTTTATTTATATAATTTTAAAAATTCGAAAATACCCCTTATTTCATACGAACTCCAATCCAAATCCAACGAATGTCATCCCTAGATAAATACCCCCATTCCGAACACAATGGGATATGTTTTGTAGGCCCATTCGACTGTTTCAGTCAGTTTTCCTTCAAATTAAAATATAACACATTCAATATTTAATTTGAACGTACATTTCAATTTGCCGGGGCCACATACTGATTCTAAAAATTCCAGAAAAATAAATCTAGCTATGTGTTGACGATATGGTCCCAACAAAACTAGTTTCATCGAATTCTGAGACCGTTTGAAAAATGGCCATTTTTTGGTCGATCCAATTTAACTATAATTGACCAAAACACATTTTCCTTTGCCACGCTCACATATTAACTTCAAAAATTATGAAATTTGAAACCTAGCAGTAATTTGGCATCCCGGGTCCAACAAAAGTGGTTTCCTCGAATTCCGAGGTCGTTTGCAAAATGTCTATTTTCAAGGGCGATATATTCTCTATAGCGACCTTTCTGAAAATTTATTTGGCCATAACTTTTGACTCTCGCTATGAAACTTCGATTTTTCAGATTCGTTAGAAAGGTATTCAGTAACAGATTTAAACATTTTTGGTTTCACTAAAATCCGGTTTATTTTGCACCCGGAACAGTCAGTCAAAGTTTGAATTGAAATTTTGAAACTATCGCGCCATTTTAGGCCTCGTTTATAATTCAAAATAATTATATTTATTTTCAAACATCGATTCAAACATACTTTTTGTCGTTATTATTTAAAATATTTATTTAAAATATTTAAATTCCACTAAAATAGCCAATTTAAAAATTTTAAACTAGTTCAGATTTTCCGGGTTGTTACAAGACTTCTTCCGTAAGTTGGACTTAACCTCGTGTCTTAGCACCGTTACATATATATTTATGCACTAGACCTCTCACATTAAATTAACAACTTGTGGATGCTGGATTTGCCGGGCGGTTTCGAGTAGATTTCTACCACAAGTTGAATTTAACTCGTGTCTAAGTGTGGTTACAGTTTTCTATTTACTATAGTTTACAATGACATTTCATACTTAATGTCACATTAAGTCCATTGTATGTTGCATGTTCTTCCTAACATGTAATTAACTTCATTCTAAAATAATAACATGGAACTATCAATCATGTAATTATTTTAATCTAACAATTTAACATGTAATTATATCAATTCTACATTTAAGGGTTCAAGTACATAACACGTCACAGGTTAACAATTAAGGGTTCAATTACATAATATGTCATAGAGTAACATGTAATTAAAGCTTACATGTATAAAACAGTAATTGTTACACATATTTTAACAGGTTCACATTTCAGTAGGTTTACATTTCAATAAATTAATGTTTCAACATCGGGATATTCCAACATATTAACATTTTAAAATATTAATATTTCAACATGTAATATTAAAATTTCAACACTTTAATCATTTTGGCATATTTACATTGCATATTAACTGGGAAAGTCAAACGATAAACATACCATTATCAAAAAGGTATATTTTAAGTCTACTCACTTAATTGCTTTCCAATTCCTGAACCTGCTCATGTTCTAGCATTCTGTGGTTCTCCTAACTGGATTTAGACTCCAAATAACCATGGATCTAAAAATTTTAACTAAAAGAAGAAGCAAAGAAAGAGGAGAAATTCAAATAGACTATATCCAAAAAATTATCTTATTTCGAATAAAATTCTGAATACCTTCTTTATTAATATTCATTATTTCCTCCAGATCTTGAATCGTAATTTTCCTAAACTAATTATTCTATTTTTCTGGAGTGATTTGAGGAGGAAGAAGAATGGCAGAATATAGACGTAGTCTCAAAAATATGAGATTTAGGCTAGGCTCAGCTTGCCTATTTATTGGTGTTCAGAATCTTATCGTACACGCGGCGCTGAGTCAGCATCGAACATGGTTAAGAAAACAGTCCAGATTCATTAACGAATCTGGCTAGATTTGGGGTGGGTCGACCCCCCCTATGGGTGGGTCGACCCACCCCGGCTCTAATATTATTTTCTTCTTATGAATACGGTGTTCAGTTTGAATTGATTTGAATTATTTTTGTATATAAGGTCCTTATATGTATACAAAACTTCTCATGACCATTTTACACGTATATAAATAAATATATATATATGACTTATATTTCGTTTTCAAAATTCAAACGGTGCTTATGTCGTTATTAATCCTTACCTTATTTCTTTAATTGCTGCCTTATTTTGAACTTCATATATATATATATATACATATATATATTTCTGCGCATATATTTTTTCTATACTTCCTTATATGTGCGTTTATGCATATTTTCTCTTTAGAACATGTGTTATTTTAGTCGCTCAAAACAAAAATACGGCGCTGGCGGGGATCGAACTTTGTATCTCTTGTATAAAAGCAACATGCTCTAACCAACCGGACTACTTATGCTATTGTTAATAAGGATTAGAACAATGGTAGTTGTTAGACCCAAATGTGGTTCTAACACCCAAATTGATTAGAAACAAGATAAAATAAAGCAGAAATAAAAAAGAACACACAAGGTTTATAGTGGTTCGGCGAAGAAATGCCTACGTCCACTTAGTTTTCACTATATTCAGGAACTCAATTACAAATACAATGTAAGATTCGCTCACAACTCACTTTTGTTCACTCAGAAAGATAAAAACAAGAAATAAAAGATGGTTTGGATTTTCCGGGAGTGAAGGAATTCGGATGATGGAAGTACTTGGATTCTCAAAAGTGCTGAAAAAGATCCTTCTCTTTGTCTCTAGTTGGGGTATTTATAGGTGTGAATTTGCCTGAAATGCAATCCGGGTCGGAACACGTGTCATCCATCGCCCTATCTTCGGGTTCGGATGGGCCATCAAGCAGACAACGCATCAATGAGATGGACGTTAGGGGTAGGAATTGGTCACATCCGGTCCGGTTCTCCAGGCGGCTTTATAGGAGATTTTCCTGGATCATGGGTGCGGGTCGGAGACATGCAGGTTGGGGGTTCGGATCGGAATACCCGACCCGAACCGGAGTAGCTTGAACGTCTCTTCTTCTCTAATCATACTCCGCTCCGCTCCGAAGTCGCGGCAAGCAGACAGCTTTCCGATCCACCTGAGATTCATTGGCCTTCCGATCCGATCAGGTATGTTTTACCAATTTATCCAGTAAGAGATATCCGATCCGAACAGAGAACTTTACCCGATCCGAACCGATACGCTGCTATTAATCTGTACTGTGGAGCTTCCCTCCGATCCGAACCGAAGTCACATAACTTGAAATACTCTTCAACGGTTGGTTTCCTGACTTTGTGTTGCCTAGTTCACAAAGTAGGCTAACATTTTGCCCCCTCAAAGGATGCTTTCGTTGTACAAAGCATGCTTTGATGTCGTTTTAACCGCTAGCTCTTGAATTAGAACAGTCAGGAGGGGCGCACAGATTTATTCGGTTCGGGTGTTAGAAGAACGCACATTCTCTTCATTCCTGAGCAAATTTGGAAATCTTTTCTTGACATATAATGCTTCTTGCAGGCGCACTCTACCTTTGTTCTTCTTCTTTTGAACTCAATTCGAGTTAGATACTAAACTAACGTGTGAAATCCGCTCGGTTCGGATGCCGATCCGAAACGCCTTCATGGGTTTGGCTTTTTAACATTGGGCCTTCAGTGAGAGTTGCGTTTCTGGGCTTCCACCCCGGTCCGATCGGGCGAGACAAAAAAGGGAGACGAAGAGTCAACACTATTCTCTATATAAACCCGTCGCCGCTTTCATTCCTTCCTTCTTAGTTTCTATCGCGGCTCGGACCCCAGCATCGAGAATCTTAAAAACTTTAAAACTCCGAACTTCTTTCTTGTTGATTCCTCAAATCAATCACATAGGTAGCTTTTTAAACTCGACTAATCTTGTTGTAACCGTTCTCGATTTCGATTAGTGTTGGGTTAGGATGTTTTGGCCATAAGCATCATTCGAACCCTCCGCCGTTGCTGCTGGACGCGCCATCGCTCCGGGACGTTGCGAAGTTGAAGAGAGCGCGCATTTGTTCTTCATAGCGGCTTCGGTGATAAAATGGATTCATCTGTGAGTAGATGGGAAAGAAGAAAAGAGATAAAGAGTGGGATGACAAGCTGGAGTCGGCTCGGGTGGAAGACGAAGGAGCAGAAAGGAAAAGGAGGGAAAGGGGATCGGCTCGGGTTTCGTTCTTTGGAAAGATGGAAAGGAAAGAAAAAGTCGGTTCGGGTCGGAAAAGTAAATGGGATAAGGAGCTGAAGTAAACGGTTCGGTCAGGTGGTGCTGATTCGGATCGGATCGGGTCACCCGATCCGATCAGATCAGTTCTGCTTCCGAACCCACCGTTCCTATTGTCTTGAACTAGCCTTGCCTTACCGAAGCACCCGAACCGAATGTCTTCTGTATTGAGCCAATCATCACATGCATATCCGAACCGAACCGAACATATTGAACTTGACACATAAAGACCACCCAGCTAACTCAACTAACACTTATTCTAGACGAATATGCCTCGCGGACAGTTAGGATAGTGCCTTGTGAACATAAATGAGAATCAAGGACAACTCGGACTATTACTTTCTCTTTAAAGCTTCATCTTATATTGCTGTACTTTTATTTTGCACTTCCCGCATTTGTTGCACACACTTTAGTTCACACACATACACAAAAAAGGGGGACACGGGATAATTTACTCTAATCTACGCTATTGCTTCTTCAATAGTTCCATGACAATGAGGCCCAGACGCTCTTCTCGTTTAGCTGAGAGGAAAGAAGCTCCAGAAACTTCCCACAAAACCACTCTCGAGGATATATCTTCTTCATCTGACCCAGAATGGGATAGCGAGGGTCCGGACTACGGTACTGGTCATCGGGAAAGTGATGAAGTATCTTCAGAAAATGAAGTTTCCCTAGGCTTTGAGGAGGAAGGAGGGATTGGTGACAATCGAGCACCTGATGAATTTGACTCAGCCATTATATTGGAATCACCTCCAGATTCCGTAGAATCAACAATTGACAATGACCGACTTGTGAGAATCTCTTGAAGTATGGAATAATGAAGAGAGATACTCTAGTGCCTTCACGCTCTGATCGTCCACATAACCCTCCAGAAGGATATATGACGGTCACTCGTCTGATGTGCATGGTTGGCGCTATTCCTCCTTTCTCGCCTTTCATTGTCGACTTCTTAAGACAAATGCGGATTGCCCCCATGCAGCTACATCCCAATTCATACGCCTATCTGCATACCTTATTCATAGCATATCGTGAAGTTCTAGGCGTAGAGCTTACGTTTGACGACGTTCATTTCTTCTATAATTTCAAACATCGGACTAGGGAAACCCCTTCTTTCTGTTACTTTGAGTCGGTCCCAAAGAGGAAGATAATCTCTACGCCGTTTAGCAGCAAGGCTGGAGATTCCAGACTGGAGTGGTTCTTTATAAAGCAACAGTCTGGATGTGCCAGAAGATGGACAAAATCAAGTAAAGCACTGATTTCCTGACCCTGGACTTTATGCACTTGAATCGTCACCCTGACCTGTTTTTCCTTTTTATTTGCAGTTGATAATCCCAAACAGGTATCAGACCAAGTGTTCTTTGATCGAATGCACCGTCTCCTCAATGGCGACCAAAAATTCCTTACTATTGACGAGGTTCTTGAAGATGAGTACCTTCATTCTCACGGGCTGCTATCCGTCTACCGTAGCATCGGTCATGGGACAGTCCCTTATGCATATATTCCTCCGGTGGAAACAGTGCCAGAAATAGGTGAAGGCTCGGGAATTCCTGCAGCTTCTCTTCAAACTTCACCCTCTCCCTCTTCCACTCAAGACGATGAGCTGGCTAATCTGGCCAAAAAACATCGTGAAGGGTATGTTGCCCCCGAGGAAACTACCTCGGTAGACAAATCAAAATCTCCCCAAGGGTCGCCACTTCACGCTTCCGAAGGGGATGTTCCTAGCGCCGACGAGCACATATTTCAGGGTTTGGGGGATCTCCCTTTACCCGAGACTATATACACTTCGGAAGATTTCAGAAAGGACCCTCTAGTCTTCACTTCTTCTGAGGAGACCACTCCTGCTAAGGCCAAAGAGCCTGCCCGCACCACTTTAGCTTCAGATTCGGGTTGGTTGGGGGGACACGTACACCACATAGGATGCACTTTGCACCGTAGCACTAGCACTCATCACACTTTTTTTTTATGGATCCGCTGATTCTAAACTTCGTTTAACTTATCGTGCAGGTACAATGACTCGATCCTCTTATGACATAAGAAAGCTTCGCCGCAGCATGTCTAATCCTCCCCAGGATGCCGAATATAACCGCCGGGATGACCGCGGCAGGGAGGAAAGGAGACCCTATGATCCTTATCGATCCCGATCCTCACGCTCCCGCTCACCAGTCCGACCGGAACAGGAAAAATACAAAAGCTATCAAGGTCGCAGGGAGGAGGATAGACCACAATCTAGGGATTCCACTTCCTCCCATGAAAAGCGAAGCAGAGAGAAAACACCTCCAAAGGAAACTGGGTCTAGAAGTAAGCAAAAAGTCCCTGCTACTAAGCGGCCTCGGACAGATAAGGGCTCTACAGAATCTTCTTCGGGAAGGGACGCTGAACTAACAATCCTAGCCCCTCCTCCATCAGATGCGGGAACCGCCGTAAGGCTGGCATACTTAAAGGAGCAGTTTCCCGAGCACTACTTCGAGACTCTGACCTTTCTACCTTCACTTGAACCTATTTCTTCTAATTGGGCAGAGGAGGCCAGAGCAAAGATTGATTTGGTGGAAAAACAATACACCGAAATGTTCAAGTATTCCCGCACTCTTTCCAGAATCATTCGCACACTACTGACAAATGCTGACTCAATGCACAAAACTGCAGAAGAAGATGCTAAAGCCCTAAAAACCTTAGGAAAAAATTTAGAAGATACTCAAGCTCAACTAGCTATCGCTCAAAAGAACGCTTCTAACTTCAAACAACAGTTTGAGGACATGCAAAGGCGCTATCATGATTTGCTAGAATCCCACACTCAGGAACGCTCCGAGTTGAAGAAGCAAGCCGACGAAGCCAAATCAGAGGCTACGAAGGCACGTCTTGCTTATGTTGAGCTTGAGCAGAAAAATGCCGAGTTAGCGAAAAGGAGCGCCGAGTTAGAAAAGAAAAACGCTGATTTGGCTTCAAAATTGTTAGAGGCGGAAAACAGGGCTGCTCTGGCTGAGGGCAACGTTGAATGCGCTATTAAATCTGCGGAGGAAACCCGCAAACAGCTATCAGAGGCGGAGGCCGATATTCAGGGCTTCAGTGAGCTAATGATCGAGTTCTTTGCGCACATCATTCGTCGCCGAAACATTTCCTGGATCGAGGACTATCCATCCACTTTGGTTCATGTGTGGAATCAAATCGTCGAGTGGGAAAAAGAAGAGCTTAAGGTCGATTCCCTCGATGAAGATAAGTTGATGGAGAAGTACTTGAGAGACGACGAACCGGAGCGCCTAGCTGAAGGTCGCCGTCTAATTGCTGAGGCCATGGAAGAAGAGAGGCAAAAGTCCAAACAGAAAACCATTCCTGAAGCTGGCTCCTCTTCTTCTGCTCCTGTAACTCCTGAAGTGGAAGGGTATGATCCCGAAAACCCGGGAATTTCCCGAACAACTTTGCTATCTCCCATTCCTGAAACAACTCCAGAGGTAGTAGTCACCCCCGCTGAGAAGTCTTCAGAAGGTATCCCTGTCTTTTCTCCTCAACTTGTCAAGGCTACTACTACCTTTGGCTACACGATTGAACGTTCAATGAGAAATCCTTTGCTCTCGCCTGAGTTGATAACCGATGTTTCTCCTTTTGTAGGCGTTGAATCCTCCGCGAAGACAGATGTAGTTCAAGGAGCTACCACTGGGGCAAAGCCCGCTGATAGGGTCAAAGAAGGAGAAGACAAGGCTGCTTCCACAGACTTGGGGGAAAGGAGTGAATCAACTAAGGTGACTACTCCCCATGACGAAGAAATGATTGCAGCGTTAAAAGACGACGGAGGAGACGAGGGGCATGATGAGGAACCAGAAGTTACCATAACCGGGGAGTCGAAAAGCGCTGAGGACATTACCTTGGCTGCCATGAAGGCTGATCAAGACAAGCGCTTGCAATTAAAGGCTGAGGAATTAGACCCTGAGGTCCTCAAGCCCCTTGCAGTTGTGGATGCAGGTTCAAGGTTAGTTGTTAAGCTTTCCACTAGATCTATTACCGAAGAACTTGCTAAAAAATCTTCTCTCGATTCCAGTGCCCCGCCTTCCGGGAAGAAGTCTGCTGGCCCCAGTACTACGTCTTCAGGGAAAAAGAAACCAAAGCGGATCTTGACTGAAGCCGAGAAGGAAGCAAAAGATGCAGAAAAAGCTGTCAAGAAATCAAAGGCTCATTCCAAGCCCAAATAGTGGGTTCTTCTGTGTCCTTTTAGCATCTTTGTAAATCAATAAGTGCTGCTACACCAGCAGCTTTCGCACTTTTCTTTTTTAGTCATTTCCCTGTACAAATTTATTCATTTGTAAATAAAAATAATTCACTTTCTGCAATGTTTATGTGTTAGCAGTTCTACACTTATGTAAAAATGCATATCTATAGTTATGAAACAAAGTTGTGGAGAGGGGAGATATGTGTATATATATGTGTCCCCAGTCAATCTCCATAAGTCATTCAGTGCTCAACCATGCAATCTGAATATTCCCGATTCTCTAACGGGATAGCATTTCCTGTATCACCAACTTCTGTTGTTTTTCCTGGCATTCCTTTTATACTCTCTCTCATTTTCTCGAGAGTTAGAGTTCGAGTTCAGCTATTTGTTTATTCCCCGGTTGTTCAACGGAAAAAGATTTCTTTCTCGGCGCTCGGTCAGAGACGCCTTTATACTCTCTTTCTCTCTGGAAAGTTAGAGTTCGGAGTTGAACCTCTTTCTCAGCGCTCAGTCGGAGACGCTTTTATACTCTCTCTCTTTCTCTGGAGAGTTAGAGTTCAAAATAGAATTTCTTTTTCAGCGCTCAGTCGGAGACGCTTTTATACTCTCTCTCTTTCTCTGGAGAGTTAGAGTTAGAATGTCGTTTTCCCATTCTTTCACGTCCTATCGCACAAATAATCATTGTGCTTCTTTTTATGTCCAGACTGTTTTCCACCTTCTTTAGGCTCTCAGTTGTCCTGTATTTTATAATCACAACAGAACAACTAATGAATGTAAATGCATAAAAGTAAATAACACATAATATTTTTATAGTGGTTCGGCTAAGTCATAGCCTACATCCACTTTATAGTTCTTTATTCATATCACCGGATTTTCCCGAGGCAAGTCGTGCCTTATTACAGAGTTTACAGGAAGAACAGCAAAAAGTATAGCATTTCTAATCCAAATATCGCATTAAGTGTTGGGCATTCCATGCTCGAGGGACTTCTTCGCCATCTACGGTCGTTAACTTGAATGTTCCCTTATCAAGTTTCCGTTGGATGACAAAGGGTCCTTCCCATTTTGGGCCGAGGTGAGGAAGAGATGGAAAAATTCTCTTTAGCACCAAATCTCCTGGTTCAAAAGCTCTGAGGCGAACTTTTTTGTCATAATAGTGTGCCATCTGATGCCGATGTCTTGCTGCACGCAAGTCTGCTTCGTCTCTTTTCTCTTCGACTTCATCAAGAGACTCAAGTAAAAGAGCCCGATTCGTCATCGGGTCATAATATGTCACCCTGTGGGAAGGAACTTCCAGCTCAACCGGAATTACTGCTTCTGAACCAAAGGAGAGGGAGAAAGGGGTATGACCAGTAGCCGTTTTGAACGTTGTTCGATATGCCCACAAAGCTAGGGGCAATTCATCAACCCATTTTGCCTTTGCACGCTCTAATCGCTTTTTGAGGATGGATTTTATTACCTTGTTTATTGCCTCGACTTGCCCATTAGATTGTGGATAGGCAACTGCAGTATATCGTTTATCTATCTTATATTTCTGGCAAAAGTTTCTGAATTCAGTGCTATCAAATTGGGTCCCGTTGTCGGTAATAATTGTTCTTGGGATTCCGAATCGGCATATAATATTTCGGACCACAAAACTTATCACCTTTCTTGTGGTGATCTTAGTCAAGGGTTCAGCTTCCACCCACTTCGTGAAATAATCCACGGCTACTATGGCATACTTAGCTCCCCCTTTAGCAATTGGTAAAACCCCAATGATATCGATTCCCCATGTGGCAAATGGCCAAGGACTCACCATCGATTTAAGCTGGGTTGATGGTGCCCTGGGGATTTTGGCGAATCTCTGGCACTTATCGCAGCGTCGTGAATAATCAGCTGCATCTTTGTTGATCGTAGGCCAGAAGTATCCGTACCGCAATATTTTCTTCGCTAAAGTTTGACCTCCTGTATGATCTCCACACTCACCTTCGTGCACTTCTCTCAGTACACGCTTGATGTCGTCGTGTGCGATACATCGTAACAGGGGCATAGAAAATCCTTGTCTATAGAGAATATCGTCTTGTATAACATATCTGGTAGCTCTGCGCACTACAGCTCTCTTTTCACTCTTCTTTAATGGGAGTGTCCCATTCTTAAGAAAATTCTTGATTGGAGTCATCCATGATTCCTTCTCTGGTTCCGCTTCAAGAACGAATTCCATGTCCATTGACTCAAAGCTTGGCGACTCCAACGTTTCAATTGGAATTACCTCGGTCCCCTCTGGATTGTCAGAACTAGCTAATTTTGCTAGTCTATCCGCTTTCTGGTTTTCTTCTCTGGGAATATGTGTTATGTTGTACCGCTCTAGGCTACTTAATAGCTCTTTCACTTTCTTAAGGTAAGCGACAAGTCGAGGTCCTCGAGCCGCGAACTCCTCTCTCACCTGACAAACAACAATCTTAGAGTCACAAAATATATCCATCACTTTTACTCCAAGGTCTTTAGCGAGTTTCAGCCCGGCAATCAGGGCTTCATACTCAGAGTCGTTGTTTGTTGCCGAAAATTCTAATCGCAGAGCGTAATATAACGACCGTCCCTCCGGAGTGACTAAGACAATTCCAGCTCCGGATCTTCGGTCATTTTTAGCTCCATCTGTATATAATTCCCACGGATTCATCTTTAGCTCATCCTCGGATTTAACCACTCGGTCATTGATTATTTCTTCCTCTGGAATGGTGAATTCCGCAATAAAGTCTGCTAGAGCTTGCCCCCTGATTGACTTTCGTGGTTGAAAATTCAAATCAAACTGGCTTAGTTCTATGTTCCATTTAATCAACCTTCCCGACGCTTCGGGTCTCTGCAACACTTGTCTTAACGGCTGATCGGTGTATATGGTTATTGGATGGGCTTGGAAGTAGTGACGAAGCTTTCGGGATGCAATCAGGAGGCTATAAGCAAGCTTCTCGACCTTTGGGTAGTTGCGCTCTGCCGCTGCTAATTTCTTACTCACATAGTATACTGGCCTTTGTACTTTGTCCTCCTCTCGAACCAGAACTGTGCTGACAGCGTGAGCCGAGACTGCTAGATAAACAAATAGTTCTTCATGGTCTACGGGCTTTGATAAGATTGGCGGTTTTTCTAACAGTTCTAACAGATTTTGAAAAGCCTCGACACAATCGGGAGTCCACTGGAAGTTCTTCTTTCCCCTTTTTATCAAATCAAAGAATGGAACACATTTATCGGTGGCTTTGGAGATGAATCTACTTAGCGCCGCTACCTTTCCTGCCAGACTTTGGACGTCTTTAATTTTCCTTGGTTCTTCGATATTTCTAATCGCCGCTATCTGGCTAGGGTTGATCTCAATTCCTCGGGAACTCACAATGAAACCAAGGAACTTTCCCGACGCCACTCCAAATGAACATTTTAAAGGATTCAATTTTATACGGTATTTCCGCAAGATACCAAACATTTCTGCTAAGTCTTGCGTATGACTGGAGGACTGCTTTGATTTAACCAGCATATCATCCACATAAACTTCCATGGTTTTTCCTATCTGATCGTAAAACATTCTATTTACCAACCGCTGATAAGTAGCTCCAGCGTTTTTTAATCCGAATGGCATTACAACATAACAATATAGTCCCAGATTCGTAATGAAACTTGTATGCTCTTGGTCTGGTACATGCATAGGAATTTGATTGTATCCAGAATATGCATCCATGAAAGAGAGAAGTTCATGACCTGCTGTCGAGTCTACAAGCTGGTCAATCCTGGGAAGCGGGAAACTATCTTTTGGGCAAGCCTTATTTAAATCTGAAAAGTCAATACAAGTTCGCCACTTTCCGTTTGGCTTCTTTACCAGAACGGGATTCGATATCCAGTCGGGATAGGTCGAATCTCGAATAAATCCATTTTGCTTCAACTTCTCTACTTCCTCTTTGAGGGCAGCCGACCTCTCTGGGCCCAGCATGCGTCTCTTTTGCTTTACAGGCGGATGCTTCGGATTTACATTCAATTTGTGACTGATAACGGAAGGCGATATCCCACACATGTCAGCATGGGTCCAGGCGAACACATCTAAGTTCGCTTTTAAGAAGTTCGTCAGCTCTTCAGCACGACGTGGATCCAATTGGGAACCAATCTTCAAAACTTTCGTCGGATCAGCTTTATCAACAGGTATTTCCACTGTTGCTTCATTAGGAGTTGCATTCCTAGCCTCTGGTTCCTCATCTTTTCTAGGATCCAGGTCTTCAGGCGTTCCTTTTCGCAACTCCCTTGGGTTCAACCTCTCTAATTGCTATGCTGAGTCCCCCTTTGAGGGAGATGAGGCATCCTTATTCTCAGCATTAACTCCTTTCATCAACATCTTCAGTTCGGCCACATAGCAGGCCCGTCCAGAAACCTGATCCCCTCTTATTACTCCAGTCCCGGCTTCGGTTGGGAACTTTAGTAACAAGCACCAAGGGGCGATACAAATTCTAAACTCAGCGAGGGCAGGCCTCCCTAAAAATGCGTTATATGGCGAATCTACGTCCAGTACTACAAACTGGAGCATTCGCACTCTTCTACGTTCTCCTTGCCCTAGGGTCACAGGCAACTCTATATATCCCATAGGAGCTGTCGTCGCTCCGTTGAAACCTCTAATCCATCCTTCACAAGGTTTCAGATCTTCAGGCTCAAGCTTCATCTGATCAAATGACTTCTTGAACAAAATATTAACGGAACTTCCGTTGTCTACTAATACCTTATGGACCAACGCTGGCCCAATAGCGGTAGTAATAACCAACGGATCATTGGTGGGAGATTGTATTCCCGTGTTGTCTCGGCTGCGAAACACCACGTCATCGAACATGGTTTTTTGTTGTTTGATGGGGGTGGTATCTTCCAACTCGTCACCTTCATTCACATCTAGATGTTTGGCGGCATTCACATATTGGTCCATTGACCTAAAGCTTCGAATTGCCGGGTGAGGTCCGCCTACTATGGAGTTGATGACGATCCCTTTACCTTTCTGCTGCGCGGTAGGCTTAGGAGCAGGTAGGATTTGCTTTGGAGCCTGCTCTCCTTGCCCCCTATCCCTCGGGGCAACCTTGTACTCATCCAACTTTCCCTCACGCAGCAGCTTTTCAATTACATCCCTCAAATGTCGACACTCATTGGTCGAATGTCCATGCGTTCCGTGAAACAAGCAAAATTTCCCTGTCGCCATTTCTTTTTCGGTCGAATCACGAGGTGGCGGTCTTTTGTACTGCAACACGTTATACGTGTCCAGGTAAATATTTTCCAACGTGTCATTCAGTGGTGTGTAGTTCTCGTAGTTCTGGAATCGGGGCCTTTTGTTTGGGTCGCTTCCCCTATTTCTGTTTCTCCTGTTACCGTTCGAATTACGGTTGTTGTTGTTTCCCCCGCTTCCAGTATTGCTGTTTCCACCCTTGTTTCCTACATTTACTTCAACCTTGCCAGAGCTTTCCCCAGACTGCTTCACTGCAATATTACTCTGCACATTCTCCTTTGAAGCTGTCTCAGACTTTCTTTTCCGATTTGCCCGGGCCTCCTCTCGTCTTAGATAAATATCGGCTTTTTCGTAGAATATCGCCCTTGTGGGGGGTGTCTTCCCAGAAAGGTAGTCTCCAAACTCAGATTCGGGATCGACTCCTTCCTTCAATGCCATCAGAATTGTGGGCTCATGCGGGTCACTGACCTCAGTTACAGCTTGGTTAAAACGATCTAAATATGCCCTTAAAGATTCTCCTGGTGCCTGTTTGATCCTTGACAATTCAATAACGCTCTTGGACTTTCGAGCATGTAGTCGGAACTGGTTCATGAAACGCTCGCTTAGTTCTTTGTAATTAGAAATTGAACGGGGAGGAAGTCGGGTAAACCAAAATAAAGCCACATCTTCTAGGTAGATTGGGAACGCTTTGCATTTTACTTCATCGGGGGCAGCAGCTGCATTCATAAGCCACGAATACCGCATCAAGTGCTGTCCTGGGTCAGTCCTTCCGTTATATTTATCCATCTGTGGCAAATTAAAGCGTCGGGGGAACTGGAAGTCTAGGATGTCGTCAGTGAACGGAGTATGGCTTCGCTCTATGCCGTAGTCTTCGTTTGTATAATTCCGGCTCTCGGACATAATTCGACGAACCATCGCCTGCACATCGGCACTAGTTAGGGGCTGCTCAGGTTCCCTGGCCCTAGTGTCCGAGTTCCTCCGGGGCTCTTGCTCAGGAGACACCCTTCTTCTTCGAGCTGCCTCTGCTCGATTCCTTTCCCCGCGTTCCCGGTCGATCTCGGGAAGAGGGGATTGGAGTCTTTGCCCCCGAGATGGGCTATCGTTTCTTAATGCTCGTGCGATATCCTCGCGAGATCCCAAAGATCCAAACGTTAGCTGCTCCACGTTCTGAGGTCGTTCGAGTGGCCTTCGCTCACGGGGCCTCTTTTCCTCAGAAGATGAAGATTGATCTACTGGGGTATGACGAACTGGCGACGGAGTTCTTTGCCGGCGGAGCTCACTGATTTCCCGACTCATGAGCCTCATATTTTCCTGCATCATGAGGTTGGTACGCTCATGAACTCTCATAGCTTCCCTCGTGCTCTCAAGCATATTGAGCAAGCGCGAGAAATCTCCTTGAGTGATGGGAGCAGATGGATTGGCCTGGTCTCCAACCCTGGCAGCTGGAATTGGAGCATTCGCGGGGACTCGAGTAGATGTTCCAGCTTCACCAAGCATCGGGTCGGATCGGAGGTAGGAAGTCGGGTCGGATCGGAGCTGGGGTCCCTGGTCGGATCGGTGTGCAGCGAGCAAGTCGGGTCGGTTCAGACTGGGGGAGTGCACTGCTTCAGAGTCTCCTACCCGGTTCGGATCGGAGCTTTCCCCTTGCTGTCGGTTCGGATTTCCTGCATTGACTCTCCCTGCTGCTGAACTCTGCCCCCTAGACCTTGTTACAACAGCATGTTGCTGATCTTCATCAGCTCCATTTCCTTGAACAGACTGGACTTCCTTGCCTTTTCCTCGGGCCATGAGTCTTTGACAATTACTTCAACGAATGTAAGAAAGTGGAGAAGCTTAAGGATTCACTTCTTTGAACTCAACGGTCCAAAAAGTAGAAAGAGATCCCGGAAATAAAGAATTTAGATGAGGGTTCTCAGTGAAAGCACCAAAATGTTAGACCCAAATGTGGTTCTAACACCCAAATTGATTAGAAACAAGATAAAATAAAGCAGAAATAAAAAAGAACACACAAGGTTTATAGTGGTTCGGCGAAGAAATGCCTACGTCCACTTAGTTTTCACTATATTCAGGAACTCAATTACAAATACAATGTAAGATTCGCTCACAACTCACTTTTGTTCACTCAGAAAGATAAAAACAAGAAATAAAAGATGGTTTGGATTTTCCGGGAGTGAAGGAATTCGGATGATGGAAGTACTTGGATTCTCAAAAGTGCTGAAAAAGATCCTTCTCTTTGTCTCTAGTTGGGGTATTTATAGGTGTGAATTTGCCTGAAATGCAATCCGGGTCGGAACACGTGTCATCCATCGCCCTATCTTCGGGTTCGGATGGGCCATCAAGCAGACAACGCATCAATGAGATGGACGTTAGGGGTAGGAATTGGTCACATCCGGTCCGGTTCTCCAGGCGGCTTTATAGGAGATTTTCCTGGATCATGGGTGCGGGTCGGAGACATGCAGGTTGGGGGTTTGGATCGGAATACCCGACCCGAACCGGAGTAGCTTGAACGTCTCTTCTTCTCTAATCATACTCCGCTCCGCTCCGAAGTCGCGGCAAGCAGACAGCTTTCCGATCCACCTGAGATTCATTGGCCTTCCGATCCGATCAGGTATGTTTTACCAATTTATCCAGTAAGAGATATCCGATCCGAACAGAGAACTTTACCCGATCCGAACCGATACGCTGCTATTAATCTGTACTGTGGAGCTTCCCTCCGATCCGAACCGAAGTCACATAACTTGAAATACTCTTCAACGGTTGGTTTCCTGACTTTGTGTTGCCTAGTTCACAAAGTAGGCTAACAGTAGTCATTGTTCTTTTCTTATTCCTCCTTTTCATGTTTGTTGAAATCCTTTATTTAAACCATTGAATGTAACCTTATCATTTTGTATGCATCTTATTATTTCAAATTTCTTTTATTATTAATGCATAATTTTTTTTTAAATCAGTTCATGCAACATAATTACACTGCATGGAACCAATTTCTTCATTCTTTTAACACATGCGTTGCATTTTTATTTACATTAGTCTTTTTCTTCTATTTCAATGCATGTATTTATTACATGCAATCATATATTATCAATATTTTATTCTTGTTATATATATTTATGTCAATGCATATAGATACACATGCACTTTTAAATATTTAATTGTTACAAAATGCGGGGTGTTACGTCCACAGCGGAAACAAACTAGGATAAGTTAGTATTAACTCAAGCAACCACCTTTTTTAAAGTAAGTCACTTTTCCAATACAGAGCATGAGAGAGAACAAGAACCGAAAGCCAAACTTAAACATCTCTAAGAACCCGACCTTCTCTATGAAACCTGGAGGTTGTAATGAGGAGGGGGGTCAGAACAACAAGTTTTGGTGACTAACAAATGTACAACATAGTCTATAATGCATATATATTCCATTTAGTTCAACCCAAGCGGTATACCCAACCAGTTAGTGATTCTAACCCAACCTAGTAAATGTTTACACATGACTTTACTATTTAGCCCAAAGCAGCATTCCCAAATTATATTAGCGCGATAAGACATTTACACACATTTTTGTGAAGCCTTTATACAAGAGTTTAACTGGTTAGTTATAACGAGAGTGGGACCTTAATTTTGGTTTTTCTATCTATATCCTCATTCTCTATTCTTTATTATTTAATGCCTCAATATAAATGATAGTTAAGGTGGATTTTCCTTGATCACTTAAGACCATAAGCGGACCTATTAGTCGTTTATTAACCCTCGATAATATATTAAATGTTAACATAAAACTAGAGGGCACTAGCTATGGGCCTTACTATTTAAGGCTTCCGTCATTCATGCATATACCCTTACCACACATAAGGTGAGAGTAGGTATTTTCTCGTTCGTTATACCTTCTAGCTGACCTTATTAGATAACCTCCTTAGTCACTTACTACTTCTCATAGGATAGGCGTCCATATCTAACCATTTTAATTTCTAGGTTTGGGTAGCCCAACACACACCTTCCATTTAAGACCTCTATACTGAAAAACCTATGCCAAGGTGGACTGTTTAACCCTAGTCACTTAGCCTTTTAGGACCCAGGAAGCGGACTATATGTGAAGGTTATTCATTCGTCCCCCAATTTCCTTTAACACCTTTCCCTTTTTGGGATAAAGTAGTCTACATTATTAATTTATTCCCATTTCATTCCTTTATATGGAAATATTATACGTACACATCTATTCGAATCACGGGTTTACATGGTTAATAATGCCTTACATTATTAACGTACTAAGTCCAACTATATTTTTAATTGTAAGTTTTATTGACATAAACAAGGAAGGTTATAGTCCCTTTTCTCTAGGATATTTATTTAATTTCCTCCCTAATTTGGACTTAGCATTTAAACAACGATCAATACCCATTAATCCCCTTTTGACACCCGTTTCTTTTTATTTCCTTTTTATTGCCCTTTATGACTCTAACAATCATATTTTCCTAAGGCAACTATTTATCATTCCCAAGTTATCTATTGTTGTACCCCAACGGAAAATTTCTATTTTCATTTATTTATTGACTGTTATATATATGTATATGTATATGTATATGTATGTATATATATATATATTTACATACCACACCTCTCACCTTAAGTTGACTACCTATAGATGCTGGATATGCTGGTCGCTTCCGCGTAGACTTCTTCCACAAGTGAACTTAACCTCGTGCCTTAGTACGATTATATTTATGCATTAGATCACTCACATTAAACTAACTACCTATGGTTGCTGGATTTGTCGGTTGGTTCCGAGCAGGCTTACACCACAAGTTGAGTTTAACCACGTGTCTAAATGCGGTTTTATTTTTTAATTTCCTAATTTGGGTCTACAACAATTATCCTAATTGATTTTAGGGAATTTAACCATTTTACTATCATATTATTTTCCCCAAATCAATATTGGTTACAATGGTTATCCCCTTATTTGCGGTCTCATCTATGGCAATTAATTATATTTATTGCTACAAATGGTCACCGCAAATATATTAATTCGAAAAGGATTATATTTACATATAGTTCCATAATTGAACCTTATCCAAACATTCAAACATTTGATATAATTTGTATTTCACCGTTTTATGCTGATTTGGATGGATAATATGTGTGTGTGTGTGTGTGTGTATATATACATTCATTTTTATGTTTTCGTGCGGTCAACGTAGTTATTAATATTTATCTATTATTTTGAAATACTTATTTTTAAATCAATGATTTGGTGTAATTAATTTACCAATCATTTCCCTTTTACATTCAATCTTGCCGAAAAGGTTTCAAGTCACACAAGGACCGTTAGCCAAAATCACTATAAATCGTTCCTATTTCGTGGAATTGACACATTTCCAAATCACAAGAAATATATGTAATATATTTTTATTTTGGAATAGTCGATACAAATTACATACAAAACATGTGTTTATTTTTAAATGTGCCTTTGCACTACTTTTCCCTTTTTTATTCTTTTTGTCATACTTCTTGTGATTATAATATAATGCCTCTTTATTTAAAATGAGGAAAACAACATAATTTACAATGCTTCAGCCGAAAAACCCAACAATATTGAATGTAAACAAGGAATATTGCTTTTATTCTTACAAATCACGTACTACACAAATTGATCTTTTTACCCAACTTACATATTTAATATTTCAGCACTGAACTAAAGATCTGGAACATGACTGCAACAAATTTATGTTTAATGAGACTGATTTGCAGATCCACAATGCTATGTGGCATATACAACATATTTTATAATTCATGACATAACTTTTGGGAATATGTGGGAATATATAAAAATCCTACAATTCATGTTGATGCATAATCACACTTTATCATTTACAAATTTTAAACATATTCATAATCTGATCTGATGGTTATCACAATTTACAACTATTTGAATAACAAATCTGATAGGCATAAAAAATAGATTGGATTCAAATGAAATAAATAACTCATTGTATCTGTATTAGTAAATTTCCCATTCACCTTCAATTTATGAATTTTGAACCTTTTTAGGCTTACAATCCCCAAATTCTTATAAACTATAGTTTATCCAGAAAGGGGAAAATTCTAGATCTGTAGAAATATAATAAAAAGGGAATAGAGCAATGAAATCTATCATTGAGCATCCTCTTCCATTGAATCTATCTTCTCAATTCAATTCAAATTTGATTTGATATATGTATGAATATATTTTATTTAGACATTAGGTTAGAAGAGGAGGAAAAATGGCAGATCCCCGCTGCCTTCATAGATTTGAATGGAAAAAGACGAGGCTATACCCCTTTATTTATAGGGGTGGAAATGGCCTAGAATCATCAGATGAGTTTTAAATTATATCCGTCCATCCGTTATAAATATTATTATAAATCAAAACCCTATATGACCCAGCCGTCACTAGGCATCTGATCGCCCAGTACGTTGACCGCTTGGGCAATCAGATGCCCAGGTCGGCTGTTCATATATGGTATAATATATATTAATTATTCTGCTTAATTATTTTTCCGTCCCTTTTCGTATTTCATCCGTAAATTTTTCATACGGACTCCGTTCTTGAAACTCCAAACATGAAAGTTGATCAAAATTCCAAGATGAACTTAATGGTTAAAGTTTCATGGTAAAATTCCATCATTTACAGAAATTCCTATTTTTGAGCTTATAATTAAATAACTATTTATTATCAATATTCCGGGTTGTTACAGCCTCCCATTTGCACATATAACAACTATAAGAACTAAAAAACTTTCATTCCTAATATACTGTAGGCAACCAAGAATGTTGCATGAATTGCTTAAGAGAAAAGCCTAGATTTTAAACCACTTTAGGACATGTGCAAGTACATATATGTACATATAGATAGGCTACAAGCACATGTGCTAGCCATGACAAATTGCTGGAAGGATTGATGGAGAAGAGCGCTAAGTTACCTTTAATTTCAATCAGGTGCAACAGCCTCAACCATCCCATCCTTTATCCTGTGCATATGTCCCTTCCATCAAACAAGAAGCCTAAGGAAGCCAAAAACCTACCCTATCTAAAATTATAAGCTATACGCTATTTTATGTATTTGTTCCATATACAAATAAGACCTTTAAGTCTCTCAATCCATTCACAAAAATCTGAAACCAGAGACCGGAGCTAGAGCAAAAACTGGGTGAAAATGGCAACATACAAACTTGAAAATTTGGAAACAAATATAAAAACAGTGAGCTAATAATAACTTGGAAACAAAAAGGAGAAGGTTGGAATCTGGAAATTAAAACAAAAGCTAAGTCAGTGAACTTGATTGTGAGTAAACTCTTTTTCCTCCATTTAAATCTATTACAAATTGATATATATATATATATATATATATATATATATATATATATAATGATGCATATACACGCACACACACATACATCTGAATGTGTTGTGCTTAAACAATTTTAATCTTAAATGAATAACCTAGAAGGGATTTGGAATAATTTATATAAGTTTGTCATCAGAAAAACATAGGCTCTGTTTTGTTTTAATAAGCTAATGCCTTGAACAGAAATCCATAACTCTAATTCTAATGCATTTAAGGATATGAATTCAACATGAAAGTTGTTCAAATTCGAGAGTAGTTTATTTTGAAAATAGAGTTATCTCGAATAAGAATATATATTAGCAGATGTAACACCCCACGTCCATTAATGAAACTCACAAATGGAATGCATTAACTTCTATGGAGCATTTTAAGTAAGTATAGAACAGAAACTTAACAACAAGACAGATATAAATAGTACTCAAAGATTTAAAACTTTATTTCAGTGCAGCGGAAAACACATATGTTTGCTTACATCATCAAAAACCAGAGTCAACGTACATAATATCCATCTTGACTATCAAAAGTACATAAACCGAAAGACATAATCCCCAATACAAAATAGCCATAAATAAAAGAGAAGCTGAACTTTACTTTAGCGATCCAAGTAATCTTCTAAAAGCAGAGAAACAGCAGTCCAAAATCAAGCTCCACTGGTGCTTGTCCAAACCTAAGCACCTGGGGGGAAAAGTAATAAAAAAGGAGGAAACAAAGGGGGTCAGACATAAAGTCTAGCGAGTGTGATAATTTTAACAATATAATCAACAAAGTAACTAGGCTAAGGCATAAGTTGGAAAATAAGGAAATGACCATGAACCATTGAATATGGCAGAGTAAATAACGAAACAAGATGAACAACGATATCGTTAAAGAGCACCTAGCCCATTGTAAGATAATTACTAAACTACACCAACACCATAGGATAATTGTTATACTGCACCACCACTAGTATGCTGCACCACCACTAGTATATTGCACCACCACTGGTCACCCTAAGGTTGATCCCGCCTACAGAACTTAATAATGATATTGGTAGTTTCGTGCACCCCTAGCTTCCTTCATAGGTGCCACCTGCCCTTATCTCCACTAGGTGTACCCACTACCCCCAAGCGATCGGCTCCCTAACTCGTAGATACCCGTGTTGGCCCCACAGTGGGGTGTATCACTCCCCAAAGTGGCAACCCGATACAACCAACAATGGACGGGTTATACCTACATGATGCAACAACGTCTTACCTACCAGCCCGGGCCCACACACGCATATGAACCCGTTGGACTTGCGTTGCCACCGTTAACCCGTTTTGGCCTCTTACAATCAAGCCCAGTATGTGTGTCTTGTCCTCGACTTGGGTCGAGCCCACAAAGATACGTATGGGTTACTGGTTGAAATGGGCCTCCATCACTTGACACAAGCTATCCACCTAAGCTTGGTCCCTTCTAGTACATCCCACTTAACCCACTTCTTATTCATGTTTCCACTACATGTTTCAATTTTGGTTAAGTGTTTCTAATCGTATTTCCAAATGCCACCCAAGGCACCCACTAGATTCCACATGCCACCCAAGGCACCCACTTAACCCCCTCATGTCCTAAGACCTCTCACATTAGACTGGCATTGGTGGCAGCTGGATTTGCCGGGCGGGTCCGGGCAGTCTTACACCACAAAAGAGCTTAACCTCGTGTCTTAGACGATTAATTACTCCTAATTAATCATTCCCCAATTTGAATTACTTTCCCTATTCAAATTATCAATCAATTCCAAATTTAACGATGTCCATAATTGACTCAATTATGTCCATCCATTTATGGTATGTAAAATCATACCAATTTTCACCACAACTTATTTTATGCCTTTTAAGGCATTTATACCAATTAAATCTTTTAATATTATCCCCTTTACCCCACGTTGTACATTTGTTCGTTTAACGTAAAATATACGTTAGACTCGAATAGTCTAACTCATTGAATAAAGAGAAAACATCACAATATACACATAATGAAAACATAGATCTAAACATAGGGATGAACTTGCATATGTGAATGATGTTCTACATCTAAAACTTTCATAGGCCAATAACTTGCATAAACAAAATATGTCATGGATCCAAATCTAAAGGTGTGAACTTGCATAAATCATGTATGTCATAGATCTACATCTAAAGTTATAAACTTGCATAGGCAATAACCCTAAACTTGCATAACATGATTCATATCCTAAACTCATATATTTATACAAACTTGCATATGTGATTTATGTATCATAACAATGGTGTAAACTTGCATCTAACATGTAAAATATCATGTAGAATTTAGCATATAACTCACACATGTCATAGCCTATCTTTTAATCAAATTTTCACATAAACTAGATGTCATAACCATGTAAGGTCAGATATAATTTAACCCAACTTGTATATGATTCATGTTTACATAAAAATCTAAACTTGCATACATATGATTTATCATATGAATCAACAAAACCAAACTTAGCATATGTACAACATGATGATTCAACTAGACATAGGCTAATCATAGAATTACAACATGGGTGATAGCATCATAACTTTACATCGTAAATGATAGCATCATAACATAACGTCCTAGAGATTTCAACACAATTCTACAACATAATTACAACATACGATCAATAATTCACATCACATCCATATAATCCGCGTCATACCTTAATCCAATTAAATTACTAATTATTTTATTAAAACTATCAAACTCACAACTCAAAAGCGGTCTTGAGTTCTGAATTCTGATTTCTGAAGTTGAATTAGCTTTCCTTTGAAGAAGATTCATTGTTAGGGTTGAGTAGAACTGATTTGATTTGTTGTTCTTCCTCTCTAATTGGTGGCGGCTACTCTAGGGTTCAAGACGACAGCATGACGGCCATAGTTTTAGTTTTAATTCTGATTTAGGGTTTGAGTCTATGGGTATTTTTATGGATTTTTGAATTAATTTAAGCCGTCAGATGATCTTAGGGTTAATCAAAACCATTCAGTCGGAATAGGGTGACACCTCATCCCTAATGACTCAGCAAGGAGTCAGAAAGGACTCAACAACATGGGTCAGCCTGAACCAGAAAGCTGTGCAGGCCTGCTGCCTCGGCCTGGGCGCACTTGGCAGGTGCGCCAGTGCAAATTGGTACTGGCGCACTTCCCAAGTGCGCCAGTGCAATTTTTTTTTTTTCTGTTTTGCCACCAAACTTCGTTCGTCCATAGCTCCTTCATCCGGTACCCGTTTCCCGCAAACTCAGACTCTATTTCAACCAGAATTCCGAGATGAAAACAATGGCGCAACCCCATTCCCTTAATTCTCACGTCTGAGATTAATTATTCTTTAATTTAGCTAATTCGATTATTCAAAAATTCGGGGTGTTACATTCTCCCTTCCTTAAAGGATTTCGCCCCCGAAATCTCCAAGTTAAGGAGAATGCTTATCCTGCCATCCAAACAACCATCTACTCAACCATTAAACACGGGCATTCATTGTCCTTATAAAATTTCTAATGCTGTATGAACATATGCAATAAGTGTGTGTATATGTTCCTTATCTAATGCAAAATCAGGCAGTCTACTGATTCAGTTGACCTCCTTAATGCAAACCATGATAGTGCCATGCGTCCATTATGTATGCGAAAGAACCTTATCGATACATATTATTTCTACATGTGTGCACAACCATTCACCAAAATGCAACATCCATATGATGGTACAACCATTATACATCCATTGCTTAAATATGTACACACATTTATATGCAATATGCAATATGAAGTGACCGAACCGATCTAGTGCCTAAAGTGTGTGTATATGCATCCACGAGCAACCACTAGCAAACACTTGCATCCACATGCATACATCATACATAACATGTCTCAAACACATGTTTCAGCCATAGGACTATCCTATCTAAAGGTCAAAGATACTAGCGAGAGGACATACTAAAGATAAGATAAGTACAAGGTAAGCGATAAAGGAGAAATTAAAAGACATACCCTCGAAAAGAAAAGGGTATAATGAACGTATCTTCGCTTCCATCTCCCAAGTAGCATTGCTCTCATCATCTCCCCATTGCACTTTGACTAGTTTGACCTCTCGATTCCTCAACTTCTTAATCCCCGACCCAAGAATGCACATAGGAGCTCGTCGAATCGTCGCATCACGCTCTATCTCCACCTCTCTAAGCAAGCTCGGCTCTACCACTTCCGCGGTCTCGTGCAAGCACTTCCTCAAATGTGATACATGGAATACGTCGTGTACACCACTAAGTCTCTCGGGTACTCTATACGCCATCTTCCCAATCCTTTCCTTAATAGGAAACGACCATACGAACCTTGGTGCTAACTTCCCAATAGACCCAAAGCGAACGACGTTCCGTAATGGAGACACCCTGATAAAGATCATGTCCCCAATATCAAATGCAAGATTTGTCCTCCTCTTGTCCTCATAAGATTTCTGCCTATCATGTGCCGTCTTCATCCTCCTTCGAATCAAATCGACCTTTTCCGAGGTCTCTTTTATCGTATCGGGCCTATGTAAGATCTTGTCTGTAGACTCCCACCAAAATGTAGGCAAACGACGCGGCCGTCCATAAAGAGCCTCGAATGGTGCCATGCCAATGCTAGACTAAAAGCTGTTATTATATGCGAACTCCCTCAACGGAAGATGTTCCTCCCATGTACCTCCGAAATCTAAGACACACAACCTCAATATGTCCTCTAGAATACGATTCACCCTCTCGGTTTGGCCGTCCGTCTGAGGATGATATGTGGTGCTCAAACATAACTGACTCCCTACCGCCTCTTGCAAGCTCTTCCAAAACTCGCTAGTGAAGATAGGATCGCGGTCGCTCACTATGCTAGAAGGAACACCGTGCAAACGAAATATTTCTCGAATGTATATGGAGGCTAACCATGGAGCAGTCATCTTACTCTTCAAGGGAATGAAATGGGCGCTCTTAGTAAGTATGTCTACCATGACCCAAATCCTCATATTACCCTTCCTTGATCTTGGTAATCCGTCAACAAAGTCCATCGAAACACTTTCCCACTTCCATTGCGGGACCTCCAATGGGTGAAGCAACCCACCGGGCTTCTTTTGCTATGCTTTTACTTGTTGGCACACCAAGCATCTAGCAACAAACTCTGCCACGTCCTTCTTCATACCGACACAAAAGTAAACTTGTCTCATGTCATGTACATCTTGTCCCCGCCGGGATGGATGGTCATCTTCGAACGATGTGCATCATCAAGAATGGTCTTCCTCAAGTTCTCGTCCTGCGGTACACAAAGTCTACCACCCCTATGTAACCAACCCTTATCATCTAGGGTATACCTACGGAGATGGATCGATGACTCCCCTCTTTTGAGCTTTTCTACAAACTCAACCAACTGTGGGTCGTCTCGCTGTGCCTCGCCAATCCATCCCAAAAGCGTAGGTCTGACCTCTAAGGATGCTAGCAAACCGGGTACAAAGTCAACGGAAGGTTTAAAGTCAAACGTAGAGATGAACTCTAAGCTTCGCCGTTCAACAAACAACGGACTCAAGGACAACCTTTTTCTACTTAAGGCGTCTGCCACCACGTTACCATTGCCATGGGTATATGCTATCTCGAAGTCGTAGGATGTTAAGAATTCCATCAACCTTTGCTCCCTTAAGTTCAAGTCCTTCTGAGAGAACAAGTATTTTAACGACTTATGGTCTGTGAATAATTCGAATTTCTCGCCAAGATGATAATGACGCCAAGACTTAAGCGCGAAGACAATAGCGGCTAACTCTAGGTCATGTGTAGGGTAATTTCTCTCATGTACTCTCAATTGCCTTCCAGCATAGGCTATTACCCTTCCCTCTTGCATTAAGACTGCACCTAGTCCTGTCCCACAAGCATCGGTATAAACGGTAAATGGCTTACTCCCATCTGGCAACACTAAGACTGGGCCTGTAGTCAAAGCTCTCTTTAAACGTTGGAACGCATCATCACAATCTACGTCCCACATGAAAACTAAGTTCTTCTTCGTCAAGCGTGTTAATGGGGCTGATATTTTTGCGAAGTCTTTGATGAACTTCCTATAGTAGCCAACCAACCCTAAGAAACTCCTCACCTCAGTAGCATTTTTAGGAACCTTCCAATCTTGGATGGCCACTATCTTTGCGGGATCCACAGCTATCCCTTCTTTGGAAACCACGTGCCCTAAGAATCGCGCTTCCTTCCTCTAAAACTGACATTTAGAAAATTTAGCTTTAAGGCTATGCGCTCGAAGAGTCTCCAACACTTCCCTAAGATGTAGGGCATGCTCTTCCTCGCTTCTAGAAAAGATCAAGATGTCGTCCACAAAGACTACCACGAATCTATTAAGGTACTCCCTAAACACCCTACTCATCAAGTCAACAAAGTATGCGGGGGCGTTTGTCAAACCGAAGGGCATCACAAGCCACTCGAAGACACCGTCTGGAGTCCTAAAGGCAGTATTGTCTATGCTATCCTCAGCCACTCTCAACTAATAGAAACCAGGGGCTAAGTCCAACTGTGAAAACACTGAGGCGCCCACCAACTGATCGAAGAAATCTTCAATCCTCGGCAATGGGTTTCTATTCTTCTTTGTAAGCTTATTAAGCTCTCTATAGCCCACACAAAGTCTAAGGGACCCATCCGCCTTCTTGCAAATACTACTGGAGCACCCCACTCCGATATACTACATCTGATGAACCCCTTCTCAAGCAATTCCTTCACTTGCTTACTGAGTTCTCTTCTCTCTCTTGGAGCCATGTGGCGCACTGGTAATGCAACTTGCTTTGCATTATCTACCAGATATATATATGAAAGTCTATCTCACGTTTTGGGGGTAAACCCCTCACCTCATCGAAGACATCAGCATATTCATGGACTATGGGAACATAATGTAAATCATCATCGGATGTGTCAAGGGATTCTATGTAGCTAAGCATTACTGGACCTATAGGGTCACAATAAATATCAAGGGTCTTTCCAAAACGAGTCAACAATCTAACTACCCTTCTTTCACAATCTAGGATGGCCCCATATCTAGTTAGCCAATCCATACCTAGAATTAAACCGTAGCCCATGAAGCCAGGAACAAAAGCGTTGCACTCAAACTCAACGACCAAGATAAACACTCCCAAATCCCGACAAATCATAGAAAGATGAGCCGAACCATCGATAGGATTTGAGACTACTAAGGGATCAGTAACTATACTAGTATAAAGGTGCAGTGTTTCAACTAATGATGTAGAAATAAACGAATGTGATGTGCCAGAATCGAATAAAGCACGGACAGGATGATCAAACAGAAAAACTAAACTTTCAACGGAAATTGCTCTACCTCGTTCTTGCAGCGGTGGGACCACGAGAGCCTGAACTTGTCCCCTTGCCTGCCCTGGTGCCATAAGAGCCTGCACCTGTCCTCCTGAGGTAGACCCTTCCCTCTGCCCTTTCTTTGGGCAGTCCTTAATAAGATGTCCCGCCTCGCTACAGCGGAAACAACCAGTCTTCTGTTTCTTCCTACAATCTTTGCTTAGATGGCCGAGTGTCCTACAGTTAAAGCATCTTTTCTTTCCCTTAGGATTGTTGCCCTTGCCACCTTTCTTGTTCTGTTGATGCTGTTGCGGCTTCTTTTGATCCCCTTTCTTCTCGGGTGCTTTATTAGCATTGGCGCCCTTCTCCTCTTCATGCATGAGCGCCATGTCAACTAGTCTCTCAAAGGTAGCCCCCATGGGAATATGGTTCATAGCTAACCCATGAAGCGGCTCGTTTAAACCCTTCACAAATCTTAGAGCCTTCTTTTCTGGAGTATTCACCAAGTCCAAGCTAAATCTTGCCAATTGGTTGAAATTGTTGACGTACTCTTTCACCGATAAATTCCCTTGCTTCAGCGCTAAAAACCTTTCCATGTATAGATTCTCTTCAGGCCGTGAGAGAAACTTCGCCTCAAACCTCTACCTAAAATCTAGCCATGTATCGAATGGACGTCCGCCATTAGTGATAGCTAGGTAGCTAGCTGGACTTTTCTTTCATCATCCACTTCAAATATTCTAAACAATTCTTCCACCTCCTTTAGCCAGTTACGAGCTTCAACAAATGTCTCCGTCCTGTGAAAAGGTTTTCCACCCATTGCTCTAAAGTCCTTACATATCTTAGCAAAAGTATCGATGTGAGGAGGAGGGGGAGGAGGAGTAGGAGCATTTGCTGGACCTGCGGTGGCGGCCCTAGCCACGAGATATTGACGAAACCAACAGGGTACATGAACACCCTCTGGTATCTCAGATGCTTCAGACATGCTGAAACGAAAAAGGAAAGATTCAACATAAAAGAACCGAAGGAAAGATATATGGCCCTTGGGGTTATGCTTTCTAAAATAAGCTTTTCTCTTGAAAATACTTTCCTTAAAACATACTTTTGAAGGTACTTCTTTATAAAAATTGTTTTGAAAAATAGTTTTTGCAAAATTCATATCTGTTCTGGTAACCTTCAGCTCTGATACCACGTGTAACACCCCACGTCCATTAATGTCACTCACAAAGGGAATGCATTAACTTCTATGGAGCGTTTTAAGTAAGTATAGAATAGAAACTTAACAACAAGACAGATATAAATAGTACTCAAAGATTTAAAACTTTATTTCAATGAAGCGGAAAACACATATGTTTGCTTACATCATCAAAAACCAGAGTCAAAGTACATAATATCCATCTTGACTATCAAAAGTACATAAAATGAAATACATAATCCCCAATACAAAATAGCCATAAATAAAAGAGAAGCTGAACTTTACTTCAGCGATCCAAGTAATCTTCTAAAAGCAGAGAAATAACAGTCCAAGATCAAGCTCCACTGGTGCTAGTCCCAACCTGAGCACCTTGGGGGGGGGGTGAAGGAAGAAAAGAGGAGGAAACAAAGGCGGTCAGACATAAAGTCTGGCGGGTGCGATAATTTTAACAATATAATTAACAAAATAACTAGGCTAAGGCATAAGTTGGAAAATAAGGAAATGACCATGAACCATTGAATATGGCAGAGTAAATAAGGAAACAAGATGAACAACGACGTCATTAAAGCGCACCTAGCCCACTGTAAGATAATTACTAAACTACACCAACACTATAGGATAATTGCTATACTGCACCACCACTAGTATGCTGCACCACCACTAGTATACAGCACCACCACTAGTCACCCTAAGGTTGATCCCGCCTACAGAACTTAATAATGATATTGGTAGTTTCGTGCACCCCTAGCTGCCTTCATTGGTGCCGCCTGCCCCTATCTCCACTAGGTGTACCCACTACCCCCAATCGATCGGCTCCCTAACTCGTAGATACCCGTGCTGGCACCACAGTGGGGTGTATCACTCACCAAGGTGGCAACCCGATATAACCAACAATGCACGGCTTATACCTACACGATGCAACAACGTCTTACCTACCAGCCCGGGCCCACACATGCATATGAACCCGTTGGACTTGCGTAGCCACCGCTAACCCGTTTTGGCCTCTTACAGTCAAGCCCAGTATGCGTGTCCCGTCCTTGACTTGGGTCGAGCTCACAAAGAAACGTATGGGTTACTGGTTGAAATGGGCCCCCATCACTTGACACAAGCTACCCACCTAAGTTTGGTTCCTTCTAGTACATCCCACTTAACCCATTTCTTATTCATGTTTCCATTACATGTTTCAATTTTTGTTAAGTGTTTCTAATCGTATTTCCAAATGCCAACCAAGGCACCCACTAGATTCCACATGCCACCCAAGGCACCCACTTAACCCCCTCATGTCCTACTACATGTTTATCTGGTTAAGTGTTTCTTAATTCATTAAGACCGTAACCTCGTAAAGACCTCTCACATTAGACTGGCATTTGTGGCAACTGGATTTGTCGGGCGGTTCCGGGCAGTCTTACACCACAAAAGAGCCTAACCTCGTGTCTTTACAATTGTTATGTTTTTAATTTATGCCTAAGACCTCTCACATTAGACTGGCATTTGTGGCAGCTGGATTTGCCGGGCGGGTCCGGGCAGTCTTACACCACAAAAGAGCCTAACCTCGTGTCTTAGACGATTAATTACTCCTAATTAATCATTCCCCAATTTGAATTACTTTCCCTATTCAAATTATCAATCAATTCCAAATTTAACAATGTCCATAGTTGACTTAATTATGTCCATCCATTTATGGTATGTAAAATCATACCAATTTTCACCACAACTTATTTTATGCCTTTTAAGGCATTTATACCAATTAAATCTTTTAATATTATCCCCTTTACCCCACGTTGTACGTTACTTCGTTTAACGTAAAATATACATAGACTCGAATAGTCTAACTCATGGAATAAAGAGAAAACATCACAATATACACATAATGAAAACATAGATCTAAACATAGGGATGAACTTGCATATGTGAATGATGTTCTACATCTAAAACTTGCATAGTCCAAAGTTACAACTTGCATAAACAATATATGTCATGGATCCAAATCTAAAGGTGTGAACTTGCATAAATCATCTATGTCATAGATCTACATCTAAAGGTGTAAACTTGCATTGGCAATAACCCTAAACTTGCGCAACATGATTCATATCCCAAACTCATATATTTATATAAACTTTCATATGTGATTTATGCATCATAACAATGGTGTAAACTTGCATCTAACATGTAAAATATCATGTAGAATTTAGCATATAACTCACACATGTCATAGCTTATCTTTTAATCAAATTTTCACATAAACTAGATGTCATAACCATGTAAGGTCACATACAATTTTACCCAACTTGTATATGATTCATGTTTACATATATGATTCATGTTTACATAAAAATCTAAACTTGCATACATATGATTTATCATATGAATCAACAAAACCAAACTTAGCATATGTACAACATAATGATTCAACTAGACATAGGCTAATCATAGAATTACAACATGGATGATAGCATCGTAACTTTACATCGTAAATGATAGCATCATAACATAACGTCATAGAGATTTCAACACAATTCTACAACATAATTACAACATACGATCAATAATTCGCATCACATCCATACAATCCGCATCATAACTTAATCAAATTAAATTACTAATTATTTTATTAAAACTATCGAACTCACAACTCAAAAGCGGTCCTGAGTTCTGAATTCTGATTTCTGAAGTTGAATTAGCTTACCTTTGAAGAAGATTCGTTGTTAGGGTTGAATAGAACTGATTTGATTTGTTGTTCTTCCTCTCTAATTGGTGGCGGCTACTCTAGGGTTCAAGACGACAGCATGACGACCATAGTTTTAGTTTTAATTCTGATTTAGGGTTTGAGTCTATGGGTCTTTTTATAGAGTTTTGAATTAATTTAAGCCGTCGGATGATCTTAGGGTTAATCAAAACCATTCAATCGGAATAGGGTGACACCTCAGCCCTAATGACTCAGCAACATGGGTCCGCCTGAACCAGAAAGCTGTGCAGGCCTGCTGCCTCATCCTGGGCACACTTGGCAAGTGCTCCAGTGCAAATTTGTACTGGCGCACTTCCCAAGTGCGCCAGTGCAATATTTTTTTTCTGTTTTGCCACCAAACTTCGTTCATCCATAACTCCTTCATCCGGTACCCGTTTCCCGCAAACTCGGACTCTATTCCAACCAGAATTCTTAGATGAACACAATGGCGCAACCCCATTCCCTTAATTCTCATGTCCGAGATTAATTATTCTTTAATTTAGTTAATTTGATTATTCAAAAATCCGGGGTGTTACAACAGATATATACAAATATCAGTTAAAGGGATTTAAAACTAAAAAAATTTATCATCGCAGTATTGCAATTCTGGTATATGGTTGTATTAATAATAGAAAACCATGATTTTCATAACAAGAATCAAAAATTTTTTTTAGTAACCTATATTGTGAGAAAAGATTGAAAGTTTGTTTGGGTTTAAAAAATTAAATTCGCATATATATATATATATATATATATATATATGTCAATAAAATTGAAAATTATTTTTGGGGGAGATGCGTGGAAGATAGATGAAAGTAGATGAAGGTACAAACGGAGCTATGTGAACTTCAATGGTCGTAGTTGATCGGAGGAGGTGATTTTGGTTTTGGGTTAATTTTTTTCCGTACGGGTGTTTTGATCATCTCATGTAGGGGCCTTGAGTGATCGAGTTTGCCGAAGTTGGGGGTGGGGTGCGCATGGGGTCGGAGAAGCAATGGTGTAGGTAGTTCACGTAGTCGAAGGCGACCAGGAGAGGTTGATCTATAAGGACGTCCTCGAGATACTTTTTTTTAAATTTAATGATGCTGAAGGGGTTTTTGAGAAGAAAAGGGTTTGGGGTTGAGATGGTTTGTCGTTGGCGATCACGAAGGGAGAAGTTACTTGCAGGCTGTGGTCTTAGTAATGCAGTCGGTGGTCTTAGGAATTCTCTGCGTCGGAGATGGCGGTGCATGTGCACGAGGCAGGGTTGTGCATGTTTGTTTTGGGTTTCTGCATTTTGTTTGCTTGGAGCTTTTAACTAGGAAGAAAATGGTGCGACAGGTTTTCTATTGGTGTATGGATCGTATGTCTGGGTCCTAGGGTTTGGCCCATATTAAAAAAAATTAAGAAAGAAGTAGGGGACAGAAAGATACATGGAAAGGAAGAAAAGGAATAGAAGGAAGAAAGAGAAAGGAGAGTGGTAACTAACATTTGGTGTGTGCAGTGTTAGTACATTGGGCTGATTGAGTTTGGGCTCAGCCCAGTTTTATAAAAGAAATAAAAAATAGAAAGATTTAAATTTAACTTAAGTTTAAGTATTACTATATTAGTATATATATAAGATGTGTGGGCTAATTTTATTGGGCTTAGCCCATTAAAAGTAAAAAGTGTTTTAAGTTAAAAGTCAAATGTAAATAGAATATATAATTATATATTTAATATATATATATATATATTGGTGTGTATATTTTTAAGTTAGATCAAGAATATATGTTCGAATAGATTTGGCTCGTGTGTGTGTAGTCAAGTCGATGATAGGGTGTGCAAATAACTTGATGTAGCTATCGAGTTTTAAACTGTTCGATTTAAAAGGATTTGATTTATTAATTACTTAAAATTGTTTTTAATACTAAATATCATTTAAAATTGATCGAACATAAAGTTTGCCATAGAACTAAATTAAAGCGTAAACTGTTACGAATTGATTAGTAATGAACTGTGATTCAGTAAATTCCAAATTGGTTGTTAAATCAATTAATCAATTTATTAAGTTGTGTTTAATTATGTTAATAATAATTATATATTTTTATTGACATTTGTTAGTGGAAATAAACACTGTTCCACTATAAATTGAATTGACCGAATTGTTTGAGCACCCAGTTAGTAGAAATAAACATCGTTTTGTTATTATGTTAGTTTGATATATTTTATCAGAAATATATGTTGTTGAATTATTATATTATCAATTGATAATATTGAATTGTATTTACATGGTTGTTTGTGCAAATTGTATTAACGACTTAAATGTCGTCTGTTAAAAGAACTGATATATGCTGTTGAAACAACTAAGTCATAATTTTTGAAAAGTAACTCAGAAATAAACTTAAGTTTTGATAGTTGAATACAAATTACTTTTTAGAAAATATTAAATGGATTAATTTAAATTAATTATTAATTAGTTAAAAAAAAGATTAATTGTAATCAATTAATCAGGTTGTTCTTAGGTTGATTTAAATCAACTGATTTAAAAGGGAATTGATTATTAAATTAACTGGTTTCAATTAATTTAATAGAAATGGTTCTGAGAAATGATTGTTTAAACTTAATAATATTTTATAAAAGTTAATGTATGTTTTAAATTTACAGATTTTGGTAAATTGTGCTGTTAAATAGAGAAGTTAAAATTGGATAGGTTACCCAAGATAATGATTTTAACTTAATTAATCTTTTAATTAAGTAAGTGAGAAAGATAATTTAATTCTCAAAGGACAAGGAAATCAAGTCGATTTATTTGATTAAATTCCCTAGTTTAATATTTAAGTCAACTTAATGAGTGGTTCAAAACAACAATATTGTTTTGAAAATGTTTCAAGATTTGGAAATCAATTGAAACTACCAATTCTTGTTTGGGAAATATTTTGGATATCGAACTTCTACGAATCTTAGCGATAAGAATGATTTCGAATCAAGGTCTGAGAGGTAAATAAAATACCCCAACTTGAACGATTTCACTATTATCTGATAAATAGTAATTATTTGTGATCGAAATGAGTGTTAGAGTTGAATATCGCTTTCAGCTATGAAACGTATATTTAAGAATGAAATTATCACATATGATTTATAATTAGAGTTTTCTAAGTTAAGAATTACTTATGTTTTCAGATAAGTATGAATAAGTTGGTAGTTGAATTTAAAGAATATTTAAATAAGTCTTAGCAGATCCAATGGAAAAACCTATTTATTTTATTGTGTATTTGATAGTTAAGTAACCGACAATCAAATCTCGACCTTTATGCTGAGATATTGTGACGAAGATAACAAAATCCATTCGTTAACGGTTAGGGAATAAATTCCACTCTTTTCTATTGTCCAATATATCTAGAGTCTTCTCGATTATCATTTCGAAGGGTCCGAAATCTAAATTCCACTTCGATCCAACCTATACGTCGCAAGTCAGATTTTATTAAAGACGGAGTTTATGCAAGGGATGTTCTGTCGATCCTAGATAGAAATTGAGTAAGATGGGTTTACAGGATAGTGCCACCGGTTTGTCCATTCCTAGGACAACTTTAATGGATGAATGTCAAATAGAGTATGTAGTAACCCGTAACTTCCCCGGTAAGGAAGGCCCGGATTGCTTTGAGAACACGACAAAATAGAACGGAAACAGGAGAACATTTCATTGTTCATTACAACAATTCCATCAGAATACAAGAATATACAGATTATGAATAAATATTACACAGAAAATATCAGAGATTTAAATACATTACTGCAGCAGAAAAAAAATTAATACAAAACATAACTGAAAGGAATACACGGATACGGAGATTTCTGAACATCACTTCAGCTCTAAACCAGGATCCTGTGAATATAAATCTGCAAAACCAAAACTACTAGCTGCCCGTGCCGAAAATAAGGGCACCCAGAGTTTAGGTTAAAACAATAAACTCTAGGTCAGTCATGTGACTGGTGTGAGAACTAAAACAGTTATTAATCTTTATTTTAAAAGAGAGTAATTCAAGTCGTATAACACGGAACGGGTTTCCTCCCAAGAACACCAGTGCATAGAATAAACAACGCAATGCTTTTTCGAAAAATGAAGCTATTATAAGACCTTGGTCCCATCACACAATGCAACGCAAGCCGGAGGATAGGGTTTTCCCTTATAATAGCCAAACATGCTTGGTACGTTTAAAACAAATCATTTGATACTATTATAAGTTTATAGTGTCAAAACAATTTCAATCATAAATATCAATCATAGACGGCATGGGTACCATATATCATGTCGCTATATTAGGCTATAAAAATAAACCCGAAATATCACGTATTGGAAATGGGATTTCCGTCATGAGTCGAAGCAAGGGGCAAGCTCCTCTCCTCTTTGAGACACTCTAGCAAATGTCCCAGGACTACACACTCTGGGTAACCCTTGGATGCTTCAGGGCCGGTCCACACTCACGTTAGTGGATTAGTATTCTTGAACACACGTTTCCCGGTCCTAACAGACCTAAAATCGAGGCGCCTCATTCCAACAATCACATAGGTAAAAATAATATAAATGTCAGTCAGTTTAAGCACTGACACCACCCATAGCTAGAAAGAAACGTCGTGCTCCCCCTGCAGTCCTTATCCCGTTTATGACTCATACCGAGGTGTGAGGCTCGCGAATTCACATTATACACAAAGCTGCCACGTAGGTTGCGCTTTGATCATCAACCACAAGACTTTGCTTTTCAACAGAAGCCTTGATCATTTTCCACTTAGGCATGCCACACAGGCAATTCACTCCATGCGACTGATGTCCATCGATATACAACCTCTGAGCTCGTATGTCTCAGAGAAGGGCGTTAAGCAAGAGAATAAATTCTCCGCCGCCAAACAGATGTATATTTAATAGAGATCAATCAGCATAGAATAAAATCCAATGTCAGACACACAGTCCATTTACAAGTTCGTTCTGGGTCTGAACGAAACCGGAGGAACTTTCCTCACATATCCATCGATCTCCAAGTACGCCTGGATGATCACCAACTGATTCTCTCCTCTTTGGTGTACAGCCCAATCAAGATCATTAGTAATCACCCGAACGATGTGAAGACTTCCGGTCTTCAACCACCGTCTTCATCTTCGACATATTGTCGAATCGGTTATTCAGAATGGGTATAAACCCGGCATTTCTGAATGACCCGCGTATATAATAATAAAATGTTACACAAACACAACATACGCCTCATTCCAATTCATCAGTCACTAACCGTAAATTAGCAAGAGAACAATTCAACAAATATTAACCCCGAAGGCCGAAACCAACATCAGATCAATACCCAGGAAACCATTCTTCTTAGCTAGCCTACAGTTAGTTTTCTAAATTTCACATTCTTAGGGAAAGTTTCCCATTAATTTTATCAAAGATAAATCCTTTTAAATTTATTCTTTAATCTTCCTTTGGATGTCATTTCAAACCATGTTAAAGTTTTCCAAACTAGTCTGGATTAGCGAACCACATCGAAGTAATTATTTATTTTATTTCCCAATCCCAACCTATTCATCCCATGAAGCAAAACTGGTAATACTCCATATCTAACACCATGGTGTTATCGGTAAAATTAATTACCACTTCACGTTCAAATCTAATTAAAGATTTAACTGTTGCTTTGGAGCAAAACTGGTGATACTCCATTCTCGATCACTTTCCAAATTTGATAATTTAAATTATCAATTCACATTTCAATCTAATTACAGATTCATTAAAACTCCTTTTACTGGGTTAAAGAACTAATGTCATTTAAAACACAGTTCACGATAAACCCAAATCACATTCTATTTATTATCGGGATAAAGAACAAGTGTTATTTAAAACACCGTTCACGATAAACCCGCAAATCAATTCTAATTCAATTCCAATTAAATATATTAATTAGTTGGTATACTTCATTAAATCTATATAAAAAGATTTAATCTTTTCTCAACGGGGTTTAAGAACAGTGTTGGTGAAGACACCATTCACGACAAACCCAACTCCCATTTGATATTAAACACAAGGCTCTGAATAGAAAATATATCATCTTATATTCAATATCAAATTCTGAAACCCACAAATATCAATTTGGAAATAACGATATAAAATATATCTTCCAAATTTCCTCCAAAATATCGGTACAATCGCGGAGTCTAATATCAAAATATTCCAAAGACAATTTTGATTCAAATCCATTCCAATTTATATATTGGAAATTTTGGTTATTTAAAACCCATTTCAAATCCAATTTATTTATTTTAAAAATAAATAAATTATTATTCTAGCTTAAAACTAGTTCATTTCGATAAAAATCTATTTCCATCTTTTCAAATATGGAGTTTTTCATCCTAATTCTTTCCAAATCATTTCTTATGACTTTATACGAATTATTGATATTTTTGATAATTTTATCAAGACCCGTACAATCGATTCCCAATAACGGCCATCGAACTGTATTTACAGCGACCTTTTCTGAAATTGATTTGGACGTATCTCCAAATCCAACCGTTAGATTTCTAATTTCTAATATTCGTTAGAAAGCTCTTTTTGATACGAACCCAACGGTTCTGGTTTTAGGAGAATCCGACGGTCGGATCTCCCATAATGTCCATTCGATGTCAATGGTCGAAATTCACGAACTGCCGCAGCGCGGCGCGTTCCATTCAGGCCATTATATATATAATATATGTATATTATATGTATTTCATCGATTTCAATTCAAAACGTATTTTATAAATCATTTTAAATTCATTTTCGAAACGATTTAAACTTCCTATTCAACTTCAAATCAAAATTGAATATTTCACATCATTACTATATAAATGATAAAATTTTCAAAACGTTATATTTTGAAATCACTTCCTTTTCTATAATCATTATAAAAAAGAATATAATCGATATAAATATCGTTCGCGTTAAAATAGCGCATCTCTAATCAATACGGCTTTATATTTTTCAGTAACTTCGTTATTCTATTCAACAAATGAATATTTATTCTATTCAACACATGAATCTATACTTCTTTCAACACATGACTATTCTCAACACATGAGTACTGTCAATAAATGACTATTTTTGATATTTAATATATTTTATAAAATTTTGATTTCTATAGTTTAATTCTTAATCAGACTCCAACCGGAAATTAGTAAGAGAGCAATTCCCTAAATATTAACCCCGATGGCCGAAACCAACATCAGATCAATACCCAGGAGACCACTCATCTTATCTATTTTCCAGATAGTTTCTAATTTTATATATGATAAAGATGTAAATTTTATTGTTAAAATATTTTACTCAACACATGAATATTTTCAACAAATGAATCTATATTTTATAATATTCTTTATTTTTCCAATTGGAATGAGGCCCAATCAATTACCATATAATGTTAATTTTATGGATTCCATACAACACATGTATATAATAGCAACGATAAATAATCAACCATCATCCAAAGTGCACCACACAACTGCATAAGCATTAAATATAAATAATTAACGCTTACACAGTCTGTCGACCAATCGATCGACATATAATTAAATAATTGGGATTAGCGTACGCCAAATATCATCCCAACACCCATGTGGGGTTCCACATCAACAAACACAGATTTTATTTGTGCAGTTGGGTGATGTGTAAAATTTATCGTCCCAATCAATGTCCTTCAAATAGGTGTTCATAAACAAACCGTCCGGTTTGTAAATGAATATTTATTTATTCACATTCACATTAAAAATTATAATTTTTTAACTATATTAATTTATTTGAACATGTGAAGGTTTTATTATCGATTTTACATCAACATCACAGACAAATTTCACAACACATCAAACATGCATAGAAGCCGTCCATGGTCTGTGGACGAAATGTGTCAGGTGCTGCTAAGAACCGTCTGCATCCTACTATATATTTTTATAACTAGAAAATAAAATTTAAAGTGAGAAGTTCTCACCGACTAGCTAAACCAAACGCCACGACTCTTCATATGTAGGAAATCTTCATCGTTCTTCCAACGCAGTCTGTTTCACGAAGTATTTGTTAAAAATTATATTTTAACAACTCTACTTCCTATATCAAGATTATATTTTTAGATCGCTCTCCTTCTAATAAAGATTATATTTTTATATTGTTTTTCCATATAAGATGATCATATTTTTACTCACTACATGTAATAAAAATTATATTTTTATTGCTCTACTATAATAAAAATTATATTTTTCTTACCTTAAAATCTAACCTTTCCTACAAATAAAAATATACAATCTTTATATTTATAAAAATATATAACCCTTTTTCTCTAAACAAAAATATGGTCTTTTTAATTCTTTTTTTAAAAATATCAAATATTTTTATGTTGATAAAAATCAGATTTTCCTACCATGTTTGCTATAGAAAAATCATATTTTTTTTTCCTCGATCAAAATCATATTTTGACCCAAGTAAAGATCGTATTTTTAACTAAGTAGAAACCCACATTTTTACCTAACTAAATAAATTAATTGAAAACTCACCTCAGCGCTCGAGGGAGGAAGGGGAGGGGTTTGCTCGCGAGGTGGCATCGTGCATTGCTGTTTTGAATAGGAGGAAGGGGGTTTGCAGGTTCGAATTGGAGGAGGGGAGGGTTTCACAGTCGGAATGGGCGTCGGAAGTGGTGGCTCAGGTGGCGGCGAAGGTCAGGGTGGCTCGGAGGACCAGCGAGGCGGAGCAGTGGGGTTTCAGGGGCTTGTGGGCATCAGGTTTTGCGTCAAAGAGGGAGGAGGGAGAAGGATGTTGGCAGAGGAGGAGTGGAGGGTGGCGACGGCCACCTGGGGGCGGCGACGGCCACCTGGGGCCGGCGGCGGCGTGGATCTCCGGCGGCGTGGATCGGAAGGGAGGCGGCATGTTTATCGGGGTTTTTTTTCTTCTGATTTGAAATGGAACGGTGAAAGAGAAAATAGAGTGGGGGGGGGGATAAGGTTAAGGTTTATTATATAATTAATTTATTTTTTAAAATTCCCCCAAAAATGTAACTTTTTATTTCGAACTCGAAATCAAACCCACCGATTGTCGGCCCTAGCTAATTACCCCTATTCCGATCACAATGGGATATGTATCGTAAGATGATTCGATCGTTTCGATCAGTTTTCATCAAAATCAAAATATAACCCTATATATTGAATTTGAACGTGCATTTCAATTTACCGAGGTCACATACGAACACTAAAAATTCTCGAAAAATATTTTCTAGCTTCGTATTGACGATACGGTCCTAACAAAACTAATTTCGTCGAATTCTGAGACCATTTGAAAATGGCCATTTTCCAGTCGATTAAAATCAACTAAAACTGGTCAAACGCGTTTTCCTTTGCCACGCCCGCATATTGATTCAAAAAATTACGAATTTTGGAATCTAGCAATAACTTGACATCAAGGATCCAACAAAAGTGGTTTCGTCGAAAACCGAGGTCGTTTGCAAAATTTCCATTTTTAAGGGCCAGAATTCCATAGCGACTATTCAGAATTTTCAACTGGACATATCTTTTTATCGCCGCTATGAAATTTCAATTTTTCGGATTCGTTGGAAAGATATTCCCAATTAGATTCTATTATTTTTTGTTTCGCTAAAATCCAGTTTATTTTGCACCCCGTACATTCGATTGAAATTTGAAATCGAATTATCGAACTACCGCGCCATTTTCAATTCCTTTTATAGTTTAAATAATTATTTATATTCTAACGACGATCTACATAATTATATACTTTCGAATTCTATTCAAAATAAATTTCCCGTTGATATTATTTAAAATAAATCATTTTAAATATTCAAACTTCATTAAAATTGCCAAAATAAAAATTTTAAATTGGCTCGCATTTCCGGGTTATTACAATCTCCCCCACTTAAAACTTTTCATCCCCGAAAAGGAACGAAGCCGAAAGTTGTTTTATAAATCAATTCAACTTCCATTATTTTCTTTACGGCTTAAGTTCTTCAACTTTTCAGTTTCTAAGAACTTTTCAAATTTTTCAAAAATTTGGCTAACACCCTAAATTTCCGAAAAATTTCGCCATAACCTCCCATGCACCGGGTACATCAGGATATTTCATATTGCCTCCCGTGGCCTTCTTCAACTCAAAAAAAAAGAAAAAGCCAAGCGGTTAGCCAATCGGCTCATAAAATCATCATCACCCAAACAAAACAGTAAATTATGGTAAACATGTACCTATTTGTCAGGCAAACAATTTTATTCTCTGCTCTAGCCTCCTTGCAATGACCTTTTTAATGTAAGTACATGTATATGCATGCATTTTCTAATCATTTTCAATACAGTTCAATATTTGGTTCAATTAGGCATAATGGTTCAAAATTTCAAACAAATGAAACCAACAATTAAACAACACAACCAGCAATCAATTAGTGGATTATCGTTTCAAATTCATAACTTTGATACATATACAAAAATCAGATTTTTGATGCCAATTCACAACAATGTATTCTAGCTATATTTTGGTTCTCACACCAGTCTAATGGAAATATATAGATATCACGCCTTCGAACCACGAACATAAATACTGATGATGTGGCCACATCATCAGAATTTTCCCCGGGTGTCTAGAATGTGATTCTATATCTATACAGCATATTAAAACTTCGAATATACGTTCATGACGCGTATACGCGAAATCTTTATATACTCGATTGTCTAGAATCAATATAAATAAAATATTCAAATACGTATATGTGAATTTCATTTTCAAGACAAAGTTTGTTTTCAAATTTTTATTTCAAAAATTTCACTCTTTCCACTCGTACTAGGACTCTACTGATCCTATCTCTAACGAGTCATTCTAATTGGATATTACTAATCCAATATCTGATGAATTCTTTCGTATGGTTCTAATGAGTCGTGTTCTCGAACTCTGTAAACCAAAGCTCTGATACCAGCTGTAGTAACTCGTAACTTCCCCGGTAAGGAAGGCCCGGATTGCTTTGAGAACACGACAAAATAGAACGCAAACAGGAGAACATTTCATTGTTCATTACAACAATTCCATAAGAATACAAGAATATACAGATTATGAATAAATATTACATAGAAAATATTAGAGATTTAAATACATTATTGCAGCGGAAAAAATAATAATACAAAACATAACTGAAAGGAATACACGGATACAGAGCTTTCCGAATATCACTTCAGCTACAAACCAGGATCCTGTGAATATAAATCTGCAAAACCAAAACTACTAGTTGCCCGTGTCGAAAATATGGGCACCCAGAGTTTAGGTTCAAAAAATAAACTTCAGTTCAGTCATGTGACTGGTGTGAGAACTGAAACAGTTATTAATCTTTATTTTAAAAGAGAGTAATTCAAGGGACCACGCCATATAACACGGAACGGGTTTCCTCCAAAGAACACCAGTGCATAGAATAAACAACGCAATGCTTTTCGAAAAATGAAGCTATTATATGAACCAGGTCCCATCACACAATGCAACGCAAGCCGGAGGATAGGGTTTTCCCTTATAATAGCCAAACATGCTTGGTACGTTTAAAACAAATTATTTGGTACTATTATTAGTGTATAGTGTCAAAACAATTTCAATCATAAATATCAATCATAGACGGCATGGGTACCATATATCATGTCGCCATACTAGGCTCTACAAATAAAACCGAAATATCACGTATTGGAAATTGGATTTCCGTCATGAGTCGAGGAAAGGGGCAAGCTCCTCTCCGCTTCGAGACACTCTAGCAAATGTCCCAGGACTACACACTCTGGGTAACCCTTGGATGCTTCAGGGTCGGTCCACACTTACATTAGTGGATTAGTATTCCTGAACACACGTTTCCCGGTCCTAACAGACCTAAAATCGAGGAGCCTCATTCCAACAGCCACATAGGTAAAAATAATATAAATGTCAGCCAGTTTAAGCACTGACACCACCCATAGCTAGAAAGAAACGTCGTGCTCTCCATGCAGTCCTTATCCCGTTTTTGACTCATACCGAGGTGCGAGGCTCGCGAATTCACGTTATACACAAAGCTGCCACGTAGGCCGTGCTTTGATCATCAACCACAAGACTTTGCTTTTCAACAGAAGCCTTGATCATTTGCCACTTAGGCATGCCACACAGGCAATTCACTCCATGCGACTGATGTCCATCGATATACAACCTCTGAGCTCGTACATCTCAGAGAAGGGCGTTAAGCAAGAGAATAAATTCTCCGCCGCCAAACAGATGTATATTTAATAGAGATTAACCAACAAAGAATAAAATACAATGTCAAACACACAGTCCATTTACAAGTTCGTTCTGGGTCTGAATGAAACCGGAGGCACTTTCCTCGCATATCCATCGATCTCCAAGTACGCCCGGACGATGACCAACTGATTCTCTCCTCTTGGGTGTACAGCCCAATCAAGATCATTAGTAATCACCCAAACGGTGTGAAGACTTCCGGTCTTCAACCACCGTCTTCATCTTCGACATATCGTCGAATTAGTTATTCAGAATGGGTATAAACCCGGCCTTTTTGAATGACCCGCGTATATAATAAACAAATGTTACACAATAACAACATATGCCTCATTCCAATTCATCAGTCACTAACCGTAAATTAGCAAGAGAACAATTCCCCAAATATTAACCCCGAAGGCCGAAACCAACATCAGATCAATACCCAGGACACCATTCTTCTTAGCTAGCCTACAGTTAGTTTTCTAAATTTCACATTCTTAGGGAAAGGTTCCCATTAATTTTATCAAAGATAAATCCTTTTAAATTTATTCTTTAATCTTCCTTTGGATGTCATTTCAAACCATGTTAAGGTTTTCCAAACTAGTCGGGATTAGCGAACCACACCGAAGTAATTATTTATTTTATTTCCCAATCCCAACCTATTCATCACATGAAGCAAAACTAGTAATACTCCATATCTAGCACCACGGTGTTATCGGTAAAAATAATTACCATTTCACATTCAAATCTAATTAAAGATTTAACTATCGCTTTGGAGAAAAACTGGTGATACTCCATTCTCGATCACTTTCCAAATTTGATAATTTAAATTATCAATTCACATTTCAATCTAATTATAGATTCATTAAAACTCCTTTTACTGGGTTAAAGAACTAATGTCATTTAAAACATAGTTCACGATAAACCCAAATCACATTTTATTTGTTATCGGGTTAAAGAACAAGTGTTATTTAAAACACTATTCACGATAAACCCACAAATCAATTCTAATTCAATTCCAATTAAATATATTAATTAATTGGTATGCTTCATTAAATCTAAATAAAAAGATTTAATCTTTTCTCAACGGGGTTTAAGAATAGTGTTGATGAAGACACCATTCACGAAAACCCAACTCCCATTTGGTATTAAATACAAGGCTCTCAATAGAATATATATCGGCTTATATTCAATATCAAATTCTGAAACACGCAATTATCGCTTTGGAAATAACGATATAAAATATATCTTCCAAATTTCCTCTAAAATATCTATATAATCGCGGAATCTAATATCGAAATATTCCAAAGACAATTTCGATTCAAATCCATTCCAATTCATATATTGGAAATTTTGGTTATTTAAAACCCAATTCAAATCCAATTTATTTATTTTAAAAATAAATAAATTATTATTCTAGTTCAAAACTAGTTCATTTCGATAAAAAACTATTTTTATCTTTTCAAATATGGAGTTTTTCATCCCAATTCTTTCCAAATCATTTCTTATGACTTTACACGAATTATTGATAATTTTATCAAGGCCTGTACAGTCAATTCCCAATAACGGCCATCGAACTGTATTTACAGCGACCTTTTCTGAAATTGATTTGTACGTATCTCCAAATCCAACCGTTAGATTACTTATTTCTAAATTCATTAGAAAGCTCTTTTCGATACGAACCCAACGGTTCCGGTTTTAGGAGAATCCGACAGTCGGATCTCCCGTAATGTCCATTCGAAGTCAATGGTCGAAATTCACAAACTGCCGCAGCGCGCGTTCTATTCAGGCCATTATATATATAATATATAAATATTATATATATTTCGTCGATTTCAATTCAAAACGTATTTTATAAATCGTTTTAAATTCGTTTTCGAAATGATTTCAACTTCCTATTCAACTTCAAATCAAAATTGAATATTTCACTTCATTACTATATAAATGATAATATTTTCAAAACATTATATTCTGAAATCACTTCCTTTTCTATAATCATTATAAAAACGAATATAATCGATATAAATATCGTTCGCGTCAAAATAGCGCATCTCTAATCAACACGGCTTTATATTTTTTAATAACTTTGTTATTCTATTCAACAAATGAATGTTTATTCTATTCAAAACATGAATCTATATTTCTTTCAACACATGACTATTCTCAACACATGAGTACTGTCAACACATGACTATTTTTGTTATTTAATATATTTTATAAAATTTTGATTTCTATCGTTTAATTCTTAATCAGACTCCAACCGTAAATTAGTAAGAGAGCAATTCCCTAAATATTAACCCCGAAGGCCGAAACCAACATCAGATCAATACCCAGGAGACCATTCATCTTATCTATTTTCCAGTTAGTTTCTAATTTTATATATGATAAAGATGTAAATTTTATTGTTAAAATATTTTACTCAAAACATGAATATTTTCAACACATAAATCTATATTTTATAATATTCTTTATTTTTCCAGTTGGAATGAGGCCCAATCAATTACCATATAATGTTAATTATATGGATTCCATACAACACATGTATATAATAGCAACGATAAATAATCAACCATCATCCAAAGTGCACCACACAACTGCATAAGCATTAAATATCAATAAGTAACGCTTAAACAGTCTGTCAACAAATCGATTGACTACAATTAAATAATTGGGATTAGTGTACGCCAAATATCATACCAACACCCGTGTGGGGTTCCACATCAACAAATATTTGTGCAGTTGGGCAATGTGTAAAATTTATTGTCCCAATCAATGTCCTTCAAATAGGTGTTTATAAACAAACCGTCCTGTTTGTAAATGACACATTCACGTTAAAAATTATAATTTTTTAACTATATTAATTTATTTCAAAACATGAAGGTTTTATTATCGATTTCACATCAACATCACAAACAAATTTCACAACACATGAAACATGCATACAAGCCGTCCATGGTCTGTGGACGACGGGTGTCAGGTGCAGCTAAGCACCGTCTGAATCCTAGTATATATTGTTGTAACTAGAAAATAAAATTTAAAGTGAGAAGTTCTCACCGACTAGCTAAACCAAACGCCACGACTCTTCAAATGTAGGAAATCTTCATCGTTCTTCCAACGCAGTTTGTTTCACGAAGTATATGTTAAAAATTATATTTTAACAACGCTACTTCCTATATCAAGATTATATTTTTATATCGCTCTCCTTCTAATAAAGATTATATTTTTATATTGTTTTTCCATATAAGATGATCATATTTTTACTCCCTACATGTAATAAAAATTATATTTTTATTGCTCTATTATAATAAAAATTATATTTTTCTTACCTTAAAATCTAACCTTTCCTACAAATAAAAATATACAATCTATATATTTATAAAAATATATAACCCATTTTCTCTAAAAAAAAATATGGTCCTTTTAATTCTTTTTTTTTAAAAAATCAAATCTTTTTATGTTTATAAAAATCAGATTTTCCTACCATGTTTGCTATAGAAAAGTCATATATTTTTTTTTCCTCGATCAAAATCATATTTTGACCCAAGTAAAGATCGTATTTTTAACTAAGTAGAAACCCGCATTTTTACCTAACTAAATAAATGAATTGAAAACGCACCTCAGCGCTCGAGGGAGGAAGGGGAGGGGATTGCTCGTGAGGTGGCGTCGTGCTTTGTTGTTTCGACTAGGAGGAAGGGGGTTTGCAGGTTCGAATTGGAGGAGGGGAGGGTTTCACAGTCGGAATGGGCATCGGAAGTGGTGGCTCAGGGGGCGACGAAGGTCAGGGTGGCTCGGAGGACCGGCGAGGCGGAGCAGTAGGGTTTCAAGGGCTTGTGGGCATAGGGTTTTGCGTCAAAGAGGGAGGAGGGAGAAGGATGTTGGCGGAGGAGGAGCGGAGGGTGGCGACGGCCACCTGAGGGCGGCGGCGGCGTGGATCTCCGGCGGCGTGGAGTGGAAGGGATGCGGCGTGTTTATTAGGGGTTTTTATCTTCTGATTTGAAATTGAATGGTGAAAGAGAAAATAGAGTGGGGGGGATAAGGTTAAGGTTTATTATATAATTAATTATTAGTTTTTAATTCCCCCAAAAATGTAACTTTTTTATTTCGAACTCAAAATCAAACCCACCGATTGTCGTCCCTAGCTAATTACCCCTATTTCGAACACAATGGGATATGTATCATAAGCTGATTCAATTGTTTCGATCAGTTTTCGTCAAAATCAACATATAACTCTATATATTGAATTTGAACGTGCATTTCAATTTACCGGGGTCACAAACAAACTCTAAAAATTCCCGAAAAATATTTTCTAGCTTCATATTGACGATACGGTCCTAACAAAACTATTTCGTCGAATTCTGAGACCGTTTGAAAAATGGCCATTTTCCAGTTGATTAAAATCAACTGAAACTGGTCAAACGCGTTTTCCTTTGCCACGCCCACATATTGATTCGAAAAATTAGGAATTTTGGAATCTAGCAATAACTTGACATCATGGATCCAACAAAAGTGGTTTTGTCGAAAATCGAGGTCATTTGCAAAATTTCCATTTTTAAGGGTCAGAATTCCATAGCGACTATTCAGAATTTTCAACAGGACTATCTTTTTGTCCCCGCTGTGAAATTTCGATTTCTCGGATTCGTTTGAAAGATATTCCCAATTAGATTCTATTATTTTTGGTTTCTCTAAAATCCGGTTTATTTTGCACCCGGTACATTCAATTGAAATTTGAAATCGAACCACCGTGCCATTTTCAATTCCTTTTATAGTTTAAATAATTATTTATATCCTAACGATGATCTATATAAATATATACTTTCGAATTCTATTCAAAATAAATTTCCCGTCAAAATTATTTAAAATAAATCATTTTAAATGTTCAAACTTCATTAAAATTGCCAAATTAAAATTTTTAATTTGGCTCGCATTTCTGGGTTATTACAGAGTATGCCTAATAAATCACGTAAGTTGATCTCTTTAAACATATTTACGTTTAGTGGCAGAGGAATTTGCTTCTCTTAATTTTACACCCATGGCATTTTTAGTGAAATAAATTTGTGATTTGGTGGATTTGACGATGTGGCATTCAAAGTGAATGGAGATGTGATATGTCTAAAGGTAAGTGTGGCCTTAAGCTTCACAGCCGGGAAATGAAAATAATCGGGAAGGCAACATGGCTATACAGGTTGCTCCCATTATGTGTATTGTCACTTATATAGAGAAAATTCACTTTCTTATTTATTCTATCAATGCTATATGCTTCGGAAACGGTGGGTAGTGTAACAAACCGGAAAATCTGAACCAGTTTAAAATTTTTAATTTGGCTATTTTAGTGGATTTTAAATATTTAAAATAAATTATTTTAAATAATAACGACGAAAGGTATGTTTGAGTCGATGCTTAAAAATAAATATATTTATTTTAAATTAAAAACAAGGCCTGAAATGGCGCGATAGTTTCAAAATTTGAATTCGAACTTTGACTGACTATACCGGGTGCAAATTAAAACGGATTTTAGTGAAAGCAAAAGTACTTAAATCTGTTCAAGAATATAATTCTAACGAATCTGAAAAATCGAAGTTTCGTAGCGGGAATCAAAAGTTATGGCCTAATGAATTTTTAGAAAGGTCGCTATATAATTTATATAGCCCATGAAAATAGCCATTTTGCAAACGACCTCAAAATTCGACGAAACCATTTTTGTTAGATCCGGGATGTCAAATTATTGCTATGTTTCAAATTCCATAATTTTTGAAGTTAATATGTGAGCGTGGCGAAAGAAAATGTGTCTGGTTGATTTTAGTTAAATTGGATCGACCAGAAAATGGCCATTTTTCAAACGGTCTCAGAATTCGGAAAAACTAGTTTTGTTGGGACTGTATCGTCAAAATATTGCTAGATTAATTTTTCTGGAATTTTTGGGATCAGTATGTGGCCCCGGCAAATTGAAATGTACGATCAAAACAAATATTGAATGTTTTATATTTTAATTTGAAGGAAAACTGACTAAAAAAGTCGAATGGGCCTACGAAACATACCCCATTGTGTTCGGAATGGGGGCATTTAGCTAGGGTTGACAGTCGTTGGGTTTGGATTGGAGTTCGTATGAGGCAAGGGGTATTTTTGGATTTTTAAAAATATATAAATAAAAAAAGTATCATGGGCCAATCACTTTTCTCTCTCCTTAATTAAGCTCCAGGCGACGGCGGAAATAGATCGAAACCTTCTCTCTTCGATTTCCCATCAACCCCTCAATGAAATCACGTGATTCTTGAACCATTTGGTAGATCTTCTCATATTCTTCAAATCCATATAAGTTTTACCCTCGATTGTTGTGTTGTTCGTGAGTTCTGGGCCCACGAAGTTCCCCCGTGTCGAGCCATTTTTGTCCACCCCTGTTGTGTCGATCTGAGGGCGGTCAACAGGGGCTTGAGCACCTCTCGGGGCTTGACGACGTGGAGCAAGTGGATCGGCTTCATACTTCGCGGTTTAGTCAGAAATCGAAAACCTAGTTTTGAAAGCTTAAGGAAAGGTACGACCTTTGTTTATTTAAACAGAAAATAACACTTAAAAGTGTTGCGGACTTCTAAAAATCGTATCTTTTTGCTATGTTGTCAAAATTCGATGAAAAAGGAAACTGTTGGACTCGTGCGGACGTCTTCTACCTTCTAGAAGAAACCGGATATTTTTCTGAGCCTTCTACAATTTTTGGAGGAGTGGAACCCAATGTGTGATTTCTGATTTATAAACGATATAGAAAACGACGATGTATAAATTATATAGTCGATGTATGAGTTACATAAGCGTTGTACACCACATGTATAAGCATTGTATAAGTTGTATGTTCGATGTATAAGTTATATATGCATTGTAAAAGTGATATATGCTTTGAAATTAATAGAAATGATATTGAAATTAAATTGAAATATAGTTATATACGTATACACACACACACACACATATATATATATATATATATGTATGTATGTATACTCCCCTCGTCCACAGACCATGGATGATATATATTGGTTGTGATATTGTTTGGATTATTGGTTGATGTGAAATTTGGTGAATATCATGAATGGTTGATTTGAAATGATTGATTGCGGTTGAAATCCCAATAGGATTAGTATATGGAAAAATTCGTCTACGTACGAACTAGATATTGAAATCCCCATTGTCAAAAACCACGAGGTTTTAAGGTAGAGCGAGGAGCCGTACTCGGTACGATGCCGGTTTTAAATACCCTGCCGTTATGCTGCCGAAATTTTCAATAATATTCATGTGTTAGAATTATTTTCAGGTGTTGAAACCATATTCATTTGTTGAATAGAAATTCATGTGTTGAATAGAAATTCATGTGTTGAATAAATTCTTTGAAAGATAAAAATAACATTTTTACCTTATGTATGAAATATATAAAATAATCGTGTTTTAAATAAATTGTCTTAACAATAAAAATCACAATTTTATTATATATATAAACTGTAGAATTATTTTCATGTGTTGAAACCATATTCATGTGTCGAATAAAAATTCATGTGTTGAGCAGAAATTCATGTGTTGAATAGAAATTCATGTGTTGAGTAGAAATTCATGTGTTGAATAGAAATTCATGTGTTGAATGAAGTTCAAGTATTGAATGAATTATTTGAAGGATAAAAATAACATTTTTCATATATATATACTATATAAAATATTAGTGTTTTAAATAAATTGTTTTAACACCAAAAATAACATTTTTCATATATAATCGTGTTTTCCAATAAATTGTTTTACAATAAAAATCATATTTTTATGATATATGTGAACTGTAAAAAATAGTGATGTGTTGAAATGAATATCTGTTGGATAAAAATATCATTTTTGTCAAATATATGAAGTGAATAGGGTTTTGAAATCGAAGAATGAATTTTATTTTTATATGTATATAAATATAATTAAAATAAACCGAATAACGAAGCTGCAACTCGTATTTTGAAACCGTGATTTCAAACGTTTATTGCGGGAGATCCGACCATCGGATTTTCCCGAAACCGAAACCGTTGGGTTCGCATTGGAAATATCTTTCCAACAACACCAACTTTGTAAAGATCCAACAGCTGGATGGTCTGGAATTTTTAATTTAAATCTGAAGAAAAACAGCGCCAGAATCGATTACATTTATAATTATATATAAATATAATTAAATTAAATCGAATAACAACGCTGAAGTTCGTATTTTGAAATCGTGATTTCAAATGGTTGTACCGGGAGATCCGACCATCGGATTTTCCCAAAACTGGAACCGTTGGATTCGTTTTGAAAAGACCTTTCTAATGATATAAAATTTGTGAAGATCCAACGGCTAGATTTTCAGATATTTGTAAATCAAATCTGAAGAAAAATAGTGCCACGGCCGCGTTATGGCCTGAAGCGTCATTTGAATGAATTGGCTATTTTTAAATAAATAAAAATAGCGATAAATCGTGATAAAATATTATAAACGATATGGAATGGAAATAAACTGAATTTGCTTGGTTTATTTGGTATTTGATAGTTGAATGTGTTTAGCGTGAAAATTACATTAAAGAACAGAATTAGTGATATCGAATAATATAACCATTGAAATGAATTGATTTGAAATTCTAAATGTACGTGAATTATTTGAAAAGGCCGAGTTAATTCTCATTTCAAATAATTGATCGACAGTTAGAAGTTGAAGATATGAAGACGGTGCAAGACCGATGATCTTCACGTCGAATGGAGGGGTGCTACTGATGCTCATGATAGGAGTAGCTACCTTGAAGGGGCTGAAGTGGTAGCCGTCCGGACGTACTTTTAGATTGTACGGATGTGCGAGGTATTAAGTGCCTCCGGTTTCGTTCAGACCCAGAACAAACTTGTAAATGGACTGTGTGTCTGACATTGGACTTTTTACTGTGTAGATTGATCTCTATTAAATATATATCTGTTTGGCGGCGGAGAATTTATTCTCTTGCTTAACGCCCTTCTCCGAGACGTACGAGCTCAGGGGTTATATATCGATATAAATCAGTCTCATGGAGTGAATTGCCTGTGTGGCATGCCTAAGTGGCAGGTGATCAAGGCTTCTGTTGAAAAGCAAAGTCTTGTGCTTGATGATCAAAGCACGGCCTGTGTGGCATAGCTTGGTGTATAGCATTAATTCACGAGCGTCATACCCCGGTATGAACCAGAAACGGGAGAGGATACAGGGAGAACATGTGTCTCTTTCTAGCTAGGGTGGTGTTAGTGACCTACCAGCCCTGACATTTATATTACTTTCATCTGTGTGGTTGTTGGATTGCGAGGCGCCTCGGATATGGAGTCATTTGGCTCATTTACGCCCCAAAGGGTGGGGAGATGTATTGTTCAAGGTTTAATTTTAATTCGCTACGTGTGGACCGGCCCTGTGGCTCCTAGGTGTAGTTGCGGCTATAGCCTGAGGCTCGGGCTAGAGATTCTCGAACTCGATAAGGACTGTCTTTTGCCTTGGTTCACGATGGAAATCCAATTTCCAAATACGACACCGTGCGGTTTTGATTTTATACCTATATATGGCGACATGATATATGGTACCCATGTCGTCTATGATTGATAGTTGTGATTGAAATTGTTTTTGAAACATATAAACACTAGCAATAATATCAAATGATTTGTTTTGCTCGTATCAAGCATATTTTGGCCATTATAAGGTAAAACTGTATCCTCCGGTTTGTGTTGCATTGTGTGATGGGAACCGAGTCTTATAATGGCTTCATTTTTATAAAAAGCATTGCAATGTTTAAAAGATTTACTTGTTTTAAAGCACTGGCAATCCAATGGGGTAAACATGTTCCATGAAAGTGGCGTGGTCCTGTGATTGGCCTATTATAAAGTAAGTTAAGTAGATTTCTCATACCAGTCCCATGACTGACTCGTAGTTTGTTTCACTTGCAAACTCGGGTGCCCCTATTTCTACATGGGCAGCCTTGTACCCAGGTTTCAGCAGGCTCTCTCTAGATAGCTGGAGCTGAAGATGGATTCTATCATTTATTTCTTTTTATGTTGTTCAGCTCCTATTGTACACATTATGTTTTGTTTTCCGCTGTAGACATTTATGTATAGCTGAACTTTATTTTGTACTAAGTATGATCCTGTATACTGTGTAACTCTGATGATTATGTTTATCTAGTGTATTCTATTGTACATTATCTGGTGTATTTATTTATTTCTGTTCTGCTGTTATTTGTTTATGTGTTATATTCCAAAGATTACCCTTGCCACCTTCGTACCGGGGTTTGGGGTCGTCACACGTGGTATCAGTGCTTTGGTTAAGCTTAGTTCTGGAATATAACATATTAATGAACTCGTCAAAAATAGAACCAGTAGTGTTCTAAGACGGATCGCTCATTTCAGATAGGATTAATAATATCCTAGAATGAGTGAAGCATAATGAGATACACCTAGATAGACACATTTACATTGAAGTATATGTCTCTATGCTTTAAAATTACCTTTTCTGTTGGCCTAACACTTTGTCTGCTATTTGCCGACATTGAAAAATGAGTGGTAGAAGTAGAAGAGGTAGGTTGGAACCGGATATTGAAGCTCTATTAATTAAGTATCGAAATATGGGTGGAGTACCGTTCTTGGGCAATGAATCTATTATTCAAACTCAATCCTGGATACGCTCTGCTGAGAAACAATTTGAAGGTTCAAAGCTTAGTGGTGATCAGAAAAGATTACTAGCATCTTGAGCACTCAAAGACGAAGCTTTGTTCTGGTGGGATTCGATTATTAAGGATAATCCAGAAGGTAATATTACCTGGGATAGATTTAAAGAGATTTTCAGTGAAAGATTTATTCCTCCAGAAGCAACCGAGCGGTTATGTGATGAATTCCATTATCTGATACGAGGAGATATGACCATTTTGGAATATCATAAGAAATTCAATGAACTTTCTCATTTTGCCCGTCATCTAATTCAAAATCCGAAGAGGAAGAATCCGAGGTTTATTAATGGTCTTCAAATAAAGTACCAAAGTAGTGTAATGGGGCATGTGAAGCTCCCTTTTTCTGAAATGATATACATGGCTTATCAGTATGAAGATCTAGATAAGCGATGCCTTTTTGATGATGAAGAGGAAGTCAGCACTAGCATTAAAAGGAAATTTGAAGATGGTAGCCCAGAGACAAGTACACGGCTTGAGGCCAGTACGACGTCTGGGGCTAGAAATAGACCTAGAATCAATAGGAAAAAGGTTAAATTTGAAAAAGAACCAGTAATGACCGCCATATGCCTTAACTGCAATCAAAAGGGCCATCTGTCCAGGAAATGTAAATCTTTGAAAATGCGGGGAAATAATGAATTAAAGAACAAGTTTCAAGTGACCCGAGAGTGCAATCTTTGCCATCAGTTTGGTCACGTAAAGCAAGATTGCCAGCTATTAAAGAAAAAATCTAAAGCCGCACATGTTAATGAAGTGGCCATAGAAGCTCAAATCAATAGCACGGCAGAAGTTCCAACATCCTCAGCTAGTCAGAAAAGGCCGGATATTTTGGAAGGCACGCTTATTGTCAGAGGTATTCCAGTTAAAGTACTGTTCGATACAGGAGCATCACGAAGCTTTATTTTGACTAATGTGATTGATAAATTGGATCTAAAATTAAAGAAGCTCAAAGAACCCATCAGTGTCCATAATCCGGTTGGGGGTTCCATTGATCTTAGCTGGATTTTTAAAGTGCCCGTCTCTTTCTTCCATTATCGATTTCCTTGTATCTCGATCGTCATGAATTTCTATGAGTTTAATATCATTCTTGGACTGGATTGGCTAATTAAATACGAGGCCGAAGTTAAATGTGCAGAAAGAGTAGTTAAAGTTACAATGGAACTTGCCAATATTGTTATACCATGTATAGGTCCAAATTCGTGCAGAAAAAAATACTGGTCAGCTCTTGATGTTACTCCCACTGCTATAGGGAATACTCCCGCTGCTATAGAAAATATTCCTGCTTCTATAGAAGATATCCATGTTGTTAAGAACTGTGCGGATGTGTTCGAAGAAGTTGTCAGCTTGCCTCCGCAGAGAGAAATTGATTTTAAAATCTCTTTAGTTCCGAATGCAAGGCCAGTAGTTCATGCTATTCGAAGAATGACCTTGAAGGAAAAAGAAGAGTTAGATAATCAAACTCGACAGCTAGTATGGAAGGGTCTGATCAGGCCTAGTTTCTCCGATTGAGGAGCAGCCGTGGTATTTGTTCCGAAGTTAGACGATACTCTCAGATTATGTGTAGATAATCGTGACTTGAATAAGCAGACGCTGAAGAACAAATATCCATTGCCGCGTATTGATAATTTGTTGGATCAATTGAATGGGGCACAAGTGTTTTCACGAATGGACCTAGCTACAGGTTTCCATCAGCTTCGTATTGCCAAAGAGTGTGTTGCTTTGACATCATTCAGAGGTCCAGGCTTATTTTATGAGTAGTTAGTAATGTCGTTCGGCTTATGTTACGCTCCAGCCTATTTTGTCGATCTAATGAATAGAGTATGCATAAAGGTATTGAATAAATTTGTTCTGGTTTTCATTGATGATATACTGATCTTCTCTAAGTCAAAAAGCGAACACGAAAAACATTTTTAACAAGTGTTAAAAATTCCTAGAAAGAATGTTTTAAAAGCAAAATTTTCCAAATGTATATTCAGCAAGAAGAAGTCAAATTTCTTGTCCACATCATGTCAAAACAAGGAATTTCAGTAGATCCCCGTAAAATCACTGCTATTCAGAATTGGAAACAACCTCGTACACCCATAGAAGTCAGAACATTCCTCGGATTGGCCAGTTTTTATTGGAAATTCAATAAGGATTTTGTGAAGACATCCAGTCCCTTAACAAAGCTTACTAAGAAACATTTGAGATTCAACCGGACTCCCGAATGTGAGGCAGCTTTCCAAAAGCTGAAGTTAAAATTTACAACTTCTCCATTACTCACAGTTATTGATGGCAACCAAGACTTGAAAGTATGGACCAATGCTTCTAAAGAGGGCCTTGGCGCAACGTTAATGCAAAGAGGCCAGGTAGTCGCTTATGCTAGCCGTCAGTTGAAGCCACGTGAGAAAAATTATGCAATTCACGATCTTGAATTGTTAGCCATCGTGTTTGCTATGAAAATCTGGAGGCATTATCTATTAGGTGAAAAGTTTGAATTATACACTAATCATCAATCATTTAAATATTTATTTACCCAGAAGGATTTGAATATGAGACAGCAGCGTTGGTTACAATTTCTCATGGCATATGATCTTGATATCTTATATACTCCGGGGAAAGCTAATGTTGTGGCTGATGTGCTCAGCAGAAAGAATGTAATTGACGTCGGTCTTATCATCACGCCTTCATTGATTGATAACATATCTGCTCTTCAAAAGGATGATCACGTCATTCAGAAGATTAGAGAGAGAATTCAGAAAGGCGAGCCCTCAAGTTTTCAAATCGATAACGATGGGATTCTGAGGTTGAAAGGCCGAATTTGTGTTCCAAACATTCCTGAACTCCGGAGAGAAGTATTAGATGAATGTCCTAAAGCCAATCTTAGTATCCATCCAGGAGTGAGCAAGATGTATAATGATATCAAACGCACTTCCTGGTGGAGATCTATGAAACGAGACATCTCCTTATATGTTAGCCGGTGTTCTACTTGTAAGCAAGTCAAAAGCGATCAGCAGAAACTCGTTGGATTGTTGCAACTGTTGGAAATTCTAGGTGGGAAGTGGGAACAGATTGCTATGGATTTCATAGATGGTTTGCCCAGAACCAGGAAAGGAAATGACAGTATTTGGGTGCTCGTAGATCGTTTCACGAAGACCGCCCATTTCATACCTGTCAGATCGAATAGAACTGCTCAGAGTCTGGCGCAGATTTATTTTAGAGAAATTGTTAAACTTCATGGAGTTCCCATGAGCATCGTTAGTGATCATGACCCGATTTTTGCTAGTAAATTCTGGGAAGCATTCCAAGAAGAATTGGGAACGAAAATGAACTTGAGCACCGCATATTATCCTCAAACAGATGGTCAAACTGAGAGGGTGAACCGTATTCTTGAAGATTTGTTGCGGGCTTATGTTATTGATTTTGGCGGATCATGGGAAGACCATTGGCATTTGGCTGAGTTCTCATACAACAACAGCTTCCAAGCGAGCCTGACAATGTCACTATTCGAAGCATTATATGGTAGATCGTGCTGATCTCCTACTTGTTGGGTAGAACCTGGTAATAGACTCGTATTGGCACCCGATAAGATTCGCGATGCTGCGGATAAAGTCGATTTCTTTAAGAAATGATTACTCGCCACGCAAAGCTGACAGAAAAGCTATGCAGATTAGAGAAGAAGAGATATATCATTTTCTGTTGGTGACTATGTGTATTTTAAAGTATCTCCGATGAGAGGTCCAATTCGGTAAAATAGGGAAATTGGCACCCAAATTTATTGGTCCGTTTCCTATTCTAGAACGGATTGTAACTCTCGCTTATAGGGTTCAATTGCCTGATTGGTTGCCTGGAGTACATAATGTGTTTCATGTATCTCAACTTTGAAAGCATGTTCATGATCCAGACTTAATTGTGGAAGAAGCAGCGCAATGGGATATAGAAATTACTCCAGAATTGGCTGTGAGAAGAGAACCGCTAAAGATTATTGGTAAAGAAACCAAAGAACCGAGGAACAAGAAGGTTCACTTAGTCAAAGTGAAATGGAGTGGAGATCCGCGAGATTGTACTTGGGAAACTGAGGAGAGTATTAAGAAAGCCTATCCTAAGTGCAGGGTGGATATCCCTGATTGACTCTGTTGCAAGGTACATTTACCATACTTTGCATTACCATTTTGTTCTCTACTTTGTTATTGTTTTCTTTTTCATGGATGTAGACTTTTAATTATATAGTATGAATGATTTTAAAGGAGTATATGAATTAGTTAGTATGTTTTTGAAAGATAAAAACAAATAGATCGTTGTTTGTGTTGTGTGATTGTGGATATGATTAATTAAATAATTTGAATGATAGTTAATTTAATCAACGAATGAACGGTAAATTTATGCAATTAAATCAAGTGTTAAATTGATTTAAGAATAGATAGAAATATATGTATATATGTGCATTATATACGTTTGAACAGGTAAATGGATTAGCTGTTGAGTAAATAATTTATTTGCATGCCCGACAAATAGGTAAACCTTAGTTAGTCGGATGCGCAATTTTATTATTATATCAACTCCTGTGAATGCCATTGGATGTGGAGTGCTGGTTGTTCTGTGTGTAATAATAAATGTCGCCATAGGATAGTAACAATTAATTTTGAACTACACAACATGGCATACTTCTCGAAGATGGGCATACTTCATCATATACCACATAAGCATTTGGAGCTTGTGTGACGAGGTTGAAGATTTACCATACGAGCGAGAGGCTTGTATGGCGATGATTATATATTACAGGTTGAACTGATGACTGATATGGACCATATAAAATGTAATGGTAAATTGCAAGATTAATAAAAACCCCACACGGGTCTGGGGATGACAATAAACACGTCTCTTTGGTCATTAAGGCACAAAAGCCATTTATAGGGTGATGAGAATTTATTCTCTAGAGTTATGATTTATACACGCTCCCCTATGGACACCGGAATATATCACTATAAATATGTGCATGCTTATTAGGATTTATTGGGTACCTAAAACAGCCCAATAAATTTCTAAACCCCTCCCCGTACAAAGGAGGTTATGGCAAAAAAATTCGAAAATTTTGGGTGTTAGCAAAATTTTTGAAGAATTTGTAAATACTTAGAAACTGAAAAGTTGAATAATGGAAGCCAGAATGAAAGTTGAGTTGGTTAATTAAACAACTTTCTACTTCGTTCCTTTTGGGGGACGAAAATTTTTAAGTGAGGGAGATTGTAACAACCCGAAAAATCTGAAACAGTTCAAAATTTTTAATTTGGCTATTATAGTGGATTTTAAATATTTAAAATAAATTATTTTAAATAATAACGACAAAAGGTATGTTTGAATCGATGCTTGAAAATTAATATATTTATTTTAAATTAAAAACAAGGCCTGAAATGGCGCGGCAGTTTCAAAATTTGAATTCGAACTTTGACTGACTGTATCAGGTGCAAATTAAAACGAATTTTAGTTAAACCAAAAATATTTAAATTTGTTTATCAATATCATTCTAACGAATCTGAAAAATCTTATTTTCGTAGCGGGAGTCAAAAGTTATGGCCAATTGAATTTTCAGAAAGGTCGCTATAGAATTTATATAGCCCGTGAAAATGGCCATTTTGCAAACGACCTCAGAATTCGACGAAACCACTTTTGTTGGATCCGGGATGTCAAATTATTTCTAGGTTTCAAATTCCATAATTTTTGAACTTGGCAAAAGAAAATGTGTTTGGTTGATTTCAGTTAAATTGGATCAACCAGAAAATGGCCATTTTTCAAACGGTCTTAGAATTCGATGAAACTAGTTTTGTTAGGACCGCATCATCAAAACATAGCTAGATTTATTTTTATGGAATTTTTGGGATCAGTATGTGGCCCCGGCAAATTGAAATGTACGTTCAAAACAAATAATGAATGTTTTTGTAACACCCCACATCCGTTAAGGTCACTCACAAAGGGAATGCCTTAACTTCGGTGGAGAGTTATAGGTAAAAGATACAGATAAATTACAAGACAGACAAAATTAAAACAGCGGAAAATAGGACTTTACTTTATTGATAAAATAGTTTGTACAACAATTGTTTTCAAAAACCAGAATATCTGTCTTACAAAATAAAGAAGCATAAAATAACATTTATATTCCCCAATGTAGCGTGAGCCAGCCATAGCAATGGAAAAGAGAATCCCAGCAAAACTTCGACTAATCTTCATCTTGGAAAGAAAACTGGACTAAGTAGTAATATTCCCTCCCTGCGAACCTTGGGGGGAACGGAAGACAAGAAAGCGAAAGAAAACAGAGTCAGACATAAAGTCTGGTAAGTTCAGTAACTTTCAGCATGCGAACAGGTAAAAGCAACATGACATGAATTTAACTGAATACAAGACAACACCATGATGACAGGAATCATAAGGTTAGCACAAGATTTGATAAGGTAAGATTAACTGGGTGCACTTTTATACTATCTCTGCTTCGCTACTACCTTGTTATTCTAATTTCTATATCTCTGCACCACTTAACTAGTAATCTATATAAACTGATAAGAACAGATATGTGGTCCCAATTCCCGCAATTGTGGTTGTTTTAGGTGTACATCTATTATTTATTACCTATATCTAATCTAGGGTTTTCTATCGAGCGCATTCTAGATCCAACTAGGGTTTACGCTACCCAGGGTTACTGGGGTTTATGCTACCTATTGAACGTTTCTCAGATTTTAGGGTTTACGCGACTAGGTCCAACTAAGGATTATGCTACCTATCGAACGACGCCCCTAATCTAGGATACACTACCCAGAGTGGTATATGTTCTTAGACTTTCCCCACGTATGTGTCGTGGATCGTTATCGCTGTCTAGATGCACATGTCCTCTATATGTGCGACCCGAGTCTCATGGCACGACAAATCAAGAAACATGGAACTCGGTCGGGAGCTTTCAGATATCTGCCGATGTAGATGCTAAGGTCTGTTTTTCCAGTGGCTATGGTCCCACTTGACCCCACCCTCAACTAATGAAAGGCACACCTTGAAAAATAAGAACTATACGCAGGCCCTCTATGCCCCCACTAACCTATGGCCATCTGCACACGTAACTAGATAGCAAGTATATGGTCTTTTAGAGTTCTCCGCCTTTCCGCTGTATGTATCTCGACTGACTCAAGATGGTAGGTAGACGACGAGTTGCTATCACAGGGCTACTAGTCTCGCCGAATCATGCTGGTCCATCATAATCTTTAGGTTGCCTTATATTGCAACCAAGGAATACCCTTGGTTCTTCTAACGCAGAACTTAACCTCTGTGAGCCCAGGCGGATCATCTGCAGCCTCACAGAGGGATACTAAGAGTACCCACACGTCCCCTTGAACACGCGTGCTTCATAACCCAGTTTGTTTGAGCCTTCTTTAAGATCAGATGGACGTTCGCTCCTTCTCGTGTTCTACTAAGGTTTACTACTTAGTTCCCTTAACTAAGGTTTACTACTTAGTTCCTGAATCGTCGTTTTCTTAACTAAGGTTTACAACTTAGTCCTCTTAACTAAGGTTTACTACTTAGTTCTTTTTCTCGTCAAGTTGGATTGGTTAAGTGTCATTTGTTAAATCAAGTTAACTTAACACATTCATTTGTCATGTTATACTGGTTAAGAGTTATCACTAGTTCATGTTGACTTAACCCTACTACAAATCAAGTTATATTGGTTAAGTATTTCTTATTACTTAACCCCACCCCTTCATCTTGTATTGGTTAAGTGTTCCCTTTAACTTAACCATGCCCATCTGTTTAGCTAACACGTTATAACGGTTAATTTTTCTCATAGTTAACTTAACCCTAACATTTGTTTAATTCACATGCCCTAATTGTTAAGTATTGTCCCTTCATGTTTTAACTTAACCTTGTTCATTTGGCACACTATGATGGCTAAGTGTTCTAAGTTTACTTAACTCCACCTTCTGGTCTAGTTAACATGTTAAATTGGTTAAGCGTTCCTATGGACTTAACCCTCCCATTCTAACTTAACTGTTTCTTAGCTTTAAATTATTCATTTAAAGCACCAACCACTCACATTAGACAGATAATGTTGCAGTCACTGGATGTGCCGGTCGGTTCCGGGAAGATTTAAACCACAACTCAGTCTAACCTCATGTCCTTTTTTGACTCATTGCTCTAACCACCCACATTAGATAGGTATTGTTACGGTTGTTGGATTTTCCAGGCGGTTCCGGGCAGTCTTATACCGTAACTCAATCTAACCTCGGGTTAGGCATATTCGTCTTTCCTAGATTTACATATTTACCCTTTTTGTCTATATGTGAATTGCTAATGACTCTTTTAAACAAATTTGGCCTATATCATATTCATTTGTCATGCCCACTAACATACCCATATTCTAGGCCCAAATCTCTATTTACCTATCCTTTAACCCAACTTGCAGTTTATGCCAAATTAGATCAGTTCATGTCAAAACTAGATTTAATATTCTAGTTTGCAGTTTATATCCAAACTTGGCTTACATGCCAATTACATACTTTACGGCCAATTAACAATTTACCATTTTATGCCCAAGTCTAATATGCATGTAAATTATTTACTATTATAGCCAAATCAGATTATGCCAACATATTTGTTATGCCAAATTATCTTAATTAAGTTACGCCCAAATCCCCCCGCCGTAGTCATACGTATAACATGATTTCACAAGTTTCTAGGTACTCATGACATGAAACTAACAAAAAGAATAGGGGATAAGCACGAGAATTTACATAAGAGGATAGGCATGAAAAAGCGAACCAAAATACAAAAATACAAAGATAATGGATCCAATGGGTTTGGTGTACATAATAGCTAACAGGAATAAACTAAGCAAATTACACCCTAAGTATGAGATCCAACGTAATCAAGGGAGACATAGGTGATTTGATCCAACATAATGCCAGTTCGATATACAATCATGATTTGTAACTATAATTTTATGGGAATAAGCCACTAACCATAATAGTCATAGGCAATTAACCACAATAATCCTACACAATTAACCACAAAATAGTCCTAGGCAATTAACCACAAAATAGTCCTAGGCAATTAACTACAAAATAGTCCTAGTCATGGTCTATAGTTATGAATCATAGTCATAGGCAATAGTCTTATGTTCATAGTCATAGGCATAGTCTTATGTTTATAGTCATAGGCAATAGTTTCATAGGCCACGGCTTCATAGTCATAATCTTAGGAAAAAAAGTCCCACAATCATAGTCATTGACAATTAGCCACAATAAGTTCTACGCCATAATCGAGAATCAAATCCAAAGGCATATACAAGCACCGATTCAAACGAAAGGATTAGGCATATTCTCATATCCATTTAATTACATGTCACAAATAGATCTAGGCGTTCAAATCTAAAAAGAAACTGACTTACATTGATCGGTTTTAGAAAAGGATAATAACGTTGAGGTGTTTTGCTATGATTCACGCGACGTTGCTCGAAGCCGTTGAATTAGCCTTTGCTTCCCTTCTTGAAGCTTTAACTTTATTTGAATCTCCAATTTGCGAATCTCGCGTTGCTCGAAGAAGAAGGTAGAAGGACTCTCTTAATTTGATTAATCTTGTTTTAATTGAATCATGTAGTCTTTGGAGAAGAAGAAGTCATCTTGTACATTAAGAATTTGTGTAGCATAAGGATAGAGAAGAATGGTGTGAGGAGTAGTGGGGATTAGGGGAGGTTTATATAGGTTTAGGATTACAAATCTAGTCAGAAAACACGTCTAAATACATTGCAATGCATCAGGTTCAAAAATGGAGTTCGGCACCAGGTCGACCCCCAGGTCGACACTATGGTCGACCTGGTCCCTGGGAGGTCGACATTATGGTCGACCCCAAGGTCGACCTGGTCCTGGGTGAGAAATTTCCCGCCCAGCCTGTTATGGGTTTTGAATTCGAATTTGAATTCGAATTTCGAGCTGTTTTTCTGTTCTGAAAATCCTTGAAACTTCGGAGGGTCTTATCTCCCTCATACGGACCCATTTCTCAAAAACTCGGACTCGTTTCCAAGCAGAATTTCGAGACGAACGCAATGGCGCAACCCGTTTCCCTTGATTCTTATTTTATAATTTATTTATACTTTAATTTGCGAAACTTAATGTTACAGAATTACGGGGTGTTACAGTTTTATATTTTAATTTGAAGTAAAACTGATTGAAACAGTTGAATGGGCCTACGAAACATACCCCATTGTGTTCAAAATGGGGGTATTTAGCTAGGGACGACAGTCATTGGAGTTCATATGAGGCAAGGGGAATTTTTGGATTTTTAAAAATATATAAATAAAAAAATATCATTGGCCAATCACTTTTCTCTCTCCCCGATTAAGCTCCAGGCGACAACGGAAATAGATCGAAACCTTCTCTCTTCGATTCCTCATCGACCCCTCAATGAAATCACATGATTCTTGAACCACTTGGTAGATCTTCTCATATTCTTCAAATCCATATAAGTTTCACCCTCGATTGTTGCGTGGTTCGTGAGTTTTGGGCCCATGAAGTTCCCTCGCGTCGAACCGTTTTTCTCCACCACTGCTGCGTCGATCTGAGGTGGTCACCACGGCCTGGAGCGCCTCTCAGAGCTTGAAGACGTGGAGCAAGTGGATCGGTTTCATACTTCGCGGTTTAGTCAGAAATCAAAAACCTAGTTTTGAAACTTAAGGAAAGGTACAACCTTTGTTTATTTAAACAGAAAATAACACTTAAAAGCGTTGCAAACTTCTAAAAATCATATCTTTTTGCTATGTTGTTGAAATTCGATGAAACAGGAAACAGTGGACTCGTGCTGACGTCTTCTACATTCTAGAAGAGACCGGATATTTTTCTAAGCCTTCTACAATTTTTGGAGGAGTGGAACCCAATGTGAGATTTATGATTTATAAACGATATGGAAAACGATGATGTATAAATTATATAGTCGATGTATGAGTTATATAAGCGTTGTACACCACATGTATAAGCGTTGTATAAGTTGTATGTTCGATGTATAAGTTATATATGCGTTGTAAAAATGATATATGCATTGAAATAAATTGAAATGATATTGAAAGGAAATTGAAATATAGTTATATAGTTATATACGTATATATATATATATATATATATATGTATGTATGTATGTATGTATGTATATATGTACACACTCCCCTCATCCATAGACCATGGACGAGATATATTGGTTGTGATATTGTTTGGATTATTGGTTGATGTGAAATTTGGTGAATATCATGAATGGTTGATTGGAAATGATTAATTGTGGTTGAAATCCCAATAGGATTAGTATATGGAAAAATTCGTCTGCGTACGAGCTAGATATTGAAATCCCCATTGTCAAAAACCGCGAGGTTTTAAGGTAGAGCGAGGAGCCGTACTCGGGACGGTGCCGGTTTTAAATACCCTGTCGTTATACTGCCGAAATTTTCAATAATATTCATGTGTTAGAATTATTTTCATGTGTTGGAACCATATTCATGTGTTGAATAGAAATTCATGTGTTGAATAAATTCTTTGAAAGATAAAAATAACATTTTTACCTTATGGACGAAATATATAAAATAATCGTGTTTTAAATAAACTATCTTAACAATAAAAATCACATTTTTATTATATATAAACTATATAATTATTTTCATGCGTTGAAACCATATTCATGAGTTGAATAGAAATTCATGTGTTGAGTAGAAATTCATGTGTTGAATAGAAATTCATGTGTTGAATAGTAATTCATATGTTGAATAGAAATTCATGTGTTGAATGAAGTTCACGTATTGAATAAATTATTTGAAGGATAAAAATAACATTTTTCATATATATATATATATATACTATATAAAATATTAGTGTTTTAAATAAATTGTTTTAACACCAAACATAACATTTTTACCTTATGTACGAAATATATAAAATAATCGTGTTTTCCAATAAATTGTTTTACAATTAAAATCACATTTTTATGATATATGTGAACTGTTAAAAATAGTGATGTGTTTAAATGAATATCTATTGGATAAAAATATCATTTTTGTCAAATATATTAAGTGAATAGGGTTTTGAAATCGAAGAATGTATTTTATTTATATATGTATATAATTATAATTAAAATAAATCGAATAACGAAGCTGCAGTTCATATTTTGAAACCATGATTTCAAACGATTATTGCGGGAGATCCGACCATCGGTTTTCCCAAAACCGAAACCATTGGGTTCGCTTTGGAAATATCTTTCCAACGACACCAACTTTGTAAAGATCCAACGGTTGGATGGTCTGGAATGTTTAATTCAAATATGAAGAAAAACAGCGCCAGAATCGATTATATTTATAATTTAATATAAATATAATTAAATTAAATCGAATAACGACGCTGCAGTTTATATTTTGAAATCGTGATTTCAAAACGATTGTACCGGGAGATCCGACCGTTGGATTTTCCCAAAACTGGAACCATTGGATTCGTTTTGAAAAGAACTTTCTAATGATATAAAATTTGTGAAGTTCCAATGGTTAGGTTTTCAGATATGTGTAAATCAAATCTGAAGAAAAACAATGCCATGGCCGCGTTATGCCCTGAAGCGTTGTTTGAATGAATTGGTTATTTTTAAATAAATAAAAATAGCGATAAATCATGATAAAATAATATAAACGATATGGAATGGAAATAAACTGAATTTGCTTGGTTTATTTGATATTAGATGGTTGAATGTGTTTGGCATGAAAATTACATTAAAGAACAGAATTAGTGATATCGAATAATTTAACCATTGAAATGAATTGATTTGAAATTCTAAATGCATGTGAATTATTTGAAAAGGCCGAGTTAATTCTCATTTCAAATAAATGATCGACAGTTAGAAGTCGAAGATATGAAGACGGTGCAAGACCGATGATCTTCACGTCGAATGTAGGGTGCTACTGATGCTCATGATAGGAGTAGCTACCTTGAAGGGGCTGAAGTGGTAGCCGTCCGGACGTACTTGTTGATTGTACGGATGTGCGAGGTATTAAGTGCCTCCGATTTCGTTCAAACCCAGAACGAACTTGTGAATGGACTGTGTGTCTGACATTGGATTTTGTTCTGTACTGATTGATCTCTATTAAATATATATCTGTTTGGCGGCGGAGAATTTATTCTCCTGCTTAACGTCTTTCTCTGAGACATACGAGCTCAGAGGTTATATATCGATAGAAATCAGTCGCATATAGAGAATTGCCTATGTGGCATGCCTAAGTGGCAGATGATCAAGGCTTTTGTTGAAAAGCAAAGTCTTGTGCTTGATGATCAAAACACGACCTGTGTTGCATAGCTTGGTATATAGCGCTAATTCGCAAGCCTCACACCCCGGTATGTACCAGAAATGGGAGAGGATCTAGGGAGAACACGCGTCTCTTTCTAGCTAGGGTGGTTTCAGTGACCTACCAGCCCTGATATTTATATTATTTTCACCTGTGTTGTTGTTGGATTGCGAGGCGCCTCGGATATGGAGTCATTTGGCTCATTTACGCACCAAAGGGCGGGGAGACGTATTTTTCATGGTTTAATTTTAATCCGCTACGTGTGGACCGGCCATGTGGGTCCTTGGTGCAGTTGTGGCTGTAGCCAGAAGCTCGGGCTAGACAGTCTCAAATTCGGTAAGGACTATCTTTTGCCTTGTTTCATGATGGAAATCCAATTTCCAAATACGACACCGTGCGGTTTTGATTGTATGCCTATATATGGCGATATGATATATGGTACCTATGCCGTCCATGATTGATAGTTATGATTGAAATTGTTTTTGAAACATATAAACATTAGCAATAATATCAAATGATTTGTTTTGCTCGTATCATGCATATTTTGGCCATTATAAGGTAAAACTCTATCCTCCGGTTTGTGTTGCATTGTGTGATGGGAACTAAGTCTTATAATGGCCACATATTTATAAAAAGCATTGCGATGTTTAAAATATTTACTTGTTTTAAAGCACTGGCAATCCAATGGAGTAAACCCGTTCCGCGAAAGTGGCGTGGTCCTGTGATTGGCCATATTATAAAGTAAGTTAAGTAGATTTCTCATACCAGTCCCATGACTGACTCGTAGTTTGTTTCACTTGCAAACTCGGGTGCGCCTATTTCTATATGGGCAGCCTTGTATCCAGGTTTTAGCAGGCTCTCTCTGGATAGCTGGAGCTGAAGATGGATTCTATCATCCATTTATTTTTATGCTGTTCAGCTCCTACTGTACATATTATGTTTTGTTTTCCGCTATAGACATTTATGTATAGCTGAACTGTATTTTGTACTAAGTATGATCCTGTATACTGTGTAACTCTGATGACTATGTTTATCCAGTGTATTCTATTGTACATTATTTGGTGTATTTTTTTATTTATTTATGTTCTACTGTTATCTGTTTATGTGTTATATTCCAAAGATTACCCTTGCCACCGTCGTACCGGGGTTTGGGGTCGTCACAGGTAGCTTCCAACCGTTGGTGATGATACATCGATACACTCAAGCAAAATGATTGGTCGGTCATATGTGGTTGGGTTGCAAAATGTTCTTGTTGAACCAAATGTATTTCTCTCTAGAGATACACTATCGGAAAGTGGTTCCATACCTTGTCATAGTTGGAAATCCATTATCCAATATGCTCTCGCGGTTTTGATTGTATACTATGCATGTGGAGCATGAGACGCATGTGTTATGCTATATTGCTATTTATTTGATTTAAACACTATTATAATATTAGAAGAATTTGATACAAACTTTTTTTGGGTTATTGTAACATAAAAACCATCTTTGTTTATGTATGGATCGGTCTTACAATTATGTTTTCCTTCAAAAGGATTTTTAAAGGTGAACCAAGTATTTGTGTTCTCATAAGGGAAAAACCTATTCCGTGTTTTATACGGCGTGGTCTTATAAGATACCCATTATTTCTCAAGCTGTTTTAAAATCGTTTAGTCACACCAGTCCCATGAATGACCCAGAGTTTATTTTTCTATGTTTCCCTAAACTCTTGGTTGCCTAACTTTTGTATGGGCAGTCAAGTAGTTCAGGATTTTACAGATACATTGGAAGAGCATGGAGCATGAGGCTTCAATATTAGATATTTAGAGTTCATTCTGATGTGTTGTATATGTGTTATACTGTGATTATGTATGTAAGTACAAATACAGCTTTTGTGACGGCCCGCCCCGCACCGGCTGACATTTCCAATGAAAGTGCGTTGTGCCAATGCCCGACTAGCACGGGACGATCGCCAAAGAAAGGAAAAGAAAGGAATTTGAACTAGCAAGGAACCTGTAGTATATCACATAGCGCATGGAACAAAATATAATAATAACTTAACTTTGACATAAAACAGGTGAGACAGTGCATAAGCTGAAAACTAAACCATCATAGCAGCGGAATATCCAAAATAAAGCTTATGTTCCACATCATCATTATTACAACTTTTAAAACTGTCTCCGAAGTAAAATAAGAAAGGTGCACTACTAATGCCCAAAAGTAGTGACCAACAGTGACACAGGGGGATTATATACATATATATATATATGTATGTATCATACGTAGAAGCCTCCCGCTCTTCTCCGGTACAGCTACTCGTGTATAATCACCTGACATGTCTCTAGTCTGCCCGTTTAAGATCACCCAAGGTAATAAGAAGAGATAAAAAACTCTGGGTCAGACAAAAGTCTGGCATGAGCGATAAGAAGCAAAACAGAACAGTAATAGGTTTACATAACCATACCTGAACCTAGACCCGCAACCAAAGAGTTAGCACAATAAGATGTACAATACTCTAAGGTGATACTAACATATAGTTTAAAGATATGGTGGAGGGGTGTTGTAAGAACCCGTAACTTCCCCGTGAAGGAAAGAGCGGATACTTTGAGAACAACACACAATTAGAACGCAGACGGAAGAACATTTCATTGTTATTACAACAATTCCATCAGATACAAGAATATACAGAGTGTAATTGAATAAATTACATTCGATAATTATCAGAGATTACAATAAATTACATAGCAGCGGAAAATAATACAAAGCACAACTGAAGGTGATATACGGATACAGAGCTTTCCGGATATCATTCCAGCTGTAAACCAGGATCCTGTGAATATAAATCTACAAAACCAAAACTACTAGCTGCCCGTGTAGAAAATAGGGGCACCCAGAGTTTAGGTTAAAACAATAAACTCCAGGTCAGTCATGTGACTGGTGTGAGAACTAAAACGATTATTTAAAACTTTACTTTAAAAGAGAGTGATTCAAGGGACCACGCCGTATAACACGGAACGGGTTTCCTCCCAAGAATACCAGTGCATAGAATAAACAGCGCAATGCTTTTTTCGAAAAATGAAGCTATTATAAGACCTAGGTCCCATCACACAATGCAACGCAAGCCGGAGGATAGGGTTTTACCTTATAACAGCCAAACATGCTTGGTACGTTTAAAACAAATCATTTGATACTATAATAAGTGTATAGTGTCAAAACAATTTCAATCATAAATATATATCATAGGCGGCATGAATGTCCCATACCACTATGTCGCCATACTAGTTCTACAATTAAAACCGCAATATCACGTATTGGAAATTGGATTTCCGTCATGAGTCGAGGCAAGGGGCAAACTCCTCTCCGCTTCGAGACACTCTAGCAAATGCCTCAGGACTACACACTCTGGGTAACCATGGATCGGTTGGGCCGGTCCTCTCTTACGTTTGAGGATTGGCAATTCCTGAACACACGTTTCCCGGTCCTTACAGACCTAATAACGAGGCGCCTCATTCCAACAACCACAAAGGTGAAAAGTATGTAAATGTCAGGGCTGGTAAGTCACTGACACCACCAAAGCTAGAAAGAAATGTCGCGTTCTCCCAACGGTCCGTATCCCGTTTTTAACTCATACCGAGGTGTGAGGCTCGAGAATTCATGTTATACACAAAGCTGCCACGTAGGCCGTGCTTTGATCATCAACCACAAGACTTTGCTTTTCAACAGAAGCCTTGATCCATGCAACTCAGCGTGCCACACAGGCAATTCATGCTACGCGATTGATATCTATCGATATATAACCTCTAAGCTCGTACGTCTCAGAGAAGGGCGTTAAGCAAGAGAATAAATTCTCCGCCGCCAAATAGATATATATTTAACAGAAATCAATCAACACAGAATAAAATCCAATGTCAGACACACAATCCATTTACAAGTTCGTTCTGGGTCTGAACGAAACCGGAGGCACTTTCCTCGCATATCCATCGATCTCCAAGTACGTCTAGACGACCACCAACTATTTCCATCCTCTTGGGTGTACAGCCCAATCAGGATCATCAGTAATTATCCAAACGATGTGAAGACTTCCGGTCTCCGACCACCATCTTCATCTTCGACTTATCGTCGAATCGGTTATTCAGAATGGGTATAAACCCGGCCTTTCCGAACAACCCGCGTATATTAAAAACAAATGTTACACAAACACAACATACGCCTCATTCCAATTCATTAGTCACTAACCGTAAATCAACAAGAGAACAATTTCCCAAATATTAACCCCGAAGGCCGAAACCAACATCAGAACAATACCCAGGAACCATTCTTCTTAGCTAACCTACAGCTAGTTTCTAAATTTCACATTTTTAGGGAAAGGTTCCCATTAATTTTATCCGAGATAAATTCTTTAAAATTTATCCTTTAATCTTCCTTTGGATGTCATTTCAAACCAATTTCTGGTTTTCCAAACTAGTCGAGATTAGCGAACCACACCGAAGTAATTATTTAATTTATTTCCCAATCCCAACCTATTCATCCCACGAAGCAAAACTGGTAATACTCCATATCTAACACCACGGTGTTATCGGTAAAATTAATTACCATTTCACATTCAAATCTAATTAAATATTTAACTATCGCTTTGGAGCAAAACTGGTGATACTCCATCCTCGCTTATTTTCCAAATTCGATAATTTAGATTATCAAAGCACATTTCAATCTAATTGCAGATTCATTAAAACTCCTTTTACTGGGTTAAAGAACTAATGTCATTTAAAACACAGTTCACGACAAACACAAATCACATTCTATTTATTATCGGGTTAAAGAACAAGTGTTATTTAAAACACCCTTCACGATAAACCCACAAATCAATTCTATTTACAACCCATTTCAAATCCAATTTATTTATTTAAAAATAAACGGGTTTAATTTTAGTTCAAAACTATTTCATTTCGATAAAAATCTATTTTTGTCTTTTCAAATATGGAGTTTTCATCCCAATTTTTCCCAAATTATTTCTTATGATTTTACACTAATTATTACTATTTTTAATAATTTTATTAAGGCCCGTACAGTCGATTTCCATCAACGGCCATCGAACTGCACTTACCGCGACCTTTTCCAAATTTGAATTGGACGTATCTCCAAATCCAACTGTTAGATTTCAAACTTCTAATATTCGTTAGAAATCTCTTTTCGATACGAACCCAACGGTTCCGGTTTCAGGAGAATCCGACGGTCGGATCTCCCGTAATGTCCGTTTGAAATAAATGGTCGAAATTCATGAACTGCCGCGGCGCGGCGCGTTCTATTCAGGCCATTATATTATATATATAATATATATTTCGTCGATTTCCATTTAAAACGAATTTTATAAATATTTTTAAATTCGATTCAAAAACAATTTCAACTTCCATTTCAATTCAAATCAAAATTGAATTCTTCCTTATAAATTCGTTTTAAAATTCATTTCTATTCTATTCTAATTTCAATTCAATTTGAATTCATTTCAATTCGTTTTCAATTCAATTCGAATTCGTTTTCAATTCAATTCGAATTGGTTTTCAATTCAATTCGAATTGGTTTTATATTCAATTCAATTCAAATTGGTTCTCTATTCGATTCAATTCAAATTGGTTTTCTATTCGATTCAATTCAAATTGGTTTTCTATTCAATTCAATTCAAATTGGTTTTCTATTCGATTCAATTCAAATTGGTTTTCTATTCGATTCAATTCAAATTTAAAAATGAATATAATCGATATAAATATCGTTCGCGTCAAAATAGCGCATCTCTAATCAATACGGCTTTATATATTTCAATAATTCCATTATTCTATTCGACAAATGGATCTATATTTTTGTCAACACATGACTAATCTCAACGAACGAGTACTGTCCACGTGTGACTATTTTTGTTATTTAATATATTTTATAAAAATTATGGTATCTATCGTTTGATTTAAAATCAGACTCCAACCGTAAATTAGTAAGAGAAAGATTCCCTGAATATTAACCCCAATGGCCGAAACCAACATCAGATCAATATCCAGGAGACCACTCATCTTATCTATTTTCCAGTTAATTTCTAATTTTATATATGATAAAGATGTAAATTTTATTGTTAAAATATTTCGTTCAACACATGACTAATCTCAACGGATGAGTACAGTCAACACATGAACCATAACTTTATAATGATAAAGATGTAAATTTTATTGTTAAAATATTTCGTTCAACACATGACTAATCTCAACGGATGAGTACAGTCAACACATGAACCTTTATTTTATAATATACTTTATCTTCTAAATTGGAATGAGGCCCAATCAATTACCATGTAAAGTTAATTATATGGATTCCATACAACACATGTATATAATATCAACGATAAATAATCAACCATCATCCAAAGTGCACTACTCTGTATAAGCATCAAATATAGATATCTAACGCTTATAACAGCCTGTCAATCAATCGATCGACATACAACTAATTATTGGGATTAGTGTATGTCATATATTATCCTAATACCTGTGTGGGGTTTCAAACAATCAAACACAGATTTTATTGGTGCAGTTGGGCGATGTGCAAAATTTATCGACCCAATCAGTATCAGTCAAATCAGTGTATATAAACAAATCGGCCGATCTGTTTATAAATATTTATTGATTCATATTCACGTTAAAAATCATTTTTTTAACGATAAAATATTTTTAAATATATAAATATTTTATTTCCTTTCAATACATTAATTTATATTATCGATTTCACATCAACAACACAAACAAATTTCACAACACATCAAACAAGCATACAAGCCATCCATGGTTTGTGGATGACGGGTGTCTGGTGCTACTAAACACCGTCTGCATCCTAGTATATATATATAACTAGAAAAAGAAATTGAAGAGTGAGAAGTTCTCACCAATAGCTATTCCAACTCCACGACACTTCATTTATAGAAATCTTCGTCGTTCTTGCCTTTCTTTACTTTCGTTGCCCGTAGCCACTACATATATAAAAATCACATTTTTACTTCGCTATTCAATATATAAAAATCGAATTTTTACTTCGCTATTCAATATATAAAAATCGAATTTTTACTGCGCTATTCAATATATAAAAATTGAATTTTTACTTCGCTATTCAATATATAAAAATCCTACTTTTACATTGCTATTAAATATATAAAAATCGAATTTTTACTTTGCTATTAAATATATAAAAATCGAATTTTTACTTTGCTATTAAATGTATAAAATCGAATTTTTACTTTGCTATTAAATATATAAAAATCGAATTTTTACTTCGCTATTAAATATATAAAAATCGAATTTTTACTTCGTTATTCAATATAGAAAAATCTAATTTTTACCTCGTTATTCAATATAGAAAAATCTAATTTTTACCTCGTTATTCAATATAGAAAAATCTAATTTTTACATAGCTATTCAATATATAAAAATCTAATTTTTACCTCGTTTTTCAATATATAAAAATCTAATTTTTACCTCGTTATTCAATATAGAAAAATCTAATTTTTACCTCGTTATTCAATATAGAAAAATCTAATTTTAACCTCGTTATTCAATATAGAAAAATCTAATTTTTACCTCGTTATTCAACATAGAAAAAACTAATTTTTACCTCGTTATTCAATATAGAAAAAACTAATTTTTACATAGCTATTCAATATATAAAAATCATATTTTTACATAGCTAAAAATCAAATCTTTTCTTTGTTTTTGAAAATCTAACCTTCCATCACATTCATACATGTATGCATTTCAGATTTTCATACGCTCTTTATACATGTTAAAAACTGAAATTTTAAAATCAATATAAGAAAGAAAACTCACGATTCTCGGGATGTGGAGGTTGGAGGAGAGGTCGCTGGAGTCGGAGATGGTGGCGGGGGATCGCAGCATCGGCGGATGGTTGCGCTGCAGGTGGGGGTGGTCGGAAACGGTGGCGTGGGTTCTTCATGGAGCAGGAGGGTTTTGGGCTAACTCGAACGGGGTATGGAGGGGTTGCGCCCGCAGCTGAGGAGGAGAGAGGCAAGGCGGAGGGGCTGGAGAGGAGGCGGGATGCGGTGGTGAATGATGGGTGGCGGCGGTGAATCGCGCCTCCCCCTTCGTCAATTTTTTTTTATTTCATCTGATTCGATCTGATTTACACGGGCGGGGGGGGGGGGGGGGGGGCAGAATGAAAGATAAGGGAGGGAGGGAAGATATTTTTATATTTTATTTTATTTTATTTTATTTCAAAAAGTTGACTTTCACATATGACCTCTAAACGAGGCCCACCGCCTGTCGTCCATAGCGTTTCACCCCCATTCCGAACACAATGGGATATGTACCATACGCTGATTCGACTGTTTCGATCAGTTTTCGTCAAAATCAGCATATAACTCTATATATTGAATTTGAACGCGCATTTCAATTTACCGGGGTCACATACGAACTCTATAAATCCCAAAAAAATATTTTCTAGCTTCGTATTGACGATACGGTCCTAACAAAACTAGTTTCGTCGAATTCTGAGACTGTTGGAAAAATGGCCATTTTCCTGTCGATTCAAATCAACTGAAAATGGTCAAACGCGTTTTCCTTTGCCACGCTCCCATATCGATTCGAAAAATTATGAAATTTGAAACCTAGAAATAATTTGACATCACGGACCCAACAAAAGTGGTTTCGTCGAAATCCGAGATCGTTTGCAAAATTCCCATTTTTAAGGGCCTGAATTCCATAGCGACTATTCAGAATTTTCAACTGGACATATCTTTTGATTCCCGCTATGAAATTTCGATTTCTCAGATTCGTTGGAAAGATATTCCCAATTAGATCCTATTATTTTTGGTTTCACAAAAATCCGGATTGTTTTGCACCCGGTACAATCAATTGAAGTTTGAAATCGAATTATCGAACTACCGCGCCATTTTCAATTCTATTTATAATTATATATAATTATTTTATATTCTAACGACGACGTATATAATATATAAGTTTGAATTATATTCAAATTAAATTTCTCGTCGATATTATTTAAAATAATCCATTTTAAATATTCAAAATTCGTTAAAATTGCCAAAATAAAAATTTTAAACTGGCCCAGATTTTCGGGTTGTTACAATCTCCCCCAGTTAAAACTTTTCGTCCCCGAAAAGGAACAAAGTCGAAAGTGGTTTGATTAATCAACTCTACGTTCGATCTGGCTTCCATTCTCCAACTTTTCAGTTTCTGAGAATTTTCAAATTCTTCAAAAATTTGGCTAACACCCTAAATTTTCGATAAATTTCGCCATAACCTCCCCTGCACCGGGAGCCACGGGAAAATCCCGAAATTGCCATACAGGCCTTCTGATCTCAAAAAGAAAAAGAAAAAGCCAAGCGGCTAGCCAATAGGCTCATAAAATCATCATCACCCAAACAAAATAGTAAATTATGATAAACATGTACCTATTTGTCGGGCAAACAAATTTTATTCTCTGCTCTAGCCTCCTTTCTATGACCTGTTCAATGTAAGTACATGTATATGCAAGCAAATGCAACTAATTTTCAATACAATTCAATATTTGATCCAATTAGGCTAAATGGTTCAAAATTATCAAACAAATAAACAAACAACACAAACATCAATCAATTAGTGAATTAACGTTTCAAATTCATAAATTTGATATATATACAAAAATCACATTTTTGATGCCAAATCACAACAAATAAATCTATGTAAGTTTTGGTTCTCACAACAGTCTAATGGAAATATATAGATATCACACCTTCGAAACACGAACATAAATACTGATGATGTCATGACAATTATCAGTACCATCTCCGGGCGACTAGAACGTGATTCTATATCTATCCAGTATATTAAAATTTCGAATATACGTTCATGACGCGTATATGCAAAATCTTTATATACTCGATTGCCCAAATTCTATATAAATAAATATTCAAATACATATAAAATGGTTTAAATTTTCAACACAAAATTGTTTTCATTTGAAAAATATACCCTTCACACTCGTTCTAGGATACTACTGATCCCATCTCTAACGAGTCATTCTAATTGGATATTACTAACCCAATATCTGATGAATTCTTTCGTATGGTTCTAATGTGTCTTGTTCTCGAGCTCTGTAAACCAAAGCTCTGATTCCACTGTAAGAACCCGTAACTTCCCCGTGAAGGAAAGAGCGGATACTTTGAGAACAACACACAATTAGAACGCAGACGGAAGAACATTTCATTGTTATTACAACAATTCCATCAGATACAAGAATATACAGAGTGTAATTGAATAAATTACATTCGATAATTATCAGAGATTACAATAAATTACATAGCAGCGGAAAATAATACAAAGCACAACTGAAGGTGATATACGGATACAGAGCTTTCCGGATATCATTCCAGCTGTAAACCAGGATCCTGTGAATATAAATCTACAAAACCAAAACTACTAGCTGCCCGTGTAGAAAATAGGGGCACCCAGAGTTTAGGTTAAAACAATAAACTCCAGGTCAGTCATGTGACTGGTGTGAGAACTAAAACGATTATTTAAAACTTTACTTTAAAAGAGAGTGATTCAAGGGACCACGCCGTATAACACGGAACGGGTTTCCTCCCAAGAATACCAGTGCATAGAATAAACAACGCAATGCTTTTTTTGAAAAATGAAGCTATTATAAGACCCAGGTCCCATCACACAATGCAACGCAAGCCGGAGGATAGGGTTTTACCTTATAACAGCCAAACATGCTTGGTACGTTTAAAACAAATCATTTGATACTATAATAAGTGTATAGTGTCAAAACAATTTCAATCATAAATATAAATCATAGGCGGCATGAATGTCTCATACCACTATGTCGCCATACTAGTTCTACAATTAAAACCGCAATATCACGTATTGGAAATTGGATTTCCGTCATGAGTCGAGGCAAGGGGCAAGCTCCTCTCCACTTCGAGACACTCTAGCAAATGCCTTAGGACTACACACTCTGGGTAACCCTGGATCGGTTGGGCCGGTCCTCTCTTACGTTTGAGGATTGGCAATTCCTGAACACACGTTTCCCGGTCCTTACAGACCTAATAACGAGGCGCCTCATTCCAACAACCACAAAGGTGAAAAGCATATAAATGTCAGGGCTGGTAAGTCACTGACACCCCCAAAGCTAGAAAGAAACGTCGTGTTCTCCCAACGGTCCGTATCCCGTTTTTAACTCATACCGTGGTGTGAGGCTCGCGAATTCACGTTATACACAAAGCTGCCACGTAGGCCGTGCTTTGATCATCAACCACAAGACTTTGCTTTTCAACAGAAGCCTTGATCCATGCAACTCAGCGTGCCACACAGGCAATTCATGCCATGCGATTGATATCTATCGATATATAACCTCTAAGCTCGTACGTCTCAGAGAAGGGCGTTAAGCAAGAGAATAAATTCTCCGCCGCCAAACAGATATATATTTAATAGAAATCAATCAACACAGAATAAAATCCAATGTCAGACACACAATCCATTTACAAGTTCGTTCTGGGTCTGAACGAAACCGGAGGCACTTTCCTCGCATATCGATCGATCTCCAAGTACGTCTGGACGACCACCAACTATTTCCATCCTCTTGGGTGTACAGCCCAATCAGGATCATCAGTAATTATCCAAATGATGTGAAGACTTCCGGTCTCCGACCACCGTCTTCATCTTCGACTTATCGTCGAATCGGTTATTCAGAATGGGTATAAACCCGGCCTTTCCGAACAACCCGCGTATATTAAAAACAAATGTTACACAAACACAACATACGACCAATTCCAATTCATTAGTCACTAACAGTAAATCAACAAGAGAACAATTTCCCAAATATTAACCCCGAAGGCCGAAACCAACATCAGATCAATACCCAGGAACCATTCTTCTTAGCTAACCTACAGCTAGTTTCTAAATTTCGCATTCTTAGGGAAAGGTTCCCATTAATTTTATCCAAGATAAATTCTTTAAAATTTATCCTTTAATCTTCCTTTGGATGTCATTTCAAACCAATTTATGGTTTTCCAAACTAGTCGAGATTAGCGAACCACACCGAAGTAATTATTTATTTTATTTCCCAATCCCAACCTATTCATCCCATGAAGCAAAACTGGTAATACTCCATATCTAACACCACGGTGTTTTCGGTAAAATTAATTACCATTTCACGTTCAAATCTAATTAAAGATTTAACTATCGCTTTGGAGAAAAACTGGTGATGCTCCATCCTCGCTTATTTTCCAAATTTGATAATTTAGATTATCAATGCACATTTCAATCTAATTGCAGATTCATTAAAACTCCTTTTACTGGGTTAAAGAACTAATGTCATTAAAAACACAGTTCACGACAAACCCAAATCACATTCTATTTATTATCGGGTTAAAGAACAAGTGTTATTTAAAACACCCTTCACGATAAACCCACAAATCAATTCTATTTACAACCCATTTCAAATCCAATTTATTTATTTAAAAATAAACGGGTTTAATTTTAGTTCAAAACTAGTTCATTTTGATAAAAATCTATTTTTATCTTTTCAGATATGGAGTTTTTCTTCCCAATTTTTCCCAAATCATTTCTTATGATTTTACACAAATTATTACTATTTTTGATAATTTTATTAAGGCCCGTACAGTCGAGTTCCATCAACGGCCATTGAACTGCACTTACACCGACCTTTTCCAAATTTGATTTGGACGTATCTTCAAATCCAACTGTTAGATTTCAAACTTCTAATATTCGTTAGAAAGCCCTTTTCGATATGAATCCAACGGTTCTGGTTTTAGGAGAATCCGACGGTCGGATCTCCCGTAATGTCCGTTTGAAATAAATGGTCGAAATTCACGAACTGCGGCGGCGCGGCGCGTTCTATTCAGGCCATTATATTATATATATAATATATATTTCATCGATTTCCATTTAAAACAAATTTTATAAATCGTTTTAAATTCGATTCAAAAACAATTTCAACTTCCATTTCAATTCAAATCAAAATTGAATTCTTCCTTATAAATTCGTTTTAAAATTCATTTCTATTCAATTCAAATTTCAATTCAATTTGAATTCATTTCAATTCGTTTTCAATTCAATTCGAATTCGTTTTCAATTCAATTCGAATTCGTTTTCAATTCAATTCGAATTGGTTTTATATTCAATTCAATTCAAATTGGTTCTCTATTCGATTCAATTCAAATTGGTTTTCTATTCGATTCAATTCAAATTGGTTTCCTATTCGATTCAATTCAAATTGGTTTTCTATTCGATTCAATTCAAATTGGTTTTCTATTCGATTCAATTCAAATTGGTTTTTTATTCGATTCAATTCAAATTTAAAAACGAATATAATCGATATAAATATCGTTCGCGTCAAAATAGCGCATCTCTAGTCAATACGGCTTTATATATTTCAATAATTCCATTATTCTATTCGACAAATGGATCTATATTTTTGTCAACACATGACTAATCTCAACGAATGAGTACTGTCCACGTGTGACTATTTTTGTTATTTAATATATTTTATAAAAATTATGGTATCTATCGTTTGATTTAAAATCAGACTCCAACCGTAAATTAGTAAGAGAAAGATTCCCTGAATATTAACCCCGAAGGCCGAAACCAACATCAGATCAATATCCAGGAGACCACTCATCTTATCTATTTTTCAGTTAATTTATAATTTTATATATGATAAAGATGTAAATTTTATTGTTAAAATATTTCGTTCAACACATGACTATTCTCAACGGATGAGTACAGTCAACACATGAACCTTAACTTTATAATGATAAAGATGTAAATTTTATTGTTAAAATATTTCGTTCAACACATGACTAATCTCAACGGATGAGTACAGTCAACACATGAACCTTTATTTTATAATATTCTTTATCTTCTAAATTGGAATGAGGCCCAATCAATTACCATATAAAGTTAATTATATGGATTCCATACAGCACATGTATATAATATCAACGATAAATAATCAACCATCATCCAAAGTGCACTAATCTATATAAGCATCAAATATAGATATCTAACGCTTATAACAGCCTGTCAATCAATCGATCGACATACAACTAATTATTGCGATCAGTGTATGTCATATATTATCCCAATACCCGTGTGGGGTTTCAACCAATAAAACACAGATTTTATTGGTGCAGTTGGGCGATGTGTAAAATTTATCGACCCAATCAATATCAGTCAAATCAGTGTATATAAACAAATCGGCCGATCTGTTTATAAATATTTATTGATTCATATTCACGTTAAAAATCGTATTTTTAACGATAAAATATTTTTAACTATATAAATATTTTATTTCCTTTCAATACATTAATTTATATTATCGATTTCACATCAACAACACAAACAAATTTCACAACACATCAAACAAGCATACAAGCCATCTATGGTCTGTGGATGACGGGTGTCGGGTGCTACTAAACACCGTCTGCATCCTAGTATATATATATAACTAGAAAAAGAAATTGAAGAGTGAGAAGTTCTCACCGATAGCTATTCCAACTCCACGACACTTCATTTATAGAAATCTTCGTCGTTCTCGCCTTTCATCACTTTCGTTGCCCGTAGCCACTACATATATAAAAATCACATTTTTACTTCGCTATTCAATATATAAAAATCGAATTTTTACTTTGCTATTCAATATATAAAAATCGAATTTTTACTTCGCTATTCAATATATAAAAATCGAATTTTTACTTCGCTATTCAATATATAAAAATCCTATTTTTACATCGCTATTAAATATATAAAAATCGAATTTTTACTTTTCTATTAAATATATAAAAATCGAATTTTTACTTTGCTATTAAATATATAAAAATTGAATTTTTACTTCGCTATTAAATATATAAAAATCGAATTCTTACTTCGCTATTCAATATAGAAAAAATCTAATTTTTACCTCGTTATTCAATATAGAAAAATCTAATTTTTACCTCGTTATTCAATATAGAAAAAACCAATTTTTACCTCGTTATTCAATATAGAAAAATCTAATTTTTACATAGCTATTCAAAATATAAAAATCTAATTTTTACCTCGTTATTTAATATAGAAAAATCTAATTTTTACCTCGTTATTCAATATAGAAAAATCTAATTTTTACCTCGTTATTCAATATAGAAAAATCTAATTTTTACCTCGTTATTCAATATAGAAAAATCTAATTTTACCTCGTTATTCAATATAGAAAAATATGATTTTTACCTCGTTATTCAATATAGAAAAATCTAATTTTTACCTCGTTATTCAATATAGAAAAATCTAATTTTTACATAGCTATTCAATATATAAAAATCATATTTTTACATAGCTAAAAATCAAATCTTTTCTTTGTTTTTGAAAATCTAACCTTCCATCACATTCATACATGTATACATTTCAGATTTTCATACGCTCTTTATACATGTTAAAAACTGAAATTTTAAAATCAATATAAGAAAGAAAACTCACGATTCTCGGGATGTGGAGGTTGGAGGAGAGGTCGCTGGAGTCGGAGATAGTGGCGGGGGGTCGCAGCATCGGCGGATGGTGGCGCTGCAGGTGGGGGTGGTCGGAAACGGTGGCGTGGGTTCTTCATGGAGCAGGAGGGTTTTGGGCTAAATCGAACGGGGTATGGAGGGGTTGCTCCCGTAGCTGAGGAGGAGAGAGGCAAGGCGGAGGGGCTGGAGAGGCGGCGGGATGCGGCGGTGAATGATGGGTGGCGGCGGTGAATCGCGCCTCCTCCTTCGTCATTTTTTTTATTTCATCTGATTCGATCTGATTTACATGGGGGGGGGGAAATGAAAGTTAAGGGAGGGAGGGAAGATATTTTTATATTTTATTTTATTTTATTTCAAAAAGTTGACTTTCACATATGACCTCTAAACGAGGCCCACCGCCTGTCGTCCATAGCGTTTCACCCCCATTCCGAACACAATGGGATATGTACCATAAGCTGATTCGACTGTTTCGATCAGTTTTCGTCAAAATCAACATATAACTCTATATATTGAATTTGAATGCACATTTCAATTTACTGGGGTCACATACGAACTCTATAAATCCCAGAAAAATATTTTCTAGCTTCGTATTGACGATACGGTCCTAACAAAACTAGTTTCGTCGAATTCTGAGACCGTTGGAAAAATGGCCATTTTCCAGTCGATTCAAATCAACTAAAAATGGTCAAATGCGTTTTCCTTTGCCACGCTCACATATCGATTCGAAAAATTATGAAATTTGAAACCTAGCAATAATTTGACATCACGGACCCAACAAAAGTGGTTTTGTCGAAATCCGAGGTCGTTTGCAAAATTCCCATTTTTAAGGGCCTGAATTCCATAGCGACTATTCAGAATTTTCAACTGGACATATCTTTTGATTCCCGCTATGAAATTTCGATTTTTCAGATTCGTTGGAAAGATATTCCCAATTAGATCCTATTATTTTTGGTTTCACAAGAATCTGGATTGTTTTGCACCCGGTACAATCAATTGAAGTTTGAAATCGAATTATCGAACTACCGCGCCATTTTCAATTCTATTTATAATTATATATAATTATTTTATATTCTAACGATGACGTATATAATATATACGTTCGAATTATATTCAAATTAAATTTCTCGTCGATATTATTTAAAATAATCCATTTTAAATATTCAAAATTCGTTAAAATTGCCAAAATAAAATTTTTAAACTGGCCCAGATTTTCGGGTTGTTACAGGTGTGCATGTCATAGTGGTATCTAAAAATCAAGCATAGCAACCATCCTCACATCTCTCACTCAGTGCATAAAGTATACGATATCCACCGCTTTGATCACCCAAATCCTTGCGATGATCACTCTGCCCCATGGAGTCATGGCGACTCCACTGCACTGATCCATAGCCACTAGTCCTTGCTATGTCCACTCTGGCCTATGAAGTCATGACGACTCCCCTAAACTAGCTCATAGACATACTATGATCACTTTGCCCCACGGAGTAATAACTACCCCACTGCACTGATCCGTAGCCTAACATCCGTCTTGGTGGTGAATCAAAGCTATAGACGTCGATAACCCCTTTGCACGTGTCCCGCAACAAAGTCCAACTCATGAAGTTAACTAATTGGTTCCCAACTGGATTTTGAGTTCTGCTTCCTATTTGGACTAACTTTGCATCTCGGGTGGAGGTTGTCCTTGGAAGAGTTGTCGTGTAGAAGTAGTTTAAGTCTGGTTCACTTTGGCTACGCTGTACTCTAGCTCCCTGTTCGGTTTAGTTTGAATAAATCATCTCCAGGTTCCTCGTTTGGTTCGGGTCCTCTGGTTCGGCTCGGGTTTCCCCATCTGGTTCGGTTCGGATTCTTCATCGTGGTTTGGCTCGGCTCCTTCGTTTCCAACTCCTCTTACATTTATCTGACCCCGCTCCCTAGCTTCAGTCCGATCCGATCTCCATGCCCTTGCTTCGTTCCGATCTGATCACCACGCCCTTGCTTCCGATCCAAATCCAACTCCAACTCTTATGAAAATGGCCTTCCTTCTTGCGAAGCCTCTTGTGCCAAGTTCCGATCCGGATTGAATCCCCTTGCTCAGTTCCCTTATCCGATCTGAGCCCTATATCCAATCCGATCCGAAACCCTGCACATTCCCTGCAACTTTTACAGCGATGTTTCACGCCATACGACAACGTTTTCGACCACTCTAACTTTTCTAATCAATCATAAAGCATTCCATACTGTCATAGCAACATAGAGAAGCGACCATGAACATCGAAGCAATGATTTTACAAGTTAAAATGCATCAAACCTACCCAAAACCCATATTTTCCCTTAATCATGTTTAAGCATAACTAATGATAGAATTAGCAAAACATATCCAAATTAACCCAAATTTCTAACAGAGGCTTAAAATAATATTTACGAATTTCTAAACATTTTTCCATAATTTAATCATGTATAATTTTGTTAATTAACACTAATCACCCCTAATTAGCCTAGTTAGTGAAAAACAATGCAAATCACTCACCTTAGCCACAAATAAAACTTAGATCTGAAGCTATCTCTGATTTGGGGTGCCTTCCTATGCAACACAGCAACTCCAACTCTGATTTGGTGTTGATTTGTCTTTATTTGATGTTGATTAGCTTAATCATTGATTAGAGAGCGATCTAGGATGAAATTAGAAGGTGGAGGCCATTGTTAGGGTTTATAAGAGTTAAATGGCAGCTAGAAAACTGAAATAGAATGCAAATCTTACTCATTTTAGCCTCCCCATAACCCTAATCCCGAAATGGGTTATAGGCCCATTTGCTAATTACCCTAATCAGCCCACTTAAGCAGATTTTCACCGCCTAAACCTTATTTCAGCCATATCTCCTAAACGGTGAGTCCGTTTGCTAATGTGACCACTCTACGTAAGGTAAACCATCATCCAAATCTAATGGAAGTGGTTTCAGGTCAAAAATCCTTTCCAATCAAAAGTTATGGCCGAAACAATATCAGCTAGGGGTAAAACGGTCATTTAAAAATCGGCAAAAATTGTGAACATGGGAAATGACCCCAATTGTCGTTCCCCAAAGTTACACGACTATACGACTTCGTATGAAAAAGAAATAAATATTCTATGATCCTTCGATACGTAGAATGCGGGTCATTACACTCTCCCCTCCTTAAGAAATTTCGCCCCCGAAATTCCTTAACCAAAAACATAGAAAGGTGTTCCGCATGCCTATCAATCATTCACAAACAATCAAACACACAAAACTAACAAAACAAACCCATCCTAGCATGCGGAAAGACTAAGTCGAAATGAAAACCTTACCAGGCAAAGAGTTCTGGATACGTCTCCTTAATGCTCTCCTCTATCTACCAAGTACTGTCATTCTCATCCCTGCCCCACTGAACCTTGACTAGATTCGCTGCTTTCCTTCGAAGTTTCTTCGTATCGTGCTCGACAATACGAATCGGCTTGCGATTCCCAACCGCCTTGGGTTCTACTTAGATATCATCGAACTGATTAGGTGAAATAGCCACATCAGTGTCGTGCACGAATTTCCTTAACTGGGAAACGTGAAATTCGTTATGAACTCCTGCCATCTTGTTTGGCAACTCAACTTTATAAGCCAAATTCCCAACTTGCTCGAGAACTGGGAATGGACCAACAAATCTTGGTGTTAACTTGCCTCTCCTACCAAAACGGGGAAATCTTGACAAACACCAAGTCGCCAATGGAGACTTTTAAATCTCTTCTCCTCAGCATAACTGTTCTACCTATCTTGGGCAGCCTTCATTCGTTGTTGGATAACCTTGATCTTATCTGAGGTTTCTCTTATCACATCAGGCCCAAGAACAAATTCCCCACTGGTTTCTAGCCAACATGATGGTGAGTTGCACGGTCTTCCATAGAAAGCATCAAATGGAGCCATACCAATACTGGACTGATAACTATTATTATATGCGAATTCAACCAGATGTAAACGGTCATCCCATGATCCACCAAAATCTAATATGAAAGCTCTTAAGAGATCTTCTAATACTCGATTCACCCTCTCTGTCTGACCGTCAGTTTGAGGATGGTACGCGGTACTGAGATGTAATTCTGACCCTAACGCCTTTGGTAAGCTCTTCCAAAATCCACTAGTAAACAACGGATCTCGGTCACCCACAATGCCTTTGGGTACTCCATGATATCTCACTACCCACTTTATATACAGTTCTGCTAACTTAGTTGATGTTCTATTCGACTTGACGAGTATAAACCTTGCACTCTTGGTCAATCGGTCCACAATCACCCAAATGCTATCATGGCCCGATCCAGTCCTTGGTAACCCATCTATGAAATCCATTGAGACTTGTTCCCATTTCCATTTTGGAATTCTAATGGTTGCAACAAACCACTAGGCTTCTTTTGCTCGGCTTTAACTAGATGGCAGTTCATGCACTTGGATATAAACTTCCCAACGTCTCTTTTCATCCCTTCCCAGTAGTAGGTCTGCTTTATGTCTCGATACATTTTGTTACCACCAGGGTGTATAGTCAGTTTTGAGTGATGACATTCTCTAAGCTCTTCATCTCTCAATCCATTGACATTGGGTACAACTAATCTCCCATTCTTTCTAAGCCACCCATCTCGATCAAGCCAATACTTGTTCATCTCCTCGTCGATTCCCATCTCTAACTTGGAGATGATTTCCAATGGGTTAGGGTCATCCCTCTGACTAGAACCAATCCGCTCAATCAAAGTGGGTCTGATCGTCAAACTTGCTTACATATCTGGATCCAATTCGCACTTTGGTCTGGAATCCTACCCTGCGATATACTCCAGTTGCTTCCACTCAAGAAACGTAGCCCTTAAACTAGCATGTTTTCTACTCAATGCATCAGCTACCGCATTGCCCTTTCCTGGTGTATATGCGATATCGAAATCATAGGAAGCCAAGAATTCTAACCATCTTTGCTGTCGAAGATTTAGATCCTTCTGAGATAAGAGATACTTCAATGATTTATGATCGGTAAACAACTCGAATCTTTCTCCCAATAGATAATGTCTCCACATCTTCAACGCGAACACGATCGCTGCCAATTCCAAATCATGGGTAGGATATCTTTTCTCATGTGGTTTCAGATGCCGACTTGCATAAGCTACAACCCTAGTTCCTTGCATCAATATAGCACCTAGTCTAGTATTTGTATATACTGTCATCTCTTCATTACCCTTAGGAATGACTAACACTGGCGCACACGTAAACTTTTCCTTTAGACTCTTGAATGCATTCTCGCACTTTTCGTCCCAGACGAAAGCTTGATTTTTCTTGGTCAACTGAGTCAACGATGCTGCTATCTTGGAGAAGTCTTGGATAAACTTACGATAATATCCAGCTAATCCCAAGAAACTTCTTATGTCTGTTGCATTTTAGGCATAGACCAATCTTGTACTGTATCCACTTTCGCAGGATCCACGGCAATGCCATTCCCTGAAACAAAATGGCCCAAAAATCTCACTTCCCTCCTCCAGAAGTGACACTTAGAAAACTTTGCTTTCGATTGGCGTTTTCTCAACACCTCCATCACTATCCTCAAATGTTCCTTGTGTTCTTCCTCTGTCCTAAGCTGATGAAAACCTGTTACGAGATCTAACTAGGAGAACACTCTCGCGCCACTCAACTGATCAAACAAATCATCTATCCGTGGTAGAGAATACTTATTCTTCCTTGTCACCTTATTCAACTGGTGGTAGTCCACACAAAATCGAAGGGAACCATCTGCCTTGGTAGCAAACACAACTGGTGCTCCCAACTCGGAAACACTTCTTCTAATAAATCCCTTCTTCAAAAGATCGCTCACTTGCACCCCAAACTCTCGCTTCTCCCTTGGTGCCATACGGCGAAGTGGCATCACTATAGGTCTGGCATCTTTCACTAAATCAATCCAAACTCAATCTCTCGGTGTGGTGGAAGTCCGGTCACTTCCTCGAAGACGTCCGGATACTGTCCAGCCACAGGCACATCTGACAACTCATCATGTGGGATCTCGAGGGAATTTAGAAAACTAGCCATTAACCCATCACTAAGTAGACCACCAAACACTACCCTCCGCCCATCATTCGCTCTAACTGTCACCAAAAAGCCCTCACGGTCTACCACCACCCCGTACCTTTGGAGCCAATCGATTCCCAAAATAATGCCAAACCCAGTAAAGCCCAAAATAAAGCAATCACAAACAAACATGCATCCATGACTCGATAAGACCAAATTTCGACAAATCATATAAGGCTAGTCGAACCACCAATCGATTTCGTCATCGCTAAAGGTCTATCGACTATCTGGGTTCCAATCCCAACCTATCTACCAGGTCACTAGATATGAAGGAATGGGAAGCCCCAGTATCAAATAGTACTCGAATAGGAACATCATAAACAGAAAGCATACCTTGAATGACGACATTCTTTCCTTTCTCCACCGCAGTTAGGGCACTCGACGAAGAAGGAACAACATTAATAGCATATTCTTTCAAAATATGCTTCCCTTTAGGGGGTTGCAGACATTCACCCTTGTGATGTCCCACTTGGCCGCAGTTAAAGCACTTCTTATCCGCTGGCTTTGCTCGACATTCTTTGGCATAGTGGCCCTTCTTGCCACAGCTAAAGCACTCAACATCTTTCTTGTCTTTCTTTCTCTGACCATCCTTAGCTTGGTTCTGCTTCCTTTTATTTTGAGAATTATTCTTGCCTGCATCGCCTGCTTGTGGTTTTGGCTCTTCTATAGATACAACAACGACTTTAGTCTTGGGCTTAGGATAAAGGCTCTCCGACCTCAGTGCTTTCCCAACGATTGATTCAAAAGTCTCATCAATATGGTTTAGGAGCCTTTCTCCTAAATACTGATCTAAACCAGTGATGAACTTCTCATTCTTCTTATTGGGAGTGTCAATAAGGGATTATCCATACTTCGATAAATATCAAACATAGCAATATACTCCGAGACTGCCCTACCATTCTGTTTAAGCTCCAAGAACTCCCTGAACAATTCTGATTTCTGAGCAGCTAGGATAAACTTATCACTGAATCGGGCCTTGAACTGATCCCAAGTAACTTGATCATTAGAGGTAGCTGCTTTAATAGCATTCCACCAATTCATAGCCCGTCCTTGCAGTTGATGGGATGCTAGCTTCCTTTTCATTTCATCATCGATCCCTAAGTCCTCGAAGATGTGCTCATAACTATCGAGCCAATCCTGAACTTCTGTAGCCGGTTCCGTTCCGTTGAACGGCTTCTCACCAAGATTAGTGTCTTGCAAAGCTTGGAAAAATCGGCCCTAAGCGCCTGCACCACTGCACCACCACCATTTGTAGCATTAGGAGATGCCCTATGAACATCTCTAAGCATCTCTATCATGAAGTCAGTGAACATTGTTCTCATATCAGGAGCATTCCCATTATTAGATCCTCTACTAGTAACCCTAGTATATCGGCTCATCGTTCAATCTGTAAGAAGAAAACAATTAACCATCCCTTCAGTGGTGCTAGTGCAGTGCGACTTCGCCCTTAAATATACTAATAATATATATATATATATATATATGACTTTTGAAAACCAAAATATCACAAATACGCGCTTTCATATACGTACACTATCTCTCCCTAGTGTCTTTCCCTAGGTTAACTATGCTACCTAGAGCTCTGGTACCAAGTGTGACGGCCCGCCCGCACCAGCCGACATTTCCAATGAAAGTGTGTTGTGCCAATGCCCGACTAGCACAGGACAATTTCCAAAGAAAGGAAAAGAAAGTAATTTAAACTAGCAAGGAACCTATAGTATATCTCACTGCGCATGGAACAAAATATAATAATAACATAACTTTGACATAAAACAGGTGAGATAGTGCATAAGCTGAAAACTAAACCATCATAGCAGTGGAAAGTCTAAAATACAGCTTATGTTCCACATCATCGTTATTACAACTTTTAATACTGTTTCCAAAGAAAAATAAGAAAGTTACACTACTAATTCCCAAAGTAGTGACCAACAGCGACACAGGGAGATTATATATATATGTCATACGTAGAAGCATCCTACTCGTCTTCGGTGTAGCTACTCGTGCATATCACCTGACCTGTCTCTAGTCTGCCTATTTAAAAGCACCCAGAGTAATAAGAAGAGACATAAAACTCTGGGTCAGACAAAAGTCTCGTATGAGCGATAAGCAGAAAAACAGAACAATAATAGGTATACATAACCATACCTGAACCTGGACCTGCAACCAAAGAGTTAGCACGACAAGATGTACAATACTCTAAGGTGACACTAACATATAGTGTAAAGATACGGGAGAGGGGTGTGCATGTCATAGTGATATCTAACAATCAAGCATAGCAACCATCCTCACATCTCTCACTCAGTGCGCAAAGTATACGATATCCACTGCTTTGATCACCCAAATCCTTGTTATGATCACTCTGCCCCATGGAGTCATGGCGACTCCACTGCACTGATCCCTAGAAACTAGTCCTTGCTATGTCCACTCTGCCCCCATGAAGTCATGACGACTCCACTGCATTGGCTCATAGCCATACTACGATCACTCTGCCCCCATGGAGTAATAACTACCCCACTACACTGATCCGTAGCCTAACATCCGTCTTGGTGGTGAGTTAAAGCTATAAACGTTGATAACCCCTTTGCATACGTCCCGCAGCAAAGTCCAACTCATGAAGTTAACTCGTTAGTTCCCAACTGGATCCTGAGTTCTACTTCCTATTTGGACTACCTTTGCATCTCCGGTTTTGGTCGAATTGGAGTTGGTCTTCAGAAGAGTCATCGCGTATAAGTAGTTTAATCATGGTTCGGCTCGACTATACTGTGCTCAAGCTCCCCGTTCGGTTTGAATACATCGTCTCCAGGTTCCTCGTTTGGTTCGGGTCCTCTAGTTTGGCTCGGGTTTCCCCATCCTGTTCGGTTCGGATTCTTCATCGTGGTTTGGCTCGGCTCCTTCGTTTCCAACTCCTCTTACATTGATCCGACCCCGCTCCCTAGCTTCAGTCCGATCTGATCTCCACGCCCTTGCTTCAGTCCAATCCGATCTCCACGCCCTTGCTTCCGATCCAAATCCAAATCCAACTCTTATGCAAATGACCTTCCTTCTTGCCAAGCCTCTTGTGCCAAGTTCCGACCCGGTTCAAATCCCCTTGCTCGGTTCCCTTATCCAATCCGAGCCCTATATCCGATCCGATCTGAAACCATGCACATTCCCTGCAACTTTTCTAGCGATTGTTTTATGCCATACGACAGCCTTTTCGACCATTCTAACTTTTCTAATCAATCACAAAGTATTCCATACAGCCATAGCAACATAGAGAAGCGACCATAAACATCAAAGCAACGATTTTACAAGTTAAAATGGATCAAACCTACCCAAAACCCATATTTTCCCTTAATCATGTTTAAGCATAACTAATGATAGAATTAGCAAAGTATATCCAAATTAACCCAAATTTCTAACAGAGGCGTAAAATAATATTTAAGAATTTCTAATTATTTTTCTAGTATTTAATCATGTATAATTTTGTTAATTAACACTAATCACTCTTAATTAGCCGTAATTAGTGAAAAACAATGCAAATCACTCACCTTAGCCGCAAATAAAACTTAGATCTGAAACTATCTCTGATTTGGGGTGCCTTCCTATGTAACACAGTAGCTCCAACTCTGATTTGGTGTTGATTCGTCTTTATTTGATGTTGATTAGCTTAATCCTTGATTAGAGAGCGATTTGGGATGAAATTAGAAGGTGGAGGCCATTGTTTGGGTTTCTAAGAGCTAAATGGAGGCTAGAAAACTGAAATAGAATGAAAACCTAACTCATTTCAGCCTCCCCATAACCCTAATACCAAAATGGGTTATGGGCCCATTTTCTAATTACCCCAATCAGCCTACTTAAGCAGCTTTTCACCTTATAAACCTTGTTTCAGCCATATGTCCGAAACGGTGAGTCCGTTTGGCTAATGTGACCACTCTATGGAAAGGTAAACCATCATCCGGATCTAACGGAAGTGTTTTCAGGTCAAAACTCCTTTCCAATCAAAAGATATGGCCGAAACAAGATCAGCTAGGGGCAAAATGATCATTTGAAAATCGAAAAAAATCATGAACATGGGAATGACCGCAATAGCCATTCCCCAAAGTTACACGACTATACGACTTCGTATGAAAAATAAATAAATATTCTACAATCCTTCGATACGTAGAATGCAGGTCATTACAGTTTTTATTCCAAAGGTGATTATATACATTATATATTATTCCACTATGATTGTGAGATTCTATGTTGTTGTTCCGTTCTATTTTCTATCTACTTTTCTTATTCTTATTAATGATTTGTATTTTCGTGCAATTTGAGTTGGATATGTGTTGGATTTAGTCAGCTCAAACGGTACGGATTTGCGAGCACATATAGATTTGATTATCTCAACCATAAAAGATAAACAAAGTGTCATATATCCAATATATACATAATTTCTATTTTGGAACAGATTCACTTTTATGTAAGTTTGTATGAAAAACCTTAATACTTGGACATCTTGTAAACAACGCGTTCAAATATTCCATTTAGAAAATAGAGATTTAAATCTATTCAAATCAACAATTTCTCCAAGTCTTAACCTTTTGCAACCAAACCACATGTATGAATTTAAATGAAATAAAATAAGGTAAGTCTAACAAATATAGAGAATTATTCAACACCAACATAATTCTCTTTTAATATTTCAATAATCCAAACCCACATATACATATAGATTGACCATTTCTTCGTACAAATATAAACAAATTAGAGATTTGAGGGATTTGATATTGTTTTCTTTTTGTATAAACCCAAATCTTCCTAAGCACAATAATCCAAATTTAGATTAACAAATCATAGTAAATAGCAAACTTAAATAAATTCCAATCACACTGATTTTTTGATTGAAAATAGTAGAATTTGATGTAAAATTGAAATTTGGATTAAGCCTACGCAAACGAGATTCAATCCTTCTATAATGTATGTATATATATATATATAATATTTATACTTTTGTGTGTGTGTATATATATAAACCAAGTTTCCATAATTATAAATCTATTGAAAAACCTAGATTAAAAAAGGTAGAAATGAGGATAAGAGAAGTATAAGAGATCTAACCTTTATTTGGAAATTGGTAATGACAGAAAGATAGCGAAGGCATAAGAATGAAATGAAAAATAAGGTTTGGGAGAAACTAGGAGGGTGTTTTACATAGTTGTAAGTGTTAATAATTAAAGACCGTAGGATCTATTAGGTTATATCTAGGCGGTCATGTGTATAATATTATGTAAAAACCATCACAAATCATTTGAATTTGAATTCTGAAAGATGTCCTCTCTTCCTCTAATTAATGGCAGCCATCATGTCCTTTCCTCTCACAATCCCTCGAGCCCCTCCCAAAATCACCTGTCACTTCCTCCTTCTGATCCACCACCGCAGCCCGTTCCACCTTTTCCTGAACCGTCACCGCTCAACAACGCTACAACCCCACTTCCAGATCCTCAAATCCTAGCAACTGCGAAGGCCAATGGACCTCTCTCTTCGTAAAGAAATGCAGGAATGCCGGTGTCTTTTCACACCCACCTATTCATCTCCAATATTCTAGCATGACATTGAAACCCATTGATGTGACCTATGAAGCGGGGAAAGAGCTGTGGAAGGATTATTTTGTGGGCTTCTTCTTGGATGCTCCTTTGTCCTTCACTCCTGTAACTTCTCGCCTTCAACAGCTATGGAAACTGAAAGGGGGAAGGGGGGTTAAGATCAAACAATGATCACAATCTTCTTTTTCCTTTTCTCATATCCTGAGGATAAGCAACAAATTCTCTACTCAGATCCAATCATTATTCGAGGTAAGGTTTTCATTATTAAACCTTGGGATTGTAGTATTAATAGCAATTGTTTAAAGAGCGTGCCAATGTGGATCAAATTATCCAATATACCATTATACGCATGGTCCAATGTTGGATTATGTTGGCTCTCAACACATATAGGAAGATTCTTATACCTTGACGCTGCAACTGAGGCGCTCAACAAACTATTGTATGCTAAGGCTCTAGTTGAGGTCACGCCTAAGAGTTTGTAGCCAGATGAATTTCCAATCCTATTATTCGATGGTTCAATTCAGAATGTATGTGTGGAGTATATATGGAGACCAGATATATTTACTGTATGCAATAGTTTTGGGCATTTTACTGAAAGATGCAAAATCAAGCATAGCAAGGTTGTTGTTAGCAAGACTGGTAACAATGTTGGCTTCAAAACTGGAAACGAACAGTTTCCTATGGGCAAGCAGTGTAATGGAAATGAGAATAACAATGCCTTAAGGAGGAAAATATAGACTAAGGTTGTAAATAAGAAAAAGAAACTGGACACAGTGTCTACTGTTGGTGTTAAAACTGCAGTCGAGAACGAAGTGGCTTTGTGTGAAAATAATACCTTTGCTGCTTTGTCGAATAGTATGAATGTTGAATGGGATAATGAGGAGTTTGATCAGGAATTTGAAGGGTGAGAGATTAGATGTATTGATGAGCTATTAACTAGTGTCTTTACCCCTTTTGTTGAAGCTTCTAATGTTGTTAGTGAGCATAGGAAAAGTAGTTTGATGTGTACAACTGAAATGGTCAATGAGCTAGGAAACAACATAGTAGATGGTGTAGTATCACCACTGATTGATGGTCAAGCAGTTTCTATAGGAGATGGTGCTAAGGCCAAAATGCCGAATACATCGATCAAGCCTGGATTCTTGAACAAATCCCCATCTCATCCCAAACAAGATAGCAAGAACACTGAAACTATTACTGCTACTGTAGAGTTTCAAGTGAAACTAAGAAAACATCAACAACAAAATTAAATCCATATGCTAACATTCCCAGGCCGCCGAGACATAAGGAACAACCACCCAGGCCAGAAATTGTTACTACGCCTCATTCACCAATCTCTGCTTCACACCCAGGCTACATCACGAGGAGAAAAAAGAGTGTAATGGGGGTTGGTAGCTTATTCGACAATGATTGAATGAAGTGGTGCCTTTGGTAGCCTTCTCCTTTGCTGCATGGACTAGGAGATCTATTGTTATAATGTGTGTCTATATGGGCCTAATATGTATTTTGTTTTAATATATTTCTGAATTCTATTTGTTACTCTTATGGTTTATCTTCCCTGCATGGAAGAGATTCCAATTAGCTGTTAAGTTCTTTGCTTTGCACCTGTAATCAATTTGCTTATTTTTGTAAGACAGCGTTAAGAATCACTTTAAAAACTAGCTGGCTTTGCCAAAAAAGAACCTCACAAAACAGCCCCAAGCAGACCAGACTCGACCGAAGCGGTCGACCCGTTGGATCGTGAAACGCCTAGGAAATTTAAATCTCCCGGTTTGTCACTTATTTTATTAAATGTTATTCAATTCATTGATTTTTTTCCTTTGTTCACTTATTCGTGTCCCCTATTGTGTATATATACACACACAAATTTTTTTTGAATTCAATTGGAATATGTTTTCATGCTAATCTCAATTAATATATTACAAATTTGTATATTTATTTATTTGAAATTCAAACCTTGTGTGTTAATATTTACGCACAACGTTTTCAGCAAATAAAATATGAAAACAAATTAGAATCTTGCCACGAATGCAACTACAATACTTTCTTTGCCAATTTCTAACTATCTAAATTTCCATTTTTTGCCCATTATCTTATTGTTGATTTTTATTATTTATTTTAAATTAATTTGCCTTATGTTTAATTTAGGTTTATTTTACGAGGTGTTATATTTCCTCCATTATAAGATATTTTTTCTCGAAATCTTTTAAAGAGATGAAGAACAACTTGCTCTCAATAATCATGTTGTACACCCATGTTATTTTAAAAACACCCATAAATATCCATAACTCCATAGTGACTGTGAACTCAGACTTGCTAATAATGAGCTCAGTCCTAGCGTATATGTGTAATAAATGATGCAACATGCATGTAAAACATTATAATATAATTCTATATGAGTGTACGCACATTTGTGTTGCAAACCATCTCCTACCATCCAATATAAAGACCACAAGACAACCAAAAACAAAAATTTTGGAGAAAATAATTACCCGAAAAAAGATATGGATGAGTTAGTCTAATATTCTCCACAATTTTCTAGGTGCTTTCCACAGGATCATCTCCATAATGACTCAGACTAGGCGAATAGATTTTTTGTGGGGTCATTTGATTCTGTGCTCCACGATCTTAGTGGTAGCACGGGGCACCTTGGACTCGAATTGGCGATTTGTCTGAGTAAAACCTTATCGGTAATTTCCCACCAAAAAGTTTGCGATTTGCATGATCACCCATACAATCTTTGTAAGGGGCCATACTGCGCTTGGTAACTGTTATTGTAAGAGAATTCTACCAAAGACAAGTGCTGCTTCCATGCTTCTCTGAAGTCGATGAAGCAAGCTCTGAGCAGATCCTCCAAAACCATGTTGACTCTCTCTATCTGGCCATTTACTTGCGGATGATAGGCTGTACTCAAACTCAGTGTTGTTCCCAAAGCTACTTATAGACTCTTCCAAAATTCAATAGTAAATTACAATTATCTATCACTAATTATAGTAGTCGGAATCTACTGTAGCATACGAATCTTCTTAACATACAATTGGGCTAATAAAGCTGAGGCCCTACTCTTCTTGATCAGAATAAAATGGGAGCTTTTCGTTAATCGATCCACTATGACTGAAATGGCTTCATTCCCGTTCTTACTCCTAGGAAGCCCATCAACAAAATCCATAGAAATTCTTTTTCATTTCCATATAGGAATTTCCAAGGGTAATAAAAGTCCTTTAGGCTTCTCTTTCTCTGCCTTCACTCTTTGACAAGTTAAGCATCTAGAGACGAACTTTGCAACGTATCTTCCTTCCCAATAAAAATTTCTCTTCATGTCATTAAGCATTTTGTCTCCTCCGGGGTGTATAATCATTCTAGGTCGATGGCACTCCTCAAGAACCTCCTTCTTACGGTCCTCACTCCTAGTGACACAAAGTCGATTATCTCTTCTCAAGCTACCATTACTATCAACAAAATATGTATCAGAATGAGGGATAGATTTCCCCTAGAAACCTCTTCCTTTAATATCCTTAACTCATCATTATGGTCTTGTTCACTCTTGATCCTCTCTATCAGACAAGGTCTTATCTCCATAGCTCCAAAAATCTTTGAGATACCTTAAACTACGATTGTAAATTGAAACTAGAGAGAAACTCTAGCTGTCTCTACTTGGTGATTGCACTTAGGGTGGGATGCCTCCGACTCAAAGCGCCGACCATGATGTTACCCTTCCCAGGGGAATATTGAATGGTAAAATCAAAAAATGCAAGATATTCCTTCCACATTGATGTTGAAGGTTCAGATCTCGATGACAAAACAAATATCAAAGAGATTTATGTGAAAGGACCTTGTAGGATTGACTAATATGGAAGTGAGAGTAATATACTGAATGTGGAAGTTCTAAAGGATGATATAATAACTTTTAGATATGCAATCAAATATTTCATGATATAAATATCTAGAAATGATATCACATATAAGCAGTATAACAGTTGTAAATAAAAGTAAAGAACACTAGGAATTTTTATACTGGTTCATTGCACTGTCCTATGTCTAGTCTCTAAGATATCCTTAGGCCTTTCACTATAAAACCCTCTCTTCACATGGAGTCTCTACCATGTTACAGGACTTCTTTCCACCTAAAAAATGCAAGTTAAAGATTTTTTTCGCCTGGACTCGCTTACATGACTTCACCACCTGATCACCTTTTGGATTTTCTACCGCTTTTGTAGGACTTTATCACAAAAAATAAATGACTTGTTTGTGCTTTAGCACAACACTGATTTGTCACGAATGAAATACAAAATCCTATAATATTCTCCTCAAGTTTATAGATAAAGAAATGTGAGTAATTGGAGATAGAATAGGGTTTTGATCTCTTTAGAATTCAAATGAAGTTTGAATTATAACAATAGTAAAAGACATAAGAATTTAAGAATTGAGTAATTAGAATGAGTATGTACTTGTAATCAATAGAATAAATAAGAATGAGATAGAGTAAGTTGTTTGTATTGTTGTTCTTTTGTGTGTGTGTGTGTGTATATATATGTATATATAGTAAATGAATAGTCACAACCGTTGATGAAGTTTTATGATCGAAATTAGAGAGTTGCAACCTTTAAGATTAAGGAAACTCTTCATAAAATGTCATGTCTCTTCAAAATATGATAGTTGGAACTTTGTTCAGTCAATTGAATATTCATAATCAGTTGACTGAACTAGCAGCAAATAAAAGTTTTGTATTCGACCAGATTCAGTCGACTGAGTATGACTAGTTAGTCCACTGAATCAGGAACATGCACACAACTTTTATGTGCATACATATTCAGTTGATTTAATTGGTTAGTCCAGTCGACTGAATTGTGGATTTTCTAGATTCTTTTAAATATATGAAGTTTTATTGAGGACTTCAAAAAAAAACTTTGAGGAGAGATCTTAACACCATAATCTAGAACAATAATCTACTTAATATAAAATAACTAATGTACTTCTAGAGTCTCTAATCTGTTTGCGAGACATCATGATTGTGATATATTGACTTGTTCTTTCATCTTATCACTGGTCAAAATCTCGTGATTCATTGTTATCCCCTTTTTAGATCGATGACAACACTTGAATAGGATGTGAGCAAATACTGATAATCTCTACCTGAGTTTATGTTTTCTTCCCCTGAATCTTTGCTACATTCGGCATTCATTTGTTAGAACACATATGATTTCTCCTCCTTTATCATCGACAGAAAGGAGATACTTATGATATAATCTTAATATATATATATATATATATATATATATATATGTATGCCTGTATGTATTTAGATAGCGGGTACACGCCATAAATTCAAAATATTTATCGAACTGCGCATATGTGCTATAGTTGGATAACTATATAGTAGTGATCGTAAACCAGAGGGATGTAAGCATATCAAAACATGATGTTCACACAAAATAAGTACAAATCCAACGTAGTAGCCATGAAGGAATATTTACATAAGCCAAAAGATTAATTAAAGAGTTTCAAGATTTAAGAGCCAAAATATAAATATAATGAAATCATTCCTTTGGATCTTCACAACCATCCTGAGCTATTCCATCTCCTTCCTTAGAAACTCCATCTCTTCTTTATTTCCAGCATCCTTATCTTTGTATGATTCATCAGATCCCCAATATATGCCATGGAAGGATCAAAGTCAATTAATGCAGTGAACTTAGAGGTGGATGGAACGCTAAGGATTTTATCATCAAGCTTTGAAATAATTTTTTCTTGTTTTTATTTTTTTGAAAATGAAAATGTGTGATCCTCTAAAAAGAAGAGAGTGCACACACACACACACACACAAACACATATATATATATATATAATAAGTGACTGTCGCTACCAACAAGCCGGACAGGTAACCGAAAGTACACAATCTAACTCATACTATGACCATATGTATAGGATGTAGATGGATGAGTCCGGATAAACCACCACCCATTTTATTTCAAAATTGAGTTCCGGCAAGGCCACCACCAGGTAATGAAATATATCTGCTCCCAAATAATACAATAGTCACTATAAAAAACAAATACAAATGAACGCTATACATAGTAAAAGTAAGAAATCTCTAGAACTGATCTCCAATAATCTCCTCAACAAAAATCAACCAACCTGTATCCTGAAATAAGACTAAACAAAATGTAAGCAATCAACACACGCGCGCGCACACACACACACACACACACACATATATATATATATATTTGATTAAGATAATGAGTTAATAAAGATAGAGATAGCTATACGACTCACTATATCGGGTATCAATTACAAATACAAATTCTATTATAACTATGATGCTCTAAAATTCTAATAAACAAGTACGAATTATTTCTAACCTTAATTAGATATCTGACAAACATAGGATCCCTAATCATCTCATAGTAGGGGTTTGACAATCAATCTAAACAAAAGGAAACAATTTTAATTATTAAATTATCTATAGTATCTGAATTAGAATGGAACATTCTCTGATTTCTGTCAAACCAAATAAACCAACAATTAATAATCACCAAGGTATCAAGTACATATATATGTTTTAAGTTAAAATCAAATCTAAAATAATTCCAATAAAAATCACAATTCATAAATTTATTAGAAAAATAAAAAACAAAGATTCTTAAAACCATATTATAGAAAGTTTTAATACAAGAAAAAAATATAAAAGATCAACATTTTCATCAAGGTGATTACAAAAACAACATTTAGACTCAAAATTAATATTTTTCTTTCTTAATTGCTCTACTATATTTAATTTCTTATGAGTAATCAGCCACAAATGAAATTTAGCTTTGGGCGGAGCATTTGCCTTCCAAATAAATTGAAATTTTATATTCGAAATGACTGAAAAAATAACGAACTTATACATAGATTTAGAAGAGTACTTTAGACTCTTATCTAAACCCCAAAAAATACCATCACTATTATTATCTATATGATATAGCGATAGCTTAGAGTGTAATAAGGCAAGTTGCCTAAGCACTAAACCATCTAAAATATAAATGCAAATTCCCATGGAGGATCTAAATTTTCTCTATAAACTTCCTTAATCATGGCATTATTAAAGAAGTACTTATCAAAAAGATCTTTAAATTCAATTTTAAGGGGCACTTGAGTAATCCAAGTATTATGCTAGAAATATGCAATATCCCCCGAATGGACAATCAAATTAAAACCTAAGTTTAAAAAAAATCAAAACATTTCAAAATGGAATTCCAAAAATTAGTCGAAATATACCTAGTTTTAAAAATAATTCGGTCCCTATCATAATAAAATTTAGTTATAGTTTGTTTCCAAGTTGCCGAAACTTTTGGATTTCTAAATCTCCACAACCATTTAGCTAACAACATAGAATTATAAAGATTAATAATCCCAAGTCCCTCATCCTTCTTGGATTTACAACAAACTTCCAAATTAACCAAATATTTGTATCCTTTGCAAAAGTTTTCTCCACTCCAAAGGGAAACTACGTCTAATTGTATCTATTTTATCAATCACCCCCCAAGTCCCTCATCATTCCGAATTAACCAAACATTTGTATCCTCTGCAAATATTTTCTCCACTCTAAAGGGAAACTACATCTAATTCTGTCTATTTTATCAATCACCCATATAGGAAAACAGTGAACATTCATCCAATATGTAGGGATAACAGATAATACAGAGTTAATAAGCACTAATCTACTAGCTCTTAGTAAAAATCTGCTATTCCAACTAGATAGTCTATTATTAATTTTATCACTAATAATCACCCAATCGACGTGCCTGAGTTTTGAAGGACTAATCTGAAGGCCCATGTAATAACCCGGAAATCTGAGCCAATTCAAATTTTTTATTTTGGCAATTTTGTTGAATTTTGATTATTTAAAATGATTTATTTTAAATAATAACGACGAGAAATTTATTTTGAATAGAATTCGAACGTATATATTTATATAGATCGTCGTTAGAATATAAATATTTTATTTTAATTATAAAAGGAATTGAAAATGGCGCGGTAGTTCGATAATTCGATTTCAAAGTTCAAATGGATGTACAGGATTCAAGATAAATTGGATTTTAGCGAAACTAAAAATATTTGAATCCATTTGAGAATATCTTTCCAACGAATCCGAAAAATTGAAATTTCATAGAGGCGATAAAAAGTTATGCCCAGTTGAAAATTCAGAATAGTCGTTATGGAATTCTAGCCCTTAAAAATGGAAATTTTGCAAATGGCCTCGATTTTCGACGAAACCAATTTTGTTGGATCAGCGATGTCAAATTATTCCTAGATTCCAAAATTCGTAATTTTTCGAATTAATATGTGAGCATGGCAAAGGAAAGCACGTTTGACCAGTTTTAGTCGATTTTAATCGACTGGAAATGGCCATTTTTCAAACAGTCTCAGAATTCGATGAAATTAGTTTTGTTAGGACCATATCGTCAGTACAAGGCTAGAAAATATTTTTCAGGAATTTTTAGAATCCGTATGTGGCCCCGGTAAATGGAAATGTGTGTTCAAATTCAATATATAGATTTATATTTTGATTTTGACGAAAACTGATCGAAGCAGTCGAATCAGCCTACGATACATATCCCATTGTGTTCAGAATAGGGGTAATTAGCTATGGACGACAGGCGGTGGGTCTCGTATAGAGTTCGAAATAAAAAGTTACTTTTTAGGTAATTATAATTAAATTAATTATATAATAAACCTCACCCTTACCACCCACTCTATTTTCTCTCTCCCCGCTCAAAAGTCGTTCTTCAGAAAAAAGAAAAAAAAACCTCCCGCTCGAATCCCTAAGCCGCCAGCGACGTCGACCCTTTCCGCCGCGACGCCGACCTCCGCCCGCCTTGGCACCACCGCCTCCCCCTCCTGGAACCACCAGCTCGCGAATACCTCACCGGAGAACCCCCAAATCAGTCGCCACGCCCAAACCCGCCACCTTCCACCTGAACCCCTTGTCGATGCCTCCTCGACCCCAGGCGCACCTCCCCCGCCACCTCAGACCCCAGCCGCGCCCCCACTTCGCCAAAATCCGTCCATGGTCCTTCCCGTGTTCAAAGATCCAATTTTTATTGTTTAGAGGGCGAGTGATTAACTCCTCGAGCCTCCTCTACCACCGACGAGCACCCGTATACGGACAATGAAATTGACAAAAGGCGAGCAGACAAAGATTTTCTACATATGAAGAGTCGTGGTATTGGATTGGCTAGTTGGTGAGAACTCCTCACTTTTAATTCTATTTCTAGTTTGAAATATATACTAGGATGTAGACGGTGCTTAGCAGCACCTGACACCCGTCGTCCACAGACCATGAATGACTTGTTTGTTTGATTACTGTGTTGTGAAATTTGACTGTTGATTGTGATGTGTGAGATATAAATTCATGTGTTGAAATAGAATATATATCCATGTGTTGAAATAAAATATAAATTCATGTGTTGAAATAGAATATATATCTATGTGTTGAAATAAAATATAAATTCATGTGTTGAAACAGAATATCTATTCAGGTGTTGAAAGAGAATATATATTCAGGTGTTGAAATAAAATATATATTCATGTGTTGAAGTAAAATAAATATTTATAAACAAATCGGACGATTTGTTTATATACACTGATTTGACTGATACTGATTGGGATGATAAATTTTACACATCGCCCAACTGCACAAATATAATATGTGTTTGTTGATTTGAAACCCCACATGGGTATTGGGATGAGATTTGACGTACACTAATCCCGATTGTTTAGTTGTATGTCAATCGATGGGTTGACAGATTGTGTAAGTATTAATTATTTATATTTAATGCTTATGCAGTTGTGTGGTGCAATCTGGATGATTATTTATCATTGCTATTATATACATGTGTTGTATGGAATCCATATAATTAGCATTATATGGTAATTGATTGGGCCTCATTTCAATTTAGAAAATAGAAAAATGAGACGACCCGAAATCCCGTTCAGACGGAAACAAGGGTTATCTTAGGAATATAACACAGAAACAGATAATAGCAGAACAGAATTAAATAAATACACCAGAAAAAGAACAATAGAATATACTGGATAAATGTAATCATCAGAGTTACACAGTATACAGGATCTTACTTAGTACAAATACAGTTCAGCTATACATAAATGTCTACAGCGGAAATAAACAAAACATGTACAATAGGAGCTGAACAACATAAAAAGAGATAAATGATAGAATCCATCTTCAGCTCCAGCTATCCAGAAAGAACCAGCTAAACCTGAATACAAGGCTGCCCGTGCGGAAAAAGGGGCACCCGAGTTTGAGAGTGAAACAAACTACGAGTCAGTCATGGGACTGGTATGAGAAATCCATTCAACACATATATAATATGGCTAATCACTGGACCACGCCACTTTCGTGGAACGGGTTTACTCCATTGGATTGCCAGTGCTTTAAAACAAATCTTTCTTTTAAACATCGCTATGCTTTTAACAAAAATGAAGCCATTATAAGACTCAGTTCCCATCACACAATGCAACGCAAACCGGAGGATAGAGTTTTTACCTTATAACGGCCAAAATATGCTTGATACGAATAAAACAAAGGCATTTGATATTATTGCTAGTGTTTATATGTTTTGAAAACAATTTCAAATCATAACTATCAATCATAGACGGCATTAATGCCCCATACCACTATGTCGCCATATATAGGTATACAATCAAAACCGCACGATGTCGTATTTGGAAATTGGATTTCTGTCTTGAACCAAGGCAAAAGATAGTCCTTACCGAATTCGAGACTGCCTAGCCCGAGCCTCAGGAACAGCCGCAACTGCTCCTTGGACCGTCAGGGCCGGTCCACCGATGTGGATTATTATGCCTGAACAATACGTTTCCCCGCCCTTTGGGGCGTAAACGAGCCAACGAATGACTCCATCGGACCCGGATTGTCCGATCAAACCGAGGCGCCTCGCAACAGCAACAACCACATAAGTGAAAAGTATATAAATGTCAGGGCTGGTAGGTCACTGACACCACCCTAGCTAGGAAGAAACACATGCCCTCCCTGAGGTCCTTCTCCCGTTTCTGGTTCATACCGGGGTGTGAGGCTCGCGAATTTACGTTATACACAAAGCTACGCCACACAGACGGTGCTTTGATCATCACCACAAGACTATGCTTTTCAATAGAAGCCCCGATCCCTGCATCTTAGCATGCCACACGGAATAAAATCCAATGTCAGACACACAGTCCATTTACAAGTCCGTTCTGGGTCTGAACGAAACCGGAGGCACTAAATACCTCGCAAACCCTTCGATCACCACGTACGTCTGGACGATCACCACTCATTATCCATATTTCGGGATGCCTCCCAATCAGGACCTCGGTTACCATCCAAACGAGGTGAAGATCTCCGGTCTTCGACCATCGTCTTCATCTTCGACTTTCAATCGTCGGTCAATTATTTGAAATGAGAATTAACTCGGCCTTCTCAAATAATTCACGTATATTTAGAATTTCAAATCAATTTATTTCAATGGTTAAATTATTTGACAACACCAATCTTGTTCTTTAATGTAATTTTCACACCAAACACATTCAACCATCAAGAGCCACGCAAATCGAGCAAATTCAGTTTATTTTCATTCCATATCGCTTATGATATTTTATAACTATTTATCGCTATTTTTATTTATTTTAAAATAGCTAATTTATTCAAAACGACGCTTCGGGCCATAAAGCGGCCGTGGCGCTGTTTTTCTTCAGAATTGATTTACACATATCTGAAAATCTAACCGTTGGATCTTCACAAAATTTACATCATTAGAAAGGTCCTTTCAAAACGAATCCAACGGTTCCTGTTTCGGGAAAATCCGACGGTCGGATCTCCCTGTACAATCGTTTGAAGTTTCGATTTCAAAATACGAACTGCAGCGTCGTTATTCGATTAATTATATAATTATATTTATATATATATATAAATATAATCGCTTCTGGCGCTGTTTTTCATCAGATTTGAATTAAACATTCCAGACAATCCAACCGTTGGATTTTTACAAGGTTGGTGCCGTTGTAAAGATTATTCCAAGGCGAACCCGACGGTCGAGATTTCGGGAAAATCCAATGGTTGGATTCCCCGTACTAGTTGTTTGAAATCACAGTTTCAAAATGCGAACTGCACGGCCACGTTTCGTTTTAATTTTATTTTTATTTATATAATTATATAAATATAGTTCATTCAACAATTTCAATATCGTTTTCACTTCAAATATTTCACTAACGCCTTAAAATTTTGGAAAATTTCGCCATAACCTCCCCTACACCGGGAGCATCGGGAAATCGCAAATAGCTTTCCCGGTCCTTCTAATCTCAAAAAGAAAAAGAAAAAGCCAAGCGGCTAGCCAATAGGCTCATAAAATCATCACCCAAACAAAACAGTAAATGTGTACCTATTTGTCGGGCACAAAATTTTATTCCTCTTCTCTAGCCCCTTTGCTATAACCTGTTCAATGAATATGCATGTACATATATATAGTTCTTACCATTTACCATTTTCTATTCGACTTCATATTTGATTTCTATTTGGTTTAAAAACACCATTCATTTTAATGTGACATACATAGGTACAAATCATTTCATTAGCTAATTAATGAATATTTCAACTCATATATGTTTATTTGAACAAGTGGCTATTTTTAACACTTCACATTTCAACGATTCATGCATACAATAAAAATGTAATTTTTATTGTAAAACAATTCATTTCAAAACACTATTTTTCTATATAGTTCATATAGGTGATAAAAATAGGATTTTTATCATAAAACAATTTCTTTTAAAACGAGATTATTTTACACAGTTCATATAGTCGATAAAAGGTGTTTTTTATTATCAAACAATTTATTTCAGAATATGAATACCATTCAACACATGAATCTCAAATCAATGAATGAATATCGATTCAACACATGAATCTCAAATCAATGAATGAATATCGATTCAACACATGAAGGTTTTCTATAGTTTCTATATAAAGATAAAAATGTGATTTTTATATTTAAAACGCAAATACCATTCAACACATGAATTTCTAATCAACGAATGAATATCAATTCAACACATGAAGGTTTTCTATAGTTTCTATATATAGATAAAAATGTGATTTTTATATTTAAAACGCGAATACCATTCAACACATGAATTTCTAATCAACGAATGAATATCAATTCAACACATGAAGGTTTTCTATAGTTTCTATATATAGAAAAAATGTGATTTTTATATTTAAAACGTGAATACCATTCAACACATGAATTTCTAATCAACGAATGAATATCAATTCAACACATGAAGGTTTTCTATTCAATGAATAAATATAGTTTAAGCAAATGAAAATGGTTCAAACACATGAATATTATTCAAAATTTCGGCAGCATAACGGCAGGGTAGTTAAAACCGGGACCGTCCCTAGTACGGCTCCTCGCTCTACCTTAAAACCTCGCGGTTTTTGACAATGGGGATCATGCATCTAGTTCGCACGCAGGCGGCATGTATATATTTAGTTCATTTCCACAGACTAATCTTATGTGGTTTCAACCAAATATTTCTCAATCACAAATGGGTATTTTTCAACCACAATCAATCAATATCAACCACAAACAATCCCAAACAATCATTCGCTATCAATCAATTTTCACAACAATTTCAACCAATAAATATCGTCCATGGTTTGTGGACGAGGGGCGTATATATATATATATATATATATATATTTATATATAGCAATTCACTTTTATTTCAACACATATATATATGGCTAGAAGAAGAAATTGAAGAGTGAGAAATTCTCACCAATAGCTATCCAATACTACGACTCTTCCTTTAGAGAAATCTTCGCCAATCTCGCCTTTCGTCGCTTTCGTTGCCCGTATTCTCTACATATGTAAAAATCGAATTTTTACTATGTTATTCAATATATAAAAATTGCATTTCAAAAATATAGATTCCGCCTTTTCAAAAATAAAGATTATATTTTTAATATTCCTATGATGTAAAAATTATATTTTTATTACTTTAAAAATACAAAAATCATATCTTACTTCTTCTACTTAATAAAAATTCCGTCTTTTCTATTTTAAAAATATGATCTTTTCTATCCAAGTTCAAATCTTTTTCTATTTAAAGTTCAACTCTTTTTCTATTTAAAGTTCAAATCTTTTCCTATTTAAAGTTCAAATCTTTTCCTATTTAAAGTTCAAATCTTTTCCTATTTAAAGTTCAAATCTTTTCCTATTTAAAGTTCAAATCTTTTTCTATTTATATCTTAAACTTAAAATCAGTTTTAAACCTTTTAAAAAATCAGTTTTAAACCCTTTAAAAAAAATCAGAATTTAAACCTTTTTAAAAATCAGAATTTACTGAATTAAAATAAAAATAAAATAACAACTACTTACTATAATCTGCGAAGAAGGGGGGTCGTCAGGGTCGGCGGTCGTCAGGGCGGTGGCTTCAGCGGTCTCGGACTGGGGGGGCTCGCGAATCGGGCGTCGCGATGGCTTCAGGGGGGGCGGAATAGGTCAGGGAGGGGGTTCGGGTGCGTCGAGGTGGAGAGGAGCGGGATCGGCAGCGTGGTGGGGGTCCTCCGGCGATGGCGCGGAGGTGGTTGGAGGCGGCTCCGTCGAGGGTTGCTGCGTTCGTTTTTTTTTTCTTTTTTGTTTGAAATTGAAATGAACGGGGGGGGGGGGGGGGGGGGGGCAGAGGAGATAAAGGGGAGAGGAGAGAGAATGATCTTCTTTATATATATATATATAAAGTTGACTTTTCATACGACCTCTAAACGAGGCCCACCGCCTGTCGCCCATAGCGTATTACCCCCATTCCGAACACAATGGGATATATATCGTAGGTTGATTCGGCTGTTACAATCAGTTTCCGTTAGATTTACATTTAAATCACTATATTGAATTTTAAACGTACATTTCAAATTATCGGGGTCACATACTAACTAGAAAAATTCTCGAAAAATATTTTCTAGCTTCGTATTGACAATACGGTCCTAACAAAACTAGTTTCATCAAATCAACTGAAACCGGTCAAACGCGTTTTCCTTTGCCACGCTCACATATTGATTCGAAAAATTATGAAATTTGAAACCTAGCAATAATTTGACATCACGGATCCAACAAAGGTGGTTTCGTCGAAATCCGAGGTCGTTTGCAAAATGTCCATTTTTAAGGGCCTGAATTCCATAGCGACTATTCAGAATTTTCAACTGGACATAGCTTTTGATTCCCACTATCAAATTTCGATTTTTCAGATTCGTTAGAAAGGTATTCACTAACAGATTTAAATATTTTTGGTTTCACTAAAATCCGGATTGTTTTGCACCCGGTACAGTCCGACAAAGTTTGAATTCAATTTTTGAAACTGCCAGGCCATTTCAGGCCTTGTTTATAATTATAATTAATTATATTCGTTTTCAATTGTCGATTCAAACTCAGTTTTCATCGCCATTATTTAAAATATTTATTTTAAATATTTAAAATCCATTATTTTAGCCAATTTAAAAAATTTTAATTGGTTCAGATTTTCTGGGTCGTTACAAAAAAAAATTCATGTGTTGAATAGAATAAACATTCATGTGTTAAATAAAAGCCGTGTTGATTAGATTGACGCCATTTTGACGTGAATGATATTTATATCAATTTTATTCATTTTTATAATGAATATAGAAAAGAAAGTGATTTCAAAATATAACGTTTTGAAAATATTATCATTTGTATATCGATGATGTGGAATATTCAATTTTGATTCGAAATTGAATATGAAGTTGAAATCGTTTTGAAAACGAATTTGAAACAATTTATAAAATACGTTTTAAAAGGAAATAGACGAAATATATATAATATATATTATATATATATAATGGCCTGAATAGAATGCGCCACACAACGGCAGTTTGCGAATTTCAATCATTGACTTCGAATGGATATTGCGGGAGATCCGACCGTCGGATTCTCCTAAAACTAGAACCCTTCGGTTCGTATCGAAAAGAGCATTCTAATGAATGTTGCTGATGTGAAATCTAAAGGTTGAATTTGGAATTATGTCCAAATCAAATTTGGGAAAGGTCGCTATAAGTGCAGTTCGATGGCCGTTGATGGAAATTGACTATACGGGCCTTGGTAAATTTTTTAAAAATCGTAATAATTTGTGTAAAATCATAAGAAATGATTTGTGAAGAATTAGGATGAAAATTTCCATATTTGAAAAGATAAAACTAGTTTTTATCGAAATGAACTAGTTTTGAACTAGAATTATAATTCATTTAATTTTGAAATAAATAAATTGGATTTGAAATGGTTTTGAAAATAACCAGAATTTCCAAGAATTGAATTGGAATGGATCTGAATCGAAATTTTCTTTGGAATATTTCAATGTTGGATTTCGTGATTATACAGAAATTGTTATGGAAATTTGAAAGATATATTTATATCGTTATTTCCAATACGATATTTGTTGGTCGTAGAATTTGATATTGAATATAAGCCGATATATTTTCTATTCAGATCCTTGTATTTAATATTAAATGGGATTTGGGTTGGTCGTGAATGGTGTCTTCATTAGCACTGTTCTTAAACCCAGTTGAGAAAAAGGTTAAATCTTTTTATTTAGATTTAATGAAGTGTACCAATTAAATGATATTTGATTGGAATTGAATTGGAATTGATTTTTGGGTTTATCGTGAACGGTGTTTTAAATAACACTTGTTCTTTAATCCGATAATTAATGGAATGTGATTTTGGGTTTATCGCGAACCGTGTTTTAGATGACATTGGTTCTTTAACCCAGTTAAAGACAGGATGTGATTTCCCAAGTTAAATAATTATAGATAGTGATTATTGGGAAGAATAAAACCAAGTGGCGTTTTAATGAATCTTTAATTAGATTGAAATAATCGTGAATGGAGTATCACCAGTTTTGCTCTAGGTGATAGTTAAATCTTTAATTAGATTTGAACGTGAAATGGTAAATGAATTTACTGATTAACATAGAAATGTGTTTATTTTATGCTCGTATATTTTATCTTTTGTAAATAAATAAATGATACCTTGGTTACTTTTGTATGTTTTTACAGGATGTCAAGAAATGCCTCCTCCGTTTCAAATTAAAGGCCAACTACAGATAAAAAGCTACTTCCCCATACTAGAGTCATCTCAATCACAAAAGACGTCGTAGCTCACTGGTAAATGCATAGAGATTTGTACTAAGAGACCGAGTTCGATACCCATCGAGCTCACTTTTTGCCAAAGAAACGGAGCACGTTCACACTGGTCCCTTTGCTTTGAGGAATATTTGGATTAGTGTTATGTTATATATATACATTCACATATTCATGTGTATGTATTTATGATGTGCACCAATTAACATTTCAACAATTGCCATATTCTTATCATGGAATTAAATTCAAATCATTCAATTTCAATTAGAATAATTCCTGATTGAATTGCTGCCAAGAAAAGATCAATTGTGAAGATTTTATCCTTTGTTGCCTTTGGAGTCTAATAAGCATCCTTGTTTGGAAGAATTAATTATATGCAATCTTTTATCAATCAATTAGCCACATGGGAGAATTGAGAGATATGAAAAATATTTACCATGATATGCCCAGATTTTCTCCAATCAGCTGAGTCAAGGAAGGCAAGAGATATTCATGAATGAGGAGGCCCATTTATTCATAAACCTAATTATGGTTTTCCCATTCTCATCTATAAATATGTGTTGTAACCATTGTAAAATTCATTCTTTTGTACTTTCTTTTAGTTTTAATAAAGCTTTCTTTTCTTTAGTTTCTGCATTTTATTTCATGGCAAATTGTGTTGTCTAGTCAATTAGATTTGCTAGAACACAATTTGCTATTGCTTCTATTTTTCTTACTAGTGATTGGCCGTCTAATCAGATTCAGCGGTAATCCTAGTTTTTATTTTCAGTTGTTGATTTCTTTTCTACAATTTTATTTCCAGTGTTCTATTTTATTTTAATCATTGAATTTATTACAGATCCGATTAGATTCGAATCTGTAGTGAATTTAATTGCATCTTTTATTCGTAGTTTCAGTTTTTATTTTGCCTTGCGAAAAAAATCAACCTCTAAGCTTTGTCTAACTCGCCCAAGAGATTAGATAAATAATTGATTTAATTCACCTCCCTGTGTTCGACCTGTATGCTACACACCTGTATGCTTGCAGAATTTAATTTAAATGTCGCGCTTTTCTAATTCATGGACTAGCGTCGATCAAGTTTTTGGCGCCGTTGTCGGGGAGGCAACATTTAAATTTTATTGTTTGTTTAATTTCTGATTCGTGTTAGTTTTTTATTTTAATTTTAATTTTTGTTTTTATTTTGTCAAAAAAAAAATCTCCTTATTAGTTGATTTTGTATCCAACATTGGTGCTAGGATCATCTAAATAAGAGAAGAAAAAAATTTGTTGCCAATTTTTATTTTATTTTCTTCCTTTTCTCCTATCACCTTCTTTTCTTTTACATAATCTTCCTTTTTCTTTTTACAAATAAAAAAATCCTTTTTGCAATTTTCTTTTTCTCCTTCTTTGACTTCTGGCTGTTTCCACTTTCTGCCACATCCTCTTTCTACAAAACAACCTTCCCAATACCCCATCAGATCATCCTCACCATACTCACGCCTTCAGCCTACACAAACCTGTCAGTCCCCCATCACATACGACTGTTACGTCTTCATTAATTCGCCAATCACAACCATAAACTTCCTCTTTCACGCAGTCAACTCCTTTACGCACAACCAATCTCCCCTTATAAACCCACAATCACAATCTCCAGTCACCAACAACAGTTCCCCTCTCTATACAATATCGCACCCCATCTAATACACAACATCATCTTCACTTTCACTATACCATACCACAAACCCATCACAATCCCTCATCAGATAGTCCATACTTCAATTTCCTACATCCTTCCCCTCGTTCACGGAATTCATCATCTTCTGCCGCTAATCCCTTATACCCCATCAGCAAAAAGCAACCGATTTGAAGCATCAGAACTAGTCAACAGCCGGACATCTACTCGCAACCACAAAATCACCATAACCAATGCTGAATCTTCAAACCTGATTCGCATTCCATAACCAACGTTACAGCATCAACAATCACCACAGTTCGAAATCTCAACAATCCGATTCACAGCAACAAACAAACCCTAACCAAAAAAATCAATTTCAGTTCGAACCGCAATCTTCAAACCAAAACCCTACACTCAATTCGATAGCTGTAGCCTTGAAACCGCACCAAAATCATCTGCATCTCTACCGAAAATCATCGCAGCCGCATAAAGAAATCCAGCACCGATCAAACCCCTATACACCGCAACCACCCACGCAACCCTATCCTGTTCAACGCAAGACACAGCGAACCCTAAAACACAAACCCCAGATTCGATCTAACAAGGAAACCCCAAATATATTTGTATTTTTTTTCCTAACAAATCGGAACCTTTTCAATTTATTTTTGGAGAAGAATAGAGCGGAGCATGAATTCTATTTTGGGGTTAGAACTCGATTTGAGTTATAGTGAACAGAAGAGCGTGAGTTTTCACATTCAAGGGGATTGCGAAACCAAATAAAGGGGCCTGAGTTTTTTTAAGGGTCAAACGTAGTTTATAGAAAGTTGGTGCGAGTTTATCTTGGTCCTATAATGAAAGCGCGTGGGATTTGTTGACCAAATGTTGAATTGGTTTTGTACGATAGGAGTGTTTTCCATCTTTTGTTTTGATTTTTTTTTCTTTCTTCCCCTTTTAGCCGAGTTCTTGTGTTTTATTTTATTTTTTGTTAAGCCAATTTTTGTTTTAAGTTTAGTTTTCTTTATTTGATTTTTTTTCCTCTTCTGCTTTCTCCACAAAAAAAAAACGGAGAATTTTTCAACAACAGAATGGGACAACAACAGAAAGCAGCGGACGATTCAGCTGGGTTGGAGTGGTTGCACACCAAGTGGGGTGTGAACGCGCTAGCGCTTCCCAAATTCACTGGAGGACTGCCGATCAAGGTGAAAACTTTTAAAACTCTATAGGTGCTCTGCTGCAAAAGGAAAAAAAAATATATAGACAATTGTTGTAAAAAAATTCTGCAGGGGCAGCGGCTTTGAATGTACAATTTTTATTTTTTGCAATTATTTTGTGTGATTTCTGCATTTTTTATTCATTCTGTTAAGGGCAATACCCCAATTCACATAAGGTGAGGGATTTCATCACCCTTTCCTTAGCCCACAAATTGCATTTCATCGTAGAATCTGACTAATAATAACGGTTAGACGTTGGACTTAAGGGAGTCACGGGCTCATCTAGGGCTTAATTATATTGTGATAGTTGATTCATTTGGAACGAATTATTTCTTGGTGTCTAGACTACGGCAGAGAAATAACCGTTTATAAATATTATGGTGATTCGTAAATATTATATCGGTTGTTACTTTGAAGGTACTTAAACCTTCGGCTGCATTACTAGGGTGATTCCTGGTGCACCGATAACTCCTGTCCGTTAACTGGCTGAGAAATCTTTTGATCTAAGTAATCAAACACATCACTTTATAATTTTGGGTTAGGAGCCATTAAGGACAGAAAACCTCATTGTAGCTAATTTCTGTGCTTGCATTAACAACAATGAGTGAAAAAAGTATCAGCCAACAAAATTCTCCTAGGGGTTCTCGAATTAACCAAAATTTTCCAACCGAATTGGATCAAAATCGAGTGAATCTAAATTTTCCAAACTTTGGGGATCAAAACCAAATAAATCAAAATTTTCAAAATCTCAATATCCAAGTGGACAGACCCTTGTCTCTTCGTGATCGATGTTATCCTACTAGGACCGTTCAACCATCTGTCATTGTGTTCCCACCAGCTGAAGGGAACAATTTTGAGCTGAAACATTCTTTTATCCAAGGGGTACCAAAATTTACGGGATCTGAAAATGCTTATGAATTTCTAAGTGAATTTGAATTGTATGCCTCCATAACAAAAATGCAACAACTATCTAACGAATCGATCAAGCTAAGGCTAATTCCATTTGCACTACTTGAAAACGCTAAAAGATGGCTAAATTCTCTTCCACGACATTCCATAAGAAGTTGGGATGAATTTGTCACTGCATTCTTGAAAAAGTTTTTCCCTTTCCATAAAACTCTAAAAATCCGAACCGAGATAAATCAATTTTGTCAAAATGAAGGGGAAACTTTTTCAAAATACTTTGAGAGATTCAACCAGCTATTGTATAGTTGCCCTCATCATGGAATTCTAAAAGATCACTTATGTCAAATTGCATATGAAGGGCTAAACTATCAAACTAGAACTCAACTAGAATCAATGTGTGGAGGAGACTTTATGTCTAAAACAGCCGATGAAGCTTGGCGGTTTTTAGAAGATTATTCTGAAAAGGACATGCAGTGGGAATCGATTCGTGTTCCCATTCGTACTTCTACTAGAGGAGTGCATGTCGTGGACCCAAGTCAAATTCCCTTAGAAAATCAAACTCCTCAAACCGGAGAAGGGTTACCCCACTATTACTCTCAAGACCAAGCCAATGCTATAGCTCAAAATAACCCTTACTCAGCTACGTACAACCCTGGTTGGAGGAACCACCCAAATTTTTCCTGGTCAAACCCCAATAATTCGGCTAACCCATCTCACGGGCAACCCTTTATTCCCAATCTGAATTACCAAGCTCCTTCTTCCAATTCTCAAACCTCTCAAGCTACACCTCAATCCAAACAACCTTATAGGCACCCCAATTTTCAATCAACAAACCAATCATCTCAGTCTTCTCAACCATCACAAGATATTGGGCGTCTAGAAAAACAGATGAACTCTTACAAAGCTAAAATAAACTCGCAAGACGCTAAAATGGACCAAATGTTTAATATGATGAAGGAATTTATGAAAACTCATGAGAAGGGAAAATTGCCTAGTCAACCCGAGGTGAATCCAAAGTATATCCCTCGTGCTGTAAATTCTTGTGAGGACGAAAACCATAATCCAGTCAATGCTATTACAACCCTTCGATCTGGAAAGAGGGTTGATAATAACATGGGCGACCCTGACGAACCTTCTAACTCGACCCCAATCCCTAATCTTGATGATCACCCATTGGCTTCGAATACCAATTCCTCTAAATCTCAAGTTTCCTTAAATGTTAGCAATCCCAACAATTCTTCTCCCAGTGTCGGCAAACCCGACCCACCTTCGAAAATTAATGTTGGCAATACCAACATACCATCTTCTACGACCTTACCACCTTCTCTTCCCTTGGATAAATCTTCTTCTTCGAATGATGAAACTCATCACAGAGTCGAAAAACCAGTAGCTCCTTTTCCTCATAGACTCAATAATAAGAAGAAAGCGGCAAATTTCGATAAAATCTTGGAAATTTTCAAACAAGTCCGTGTGAACATTCCACTTTTAGACACAATCGAACAAATTCCTCAATATGCTAAATGTCTTAAGGAATTGTGCACACAAAAACGTGTGACCAATGTCCCAAAAACCGCCTTTCTAACTGCAAATACAAGCTCTGTTCTTTCGAATCTTGCCCCAGTCAAGTATAAAGACCCTGGCTGCCCTACTCGACCTTGGTGCCAGTGTCAACCTTCTCCCTTATACTGTCTATCGTCAACTTGGACTAGGGGAGATTAAACCAACAAACATCACACTTCAACTAGCCGATCGATCTGTCAAAAAGCCATTGGGAATTATCGAAGACGTCTTGATACAGATCGAACAGTTTTACTTCCCTGTCAATTTTATAGTTCTAGAAACAGAGCCTGTCTCAAATCCCAAAGTTCAAATACCATTGATCTTAGGATGCCCTTTCTTAGCAACCTCTAATGCTGTCATTAATTGTAGGAATGGTCAGCTTCGACTTTCCTTCGGGCACCTAACCATTGAGCTAAACATCTTTAATCTCAACAAGCAACCTAGGGATTTTGAGATCGATGAAATTGACATGATTCAAACCACAATTGATGAAACCTGTAGTGACACTTCTGAAGCCTTGAAAATGTGTCTTGACCATTTCGACCCCGATTTCGACGAACTCGAATACATTTCTGAACTAAACAAAATTCTTGACTCCGACACTTCATCACCTGAATCTAACCAAGGAATGTTGACCAATGTTGATACACAAGAACTTCCTAAGTTAGACCTCAAACCCTTGCCACCAGACCTTAAGTATGCCTACCTAGACTCTTCAAAAACTTTTCCCGTAATCTTGGCTTCCGATCTTATCGAGGACCAAGAAGAAAAACTTTTGGATAACTTGCGGGAAAATAAGGACGCCTTGGGGTGGGAAATTAGCGATATAAAAGGAATCAGCCCATCAATTGTGGAACATCGCATACATTTAGTTGATGAGGCTAAACCCACTAGTGAGGCTCAAAGGCGATTAAACCCAAACATGAGAGAAGTGGTCAAGGAGGAGATAATCAAATGTCTAGACAATAACATCATCTATCCCATCTCTGATAGCACTTGGGTGAGTCCGGTACAAGTTATACCAAAGAATTCGGGAGTCACAGTGATCAAAAATGACAGTAATGAACTCGTCCCAACAAAAATCAAAACCAAATGGCGTGTGTGTATCGACTATCGAAAGCTTAACTCAGCCACACGAAAAGACCATTTTCCCTTGCCTTTTATTGACCAAATGCTCGAACGCTTGGCGGGACATGAGTACTACTGTTTTCTCGATGGATACTCTTGCTATAACCAAATTCATGTTGCTTTAGAAGATCAACATAAGACCACCTTTACTTGTCCCTTTGGAACCTTTGCTTATCGTCGCATGCCTTTTGGTCTTTGTAATGCCCCCGCGACTTTCCAAAGGTGTATGATGAGTATTTTCTCTGATATGGTGGAAGAATTCTTGGAAATATTCATGGACGACTTTTCAATATATGGATCATCTTTTTCCCAATGTCTCACTCATTTAGAGCTCGTCCTTAAGCGTTGTAAGGAGAAATCACTCGTGCTTAATTGGGAGAAATGTCACTTTATGGTAAAAAGGGGGATAGTTCTAGGTCATGTCGTCTCCAAAGATGGCCTAGAAGTCGATAAATCCAAAATCGATTTGATTGCTAATTTACCTCCTCCTAAGTCTGTCAAAGATGTTCGTTCATTTCTTGGCCATGCAGGATTCTATAGAATATTCATTAAGGATTTCTCAAAGATTTCAAAACTTCTCTCGAATTTACTTGCCAAAGACGTAAAGTTTGAATTTTCCAATGATTGCAAAATATCTTTTGAAACTCTTAAGTCAATCTTGACCACAACTCCCATCATTCAACCTCCTGATTGGACTCAACCCTTCGAACTTATGTGCGACGCTTCTGATTTTGCTATTGGAGCCATCTTGGGTCAGCGTATCGATAAACTCCCTCGAGTCATTTATTACGCTAGCAAAACTTTAAACGAGGCCCAACTGAATTACTCAACTACTGAAAAGGAATTTTTGGCAGTTGTCTTCGCCCTTGAGAAATTCAGACCATATCTCATAGGATCCAAAGTCATAGTTTACACTGACTATGCTGCCCTACGATATTTGCTTTCTAAGAAGGATGCCAAGGCCCTCTTGATTCGTTGGATCCTTCTTCTTCAAGAATTCGATATAGAAATACGAGATAAAAAGGGTTCTGAAAATGTCGTAGCTGATCATCTCTCTCGAATTGTGCACGAAAATGATAACGACACCCAAATCAATGACTATTTTCCTGACGAACAACTCCTTTCGATCTCTAACACCCCTTGGTACGCTGACATTGTGAATTATCTTGTCACACAACAAACACCCGCAGAATGGTCGAAACAAGATAAACAAAAATTTCTCTCGAAAGTTCGAAACTTCTACTGGGACGACCCATATCTTTTTAAATACTGTCCAGACCAAATCATTCGAAGGTGTGTGCCCGATCATGAACACCAAAGTATTCTCTCCTTCTCACATGACCATGCTTGTGGCGGTCATTTTGGAGCAAGAAAAACTGCTGCAAAAGTTTTGCAAAGCGGTTTTTATTGGCCCACACTCTTCCGTGACGCTTTCGAATTTTGCTCTAAATGTGAGCGATGTCAAAGAACGGGTCGAATCTCTGAGCGAAACATGATGCCTCTCAACCCCATTTTAGTGATTGAGTTATTCGATGTTTGGGGCATCGACTTCATGGGACCATTCCCCAATTCATTTGGGAATCTTTACATCTTGCTTGCGGTAGATTATGTCTCAAAATTGGTTGAAGCCATTCCGACCAAAACCAATGACAACAAGGTTGTTGTCAAATTCCTCAAAGAAAACATCTTTTCACGCTTTGGCACACCTCGAGCTATCATTAGCGATAATGGCACTCACTTCTGTAATCGTGCTTTTGAGTCCTTGCTCAAGAAATACTCAATCACACACAAGCTGTCAACACCTTACCATCCACAAACTAGTGGACAAGTAGAAGTTTCCAATAGACAAATCAAGCAAATTCTTGAGAAAACCGTGAATTCCAATAGAAAAGATTGGTCTGTAAAACTGATTGATGCACTTTGGGCTTTTCGCACTGCTTATAAAACCAATCTAGGGATGTCACCATACCGATTAGTCTTTGGAAAGGCCTGTCACTTACCTCTTGAATTAGAGCATCGTGCTCTTTGGGCCATAAAATTTTTGAACTTTGACTTAGAAAAAGCCGGCTCACATAGGAAGTTACAAATTTCGGAATTAGAGGAATTAAGAAATGAGGCGTATGAAAATGCGAAAATCTACAAAGAAAGAACCAAAGCCCAACACGACAAAAACATACTTCGTAAGGAATTCAACGTAGGTCAAAAAGTTCTTTTATATGACTCTAGACTTCATTTGTTTCCAGGAAAACTCAGATCTCGATGGACTGGACCTTATGTCGTGAAAACAGTATACCCTCATGGAGCGGTTGAAATTGAAAATCCTAGGGATGGAAAAGTCTTCAAAGTAAACGGTCAACGACTGAAACCATTTTTGGAATTCGAACAATATGACAAAGATGACTCTATCGATCTGCATGATCATCCACCATGAAATCAGGTGGTACACGTTCTTTTTCTTTTAATTTTTCTTTTTCATTTTATCTTATTTTATTTTTGTTTTTCTGCCTTAGACAGTTGAGACACTGTCTCAATCAAGTGTGGGGGGGAGTCTGCATTACACTCTTTTGATTTTTCTTTAATTTTTCTTTCTTTTTCATATAGGACCATCATACATTTTATATCGTAGTAACATACCATAATTTTTTTTGAAATACGACTCATTTTCAATTGATACAGCAAAATAAGTTTACAATTTTTAGCCAGTTGATAGTATTTTTCTCTCTCAACTTAGATCGAATAGGAAATATATTGAAAAGTTTAGTTTTGAGGGATAATAGTGTAACCGGTACATAGGGAGATTCTTAGGTGATGGCCATGAAATCTATTCTATATTGTAGACTTTGTTAAAATAAGTGGAGGACTTAAAATACTTATATTGGCTTTTCAAATCTTTAAAACTAAGTTGTGTTAAGTTGAATTCGCGTAACTCTCTTTTGTGCTTATAATTTCAATAATAATAATAATAGTAATCCAAGGGTATCCAACATTGCTTGTATATCGAGCGTTGGTGTGCAAACCCGCCAAGCTCTATCCGACACGTTGTTGACAAAGTCAAAGTTGGAATATCTTGGTCTCATTTTATGAGATTGGACACCTAAGGATTACCGACACGTTGTTGACAAAGTCAAAGTCGGCCTCCACAATCCGCCAAGCTCTTTACCCACTCTCCGTTAGTCCGCGAGGCAGTGCATGAGTGGTAAACCTTGGTCTTTTTAGTTAGGTGTATGTACTTAATCATAAATCTTAAAATTTTATAGAATAAAGAATAAGCGATGATACCCAAACACTTCTTGACCTTATTGATTTGATCAGCCATACATGAGAAAATTAGAATTCCACTTTGCAAACTGTGCCAAACAAACTAAGAATTTATTTCATGGCTGCACTATGTTATCGACCGAACTAACTGGCCAAACTGGAATTTAACATTTGAAAACTTGATTTATATTGAAAATTTGTGACAAGTCGAGGTATCTAAAATAAAATCAACTGACCAGAAATTGTTAATTTAATTTGTTGTACCACTTTCCTGAAACAAGTCGTGTTTTCAATTTTTACGTTTTTATTTGCATATGTCCATTGCATTCATGTAGTTTCATTAGAATCATAGCATACTGCATTTGGATTTTGTGGGTAGTATCCGCTGAAAACCCTTACGAGACACCACTCGTCCTACTGGGGACACCTAGAGGTTTAACGGCTTGTTGCATACGCTCAATGCAATCGTGTTTCCTACGAAAGTGCGACCTATCTAGTTAGTTTTTCATTTTTCCTTTTTACTCGAGGACGAGTAAAAGATAAGTGTGGGGGTATTTGATTAACATAGAAATGTGTTTATTTTATGCTCGTATATTTTATCTTTTGTAAATAAATAAATGATACTTTGGTTACTTTTGTATGTTTTTACAGGATGTCAAGAATGCCTCCTCCGTTTCAAATTAAAGGCCAACTACAGATAAAAAGCTACTTCCCCATACTAGAGTCATCTCAATCACAAAAGACGTCGTAGCTCACTGGTAAATGCATAGAGATTTGTACTAAGAGACCCGAGTTTGATCCCCATCGAGCTCACTTTTTGCCAAAGAAACGGAGCACGTTCACACTGGTCCCTTTGCTTTGAGGAATATTTGGACTAGTGTTATGTTATATATATACATACACATATTCATGTGTATGTATTTATGATGTGCACCAATTAACATTTCAGCAATAGCCATATTCTTATCATGGAATTAAATTCAAATCATTCAATTTCAATTAGAATAATTCCTGATTGAATTGCTGCCAAGAAAAGATCAATTGTGAAGATTTTATCCTTTGTTTCCTTTGGAGTCTAATAAGCATCCTTGTTTGGAAGAATTAATTATATGCAATCTTTTATCAATCAATTAGCCACATAGGAGAATTGAGAGATATGAAAAATATTTACCATGATATGCCCAGATTTTCTCCAATCAAGCTGAGTCAAGGAAGGCAAGAGATATTCATGAATGAGGAGGCCCATTTATTCATAAACCTAATTATGGTTTTCCCATTCTCATCTATAAATATGTGTTGTAACCATTGTAAAATTCATTCTTTTGTACTTTCTTTTAGTTTTAATAAAGCTTTCTTTTCTTTAGTTTCTGCATTTTATTTCATGGCAAATTGTGTTGTCTAGTCAATTAGATTTGCTAGAACACAATTTGCTATTGCTTCTATTTTTCTTACTAGTGATTGACCGTCTGATTAGATTCAGCGGTAATCCTAGTTTTTATTTTCAGTTGTTGATTTCTTTTCTGCAATTTTATTTCCAGTGTTCTATTTTATTTTAATCATTGAATTTATTACAGATCCGATTAGATTCGAATCTGTAGTGAATTTAATTGCATCTTTTATTCGTAGTTTCAGTTTTTATTTTGCCTTGCGAAAAAAATCAACCTCTAAGCTTTCTCTAACTCGCCCAAGAGATTAGATAAATAATTGATTTAATTCACCTCCCTGTGTTCGACCTCTATGCTACACACCTGTATGCTTGCAGAATTTAATTTAAATGTCGCGCTTTTCTAATTCATAGACTAGCGTCGATCATTTACCGATAACACCGCGGTGTTAGATATGAAGTACGACTAGTATTACTTCATGGGATGAATAGGTTGGGATTGGGATGTAAAATAAATGATTACTTCGGTGTGGTTCGCTAATCACGACTAGTTTGAATTGATATTCAAAGAAGATTAAAGAATAAATTTAAAGAATTTATCTTTGATAAAATTAATGGGAACCTTTCCCAAAGTATAAGAATATTTGAATAAAAGAATATTCTGAATTGGAATGAGGCGTATGTTGTGTTTGTGCAACACTTGTTTATTACATACGCGAGTTCTTCAGAAAGACGAGGTTTATCCCATTCTGAATAACTGATTCGATGATGTGTCGAGGATGAAGACGGTGGTTGAAGACCGGAGGTCTTCACATCGTTTGGGTGATTACTGATGATCTTGATTGGACTGTACACCCAAGAGGAGGGAATCAGTTGGTGATCGTTTAGACATACTTGGAGATCGATGGATATGCGAGGTACAAGGTGCCTCCGGTTTTGTTCAGAACCAGAACAAACTTGTAAATGGACTGTGTGTCTGACATTGGATTTTATTTTGTGTGATTGTTTTCTATTAAATATATATCTGTTTGGCGGCGGAGAATTTATTCTCTTTCTTAACACCCTTCTCTGAGATGTACGAGCTCAGGGGTTATGAAACACCCCACCTCCGTTAGGGTCACTCTCAAAGGGAATGCCCTAATTTTGGTGGAGGTTTATAAGTACACGTCACAGATATACAAGACAGATATAAGAACACATATTTGTAAACAGCGGAAGAACAACAAACTTTATTTCATAGAGTCAAATACGTGTTACAACAACATCCTTTCCAAAAACATAACATAACACTTTCATAATCTGTCTTGAGTACATTATTTAAAGAAGCATAAATAATACATAGATAAACTGCAAAAGTCCCCATAGTGAATTGTCCAAAGCCATAGTTCAAAACAGGAAAGTCCAAGCAATACATTTCTCTTCTTCTTCAAGCTGGATGTTGAGGTTGGTCAAGCTGCTGTGTTCCCTCCCTGAGGACCTGGGGGTGGGGGGGGGGAAACGGAAGAAAGAAGACGAAAGAAAAGTAGAGTCAGACATAAAGCCTGAGTAAGTCTAGTACTATTTTGTCTATGAATAAAGAACTGGGTATGATAAGTATAAACAAGAAATGGGCATGCATTTTAACTTGGTTAAGTTGTCTAGGGTCGAATAGACCATCGTACCCCATGTTAATCTCTGAACCCATATACACTAGTTTCCAACTGGCACCCCATAATCAGGGTGATGTGATCGATTCTATGATCATCGGCTCCTACTCGCATAGATACATGTGTCTTACGGCCCCCCGATGTCTGTAGTTACCTATGCTGGTCCCACCATGGGGTGTATCAAGTCCCATAGTGGCAACCCGACACAACCTTAGAGTGCACAGGTATGCTACTGGTGTCCAGTGCCTTATTTTTCTGCACTGGAGTGTGTGCACGCCCGCACTCCGTTAGAACCTACACTGCTACACCACCGCCGTCGATTTGACCTCTTACAATCAGCCCAGTAATCGTGCCCCACCCTGCCTAGTTTCAGGGTATCCTGATACACCTTTTAGGGTTACTGCTGAAAAGGGTCCCCCGTTACTAGGTTTTCTATCTCTAGGCAACATGCTAAGTTGGTTAAGTGTTTCCTAACCTAACCCCACCAGTCCGTTTAGTTTAGCATGTTCCATTTTGATTAAGTCCTTAGTTCACTTAATCCTAACAATCCTGACTCAGCCTTAATTGTCTTATTAAGGCCCTGACCTCTCACATTAGACAGGTATTGTTGTGGCTGCCTGTTGCCGGTTGGTTCCGGGCAGTCTTACGCCACAACTCAGTCTAACCTCGGGTCCTTATTGGGCTCCATGTTTAACCTCCCACATTGGATAGGTATTGTTGTGACTACTGGACAGCCGGGCGGTTCCGGGCAGGTTTACGTCACAACTCAATCCAACCTCGGGTTAAACACATCGTATTTTCTACATTTACATATTTTGTCATTCTTCTTTATTTCTTATATGTAAATATTTGCGGCCCATTATTAAGTTAATGGTGTAAAGGTTACACCAATCATGGGCCCAACCCATACTTGAATTTGGGCCCTTCTATTTTATATTTTCATTCATTAATTAATTTTAACCCAACGTTATTTTCCCCCGTTTTACACGTCCGTTCATATATATTGGGCTTAGCCTTTTAAAGCCCAATTTAGCCATGCGAAAGGGGAGGCTTAAAGCGTGATTACATACACAAAGAGGGGAAGGTGAGCGTATGAACTTGCAATATGACGATGGGAATACAAAAGAGAAACTGGTGTACTTGCATAGTAGTGACATATACTTTGGTCATAAAACATAGGTGACATGAATCAAAGCATGTGAACTTGTAATTGAGATATCATTATTGACACATGAACCTATATTTTTATTTAGGCATAATGTCAAACATAAGCATGGCATAAATACTTCTAGCATAAACATGGCATAATGTCAAACATAAGCATGGCATAAATACTTCTAGCATAAACATGGCATAATGTCAAACATAAGCATGGCATAAATACTTCTAGCATAAACATGGCATAATGTCAAACATAAGCATGGCATAAATACTTCTAGCATAAACATGGCATAATGTCAAACATAAGCATGGCATAAATACTTCTAGCATAAACATGGCATAATGTCAAACATAAGTATGGCATAAATATTCCTAATCATGGTGTTTGCTTTAAACTTGCAAAAAGGGATTTTTGAGTCTAACCTAGCCATGTCTCACATATGTCATCATATAATTCTTTTAAACAAGATAGACTTAATCATAGATTTCAATTATGCCAAATATCATTCATAGCATAGCCATATTCATAAGTTTTGCAAAAGCATGACTTAATACATGGATTTTGGTGTCAAAATTCCAACATAGTTTCATATGAACTATAACAACCAAACTTGTTTCAATTACTTGCAAAATGATTTATGCACAAAAATATACATCATGATGGCATAATAACAAAGCCCCAAACTCGCATGAATTTCAATCAACTACATACATGTAGCTTCAACATAGATTACATAATTTGCGCAATATTCCAAACGTATACTTGCATAGAACTACCGCATGTAGTTCTTTATAATGAATAACATAATTTTGCACAAATATGAATTACTTTATTATCCCAATTCAAGCATACAAATCAATACAGTTGTTTATTCATACCAAAGTAATACTCTACTTACAATGGTTGCGGCGAATTCTCTAATTAAGAGATATGATTCCTTTGTTGAATTGATTGGCTTTAGGTTGCTTGAATTGCTTTAGGCTTTAGAACTTTCTTTCTAATTCTCTCTCTAGTCGGCGGCTACTCTTAGTCGTTCCTCAGCAACATGGCGGCTATGTTCTTAATTTGAATGAATAGATTAGGGTTTAGTCTAGGGTTGTTTATATAGAGGTTAGGAATTGATTAGGACCATTGATGTTGCTAGGTTAGATCGTAGCCATTCATTAGATAGAGAGACCAATTAGAACCCGCCACCTAGCCCTAATGACAAAGCAGACCACAGAAATTCGACCAAACACAGACCTGGCCAGCCAGGTTGACTGGGTTCGACCAGGTCGACACCCCTGTCGACAGGGCTGTCGACAGCCCTGTCGACATGGGTAGCCCAGGTCGACAGCCCAGTCGACCTGGGTGGCCTAGGCGGGTGTTTATCCGCCCTGGCCCACTGGGCCCGATTTTTAATTATTTTATTCTGTTTGAATTTTAAATTTAATTCAAAACTTCCGAAGGCCATATCTTCTTCATACGGACTCCGTTTTTCGAAAACTCAGACTCTATTTCGCGTATTTTTCCGAGACGAACGCAATGGCGTATCCCGTTTCCCTTAGTTCTTTGATTTCAGATTAATTATACTTTAATTTGTTAATTTCACAGTTATAGAATTCTCGGGGTGTTACATTCTCCCCCACTTAAAAGGATTTCGTCCCCGAAATCTTCAAGTTAGGAGGAATGTATATCCTAACATCCAATCATCCATATACTAATCCATTAAACACGAGCATCCATTGTCCTTAAAAGACTTCTAATGCTTCATGATCATATGCAAAGTGTGTGTGTACATGTACTTATCTAATGCAAAATCAGGCGGTCTACTGATTCAGTTGACCTCCTTAATGCGAATTATGTAAGTGCCATGAATCCATTATGTATGCAAATTTTCCTATTCTTGATTCTACATGATTGCACAATCATTCAATACAAATGCAACATCCACATGACCACACATTAATGTTCAACCATATACGAATGCAAACATATATGCATATGCAATATGAAGTGACTGAGCCGATCTAAAACCTAGATTGTGTGTGTATATGCAACCACGAGCAACCATTAGCAATCACTTGCAACCACTTGCAACCATTCATACATAACATGTTTCAATTACATGTTTCCATCCAAAGAGTTTCTACCTAAAAGATACGGTCGAGGAAATATGCCTAAAAAGATAGATAAAAGCGCAACTTAAGGAAAAAGAAAGATCAAGGATGTACCCTCGAACAGAAAAGGGTAGGCAGTGCGGATTCTAGCTTCAGTTTCCCAAGTCGCGTCTCCCTCGGCGTCGCTCCACTGGACTTTGACGAGCTTGACTTCGCGGTTGCGTAGCCTCTTCACTTCCGTTCCTAAGATGCGGGTTGGAACTCTCCTTATGGTTGCTTCGCGCTCCACTTCGGCCTCTTCGAGGATATTTGGCTCTACCACTTCAGCAGACTCATGTAGACATTTTCGGAGATGTGAAACGTGAAAAACGTTGTGGACTCCAGCCAACTTCTCGGGTAGCTCTAATCTATAGGCCATTTTCCCAATTTTCTCGATAATAGGGAATGGCCCTACGAACCTTGGTGCAAGTTTTCCTGTGGTTCCAAAACGAACAACGTTCCTTAGCGGTGATACCTTGAGAAAAACTCTGTCTCCAACTTCAAATTCAAGGTCGGTCCTCCTCTTGTCGGCGTAGGATTTTTGTCTGTCTTGGGCCGTCTTCATCCTTCTTCGTATTAAGTCTACTTTCTCTGAGGTCTCTCGGATCATATCTGGTCCAAGTATGAGCTTATCCGTGGACTCCCACCAACAAGTGGGCGATCGGCACGGTCTTCCATATAAAGCTTCGAAGGGCGCCATTCCTATGGTTGCTCGATAGCTGTTGTTGTAGGCAAATTCCACCAAAGGAAGGTGGTCTTCCCATGTCCCTCCGAAGTCAAGGACGCATAGTCTTAAAAGGTCTTCCAAAACTCTATTCACTCTCTCTGTTTGGCCGTCGGTTTGGGGATGATAGGCTGTGCTCAAGCGTAACTGCGTTCCTACTGCTTCTTGCAGACTCCGCCAAAATTCGCTGGTGAAGATGGGGTCTCGGTCACTAACAATGCTAGATGGTATTCCATGGAGTCGAACGATTTCCTTAAGGTAAAGTGATGCTAGGGATGAGGCAGTTCTTTTACTTTTGACAGGTAAAAAGTGGGCGCTTTTAGTAAGCCTATCCACTATTACCCAAATGCTAATGTTGCCTCTCCTAGACCTAGGCAGCCCATCGATGAAGTCCATTGAGATGCTACCCCACTTCCACTGCGGGACCTCCAGAGGATGTAGTAGTCCGCCAGGCTTTTTCTGTTCCGCCTTAACCTGTTGGCACACCATACATTTAGAAACGAATTCTGCCACGTCCTTTTTCACGCCATTCCAAAAGAAAGTCCTTTTTATGTCTTTGTACATTTTATCCCCGCCTGGGTGTATCGTCATCTTGGAGTGATGTGCTTCCTCGAGAACCTTCTTTATTAAATCGTTTGTCTGTGGGACGCATAGTCTTCCGTCTCGCCTTAGCAAACCCTTATCGTCGATGGAGTATCTGTTAAGGTGACTTGAAGTCTCACCCCTAATTAGCCTATCAATTATTTCCACAAGTTGAGGGTCTTCGCGTTGTGCTGTCCCTACTGAATCCACTAAAGTTGGCCGTACTTCGAGAGATGCTAGCAAGCCTGGTACGAAATCGGAGGAGGGCCTAAAGTCGAAGCTGGCTATAAACTCTAGGCTTTGTCTTTCAACAAACAATGGGCTTAGGGTCAATTTCTTACGGCTCAACGCGTCTGCCACTACGTTGCCTTTGCCCGGAGTGTAGGAGATTTCGAAATCGTACGAGGCAAGAAACTCCATCCATCTTTGTTGCCTCAAGTTAAGATCCTTCTGCGAGAAAAGATATTTCAACGATTTATGGTCAGTGTAAAGTTCGAACTTCTCACCTAGGAGATAGTGTCGCCAAGACTTGAGTGCAAAGACGATGGCGGCTAACTCGAGATCGTGGGTTGGGTAGTTCTTTTCGTGCACCTTCAACTGCCTCCCGCCATAAGCTACTACCCTTCCTTCTTGCATTAAGACGGCGCCTAGCCCTGTCCCACATGCATCCGTATAAACAGTGAACATCTTGCTCCCATCTGGCAGCGTCAAAACTGGGGCTGTTGTAAGAGCCCTTTTCAGTCGTTGGAAAGCAAATTCGCAATCCAAATCCCAATTGAACACTAGATTCTTCTTGGTCAATTTCGTGAGCGGAGCTGAGATTTTCGCAAAATCCCTTATAAATTTTCGATAGAAACCTGCTAGTCCTAGAAAGCTTCGGACCTCAGTTGCATTCCTTGGTGTCTTCCAATCCTGTACCGCCACTACCTTCGCAGGGTCCACCGCTAACCCTCGTTTGGATACTATGTGCCCAAGGAACCTCACCTCTTCTCTCCAAAAGTGGCATTTGGAGAATTTGGCTTTTAGTTGATGGACTCGCAAAGTTTCCATGATTGCCCTTAAGTGTTGAGCATGTTCCTCTTCACTCTTTGAGAAGATAAGGATATCATCTACGAAGACCACTACGAATTTGTTGAGGAAATCTCTAAATACCCTACTCATCAGGTCCACGAAGTAAGCAGGTGCATTTGTCAAGCCGAAATGCATGACAAGCCATTCAAAGAAGCCGTCTGGGGTTCTGAACGCCGTTTTATCGATGCTATCTTTAGCCACCCTTAGCTGATGAAAACCGGTTGCTAAATCGAGTTGGGAGAAAACAGACGCTCCTACAAGCTGGTCAAATAAATCGTCAATTCTAGGGAGAGGATGCCTATTCTTTTTCGTTAGCTTGTTGAGCTCCCTATAGTCAACACATAGACGGAGTGAACCATCCGCCTTTGTAGCGAACACCACCGGAGCGCCCCATTCTGAAATGCTCCTCCTAATGAACCCTTTTTCTAGAAGCTCTTTAATCTGTTTACTGAGCTCTTTCCTTTCTCTGGAGCCATATGTCTAACGGGCAACGCAACGGGCTTTGCATTATCTACAAGATATATGCGGAAGTCTATTTCCCGCTTCGGAGGCAAGCCCTTCACCTCTTCGAAGACATCCGGACATTCCCGGACCACTCTAACTGATTGCAAGTTTTCAACAGAGGCATCTAGCGATTCAAGATAACTAAGCATAACCGCATACGAGGGATTACAAGAAATTTCCAAAGTATTACCGAGCTGGGTTAGGAGCCTAACAACCCTTTTCTCACAATCAAGGATGGCCCCATTACGGGATAGCCAATCCATACCCAAAATCAAACCATACCCCGAAAAACCCAAAACAAAGGCACTACATTGAAATTCAACACTTAGAATAGAAATTTTCAAATCCAAACAGATTATAGACAAATGAGCTGGGCCCCCAATTGGGTTTGAAACAATTAAGGGGTCCTCTACCATACTAGTTTTTAGGTGCAGAGATTCTACTAAAGCAGGCGAGATAAAGGAGTGTGATGCGCCAGAATCAAATAAAGTGCGAACGGGGTGATCATAAAGATAAATTACGCTTTCTACAGAAGTATTTATACCTCGCTGTTGCAATGGTGGCGCTTCTAGCACATGAACCTGTGCCCCTGGGGTGGATCCAGCGCCCTGCCCCTGTCCTCGTTTCTTTGGGCAGTCCTTAGCCCTGTGGCCTGTCTGACCGCATGAAAAGCACCCACCATTCTCCTTGGCCTTCTTTTTCCGGCAGTCCTTTACTAAGTGCCCCACTTTGCCACAGAAATTGCACTTCCTCTTCTCCTTGTTGCCTTTCCCGCCCTTCTTAAAGTCTGTCTTTTTAGGCTGCAAACCCTCTTTCTTCCCTTGAGAGCTTTCTGCCTTTGTCTCCTTCTTGCCCTTATCCTCTTCATTCAGCAATGCCATTTGCACCAATCTTTCATACGTGGCTCTCATGGGTATATGGGTCATGGCCAAACTGTGTAATGGCTCATTTAACCCTTTGACGAAACGGAGAGCCTTCTTGTGCGGGGTGTTGACTAGGTCAAGCCCAAACCTAGCCAGCTCATCGAACTGATTCACATACTCTTGGACTGTCTTGTCCCCTTGCTTAAGAAATAAGAATTTTTCCATCTGCAAACTTCTTTCCGCATCTGAGAGAAATTTGGTCTCAAACCTTGCCCTAAAGTCCTCCCATGTCTCCACTGGTCTTTCAGCATTAGTGACTTCCCACCAGTAGGAAGCCTCGCCCTTCAATAGCCACACTGCCAATTGTACTTGTTGTCTATCCTCTACCTTAAAGATGATGAATAGGTCCTCAATTTCTTTCAGCCAATTTCTAGCTGCTACGAAGGACCCAGTTCCATGGAAATCCCTTCCTCCCATAGCTTTAAAATCTTTGCATATCTTAGCGAAATTGTTTCCCCGAGGAGGAGGTGGAGGAAAAGGTGCTGCTGCAGCTGGATGATTTCCTTCAGCTGGGGGAGGAGGAACGGTAGGACCTGGCTGAGTGGCCCTTGCTTCTAAGAACCGTCTAAACCAACCAGGTATTGGCACCCCTTCAGGCAAGTTAAGTTCTTGGGACATGCTGAAACAAAAAGGATAGATTCAAAACGAAGGATAAGAGATAGTACCCACGGCTTTGGGGAGTGGACTTTGCCTTTTAAAAATAAAATAATATTTTTCTTTTAAAAATGCTTCTTTAAATTTCCTTTTTGAAAATAATTTTTTTCAAAACTTTTTATCTTATCTGGTAAACCTATGCTCTGATACCAAGTGAAACACCCCACCTCCGTTAGGGTCACTCTCAAAGGGAATGCCCTAATTTTGGTGGAGGTTTATAAGTACACGTCACAGATATACAAGACAGATATAAGAACACATATTTGTAAACAGCGGAAGAACAACAAACTTTATTTCATAGAGTCAAATACGTGTTACAACAACATCCTTTCCAAAAACATAACATAACACTTTCATAATCTGTCTTGAGTACATTATTTAAAGAAGCATAAATAATACATAGATAAACTGCAAAAGTCCCCATAGTGAATTGTCCAAAGCCATAGTTCAAAACAGGAAAGTCCAAGCAATACATTTCTCTTCTTCTTCAAGCTGGATGTTGAGGTTGGTCAAGCTGCTGTGTTCCCTCCCTGAGGACCTGGGGGGGGGGGGAACGGAAGAAAGAAGACGAAAGAAAAGTAGAGTCAGACATAAAGCCTGAGTAAGTCTAGTACTATTTTGTCTATGAATAAAGAACTGGGTATGATAAGTATAAACAAGAAATGGGCATGCATTTTAACTTGGTTAAGTTGTCTAGGGTCGAATAGACCATCGTACCCCATGTTAATCTCTGAACCCATATACACTAGTTTCCAACTGGCACCCCATAATCAGGGTGATGTGATCCATTCTATGATGATCGGCTCCTACTCGCATAGTTACATGTGTCTTACGGCCCCCCGATGTCTGTAGTTACCTATGCTGGTCCCACCATGGGGTGTATCAAGTCCCATAGTGGCAACCCGACACAACCTTAGAGTGCACAGGTATGCTACTGGTGTCTAGTGCCTTATTTTTCTGCACCGGAGTGTGTGCACGCCCGCACTCCGTTAGAACCTACACTGCTACACCACCGCCGTCGATTTGACCTCTTACAATCAGCCCAGTAATCGTGCCCCACCCTGCCTAGTTTCAGGGTATCCTGATACACCTTTTAGGGTTACTGCTGAAAAGGGTCCCCCGTTACTAGGTTTTCTATCTCTAGCCAACATGCTAAGTTGGTTAAGTGTTTCCTAACCTAACCCCACCAGTCCGTTTAGTTTAGCATGTTCCATTTTGATTAAGTCCTTAGTTCACTTAATCCTAACAATCCTGACTCAGCCTTAATTGTCTTATTAAGGCCCTGACCTCTCACATTAGACAGGTATTGTTGTGGCTGCCTGTTGCCGGTTGGTTCCGGGCAGTCTTACGCCACAACTCAGTCTAACCTCGGATCCTTATTGGGCTCCATGTTTAACCTCCCACATTGGATAGGTATTGTTGTGACTACTGGACAGCCGGGCGGTTCCGGGCAGGTTTACGTCACAACTCAATCCAACCTCGGGTTAAACACATCGTATTTTCTACATTTACATATTTTGTCATTCTTCTTTATTTCTCATATGTAAATATTTGCGGCCCATTATTAAGTTAATGGTGTAAAGGTTACACCAATCATGGGCCCAACCCATACTTGAATTTGGGCCCTTCTATTTTATATTTTCATTCATTAATTAATTTTAACCCAACGTTATTTTCCCCCGTTTTACACGTCCGTTCATATATATTGGGCTTAGCCTTTTAAAGCCCAATTTAGCCATGCGAAAGGGGAGGCTTAAAGCGTGATTACATACACAAAGAGGGGAAGGTGAGCGTATGAACTTGCAATATGACGATGGGAATACAAAATAGAAACTGGTGTACTTGCATAGTAGTGACATATACTTTGGTCATAAAACATAGGTGACATGAATCAAAGCATGTGAACTTGCAATTGAGATATCATTATTGACACATGAACCTATATTTTTATTTAGGCATAATGTCAAACATAAGCATGGCATAAATACTTCTAGCATAAACATGGCATAATGTCAAACATAAGCATGGCATAAATACTTCTAGCATAAACATGGCATAATGTCAAACATAAGCATGGCATAAATACTTCTAGCATAAACATGGCATAATGTCAAACATAAGCATGGCATAAATACTTCTAGCATAAACATGGCATAATGTCAAACCTAAGTATGGCATAAATATTCCTAATCATGGTGTTTGCTTTAAACTTGCAAAAAGGGATTTTTGAGTCTAACCTAGCCATGTCTCACATATGTCATCATATAATTCTTTTAAACAAGATAGACTTAATCATAGATTTCAATTATGCCAAATATCATTCATAGCCTAGCCATATTCATAAGTTTTGCAAAAGCATGACTTAATACATGGATTATGGTGTCAAAATTCCAACATAGTTTCATATGAACTATAACAACCAAACTTGTTTCAATTACTTGCAAAATGATTTATGCACAAAAATATACATCATGATGGCATAATAACAAAGCCCCAAACTCGCATGAATTTCAATCAACTACATACATGTAGCTTCAACATAGATTACATAATTTGCGCAATATTCCAAACGTATACTTGCATAGAACTACCGCATGTAGTTCTTTATAATGAATAACATAATTTTGCACAAATATGAATTACTTTATTATCCCAATTCAAGCATACAAATCAATACAGTTGTTTATTCATACCAAAGTAATACTCTACTTACAATGGTTGCGGCGAATTCTCTAATTAAGAGATATGATTCCTTTGTTGAATTGATTGGCTTTAGGTTGCTTGAATTGCTTTAGGCTTTAGAACTTTCTTTCTAATTCTCTCTCTAGTCGGCGGCTACTCTTAGTCGTTCCTCAGCAACATGGCGGCTATGTTCTTAATTTGAATGAATAGATTAGGGTTTAGTCTAGGGTTGTTTATATAGAGGTTAGGAATTGATTAGGACCATTGATGTTGCTAGGTTAGATCGTAGCCATTCATTAGATAGAGAGACCAATTAGAACCCGCCACCTAGCCCTAATGACAAAGCAGACCACAGAAATTCGACCAAACACAGACCTGGCCAGCCAGGTTGACTGGGTTCGACCAGGTCGACACCCCTGTCGACAGGGCTGTCGACAGCCCTGTCGACATGGGTAGCCCAGGTCGACAGCCCAGTCGACCTGGGTGGCCTAGGCGGGTGTTTATCCGCCCTGGCCCACTGGGCCCGATTTTTAATTATTTTATTCTGTTTGAATTTTAAATTTAATTCAAAACTTCCGAAGGCCATATCTTCTTCATACGGACTCCGTTTTTCGAAAACTCAGACTCTATTTCGCGTATTTTTCCGAGACGAACGCAATGGCGTATCCCGTTTCCCTTAGTTCTTTTATTTCAGATTAATTATACTTTAATTTGTTAATTTCACAGTTATAGAATTCTCGGGGTGTTAAAGGTTATATATTGATGGATATCAATCGCGTGGAGTGAATTGCCTATGTGGCATGCCTAAGTGGCAAATGATCAAGGCTTTTGTTGAAAAGCGAAGTCTTTTGGTTGATGATCAAAGCACCGCCTGTGTGGCATAGCTTTGTGTAACGTTGATTCGCGAGCCTCACACCCCGGTTGTGAGCCAGAAACGGGAGAGGAAGGCAGGGAAGGCATGCGTTTCTTTCTTGCTAGGGTGGTGTCGGTGACCAGCCATCCCTGACATTTATATTATTTTCACCTTTGTGGTTGTTGCTGTTGCGAGGCGCCTCGGATATATCGGTGACTATGTGGAGCCGATGGAGTCATTTGGCTCATTTATGCCCCTAAGGGTGGGGAGACGCAGTGTCCAGGGTTTAAGCTCAATCCACATCGGTGGACCGCCCCTGTTGCTCTAAGGGCCCACCTGAGTCTGGGTCCTGAGACATGGTAGGCTAGATTGTCTCGAATCAATAGAGGACGATCCCTGGCCTCGGTTCACAGATGTAAATCCAATTTCCAAATACGTGAATTTGCGGTTTTGATTGTAGAGCCCAGTATGGCGACATGATATATGGTACCCATGACGTCGTCTATGATTGATATTTATGATTGAAATTGTTTTGACACTATACACTTATAATAGTATCAAATGATTTGTTTTTAACGTACCAAGCATGTTTGGCTATTATAAGGGAAAACTCTATCCTCCGGCTTGTGTTGCATTGTGTGATGGGTCCTGGGTCTTATAATAGCTTCATTTTTCCAAAAAGCATTACGCTGTTTTGTTATATGCACTTGTATTCTTGGGAGGAAACCCGTTCCGTGTTATACGGCGTGGTCCCTTGATATATCTGATTTAAAGTAAAGTTTTAAATAACTGTTTAGTTCTCATACCATTCACATAACTAACCTGGATTTTATTGTTTTAACCTAAACTCTGGGTCACCTTATTTTGACATGGGCAGCTAGTAGTTTTGGTTTTGTAGATTTATATTCACAGGTTCCTGGTTTACAGCTGGAACGATACTCGGAAAGCTCTGTATCCGTGTATTACTTTCAGTTGTGTATTGTATTATTTTTCCGCTGCATTGTAATTTATTGTAATCTCTGATATTTATCGAATGTATTTTATTTGTTTATACGATGTATATTCTTGTATTCTGATCGAATTTTTCTAATATACAATGAAATGTTCTTCTGTTTGCATTCTAATCTGTCGTGTTCTCAAAACAATCAGGGGTTTCGAACGGTCTTGGTCCGTTTAGCGATCGATTAGGATCGAGCGAAATTCCTTTTCGTTACATTTGGTATCAGAGCTTTGGTTTACAAAGCTCGAGAACAAGACATGTTAGAACCAAACGAAAGAATTCATCAGAGATTGGATTAGTAATATCCAATGAGAATGACTTGTTAAAGATGGGATCAGTATTATCCTAGAACGAGTGTGAAGAGTGATGTTTTTGAAATAAAATTGAAAACAATTTTTGCTTTGAAAATTTAAATAAATTATTCGTATTCGATTATTTATTTTATATAGATTTGGACAATCAAGTATATAAAGATTTTGCGTATACGTCTGATCCGCGTGTATTTGAAGTTTTAATATACTGGATAGATAGGGAGTCACACTCTAGTCGCGCAGACATGGTCCTGATGACGAAGTATACCATCACCAGTATTTATTTTCAAGTGACGAAAGTGGGATTTCTATATATTTCCAATTGACTGGTGTGAGAACCAAAATTAGATAGGCCTATTGTTGTGATTTGGCACCAAAAATGTGATTTTTCACTATATATCAAAGATATGAATTTGAAATAATAATCAACTAATTGATTGCTGATTGTGTTGTTTGATTATTGTTCGATTATTTGAATGTTGAACCTTTAGCCAAATTGAACCAAATAGTGAATATTATTGAAAATTGGTCGCATTTGCATACATATACATGTACTTACATTGAACAGGTCATAGCAAGGAGGCTAGAGGAGAGGAATAAAATTGTTTGCCCGACAAATAGGTACATGTTTACTAATTTCTTGGGTTTTGGATGATTTTATGAGCTGATTGGCTTTTTCTTTTTCTTTTGGATTGGTGAGGGACATGGGAGGCTATTTGAAATATCCCGAAGCTCCTAGTGCAGGGGAGGTTATGGCGAAATTTTTCGAAAATTTAGGGTGTTAGCCAAATTTTTGAAAAATTGAAAAGTTCTAAGAAACTGAAAAGTTGAAGAACTTGAGCCATAATGAAAATAATGAAAGTTGAGTTGATTTGTTAAACAACCTTTAGCTTCGTTCCTTTTCGGGGACGAAAAGTTTTAAGTGGGGGAGATTGTAATAACCCGGAAATCTGAGCCAATTTAAAATTTTTATTTTGGCTATTTTGTTGAATTTTGATTATTCAAAATGATTTATTCTAAATAATAACGACGAGAAATTTATTTTGAACAGAATTCGAATGTTTATATTAATATAGATCGTCGTTAGAATATAAATAATTTATTTTAATTATAAAAGGAATTGAAAATGGTGCGGTAGTTCAATTTCAAAGTTCAAATGGATGTACCGGATTCATGATAAACCGGATTTTAGCGAAACCAAAAATATTTGAATGCATTTGAGAATATCTTTCCAACGAATCCGAAAAATTGACATTTCATAGCGGGGATAAAAAGTTATGCCCAGTTGAAAATTCAGAATAGTCGCAATGGAATTCTGGCCCTTAAAAATAGAAATTTTGCAAACGGCCTCGTTTTTTGACGAAACGACGATCCTCGATGTCAAGTTATTGCTAGATTCCAAAATTCGTAATTTTTCGAATCAATATGTGAGCGTGGCAAAGGAAAACGCGTTTGACCAGTTTTAGTTGATTTTAATTGACTAGAAATGGCCATTTTTCAAACGGTCTTAGAATTCGATGAAATTAGTTTTGTTTGGGCTGTATCGTCAATACGAGGATAGAAAATATTTTTCGGGAATTTTTAGAGTCCGTATGTGGCCCCGGTAAATGGAAATATGCGTTCAAATTCAATATATATATTTATATTTTGATTTTGACGAAAACTGATCGAAACAGTCGAATCAGCCTACGGCACATGTCCCATTGTGTTCGGAATAGGGGTAATTAGCTATGGACGACAGGCGGTGGGTCTCGTTTAGAGTTCGAAATAAAAAGTTACTTTTTGGGGAATTAAAATTAAATTAATTATATAACAAACCTCACCCTTACCCCCCACTCTATTTTCTCTCTCTCCGGTCAAAAGTCGTTTTTCAGAAAAAAAGAAAAAAAAACCTCACGCTCGAATCCCTAAGCCGTCAGCGACGGCGACCCTTTCCCCCCTTCCGATCGCGACGCCGACTTCCCCCTCCTGGAACCCCCACCTCGCGAATACCTCACTGGAGAACCTCCATGTGTTGAATAAACATTCATGTGTTGAATAAAGCCGTGTTGATTTGATTGACGCAATTTTGACGTGAACGATATTTATATGGATTTTATTCATTTTTATAATGAATATAGAAAAGAAAGTGATTTCAAAATATAACGTTTTGAAAGTATTATCATTTGTATATCGATGATGTGGAATATTCAATTTTGATTCGAAATTGAATATGAAGTTGAAATCATTTTGAAAACGAATTTAAAATGATTTATAAAATACGTTTTAAAAGGAAATCGACAAAATATATATAATATATTATATATATATATAATGGCCTGAATAGAACGCACCGCGCCGCGGCAGTTCTCGAATTTCGACCATTGACTTCGAATGGATACTGCGGGAGATCCGACCGTCGGATTCTCCTAAAACCGGAATCATTGGGTTCGTATCGAAAAGAGCTTTCTAATGAATGTTAGTGATGTGAAATCTAATGGTTGGATTTGGAATTATGTCCAAATCAAATTTGGAAAATGTCGCCGTGAGTGCAGTTCGATGGCCGTTGATGGAAATCGACTGTACGGGCCTTGGTAAAATTTTTAAAAATTGTAATAATTTGTGTAAAATCATAAGAAATGATTTGTGTAGAATTGGGATGAAAATTTCCATATTTGAAAAGATAAAAATAGTTTTTTATCGAAATGAACTAGTTTTGAACTAGAATTATAATTCATTTATTTTTGAAATAAATAAATTGGATTTGAAATGGTTTTGAAAATAACCAGAATTACCAAGAATTGAATTGGAATGGGTCTGAATCGAAATTGTCTTTGGAATATTTCGATGTTGGATTTCGTGATTATACAGATATTGTTACGGAAATTTGAAAGATATATTTATATCGTTATTTCCAATACGATATTTGTTGGTCGTAGAATTTGATATTGAATATAAGATGATATATTTTCTATTCAGAGCCTTGTATTTAATATCAAATGGGATTTGGGTTTGTCGTGAATTGTGTCTTCATTAACACTGTTCTTAAACCCAGTTAAGAAAAAGATTACATCTTTTTATTTAGATTTAATGAAGTGTACCAATTAAATGATATTTAATTGGAATTGAATTGGAATTGATTTTTGGGTTTATCGTGAACGGTGTTTTAAATAACACTTGTTCTTTAATCCGATAATTAATGGAATGTGATTTTTGGTTTATCGTGAACCGTGTTTTAGATGACATTGGTTCTTTAACCCAGCTAAAGACAGGATGTGATTTCCCAAGTTAAATAATCATTGATAGTGATTATTGGGCAGATTAAAACTAAGTAGCGTTTTAATGAATCTTTAATTAGATTGAAATAATCGAGAATGGAGTATCACCAGTCTTGCTCCAGGCGATAGTTAAATCTTTAATTAGATTTGAACGCGAAATGGTAATTGAATTTACCAATAACGCCGTGGTGTTATATATGAAGTATGACCAGTTTTACTTCATGGGATGAATAGGTTGGGATTGGGAAATAAAATAAATGATTACCGTGATGTGGTTCACTAATCCCGACTAGTTTGAATTGATATTCAAAGAAGATTAAAGAATAAATTTAAAGAATTTAACTTTAATAAAATTAATGGGAACCTTTCCCAAAGTATAAGAATATTTGAATAAAAATATATTTTGAATTGGAATGAGGTGTATTTTGTGTTTGTGTAACACTTGTTTATTATATACGCGAGTTATTCAGAAAGATCGGGTTTATCCCATTCTTAATAACTGAGTCGATGATGTGTCGAGGATGAAGACGGTGCTCGAAGACCGGAGGTCTTCACATCGTTTGGGTGATTACTGATGATCTTGATTGGGCTGTACACCCAAGAGGAGGGAATCAGTTGGTGATCGTCCAGACATACTTCGAGATTGATGGATATGCGAGGTACAAGGTGCCTCCGGTTTCGTTCAGACCCAGAACGAACTTGTAAATAGACTGTGTGTCTGACATTGGATTTTATTCTGTTTGATTGATTTCTATGAAATATATATCTGTTTGGCGGCGGAGAATTTATTCTCTTGCTCAACGCCCTTCTCTGAGACGTACGAGCTCAGGGGTTATATATTGATGGATATCAATCGCATGCAGTGAATTGCCTGTGTGGCATGCCTAAATGGCAAATGATCAAGGCTTTTGTTGAAAAGAAAAGTCTTGTGGTTGATGATTAAAGAACCGCCTGTGTGGCATAGCTTTGTGTAACGTTGATTCGCGAGCCTCACACCCCGGTTGTGAACCAGAAACGAGAGAGGATGGCAGGGAGGGCATGCGTTTCTTTCTAGCTAGGGTGGTGTCAATGACCTACCAGCCCTGACATTTATATTATTTTCACCTGTGTGGTTGTTGCTGTTGCTAGGCGCCTCAGATATATCGGTGACTATGTGGAGCCGATGGAGTCATTTGGCTCTCTTACGCCCCAAAGGGTGGGGAGACGCAGTGTCCAGGGTTTAAGTTTAATCCACATCGGTGGACCGGCCCTGTTGCTCCAAGGGCCCACCTGAGTCTGGGTCCTGAGACATGGTAGGCTAGATTGTATCAAATCGGTAGAGGACGATCCCTGGCCTCGGTTCACAGATGGAAATCCAATTTCCAAATACGTGACTTTGCGGTTTTGATTGTAGAGCCTAATATGGCGACATGATATATGGTATCCATGCCATCTATGATTGATATTTATGATTGAAATTGTTTTGACACTATACACTTATAATAGTATCAAATGATTTGTTTTTAACGTACCAAGCATGTTTGGCTATTATAAGGGAAAACCCTATCCTCCGGCTTGTGTTGCATTGTGTGATGGGACCTGGGTCTTATAATAGCTTCATTTTTCCAAAAAGCATTGCGTTGTTTTGTTATATGCACTGGTATTCTTGGGAGGAAACCCGTTCAGTGTTATACGGCGTGGTCCCTTGATATATCTGATTTAAAGTAAAGTTTTAAATAATTGTTTAGTTCTCACACCAGTCACATGACTGACCTGTAGTTTATTGTTTTAACCTAAACTTTGGGTGCCATTATTTTGGCATAGGCAACTAGTAGTTTTGGTTTTGCAGATTTATATTCACAGGATCCTGGTTTACAGCTGGAATGATACTAGGTAAGCTCTGTATCCGCGTATTACTTTCAATTGTGTATTGTATTATTTTTCCGCTGCATTGTAATTTATTGTAATCTCTGATATTTATCGAATGTATTTTATTTGTTTATACTTTGTATATTCTTGTATTCTGATGGAATTGTTGTAATATACAATGAAATGTTCTTCTGTTTGCGTTCTGATCTGTCGTGTTCTCAAAACAATCAGGGTTTTCGAATGGTCTTGGTCGGTTTAGCAATCGATTCGGATCAAGCGAAATTCCTTTTCATTACAGCCCAAATAATCTAACGGGAATCTCATAGTAGAACTGTTCAAAGTGTTTGCAACTTGATTCTAAACATTATCAAAGTCATTTAGAACCATAACCAAACTTTTATCAAAATTAATTCTGAGTCCAGAAAGCATCTCAAAATAATATAGAATAAATTTTAATGCTATAATATATTTGGGTAAATGAGAGGAAAATAAAAAAGTATTGTCGGCAAATTAAGGTATAAATAATTCATTACTAAAAACCCCATTTCCTACATAACCTAGAACTTCGTTCCTCTCTGCTCTCTTAATAATTTTGGTGAATATGTCCACAGCTAGATTAAACAAAAGAGGCGATAAAGGATCACCATGTCGAAGCCCCCTTTTAGAATGAATTTTCTTCCCTACAACCCAATTAACTACAATATTAGAACAACTAGATTTAAGTAAAAGAATGATCCAATTTATCCAGCTTATGCTAAAACCCCTAGTAAATAATAACTCGCAAATAAAATCCTAATTTACCGAGTCAAAAGCCTTTTCAAAATTGATTTTCAAAATGGTGCAAGAAAAAGTGTTTTTAAAACATAAATTAATATATTCTTGGACCACGACTACACCATCTACTATGTTCCTATCTTTTAGAAATGCAGTTCAAGAATAATCAATAATATCATTCATTTTTAGGCTAAGTCTATTCGCTAATACTTTAGTGATAATCTTAACAGAACAGTTTATTAAGGAAATTAGTCTAAAATCTTTTAATTTTATTAGCTCCTAATTTTTCATGTATAAGAATAACAATTGCAAAATTAAATCTTCCTATCTGCAAATTACCGTTATAAGTATCATTAAATAAATTTAAAATATCATATTTCAATACATCCTAAAATTATTTATAAAAAAGAATAAAAAACCATTCGGACCAGGAGCTTTATCACTAGGCATATCATTTATAGCCTTCCAAACCCCATGTTCAGATAACAACTTATCAAATTCTAACAAGTCAATCTTAGAATAAGAAGGATAAATGGCATTCCATCAACATTAATCCTCTTAATTTTTGATCCGAAAATACGTATATAATAAAAAGTAAAAGCTTCATTTAGGTCTTTTTGAATAACCACATTTATGTCGTCAACAAAAATATAATGAATAAAATTATATTGTCTTCTCTTATTAGCTATACTATGAAAAAAATTAGTATTATTATCACCCTCTTTAATCCATTGTATACGAGCCCTTTGCTTCCACACGACCTCCTCTTTCTCTAAAATCAACTTGAGGTCATTCTTAAGACTGCAAAGTTAATCACTTTCATTTGAACTAAGTAACCTATTCTCACTAATCTTATCTAACTCAAACATTTCACACATAATCTTATCTTTCCTAATTCTAACACTACCAAATACATATTTATTCCAACGTTTGAGAAAAAAAATCTAAGTTTGGCTAACTTTGCAACAAAATCTTAGCTGAGTTACCAACAAATATATTATTAAAATAAACTAGAGAATTCCATTTAAAAGCAAATAAGTTAGAAAAACTAGAATCTAAAGGCCACATTTTCTCGAATTTAAAGCTATTACTAATGGAAATATTAGATTCACAAGAAAGAATAATAGGACAATGATTAGAATTTAAGAAAGGAAAACCTTTTACTTTAAAAATAGAAAACCTATCCTCAATCTCACTACTGATAAAAAATCTATCTAGTTGTGCAAAAGACGGTATATCTCTCATATTAGACCAAGTAACTGATCTATTATTTACCGGGATTTTAGTCAAATTATTGTCCAAAACAAATTCATTGAATTCCTCTATATCAGAGAAATTACCTTCACAAGGTGATCCCTCTCCCAAAATTCTAGTTACGTTAAAATCTTCCCTCACGATCCATTGATCTGGGACAAGATTTTGAAGTCTGTACATTCATCCCACAAAGCTTTCCTCTCAATTTTTGTACGGGGTCCTAGGAATTTTCTGAAGAAGCCTAAACTAATTTTCTCTCCATCCAATCATTAAACTCCCTGAGCTACCAATGGCAGGTAGACTGGACCAATTACAGAAATGAGATCTGTAACAACCCGGAAATGCGAGCCAATTTAAAAATTTTATTTGGGCAATTTTAGTGAATTTTGAACATTTAAAATGAATTATTTTAAATAATATCGACAAGAAATTTATTTTGAATAGAATTAGAACGTATATATTCATATAGATCTTCGTTAGAATATAAATAATTATTTATAATAATAAAGGAAATTGAAAATGGCGCGGTACTTCAATAATTCGATTTCAAAATTCAAATGAATGTACCGGGTGCAAAATAAACCGGATTTTAGTGAAACAAAAAATAATGGAATCTAATTAAGAATATCTTTCCCACGAATCCGAAAAATCAAATTTTCATAGCGGGAAGCAAAAGATATGTCCAGTTGAAAATTCTGAATAGTCGCTAAGGAATTCAGGCCCTTAAAAATGGAAATTTTGCAAATGACCTCGGATTTCGACGAAACCACTTTTGTTGGATCCGAGATGTCAAATTATTGCTAGGTCTCAAATTTCATAATTTTTCGAATCAATACGTGAGCGTGGCAAAGGAAATTGAGTTTGACCAGTTTTAGTAGATTTTAATCGACTGGAAAATGGACATTTTTCAAATGGTCTCAGAATTCGATGAAACTAGTTTTGTTAGGACTGTATCGTCAGTACGAAGCTAGAAATAATTTTTCTGTAATTTACGGAGTCAGTATGTGGCCCTGGTAATTTAAAATGTGCGTTCAAATTGAATATGTACTGATTTATATTTCAATTTAAATGAAAACTGATCGTAACGGTCGAATTGGCCTACAATACATATCCCAATGTGTTCGAAATTGGGGTAATTAGCTAGGGACGACAGTCGGTGGGTTCGATTTCGAGTTCGTATTTTAAAGTTACCTTTTTGAAATTTAAAATTAATAAAATATATATTATTATAACTTTCCCTTTACCTCCCTCCCTCCTTTCAGAAGCGTTGACCATTTCAAATCCAAATAAAAAACCGAAGAACCCTAGCCCGCCACTGCCTCTGGATGCGCCGCCCTCACCCACGCTCCCTCCGCCCCACCTCCGACGGCCGCCCCTCCCCTCCATTCATCCTCCAGCCCCCCCCCCCCCCCCCCCCCCCGCTTCCCTCTAGCTCGTTCGCCCCTATCCCCTCTTCCCCGACGAGAACTAAAGCCCTAATCAGAGCAAACCGCCCCAGCGCCGCCCCTACCGCCTGCGAACCACCTCCAGCACCACTCCTCCGACCTGCGCAGCCCCCTGGCGCCACCCACCACCTCCACGGACCCCTGGTTCGACTGTGAACACCCCCTTCTAAAAATGCAATGCAAGTTTTAATTTCGAGTATTATTTATTTTCTTCAATTTAAAAACTGATTTTAAACGAGAAAGATCGGATTTTTATTTAGGAGAAAGATCGGATTTTTATTTAGGAGAAAGATCGGATTTTTATTTAGAGGAAAGGCGATATTTTTATATAAGGAAGGGCGACATTTTCATATAAGGAATGACGTGGTTTTTGTCATATATGAAAGAAAATATAATTTTTATATATTAGAAAGATTAAAAATATAATTTTTATATATTAGAAAGGTTAAAAATATAATTTTTATACGTGTAGTGAAGATAAAAATTCAATTTTTATATATAGGAAGGTGAAATAAAAATGGGATTTTCATTGATATAGAATAATAAAAATACGATTTTTATTTAAGTAGAGTTATAAAAATATGATTTTTATATACTAGATAATATGATTTTTATATTATAGAAGGAGTAAAAATATGATCTTTATATTTGAAAAGGAGAAATCTTTATATTTGAAAAGGCGAAATCTTTATATTTGAAAAGGCGAAATCTTTACATAGAGAGGAGCGTTATAAAAAAAAAATTATATGAACACCAGTATAAAAATAGAATTTTTATCTATATAGTAGCGATGTAAAAATAGAATTTTTATCCATATGGAGTAATTATAAAAATATGATTTTTATATACATAGCAAGAATATAAAAATGTGATTTTTATATATGTAGTGGCTACGGCAACAAAAGTGGCAAATGGGGAGAACGGCGAAGATTTCTACATTAGAAGTGTCGTGGAGTTGGGATAGCTTTGGTGAGAACTTCTCTCTCTAGATTTCTTTTTCTAGTTATATATATATACTAGGATGCAGACGGTGCTTAGCAGCACCCGACACCCGTCGTCCACAGACCATGGACGGCTTGTATGTTTGATTGATTTTGATGTGTAGTTGATTGTGTGATGTGAAATGAAATAAAATATCGATATAGAAAATAAATATTGTATAGTTAAAAATGGAATTTTTAACGTGTATATGAAATGAAATAAATAAATATAAACAAATCGGACGATTTGTTTATATACACTGATTTGACTGATATTGATTGGGACGATAAATTTTACACATCGCTCATCCGCACAAATAAAATCTGTGTTTGATTGTTCGAAACCCCACATGGGTATTGGGATAAAATACGGCATACACAAATCCCAGTAATTAGTTGTATGTCGATCGATTGATTGACAGACTGTTATAAGCGTTAGATATCTATATTTGATGCTTATACAGTGTAGTGAACTTAGGATGATGGTTGATTATTTATCGTTGCTATTATATACATGTGTTGTATGGAATCCATATAATTAACTTTATATGGTGATTGATTGGGCCTCATTCCAATTGGGAAAATAAAGAATATTATAAAATAAAGGTTCATGTGTTGACAGTACTCATCCATTGAGATTAGTCATGTGTTGAACGAAATATTTTAACAATAAAATTTACATCTTTATCATATATAAAATTAGAAACTAACTGGAAGATAGATAAGATGAGTGGTCTCCTGGATATTGATCCGATGTTGGTTTCGGCCTTCGGGGTTAATATCCAGGGAATCGTTCTCTTACTAATTTACGGTTGGAGTCTGATTTGAAATCAAACGATAGATACCATAATTTTTATAAAATATATTAAATAACAAAAATAGTCACATGTGGAGAGTACTCATTCGTTGAGATTAGTCATGTGTTGACAAAAATATAAAGTCATGTATTGAAAGAAATATAGATTCATTTGTTGAATAGGATAACGATGTTATTGAAAAATATAAAGCCATGTTGATTAGGGATGCGCTATTTTGACGCGAACGACATTTATATCGATTATAATCATTTTTTTATAATGAATATTGAAAAAAGATAAAAATCGAATATATATAAAAGAAAATCGAATCGAATTGAATATAGAACGAATTCGAATTGAATATAGAACGAATCTGAATTGAATATAGAACGAAATCGAATTGAATATAGAACGAAATCGAATTGAATTGGATTGAAAACGAATTGGAAATAGAATAAAAATCGATTTGAAACGAATTCAAATTGAATCGAAATTTGAATTAAATTGAAATGAATTTAAAACGAATTTATAAGGAAAAATTCAATTTTGATTTGAATTGGAAATGGAAGTTGAAATGTTTTTGAAACGAATTTAAAACTATTTATAAAATTCATTTTAAATAGAAATCGACGAAATATATATTATATATATTATATATATAATATAATGGCCTGAATAGAACGCGCTGCGCCGCGGCAGTTCGTTAATTTCGACCATTGATTTCGAACGGACATTACAGGAGATCCGACCGTCGGATTCTCCTAAAACCGGAACCGTTGGGTTCGTATCTAAAAGAGCTTTCTAACGAACATTGGAAATTTGAAATCTAACGGTTGGATTTGGAAATACGTCCAAATCAAATTTGGAAAAGGTCGTTGTAAGTGCAGTTCGATGGCCGCTGTTGGAAATCGACTGTACGGGCCTTGATAAAATTATTAAAAATATCAATAATTATTGTAAAATTATAAGAAATGATTTATGAAGAACTGGGGTGAAAAATCCCACATTTGTAAAGCTAAAAATAGATTTTTATCAAAAATGAACTAGGTTTGAACTAGAATTAAAACCCAATTATTTTTAAATAAATAAATTGGATTTGAAAAGGGGTTTTAAATAATTAGAATTTCTAATATATTTGATTGGAATTGAATTAGAATTGATTTGTGGGTTTATCGTGAATAGTGTTTTAAATAACACTTGTTCTTTAACCCGATAATAAATAGAATATGATTTGGGTTTATCGTGAACTGTGTTTTAAATGACATTAGTTCTTTTACCTAGTAAAAGGAGTTTTAATGAATCTGTAATTAGATTGAAATGTGAATTGATAATTTAAATTATCAAATTTAGAAAGTGAGCCAGAATGGAGTATCACCAGTTTTGCTCCAAAGCGATAGTCAAATCTTTAATTAGATTTGAACGTGAAATGGTAATTAATTTTACCGATAACACCGTGGTGTTAGATATGGAGTATTACCAGTTTTACTTCATAGGATGAATAGGTTGGGATTTGGAAATAAAATAAATAATTACTTCGGTGTGGTTCGCTAATCCCGACTAGTTTGGAAAACCATAATTTGGTTTGAAATGACATCCAAAGGAAGATTAAAGAATAAATTTAAAGAATTTATCTTTGATAAAATTAATGGGAACCTTTCCCTAAGAATATGAAATTTAGAAACTAGCTGTATGTTAGCTAAGAAGAATGGTTTCCTGGGTACTGATCTGATGTTGGTTTCGGCCTTCGGGGTTAATATTTGGGAAATTGTTCTCTTGTTGATTTACAGTTAGTGGCTGCTAAATTGGAATGAGGCGTATGTTGTGTTTGTGTAACATTTGTTTACTATATACGCGGGTTATTCAGAAAGGCTGGGTTTATACCCATTCTGAATAACCGATTCGATGATATGTCGAAGATAAAGACGGTGGTTGAAGACCGGAAGTCTTCACATCGTTTGGGTGATTACTGATGATCTTGATTGGGCTGTACACCCAAGATGAGGGAATCAGTTGGTGGTCGTCCAGACGTACTTGGAGATCGATGGATATGCGAGGAAAGTGCCTCCGGTTTCGTTCAGACCCAGAACGAACTTGTAAATGGACTGTGTGTCTGACATTGGATTTTATTCTGTGTTGATTGATCTCTATTAAATATACATCTGTTTGGCGGCGGAGAATTTATTCTCTTGCTTAACGCCCTTCTCTGAGACGTACGAGCTCAAAGGTTGTATATCGATGGACATCAGTCGCATGACATGAATTGCCTGTATGGCACGCCTAAGTGGCAATTGATCAAGGCTTCTGTTTAAAAGCAAAGTCTTGTGGTTGATGATCAAAGCACGACCTTTGTGGCGTAGCTTTGTGTATAACATGAATTCGCGAGCCTCACACCTCGGTATGAGTTAAAAACGGGATAAGGACTACAGGGAGAGCACGACGTTTCATTCTAGATTTGGTGGTGTCAGTGACTTACCAGCCCTGACATTTATATACTTTTCACCTATGTGGTTGTTGGAGGAGGCGCCTCGATTTTAGGTCTGTTAGGACCGGGAAACGTGTGTTCAGGAATAATTAATCCTCAAACGTAAGAGAGGACCGGCCCTGAAGCATCCAAGGGTTACCCAGAGTGTGTAGTCCTGGGACATTTGCTAGAGTGTCTTGAATCGGAGGGGAGCTTGCCCCTTGCCTCGACTCATGACGGAAATCCAATTTCCAATACGAGATATCTCGGGTTTATTTGTAGAGCCTAGTATGGCGACATGATAGATGGTACCCATGCCGCCTAGGATTGATATTTATGATTGAAAATGTTTTGACACTATACACTTATTATAGTATCAAATGATTTGTTTTAAACGTATCAAGCATGTTTGGCTATTATAAGGGAAAACCCTATCCTCCGGCTTGCGTTGCATTGTGTGATGGGCCCTGGGTCTTATAATAGCTTCATTTTTCGAAAAAGCATTGCGTTGTTTATTCTATGCACTGGTATTCTTTGGAGGAAACCCGTTCCATGTAATACGGCATGGTCCCATGAATTACTCTCTTTTAAAGTAAAGCTTGAAAAAAAAACTATTTTAATTCTCACACCAGTCACATGACTGACCTGGAGTTTATTGTTTTAACCTAAACTCTGGGTGCCCCTATTTTCGACACGGGAAGCTAGTAGTTTTGTTTTTGCAGATTTATATTCATAGGATCCTGATTTACAGCTGGAACGATGCTCAGAAAGCTTTGTATCCGTGTATTACTTTCAGTTGTGTTTTGTATTATTTTTCCGCTGCAATACTGTATTTAAATCTCTGATATTCTTTGTTGTATAATATTTATTCATACTCTGTATATTCTTGTATTATGATCGAATTGTTGTAATAACAATGAAATGTTCTTCTGTTTGAGTTCTGATTTGTCCTATTCTCAAAACGATCAGGGGTTTCGAACGGTCTTGGTCGGTTTAACGATCGATTCAGATCGAGCGAAATCCCTTGCCGTTACAAGATCCCTACAATCTCGTATAAAATATCAAATCCGGGTTATCTGTTTATGTCTCTTGTAATAATGCAATATCAGTTGGAGTATCCTTAAAGAATGTACATACTTTATCAAAATTTTTAGGTTCATTAAGACCCTAGATGTTCCAACTCACTAACCTCAACATCTTAAAGAATTAACTCTCTTTAATTCTCTATTCCTAATATAATCAACATCTTACTCAATATCAATAAAAATAAATGATGTATCATCAGCTAACTGACATAAATGCCTAGTGGATAAACTACCCAAAGAAAATGGTGTATAAATACTACCATAAACTGAAATAATACCTGAGCTTGAATTCGAAGTGCTAATATTATCACTCGAATCTAGGGACCTACCATAAGATGATGAAGCATTAGATCTAATCCTAGCACTGCGACAGATAAGTCCAATGATGGGGGTCCCCTTCTCACGTCTACCCTTTCTTGTTGATGTAGAGGACACATCATTAATAAGACGTATGGTTTTGAGAATTTCTATTATGGGCATCGAGTTTTAGTGTGATGCATATGTTCTAGGCTTTATAGGTTACGGGCTTGTTCTAGGAATAGATTGGCCAACCATATTTGGTGCCATTCTAGATTGTAAAACGAGAGTTGTTAGGCTCCTAACATGCTACGGTAGAACTCCCGAGATTTCTTGTGACCAACGGGGGTCAGTTATGCTCAGTTTTCTAGATTCCCTTGATACTTGAGTTGACGATCTTAAATCATTACCCATAGTCAGTGATTTTCTGGATGTGTTCGATGAGGTGAAAGGATTACCTCCAAGATGAGAGATAGATTACAAGATATACCTGGATGACAATGCAAAGCCTATCGCTTTACCAGTGCGCCACATGGCTCCTAGGGAAAGGATGGAGCTCAACAAGCAAGTGGGTGAGTTATTTGAGAAGGGATTTAATAGGCGGAGCATTTCTGAATGGGCAGCTCCAATTGTCTTTGCGACCAAGGAAGACAACTCAATCCGTCTATGTGTGGACTATAGGGAGTTGAATAAGCTCACCAAGAAGAGAAGGCACCCACTCCCACGGACAGATGACTTGTTTGACCAATTAGTGGGCGCTTTGGTTTTCCTATAATTGGATCGTGCCACTGGTTTTCATCATCTCAGGATATAAGATGATAGTATTGACAAGACTTCTTTCAAGACTCCCGGCAGATTCTTTGAGTGGTTGGTCATGCCTTTTGGGCTGACCAATGCACCCGCGTACTTTGTGGATTTGATGAGTCAGTTGTTTAGGGAGTACCTGAATAAGTTTGTAGTGGTTTTCGTGGATAATATTATGGTTTTCTCACGGAGCGAGGATGATCATGACGTACACTTGTAAGAGGTTCTCCGCACTCTCAGATCGCATAGGCCTATGGCTAAGTTTTCTAAGTGTCGTTTCTAGCGAAAGGAAAACAATTTCCTAGGGAGTGTTGTTTCCAAGGATAAAATAGCAGTGGACCCACTAAAGTTTTCACAGTTCAAGATTGAAACCCCTAAGAATGCGATGAAGGTTAGGAGTTTCATGGGATTGGCGCGTTACTACAGAAGTTCATTAAGGACTTTGCATGGATCTCAGCTCCGCTTACCCATCTGATGAAGAAGGATCTAGTTTTCACTTGAGATATTGTTTGCGAGGAGGCATTCCGGAGGTTAAAGAAGGCTCTTACATCAGCCCATGTTCTAACTCTTCCTAATGGTACCAAGATATTTACTGCCTACATGAATGCTTATGGCATAGGTGTAGGATCTAAATTAACCCTAGAGGGGGTGAATAGGGTTTATTGCAATTTAAATAAATTTAAAACTACATAAAATTAAAACAGAATAATATAGAATAGCTTGCAAAAAGAAAATCACACAAAGAAGATACCCAGCTTCGGCAAAAACTCTGCCTTCTGCTGCATATAAGGTTTCTACTAGGAGTTATAAACAATCTTATGCTTACAGACCCTCGTAAACTCGCAACTCTTGCTCCCGACTATTTAAACCTTACGCTCAAGACCTTGACACAACTTGTACTCTCAAGCTATGATTTTTTTAACTATAAACACTAGTAGTTTATTGACTCCTTTTGATTTAAATATTAAAAGAAGAACTTAAAACAAACTTAAAAAACAAAATAAAACCCTAGGAAAGACTTAGCCCCTTGTTTAGACTTGGTCGTCCATCCTTTTTACTCTGTCCTGATGCTTTTCCTTTTTGTTTTAATGGTGACTACGACATCCTTTGGGTTTTTCTTGAATCGATCTTCCTCCACAAATTATTCAATTGAATTGATGCTCCTAGATTCCGATTTGATGTTGATTGCTCTGGGAAACATTTATATGCGATTTTTGCCCTTTACCTCGTTTATTTATGCTCGATTTTTGCTCTTATTTTCTTTGTGATGATTCTGTGTGTATTTGTAGGGTTTTTAACCCCTGAAAACTCTGATTCTAGATACTCCAACTAGTTTGAGTTTCTCTTGCGTTATATGTTCGGATATTGCGGACTTTTTTCTTGGTTACCGTTGTGTATTTTAGAGTTTGAAATCTCCAACCTGTTTTGGAATTTTTAACTTGACCCTGTATGTCTGTGGCTTCTGGGACATTGATCGAGTCATATGAAATTTCAAAAAAAACTTGCGTGTGAATTTTAGCTTGACTTTGGATTTTTCTGGCTTCCTCCATTAAACATATCGATTAAAAAAATGGTATTTATCCTTAATGATTTCTGGAACTGGTACCACACTCGAAATCCTGAAATTGATCAATTTTGAACTATAATTTCTAGAACTTAAAAAATGTTGTTCTTTTGCTCTACTTGATGTCACAACTTATGTATTTCTTTTGAATATGAACTTGATATGCTTCTTTAATTTTCCAAACTTCAAAACAGTGCCAAAAATGATTTATTGGATTCATGAATCATTTCAGAAAATGATTGTAGTTGTGATTACATATATGTCAAACATTTGCATTCCCCATTTAAAACAGATCTTGAAATTCGAAACCTTTCCCAAGTACATTTGTGAATTTGCAAAAAGATAACTCCTTGTTTTTTTATGCATTTCTGGATACCAAACATCTTTCATGTATGACATTGATGATGTTCTCAGCTACGTGCCATAACCTGGTATATTCAACTGCATTTGTATGTGCACTCGAACAATTGAAACTGGTGATCTTGTGTTGTTGCTCATGACTGTATAATCTGAACTATTGTATGTATACTTCTTTTGTTATCTTGATCATGCTCTGTCCATAATGCTTGTTTATGCAGTGACTGTACTCCATGCAGCCTTTGTTGAATACTTGTATTGCACTTGCTTCACTATTTATATGCAGTTACACTTCAGTCCATTTAAATTTGCCATGATTTACCAATTCATGTTGAACTGGATTGTCATATTGCACATGATACATAACTGAACATGTAGCACCTGAAATCTTGAAAGTTTACCCTCCGGTACTGCTTGTATTGCCACAATGACTTTTTCAAGCTTTGATGTGCCAAGTTTTCTCCTTTCCTGACCTATGTTGTTACATGTATCTATGAATACATATATGCTGCTCCACTATGCATTTTTGATATTGCTGTATCCATTTTTATTCTCTTATTTGTGCATAGTAATGTTGCGTAGATCCTCTTCTTTTACCGTTGTGTACATCAGGCTTGACTTGTTACTGATCCGAACTTGTTGCACTTTAATACTTCATGATCAATCGTAGTTGTTGTTCACCTTGCTCTTTCAAGTTTGTGACACTGGCTCGACCAATTTGATATGCTTGGCTCACATATGCTCGACTCCTTGCTTGACCATGATTGACTTGTATTCATTGATGTTTTTGTGTTGCCTCGACCATATTGATTATTGTTGCACTGAGTCGAGATGGTCCACATGGCTACTCCTCAGTTGCATACTGGATTGCCGAGGCAGTACAAACGTGTAAATAAATATACACGTGTGTATATGCAGCCATTCAGAAAATATTTTTGTCCCTCCAATGAAATATTTTGTATATATACTGACTCCCTTGTGGTATTTACAGTGAATCACTGTGAATATCATATGCAGTTTGTATTAGGGAATTCGTACTAGATCTAGAAAATGATGAGAAACACACCAAAATTATGAGGCAAATAAAATTTTAAAAATAAAATTTATATTTGGATGTATTCAGTTTCATTTCTATTGCAGTGTACTATGTGTGTGTTTTATGTGATAGGTAAGCATATGATGACTGGACTGATAGTGAGCTTGTGAAGACAATGAACAGAAGACTGTGTCATTGTATAAAATGAATGTATGAGTGTAACTGTAAAAAACAGAGCGACAGTGTATGATTGCTGTAGAGAGAACATGATATGTAAATGAAATTGTTATGAAATGAAGGGTGTCAGTGGAATATACAAATAGTAGAGTTGTTAAAATTATACTGTTTGAATATTGAAATAAATTACTATATTTAAATAAAACACTATGTGAATATTTGAATTTTTAAATATAAATATTATATTTCTGTCAGTACAATATCAAACACATTTATAAATATATATTTGGTTGTTATCATCAAACAAAAATCATATAATTGTGTATACAACACTGTTATATACAACAATCTCCCCCTTTTGATGATAACAAACAAATATTAGGATTTTGAATATAATAAATGTTTTTGACAATGAATATTGAAACTCCCCCTATTTGAATGCTCCCCCTACAACTGAACTCTCCCTATATTGATGCATAAATTTGAGAATTAGAAATTTATCAACCATAACACAATTTTTTTTTAAAAAAAAATCTATAAATGTTTACTCATCCATCAAAATCTTGACCATTCTCCCCCTTTTGTTATCATCAAAAGAATAACAAAAATTTAAACAATGATGAATACAAACTAGAAATATAAATTCAAATGAAGGGGGTAAATATATTGTAAATCTCATTTAATCAAACAACAATCATAATATTCTTCAAATTAGAGGCATATTTCACTTATTAGAATGATGTATTTACGATTTATTTTATAAAAATGAGGAGAGTACAATAAAATTGAATATTTGAATTTAAATTTCAAAAGATTTAAATAGGCTCAAAAAGTGTTAAGCACTTGCTAACCACACATAGCCCGAAGGTCTTTTAAATGGGGTTAATAGTAACTTAACTTTATCCTCTCAACGAGTTCTATCCATGCACAGTCCAAAGGTCTTTTAAGTGAGAATAGAAGCACACAGAGATTAAGTAATTCACCTACGCAAAAGCGCAAGGACTGTTGAATGGGAGTAAATACCAAGGATAAATTATTGTTTTTATATTATATATATTTCAAGACTTTCTTTTATTCTCAAAAATTAAACTCTCCACATTATATAAAATCACGACGAATGTCAAAAGGATGGTAGAATTAGAAAATGATCGTGAAATATGCACCAATTTTAAAGATATTATAAAATTTGTTCAATCGTCATGAGAATTTAATAATATTTCCTCTTGTTATGAAAAAATATTATAGTCATTACTCATCCCAATTTCAAAATCCAACATAATTTTGATGAGTTCCAAAATAGTCCAAATGGTCAATCACTTAACTTTTGAACAACCATTTAAGAATATTTAAAAAAAAGGATAATGATCAATCAATTTCTATGATTCCCAAATCTAAGCGTAATCGTGAAAATCTATCTTTGGGAAGAGGTTTTATAAAAATATCAGCAAGTTGACAATCAGCTAAAATAAACTCAATACAAATATCTTCTCGTGAAATGTGTTCTCTAATAAAATGATGTCTCACGTCTACGTGTTTAGTGGGTGAATGGTGAACGGGATTATTAGACAAATCTTTAGCACTTTTACTATCACATTTTGGTGGTACTTTTTTATAAATTAGACCAAAATATGAAAAAGTTTGCATCATCCATAGTATTTGTGCAGAACAACTTCCTAAAGCAATGTATTTAGCCTCAGTTGTTGATAAAGCAACACGATTTTTTTTTCCGACTTGACCATGAAACTAACGAGTTTCCTAGCATAAAACAAGTTCCACTAGTACTTTTTCTATCCACAAGGGATCCAACATAATCAGCATCAAAATATCTAATTAATTCAAAATTATTGCATGCGGGATACCATAAACCAAATTTGTGTGTGTGCAAAAGATATCTTAATATCTTTTGTTGGCTTTTAAGTGAGATTCTTTTGGATTAGACTGAAAACATGCACACAAACAAACAGCAAACATAATATCAGGCCTAGATGCGGTGAGATAAAGAAGTGAACCAATTATTCCACAATATTTTTTCTAATCAACTGCAACTCCTTTCTCATCTTTGTCAAGTTTGGTTGAAGGACTCATCGGTGTTCCGAGTAGTTTTTCGTTTTCTAGTCCAAATTTTTTCAGCAATTCGACGATGTATTTAGTTTGTGATATAAAAATACCCTTAGTGCTTTGTTTGATTTGAAATCCAAGGAAGTACTTTAGTTCGCCTACTAAGCTCATTTCAAATTTATCCTACATGATTTTTTCAAATTTCTCACATAGGCGGTCATTAGTAGCACCATATATAATATCATCAACATAAATTTGCACTCTCAAGAAATCAACACCTTCATGTAATAGAAACAATGTTGTGTCAGCACTACCCTTTTTAAAACCATTTTCCAAAAGATACGCACTTAAACAATCATACCAAGCTCTAGGAGCTTGTTTAGGACCATATAATGCTTTTTCAAGTTTATATACATGATTTGGAAATTCATGATTTTCAAAACCAGGGGGTTGTTCCAAAAAAACTTCTTCTTTTTATTCGTTTTTTAAAAACGCACTTTTGACGTCCATTTGTTTAAGTTTGAAAAATTTATAGCATGCAAAACTGAGCAAAATTCTAATGGCTTCTAACTTAGCTACTGGTGCAAATGTCTCATCAAAATCAATGCCTTCAATTTGATTATACCCTTTTGCAATCAACCTAGCTTTGTTTCTAATTACATTTCCGGATTCATCAAGTTTATTTTTGAACACCCATTTAGTTCTTACTACTGGATAAACATTTGGTCTAGGAACTAATTTCCAAACTTTATTCCTTTCAAATTGATTAAGTTCTTCTTGCATCGCTAAAATCCATGTAACACCCGTAATTTTAAATATTAAAATTAACAATTTTAAGAACACTTAATTTTTAGGAGGAGAATTAAGGGAAATGGGCTACGCCATTGTGTTCGTCTCAAAATTCTGCTTGGAATAGAGTCCAAGTTTCGTAAATCGGACTTCATATGAGGAAGTTATGGCCCTCAGAAGTTTCCGGAATTTTAATAAATTAAAATAGCTTAGATTTAAATTCAAAATTCGAATTCAAACAAAGAAGCGGACTGGACGGGATTTTTCCCGCCCCGGACGAGGTCGACCAGGGGGTCAACCTCCCCTATACAGGTCGACCTGGGGGTCGACCTACCCCCTCGGGAAGATCTGAACAATGACCATTCTAACTTGTTACTGAGTCTTTTCTGACCTATTGCTGAGTCACTAGGGCATAAGTGGCCATTCTGGATAAATCTATCTAGTCTGGACGGTTGTGTTTGCTCCTAGGATAATCTAACGGCTCACGTAAGTTTAAACTTCTACATAAGCACGCATAGACTCAAGCTCTAAACCTAAACTAAATTAATCTCTTAGCCTCCATGCTACAGTATGAATAGTTCTTCTTAAAGCTTAGGAATTGCAAGTCAGGAATCTAATACAAACGACGATCGAATCATTCTCTTTTCTAATCCGTCTTTGTGAGTACAATTTCTTTCACAAAATAATTAATAAACTAATTATGATGAGTTATAAATTCGGTTTATGTGAACAAGCATGTTGAATCATGTTACGTTACTTAATTTTGTTATCGTCTGTTTGTGAACATATGATAGTTTTGTTAACTTATGTTAGTGGATCTATTCCATAAGTCCAATCACATATGTTTAACTTGATTCATTTTATGACATCAGTTTATATGCATGTTTGGATGTAAATCATATGCTAGTTGTATGTGAATCTTATGCAAGTCTGTATGCGAATTATACACAAGCTTATATGTGAATCAAGAATATATATATATATATATATATATATATATATATATATATGTGAGTTTACATGTAAAACATGTGATATTAGTTTACATGTTTAAATTCATATGCAAGTTTGCAGGAATCCATATTTAAGTATAGGTGAAAACCATATTCATTTATGCAAGTTCACAATTTCATGTTTAGATCTATATTTAGATCCATGGCAGTACATAATTTATGCAAATTTATGTTCAATATGTCCATTGCCTATGCAAGTTATTGGCTATGCAAACTTATGTTATAATTCTTATTCGCAAGTTAGATCTATTTTATGTGTTATGCAAGTTGTGATGTTTCTTTTCTTTTTTATGGGTTAGACTATTTGCGAGTCTAACATATTTCATATTAAACGTACGAACGGCGTGGGGACAATGGGAAAATACTAAATATACATATTGTGAATTGGCATAAAATGGCATTAAAGGCATATAATTAATTTGAGACACTGATTGGTATAATTTATATACCTGAAAACTATGGACATAATTTAGGTGACAATTATGGACATAGATTAGTTTGGAAATTATTGACAATTTGAATAGGGATAATTAATTCATATTGGAGTGAAATAATTATGTGTAATAATAAACGCCTAAGACACGAGGTTAGAATAGTTTGTGGTATAAGACTGCCCGGACCCGCCCGACAAATCCAGCAACCACAAACGGTAGTCTAATGTGTAACGACCCGGATTTCGTCCGGACCCAATCGATCGCAAAATCGACTAAGACCATTCAAAACCCGAATACGTTAACTCTGGGATTACAACATCATCAAAACAACAACAACAGACTTTTATAAAACATCATAATAATGTTACATCAGAGTACAAAACATATCAGAGTACATTGAATAAAATTACAGCAGAAGATAAATTTCAATAAATTAAATACAATAAACAACGGAAGACTTCTATGCTCTGGACGCAGCTTTAGGCGCCGATCCAGAATCCTGCTTAAGAGATAAATATTTGCAAAAAGCTACTCGACTGCCTGTGTGGAAAAGAGGGCACCCGTGTTTGCAAAGGTGGAAAAAAACAACGAGTCAGTCATGGGACTGGTGTGAGAATTCTTAACTAATATAACTAATAGCAGTAAGGCAAATCCAAGGACCACGCCGCCAACGCGGAACGGGTTTTATTCCAATGGATTGCTGGTGCATAAATTAAAGTAAATCGTTAAACAACGCAATGCTTTTTAGAAAAATGGAATCATCATAAGACTTAAGTCCCATCACACAATGCAACACAAACTAGAGGATAGAGTTTTCCCTTATGATGATAAAAAAGGCTTGATACAATAAAAACGGGTTTAATATTATTATTAGTGTACATACGTTTCAAAAACATTTCAAAGTAAATGTATCAATCCTAGGAAGCATAGCTACCATATATTATGCCTCCATACTAGTAATACAATCAAGTCCGTAGGGTCGTACTGAGAATTGGGTTTCCGTCATGAGTCAAGGCTAGGAACGATCTCCTTACCTATTCAAGACACTCTAGCTAATGTCTCAGGGTTCCCCGCAGTGAACCCTTGGAACCTACAGGGCCGGTCCACACATACGATTTTATAGATTAGCAATTCCTGAACACACGTTTGCCGGTCCTATAGGACCTAATATCTGAGGCGCCTCATTCCATCATCCACATAAGTAAAATGCCAGGCCGTGTAAAACCCAAACTCCACTTCTAGCTAGAAAGAAACGTGCTGCTCTCCCTGCGTTCCCTTGCCCCGTTTTAGACTCAACCGGGTTGTGAGGCTCGTGAAGCTACGTAATACACAAAGCTATGCTTATTCAAGTTGTGCTTTTGATCATCACGACAAGGTTCTGCTTTTCAACAAGAAACCTTGATCATCGCATCTTGGTATGCCACACTGTCAATCCATATCATACTATTAATCCTTTGCCAAAATATACAAAAGGGTGTTAAGCAAGAGAATAAATTCTCTACCACCAAGAATTCATACATTCGACAGAAAATCAATAAATACAATATAAAGGAGTACAATGTCGAACACACATTCCATTTATAAGCCCGTTCTGGGTCTGAACAAAACTATATCCAGTAGATCTCCAAGTACGTTTGGACAACTACCACCGAAACCCTTTTCAAGGTAGCAAATCAATCGAGGGCATTAGTAGCCGTCATCCATTCGATGTCGAAGATTACCAGTCTTCAATCATCGTCTTCAACTCTTCGACTTAGGTCGACGTATAATCATTTGAAATGAGATTGAACTCGGACTTTTCAAATGATCCTCGCATATATATATATATATATATATATATATATATATATATATATTAAAATCAATTCATATCGTTATTAGTATTTAATAACGATCTATCGCTATTTTTATTTATATAAAAATAGCTAAATTTAATTTAATGACGCTTCGGGTCAATGGGCGACCCTGGCGCTGTTTTTACTCAAATTTGTTTTACACGTTTCTCTAAATCTAACCGTTGGATTTTAACATAATTCATATCGTTGGAAAGGTCTTCCCAAGGCAAACCTAACAGTTTCAATTTTGGAAAATCCGACGGTCCGATATTTCGGTATAATCAATTAAAGACACGTTTCCAAGACGCGAACTACCACGCTTGGTTCGTTTGATTTTAATTTCTATATATATATATATATATAATTATATATAATTTCGTCATCCATTCCATTCACTATATTTTTCTAACATGGAATATCCCTATTTGTATATATAATGTCGAGGTATAACATGACACACAATAATGCTTATTTTTATTTTTATTTACATACACATCATAAACATAACAATGTATATTTTCTTTTATCTTTCAAATTACACAAAATGTATATTTGGTTTTATTATTCTTTCTAATGAAAATCCATTCATTAAAGTATAAATTTCTAATCCTTTTATTTACATTGAAAAATGTAATTTTCTATTCCTATTTTATTTACATTGAGAAATGTAAACTTTTATTACATTTTCTATTTACATTGGAAAATGTAAACTTCTATGTTTCTATAATTATATATAAAAATGTAACTTACTGTTTTCTTCTATTTACATTGAAAAATGTAACTTCTTTTTACAGCCTCTAAAATGTCGATAAAAATATATAATATTTATTCTATTCTTTTATCGCATTTATAGTGACGATAAAAATATACATTTCAATTCTATTATTTTTATTCACATTAAAAATGAAAACTTTTCTTTTTAATATAATCTACATTAAAAATGTGACTTTTCTTTTTAATCTAATTACATTAAAAATGTGACCCTTTTTTTTTCAATCTAATTACATTAAAAATGTAACTTTTTTTGATTACATCCAAAATTGTAATTAACTTCCTATCTTTAATTACAATGTAAAATCTCCTTTTTAATTACATCAAAAATTGTAATTAACATTATAATGTAAAATTTCTATCTTTAATTACAATGTAAATTCTTATCTTTTTAATTACATCAAAAATTTTAATTAACATTATAATGTAAAATTCATATCTTTAATTACAATGTAAATTCATATCTTTTTAATTACATCGAAAATTGTAATTTTTTTAATTGCGGTGTCAATCATGTTCATTTCTAATTTAACACATAACGTCATTTCTAATTTAATACATAACGGTGTAAATAATGTCATTTCTAATTTAATACATAACGGTGCAAATATTCATTTTCTAATTTACACATGACGGTGTAAGTATTCATTTTCTAATTAACACATGACGGTGCAAAATGTTCATTTTCTATTTAACACATGACGATGTAAGTATTCATTTTCTAATTAACACATAACGGTGTAATACGACACTTATATTCTAACACAAAAATGTTATTTTCATACTAGTGTGACATCTTAACAAAAATGATATTTTTATACTAATGTGACATTTTTAACAAAAATGTAACTTTATTCCTAATGCAACATTTTACACTAAAAATGTTAATTCTTTTAAATGAAATATTCTTAACAAAAGTGAACCTTTATTCCTTATGCAACATTTTATAAGATAAAAATGTTACTTTTCTATGCTAACATTTCATATAATAAAAATGATCTTTTTCTAATGCTAACATCTTAAATTGGGTTTTGCCCGATTTAATAAAAATATTACTTTTGTCTAATCTTTCAATGTAAACAAAAATGTCATTTTTGTCTTCATTCTTTTAAAGTAAACGAAATGCTAATTTTTCTTTAATCCTTTTTAATGATCAAAAGGTAATCTTTCTTCTTAATGAACAAAATTGTATTTTTGTTTAAACTCTTTTTAATGTATAAAAATATACATTTCCAATTCATTCTCTTTTAATGTATAAAAATATACATTTCTAATTCATTCTCTTTTAATGTATAAAGGTATACATTTCCAACTCATTCTCTTTTAACATATAAAAATATACATTTCTACTTCATTCTCTTTTAATGTATAAAGATATACATTTCCAATTCATTCTCTTTTAATGTATAAAAATATACATGTCTAATTCATTCTCTAAAGTGACAAAAATGAATGAATTTACTTCATTCCTTTCAAAGTGACAAAATGATTGAATTTTTCGATAATCCTATTTTCACAAAAATGTTATTTTTATTTGCAATACACATGTGAAAACCCGTAACTTCCCCGGTGAGGAAAGCGCGGATAATTCGAGAACAAGCCACAAAGGAACGCAGACGGAAGAACATTTCATTGTTAATTACAACAATTCCATCAGAATACAAGAATACAGAGTATGAATAAATAACATACATCAAAAATTATCAGAGATTACAATAAATTACATAGCAGCGGAAAATAATACAATACACAACTAAAAGAGATATACGAATACAAAGCTTTCCGAATATCATTCCAGCTGTAAACCAGGATCCTGTGAATATAAATCTGCAAAACCAAAACTACTAGCTGCCCGTGTTAAAATAAGGGCACCCAGAGTTTAGGTTAAAACAATAAACTCCAGGTCAGTCATGGGACTGGTGTAAGAACTAAAACAGTTATTAATCTTTATTTTTAAAGTTAGGTAAATCAAGGGACCACGCCGTATAACGCGGAACGGGTTTCCTCCCAAGAATACCGGTGCATAAAACAACAGCGCAATGCTAAATAAAGAACAATGAAGCTATTATAAGACCCAGGTCCTATCACACAATGCAACGCAAGCCGGGGGATAGGGTTTTCCCTTATAATAGCCAAACAAGCTTAGTACGTTTTAAACAAATCATTTGATACTATTATAAGTGCATAGTGTCTAAAACAACTTCAATTCATAAGTATCAATCATAGACGGCATGGGTACCATATATCATGTCGCCATACTAGGCTCTACAATCAAAACCGCAAATGTCACGTATTTGGAAATTGGATTTCCGTCTGTGAACCGAGGCAAAAGATAGTCCTCTACCGATTCGAGACTCTCTAGCCCGAGCCTCAGGATTAGAACGCATCAACCCTTTGGATCGTCAGGGCCGGTCCACCGATGTGGATTATTATGCCTGAACACTACGTTTCCCCGCCCTTTGGGGCGTAAATGAGCAAACGAATGACTCCATCGGACCAGGATCGTCCGATCAAACCGAGGCGCCTCGCAACAGCAACAACCACATAAGTCAAACTCGTCAGGGCGTGTAAAACCACTGACGCCACTTCTAACTAGAAAGAAACGCATGCCCTCCCTGAGGTCCGTCTCCCGTTTTTGGTTCACATAGGGGTGTGAGGCTCGCGAATCAACGTTACACAAAGCTATGCCACAAAGGTCGTGCTTATATCATCCACCACAAGACTCTGCTTTTCAACAGAAGCCTTGATCATATTGCCACTTAGGCATGCCACACAGGCAATTCACTCCATGCGTTTGATATCCATCGATATATAATCCCTAAGCTCCTATGTCTCAGAAAAGGGCGTTAAGCAAGAGAATAAATTCTCCGCCGTCAAACAGATATATATTTAATAGAAATCAATCACACAGACTAAAATCCAATGTCAGACACACAGTCCATTTACAAGTTCGTTCTGGGTCTAAACGAAACCGAAGGCACCTAGTACCCCGCATATCCATCGATCTCCAAGTACGTCTGGACGATCACCAACTGTTTCCATCTTCTTGGGTGTACGGCCCAATTAAGATCATCAGTAATCACCCAAACAATGTGAAGACCTCCCGTCTTCGACCACCGTCTTCATCTTCGACACCACGTCGAATCAGTTATTCAGAATGGGATAAACCCGGTCTTTCTGAATAACTCGCGTATATAATAAACAAGTGTTAAACAGACACAACATACGCCTCATTCCAATTCAGAATATTCTTTTTTTCAAATATTCTTATACTTTAGGAAAGGTTCCCATTGATTTTATCAAAGATAAATTCTTTAAATTTATTCTTTAATCTTCTTTGAATATCAATTCAAACTAGTCGGGATTATCGAACCACACCGGAGTAATCATTTATTTTATTTCCCAATCCCCACCTATTCATCCCATGAAGTAAAACTGGTAATACTTCATATCTAACACCATGGTGTTATCGGTAAATTCAATTACCATCTCACGTTCAAATCTAATTAAAGATTTAACTATCGCCTGGAGTAAAACTGGTGATACTCCATTTTCGATCTTTTCAATCTAATTAAATATTCATTAAAACTCCACCTAGTTTTAATCTTTAACTGGGTTAAAGAATCAGTGTCATTTAAAACACGGTTCACGATAAACCCAAAATCACATCACATTAATTATCGGGTTAAAGAACAAGTGTTATTTAAAACACTGTTCACGATAAACCCAAAAATCAATACAATTTCAATTCCATTTAAATTCCATTTAATTGGTACACTTCATTAAATCTAAATAAAAAGATTTAATCTTTTTCTCAACTGGGTTTAAGAGCAGTGTTAATGAAGACACCATTCACGACAAACCCAAATCCCATTTGATATTAAATACAAGGCTCTGAATAGAAAATACACCGGCTTATATTCAATATCAAATTCTACGACTAACAAATATCGTATTGGAAATAACGATATTAATATATCTTTCAAATTCCCATAACAATATCTGTATCATCACGAAATCCAACATCGAAATATTTCGAAGACTATTTCGATTCAAATCCCTTCCAATTCAATTATTCGAAATTCTGGTTATATTTCAAAAACATTTCAAATCCAGTTTATTTATTTCAAAAATAAATGAATTATAATTCTAGTTCAAAACTAGTTCATTTCGATAAAAATCTATTTTTATCTTTTAAAATATGGAGTTTTTCATCCCAATTCTTCACAAATCATTTCTTATGATTTTATACAAATTATTACTATTTTTAATAATTTTATCAAGGCCCGTACAGTCGATTTCCATCAACGGCCATCGAACTGCACTTACAGCGACCTTTTTTAAATTTGATTTGGACATAATTCCAAATCCTACCGTTAGATTTCTAATTTCTCACATTCATTAGAAAGCTCTTTTCGATACGAACCCAACGGTTCCGGTTTTAGGAGAATCCGACGGTCGGATCTCCCGTAATATCCATTCGAAGTCAATGGTCGAAATTCGCGAACTGCCTCGGCGCGGTGCGTTCTATTCAGGCCATTATATTATATATATATATAATATATAATATATACTTCGTCGATTTCCTTTTAAAACGTATTTTATAAATCGTTTTAAATTCATTTCCAAAACGGTTTCAACTTCATATTCAATTTCAGATCAAAATTGAATATTCCAATATAAATTCGTTTTAAATTCATTTCAAAACGATTTCATTCGAATTTTCAAATCACTTCAATTTGAATTCAATTTCAATTTAATTCTTCGAATTTCGATATCACTTTCAATGTAATTCAAATTTCGAAAACACTTTCAATATACATTGAAAATTGAATAAAATCGATATAAATATCGTTCACGTCAAAATGGCGTAAATCTAATCAACACGGCTTCATATATTTCTATTTTCAAATATTCTATTTCAAATATTTCTTTTTCAAATATTTCTATTCAAAACTAGAATGAGGCCCAATCAATTACCATATAGTATTATTTATACGGATTTTCGACAACACATGTATACAATAACAATGATGAATAATCAACCATCATCCAAAGTGCATTCTACACTGTATAAGCATCAAATATAAATATTTAACGCTCATAACAGTCTGTCCATCAATCGATCGACATACAGCTAATTATTGGGACTAGTGTATGTCATATATCATCCCAATACCCGTGTGGGGTTTTCAAACAATCAAACACAGATTTTATTTGTGCAGTTGGGCGATGTGTAAAATTTATCGTCCCAATCAATATCAGTCAAATGTGTGTATATAAACAAATCGTCCGATTTGTTTATATTTATTTCATTTTAAATACACGTTAAAAATTCTATTTTTAACTATAAAATATTTTCCACTATAAAATATTTTATTTCATTTCACATCACACAATCAACTACACATCAAAATCAAACAAACAAGCATACAAGCCATCCATGGTCTGTGGACGACGGGTGTCAGGTGCTACTAAACACCGTCTGCATCCTAGTATATATTTTTAACTAGAAAACAAAATTAAAAGGTGAGAAGTTCTCACCAAAGCTATCCCAACTCCATGAAACTTTATATGTAGGAAATCTTCACATTTTCGTCTTTTGTCAATTTCGTTGTCCGTAGCCACTACATATAAAAAAAATCACATTTTTAAATTGTAGCTATGTATGTAAAAATTCTATTTTTATACCGCTATTATATAGATAAAAATTCTATTTTTACACCGCTACTATATAGATAAAAATTCTATTTTTACACCGCTACTATATAGTTAAAAATTCTATTTTTACACCGCTACTATATAGATAAAAATTCTATTTTTACACCGCTACTATATAGATAAAAATTCTATTTTTATACTTCTCACTATATAAAAATCCGACCTTTTCACTTTGATTAACTATATAAAAATCCGACCTTTTCACTTTGATTAACTATATAAAAATCCGACCTTTTCACTTTGATTAACTATATAAAAATCCGACATTTTCACTTTGATTAACTATATAAAAATCCGACCTTTTCACTTTGATTAACTATATAAAAATCTTTTCAAAACTTAAAGATTATAACTTTATAAAGCTAAGTATACAATAAATTTATAACTTTTCAAACAATAAAAAAAATCATTGCTTTAACTTAATGAAAATCTAATCTTTAGCATATGCATACATATAAATTTCATATTTTTAATTATATACAGATATAATAAAACTGAAAATAAATATAAATAAAATAATAAAAGAAAACTCACTAGGATGGCGTCTTCGGAATTGGTAAGTGGAGGGGGAAGCAGGGCTGACCGGCGGCTCTGACCAAGGGGGGGGGGGGGCGCTCGGTCTTCGATCAACGGGGAGGGGTGGTTTTTGCGGTGGGTTCAGGGGAGGGCGCGAGGTGGAGAAGAAGAGGGGGAGGAAGGAAGGGGGGTGCGGTGAGGGGAGGGGCTGCCTATGGCGGCGCGCAGGCGGTGGTCGGGGGGGGGGGGGACGCGATGATTTGGGTTTTTTTTCTTGTTTGACTGTAATGAACGGGGGGGGCTGAGAGGGTAAGGGGATGAATAGAGAGGGTTTTTTTTAATTTTTATTTATTTTATATTTCAAAAAGGTACTTTAAAATACGAACTCGAAATGAGACCCACCGACTGTCGTCCCTAGCATTTTACCCCCATTCCGAACACAATGGGATATGTTTCGTTAGACAATTTGGCCGTTTCGATCTGTTTTCGTCAAAATCAACATATAACTCTATATATTGAATTTGAACGCACATTTCGATCTACCGGGGTCACATACTAACTCGAAAGATTCCAGAAAAATATTTTCTAGCTTCGTATTGATGATACGGTCCTAACAAAACTAATTTCGTCGAATTCCGAGACCGTTTGAAAAATGGCCATTTTCCAGTCGATTAAAATCAACTGAAACTGGTCAAACACGTTTTCCTTTGCCACACTCACATATTGATTCGAAAAATTATGAAATTTGAAACCTAGAAATAACTAGACATCCCGGATCCAACAAAAGTGGTTTCGGCGAAATCCGAGGTCGTTTGCGAAATGGCTATTTTTAAGGGCCGAAATTCCATAGCACCTATTCTGAATTTTCAACTGGGCATAACTTTTGATTCCCGCTATGAAATTCCAATCTTTCGGATTCGTTGGAAAGATATTCTCAATTAGATTCTAATATTTTTGGTTTCACTAAAATCCGGTTTATTTTGAATCCTGTACATCCATTTGAAGTTTGAAATCGAATTATCGAATTACCGCGCCATTTTCAATTCCTTTTATAAATATAAATAAATATTTATATTCTATCGTCGATTCAAACGAATATATACGTTCGAATTATATTCAAAATAAATTTCTCGTCGGTTTTATTTAAAATAATTCATTTTAAATATTCAAACTTCGCTAAAATTGCCAAAATAAAAATTTTAAATTGGCCCAGATTTCCGGGTTATTACAACACATTTCTAATAAAAATGTTGTTTTTATTTACATAACAAACTTCTATTTAAAAATGTTATTTTTATTTGCAATAATCATAATTTCACCAAAATGTGATTTTTATTTCTATAATCATTCTTTCACAAAAATGTGATTTTTATTTCTATAATCATTCTTTCACAAAAATGTTATCTCATTGTTAATATACTTGATCAAAATGATAATCTTGTTTTGTCGATAATTCTATTTCGACAAAACACTAAAAATCATATACTTATGTTAATATTATTGATCTAACCAATTATGATATTTCTATGTCAACATTACTGATCTAACAAAATATGAGCATCGCAAATCAATCACAACAACAAACAAATTTCAATCCACAAATCACAGATCTGATTTTATCACATACATATATCGATTTCAAATAATAATTTAATTAATTATTAAAAGAGAAATCTCACATCGTTATTGGGTTCTGCGCTGTTCAGATCTAAAATTTGTCAAAAATTCAACTTCCTCAGAATCAGGTCTAATCAGTTTCATTGCGAAGGTCTCGGTCTCATGATTGTGGCTCACCTACAATCGTTCGAATCCGAGTTCGTATGAGCAAGATACGTTTTAATTAAGATTGACAAAATTGAATTTAAATTAAGTAATTAACAGGGGAAAAAATTCCCTTCTTCCTCATCATCGTTCCCAAGCCGTGTAAGATCCCATTGTGTTCAAAACTAGGTCTCCCTTTTTCGATTAAATCTCGAAGTTAGACAACGATCAGGTGGTATGACATCGAAGAGGAAGGAGAGGGGTGTCGACGTCGGGAGGGTTGGTCAGTGCGGTGGGCCCATGGAGGTGTGGTGACGGCGGTTTAGGCGTGGGTTAGGGAGGAGATTCCGGGCAAACTACTCAATTAAACTCCATCATATCCGTATAGAATTAAAGCTCTCGAAAATCTCTTCAATATTGTCGAATGAATCATTCGATTTCATTAAGAGGATTGGGAGAATTTGAGGGAAAAAGAATCGTGCATTCTAGGCCATGGAACCCGGGGCGGCGGCTGAATGTAGATTAGGGTTTAGGAATTTTCTAATTAGCTTATTATTTATATTATTATATTCACTAATTACCCATTAAGGCCCGTTTAGCAACTTTTTCAGATTTCAGCCCAACTACTGTCGTTCTTACCCATTAACCCCTATTCCGGACTCATCTAGCTATGTCCCGCAGGCCCAAACGACTGTCTTAACCGAGTTTTCTTTATTTTAAAATGTTTTTACTTTTATTTTTAATTCAAACCTTACGAATATATTCACCGGGGCCACAAATTAACTTCGAAAAATATTTTTAGCTATGTTTTGACGCTGTGGACCTAGGAAAATTAATTTCGTTCAATTCTGAGCCAATTTGAAAAATGGCCTTTCCAAGTCGATTAAAATTGACCGAAATTGGCCAAACTAAAATCTTTTTGCCACGGTCACGAATCAATTCTAAAATTTTTGAAAAATTAAACTTAGCAATAATTTGACATTCCAAATCCAACAAAAGTGGTTTCGTTGAAAACAGAGGTCGTTTGGAAAATGGCTATTTTTAATATTAAAATATATATATATAAATCCTACAGCGACTATTCTGAAATTTCAAATGGCCATAACTTTTGATTCCCGCTATAAAATTTCGATTTTTTGGATTCGTTGGAAAGATATTTTAAAAGAGATTCTAATATTTTTAGTTTCACTATAATCCGTTAAATTTTGCATCCTGTACGGTCAGTCAAAGTTCAGGTTTGACTTTTCAAACTATCGCGCTATTTCTAACTCCTTTTATAATTAAAATTAAATTATTCATTCTAACTTCGATTTAAATAAATTTTTAATCATTATTATTTTAAATATCAAAACCCATTAAAATTAGTGAAAATAAATTTTAAATTTACCCCAAAATTCAGGGTTGTTACAGTCTCCCCTACTTAAAACTTTTCGTCCTCGAAAAGGAACGAAGCTAAAAAGTTGTTTAAGTATCCTATCTTAAATAATTTTATTTGTTGATTAACTTTTAAAATATATAATTTTATATATTCAAAAATCATATTTCCAAAGATCGGATTATATATAATCACAGATACGTTAATTATAAATTGGGCACTCTCAACTCATTCTAGGGCATTACTAACCCCATCTCTAATGAGTTTTCTCATTCTAGGATACTGCTGATCCTATCTCTAATGAGTACTCTTATTGGATATTACTAATCCAACCTCCGATGAGTCTTTTGTTCAATTCTAACGAGTTGTATCCTAAAGATTTGAGCTAACCAGAGCTCTGATACCAACTGTAACGACTCCGGGTTTCGCCCGGACCCAATCGATCGCAAAATCGACTAATACAGTTCAAAACCTAAATACGTTAACTCTGGGAATACAACATCATCAGAACAACAACAGCAGACTTTTATAAAACATCATAATAATGTTACATCAGAGTACAGAACATATCAGAGTACATCAAATAAAATTACAGCGGAAGATAAATTTCAATAAATTAAATACAATAAACAGCGGAAGACTTCTATGCTCTGGATATAGCTTTAGGCTTTGATCCAGAATCCTGCTCAAGAGATAAATATCTGCAAAAAGCTACTCGATTGCCCGTGTGGAAAAGAGGGCACCCGAGTTTGCAAAGGTGGAAACAAACAACGAGTCAGTCATGGGACAGGTGTGAGAATTCTTAACTAATATAACTCATAGCAATAAGGCAAATCCAAGGACCACGCCGCTAACGCGGAACGGGTTTTATTCCAATGGACTGCCGGTGCATAAATTAGAGTAAATCGTTAAACAACGCAATGCTTTTTAGAAAAATGGAATCATCATAAGACTCAAGTCCCATCACACAATGCAATGCAAACCAGAGGATAGAGTTTTCCCTTATGATGATCAAAAATGTTTGATATGATAAAAACGGGTTTGATATTATTATTAGTGTATATACGTTTCAAAAACATTCCAAAGTAAATGTATCAATCCTAGGGAGCATAGCTACCATATACTTTGCCTCCATACTAGTAATACAATCAAGTCCGTAGGGTCGTATTGGGAATTGGGTTTCCGTCATGAGTCAAGGCTAGGAACGTTCTCCTTACCGACTCGAGACACTCTAGCAAATGTCTCAGGATTCCCCGTATTGAACCCTTGGATCCTGCAGGGCCGGTCCACACATACGATTTTGCGGATTGGCAATTCCTGAACACACGTTTACCAATCCTATAGGACCTAATATCCGAGGCGCCTCATTCCATCATCCACATAAGTAAAATGCCAGGCCGTGTAAAACCCAAACTCCACTTCTAGCTAGAAAGAAACGTGCTGCTCTCTCTGCGTTCCCTTACCCCGTTTTAGACTCAATCGAGTTGTGAGGTTCGTGAAGCTACGTAATACACAAAGCTATGCTTATTCAAGCTGTGCTTTGATCAGCACCACAAGGTTCTTCTTTTCAACAAGAAACCTTGATCATTGCATCTCGGTATGCCACACTGTCAATCCATATCATACTATTAATCCTTTGCCAAAATATACAAAAGGGTGTTAAGCAAGAGAATAAGTTCTCTGCCACCAAGCATTCATACATTCGATAGAAAATCAATAAATACAATATAAAGGAGTACAATGTCGGACACACATTCCATTTATAAGCCCGTTCTAGGTCTGAACAAAACTATATCCGGTAGATCTCCAAGTACGTTTGGACAACTATCACCGAAACCCTTTTCAAGGTAGCAAATCAATCGAGGGCACCAGTAGCCGTCATCCATTAGATGTCGAAGATTACTGGTCTTCAATCATCGTCTTCAACTCTTCGACTTAGGTCGATGTATAATCATTTGAAATGAGATTGAACTCGGACTTTTCAAATGATCCTCGCATATATATATATATATTTTAAAATCATTTCATATCGTTATTAGTATTTAATAATGATCTATCGCTATTTTTATTTATATAAAAATAGCTAAATTTAATTTAATGACGCTTCGGGTCAATGGGCGACCCTGGCACTGTTTTTACTCAAATTTGTTTTACACGTTTCTCCAAATCTAACCGTTGGATTTTAACATAATTTATATCGTTGGAAAGGTCTTCCCAAGGAGAACCTAACGGTTTCAGTTTTGCGAAAATCCGACGATCGGATATTTTGGTATAATCAATTAAAGACACGATTCCAAGATGCTAACAACCATGCTCGGTTCGCTTGATTTTAATTTATATATATATATATATATATATATATAACTCCGTCATCCATTCCATTCACTATATTTTGCTAACATCGAATATCCCTATTTGTAAATATAATGTCGAGGTATAACATGACACACAATAATGCTTATTTTTATTTTTATTTACATACACATCCTAAACATAACAATGTATATTTTCTTTTATCTTTCAAATTACACAAAATGTATATTTGGTTTCATTATTCTTTCTAATGAAAATTTATTAAAATGTAAATTTCTAATCCTTTTATTTACATTGAAAAATGTAATTTTCTATTCCTATTTTATTTACATTGAGAAATGTAAACTTTTATTTCATTTTCTATTTACATTGGAAAATGTAAGTTTCTATATTTCTCTAATTACATATTAAAATGTAACTTACTAATTTTCTTCTATTTACATTGAAAAATGTAACTTCTTTTTACCGCCTCTAAAATGACGATAAAAATATATAATATTTATTCTATTCTTTTATCGCATCTAAAGTGGCGATAAAAATATACATTTCAATTCTATTATTTTTATTCACACTAAAAATGTAAACTTTTCTTTTTAATTTAATCTACATTAAAAATGTGACTTTTCTTTTTAATCTAATTACATTAAAAATGTAACCTTTTTTTTCAATCTAATTACATAAAAAATGTAACTTTTTTTTATTACATCAAAAATTGTAATTAACATTATAATGTAAAATTCCTATATTTAATTACAATGTAAAATCTCCTTTTTAGTTACATCAATTGTAATTAACATTATAATGCAAAATTCCTATCTTTAATTACAATGTAAATTCTTATCTTTTTAATTACATCAAAAATTGATTTTCTTTTAATTGCGGTGTCAATCATGTTCATTTCTAATTTAACACATAACGTCATTTCTGATTTAATACATAACGGTGTAAATAATGTCCTTTCTAATTTAATACATAACGGTGCAAATATTCATTTTCTAATTTACACATGACGGTGTAAGTATTCATTTTCTAATTAACACATGACGGTGCAAAATGTTCATTTTCTATTTAACACATGAAGGTGTAAGTATTCATTTTCTAATTAACACATGACGGTGTAATATGACACTTATATTCTAACACAAAAATGTTATTTTCATACTAGTGTGACATCTTAACAAAAATGATATTTTTATACTAATGTGACATTTTTAACAAAAATGTAACTTTATTCCTAATGCAACGTTTTACACTAAAAATGTTAATTATTTTAAATGCAACATTCTTAACAAAAGTGAACCTTTATTCCTTATGCAACATTTTATAAGATAAAAATGTTACTTTTCCATGCTAACATTTCATATAATAAAAATGATCTTTTTCTAATGCTAACATCTTAAATTGGGTTTTGCCCGATTTAATAAAAATGTTACTTTTGTCTAATCTTTCAATGTAAACAAAAATGTCATTTTTGTATTCATTCTTTTAAATTAAACAAAATGCTAATTTTTCTTTAATCCTTTTTAATGATCAAAATGTAATCTTTCTTCTTAATGAACAAAAATGTATTTTTGTTTAAACTCTTTTTAATGTATAAAAATATACATTTCCAATTCATTCTCTTTTAATGTATAAAAATATACATTTCTAATTCATTCTCTTTTAATGTATAAAAATATACATTTCCAATTCATTCTATTTTAATGTATAAAAGTATACATTTCCAATTCATTCTCTTTTAATGTATAAAAATAAACATTTCCAATTCATTCTCTTTTAATGCATAAAAATATATATTTCTAATTCATTCTCTAAAGTGACAAAAATGAATGAATTTACTTCATTCCTTTCAAAGTGTCAAATTGAATGAATTCTTTCTATAATCTTATTTTCACAAAAATGTTATTTTTATTTGCAAAACAAATTTCTAATAAAAAGGTGGTTTTTATTTACATAACAAACTTCTATTTAAAAATGTCATTTGTATTTGCAATAATCATTCTTTCACAAAAATATGATTTTTATTTCTATAATCATTCTTTCACAAAAATGTGATTTTTATTTCTATAATCATTCTTTCACAAAAATGTTATCTCATTGTTAATATACTTGATCAAAATGATAATCTTGTTTTGTCGATAATTCTGTTTCTACAAAACACTAAAAATCATATTCTTATATTATTATTGATCTAACCAATTATAATATTTTTATGTCAACATTACTGATCTAGCAAAATATGAGCACCGCAAATCAATCACAACAACAAACAAATTTCAATCCACAAATCACAGATCTGATTTTATCACATACATATATCGATTTCAAATAATAATTTAATTAATTATTAAAAGAGAAATCTCACATCGTTTTTGGGTTCTGCGCTGTTCAGATCCAAAAAAATTCAAAAATTCAACTTCCTCAGAATCAGGTCTAGTCAGTTTCATTGCAAAGATCTCAGTCTGACGATCGTGGCACACCTAAAATCGTTCGAATCCGAGTTCGTATGAGCAAGATACGGTTTAAATAAGATTGATAAAATTGAATTTAAATTAATTAATTAAAAGGGAAAACATACCCTTCTTCCTCATCATCGTTCCCAAGCCGTGTAAGAACCCATTGTGTTCAAAACTAGGTTTCCCTTTTTCAATTAAATCTCGAAGTTAGACAACGATCAGGTGGTATGACGTCGAAGAGGAAGGAGAGGGGTGTCGACGCCGGGAGGGTTGGTCAGTGCGGCGGCGGCGGTTTAGGCGTGGGTTAGGGAGGAGATTCTGGGCAAACTACTCAATTAAACTCCATCATATCCGTATAGAATTAAAGCTCTCGAAAATCTCTTCATTATTGTCAAATGAATCATTCGATTTCATTGAGAGGATTGGGAGAATTTGAGGGAAAAAGAATCGTGCATTTTAGGCCATGGAACCAGGGGCGGCGGCTGAATCTAGATTAGGGTTTGGGAATTTTCTAATTAGCTTATTATTTATATTATTATATTCACTAATAACCCATTAAGGCCCGTTTAGCAACTTATTCAGATTTTAGCCCAACGACTGTCATTCTTACCAATTAACCCCTATTCTGGACTCATCTAGCTATGTCCCGCAGGCCCAAACGATTCTCTTGACCCAGTTTTCTTTATTTTAAAATATTTTTACTTTTATTTTTAATTCAACCGTACGAATAAATTCACTGGGGCCACAAATTAACTTCTAAAAATATATTTAGCTATGTTTTCACGCTGCGGACCTAGGAAAATTAATTTCGTTCAATTCTGAGCCTATTTGAAAAATGGCCTTTTTCAAGTCGATTAAAATTGACTGAAATTGACCAAACTGAAATCTTTTTGCCACGATCACAAATTAATTCTAAAAATTATGAGAAATTAAACTTAGCAATAATTTGACATTCCGAATCCAACAAAAGTGGTTTCGTCGAAAACAGAGGCCGTTTGAAAAATGGCTATTTTTAATATTAATATATATATATATATATATATAAATCCTACAGTGACTATTCTGAAATTTCAACTGGCCATAACTTTTTATTCGCGCTATAAAATTTAGATTTTTCGGATTTGTTGGAAAGATATTTTAAAATAGATTCTAATATTTTTGGTTTCACTAAAATCCGTTAAATTTTGCGTCCTGTACGGTCAGTCAAAGTACAAGTTTGACTTTTCAAACTACCGCGCTACTTCTAACTCCTTTTATAATTAAAATTAAATTATTCATTCTAACTTCAATTTAAATACATTTTTAATCATTATTATTTTAAATATCAAAACCCATTAAAATTAGTTAAAATAAATTTTAAATTTACCCCAAAACTCAGGTTGTTACATAATGTGAAAGGTCAAAGGCATAAATTAAATGCGTAACAATTGTAAAGACACGAGGTTAGACACGTTTGCGTATATGACTGCCCGGACCCGCTCGGCAAATCCAGCAACCGCAAACGGTAGTCTAATGTGAGAGGTCTTATAAGGTTATGGTTATAACGAATTAAGTAACACTTAACCAAGATAAACATGTAGTGGGACATGGGGTTAAGTGGGTGACATGGGTGACATGTGAAATACGATTATAAACACTTAACCAAATTGAAACATGTAAGAAGACATGAATAAGAAGAGGTTAAGTGGGAAATCCTAGTGGGGACCAAGCATATGTGGAAAGCTTGTGTCAAGTATGGGGACCCTTTTCAAACCAGTAACCCATTAAGTATCTTTGTGAGCTCGAGCTAGGTCGAGGATGGGACACGCTTACTGGGTTTGATAATAAGATTTGACGAGAAGGAATTTCGCTCGGTCCGAACCAGTCGCTAAACCGACCCAGACCGTTCGAAACGCCCTATCATTTGAGAACACGACAAATCAGAACGCAGACAAAAGAACATTTCATTGCATATTACAACAATGCATCAGATTACAAGAATATACAAGGTATAAATGAATATTACACAGAAATATCAGAGATTTAAATTACATTTAAATACATCGCAGCGGAAAATAATACAATACACAACTAGAAGAGATATACGGATACAAAGCTTCCCGGATATCGTTCCAGCTGTAAACCAGGATCCTGTGAATATAAATCTGCAAAACCAAAACTACTAGCTGCCCGTGTGGAAAATAGGGGCACCCAGAGTTTAGGTTAAAACAATAAACTCCAGGTCAGTCATGGGACTGGTGTGAGAACTAAAACAGTTATTAATCTTTATTTTTTAAGTTAGGTAAATCAAGGGACCACGCCGTATAACGCGGAACGGGTTTGTTCCCAAGAATACCAGTGCATAAAACAACAGCTCAATGCTAAATAAAGAAAAATGAAGCTATTATAAGACCCAGGTCCCATCACACAATGCAACGCAAGCCGGAGGATAGGGTTTTTACCTTATAATAGCCAAGAATGCTTTATACGTTGAAAACAAATCATTTGATACTATTATAAGTGCATAGTGTATAAAACAACTTCAAATCATAAGTATCAATCATAGGCGACATGAGCGTCCCATGCCACTATGTCGCCATAAATAGGTTTACAAATAAAACCGCAAAGTCACGTATTTGGAAATTGGATTTCCATCTATGAACCGAGGCAAAAGATAGTCCTCAACCGATTCGAGACGCTCTAGCCCGTGTCTCAGGAACAGCCGCAACTGCCCCTTGGATCGTCAGGGCCGGTCCACCGATGTGGATTATTATGCCTGAACAATACGTCTCCCCGCCCTTTGGGGCGTCAATGAGCCAAAAAAAATGACTCCATCGGACCCGGATCGTCCGATCAAACCGAGGCGCCTCGCAACAGCAACAACCACACAGGTGAAAAGTATATAAATGTCAGGGCTGGTAGGTCACTGACACCACCCTAGCTAGAAGGAAACACATGCCCTCCCTGATGTCCTCTCCCGTTTTTGGTTCACAACCGGGGTGCGAAACTCGCGAAGTAAACGTTACACAAAGCTACGCCACAAAGGCCGTGCTTCGATCATCACCACAAGACTTTGCTTTTCAACAGAAGCCTTGATCATTTGCCACTTAGGCATGCCACACAGGCAATTCACTCCATGCGTTTGATATCCATCACTATATAACCCCTGAGCTCGTACGTCTCCGAGAAGGGCGTTAAGCAAGAGAATAAATTCTCCGCCGCCAAACAGATATATATTTAATAGAGATCAATCACACGGACTAAAATCCAATGTCAGACACACAGTCCATTTACAAGTCCGTTCTGGGTCTGAACGAAACCGGAGGCACCTAGTACCCCGCATATCCATCGATCTCCAAGTACGTCTGGACGATCACCAACTGTTTCCATCTTCTTGGGTGTACAGCCCAATCAAGATCATCAGTAATCACCCAAACGACGTGAAGACCTCCGGTTTTCGACCATCGTCTTCATCTTCGACTTATCGCCGTATCAGTTATTCAGAATGGGATAAACCCGGTCTTTCCGAATAACTCGCGTATATTTTAAATAAGTGTTACACAAACACAACATACGCCTCATTCCAATTCATCAGTCACTAACCGTAAATTAATCAAGAGAATAATTTCCCAAATATTAACCCCGAAGGCCGAAACCAACATCAGATCAATATCCAGAAAACCATTCTGCTTGGCTAACCGACAGTTAGTTTCTAATTTTCACATTCATAGGGAAAGGTTCCCATTAATTTTATCCAAGATAAATTTCTGGAATTTATTCTTTAATCTATTTTTGAATTTTGATTCAACTAGTCGGGATTAACGAACCTTACCGAAGTAATCATTTGTTTTAGTTTCCCAATCCCAACCTCTTCATCCCATGAAGTAAAACTGGTAGTACTTCATATCTAACACCACGGTGTTATCGGTAAATTCAGTTACCATTTCACGTTCAAATCTAATTAAAGATTTAACTATCGCTTGGAGTAAAACTGGTGATACTCCATTCTCGATTATTTCAATCTAATTAAAGATTCATTAAAACTCCACTTAGTTTTAATCTTTAACTTTGTTAAAGAATCAGTGTCATTTAAAACACAGTTCACGATAAGCCCAAAATCACATTCCATTAATTATCGGGTTAAAGAACAAGTGTTATTTAAAACACTGTCCACGATAATCCTAAAAATCAATATCAATTCAATTCCAATTAAATATTATTTAATTGGTACACTTCATTAAATCTAAATATGAAGATTTAATCTTTTCTCAACTGGGTTCAAGAATAGTGTTAATGAAGACACCATCCACGACAAACCCAAATCACATTTGATATTCAATACAAGGCTCTGAATAGAAAATATATCGGCTTATATTCAATATCAAATTCTACGATTAACAAATGTCGTATTGGAAATAATGATATAAATATATATCTTTCAAATTTCCATAACAACATCCGTATAATCACGAATTCTCACATGGAAATATTTCGAAGACAATTTCGATTCAAATCCACTCCAATGCAATCATTGGAAATTCTGGTTATTTTTAAAACCCTTTTTCAAATTCAATTTATTTACTTAAAAAATAAATAGAATTATAATTCTAGTTCAAAACTAGTTTATTTCGATAAAAATCTATTTTTATCTTTTCAAATATGGAGTTTTTCATCCCAATTCTTTCTAAATCATTTCTTATGATTTTACACAAATTATTACTATTTTTAATAATTTTATCAAGGCCCGTGCAGTCGATTTCCATCAATGGCCATCGAACTGCACTTACAACGACCTTTTCGAATTTGATTTGGACATAATTCCAAATCCAATCGTTAGATTTCAAATTTATAATATTCATTAGAAAGCTCTTTTCGATACGAACCCAACGGTTCCGGTTTTAGGAGAATCCGATGGTCGGATCTCCCGTAATGTCCGTTCGAAGTCAATGGTCGAAATTCGCGAACTGCCGCGGCGCGACGCGTTCTATTCAGGCCATTATATTATATATATAATATATACTTCGTCGATTTCAATTCAAAACACGCTTTATAAATCGTTTTAAATTTATTTTCAAAACGGTTTCATGTTCATATTCAATTGCATTTCAATTCGAATTCATTTATATTCAATTTCAATTCGAATTCAATTCTATTCAGTTTCAATTCGAATTTCTATTTTTTTCAAAATATTAGATTTTGAAATCACTTTCGATATTCATTATAAAATGAATAAAATCGATATAAATATCGTTCACGTCAAAATGGCGTCAATCTAATCAACACGGCTTCATATATTTCTATTTTCAAATATTTCGTTCAACACATGACTAATCTCAACGGATGAGTACTGTCAACACATGAACCTTTATTTTATGTTGATACAGATATGAATTTTATTATTAAAATATTTCGTTCAACACATGACTAATCTCAACGGGTGAGTACAGTCAACACATGAACCTTTATTTTATGTTGATAAAGATATGAATTTTATTATTAAAATATTTCGTTCAACACATGACTAATCTCAACGGGTGAGTACAGTCAACACATGAACCTTTATTTTATATTATTCTTTATTTTTCAAATTGGAATGAGGCCCAATCAATTACCATATAAAGTTAATTATATGGATTCCATACAACACATGTATATAATAGCATTGAAAAATAATCAACCATCAACCAAAGTGCACTACACTGTATAAGCATCAAATATAGATATCTAACGCTTATAACAGCATGTCAATCAATCGATCGACATATTTAATCAATCAGGATGAGTGAACTTCAAATTTCATCCCAACACCCGTGTGGGGTTTCAAATCAACAAACACGGATTTTATTTGTGCAGTTGGGCGATGTGTAAAATTTATCGACCCAATCAATGTCATTCAAATTAGTGTATATAAACAAATCGGCCGATTTGTTTATAAATATTCATTTATTCATATTCACGTTAAAATTATATTTTTAACGATAAAACATTTTATTCCAACACATGAATTTCTATTATTCATTTACACAATAAAATGATATTTTTATTTTAGAAAATTTCGGCGGCATAACGGCACGATACTAGAAACGGGACGAGGCCTAGCCTTATCCCCGGTCCAGTGAAGGCCCACGCCATTCACACATCAATCAAATCAATTCATTTCACCACACAATTCAATTTCAATCAAATAATCTAACTAATTTTTGCAATCAAACAAACAAGTCCATGGTCTGTGGACGATTGTGTCGGGTGCTACTAAGCACCGTCTGCATCCTAGTATATATATATATAACTAGAAAAGAAATTGAAAGGTGAGAAATTCTCACATAAAGCTATCCAATACCACGACTCTTCATTTATAGAAATCTTCACTGTTCTCGTCTCTTATCACTTTCTTCGCCCGGAGCCACTACATATATAAAAATCACTTTTTTACTTCGATGTTCAATATATAAAAATCATATTTTTACTTCGATGTTCAATATATAAAAATCACATTACATTTTTACTTGTTCACTTTCAATTTAGAAATCATATTTTTATAATCACTTCATATGTGTAAAAATCGAATTTTTTTTCTAAAGATTTCACCTTTTCTAAAATAAATATTTCGCCCTTTCAATTATAAATATTTCGCTACTACTTTATATAGAAAAATTATATTTCTATATTGCTAAAAATCACTTCTTTCTAACATGAAAAATCATATTTTTCCTACATGAAAAATCTCATCTTTTCGTTTTGAAAAATCTAATCTTTATATGATTACTCATTTACATTTCACATGAATAAGAATATATTCTTTATACGAATAAATATCTAAACTTTATATTCAATTAAAATCGTATTTTCTTTCTAACCTAAATTTATAAAAATCAGTTTTAAAGTAAAAATTAAAAAATCGGTTTTACTGTAAAATAAAAAAAAACGGTTTTAAAGTAAAATAAAAAAAATCAGTTTTAAAGTAAAATAAAAAAAAATCAGTTTTACTTACAGAGGGGGCTGACGCGAGGTCGGCGCCGCTGGGGGCTCCAATGGTGGACTGCGGCGGGGGGGGGGGGGGGGGGTCTGATGCGAGGTCAGGGGGAGGTCGCGATGGGGGGTGAGGGAAAGGCGGTGGCGGTCTTCGTTGGAGGGGCGACGCACGGTGCGAGAGGGGGGGCGTTGACGGAGAGGGCGCGAGCGAGGGGGAGGGGGAAGGTCGGAGCGGTGGTGAGGCGTCGGCCCTGGAGCTGGCGCCCTCGATTTCTTTTTTTTTTCTTTTTCCTTTTTAAAAACTGAATCGAGAATGAGGGGGGGAGGGCAGAAAGTATAGGAAGAGGGCAGGAGAGAGAAAGTTCATATTTTTTTTAATTTATTATTATTTTAAATGCAAAATTTTGACTTTTACATACGACCTCAAAACGAGGCCCACCGCCTGTCGTCCATAGCGTTGTACCCCTATTCCGAACCCAATGGGATATGTATCGCAAGCTGATATGATCGTTTGAATCAGTTTCCGTTGAAATTTACATTTAAATCATTATATTGCATTTTTAACGTACATTTCAAATTACCAGGGTCACATACTAACTCTAAAAATTCTCGAAAAATATTTTCTAGCTTCGTATTGACGATACGGTCCTAACAAAACTAGTTTCGTCGAATTCTGAGACCATTGGAAAAATGGCCATTTTCCAGTCGATTAAAATCAACTAAAACTGGTCAAACGCGTTTTCCTTTGCCACGCTCACATATTGATTCGAAAAATTATGAAATTTGGAATCTAGCAATAACTTGACACTGCGGATCCAACAAAACTGGTTTCGTCGAAATCCGAGGTCATTTGCAAAATTCCCATTTTTAAGGGCCTGAATTCCATAGCGACTATTCAGAATTTTCAACTGGACTTATCTTTTGATTCCCGCTATGAAATCTTGATTTTTCGGATTCGTTGGAAAGATATCATCAATTAGATCCTAATGTTTTTGGTTTCACTAAAATCCGGGTTGTTTTGCACCCGGTACATTCAATTGAAGTTTGAAATCGAATTATCGAACTACCGCGCCATTTTCAATTCTATTTATAATTATATATAAATATTTATATTCTAACGACGACGCATATAATATATACGTTCTAAATATATTCAAAATAAATTTCTCGTTGATATTATTTAAAATAATCTATTTTAAATATTCAAAATTCGCTAAAATTGCCAAAATAAATATTTTAAACTGGCCCAGATTTTCGGGTTGTTACAATCTCCCCCACTTAAAACTTTTCGTCCCCGAAAAGGAACAAAGTCGAAAGTGGTTTGATTAATAAGCTCTACGTTCGGTCTGGCTTCCATTCTCCAACTTTTCAGTTTCTGAGAATTCTCAAATTTTTCAAAAATTTGGCTAACACCCTAAATTTTCGAAAAATTTCGCCATAACCTCCCCTGCACCGGGAGCATCGGGGAATTTCAAATAGCTTCCCCGGTCCTTCAGATCTCAAAAAGAAAAAGAAAAATCCAAGCGGCTAGCCAATAGGCTCATAAAATCATCATCACCCAAACAAAACAGTAAATTATGTAGTAAACATGTACCTATTTGTCGGGCAAACAAATTTTATTCTCTGCTCTAGCCTCCTTGCTATGACCTGTTCAAGGTAAGTACAAGTATATGCAAGCAAACGCAACCAATTTTCAATCTAATTCAATATTTGATGCTATTAGGCTATATGGTTCAAAATTATCACACAAACAAACAACACAAACATCAATCCATTAGTTGATTTAGAGTTTCAAATTCATAATTTTGATACATATACAAAAATCACATTTTTGATGCAAAATCACAACAATAGGCCCTATCTAATTTTGGTTCTCACACCAGTCTAATGGAAATATATAGATATCACACCTTCGAAACTCGGACATAAATGTTGATGATGCAATCGCTATCATCAATATCATCTCCGGGCGACTAGAGTGTGATGCTATATCTATCCAATATATTAAAACTTTGAATATACGTTTGCAAGGCGTATATGCAAATTCTTTATATACTGAATTGTCCAAAATCAATATAAACAAATAATCAAATACGAATAGTTGATTTAAATTTTCAAAAATAAATTTGTTTTCAATTTTAAAAATATACTCTTCACACTCGTTCTAGGATACTACTGATCCCATCTCTAACGAGTCATTCCCATTGGATATTACTAATCCAGTTTCTGATGAATTCTTTCGTATGGTTCTAATGTGCCTTGTTCTCTGAGCTTTGTAAACCAAAGCTCTGATACCAACTGTGACGAGAAGGAATTTCGCTCGGTCCGAACCAGTCGCTAAACCGACCCAGACCGTTCGAAACGCCCTATCATTTGAGAACACGACAAATCAGAATGCAGACAAAAGAATATTTCATTGCATATTACAACAATGCATCAGATTACAAGAATATACAAGGTAAAAATGAATATTACACAGAAATATCAGAGATTTAAATTACATTTAAATACATCGTAGCGGAAAATAATACAATACACAACTAGAAGAGATATACGGATACAAAGCTTCCCGGATATCGTTCCAGCTATAAACAAGGATCCTGTGAATATAAATCTGCAAAACCAAAACTACTAGCTGCCCGTGTGGAAAATAGGGGCACCCAGAGTTTAGGTTAAAACAATAAACTTCAGGTCAGTCATGGGACTGGTGTGAGAACTAAAACAGTTATTAATCTTTATTTTTAAAGTTAGGTAAATCAAGGGACCACGCCGTATAACGCGGAACGGGTTTCCTCCCAAGAATACCAGTGCATAAAACAACAGCGCAATGCTAAATAAAGAAAAATGAAGCTATTATAAGACCCAGGTCCCATCACACAATGCAACGCAAGCCGGAGGATAGGGTTTTTACCTTATAATAGCCAAGAATGCTTGATACGTTGAAAACAAATCATTTGATACTATTATAAGTGCATAGTGTATAAAACAACTTCAAATCATAAGTATCAATCATAGGCGACATGAGCGTCCCATGCCACTATGTCGCCATAAATAGGTTTACAAATAAAACCGCAAAGTCACGTATTTGGAAATTGGATTTCCATCTATGAACCGAGGCAAAAGATAGTCCTCAACCGATTCGAGACGCTCTAGCCCGTGTCTCAGGAACAGCCGCAACTGCCCCTTGGATCGTCAGGGACGGTCCACCGATGTGGATTATTATGCCTGAACAATACGTCTCCCCGCCCTTTGGGGCGTCAATGAGCCAAAAAAAATGACTCCATCAGACCCGGATCGTCCGATCAAACCGAGGCGCCTCGCAACAGCAACAACTACACAGGTGAAAATTATATAAATGTCAGGGCTGGTAGGTCACTGACACCACCCTAGCTAGAAGGAAACGCATGCCCTCCCTGCTGTCCTCTCCCGTTTTTGGTTCACAACCGGGGTGCGAAACTCGAGAAGTAAACGTTACACAAAGCTACGCCACAAAGGTCGTGCTTCGATCATCACCACAAGACTTTGCTTTTCAACAGAAGCCTTGATCATTTGCCACTTAGGCATGCCACACATGCAATTCACTCCATGCGTTTGATATCCATCAGTATATAACCCCTGAGCTCGTACGTCTCAGAGAAGGGCGTTAAGCAAGAGAATAAATTCTCCGCCGCCAAACATATATATATTTAATAGAGATCAATCACACGGACTAAAATCCAATGTCAGACACACAGTCCATTTACAAGTCCGTTCTGGGTCTGAACGAAACCGGAGGCACCTAGTACCCCGCATATCCATCGATCACCAACTGTTTCCATCTTCTTGGGTGTACAGCCCAATCAAGATCATCAGTAATCACCCAAACGACGTGAAGACCTCCGGTCTTCGACCATCGTCTTCATCTTCGACTTATCGCCATATCAGTTATTCAGAATTGGATAAACCCGGGCTTTCCGAATAACTCGCGTATATTTTAAATAAGTGTTACACAAACACAACATACGCCTCATTCCAATTCATCAGTCACTAACCGTAAATTAATCAAGAGAATAATTTCCCAAATATTAACCCCGAAGGCCGAAACCAACATCAGATCAATATCCAGAAAACCATTCTGCTTGGCTAACCGACAGTTAGTTTCTAATTTTCACATTCATAGGGAATGGTTCCCATTAATTTTATCCAAGATAAATTTCTGGAATTTATTCTTTAATCTATTTTTGAATTTTGATTCAACTAGTCGGGATTAACGAACCTTACCGAAGTAATCATTTGTTTTAGTTTCCCAATCCCAACCTATTCATCCCATGAAGTAAAACTGGTAGTACTTCATATCTAACACCACGGTGTTATCGGTAAATTCAGTTACCATTTCACGTTCAAATCTAATTAAAGATTTAACTATCGCTTGGAGTAAAACTGGTGATACTCCATTCTCGATTATTTCAATCTAATTAAAGATTCATTAAAACTCCACTTAGTTTTAATCTTTAACTGGGTTAAAGAATCAGTGTCATTTAAAACACAGTTCACGATAAACCCAAAATCACATTCCATTAATTATCGGGTTAAAGAACAAGTGTTATTTAAAACACTGTCCACGATAAACCCAAAAATCAATATCAATTCAATTCCAATTAAATATTATTTAATTGGTACACTTCATTAAATCTAAATAAGAAGATTTAATCTTTTCTCAACTGGGTTCAAGAATAGTGTTAATGAAGACACCATCCACGACAAACCCAAATCACATTTGATATTCAATACAAGGCTCTGAATAGAAAATATATCGGCTTATATTCAATATCAAATTCTACGATTAACAAATGTCGTATTGGAAATAACGATATAAATATATATCTTTCAAATTTCCATAACAACACCCGTATAATCACGAATTCTCACATCGAAATATTCCGAAGACAATTTCGATTCAAATCCACTCCAATGCAATCATTGGAAATTCTGGTTATTTTTAAAACCCTTTTTCAAATTCAATTTATTTACTTAAAAAATAAATAGAATTATAATTCTAGTTCAAAACTAGTTTATTTCGATAAAAAACTATTTTTATCTTTTCAAATATGGAGTTTTTCATCCCAATTCTTTCTAAATCATTTCTTATGATTTTACACAAATTATTACTATTTTTAATAAATTTATCAAGGCCCGTACAGTCGATTTCCATCAATGGCCATCGAACTGCACTTACAGCGACCTTTTTCGAATTTGATTTGGACATAATTCCAAATCCAATCGTTAGATTTCAGATTTATAATATTCATTAGAAAGCTCTTTTCGATACGAACCCAACGGTTCCAATTTTAGGAGAATCCGACGGTCGGATCTCCCGAAATGTCCGTTCGAAGTCAATGGTCGAAATTCGCGAACTGCCGCGGCGCGGCGCGTTCTATTCAGGCCATTATATTATATATATAATATATACTTCGTCGATTTCAATTCAAAACACGCTTTATAAATCGTTTTAAATTTATTTTCAAAACGGTTTCATGTTCATATTCAATTGCATTTCAATTCGAATTCATTTATATTCAATTTCAATTCGAATTCAATTCTATTCAGTTTCAATTCGAATTTCTATTTTTTTCAAAATATTAGATTTTGATATCACTTTCGATATTCATTATAAAATGAATAAAATCGATATAAATATCGTTCACGTCAAAATGGCGTCAATCTAATCAACACGGCTTCATATATTTCTATTTTCAAATATTTCGTTCAACACATGACTAATCTCAACGGATGAGTACTGTCAACACATGAACCTTTATTTTATGTTGATAAAGATATGAATTTTATTATTAAAATATTTCGTTCAACACATGACTAATCTCAACGGGTGAGTACAGTCAACACATGAACCTTTATTTTATGTTGATAAAGATATGAATTTTATTATTAAAATATTTCGTTCAACACATGACTAATCTCAACGGGTGAGTACAGTCAACACATGAACCTTTATTTTATATTATTCTTTATTTTTCAAATTGGAATGAGGCCCAATCAATTACCATATAAAGTTAATTATATGGATTCCATACAACACATGTATATAATAGCATTGAAAAATAATCAACCATCAACCAAAGTGCACTACACTGTATAAGCATCAAATATAGATATCTAACGCTTATAACAGCATGTCAATCAATCGATCGACATATTTAATCAATCAGGATGAGTGAACTTCAAATTTCATCCCAACACCCGTGTGGGGTTTCAAATCAACAAACACGGATTTTATTTGTGCAGTTGGGCGATGTGTAAAATTTATCGACCCAATCAATGTCATTCAAATTAGTGTATATAAACAAATCGGCCGATTTGTTTATAAATATTCATTTATTCATATTCACGTTAAAATTATATTTTTAACGATAAAACATTTTATTCCAACACATGAATTTCTATTATTCATTTACACAATAAAATGATATTTTTATTTTAGAAAATTTCGGCGGCATAACGGCACGATACTAGAAACGGGACGAGGCCTAGCCTTATCCCCGGTCCAGTGAAGGCCCACGCCATTCACACATCAATCAAATCAATTCATTTCACCACACAATTCAATTTCAATCAAATAATCTAACTAATTTTTGCAATCAAACAAACAAGTCCATGGTCTGTGGACGATTGTGTCGGGTGCTACTAAGCACCGTCTGCATCCTAGTATATATATATAAATAGAAAAGAAATTGAAAGGTGAGAAATTCTCACATAAAGCTATCCAATACCACGACTCTTTATTTATAGAAATCTTCACTGTTCTCGTCTCTTATCACTTTCTTCGCCCGGAGCCACTACATATATAAAAATCACTTTTTTACTTCGATGTTCAATATATAAAAATCATATTTTTACTTCGATGTTCAATATATAAAAATCACATTTTTACTTGTTCACTTTCAATTTAGAAATCATATTTTTATAATCACTTCATATGTGTAAAAATCGAATTTTTTTTCTAAAGATTTCACCTTTTCTAAAATAAATATTTCGCCCTTTCAATTATAAATATTTCGCTACTACTTTATATAGAAAAATTATATTTCTATATTGCTAAAAATCACTTCTTTCTAACATGAAAAATCATATTTTTCCTACATGAAAAATCTCATCTTTTCGTTTTGAAAAATCTAATCTTTATATGATTACTCATTTACATTTCACATGAATAAGAATATATTCTTTATATGAATAAATATCTAAACTTTATATTCAATTAAAATCGTATTTTCTTTCTAACCTAAATTTATAAAAATCAGTTTTAAAGTAAAAATAAAAAAATCGGTTTTACTGTAAAATAAAAAAAACGGTTTTAAAGTAAAATAAAAAAAATCAGTTTTAAAGTAAAATAAAAAAATCAGTTTTACTTACAGAGGGGGCTGACGCGAGGTCGGCGCCGCTGGGGGCTCCGATGGTGGATTGCGGCGAGGGGGGGTGGTCTGATGCGAGGTCAGGGGGAGGTCGCGATGGGGGGGGCTGAGGGAAAGGCGGTGGCGGTCTTCGTTGGAGGGGCGGCGCGCGGTGCGAGAGGGGGGGGGGGCGTTGACGGAGAGGGCGCGAGCGAGGGGGAGGGGGAAGGTCGGAGCGGTGGTGAGGCGTCGGCCCTGGAGCTGGCACCCTCGATTTCTTTTTTTTTCTTTTTTTTCCTTTTTAAAAACTGAATCGAGAATGAGGGGGGGGGCAGAACGTATAGGAAGAGGGCAGGAGAGAGAAAGTTCATATTTTTTTTTAATTTATTATTATTTTAAATGCAAAATTTTGACTTTTACATACGAGCTCAAAACGAGGCCCACCGCCTGTCGTCCATAGCGTTTTACCCCTATTCCGAACCCAATGGGATATGTATCGCAAGCTGATATGATCGTTTGAATCAGTTTCCGTTGAAATTTACATTTAAATCATTATATTGCATTTTTAACGTACATTTCAAATTACCAGGGTCACATACTAACTCTAAAAATTCTCGAAAAATATTTTCTAGCTTCGTATTGACGATACGGTCCTAACAAAACTAGTTTCGTCGAATTCTGAGACCGTTGGAAAAATGGCCATTTTCCAGTCGATTAAAATCAACTGAAACTGGTCAAACGCGTTTTCCTTTTCCACGCTCACATATTGATTCGAAAAATTATGAAATTTGGAATCTAGCAATAACTTGACACTGCGGATCCAACAAAACTGGTTTCGTTGAAATCCGAGGTCATTTGCAAAATTCCCATTTTTAAGGGCCTGAATTCCATAGCGACTATTCAGAATTTTCAACTGGACTTATCTTTTGATTCCCGCTATGAAATCTTGATTTTTCGGATTCGTTGGAAAGATATCATCAATTAGATCCTAATGTTTTTGGTTTCACTAAAATCCGGGTTGTTTTGCACCCGGTACATTCAATTTAAGTTTGAAATTGAATTATCGAACTACCGCGCCATTTTCAATTCTATTTATAATTATATATAAATATTTATATTCTAACGACGATGCATATAATATATACGTTCTAAATATATTCAAAATAAATTTCTCGTCGATATTATTTAAAATAATCTATTTTAAATATTCAAAATTCGCTAAAATTGCCAAAATAAAAATTTTAAACTGGCCCAGATTTTCGGGTTGTTACATAAGAGGTCAAAACGGGTTAGCAGTGGCAACGCAAGTCCAACGGGGTCATGTGCGTGCGTGGGCCCAGGCTGGTAGGCAAGACGTTGTTGCGTCATGTAGATATAAGTCGTGCATCTTTAGTGGTATCGGGTTGCCACTTTGGGGAGTGATACACCCCACTGTGGGACCATCACGGGTATGTACGAGTTAGGGAGCCGATCACATGGGGATAGTAGATACAACGAGTGGAGATAGGGGAAGGCAGGACCTATGAAGACAGCTAGGGGTACACGGAACTACCATTATCATTATTATGATTATTATGTTCAGTAGGCGGGATCAAATTTTAGGGTGACTAGTAATGGTGCAGTATAGTAATTATCCTATAGTGATTAGGAGCGTGATTAATGCCAGCATATTCCTCTTGTTTGTTTTGTCTTGCCCACTTGCTTCGCAGTCATTCCTTATTTTACTAGTTTATGCCTTATCCTAATTACTTTAATAATTATATTGTTAAAGTTATTGGACTCGCCAGACTTTATGTTTGAACCCCTTTGTTTTCGCCTCTTTTCTTCCTTTCCCCCTAGGTTCTCAAGGTGGGACTAGTGCTAGTAGAGCTTTATTTGGACCTATTTCTCTCTCTCTCTTTTGGAAGTGCTTGGATTGTTGAAAGTAAAGTTCAGCTTATCTCTTTTATGGCTACTTATGTTGGGGTTATGCTTTTTTACTTTATGTACATAGAAAACAATTTGTCAAGATGGATATTAAGCGTACTTGGTTTTATTGTTGGTTTTTATATTGTTGTAACCAAACTATTTCTCAGCTGCAATAAAAATTGTTTTAATTTTTTAAGTACCAATATATGTATCTGTCTTGTTATATTCTGTTATATACACCAATAATACTCCATGAAAGTTAATGCATTCCCTTTGAGAGTGACACTAATGGACGTGGGGGTGTTACAATACAACTTTCATCACTAAGTGCAATTCCAACATTTTTAGGTTCATTTTCAGAGCTAAAACAATAGTGAACAAAAAAGCACAGATATCTTTATTAAATGATGAACGAGTTCGTATACCTGCCGTTGGATTTCCTATTACGAATTCTAGAGGATGATTAGCTTTGAATTTCAAGTTTTCGACTTCAGATGATGGTTTTGTTGGATCATCACTACAAGTCTGGTATTTATTATATTCTTTTTCACCCTCATATGTAGTTCCCTCATCGTTTTTGTCTCCATTCACTGTATCCAAGTCTGACTCATCAAATTTCACGTTTATGGTTTCAACAATAGATTTTGATCATTTGTTGAAGATTCGATAAGCCTTGCTTCTTGAAGAGTAGGCCATGAAAATTCCCTCATCGACCTTTGATTCAAACTTACCATGATGATCACCTGTATTAAGAAGATAACAAGGGCATCCAAAAACTCTAAAATATGAAATATTAGGCTTTCTGTCAAACCACAATTCATAGGACGTTTTGTTAAGTATTGGCTTAATCATTACTCTGCTCATCACATGGCAGGATTTATTAACTGCCTCTTCCCTAAAAGTCAAAGTCAATTTATATTCACTTAACATAGATTTAGCACACTCCTATAGTGTACGATTTTTCCTTTCGACTACCCCATTTTTTTGGGGTGTTCGAGGAGCAGAAAATTCGTGTTTAAAACCATTTCCTTCACAAAAAATTTCAAAATCCAAATTTTCAAATTCACCATCGTGATCACTTCTTAAAGTTTCTATTGAAACACCTTTTTCATTTTGAACGAGTTTTGCAAACCTTGAAAAATAATCAAAAGTTTCGGATTTTTTTGCTAGAAAATAAACCCATGCAAATCTAGAATAATCATCAACCAACACATAACAATAATGTTTTCCATTCAATCTAGTGATTTAATCTGGTCCTAATAAATCCATGTGAATTAATTCAAGTACCCTGTTAGTACTAACAGCATTTTTGGGGCGAAATGATGATCGACTGAATTTTCCCATAGTACATGATTTGCACACTTTATTACTTCTATATTCTGATGTGGTAATCCCCTTGCTAATTATTTTGATTCAAGTTTTTCTAAGAGACTCATACTAGCATGACCCAATCTCCTATGCCATAAGAAAACTTCTTCATCCGTAGCTATAAACATCTTGAGAGAGTCAAATCATCAAATGAAAGCGTATAAACATTTCCTTTTCTTTTTCCTATGAACACAATATTGCTAGTGGATTTTTCAATAATTTTGCAAGATTCACTATCAAATATCACACTCATCCCTTTGCCACATAGTTGGCCTATGGAGATGAGATTATGATGCATGTTTTCAACATATAAAACATCAGTTAAGGAGAAAGTACAATTACCTACTTTACCTTTACCGATAATTTTATATTTACTGTTATCACCCATTATCACACTTTCACTTTTATGTTTTCCAAGGCTAAGGAACTTTGATTTATCTTCTATCATATGTTTGGAACAACCTGAATCCAAGTACCATTCTTGTTGCTCCTTAGCCCGCCAATATACCTATACATGAGAAAATGAGAATGGCCTAGAAAAACTCATAGGTCTAATAATAATAGAAACTGAAATTTTTTGATATTGAACAACAGATCCTTTTGGAACCCAAATTTGTTTATTCTTACCAAGTCCAAGTCTATAATAGTTACTTGTCGACCCATTTGGAACCCAAATTTGTATGAATTTTTTATTTTTGCTCCTACTTCCACACTTTTCATAGCTATGTCCAATTTTTCTATATTTTATGCATTTATGAAAAACACTTCCTCCTTTAGCATTATCACTTGTGTTAATGCGTGTTTTCCCAAATCCTAATGCTTTTCTATTATTAGCATATAATTGATTTCCAAGAAGCATCCTAAAGGACTTTTCTCCTCTTGAAAACTTACTCAATGTTATTTCAAGATTTTTTTACTTTGGTTTTAAATGCTGCATTTTCATTCATAAGTGAGGTGCATCTGTTAATGAAGTTCTTTCGTTTTGTGTCATCACTTTCCTTTAAAGCAATTGCTCTTATTTCAATTTTTCAAAATTTTCTTTAAATTCCATTTTCTCTTGTTTTAAAAGCTTGCATTTTTCACAATCAAGGTTTTGACCTATCAAATTTTAATTTTTTAACTTTTAGTTCAAGAGAATCAACAGTTTTGGTAAGATCATGACACATTGAAATTAAATCTTTATAAGTGTAGTTTGGTACCTCACTGGAGTCTTCTTCGCTACTTTCTAAATCTGCCTGTGCCATAAGACACAATTTGGCTTCCTCTTTATCACTGTCAGAGTCTTCTTCTTCTCCTTCTTCATCGAACCATGTAGCTGCAAAAGCTTTCTTTTTCTTCTTCTTCTTTCTTTCTTTCTGAAGTAGTGGGCAATTTGGTTTGATATGGCTTGATTTATTGCAATTGTAGCATATGATTTCTTCGTCTGAGTTGTCTGAATTCTTGGATTTGTTCGGTTTTGAATTTTATTTCTTGTTAGACCACGTTTTAAGAACCATAGCCAATTCTTTAATAGGATTCTCGAATTCATCATTACTTTCAAGAGTGTTATTGAAAGCAATTTTCTTTTTCTTTGATTCTGAATGATCTCGTCCTTCTTTAGCTTTTAACTCCACCTCATAGGCGATCAAGTTTTCAATCAACTCTTTTATTCTCAACTTACTTAGGTCTAGATTCTCGAATAGTTGTTACTTTGGCTTCAAAGTTCATTGGTAGCACTCTCAGTAATTTGTGTATTAATTCCAGTTCGGTGTAGACTTTACCAAGAGCCCTTGCATTATAAACCAGCGTGGATAATCAACCATACATCTCATTTATATCTTCGTCTTTGCACATCGTGAAATTTTCATACTCGTTGCAGGGTAGTGCGAGACGAGATTCCTTGACGTGAGATGTCCCTTCATGTGTAACTTCCAAAGTATGCCAAATTTCCTGCGCTGTTGAATAGTGAGATATACGGTTAAACTCAGTTTTATCAAGAGCACAAATTAAAGAGTTCATTGGTTTGGCATCAGTTGAGAATAATTTTTTATCATTAGCATCCCACTTATCTTTTGGTTTAGGAATTTCAATATCATTAATAGTCGTAACGGTAGGTTTCTAGCCTGTTTCAACAATATCCCATACATCATAATCGACTGAACTCAAATAAATTTTCATCCTAGCTTTCCAATAGGCATAATTGGTTCCATTAAACATTGGTGGCCTAGCTATGGGCTCTCCTTCAGAAAAAAGCATTGTTAGACAAATTCATGAATCTAGAGTTAAAAACACCCGCTCCGATACCACTTGTAGGATCTAAATTAACCCTAGAGGGGAGGGGGGTGAATAGGGTTTATTGAAATTTAAATAAAATTAAAACTAAATAAAATTAAAACAGAATAATAGAATAGCTAGTAGAAAGAAAATCACACACAGAAGATACCCAGCTTCGGCAAAAGCTCTGCCTACTGTTGCATTCAAGGTTTCTACTAGGAGTTATAAACAATCACTTCGCTTACAGAAACTTGAAAACTTGCAACTCTTGCTCCCGACTGTTTAAACCTTGCGCTCAAGACCTTGACACAACTTGTACTCTCAAGTTGTGATTTTTCTAACTACAAACACTAGTAGTTCATTGACTCCTTTTGATTTAAATATTAAAAGAAAAGCTTAAAACAAACTTAAAAAACAAATTAAAACACTAGGAAAGACTTAGCTCCTTGTTTAGACTTGGTCGACTATCCTTTTTACTATGTCCTGAAGCTTTTCATTTTTGTTTTAATTGTGGCTGCGACATCCTTAGGGTTTTATTTTTGAATCGATCTTCCCCCACAAATTATTCAATTGAATTGGTGCTCCTGGATTCCAATTTGATGTTGATTGCTCTGTGAAATAATTGTATGTGATTTTTGCCCCTTATCTCGTTTATTTATGCTCGATTTTTGCTCCTATTTTCTCTGTCGTGCCGATGTTGATTCTGTGTGTATTTATAGGGTTTTTAACCCCTGAAAACACTGATTCTAAATACTCCAACTAGTTTGAATTTCTCTTGCGTTATATGTTAGGATATTGCAGACTTTTTTCTTGGTTACGGTTTTGTATTTTGGAGTTTGAAATCTCCAAACTTTTCTTGAATTTTTAACTTGACCCTGTATGTTTGTGGCTTTTGGAACTTTGATCGATCATATGAAATTTCAAAAAAAAAACTTGCTTGTGAATGGTAGCTTGACTTTGGATTTTTCTGGCTTCCTCTATTAAACATATTGCTTAAAAAAATGGTATTTATCCTTTATGATTTCCCAAACTGGTACCACATTAGAAATCTTGAACTTGATTAATTTTGAATTATAATTTCTGGAACTTAAAAAATGTTGTTCTTTTGCTCCACTTGATGTCACAACTTATGTATTTCTTTTGAATATGAACTTGATATGCTTCTTTAATTTTCCAAACTTCAAAACACTGCCAAAAATGATTTATTGGATTCACGAATCATTTCAGAAAAAGTTTGTAGTGTGCTTACATATATGTCAAACATTTGCATTCCCTATTTAAAAAAGATTTTGAAATTTGAAACCTTACCCAAATACATTTGTGAATTTGCAAAAAGATAACTCCTTGCTATTTTTATGCATTTCTGGATACCAAACATGTTTCATGTATGACTTTGATGATGTTCTCAGCTACATGCCATAACATGACATATTCAACTGCATTTGTATGTGCACTTGAACAATTGAAACTGGTGGTCTTGTGTTGTTGCTCATGACTGTATAATCGGTACTGCTGTATGTATACTTCTTTTGTTATCTTGATCATGCTTTATTCATAATGCTTGTTAATGCAGTGACTGTACTCCATGCAGCCTTTGTTGAGTACTTGTATTGCACTTTCTTTACTATTTATATGCAGTTGCACTTCTGTCCATTTAAAACTGCCATTATTTACTTGTTCATGTTGAACTGGATTGTCAAATTTGCACACGATACATAACTAAACATGTAGCACCTGAAATCTTGAAAGTTTACCCTCCTGTACTGCATGTATTGTCATAGTGACTTGTTCAAGCTTTGATGTACCAAATTTTCTCCTTTCATGACCTATGTTGTTACATGTATCTATGAATATATATATGCTGCACCACCTATGCATTTTTGACATTACTGTACCACTTTTATTCTCTTATTTGTACATGGTAATGCTGTGTAGATCCTCTTCTTTAACAATTGTGTACATCAGACTTGACTTGTTACTGATCCAAGCTTGTTGCACTTTCATATTTCATGCTCCATTTTAGTTGTTATTCACCTTGCTCTGTCAAGTTTTTGACACTGGCTCGACCACTTTGATATGCTTGGCTCATGTATGCTCGGCTCCTTACTCGACCATGATTGACTTGTATTCATTGATGATTTTGTGTTGCCTCGACCATATGGATTATTTTTGCACTGAGTTGAGATGGTCCACATGGCTACTCCTCAGTTGCACACTGGATTGGCGAGGCAGTACACACGTGTATAGAAATATACACGTGTGTATATGAAGCCATTCAGAAAATATTTTTGTCCCTGCACAGAAATATTTTGTATATATACTAACTCCCTTGTGGTATTTACATTGAATCACTGTGAATATCATAGGCAGTATGTATTAGAGAATTCGTACTAGATATAGAAAATGATGAGAAACACACCAAAATTCTGAGGTAAATAAAATTTTAAAAATAAAATTTATATTTGGATGTATTCAGTTTCATTTCTATTGCAGTGTACTGTGTGTGTTTCATGTGACAGGTAAGCAGATGATAACTGGACTGACTGTGAGCTTTTGAAGACAAAGAACAGAAAACTGTGTCATTGTATAAAATGAATGTAACGACCCGTGTTTTTGGCACTCGAATATGTAATTTAATTTATTTAATTTAAATATTATATTTGGAATATCGATGGAATTAATATTTAATTCGTTATTGAAACAAAGTTCGACGTTGTATATTTTATATAATTATAAATAGAGCTTGAAATATAGCGCTGCAGTTCGAAAATTCGAGTTTGAACTTTAACTGGACATACAGAGCCCGATATAAGTCGGATTTCTGTGAAACAAGAAACGCTGGGATCGTGTTAACGATAGTTTTCATATGAAAGAGAAAATCCAAATTCCGTGTTATAGATTGCGAGTTATGGCTAAATCAAATTTTTGAAATAGTCGCTGTGGAAATCGTTATTTAAATATCAACCTTAAAATCAGCCGTTTTGCAAACGGACTCAGATTTCGATGAAATCAGTTTCATTGGAACCGTATCGTTAAATTATTGTACGGTGATGAATGGCGTGGAAAACTGATGTCGTATGTGGCCACGGTAGCCTTAAACGCCCAATCAAATTTTATAGCGCGTAATTAAATTAATAAAGGAATATTTGAGTGGAACTTGAGCAGACGATCGAATTAGGCCACGAAACCAGTTCCGTTGAGTTCGTATCATCGATTAGAGTCAGCATAGGTATATAGTTTGTTATTTTTAGAGATCGAGAAATTTGGCGTTAAAAAGGGTAGGGCGGTTCGGGGTAAAAACAGCCTATCGGGCAAACAGTCTCAGAATGCGACGAAATTAGTGCTGTTGGGTTCGTATCGAAAAGTTATTGTCGATGTTCGCAGTTTCAAGTGGATCTGATTTATCTAGTGACCGTGGAAAAATTAAATGCGTGTTTATTCCCAGTTTCATAAAGGAAATTTTTTCAAACGACCTCGGATTGCGACAAAACCGGTCCCATTGGGTCCGGAATATCGTTTTACATCAAGAACAGCATTTTTATCAGTAAACAGAAGTTATTTGAGGTGGTTTCTGCGTGTTACTTCACGGCGAAGTATCGTATAATATTATATTAACATACAAATACCCTTACAGTTGTCTAACCCTATTGTTTACACACGTGAACCTACTCCGTCTAACCACTGGTTCTTCATTAATGCGTTTCATACTTCTGTCTTTTCGTTGTCAATCCATTAACGCCTTGCCGACCATGTTCTGAGAGACTTAAAATCAAACAGCTACTCTAATACCTTACTGCAAAACTATACCCTATATTTCCTTGCTCTCCACGACGTCTCGCTCCTATAAAATGACCTGCTTCATTCGTCTTCTTTTCAGTAATGGCGAAAAACAAAAACGCCACCTTCTTTCCTTGTTAAAAACGAAACCTCCCTCGCCACCAAAACTATGAACGCGAGAGCAAAAGCTGGGAGTTGGGGGTACTGTGAAGACCAAAGAAGGGAGAAGTAGGGGATTGGAGAAGAGGGATCAATGGAGAATGGCGTGTACAGCAAGGTGGAAGTGGCAGTATAGAAGAGAGGAAACATAGGGCATGGGGACAACAGTGAGGAGGGAGTAGACATCGGTGAGGGTGTGCTTTTGTACGTGATTCCTGGAGTTTGAAGACAGAAGCATATGAAGGAGGAAACATATAAGAAGAACCGGCCTGTGAATTTCCAAACGATTGGTCCGTTCTAATTCACGTAATCAGTTTAACATTAAACCATAATTTAGTGATTAATTATTAGTTTATAATTAATAGTTAATGTGGTTAATAAATTAGTTTGAACGGTGGAATCAACTGTTTTTGGACGTGGAATAAAAGCAGGACCTCAGCAAAACTTCACAAAGGAACAATACGGAATACATGAGGAGTTACAGACAGAAGAACCAAACCCAAAATTTCCAAACGAGGAATCGACGGCAATAGAAAAGGGGATCAGTGAGTATCTCCGCACTATCATTAAGGGGATACGTTGGATTCACTTGTGAAGAAGCCAACGAAGAGCAGTAGTTCACAAAGACAGAAAAACTGTTTGTGAACGGGCTTCAGGGGGTTTCAGGAAGAACAACAACATTGGAGAAATGGAACTGCTTTGTCGGCCTGACCTGTTTGGAATAACAATTGAACGAAACCGGTGGCACTGGGACAACAGAATTGGACGGAACGGGGATCAGCTGGATTTTCTGTTGAATTAAACACTTGTTTAATTTGACTGAAACAAGCTCTTTGAACCATGAATCGACTCAAGGTGAGTTAAACTCACTCAGTTACCCTTTTTATATTTTATATAAATTGGGTGTTTTTATTTTGTGTACTCTGCTTGCCAATGGTTGACTGTTTTGCTAGTTATCTGCTTATCTGTTGATTTAACCGATGAAATTAAACTGTGTTTAATTTCAGTGAAATACAAAATCGTTATTTTTAACGATTGGATCCAATAAAGGTAACTCACCTTGGTTGGTCACGTTTATTTATAAACGTGTTTTAAATGGTTGAACCGTTTGAATTGCTTGTGGTTGATGTTAAATGGTCGTTATTCGGTTTATCAGTTAAATAAAACTGAATAGCCTGATTTGAGAAAACCATTTGAATACAGGGAAGAACAGGTTGGAGGAATCCAACCGGATTCCTCAAATATATTATTTATTTCATATTATCATATATGAACTGTCATGTTTGGGTGTGATTGATTTGATTGTTGATGTTTGACTGAAATTTCAACATATGTTTAGTTTTAACCAATGAGCGATATTGGTTGGGTAATCAGCAATGAATGGCCTAAAGATAAATTGTTGTGATTTACCGTCAGGTAGATTGATAGAACCAAAGTTATAAAACTTATTTTATAACTGGAGTTAGATTTTTGAAATAGATTATTTTGGATAAAGGGTTTGTTTTAAAAGAAGATAAATATTTATCATTTGTTATTTAAATTTATAATTGATTATAAATTGGATTTATATGGAAATCTCTGATGTTATCAGATTTGGAAATAAATGAATAGAATTTAATCTAAAGGATTAAATTTGGATAATTGTTTGTTAAGAAACAATTAAATTGAATTGTTTAAATTAATTATATTAGTATTTAATGTAAAGGAAAAAAAGGAATTGGAATCAGTTAACAGAATAATCGTGTGATTTGAAATTGATTAGTTTGTGTTAATCTAAGAGAAGAGTTAAAGAATATTTGTTTTATTTAAATGAAGTTTAAAAAGGAATTTACTGTTTATTTTAGTTAATAAAGGGATTTACTACTTTACAGTAGTTAACGATTGAAATAAAATATTATCCTGACGAATAATAATTTAGGGAATTTCTTTTAATGGAAATTCATCGGGGTTGAACTGAAATCAAGTTGAATGGTGGAAAGAGTTATGAACGGGTTTTATATTTAAAACCCAAATTTTTAATAACGATGTTATAAAGGGGATTTTAAGCAAAGGAGATAACTTTGAATTTGAAATGTTGCTTAATTATTGAATTAAGTCAAAGGGAATGAAGGTAAAAGATTTATAGTAAACCAAGGTTATGTAAATAAGGTTTAAAGTGTTAAGGCGTTAATTTTACATTAACGTTACTTGAAACCAAGATCAAGTAAAAAGGGGAATATCGAAATGAGATTCCAAAGTGGGGAAATGGCCGAATAGATTTGAAAGGAAATAAGTAAAAGTGAATTTTGGGTAAAGAAGTGGGTTGTATAACCAAAGCCGAATCTAAATGAATTTGTTTAAAGAGTTGAAGATTTAATTAAGCGAAAGTGAATTAAATTGTTTAATTAAAGGGCCAAGTGGTGCTGAATACTGATCCAGTGGACTCATCTGTTTGTCATGATTGAAACACTGTATATTTTGATAGTTAAACCACCGACTATCAAATCTGTCCAATACGATTGTTGGTATGGAAAGACCGGGATCGAATTTATATTCGAAAACCATTCCGTCCAACAAATACGTGAAGATATCAGGAGATGATCGAGATGGAGCATTGAAGACCGTGGATTTTCATAAACGGAAGAACCACTAATATTCTCTGCCTGGCAAGCAGAGAAAAGCTGTGATTCTGTCGTGATTGGAATCAACGGGTTGCAAGGACTTCTCGCTACTGATCCATGGGGTGATTCCTATATGGATGCAGCAGGAGGATACCTTCGGTTCATCCTGTTCCTGGATGACATGTATGGACGGATGTCTGACAGAGTATTTCCAAAGGATCACGTACGTTGATTGCTTCAAACGTGCTGTAGTGTTGGCAGGGAATTGCCGTTCTCTTAGCTTAACTGCTAGAGTATTTTTGTGGACGTCAATTAGTGATATCTGACGGATCTGACGATGTGGCATTCAAAGTGAATGATGACCAGATGTTCAAAGGTAAATCTAAACCTCAAGCCTCATCAACCGGGAAATGACAAAAATCGGGCAGGCAGCATGGCTATGTGGGTCGCTCTCATTAGGGTGTATAATCACCTATCTAGAGAAAATCCTATTGTTTCTTAAATCTATGTTTCGATGCTGTCCCTTTTCGGGAGACGGTTGCTGATCCCAACCGTCGGTGATATACATTCGATACTCTCAAGCGAAATGAGGGGTCGGTCATGTGAGGGCCGGGTTGCAAGATGTTCTTGTTGAACCCAGTGTATTCGTCTCTAGAGATACACTATCGGCAGGTGGTCCCATACCTTGTCAAGGTCGGAATCCAATCTCCAATAAGCGCCTGCGGGTTTTGATTGTATACTATATATATGGAGCGTGAGATGCAAGCATTCTACTAGATTGATATTTACTTGTATTTAGACATTATTATAATATCAGACAAGATATTGATTTCAAAAAGTGGTTTGGGTTATCGTAAGGTAAAAACCGTCCGTGTTTATGTGTGGATTTGGTCTTACGATTATCCTTTTCTTTTGAAAGGATGTTTGAACTTTAAAATCATGATTGGATGATTCACCCTTATTACTGTGCGAGTTTATCTCACTCTGGTTCACCAGACTGACCCGGTGTTTTGTAAATGCTCGGGTTAGACCGGGTTGTACAGGTTCAGGTTATCGACTGCTATGAAGGGACGAGCTGGAAGAGTCCAGACGTATGATATTACTACTATTCCGCTGTGTGTTGTATATGTGAACAGGCTATTATAACTGTCCCATGGTATGATGTACTCTGATACTGTAAGTATTTTCAAAGCTCTCAATAAAGATTTATTTCTGTATTATATTTTGTTCCGCTGCGAGGTGAGACTCTGTGTTGTGTTGTTTCTTCTTCTTCTTCTATTCAATATTTCTACCTTATCTATTCTCACCCTCTAACTTCTTTCTATTAATGATCTGGAATATTCGATGTCTGAATGGTCAACATGGTAGTTTGATGTTGATTTTCGGAGTCGAAAATCCCAGTTCGTTACAGTGGTATCAGAGCTTAAGGTTAAGTAAGTACCTTGGCTCTGTGGCGTGACTCAGTAGAGATGGGGTTAGTAATACCCTAGATTGAGTTTGAGTGTATATATATGAGCACGTATTAGTAAATTGATATAAAAACTGTTTATATTGTGTTGATTGGTTTGTCGAGTAGTTTATGAATTCTGGTCGATACAGTATTGCAAACTGTGTCGATAAGTGTTTCTAAACTCTTGAACAGAATAATTCGACACAGTATGTTTTTGAAAGAGGGTAAATGAAATAATTTTACCCAAATTATATTTTGATATAAAAGAATGATTAATATTTGGAGTATTATAGTATATTGGATGTGTTATAATTGAATGGTTATGTAAGTAACCAATCAGAATTCCTATGGATATAATATATGGAATCAGATAAATTAAATTTGAAGTTAAACCAGAATTTAGATTGAAATTGTGAAAAATTAGAAGAGTGCGAAAAGTAATTTTGGATTAAATGTATGTGAATTTTAAGATCCTGGGTGAATTTGAAAATATTTTCCAAGCATTTATATTTGGAGAGATTTCAGAATGAAAGTGTTTAAAATTGGAGTTTTGAAATGATATAGTATTGAACTCACTTCGATCGCTGGAAAATAATTCTGATAATGACGGCCGCATCATCAGTGTTCATTTTCGAGTGGTAAGTGACGGATTACTACCAAAGATTTTGGTTTGAATTGCTTTGAGAAAAACAAGTTGTTTTGGATCCTGAAAGGAATATTTGACTTTGGAAAGAGCTGAACTGTTTAAAACTCCCAGGGAGATTGTTTGAACAAAAGTAAGATAGAAATTTGTGAAAGCAAATATGAAATGAATTGAAATCAATTAACCGGAAATTGAAACGGGATATAATATATCAAGTAGAATCAGACTTGGAATTGGAAGACCGGAATCTGAGATGGTGGTGGACTGGTAAGTTAAGAGTTGAAATGGATAATGGATGGAAATTGAGTTAAGAATGAGATTTGGCATGGATGCATGAAATGATTTGGTTATGAGGATAAAATTGGAATTTTGGGTGGGAATGCATTTGTATATGCTGATAGGGTGGCAGATGGAAAGGATATAATGGTATGCCCGATAAAAAGGTACACGTTTATTTTTATATGGGTTTGGTGATTTATGAGCCTATTTGGCAAGCCGCTTGGCTGTTTTATTTTCTTTTGAATTGGAGAAGGCCCAGAGAGGCGAGTTGTGGTTGTACCGATTGAGCCGTACAGAGGAGGTGCTGGCAAAAATTTTCGAAAATTTAAAGTGTTAGAAAATTTTCGATATTTTTAAATATTTATTTACAATATTGAATTGGTTTCTAATTTAATATAAAATTAGATTTGAAATTAATGAGTTTATAACGTTCTTTCTTACCTTAGCAATTTCGAGGACGAAATTATTTTAAGGGGGGAAGAATGTAACGACCCGTGTTTTTGGCACTTGAATATGTAATTTAATTTATTTAATTTAAATATTATATTTGGAATATCGATGGAATTAATATTTAATTCGTTATTGAAACAAAGTTCGACGTTATATATTTTATATAATTATAAATAGAGCTTGAAATATAGCGCTGCAGTTCGAAAATTCGAGTTTGAACTTTAACTGGACATACAGAGCCCGATATAAGTCGGATTTCTGTGAAACAAGAAACGCTGGGATCGTGTTGACGATAGTTTTCATATGAAAGAGAAAATCAAAATTCCGTGTTTTAGATTGCGAGTTATGGCTAAATCAAATTTTTGAAATAGTCGCTGTGGAAATCGTTATTTAAATATCAACCTTAAAATCAGCCGTTTTGCAAACGGACTCAGATTTCGATGAAATCAGTTTCATTGGAACCGTATCGTTAAATTATTGTACGGTGATGAATGGCGTGGAAAACTGATGTCGTATGTGGCCACGGTAGCCTTAAACGCCCAATCAAATTTTATAGCGCGTAATTATATTAATAAAGGAATATTTGAGTGGAACTTGAGCAGACGATCGAATTAGGCCACGAAACCAGTTCCGTTGAGTTCGTATCATCGATTAGAGTCAGGATAGGTATATAGTTTGTTATTTTTAGAGATCGAGAAATTTGGCGTTAAAAAGGGTAGGGCGGTTCGGGGTAAAAACAGCCTATCGGGCAAACAGTCTCAGAATCCGACGAAATTAGTGCTGTTAGGTTCGTATCGAAAAGTTATTGTCGATGTTCATTGTTTCAAGTGGATCTGATTTATCTAGTGACCGTGGAAAAATTAAATGCGTGTTTATTCCCAGTTTCATAAAGGAAATTTTTTCAAACGACCTCGGATTGCGACAAAACCTGTCCCATTGGGTCCGGAATATCGTTTTACATCAAGAACAGCATTTTTATCAGTAAATAGAAGTTATTTGTGGTGGTTTCTGCGTGTTACTTGACGGCGAAGTATCGTATAATATTATATTAACATACAAATACCCTTACAGTTGTCTAACCCTATTGTTTACACACGTGAACCTACTCCGTCTAACCACTGGTTCTTCATTAATGCGTTTCATACTTCTGTCTTTTCGTTGTCAATCCATTAACGCCTTGCCGACCACGTTCTGAGAGACTTAAAATCAAACAGCTACTCTAATACCTTACTGCAAAACTATACCCTATATTTCCTTGCTCTCCACGACGTCTCGCTCCTATAAAATGACCTACTTCATTCGTCTTCTTTTCAGTAATGGCGAAAAACAAAAACGCCACCTTCTTTCCTTGTTAAAAACGAAACCTCCCTCGCCACCAAAACTATGAACGCGAGAGCAAAAGCTGGGAGTTGGGGGTACTGTGAAGACCAAAGAAGGGAGAAGTAGGGGATTGGAGAAGAGGGATCAATGGAGAATGGCGTGTACAGCAAGGTGGAAGTGGCAGTATAGAAGAGAGGAAACATAGGGCGTGGGGACAACAGTGAGGAGGGAGTAGACATCGGTGAGGGTGTGCTTTTGTACGTGATTCCTGGAGTTTGAAGACAGAAGCATATGAAGGAGGAAACATATAAGAAGAACCGGCCTGTGAATTTCCAAACGATTGGTCCGTTCTAATTCACGTAATCAGTTTAACATTAAACCATAATTTAGTGATTAATTATTAGTTTATAATTAATAGTTAATGTGGTTAATAAATTAGTTTGAACGGTGGAATCAACTGTTTTTGGACGTGGAATAAAAGCAGGACCTCAGCAAAACTTCACAAAGGAACAATACGGAATACATGAGGAGTTACAGACAGAAGAACCAAACCCAAAATTTCCAAACGAGGAATCGACGGCAATAGAAAAGGGGATCAGTGAGTATCTCCGCACTATCATTAAGGGGATACGTTGGATTCACTTGTGAAGAAGCCAACGAAGAGCAGTAGTTCACAAAGACAGAAAAACTGTTTGTGAACGGGCTTCAGGGGGTTTCAGGAAGAACAACAACATTGGAGAAATGGAACTGCTTTGTCGGCCTGACCTGTTTGGAATAACAATTGAACGAAACCGGTGGCACTGGGACAACAGAATTGGACGGAACGGGGATCAGCTGGATTTTCTGTTGAATTAAACACTTGTTTAATTTGACTGAAACAAGCTCTTTGAACCATGAATCGACTCAAGGTGAGTTAAACTCACTCAGTTACCCTTTTTATATTTTATATAAATTGGGTGTTTTTATTTTGTGTACTCTGCTTGCCAATGGTTGACTGTTTTGCTAGTTATCTGCTTATCTGTTGATTTAACCGATGAAATTAAACTGTGTTTAATTTCAGTGAAATACAAAATCGTTATTTTTAACGATTGGATCCAATAAAGGTAACTCACCTTGGTTGGTCACGTTTATTTATAAACGTGTTTTAAATGGTTGAACCGTTTGAATTGCTTGTGGTTGATGTTAAATGGTCGTTATTCGGTTTATCAGTTAAATAAAACTGAATAGCCTTATTTGAGAAAACCATTTGAATACAGGGAAGAACAGGTTGGAGGAATCCAACCGGATTCCTCAAATATATTATTTATTTCATATTATCATATATGAACTGTCATGTTTGGGTGTGATTGATTTGATTGTTGATGTTTGACTGAAATTTCAACATATGTTTAGTTTTAACCAATGAGCGATATTGGTTGGGTAATCAGCAATGAATGGCCTAAAGATAAATTGTTGTGATTTACCGTCAGGTAGATTGATAGAACCAAAGTTATAAAACTTATTTTATAACTGGAGTTAGATTTTTGAAATAGATTATTTTGGATAAAGGGTTTGTTTTAAAAGAAGATAAATATTTATCATTTGTTATTTAAATTTATAATTGATTATAAATTGGATTTATATGGAAATCTCTGATGTTATCAGATTTGGAAATAAATGAATAGAATTTAATCTAAAGGATTAAATTTGGATAATTGTTTGTTAAGAAACAATTAAATTGAATTGTTTAAATTAATTATATTAGTATTTAATGTAAAGGAAAAAAAGGAATTGGAATCAGTTAACAGAATAATCGTGTGATTTGAAATTGATTAGTTTGTGTTAATCTAAGAGAAGAGTTAAAGAATATTTGTTTTATTTAAATGAAGTTTAAAAAGGAATTTACTGTTTATTTTAGTTAATAAAGGGATTTACTACTTTACAGTAGTTAACGATTGAAATAAAATATTATCCTGACGAATAATAATTTAGGGAATTTCTTTTAATGGAAATTCATCGGGGTTGAACTGAAATCAAGTTGAATGGTGGAAAGAGTTATGAACGGGTTTTATATTTAAAACCCAAATTTTTAATAACGATGTTATAAAGGGGATTTTAAGCAAAGGAGATAACTTTGAATTTGAAATGTTGCTTAATTATTGAATTAAGTCAAAGGGAATGAAGGTAAAAGATTTATAGTAAACCAAGGTTATGTAAATAAGGTTTAAAGTGTTAAGGCGTTAATTTTACATTAACGTTACTTGAAACCAAGATCAAGTAAAAAGGGGAATATCGAAATGAGATTCCAAAGTGGGGAAATGGCCGAATAGATTTGAAAGGAAATAAGTAAAAGTGAATTTTGGGTAAAGAAGTGGGTTTTATAACCAAAGCCGAATCTAAATGAATTTGTTTAAAGAGTTGAAGATTTAATTAAGCGAAAGTGAATTAAATTGTTTAATTAAAGGGCCAAGTGGTGCTGAATACTGATCCAGTGGACTCATCTGTTTGTCATGATTGAAACACTGTATATTTTGATAGTTAAACCACCGACTATCAAATTTGTCCAATACGATTGTTGGTATGGAAAGACCGGGATCGAATTTATATTCGAAAACCATTCCGTCCAACAAATACGTGAAGATATCAGGAGATGATCGAGATGGAGCATTGAAGACCGTGGATTTTCATAAACGGAAGAACCACTAATATTCTCTGCCTGGCAAGCAGAGAAAAGCTGTGATTCTGTCGTGATTGGAATCAACGGGTTGCAAGGACTTCTCGCTACTGATCCATGGGGTGATTCCTATATGGATGCAGCAGGAGGATACCTTCGGTTCATCCTGTTCCTGGATGACATGTATGGACGGATGTCTGACAGAGTATTTCCAAAGGATCACGTACGTTGATTGCTTCAAACGTGCTGTAGTGTTGGCAGGGAATTGCCGTTCTCTTAGCTTAACTGCTAGAGTATTTTTGTGGACGTCAATTAGTGATATCTGACGGATCTGACGATGTGGCATTCAAAGTGAATGATGACCAGGTGTTCAAAGGTAAATCTAAACCTCAAGCCTCATCAACCGGGAAATGACAAAAATCGGGCAGGCAGCATGGCTATGTGGGTCGCTCCCATTAGGGTGTATAATCACCTATCTAGAGAAAATCCTATTGTTTCTTAAATCTATGTTTCGATGCTGTCCCTTTTCGGGAGATGGTTGCTGATCCCAACCGTCGGTGATATACATTCGATACTCTCAAGCGAAATGAGGGGTCGGTCATGTGAGGGCCGGGTTGCAAGATGTTCTTGTTGAACCCAGTGTATTCGTCTCTAGAGATACACTATCGGCAGGTGGTCCCATACCTTGTCAAGGTCGGAATCCAATCTCCAATAAGCACCTGCGGGTTTTGATTGTATACTATATATGTGGAGCGTGAGATGCAAGCGTTCTACTAGATTGATATTTACTTGTATTTAGACATTATTATAATATCTGACAAGATATTGATTTCAAAAAGTGGTTTGGGTTATCGTAAGGTAAAAACCGTCTGTGTTTATGTGTGGATTTGGTCTTACGATTATCCTTTTCTTTTGAAAGGATGTTTGAACTTTAAAATCATGATTGGACGATTCACCCTTATTACTGTGCGAGTTTATCTCACTCTGGTTCACCAGACTGACCCGGTGTTTTGTAAATGCTCGGGTTAGACCGGGTTGTACAGGTTCAGGTTATCGACTGCTATGAAGGGACGAGCTGGAAGAGTCCAGACGTATGATATTACTACTATTCCGCTGTGTGTTGTATATGGGAACAGGCTATTATAACTGTCCCATGGTATGATGTACTCTGATACTGTAAGTATTTTCAAAGCTCTCAATAAAGATTTATTTCTGTATTATATTTTGTTCCGCTGCGAGGTGAGACTCTGTATTGTGTTGTTTCTTCTTCTTCTTCTATTCAATATTTCTACCTTATCTATTCTCACCCTCTAACTTCTTTCTATTAATGATATGGAATATTCGATGTCTGAATGGTCAACATGGTAGTTTGATGTTGATTTTCGGAGTCGAAAATCCCAGTTCGTTACAATGAATGTATGAATGTATGAATGTAACTGCAAAAAAAAGTGATAGTGTATGATTGCTGTAGAGGGAACATGATATGTAAATAAAATTGTTATGAAATGAAGTGTGTCAATGAAATAAACAAATAGCGGAGTTGTAAAAATTATACTATTTGAATATAGAAATAAAATATTATATTTAAATAAAACACTGTGTGAATATTTGAATTCTTAAATATAAACATTATATTTATGTCGGTACAATAGCAAACACATTTAAAAATATATATTTGGTTGTTATCATCAAATAAAAATCATATAATTGTGCAAGACCCAGGGAATTCGTGATCCTGGTAATCGATATATAACCCAATGTCGACTATCAAGCATCGGAAACACCGGATAGTCCATGAAAGAAATTAGAGGGTGAGAATAGATAAGATAGAAACTTAGAATAGAAGAAGAAGAACATACAACATCATAGTAAACACGAATCTCATAGTTGAACGAACAATATGTAATAAATACATAACTTTGAAATAAAATCAGTATATGTATACAGTAGCATTATAAGAGTATAACACTTACAACATAGCAGAAATAAACAATAGCTATATATTCCTGAAGCCTCCTGCTCCAAGCCCTCCAAGTATATCTGTAAAATCTTGATACTTGACTGCCCGTACAAAATTGGGCACCCAAGAGTTTATGGAAAACAAAACAAAATAAAACCCGGGTCAGTCATGGGACTGGTGTAAGTAAACTCCAACCAATTGTTTAACTTTTAAAATTATTTTAAAATCTGTACTCTTCTGAAATTATAATAAAGTCTAAATCAAATAAATAGCAATCTAGTGGAATGCTTTCATCTCACGTTCCACATATATAATATACAATCAAAAACCGCGGGCGCTTATTGGTTAATGGATTCCAACTGGCAAGGTATGGGACCACCTTCCGACAGTGTATCTCTAGAGGGGAATACACAGGGTTCAACAAGAACATCTTGTAGCCCAGGCTAAACACTCATTTTGCTTGAGTATACTGAATGTATTATCACCAACGGTTGGGATCAGCAACCATTTCCCGTAAGGGACAACATCGAAATAGATTACAGAAGTAAAATGGAATTTCTCTAGTTCAGGTGACAATACACCCGAATTGGCAGCTAACCACTTAGCCATGCGACCTACCCGATTTTATACCATTCCTCGGTTGTGAGGCTAGAGGCTGTAATGTACAGATCACACCTTTATTTTCTTTGAATGTCACATCGTCATACCCAATTCCCAAAAATATATTGGGTATACAGCTAAAAGAAACGAATTCCTCTGCCACCAAACGTAAATACGTTTGGAGAGATCAACTTACGCGATCTACCACTATACTCTGTCAGACAATCGTCCATTTCAAGCTGTCCTGGGACTGGACAACCCAAAGGCACTATTCTGTAACTCCGTCTTCAATTATCTTCCTCATATTTGATTCGCAACGCTACTGCCATATGGAGTGGTTTTCAGATAATATATTTTATCCCGTTCTCTCCGTATTGACAACGAAAATGGTCAAAATCTTTGATAGTCGGTGATTTAACTATCAAAGGAAAATATATGTACAAACAATGGTCATATTCCCAAGTGGAAATCTTACCGATTAGTCATCATTTCATTTCCCAATTTCCCATTTATCATTTCCATATATTCATAAATTCCTTATTTTCTAAAATTAGAAAATATACGTTATTAACTTTGAATAACGTTTCCATTTCTAATTCACGCATCAATATCTTTCCACCTCTATCAGTCTCTAACTGTAAACTAGTAAGAGAACAACTTCCCAAATATAAACCCAGAAGGCTGAAACCAACATCAGATCGATACCCAGAAAACCATTCTACTTAATTAATTTCCAGTCAGTTTCTAATTTTAGTGATTCCATTTAAATTCCTAATTCATTCCCCAAATTCCTTTGTAATATTATATTTGCAAAATATTTACTTTAATCTATTTTTCACATAGAATGTGAAAAATATTTCTTGATATAATCAAAACAGTTTGATTCCGTATTTCAAAACAATATCTCAAACCCAAATTCTATTTATATTTTTATTTGTAGAATTATTCAAACAAATATCCTTTTTATTTCTAAAACTTAAAACTCATTTATAATATTTTACCCATTTTATATAATTCCTTTTATATAATTCTATTCATTTTATATAATTCCTTTTATATAATTCTATTCATTTTATATATAAATATTTCATTTTCAATATTCACTTTGACAATTTCCTTTTTACATTCCAATATTTCATATGGTATTTAAAATACCAAATAACATGACTAGTGTCATCATAATCAATCATAGATTATATATCACATCATATATCACAATATATGAAAACAAACAGTATTATAATATTGAGGAATCCAGTTGGATCCCTCCAACCTGTTTCCCTACATCCACAGATGTTAAACAGTATAAATAACATCGATTTCATTTCAATATGAAATATTCTGATAAACAGAATCAATATTTGATTAACAATTTATATATATACCCTTATCTATAATTTCAACCAGTCGATTAGCAGTTCATCCAAACAATCAACACACAGTAATCAATTATCATTTACCAATACCAGATTATATTTATAAAAATATAATTTGATCAGAGTTAGTGAGATTTACTCACATTGTCCGCTAATCGTTAAATAACGATAAATGGTCGTCACTTCAGATCAAATAATTTATTCTCCTATAAATTGTAACGAGCTGTAATTCACTCGCAGTCAGTTCCTTTGGGTAGTGTCCGTCCATACGATCCTGTCAGATTTTGTTTTGTCTAATTCCGACAACGTATGAGGTAGTTATGCAATTTACAATTTAGATAATCATATAAATAATTAAATTCCATTTCCATTTGAATTGGGCTCACCCCAAAACTGTCGGCCCAAATACCCAGCCTAAACCATTTCTTTGAGAAGTCCAGACCCGCTTTAATCTCCTCCTCCAAAATATCTTCTTCACCGATTCCATCCCGACTCCAGAATATAACTTCCACGACCATTATCAATTTTGATCACCTCGTTCCATCTCCTTACTTTACTCCGTTCCTCCATTGAATTGAAAACACACCAAGATGCTCATTTACGGCTCTCCATTTTACAAAGCTCAAACCAACACTTTAACTCGCGGTTTCCAGATAACCTACGAGCTCCCCTAAATCGTGCGATAACTTCAGCTCCAAGAATTCCTGAAACTCAACCTACAAGCTCAATTTCATCTTCTAAATCCAAATCCCATACTTTGATTCGATGGCATAATTTTCCAGTTTTTCGAACCTTAGCTTGCAATGTATACGCTGTAAAATATACAGCAAACCGAAAATGTTCGAACTCCCCTATAAATCACACCAATCTGTAGAGCTTCACTCCAGTAATCCAAAAATACGAGTTTGGTGATTTATAGATTTTCCAGTGATTTTATTTTGATTTTTGAAGAATTGAATTTTCATGTTGGAAGGAGAAATAATAACGGCGGAAAATATTGACCACTGAGTGAAGAGTTTAAGGGTTTAGTAAAGGAGATCGGATATTTATAGGTAGATTATATAATTTTATATTCGATTATTATATTTATTTATAATCAATCGTTATTTCGTTTATCGTTTCAAATTTCCTACGATCACATACAATATCTAAACATCATGAAAATGGTCAAATAGCTACAGTTTGAGATAACGGACCCAACGAAACTTGTTTCGTCGAATTCCGACTCCGTTTGCTTACACATCATATTTTTAACCTTCAAAATATCGACTTTTTTTTACATTAAAAATCCGTATGGCCACATACTGACTCTAAAAATCACGGAAATAGAAATCTAATAATAATTTAATATTTTGGATCTAACAAAATTAGTTTCATCGAATTCGGAGGTTATTTGCAAAAATGGCTATTTTCTAAGGCCTTAAATAATATTAAAAATATCCAAAAACAATTTGATTTAATATTAATAAATTAATATTATCGTATATATATCCCAAAAGAAAATCATACAGCTCCAAGATATACTTATCTGGATTTATAAATCCTTAATCCAAATCCAGAGTTAAATCAATATACAATTTATATTAAAAATCCATTTAAAATATAAATAAATAAATCGTTATAAATTATAAAGGAATTCCATTGTGACTGTTCAAAAATTTGATTTGGGCATAAATCAAAATCAATCCGACGAAATCCCGATTTTTCTCTTTCATTAGAAAAATATACTTCACCAACTCCGAACGTTTCTTGTTTCATAGAAATCCATCTTAAAATGATTTATGTACATTATTTAAAGTTCGATTCGCCAAATTACGAGCTGCCGCGCCATTACAGGCTCGATTATAATTATAATATAAATATATGTTCAACTGTCCTTTATATCATATATTCGTTAATATAATTTAATTCTATACTTAATTATATATTATAAATGTTCCAATTCACACAATATTGTGAATTCCACTCTTTCCGACTATTTCAGAAATTAAACATATTGTTCAATTATTTATATTAATTAAATATTCAATATTATTTAGTTTTGGTCATTTTAAATTACCAAACCATCATTTAAATAATTAAATAAATTATTTATTATCCGTTAAAAATACGGGTCGTTACATTTTTCCCCCTTTAAAATAATTTCGTCCTCAAAATTGTTAAGGTAGAAAACAAACCCTATTAATTAGGTCAAACATTATTTGTTTATTTATTAACTTCAGTTCCAACTAAACTAATTTATTTTAATTAAAATATTAATTCATTCTTATCAATGAAAATTTTCTAATATTCCAAAAAAATTCTAACACCTTAAATTTTAAAAAAATTCGCCAGCACCTCCTCGGTACGGGTCAATCTGTACAACTACAACTCGCCTCTCTAGGCCTTCTTCAACCCAAAAGAAAATCAAACAGCCAAACGGCTTGCTAATTTGGCTCATCAAAATCTCAAACCCATATATAATATAAACTGGTACCTTTTTGGTTCGGCATACCAATATATCCATTCCATGTGTTGTCAATTCTGCATATACCAATGTCATCCCAATCATTCAGTAATACCTAAGCCGAATTCTATTCTTAACTCAGATTCCATTTTTAATTTCAACTCTTAACTTACCAGTCCAATTCCATTTCGAATTATCTTTAATCCAATCTAATTCAATATTTTCTATCTCAATTCATTTTCCACTTAATTGGTTTTCATTCAATTTCTATTTCTATTTGCTTTTACAAATTCTAATTTAATTTGTTTTAGTTCAAACAATCTTCCCTAGGGTTTTCAAACAGTTTAGCTTTTCTAAAACCAGACATCGCCGTTCAGGATACAAAACAACTTGCTTTCCACAAAACAATTCAAAAACAAAATTTTTAGTAGTAACCCTTACTTAGCAACTCGAAAATGACACCGATGATGTGGCCAACATCATCAGAGTTATTTCCCAGCGATCGAAGTGAGTTCAATACTATATCACTTTCAAAACTCATTTTTAAACATTTCCATTTTGAAATCATTTTCAAAATATCATTCACAATGCTTGTAAACAATTTAAAATCTCCCAGAATTTTGAAGTTCTTATATACTTAATTCAATTCCATTTACAAGCACTTCTCCAACTTTTAATTCCAATTCTGATTCTAAATTAAGATTTACTTCATCTTATTTAATATATTATATTCATATGAATTCTGATCGGTTATTTCCATAACCATTCCAATTATAATCTTATTTGATTATAATTACAACTAACATGTTCAATAATCTATAATATTTCCAATTCAAATCTTTTATATCAAAATATAATTTGGGGTAAAACTATTTCATTTACCCTCTTTTCAAACCATACTGTGTCGGTCTATCGTATTCAAGTGTTTACAAACCCCTACCAATACAGTGGATTAAACAGATCAATTAAGACTTATAAATAACTCAACCAATAAATCTCCACAATATAAAACAGTTTTTATATCAAGTAACAGATACGTTCACTTGTATATATACACTCAAACTCAATCTAGGGCATTACTAACCTCATCTTCACTGAGTCATCCCACGGAGCCAAGGTAATCACTTAACCTTCAGCTCTTATACCAACTGTAGCGACCCGGGGAATTCACGATCCTGATAATCGACATATAACCCAATGTCGACTATCAGGCATCGGAAACACTGGGTAGTCTATGAAAGAAACTAGAGGGTGAGAATAGATAAGATAAAAACTTAGAATAGAAGAAGAAGAAGAACATACGACATCAGAGTAAACACGAATCTCATAGCGGAATGAACAATATATAATAAATACGTAACTTTGAAATAAATCAGTATATGTATACAGTAACATTATCAGAGTGTAACACTTACAACACAGCGGAAATAAACAATAGCTATATATTCCTGAAGCCTCCTGCTCCAAGCTCTCCAAGTATATATGTAAAATCCTGACTACTTGACTGCCCGTACAAAATTAGGTACCCAAGAGTTTAGGGAAAACAAAACAAAATAAACTTTGGGTCAGTCATGGGACTGGTGTGAGTAAACTCCAACCATTTGTTTAACTTTTAAAATTCTTTTAAAATCCATACTCTTCTGATATTATAATAATGTCTAAATCAAATAAATAGCAATCTAATGGAATGCTTTCATCTCACGTTCCACATATATAATATACAATCAAAAACCGTGGGCGCATATTGGTTAATGAATTCCAACTGGCAAGGTATGGGACCACCTTCCGATAGTATATCTCTATAGAGGAATACACCGGGTTCAATAAGAACATCTTGGAACCTAGGCTGAACATGACCAGTCACTCATTTTGCTTGAGTGTACCGAATGTATTATCACCAATGGTTGAGATCAGCAACTGTTTCCCGAAATTGACAACATCGAAATAGATTATAGAAGTAAAATGGAATTTCTCTAGATCAGGTGATAATACACCCTAATTTGTAGCTAACAACTTAGCCATGTGACCTAACCGATTTTATACCATTCCTCGATTGTGAGGCTAGAGGCTATAACATACATATCACACCTTTATTTACTTTGAATGTCACATCTTCATACCCGCCAAATCACAAATTGATTTTCCCAAAAGTACCACGAGTACACAGCTAAGAGAAACGAATTCCTCCGCCACCAACGTAAATAGGTTTGGAGTGATCAACTTACGCGATCTACTGGATATATTCTATCATACATTCGTCCATTTCAAGTTGTCCTGGGACTGGACAACCCGAAGGCACTATTTTGTAACTCTGTCTTTAATTATCTTTATCATATTTGATTCGCAATGCTAATGCCATACGGAGTTGTTTTCAGATAATATATCTGATCACGGTCTCTCCGATTTGACAACGGAAATGGTCAAAATCTTTGATAGTCGGTGATTTAACTATCAAAGGAAAACATGCGTACAAACAACGGTCGTATTCCAAAATGGAAATCTTACCGATCAATCATCATTTCATTTCCTAATTTCCCATTTATCGTTTCCATATATTTATAAATTCCTTATTTTCTAAAACTATAAAATATACGTTATTAACTTTGGAAAACGTTTTCATTTCTGATTCATGCATCAATATCTTTCCACCTCTATTTGTCTCTAATTGTAAACTAGTAAGAGAACAACTTCCCAAATATAAACCTCGAAGGCCGAAACCAACATCAGATCAATACCCAAAAAGCCATTCAACTCAACTAATTTCTAGTCAGTTTATAATTTCATTAATTCCATTTAAATTCCTAATTCAAATCCCAAATTCCTTTATAATATTTTATTTGCAAAATATTTACTTTAATCTATTTTTCACATAGAATGTTAATAATATTTCTTGATAATCAAAACAGTTTGATTCTGAATTTAAAAACAATATCTCAAACCCAAATTCTATTTATATTTTTATTTGTAGAATTATTCATACAAATCTCCTTTTTATTTGTAACACTTAAATATCATTTATAATTCCCTTTATAATATTTTATCCATTTTATATAATTCCTTTTGTATAATTCTATTCATCTTATATAAATCCTTTTATATAATTCTATTCATTTTATATATAAATATTTCATTTTTAATATTCACTTTGAGAATTTCCTTTTTACATTCCGGTATTTCATATGGTATTTAATATACAAAATAACATGACAGTTTCATCATAATCAATCACAGATTATATATCACATCAAATATCACAACATATTAAAACAAACAGTGTTATAATATTGAGGAATCCAGTTGGATCCCTCCAACCTGTTTCCCTGCATTCACAGATGTTAAACAATATAAATAACATCGATTTCATTTCAATATGAAATAGTCTGATAAACAAAATCAATATTTGATTAACAATTTATATATATAATGTTACCTGTAATTTCAACCAGTCGACTAGCAGTTCATCAAAACAATCAACATACAGTAATCAATTATCAATACCAGATTATATTTAAAAAAATATAATTTGATTAGAGTTAGTGAGATTTACTCACATTGTCTGCTAATCGTTAAATAACGATAAACGGTCGTCGGTTCAGATCAGATAATTTATTCTTCTATAAATTTTAACGAGCTCCAATTCACTCCTAGTCTGTTCCATTGGGTAGTGTCCATCCACACGATCCTGTCAGATCTTATTTCGTCTAATTCTGATAAAGTATGAGGTAGTTATGCAATTTACAATTTAGATAATAATATAAATAATTAAATTCCATTTCCATTTGAATTGGGCTCACCCCAAAACTGACGGCCCAAATACCCATCCCAAACCATTTCTTTGAGAAGTCCAGACCCGCTTTAATCTCCTCCCTCAAAATATCTTCTTCACCGATTCCATCCCAACTCCAGAATATAACTTCCACCACCGTTATCAACTTCGATCACCTCGTTCCATTTCCTTACTTTGCTCCGTTCCTCCCTTGAATCGAAAAAACACGAGGATGCTCATCCACCGCTCTCCATTTTACAAAGCTCGAACCAACACTTCAACTTGCGGTTTCCAGGTAACCCACAACCTCCCCTAAATCGTGCGACAACTTCAACTCCAGAAATTCCTGAAACTCAACCTACAAGCTCGATTTCATCTTCTAAATCCAAATCCCATACTTTGATTCGATGGCTTAATTTTCCAATTTTTTGAACCCTAGCTCGCAATGTATATGGTGTAAAATATACAGCGAGCTGAAAATGTTTAAACTCCCCTATAAATCACACCAAGATGTAGAGCTTCACTCCAATAATCCCAAAAACACGAGTTTGGTGATTTATAGATTTTCCAGCGATTTTACTTTGATTTTTGAAGAACTGAATTTTCACGTTGGAAGGAGAAATAATAACGGTGGAAAATATTAACCACCGAGTGAAGAGTTTTAGGGTTTAGTAAAGGAGATAGAATATTTATAGGTAGATTATATAATTTTATATTCAATTATTATATTTGTTTACAATCCATTATTATTCTGTTTATCGTTTAAAAATTCCTACGATCACATACAATATCTAAAAATCATGAAAACGGTCACATAACTAAAGTTTTATATTATGGACCAACAAAACTTGTTTCATTGAATTTCGACTCAGTTTGCTTACACAGCGTATTTTTAACCGTCAAAATATCGACTGTTTTTCACATTAAAAATCCGTACGGCCACATACTGACTCTAAAAATCACGGAAATTTAAATCTAACAATAATTTGATATTCCAGATCTAACAAAATTAGTTTCGTCGAATTCCGAGGTCATTTACAAAAATGGCTATTTTCTAAGGCCCTAAATAATATTAAAAATATCAAAATTTTTTAATGCAATACTAATAAATTAATATTATCGTATACATATCCCAACAGAATATCATACAGCTCCAAAATATACTTATCTGGATTTATAACTCCATATTTGATATCCAGAGTTAAATCGATATTCAATTTATATTAAAAATCCATTTATAATATAAATAAATCGTTATAGATTATAAAAGAATTCCATAGCGACTTTTCAAAAATTTGATTTGGACATAAATCAAAATCTATCTAGCGAAATCCTAATTTTTCTCTTTCACTAGAAAAATATACTTCATCAGCTCCGAACGTTTCTTGTTTCATAGAAATCCGACTTAAAACAGATTTTGTACATTCATTTAAAGTCCGAATCGCACAAATTATGAACTGTCGCGCCATTAGGGGCTCGATTATAACTTTAATATAATTATACATTCAACTATCGTTTATATAACATATTCGTTAATATAATTCAATTTTATACTGAATTATATATTATAAATGTTCCAATTCACACAATATTGTGAATTCCGCTATTTCCGACTATTTCGAAAATTAAATATATTGTTCTATTATTTATATTAATTAAATATTCAATATTATTTAATTTTGGTCATTTTAAATTAACAAACCATCATTTAAATAATTAAATAAATTATTTATTATTCGTTAAAAATACGGGTTGTTACAAATTGTGTATACTGTTAGAGTTTGTGCCCTAAAGGCAATTCATTTGATGAGATTGATAACACTGTTGACGTTATTGTTTTATTTGGAATAAAATAATATTCTATTATATTATATTTACTGCATGATATAAATATTAATATAATGGAATTCCTTAGAATAATAATATGGGATTATATAGTTCGAGTAAGACTGAACTTGAGATTATATGATATGACAAGAATTATATTTCTTAAATGTCCCGAGTCAAGTTTTATTGTTTGTACAGGAGAACGATAAAGCGTTAAGACTAGTATATTGATTGACTGATGATCACGTCTCATTGATCATTAGTATACGTGATATTAAAGTCAAGATATAAATACGTATTAGAGAATAACGTATTGGGCTGACCCACCGTGAGATAACTACATGGAATATAAATCAACAGTATCATAAGTTGTTCTCATAGTGATAGTGATATAATGGTCCTCAGACCTGAAATCATTATAATTTTATTCGAGGAAATCTATGTTTTGATATCATCTAAAGTTATATCATTACAAAGTAATGATAACGGTGATTATTGGATGTATTAGAATCGAATATAAATTATGAATGACCTAGATGGAATTTAACCTTGCGATTTATATTCGTAGTGATATCCTTGGGCCTCTTGATTGAGTGAGACTGTGAAATGCATGGCCATGCTCAAATATTGATTTGTTCTGAACAGTGTACTCATTGATCAAGAAAACAGATTAAATTATAAAAGGATGATACGATCCATGCCTTTATTTAATCTAGGATACAACGGTTAAAAGGATTAAATTATATTGACACACTATTCACAACAGGTTGTATTGAATCATCACTATTATAGCTTGGGTAATAATGATGTGTTACTAGACACCGCTCATTGTTTACAGTTTGAATTTGTTTAAACTGTTGCCAACGCTGTCATAGCCTATAGGGTCACACTTACATGCATTGCTAAAGATAAGGATATTTGAAATGAGGATTTTTTTGACAAATTCCATTTTAGATAAAGGTTGATTGGGTTATAAGGTTTGGAGAGATTGTCGGTTCTATTATTATAAAGGTCGGACCTTATCATCAATGTAAAAAAAAATAGCCGAAATCCAAAACCCTATATCATAACTTAATCCCAAATTCAGCTGGTACTGACCAATCTTTCTCGATTTGATTCGAGAGTAACGATTGTGGACTCCGATAGAGGTGCTCGACTTCAAGCACTAATTCAATCTGATCTGGAACTGAATTTTGGATTCAACAGCTCAAGATCCCCTTTTGATTCGAATCGAAGAAATGAAAAGGTACGAAATTTAATTTCTATCATGGTTTCCGATTACAAATTAGGTTTAAATTTGTTGTCTTCCGCTGTGTATCGATCAATTATCACTTCAATGGTATCAGAGCTCATGGTTATTTTGATTCGAGTATTGGTTAGGCCCCAAAATTGTTGCGGTAACATGTTAGTCGATGTTATGAACATCAAACTGATGAGATCTGGAATTTTGTAAACATTCAATTATGAACTATAATCGGTTTTGTAACGAACAAATTTAGTCTTGTTCGTTTGAATGACTTTGAATTGATATACGATATTAATTCAATTCTGAATGACTGAAATTCAAATTCCTATGTTAGTATAAAAGGTTTAACCTGTATTTTGAATCTGGTTTTAAAAGAAAACAATTATTATTTCGTTCTGTAATTGTTACAGAAGATTTAAATATATATAATAGATAGACTTTGAATCACATGTATTTAATTTGTGCTCTGTTATGATTCCATGAATGAAATTAGAATGTCACGAAGTTTTCAAGTCAGTATGTGTTTGGATCTATATACCTTTATTTATAAAACCAGATAGATTTAGAATCATATCTATTTTATGTAACCTATGATGCCCTATTTTACTCTATAACAATACAAGTTATTGAATTACAGATTTGAGTTGTAGACAGTCTTTATCCTTGTATTTATGGCAAGGTATTTCATACCTATTAACAGAAGAAAAATCTATTATAATCTGTGCTGAACTTCAAGCTTACCTTGGTTCACTGAAAATAAAATTTGTATTTTGATACAAAGTTGGAGATAAGTCCAAGTATTAATAATACTGAATTGGATTTCATACTATTGGTGCATAAATAGTATTCAAATCTGGTATTTTAAAATTATTATAAACAGCATTTATTGATAGTTAAAATCTGATTTTAACTAAAATCTTAAATAATTGTTATTCTATCTATCCTTCATAGAACCCAGTGATAAATCAAAATCAATTTTATTGATCAAGAATAATATGGCAATCTTATTTCATTTTGAAATACTGATTTGATAAAGTATGTTATTGCCTGATGGACAAGAAAGGGGTTGAATAAATGCTGCCACAATTGTCTTATGTATACATATATAAAGTATATATATACATATATGTTTGAATCTGATAATTATTTGACAAGAAGTCGATATACTAAAAGTCTGTATTGATGATTTGATAAAGTTTATTTAATATTAGATATTAAGTTTACATTGATGAATTATCACTGGTTGTATATTTCTTCAAAGTAAATATGACATCCTGATTTTAATTAATGATAAGGTATGATTTAGTACTCTTTTGAATCTGGTATACCTTGATACCTCTTTTCTCTAACTATGACACTGTCATATCTGGGACAAACTGTTTTGTTTACCATAGTTAATATTTAGGCATTAATTATAATTATACACAACATATTTTAGATCTGTTTAAATGAGTTAACTGTTCTAAAATTATAATCGAAGCTGGTTTGATATATGTGTATATTAATGTCATGATCTTATCATTTCATTATAAAGGCCAGATCTGTTTTGATATCGATCTTGAAACTATAGTGTATCATCTCTCTAATCAAAACATCTACAGGATTTGATCCTTTTAACATGTGTGATAAACATTGGTCACTCCTATGTATTTTACTGTCATTCAATTTAATTTAATTTGTAGATCTCTTTATAGTTATAACTGTGATAGTTGTAATTATAATTGCATTGATATGCTTTCCCTTAGTAAACCCCTGAGTTATATACATATATATATATATGTATGTATGTATGTATTTACATATATGTTTATACAAAGATACATGATTTTCCCTATTGTTCCTCTAACATCATTTACATTTGCATTATTATTTAGATACTGTATTTTATCAAATTGGTTGATGATCATGATGTTAGCATATGGACATAGGTAAATAGTGTTGAAATGTTGATCCTGTTATAAGGTAAAAGGAACCAGTTTTCACCTTCTAAAACATGTAACAAAGCTATTTAATACATGTACGGTTGACTTTATAATTTGCACCATTACATTGTATAATGTTGTAAGATTATGTATACATATATATTTTAAAATTCAAATTAGTTAGACTGATTTGGATTCATTCATTTGGGTCTTTTACATGTCATATATATATATATATCAGTTGAAAATTAAACTGGGCCATATATAGATTAATATTGGTTGATTGAAACAAACAGTTTAATCGTTTTGTAAGTGTGCCTATGTCACTTGATAGTTCTGTATTCACTTCATTTATATATATATATATATATATATATATATATATATATATATGTATGTATGTATGTATGTATTATATATATGTGATTATAATTGTGTTTATTCAGAAATAAAAATCAACAACACTAATATGATCCATATTGATGCATCTATGTGTTGTGATTTTGTTTGACAATTACATTGTTTATTGTTTGCTTATACACTTGCAAAATTATTAACATCACGGATACATGCCATCCAAAGAATGATCCTATATTGATCGGTTCATAAAACAACACTGCAAATAAGATTTGCAATATTACATATACATAAGATATGTAAATCTTTGGGCTTTTACTTAACCTTAAAATCTGTTTTGTATGTATAATTGCAATCTGATGTTTGAACTGAATATATATATGTATATATTATATCATTTAGTAAAACTGAAAATGCATATATGAGTTTTATAACAGGCTATAAAAGTATAGTTTGTATAATAGACTTCAAGGCAATGGGTAGATGTCTAGGATATAAAATTGATGTTAAAATTGTTTAAATCAATGTTGTATATCAAGACATTGACCTCCTAAAGTCAATACCCAAAACATGCAATTATCTACAAGCATACAGTATATGATTTATACTGTTTAAATACCACAGTAATATGTATTCATGGTAACTGAAATAATTATATCAGATTTGATCTGATCCTATCTTATTTTATATTTCGGTTACATGTAAATATATAACACTGTGGTGCATGTAAATACATATATCAGATCTGTTCTGAAATAACACTGTTTCTATGTTACAATCATGAATATATCATTGAACCTGGTTTTAGTGTATCAGATATGATCTGATTAACTCTGTTTTATCCAGATGCATGTATATGAGATGAACAGCAGTGAACATTATCAGATGCTGATCTGGTTTCTCCTGGTTCATCATTCCAGTTTAACATAAGATGTTGAAACTATTGTGAAATAAAAATGCAGTTGTTCATTTTGGGTCATCATCTGATGTATTCTGTTATTGTTAATGCTGTGTTATGTTTGTAATCTAATTTTGAAATGAGCCATTATGATTTGATCATGTATATTATAATCAAATTCTGAAATGTACTCATATGTAATGTTGAATATCTTCAACTGTTTATACTGTATTGATCAACAGTCTAGGTATATATTATTATTTCGATTTGCCCAGAAATATTTGAACGTTAACTGTTTGTAATAATTTGCAGTTTGCTAAATTTTATGATTGTCATGAAATGAAAGAACTCTTTAGATTATCCAAGTTTTATTGTGAAAGGTTCATGTTCTGGGTTGTCCCTTTTGCTATCATGGGCCATCATTTTAATTATTGGGCCTTAAATTAGGGGCCTGAATTTACATATGTACAAATATATTAGGCTTAAGTCTATATGATTTACATGATATAGAGCGAAGCCAAAATCGTGTTGCAAAATCTATTAGCTATAATATAACCATAATTTTGAAATGTTCAAAATTAAGTTGGCTTGCAACCTAAATGTAACATTAAATTTAAATATATATAGACATATATATATATATATGTATATGTTAAATATTTTATTTAAGTTCAGTCGACATTACTGATGTGAAGTACATATCTTTTGATATGTATAAATAATTCTGATATTGTTCGCCACTACGAATTATGAATTCCCTTTAAAGCAAATAATTTTGTTATATTAAGTCATGGTGACGTCTTCCAATAATATACTCATCACTGTCCAGAATCATTGGTTGTAACTAACGCCAAAGCGTTGTGCACCTTTTATTTTGGTTATATGCGATGGAGTAAAATGTGGTGCTTCAATCTATTATTGGGTCTGACTTAACTAGGTTGCATAATACGATTATGGCCTTAGAGACAACAACATGAGTTATTCTATATTTTGAACAAATGAATAATACCGAACTAAATGTTCATCATGCGATCCAAGAATTATATATGATATAATTGACATAAGATGTCTACCTAAAAGATTGTGTTTTGAGTTCAGCCAAAGCAGGGTCAAGGCATGACTAGATATGGATCTTGGAACACCATTATATATATATATATAGATATATGTACATAAATAAAGGGATGTTAATTTGAGTGGGAGCATATTTTAGTTTAAAATTTATATATATACATTTATGCTAATATAAATTTTGATTGTCGAAATTTGTATTAAATAAATATTAAAGAATCAGTTATTATTTATTATCTATTGTAGATATTAAATAACACAATAACTACGATAATTTAAATTAATCCTTGAGAAGGATAAATTGAATTAAATCAAATTTCTTGACTGACATTGAAATTTGAGGATTGTCCTCAAACAAATTAAAACGTAATTATTCTAATAAATATAGAGGATCTAAAACAAAAGTTAAAGTATGACTTCAACTGAATAAAATATAAATGTTATAATATTCTACTTATACATTTCTAGTATTAGATACTAGATATTTATCACATAAATGTATGTTGAATTTACAGAAATTGCAAAATAAGTAGAAATCTGAAAAGACAAGTGGACTTACAATTGGAAATGAAGCAAATGTTGATGGATTATCCATAGAAAGTTGATTCTTGTTGATTATACTGGCTTAATTAAATAAATAAAATAATTGTTATAATGAAATTCCATTTAAGATAAATGTTATAATATATCTTGTTAGACAAGTTTGAATTTCATTTGTAATAAAAGAATAATTGTTATTCATTTTATTTAAATAAAATATCGTATGGAATTTCACAAATTGTTAATGATATTTGTAAATCCTTGACTATAATGTACTTGACATTAATAATGAATGGATTAAACTTAGTGATTTAAATCCAATATACCTTTAATATTACAAGTTAGCACTATAAACAAGATGGAATTTTGAGATGATTTGATTTTGAATATAGATCTCGTTTATTAGGTAAAATAACTGAATCCTCTTTCACTTGACACGGTAAATGAATGATAAGTATTCGGTCTCAAACATAATGATGTATAAGGAGCAATGAATACATAAACTAGAGGTAGGTTTTATTACTTCATTGTATTTACTGATGATATCAGCAGATACAGATATGTGTATCTTATGAAACACATATCAGAATCCTTTGAAAAGTTCAAAGAATTCAAGGTGAAGTTAGAAACCAATTTTGATAGAAAATAAATTCTCTCTGAAAGGATCAAAGAGAATATTTAAGCCAATTAATTAATGACTGTCCATATGAGTTTGAAATCATTTCATAACTTACTCCATCAAGAAGACCATATTGGAATGGTGTGTCTGAATGGAGACATCGTACCTTATAAGATAAAATACGATTAATGATAAGTCATATAGATCTTCCAATAAATTAATTTTAGAACAATTGTATTAAATCCCACTAAAACGATCTGAAGATACCATATAAGATATGGACTAGGAAATGTCCTAGTGTCTCTAATACGATAATTTGAGATGTAAAGACATTTATTAAATGTCCTTCCTCTGATAAGATCAGACCTAAATCAAATAATATTTCGTGGATAGAAATTCTCTGAGAATAAAATGTTTATTTCTCAATTTGGCATCCTTTGGAAGAAGAGCCAGTCTCTAAGACACCGATGGTAATAAAACAGATTTCGAGATGACTCGGAAACCACAAAATACCATTGAATCTTGTATAAACAAGAAATTTAGTGGGAGTGACACAATAATTCTGATGTTATTTGATAACACATTAATTATTGTAAATAATGTTAGTTTAAAACAAGAAATAAATACTGATTCTAAGAAAGAAAATGTTTGGATTAAAAGTTCATAAGTTGAACTTAAATCATTGTTGATCCAATGATTTATATTGCGATAACAATATGGCTGATGCTCAGGCCTAAAACCTTAAACTCACTATTGATCCAAACATATATTTAAGAAATATAATTCTTATGTGAAATTGTTCACAGAAGAAATAAACATATCTGCAAGGTTACAAAAGTTGTATTGTTGCAGACCTACTGAATTAGATTCCATCGCAGCGGAAATTTAATAGTCACACTAGTTTCATAAGTATACGATACGTAAATGATTGACTCTAGTGCAAGTGGGAGATTGTTAGAGTTTGTGCCCTAGAGGCAATTCATTTGATGAGATTGATAACACTGTTGATATTATTGTTTTATTTGGAATAAAATAATATTCTATTATATTATATTTACTGCGTGATATAAATATTAATATAATGGAATTCCTTAGAATGATAATATGGGATTATATAGTTCGAGTAAGACTGAACTTGAGATTATATGATATATCAAGTATTATAATTCTTAAATGTCCCTAGTTAAGTTTTATTGTTTATACAGGAGAACGATAAAGCGTTAAGACTGGTATATTGATTGACTGATGATCACGTCTCATTGATCATTAATATACGTGATATTAAAGTCAAGATATAAATACGTTTTAGAGAATAACGTATTGGGCTGACCCACCGTGAGATAATTACATGGAATATAAATCAACAGTATCATAAGTTGTTCTCATAGTGATAGTGATATAATGGTCCTCAGACCTGAAATCATTATAATTTTATTCGAGGAAATCTATGTTTTGATATCATCTAAAGTTATTTCATAACAGATTAATGATAACGGTGATTATTGGATGTATCTAGAATCGAATATAAATTATGAATGACCTAGATGGAATTTAACCCTGCGATTTATATTCGTAGTGATATCCTTGGGCCTCTTGATTGAGTGAGACTGTGAAATGCATGGCCATGCTCAAATATCGATTTGTTCTGAACAGTCTACTCATTGATCAAGAAAACAGATTAAATTATAAAAGGATGATACGATCCATGCCTTTATTTAATCTAGGATATAACGGTTAAAAGGATTAAATTATATTGACACACTATTCACAACAGGTTGTATTGAATCATCACTATTATAGCTTGGGTAACAATGATGTGTTACTAGACGCCGCTCATTGTTTACAGTCTGAATTTGTTTAAACTGTTGCCAACGCTGTCATAGCCTATAGGGTCACACTTACATGCGTTGCTAAAGATAAGGATATTTGAAATGAGGTTTTTTTTGACAAATTCCATTTTAGATAAGGGTTGATTGGGTCATAAGGTTTGGAGATGTAACACCCCACGTCCATTAATGTCACTCACAAAGGGAATTCATTAACTTCCATGGAGGTTTTAAGTGAATATATAACAGAAAAATTACAACAAGACAGATAATAAGTAGTACTTGGAAATCTAAAACTTCATTTTATTGCAGCGGAAATTAAACATGTTTGTTACATCATAAAACCATAAATCAAAGTCAAGTACAATATCCATCTTGATAAAACAAAATACATAACCCCATTACACAAATAGCCATTAAAGAAGATAACAAGCTGGACTTTACTTCAACGGTCCAAGCTTTTCCAAAAGAGAGATAGAGCAATCCAATCAAACTCCACTAGAGCTGGGCCCAACCTGAGGACCTGGAGGGGGAAAAAGGATAGAAATGGAGGGGGTCAGACATAAAGTCTGGCGAGTATGATAATTCTAACAATACTATTACCAAAATAACTAGACTAAGTCATAAGTTGGAAAACCAGGAAATGTCTATGGACTATTGGGTATGGAAGAGCAGATAAAGATAACGTTAAAGGCACACCTAATTACTAACGAATAATTACTACACTGCACCACACCAGTCACCTACAAAGTTGATCCCGCTTGCATCACTTAGAAATTATATATATAGCCTTGCGTACCCCTAGCTGACTACATAGGTGTCGTCTGCCCCTATCTCCACTAGGTGTACCCCACTACCCACTTTCTTCACTTAGAAATTTTATGAATAACTTCGTGTACCCCTAGCTGACTACATAGGTGCCGCCTGCCCCTATCTTCGCTAGGTGTACCCCACTACCCACTTTCGATCGGCTCCCTACTCGTAGATACCCGTGCTGGCCCCACAGTGGGGTGTATCACTCCCCTAAAGTGGCAACCCGATACAACTTGAGAATGCACGGCTTATACCTACACGATGCAACAACGTCTTACCTACCAGCCCGGGTCCACACACGCATATGAAACCCGTTGGACTTGCGTTGCCACCGCTACCCCGTTTGGCCTCTTATAGTCAAGCCCAGTATGCGTGTCCCGTCCTCGACTTGGGTCGAGCCCACAAAGATACGTTTGGGATACTGGTTGAAATGGGCCCCCACAAGCTACCCACCTAAGCTTGTCACCACTAGTATATCCCACTTAACCCTCTTAGTCATGTTCATTTATATGTGTGTTTGGTTAAGTCTTACTAATCGTATTTCAAATGCCACTAAAGGCACCCACTAAATTCCTCATGCCACCCAAGGCACCTACTTAACCCCCATGTCCCAACTTACATGTTTATCTGGTTAAGTATTTCTTAATTCATTCAGACCATAACCTCATAAAGACCTCTCACATTAGACTGGCAATTATGGCAGCTGGATTTGCCGGGCCGGTCCGGGCATTCTTACACCAAAAAAGAGTCTAACCTCGTGTCTTTACAACTGTTATGCTTTAATTTGTCCTAGGACCTCTCATATTGGGCTGACATTTGTGACTACTGGATTTGCCGGGCGGGTCCGGGCAGGTTTACGTCACAAACGAGTCCAACCTCGTGTCCTAAGCATTGATTATCACTTATAATCTTTTACCCCAGTTTTGAATATATCCCTATTCAAATTATTAATTAACTCTAATTTTAATGATGTCCATAATTAACTCAATTATGGCCATCCACTCATGGCATGCAAAATCATATCAATTGCACCCCAACTTCTTAATATTAAATCCTTAATATTACCCCTACCCCACGTTATAAGTTCGCTTATTCAACGCAAAATATACGTTAGACTCGAATAGTCTAACTCATAACACAAAGATGAATTATCACAACATATAGACAAATAAAATAGATCTAATCATAATAGGGGTGAAACTTGCATAAAACTACACAGGTTATGGATCTAAAGGTGTCAACTTGTTTGGTTAAATGTCACAATTTACATGATATGATCATAACCCAAATTCATGTATAAACTTGCATATGGGGTTATATTCAACATAATGATTGTGTGAACTAACATCTAACACATAGAACTCGCCCATGTCATAGCATAATTCTAGATCTAAATAGATGTCATGGCATATGTTCATAATCTTTACTAATCAATCTAAACTTGCATACATGATTTGTCATCTAGATCAACATAGCCCAAATAATATCAGCATTATGATTTGATTAACATGAACTAATTAGCATAGATAATAACATCATGACTTTATAACATGTATGATCTATCACAACTTAGCATAGAAACTTTCAACATATATAACATCATCATAGCATGATTTACAACATATAAGATATCATCATCACATAACATAGGATTTACAACATACATGATAACATAAGGTTTACAACAACATATATGACAATCCACATCATTCACTTATAATCCATTCATAACTTAATCTAATTAGTTTAATAATAATCTTGTTAAGATCATCATACTCACAATTTGAGAAGAAAGAGAGTCTTGATTTGCTTTAGTGTTGAGTAGAATTAGGGTTTTGATTAGCTTCTTCCTTCTTATTTGGCGGCGGCTAGACTGAGTTCCATGGCGGCGGTATGACGGTGGCTATTCTATTTTTCATGTGAATTAGATTTAGAGACTACCTAGGTATTTATAGAGTTTAGGATTTATTTGGACCGTCAGATCAACTCAGAACTAAACTGAACCGTTAAATTTGCCAACTCAGCCCTAAAGGCACATCAGCAGCTCAAGATTGGGCTCAGTCAAACCCAAGCCGCCTGGACAGGTCGACACCCAGGTCGACTGCCCAGTCGACCTGGGGGGGTGTCGACTACCCAGTCGACCTGGGGTGCTGGGCGGGAATTTTCCCGCCTAGCCTGTTTGACTTTGAATTTTGAATTTAAATTTTCTGAAATCTGTTTTGAATTTTCTGAAACTTCTGATGGCCATAACTTCTTCATACGAAGTCCAATTCACGCAAACTCGGACTCTATTTTAACCAGAATTCCGAGACGAATACAATTACGCAACCCGTTTCCCACAATTTTCATGTTTGAGATTAGTTATTCTTTAATTTGTGAATATTAATATTAACCTAATTACGGGGTGTTACAGGAGAGATTGTCGGTTCTATTATTATAAAGGTCAGACCTTATCATCAATGTAAAAAAAAACAGCCGAAATCCAAAACCCTAGATCACAACTTAATCCCAAATTCAGCTAGTACTGACCTATCTTTCTCGATTTGATTCGAGAGTAACGATTATGGACTCCGATAGAGGTGCTCGACTTCAAGCACTAATTCAATCTGATCTGGAACTGAATTTTGGATCCAACAGCTCAAGATCCCCTTTTAATTTGAATCGAAGAACTGAAAAGGTACGAAATTTAATTTCTATCATGGTTTCCGATTACAAATTAGGTTTAAATTTGTTGTCTTCCACTGTGTATCGATCAATTATCACTTCATATACAACACTGTTATATACAACAATAGGTTTAGGTATTGTGTTGATGTAAGAATGTAGGGTTGTCTGCTATGGAAGTAGTCAATTGAGGGTGCATGAGAAGAAATACCCTACCTATGATTGGAGTTGGCAGCACTAGTGTTCGCACTCAAGTCTTTGCAACACTACTCACTTGGTGAGAGGTTTGAGTTTTACACTGGTCACAAGTCGCTCAAGTATTTATTCTCATAGAAAGATCTCAATTTATGACAACAACCTTGGATGGAGTTCCTTGCATCCTATGATTTTGAGATAGCTTATACCCCAATCAAGGGGAATGTGGTTGCAGATGCATTGAATAGGAAGAGGATGACCTTAATTCCTCTATTCGTAGAGAGGAAAATCTTGGAGTTTATCTCAACCTTTGATTTTAGGCCTCTACGGATTTTACGCCTGGTTTATTGGCATTGCTGGAGATGTGACCTACTCTTATGGAGAGCAATAGATCCACATAGCGAGAGGATCAGTAGTAAGAGCATCTTGGATAGATTTAGTGGAGGAGATACCTCTAGCCACCTAGCTAGATATTCTATGGGACACGAAGTGGTAGCTACATCGAGATGGAAGATTGTGTGTTACCAGAGTTGGAGATTTGTTGAGATCGGTTCTTGAGGAGGCTCATCACTCTCGGATGACTATCCATCCGGGTAGTGACAAGATGCACCGAGACATGAAGAGAGTTTTTCATTGGAATGGTACAAAGAAGGACATGGCAAAGTTTGTGGCTCGATGTTTGAATTGTCAACAAGTGAAGGATGAATAGAGGAAACCTGGAGGATTTCTTCAATCTTTAGATATTCCACAATGGAAGTAGGAGAGTGTCTCTATGGTTTTCCTAGATCGAGGTACATGGGTTATAGCATACAGATTAACCAAGAGCGCTCACTTTATCCTAGTCAATATCAAGAGAGCGATAACTTGGTTAGCATCAGTATAACTTAGAGAGATAGTCTGACTTTATGCGGCACCCTCCAGTATTATTAGTCACCGTAACCCCATCTTTACAAGTGAGTTGGAGGAGATTACAGGAGGCACTAGGGACATAATTAGGACTTAGCACTACCGATCACCCACAAATCGATGGACAAACTGAGAGGGATAGTAGGGTTCTCAAGGATTTATTGAAACTTTGTATCCTATATTTTAGAGGGACTTGGGAGGAGCATCTCTCATTTGTAAAGTTTGCATACAAAAATAATTATCAGTCAAGTTTTCGTATGGCTCCCTTCGAGGCACTTTACGGATGACCTGGCAGATCAAGTACATGTTGGTGGGAGTCTACAGACAAACTTCTACTTGGGCCTGAGATGGTAAGAGGAACATCTAAGAAGATAGACCTTATTTGCTGACGGATAAAAGCAGATCAGGACATGCAGAAGACATATGCTGATCATAGGAGGGCTGACTTAGAGTTTGCGGTAGGAGATACGTTCTTTATCAAGGTGTCACCTCTAACGAACGTTGTTCTCTTTGGCTCGGTACAGAAGTTAACGCGAAGTTATGTATGGTCATTCTTCATGGTTAAGAAGATATGCCAGATAGCCTACAAAGAGGCTGGCAGGAGTTCACGATGTATTTTATGTTTCCCACTTTAGGAATTGTCTACGTGATTCCGCGGAGGTAATAGAGCCGACTACGCTTGAGGATGTTGAAGTTGAAAAGGAGGCATTAGTCAAAAAAGTTTCTACCCGTATGCTTGATCAGAAGTTAAGAATCTACGCAACTAGGAGAAGCTAGTGAAGGTGCAACGGGGAGAAAATCATGTTGATGCGACATGGGAGCCCAAAGACAAGGTTCATGCTTTGTACCCTTTTCTGTTTGAGAGTATGTTCTTAATTTCTTTCTAAGCTTTTGAATACGAATTTGGTTTCCTATCATTTGAATCTCAATCCTTGGGTTGAAGCGTATGGTTGAAAACATGTGTTTGAGACATGTTATGCTTGATGGTTGCAGGTGGATGCAAGTGTTTGCCAGCGGATGCAATGGATGCATATACATATATACACACACACACACACACACATTCGGTACTAGATTATATGTATTATTATGATCATTTTGCATACATATTGGATACATGGCATAAACATAAAATTGCATTATGGAGGTCAACTTAATTAGTAGACCACTTCATTTTCGCATTGGCTTGTGAACATACACACAACACATTTGCATATGTTTATACAAAACATTAGAAATTTTAAGGACAATGAATGCCATTGGTTGGTGGATGAATAGATGGGTGTAGGTTTTGATTGATAACATTAACAACATTCTTCTCAAACTTAGAGATTTCGAGGACGAAATCCATTAAGGAGGGTAAATGTAACACCCTATATTTTAATGCACAATAATTTTATAAAGAAGATAATAAATGGAACATTAAATAATAAAATATTCAGAATTGAGTAAAACAGACTTTACCGTTGCATTCATTATGAAATTCTAATTCATATAGGCTTTTGGTTTTCATAAATCGGACTTAGTATGAAAAGTCATGATTAAATGAAGTTGAACAAAATTTAAATAATTCAAATAAATAAACTCAGGGAGAGCAACGATTATTGGACGACCAGACCCTACATGGGTCGACCCACGTAGTGGGTGGGTCAACCTACCTTCGTCCATACTAAGTGCCAGAACCTGGACGATTTTTCTTGTAATGTTTTTTTTTATGATGACTCAGCATGATATGTATTCTGTGGTTTGATTTTAAAATCTAAGATCCTATGGTTTATATTATCCTAGTACACCTGTATATAGACTGGCAATCCTCACTATTTTCCTACACAAACGTTTCTTCATCTTCTTCCTCCCACAAGCTATGTTCTGAAATAAAATAAAAAGGTTTTCGGTTCTGTCAAAATATAGATTGAAAGGTTAATTCTTCTTCTACAACTATTTCAGAGGCCTTTTCTGGATCTAATACATATCTTTATGAGTTCTACGTTACTTTTAGATCTGCAATTTTAAAGGATTTTGATTGTAAATATATTGGATCTGAAAAGTATCAGTGTTTATGAGTTTATTCTTATATGTTATTGTTCTTTTAATTACAACCAATACCTATTCATTTTTAGTTATTAATTGTTTATATGTACATCTTTCTTCCTTATCCCATTTCTATCAGTTTTTTATTTATAGTCTTTTTATGCCTATTTATACAATTTATTTATTTCTAAGTTGAATTTATTTTCTCCTTTTCCTTTTTATTTTGCATTGAGCTTAGGCCATCGAGAGCCTAGGACATTTCTATTTGAATTGCGAAAAATTAGGACAAATTGGAATAGTTTATAATGACAATATATTGGAGATTTGGGCATATTGGAATTTGAGAACTAATGACTGTATAATTGAGATAATTATAAAGGAAGAATATGCAAACATGTTAATATGAATTGGAGTGACTTAATTTAATATTAATTAAACATGTTATGAGAAAATATTTGAACCAGATGTAAATTAGGTAAAACATGTTACTTTAGTCTGTGGATATCCGAGCTAGTGCTGGTACGATTTGGGGAAGGGTTGCTACATTTAATAGAAATTTCATTTACAACCACTGAATATAACATAGGTTATATTAGGCTTATTAGTGAACTTAAACCTGCTAAGCTAAACCTGTCTGATTAATAAGCTAAGAGGTCTATGTATGCTATTAAAAATTTTAGGGGCACTATCAAAATCCTTGTTCGAGGGCCAAATCTTGGGGTAGCTTGTGTCAATCTGTTGTTTGGATGGAACCCATATCAATGGGTACCCTCCTATTATCAAACGAGTCTCGCACTAGGTAGAGACTAGGGGGCACTCTTTAATGATGGGTAGTATGACAACCCACGTCCATTAATGTCACTCATTAAGAGAATGCATTAAGTTTCGTGAAGCGTTATAGGTAAACAGAAACAGAAACATTACAAGGCAGATTAAAATAACAACGAAATTAAAAACTTTTATTAATCATAAAGCATCATAGTTCAAAACATGGTTACATCATATGCCTTAAAACATAAAACCCAATACATCATAAAAATTCTGTCTTGCACTTAAAACATCATAGTACAATAAAAGAAGCACATCCCTAAAACATAGCCATAGTCGAAGAGATAAGAACTCGAGCAATACATTTATGCAACTCCAAGCAAGATGAAAGAGGAATCCTAATCATGCTTGAGTATTCCCACCCTGAGAACGAGGGTGGGGGGGATGGAAGAGAAAGAAAAGGAAACAAAAAGGGTCAGACATAAAGTCTGGCGAGTCCAGTTACTTTAAGCATATAAATAAGTAAAAGTATCCTAACAAAATGGGTAAGAGAGATAACAACATAAAGGCGGGTATGACAAGGTAAACAGGACAAACATGATGGATTATACTACACTTCTTTAATGGTTTCACTACACCGATACTAGTATCTTATTAACAAGATTATCCCCAACAAGTATAAATGGTAGACTTAGGTGTACTTCCAGTGAGGGGTTTTGTAACACCCCATATTTTCTCTGAATATTAAAATTAACAAATCTAAGAACACTTAATTTTTAGAAGAAAATTGGGAGAAACGGGTTACGCCATTGCGTTCGTCTCGGAATTCTTCTTGAGAAATAGTCCGAGTTTGCATGTATCGGACTTCATATGAAGAAGTTATGGAGGTTAGAAGATTTCTAGTGTAAGAAGAAAATAAATTAAAAATAATAATTAAATAATCAATTCAGTTCGAAATTCAAAAACTCAGAAATCGGCTGAGCGGGAAATCTCCCGCCCATGGGTGTTGACCTTCTCTAGGGGTTGTCGACATGGGAGTCGACCACCCTATAGGGGTGTCGACCCCCCCTGTATGGGTCAACCCCTGCCAACTGTGTTGGACAGTGACGATTTTCTGAGTCATAGGTCTACGTGGCGACTTCTGATTTGCCTGATGATGCATTTTCTTAGACTAGATGGCTCTGATGACTCCTAGGTTGATCTAAATGCCCATATTAATCCTAAACTTCTATATAATCACCCCAAACCTCAACCATAGACCTCATTCTATGAAGCTATCGTGCTTTCCATGTCTAAGAAAGCCTAGCCTTCATCTTCTCCAAACTAGAAATCAGGTTAGAAAGCTCCAAACCAAATCCAAACTAGAGAATCAAACGTCTACAGCAAGGGTTAAGCTTTACAAATTCAGAAATCAGATCCCAGAATACTAGATCCATTCTTTTTCTGTAAGTTCAGTTATTATTCCAATTTGAACACCTAATAGAAATCATGATTGTAATAATCAGATCTAGAACTATGCCTAATTATGATTCGTGCTTATCCTTTTGTCAAACCTGAACTGCCTATGCCTATAAGACTGTTGTGATTAACATAATGAAACCTATCTTGCCTATGGGAATGTTGTAATTGACATAATGAAACCTATCTGGCCTATGAGACTATTGTCATTGACATAATGGAACCTATCATGCCTATGAGACTATTGTGATTGATATTATGGAACCTATCATGTTGTACATCCTATGCGTATGAGACTATTGTGATTGATATAATGGAACTTATCATGTTGTACATCAAAATTATTGATTCTCTGGAGTCCAATTCAATCTAATCCTTATACATATGGTGTAAATTACTTAGCTTGCACGCACTTATTGTTAATGTACAACACGCCTATTGGAAATATGATTCCTGAATTTGGTACACCTTTACATATCTATTTTTCCTTACGTCAACTCTTATGCTCCTTCTCTATTTTTCCCTTTTTATTTTCTTTTATGAAAACTAGATTCATTCGGAACTTAGATTGAATCTCGTTGTATGTGCGATTATAACACGGGAAAAATTGGGTAAAATTTAATTAAGTAAATTTTGGGCATAACAAGTGAATGTGGCATAAAACTTGTGCGGACTACACATGGAGAATATTGGCATAAAAATACCAAAACTTGGACGCATATGACAAATATGTAAATTGGCAAAGATGAACATGCCTAATCTAATGTTAGATTGAGTTGCGGTGTAAGACTACCCGGAACCGTCGGCACATCCAGCAACCGCAACAATATAGATCCAATGTGAGAGGTTAGTGCATTAAGCCCAAAAATCTGAGGTTAGATTGTGTTGAGGTGTAAGACAGCCTGAAAGCGCCCGACACATCCAGCGACTACGACAACATAGACCTAATGCGAGAGGTTGGTTCTTTAATGAACGAATTAAAGCTAAGGGACGGACAGGCTAAGAATGGTAGGGTTAAGTTAATTAAGGCAACACTTAACCAATACAACATGTTAATTAAACAGATGGCTGGGGTTAGGTTAATTTGAAACACACTTAACCATTATAACATGTTGATTAGGAAACCCTAGTAACAGGGACCCATTTAAGCAATAACCCACATAGATGTATCACGGTACCCTGAACCAGGCAGGGTGGGGCACGATTACTGGGCTGATTATAAGCGGTCAAAATAGCGGTGGGTGGTGCAGCAGTGTAGGTTCCAGCGGAGTATGGGCGTGCACGTACTCCGAAGTGGAAAAAGCAGGCATTTTGCATCAGTAATATACACTGTGCATCTTGAATTTGTGTGGGTTTCCACCATATGAATTGATACACCCCATGGTGGGACCAGCACGGGTATCTACAATCAAGCGGGGCCGAATGACACAAGAAATAAATGCATGCGAGTAGAAATCGATTGGAAAATGGATCTCTTTGTTATGAACACATGATGGTAGTTGAAACATTCGTTACTAGGTGCAGAGAAATGGAAATGAGTACGATAGTACATTCATTTTATCTTGCCTTATCTTATGTTATCTTATTGCTATGGTATTGTCCTATGTTCAGCTTATTCAGGTCATGATCCTTTTGCCTGTTTGCATGCTGAATAATCACTGGACTTACCAGGCTTATCTCTGACCCGTCTTTTGCCTTCTTTTCTTCTGTTCCCCCCAGGTCCACAGGGAGGGAATACTTCAGCTTAGTGCAGACCTTTTCCAGCTTGAAGAAATAGATGTAATGCTTGGATTCTCTTTTCTTGGGCTATGGCCGTGGTTACACTTTTATTGGGGATTTATGCTGCTTTACTACTGTTTTATGCCTCTTAATGTACTTAGAGTTTTAAATCAAGACAGATCTTTTATTGTAATAATTTAGAAGTTGGATTTTGAGATAATGCTTGTAATGTTTTGACTGAACCACACTATTTTTTAAATGATTTCAGTCTTCCGCTGTTTATATGTCTATCATGTAAATTATCTATGCCTTTTACCTAAAATGCATCACCAAAGTTAATGCATTCCCTTCGTGAGTGACCTTAACGGAGGTGGGGTGTTTCACTTGGTATCAGAGCGATGGTTTACCAGATCAGATAAAAGTTTTTGAAAAACTATTTTTCAAAAAAAAGTTTAAAGAAGCATTTTCAAGAAAAGTGTTGTTTTATTTTAAAGGCATAATCCCCAAAGCCATATGCACTATCTTTCTATCCTTTGTTTTGAACCTTTTCTTTTCATTTTAGCATGTTTGGGGATCTTAATCTTCCCAAGGGCGTACTGATACCTGGCTGGTTCAGAACGTATCTGGAGGCTAGGGCTAATGACACAGGCCCAGCAGACGTTCCTCCTCCCTCAGTCGAAGCCGTTCCTCCCCCTCCTCCTCCGCGTGTGAATGCTTTCCTGAAGATATGTAGAGACTTTCGAGTTATGGGTGGAAAGAACTTTAATGGGACTGAGTCATTTTTGGAAGCAAGAAACTGGATCAAGGAAACAGAAGATTTGTTTGTTATCTTCGAAGTGGACGATGGGCAGAAGATACAATTGGCTGTATGGTTACTTAAGGACGAAGCCTCTTACTGGCGGGAAGTTACTAATGCTAAGAGACCAGTTGAAACTTGGGAGGATTTCAGAACGAGATTTGAAATGAAGTTCCTCTTGCAAGCTGAACGAAGCCTACAGTTGGAGAAGTTCTTGGCACTCAAACAGGGAAGCCTATCGGTTAAGGAATACGTCAACCTATTCAACCGGTTGGCCAGATTCGGACTGAAGCTAGTAAACACTCCACATAAAAAGGCTCTCCGATTCATTAAAGGGTTAAATGAGCCACTGCACAGCCTAGCTATGTCCCATATACCTATGGGTGTGACTTTTGAGAGACTGGTGGACATGGATCTGTTACAGGAGGAAGACAAGGATGACAAGAAAGAGACAAAGGTGAAAGAACCTCTAGACAAGAAAGTGGAGGGATCGCAGAATAAGAAGATGGATTCCAAGAAAGGCAGGAAGAATAACAAACCCCATGACAAAAGGAAGTGTAAATTGTGTGGCATACCTGGACATCTAATTAAAGACTGCAGAAAGAAGAAAAGGAAGATTGGTGGTTGCTTTCAATGCGGCGAGAAAGAACATATGCCTAAGGATTGCCCAAGAAGGCAAGGGCAAGGGCAGGGGACTAGATCTACTTCTGAAGGGCCGATTCACGCTCTCATTGCACCTCCGCAAGAAAGAGGTAGAAATATTTCTTTTGAGAGTTTAGTTTATCTTTCTGATCATCCAGTTCGTACTCTTTTTGATTCTGGTGTATCACACTCTTTTATATCTACTACTTTAGTTGAATCTCTACACTTAGATACCAGTATAGCAGAGGATCCCATGGTTGTTTCAAATCCAATTGGGGGTTCGGCTTATTTGGCAATGATTTGTTTGGATTTGGAAATTTCTATACTAAGCATCGGATTTAGATGTAATGCTTATGTTTTGGGCTTCACAGGCTATGGGTTGATTCTAGGCATGGATTCGTTATCCAGTAATGGTGCCATCCTTAATTGTGAAAAGAGAGTGGTTAGACTTATGACTTGCCTTGGTAATACTCTCGAAATCTCTTGTAATCCTATGAATTCTGTTATGCTTAGCTATCTACAATCTCTTGATGTGTCTGTTGAAAACTTATAATCTGTTAGAGTAGTCTGTGAATACTCGGATGTCTTTGAAGAGGTGAAGGGTTTACCTCTAAAGCGAGAGATAGACTTCCGCATATACCTTGTTGATAATGCAAAACTGGTTGCTTTACCCGTTATACGCATGGCTCCCAGGGAAAGGAAAGAGCTCAGTAAGCAAGTTAAAGAGTTGCTTGAAAAGGGGTTCATAAGACAAAGTATTTCTGAATGGGGTGCTCCAGTGGTGTTTGCAACCAAAGCGGATGGTTCATTTCGCCTTTGTGTGGACTATAGGGAGCTAAACAAGCTGACCAAGAAGAATAGGCACCCACTTCCTAGAATAGACGAGTTTTTCGACCATCTCGTAGGTGCCTCGGTTTTCTCCCAACTAGATCTGGCCACCGGATTTCATCAACTAAGAGTGGCTGAAGACAACATAGATAAGACCGTGTTCAGGACCCCGGATGGTTTCTTTGAATGGCTTGTCATGCCTTTCGGCTTGACAAACGCACCCGCCTATTTCTTAGACTTGATGAGTAGGGTGTTCAGAGAGTTCCTTAATAAATTTGTAGTGGTCTTCGTGGACGACATTTTGATTTTCTCAAAAAGTAAGGAAGAACATGCTTTGCATTTAAGGGAAGTTATGGATACCCTTCGAGCACATCGGCTGAAAGCAAAATTCTCCAAATGCCATTTTTGGAGAGAAGAACTAAGGTTTCTTGGACATGTGGTGTCCAAAGAAGGGATAGCTGTGGGTCCCGCAAAAGTAGTTGCGGTGCAAGATTGGAAGGTTCCACGGTATGAAACTGAAGTACGAAGTTTTCTCAGGCTAGCGGGCTTTTACAGAAAGTTCATTAAGGACTTTGCAAAGATCTCAGCCCCACTTACTAGCTTGATAAAGAAGAAACTAACTTTTGACTGGGATTTGGATTGTGATGTTGCTTTCCAATGACTGAAAAGGGCTCTGACAATGGCCCCAGTTCTGACATTGCCTGATGGGAGTAAGATGTTTACGGTTTACACAGACGCATGCGGTACCGGACTAGGCGCTGTCTTGATGCAAGAAGGCAAGGTAGTTTGTTATGTGGGAAGACAATTGATGGTACATGAGAAGAACTACCCAACTCATGATTTAGAACTAGCTTCCATTGTTTTCGCTCTTAAGTCATGGCGTCATTAACTACTAGGAGAAAGGTTTGAATTGTTTACTGACCATAAATCGTTAAAGTACCTTTTCTCACATAAAGATCTTAACTTAAGACAACAAAGGTGGATGGAATTTATTGGCTCGTATGATTTTGAGATTGCTTATACCCCTGGCAAGGGAAATGTGGTAGCAGACGCCTTAAGTAGGAAGAAGCTGACTGTAAGTCCTCTCTTTGTAGAAAGTCAAAGCTTGGAGTACATGGCAAACTTTGACTTTAGACCCTCCTTTGAATTTGTAACTGGTTTGTTAGCATCGCTAGAGGTGCGGCCTACTCTTTTGGACTCAATAGGATCCGCGCAACATGAAGACCCTCAGCTAGTTGATTTGATGAGTAAGCTAATTAGAGGTGAGACTTCTAGTCACCTCAATAGATACTCAATCGATGACAAGGGTTTGTTGAGACGGGATAGAAGACTATGCATCCCACAAGCAAGGGATTTGGTGAAAACCATTCTCGAAGAATCACACCATTCTAAGTTGACCATACACCCAGGTGGGGAAAAGATGTATAAAGACATAAAAAGTTTTTTCTTCTGGAATGACATGGAGAAGGGTGTAGCTGAGTTTGTCTCTAAAAGTTTGATATGCCAACAGCTCAAGGAAGAGCAGAAGAAGCCTGGTGGTCTGCTTCATTCTCTAGAGGTCCCACAGTGGAAATGGGACAGCATTTCAATGGATTTTATTGATGGCTTGCCTAGATCAAGAAGGGCTAATACCATTATTTGGGTAATAGTGGATAGGCTCACTAAAAGCGCTCACTTTATACCTGTTAAGAGTACGGGGCTACCTCATCATTAGCATCCATTTATCTTAAAGAGGTGGTTCAACTGCATGGAATACCCTCTAGCATAGTAAGTGATCGAGATCCTATCTTTATGAGCAAGTTTTGGAAAAGTTTGCAAGAGGCTGTAGGCACGCAGCTATGCTTAAGCACTGCCTATCACCCTCAAACCGATGGTCAGACAAAAAGGGTGAACAGAGTATTAGAAGATCTTTTGAGATTGTGCATTCTTGATTTTGAAGGAACATGGGAGGATCATCTTCCTTTGGTGGAGTTCTCCTACAACAATAGCTACCAAGCCACCAGAGGCATGGCACCCTTTGAGACTTTATATGGAAGACCATGCCGATCACCAACTTGTTGGTGGGAGTCTACAGATAAGCTCGTAGTTGGGCCTGACTTGATCAGAGAAACTTCAAAGAAGGTGGACTTGATACGATGACGAATGAAGACCACATAAGATAGATAGAAGTTGTGACGGCCTGGAATTTCGCTCGATCTGAATCAGTCGTTAAACCGATCTAAACCGTTCGAAACCCCTGAACGTTGAGAACATGACAAATCAGAACACAAACAGAAGAACATTTCATTGTATATTACAACAATGCATCAGATTACAAGAATATACAGAGTATAAATGAATAGATATTACACAGAAATATCAGGGATTTAAATTACATTTAAATACATAGCAGCGGAAAAATAATATAAAGCACAACTGAAGGTGATATACGGATACAGAGCTTTCCGGATATCATTCCAGCTGTAAACCAGGATCCTGTGAATATAAATCTGCAAAACCAAAACTACTAGCTGCCCGTGCGGAAAATTGGGGCACCCAGAGTTTAGGTTAAAACAATAAACTCCAGGTCAGTCATGTGACTGGTGTAAGAACTAAAACAGTTATTTAAAACTTTACTTTAAAAGAGAGTAATTCAAGGGACCACGCCGTATAACACGGAACGGGTTTTCTCCCAAGAATACCCGTGCATATCAATAAACAACGCAATGCTTTTCGAAAAATGAAGCTATTATAAGACCCAGGTCCTATCATACAATGCAACGCAAGCCGGGGGATAGGGTTTTCCCTTATAATAGCCAAACATGCTTGGTACGTTAAAACAAATCATTTGATACTATAATAAGTGTATAGTGTCAAAACAATTCAATCATAAATATAAATCATAGACGGCATGGGTACCATATATCATGTCGCCATACTAGTTCTACAATTAAAACCGTAATACACGTATTGGAAATTGAATTTCCGTCATGAGTCGAGGCAAGGGGCAAGCTCCTCTCCGCGTTCGAGACACTCTAGCAAATGTCCCCGGGAGTACGCACACTGGGTAACCCCTGGATCTTCAGGGCCGGTCCTCACTTACGTTAGAGGATTAATTATGCCTGAACACACGTTTCCCGGTCCTTACAGACCTATAATCGAGGCGCCTCATCCAACAACCACAAAGGTGAAAAATATATATATATGTCAGGGCTGGTAAGTCACTGACACCACCAAAGCTAGAAAGAAACGTGCGCTCTCCCTGCAGTCCGTATCCCGTTTTTAACTCATACCGAGGTGTGAGGCTCGCGAATACACGTTATACACAAAGCTGCCACGTAGGCGTGCTTTGATCATCAACCACAAGACTTTGCTTTTCAACAGAAGCCTTGATCCTTGCATCTTAGTATGCCACACAGGCAATTCATGCCATGCGACTGATGTCCATCGATATACAACCTCTGAGCTCGTACGTCTCAGAGAAGGGCGTTAAGCAAAAGAATAAATTCTCCGCCGCCAAACAGATGTATATTTAATAGAAATCAATCAACACAGAATAAAATCCAATGTCAGACACACAATCCATTTACAAGTCCGTTCTGGGTCTGAACGAAACCGGAGGCACTTTCCTCGCATATCCATCCATCTCCAGGTACGTCTGGACGACCACCAACTATTTCCATCCTCTTGGGTGTACTGCCCAATCAGGATCGTCAGTAATTACCCAAACGATGTGAAGACTTCCGGTCTTCGACCACCGTCTTCATCTTTGACTTATCGTCGAATCGGTTATTCAGAATGGGTATAAACCCGGACTTTCCGAACAACCCGCGTATATTAAAACAAATGTTACACAAACACAACATACGCCTCATTCCAATTCATTAGTCACTAACCGCAAATTAGCAAGAGAACAATTTCCCAAACATTAACCCCGAAGGCCGAAACCAACATCAGATCAATACCCAGGAAGCCATTCTTCTTAGCCAACCTACAGCTAGTTTCTAAATTCCACATTCTTAGGGAAAGGTTCCCATTAATTTTATCCAAGATAAATTCTTTAAAATTTATCCTGTAATCTTCCTTTGGATGTCATTTAAAACCAAATTATGGTTTTTCCAACTAGTCGAGATTAGCGAACCGTAACGAAGTAATTATTTATTTTATTTCCCAATCCCAACCTATTCATCCCATGAAGCAAAACTGGTAATACTCCATATCTAACACCGTGGTGTTTTCGGTAAAATTAATTACCATTTCACGTTCAAATCTAATTAAAGATTTAACTATCGCTTTGGAGTAAAACTGGTAATACTCCATTCTCGCTCATTTTCTAAATTTGATAATTTAGATTATGGATTCACATTTCAATCCAATTGCAGATTCATTAGAACTCCTTTTACTGGGTTAAAGAACTAGGTGTTATTTAAAACACAGTTCACGACAAACCCAAATCACATTCTATTCGTTATCGGGTTAAAGAACTAGTGTTATTTAAAACACTGTTCACGATAAACCCATTTCAAATTCAATCAAATATATTAGAAATCCCGATTATTTAAAACCCCTTTTAAATCTAATTTATTTATTTAAAAATAATTAGGTTTTAAATTTAGTTCAAAACTAGTTCATTTCGATAAAAATCTATTTTATCTTTTCAAATATGGAGTTTTTCATCCCAATTTTTCCCAAATCATTTCTTATGATTTTACATAAATTATTACTATTTTTAATAATTTTATCAAGGCCCGTACAGTCGATTTCCAACAATGGCCATCGAACTGCACTTATAGCGACCTTTTTCGAATTTGATTTGGACGTATCTCCAAATCCAACCGTTAGATTTCAAATTTCTAATATTCGTTAGAAAGCTCTTTTCGATACGAACCCAACGGTTCCGGTTTTAGGAGAATCCGACGGTCGGATCTCCCGTAATGTCCGTTTGAAATAAATGGTCGAAATTTACGAACTGCCGCGGCGCGGCGCGTTCTATTCAGGCCATTATATTATATATATAATATATATAATATATATTTCGTCGATTTCTATTTAAAACGAATTATATAAATAGTTTTAAATTCGTTTCAAGAACCATTTCAACTTCTATTTCAATCCAAAGCAAAATTGAATTCTTCTTTAAAAATTCGTTTTAAAAATTCATTTCTATTCAATTCAAGTTTCAATTAAATTTGAATTTATTTCAATTCGCTTTCAATTCAATTTGAATTCGTTTTCAATTCAATTCAATTCAAATTGGTTTTATATTCGATTCAAATTCATTTTCTATTCAATTCAAATTCGTTTCGTTTTCTATTTGAATCAAGTTCATTATATATTCAATTTGAAATCAAATTGGTTTTCTATTCCATTCAAATCGAAATCGTTTTATATTTAATTCAAATCGAAATCGTTATATATTCAATTCATTTCGAAATCGTTATATATTCAATTCATTTCGAAATCGTTATATATTCAATTCATTTCGAAATCGTTTTATATTCGATTCATTTCGAAATCGTTTTATATTCGATTCATTTCGAAATCGTTATATATCGTTCGCGTCAAAATGGCGCATCACTATTCAACACGGCTTTATATATTCTATTTCAAATATTTCTTTTTGTCAACACACGACTAATCTCAACGAATGAGTACCATCCATGTGTGACTATTTTTGTTAAATTATTTCGTTCAACACATGACTAATCTCAACGGATGAGTACAGTCAACACATGAACCTTTATTTTATATTGATAAAGATGTAAATTTTATTATAAAAATAATTCGTTCAACACATGGCTATTCCCAACGGATGAGTATAGTCAACACATGAACCTTTATTTTATATTGATAAAGATGTAAATTTTATTATAAAAATAATTCGTTCAACACATGACTAATCCCAACGGATGAGTATAGTCAACACATGAACCTTTATTATATAATATTCTTTATTTTTCAAATTGGAATGAGGCCCAATCAATCACCATATAAAATTAATTATATGGATTTTCATACATCACATGTATATAATAGTATTGAAAAATAATCAACCATCAACCAAAGTGCACTACACTGTATAAGCATCAAATATAGATATCTAACGCTTATAACAGCCTGTCAATCAATCGATCGACATATTTAATCAATCAGGATGAGTGAACTTCATATTTCATCCCAACACCCGTGTAGGGTTTCAAACAATCAAACACAGATTTTATTCGTGCAGCTGGGCGATGTGTGAAATTTATCGTCCCAATCAATGTCAGTCAAATCAGTGTACATAAACAAACCGTCCGGTTTGTAAATGAATATTTTATTTTATTCACTTCACGTTAAAAATTATATTTTTAACGATAAAACATTTTATTTTAACATATGAATATCTATTCAGTTCATTCTTTAAATAAAATGATATTTTTATTTTTCTAAGATATTTTAGAAAATTTCGGCGGCATAACGGCACGATACTAGAAACGGGACAAGGCCTAGCCTTATCCCCGGTCTAGTGAAGGCTCACGCCATTCACATATCAATTTTAATCAATTACCAATTCAACCAATCAATCAAATCCAAATCAAATAACCTAACCAACTACACAACCAAACAAACAAGTCCATGGTATGTGGACGGGTGTCGGGTGCTACTAAGCACCGTCTGCATCCTAATATATATATATATATAACTAGAAATAAAATTGAAAGGTGAGAAATTCTCACCGAAAGCTATCCAATCATCTTGACTCTCCTTTTGCAGAAGTCTTCGTCGTTATCGCCTTTTGTTGCTTTCGTTGCCCGTATTCACTATATATATAAAAATCATATTTTTACTATGCTGTTCAATATCTAAAAATCGAATTTTTACTTCGCTATTCAATATATAAAAATCGAATTTTTACTTCGCTATTCAATATATAAAAATCGAATTTTTACTTCGCTATTCAATATATAAAAATCGAATTTTTACTTCGCTATTCAATATATAAAAATCAAATTTTTACTTCGCTATTCAATATATAAAAATCAAATTTTTACTTCGAAGTTCACTATATAAAAATTCCATTTTTATTTCGAAGTTCAATATATAAAAATTCCATTTTTATTTCGAAGTTCAATATATAAAAATTCCATTTTTATTTCGAAGTTCAATATATAAAAATTCTATTTTTATTTTCGAAGTTCTATATATAAAAATCATATTTTTCTTTTTGCTATGTATATTTATATTTCAAAAGAACACATTTTTTTATTTATTTCAAACCTTATATTTATGAAGATCATATATTTTTTTCTATGTTCTTCTTATATATATGAAAATTCAATTTTAATCCTTGTTATTTCTATATAAAAAAAAATGCATTTTTATCAATGCTCTCCTAAATAAAAAGTTACCTTTTTATCAATGCTATTTATATTTATAAACAAGATTTTTGTTTAAAGCTATTTTTTTCTAATTAATATCCTAACTAAATAAAGAATTAAATTAATTACCTTTAACCTTACCAGCCACTGTTTCTTCTTCCTGGCGGCAATGAAACCCATACCCTCGTTCAAAGAAAAACCGCCTCCGCTTTCACCAGAGGGGGTCGGACCCCCATCTGAACACGCCTTGACGTCGCCCCACGCGGCGGCTCCCCACATCCGTCGCCTTACCGGACTCGACCCACCAACGGCGTCAAAAACCGCTAGCCAACGCATGCACTTTGAAGGCCAATACCTCACAACTTACGAAATAAAAATTGATCTCAACCGTATCAATCTCTAGATCTTGAATCACTCTATGTTTTCGTTTTATATTTGGGTTGAATCGCTGAGTGGATTAACAGAATTTGGCTCAAGAAATCGCGTGTTTTCTGGCCTTCGCTTTCCTGAAGATGGCGGCTGCGTTATGATTCGGGCTAAGGTTTTGTTAGGGTTATATAGAATAATAATATTAATATTTAATTCATTTATTATTTAAATGTGAAGTTTATCGATTCGAACTCCCACCCAACCGCAACGACTGCCGCCCCTAGCCAATTACCCCTATCCCGGACACACTGGAGTATGTTTCGTAGGCCATTTCGGCTGCTACATTCAGTTATTCTTCAAATTAAAGTATAAAACATTTAATTTTCAAATTTGAACGTACATTCTAATTTGCCGGGGTCACAAACTAAGTAGAAAAATTCCAGAAAAATATTTTCTAGCTTCGTATTGACGATACGGTCCTAACTAAACTAGTTTCGTCGAATTCCGAGACCGTATGAAAAATGGCCATTTTCCAGTCGACTAAAATCAACTGAAATGGTCAAAACACGTTTTCCTTTGCCACGCTCACATATTGATTCGAAAAATTATGAAATTTGGAATCTAGCAATAATTCGACATCACGGACCCAACAAAACTGGTTTCGTCGAAATCCGAGGTCATTTGCAAAATGTCCATTTTTAAGGGCTATATATTATATAAAATATATATAAATTCCACAGCGACTATTTCTAATTTTCAACTGGACATATCTTATCATTTCTAAGATGAAATCCCAGTTTGTTAACTTCGTTACAAAGATATAGTTATACATATTCAAATATTTCTTGTTTCGTTCAATTCTGACTTATATTGAATTCTGTATATTCATTTGAAATTAGAAATCGAATTTTCGAACTACCGCGCCATTTTCAATTCCTTTTATAATTATATATAATTATTATATATTCTAACGACGACGTATATAAATATGTTCGTTCGAATTTTATTCGAAATAAATTTCTCGTCGATATTATTTAAAATAATCTATTTTAAATATTCAAAATTAGCTAAAATTGCCAAATTAAAAATTTTAAACTGGCCCAGATTTTGCGGGTTATTACAGAAGTCCTACGCTGAGAAAAGAAGGACAGACCTTGAGTTTGAGGTTAGAGACAGAGTTTTTCTTAAAGTATCTCCTTTGAAGATTGTCGTTTGCTCTGGGTCCGTAGGAAAATTGGCACCAAGATTTGTAGGGCCATTTCCTATCATTGAGAGGATTGGGAAGACGGCTTATAAAGTAGAATTGCCCGAAAGATTGGCTGGAGTTCAAAATATTTTTCATGTCTCTCATCTACGGAAGTGCTTACATGAGTTTGCAGAAGTTGTGGAGCTGAGCATACTAGAGAAGTAGAAGTGGAGCAAGAAGCGACGGTGAGAAGAGTTTCAACTCGTATCTTGGGTACAGAAGTTAAAAAGCTATGCAATCATGAGGTCAGGCTAGTTAAAGTACAGTGGCATGACGCTGAAGGAGACACGACTTGGGAGACTGAAGACAAGATACGCGCATCCTACCCTTTTCTTTTTGAGGGTACATTCCTGATCTCTTTTTCCATAAGTTTACGCATGCTTGTATCTATCATTTAAGTATATCTCCTCGGTCCTATTCTTAATCCTTAGGTAGAAACCAATGGATGTAAACATGTATTTGAAACATGTTATGATAGATGGTTGCAAGTGGTTGCTCGTGAATGCATACACACACACATTAAGTTCTAGACTGGCTCAGTCACTTTCATATTGCATATGCATATATGTATTTGTATGTGGATTTAAACTTGATGTGCTATCATATGGATGTTGCATTTGTATGAATGATTGTGCACCCATGTAGAAGTTACAAAATATGATTAGGAATAATAGTGTACATGATGGACTCATTGCACCGACATGATTCGCATCAAGGAGGTCAACTGAATCAGTAGGCCGCCTGATTTTGCATTAGATAAGGGCATATATGCACATTATGCATATGATCATGAAAGCATTAGAAACCTTTTTAAGGACAATGGATGCCTGTGATTGATGGTTGAGTAGATGGATGTTCGATGTTAGGATACATTCTTCTTAACTTAGAGATTTCGGGTATGAAATCCTTTAAGGAGGGGAGAATGTAACACCCCGTATTTTCTATGAACATTAAAATTAACAAATCTAAGAACACTTAATTTTTAGAAGACCGAGTTATGCCATTGCGTTCATCTCGGAATTCTGCTTGAGATAGAGTCCGAGTTTGCGTGAATCGGACTCCGTATAAAGAAGTTATGGAGGTTAGAAGATTTCTAGTGTAAGAAGAAAATAAAAATAAAAATAAAAATAAAAATAATAATTAAATAATTAATTCAGTTCAAAATTCAAAAACTCAGAAATTGGCTGAGCGGGAAATCTCCTGCTTAGGGGTGTCGACCCCCCTAGGGGTGTCGACATGGGAGTCGACCCCCCTATTGGGGTGTCGACATGGGTGTCGACCCCCCTGTAGGGGTCGACCACTGCAACTGTGCTGGACAGTGACGATTTTCTGAGTCAAGGGCTACGTAGCGACTTCTGATTTGCCTGATGATGCATTTTCCTGGACTAGAGGGCTCTGATGACTCCTAAGTTGACCTAAAGGCCCATATTAGTCCTAAACTTCTATATAATCACCCCAAACCTCAACCCTAGACCTCATTCTATGAAGCCGTCATGCTGTCCATGTCTAAGCTAGCCTAGCCTTCATCTTCTCCAAACTAGAAATCAAGTTAGAAAGCTCCAAACATAATCCAAACTAGAGAATCAAACGTCTACATCAAGGGTTAAGTTTATCAAATTCTGAAATCAGATCCCAGAATACAAGATCCGTTCTTTTTCTGTAAGTTCAGTTATTATTCCAATTTGAACACATAATAGAAATCGTGACTGTAATAATCAGAACTGGAACTATGCCTAATTCTGATTCGTGCTTATCCTTTTTTCAAATCTTAATTGCCTATGCCTATGAGACTGTTGTGATTAACATAATGAAACCTATCTTGCCTATGGGACTGTTGTGATTGACATAATGAAACCTATCTTTCCTATGAGACTGCTGTGATTGACATAATGGAACATATCATGGCTATGAGGCGGTTGTGATTGATATGATGGAACCTATCATGTTGTACATCCTATTCCTATGAAACTATTGTGATTGATATAATGTAACTTATCATGTTGTACATCGAAATTTGTGATTCTTTTAAGTCCAATTCAATCTAATGTTTATACCTATGATGTAAATTGCTTTGCTTGCCTGCACTTATTGTTAATGTACAACATGCCTATTGGAAATACGATTCCTGAATTGGGTACACCTTTACATGCCTATTTTTCCTTATGTCAATTCTTAGGCTCCTTCTCTGTTTTCCCTTTTTATTTTCTTTTATGAACATTAAGTTCATTCGAAACTTAGATTGAGTCTCGCTGTACGTGCGATTATAATGCGGGAAAAATTGGGTAAAATTTAATTAAGTAAATTTTGGGCATAACAAGTGAATGTGGCATAAAACTTGTGCGGACTACACTTGGAGAATATTGGCATAAAAAGACCAAAACTTGGACGCATATGATAAATATGTAAATTGGCTAAAGATGAACATGCCTAACCCGAGGTTAGATTGAGTTGTGGTGTAAGACTGCCCGGAATCACCCGGCTCATCCAACGACCGCTACAATATAGGTCTAATGTGAGACGTTAGAGCATCAAGCCCAAAAACCCGAGGTTAGATTGAGTTGCAGTGTAAGACTGCCCGGAACCGCCCGGCACATCCAGCGACCGCAACAACATAGATCTAATGTGAGTTGTTGCTGCTTTAATGAATGAATTAAAGCTAAGGGACGGAAAGGCTAAGAATGGTAGGGTTAAGTTTATGGCAACACTTAACTAATACAACATGTTAATTAAACAGATGGGTGGGGTTAGGTTAATTTGAAACACACTTAACCGTTATAACATGTTGATTAGGAAATCCTAGTAACGGGGACCCATTTCAACAGTAACCCACATAGATGCCTCACGGTACCCTGAACTAGGTAGGGTGGGACACGATTACCGGGCTGATTATAAGCGGTTAAAATAGAGGCGGGTGGTGCTGCAGTGTAGGTTCCGGCGGAGTAAGAGCGTGCACATACTCCGGAGTGGAGAAAGAAGGCACTGGGCATTAGTAGTATACACTGTGCATCTTGAATTTGTGTCGGGTTGCCACCATATGAATTGATACACCCCATGGTGGGACCGTCACAGGTATCTACAATCAAACGGGGCAGAATGACCCAAGAAATGAATGCATGCGAGTAGAAGCTGATCGGAAAAGGGATCATTTTGTTATGAACACATGATGGTAGTTGAAACATTCGTTAGCAGGTGCGGAGAAATGGAAATGAGTGCGATAGTATATTCAGTTTATCTTGCCTTATCATATGTTATCTTATTGCTATGGTATTGTCCCATGTTCAGCTTATTCATATCTTGATCCTTTTACCTGTTTGCATGCTGAATAATCACTGGACTTACCAGGCTTATGTCTGACCCGTTTTCTTTCGCCTTCTTTTCTTCCGTCCCCCATTCCCCCAGGTCCACAGGGAGGGAATACTTCAGCATAATGCAGAACTTTTCCAGCTTGAAGAAAGTAGATGTATTGCTTGGATTCTCTCTTCTTGGACTATGGTTGTGGTTACACTTTTATTGGAGATCTATGCTGCTTTACTACTGTTTTATGCTTCTTTATGTACTTGGCGTTTTAAATCAAGACAGATGTTTTATTGTAATAATTTAGAAGTTGGGTTTTGAGACAATGCTTGTAATGTTTTTATTGAACCGCAATATTTTTGAAATGATTTCAGTCTTCTGCTGTTTATATGTCTGTCTTGTACATTATCTATGCCTTTTACCTAAAATTCTTCACCAAAGTTAATGAATTCCCTTTGTGAGTGACCTTAATGGAGGTGGGGTGTTTCAGGTTTTCACCCCATACAATCAACAAACATCCCAACATACCGGAGTTAACCCCAAGGGTATTAACGGGCACCCTAACATACCGTAGTCCGGATGTACCTTAATTACTACCCTAATCATTGGCTCCCTACTCCGTAGATACCCTATGCTGGCCCCACAATAGGATGTATCAATCGCTAAAGTGGCAACCCTTCGTTTTTAGGATGTGCACAACCATATCTAGAAGTGTCACGGTGTCTTATTTTCCTCTGTTTGGAATCTACAGGCACATGACCTGGGCGGTACGCGCTGCCCACACTGTCCCCTATGTTTGGATCTCTTATATTCAGCCCAGTAAGTGTGCCCCGACTCCGTCCCATTTCAGAGTACTCGTTTGATACTTATATATGGGTTACTAACTTAAACGGTTCCCACACACAAGATGATGCAAGCTCTCCCCTTTGTCTTCCATCCCCACTAGGTTTTCCATAAATTATGCCTAAGTACCGATGTACAAAAATTGCATAATCCCAACAGGTTAAGTTTGTGGTCCAATATATAAATATTGCTCACCAACCCAAGGTTTACTTAACCCACCTACTGTTTCAAACAAGTTTACTTAACCCTTATCCAATTTATCATATTTACACAATCCCTACGGATTTAACTAGGTTAAGTATTCAACTTCATAGCCATATTCATTTACGGTTATAATGTACTAGACCTCCCATAGTAAGCCTACCATTTGTGTATGCGGGATATGCCGATCGATTCCGGGCAGACTTCTTCCACAAGTCGGACATAACCTCGTATCTTAGCACATCTCATGTTTATGCACTTAGACCCCTCACATTAGATTCGCCACTTTCGGTTGCTAGATATGCCGGGCGGTTCTGGGAAGACTTCCACCACAAGTGTAATCTAACCTCATGTCTAAGCATGGTTATAGTTTCTAATTGTTGTTATCCTAGGCTTTCCAATTATTAACCAATTTACCTATGTCGTTATATGATTTCATGCCCTTTCCCAAGTCATGTTAATAATGAGGCATATGCCCTAAATTCATATTCATGTTTTCATTCAAGTTATGCCCAAATTTCCAAATACAAGTTATGCCGCAATATTAACGTTTTCCCCTTGTTCCCAATTTTACCTGTTCGCTTAGTTTAGCGGCATGCCTAGGCTCGCAAGTAGCCTTGCTATAGAAATAAAAGGGAAAGGATGAAGGGAAGATGAAAGAAATGATCATACTAACAAGGTTGACATGTAATGGCATAAACATATAGAGGGATAATGACAATATAAGCATATCGAAACAGGTTTGATGAACATGTGACAATAGAACTGATTCTAATGTTATAGGGATTTCATAACAGGCATGATAAGATCTAATGAATTAGATAACTAACTATAACAGATCAGATTTAGCCATAACATAATGGTAACAAGCACGATGTGATCTAAACAATGAACTAGATCTACAAAAATGGCAAGTTGGACATGATAAAGGTTAAGATTTAAGTCATAGTCCTATCAAAATATAATAGATACACAGGTTATAACAGATTTGATATAATTCAAGTAGTCACAGGCATATAGATCCAAGTTATAGTCATGTCAGGATTAACTTTTTAATTATCTAGATCTAAAGTTAACATAGACTTACTATGTCTGGATTTATAAAATAGAAAAGGACTTGCTGGCGTTGAATCGCATATCTCTAAGCTTAAATAACTTGATTGCAGAAGAAGAAAAGACTTGATTTACTCTGGGCAGAGATAGCACCTAGTTCTCCATTATTTTTGGTGTGCAAAAACAAGAGAAATGAGGCCATATTTATAGCCGACCCCAAAATCCTAATCTGCCAGATCTGCCGTAGGGGGGTCGATCCCCCCTTATGGGGTCGACCCATGGGTCGACACCCCCCTGAGCGGGATTTTTGCCGCCTCCCCAAATTTTGAATTTCAAACTGACTTTTGAATTCTATATATATATATATATATTCTTCTTGCGAGTATACAAACTTCAAACCTTAATAACTTCTTCATACGGTGTCCGTTTTTCACAAACCAGGTGTCTATTTTGACCAGAATTCCGAGATGAACGCAATGGCATAGTCCGTTTCACTTAATTCAGAATATTATATTAATTATTATTTAATTTATCATCTTTAGTGTTCTAAAAATTATGGGGTGTTACATTCTCCCCTGCTCAAAGGATTTTGTCCCCGAAATTTCAAAGTTAAGAAGAATGTAATTCCTACCATCCATCACCCATCTACTCATCCCCCAATCACGGGCATCCATTGTCCTTAAAGACTTCTAACGCTTATATGAACATACGCTAAGGTGTGTGGATATGTCCTTATGCTACTGCGATGATCAGACGGTCTACTGATTCAGTCGACCTTATTGCAATGTATGTTAGATCCATGAATCCAACATGTATGCAACAATCCTATTATAACATGTAAGTTCTATTTGTGTGCACAATTATTCATCTAAATGCAACATCCATATGAGGGTACATTCAATTTCATCCACTAAAAGAGAGAAAAATGCACACACATCCATATGTAGTATGGGAGTGATTGAGCCGATCTAGTGCCTAATATGTGTGCTATGCATCCACGAGCAACCACTAGAAAACACTTGCATCCACTTGCATCTATGAAAAATAACATGTCTTAAACACATGTTTACATCCATGGGATTCCTACCTCAAGGTCAATGATTTGATGGATAGGATATACTCAAATGATAGAAGCAAGTATAAATAAAAGCTTTGGAAAGGAAGTTAAGAACATAACCTTGAAAAGAAAAGGGTACGAAGCACGAATCTTGTCTTCAGTCTAACAAGTTTCATCCTCTGGGTTATCTCCCACTGAACCTTCATTAACTTGACTTCTCAGTTGCGTAGCTTCTTAACTTCTAATCCAAGAATACGAGTAGGAACTCGCCTAACTATCGCCTCCCGTTCCACCTCTACTTCTTCCAATATACATGGCTCAATTGCTTCGGTAGTATCATGCAAGCACTTTCGCAAATGAGCAACGTTAAAACATCATGAATGCCAGGTAGTCTTTCTGGTAGCTTTACTCTATAGGCCATTTGTCCAATCCTCTTTATTGTGGGAAATGGCCCAACAAATATTGGTGGCAATTTCCCTGCAGATCTAAAGCAAACTACATTCCTCAAAGGTGACACCTTAATGAAAACCATATCCCCCACCTCAAATTCGATGTCAGTCCTTCTCTTGTCTACGTAGGATTTTTGCCTATCTTTATCGGTCTTTTGTCACCGTCTAATAAGATCAATCTTCTTGGATGTTCCTTTAACCATATCTGGTCCAAGTAGTAGTCTTTCTGTAGATTCCCACCAACAACTCGGTGATCTACATGGTCGTTTGTACAATTCTTTGAAGGGTGCCATGCCAATGCTAGCTTGATAACTATTTTTGTAAGCGAACTCCACTAAAGGAAGGTGCTCTTCCCAAGTCCCTCTGAAATCTGGGAAACACAGCCTTAGAAGATCCTCAAGAACTCGATTGATTCACCCTTCCTGGCTGTACATCTGTCTGAGGATGATAAGTGGTGCTCAAACATAACTGTGTACGTAATGCTTCTTGCAAGCTCTTCTAAAACTCACTAGTGAAAATAGGGTCATAATCACTTACGATGCTAGAAGGTATTCCATGAAGACGGACAATCTCACGAACATAAACTGCTGTCAACCATGTTGTCGTTGTCTTACTCTTAATTGGAATGAAATGAGCGCTCTTAGTAAGTCTGTCTACTACAACCCAAATACTGGTGTTACCTTTCTTTGATCTAGGTAAACCATCTATGAAATCCATAGAGATTCTCTCCCACTTCAACGCGGGACCTCCAAAGGATGAAGTAAAATACCAGGCTTCTTTTTCTCAACTTTAACTTGCTGGAAAATCAAACATTGAGAAACAAAGTCCGCCACATCTTTCTTTGTCGCAACCTAAAAGAAAACCCTCTTCATATCCCTATACATCTTATCGCCATCTAGAAGAATAGTCATCTCGGAATGATGGGCTTCCTCTAGGACTGTCTTCAAAAGACTCCCAATTTGGGGAATACAAAGCCTCCCTTCTCGTCCCAACCACCCATTATCGTCTGTGGAATATCTACTGAGGTGACTAGTAGTCTCAACTTTACTGAGCCTATCAAAGATGTCTAAAATTTGTGGATCCTTTCGCGGTGGAGCTCCAATTTGATCTATAAGAGTAGGTCGCACCTCCATTGATGTAAATAATCTAGGTAAAACTCGGTGGAGGCTCTTTTAATATAAACTCCAAGCTTTTCCTTTCCACAAATGGAGGAATTAAGGCCATCATATTCATACTTAGTATGTCTGCCACCACATTACCCTTGCGAGGGGTATTAGCAATCTCGAAGTCATTGGATGCTAAGAACTACATCCACCTTTGATGCCTCAAATTAAGATCATTTTACGAGAACAAGTACTTGAGAGATTTATGATCGGTGTACGACTCAAACTTCTCTCCAAGCAAATAATGATGCTACGTCTTAAACGCGAATATTATGGCAGCTAGCTCAAGGTCATGGGTAGGTTAGTTCTTCTCATGAACCCTTAACTATATACCCCCATAAAACCGAGCACATATGCATCGCACTAAAACTCGACTCCTAACAAAAATATTCTCAAACCCCAAAAAATCATGGACAAATGAGACAAACCACCAATGGGGTTTGACACAACTACGGGATCCACTACAATACTAGTATCTAGGTGTAGAGACTCAACCACAAAATGAGATATAAATGAATTCTAAGCGCCACAATAAAAAAGAGTTTTAATAGGATGATCGGAAAGAGAATCAAACCTTCCACGAAAACTTTCCTACCTCTATCTAGAGCATTGGTCACGAGAGCATGCACCTACTGTAACACCCCACGTCCATTAATGTCACTCACAAAGGGAATGCATTAACTTCTATGGAGCATTTTAAGTGTGTATAGAACAAAAACTTAACAACAAGGCAGATATAAACAGTACTAAACTTTAAAATTTTATTCATTGCAGCGGTAAACACATAGGTTTGATTACATCATCAAAAACCAGAGTCAAAGTACATAATATCCATCTTGACTAAATCAGAGTACATAAATTGAAAGACATAACCCCAACACAAAATATCCATAAATAAGATAGGCTGAACTTTTACTTAGCGATCCAAGCAACTTCTAAAAGCAAGAGGTGGAAACAAAGGGGGTCAGACATAAAGTATGGCGAGTGCGATAACTTTAACAATATAATTACCAAAATAACTAGGCTAAGGCATAAGTTGGAAAATATAGAAATGACTGTGAACAATTGAGTACAGCAGAGCAAACAAGGAAATAAATGAACAAAGATAACGCTAAAGGCGCACCTAAACCACTATAAGATAATTACTATACTGCACCACCACTAGTCACCCTAATGTTGATCCCGCCTACAGAACTTAAAAATGATAATTGTAGTTTCGTGCACCCTTAGTTGCCTTCATAGGTGTTGCCCGCCTCTATCTCCACTAGGTGTACACATTGCCCATGCGATCGGCTCCCTAACTCGTAGATACCCGTGCTGGCCCCACTGTGGGGTGTATCACTCACCAAAGTGGCAACCCAATACCACCAACAATGCACGGCTTATACCTACACGATGCAACAACGTCTTACCTACCAGACCGGGCCCACACAAGCACATGAACCCGTTGGACTTGCGTTGCCACCGCTAACCCGTTTTGGCCTCTTACAGTCAAGCCCAGTATGTGTGTCCCGTCCTCGACTTGGGTCGAGCCCACAAAGATACTTATGGGTTACTGGTTGAAAAGGGCCCCCATTACTTGACACAAACTATCCACCTAAGCTTGGTCCCCACTTGTACATCCCACTTAACCCTCTTCTTATTCATGTTCACTTACATATTTCAATTTTTGATTAAGTGCTTCTAATCGTATTTCAAATGCCACCCAAGTCACCCACTAAATTCCACATGCCACCCAAGGCACCCACTTAACCCCCTCATGTCCCACTACATGTTTATCTGGTTAAGTGTTTCTTAATTCATTAACACTGTAACCTTGTAAAGACCTCCCACATTAGACTGGCATTTGTGGCAGCTGGATTTGCCTGGCGGGTCCGGGCAGTCTTACACCATAAAAGAGCCTAACCTCGTGTCTTTACAAATGTCACGCATTTAATTTATGCCTAAGACCTCCCACATTAGACTGGCATTTGTGGCAGCTGGATTTGCCGGGCGGGTCCTGGCAGTCTTACACCACAAAAGAGCCTAACCTCGTGTCCTAGGTGATTAATTACACAAAATTAATTATTCCCCCAATTTGAATTAATTTCCCTATTCAAATTATCAATCAATTCCAAATTTAACTATGGCCATAATTGACTCAATTATGTCCATCTATTTATGGTATGTAAAATCATACCAATTAACATCACAAATTTATTTTATGTCACTTAAGGCATTTATGCCAATTCTCAATATTAAATCTTTTAATATTATCCCATGGCCCCAGATTGTACGTTCGTTCATTTAACCTAAAATATACGTTAGACTCGAATAGTCTAACTTATGGAATAAAGAGAAAACATCACAACACAAATATAGATAAAACTAGATCTAAAAATAAGGGGTGAACTTGCATGTGTGAATAAGGTTCTGCATCTAAAACTTGCATAGGCCTAAGTCATAAACTTGCATAAAACTACATATGTCATAGATCTAAATTTAAAGGTGTGAACTTGTTTAGGTAATAGTCACGAACTAGCATAAACCATGTACGTCATAAATCTAATCATAAGGTGTAAACTTGCATAGGCAATAACCACAAACATACATTACATGATTCATACCCCAAACATATATATACATATACTTGCATATGTGATTTATGCAACATAACGATGGTGTGTACTTGCATCTAAACATGCAAACTAGCATATAGAATTTAACATATAACTCACACATGTCATAGCCGAACTTTAGATCCAATTTACACATAAAATAAATGTCATGAAACATGTAAGGTTGTATATAATTTCATTAACTTGCATATGATTCATATCTAAATTAACCTCTAAACTTGCATACATACATATGATTTATCATATGAATTAGTTCCAACAACATAGCCAAACTAGCATATGAAACAACATTATGAATTGATTATACATAAGCCAATCATAGAATTACAACATAGATGATAACATCACAACTTTACAACATAGATGATAACATCATAGAACTTATAACATAGATAAAAACATGAGGTCAATAATTCACAACATAACAATATAATCCACATCATATCTTAATCCAATTAAATTACTAATTATCTTATTAAAGAAATCGAACTCACAAGAAGAAGGTCTTGCGTTCTGAAATCTGAGTTCTGAAATTGATTAAGCTCACCTTTGTAGTAGATTCGTTGTTATTTAGATTAATGTTGAATAGAACTAAATTGATTGGCTTTGATTTCCCTCTAGTTGGTGGCGGCTATTCTAGGTTACAAGATGACAACATGACGGCCATAGTTTCAGTTTTTAGTTTGATTTAGGGTTTGAGTCTACCCATGTTTATATAGAATTTCAAATTAATTATAGTCGTCGGATGATCTTAGGGTTAATCAAAACCACTCAGTCGGGATAGGGTGATACCTCAGCCCTAATGACTCAGCAAGGAGTCAGAAAGGACTCAGCAATGAGTCACAATATGGATCAGACTGCACCAGAAAGCTGTGCAGGCCTGCTGCTCGACCTGGGCGCACTTGGCAGGTGCGCCAGTGCAAATTTGTACTGGCGCGCTACCCAAGTGCGCCAGTGCAATATCTTTTTTCTATCTTTCCCGCCTGACTTCGTTCGTCAATATCTCCTTCATCCGATATCCGTTTTACACAAACTCGGACTCTATCTCGACCAGAATTCCGAGACGAACACAATGGCGCAACCCATTTCCCTTAATTCTCATGTTTGAGGTTAATTATTCTTTAATTTAGTTAATTTGATTATTCAAACATTCGGGATGTTACATTCTCCCCTACTTAAAGGACTTCATCCTCGAAATCTCTAAGTCAAGAAGAACGTATCCTACCATCCAATCATCCATCTACTCAACCATCAACCACTAGCAACCATAGTCCTTAAAAGATTTCTAATGCTTTTCATGTACATATGCACAGTGTGTGTATATGTCCGTGTACTAATGCAAAATCAGGCAGTCTGCTGATTCAGTCGACCTCCTTAATGCAAATAATGATAGTGCCATGTATCCATCATGTATGCAAGGAACCCTATACATATCATTACTACATGTGTGCACAAGCATTCATTCAAATGCAACATACATATGATATACACATTTAATGTACATTCATTCTACTAAATACCTCCATTTATATGCAATATGAAAGGGACTGAGCCGATCTAGTGCCTAAAGTGTGTGTATATGCATCCACGAGCAACCACTAGCAAAAACTTGCATCCACATGCATCCATCATACATAACATATCTCAAACACATGTTTCAACCATAGGAGTACCCTATCTAAAGGTCAAAGATACTAGCGAGAGGACATACTAAAGATAAAACGAATACAAGCTAAGTGATAAAGGAGAAATTAAAAGACATACCCTCGAAAAGAAAAGGGTGTAATGAACGCATCTTCTCTTCTGTCTCCCAAGTAGCCTTTCTCTCATCATCTCCCCATTGCACTTTGACTAGCTTGACCTCTTGATTACTCAACTTCTTAATCTTTGACCCAAGAATGCACGTAGGAGCTCGTCGAATCGTCGCATCACACTCTATCTCCAGCTCTCTAAGCAAGCTCGGCTCTACCACTTCCACGGTCTCGTGCAAGCACTTCCTCAAATGTGATACATGGAGTACATCGTGTACACCACTAAGTCTCTCGGGCAACTCCACTCTATACGCCATCTGTCTAGTTTTCTCCTTAATAGGAAACGACCCTACGAACCTTAGTGCTAACTTCCCACCGGACCCAAAGCGAACAACATTCCGTAATGGAGACACCTTGACAAAGACCATGTCCCCAATATCAAACTCAAGATCTGTCCTCCTCTTGTCCGCATAAGATTTCAGCCTATCTTACGCCGTCTTCATCCTCCTTCGAATCAAATCGATCTTTTTCGAAGTCTCTCTAATCATGTCGGGTCCAAGCAAGATCTTATCTGTAGATTCCCACCAACATGTAGGTGAACGACACAGCCATCCATAAAGAGCCTCGAACGGTGCCATGCCAATGCTAAACTGAAAGCTATTATTATATGCGAACTCCACCAACGGGAGAGTTTCCTCCCATGTACCCCCGAAATCTAGGACACACAACCTCAATAGGTCCTCTAGAATACGATTCACCCTCTCGGTCTTTCCGTCCGTCTGAGGATGATATGCAGTGCTCAAACATAACTAAGTCCCTACCGCCTCTTGCAAGCTCTTCCAAAACTCGCTTGTAAAGATAGAAACGTGGTCGTCCACTATGCTAGAAGGAACACCGTGCAAACGAACTATCTTTCGAGTGTATACGGAAGCTAACCATGGAGCAGTCCTCTTACTCTTCACAAGAATGAAATGGGCGCTCTTAGTAAGTCTGTCTACCATGACCCAAATCCCCATATTACCCTTCCTCAATCTCGGTAACCCATCAATAAAGTCCATCGAGACACTTTCCCACTTCCATTGTGGGACCTCCAATGGGTGGAGCAACCCACCGGGTTTCTTTTGCTCTGCTTTTACTTGTTGGCACACCAAACATCTAGCGACAAACTCGACCACATCCCTCTTCATGCCGGCCCAAAAGTAAACTCGTCTCATGTCCATGTACATCTTGTCCCCGCCGGGATGGATGGTCATCTTCAAACGATGTGCATCATCAAGAATGGTCTTCCTCAAATTATCGTCCCGTGGTACACAAAGTATACCGTCCCTACGTAACCAACCCTTTTCATCTAGGGTATACCTACAGAAATGGCTCGATGACTCCCCCCTTTTGAGCTTCTCTACTAACTCAACCAACTGTGGATCATCTCGCTGTGCCTCAACAATCCGTCCCAAAAGCGTAGGTCTGACGTCTAAGGATGCTAGCAAACCGGGTACAAAGTCAATGGAAGGTCTAAAGACAAACGTAGAGATGAACTCTAAGCTTTGCCGCTCAACGAACAACGGACTCAAGGACAACCTTTTCCTACTTAAGGCGTATGCCATCACGTTACCCTTGCCAGGGGTATATGCTATCTCGAAATTGTAGGACGCTAAGAATTCCATCCACCTTTGCTGCCCTAAGTTCAAGTCCTTCTGAGAGAATAAGTATTTTAGCGATTTGTGGTCAGTGAACAATTCGAATTTCTTGCCAAGAAGATAATGGCGCCAGGACTTAAGTGCGAAAACTATAGCGGCCAACTCTAGGTCATGTGTAGGGTAATTTTTCTCATGCACTCTCAACTGCCTTCCTCCATAGGCTATTACCCTTCCCTCTTGCATTAAGACTGCGCCTAGTCCTATACCACAAGCATCGGTATAAACTGTAAATGGCTTACTCCCATCTGGCAACACTAAGACTGGGGCTGTGGTCAAAGCTCTCATTAAACGTTGGAACGCATCATCACAATCTACATCCCATGTGAAAACTAAGTTCTTCTTCATCAAGCGTGTTAATAGGGCCGATATCTTTTCAAAGTCCTTGATAAATTCCTAAAGTAGCCAGCCAAACTTAAGAAACTCCTCACCTCGGTAGCATTTTTAGGGACTTTCCAATCTTGGATGGCTACAACCTTTGCGGGATCCACAGCTATCCCTTCTTTGGAAACCACATGCCATAAGAATCGCACTTCCTTCCTCCAAAAGTGACATTTGGAAAATTTAGCTTTAAGGCTATGCGCTCGAAGGGTCTCCAACACTTCCCTAAGGTGTAGGGCATGCTCTTCCTCGCTTTTAGAAAAGATCAAGATGTCATCCACAAAGACTACCATGAATTTATTGAGGTACTCCCTAAACACCCTACTCATCAAGTCAACAAAGTATGCGGGGGCGTTTTTCAAACCGAAGGGCATCACAAGCCATTCGAAGAAGCCGTCTGGAGTCATAAAGGCAGTCTTTTCTATGCTATCCTCAACCACTCTCAACTGGTGGAAACCCGTGGCTAAGTCCAACTGCGAAAACACTGAGGAACCAACTAACTGATCGAAGAGATCGTCAATCCTTGGCAATGGGTGCCTATACTTCTTAGTAAGCTTATTAAGTTCTCTGTAGTCCACACAAAGTCTAAGGGACCCATCTGCCTTCGTGGTAAATACTACTAGAGCACCCCACTCCGATAAACTATGTTTGATGAACCCCTTCTCAAGCAATTCCTTCACTTTCTTACTGAGTTCTCTTCTCTCACTTGGAGCCATGTGGCGCACTGGCAATGCAACTGGCTTTGCATTATCTACTAGATATATTTGAAAGTCTATCTAACGTTTTGGGGGTAAACCCCTCACCTCATCGAAGACATCAACATATTCACGGACTATACGAACAGAATGTAAATCATCATTGGATGGGTCAAGGGACTCTAGGTAGCAAAGCATTACTGGACCTTTAGGGTCACAAGAAATATCAAGGGTCTTTCCACAACGAGTCAACAATCTAACTACCCTTCTTTCACAATCTAGGATGGCCCCGTATCTAGTTAGCCAATCCATACCTAGAATCAAGCCGTAGCCTATGAAGCCGAGAACAAAGGCGTTGCATTCAAACCCAACGCCCAAGATAAACACTCTCAAATCCCAACAGAGCCGAACCACCAATAGGATTTGAGACTACAAAGGGATTCGTAACTAGCCTAGTATTTAGGTGCAATGTTTCAACTAAGGATGTAGAGATAAACAAATGTGATGCGCCAGATTCAAATAAAGTACGGACAGGATGATCAAACAGAAAAACTAAACTTTCAACGGAAATTGCTCTACCTCGTTCTTGCAGCGATGGGACCACGAGAGCCTGAACTTGCCCCCTTGCCTGCCCTGGTGCCATAAGAGCCTGCACCTGTCCTCCCGAGGTAGACCCTGCACTCTGCCCTTTCCATGGGCAGTCCTTAATCAGATGTCCCGCTTCGCCCCAGTGGAAACAACCAGTCTTCTTTTTCTTCCTACAATCTTTGCTTAGATGGCTTGGTGTCCCACAGTAAAAGCATCTCTTCTTTCCCTTACCATTGTTTCCTTTACCACCTTTCTTGTTCTGTTGTTGCTGTTGCGATTTCTTTTGATCCCCTTTCTTCTCGGGTGCCTTATTAGCATTGGCGCCCTTCTTATCTTCATGCATAAGCGCCATGTCAACTAGTCTCTCAAAGGTAGCTCCCATGGGGATGTGGGTCATAGCAAACCCATGAAGCGGCTCGTTCGAACCCTTAACAAATCTCAGGGCTTTCTTTTCTGGTGTATTCACCAAGTCCAAGCCAAATCTCGCCAACTGATTGAATTTGTTGACGTATTCTTTTACTGATAGATTCCCCTGCTTCAATGCTAGAAACCTTTCCATGTATAGATTCTCTTCAGACCATTAGAGAAACTTCGCCTCAAACCTACGCCTAAAATCCGGCCATGTATCAACTAGATGTTCTCCATTAGTGACCTCCCACCAAAATGAGGCCTCATCCTTCATTAGCCAGACAGCTAATTGGACCTTTCTTCCATTTTCCACTTCAAAGATCCCAAACAATTCTTCCACCTCCTTTAGCCAGTTTCGAGCTTCAACAAATGTCTCCATCCCGTGAAAGGGTTTTCCACCCATTGCCCGAAAGTCCTTACATATCTTAGTAAAAGTATCGACACGAGGAGGAGAGGGTGGTGGAGGAGAATTTGCTGGACCTGCGGTTGTGGCCCTAGTCTCCAAATACCTCCTAAACAAACCTGGTATCGTTATCCCCTGGGGTATCTCGGGAATTCCAGACATGCTGAAACGAAAAAGGAAGATTCAATATAAAAGAACCGAAGGAAAGATATATGGCTCTTGGGGTTATGCTTTCTAAAATAAGCTTTTCTCTTGAAAATACTTTCCTTAAAACGTACTTTTGAAGGTACTTCTTTATAAAAGTGTTTTTGAAAAAAACAGTTTTTCAAAATTCATATCTGTTCTGGTAACCTTCAGCTCTGATACCACATGTAACACCCCACGTCCATTAATGTCACTCACAAAGGGAATGCATTAACTTCTATGGAGCATTTTAAGTGTGTATAGAACAAAAACTTAACAATAAGACAGATATAAACAGTACTAAACTTTAAAATTTTATTCAATGCAGCGGTAAACACATAGGTTTGATTACATAATCAAAAACCAGAGTCAAAGTACATAATATCCATCTTGACTAAATCAGAGTACATAAATTTAAAGACATAACCCCAACACAAAATAGCCATAAATAAGATAGGCTGAACTTTTACTTCAGCGTTCCAAGCAACTTCTAAAAGCAAGAGATACAACTGTCCAAAATCAAGCTCCAGTGGTGCTAGTTCCACCCTAAGCACCTTTGGGGGGGGGGGGGGGGAGGAAGAAAAGAGGTGGGAACAAAGGGGGTCAGACATAAAGTCTTGCGAGTGCGATAACTTTAACAATATAATTACCAAAATAACTAGGATAAGGCATAAGTTGGAAAATAAGGAAATAACTGTGAACAATTGAGTACGGCAGAGCAAACAAGGAAATAAGATGAACAAAGATAATGCTAAAGGCAAACCTAAACTACCATAAGATAATTACTATACTGCACCACCACTAGTCACCCTAAAGTTGATCCCGCCTACAAAACTTAATAATGATAATGATAGTTTCATGCACCCCTAATTGCCTTCACAGGTGCCGCCTACCTGTATCTCCACTAGGTGTACCCACTACCCCCATGCGATCGGCTCCCTAACTCGTAGATACCCATGCTGGCCCCACCGTGGGGTGCATCACTCCCAAAAGTGGCAACCCAATACCACCAACAATGCACGGCTTATACCTACACGATGCAACAACGTCTTACCTACCAGCCCGGGCCTACACACGCACATGAACCCGTTGGACTTGCGTTGCCACCGCTAACCCGTTTTGGACTCTTACAGTCAAGCCCAGTACGCATGTCTCGTCCTCGACTTGGGTCGAGCCCATAAAGATACTTATGGGTTACTGGTTGAAAAGGGCCCCATTACTTGACACAAGCTATCCACCTAAGCTTGGTCCCCTCTAGTACATCCCACTTAACCCTCTTCTTATTCATGTTCACTTACATGTTTCAATTTTTGGTTAAGTGTTTCTAATCGTATTTCAAATGCCACCAAAGGCACCCACTAAATTCCACATGCCACCCAAGGCACCCACTTAACCCCCTCATGTCCCACTACATGTTTATCTGGTTAAGTGTTTCTTAATTCATTAACACCGTAACCTTGTAAAGACCTCCCACATTAGACAGGCAATTGTGGCAGCTGGATTTGTCGGGCAGGTCCGTGCAGTCTTACACCACAAAAGAGCCTAACTTTGTGTCTTTACAACTGTCACGCATTTAATTTATGCCTAAGACCTCCCACATCAGATGGACATTTGTGGCAGCTGGATTTGCCGGGCGGGTCCGGGTAGTCTTACACCGCAAAAGAGCCTAACCTCGTGTCTTAGGCGATTAATTACACAAAATTAATTATTCCCCCAATTTGAATTAATTTCCATATTCAAATTATCAATCAATTCCAAATTTAACTATGTCCATAATTGACTCAATTATGTCTATCTACTTATGGTATGTAAAATCATACCAATTAACATCACAAATTTATTTTATGCCATTTAAGGCATTTATGCCAATTCTCAATATTAGATCTTTTAATATTATCCCATGGCCCCTCGTTGTACGTTCGTTTGTTTAACATAAAATATACGTTAGACTCGAATAGTCTAACTTATGGAATAAAGAGAAAACATCACAATACACATATAGATAAAACTAGATCTAAACATAAGGGGTGAACTTGCATGTGTGAATAAGGTTCTTTATCTAAAACTTGCATAGGCCCAAGTCACAAACTTGCATAAAACTACATATGTCATAGATCTAAATTTAAAGGTGTGAACTTATTTAGGTAATAGTCACGAACCTGCATAAACCATGTATGCCATAAATCTAATCATAAGGTGTAAACTTGCGTATGCTATAACCACAAACTTACATTACATGATTCACACCCCCAAACATATATATACATATACTTGCATATGTGATTTATGCAACATAACGATGGTGTGTACTTGCATCTTAACATGTAAACTAGCATATAGAATTTAACATATAACTCACACATGTCATAGCCTAACTTTAGATCCAATTTACACATAAAATAGATGTCATGAAACATGTAAGGTTGTACATAATTTCATTAACTTGCATATGATTCATATCTAAATTAACCTCTAAACTTGCATACATACATATGATTTATCATATGAATTAGTTCCAACAACATAGCCAAACTAGCATATGAAACAACATTATGAATTGATTATACATAAGCCAATCATAGAATTACAACATAAATGATAACAACACAACTTTACAACATAGATGATAACATCATAGAACCTATAACATAGATAATAACATGCGGTCAATAATTCACAACATAACCATATAAACCACATCATAGCTTAATCCAATTAAATTACTAATTATCTTATCAAAGAAATCGAACTCACAAGAAGAAGGTCTTGCGTTATGAAATCTGAGTTCTGAAATTGATTAAGCACGCCTTTGTAGTAGATTCGTTGTTGTTTAGATTAATGTTGAATAGAAGTGAATTGATTAGCTTTGATTTCCCTCTAGTTGGTGGCGGCTACTCTAGGTTCCAAGATGACAGCATGACGGCCATAGTTTCGGTTTTTATTTTGATTTAGGGTTTGAGTCTACCCATGTTTATATAGAATTTCAAATTAATTATAGCCGTCGGATGATCTTAGGGTTAATCAAAACCACTCAGTAGGGATAGGGTGACACCTCAGCCCTAATGACTCAGCAAGGAGTCAGAAAGGACTCAGCAATGAGTCACAGTATGGATCAGACTGCACCAGAAAGCTGTGCAGGCCTGCTGCTTGGCCTGGGCGCACTTGGCAGGTGTGCTAGTGCAAATTTGTACTGGCGCACTTCCCAAGTGCGCCAATGCAATATTTTTTTTCTATCTTTCCCGCCTGACTTCGTTCGTCTATACCTCCTTCATCCGATATCCGTTTTATGCAAACTTGGTCTATCTCGACCAGAATTCCGAGACGAACACAATGGCGCAACCCATTTCCCTTAATTCTCACGTCTGAGATTAATTATTCTTTAATTTAGTTAATTCGATTATTCAAACATTCGGGGTGTTACACCTACCCTCAAGAAGCTCCCGCCCTTTGACCTTGTCCCTGTTTCTTCGGGCACTCCTTAGCAAAGTGTACGACCTCTCCACAATTGAAGCAAGTATTCTTCCTTCTTTTGCAGTCCTTAATCAAATGAACCTCACATCCGCAATTTTGGCACTTTCTCTTATCCTTGGCCTTGTCATTCTTTCCACCTTTCTTTTGTTGCTATTGTTGTTGTTGTCCCTTCTTGGGCCATACCTTCTTGTTTTGTGTTTCCTCAACCTTAATTTCCTTCTTGTCAGCTTTATCTTCCTTACACATCAAGACCATATCAATGAGCCTTTCAAAAGTTGCTCCCATTGGAATATGATAGATAGCTAACCGATGAAGGGGTTCATTCAGTCCTCTAGCAAACCACAAAGCTTTCTAGTGCGAAGTATCCACTAGCTCTAACCTAAATCTCGCTAGTTGGTTGAATTTGTTAACATACTCTTTGACAGTCTTGCCTCTTTGCTTGAGCGCCAAGAACCTTTCATTTGCATGCTTTTCTCAGCTTGAGAAAGAACTTCATTTCAAACCTTTGTCGAAAATCATCCCAAGACTCCACTGGATGCCCTGCTTGCTTCGCTTCCCACCAGAACGAAACTTCATCTTTCAGTAGCCAGGCGGCTAACTGAATCTTCCTATGATCATCCACTTCGAAAATTCCAAACAGATGCTCCGTCTCTTTGAGCTAATTCCTTTCCTCTACGAACGTCTCGGTTCCACGGAATGGATTTCCTCCCATAATATAGAAATCTTTGCAGATCTTAGAGAAATTATCTACATGTGGAGGAGGAACGACGGGTGCAGCTAGGGGAGGAATGTCTGATTGACTACCGACTGGAGTTGTGGCCTCTAGACACCTACGGAACCAATCTGGTATCATAACGCCCTCAGGAATATTAGGTTCCCGATATATGCTGGAACGGAAAGGAAAGGGATTCAGAAAAAGGATCAAAGATATTAAATATGGCTTTGGGGAATATATTTTTCAAAACAGACTTTCCTTTTTGAAAATTCTTTCTTTTAAAACCATTTTGAAATTAATTTTCAAAAACTTAATCCGATCCGGTAACCTTCAGCTCTGATACTTAGTGTGACACCCCACGTCCGTTAATTTCACTAATTAAGAGAATGCATTAAGTTTCGTGAAGTGTTATAGGTAAACAAAAACAGAAATATTACAAGATTAATTAAAATAACAGCGGAATAAAAACTTTTATTAGTCATAAAGCATCGTAGTTCAAAACATAGTTACATCATATGCCTTAAAACATAAAACCCAGTACGTAATAAAAAATCTATCTTGCACTTAAAACATTAGAGTACAGTAAAAGAATCATATCCCTAAAACATAACCATAGTGGAAGAGATAAGGACTCGAGCAATACATTTATTTAGCACCAAGCAAGATGAAAGTAGAATCCTGATCAAGCTTGAGTATTCCCACCCTGAGAACCTGAGGGGGGGAACAGAAGGGAAAGAAAAGGAAACAAAAAGGGTCAGATATAAAGTTTGGAAAATCCAGTTACTTTTAGCATGTAAATAAATAAAAATATCACGACAGGCATATAAAATGGATAAGAGAAATAACAACATAAAGGGAGGTACGAAGGGGTAAACAGGACAAAAATGATAAAGTATACTACACTTCTCTAATGGTCTCACTGCACCAATGCTAGTGTCTTACTAACAAGATGATCCCCAACAAGTATAAGATGGTAGACTTAGGTGTACTTCCAGTGAGAGGTTTTCACCCCATACAATTAACAAACAACCCAACATATCGGAGTTACCCCTAAGGGTACTAACGGGCCCCCTAACATACCGGAGTCTAGATGTACCCTAATTACTACCCTAATCATTGGCTACCTACTCCGCAGATATCCTGTGCTAGCCCCAAAGTAGGGTGTATCACTCCCTAATGTGACAACCCTTCATTTTCAGGATGTGCACAACCATATCTGTAGGTGTCACGACATTTTATTTTCCTCTGTCTGGACCCTGCATGCACATGAACTGGTCGGTACACGCCACCCACACTGTCCTCCACATTTGGATCTCTTATATTCAACCCAGTAAGCGTGCCCCTACTCCGACCTAGTTCGGAGTACTAGTTTGATACTTATATTTGGGTTACTGACTAAAGTGGGACCCACACACAAGATGATGCAAGCTCTCCCCTTTGTCTTGCATCCCCACTAGGTTTTCCACAGATTATGTAGACCTATTAGTGTCATAAAATTGCATAATCCCAACAAGTTAAGTTTAGGGGCCTATATATAAATATTACCCACCAACCCAAGATTTACATAACCCACCCACTATTTCAAACAAGTTTACTTAACCCCTATCCGTAGGATTTAACTAGGTTAAGTATTCAGCTTCATAGCTATATTCATTTATGGTCATAATGTACTAGACCTCCCACATTAATCCTACCACTTGTGGATGATGTATATGCCTGTCGGTTCCGGGCAGACTTCTTCCACAAGTCGGACTTAACCTCATGTCTTAGCACATCTCACGTTTATGAACTTAGACCCCTCACATTAGATTTACCACTTGCATTTGCTAGATATACCGGGTGGTTATGGGCAGACTTCCACAACAAGTGTAATCTATCCTCGTGTCTAAGCGCAGTTACAATTTCTAATTACTGTAATTCTAGGCATTCCAATTGTTAATCAATTTAGCTATGTCGCTATAGGTTTTCATTCCCTTTCCCAAGTCATGCTCATAATGAACCATATGCCCCAAATTCATATTCATATTTTCATTAAAGTTATGCCTAAATTTCCAATTACAAATTATGCCCCAATATTAACTTTTACACCTTATTCCCAATTTTACACGTTCGCTTAATTTAGCGGCATGCCTAGGCTCGCAAGTAGCCTGGCTATAGAAATAAAAGGGAAAAGATAAAGGGAAGATGAAAGAAATGATCATACTAACAGGGTTGACATGTAATGGCAAAAACATATAGTGGCATAATGACAAAATAAGCATATAGGAACGTATTTGATGAACATATGACAATAGAATTGATTCTAACATAATAGGGATGTCATAGCAGGCATGATAACATCTAATTAATTATATAACTAACTATAATAGGTCTGATTTAGCCACAACATAATGGTAACAAGTACAATGTGATCTAAACAATGAACTAGATCTACAAAAATGGCAGGTCTGACATGATAAAGTTAAGATCTAAGTCATAGTCATGTTAGAATATCATAGATACACATGTTATAACAGATCTGAAATGATTCAAGTAGTCACAGGCATAGATCCAAGTTACAGTCATGTCAATATTAACTTTTTAATTATTTAGATCTAAAATTAACATAGACTCATTGTGTTTAAATCTAGAAAATAGAAAAGGAATGTAACACCCTACCTCCGCTAGGGTCACTCACAAAGGAAATGCACTAGCTTTGGTGGAGCATTTTCTAGGTAAACATACACAGAAATATTACAAGACAGAACATATAAAACAGCGGAAGAAGAACCAAATTTCATTGCTTTAAAATCTAGAAAGGTCTAAAGCCTTTTGCATCAAAATGCCATTAAATTCATTACATTGAAATCTGTCTTGCAATAGTAAAGAAGCATAAAACCATAGTCATAAATTATTCCCCAAGTAAAACAGTAAAGCTGCAATAGCCAAGAAAGGTCCAAGCCATATATGATGATCTTGAAGCAGAAAGAAGTCCAAACTAAGTAGTAGTGTTTCCTCCCTGAGAACCTGGGGGGAACGGAAGAAAAAGAGGCGAAAGAAAATGGGTCAGTCATAAAGGCTGGTAAGTCCTAGTGACTTTCAGCATAGAAACAAGTAAAGATAACATGACATGTATAAACTGAAAGTAAACATAAGGATGATGACAAGATAGGCCAGTTAAACTAAGATAACGAGATAAACTATGCTAACCAGAAAAACTACGTATAGCATCGCATGTTTAACATTCTCTGCACTAGTACTAGTATAACAGAGTTAGGTGTTATCCTAATGTCCAAACAGAAACGGAAACAGAAACAGGGTGATCTTTACAGAAATAGTAATGGGCTTTTACCTCCCTAACAGAAACAGAAACAAAAATGGGCCTTTACCACCTGTACTAGTAACCCAACCCGTGTCATGTATTAACTATGAAATGATCCCTTGCCCAATATCATGAAATGACCCATTACTTGGTCCCATGAAACGATCTATTAATCGATCGGCTCCCTACAAGTTCTAGCTCGTCATGTGTCTGTGTCATACGGCCCTATCACGAATGTAGTTACCTGTGATAGGTCCACCGTAGGGTGTATCAAGCCCTAGGGTGCCAACCACCGACACGAATCAAGCACACACAGTGTAAACCTACTGGTGCCCAATGCCTGCTTTTTCAACTCCGTACTACATGCACGACCATAGTTCGCCTGAACCTATAATGATGCACCAACTCAGCCATCGCTCTGGTCGCTTACAATCAGCCCAGTAATCGTGCCCCCACCCTGCCTAGTTCCAGGGTACCGTGATACATCTAGTGGGTAACTACTGAAAAGGACCGCGTAACTAAGGTTTCCGTCCAGTAGGTTAAGTGTTGTCATTTAAATTCGAGACTTAACCCCATCAGTCTAGCATGTCAAGTTGGTTAAGTGTTGTCATTCAAGTTCGTGACTTAACCCGCCTACGTGTCATGTCAAATTGGCTAAGTGTTGTCGTTCAAGTTCATGACTTAGTCCTACGAATCATGTGTCAAGTTAGTTAAGTATATTCAAGCGGTTCATGACTTAACCCTACCAAACCATCATGTCAAATTGGTTAAGTTCATTCAAGTGGTTCATGACTTAACCCTATCAAATCATCGTGTCAAATTGGTTAAGTATATTCTAGCGGTTCATGACTTAACCCCACCAAATCATCGTGTTAAATTGGTTAAGTATATTCAAGCGGTTCATGACTTAACCCTATCATGTGGAATTAATTCATTAATGCACCCCAACCTCTCACATCAAACCTGTTGTTGTGGTCACTGGATATGCCGGGCGGTTCCGGGCAGATTTACACCACAACTCAGTCTGACCTCGGGTTTCAAGCGCGATATGACCAACTACCCACATTGGATCCTATTGTTTGCAGTAACTAGATTTGCCGGGCGGTTCTGGGCATATTTACACCACAACTCAGTCTGACCTCGGGTTTCAAGCGCGATATGACCAACTACCCACATTGGATCCTATTGTTTGTAGGAACTGGATTTGTCAGGCGGTTCCGGGCAGATTTACACCACAAACTCAACCCAACCTCGAGCTGGCCATTTTCATGTTTATTCTAGTGTCATATCCATGTTTAAGATTCATGTCAAGTTCATGTCAAGTTTTCAAGGAAAGTTTCATGTCAAGTTTCCTATGATTACCAATTTTTCCCAACGTTACCCCGTCTAATTATTAGGCTAACAATCCTAGCCTAATTTTCCGTTCGCATGATTTTTGACATATAATATTAGGCTAAAAACTTAGCCTAATTTGACGTACACAAAATTGGCATAAAGCAATTTATTAACATAAGCATGACATAGGCGTAAACTTGGCATCATCGGCTTAGTCAACATGAACATCATAGGTGTGAACTTGCAAGATAATCAACATGAATATCATAGGTGTGATCTTGCAGCGTAGACTGAACCAACATACATACATGTGAATTTGCAACATAGACTAAATCAACTTACATATATGTGAACTTGCAAATCAATCACGAGCATATGAACAAGTGTGAACTTGAAATATGACATAGGTTTAACATAAACACATAAACATGTAGATCTAACATTTGGTCACATATGTGATATGATTTCACAACCTAAAACTTGCATAACATGATAAACTGCACAACTTGTCATAGCGGGTTATACTTCAAGTTCATATACATATGAATAGACTTATTCATTAATTCCCAATTCAATATGATAATAAAATAGAACTACAAGCATAGATCAATATCATTCAATTCCACATATAACATAATAAACATTATTCTGTTATCAATCTATTTTCAAGGCATAACATAACTAAATTGACTAAAGCATAACAGGCATATAGATCTAATAACATTATTGATCATGAAAAAGTTTGAATAATAATCTAGTTTCAAGAACATGGATAGATCTAAAATAGAAAAATCCCCAAAATCAAGATCCAAGAACAAATAAAGAAAAGGTCTGAATAGGAAATCAAGCTTAGGTCCGATTTCATAGTTATAATCCTAGGCAATAACTTCACGGTCATGAATCTTAGGTGATTAGTCACGATTGTCCTTGTCATAGTTATAGGCAATAGTCTTATATTCACAGTTATTGGCATATGCATAGTCTTATGTTCACCGTCATAGTCATAGGCATAGTCTTATGTTCACAGTCATAGTCATAGGCATATGCATAGTCTTATGTTCACAATCATAGGCATAGTCATGGTCTTATGCCATTAACAATAGTTTCAATGTCGTAGGCAATATTACCAATAGTCAAGATCCAAGAAGAAAACAAGAATAGATATGAATCATACGTAAATCAATTCCAATTTATAACATGCCCATATTAGATTTATAGTTTTTATCTAAAAGTAACTAGAACTTACAGATCGTGGTCTAAGAAATTTAGACGTCAAGTCTAGAAATTAGTCATCGAATTGTTGCGGTGTCGCAGATCTATTCTCTTGAATTGTTGTAGAAGCGTTGATCTTTGATTTGAATCGAGTTTGAATGCTTTAGCTTTAATTTGGAGGAGGCGGCCATGGTTCAAGAGGTGAATTAGCAGCATAGAAATGTAAGAATGATTTGTATGAATTAGGCTAAGTCTTAGGATGTATTTATAGGGGTATCAACTAGTTTAGGCCCTTAGATTAACCCTAGAATCAATCCGGACCATCAAAACATGTCTCAAGCTTCAAAAATAGGTTCTAGGTCAACACAGGCCGACCAGGTCGACCTGTAGTGGGAGAGGTCGACCACATGGTCGACCTGGGGGGTAGGTCGACCCTAGGGTCGACCACATGGTCGACCTGATCCCCAGGTCGACCTGCTTGGTCCTGTGCTTCATAAAATCTGCTGAATCTTCTACATGCCATAACTTCTTCATCCAGACTCCGATTTTCGAAAACTCGGACTCTATTTCATGTAAAATTTCAAGACGAACGCAATGGCATAACCCGTTTCCCTTGATTCTTATTTTAAAATTTAATTCTTCCTTGAATTATGGTTTTAACATGTTATAAAAATTCGGGTTGTTACATTCTTCCCTCCTTAAAGGATTTCGTCCCCGAAATCTTCAAGTTAAGAAGAATGCATCCTATCATCCAATCAACCATCTACTCAACCATCATTCACAAGCAACCATTGTCCTTAAAAGATTTCTAATGCTGTATGAACATATGCAAGAAGTGTGTGTATAAGTTCCTTGTCTAATGCAAATGATCAGGCCTGATTGATCTTTTTAAATGCAAAATATGTTTAGTGCCATGAATCCAACATGTATACAAATAGTCCTAGTCATATAAACACTATATGTGTGCACAAACATCCATCCATATGCAACATCCACATGATAACACATTCAATTCCATCCATAAACAAGTATAAACATTCATGCATATGCAATATGAAAATGTGTCTGAGCCGATCTAGTGCCTAATGTGTGTTATGCAACCATGAGCAACCACTTGCAACCATTTGCAAACATCAACCATAACATTTTTTCAAGCACATGTTTACATCCAAAAAGGGTTCTACCTAAGGTTCTCAAGATAGGATTGAGGAGATAAGCAAGATAAAACAAAGCATCTAGGAGAAGAAGTTAAAGATGTACCCCCAGAAGGTCCTGCTTGCGGGGCTTGCCCTTGCTTCTTAGGGCAGTTCTTGCTGATATGTCCAGTTTTACCACACTGGAAACATGCTCCCATCATCATCTTCTTTTTTCAACAATCCTAGGCTATATGGCCCCCAATACCACAGAAGTGGCATTTTCTTTTCTCGCGTGTCTTGTTATCATTCTTGTTGTTATCGTTGTTCTCGCCTCCCTTCTGGAAGTCTTTCTTCTCGTTCTGAGACTCATCCGCCTTAACTTATCACTCATACCTTCCCTATGTAACATGTTAACAAGCCTCACGGAAATTATCTCCATTGTACGGAAAACCCTCTACGAAGGTAGAAAGAAGATTAGCCGCAGGTAAAACTACTGCGACTACAGATGGAGAAAAGAAAGGAAAAGAGATTCAAATGAGGAAAAAAAGGATAGTGCTAATGGCTTTTGGGGAATGGCCTTTCAAATAAAACAAGATTTTTCTTGAAAAATGCTTCTTTGTAAACGGTTTTGAAAATAATTTCAGAAGGTTTTAAAAACTTTTGCCCAGTCTGGTAACCTTCTGCTCTGATACCAAATGTAACACCCCACCTTCGTTAGGGTCACTCACAAAGGGAACGCACTAGCTTTGGTGGAGCATTATCTAGGTAAACATACACAGAAATATTACAAGACAGAACATATAAAACAGCGGAAGAAGAGCCAAATTTCACTGCTTTAAAATCTAGAAAGGTCTAAAGCCTTTTACATCAGAATGCCATTAAATTCATTATATTTAAATCTGTCTTGCAATACTAAAGAAGCATAAAACCATAGTCATAAATCATTCCCCAAGTAAAACAGTAAAGCAGTCATAGCCAAGAAAGGTCCAAGCCATATATGATTATCTTGAAGCAGAAAGAATTCCAAACTAAGTAGTAGTGTTTCCTCCCTGAGAACCTGGGGGGGGGGGGACGGAAGAAAAAGAGGCGAAAGAAAACGGGTCAGTCATAAAGACTGGTAAGTCCTAGTGACTTTCAGCATAGAAACAAGTAAAGATAACATGACATGTATAAACTGAAAGTAAACATAAGGATGATGACAAGATAGGCTAGTTAAACTAGGATAACAAGATAAACTATGCTAAACAGATAAACTACGTATAGCATCGCATGTTTAACATTCTCTGCACTAGTACCAGTATAACGGAATTAGGTTTTATCCTAATGTCCAAACAGAAACGGAAACAGAAACAGGGTGATCTTTACAGAATAGTAATGGGCTTTTACCTCCCAAAAAGAAACAGAAACAGAAATGGGCCTTTACCACCTGTACTAGTAACCCAACCCATGTCATGTATTAAATATGAAATGATCCCTTGCCCAATATCATGAAATGACCCATTACTTGGTCCCACGAAACGATCTATTAATCGATCGGCTCCCTACAAGTTCTAGCTCGTCATGTGTCTGTGTCATACGGCCCTATCACGAATGTAGTTACCTGTGCTAGGTCCACCGTAGGGTGTATCAAGCCCTAGGGTGCCAACCACCGACATGAATCAAGCACGCACAGTGTAAACTTACTGGTGCCCACTGCATGCTTTTTCAACTCCGGACTACGTGCACGACCATAGTCCGCCTGAACCTACAATGGCGCACCAACTCAGCCGTTGCTCTGGTCGCTTACAATCAGCCCAGTAATCGTGCCCCACCCTGCTTAGTTCCAGGGTACCGTGATACATCTAGTGGGTTACTGTTGAAAAGGACCGCCTAACTAGGGTTTTCGTCCAGTAGGTTAAGTGTTTTCATTTAAATTCGAGACTTAACCCCATCAGTCTAGCATGTCAAGTTGGTTAAGTGTTGTCATTCAAGTTCGTGACTTAACCTGCCTACGTGTCATGTCAAATTGGCTAAGTGTTGTTGTTCAAGTTCATGACTTAGCCCTATGAATCATGTGTCAAGTTGGTTGAGTATATTCAAGCGGTTCATGACTTAACCCTACCAAATCCTCGTGTCAAATTGGTTAAGTTCATTCAAGCGGTTAATGACTTAACCCTATCAAATCATCGTGTCAAATTGGTTAAGTATATTCACACGGTTCATGACTTAACCCTACCAAATCATCGTGTCAAATTGGTTAAGTATATTCAAGCGGTTCATGACTTAACCCAATCATGTGGGATTAATTCATTAATGCACCCCAACCTCTCACATCAGACCTGTTGTTGTGGTCATTGGATATGCCGGGCGGTTCCGGGCAGATTTACACCACAACTCAGTCTGACCTCGGGTTTCAAGCGCGATATGACCAACTACCCACATTGGATCCTATTGTTTGCAGTAATTGGATTTGCCGAGCGATTCCGGGCAGATTTACCCCACAACTCAGTCTGACCTCGGGTTTCAAGCGCGATATGACACTCTACCCACATTGGATCCTATTGTTTGCAGTAACTGGATTTGCCGGGCGGTTCCTGGCAGATTTATAGCACAAACTCAACCCAACCTCGAGTTGGCCATTTTCTTGTTTATTCTAGTGTCATGTCCATGTTCAAGATTCATGTCAAGTTCGTGTCAAGTTTTCAAGGCAAGTTTCATGTCAAGTTTCCTATGATTACCAATTTTTCCCAACGTTACCCCATCTAATTATTAGGCTAACAATCCTAGCCTAATTTCCCGTCCGCATGATTTTTGACATATAATATTAGGCTAAAAACTTAGCCTAATTTAACATATACAAAATTGGCATAAAGCAATTTATTAACATAAGCATGACATAGGCGTACTTGGCATCATCGGCTTAGTCAATATGAACATCATAGGTGTGAACTTGCAAAATAATCAACATGAATATCATAGGTGTGATCTTGCAGCGTAGACTGAACCAACATACATATATGTGAATTTGCAACATAGACTAAATCAACTTACATATATGTGAACTTGCAAATCAATCACGAGCATATGAATAAGTGTGAACTTGAAATATGACATAGGTTTAACATTAACACATAAACATGTAGATCTAACATTTGGTCACATATGTGATATGATTTCACAACCTAAAACTTTCATAACAGGATAAACTGCACAACTTGTCATAGCGGGTTATACTTCAAGTTCATATACATATGAATAGACTTGTTCATTAATTCCCAATTCAATATGATAATAAAATAGAACCACAGGCATAGATCAATATAATTCAATTCCACATATAACATAATAAACATTATTCTATTATGAATCTATTTTCAAGGCATAACATAACTAAATTGACTAAAACATAGCAGGCATATAGATGTAATAACATTATTGATCATGAAAAGGTTTGAATAATAATCTAGTTTCAAGAACATGGATAGATCTAAAATAGAAAAATCCCCAAAATCAAGATCCAAGAACAAATAAAGAAAAGGTCTGAATAGAAAATCAAGCTTAGATCCGATTTCATAGTTATAATCCTAGGCAATAACTTCACGGTCATGAATCTTAGGTGATTAGTCAAGATTGCCCTTGTCATAGTTATAGGCAATAGTCTTATATTCACAGGCATAGGCATAGTCTTATGTTCACCGTCATAGTCATAGGCATAGTTTTATGTTCACCGTCATAGTCATAGGCATAGGCATAGTCTTATGTTCACAGTCATAGGCATAGTCATGGTCTTATGCCATTAACAATAGTTTCAACATCGTAGGCAATATTCCCAATAGTCAAGATCCAAGAAGAAAACAAGAATAGATATGAATCTTACATAAATCAATTCCAATTTATAACATGCCCATATTAGATTTATAGTTTTTATCTAAAAGTAACTGGAACTTACAGATCGTGGTCTAAGAAATTTAGAAGTCAAGTCTAGAAATAAGTTGTCGAATTGTTACGGTGTCGCTGATCTATTCTCTTGAATTGTTGTAGAAGCGTTGATCTTTGATTTGAATCGAGTTTGAATGCTTAAGCTTTAATTTGGAGGCAGCGGCCATGGTTCAAGAGGTGAATTAGCAGCATAGCAGTGAAAGAATGAATTGTATGAATTAGGTAAGTCTTAGGATGTATTTATAGGGGTAGCAACTAGTTTAGGCCCTTAGATTAACCCTAGAATCAATCCAGACCATCAAAACATGTCCCGGGCTTCAAAAATAGGTTCTGGGTCAAAACAGGCCAACCAGGTCGACCTGTAAGGGGGGGAGGTCGACCACATGGTCGACTTGTGGGGTAGGTCGACCCTAGGGTCGACCACATGGTCGACCTGATCCCCAGGTCAACCCCCAGTTCGACCCGCAGGTCGACCTGCCTGGTTCTGTGCTGCCTAAAATCTGCTGAATCTTCTACAGGCCATAACTTCTTCATCCGGACTCCGATTTTCATAAACTCAGACTCTATTTCATGTAAAATTTCGAGACGAACGCAATGGCATAACCCTTTTGCTTGATTCTTATTTTAAAATTTAATTCTGCCTTGATTTATGGTTTTAACATGTTATAAAAATTCGGGTTGTTACAAGGAATTGCTGGCGTTGAATCACAAATCTCTAAGCTTGAATAACTTGATTGCAGAAGAAGAAAAGACTTGGTTTAGTTTGGGCAGAAGCAACATCTAGTTCTCAATTGTTTTTGGTGTGCAAAAACATGAGAAATGAGGCCATATTTATAGCCGACTCCAAAACCCTAATCTGCCAGATCTGCCGTGGGGTGTCGATCCCCCCTTTTGGGGTCGAGCCATGGGTCGACACCCCCTTTAAGGGGTCGACCCAGGGGTCGACACCCCTGAGCGGGACTTTTGCCGCCTCCCCAAATTTTGGATTTCGAACTGATATTTGAATTCTGGATTTAATTATATGTATATGCATATATATATATATATTCTTCTTGCGCGTATACAAATTTCAAAACTTAGTAACTTCTTCATATGGTGTCCGTTTTATGCAAACCAGGTGTCCATTTTTACCAGAATTCCGAGATGAACGCAATGGTTCAGTCTGTTTCACTTAATTATGAATATTAAATTAATTATTCTTTAATTTATCATCTTTAGTGTTGTAAAAATTATGTGGTGTTACATTTGATTGTAAAAGGGTCGAATTTTAGAGGTAGGTACATGCCCATTTTGGTAGAGTCCTGACTTGCATGGGTCTGACAGGTGAAGATAAGACGCTATAACACCAGTGGGTAGGGCTATGTCCTTTAAGTTGATGGATTCAGGACTGACATTCCCGAATTCCATGTGTATTACGGAGCTGATCAATGGGAGGTAATTAGGGTGAAAACTAATCCTGATATTCTTATATTCGGAGCAGAAATTATGTTCTAGGATATAAATAAGAAGCTTATCTATTCTTACCTTGTCTCGTACTTGTTTATTTTGATGTACTTGCATGCCCAATATTATTGATCTGTCTTGATACTTCTTTGTCTTATGCTTACGCTAAAATCAATGGAACTTGCCAGACTTTGCGTCTGACCTATTTTTATTTTCCTTCTCTCTCTTGAAAAACTATATTGGGATCGTATATGTGTATTAATTATGACAAGTAATGATAATAACTAGTAAATAGTAAAGTAAGTAAGGTAAGAAACAATCACACTAGTATTTTATCCTGGCTCGAACTTCAAGTTCTACGCCCAGTCCCGAAGTTCCCCTTTGGCTTTCATATTAACACAAACTGCACTTGCTCTGCTCGGAATTCCAGTTCTACGTCTGTCCATATGGGGACAAACATCTATGATAACAGGAAATATTTCTCGAGACCATGAATAGACGCCTGTCCCTATATGACAAACATTTCTGCTGAGTCCAGGAATATTTCCTAAACCTAGTACTAGATGTCTGTCATATATAGACAGACGTCTGTATGCGCAGACTAATATATATATATATATATATATATATATATATATATATATATGTATGTATGTATATTTAAAAACCCATATAAACACAAAGAGATTTTACATAGATCTAATACTCAACATATAATATAACCTTTCAACGATGTCTTTGAGTATGTATTGTGATCTTGATCGTGAGTTCATCTCCTTAACTTGCCAGAATATATGATAGCAATATATACTTTCTATGGTCCTATAGTTGTTGTCATTAAAACGTTAAACATAGGATCTAACATTCTTCCCTTTTTTGATGATGATAACTATATGACTGATGTTAAAGCTCCCTTTGAATTAGTGATACCTTTCTCCCCCTTTGGCATTATCAAAAATGATATAAGAAAAACATAATGCAATCATACCAAAGAATAAAGTGTCAAACACAAATAGTCATAGAATATTAGTACAGACCATTATTTTGAAAAAAAACATAAACATAGCTAGATAATATAACGTAGATACGGAGATAATAAAGCTAAGAACCCATGAAGTTACACCATAAGTCGGAAGATTGGTCGTTATATTGTTGCCATTACGATTCTTCGTCGTATGCGACATTCTCCTGAATAGATAAGCACTGGAAAGCATGTTGTTATCCAAAGTGAGGCGCATCTTCAGCGGGCCAATCACTTTATTCTTCATCTCCTTCGACCACTGGGTGCAGGTGCATTATGTATGCGTGATGAAACTTGAGCACTTGAAATTGAAGGGAGATCCCTTTTAATCAGTTGTGGAGGAGGTGGAGTAGGAGAGGCCGAAGAAGATCTAAATGAAAAATGTCCTCGAACCTTGCAAATTATTTTTCAAAGAGTGTTCACGATCCTGTCTAAAGTTTTCTCTGTTTTAGTTATTCGATTTGAAAAGGAACGTTTAAGTCGTGTAATCTTCTTTCCTAAGAATTGTTGATTTAGGGAAAGAAGTCGCTGTTTTTGCAAAGTAACATCTTGTATACTCTCTCCAGGATCCGCTATAATTCTAGCTTCTTGTATCAATAGATCCGAATAATACTATGTTGGTTCGCTAGGTTTGGCTTGAGGTTGACCTCTGTGTCATCGTTGAGATTGGGGTTGAGGTGCTTGGATAGGTTCTTATGGAATATTTTGTTGTTCTTGCCATAGTACGAAAGGAATGACTTGTAATGATCTGTTGGGTAGGTGCATTAAGGCAGCAAAACGTATTCCACTACTTTGGACCTCTATTTCTGGATATCCCAATAAATAAAGCATAATTGAAACACCCCACCCTTCGTTAAGGTCACTCACAAAGGGAATGCCTTAACTTCGGTGGAGCATTTTTAGTACAAGATGCGGAAAAATTACAAGATAGACAAATAAAGCAGCGAAAAAAAATAAATGGCCTTTATTGATTAAAACATCTTGTACAAAGATTATTTTATAACACCAATACTTATTACAAGAAAGCATTTGTCTTGTTTAATATATAAGAAACACAAATTGACAATGATATTCCCTAATAAAGCATGAGCCAGCCATAGCAGTATAAAATGGAGTTCAAAGCAATGTGCCAAAGAATCTTCAAGCTTGGAAAGGGTAACGGTCCCAAAATGAGTTGAGCTTTTCCATCCTTGACCACCTAGGGGAGGGGGGAAACGGAAGAAAAGAGGTGAAAGCAAACTAGGTCGGACATAAAGTCTGGTATGTCCAGCGATTCTTAGTATTTAAACGAGGAAAAGGGTCATGACATGAATAAACTAATTATAAGACTAAACCATAGTAACAAGATAACATGGGGGTAAACATGGGATATGGGAAGATAAACTAAATGTACTGATAAACTGAATGCGCTTCTACTCCTTCTCTGCTTCGCAACTACCCTATTATACTGATTTCTATATCTCTGCACTACCTACAAGTGTCCAAACTAGTAATCTATGATCATATGATAACGTGATCCCAACCCCCGGATTTGCGGCTGCCTTCAGGTGTATCTATTATGGGGATTCCATTTACTACCTATATCTAATCTAGGGTTTATTATCGAGCGCTTCCTAGATTCAACCAGGGTTTACACTACCTAGGGCCACTGGGGTTTATGCTACCTATTGAGCGCTTCTCGGATTCATGGTTTACATGACCTAGGTCCGACTAGGGATTATGCTACCTACTTTGTATTAATTTTCCATGTGTCTGTGTCAGTCGGCCCTTTCTTGCATGTAGATAATCTGTGCTGGCCCTACCATAAGGTGTATCAAGCTTTATGATAGCGACCCGACACGATTCAAGATGCACAGTGTATAACTACTGGTACCCAGTGCCTGCTTTTTCCACTCCGGAGTACGTGCACGCCCGTAAACCGTCGGAACCTACACTGACGTACCCCCTACCGCTATTTTGACCGCTTATGATCAGCCCAGTAATCGTGCCCCACCCTGCCTAGTTTCAGGGTACCATGATACATCTATGTGGGTAGTTCTGAAATGGGTCCCCGTTACTAGGGTTTCCTGCTGGTTAAGTTTGTGGGCCTTTATATACAAATATTACCCACCTATACGAGATGTACTTAACCCTCCCACCGATTCTAGCATGTTTTCTTAACGGTTAAGTTTGTAGGCCTATATATACTAATATTACCCACCTACACGAGATGTACTTAACCCTCCCATTGATCCAAGCATGTTTTTATAATGGTTAAGTTTTGTGGGCCTATATTTACTAATATTACCCACCAACCCGACGTGTACTTAACCTTCCCACAGACTCAAGCATGTTTATTTAATGGTTAAGTTTGTGGGCCTATATTACTAATATTACCCACCAACCAGATATGTACTTAACCCTCTCAATGATTCAAGTTGATAGATATTCTTGGTTAAGTGTTATCCATTCATTCAAGTTAACTTAGCCTGCCCACACATCGTGTTATATATATATATATATATATATATATATATATATTGGTTAAGTGTTCCCCTTGTGTTTCTTAACCCCTACCACATATCATGTTATATATATATTTTGGTTAAGTGTTCCTCTTGTGTTACTTAACCCTATCACACATCATGTTATATATATATATATATATTTGTTAAGTGTGTCCTATTATCTTAACCTCACCTGTAACACCCCACGTCCATTAATGTCACTCACAAAGGGAATGCATTAAATTCCATGGAGGTTTTAAGTGAATATAAAACAGTAAAATTACAACAAGACAGATATAAAATAGTACTTGGAAATTCAAAAACTTTATTTCATTGTAGCAGAAGTCAAAACATGTTTGATTACATCATAACACCATATTCAATGTCAAGTACAATATCTATCTTGATAAAACAAGTACATAATCCCATTACTTGAATAGCCATTAAAAAGAAAGATAACAAGCTGGACTTTACTTCAGCAGTCCAAGCTTTCCAGAAGATAAGCGATCCAACTAGACTCCACTAGAACTTGGCCCAACCTGCGGACCTGAAGGGAGAAAAAGGATGGAAAAGAGGGGGTCAGACATAAAGTCTGGTGAATATGATAATTCTACAATACTATTACCAAAATAACTGGACTAAGGCATAAGCTGGAAAACAAGAAAATGTCTATGAAGAGCAGATTAAGGACATAGACAATCGCTAAAGGCAACGTTGTAGGCGCTCCTAAATACTAAAGGATAAACACTATACTGCACCACACCAGTCACCCTAAAGATTCATCCCACTTAGCTTCACTTAGAAACTTTCCCAATAGCTTTACGTACCCCTAGCTGACTACATAGGTGCCGCCTGCCCCTATCTCCACTAGGTGTACCCTACTTCCCATTATTCGATCGGCTCCCTAACTCGTAGATACCCGTGCTGGCCCCACAGTGGGGTGTATCACTCCCCAAAAGTGGCAACCTGATACAACGGACATGCACGGCTTATACCTACACGATGCAACAACGTCTTACCTACCAGCCCGGGTCCACACACGCATATGAAACCCGTTGGACTTGCGTTGCCACCGCTCCCTGTTTTGGCCTCTTATAGTCAAACCCAGTATGCGTGTCCCGTCCTCGACTTGGGTCGAGCCCACAAAGATACGTTTTGGGATACTGGTTGAAATGGGCCCCCACTATTTACCACAAGCATTCCACCTAAGCTTGTCCCCATTAGTCCATCCCACTTAACCCACTTAGTCATGTTCATTTACATGTGTGTTTGGTTAAGTCTAATCGTATTTCAAATGCCTCTAAAGGCAACCACCAGATTCCTCATGCCACCCAAGGCACCTACTTAACCCCCATGTCCCACCTTACATGATTATCTGGTTAAGTATTTCTTAGTTCATTAAGGCCATAACCTCATAAAGACCTCTCACATTAGAATGTCATTTATGGCAGCTGGATTTGCTGGGCGGGTCCGGGCAGTCTTACACCATAAAAGAGTCTAACCTCGTGTCTTTACAACTGTTATGCTTTAGTTTGGGCCTAGGACCTCTCACATTGGGCCGACATTTGTGACTACTGGATTTGCCGGGCGGGTCCGGGCAGGTTTACATCACAAACGGGTCCAACCTCGTTTCCTAAGCATTGATTATTAATAATAATCCACTTTCCCCCAATTTTAATAATTCCCTACTTGAATTATTAATTACTTCCAATTTTTAACAATGTCCATAATTGACTCAATTATGGACATTCATTCATGGTATGCAACATCTTACAAAATTGCACCCAATTTATTAATTCCTAATATTACCCCTACCCCACGTTTGAACGTTTATTCGCAAAATATATGTTAGACTCGAATAGCCTAACTCATAGCATAAAAGAGATTATCATAATAACAACATGTATATGTGACCAAATGAATCATAATAAGGGGTGAAACTTGCATATGTCCAACTTGCATAGATTATACATGTCATGGACCTAAAGGTGTCAACTTGTTCAAAATTCACCTAATATAATCTCAATCAATTTTCATAAACTTACATATGAACATGTGTGAATCAACATCATCTAATTTTTTTTAACAACATGGTTTTATATGGGTACACCTAACTCAATAGGCAAATTCCCATAATCAAGTTTTATTTAATTATAGTTTCAAGTTTATGGGTACACCTAACCTAATAGGCAAATTCCCATAAACAAGATCCATTTAAATTAAGAAAAAAAAAACATAACTTTAAGCATGATCCAGCAACATCATGATTTTTCAACATAATATAGCATGATTTATAACATGGCATAGTATGATAGTATAACATAGCTTGACATGATTCTCAACATAGCACGACATAGCATAAGAGAATTTACAACATAGCATATATAATTTACATCATACGACAACATAATAACATAATAAGAGATCCACAATATATAGAATTTACAATTACAAATCACATCACTTTCTTGTGATCCATTCATAACTGAGTCAAATTAGTTTGTAATAGTCTTGTGAGAATCATCATACTCACCAACAAAAGAAAAGAATTAGAGAAAGAGAGGTCTTTTGATTTGATTTGTGTAGATTTAGTTGTAGATGATTAGGCTTCCTCTTCTTAGTTTGTGACGGCTATGCTGAACTCCATGGCAGCAGCATGACGGTAGCTTCTCTAATTTTACAAGTGATTTAGGTCTAGGGTCTACCCACTTATTTATAGATTTTAGAATTCATTTAGGCCATTAGATTTAACCTAGAAATAACCGCAGCCGTTCAGACAAGATGGGGTTTATCTTGTTGACTCAGCAATGAGTCAGAAGTGACTCAGCAAACACTCAGCATATTAATAAACTTCTATTCATGTCATAAATATATATATATTTTCTACAATGTACATATTAGATACACCCCCCTTTACTTATTATTGTTTTTATATACATATTAGATACATCCCCTCTCTTACACACTTATTAATATTTTTATATTCATATTAGATACATCCCCTCTCTTACACACTTATTAATATTTTAGCAACTTTAGTGTTAATAGAAAATTCGGGGTGTTACATTCTCCCCTCCTTTTAGGATTTCGTCCCCGAAATCTTCAAGTCTGGAAGAATGTATATCCTACCATCCAAACGTCCATCTACTCATCCATCATACACAGGCATCCATTGTCCTTAAAAGACTTCTAATGCTTTATGATCATATGCAAGTGTGTGTACATGTCCTTACCTAATGCGAAATCAGGCGGTCCACTGATTCAGTTGACCTCCTTAATGCAACTATGATCGTGCCATGCATCCATTATGTATGCAAAAGATTCTTAATGCTACATAATACTTCTATATGCGTGCACAACCATCATCTGAATGCAGCATCCACATGATAATACAACCATCGTTCATCCATTTTACTAAATACATCCATATATATATGCAATATGCAATATGAAGTGACTGAGCCGATCTAGTGCCTAAAGTGTGTGTATATATGCATCCACGAGCAACCACTAGCAAACACTTGCATCCATTTTGCATCCATCATACATAACATGTCTCAAACACATGTTTCAACCATAGGATTATCCTAACTAAAGGTCAAAGATACTAATGAGAGGACATACTAAAGATAAGATAAGATAAGCTAAGCGATAAAGGAGAAATTAAAAGACATACCCTCAAAAAGAAAAGGGTACAACAAACGCATCTTCTCTTCTGTCTCCCAAGTTGCGTTGCTCTCATCATCTCCCCATTGCACTTTAACCAGTCTGACCTCTCGATTCCTCAACTTTTTGATCTCCGACCCAAGAATGCATGTAGGAGCTCATCTAATTGTTGCATCACGCTCTATTTCCACCTCTTTAAGCAAGCTCGGCTCTACCACCTCCGCGGTCTTGTACAAACACTTCCTCAAATGTGATACATGGAATACGTCGTGTACTCCACTAAGTTTCTCAGGCAACTCCACCCTATATGCCATCTTCCCAATCCTGTTTTTTACAGGAAACGGCCCTACAAACCTTGGTGCTAATTTCCCCACGAACCCAAAGCGAACAACATTCTGTAACGGAGATACTTTGATAAAAACCATGTCCCCAATGTCAAACTCAAGATCTGTCCTCCTCTTATCAGCATACGATTTTTGCCTATCTTGTGCTGCTTTCATCCTCCTTCGAATCAACTAAATCTTCTCCGAGGTTTCCCTAACCATATCGGGCCCAAGTAGGATTTTATCGGTAGATTCCCACCAACATGTAGGCGAACGGCAAGGCCTTCCATAAAGAGCTTCGAAAGGTGCCATGCCAATACTAGACTGAAAGCTATTATTATATGCGAATTCTACTAACGGAAGGTGCTCTTCCCATGTACCCCCAAAGTCTAGGATACAAAGCCTTAAAAGATCCTCTAGAATGCGATTCACCCTCTCGGTCTGGCCGTCTGTCTGAGGATGATATGCGGTGCTCAAACATAGCTGAGTCCCTACCACCTCTTGTAAACTCTTCCAAAATTCGCTAGTAAAGATGGGGTCACGGTCGCTTACTATACTAGAAGGAATACCGTGCAAACGAACTATCTCCTTAATGTATACAGAAGCCAACCACGGAGCAGTCCTCTTACTTTTCGCGGGAATAAAATGGGCGCTTTTAGTAAGTCTATCTACTATAACCCAAATCCCCGTGTTACCCTTCCTTGATCTTGGTAATCCATCCACAAAATCCATTGAGATGCTTTCCCATTTCCATAGTGGAACTTCTAATGGGTGAAGCAACCCACCGGGTTTCTTTTGTTCTGCTTTAACTCGTTGGCACACCAAGCATCTAGCGACGTACTCAGCCACATCCTTTTTCATACCGGCCCAAAAGAAAACCCGCTTCATATCTTTGTACATCTTATCCCCGCCGGGATGAATGGTCATTTTTGAGCGATGAGCATCATCAAGAATGGCCTTCCTTAAGTCTTCGTCTTGTGGTACACAAAGTCTATTATCCCTTCGTAACCAACCCTTATCGTCTAGGGTATACCTACGAAGATGGCTTGACGACTCCCCCCCCCCTTTGAGCTTTTCTACTATCTCAACCAACTGTGGGTCGTCTCGCTGTGCCTCACCAACCCGTCCTAGAAGTGTAGGTCTAACCTCCAAGGATGCTAACAGACCGGGTACTAAGTCAACGGAGGGTCTAAAGTCAAACATAGAGATGAATTCTAAGCTTTGTCGTTTAACAAACAACGGACTCAAGGACAACCTTTTCCTACTTAAGGCGTCTGCCACCACGTTACCCTTGCCCGGGGTATATGCTATTTCAAAATCGTAGGAGGCTAAGAATTCCATCCACCGTTGCTGCCTTAAATTCAAATCCTTCTGAGATAATAAGTATTTTAATGATTTGTGGTCAGTGAACAGTTCAAATTTCTCACCAAGAAGATAGTGACGCCAAGACTTAAGCGCGAAAACAATTGCGGCTAGCTCTAAGTCATGCGTGGGGTAATTATTTTCATGAACCCTCAACTGCCTTCCACCATAGGCTATTACTCTTCCCTCTTGCATGAGGACCGCGCCAAGTCCCGTCCCACAAGCATCAGTATAGATGGTAAACGGTTTATTCCCGTCTGGCAGCACTAAGACTAGGGCTGAAGTTAAGGCTCTCTTTAAACGTTGGAACGCATCATCGCAATCTTTGTCCCACGTAAAAACCAGGTTCTTCTTCGTTAACCGTGTTAATGGAGCTGATATTTTTGCGAAGTCTTTGATAAACTTCCTATAATAGCCAGCCAACCCCAAGAAACTTCTTACTTTGGTTGCATTTTTAGAGACCTTCCAATCTTGGATGGCCACCACCTTTGCGGGATCCACTGCTATCCCTTCTTTGGAAACCACGTGCCCTAAGGACCGTACTTCCTTCCTCCAGAAGTGACACTTAGAAAATTTTGCCTTGAGGTTATGCGCTCGAAGGGTTTCCAACACTTCCCTAAGATGTAGGGAGTGCTCTTCTTTATTCTTAGAAAAGACTAAGATGTCATCCACAAAGACTACCACGAATTTGTTAAGGTATTCCCTAAACACCCTACTCATCAAATCAACAAAATATGCAGGGGCGTTTGTCAAACCAAAGGGCATCACTAGCCATTCATAGAATCCGTCAGGAGTCCTAAAAGCAGTCTTATTTATACTATCCTCAGCCACTCTCAGTTGATGAAAGCCAGTGGCTAAGTCCAACTGCGAAAACACTGAGGCGCCAACTAACTGATCAAAGAGATCGTCAATCCTCGGCAGTGGGTGTCGGTTATTTTTAGTAAGCTTGTTTAGTTCTCTATAGTCCATACAAAGTCTAAGAGACCCATCCGCCTTTGTGGCAAAAACTACTGGAGCACCCCACTCCGATATACTACGTCTTATGAACCCCTTCTCAAGCAACTCCTTTACTTGCTTATTGAGTTCCCTCCTTTCACGAGGAGCCATGTGGCGCACTGGCAAAGATACGGGTTTAGCATTATCCACAAGATAAATTTGAAAGTCTATCTCCCGCTTTGGAGGTAAGCCCTTCACCTCCTCAAACACATCCGGATATTCCCGGACCACTTCTACCGATCGCAGGTTCTCTACAGACGCGTCAAGCGATTCAAGATAACTTAGCATAACGGAATTTATGGGATTACAAAAGATGTCGAGAGCATTACCAAGGCGAGTCACAAGCCTAACTACTCTCCTTTCACAATCAAGAATGGCCCTATTTCTAGACAACCAATCCATTCCTAAAATTAGCCCATAGCCCGTGAAGCCCAATACATAAGCATCACATCTAAATTCAATGCTAAGTATAGAGATTTTCAAATCCAAACATATCATGGTCAAATGAGCCGAACCCCCAATTGGATTTGAAACGACCAGGGGATCCTCTACTAAACTGGTGTTCAAGTGCAGTGATTCAACTAATGATGCAGAGATAAACGAATGAGATGCGCCAGAATCGAATAAGGTACGGACAGGATGATCAAACAGAAAAACTAAGCTTTCAACAGAAATTGTTCTACCTCTTTCTTGCAGCGGTGGGGCCGCAATAGCCTGAACTTGCCGCCTTGCCTGCCCTGGTGCCATAAGAGCCTGCACCTGTCCTCCCGAGGTAGACCCTGCCCTCTGCCCCTTCTTTGGACAGTCCTTCACTAAATGTCCCGCATCTCCACAATGAAAACAACCAGTCTTCTTTTTCTTTCTACAATCTTTGCTGAGATGGCCAGGCGTCCCACAATTGAAGCATTTCTTCTTCCCTTTGCCATTATTGTTTTTACCACCCTTCTTATTTTGCTGTTGGGGTTTCTTCTGATCCCCTTTCTTTTCAACTGCCTTATCCTCATGCATAAGTGCCATTTCTACTAGCTTTTCAAAGGTGGCTCCCATAGGGATGTGGGTCATAGCCAACCCTTGCAACGGTTCATTCAAGCCTCTAACGAATCTCAAAGCTTTCTTCTCTGGCGTGTTCACCAACTCCAAGCCAAACCTTGCTAACTGATTAAATTTATTGACATATTCCTTTACTGATGAGCTCCCTTGCTTTAGTGCCAGGAATTTTTCCATATTTAAGTTCTCCTCTGCCCTTGAAAGAAACTTTGCCTCAAACCTTCGTCTGAAATCCGCCCATGAATCAACTGGACGTTCCCCGTCAGTGACCTCCCACCAAAACGAGGCCTCTCCCTTCATTAACCAAGCAGCTAAACGGACTTTCCTCCCATCTTCCACTTCAAAGATATCCAACAATTCCTCAGTCTCCTTAAGCCAATCTCTGGCCTCCACAAACGTCTCAGTCCCTTGAAAAGTTTTTCCTCCCATAGCCTTGAATTCCTTGCACGTCTTTGCAAAAGTGTCAACACGAGGAGGAGGAGGAGGAGGAATGGGTGCAACTAGGGGTGGAGGAGTATCCGCTGGGCCTGCAGTGGTGGCCCTAGCCTCCAAGTATCTCCTAAACCACCCTGGAATCGTCACACCTTCTGGGAGATTAAGACCTTCAGCCATGCTGAAACGAAAAGGAAAGATTCAAAATGGAGAATTCGAAAGATAAAGATAAGGATGTGGCTATTTGGGATTATGTTTTTCATAAAAACTCTCTTTAAATAACATGTTTTTTTTTTTTTTTGAAAGCACTTCTTCCAAAAATACTTTAAAAAAAAAATATTTTTCTAAAAAATTTTTTTATCTGTTCTGGTAACCTTATGCTCTGATACCACGTGTAACACCCCACGTCCATTAATGTCACTCACAAAGGGAATGCATTAACTTCCATGGAGGTTTTAAGTGAATATAGAACAGTAAAATTACAACAAGACAGATATAAAATAGTACTTGGAAATTCAAAAACTTTATTTCATTGTAGCAGAAGTCAAAACATGTTTGATTACATCATAACACCATATTCAATGTCAAGTACAATATCTATCTTGATAAAACAAGTACATAATCCCATTACTTGAATAGCCATTAAAAAGAAAGATAACAAGCTGGACTTTACTTCAGCAGTCCAAGCTTTCCAGAAGATAAGCGATCCAACTAGACTCCACTAGAACTTGGCCCAACCTGCGGACCTGAAGGGAGAAAAAGGATGGAAAAGAGGGGGTCAGACATAAAGTCTGGTGAATATGATAATTCTACAATACTATTACCAAAATAACTGGACTAAGGCATAAGCTGGAAAACAAGAAAATGTCTATGAAGAGCAGATTAAGGACATAGACAATCGCTAAAGGCAACGTTGTAGGCGCTCCTAAATACTAAAGGATAAACACTATACTGCACCACACCAGTCACCCTAAAGATTCATCCCACTTAGCTTCACATAGAAACTTTCCCAATAGCTTTACGTACCCCTAGCTGACTACATAGGTGCCGCCTGCCCCTATCTCCACTAGGTGTACCCTACTTCCCATTATTCGATCGGCTCCCTAACTCGTAGATACCCGTGCTGGCCCCACAGTGGGGTGTATCACTCCCCAAAAGTGGCAACCTGATACAACGGACATGCACGGCTTATACCTACACGATGCAACAACGTCTTACCTACCAGCCCGGGTCCACACACGCATATGAAACCCGTTGGACTTGCGTTGCCACCGCTCCCTGTTTTGGCCTCTTATAGTCAAACCCAGTATGCGTGTCCCGTCCTCGACTTGGGTCGAGCCCACAAAGATACGTTTTGGGATACTGGTTGAAATGGGCCCCCACTATTTACCACAAGCATTCCACCTAAGCTTGTCCCCATTAGTCCATCCCACTTAACCCACTTAGTCATGTTCATTTACATGTGTGTTTGGTTAAGTCTAATCGTATTTCAAATGCCTCTAAAGGCAACCACCAGATTCCTCATGCCACCCAAGGCACCTACTTAACCCCCATGTCCTACCTTACATGATTATCTGGTTAAGTATTTCTTAGTTCATTAAGGCCATAACCTCATAAAGACCTCTCACATTAGACTGGCATTTATGGCAGCTGGATTTGCCGGGCGGGTCCGGGCAGTCTTACACCATAAAAGAGTCTAACCTCGTGTCTTTACAACTGTTATGCTTTTGTTTGGGCCTAGGACCTCTCACATTGGGCCGACATTTGTGACTACTGGATTTGCCGGGCGGGTCCGGGCAGGTTTACATCACAAACGGGTCCAACCTCGTGTCCTAAGCATTGATTATTAATAATAATCCACTTTCCCCCAATTTTAATAATTCCCTACTTGAATTATTAATTACTTCCAATTTTTAACAATGTCCATAATTGACTCAATTATGGACATTCATTCATGGTATGCAACATCTTACAAAATTGCACCCAATTTATTAATTCCTAATATTACCCCTACCCTACGTTTGAACGTTTATTCGCAAAATATATGTTAGACTCGAATAGCCTAACTCATAGCATAAAAGAGATTATCATAATAACAACATGTATATGTGACCAAATGAATCATAATAAGGGGTGAAACTTGCATATGTCCAACTTGCATAGATTATACATGTCATGGACCTAAAGGTGTCAACTTGTTCAAAATTCACCTAATATAATCTCAATAAATTTTCATAAACTTACATATCAACATGTGTGAATCAACATCATCTAATTTTTTTTAACAACATGGTTTTATATGGGTACACCTAACTCAATAGGCAAATTCCCATAATCAAGTTTTATTTAATTATAGTTTCAAGTTTATGGGTACACCTAACCTAATAGGCAAATTCCCATAAACAAGATCCATTTAAATTAAGAAAAAAAAACATAACTTTAAGCATGATCCGGCAACATCATGATTTTTCAACATAATATAGCATGATTTATAACATGGCATAGTATGATAGTATAACATAGCTTGACATGATTCTCAACATAGCACGACATAGCATAAGAGAATTTACAACATAGCATGACATAGCATATATAATTTACATCATACGACAACATAATAACATAATAAGAGATCCACAATATATAGAATTTACAATTACAAATCACATCACTTTCTTGTGATCCATTCATAACTGAGTCAAATTAGTTTGTAATAGTCTTGTGAGAATCATCATACTCACCAACAAAAGAAAATAATTAGAGAAAGAGAGATCTTTTGATTTGATTTGTGTAGATTTAGTTGTAGATGATTAGGCTTCCTCTTCTTAGTTTGTGACGGCTATGCTGAACTCCATGGCAGCAGCATGACGGTAGCTTCTCTAATTTTACAAGTGAATTAGGTCTAGGGTCTACCCACTTATTTATAGATTATAGAATTCATTTAGGCCATTAGATTTAACCTAGAAATAACCGCAGCCGTTCAGACAAGATGGAGTTTATCTTGTTGACTCAGCAATGAGTCAGAAGTGACTCAGCAAACACTCAGCATATTAATAAACTTCTATTCATGTCATAAATATATATATATTTTCTACAATGTACATATTAGATACATCCCCCTTTACTTATTATTGTTTTTATATACATATTAGATACATCCCCTCTCTTACACACTTATTAATATTTTTATATTCATATTAGATACATCCCCTCTCTTACACACTTATTAATATTTTAGCAACTTTAGTGTTAATAGAAAATTCGGGGTGTTACATCACCCACTTGTCTAATTAACATGTTATGACCGTTAAGTGTTCTAATTTTATTTAACCTCACCATCTAGTCTAGTTATCATGTTAAACGCTTACTTAACCTTACCCACTTGTCTAGTTAACATGTTATTATGGTTAAGTGTTCCCTTAGTTACCTAATCCCCCACAAGTCTTGCCTTGTTAACATGTTAAGTTGGTTAAGTGTCCAAATTAACTTGACCCCTATCAACCTTGTCTAGTTAACATATTGAATTGGCTAAGTGTTTTCTCGATTACTTAATCCCTCCCTTCTTGTCTTTGTTAACATGTTATTGTGGTTAAGTGTTTCCTTAATTACTTAACCTCACCATTTCTAGCTTGATTTATTCATGAGCCTTAATTAATTAATTAAAGCACCAACCACTCACATTAGACAGATATTGTTGTGGTTACTGGATGTGCCGGCTGGTTCCGGGTAGGTTTACACACAACTCAGTCTAACCTCGGGTCTTTCTGGGCTTGATGCACTAACCACCTACATTAGACAGGTATTGTTTTGGACACTGGATGTGTCGATCGGTTCCGAGAATTTTTACACCACAACTCAGTCTAACCTCGGGTTAGGCATATTCATCTTCTACTAAATTTACATATTTACTATTTATGTGAATTTTTTCGTAAACCAATTTAGCATAGATCATATTCAATTGTCATGAAAATTAACATACTTATATTCTATGCCAATACTTGATTTACCAAACAAATAGCCCAACTTGTAGTTTATACAAATTTAGATTTAATATTCCCCTTTTTCAGTTCATGCCCTATCTAAATTAATATTCCAATTTACGGTTCATGTCAAAACTAGATTTAATATTCTAGTTTACCATTTATGTCCAAAACTTGGTTTACATGCCAATTACACACTTTGCAGCCAAATAAATTTATCAATTTATGCCCAAGTCTAATATGCATGTATATCATTCACTATTATAGCAAATTTAGATTATGCCAATATATTTATTATGCCAAATTAACTTAATTAAGCTGCGCTCAATCCCTGCATCATAATCGTACGTATAACATGATTTCACAAGTTTTCTATGTACTCATGAAATGGTACTAATCAAAAAGGAATAGGGGATAAGCACAAGAATTGATATAAAAGATTAGGCATGCAAAAATAATGGCTCTAACAGGTTCGTTGTACATAATAGTGAATATGAATAAACTAGCCAAGTTACACATTAAAAATGAGATCCACATAATCAAGGGAATAGGCATAAGTGAGTTGGTACAACATAATGCTAGTTCAAGGTACAACATGATCAGTTAATTGTAACAACGGGAATAGTCATAAGCAACTAACTACAATAGTCATAGGCAATTAACCACAATAGTCATGGGCGACTAATCACAATAATTTTTTAACCAATGTCATAGGCGATAGTCTCATAGTTATGATTCATAGTCATAGGCAATAATTTCATAGGCGGAAGTTCATGGCCATAGTCTTAGACAAAGGTCTCATAGTCATAGTCATAGTTTTAGTCATAGGCAATAGCTTCATAGGCAACAGTTTCATAGTCATAGTCTTAGGCTTAATTCTCATAGTCATAGTCTTAGGCAAAAGTCTCATAGCCATAGTCTTAGGCAAAAGTCTCATAGTCATGGTCGTAAATCAGATCCAAAGGCATAAATAACTTTCGATTTGATATAAGCACGAATCAATGATAATTAACTTGAAAATTGGTATAGTTCTATATTTTGATTCATTACATTCACAATTCCAATTACACGTTCAAATCTAAGGAATAACCGAACTTACAGTGATCGATTTTGAAAAGGCGATTTGCTATGGTTCAAGTGACATTGCTTGAAGCGGAATGCCTATGGTCCAACTTGAAGCTTTAACTTGATTTGAATCTCTAATTTGAAGAAGGACTAAAACTTGTTTTAATGGAGAATAATATTTATTTCAATGGTGAAGGCTAGAGAGAAACAACATGTAGATGCCTAAAAGAATTTGTGTGGAGAAAGTGAAGTTTGGGGGCATTTATATAGCACAGAACACATGAATTTGGTCCAGAAATCAGCCCAGATACATAAAAATGAATTATGCCTCGAATCTGGAAAAATAGGGCAGGTCGACCCCCAGGTCGACCTATAGGGCGGGAGGTCGACCCCCAGGTCGACCCCTAGGTCGACCCCCAGGTCGACCCCTAGGTCGACCTGGGTCCTGGGCGGGAAATTTCCCGCCTAGCTCGGGTTTGTGTTTTGAATTCGAATTTTGAATCTATTTTTATTTATTTACATTCTTGAAACTTCTGAAGGCCATAACTTCTTCATACGGAGTCCGATTTACGCAAACTCGAACTCTATCTCAAGAAGAATTCCGAGACGAACGCAATGGCGTAATCCATTTCCCTTAATTCTTCTTCTAAAAATTATTTATACTTTAATTTGTTACATTAACATTTGCATAAAATACGGTGTGTTACAGTAATTTCTTGTGCTCAAAATATATGCATAAGATAGGTTGCATATGGAATCATCCATTTCGTAGGGGTCCACAAACTCTTAATTTGTTCAAATATGTATTATGACCAATTTACGGGTGCATGACCAAAAATAGCATAAAGTGCTTTATGATCGTGATCATACACTTGCTCATGACTCCAAAGCCTTAGAAAAACCATGTTAATAAGCATTCGGGTAATAAGTCGTGGTCTTGTTGGAAATTGCGATGGGGTCTTTTCTTTAAAGTTGTCTTGCCAAATTTGATGAGTGTCATGATCTCTGGTGTAACGACCCATATTTTTTACCGTTCAAAATGACAATAAACCACACATGTCGACCCAAACAAATCACAAATACAGGCGGTTATTGGGAAAAGAAGAAAACGAAGAAAGAAGAGAAAACAAATTTCAAAATCTCACAGCGAAAGGACAACATATAATAGACAAATAGGAGTTAAAAACAATTGGAATATATACATTTGACTGTATCGTACAAATGATAAATCATAGTTGCACATAAAAAGATATACACAACATAGCAGCGGAAATAAGATGCAGCGGAAATATATATAATAGATATATATACCAAATCTTCACCTTTGGTCTCCAAGGCAAAGTAATCTTCATTAACTGCAACATCTGCTGACCCGAGCGTATTACATAAAAGGAAACACAACAAACACTCGGATCAGCACTAAATCATTCTCATTTTAGTCAAATCAAAATACAAAATAACATCAGTGTCATGGGTGCAGTAACTCAAGAGATGTTACGGGATTTTTCCATCTCTCAAGGATCCATTAAACTAATACATAGATAGTACAATACGCTATTATAATAGTGTCTACACAGTAAAGTATAAATACTGAAAATAGCGTAAGCGGGATTACATTTTTACCCCTACACCGTTTATAATATCGTAGTCTATACAGTACCGTAAACCCACCGTAAACGATGGCATCAGAGGGCACTCCATAGGTACGATACAAATCAAAATCATATGGGGCTCGATAAGGATAGTATGACAAGGCACTCAACGCTATGCCCAGGGTGGGATTCTACAAATTGCACTCCCGGACCGGTGGTAACGCATAGCAGCCACTACCGTCCACCTCGGAACACACTCCCAAAGTCATAAATGGGCCCAAATCATCGTCATCATCATAGTCATAGAAATAGTATCGAAGAAGTGTGTCCGATCAAAGGTGCTACCTCAATTAGTCACGGTATAGCTCCTGTTTTATTCATTTTAATCTGACCCGAAGGTCAGGGCTATTTCGCCATCATTCATCTTCTTCGATTCAATAATCGCCTCCAAGTCATCATACTCATTCTGGATACGTAAAACATTTATAGTTGTCAAAGTGGTATCGACACTGACAAAGAGTATGCCTTATGTCGACTCCGGTCTCCTTAGCAACCAACACTTATATTTTCCACATCAGTCGGTTCTTTTACATTTCACAAAGGTTCGCTTTCATATCAAAATATCAAATTTTTGTTTCGAACCCATTTCATATTCAAACTAGAATATAATTTCATATCAAAAATATCCCAATCATTCCCCAAACCGATTATATCCCAACTAGAATATATTTCCATGTCATTGTATTATACTCGTATAATATTTCGAATCGCTCTACATTCACATAGAATATACTTCATCATAAAAGAATTAGTTATTTCAAATCGATTTACATTTGAAATCCCATCATATTCAAATAGAATATATATATATTTCCATATCTATTAATTTCAATCTTTGGAAATCCCATATATATTCGAGTAGAATAAAATCTAACTTTCCATATCAAAAAAATCGGTTTAAAAAAATCAATTCATATTTAAATAGAATATAACTTATCTCAACTCCATTTGACCCAACGGTTTAAATCCAAACACTTTCAATACGGAAGAAGAATTACAATTCATAAAATAAATTTTAAAAATAAATACTTATAACTAAAACCTTATATAAAATTTACTTATATAGAGTCATTAGGGTGTACTAAAGTAATTTAAATCACTACATATATATATACACAAACAAGCTTACTAAATAATTTTTTTTGAACAAAAATATATGTATGGAAACTTCACTTATAACAAAGTAGATATATACTTTATAAACAAAATAAAATAGAATAAAATGAAATAAAATAAAACAAAATAAAATAGAATTTTAAACCTTAAATTGTTTCTTCTTCCAAATTTCAACATTTGAATCTAAATTCTAGTCTCAAATGGAGTTACACCATTTCAATATCTTATTCCAACCCATTCAACCCATTTTCCATTTCGAGGATTCAAAACCATATTTGTATTTAGTTTAAAACAACTCCAAATATCCTCGATTGCTTTTATTCCAAAATTTAAATTCAAAAAGAATTTATTAAATTTGAGTCCACCAATTATTGGAATAAATCCCAAATCATATTTAAATCCAAATTACAAACTTTCAAATTAGTTTGGGAAATTTCTTAACCATTCCAAATAACATCGAGAATTCATATCTTAAAGGAAACATAAAATTTATCAAAAATCGATTCTTTCCTTTAAATGAAATTTTCCACCCAATAGAATTCAAATAATTTAAAATCATTTAACCAACCGATGTCCATATATAATTTACTAACCTATGGCCAAGTGATTTAAAATTTAATTTCTCGATATTCAGGGATGGATCTATCATTTCAATCCAAATCAGGGTCACAGAGATTTATCATTTAACTTTGTGTTCTTAATTTATTTAAATCGATTAATCACGGGTTCATTAGATGCCCATAACATCAAGGGTAAATGGGATTAACCGTCAATGATGATCACACAACTGCCATATACTGAAATAGATAACATTTCAAACAATACTCATTCAGAAAATCATCCAAAGTATCCATCACAGTTATTCGTCCCATTAATCAGTATTTATTTGTTCTACGGTTTTGCAAGGATCAGAAATTCCAACTAGTAATTTAAATTAAATTAAATAACTAATTATCGACCTAAATTTTCAGATTATTATACTTGCGTATCATTTTTAAGCAGCCAATCACAAATCAAACACAACCATGCAACCAAACTTATTTCATATATTAAGTTAACAAATATGGGAATAATTCGGTATTTTGTAAGTGAGAAAATCACTCACCTTTGGGTCCTTAGTGGATCGAATGTCCAACCAAAGCCTCAAAATTTACAGTCTCCAAACGCAGTCAATCTAGCGCCAAAACGTCCGCAATCTCGCCACGATTCCAACGCACCAAACCGCGTCTAAATCTGAGTTAAAACGAGAAAGTTATCAGCGTTTTTCTATTTGAATTTTTGAAAATATAAAAATTAATAAATGAACTCCTTTCCCAAACAAAACCGCCACCTCAGCACTCCCATTTGCATCTCCCGCTCCTCCAAATCACTCAACTACAGTAAAAACGTGAAAAGAACCCACTTCACCGTGATTTTGACGACCTGAAACTCCTCAATCCGACCAAATCAGGGCCAGCGACCACCACTTGGCGAAAGCCCGTTCGAAGGCGCACCAGCCAGCACCGGATCCATCCTCTCCGGTCATCCATCGTTCATGCGCCGGAACCCAAAAATCCGCCCTTTTTGACCTTAAAACTCCAAATTCCGATGATCCCCTGAGCAATAAGGCCTCCGAACACCCTCAACCAACTCGTATCGACGTCCACAACAAAACCCATAAGCCCAATTCGTCGATTAGCTCAGAAATTAAAAACCCCCAATTCGAACCCTGGATTTTCGAAAATCAGAGTGTTTGACCACGTTTTCCGACCAAACTGCTCACTGCATGTTGAAACGAATGGTGCCTGTATCTTCCACTCGTCGAGATCTTCGTTTTGATATATAATAAGCTATGGTTTGAAGATTTTTGATTTTTGAGTTGAAATTCATTTTTAATCTAGGGTTTTGTATTTTATTTCAGCCATGGAAAAAGTTTCTTGCTAGAGAAAAATGAACGTATGATTTAAATGGGCTGATGGGTGGAGGAAAGGAATTTTATTTACATTTATATAGGACCCAATAATGAGGAACAACAATTATCTGATTACGTTGATTTCATTCACACTTTATCCCGTACGGTCAAACGGTAAGTCGGATTGTAACGCAAATTGGAATCCAACCATAATTCATCGTTCTGATTCCAATGGTGCCAGTTTCGTCGAATTCCGAGACAGTCACCAAAACAGTTAAATTTCACAGTTAATTTACTAATAAAATATTCAAATATTCACTTAACTGTTTTAATTCAATTTGAATATTCGTTAAATTCAAATTCAAATCAATTATAACTTAAATAAATTCTATAAATTTATTTCATAAATTTTAAGTTCCACATTTGATTATTTTCAAATTAGAATTTGAATTTCAAATTTAACTTAACAACTTATGTAACCCCCCACGTCCATTAATGTCACTCACAAAGGGAATGCATTAACTTCCATGGAGGTTATAAGTGAATATAGAACAGAAAAATTACAACAAGACAGATAATAAATAGTACTTGGAAATCAAAAACTTCATTTTATTGCAGCGGAAATTAAACATGTTTGTTACATCATAAAACCAAGTACAGTATCCATCTTTATAAAAACAAAATACATAATCCCATTACATAAATAGCCATAGAAAAAGATAACAAGCTGGACTTTACTTCAACGGTCCAAGCTTTCCAAGAGGGATGAAGCAATCCAATCAAACTCCACTAGAGCTGGGCCCAACCTGAGGACCTGGAGGGGGAAAAGGATAGAAATGGAGGGGGGGTCAGACATAAAGTCTGGCGAGTATGATAATTCTAACAATACTATTATCAAAATAACTAGACTAAGGCATAAGCTAGAAGACAAGTAAATGTCTATGAACTATTAGGAAGATAAAGATAGCGTTTAAGGTAACGTTGAAGATAACGGTAAAGGCATACCTAATTACTAACGAATAATTACTATACTGCACCGCACATACTACACTGCACCGCACATTACTACACTGCACCGCACCAGTCACCCTAAAGGTTGATCCCACTTGCTTCACACAGAAACATATAAATAGCCTTACGTACCCCTAGCTGACTACATAGGTGCCGTCTGCCCCTATCTCCACTAGGTGTACCCCACTACCCACTTTCGATCGGCTCCCTACTCGTAGATACCTATGTTGGCCCCACAGTGGGGTGTATCACTCCCCTAAAGTGGCAACCCGATACAACTTGAGAATGCACGGCTTATACCTACACGATGCAACAACGTCTTACCTACCAGCCCGGGTCCACACATGCATATGAAACCCGTTGGACTTGCGTTGCCACCGCTCCCCGTTTTGGCCTCTTATAGTCAAGCCCAGCATGCGTGTCCCGTCCTCGACTTGGGTCGAGCCCACAAAGATACGTTTGGGATACTGGTTGAAATGGGCCCCCACAAGCTACCCACCTAAGCTTGTCACCACTAGTATATCCCACTTAACCCTCTTAGTCATGTTCATTTACATGTGTGTTTGGTTAAGTCTTACTAATCGTATTTCAAATGCCACTAAAGGCACCCACTAGATTCCTCATGCCACCCAAGGCACCTACTTAACCCCCATGTCCCAACTTACATGTTTATCTGGTTAAGTATTTCTTAATTCATTCAGACCATAACCTCATAAAGACCTCTCACATTAGACTGGCATTTATGGCAGCTGGATTTGTCGGGCGGGTCCGGGCAGTCTTACACCATAAAAGAGTCTAACCTCGTGTCTTTACAACTGTTATGCTTTAGTTTAGGCCTAGGACCTCCCACATTGGGCTGACGTTTGTGACCACTGGATTTGCCGGGCGGTTCCGGGCAGGTTTACGTCACAAACGATTCCAACCTCGTGTCCTAAGCATTGATTGATACTTTCAATCTTTTACCCCAGTTTTAATAATTCCCTATCCAAATTATTAATTAAGTCCACTTTTATTGATGTCCATAATTGACTCAATTATGGTCATCCACTCATGGTATGCAAAATCATATCAATTGCACCCCAACATCTTATTATTAAATCCTTAATATTACCCCTACCCCACGTTTATACGTTCACTTATTCAACGCATAATATAGGCTAGAATTGAATAGTCTAACACATAGCACAAGGACAATTTACCACAACATATAGACGATAAAAATAAGTCTAATCATAATAGGGGTGAAACTTGCATAAAATACTCATGTTAAGGATCAAAAGGTGTCAACTTGTTAAATGTCACAATTTACATGATATGATCATAGCCCAAATCTATACATAAACTTGCATATGGGGTTTTTAGGCGACATATTGATGGTGTGAACTAGCATAGGATATCACATATGTCATAGCATAATTCTAGATGTCATAATAGATGTCATGGCATATGTTCATAACTTTTCTAATCAATTTAACTTGCATATGTAACTTGTCATATAGATCAACATAGCCCAAACATGATGATTTAATTAATATGAACTAACTAGCATAGATGGCTTTCTAACATGTATGATTCATCACAACTTAGCATAGAAACTTCCAACATACATAACATCATCATAGCATGATTTACAACATATAGGATATCATCACCACATAGCATAGGATTAATAACATACATGATAGCATATGACAATTCACATCATCTACTCACAATCCATTAATGAATTAACCTAAATAAAATGATAATAATCTTGTTAAGACTATCATACTCACAATTAGAGAAGAAAGGAGAGTTTTGCTTTGCTTTAGGGTTGAGAGAATTAGAATTGAATTAGCTTTTCTTCCTTCTTACTTGGCGGCGGCTCCATTGATTTCCATGGCGACGGTATGACGGTAACTATTCTATTTTTCTTATGAATTAGGGTGAGAGACTACCTAGGTATTTATAGAGTTAGGATTTATTTTAGACCATTAGATCAGTTAAGAACTAATCCCAGCCAACCAGATTAGGTCAGAAACCCTAATTGGTCAATATCCCATTAAAAACAGGTCAGCCAGAAACCCTAGCCGCCAGACCCAGGTCGACACCCAGGTCGACTCCCCAGTCGACCTGGGGGGGGGGGGTCGACTCCCCAGTCGACCTGGGGTGCTGGGCGGGAAATTTCCCGCCTAGCCTGATTTGACTCCGAATTTGAATTTTAATTTTTTCTGAAATCTGTTTTGAATTTTCTGAAACTTCCGATGGCCATAACTTCTTCATACGAAGTCCAATTCACGCAAACTCGGACTCTATTTCGACCAGAATTCCGAGACGAACACAATGGCGCAACCCGTTTCCCACAATTCTCAAGTCTGAGATTATTTATTCTTTAATTTGTGAATATTAATATTTACAGAATTACGGGGTGTTACATTCTCCCCTCCTTAAAGGATTTCGTCCCCGAAATCTTCAAGTCAAGAAGAATGTATATCCTTACATCCAAACAACCATCTACTCAACCATCAAACACAGGCATCCATTGTCCTTATAGACTTCTAATGCTTTCATGTTTATATGCACAGTGTGTGTATATGTCCCTATCTAATGCAAAATCAGGCGGTCCACTGATTCAGTTGACCTCCTTTAATGCAAACCATGATAGTGCCATGCGTCCATTATGTATGCAAAAGTTCCCTAATGCTACATATTATTTCTACATGCGTGCACAACCATTCACCAAAATGCGGTATCCATATGATAGTACAACCATTATACATCTATTTTACTAAATACAACCATTTATATGCAATATGCAGTATGAAGTGACTGAGCCGATCTAGTGCCTAATAGTGTGTGTATATGCGTCCACGAGCAACTACTAGCAAAGACTTGCATCCACTTTGCATTTATCATACATAACATGTCTCAAACACATGTTTCAACCATAGGATGATCCTAACTAAAGGTCAAAGATACTAGCGAGAGGATACACTAGAGATAAGATAAGTACAAGTCAAGCGATAAAGGAGAGATTAAAAGACATACCCTCAAAAAGAAAAGGGTATCGTGAACGCATCTTCTCTTCTGTCTCCTAAGTAGCGTTGCTCTCGTTGTCTCCCCATTGTACTTTGACTAGTCTGACCTCTTGATTTCTCAGCCTCTTAATCTACGACCCAAGAATGCATGTAGGAGCTCGTCGAATCGTCGCGTCACGCTCGATCTCCACCTCTCTAAGCAAGCTCGGCTCTACCACTTCTGCGGTCTCGTGCAAGCACTTCCTCAAATGTGACACATGGAATACGTCGTGTACACCACTAAGTCTCTCCGGCAACTCCACTCTATATGCCATCTGTCCAATCTTCTCCTTAATAGGAAACGGTCCTACGAACCTTGGTGCTAACTTCCCAACGGACCCAAAGCGAACTATGTTTCGTAATGGAGACACTTTGACAAAGACCATGTCCCTAACTTAAAATTCAAGATCCGTCCTTCTTTTATCCGCATATGATTTCTGCCTATCTTGCGCTGCTTTCATCCTCCTCCGAATCAAGTCGATCTTCTCCGAAGTCTCTCTAATCATATCGGGCCCAAGTAAGATCTTGTCCGTAGACTCCCACCAACATGTAGGTGAACGACAAGGTCGTCAATAAAGAGCTTCGAATGGTGCCATACCAATGCTAGACTGAAAGCTGTTATTATATGCGAACTCCACCAGTGGAAGATGCTCTTCCCATGTACCCCCAAAATCTGGGATACATAGCCTCAAAAGATCCTCTAGAATGCGATTCACCCTCTCGGTCTGGCCGTCCGTCTGAGGATGATATGCGGTGCTCAAACATAACTAAGTCCCTACCGCCTCTTGTAAGCTTCTCCAAAATTCTCTAGTGAAAATAGGATCGTGGTCGCTCACTATGCTAGAAGGAACACCGTGCAAACGAACTATTTCTCGGACGTATACAGAAGCTAACCATGGAGAAGTCCTCTTACTTTTCACGGGAATGAAATGAGCGCTTTTAGTAAGTCTATCTACTATAACACAAATCCCCGTATTACCCTTTCTCGTTCTCGGTAATCCGTCAATAAAGTCCATCGAGACGCTTTCCCACTTCCATAGTGGAACCTCCCATGGGTGAAGTAACCCACCGGGTTTCTTTTGCTCCACTTTTACTTGTTGGCACACCAAGCATCTAGCGACATACTCGGCCACGGCCCTCTTCATACCGGCCCAAAAGAAAACTCGTTTCATGTCTTTGTACATCTTGTCCCCGCCGGGATGAATGGTCATCTTCGAACGATGTGCATCATCAAGAATAGTCTTCCTTAGGTCATCGTCTTTTGGTACACAAAGTCTACCGTCCCTACGTAACCAACCCTTATCATCTAGGGTATACCTACAGAGATGGCTTGATGACTCCCCTCCTTTGAGCTTTTCTACTATCTCAACCAACTGCGGGTCATCTCGCTGTGCCTCGCCAATCCGTCCCAAAAGGGTATGTCTGACCTCCAAGGATGCTAGCAAACTGGGTACGAAGTCAACGGAAGGTCTAAAATCAAACATAGAGATGAACTCTAAACTTCGCCGCTCAATAAACAAAGGACTTAAGGATAATCTTTTTCTACTTAAGGCATCTGCCACTACGTTACCCTTGCCAGGGGTATATGCTATCTCGAAGTCGTAGGATGCTAAGAACTCCATCCACCTTTGCTGCCTTAAGTTCAAGTCCTTCCCTACAGACCACATGCCCTAAATTCCTCACTTCTTTCCTCCAAAAATGGTATCTTGGAGAACTTAGCTTTAAGCTGGTGCACTTGTAGGGTCCCTAAGCTTTCCCTAAGATGTAGGGTATGCTCTCCTCTGCTTCTAGAGAAAACCAGAATATTATCCCATGTAAAATCGTCATAACTACCCATCTCTCACGCAGACCATCCTAGTCGAATTCGACATCCACCAAGTGCAAGCCCCAAAGGCCTAAACCAATATCAGACAAACACCCAAGGGATACCTCCTTCGAATTCAGACGACCTACGTGAGATGATACTAGTAAGACGGTCAATCAATTGAGTACTTGACCGACTCTGGCTGTCCTTGCCAGTCTTGCTCCAAAACTACCGCTGATTACATAACGGGCTTTGCTTAATCCATTAAGCACATACGAAGGCTTATTTCGCTCCTATGGGTAAACCCCACACTTTATCAACGACATCTCCATACTCATGGATCACACAAACAGATTCCTAATCATCGTTAGATGCGTCAGAAGATTCTAGGTAGCTAAGTATCACTGAACCCCTAGGGTCGCAAGAAATATGAGGGTTTTTCTATAACGAATCAATAGTCTAACTACCCTCCTTTCACAATCTAGGATGGCACCCTGCTTGGCTAGCCAACCCACCCCTAGAATCTAACTATAGCCCGTGAAACCAAGGACAAAGGCGTTGCATTCAAACTCAACGCCCAAGGTAAACACTCTCAAATCCCGACAAATCATAGAAAGATGAGCCGAACCACTAATAGGATTTGAGACTACTAAGGGATCAGTAACTAGACTAGTATATAGGTGCAGTGTTTCAACTAATGATGTAGAGATAAACGAATGCGATGCGCCCGAACCGAATAAAGTACGGACAGGATGATCAAATAGAAAACTAAACTTTCAACGGAAATTTCTCTACCTTGTACTTGCAGCGGTGGAACCTCGAGAGCCTGAACTTGTCCCCTTGCCTGCCCTGGTGCCATAAGAGCTTGCACCTGTCCTCCAGAGGTAGATCCTGCCCTCTGCCCCTTCTTTGGGCAGTCCTTAATAAGATGTCCCGCTTCGCCACAGTGGAAACAACCGGTCTTCTTCTCCGGCGTGTTTACTAAGTCCAAACCAAACCTTGCTAGCTGATTAAATTTGTTGACATATTCTTTCACTGTTGAGCTTCCTTGCTTCAATGTCAAGAACCTTTCCATATAAAGATTTTCTTCCGCCCTAGAGAGAAACTTCGCCTCAAACCTACGTCTAAAATCCGCCCAAGAGTCAACTGGATTGTAATAACCCGGAAAATGCGAACCAGTTTAAAATTTTTAAATTAGGTTATTAACAAGAAATTTGAATGATTAGAATAGCCTATTCCCATAAAATATAGAATATTTCAATAAATTAGTGAGTTAAGAAATAGTAAGTCAGTTTGAAAATTGATATTTTGCATATGGCCTCGGAATTCGACGAAACCACTTTTGTCGGGTCCGGGATGTCAAACTATTGCTAGGTTTCAAATTTCATAATTTTTCGAATCAGTATGTGAGCGTGGCAAAAGAAAACGCGTTTGACCAGTTTCTATTGAATTTAATCGACTGGAAATTGGTCATTTTGCAAACGGTCTCAGAATTCGGCGAAACTAGTTTTGTTAGGACCGTATCGTCAATACGAAACTAGAAAATATTTTTCTGGAATTTTTCTAGTTAGTATGTGACCCCGGTAATTTGAAATGTACGTTTAAAATTCAATAAAAGGATTTAAATTGTAAATTTCAACAGAAACTGATTGTAACGATCAAACCAGCTTGCGATACATATCCCATTGTGTTCGGAATGGGGGTAAAACACTATGGACGACAGGCGGTGGACCTCGTTTCGAGATCGTATGTAAAAAGTCAACCCTTGTGCATAATTTAATAATTAAATAATAAAATAAATAAATAAAAACCTACCATCCCTCCTTTTCTTCTTCAATTGCCCCCCCCCCCCCCCCCGATCAGTTATTCATAAAACGAAAAAAAAAAAAACTGCATTTTTAATAAAAGAAAAACTGCATTTATTTTAAAGAGTAAAACTGCATTTTTAATAAGAGTAAAACTGCATTTTTAATAAGGGAAAAACTGCATTTTTAATAAAAGAAAAACTGCATTTATTTTAAAGAGTAAAACTGCATTTTTAATAAAAGAAAAACTGCATTTATTTTAAAGATAAAAACTGCATTTATTTAAAAGAAAAAAAAAGGATTATAAAAGCAGTTTTGAAAGAAGAATAAAAATATAATCTTTATATTTAATAGCGAAGTCAAAATGCAATCTTTATATATTGAATAACATAGTGAAATTCGATTTTTACCTATGTAGAGGATACAGTCAACGAAAGCAACAAGAAGCACAAGTAGGCGAAGTTTCTACTAAGGAAAAATCGTGTGAGTGGATAGCTATTGGTGAGGATTTCTCACTCTTCAATCCCTTTTTATATAAATATGTCTATGTTGAAAATGAAAGTGAATTGCTATATATAAATATATATATATATATATATATATACGCCCCTCGTCCACAAACCATGGACGATATTTATTGGTTGAAATTGATTGATTGTTTGGGATTGTTTGTGATTGATATGGATTGATTGCGGTTGAAAAATACCCATTGGTGATTGGAAAATATTTGGTTGAAACCACATAGGATTAGTTTGTGGAAATGAAATAAATATATACATGCCGCCTGCGTGCGAATTAGATGCATGATTCCCATTGTCAAAAACCGCGAGGTTTTAAGGTAGAGCGAGGAGCCGTACTAGGGACGGTGCCGGTGTAACTACCCTGCCGTTATGCTGCCGAAATTTTGAATGATATTCTTGTGTTTGAATTATTTTCATATGCTTAAACTATATTTATTCATTGTATAGAAAACATTCATGTGTTGAATTGCTATTCATTCGTTGTCTAGAAATTCATGTGTTGAATGATATTCATATTTTGAAATAAACCGTTCGATAATAAAAATCACATTTTTATCTATATATAGAAACTATAGAAAACATTCATGTGTTGAATTGCTATTCATTCGTTGTTTAGAAATTCATGTGTTGAATGATATTCATATTTTGAAATAAACCGTTCGATAATAAAAAATCACATTTTTATCTATATATAGAAACTATAGAGAACATTCATGTGTTGAATTGCTATTCATTCGTTGTTTAGAAATTCATGTGTTGAATGATATTCATATTTTGAAATAAACCGTTCGATAATAAAAAATCACATTTTTATCTATATATAGAAACTATAGAAAACATTCATGTGTTGAATTGCTATTCATTCGTTGTTTAGAAATTCATGTGTTGAATGATATTCATATTTTGAAATAAACCGTTCGATAATAAAAATCACATTTTTATCTATATATAGAAACTATAGAAAACATTCATGTGTTGAATTGCTATTCATTCGTTGTTTAGAAATTCATGTGTTGAATGATATTCATATTTTGAAATAAACCGTTCGATAATAAAAATCACATTTTTATCTATATATAGAAACTATAGAAAACATTCATGTGTTGAATAGCTATTCATTCGTTGTTTAGAAATTCATGTGTTGAATGATATTCATATTTTGAAATAAACCGTTCGATAATAAAAAATCACATTTTTATCTATATATAGAAACTATAGAAAACATTCATGTGTTGAATTGCTATTCATTCGTTGTTTAGAAATTCATGTGTTGAATGATATTCATATTTTGAAATAAACCGTTCGATAATAAAAAATCACATTTTTATCTATATATAGAAACTATAGAAAACATTCATGTGTTGAATTGCTATTCATTCGTTGTTTAGAAATTCATGTGTTGAATGATATTCATATTTTGAAATAAACCGTTCGATAATAAAAAATTCACATTTTTATCTATATATAGAAACTATAGAAAACATTCATGTGTTGAATTGCTATTCATTCGTTGTTTAGAAATTCATGTGTTGAATGATATTCATATTTTGAAATAAACCGTTCGATAATAAAAATCACATTTTTATCTATATATAGAAACTATAGAAAACATTCATGTGTTGAATAGCTATTCATTCGTTGTTTAGAAATTCATGTGTTGAATGATATTCATATTTTGAAACAAATTGTTTGATAATAAAAATCACCTTTTATTGACTATATGAGCTGTGTAAAATAATCTCGTCTTGAAAGAAATTGTTTTATGATAAAAATTCCATTTTTATCACCAACTTGAACTATATAGAAGAATAGTGTTTTGAAATGAATTGTTTTACAATAGAAATCACGTTTTATTGTATGCATTAATAGTTGAAATGTGAAGTGTTAAAAATAGCCACTTGGTCAAAATAAACATATATGAGTTGAAATATTCATTAATTAGCTAATGAAATGATTTGCACCTATTTATGTAACATTAGAATGAATGGTGCTTTTAAACCAAACAGAAATCAAATATGAAGTTGAATAGAAAATGATAATTGACAAGAACTGTATATATATGTACCTGCATATTTATTGAACAGGTTATAGCAAAGGGGCTAGAGAAGAGGAATAAAATTTGTGCCCGACAAATAGGTACACATTTACTGATTTGTTTGGGTGATGATTTTTGAGCCTGTTGGCTAGCCGCTTGGCTTTTTCTTTTTCTTTTTGAGATTAGAAGGACCGGGACGCTATTTGCGATTTCCCGATGCCCCCGGTACAGGGGAGGTTATGGCGAAATTTTTCCAAAATTTAAGGTGTTAGAAAAATATTTGAAGTGAAAAACGATATAGAAATCATCGAATGAACTATATTTATATAAATATATAAATATAAATAAAATTAAAACGAAACGAGGCCATGCAGTTCGTATTTTGAAACCGTGATTTCAAACGACTAGTGCGGGAAATCCGACCATTGGATTTTCCCGAAACCTCAACCGTCGGGTTCGCCTTGGAATAATCTTTCCAACGGCACCAACCTTGTAAAAATCCAACGGTTGGATTGTCCGGAATGTTTAATTCAAAAGTAAGGAAAAACAGCGCCAGAAACAATTATATTTATATATATATATATAAATATAATTAAATTTAATCGAATAACGACGCTGCAGTTCGTAAATTGAAATCGTAACTTCAAACGACTAGTGTGGAAGATCCGACCGTCGGATTCTCACGAAACTGAAACCGTTGGGTTCGCTTTGGGAATATCTTCCTAATGATGTAAAATTTGTGAAGATCCAACGGTTAGATTTTCCGATATGTGTAAAACAAATTTAGGGGAAAACAGCGCCAGTGACACGAAACGACCTGAAACGTCGTTTAATTAAATATGGCCATTTTTAAATAAATAAAAATGGCGAAAAATCGTTATAAAATATTATAAGCAACATAGGTTGCAAATAAACCAGTTGGGCTTGAATTGTTTGATATTTGATGGTTGTATGTGTATGACATGAAAATAACACTAAATAACTGAAAGATGGATGTCGAATAATATAACCATATAAAGAATCGATTTAAATTCTAATGACGTGAATTATTTGAAAAGGCCGAGCTAACCCTCATTTCAAATAACTCATCGAGCGATTCGAATTTGAAAATGCAAAGGCGATTCAAGACCGACGATCTTCGTATCGGTTGGATGGGCGCTACTGAGGTTCCTAACCGGAGTAGCTACCGGAAAGGGACGGAAGTAGTAGCCGTCTGAACGTGTATGTTGATTGGACGGATATACGAGGAATTTGACGCCTCCGGTTTCGTTCAGACCCAGGACGGACTTGTAAATGGACTGTGTGTCTGACATTGGATTTTGTTCTATATTGATTGATCTCTGTTAAATATATATCTGTTTGGCGGCGGAGAATTTATTCTCTTGCTTAACGCCCTTCTCTGAGACGTACAAGCTTAGAGGTTATATATCGATGGAAATCAATCGTATGGAGTGGACTGCCTATGTGGCATGCCAAGATGCTGTGATCAAGGCTTCTGTTGAAAAGCAAAGTCTTGTGAATGATGATCAAAGCAAGGTCTACGTGGCCTAGCTTTGTGTATTTCGTAGATTCGCGAACCTCACACCCCGGTATGAGTTAAAAACGGGATACGGACTGCATGGAGAGCACGACGTTTCTTTCTAGCTATGGTGGTGTCAGTGACTTACCAGCCCTGACATATATATCTACTTTTCACCTTTGTGGTTGTTGGAATGCGAGGCGCCTCGATTATAGGTCTGCAAGGACCGGGAAACGTGTGTTCAGGAATAACTAATCCTCTAACGTTAGTGAGGACCGGCCCTGAAGATCCAGGGGTTACCCAGTGTGCGTAATCCTGAGGCATTTGCTAGAGTGTCTCGAAGCGGAGAGGAGCTTGCCCCTTGCCTCGACTCATGACGGAAATCCAACTTCCAATACGAAATAACGGACTTGATTGTAGTACTAGTATGGTGACATAGTATATGGTAGTTATGCCGCCTATGATTGATATTTATGATGCTATTTGCTTTAAAACATATATGCACTAGTAATAATATCAAATGGTTTTGCTTTATACGTATCAAGCATATTTGGCTATTATAAGGTAAAACTCTATCCTCCGGCTTGCGTTGCATTGTGTGATGGGACCTGAGTCTTATAATAGCTTCATTCTTTCTAAAAGCATTGCGTTGTCTTTAAAAGAATTTATCTTGTTTTAAATGCACTAGCAATCACTGGAGTAAACCCGTTCCGCGAAAGTGGCGTGGTCCTATGATTTGCTATTACTATTGTTTAACTGTTAAATGGATTCCTCATACCAGTCCCCATGACTGATTCGTTGTTTGTTTCACTTTGAAAACGCGGGTGCCCTTATTTTCACACGGGCAGCCTAGTATACAGGTGACAGGTGGTTTTTGGTTCTGCACTGCTGCACAGCATGCACTTTTGGCTCATGGCGAGGCTGACTTCATAGTGATGACTTAGATATTTTCCGCCATTCCTGTATTTATGTTATGATTCCGCCACTGGCGATGCAGACTGATTTACTTTCCGTATTTCTCACTATATGTATATGTATTCCGCCTTCGGCGATGTAGACTGATACTCTTATTATGTCACTGCATGTATGTATTCCGCCTTTGGCGATGATGACTGATCACTTCCCTTTCTTTTTACTAAGTGTATCCCCACATTATGCTATTCTGATATTCCTACATGTTGTGATTCCGCTGTCATATCCATGTAAAATTATTTTATTTATTGTTTCTGCTATTATCTGTACTCTGCTATGATGATTAATGTGTTATTTCCTAATGATTATCCTTAATACCGCCCCTCGGATTTTGGGATCGTCACAGTTGGTATCAGAGCTTTGGTTAACCTTAGTTCTGGGATCTAACACATTAAACACCTCGTCAGAATAGAATCAGTAGTGTTCTAATGCGAGTAGCTCATTAGAGATAGGATTAGCAATGTCCTAGAATGAGCTAAGCAGATTAGCAAAACAATTTGATCAGTACATCATCATTATCTTTCCTTGTATTTCCTTGCTTTATCATTTATGAAAATTATCAAATCTGTGAGCTTGACTCTTTCCTTGCTTATACAGTACTCTTAGATGGCTACACGAGCAGCAGCAGCCAGAGGAGGCCGTGGAGGCCGAGGAGATGCAGCAGGAGGACGGGGGAATATCCCCGTAGCTGCAGAGATCCCTATTATTCAGGAACCAGCTCCCGAAGACTTTGAGTTGGATAAAGTGGCAAAGAGATACCGAAATCTGGGAGGGAAACCTTTTACTGGTACAGGCACAGTGACCGAAGCTATCGCTTGGCTGAAGACCTACGAGAAAATCTTCGAAGGTATGGGCATGGGAACTAACAACAAAGCCCGACTTGGCATTTGGCTTCTTCAGGAAGAGGCAGAGCTGTGGTGGGACGCCATTACTTCTGGAGATGCAGCTGGTACTATCCGAACATGGGAGCAGTTCAGGACATTATTCAATGAGAAGTTTGTGCCAGAACAAGCTCTTGAGAGGATGCGGGAGCAATTTGCTAATCTCCAACAGGGAGACCTCTCAATTCAAGACTATCTGAATAAGTTCACTCAGCTATCGCGCTATGCCCCAGAGTTGGTTTTGACCGACAAAGCGAAGAATAAAAGATTCATTTTTTGGCTGAAGCGCAAATACCATGATAGGGCTATGAGCAACATCAAACTTTCTTTTACCGAACTCGTAGAGATGGCTTGCAACTATGAGGACATGGATGAGAGACATGCTAGCCAAGACCGCGCTAAGAGCCAAGAAGGGATCAAGCGCAAGACCTCAACTGACCAACCTGAATCTAGCATCACCGCGGCCGCTACTCAAAAACCCGCAAAGATCCCGAAAGGAAACTGCTACAATTGCGGGAAGCCCGGTCATTTCTCTAATGTATGCAAAGCCCCAAAGAAGCCAAGGGCCAGTGACTCAGTTGAATGCTACAATTGCCACAAGAAGGGGCACTACAGCAATAATTGTCCTTTGAAGAAGAGCGCACTAGTGGACCATGTTTATGACGGGAATACCCCGCCAGCTATCACCGACGGCTCAGGTAAACCCGATGTCTTGGGAGGTACCCTTACTATTAAAAATATTCCTGTTTCTGTACTTTTTGATACTGGTGCATCACGTAGCTTCATATCTGGTAAAATTGTTCATAAGTTAAATTTGAAACAAAGAATTCTAAAGGAACCAATTAAAGTTCAAAACCCGATAGGAGGTTCTATTAGTCTCAGTTCATACTGTAGAGCGCCTATCTCTTATTCTTGCTACAAGTTCTCTTTTAAGGTGATTGTCATGGACCTTTCCGAATTTGATATGATATTGGGACTTGACTGGTTGACAACATATAAGGCCGAAGTTAGATGTGCCGAAAGAATCGTTAAAGTTGAAACAAAATCTGGGCATATCACTATACCTTGTCTCGGTTCAGAAATTAATAGAACAGAATTCTGGGCTTCTTTAGAAATTACTCCTTCTCCAATAAAAAAGATACCGGTCGTGAAGAATTATGCGGATGTGTTTGAAGAAGTAGAAAACTTACCGCCGCAAAGAGAAATTGAGTTTAGAATTGATCTAATTCCGAATGCTCGACCAGTAGTCCATCCAATAAGAAGAATGGCCCCGAAAGAAAACGAAGAGCTAAGTAGCCAAACCCGAGAATTACTTTGGAAAGGTCTGATCAGACCAAGCTTTTCAGCATGGGGAGCCGCAGTAGTATTTGTCCCTAAATCAGACGGTACTCTAAGACTTTGCGTCGATTACAGGGATCTCAACAAACAAACACTGAAGAACAAATATCCTTTGCCCCGAATAGACGATCTGTTAGATCAATTAAATGGAGCAACCGTATTCTCCAGAATGGACCTAGCTACAGGTTTCCACCAATTGCGTATAGCTAAAGACTGTGTTCCTTTGACAGCCTTCAGGGGTCCCGATTTATTCTACGAATGGTTAGTAATGCCGTTCGGCTTGTGCAACGCTCCGGCATACTTCGTTGATCTTATGAACAGAGTGTTCCGTGGTGTGTTGAATAAATTTGTTCTAGTCTTCATCGATGACATTCTAATCTACTCTAAGTCAGAAGAAGAACATGCAAAACATTTAGAACAAGTGTTGGAAATTCTGAGAAGAAATGTCTTGAAAGCTAAATTTTCTAAGTGTGTCTTCTGGCAGAATGAAGTTAAATTCCTTGGCCACGTCGTATCAAAGGAAGGAATTGCTGTAGACCCAAGCAAAATTACAGCGATTCAGAACTGGAAACAACCTACTACACCCACTGAAGTTCGAAGTTTCCTTGGGTTAGCTAGTTACTATCGGAAATTCGTTCAGGATTTTTCAAAGATATCAGGAGTATTGACGAAGCTTACAAAGAAGCATGAAAAATTCAAATGGACTCCCGAATGTGAAGAAGCTTTCCAGGAGCTGAAACTGAAATTGACAACCGCTCCGGTATTGACAATAATAGAAGGTAACCAAGACTTGACAGTATGGACTGATGCTTCTATTAGAGGGCTAGGAGCAGTGTTAATGCAAAAAGGCCAAGTGATCGCATATGCCAGTCGTCAACTAAAGCCGCATGAAAGAAACTATGCTACTCATGATCTTGAGTTATTAGCTATCGTGTTCGCTTTAAGAATATGGAGGCATTATTTATTGGGTGAGAAATTCGAACTATTTACCGATCATCAATCCTTGAAATACCTTTTCACCCAAAAAGATCTAAACCTGAGACAACAGCGTTGGTTAGAATTCCTTGCAGCATACGATTTTGAAATTATATACACTCCAGGGAAAGCCAATGTTGTAGCAGATGCGCTCAGCAGAAAGAATGAAATCATTGCCAGTTTTATCATTACTTCTTCCCTGCAAGATAAGATTACTATTCTTCAGAAGGACGATGAATTTATTCAAAGAATCAGTCAAAGAGTCAAAGGAGGTGAATCCACAAGTTTTAGACTCGATGACAAGGGAGTTCTAAGATTAAAGGGTAGAATTTGCATCCCAAACCTTCCTGAGCTCAGAAGAGAAATACTTGATGAGTGCCACAAATCCAAATTAAGTATCCATCCCGGTGTGAGCAAAATGTATAACGATATCAAACGCACATTCTGGTGGAGGTCAATGAAGAGAGATATCTCATTATATGTTAGCAGATGCTCCACTTGTCAACTGGTCAAGAGTGATCAGCAGAAATTGGCTGGATTATTACAACCATTAGAAATTCCAGGTTGGAAGTGGGAACAAATCTCGATGGATTTTATCGATGGCTTGCCTCGGACTAGAAAAGGAAACGACAGTATATGGGTAATCGTAGATCGCTTCACGAAGACTGCCCATTTTATACCTGTCCGATCCAACAGAACGGCTCAAAGTCTGGCGCAAATTTACTTCAAAGAAATTGTTAAACTTCATGGAGTACCGCTCAGTATAGTCAGCGATAGAGATCCCCTGTTCACTAGCAAATTCTGGGAAGCATTCCAGACGGAATTGGGAACCAAATTAAATCTAAGCACCGCTTATCACCCTCAGACAGACGGCCAAACTGAGCGGGTGAATAGAATCTTAGAGGATTTGCTGCGGGCTTGCGTTATTGATTTTAGAGGCTCATGGGAAGATGATTTACATTTAGCAGAATTCTCTTACAACAATAGCTATCAAGCAAGTTTGGGAATGTCCACATTTGAAGCACTATACGGTAGACCGTGCAGATCTCCCGCATGTTGGGTAGAACCTGGCAACAGACTTGTGTTAGGGCCCGATATGATTCAAGAAGCATCGGATAAAGTCGATTCCATTAAGAAGAGATTAAAAACCGCACAGAGCCGACAGAAAAGTTATGCTGATGCGAGAAGAAGGGATATATCGTTTGCCGTTGGCGATTATGTTTATCTAAGAGTTTCTCCAATGCGAGGAGTAATCAGATTCGGCAAGACTGGGAAGTTGGCACCGAGATTTATTGGTCCCTTTCCTATACTTGAACGGATTGGAACTCTTGCATATAGGGTATCATTACCAGATTGGTTGCCTGGTGTACATAATGTGTTCCACGTATCTCAACTCAGAAAACATGTTCATGATCCAGATCTTGTTGTGGAAGAAGCAGCACAACAGGATATTGACATAACTCCAGAATTAGCACTCAAAAGAGATCCATTAAAGATAGTTGGCAAAGAAACCAGAGAGCTAAGGAGGAAAAAGATTCACTTAGTCAAAGTGCAGTGGAGTAGTGATCCTAGAGACTGTACTTGGGAAACTGAGGAAAGCATTAAGCAAGCCTATCCCAAATGCAGAGTGGACATCTCTGACTAACTCCGGTGCAAGGTACCTTTACAATACTTTGCATTTACATTTCATTTCCTGCTTAACTATTATTTCCTTTTCGAGGACGAAAAGTTTTAAGTGGGGGAGATTGTAATAACCCGGAAAATGCGAACCAGTTTAAAATTTTTAAATTAGGTTATTAACAAGAAATTTGAATGATTAGAATAGCCTATTCCCATAAAATATAGAATATTTCAATAAATTAGTGAGTTTAGAAATAGTAAGTCAGTTTGAAAATTGATATTTTGCATATGGCCTCGGAATTCGACGAAACCACTTTTGTCGGGTCCGGGATGTCAAACAATTGCTAGGTTTCAAATTTCATAATTTTTCGAATCAGTATGTGAGCGTGGCAAAAGAAAACGCGTTTGACCAGTTTCTATTGAATTTAATCGACTGGAAATTGGTCATTTTGCAAACGGTCTTAGAATTCGGCGAAACTAGTTTTGTTAGGACCGTATCGTCAATACGAAACTAGAAAATATTTTTCTGGAATTTTTCTAGTTAGTATGTGACCCCGGTAATTTGAAATGTACGTTTAAAATTCAATAAAAGGATTTAAATTGTAAATTTCAACAGAAACTGATTGTAACGATCAAACCAGCTTGCGATACATAGCCCATTGTGTTCGGAATGGGGGTAAAACACTATGGACGACAGGCGGTGGACCTCGTTTCGAGATCGTATGTAAAAAGTCAACCCTTGTGCATAATTTAATAATTAAATAATAAAATAAATAAATAAAAACCTACCACCCCTCCTTTTCTTCTTCAATTGCCCCTCCCCCCCCCCCCCCCCCGGATCAGTTATTCATAAAACGAAAAAAAGAAAAAAACTGCATTTTTAATAAAAGAAAAACTGCATTTATTTTAAAGAGTAAAACTGCATTTTTAATAAGAGTAAAACTGCATTTTTAATAAGGGAAAAACTGCATTTTTAATAAAAGAAAAACTGCATTTATTTTAAAGAGTAAAACTGCATTTTTAATAAAAGAAAAACTGCATTTATTTTAAAGATAAAAACTGCATTTATTTAAAAGAAAAAAAAAGGATTATAAAAGCAGTTTTGAAAGAAGAATAAAAATATAATCTTTATATTTAATAGCGAAGTCAAAATGCAATCTTTATATATTGAATAACATAGTGAAATTCGATTTTTACCTATGTAGAGGATACAGTCAACGAAAGCAACAAGAAGCACAAGTAGGCGAAGTTTCTATTAAGGAAAAATCGTGTGAGTGGATAGCTATTGGTGAGGATTTCTCACTCTTCAATCCCTTTTTATATAAATATGTCTATGTTGAAAATGAAAGTGAATTGCTATATATAAATATCTATATATATATATATATATATATATATATATATATATACGCCCCTCGTCCACAAACCATGGACGATATTTATTGGTTGAAATTGATTGATTGTTTGGGATTGTTTGTGATTGATATGGATTGATTGCGGTTGAAAAATACCCATTGGTGATTGGAAAATATTTGGTTGAAACCACATAGGATTAGTTTGTGGAAATGAAATAAATATATACATGCCGCCTGCGTGCGAATTAGATGCATGATTCCCATTGTCAAAAACCGCGAGGTTTTAAGGTAGAGCGAGGAGCCGTACTAGGGACGGTGCCGGTGTAACTACCCTGCCGTTATGCTGCCGAAATTTTGAATGATGTTCTTGTGTTTGAATTATTTTCATATGCTTAAACTATATTTATTCATTGTATAGAAAACATTCATGTGTTGAATTGCTATTCATTCGTTGTCTAGAAATTCATGTGTTGAATGATATTCATATTTTGAAATAAACCGTTCGATAATAAAAATCACATTTTTATCTATATATAGAAACTATAGAAAACATTCATGTGTTGAATTGCTATTCATTCGTTGTTTAGAAATTCATGTATTGAATGATATTCATATTTTGAAATAAACCGTTCGATAATAAAAAATCACATTTTTATCTATATATAGAAACTATAGAGAACATTCATGTGTTGAATTGCTATTCATTCGTTGTTTAGAAATTCATGTGTTGAATGATATTCATATTTTGAAATAAACCGTTCGATAATAAAAAATCACATTTTTATCTATATATAGAAACTATAGAAAACATTCATGTGTTGAATTGCTATTCATTCGTTGTTTAGAAATTCATGTGTTGAATGATATTCATATTTTGAAATAAACCGTTCGATAATAAAAATCACATTTTTATCTATATATAGAAACTATAGAAAACATTCATGTGTTGAATTGCTATTCATTCGTTGTTTAGAAATTCATGTGTTGAATGATATTCATATTTTGAAATAAACCGTTCGATAATAAAAATCACATTTTTATCTATATATAGAAACTATAGAAAACATTCATGTGTTGAATAGCTATTCATTCGTTGTTTAGAAATTCATGTGTTGAATGATATTCATATTTTGAAATAAACCGTTCGATAATAAAAAATCACATTTTTATCTATATATAGAAACTATAGAAAACATTCATGTGTTGAATTGCTATTCATTCGTTGTTTAGAAATTCATGTGTTGAATGATATTCATATTTTGAAATAAACCGTTCGATAATAAAAAATCACATTTTTATCTATATATAGAAACTATAGAAAACATTCATGTGTTGAATTGCTATTCATTCGTTGTTTAGAAATTCATGTGTTGAATGATATTCATATTTTGAAATAAACCGTTCGATAATAAAAAAATCACATTTTTATCTATATATAGAAACTATAGAAAACATTCATGTGTTGAATTGCTATTCATTCGTTGTTTAGAAATTCATGTGTTGAATGATATTCATATTTTGAAATAAACCGTTCGATAATAAAAATCACATTTTTATCTATATATAGAAACTATAGAAAACATTCATGTGTTGAATAGCTATTCATTCGTTGTTTAGAAATTCATGTGTTGAATGATATTCATATTTTGAAACAAATTGTTTGATAATAAAAATCACCTTTTATTGACTATATGAGCTGTGTAAAATAATCTCGTCTTGAAAGAAATTGTTTTATGATAAAAATTCCATTTTTATCACCAACTTGAACTATATAGAAGAATAGTGTTTTGAAATGAATTGTTTTACAATAGAAATCACGTTTTATTGTATGCATTAATAGTTGAAATGTGAAGTGTTAAAAATAGCCACTTGGTCAAAATAAACATATATGAGTTGAAATATTCATTAATTAGCTAATGAAATGATTTGCACCTATTTATGTAACATTAGAATGAATGGTGCTTTTAAACCAAACAGAAATCAAATATGAAGTTGAATAGAAAATGATAATTGACAAGAACTGTATATATATGTACCTGCATATTTATTGAACAGGTTATAGCAAAGGGGCTAGAGAAGAGGAATAAAATTTGTGCCCGACAAATAGGTACACATTTACTGATTTGTTTGGGTGATGATTTTTGAGCCTGTTGGCTAGCCGCTTGGCTTTTTCTTTTTCTTTTTGAGATTAGAAGGACCGGGACGCTATTTGCGATTTCCCGATGCCCCCGGTACAGGGGAGGTTATGGCGAAATTTTTCCAAAATTTAAGGTGTTAGAAAAATATTTGAAGTGAAAAACGATATAGAAATCATCGAATGAACTATATTTATATAAATATATAAATATAAATAAAATTAAAACGAAACGAGGCCATGCAGTTCGTATTTTGAAACCGTGATTTCAAACGACTAGTGCGGGAAATCCGACCATTGGATTTTCCCGAAACCTCAACCGTCGGGTTCGCCTTGGAATAATCTTTCCAACGGCACCAACCTTGTAAAAATCCAACGGTTGGATTGTCCGGAATGTTTAATTCAAAAGTAAGGAAAAACAGCGCCAGAAACGATTATATTTATATATATATAAAAATATAATTAAATTTAATCGAATAACGACGCTGCAGTTCGTAAATTGAAATCGTAACTTCAAACGACTAGTGTGGAAGATCCGACCGTCGGATTCTCACGAAACTGAAACCGTTGGGTTCGCTTTGGGAATATCTTCCTAATGATGTAAAATTTGTGAAGATCCAACGGTTAGATTTTCCGATATGTGTAAAACAAATTTAGGGAAAAACAGCGCCAGTGACACGAAACGACCTGAAACGTCGTTTAATTAAATATGGCCATTTTTAAATAAATAAAAATGGCGAAAAATCGTTATAAAATATTATAAGCAACATAGGTTGCAAATAAACCAGTTGGGCTTGAATTGTTTGATATTTGATGGTTGTATGTGTATGACATGAAAATAACACTAAATAACTGAAAGATGGATGTCGAATAATATAACCATATAAAGAATCGATTTAAATTCTAATGACGTGAATTATTTGAAAAGGCCGAGCTAACCCTCATTTCAAATAACTCATCGAGCGATTCGAATTTGAGAATGCAAAGGCGATTCAAGACCGACGATCTTCGTATCGGTTGGATGGGCGCTACTGAGGTTCCTAACCGGAGTAGCTACCGGAAAGGGACGGAAGTAGTAGCCGTCTGAACGTGTATGTTGATTGGACGGATATACGAGGAATTTGACGCCTCCGGTTTCGTTCAGACCCAGGACGGACTTGTAAATGGACTGTGTGTCTGACATTGGATTTTGTTCTATATTGATTGATCTCTGTTAAATATATATCTGTTTGGCGGCGGAGAATTTATTCTCTTGCTTAACGCCCTTCTCTGAGACGTACGAGCTTAGAGGTTATATATCGATGGAAATCAATCGTATGGAGTGGACTGCCTATGTGGCATGCCAAGATGCTGTGATCAAGGCTTCTGTTGAAAAGCAAAGTCTTGTGAATGATGATCAAAGCAAGGTCTACGTGGCCTAGCTTTGTGTATTTCGTAGATTCGCGAACCTCACACCCCGGTATGAGTTAAAAACGGGATACGGACTGCATGGAGAGCACGACGTTTCTTTCTAGCTATGGTGGTGTCAGTGACTTACCAGCCCTGACATATATATCTACTTTTCACCTTTGTGGTTGTTGGAATGCGAGGCGCCTCGATTATAGGTCTGCAAGGACCGGGAAACGTGTGTTCAGGAATAACTAATCCTCTAACGTAAGTGAGGACCGGCCCTGAAGATCCAGGGGTTACCCAGTGTGCGTAATCCTGAGGCATTTGCTAGAGTGTCTCGAAGCGGAGAGGAGCTTGCTCCTTGCCTCGACTCATGACGGAAATCCAACTTCCAATACGAAATAACGGACTTGATTGTAGTACTAGTATGGTGACATAGTATATGGTAGCTATGCCGCCTATGATTGATATTTATGATGCTATTTGCTTTAAAACATATATGCACTAGTAATAATATCAAATGGTTTTGCTTTATACGTATCAAGCATATTTGGCTATTATAAGGTAAAACTCTATCCTCCGGCTTGCGTTGCATTGTGTGATGGGACCTGAGTCTTATAATAGCTTCATTCTTTCTAAAAGCATTGCGTTGTCTTTAAAAGAATTTATCTTGTTTTAAATGCACTAGCAATCACTGGAGTAAACCCGTTCCGCGAAAGTGGCGTGGTCCTATGATTTGCTATTACTATTGTTTAACTGTTAAATGGATTCCTCATACCAGTCCCCATGACTGATTCGTTGTTTGTTTCACTTTGCAAACGCGGGTGCCCTTATTTTCACACGGGCAGCCTAGTATACAGGTGACAGGTGGTTTTTGGTTCTGCACTGCTGCACAGCATGCACTTTTGGCTCATGGCGAGGCTGACTTCATAGTGATGACTTAGATATTTTCCGCCATTCCTGTATTTATGTTATGATTCCGCCACTGGCGATGCAGACTGATTTACTTTCCGTATTTCTCACTATATGTATATGTATTCCGCCTTCGGCGATGTAGACTGATACTCTTATTATGTCACTGCATGTATGTATTCCGCCTTTGGCGATGATGACTGATCACTTCCCTTTCTTTTTACTAAGTGTATCCCCACGTTATGCTATTCTGATATTCCTACATGTTGTGATTCCGCTGTCATATCCATGTAAAATTATTTTATTTATTGTTTCTGCTATTATCTGTACTCTGCTATGATGATTAATGTGTTATTTCCTAATGATTATCCTTAATACCGCCCCTCGGATTTTGGGATCGTCACATGGATGCTCCCCATTAGTGACCTCCCACCAAAACGAGGCCTCTCCCTTCATCAACCAAGCTGCTAAAACGAACTCTCTTCCCTTCTTCTACTTCAAAGATATCTAGCAATTCTTCCACCTCCTTAAGCCAATCTCTAGCTTCCACAAACGTTTCTGACCCTTGAAAGGGTTTTCCACTCATAGCTTTAAATTCCTTGCACGTCTTTGCAAAAGTATCTACGCGAGGAGGAGGAGGAGGAATGTGTGCAACTGGTGGTGGAGGAACATTGGCCGGACCTGTGGCGGCCCTAGCCTCTAACAGCCTCATATACCATACTGGTATCGTTACACCGTCAGGTAGGTTAAGATCTTCAGCCATGCTGAAACGAAAAAGCAAGGATTCAAAATGGAGAATTCGAAAGATAAAGATATGCGGCTATTTGGGGATTATGTTTTTCATAAAAACTTCCTCTTTAAATTTTTCATTAAAACATGTTTTTGAAAACATTTCTTCCAAAAACAACTATTTTTTTCTAAAGTATTTTTATCTGTTCTGGTAACCTTAAGCTCTGATACCACGTGTAACACCCCACGTCCATTAATGTCACTCACAAAGGGAATGCATTAACTTCCATGGAAGTTATAAGTGAATATAGAACAGAAAAATTACAACAAGACAGATAATAAATAGTACTTGGAAATCAAAAACTTCATTTTATTGCAGCAGAAATTAAACATGTTTGTTACATCATAAAACCAAGTACAATATCCATCTTTATAAAAACAAAATACATAATCCCATTACATAAATAGCCATAGAAAAAGATAACAAGCTGGACTTTACTTCAACGGTCCAAGCTTTCCAAGAGGGATGAAGCAATCCAATCAAACTCCACTAGAGCTGGGCCTAACCTAAGGACCTGGAGGGGGAAAAGGATAGAAATGGAGGGGGCTCAGACATAAAGTTTGGCGAGTATGATAATTCTAACAATACTATTATCAAAATAACTAGACTAAGGCATAAGCTGGAAGACAAGTAAATGTCTATGAACTATTAGGAAGATAAAGATAGCGTTTAAGGTAACGTTGAAGATAACGGTAAAGGCATACCTAATTACTAACGAATAATTATTATACTGCATCGCACATACTACACTGCACCGCACATTACTACACTACACCACACCAGTCACCCTAAAGGTTGATCCCACTTGCTTCACACAGAAACATATAAATAGCCTTACGTACCCCTAGCTGACTACATAGGTGCTGTTTGCCCCTATCTCCACTAGGTGTACCCCACTACCCACTTTCGATCGGCTCCCTACTCGTAGATACCCGTGCTGGCCCCACAGTGGGGTGTATCACTCCCCTAAAGTGGCAACCCGATACAACTTGAGAATGCACGGCTTATACCTCCACGATGCAACAACGTCTTACCTACCAGCCCGGGTCCACATACGCATATGAAACCCGTTGGACTTGCGTTGCCACCGCTCCCCGTTTTGGCCTCTTATAGTCAAGCCCATCATGCGTGTCCCGTCCTCGACTTGGGTCGAGCCCACAAAGATACGTTTGGGATACTGGTTGAAATGGGCCCCCACAAGCTACCCACCTAAGCTTGTCATTAATATTTCCCACTTAACCCTCTTAGTCATGTTCATTTACATGTGTGTTTGGTTAAGTCTTACTAATCGTATTTCACATGCCACTAAGGGCACCCACTATATTCTTCATGCCACCCAAGGCACCTACTTAACCCCCATGTCCCACCTTACATGTTTATCTGGTTAAGTATTTCTTAATTCATTCAGGCCATAACCTCATAAAGACCTCTCACATTAGACTGGCATTTATGGCTGCTGGATTTATCGGGCGGGTCCGGGCAGTCTTACACCATAAAAGAGTCTAACCTCATGTCTTTACAACTGTTATGCTTTAGTTTAGGCCTAGGACCTCTCACATTGGGCTGACGTTTGTGACCACTGGATTTGCTGGGCGGTTCCGGGCAGGTTTACGTCACAAACGAGTCCAACCTCGTGTCCTAAGCATTGATTGACACTTTCAATCTTTTACCCCAGTTTTAATAATTCCCTATTCAAATTATTAATTAAGTCCACTTTTATTGATGTCCATAATTGACTCAATTATAGTCATCCACTCATGGTATGCAAAATCATATCAATTGCACCCCAACATCTTATTATTAAATCCTTAATATTACCCCTACCCCACGTTTATACGTTCGCTTATTCAACGCATAATATAGGCTAGACTTGAATAGTCTAACACATAGCACAAGGACAATTTACCAAAACATATAGACGATAAAAATAAGTCTAATCATAATAGGGGTGAAACTTGCATAAACTACTCATGTTAAGGATCAAAAGGTGTCAACTTGTTAAATGTCACAATTTACATGATATGATCATAGCCCAAATCTATACATAAACTTGCATATGGGGTTTTTAGGCAACATAATGATGGTGTGAACTAGCATAGGATATCACATATGTCATAGCATAATTCTAGATGTCATAATAGATGTCATGGCATATGTTCATAACTTTTCTAATCAATTTAACTTTCATATGTAACTTGTCATATAGATCAACATAGCCTAAACATGATGATTTAATTAATATGAACTAACTAGCATAGATGGCTTTCTAACATGTATGATTCATCACAACTTAGCATAGAAACTTCCAACATACATAACATCATCATAGCATGATTTACAACATATAAGATATCATCACCACATAGCATAGGATTAATAACATACATGATAGCATATGACAATTCACATCATCTACTCACAATCCATTCATGACTTAACCTAAATAAAATGATAATAATCTTGTTAAGACTATCATACTCACAATTAGAGAAGAAAAGAGAGTTTTTCTTTGCTTTAGGGTTGAGAGAATTAGAATTGAGTTAGCTTTTCTTCCATCTTAGTTGGCGGCGGCTCCATTGATTTCCATGGCGACGGTATGACGGTAACTATTCTATTTTTCTTATGAATTAGGGTGAGAGACTACCTAGGTATTTATAGAGTTAGGATTTATTTTAGACCGTTAGATCAGTTCAGAACTAATCCCAGCCAACCAGATTAGGTCAGAAACCCTAATGGGTCATTAGCCCATTAAAAACAGGTCAGCCAGAAACCCTAGCCGCCAGACCCAGGTCGACACCCAGGTCGACTCCCCAGTCGACCTGGGGGGGGGGGGGGGTCGACTCCCTAGTCGACCTGGGGTGCTGGGCGGGAAATTTCCCACCTAGCCTGATTTGACTCCGAATTTGAATTTTAAATTTTTCTGAAATCTGTTTTGAATTTTCTGAAACTTCCGATGGCCATAACTTCTTCATACGAAGTCCAATTCACGCAAACTCGGACTCTATTTCGACCAGAATTCCGAGACGAACACAATGGCGCAACCCATTTCCCACAATTCTCACATCTGAGATTAGTTATTCTTTAATTTGTGAATATTAATATTAACAGAATTACGGGGTGCTACAACTTAATTCCACCGTTTAACAAATCAAATTTGAATTCCTTAAATTACATTAAATCCCAATTATACTTAAATAAATTTTATAATTCAACTCCACACATTAAAAGTTCTCAAACTTGATTATTTGCATTTTTTTTGAATTTCAACTAAAATTAACAACTTAGAATTCTCCATTTATCCAATTAAATTTGAATTTTCATTATAAACTAAACAACTCAACTTTATTAAATAAACAAAACATAAATTTTCAAATTACAACAATTCTAAGTATAAACTAAATTAAAAAAAAACTATTTATACTCCATTCAGATAATCATCATCATTATAATCAACGAAATTTGATTTTTCCCCCATATTATTCCATTTTAATTATTTAAATCGAAATTTAAATATATAGAAATATGGGATGTTACATTCTCCCCCACTTAAAATCTTTTCGTCCTCGAAAAGAGAACGAGATAAGGTATTAAACAAATCATACTTTCAAATTCATACTTATAAATTAGTATTTATAAGATAAGTTATATAGTTGTAAAATCTTATAAATTTTCTAACTCCCAAAATCACAGAAAATTTCGGCAGCATCTCCTTTGTACGGAGAGGTCCGGAAAATTACACTACATACGTAAATCCAATTATTCATCTCATCACTCGATGAGGCATCCCAAAAATGGGGAAAACAAAATATAAAACCACCAAAACCTTTTAACACAAATGCGTACCTTTCTTTAGCATTTATTTGCATTTTTACTTACCTTAGCACTTAGTATTTAGCGCAAGCGAGCCCCAAAGCATAGCGCGACTTCCCTACACCTGCTACATGCTAACATAGGCATAAGAATCCAACATATAAACAATACATAGAAAATGTATACAACTTACACAACATATATTAAACATTCCAACTTTAAAACCATAATGTTAACGACAGGCCAGCGAACAAAATGAGGTTTATCACCCTTTTAATGATGAAATTTGACCAAATGACACCAGGCATTTAGCATTTCTTTTAAGCTTTCCGAATTGCCCGGATTCGTCGAATTCCGACAATTCATTCAAAAGTTATGACTATTTTAGTGAAGGCGAACACCTCAGCCCATACACTGAAAAATGAAGATCTGAGTTGTTCAACCCACTTTTTAACCTTTTAAACAGCAACATTTTACCCAGCAAGTTAAGGAAAAGTTTTAGTTCAGATCCTGGGCTTTCCGAATTTTACTAGCACATCGAAATCCGACGCTCCGTTAGGAAGTTACGGGCAAAACAAGATCGACGTACGCTTCAGTTTTTAATTTTCTACGTATAGTACTACGACTAAAACTTGAATTTCAGCGTAGTAAACATGAGAATTTCGACATGGCGCTATTACAAAATTTTAGCTCGGTTTCTAAGGTTTCCGAAAAGTCCAGAATCGTCAAATTCCGATCATTAGGTCAAAAGTTATGGCAGTTTTACTTCAGCTTATTGAATATTTCAGATTTCCGCATAAACATTGATTTATTTAATTTGGGGTGTCAAATTTTCGGGTCCTAAAATTTCGTAAGTCCTTATCATTTCAACATTAGTTATCACTTCTTTATTCACAAACTGGATTCACACTCCCTTTCTTATTCCATCCCAATATATTTCTATTCGTTTCTCGTTCATTTTCAAGTATTAAATTTCCAATAAACTTGAATTCTTTTTTTAAACGTTTCTAACTAACTTAAATTATACTCGATCTTTATATGATCTTCTAAGGTAACTCTTATCGAGTCAATTCACTCGACTTTAGCCTTATTCCATAACTTCAAATGATGGTTCATTTTATAATTGTTAAATCATTATTCGTTCATTCAACATTTAATTCTAATTCGACCAATTAAGGTTTCTCGAGTTTTACTTTCATTATTCTAATTCATTCGACTCAATCAAATCCATTTAATTCCAAATCTTTCGATATTCTAATTTAATAAATTGGACTTGGTTTTACATTTCAATACCCTATCAATATTTTAAACTTCAAGTTTATTTCACTTGCTCGCTCGATTGGGTTAACTTCGAATCTATATAAATGGATTAAGGTTCGCTATGGTTTTATATAAACCGTTCTATTTCATCCTGTTTATTTAACTTCCTTAACTTACTTACCCAATTTCTGTTTCCTGAAATTTCACTTACCTACATAATATTAATCATTAGTACGAATCCAAATAAACCAAATCTTTACTTGCATCACATTTTCTTTTGTTTGGCACTTCTAATCATTCATCTAAACCCTTTTCACTTATTCCCATTCATTTTAAATCAAGGTTTATTCCTATAACTCAATTGAAGTTATACTTCATTCGCTCAAATGCTTTACATCCATTCGTTTCCTTATTCAGACGTATAGTTATATTTGACATATAAATTTCCATTTTATTTTGAATCGACTTTACTTGAACATATATTTCATAGTTAATTTAGGTTTTCTCTAACACCTTTATCGACTGAACTTAGAGTTTCCTGAACTAAATTATCGTCCATGATTAAGAGTTAGATGACGACTTCCTTTCACTTAAAACTTAAATCTATTTCATGATTTCAAAGTCAAAATTCCAATGAATCGCGTACTAAAACTTAAATCATTACCATTAGTTAAGACGACTCAAAGTGCTTGATTCCGGGTTTTATAATTCAAGTTTAAAATAACATACATATATACTTATACTACTTTATAAACCATACCATATGAATTTTAAATCCAAACTTTAATTTAAGAAAGAACATAAAAATTTCAATTCTTGTTAAATCTTAAACTCAGTTTAAATATAATATACCTATACTCTTATACAAACTTATACTATAGGAATTTAAATCCAAAAATCCTTTCAAACTAGTTATAAAAATACGGGTGGTCTCCCCCACTTAAACGCTTCAGAATAAACGTCGAAAATGCGTGCACTCATTACCGACACCGTTTCTAAGGTCTAAGAAGGGATTATACCCACTTAAAAAAAATCTTTAAACCATTTCTTTTTTATCATAACTATAATATGATATTATTTAAAAATTTGACAAAACTATTTCAAAAGTACCCCAGGATCAAGTTTCAAGTTCAATTCCACTTAGTTGTAAATCTTTTACACCCAACTGTTTTTAATAGATTTCACTTTCAAACCTCTTTAAACCATTCAAATTTCCTTATTATTTTTATTATCTAATCAACTATAATAGGTAATAACTTACTATTACCACCGACTAAGACGAATACATATATACTTGAACCAATGTTATATTTGATATATAAATATTTAGAATACGAACGAAAACCATATTATGTCAATCCATTCTGTTCGATTATTTAGAAATTCCTATCGATACGATGGCGTCCCATATATCGACCAGAACCCATAAATATTCAACAGAACAAGCCAACACAATAAAAACCATTTTTATATCAAAAATACAAATACGCTCTCTCATATATCACTCGAACTCATTCTAGGGCATTACTAACCCCATCTCTAATGAGTTAATTCCCAACCAGAGCCAAGGTTATCGCTTACCATCACTCTGATACCAGATGTAACGACCCATATTTTTGACCGTTCAAAATGACAATAAACCACAAATGTCGACCCAAACAAATCACAAATACAGGCGGTTATTAGGAAAAGAAGAAAAAGAAGAAAGAAAAGAAAACAAATTTCAAAATCTCACAGCGGAAGGACAACATATAATAGACAAATAGCAGTTAAAAACAATTGGAATATATACATTTGACTGTATCGTACAAATGATAAATCAGAGTTGCACATAAACAGATATACACAACATAGCAGCGGAAAGAAGATGCAGCGGAAATATATGTAATAGATATATATACCAAATCTTCGTCTTCGGTCATCAAGGCAAAGTAATCTTCATTAACTGCAACATCTGCTGACCCGAGAGTATTACATAACAGGAAACACAACAAACACTCGGATCAGCACTAAATCATTCTCATATTAGTCAAATCAAAATACGAAATAACATCAGTGTCATGGGTGCAGTAACTCAAGAGATGTTACGGGATTTTTCCATCTCTCAAGGATCCGTTAAACTAATACATAGATAGTATAATACGCTATTATAATAGTGTCTACACAGTAAAGTATAAATGCTGAAAATAGCGTAAGCGGGATTACATTTTTACCCTTACACCGTTTATAATATCGTAGTCTATACAGTACCGTAAACCCACCGTAAACGATGGCATCAGAGGGCACTCCATAGGTACGATATTAAATCAAAATCATATGGGGCTCGATAAGGATAGTATGACAAGGCACTCGACGCAATGCCAAGGGTAGGATTCTACCAATTACACTCCCGGACCGGTGGTAACGCATAGCAGCCACTACCGCCCACCTCGGAACACACTCCCAAAGTCATAAATGGGCCCAAATCATCATCATCATCATAGTCATAGAAATAGTATCGAAGAAGTGTGTCCGACCGAAGGTGCTACCTCAATTAGTCACGGTATAGCTCATGTTTTAGTCATTTTAATTATAACCCGAAGGTCAGGGCTATTTCGTCATCGTTCACCTTCTTCAATTCAATGATCGCCTCCAAGTCATCATACTCATTCTGAATACGTAAAACGTTCACAGTTGTCAAAGTGGTATCGACACTTACAGAGAGTATGCCTTATGTCGACTCCCGTCTCCTTAACTACCAACGCTTACATTTTCCACACCGGTCGGTTCTTTTACATTTCACAAAGGTTCGCTTTCATATCAAAATATCATATTTTTGTTTCGAACCCATTTTATATTCAAACTAGAATATAATTTCATATCAAAAATTTCCCAATCATTCCCCAAACCGATTATATCCCAACTAGAATATATTTCCATGTCATTGTATTATACTCGTATAATATTTCGAATCGCTCTACATTCACATAGAATATACTTCATCTCGAAAGATTCAGTTATTTCAAATCGATTTACATTTGAAATCGCTTCATATTCAAATAGAATATATATATTTTCCATATCTATTAATTTCAAACTTTGGAAATCCCGTTTATATTCGAGTAGAATAAAATCTACCTTTCCATATCAAAAAAATCGGTTTAAAAAAATCAGTTCATATTTAAATAGAATATAACTTATCTCAACTCCGTTTGACCCAACGGTTTAAATCCAAACACTTTCAATACGGAAGAAGAATTACAATTCATAAAATAAAATTTTGAAAATAAATACTTATAACTAAAATCTTATATAAAATTTACTTATATAGAGTCATTAGGGTGTACTAAAGTAATTTAAATCACCACATATATACACACAAACAAGCTTACTAAATAATTTTTTTTGAATAAAAATATATGTATGGAAACTTCACTTATAACAAAGTAGATATATAGTTTATAAATAAAATAAAATAGAATAAAATAAAATAAAAAAAATAAAATAGAATTTTAAACCTTAAATTGTTTCTCCTTCCAAATTTCAACATTTGAATCTAAATTCCAGTCTCAAATGGAGTTACACCATTTCAATATCTTATTCCAACCCATTCAATCCATTTTCCATTTCGAGGATTCAAAACCATATTATTTAAAACAAGTCCAAATATCCTCGATTACTTTTATTCCAAAATTTAAATTCTAAAAGAATTTATTAAATTTGAGTCCACCAATTATTGGAATAAATCCCAAATCATATATAAATCCAAATTACAAACTTTCAAATTAGTTTGGGAAATTTCTTAACCATTCCAAATAACATCGAGAATTCATATCTTAAAGGAAAATTAAAATTTATCGAAAATTGATACATTTCCTTTAAATGAAATTTTCCACCCAATAGAATTCAAATAATTTAAAATCATTTAACCAATCGATGTCCATATATAATTTACTATCCTATGGCCAAGTGATTTTAAATTTAATTTCTTGATATTCAGGGATGGATCTATCATTTCAATCCAAATTAGGGTCACAGAGATTTAACATTTCACTCTGTGTTCTTAATTTATTTAAATCGATTAATACCGGGTTCATTAGATGCCCGTAACATCAAGGGTAAATGGGATTAACTGTCAATGATGTTCACACAAATGCCATATACTGAAATAAATAACATTTCAAACAATACTCATTTAGAAAATCATCCAAAGTATCCATCACAACTATTCGTCCCATTAATCACTATTAATTTGTTCTACGGTTTTGCAAGGATCAGAAATTCCAACTAGTAATTTAAATTAAATTAAATAACTAATTATCGACCTAAATTTTCATATTAAAATACTTGCATGTCATTTTTAAGCAGCCAATCACAAATCAAACACAACCATGCAACCAAACTTATTTAATATTTTAATTTAACAAATATGGGAATAATTCAGTATTTCGTAAGTGAGAAAATCACTCACCTTTGGGTCCTTAGTGGATTGAACGTCCAACCAAAGCCTAAAAATTCACAATTTCCAAACGCAGCCAAACTAGCGCCAAAACATCCGCAATCTCGCCACGATTCCAACGCACTAAACTGCGTCTGAATCCGAGTTAAAACGAGAAAGTTATCAGCGTTTTTCTATTTGAATTTTTGAAAATATAAAAATTAATAAATGAACTCCTTACCCAAACAAAACCGCCACGTCAGCACTCCCATTTGCATCTCCCGCTCCTCCAAATCACTCTACTACAGTAAAAACATGAAAAGAACCCATTTCACCATGATTTTGACCACATGAAACTCCTCATTCCGGCCAAATCAGGGCCAACGACCACCACCGGGCGAAAGCCCGTTCGAAGGCGCACCTACCAGCACCGGATCCATCCTCTCCGGTCATCCATCGTTCATGCGCCGGAACCCAAAAATCCGCCCTTTTTGACCTTCAAACTCCAAATTCCGATGATCCCCTGAGCAATAAGGCCTCCGACCACCCTCAACCAACTCGTATCGACGTCCACAACAAAACCCATAAGCCCGATTCGTCGATTAGCTCAGAAATTAAAAACCCCCAATTCGAACCCTAGATTTTCGAAAATCAGAGTGTTTGACCACGTTTCCTGACCAAACTGCTCACTGCATGTCGAAACGAATGGTGCCCGTATCTTCCACTCGTCAAGATCTTCTTTTTGATATATAATAAGCTATGGTTTGAAGATTTTTGATTTTTGAGTTGAAATTCATTTTGAATCTAAGGTTTTGTATTTTATTTCAGCCATGGAAAAAGTTTCTTGCTGGAGAAAAATGAACGTATGATTTAAATGGGCTGATGGGTGGAGGAAAGGAATTTTATTTACATTTATATAAGACCCAATAATGAGGAACAACAATTATCTGATTACGTTGATTTCATTCACACTTTATCCCGTACGGTCAAACGGTAAGTCGGATTGTAACGCAAATTGGAATCCGACCATAGTTCATCGTTCTGATTCCAATGGTGCTAGTTTCATCGAATTTCGAGACAGTAACCAAAACAGTTAAATTTCACAGTTAATTTACTAATAAAATATTCAAATATTCACTTAACTGTTTTAATTCAATTTGAATATTCATTAAATTCAAATTCAAATCAATTATAGCTTAAATAAATTCTGTAAATTTATTTCATAAATTTTAAGTTCCACATTTGATTATTTTCCAATTAAAAATTGAATTTTAAATTTAACTTAACAACTTAATTCCACCGTTTAACAAATCAAATTTGAATTCCTTAAATTACATTAAATCCCAATTATACTTAAATAAATTTTATAAGTCGATTCCACACATTAAAAGTTCTCAAACTTGATTATTTGCATATTTTTTTTGAATTTCAACTAAAATTAACAACTTAGAATTCTCCATTTATCCAATTAAATTTGAAATTTCATTATAAACTAAACAACTCAACTTTATTAAATAAATAAAATATAAATTTTCAAATTACAACAATTCTAAGTATAAACTAAATTTAATAAAAACTATTTATACTCCATTCAGATAATCATCATCATTATAATCAACGAAATTTGATTTTTTCCCCATATTATTCCATTTTAATTATTTAAATCAAAATTTAAATATACAGAAATATGGGATGTTTACATCTGGGCTGATAACGCATATTGGAAATATCTTGCGATTTAACCCCAGTAGCTGAAGAGTTTAAAATTTGCCCTAGCATCTCAATATTAAAGTTAACAATTTCGCCATACACTAATGACCAAACCTTATATTCTGGATCCGATGGTGACCATACCGCCAATGAATAGAGATTAATGAAGAACAAGTAAATTGCAAGAGAATCTATCTTCCCTTTGTTATCCTCATATTCAATTAAATGCTTATACTTGTTCTAGTGAGTAGATTATTCACATTATAGTGTGTTAATTGACTAAGAGGATAGAATGGACCTAAGTGAATAGATTTACCCTTTAAATTTTCGAGAATCTTTGGACCATCTTTTACTTTCATCCATTGCTTTATTTGGTCCTCTGTAGCGTAGTTGATAGTCTCTTCCTATTGTTGGGATGAAGTAGCCTCAACTACTGATATTGAGGACTTCACTGATGCCAACGACGTAACTTTTTGAATTGTTGCCAAATGTTACTATGCCACCATCCATATATGTTATATTTGATAGCATGTCTTTGTTTCCAGTCACATGCTTGGAGCAGCCACTACCCAAAATCCACTTTTCTTTCTGTCTTGGTTTGGGTACGTATAGGATAAGAAATTTTAATTGGTACCCACTTCCTCCGTTAGGGTCCTAAATGTTAGGGGGGAAGGCAGTCATACCCATGTGGGTGTAGGGCCTTTACAAACATAATTTGAATTATGAACTACATTATGCAAGAAACTTTTAATATGCTTTTGCCCAATAAGTTTATTATTAGTTTTAGGAATCCATATGTTTTCCTCCTTAGTTAATTTAACCTTTTTATTCCATATTTTTTCTTTTATAAGTAACTCTATCTTTTTATGAGTATTCTTCTTTTTCGCCTTTTTACATAAAAATCTATAATTTTTGGTGTTTGATTCCGTTTTAAGACCTAAACCATTTCTGTTCCCAAACGGTTTTGAATTTTCGATCAAGTGATCTAAACTTTGTTTTCCTTTATTAAATTTTGAAACATCTGTAGTAATCTTTTTCAACTCATTTTGAAGTTTAGAAATTTCAGATAATGAAACTTCTAGATTACTACTTAAATTGATATTTTTATCTAAAATATCATTATTTTCTACTTTAACTTTTCCTAATTCTATAGATAAAGAGTCATTTTCTAAAGTTAAATCTTTACCTTTAATTTGTGCATTCTCCAATTCGTCTTCTAGAATTGTTTTCTCATCTTTTGATAAACCAATTTCAATTTTCATTCTATTAATCTTAGCAATATATTCTTTATTCAATTTCTTTTGTTCTCTAAACTTATCATCTAACTCCATGCTAATTTATAAAATCTCATTATAAGAGAGTTCAGGACATACCTCATCTGTGTTTGCCATAAAGCATACATTAGGTTGTTCTGAGTTGTTGTCACTATCACTGTCAGATGAGGATGACTCAGAGTCATCCCATGTAACTAGAAAGGCTCTTCTTTTCTTCTTAAATTTTTGGTTCATCTTCCTTTGCTTTTATTTCTTTGGACAATTTTTCTTCATATGAGTAAATTCACCACAATTGTAGCACTTAATCATAGTTTGGTTTGTTGAACTTGGTTGTCATTTTTCTGAAATTTGGTCATCTTTCTGAATTTTTGGAACTTGTTGTAGTTCTTAGCTATGAACGTTATCACTTCTTCATCTAAGTTTGAATCTTCATTAGTTGGCCAAAAAGCAATATTTTACTTTCCTGTATTCTATTCTTTTCAAACGAGCAAGTTAGCTTGGACAAAAATTTGCAATTAATTCTTCAACTTTGAGGTGAGAAAGATTGTTTTCCTCTTCTATGGCTAAAACTTTTCTTTCCCACTCATTAGTTAAAGAATTTAAAATGCGTGTGACTAAATCAAAATCAGTAAATTAGACTCCAACTGCCATTAAGTCATGTTAAACTGTTGAAATCTAGTATACATATCGCTAATAGTCTCACTAGCTTTCATTTTAAAAGATGAAAATTGATTTTGCAAAATTGATATTTTTGTTCGTTTATCTTTTGTAGTGCTTCATGATAGATTTGTAAAGTTCTCCTTATATCATAAGTAGTTGTACACATCATGACATGTGAAAATTTATTTTTATCTAATGCACAAAATAAATCATTTATTTCTTTTGAATTGTTAGAAGCTACGGCTTTTTGAACATTGGTCCACACACTCCATTCAGTAGTTGGTGCTTCATATTTCTTTTGAGTGGCATCCCAAATTTCTAAACCGTTTGCTTCCATAAATATTCTCATGCATGTTGACTAATAAGCATAATTAGGTCCATTAAAAAGTGGGGGACAATGTGTAGACTAACCTTCTTGAAATATGCAATTAGTTTTATTACTTGCCATATTTAATAAAGATGAAAATATACGTTACTGTAGTTTGATCTAACCTTGCTCTGATACTAATTGAAAACCTATATGAGCATCGTATTTGTGTCTTAATTATGACAAGCAATGATAAGAGCTAGTAAATAGTAAAATAAGTAAGGTAAGATACAAAGTCACTAGTATTTTATCCTGGTTCGGACCTCCAGTCCCGAAGCTCCCCATCGGCTTTCTTACTAACACAAACTACCCTCAATTCACCTGGAGGAATAGACTTACTACAGGAAAAGTAGCTTTGACAATAATGTGTTCTTTACAACACATTTTTTGACTGAATAGTACAGAGTTCTCCTATAATCTACTGATATATGAATTGAATTTCTTGAAAATATAGAAGAAATTGAGAACTTAACTGAAATCTTTAGAAAGAGATAATAAGTACAGGAAGCTATAGAAAGTATAGAATAGATTCAGAAAAGATTAGGTAATTAAAACCTTTATTCCAAGATGTATTATGGAAGATAAGGAGATTTTATGAAAGGATGTAATCTTTGACATCATAACCCTTCGTTTGAAACAATATTTCCATTGAAAAATTTGTTTAGGGTTGAAGAGAAGAGTTGTGAGCTTTGAAAATGAAGAAGCATCTTTTCGGAATATAACAGTCATTTGCCAGGACAGACATCTGTCCATACGATCAAACATCTGTCTATGTAATCTGAAATGTTTCAGATACAAAGATAGATGTATGTCCATAAGGGGATAGACGTCTATGATTACAGGAAATATTTCCCAAGACCATGAACAGACGTATGTGCTGCGTCTAGGAATATTTCCTGAACCTAGTACCAGACATTTATCGTATATAAATAGACGTATGTACATGCACAGGCTGATATATATGTATATTTAAAGACCTATATAAACACATGGAGATTTACATAGATCTAATAATTAACACAAAGTATAACCTTTCAAAGATGTCTTTGAGTATGTCTTGTGATCTTGATCGTGAGTTCATCTGCTTAACCTGCAAGAATATATGATAGCAATATATACTTTCTATGGTCATACAGTTGTTGTCATTAAAACCTTAAACAGAAGATCTAACATCTCTTCCTTTCCCCCCAGGTTCTCAGGGTGGTGGATTGCAGCAGTGACCATGATTCTTAGAATTGGACTATTTCTTATTCTATGTATTGTTTCGATTTTTATTCTATGATTATTGTTATGACTCATGAGGGATTTGATTTTTTATTGTTTTGTACTTGTACTCTAATGGTTTATGTTTCCATGAGACAGACGTTTTATGATTACGAATCTATGGTATTTGAAAATGTAATGTTGTATTTGGTTTGATAATAAAAAAGTTGGAAAAGTTTTCCATTGCATTTTATATTCTGTCTTGTAAATTTTAGCCTCTATGTTGTTACTTTGTACCTATTGCGCTTCACAGAAATTAATGCATTCTCATATAGGTGACGTTAAGGGATGTGGGGTGCCACAAGAGAGGTAGAGAAATGGAGTAGTGAAGATTTGGTTAGATTTTGGAGGTTATTTATAGTAGAGTTTGGTGTCTAAGTTCATCGGATTTATTGTCCAGGTTCATTGTATTTTATACATCAGAAGAATTATCCAGAAACGCTCGAAGCTGGTTCGATAGACCTTAGATATGGTTCAACCCATGGTTCGACCTAGTTAAGGGCTAGGTTGCCCAAAAACCGTTGCACTATTCCGATTTTATTAATTAAATTATTTAATTTATCCTCAACTTTAATTGATCATATCTTGATCATATTAAGTTAGATTTACGCAAATCAAAAGTCTATCTGAATCAGAATTTTGTAAACGGACGCAATGGTGAAACCCATTTTGCTCAATTCTAAATATTTTTCTAATTAATATTTATTTTATTAATTTATTCCTCTATTAATTAATCCATTAATTAATTAATTATTTGTTAAAATTTTGTGTTTTTACATTCTCTTCTCTTTAAAGTATTTCATCCCCAAAATCTCCAAGGCTAGAAGAATGTTATAAATGGTATCAACCATCTACTCAACCATTATCCACTAGCATTCATCGTCCTTAGAATTTCTAATGCTTTGTTTGAACATATGTAATGGTGTCGTGTATATGTTCCTAAGCAAATGCGAAATCAAATGGTCTACTGATTCATTTGAACTCCTAAATGCTATTTATGTCTGTGCCATTCATCCAACATGCATCTAATAGAATCCTAATGATACATATAAAATTCCATATGTATGCAACAACCATTCACGATGATGATTCAACCATTTTCATCCATAGCGAAAATAAACTGAAGATGTGCATGCATCCATATGTAATATGTAAGTGTCCTAGTTCAAAGAATCCCTAAACTAGTGCCTATTGTGTGTATATGCATCCACTAGAGAACACTTGAATCCACTTGGAACCATCAAACATAACATGTCTAAGATATATGTTTCATCCATATCCTATCATCTATAAGCCCAATTTCTAAGATCTACACTTCCCAAGGATATACTAGAATGAAGTCCCTAGTCAAAGGAAGTAGTTACTTATAGAATATCAAAGAGAAAGTACTTGTCAAAAGAATTCTAGTAAGAAACTTGAATCCCTCGGTGTAGTTCTTTCATCTCACTCATCTTAGTTACTTCAGGGAGAAACTCTCAAGTGAACAAATCTAAAAGTTTACATTAATCTTACAAGTAAAGTCACACTTTTCCTCCATTCCATTTCTATTCTTTACTTTACCCATCTTGTGTTCCTTGGCTCATTCCACTTATATTGTCCAACCCCATAAATACTTATTTATCATTTCACTTTATATATATATATATATAATTTTCTAAAATCTTATTTGAAAAATCTTTATGAGGCAAAATTTTAGTTGTAAAAATTTCTTTTTGAAATATAGTTTCTTTTATGAAATTCTCAAAATACAAATTTCTTATCAAAATACATCAGTCTTTCTAAAATTTTCGTTTTATAAAACTTTATATATATGGGGTTCCGACTCAAAGTGGCTACACAAATTTCCATAAAACACCTCCTTTTTACATTGTTATCTAGGAACACAATTATTCGTCTGGTATTCACCTATCCATTAACCAGACTTATTACTTACCTTAATTATGTCGTCATATTCACCTATTTATTAACCAAACTAATTACTTACCTCAATTATGTTGTCATATAAAGGTTTACCTCTTTTGTCTAAATGAAAAAATCAAAATAAACATCAAATCTCAAAAATGTGTCTAAGCAAATGGTGAATTCATACCCAATCTTAACCTACAATCTCGATTTAAATTTCTTGGGTATACAAAATATTCCCATCAATGTTACATGAACCCTTAAACTTCCCGAAAGTGAAAAAGGTATGATAACTATTTCAACAATTCTTTTACTTGGCTTTTTTCGAAAACCCTTTTTCATTACAACTGAAGTCCAATTACCTTCTTAAAATACATGCAGAATGTAACACCCCGTAATTTTAAATATTAAAGTTAACAAATAAAAGTATACTTAATTTCAAATTTGAGAATCAAGGGAAACGTGTTACGCCATTGTGTTCCTCTCGGAGTTCTGGTTGAGATAGAGTCTGATTTTGCCTAAATTAGACTTCGTACGAAGAAGTTATGGCTGTCGGACGTTTCCAGAAATTCAAATTTAAATTCAAAAACAAATTCAGACTCAGAACTGGGCAGGGCTGGAAATTTTCCGCCCAAAGCCAGGTTGACCTAGGGGTCGACCCTCGACCTCCCCCTATAGGCGACCTAGGGGTCGAACTGGGGGTCGACCTGCCCCCACGGGCAAATCTGAAAGATGACGATTTTGTGACTCAGTACTGAGTCATTAGGGCAGAGGTGTCACTCTATCTTGACTGGATGGTCTTGATTGATTCTAGGTTGATCAGATGGCCTAAATTAATCCAAATATCTATATAAACATTTGTAGACTCAAACCCTATAACCTAATCAAAATTAGAACCATACCCGTCATGCTATCACCCCGTAACCTAGAGTAACTGCCACCAACTAGAGGAAAAGTAAAGCTAATCAACTCAATTCAACTCAAGTCTATAACAACAACAACAACAACAACAAATTTTTCTACTTCAAATGTGAGCTAAATCAATTTCAGAACTCAGATCCCAGAACTCAAGACCTTCTTTGAGTTGTGAGTTCAATTTCTTTAATAAGATAATTAACAAGTTAATTGGGTTGAGTTATAAACTGGGTTATATGGCTATGTTTGTGAAACATTGGAAAATGTGATATTTTATGAATATATGCTAGTTGTTCATAATGGCAGTTTTTATTGTAGATTCCTTTGTATATGCCCAACCACCTATGTTCAACTTGATTCATGTTTGACATCATTTTATATGCAAGTTTGGGTGTAAATTATATGCTTGTTTCTATGTGAATTGTACACAAGTCTACATGAGAACCAAGTAAAATGACTATATGCAAGTTTAGGTAGAAATTGGATTCATATATATGCAAGTTTACACCTTTAGATTTACATCTATGATGTACATAGCTTTATACAAGTTTGTGACTATGGCCTATGCAAGTTTTGGATGAAAACTATATTCATATATGCGAGTTTTGGGCCAAAAACTATATTCATATATGCAAGTACACATCTTTAGGCCTATGTTTAGATTCATGGCAATAACAAGTTTATGCTAGATATGTTGTAATCCTTATTCGTAAGTTAGATCCAATTTGTATGTTATGCAAATTTGCGGCGTTTCTTCTCTTTTATGTGTTAGACTAATTGCTAGTCTAATATATATATATATATATATATATATATATATATGTCATGATAAACGAACGAACAACATGGGGATGATGGGGAAAATATTGAATATGCACATATTGAGAACTGGCATAAATGGCCTTAAAAAGGCATATAATTAATTTAAGACATTAATTGGAAAAATTGGCATTTATGGACATAATTTTAAGAGACAATTATGGACATAAGTATATTTGGAATTTATTGACAAATTTGAATTGGGATATTAATCCAATTTGGGGTTAAATGAAGATGTGTAATAATAAACCGCCTAAGACACGAGGTTAGACTCTTTTGTTGTGTAAGACTGCCCGGACCCGCCCGGCGAATCCAACAGCCACAAATGCCAGTCTAATGTGAGAGGTCAAAGGCATGAATTAAAAGCGTAACAGTTGTAAAGACATGAGGTTAGGCTCGTTTACGGTGTAAGACTGCCAGGACCCGCCCGGCAAATCCAGCAGCCACAAATGCCAGTCTAATGTGGGAGGTCTTTACAAGGTTATAGTTTAATTGAATTAAGAAACACTTAACCAGATAAACATGTGGTGGGACATGGGGGGTTAAGTGGGTGCCTTTGGTGGCATGTGAAATTAAGTGGGTGCCTGGTTGGCATGTGAAATACGATTAGATGCACTTAACCAAGATTGAAACATGTAAGAAGACATGAATAAGAATGGGGTTAAGTAGGGAAAACCTTAGAGGGGACCAAGCATAGGTGGAAAGCTTGTGTCATGCATCGGGGCCCGTTTCAAACCAGTAAACCATTAAGTATCTTTGTGGGCTCGACCCAAGTCGAGGACGGGACACGCGTACCGGGTTTGATTGTAAGAGGTCAAAACAGGTTAGCGGTGGCAATGAAAGTCCAACGGGGTCATATGTGTGTATGGGCCCAGGCTGGTAGGTAAGACGTTGTTGCATCGTGTAGATATAAGCTGTGCATTTTTGATGGTCAGGTTGCCACTTTGGGGAGTGATACACCCCACGGTGGGGCCAGCACGGGTATCTACGAATTAAGGAGCCAATCGAATGGGGGTAGTAGGTACACCTAGTGAAGATAGGGGCAGACGGCACCTATGAAGGAAGCTAGGGGTACACGAAACTACCATTATCATTATTAAGTTCTGTAGGCGGGATCAACTTTTAGGTGTTTGGTGTGGTGCAATGTTATAATTATCTTATAGTGATTAGGTGCGCCTCTAACGTTATCTTTGTTCATCTTATTTCCTTTGTTTACCCTGTCATGCCCATTGTTCACAATCATTTCCTTATTTTCTAGTTTATGCCTTATCCTAGCTATTTTAATGATTATATTGTTAAAGTTATTGCACTCACAAGACTTTATGTCTGACTCCCTTTGTTTCCAGCTCTTTTCTTCCTTTCCCCCCCCCCCCCCAAATGCTCAGGGTAGGACTAGTACTAGTGGAGCTTGATTGGATAGCTTTATCCCTTTCTTTTGGAAGTTGCTTGGATTGCTGAATTAAAGTTCAGCCTATCTTATTTATGGCTATTTTATGTTGGGGTTATGTCTTTTATTTTATGTACTTAGAACTTATTTGTCAAGATGGAAAACAAGTGTATTTGGTTTTTGATGTGATGTAACCAAACTATTTCTCCGCTACAATAAAAGTGGTTTTTATTTTCCAAGTACCAATATATTTATTTGTCTTGTTTACTGTTCTATACACAGTAAATGCTCCACTAAAATTAAGGCATTCCCTTTGTGAGTGACCTTAATGGGGATGGGGTGTCACACGTGGTATCAGAGATGTAGGTTAACAGACTAGATATGAATTTTGAAAAACTATTTTTTTTAAAGCAATTTTGCAAAGAAATACTTTCAAAAATACGATTTAAGGAGAGTATTTTCAAGTGAAAAGTTTATTTTAAAAACATAACCCCCAAGAGCCATATATCTTTCTTTCGAGTTCTTCGTTTGAATCTCTTCATTTTCTTTTCAACATGTCTGGAATTCCCGAGATACCCGAGGGGATACCGATACTAGGATGGTTTAGAAGGTATCTAGAAGCTAGGGCCCATGTCACAGGCCCAGCAAATGCTCCTCCTTCTCCTCCTCCCCCCTCCCCCCCCCCCCCCATGTTAATACTTTCGCAAAGATATGCAAGGACTTTCGGGCAATGGGCGGGAAACCTTTTCAGGGTCGGAGACGTTTGTTGAAGCTCGAAATTGGCTAAAGGAGGTGGAAGAATTGTTTGGAATCTTTGAGGTAGAAGATGGAAGAAAGGTCCAGTTAGCTGCCTGGTTAATGAAGAATGAGGCCTCATTTTGTTGGGAGGTCACTAATGGAGAGCGTCCAGTTGATACATGGCCAGATTTCAGGCGTAGGTTTGAGGCAAAGTTTCTCTCACGGGCCGAAGAGAATCTATACATGGAAAGTTTTTTGGCATTGGGGCAGGGAAATATATCAGTGAAAGATTACGTTAACAAGTTCAATCAGTTGGTGAGATTTGGCTTGGACTTGGTGAATACACCCGAAAAGAAGGCGCTGAGATTTGTAATGGGTTTGAATGAGCCGCTACATGGGTTAGTTATGACACACATCCCTATGGGGGCAACCTTTGAGAGACTAGTTGACAGGGCTCTTATGCACGAAGAGGAGAAAGGCGCCAATGCTAATAAGGCATCTAAGAAGAAAGGGGATCAAAAGAAACCACAATAGCAATAGCAGAACAAGAAGGGTGGTAAAGACAACAATGGCATGGGAAAGAAAAGATGCTTTAACTGTGGGACACCAGGCCATCTAAACAAAGACTGTAGGAAGAAGAAGAAGACAGGTTGTTTCCACTGTGGTGAAGCAGGACATCTGATTAAGGACTGCCTAAACAAAGGGCAGAGGGTAGGGCCTACATCTAGATGGCAGATTCAGGCTCTCATGGCAACAGGGCAGGCAAGGGGGCAGGTCTAGGCTCTCATGGCTCCACCACTGCAAGTATGAGGTAGAGCGATTTCCGTTGAAAGTTTAGTTTATCTTTTTGATCATCCTGTTCGCACACTCTTTGATTCTGGTGCATCTCACTCTTTTATATCCACTGCTTTAGTTGAGACACTACACCTAAACACCAGTATAGTAGAGGATCCCTTAGTTGTTTCAAATCCAATTGAGGGCTCAGCCTATTTGTCGATGATTTGTTTGGATTTGGAAAATTCTATACTTAGCATTGGGTTTAGATGTGATGCTTATGTGATGGGCTTCATGGGCTATGGGTTAATTCTGGGCATGGATTGGTTATCTAGTTATGGAGCCGTCCTAGATTGTTAAAAGAGAGAGGTTAGGCTTATGACTTGCTTGGGAAACACTCTCGAAATCTCTTGTAATCCCATAAACTCTGTTATGCTAAGTTATCCAGAATCGCTAGACGCGTCTGTTGAGAATTTGCAGTATGTTAGAGTAGTCCGTGAATACTCGGATGTCTTCGATGAAGTTCGAGGTTTACCCCCGAGGCGTGAGATAGACTTTCGAATATACTTAGTAGATAATGCAAAGCCAGTTGCATTACCAGTGCGCCACATGGCTCCGAGAGAGAGAAGAAAAATCAGTAAGAAAGTGAAAGAATTGCTTGAGAAGGGGTTCATAAGAAGAAGTATTTCGGAGTGGGGTGCTCTATTCGTTTTTGCAACAAAAGCTGATGGTTCACTTAGATTGTGCATGGACTATAGAGAGATGAATAAGCTAACAAATAAGAACATACACCCATTACCGAGGATAGACGATTTATTCGATCAGTTGGTGGGTGCTTCGGTTTTCTCGCAACTGGATTTGGCTACAGGGTTTCATCAGCTAAGGGTGGCTGAAGATAGCATCGGTAAGACTGCATTTAGAAATCCTGATGGTTTCTTCGAGTGGCTCGTCATGCCTTTTGGTTTGACGAATGCACCCGCATACTTTGTTGACTTAATGAGTAGGGTGTTTAGGGAGTTTCTGAACAAGTTTGTGGTAGTCTTTGTAGACGATATTCTGGTTTCCTCTAAAAATGAAGAAGAGCATGCCTTACATGTTAGGGAAGTCTTAGAGACCCTAGAGCGCATCAACTTAAAGCTAAGTTCTCCAAGTGCCATTTTTGGAGAAAAGGAGTGAGGTTCTTAGGACACGTGGTCTCTAAAGAAGGGTTAGCTGTGGATCCCGCTAAGGTAGTGGCAATCCAAGATTGGAAAACGCCTAAGAATGCAATAGAAGTAAGAAGCTTTTTAGGGCTGGCTGGTTATTATAGGAAGTTCATTAAGGACTTCGCAAAGATATCAGCCCCTCTCGATTAATGAAAAAGAACTTGACTTTTACTTGGGACGTTGACTGTGACGATGCTTTCCAACGTCAGAAGAGGGCTTTAACGACAGCTCCAGTTTTAGTTTTGCCAGACAGGAGTAAGACATTCACTGTATATACCGATGCTTGCGGGACAGGGCTTAGCGTAGTTTTAATGCTAGAGGGAAGGGTGATATGCTATGGTGGAAGACAATTGAAAGCCCACGAGAAAAATTACCCTACCCACGACTTGGAGTTGGCGGTCATAGTTTTTGCGCTTAAGTCATGGCGTCATTATTTGCTTGGCGAGAGGTTTGATTTGTATACAGACCATAAGTCGCTAAAGTACTTATTCTCTCAGAAGGACCTAAACTTGAGGCAACAGAGATGGATGGAGTTTTTGGCATCCAACGATTTTGAGATTGCATATACCCCTGGCAAGGGTAACGCTGTAGCCGATGCCTTAAGTAGAAAGAAGTTAACTTTAAGTCCTTTGTTCGTAGAGCGGTAGAGTTTGGAGTATATATCTTTCTTTGACTTCAGACCCTCTGACAATTATGTACCCGGATTATTGGCATCGTTAGAGGTGCAACCTACACTTTTGGGTCGAGTTAAAGAGGCACAGCGAAACGACCCACAGTTTGTTGAGATAGTAGGCAAGCTTATAGGAGGGGAGTCCTCAAGACATCTTGATAGATATGCTATAGATGAGAGAGGTTGGTCACGTTGAAATGGGAGACTTTGCGTACCACAAGACGAAAGTTTGAAGAAGGCAATTCTTGAAGACTCACATCGCTCTAAGATGACCATACATCCCGGTGGTGATAAGATGTATAGAGATATAAAGTGAGTTTTCTTTTGGGCCGGAATGAAGAAGGACGTGGCCGAGTTCGTTGCTACATGCTTAGTGTGCCAACAAGTTAAGGCGGAGCAAAAGAAGCCCGGAGGTTTGCTCCATCCTTTAGAGATTCCTCTTTGGAAATGGGAAAGCGTTTCCATGGATTTTGTAGATGGGCTACCAAGATCAAGGAAGGGTAATATGGGGATTTGGGTAATTGTAGACCGACTTACTAAAAGTGCCCATTTTATTCCCATTAAAAGTAGAAGGACCGTCGCATGGTTAGCATCCGTTTACCTTAGAGAAATAGTTCATTTGCACGACATACCCTCCAGCATTGTGAGCGATAGAGATCCTATTTTCACAAGTGAATTTGGGAAAAGCTTACAAGAGGCGGTTGGGATGCAGTTATTCTTAAGTACAGCTAATTACCCTTAGATGGACGGCCAGGCCGAGAGAGTAAATCGGATTCTAGAAAACCTTCTGAGGCTATGCATTCTAGAATTTGGAGGAACATGGGAAGAGCACCTTCCACTAGTAGAGTTCGCCTATAATAATAGTTTCAGGCTAGCATTGACATGGCACCTTCTAAGGCTCTTTATGGATGACCGTGCCGATCACCTACATATTGGTGGGAATCCACGAATAAGGTTTTGCTTGGACCCGACATATTAGGGGGACATCGAAGAAGATAGACCTGATTCGACGGTGAATGAAGATGGCGCAGGACCGACATAAGTCATATGCTGATAGGAGAGGAACCGATCTTGAGTTTGATGTTGGGGACATGGTTTTTATTAAGGTGTCACCATTGAGAAACGTTGTCCGTTTTGGATCAGTAGGAAAGTTGGCACCAAGGTTCGTAAGACCCTTTCCAATTACAGAGAGGATTGGGTAGATGGCGTATAGAGTAAAGTTACCGGAAAAGCTCAGTGGTGTTCATGACGTGTTTCACGTTTTGCATTTGCATAAGTGTTTACATGATACGGCGGAAGTGGTAGAGCCGAGCATGCTCAAAGAAGTGGAAGTAGAGCGCAATGCCACGATCAAACGAGCTCCTACACGCATTCTTGGATCAGAGGTCAAAAAGCTTCGCAACAAAGTGGTCAAGTTGGTCAAATGCAATGGGGGGATGATCAAAGAGGCACGACTTAGGAGATGGAAGATAAGATGCATACGTTGTACCTTTTCCTTTTTGAGGGTATGTTTTATTTTCTCCTTTTTTCTACCGCTTTGTTGATACTTGTCCTATCTTTTAGTATTATCTTTGCGATGACATCTTCGATCTTTAGTTAGGAAGAACCCTATGGTTGAAACATGTGTTTGAGACATGTTATGTTTGATGAATGCAAATGGATGCAAGTGGTTGCTTGTGGATCCATGTACATACACCTTAGGCACTAGATTGGCTCAATCACCTTCATGTTGCATATAAATGTGTGTGCATATTTAATTAATGGATGTATAGTAGTTGTGTTATCATATGGATGCTGCATTTTGATGAATGGTTGTGCACACATGCAGAAATAATATGTATCGATAGGGTTCTTTCGCATACATAATGGACGCATGGCACTATCATGATTTGCATTAAGGAGGTCAAATGAATCAGTAGACCGCCTGATTTTGCATTAGATAAGAAACATATATAAACACTTCTTGCATATGTGCATACATCATTAGAAATCTTGTAAGGTTAATGGATGCCTGTGTTTGATGGTTGAGTAGATGGATGATTGGATGTTAGGATAAGCATTCTCCTTAACTCTGAGATTTCGGGGGTGAAATCATTTAAGGAGGGGAGAATGTAACACCCCGTAATTTTAGATATTAAAGTTAACAAATAAAAGAATACTTAATTTCAAATGTGAGAATCAAGGGAAACGGGTTACGCGATTGTGTTCGCCTCGGAATTCTGGTTGAGATAGAGTCCGGGTTCAAAAACAAATTCAGACTCAGAACTGGGCAGGGCGGGAAATTTCCCGCCCAAAACCAGATCGACCTGGGGGTCGACCCTAGTGTCGACCTCCCCCTACAGGTCGACCTGGGGGTCGATCTGGGGGACTACCTGCCATGCCGGGCAGATCTGAAAGATGACGATTTTGTGTCTTAGTACTGAGTCATTAGGGCTGAGGTGTCACTCTATCTTGACTGGATGGTCTTGATTGATTCTAAGTTGATCGGATGGCCTAAATTAATCCTAATATCTATATAAACACATGTAGACTCAAACCCTAAAACCTAATCAAAATTAGAACCATGGTCGTCATGCTATCACCCCGCAACCTAGAGTTGCCACCACCAACTAGAGGAAAAGTAAAGCTAATCAACTCAATTCAACTCAAGTCTATAACAACAACAACAACGAATTTGTCTACTTCAAAGGCGAGCTAAATCAATTTCAGAACTCAGATCCCAGAACTCAAGACCTTCTTTGAGTTGTGAGTTCAATTTCTTGAATAAGATAATTAACAAGTTAATTGGGTTGAGTTATAAATTGGGTTATATGGCTATGTTTGTGAAACATTGGAAAATGCGATATTTTGTGAATATATGCTAGTTGTTCATAATGACAGTTTTTGTTGTAGAATCCTTTGTATATGCCTAATCACCTATGTTCAACTTGATTCATGTTTGACATCATTTTATATGCAAGTTTGGGTGTAGATTATATGCTTGTTTCTATGTGAATTGTGCACAAGTCTATATGAGAACCAAGTAAAATGACTATATGCAAGTTTAGGTAGAAATTGGATTCACATATATGCAAGTTTACACCTTAAGATTTAGATCTATGACGTACATTATTTTATGCAAGTTTGTGACTATGGCCAATGCAAGTTTTGGATGAAAACTATATTCATATATGCGAGTTTTGGGCCAAAAACTATATTCATATATGCAAGTTCACACCTTTAGGCCTATGTTTAGATTCATGGCAATAACAAGTTTATGCTAGATATGTTGTAATCCTTATTTGTAAGTTAGATCCAATTTGTATGTTATGAAAATTTGCGGTGTTTCTTCTCTTTTATGTGTTAGACTAATTGCTAGTCTAATATATATATGTCATGATAAACGAACGAACAACGTGGGGACGATGGGGGAAATATTGAACATACACATAATGAGAATTGGCATAAATGGCCTTAAAAAGGCATATAATTAATTTAAGACATTAATTGGAAAAATTGGCAATTATGGAAACAATTTTAAGAGACAATTATGGATATAAGTATATTTGGAATTTATTGACAAATTTGAATAGGGATATTAATCCAATTTGGGGTTAAATGAAGATGTGTAATAATAAACTACCTAAGACACGAGGTTAGACTCTTTTGTGGTGTAAGACTGCCCGGACCCGCCCGGAAAATCCAGCAGCCACAAATGCCAGTCTAATGTGAGAGGTCAAAGGCATGAATTAAATATGTAACAGTTGTAAAGACATGAGGTTAGGCTCGTTTGTGGTGTAAGACTGCCCGGACCCGTCCGGCAAATCCACCAGCCACAAATGTCAGTCTAATATGGGAGGTCTTTACAAGGTTACGGTTTTAATGAATAAAGAAACACTTAACTAGATAAACATGTGGCGGGACGTGGGGGGTTAAGTGGGTGCCTTGGGTGGCATGTGAAATTAAGTGGGTGGCATGTGAAATACGATTAGATGCACTTAACCAAGACTGAAACATGTAAGAAGACATGAATAAGAATGGGGTTAAGTGTGGAAAACCTTAGAGGGGACCAAGCATAGGTGGAAAGCTTGTGTCATGCATGTGGGCCCTTTTCAAACCAGTAACCCATTAAGTATCTTTATGGGCTCGACCCAAGTCAAAGACGGGACACACGTACTGGGTTTGATTGTAAGAGGTCAAAATGGGTTAGCAGTGGCAATGCAAGTCCAATGGGGTCATATGCATGTGTGGGTCCGGGTGGTAGGTAAACGTTGTTGCATCGTGTAGATATAAGCCGTGCATTTTTGATGGTATCTGGTTGCCACTTTGGAGAGTGATACACCCCACTGTAGGGCCAGCACAGGAATCTACGAGTTAGGGAGCCGATCAAATGGGGGTAGTGGGTACACCTAGTGGAGATAGGGGCAGACCACATCTATGAAGGCATCTAGGGGTACATGAAACTACCATTATCATTATTAAGTTCTGTAGGTGGGATCAACTTTTAGGTGTTTGGTGTGGTGCAATGTAGTAATTATCTTATAGTGATTAGGTGCGCCTCTAATATTATCTTTGTTCATCTTATTTCCTTTGTTTACCCTGTCATGCCCATTGTTCACAGTCATTTCCTTATTTTCCAGCTTATGCCTTATCCTAGTTACTTTAATGATTATATTGTTAAAGTTACTGAACTCACCAGACTTTATGTGACCCCTTCATTTCCACCTCTTTTCTTCCTTTCCCCCCAGGTGCTCAGGGTGGGACTAGTACTAGTGGAGTTTGATTGGACAGCTTTATCCCTTTCTTTTGGAAGTTATTTGGATTGCTGAAGTAAAGTTCATCCTATCTTATTTATGGCTATTTTATGTTGGGGTTATGTCTTTTGTTTAATGTACTCAGAACTTATTTGTCAAGATGGATAACAAGTGTATTTGGTTTTGTAGTTGGTTTTTGATGTGATGTAACCAAACTATTTCTCCACTGCAATAAAAGTGGTTTTTATTTTCCAAGTACCAATATATTTATCTGTTTTGTTTACTTTTCTGTTCTATACACAATAAACGCTCCACCAAAATTAAGGCATTCCCTTTGTGAGTGATCTTAATGGAGATGGGTTGTCACACAGAAGGCTCCAACATAAGTGTCACATCATTCTTTTCAGTAGATATGATTTAGGGATTAAAATATTCCAATTCAACTAATCAGGCAAGCACTTGGGTTCCCTTACAATATGTGACCGTTATGAAAACACACTTTCCTTCCAATATACGAGATAGCTCATTATACGGATAACTTGCTTAAACTTCCAAAACATCCCTTAATGGCATAATTCCATAGCTAGGAAAGATCCCAGTCAAAACCATGAAGCTCAATTATCACTCATACTCGCAAAACCATGTGCGTTATCCAAAATGCTACAATTTTAGTATCGTCACTAATACAAATCCGAAAATATGCCTCTCCCTCCTAAAGATAATCTTTCAATCGCTCACCATATTCGGAATATATAGCTCAAAGAGAACTGATTCGGTACTGCCTAAAGATGCACTAAAAAAATAGGAATATTAATATGACTGACCCCTCGGGTCGCAAGAAGGCTAAAAAATTAGTCCATTGTATGACTTAACCCAACCATCTCCTTATTGCTATCAAAATAACCCCCAATTGGCTAACTAATCCATCCTTATAATTTCCCTACTTCAAAACCTTAGAATATAAGCACCTCAATCGAACTCTACTGTTAATGAAAAAGTATGAGATAACCAATTATATGATTGATCTATCTAGACCCAAAACAGTCCTATACCCAGAAATTCCCCTAAACATCTCCTAAATAAAGATTCTAATTTCAACCCTAACTCACCACAGATAATCAAGCTGATCCCTATGGGGTTCAGAAACTACTATTAGGATTAAGTGTAAAATAGTCAACTGGTGCTTTCACTACGCCCTCGGGGATTTACTATATCTATAAAGGACTGCTTCATTAAGTTTGTAATATAGATGCTCTATGAGACTCAACTTATCATGGCTATGGACTCACCCGGCCACTCTAACCAATACACCAAAGGAAAAGTGATAAAATATTCCAAAACCAAATAGGAAAACTAAAAAGAACTAAAGGTAGATAACATTCTTTTTTTCACAAATCCTTTCCTTCAACTATCCCTTAACCACATTTGATTAACACCTTTCCTTGTAATCCTTTCGACATTAATATGCTCATGTTGATCATTCCCTTGCCTTCCTTAAATTCACCTTTTTGGAAGTTCCGTAATTGATTGGTTACTGAAAGTGTTATGAAAATATAATTCCATAGTATAAGATAATCTATTTTATAGAAATCCGCAATTGTAAGATTTTTTTTGAAAATTGGTAAATTGCTTTATTATGTATACAAGCCTAAAGAGAAGTTTAGATTACATCAGTGGTACATAATGAAAACAATATCTTAAACTAAATACATACCTTTAATAAATGGACACCGAAGCCCCTTCTTCTCCCCAAATCGCGATTGAGCAATTCATGGTCGCTTCTAAGGGTTACTACTCATTCCTAGAATTTAGACCCTCACATCCTAGAGATAGGTCATCTAACTCAGCAATTTTGTATTCCAAGTTACCGGTGGGTAAATTGCAATTAATTCTTAATGTGCTCCAATTTATCTCATCTACTGCAATTTTTCCAATGGCTTTTGCATCTCTTTGTTTCCCTTTGAAAATTCTTGCGTTTCTCTCCTTCCAAATCACTCTTGTTATGGCTATTACAATGATGGTGTTCAGTTTGGACACCAAATCTTTGCTATTATGGCTTCTGGCCAGGCACGAAATTAATTCCTTTAAATTGTTGCTTTGAGTTTGTAGTTCAAACGCAATAAGGCTATTCTTTAGAACTGTTGGTGAGTAATAGCATCCAAAAAATAAGTGTACGTGATTTTCTTCTGCTTAATTACACAAAACACAAAGCTTTTCGTTGCTTATCTCCCAAGATGAGATTCTGTCTCTTGTAGATAGACGATTTAGCATAGCTTTATAAGCTAGTGATGAACTTTTGGGCAGTTAGATCTATAACAAATAATTCTGCTGTGATGCATTCGTATCGAATTTGATGCAGTTTTTATAGAAAATTCATTACCAGTATGCTTCCAACGCTAGATGTCATTTGGTTTTCCTAAATATAAGCCATAAACTCTATAATTTGTTTGTGTACTCTTCCACAAGGGAGTGAATCTCACTTCCATCTTTGATTTTCTATTATTGTGTCTGTTGTTGTATTAGGTAACCAAAATGATGAGTAAGAATCCCGTCCAATAATGTCAACAAGAGCCTTCCCCGCAATCCACGGATCTTTCCACAAATCACTGTTTCTTCCATTTGCAATTTCTCTTGAACAATTTGCAGCTAAAGTGTCTCTTATTCTTATAATTGCCTTCCATGTAGATGAAGCACTATTGTCTATAGGCATGTGCCAAAATTACCTTTTATATACCTCTGTCTCATCCAACGTGCCCAAATACCATTAGAAGTTATGATTTTCCATCTCTGTTTAAGGGTAAATACATCCCTCATTTCTCTTTGATTTCTTAAACCAACATCACCTTCTTATTTTTGTCTACAAAGATCAGAATATTTTATCTTGTGCATCCCCTATCAAGATAAAATCAGCACATACTTTTTTGATCTTGTCTATTGAACCATGGGAATTTGAAATGTTTGAAACTAGTAGTTAACTTTTTCTTGTATTACTGTATGTACTAATTCAATCCTTTCATAAAAAGTGAGAAGATTAGAACTCTATCCCTGTAGTTTACCTTTGATTTTATCTATCATGCCAACACATTTTCTATCCGTTATCTTGTTAAAGGAACTCCAATGTATTTAACATGAAGTTCCGCCTTAGTTACACCCAATATCTCTAAAATTCTATCTTTTCCTTCACAAATGTTATTGAGGCAACATTTAGACTTGTTCTCGATTAACTTCAGACCAAAATACTTCTACAAAAAATGAAATTTGTCTTTTATAATTCTTGCAGTGATTTCTTTTGATTTAATGCATATTATATGGTCGTCTGCATACAGAAGGTGGCTTATCTTAGGTTGGAAACTGTGCACCATCTGAATTTGTCTGTTGTTTTCTACTAATTCTATCTAGAGAGAAACGTACTCCATAGCTACTGCAATAAGGTAAGGAGAGAAAGGATCTCCTTGCCTAATACCATGATTAGATACAAAATGACCTTAAGGAATGCCATTGATCATTATAGAAAAAGTAGGAGTATTAATACATTCACCGATCAACTTAACAATCATTTTGGGAAAACCATACATCTTAACATATGAATGATGAAATGTCGATTAATTCTATCATAAGCTTTATGAAGATCAACTTCATACAGAATTTATTAGCACCTGGTTTGTTAAAGGTTCTAATAAGTTCATGTTTTAGTAACGAGTTTTCAGATATGCTTCGCCTTTTTATGAATGAACTCTGACATTCTGCTATGATGTCTGGTATTATCCGTTTCATTCTATTGCAAACAACTTTACTTAGAATTTTGTACACCACATTACGGCAAGGTATTGGTCGATACTCTTTAGGTTTGGAAGGATTTTCAACTTTTGGGATTAAAAAAGTGAACGTGCAATTTATCTCTTTGATGATATTGCCAGTATCTAACGATTCTTGTATCGTCAAGCAAATATTTTCTAACTTGTCTTGCCAGTGCACTTTGTAGAACATAGAGTTCATTCCATCAGGGCCTAGACTAGAATCAGCATTGATGAAGGAGATTACAGCTCAAATTTCATCGAAGGTGACATAGTAACACAGCATCCTACGACCTCTGGCATTGACCATTCTCTTACAAACAATAACAGGTAGATTAATTTCACAGACACCATTATATAGCATAAAAAAATACTCAATTGCATTTTTTTTCAAGATTATCAACATTAAAACTATTAGAATCACTCATATAAATAGTTTGATGACAACTATTAATATGAGATCGAATAGACATCTTGGTATAACAGAATTTTTTTTTGTTTGAGCTCCAGAGATTTGTTTTTGAGAGCATCCTTAAGATTCCTCTAAGCAACATAATACTTCTACCAGATTTTGTTAGAGTTATCCCCAGAGTCAATCAATTGCAAGCAGTTTTCACACTCATTTTCGAGTTGAATGATATTTGTCATTGTCTTTAGGCCTGCATCTGTTCCATTCTTTAAGGCTTGACTTTGCAAACTTGAGAAGTTGAATTAGCCTGTAACCAACACAACAAGTTTAATGTGACATAAATTGAAATTTATTACATCCCCATAACCTTTAACCATATGCCAAGTGTTTACATATCGAAAAGGCTTTCCTTTTGATGACTTAGAGTTTTTAGCAACTTGGATATGAATCGAGTTGTGATCGCTCGTAAAGGTTGATAGAATGATAACTTTAAATTCTTGAAATTTGATGATACAATTTGCATTAACTAATACCCTGCCAATTTTAAATGATATCTTTTTTCTTCATCACTTTTCCATGTATATTTCAGGCTAGAGTGTATTGGTTTAAGCAATCTTTCTCAGTCACACAATTATTGTACTCTGTAAGTTGAGGTACTTTTAAATGTTGCCCACCTTGTTTATCTTTTTTTGTTTAAAACTGCGTTGAAGTCTCCCATACAAGCCAAGGACCACTGATATTATTTGCAATACTTTTGATTTTATCCCATAAATTGATGCGAACACTAGCAAAGTTACATATACTATAATTAGCATCAACTAAGGACTCCCATTGTTTGTAGCTTGTACAGTAATTTGTTGTTCATCTTTCTCCTTTAGAATCATATGCCACATATGCTTACACCAAAGAACAAGAATCCTACCTTTAAAACCAATATCATTATTATGATAGTGCTCCCACTATGCACCCAAAGAATTTATGAAATATTCAAATTGATGTTCAAAAAATTATTTTCCAAAACACATAAAATATAAGGTACATAATTCCTCCTTATATTTAAGAGTTCTAATTGACGAATATCATTGTTTAGACCTCTTACATTTCACATGATTATTGACATTTTGAAGGTGGTTGCCTGTTCCTCAAAACCCTTGGTGAGGAATTAGCCAAGCTTTTAATCTTATTCTCTGCTTGTTTCCCTGTAAACTGCTTCTCAGACTCTCTCTTTGGTTTTGTCAGTGTTTTGGATTTATCAATCGGAGGTTCTTCTTTCTCATCATCAGAAAGTTCAATGTCATTAATGTCTATTTGATCACTATTTATAGGATTCTCTTCCACCATTTGAGTACCATAAGGATGTTCAACAAACTAATTTGCCACCTGATTTTAATTGTAATGCCCAGTCCCCTCCACCTGATTTCCAGGCCTTTCCCTTTCGACTCTAGATTTAGAAGCATTGATCACTAACTTATGTATAGAAATTTTTTGACTTGATCCACCCAAGCGTACTTCAAGTAAATTTGATATGTTTTGGTTGTTCTTTTGTGCAGTAGTAGTTGTTGCTATGTTAGGTGGATTGCACACAACATGCTTACTCTGTGTCTGAATTATGTCCTGTGCAACTGGAATCTCTATATTATTATCTTGTATTAAATTCCTTAGCTTTCCATGTTTGTTTTATCGGTTTGACAACAACAACACATTGGTCATCACTGTGCCCAAAACATTTACATCTATTACATCTAGGGGGAATAAAATCATATTCAATAGCCTGAATATATGTGTTGCCATTCTTATCTTTCGCTCTCACTTTTTTGATTAAATTTCCGGTCGCTTTTATGTCAACTAATACCCTTGCAAATTTTAATCTTTTAACTTTCCTGGTAATATCATCCACCGCCAAAGGCGTTCCAATTAAATTAACAAGCTTATTAATGCCTCTGGCATTCCACGGATCAAGGTTCAATAACCTAACCCAAACTGAATTTGATTCTAACATATCCCGTTATATTCTTAAGTTTGGTTCCCGCTTTTTAATAAAAATAAGCTTACTGTCCATGAACCATGGACCAGAATTCAAAACTTTTTTACAATCCTCCTTTTTTTTAAATTTGATTAGATAAAGCCCATTTTATCTAGCAAAAACATCCCAAGATCCGGATGGTTTCCACTCTCTTTTGATGTATACATTAAGATGTACATAATATGGCCTACGTCCTACCAGATAAATGTAAATTGAGTTATGCCATATATTATTAGCTTCCTCAAAAACTGCATCATCTGGATCTGCAAATACCCCCTATCCATCCATGCAACCAGTGAATGTTCAACTACCCCATCAACGAACATGTTGACTACAATTTCTTACGTCCACGTACGTGATCCGACCTTGAATTGTTTTGTTGTGCTTCTCCTCGTCATCGGTGCGGCCGATTTTAAAGAATTTGTAGTAGTAGCATCTTTATATAATTGTTTTTTATTCTACCTTAACTCTTTCCAAGTGAATTCATATTTTTAGAGATTCGGGTTTTCACTCCTTGAAGACGAGGATGCCATTTTTCAACAGTGATGGAAAAAGAAATCGTAAGATATTTCTTTTTAATTATCTTTAAGTTGGTGGATAGTGCGCAATATGGTAAATCCCCTATTTTGCACCAATCCATTCATTCTTGCAATGACGTCTTCCATGTTAATTTCAAACCCAACTGTGGAAATACTTCCTTTTTCATAATCAATCAACCTAGGTTTTTCTTATCTTTCAAACTATCCTTTTATATCCATGATTGACCATTTTAATATATGTCAAACAGAAAGTTATTTTCTAACCTCGACCTTTCCCAACTACTAAGCTTTGAGGGTTTGTCCATTAATTAAATTTTCATTAGATAGAATGCCTTATAACTCAACTAAAAAGATAAACATTTAGAAAGAGTCAAAGGTAGATTGTAACTGACTACATGGGATATTTTATTTTCAAAAGTAACTTTTGATTTCTGAAAAATACGGCTTCTTTTAAAAATATTTTATTTTAAAACAAAACTTTATTAATCTTTGTAACCTTAAGCTTTGATACCAAGTGTAACACCTCACATTTCTTAACATCACCCGTATGAGGATTTCATTAAGAAATTATGGAGCATTGTAGATATAAAGACACATAACATCACATTGTCTAAGATTTCACAAGACATAAAACAATAAATTTACAGTGGAAGAGGAAACTTTCATTTTATAAACAAAACCATTTCAAAGAACCAAATAATTACAAAGTATCATATCTCAAAATCTTAGTCAAAAACAATATCAGAGTTAAATAACATTATCCCCCTAATAGTCAAAAAGATACAACCTAACTTTGGAAAGAAAACGAGAAGTAATCCGTCTTTTGCATAAATCCATCACGATAAATGCAACAAAGAAATCTGAACTATACACTTTGTCCCTGTAAACTTGGGGGAAAGAAAAGAGAAAGAAGAAAGGAAAAAGGCCAAACATAAATCTTGGTGAGCGGCGATGATTACCGACTCGATTGCTAAGTTAAGTAAAATAGATAAATAGTTGTTCTAGTGTCATAAAAGGGTAAGTGTCTATGTATATCTAAAGGTGAACAATAACCGGTATGAATTGAAATAAAGGACTGACTATTTTTGTCTAAGAGACAATGATGGTAGTAATGATCATACTAAAACTAATTGACTGTTTAGCACTTCTACAGATTCAAACAGAAACAAGTAATTAGTAAGGTATTTCTTGATACTACACATCGATTGGCTTTCCAGATGTGAATAATATGTGCCAACTATGGCATTCTGGGTTATCACTTCTCGAACCCATCAAAAAAAAGACACGACCAAAATCACAGGCATTACAACATCTTATCTTCCACTTTCAGATCCATGCACACTCATGACTCTACCGAAACACGCCTATACCCACCTCCCGTTGGACCTCTTACTATCCAGTTCAATATAAGCGTGCCTTGGCCCCTACCTAGTGCGAGGTCCCATTAATAACTAAGGAATACTGGTTGATACGAATCCCACACAAAAATACATACAAGTCCCTTGTAGACTTGGTCCCCAAGTTAACTAGGATTTCCACGAGCTGCTTATATCTCAAAGGAATTGACCGCTCCCCTCTTATTAATCTAGTATTTCAACTTAACCCGTTTTAAATTCATTAGTAAATCCAGTGTCATAACCTGTTATTTCTTATATTGTAATTAACAAAAGTAATCTACAACCCCTTTCCTTGCTTATTAATCCAGTGTTTTAACTTAACATGTTCAAGTTCATTAATAAGCCTATAACGTGTTATTTCTTAGTTTGTAATTAACGAAAGTAATGTACAACCTTTTAACCTCTGATTGTAATTAATGAAAATAATCTAGAACTCATTGCCTTGCTTTTAATCCGATGTTTTAACTTAACTTGTTTAAGTTCATTAATAAGCCCATAACATGTTATTTCTTAGATTGAAATTAACGAAAGTAATCTACAACCTTTTACCCTCTAATTGTAATTAACGAAAGTAATCTACAACCCCTTTTTATTACCATGTCATTTATTGTTCAATTACATGTTTACAAGTTACAAGAACATGTTTCATTATAATTAAGTATACCTCTCCCTAATTCTCATGTTTTCCAATGAGATGTCCACTTAATATATAATTAAGTACAACCCTATTCTGATTCACATGTTTTTCATTTGCACGTTAACGTCCAATACTATTAATTCCAATTAACATGTTTTCCAATACAGATTATTTAATGTCAAAAGAACATGTTTTCCAAAAAAATTGTCAAATGAACATATTTTTCATTCTAATGAACATAAATGTCAAATTAACATGTCTTCCCCAAATAAATGTCAACTAAACGTATTTTTCAATCTAATATCAAGTGAACATATTTTCCATTCCAATGAACATAAATGACAAATTAACATTTTTTTCCCCAAGTAAATGTATATTGAACATATTTTTCCAATTTTATCTCAAATGAACTTAAAAATTAATGTTAAATAACATGTTTACAAATCAATGTCAAATAACATGTTTACAAATCAATGTCAAATAACATGTTGTCAAACAACATATTTTCCTAATCAATGCCATATTAACATATTTACAAGTAATGTCAAATAACATGTTTACAAGTTAATGTCAAATAACATGTTGGAAAAGAACATGTTTTCCTAATCAATGCCATATTAAAGTATTTACAAATTAATGTCAAATAACATGTTTACAAATTTATGTCAAATAACATGTTTTCCTATGACATGTTTACTTAATATATAATTAAGTTCAACCTATTCCGATACACACATTTGCATATACTTCCTTTATAATAATCCCAATTTATAGTCCATGATTCACAAATTCCAATATGCCCAATTCCCCTTTTTATCATTATTTCATATTATTTAAGTTTAAGCAACTCAAACGTTAAAGTCCTAGGCTCTCGTTGGCCTAGGCTCAACGCAAGACACATGAAAAAAAGAAGAATAGATCAACGCTCATGAACAAATAGAATAAATAGGATTAATAACTGCAAGTAAAACAAAAAGAGGATAAGGAAGAAGAATTACATATAATCAAATAATAACTTCAAAAAGAATAGGTAATTGATAGTAATTAAAATGAATAATAAAATGTAAAAGATTAAAGTTATAAACACTAACACTTTCAAATCCAATATGTTTTACTATCAAAATCCTTTTTGTTTAGATTGCTAATGATTGTAACAACTATTTTATCTATTTTAACATTAACATAGAAGAAACCAGATAATCACAGTAATACTTAAATAGAATTTAGAGCAAATCCAATATGCTTTGGTAGATCTTCTCTTTCTATGAGTACCACCAGTATATGTGTAGAACTAAGCCTCGAGCACTTCATTAAAATTATATTCGAGAATATTTGAGAGAGGTAGAGAAATGGAGTTGTGAAGATTTGGTTAGATGTTGAAGGTTACTTACAGTAGATTTAGGTGTCAAAGTTCATTGGATTTATTGTCCAGGTTCATTGTATTTTACACATCAGCAGTACATCATAATAATTATCCACAAACATTCAAACCTGGGTCGTCCCACCTTAGATATGGGTCGACCCACTGTCGACCCCTGGGTCGACCCTGTTAAGGGTTGGGTCGCCCCATTAATCGTTGCACAGTTCTGATTTTATTAATTTATTTATTAGTTTACCCTCAACTTTGATTGATTATATTTTGTTCATATTTAGTCTGATTTATGCAAATCAAAATTCTATCTAAAGTAGAACTTTGTAACGGATGCAATGGTGAAACCCATTTTGCTTAATTCTCAATATTTTTCTGGTTAGTATTTATTTTCTCAGTTTATTCCTAAATTAAATAATCCATTAGGTAATTATTGTTTGTTAAAAATTGGATTATTACAGCACTCATGCACGAGGAGGGAAAATGTCATCTTGCGGAAAACAAAGCTATGGTGGCTAAGGAAAATGTTGGGAGAAGTGGTGGCCTAAGAAGGTTAACAAGAAGAAGGATGAAAAAGAAGAGAAGGCCTAGATTTAGAAGGATGATAAATGTCATGGTTGTGGCATGAAAGGGTATTTTGCGAGGGACTGCAAGAAGACTGCTAGGAAAGGGAGCTGCTATCATTGTGGACAGCCGGATCATTATAGCAGGCAGTGCCTTCAGAAGCAAGGGCAAGGAGTTGGTTTTTCTGTAGCGCAGATGCAAACATTGGAGTCAACTCTGGCTAGTGTTGGTCAGAACATGTGTAACAACCCGGGTTTCGACAGACCGATTTTTCAAAATCCAATCCATCGGACCCCGAGTTGGGTGCTCTGGTATCCTGCAGAAAAGAGAGAGAGAAAGAAATATGTCAGAGTTCGAAAAGCAGCTCACAGCGAAAGGAATAAAATATAATTTATTCAAAATAGCATTACCTTAATAATAATACTGCCAAGCCAGTAGTCAAGCAATACTATCTCTGTCATGAACCTAACCTGCGCATGTTGTGAGGAGGGGGTCAGAACATAAGTTCTGTGTGACTGGACTATAATAAACTCTTGTGTAACCCTACATATACCGTTCAGTTATAATTTATTGTTTATTAGGTTATTCGCAATATTAGCACCCAAGGACAAACCCATGTCATTCTCGTCCACTTACTGGTAGACTTGACCTAATACATCGTATATGTAATTTTTCCCCAACTCGTATAATCTTTTCCATGTATACGTACAGTCCCTTGCCATATATTGTACGGACTTTATCACGTAATTCTATACTACTTCAACGTAGTGCCACCATTCTTGAAATCGTTTGGACTGCCACCCTTGATCCGGCTAGGTTTCCTCATCATGAACTATCAAGTGTTCAACTAGGATTTATGCCACCTAGGACCACTAGGGATTATGCTACCTATTGAACGTTTTCTAGATTCGATTAAGGTTTATGCCACCTAGGACTACTAGGGATTATGCTACCTGTCGAACAGCGCCCTTTTCCGACGTATGTATCGTGAATCGTTTCCGATGTATAGGTGCACATGTACACTATATGTGCGGCCCGAGTCCCGTGACAGGGCTAAATCAAGAAATACGGAACTCAGTCGGGAGCTTTAAGTTATCTGCCGATGCAGATGCTAAGGTATGTTTTTCTACCAGTGGTTATGGTCCCACGTGACCCCTCCCTCAACTAATGAAAGGCAATCCAAGAAAATCAAGCACGAGAACTGTACTCCTGCCACCTATGCCCAACTTTCCCATTGGCCAACCTCACCCATAACTAGATAGCAAGTATATGATCTGTTGGGAGTTCTCTGCCTTTCCGTATACGTACTACGATTGAATGAAGATGGTAGGTAGACGAAGATGGTAGGTAGACGACGAGTGCTATCACAGGGCTAAACAAGATATCGCCGCCTCACGCTGGTCCATCCTAGTCTTTAGGTTGCCTTATATTGCAACCAAGGCACACTCTTGGTTTTCCTACCGCAGACCTTAACCTCTGTGAGCCCAGGCGGATCATCTGCAACCTCACAGAGGGATACCAAGAGTACCCTCACGTTCCCAGAAGCTACGTGCTTCATAACCCAGTCCGCTGGAGCCTTTTTCGAAATCAGATAAACGTTCGCTCCTCCTCGTGTGTTAGTTAAGCGATGATCTACCCTATCGGGTTATTCATCTATTTATGGACTGGCTCACTTTCCTTGACTAAGAATTATTACTTAGTTGTTCTTAACTAAGGTTTACCACTTAGTTTCCTTTCCCGTTACTCTTGTTAACTAAGGTTTACCACTTAGTCCCCTTTACGAAGGATTACAACTTAGTTCCCGTTCTCGACCGTTTTCTTAACTAAGGTTTACTGCTTAGTTCCTATTAACTAAGGCTTGTTACTTAGTTATCATTCTCGTTGTTTTACTTAGTCAATTCTCGTTACCTTAGACATCAGACCACATATTCTCGCTTTATAATTCAACTTCTTGACTAAGGTTTTCCTATGAATTCAAGCATAACTTAAGTTCTCTTTTATTCGGTGATAGCGCATGGGTGTTTTCCTACAGTTCTTGCTTAGTTTACCCCATATTATAGGTTATCCCACCCTTCAGGTCTTATATTACAACTTAAGTCATAGTCTTTCTCTATCCCTAGGACAGGTTTACCCCCTAATTAACCCTTCGACAATTTCAACTTCGATTTATAATAGGTAGTTAACATTCCCTATTTCCGTTTTTGGTTAAGTTTTGTTCATATGTTCGTGTCGACTTAACCCCATCTCCTTATAACGTTCATCCACAAATTTGGTTAAGTGTTGTCTTTGAATTCATGACTTAACCCTACGAACCATGTGCCATTAATTAATTATTAATGCACCACAACCTTTCACATTAGACTTTGTTGTGGTTATTGGACAAGCCGGGCAGGTCCGGGCAGATTTACACCATAACCTAGTCTAACCTCGGGTTTCAGGTGCGATATGACCAACTACTCACATTGGGTCCTATTGTTTGCAGTTACTGGATTCGCCGGGCGGGTCCGGGCAGGTTTATACTGCAAAGTTCACCCAACCTCGAGTTGGCCATGTTAAGTTTATCTACGCGTCATGTCCATGTTCAAGTTTTTGCGTGCCAAGTCTCATGTCTAGTTCTAGATGTAAATACCATGCTCTTATTCATGTCCAAGTTACGATTCATGTCTTATTCAAGTGTCACGTACCCATGAACAATTTCTTTAAGCAAATTCATGTTTAAGTCGTTTCAGTGGTGTCAAATATATGACATATCCTAAATCATGTTCATGCTTAAAGCCTTTCAACTTGGTCCACCCATTCAAATCTTACTAAGATTATATTATACTCAAAACCCATTGTAATTTATTACTAAGCCTTCCATTTCACGTCATGACCCAAAATCAAGTGTTCCCCTTTTTAGTTCGCAATACTCACTCCGTCGTATTTATTTCATAATAAAGCTAGGCTCGTGATAGCCTAGTCATAAAAAGATAAAAGAGGGAGAATAAAAGAGGACATAATCGTAGGCATAATAATTAAAGGTGAACACATGACAACGTTAAATATTACAGATCCAATTTCCAAAACAATTTCATTTCGCATTTACATAGGGAATGTTTGAACGATAAATCATAATTTTACAAAAAAAGTGTATTATAACTCCACTCACATTGCTTGGTGTCTTCAAAATAAGAACTAGATTAATCTTGAATTGATTTCGTGTCCAACTTGATCTTGCATTGATTTCATATGCGGTGTGGGTTGAGGATCCGAGTTCCTTCTCTTTTCTTCGCGCAGCCTTTTTGATTTAAATCTCCTTTCTTTTTCGTCCACGATTGTAGTAATTCTAGGTCTTATTCTTTTTAGTTTTAAGAATAGAGGTTGTAGAGAAAAGAGTGAAGATTAGATCCAAGATCTATTTGGAGAAGAATAAGAAAAATGAGGGAGAAGAGAGCCATGGCTTCACCACGAATTACCGTGGAGCTTTCAAGGAGCCTAGGGTCGTTTATATAGGAACCAAACTACGAATCTCGCCCAAGAACTAGTCCAGATACATTAAGATGAATTAAGAACCGATTCTGGGAAAAGTGACCAGGTCGACTACAGTGTCGACCTGGTGGGGGGGTCGACTTCATAGTCGACCATGTGGTCGACCATGCCTGGGCGGGAATTCTCCCGCCCAGTCTGCCTGTGCGTTTGAAATTCGAATTTTGCCCTGTTTTGAGCTGTTTAGTTATTAAATTAAATTCTGAAACTTTGAAATGCCATAACTTACTCGTACGGTCTCCGATTTTCGAAAACTCGGACTCTATTTCATGTAAAATTTCGAGAGGAACGCAATGGTGATGTCCTTTTTACTTAATCCCTGATATTTTAATTAAATATCCTTATTTTACTATCTTCTCCGTTACACACACTATTATCGAATAAATTTTTCTTCTCTTCCATGTATTAATTAATTCTCATTATACATCACCATTATTTACCTATATAAGCATATTTTCATAAATTTTATTTCATTTTTAATTGTATTAAAAATGCGGGGTGTTACATTCTCCCACCCTTAAAGAATTTCGTCCCCGAAATTCGATAAGAGTAAAATAGATAATCCCTCGCAACATCCAATTAGTGTTCATCCAATTGTTGCAACATTGTGCACATGTGCAAAGTGAAGTACATTATAGTAAAGCATGTATGCCTAATTTGGATCCACCTATATGTATTCAAACTTCAAAATAAACTTTTCAAAACATGATGCTGACATCCTAAATATACTTGCAGTTTTATATGGATGCAATATTTTTGAAAAATCAAAACATTTTCCATTCAAATTTTCCCATACTCTTATAGAATAAGAGCATAGTTCATCCAATTGTCGCATCCAATATCCTACCATCCATTTTTAAATTTAGAAAAAATCTAATTTTTTTTTCTAAATTTTATATAACGGAAAAAAAAATCTGCATTTTCCCGTTTTTATTTCTTCCTTGTTTTTCTTTGTCCACTTATTATAATTCTTATTACGACGTAATATTTTTCATGGTTATATAATCACGACAGATTTAACTAAACAAACAACTCGTGGGTTACGTCTAGATAATTTCAGTACATCATTACAACCAGAGAAACAAAGAAAACAGTTAAACATTACGAAATAAAATACTACGCTACAGATACAATAGTAGAGGCCAAGTCTAATGGAAGTAGCTACGAATGAGCTCCTCTATGCTATCAAGCTTTTCTCCATGCTGTTGATTCCCCTGCCTAACCTCTAACTGGAGTTCCTGTAGCCCAGCTCCCAACTGATCATAAGAGGTGCCCATATCCTGTAACATCTATTGCTGAGTCTGCCCTAACTCGACCTGTGTCTGGAGCATCTCCTTTTGGGTCTTAAGGATATCTTGCTGATCTCTAAATAGATGAGCCTGTCGCTCAGAGATGGTCCTCAACTCAGCCCTCCAATCTAAGTCTCGGGACTCCCAGGAATCCCATCCAGAGGTATCGGAAGTCCCTCATCTCGGAGCCTGGGATGTCCCAGCACCTCCCTAAGTCTGCTCTGTCTGTGCTGGATCAAACCCTCCGTGCGGCATATACTGGGGTTCTTCGTCGTGTCCGGGCTGATAATCATGACCATCGTGCGGCTCATCTTCCTGTCCCTCTTCTTCCTCCGCATACTCTCCATCATGCTCCATGGGCTGCAGCTCTAATAAATCATGTAAGTGGATACCCATCCTTTTCAGTGCAGCCAAATCGATAATACTAGAGGGATGAGGAGAAGGCGTTATATGACTCTCGCTATGTAGATCAACATCGCTCCGTACAAAAACTACAGTCCATAAATTTCCAAAGCAAATATTAGACTGTCTCATCTCCCTAGTGGAGCTGTAATGCTATAAAATGATGCGTGCCCGGTTCATCTGTATACCCCCAAAAATAGCATAAGTGGCACGCTTCACGACGTGCGGAACCTTGTCGAAACCATCGTTCTTCCCAACAAGATTATACTGCAAAAATTCTAATGACAAATCTAGCAAGTGGGCGCAAATGGACATTATCCCAATGCCTCTCAAATTCATTCTTAAAAATCCTACGCCATACGACTACATTATCCATCTCAAGATCCGTTACATCAAGTCCTGTACCACGGATATTTAACATTTCTCCAAATTGGACCTCATTAAAATATATATGAGTACCCTTAACAACTGAATTATAGGTTACCAAACCTTCATCATCCATACCAATGTCTAAATTAGCGTCAAAGAGCCTTACCAAACGCTTGAAGCCCCTTCTCTCGGCGGTGTTTGCATCCAAAATAGAAGTCAAACCCGCATCCGTAAATAAATCTTCTACGGGGGTTGCAGCAAAATCAGCAAATCTCACCGGGCATCCCAATAATAACTTTAATTTTGCGGTCTTCACGTATTCCTTGATTATCTCCTCTTGCGTGTTGCACCACTCGATCTCTTGCGGTGTAAGTTGAGGGTAAAGCTCAAGAAGGGAAGGTTGGTTTGCCATGGTGATTCGAGCATAAATTGAGAGAGGAGGATTATAGATCTGGATATAGGATGACTCTAGCTTTGATTTGAGACCAATTTTATAGAAAATAGCGGAGAAACGAAGCGGTGGGAGGTGGAAGAGGTGAAGGGGATTGGGTTCTTTGGGTGTTGGGTGGAAGACAGGACGCACAAAAGTGATTTAGAGTTGAAGGCCTTCGGCCTTCCGTGCGTTTTTTTTTGCTACAGGGGGGGGGGGGGGGGTCGACACTATGGTCGACCTGCCCTGGGGAGGTCGACTATAGTGTCGACTAGCCCCTTGCAGATTTTTTTTTTGTTTTCTTTTGAATTTTCTCGTATGGTTTCAGGCGACGATCCTTCGTCTTCCTTTGTGATGGTCCACCTCCATTCCTATGTCGTACTGTCGGTTCAAAACATGATGTGCACACTAGTGACTGTTCATCCTTTCTACATGTCGGTTCCGATTCCATGAAATATAAACTTATGCGGAACACGCAATCTTAAATATCCACACTTACGTACACTTTCTAATTTCACTTAAAAGTTATTTTTTTTTTTCCTTAAACTCCATTTCAGTGTATGGGATAAAATTTTCATTTTTCTCCAAGCTTATCCCTCGAGCGAGCTCTATACTTATCTAGATCTATTTGTATATAATATATAATTTTTTTCTAAAAAAAATACAAATACGATCCCTCATAATTTTTCCCAAGGAAAACTAAACCTATGCTCTGATACCAGATGTAACAACCCGGGTTTCGACAGACCGAATTTTTCAAAATCTAATCCATCGGACCACGAGTTGGGTGCTCTGGTATCCTGCAGAAAAGACAGAGAGAAAGAAACATGTCAGAGTTCGATAAGCAGCACACAGCGGAAGGAGTAAAATATAATTTATTCAAAATAGCATTACCTTAATAATAATACTGCCAAGCCAGTAGTCAAGCAATATTATCTCTGTCATGAACCTAGCCTGCGCATGTTGGGAGGAGGGGGTCAGAACATAAGTTCTGTGTGACTGGACTATAATAAACTCTTGTGTAACCCTACATATACCGTTTAGTTATAATTTCTTGTTTATTAGGTTATTCGCAATATTAGCACCCAAGGCCAAACCCATGTCATTCTCGTCCAATTACTAGTAGACTTAACCTAATACATCGTATATGTAATTTTCCCCAACTCGTATAATCTTTTCCATGTATACGTACAGTCCCTTGCCGTATGTCGTACGGGCTTTATCACGTAATTCTATACTACTTCAACGTAGTGCCACCATTCTTGAAATCGTTTGGACTGCCACCCTTGATCCGGCTAGGTTTCCTCATCATGAACTATTGATTGTTCAACTAGGATTTATGCCACCTAGGATCACTAGGGATTATGCTACCTATTGAACGTTTTCTAGATTCAATTAGGGTTTATGCCACCTAGGACTACTAGGGATTATGCTACCTGTCGAACAGCGCCCTTTTCCCACGTATGTATCGCGAATCGTTTCCGATGTCAAGGTGCACATGTACACTATATGTGTGGCCCGAGTCCCGTGATAGGGCTAAATCAAGAAATACGGAACTCGGTCGGGAGCTTTATGTTATCTACCGATGCATATGCTAAGGTCTGTTTTTCTACCAGTGGTTTTGGTCCCACGTGATCCCTCCCTCAACTAATGAAAGGCAATCCAAGAAAATCAAGCACGAGAACTGTACTCCTGCCACCTATGCCCCACTTTCCTATTGGCCAGCCTCACCCATAACTAGATAGCAAGTATATGGTCTGTTGGGAGTTCTCTGCCTTTCCGTATACGTACTACGATTGACTGAAGATGGTAGGTAGACGACGAGTGCTATCACAGAGCTAAACAAGATATCGCCGCCTCACGCTGGTCCATCCTAGTCTTTAGGTTGCCTTATATTGCAACCAAGGCATACTCTTGGTTCTCCTACCGCAGACCTTAACCTCTGTGAGCCCAGGCGGATCATCTGCAACCTCATAGAGGGATACCAAGAGTACCCTCACGTTCCCCGAAGCTACGTGCTTCGTAACCCAGTCGGCTGGAGCCTTTTTCGAAATTAGATAAACGTTCGATCCTCCTCTTGTGTTAGTTAAGCGATGATCTACCGTATCGGGTTATTCATCTATTTATGGATTGGCTCACTTTCCTTGACTAAGAATTATTACTTAGTTGTTCTTAACTAAGGTTTACCACTTAGTTTCCTTTCCCGTTACTCTTGTTAACTAGGGTTTACCACTTAGTCCCCTTTACGAAGGATTACAACTTAGTTCCCGTTCTCGACCGTTTTCTTAACTAAGGTTTACTGCTTAGTTCCTATTAACTAAGGCTTGTTACTTAGTTATCATTCTCGTTGTTTTACTTAGTTAATTCTCGTTACCTTAGACATCAGACCACATATTCTCGCTTTATAATTCAACTTGTTGACTAAGGTTTTCCCATGAATTCAAGCATAACTTAAGTTCTCTTTTATTTGGTAATAGCGCATGGGTGTTTTCCTACAGTTCTTGCTTAGCTTACCCCATATTATAGGTTATCCCACCCTTCCGGTCTTACATTACAACTTAAGTCATAGTCTTTCTCTGTCTCTAGGACAGGTTTACCCCCTAATTAACCCTTCGACAATTTCAACTTCGATTTATAATAGGTAGTTACATTCCCTATTTCTGTTTTTGGTTAAGTTTTGTTCATATGTTCTTGTCGACATAACCCCATCTCCTTATAACATTCATCCACAAATTTGGTTAAGTGTTGTCTTTGAATTCATGACTTAACCCTTCGAACCATGTGCCATTAATTAATTATTAATGCACCACAACCTCTCACAGTAGACTTTGTTGTGGTTACTGGTCAAGCTGGGCGGGTCCGTGCAGATTTACACCACAACCTAGTCTAACCTCGGGTTTCAAATGCGATATGACCAACTACTCACATTGGGTCCTATTGTTTGCAGTTACTGGATTCACCGGGCAGTTCCGGGCAGGTTTATACTGCAAACTCAACCCAACCTCGAGATGGCCATGTTAAATTTATCTACGCGTCATGTCCATGTTCAAGTTTTTGGGTGCCAAGTCTCATGTCAAGTTCTAGATGTAAATCCCATGCTCTTATTCATGTCCAAGTTACGATTCATGTCTTATTCAAGTGTCACGTACCCATAAACAATTTCTTTAAGAAAATTCATGTTTAAGCCATTTCAGTGGTGTCAAATATATGACATATCCTAAATCATGTTCATGCTTAAAGCCTTTCAACTTGGTCCACCCATTCAAATCTTACTAAGATTATATTATACTCAAAACCCATTGTAATTTATTACTAAGCCTTCCATTTCACGTCATGACCCAAAATCAAGCGTTCCCCTTTTTAGTTCGCAATACTTACTCCGTCGTATTTATTTCATAATAAAGCTAGGCTCGTGATAGCCTAGTCATAAAAAGATAAAAGAGGGAGAATAAAAGAGGACATAATCGTAGGCATAATAATTAAAGGTGAACACATGACAACGTTAAATATTACAGATCCAATTTCCACAACAATTTCATTTCGCGTTTACATAGGGAATGTTTGAACGATAAATCATAATTTTACACAAAAAGTGCATTATAACTCCTATCACATTGCTTGGTGTCTTCAAAATAAGGACTAGATTAATCTTGAATTGATTTCGTGTCCAATTTGATCTTGCCTTGATTTCATATGCGGTGTGGGTTGCGGATCTGAATTCCTTCTCTTTTCTTTGCACAGCCTTTTAGATTTAAATCTCCTTTCTTTTTCATCCACGATTGTAGTAATTCTAGGTCTTATTCTTTTTAGTTTTAAGAATAGAGGTTGTAGAGAAAAGAGTGAAGAGTAGATCCAAGATCTATTTGGAGAAGAATAAGAAAAATGAGGGAGAAGAGAGCCATGGCTTCACCACGAATTGCTGTGGAGTTTTCAAGGAGCATAGGGTCATTTATATAGGAACCAAACTACGAATCTCGCCCAAGAACTAGTCCAGATACATTAAGATGAACCCAGAACCGATTCTGGGAAAAGTGACCAGGTCGACACCCAGGTCGGCTACAGTGTCGACCTGGTGGGGGGAGGGTCGACTTCATAGTCGACCCTGTGGTCGACCTTTCCTGGGCAGGAATTCTCCCGCCCAGTCTGCCTGTGCGTTTGAAATTCGAATTTTGCCCTGTTTTGAGCTGTTTAGTTATTAAATTAAATTCTGAAACTTTGAAATGCCACAACTTACTCATACGGTCTCCGATTTTCGAAATCTCGGACTCTATTTCATGTAAAATTTCGAGAGGAACGCAATGGTGATGTCCATTTTACTTAATTGCTGATATTTAAATTAAATATCCTTATTTTACTATCTTCTCCGTTACACACACTATTATCGAATAAATTTTTCTTCTCTTCCATGTATTAATTAATTCTCATTATACATCACCGTTATTTACCTATATAAGCATATTTTCATAAATTTTATTTCATTTTTAATTGTATTAAAAATGCGGGGTGTTACAACATGGGTAAGATGGTCATAGTCGAAGGTTTGATCCCTTTTTATGACTTTCCTGTTCGGACCTTATTTGACTCTAGCTCTTTGCACTCATTCGTTTCTACTTCATTAGTTTATTGTCTGCACCTTAGTATCTCTCTTGTTTCTGATCCAATAGTAGTTTCAAACCCGATAAGAGGTTCGGCTCATTTATCTATGATGTGTAAGGGTTTGAGACTTTCTATTCTAAGCATCAAGTTTGATTGTGATGCTTATCTATTGGGGTTTTATAGGTATAAAAATATTCTAGGAATGGAATTGCCTGGCAATGTATGGTGTCATTCTTGACTGCGAGAAGAGGTTTGTAAGGTTGATGACTTGTAATGTTAGGACCCTCGAGAGAACTTGCGACCCGCAACGGTCAGTCATGTTGAGCTTTTAAGAGTCCCTAGATTCTTCTATCAACGATCTTAGCTTTGTACAGTAGTGAGAGATTTTATGGATGTATTTGAAGAGGTGAAAGGACTACCTCTAAGATAAGTGATCGACTTTCAGATTTATTTGACAGATAATGTTAAGCCCGTTGCATTGCCTGTGCTTCACATGGCTTTGAGGGAAAGGAAAGAATTGAGTAAGCAAGTGGGTGAGCTATTGGAGAAATGCTTTATTAGATGGAGTATGTCTAAATGGGGAGCACCATCATATTTTCTACTAAGGTAGATGATTCTCTCTGTCTATGTGTGGATTACAGAAAATTAAACAAGTTCACGAAGAAGAATGGACAACCACTCCCTCGGATAGACGATTTATTTGATCAGTTAGTGGGTGCATCCATTTTCTCTCAGTTAGATTTGGCGACTAGGTTTCATTAGCTTTGAGTGGCAGATGATAATGTGGAAAAGACAACTTTTAGGACTACAGACGGATTCTTCGAATGGCTGGTTATGCCTTTTGGTCTTACCAATGCAGCGACATATTTTGTTTATCTGATGAGCCGAGTGTTAGGAGAGTTCCTACATAAGTTTATAGTTGTATTCGTGGATGACATCTTGATATTTTCAAGAGACAAGGATGAGTATATGTTGCACTTGGGAGAGGTCCTACATACTGTTCGTGCCCATTAATTAAGGGCAAAATTTTCAAAGTCTCACTTTTGGTATAAGAAAGTGAGATTCTTGGGGCATGTTTTTTCGAGTGAGGGTAACGACAGACCCCGCTAAAGTAGTTTTGTGTAAGATTGGAAGGTAACCAAGAATGCGACCGTGGTAAGGAGCTTTCTAGGCTAGGCGGGATTTTTTCGAAAATTTATTAAGGATTTTGCGTGAATGTTTTGCTCCGCTTGACTGCCTCACTAAAAAGAATTTGGCATTCTCATGGGGCGTTGATTGTGAAGGTTCCTTTATGAGATTGAAAAGAGGCTCTTACGATGGCTCCGGTTTTGACTCTCTCAGACGGATAACTATGTTTTAGGTATATACCAATGCTTATGGTACAGGATTAGGCGCACTCCTAATGTAAGAGAGTAGGGTTGTTTTTTATAGCAGACAGCTTAGAGTACATGAGAAGAATTATCCTACCCATAATTTAGAGCTAGTAGCTATTGTCTTTGCCCTTAAGTATTGGAGGCATTACTTGTTGGGTATAAGATTAGAGTTATGTATAGATCATAAGTCTCTCAAGTATTTTTTTTCTCGTAAAAGGAACTTAACTTGAGGAAACAACGTTGGATGGAATTTTTGGCATCCTATAATTTCGACATCTTTTATATCCCAAGGAAGAGGAATGTATAGGTCGATGCTCAGGGTAAGCAAAGGGTGACGTTGAGCCCATTATTCATAGAGTAGTAGAGTTTAGAATTTAGCTCATCATTTGACTTCAGACCATCTACAAAGTATACACCAAGATTGTTAACATCGCTTGAAGTGCAATCTACTATATTAGAACGGATTGGATCCACTCAGCACGATGATTTACAGTAAGCCGAAATTTTGGATCGCTTAGGTATAGCCGAGACTTCTAAGCACTTTTCGAGGTGCTCAGTTGATGACAGAGGAGGGTTGTACTGTGATAGTAGGTTGTGTAGCCCGCACGAGAGATACGACGAGTTCGGTATTATTAGAGGCCCATTCATCCAGGAGGAGACAAGATGTAACACCCCGTAATTCTGTTAATATTAATATTCACAAATTAAAGAATAACTAATCTCAGATGTGAGAATTGTGGGAAACGGGTTGCGCCATTGTGTTCGTCTCGAAATTATGGTCGAAATAGAGTCCGAGTTTGCGTGAATTGGACTTCGTATGAAGAAGTTATGGCCATCGGAAGTTTCTGAAAATTCAAAACAGATTTCAAAAAATTTAAATTTCAAATTCGGAAGTCAAACAGGCTAGGAGGGAAAATTCCCGCCCAGCACCCCAGTTCGACTGGGTAGTCGACCCCCCCCCCCCAAGGTCGACTGGGGAGTCGACCTGGGTGTCGACCTGTCCAGGCGGCAAGGGTTTTGACTGAGCCCAATCTTGAGCTGCTGATGTGTCTTTAGGGCTGAGTTGGCAAATTAAACGGTTCAGTTTAGTTCTGAGTTGATCTGACGGTCTAAATAAATCCTAAACTCTATAAATACCTAGGTAGTCTCTCACCCTAATTCATATGAAAAATAGAATAGCTACCGTCATTCCGCCGCCATGGAACTCAGTGGAGCCGCCGCCAACTAAGAAGGAAGAAAGCTAATCAAACCCTAATTCTACTCAACTCTAAAGCAAATCAAGACTCTCTTTTCTTCTCTAATTGTGAGTATGATGATCTTAACAAGATTATTGTTAAACTAATTAGATTAAGTTATTAATGGATTATAAGTAAATGATGTGGATTATCATATATGTTGTTTTAAACCTTATGCTATCATGTATGTTGTAAATCCTATGTTATGTGATGATGATATCCTATATGTTGTAAATCATGCTATGATGATGTTATATATGTTGAAAATTTCTATGCTAAGTTGTGATAAATCATACATGTTATAAAGTCATGATGTTATTATCTATGCTAATTAGTTCATGTTAATCAAATCATAATGTTTGGGCTATGTTGATCTATATGACAAATCATGTATGCAAGTTTAGATTGATTAGTAAAGATATTGAACATATGCCATGACATATATTTAAATCTAGAATTATGACATCTAGAATTATGCTATGACATATGTGAATTCTATGTTCACACCATCATTATGTTGCATAAAACCCCATATGCAAGTTTACACATGAATTTGGGTTATGATCATATCATGTAAATTGTGACATTTAACAAGTTGACACCTTTAGATCCTTAACATGTGTAGTTTATGCAAGTTTCACCCCTATTATGATTAGATTTACTTTATTTGTCTATATGTTGTGATAATTCATCTTTGTGCTATGAGTTAGACTATTCAAGTCTAACATATATTATGCGTTGAATAAGCGAACGTAAAACGTGGGGTAGGGGTAATATTAAGGATTTAATATTAAGAAGTTGGGGTGCAATTGATATGATTTTGCATGCCATAAGTGGATGGCCATAATTGAGTCAATTATGGATATCATTAAAATTGGAAGTAATTAATAATTTGGATAGGGAATTATTAAAACCGGGGTAAAAGATTGAAAGTGTTAATCAATGCTTAGGACACGAGTTTGGACTCGTTTGTGACGTAAACCTGCCCGAACCCGCCCGGCAAATCCAGTAGTCACAAATGTCAGCCCAATGTGAGAGGTCCTAGGCCTAAACTAAAGCATAACAGTTGTAAAGAAACGAGGTTAGACTCTTTTATGGTGTAAGACTGCCCGGATGTAACAACCCGGAAAATCTGGGCCAGTTTAAAATTTTTATTTTGGCAATTTTAGCGAATTTTGATTATTTAAAATGAATTATTTTAAATAAAATCGACGAGAAATTTATTTTGAATATAATTCGAACGAATATATTTATATGCGTCGTCGTTAGAATATAAATAATTATATATAATTATAAATAGAATTGAAAATGGCGCGGTAGTTCGATAATTCGATTTCAAACTTCAATTGAATGTACCGGGTGCAAAACAATCCGGATTTTAGTGAAACCAAAAATAATGGAATCTGATAGTGAATATCTTTCCAACGAAGTTAACAAACTGAGATTTCACTTTATAAATGATAAGATATGTCCAGTTGAAAATTCAGAATAGTCGCTGTGGAATTTATATATATTTTATATAATATATAGCCCTCAAAAATAGCCGTTTTGCAAACGATCTCGGATTTCGACGGAACCAGTTTTGTTGGGTCCGGGATGTAAAGTTATTGCTAGGTTTCAAATTTCATAATTTTTCGAATCAATATGTGAGCGTGGCAAAGGAAAACGCGTTTGACCGGTTTCAGTTGATTTTAATCGACTGGAAATTGGCCATTTTTCAAACGGTCTCAGAATTCGACGAAACTAGTTTTGTTAGGACCGTATCGTCAATACGAAGCTAGAAAATATTTTTCTGCCATTTTTAGAATTCGTATGTGGCCCCGGTAATTTGAAATGTACGTTTAAAATTCAATATAGTGATTTAATTGTAAATTCAACGGAAACTGATTGAAACGGTCGATTCAGCTCACGATACATAGCCCATTGTGTTCGGAATGGGGGTAATTAGCTAGAGACGATAGTCGTTGGGTCTCGTTTCGAGTCCAGGTGAAAAGTCAACTTTATGTGAAGAAAATAAATTAAAATAATTAAAAGTTTAATATACCCCCCCCCCCCTTCACAATTTTCTCAGATCCAAATCGATTTAAACATAAAAAAAAAAAAAAAAAAAAAAAAGGGAAGATCGACGTCGATGGAGCCGCTCCTGGGCTCGCCGCCCACCTCGCCCCTCCACCTTCGAGCGCGCCACTCAAGGAAGCCGCCACCCGCTCCCCAGGCCTGCGCGCCTCCGCCCCACATCACCGACGCCTTCCCCCTCCTCGGAAGTTGATCGACGAGAAGAACCGCCCCCTCCTCGTTTCAAAATCGCGACGAAGACCCCCAACTGCGAGGCCCGAAACCCCCCCCCCCCTCTCTCACCAGAAGTGACGCGATACCCCCCCCCCCCGACCTCGACGGCGCTGCAAACCCCCCCCCCCCCGGTATGTTTTTGTTTTTATTTAATTATTTTATTTTATTCTCATTTTCATTAAAACATATATAAAAAAAATTAGGGTTTTTGGTAATAAAAGTATAAAACTGATTTGTTTTTAAAAGGATTTAAACTGATTTTTTTTTTTTAAAGTATGTTGAAACTGATTTCTGATTTTTGTTAAAACTGATTTTTATTTTAGGTTAGAAAGCAATGATTTTATTTAGAAATCTTTAAAATATGAAAAAGGCGAAGTCTTTATTTTTATAAAGGCGAAATCTTTATGTGATAGGGGATATAGAAATATCGTCTTTGTATGTGTAAAGGAAATAAAAATATAGTTTTTATATATTGAACTTCGATAGTAAAAATGGAATTTTTATATATTGAACTTCGATAGAAAAATGGAATTTTTATATATTGAACTTCGATAGAAAAATATGATTTTTATATATTGAACTTCGATAGAAAAATGGAATTTTTATATATTGAACTTCGATAGAAAAATATGATTTTTATATATTGAACTTCGATAGAAAAATATGATTTTTATATATTGAACTTCGATAGAAAATTCGATTTTTTTTATATATTGAATAGCGAAGTAAAAATGTGATTTTTACGTATGTAGTGAAAGCGGGCAACGAAGATGACGAAGAGGCGATAACGATGAAGATTTCTATCAAAGTAGAGTCAAGATGGTTGGATAGCTTTTGGTGAGAATTTCTCACCTTTCAATTTCTTTTCTAGTTTTATATATATACTAGGATGCAGACGGTGCTTAGTAGCACCCGACACAATCGTCCACAGACCATGGACTTGTTTGTTTGGTTGCATAGATTAGTTGAGTTATTTGTTTGAATTGAATTGTTTGGTGAGATGAAATTGATTTGATTGATGTGTGAATGGCGTGGGCCTTCACTAGACCGGGGATAAGGCTAGGCCTTGTCCCGTTTCTAGTATCGTGCCGTTATGCCGCCGAAATTTTCTAAAATATGTTAGAAAAATAAAAATATCATTTTATTTAAAGAATGAACTGAATAGAAATTCATATGTTGGAATAAAATGTTTTATCGTTAAAAATATAATTTTTAACGTGAAAGTGAATAAAATAGAATATTCATTTACAAACCAGACGGTTTGTTTATGTACACCTATTTGAATGACATTGATTGGGACGATTAATTTTACACATCGCCCAACTGCACAAATAAAATATTTGTTTGATTGTTTGAAACCCTACACGGGTGTTAGGATGAAATATGCAGTTCACTCATCCTGATTGATTAAATATGTCGATCGATTGATTGACAGGCTGTTATAAGCGTTAGATCTCTATATTTGTTGCTTATACAGTGTAGTGCACTTTGGTTGATGGTTGATTATTTTTCAATGCTATGATATTCATGTGTTGTATGAAAATCCATATAATGAACTTTATATGGTAATTGATTGGGCCTCATTCCAATTTGAAAAATAAAGAATATAAAAAAATAAAAGTTCATGTGTTGACAGTACTCATCTATTGAGATTGTTCATGTGTTGAACGAAATATTTTAATATTAAAATTTACATCTTTATCAATATAAAATAAAGTTCATGTGTTGACAGTTTCATTCATTGAGATTGGTCATGTGTTGAACGAAATATTTTGATAATAACAACGATTTTGAAGAAGAAATATTTGAAATAGAATATTTGAAAATAGAAATTTGTGAAGCCGTGTTGGTTAGATTGACGCCATTTTGACGTAAACGATATTTATATCGATTTATTCGATTTCGAATAGAAATGAATTGAAAACGATTTCGAATAGAAATGAATTGAAAACGATTTCGAATAGAAATGAATTGAAAACGATTTCGAATAGAATTGAATTGAAAACGATTTCGAAATGAATTGAATTGAAAACGATTTCGAAATGAATTGAATTGAAAACGATTTCGAAATGAATTGAATTGAAAACGATTTCGAAATGAATTGAATTGAAAACGATTTCGAAATGAATTGAATTGAAAACGATTTTGAAATGAATTGAAAATGAATTCAAATTGAATTGAAATTTGAATTGAATAGAAATGAATTTTGAAACAAATTTATAAAGAAAAATTCAATTTTGATTTGAATTGAAATGGAAGTTGAAATTGCTTTTGAAACGAATTTAAAACTATTAATATAATTCGTTTTAAATAGAAATCGACGAAATATATATTATATATATTATATATATAATATAATGGCCTGAATAGAACGCGCCGCGTCGCGGCAGTTCGCGAATTTCGACCATTTATTTCGAACGGACATTACGGGAGATCCGACCGTCGGATTCTCCTAAAACCGGAACCGTTGGGTTCGTATCGAAAAGAGCTTTCTAATGAATGTTAGAAATTTGAAATCTAACGGTTGGATTTGGAGATACGTCCAAATCAAATTCGAAAAAGGTCGCTGTAAGTGCAGTTCGATGGCCGTTGATGGAAATCGACTGTACGGGCCTTGATAAAATTATTAAAAATAGTAATAATTTGTGTAAAATCATAAGAAATGATTTAGAAAGAATTGGGATGAAAAACTCCATATTTGAAAAGATAAAAATAGATTTTTATCGAAATGAACTAGTTTTGAACTAGAATTATAATTCTATTTATTTTTAAATAAATAAATTGAATTCGAAAAGAGTTTTAAAAATAACCAAAATTTCCAATGATTGCATTGGAGTGGATTTGAATCGAAATTGTCTTCGGAATATTTCGATGTTGGAATTCGGGATTATACAGGTGTTGTTATGGAAATTTGAAAGATATATATTTATATCGCTATTTCCAATACGACATTTGTTAGTCGTAGAATTCGATATTGAATATAAGCCGATATATTTTCTATTCAGAGCCTTGTATTGAATATCGAATGTGATTTGGGTTTGTCGTGAATGGTGTCTTCACTAACACTGTTCTTGAACCCAGTTGAGAAATGATTAAATCTTTTTATTTAGATTTAATGAAGTGTACCAATTAAATAATATTTAATTGGAATTGAATTGATATTGATTTTTGGGTTTATCGTGAACAGTGTTTTAAATAACACTTGTTCTTTAACCCGATAATTAATGAATGTGACTTTGGGTTTATCGTGAACCGTGTTTTAAATGACACTGATTCTTTAACCCAGTCGAAGATTAAAACTAAGTGGAGTTTTAATGAATCTTTAATTAGATTGAAATGATCGAAAATGGAGTATCACCAGTTTTGCTCCAGGCGATAGTTAAATCTTTAATTAGATTTGAACGTGAAATGGTAATTGAATTTACCGATAACACTGTGGTGTTAGATATGAAGTATTCACAGTTTTACTTCATGGGATGAATAGGTTGGGATTGGGAAATTATAACAAATGATTACTTCGGTAAGGTTCGCTAATCCCGACTAGTTTGAATTGATATTCAAAAGTTGATTAAAGAATAAATTCAAGAATTTATCTTTGATAAAATTAATGGGAACCTTTCCCTATGAATGTGAAATTAGAAACTAACTGTCGGTTAGCCAAGCAGAATGGTTTTCTGGATATTGATCTGATGTTGGTTTCGGCCTTCGGGGTTAATATTTGGGGAATTATTCTCTTGATTAATTTACGGTTAGTGACTGATGGATTGGAATGAGGCGTATGTTGTGTTTTTGTAACACTTATTTAAAATATACGCGAGTTATTCGGGAAGACCGGGTTTATCCCATTCTGAATAACTGATACGACGATAAGTCGAAGATGAAGACGATGGTCGAAGACCGGAGGTCTTCACGTCGTTTGGGTGATAACTGATGATCTTGATTGGGCTGTACACCCAAGAAGATGGAAACAGTTAGTGATCGTCCAGACGTACTTGGAGATCGATGGATATGCGGGGTACTAGGTGCTCCCGGTTTCGTTCAGACCCAGAACGGACTTGTAAATGGACTGTGTGTCTGACATCGGATTTCATTCTGTGTGACTGATATCGGTTGCATAGGATGGTTTGCTTGTGTGGCATGCTAAGATGCAAATGATCAAGGCTTCTGTTGAAAAGCAAAGTCTTGTGGTTGGTGATCAAAGCACGGCCTTTGTGGCGTAGCTTTGTGTAGCGTTTACTTCGCGAGTTTCACACCCGGTATGAACCAAAAACGGGAGAGGACATCAGGGAGGACTTGCGTTTCTTTCTAGTTAGAAGTGGCGTCAGTGGTTTTACACGCCCTGACGAGTTTGACTTATGTGGTTGTTGCTGTTGCGAGGCGCCTCGGTTATATCGGTTTCGGCCGATGCATTCTGGTCGGCTGACGGACCAGACTTACACCCCATAGGGTGGGGAAACGTAGTGTTCAGGCATTTTAATCCACATCGGTGGACCGGCCCTGACGATCCAAGGGCCCACCTGTGTCTGGGTCCTGAGACACGGACTAGAGCGTCTCGAATCGGTTGAGGACTATCTTTTGCCTCGGTTCATAGACGGAAATCCAATTTCCAAATACGTGACTTTGCGGTTTTATTTGTAAACCTATATATGGCGACATAGTGGCATGGGACGCTCATGTCGCCTATGATTGATACTTATGATTTGAAGTTGCTTTATGCACTATGCACTTATAATAGTATCAAATGATCTGTTTTAAACGTATCAAGCATTCTTTGGCTGTTATAAGGGAAAACCCTATCCCCCGGCTTGCGTTTGCATTGTGTGATAGGACCTGGGTCTTATAACAGCTTCATTTTTCTTTATTTAGCATTGCGATGTTTGTTTTATGCACTGGTATTCTTGGGAGGAAACCCGTTCCGTGTTATACGGCGTGGTCCCTTGATTTACCTAGCTTTAAAAATAAAGATTAACTGTTTTAGTTCTCACACCAGTCACATGACTGACCTGGAGTTTATTGTTTTAACCTAAACTCTGGGTGCCCTTATTTTGACACGGGCAGCTAGTAGTTTTGGTTTTGCAGATTCATATTCACAGGATCCTGGTTCACAGCTGGAACGATATCCGGAAAGCTTTGTATCCGTATATCTCCTTCTAGTTGTGTATTGTATTATTTTCCGCTGCTATGTATTTAAATGTAATTTAAATCTCTGATATTTCTGTGTAATATTCATTTATACTCTGTATATTCTTGTAATCTGATGCAGTGTTGTAATAACAATGAAACGTTCTTTTATATGCGTTCTGTTGTGGCTTGTTCTCGAACTATCCGATGCTTTCCTTTACGGGGAAGTTACGGGTTTTCACAGTTGGTATCAGAGCTTTGGTTTACAAAGCAGAGAACAAGGCACATTAGAACCGTACGAAAGAATTCATCAGATATTGGGTTAGTAAAATCCAATGAGAGTGACTCGTTAGAGATGGGATCAGTAGTATCCTAGAACGAGTGTGAAGAGTATATTTTTAAAAAGTGAAAACAAATTTTGTTTTGAAAATTTAAATCAATTATTCGTATTTGATTATTTATTTATATTGATGTGGACAATCCAGTATATATAGATTTTGCGTATACGTCTGATCCGCGTGTATTCGAAGTTTTAATATATTGGATAGTTATAGAGTCGCACTCTAGTCGCCCGGACATGGTCCTGATGATGAAGTATACCATCACCAGCATTTATTTTCGAGTAACGAAAGTGTGATATCTATATATTTCCATTAGACTGGTGTGAGAACCAAATCTTATATAGCTAGAATACCTTGTTGTGATTTGGCATCAAAAACATGATTTTTGTATATGTATCAAAATTATGAATTTGAAACTCTAATTCACTAATTGATTGATGATTGTGTGGTTTGTTTAATTGTTTGAAAATTTTGAACCATTATGCCTAATTTGATCGAATAATGAATTGTATTGAAAATTGGTCGCATTTGCTTGCATATATGTACTTACCTTGAACAGGTCATAGCAAGGAGGCTAGAGCCAGAGAATAAAATTTGTTTGCCCGACAAATAGGTACATGTTTACTACATAATTTCCTGTTTTGTTTGGGTGATGATGATTTTGTGAGCCTATTGGCTAGCCGCTTGGCTTTTTCTTTTTCTTTTTGAGATCTGAAGGACCGGGGAAGCTATTTGAAATTCCCCGATGCTCCCGGTGCAGGGGAGGTTATGGCGAAATTTTTCAAAAATTTAGGGTGTTAGCCAAATTTTTGAAGTTTTGAAAATTCTCAGAAACTGAAAAGTTGGAGAATGGAAGCCAGATCGAACGTAGAGTTGAATGATCAAACCACTTTCGACTTTGTTCCTTTTCGGGGACGAAAAGTTTTAAGTGGGGGAGATTGTAACAACCCGGAAAATCTGGGCTAGTTTAAAAATTTTATTTTGGCAATTTTAGCGAATTTTGATTATTTAAAATGAATTATTTTAAATAAAATCGACGAGAAATTTATTTTGAATATAATTCAAACGAATATATTTATATGCGTCGTCGTTAGAATATAAATAATTATATATAATTATAAATAGAATTGAAAATGGCGCGGTAGTTCGATAATTCGATTTCAAACTTCAATTGAATGTACCGGGTGCAAAACAATCCGGATTTTAGTGAAACCAAAAATAATGGAATCTGATAGTGAATATCTTTCCAACGAAGTTAACAAACTGAGATTTCACTTTATAAATGATAAGATATGTCCAGTTGAAAATTCAGAATAGTCGCTGTGGAATTTATATATATTTTATATAATATATAGCCCTCAAAAATAGCCGTTTTGCAAACGATCTCGGATTTCGACGGAACCAGTTTTGTTGGGTCCGGGATGTAAAGTTATTGCTAGGTTTCAAATTTCATAATTTTTCGAATCAATATGTGAGCGTGGCAAAGGAAAACGCGTTTGACCGGTTTCAGTTGATTTTAATCGACTGGAAATTGGCCATTTTTCAAACGGTCTCAGAATTCGACGAAACTAGTTTTGTTAGGACCGTATCGTCAATACGAAGCTAGAAAATATTTTTCTGCCATTTTTAGAATTCGTATGTGGCCCCGGTAATTTGAAATGTACGTTTAAAATTCAATATAGTGATTTAATTGTAAATTCAACGGAAACTGATTGAAACGGTCGATTCAGCTCACGATACATAGCCCATTGTGTTCGGAATGGGGGTAATTAGCTAGAGACGATAGTCGTTGGGTCTCGTTTCGAGTCCAGGTGAAAAGTCAACTTTATGTGAAGAAAATAAATTAAAATAATTAAAAGTTTAATATACCCCCCCCCCTTCACAATTTTCTCAGATCCAAATCGATCTAAACATAAAAAAAAAAAAAAAAAAAAAAAGAAGAAAAAGGGAAGATCGACGTCGATGGAGCCGCTCCTGGGCTCGCCGCCCACCTCGCCCCTCCACCTTCGAGCGCGCCACTCAAGGAAGCCGCCACCCGCTCCCCAAGCCTGCGCGCCTCCGCCCCACATCACCGACGCCTTCCCCCTCCTCGGAAGTTGATCGACGAGAAGAACCGCCCCCTCCTCGTTTCAAAATCGCGACGAAGACCCCCAACTGCGAGGCCCGAAACCCCCCCCCCCCTCTCTCACCAGAAGTGACGCGATACCCCCCCCCCCCCGACCTCGACGGCGCTGCAAACCCCCCCCCCCCCCCCCGGTATGTTTTTGTTTTTATTTAATTATTTTATTTTATTCTCATTTTCATTAAAACATATATAAAAAAAATTAGGGTTTTTGGTAATAAAAGTATAAAACTGATTTGTTTTTAAAAGGATTTAAACTGATTTTTTTTTTTTAAAGTATGTTGAAACTGATTTCTGATTTTTGTTAAAACTGATTTTTATTTTAGGTTAGAAAGCAATGATTTTATTTAGAAATCTTTAAAATATGAAAAAGGCGAAGTCTTTATTTTTATAAAGGCGAAATCTTTATGTGATAGGGGATATAGAAATATCGTCTTTGTATGTGTAAAGGAAATAAAAATATAGTTTTTATATATTGAACTTCGATAGTAAAAATGGAATTTTTATATATTGAACTTCGATAGAAAAATGGAATTTTTATATATTGAACTTCGATAGAAAAATGGAATTTTTATATATTGAACTTCGATAGAAAAATATGATTTTTATATATTGAACTTCGATAGAAAAATGGAATTTTTATATATTGAACTTCGATAGAAAAATATGATTTTTATATATTGAACTTCGATAGAAAAATATGATTTTTATATATTGAACTTCGATAGAAAATTCGATTTTTTTTATATATTGAATAGCGAAGTAAAAATGTGATTTTTACGTATGTAGTGAAAGCGGGCAACGAAGATGACGAAGAGGCGATAACGATGAAGATTTCTATCAAAGTAGAGTCAAGATGGTTGGATAGCTTTTGGTGAGAATTTCTCACCTTTCAATTTCTTTTCTAGTTTTATATATATACTAGGATGCAGACGGTGCTTAGTAGCACCCGACACAATCGTCCACAGACCATGGACTTGTTTGTTTGGTTGCATAGATTAGTTGAGTTATTTGTTTGAATTGAATTGTTTGGTGAGATGAAATTGATTTGATTGATGTGTGAATGGCGTGGGCCTTCACTAGACCGGGGATAAGGCTAGGCCTTGTCCCGTTTCTAGTATCGTGCCGTTATGCCGCCGAAATTTTCTAAAATATGTTAGAAAAATAAAAATATCATTTTATTTAAAGAATGAACTGAATAGAAATTCATATGTTGGAATAAAATGTTTTATCGTTAAAAATATAATTTTTAACGTGAAAGTGAATAAAATAGAATATTCATTTACAAACCAGACGGTTTGTTTATGTACACCTATTTGAATGACATTGATTGGGACGATAAATTTTACACATCGCCCAACTGCACAAATAAAATATTTGTTTGATTGTTTGAAACCCTACACGGGTGTTAGGATGAAATATGCAGTTCACTCATCCTGATTGATTAAATATGTCGATCGATTGATTGACAGGCTGTTATAAGCGTTAGATCTCTATATTTGATGCTTATACAGTGTAGTGCACTTTGGTTGATGGTTGATTATTTTTCAATGCTATGATATTCATGTGTTGTATGAAAATCCATATAATGAACTTTATATGGTAATTGATTGGGCCTCATTCCAATTTGAAAAATAAAGAATATAAAAAAATAAAAGTTCATGTGTTGACAGTACTCATCTATTGAGATTGGTCATGTGTTGAACGAAATATTTTAATATTAAAATTTACATCTTTATCAATATAAAATAAAGTTCATGTGTTGACAGTTTCATTCATTGAGATTGGTCATGTGTTGAACGAAATATTTTGATAATAACAACGATTTTGAAGAAGAAATATTTGAAATAGAATATTTGAAAATAGAAATTTGTGAAGCCGTGTTGGTTAGATTGACGCCATTTTGACGTAAACGATATTTATATCGATTTATTCGATTTCGAATAGAAATGAATTGAAAACGATTTCGAATAGAAATGAATTGAAAACGATTTCGAATAGAAATGAATTGAAAACGATTTCGAATAGAATTGAATTGAAAACGATTTCGAAATGAATTGAATTGAAAACGATTTCGAAATGAATTGAATTGAAAACGATTTCGAAATGAATTGAATTGAAAACGATTTCGAAATGAATTGAATTGAAAACGATTTCGAAATGAATTGAATTGAAAACGATTTCGAAATGAATTGAATTGAAAACGATTTTGAAATGAATTGAAAATGAATTCAAATTGAATTGAAATTTGAATTGAATAGAAATGAATTTTGAAACAAATTTATAAAGAAAAATTCAATTTTGATTTGAATTGAAATGGAAGTTGAAATTGCTTTTGAAACGAATTTAAAACTATTAATATAATTCGTTTTAAATAGAAATCGATGAAATATATATTATATATATTATATATATAATATAATGGCCTGAATAGAACGCGCCGCGTCGCGGCAGTTCGCGAATTTCGACCATTTATTTCGAACGGACATTACGGGAGATCCGACCGTCGGATTCTCCTAAAACCGGAACCGTTGGGTTCGTATCGAAAAGAGCTTTCTAATGAATGTTAGAAATTTGAAATCTAACGGTTGGATTTGGAGATACGTCCAAATCAAATTCGAAAAAGGTCGCTGTAAGTGCAGTTCGATGGCCGTTGATGGAAATCGACTGTACGGGCCTTGATAAAATTATTAAAAATAGTAATAATTTGTGTAAAATCATAAGAAATGATTTAGAAAGAATTGGGATGAAAAACTCCATATTTGAAAAGATAAAAATAGATTTTTATCGAAATGAACTAGTTTTGAACTAGAATTATAATTCTATTTATTTTTAAATAAATAAATTGAATTCGAAAAGAGTTTTAAAAATAACCAAAATTTCCAATGATTGCATTGGAGTGGATTTGAATCGAAATTGTCTTCGGAATATTTCGATGTTGGAATTCGGGATTATACAGGTGTTGTTATGGAAATTTGAAAGATATATATTTATATCGCTATTTCCAATACGACATTTGTTAGTCGTAGAATTCGATATTGAATATAAGCCGATATATTTTCTATTCAGAGCCTTGTATTGAATATCGAATGTGATTTGGGTTTGTCGTGAATGGTGTCTTCACTAACACTGTTCTTGAACCCAGTTGAGAAATGATTAAATCTTTTTATTTAGATTTAATGAAGTGTACCAATTAAATAATATTTAATTGGAATTGAATTGATATTGATTTTTGGGTTTATCGTGAACAGTGTTTTAAATAACACTTGTTCTTTAACCCGATAATTAATGAATGTGACTTTGGGTTTATCGTGAACCGTGTTTTAAATGACACTGATTCTTTAACCCAGTCGAAGATTAAAACTAAGTGGAGTTTTAATGAATCTTTAATTAGATTGAAATGATCGAAAATGGAGTATCACCAGTTTTGCTCCAGGCGATAGTTAAATCTTTAATTAGATTTGAACGTGAAATGGTAATTGAATTTACCGATAACACTGTGGTGTTAGATATGAAGTATTCACAGTTTTACTTCATGGGATGAATAGGTTGGGATTGGGAAATTATAACAAATGATTACTTCGGTAAGGTTCGCTAATCCCGACTAGTTTGAATTGATATTCAAAAGTTGATTAAAGAATAAATTCAAGAATTTATCTTTGATAAAATTAATGGGAACCTTTCCCTATGAATGTGAAATTAGAAACTAACTGTCGGTTAGCCAAGCAGAATGGTTTTCTGGATATTGATCTGATGTTGGTTTCGGCCTTCGGGGTTAATATTTGGGGAATTATTCTCTTGATTAATTTACGGTTAGTGACTGATGGATTGGAATGAGGCGTATGTTGTGTTTGTGTAACACTTATTTAAAATATACGCGAGTTATTCGGGAAGACCGGGTTTATCCCATTCTGAATAACTGATACGACGATAAGTCGAAGATGAAGACGATGGTCGAAGACCGGAGGTCTTCACGTCGTTTGGGTGATAACTGATGATCTTGATTGGGCTGTACACCCAAGAAGATGGAAACAGTTAGTGATCGTCCAGACGTACTTGGAGATCGATGGATATGCGGGGTACTAGGTGCTCCCGGTTTCGTTCAGACCCAGAACGGACTTGTAAATGGACTGTGTGTCTGACATCGGATTTCATTCTGTGTGACTGATATCGGTTGCATAGGATGGTTTGCTTGTGTGGCATGCTAAGATGCAAATGATCAAGGCTTCTGTTGAAAAGCAAAGTCTTGTGGTTGGTGATCAAAGCACGGCCTTTGTGGCGTAGCTTTGTGTAGCGTTTACTTCGCGAGTTTCACACCCGGTATGAACCAAAAACGGGAGAGGACATCAGGGAGGACTTGCGTTTCTTTCTAGTTAGAAGTGGCGTCAGTGGTTTTACACGCCCTGACGAGTTTGACTTATGTGGTTGTTGCTGTTGCGAGGCGCCTCGGTTATATCGGTTTCGGCCGATGCATTCTGGTCGGCTGACGGACCAGACTTACACCCCATAGGGTGGGGAAACGTAGTGTTCAGGCATTTTAATCCACATCGGTGGACCGGCCCTGACGATCCAAGGGCCCACCTGTGTCTGGGTCCTGAGACACGGACTAGAGCGTCTCGAATCGGTTGAGGACTATCTTTTGCCTCGGTTCATAGACGGAAATCCAATTTCCAAATACGTGACTTTGCGGTTTTATTTGTAAACCTATATATGGCGACATAGTGGCATGGGACGCTCATGTCGCCTATGATTGATACTTATGATTTGAAGTTGCTTTATGCACTATGCACTTATAATAGTATCAAATGATCTGTTTTAAACGTATCAAGCATTCTTTGGCTGTTATAAGGGAAAACCCTATCCCCCGGCTTGCGTTTGCATTGTGTGATAGGACCTGGGTCTTATAACAGCTTCATTTTTCTTTATTTAGCATTGCGATGTTTGTTTTATGCACTGGTATTCTTGGGAGGAAACCCGTTCCGTGTTATACGGCGTGGTCCCTTGATTTACCTAGCTTTAAAAATAAAGATTAACTGTTTTAGTTCTCACACCAGTCACATGACTGACCTGGAGTTTATTGTTTTAACCTAAACTCTGGGTGCCCTTATTTTGACACGGGCAGCTAGTAGTTTTGGTTTTGCAGATTCATATTCACAGGATCCTGGTTCACAGCTGGAACGATATCCGGAAAGCTTTGTATCCGTATATCTCCTTCTAGTTGTGTATTGTATTATTTTCCGCTGCTATGTATTTAAATGTAATTTAAATCTCTGATATTTCTGTGTAATATTCATTTATACTCTGTATATTCTTGTAATCTGATGCAGTGTTGTAATAACAATGAAACGTTCTTTTATATGCGTTCTGTTGTGGCTTGTTCTCGAACTATCCGACGCTTTCCTTTACGGGGAAGTTACGGGTTTTCACACCGGACCCGCCCGGCAAATCCAGCTGCCATAAATGCCAGTCTAATGTGAGAGGTCTTTATGAGGTTATGGCCTGAATGAATTAAGAAATACTTAACCAGATAAACTTGTAAGGTGGGACATGGGGGTTAAGTAGGTGCCTGGGTGGCATGAGGAATATAGTGGGTGCCCTTAGTGGCATGTGAAATACGATTAGTAAGACTTAACCAAACACACATGTAAATGAACATGACTAAGAGGGTTAAGTGGGATATACTAGTGGTGACAAGCTTAGGTGGGTAGCTTGTGGGGGCCCATTTCAACCAGTAACCCAAACGTATCTTTGTGGGCTCGACCCAAGTCGAGGACGGGACACGCATACTGAGTTTGACTATAAGAGGTCAAAACGGGGTAGCGGTGGCAACACAAGTCCAACGGGTTTCATATGCGTGTATGGACCCGGGCTGGTAAGTAAGACGTTGTTGCATCATGTAGGTATAAGCCGTGCATTCTCAAGTTGTATCGGGTTGCCACTTTAGGGGAGTGATACACCCCACTGTTGGGCCAGCACGGATATCTACGAGTAGGGAGCCGATCGAAAGTGGGTAGTGGTGTACACCTAGCGGAGATAGGGGCAGACGACACCTATGTAGTCAGCTAGGGGTATGCAAGGCTATTTATATAGTTTCTGTGTGAAGCAAGTGGGATCAACCTTTAGGGTGACTGGTGCGGTGCAGTGTAGTAATGTGCGGTGCAGTGTAGTGATGTGCGGTGCAGTGTAGTAGTTATTCGTTAGTAATTAGGTGTGCCTTTAACGTCATCTTTAACATTATCTTTATCTGCTTTCCATACCCAATAGTTCATAGACATTTCCTTGTTTTCCAGCTTATGCCTTAGTCTAGTTATTTTGATAATAGTATTGTTAGAATTATCATACTCGCCAGACTTTATTTCTGACCCCCTCCATTTCTATCTTTTTTCCCCCTCCAGGTCCTCAGGTTGGGCCCAGCACTAGTGGAGTTTGATTGGTTTGCTTCATCTCTCTTTGGAAAGCTTGGACCGTTGAAGTAAAGTCCAGTTTGTTATCTTCTTTAAGGGCTATTTGTCTAATAGGTTTATGTGTTTTGTTTTATGAAGATGGATATTGTACTTGACTCTGATTTATGGTTTTATGATGTAACAAACATGTTTAATTTCCGCTGCAATAAAATGAAGTTTTAGATTTCCAAGTACTACTTATTATCTGTCTTGTTGTAATTTTTCTGTTCTATATTCACTCAAAACCTCCATGGAAGTTAATGCATTCCCATAGTGAGTGACATTAATGGACGTGGGGTGTTACACAAGATGTACATGGATATGAAGAGGGTCTCCTATTGGAAAGGGATAAAGAGAGACGTGGCATATTTTGTAGCACGATGCATATCATGTCAGAGGATCAAGGCTGAGTAAAGGAAACAAGGTGGATTACTTCAGCCCTTAGATATGCCAGGTTGAAAGTGAGACAGCATCTCGATGCGCTTTATATATGGTTTGCCTAGATTGAGGAAAGGCAATACTAGCATTTGGGTGATCACAGATAGATTAAACAAGAGCAGTCATTTTATCCCAGTGAAGAATAAGAGACCTCGGCGGGATTGGATTCAATATATTTAAAGGGAATAGTTCAGCTCCACGGAGTTCCCTCAGGCATTGTTAGAGACAGAGACCACATTTACACCATTGAGTATTGGAGAAGCCTGTAGGAGGCATTGGGGACACAGCTGAGATTTATCACAACATATCACCCTTAGACAGATGGACAAACTGAGAGGGTTAATCATATTTTTGAGGACTTATTGCGGCTATGCATCTTGGACATTGTAGGGAGTTGGGAGGAACACCTTCACTTGGTTAAGTTTATTTACAACAACAGCTACCATGCAAGTATTGACATATCGCCTTTCGAAGCTATATATGGACGACCCTACAGATGACCATATTTTTGATAGGAAACTATAGACAGGCTTCTTCTTGGACCCGAGATATCAGAGAAACCTCAGACAAGATTCAACTAATTCGGAAAAGGATGAAAGTAGCTCAAGACAGAAAAAAGCCTTATGCAATTGCAGAAAGAAGGATGTTAGGTCTTGAGTTCTGCGTTGGGGATATGGTTATTATTAATGTATCTCCCCTTAAGAATGTGGTGCGCTTTGGTTCCATTGGAAAATTAGCACCTAGATTTGTTGGACCCTGCCCGATTATAGAGATGATAGGCCGTATGGCCTTTATAGTTTAGCAGAGATTATCCGGAGTTCACGATGTACATAACGACTAGCCTTTTCAATCGTCTTGAATCAGTATTTAAATCGACCCCAGACACTCAAAATGGCGAGTCGTTATTTAGCTTATAGGGTTTAAACAGAATCTCACACAGAATCACGGACACAAGATAACATACAACAATATATCTCACAGTGAATTTTATATACAAATTCAGAGTTGTACAAAAGTTTATATTTACGGCGGAAGATAATAAAAATATACGATACATGATTTTAAATAAAATGAGAGTTTATAGTTTGTCAAGCGCGCATATGCATCTTGCGTCTTCACATTCCTCTCTAGCTTAGCGAGCCAAATTTTCTAAGCCTGAAACACTTAGGATCTGACCTAAATGTCATACTACTAAAATAATGCAAATGAGCGCAATGGGTTTAACATGCATGCATGTATAGCCTTTGTACCTGAACTTAAATACATAGCAGATGCATGCATTAAATGTGCGGAACAAGGAGGTCTTTAGGCTTGAAATAAATAAGCGGACTCAACAAAACTTACTGACATATGTATGCAGCCATTATATAAACTCAACAAAACAAGGGTGAATTTTCTAAACATGGGTGTATGCTATAATACATGCGGAAAAGAGACACATATATGCAAACAACTATAGTGCCAAAAAAAATACAATGGTGGCGGCAGATATGACTCACAGCATGTAAATAAGGTGTCCAGATTTTATGCATTAACATTTGTAGGTAGGCAACAAAACAAATGTGGCAACAACAAAGAAATTCTAATTTTCGTCACTTATGAGGCAACTAATGTTCCTATGTGTGAAATAAGTATGTATTAATGAGAAAATGTAACATGCATTTAATTTAAGCCCAGTAGAACAAACAAGCTAGTTTTCCCAACGCATGTGCATGCATGGTCCAACACAAAAGTCCATTTTGAGTATTGTAGAGTTGCAGACCCTTTATAAGCAATACAATGACCACCTTCCAGTTAAGTATCTCAAGGTTTCAAAGTTAGTGCAAAAGGACTTGTTAACTTCCATTTCAAGACTTAAAACCTATCAAAGTGTTTCTGTCAAAGTAACTACATGGCCATTCTTAATGCAAAATCCCACAAATATGACTGAAATTATCAAGTTGACCAATGGAAAAAAAACATGCAGCCGTACATGGACAAATGAAGACAAACAACAATGAACGCAGTATTAAACGGTCCAAGAAATTACACTTAGCAAGCAACGAAGTGGAAGACTTGAAATAAAATTCAATTGTAAGCTATACTTACATTGCTTTGACAATGTATAGTGATGGGGTAAATTACTGGTCAGCGGCGAACGGTGCGTAGTGCACCGAGGCGAAGAGGACTGAAACAGGCGGATCGGATGAATGGGCCTGAGACTTGTGGCAGATGGGTGAATCGAGCTACGGAGGAACAAGAAAGGGGCAACTTGGCTTACAACAGTGGCCGGCGACTAGAGTAATGACTGAATGGGTGGCAGCATCGATCGGGTGACGCGACGAGGCAGTTTCACAAAGCAGACCAAGGCAAAACGGGCTTTGGTCTCAAGTTGAAAACGTTGGTTTGGGACCAGGAAACAGGTCGACTTCGGGTCTGGTGACGTCGGACGTTAAAGGGAGAAGGTGGAGGCCGATTTGAAAAAGCAGCGGTGCTGGTGAGTAGGAGAGGCAGAGCGAGGGTCTTTCCAGCAGGGAGGCCATGAATCTTGGTTTAGGGAAAATCAAATTTTGGGTTGAAATGATTTATCTGAGAAAATATGTGATTTTGGGGAGGAACAAATTTTTATTCAGTTGAGAACAAAAATGAAATGAAGCGAGAGAAAAGAAAGGGGTAGAGCAAATTGAGGTTTGGAATTTCGGTAGGCATAAAAATAAAGGAGAGGCAAGTGAATAAAATATAGAAGAAAGGAGAGATGCGTGGAAAGTCGAGGGACACGACACGATAGACTAAGGTAACACGCGTTTACGGTTCAGCCCAAATTGAACAAGTGGCAGCAAACAATATTTTCCAAAATATATGATATTCTTTACCCCATGTACACATACCATTTGTAATATTAAATTTTATGCAAAATTTCAAATACATGTCTAAAATAAAATTTCAAAATCAAAATCAAATTTAAGATAAAATTTTAAATCAATCTCAAGTTTAAATTACAAAAAAATCAAGTATATAATTTATCAAATAATAGATTTTAATTAATAATAAAAAATAGTAATATCGTTTAAAATCTAACAAATCATTTAAATTCAAAGATAAAATTTAAATTTCACTTACAAAATAAATCAAAACTAAATTAAAATTGACTCAATATTTTAAATTTCACTTGAAATAATAAAATTTATAAATCACTATTAATTTCTTAAATACCGAACTCAAAACAATTTCATAATTTTAAACGCAAAAATCTTGGTTCGTTACAATGTATTCATGGTTCACATTTGAGGAAATGCCAACATGATTTTAGGGTGGTAGTAAAGCCCAGTACTATAGAGAAAGTTGAGATTGAGAAGGAGTCCTCTGTCAGATGAGTGTCGACAAAGATTCTGAATGCATAGGTAAGGAAGTTAAGGAATAAAAGATTAGACTCGTCAAGGTTCAATGGGAAGAGGATAACAGCAAGCAATGTAAGAACCCGTGGAGAATATTTGTGCTTCTTTTCCATTCTTTTTTGAAAGTTACTCTTATCCTTTACTAGTTTTGAATTAGGATCTTATTTATTTCCTATAGTTTGAATAAGTGAGTCTTAGGAAATCCCTTCGATGGTAGGTTATAGTTTAAACATGTTATGTTTGAATTAGCGATTCTGTATATATTTTTGGAGGATATTCATAGATAGAGACTATCTACCGAGACTTTATTCTAAATCAACCCTATTTTATTTCGGACCTACTCTTGTTTATTTGAGTCTAGGCCATGCAAGAGCCAAGGCCATTTTTCATTTTTATTTTTGACATTGAGTTTAGGCCTTCTTGAGCCTAAGCCTTTTATTCGTTCTTGTTTATGCACAAAATGGGTTAAAACATGGAATTTGACAATAGTAGCGCAATTGGGGAATAATAAGAATTATGTATAAAAATGATAAATTAGGCTTAATTGAAATTGCACAATAAAAGAGAAACTGGACTGTAACTTATGTAACTGAATAAATGACATTTGGATAGATGCAAATGACGGGGGTTGGGTTGTACAATTAAATTTAACGAAAGAGATATTTATTGACAACACGTAAATTAAAGTTTACATACAACATATGAACTGATAGAAAAGTTACATAAAGGAAAGTAGACTTATTAATAAACTTGAAATTGGCGCTAAGTTTAATTATATAAATTAATAAGCATGTATAGTTGGAGTCCTTTCCGGCAGCGACAACTAATTAGGGAAAATAAGAAGCTTGTAGTGTTTGTTTGTTCCATTAGTGTGAGTAGACTTATTAGGGAAAATAAGAGACCAATTAAAATGACTAAATTGTGGACTAAGTTTAGGGGTGACTTATGTCGAATTGCATATTTTTTTGTTGGGGTCCGTATGAACCAGTATTCATTTCTGTCACACTACACCGAGGTCTCACGAGGAGGTGAAGGCATGCTAATACTGTATTGAGTAGTAAGTAGTCCAAATGTTGTGGGTATGGGAGCATTCCGGAGGTGCGTTGAGCATGCATCGCGCCGATTAGGGAAGAAAAGACTCTGTGATGCTAGTGACATTCCCTATGTCCATATATCTGATGGGTCGGGTCTGATAAACCCGAGGACATAGTCGACATAGGTTATCACAACTGTGGTTTAGGAGTCGATCGTTGTGCAGAATTGGGTTATATCCTAATTTATGAATAGTAGCAATTGGTGTAGAAATCTAATGATTTGACAATTGACTATCTTGTAAAAGTATAATCTTGTTCTTAATTACTATGTTGAGCTTTAATTTATTATCCTGTCTAGATTTACTCTTTTATCGCTCGTGCTAGTAATTACTGAACTCACTAGTTTTGTTTTTCTCTTCATCTTTCCTTTCCCCTCCAGGTTCTTAGGGTGGAGGATCTAGCACTTGAGAGAGCTTTGACCCAGCTCAATCCTTAAGTGGTTGTCATATATCTTGTACTTTGTGCTTACATGTACATTTCCACGTTTTATTTATTTTCTGTACTTGATGATGTTGGGGATACTTTATATGTTGGTACTTTGATTTGTTGTTATTTAGGAAACAGCCATGGTTTTTATAACTTATAGTGCAATGACACTTCTTATTATTTTTTAAGTGAAAAAATTAAACTCCGCTGTGTTTATTTATGTTGTCTTGTGAATTTTAGCCTCTGCTATTTTATACTTGTACTCCTCATATTTCTTAATGAAATCCTCATATGGGCCTCGTTAAGAAATGTGTGGTGTTATAAGTTTAGCTCAAAATTGAAAAGGTGACCAATAAGTGGATTCTGATTTCTCAACAGTTTGACGAATGGAAGTTGTGCAAAGATGTAATATACACATATGTGTGTGTGATAACACACGTGAGGAGTTATAAGTCGATTAATTAAGCCAAGGAAAATGTTTGAAGTAGTAAATAAAAATAAAATGAATTTACTTTATTGAAATATAATAACCATACACTTACACACTCCAAACTCTTGCACACTATTGAACTCCATACTCTTACACGATACTATACTCTTACATATGATGTGATAAGTGAAGGAAGGGTGGTGTTTCTGCTGAAAATAGGGAGGAGTGGTGGATTTTTTTTTGCACAATTTTCAATCCCTTATTCCTAAATTTTTCCTGTAAATACCAATCCACTTTCATTCACTTCTTTAAACTAAATCTCTTCTTCCTTCTCCTAAAGCACTTTAATGTCTTTTACATTCTAACTAAACATAAGTAAAAGGGAATAAAATTAGTCACTACTGACTTTGAGACTATCGCAAAGTCTCCTCTTATCTACATTCAAGGGTCACATCCATTGAATGATGTTTGAAGACTAAGCTCCACCAAAAACCAATCTAGGGCATGAGCAAATAGGAAGGAAATAGGAGCTCTAAGCTATTCAAGGTAGCATACTTGAAGTAGGAATGTTTTGGGATAATTTAGGAAAAGTATAGTGAGTTTTGGTAGCATGTAAATCTAATCAAATGTGAAACTCGCTTTAAAATGACCCTAACTATCCATATGCAAATGAAATGAATATGCTTGCTATGATTGTATTAAATGCAATGATTGTTTATCAAGTTTGGATGATAATATTATTGATTGTATGGATGATTTAACAAGTCACGTTAAATACATGTCGATAAGAACAAAGGAAATTACTTTTCTTTATTTAATGAAATGTTGAAAACTGAATGGTTAAACCACTCAAATATGGTTTGAAATATTTTAGAAATGAATTATAATCAATTCTAAGTGTAAATATGAAATTTTAAAAGAATAAGAAATTTAAAAAAGTATTGTTTTGTCGCCAAATGGTAACTCGTGATTTCACACTTTAAAAGGTGGATCTTTGTATATGGAAAAACATGAATCCAATTTCCTTGAAGTAATATTTTCTGAATCCTTATAATTATAGCTTTCTTAAGAATCAAAAAATCATGATTCCATTAGGCATATTTTGAAATATGACCAAAACAAGTTTTGAAAAACATCGCGGTTCTATAGTTCGAAATCCAAAAAATGAAATTGTTTGAAAATGAAGTTTTAAATTCAAGAAAAATATAAAATAAATATTATAAATAATTTAAAATATTTCAAAGTGATTTTAGTTAAGTATATATATGATTTTTCTAATGATTGAAAAGACGTTTTGATGAATTAAGCAAAAATAGCACTTTTCGTAGTACTTATTAAGCATTTTTCAGTACTATTAAAATTAAAATTTAAACTTAACCAACTTCTCCAAATGCTTGGTGAATGCTTCTAAATAGTTAATTAAGTAATTTGGAGATTGGTTTGAAGATCTATAAATTATTTAAATATGTTAACTAATTGAATCAGGCCATATAAAAAGCTGCAGCAACCATGGTTAATGAGGACTAGGCCAATCAAAATTTTCCTGATGCCATCCATTTCTCTTCCCCTACTTTTCCCTTCCATCTCTATTAATTCCATCGTCTACAATCATTTTATTAAACTAGCTTTCCCCTTTCCCGTGTTTTGTTGTTTTCTATTACTGCAAAACCCACTCACTCCACAGATCCAAAATTCCCTCCTTCTCTCACCTACATATTGAGATTTGAATGATCCTTTGAACTTAGATATAGAACGATCACATGGAGACATTTAACTTTCATCTTTTTTGACCTTGAATAGCTTTCTCCTCGAAACATGTCCAATAACGGATGATGTGGGGAGTTAGGGCTAGCTTTGGTCGGCTAGTTATCTCTCGACCCTGGGTTGTTCTATGTGTTTTGAGTCACGAAGGTATACGTCTTCCTCTTCTATGTTGGTAATTTATTGTGGTATTGCTTGGATCTGTTACAAGGTTTGTGTGGAGTCTCTACCTCTTTTGGTTAGGCTAAGTGTTTTCTGGTGAGGCATGGCTCAGTCAGTTTTTGTGGTTTATTGCTAGTAGTTGTATTTTCTTCGAAGGTTTGCATCCTGTTTGTCCCCGTCTATCGCCTTGGTGAATGCCTAGGCATTGGAGATGGTAAGAGCATCTCCAACAGCGTTACGGGTCGTAATGTTACGACCCGTAACATGTTAGGAGATATCTTGGATATCTCCTAGCAAGCGCGAGCCGATTTTATCGGCTCGCAAGCTCGCGAGCTGATAAAATCGGCTCGCGAGTCCCCGCGCCCACATACGGCGCGGGGAGTTTGGTTGGTGTGTTGGGGGGGGGGGTCAATTGCTTAAAGTTTTATTTTTTATTTTTATCTAATTATAATTTGTTATTAGTAGGAAGATTATATTTTTTGAATATATTACCCATGAAATTTTTATATAAACTAGTTTGACAACTGGTTATGATTAAAATGATTCAACTAGTGGGTTTTCGCATAACAATAACCATACAGATACAACCGGCCGTTACTGATACAACACTGAATAATAGTACATTCCTACTACAACATCAAAGCAAACATGAAAACAACACGTTCAATTTCAAGGGAGTCGCATTGCGTTCAGTCGCAACTCTTGAACAAGATTTTCGAGACGTCTAATCTCTCGTTCGAGTTCGTTTGCATATACTATTCCCCTTGGACACAACGGCTCATCAATCCATTCCGTATAACTGCATCCATGAGGATAGAGTCGACATTGCTGCATGCGCCGACCAATATTGTCGCCTTCTGCACGAACCACAACTTCGAGCGCATGACCGCAGTAGCACAGTACAGGATAAGATTCACGTTCATCTTCATGTGGCAGTACTCGGTAGAACTCTACTTCTGGTTGTGGTTGAGCGAGAGTTTGTGCGTTCGCTAGTTGAACATGTGGCATTTGAACTTCTTTTGGATGATGTACGTTCCCCTGTTCATGTGATGGTACATCCTGGGATGTAATTTGGACTAGAAACTCGAATTCGTCTTCGAGCTCTTGAAGTCTCATCTGTTCGTACGTATGTTCATCAGAGTCAGTATTTGAGGGCCAAGAAGGCATTTTCGAGTGAGTATTTGAGTGAGTAAGTAGTAGAATGAGAACGAAGTTGTTTGAGTGAGGTTTTATGTGAGTAAATTGCATTGAGATATATAGCCACGGAGTGTACAAATCAATAAAAAAAATCATGATGGGACTGGTCACTGTTTCGCCTGACTTAATACTGTAGGGAATCTCTTTTTCTTACTGTCATGATGTGAACGGACACTGGTTCTACTTTGCTTTACATGATGCAGTTTCCAAAGCAATAGGCAGTACTAATGCACAAGTTATAATAAGGACCATAAGTATTAACTCCTTTGTGTGTTGAGGGGAGCTAAGTTGTGTGATAGCTGACAGAAATCCGTGATGAAGAGGTCCATAATAGTGGATGAGCACGACCCAAATCTTTAACTCCTATTTGTACTAAAAACTTAAACTTGGCGAGCCGGCCCGAGTCTTCACCTATTTTGCAGTCAAAACTATATACAATACCTTTAACTAGCATACAAACCGCTTTCAATATAGAAAAATACAAAGATACATTCATGTTGTGGAAATCCGACACAACATATGATATAGTGCCACATAACGTTACACAAAATACATGGAAATAAGACATACAACTACGATACAGCTAGACCCTAGTTTCCGGAATTACGGGGGAACCCGTACAACATTTCAACCTTTGCTGCAACATTCACCCTTTCAAGGCGACCCACCTCTGCTTGCATCTCTAGAGCGTACGCGACACCCCTCTCCGTCAGTGGTGGATCGATCCATGAGAAAAAAATTACAATGTTCCACTCCGTGTCGATTAAGTGCAGTAGTGTACGATTTGTAACCATAAAAGCGCCGACCTGCGTTGCTTTGACTTTTAGAAACAACCACATAACATTCTACTCCGCAGTAGCAGAGAACTGAATGACCTGTCATGCTGGAGCTTGACCTATCTGGGTTTTCCCGAGCAATTACTTCCCTTAACCGAGCATTGTGGGTTTTCTGAAGAGGTCCAATGCGTTGGACGGCAACGTTCGGTTGCATGGCACTGAAGAGCTCGCTTTCCACTTCTCCAGCTTCCACTTGATCATCCAACTGCGTTTCGGGAACAAACTCGACTGGTTCCTTATTTCTTTCGTACTGCTCGTACATTTGGACCATGGTTTCATCATCGTATTCCCAAGCAGACATGTTGAACTACTAGAAAAGTGGTACGGTTGTACGGCTGAGTCAAAGCAACTCAACTATTGAGGTCATGGTGTAGTCATGTCACATGTCTCGATGCTACAGCCCGAGTAATGATGATAGAGCTTTATCAATAATCACCTCCACTTGTTTAAATAGTTCATTCTCCATCTCCCAACCATGACCATTATTTGTGCTTTCTACATCAATCAAGACATTAAAGAGAGAAACCACTAATTTTTTTCCTACGGTTTCTAGTACTTATTTGTATCGGAGTACACGTTTTTTTTTTTGTTTTCGTGTAGCTTTAATGGACGATGGGGAAATCAGTGATGAACTTATGAATAAAATGTTTGATGAGTTCGAACGAAACAACCAGAAGGAGAAAGTGGGTGGATTCGTTCCAAATACACAAGTAGCTGAAGTTAATAAATCCGAAACATGTCCACGAAAACACACAGCTAGGCAAAAGGTTAACCGTACTCGTCACAATCCAAGTAATGCTAGCTCCAGTGCTGCTACAACCGAATTCTCTCCTACGGACTTACTTATACTCGTGAAATCCTATATCGAAGGTGATAAAAGAGATTTGCTACTGAAGCAAAGTGGAGGAGGACTTACCCATGAAGAATTTTGGTCCACGATAACAAGATTACATAACAACCACCGTTCATGCACTACTACACGAACGTCTGCTGAAATTAATAAGGCTCATCGGCAGTTCGTTAAAGCTTGTGAACGATACCAGATGATTATACAGGAAGTTGAAGACGAAAACACATTTAAAACCAATAGGGCAACTTTTGATTCTCGTTAACTTGTAGAGTACAGAACTGATTTTGTTGGCCATGAGGCATTTGAACTACGTTGTAGTTGGCTAACCCGATGATCTTTCGTTTACTTCTTGTTGTATCTTTCGTGTATTAGATAATCCTCTGATAAAAAGTCTGAAGTTCTTGTAATTGTTTAAGCAATAACAAAATATATAAAGCACACATTTCATTAATAAGAAAGCGGTTGCTACAATAGGAAATAAAACGTTACTAGAACAACATAATACGAGCAACTACTAATATGAGCATCTACTAATACTACCGACTACTAATACGTAACTACATCAACTGCGGGAACCTTGACGCTATAATACGACGTTTCATACCCGTCCAAATTTCCTTTTCCAAATCAGACATTCCAGTCAGATCTTTGTCGATGATGATGTTCTCTTCTTGTTCTTTCTTATACGCATCGTGCTCTTTCTTATACGCTAAGTCCTCCGAAAGAATTTGAAGTTTCTTCTCTTCCAGATCAGCAATCCTTTTCAAAACTTCTGTTCTTTCTTTAGCTTCTACAAGTCTTTTTTTCTGCTCTACGACTGTGTTCTTCGTGTCATGCGTTCACTTTTGATTCAAGCTCAACCATTGTTTTGCCCCTTCTTTTCGCCGCTTTGGCTCCCTCGGGTCTAAAATCTTCGTCAACCGTGGCATTGAACTCATCTAGTAGGTTTTCCCCTACACATTGAGAATTATTGGCAGCTGACCCGCTTGGACTAGAAGAATACCCCGATTTGGAATTATTTTTTCTTGCCCTTGCTAGCACTTTGAACATCGCGGAGGCTCTTGGCAAGTCCTTAGTTCCACTTCGGTTGACTAGTAAGCAGATCATAACAATGCATAAACTGGTAATAGTGTGGCCTTTTGTTCCCATTTTCTCTAGGAAAAAGCTTCTTGAACTCCTCGTTTGCTAGTCGTTTCTACTTACCAAAAGAAAATGTATCAATTAACATGCTAACAACCACAAATAAAGTACGTACAAATACAAACATACCAGATTATCTTCCCCTCCCATGCCGCTTGGATTCGCTATCTTTATTTTGTACACTTGTGACTCGTAATATTGGGTTTGACGGCTTATTTTCCCAAAGCGGCCTTGGATCGCCGATAATGTCCTTTGGCATTCTGGATGCTTCTGAATGAAGGCTTTTTCCACTTTTTTCCAAAACGTAACGGCTGTTTGGTCGTTCCCCATTGCAGAATCTTGTGTGAAATGACAATATATGTTGCATAGACAAATGTCTTCTTCCTCAGTCCACGGACTGGTTCCTTGCCTGCTCAATGGAGTTTCAAATATATTGCTCGTGTTGCCTTGCGAGAACTAGCTTCCATCAATCGTCGGATGTGAAAAATCTCCGAATGGGGAAGTCATTATATAGCAAGAGTTTGTGTGGAGTAAAGAGATATAGAAAGAAGTTATGAATATGTTGTGATGAAGAAAGAATTCGAATGGAATGCTTTTATAACTGAAAATATAGCCGTTAGAAAAGTTTTAACCGTTTTATGGCCGTTGGGAATCAAAATCGAGGCGGATATAACCGTTGGGATGAGTTAGCCATTGGGGATTGGGAGGGGGGAATGGCGAGCCGATAAAATCGGCTCGCCGGACCAATTCAGCATTCTGAATTGGTCTCGTAACATTAGCCTTAATATTCATCCCCGTAACACTTGTTGGTGACCAAATGAAAGGCAATTCATTATTTGGAAGAGGAATATCTCCTCTGTTGGAGATGCTCTAACTAATATGTTAGCGATCAAGTACATTTCTTGATGCTCATATCTTGTGCCTCTACCTTGTTGTCTCCACAATGTATTATTTCACAATTCCTTTTTGCATTTTGTCGCTAAGTCAATTCAATGAAGTGATGCTTTCTTTTGGATCACTGTTATGGTCATCTCCATGGAGTACTGCTTTGGTTTGCGTAAAGTAATTTGTTTCAATAGGTGATTCTAGCATATGAATATGTAAAGTATTGTTGTACTTTGCTGTAGCCTTTTTCTTAGGTACAGGGTGAAGCTTGTGATATGTTGTTGTCCTTATTTATGTTAGGAAGTGATATTACGCTAGGAATTTGTTTTCTTTGGTAGTTGCAATTTGATTCCCTGCAAGGATTATGGCATGTGAGTTGCTCCATGCGTGGAGTTTGAAATGTATTGTAGCCTAGATTTTTGTCTAGCTCTAGGTTTGTAAACTAGATTTGTTGCAGTGGACGGTCCACTATAAAAAACGATTGTACTAGGTTGGAAAATTTTCAGTCTAATGTACTTTTTGTAATTGTTATTTTTTATAATAATAAGTGTCATGGAACACTATAAAAATCGGTTGGCCATGCCAAAAAAAAAATTTGAATTAAGTCAAAAGGATATAAGCAATTGTTTCCATCTTGGCTCTACTAAACCGACGAGTAAACCTGATTTTTTTTTCTATATTTGAGATCCTGATGTGCGTGTTCAACCAAGTAGATGTCCAAGAGCAACTAAGCCCTGGCTCACCTGGCCCTTTTCTAGGTATAGGATAGATAAAGTCGAAATGTTGAAAACCAGTTAAGTATAAAAGATCAAGTTTACTTAAGATGATGAATCAGATTTACTGGAGAAGATCTTGTATTTAATATCAAATTTCATGGAGGGAATCCTTACTATCTGTAAAAATTTAAAAGGTGTTCACACCATTATTTTTTGGATTTCAGAGATTGAAGGTGGAAATTGATATCGAGTAAGATATGTAACATTTCTTTGGAACTGTTATACTACAACGAACTTACCATCTAGACGACTTAATGAATGAGGTTTGTTGATTATGTATGTCACTACACCATAAATGCCAACTAGCTAGGCAGTGCTTTGGGTCGTATATAATGCAATTAGGTAGTGTTATGGGCCTTGTAAAATTTTGGTGTGTTTGTCAATTAGATACGACTCATAGCCGTATCTAATTTTCAAATAGATACGGGCATGAACCATATCTCACTACCGATTAGATACAGCTCATGGCCGTATGTAATTTTCAAATAGATACGGCTACGAGCCGTATCTAATTGATAATGAGATACATCTCATGGCCGCGTCTATTTGAAAATTAGATACAGCTAATGGTCGTATCTAATTTTAAAAATATAAAAAAACATTGTTCTACTAGAATATCAGTGATCAATACAAGCATTTATTTTAGAACCTCACAAATGGATATCAATAGATCACATTTATATTCCATAAATTTTCATCAATAGTCCCTTTGTAACAATTTACTACATCTTCAACACCACCTAAATATTTCACAAAGTTGGTGAAATGAACAAATACAAACCAGTATATGATTGCAAACAAACCTAAGCATAAAAATTTATTTGGTTCACACATGTCATCGAAACCTACGAAACAAAGAAGAAGATGTGAATTGTAAGCAACAAAATAAAGGAATTATTAATAAATATGATTGGTCATGTACCTGATACTAACAGGAAAGGATGATACTACGGCTGCTGAGCCTTCCATGGCTACTATTAAAATGAGTCGAATTTGACACCTATATGCAGAAATATAGTTTCCTAAGGTCGTTAAGTAAGTTTTGGTATGTAGAAATATAGCTATTGTTTTTTTAAAAACTTTTTTTTACCTGTAAACTACAATTATCCTCTTGAAAGTTGGTTCATGTATCGTAACTCTGCTTAGTAGATTACGTAAGCTACAACCAATCGATATTTAATAATCGAAACTAAATAATTAAGCAAAAAATGAAGCTTAAAACCATACCTTAAATTCATATTCTGAAGTACATAATAATAAATATTAACTGTAGAACAAAAATTACTTGATGAGGAAGGGAATACGAAATGATGCAATACAACTGTGATCTACTCGCTGGAGGTCACTTCCGAATGTGACAAACCATCATATAACTACACACGCATATACATTAACTCAATGTGCTAGCAAAAATACATGTATATTCTATGTGTGTACACATATATGATTAAAATACACAAGTGCATGAGTGGTAGTGTATTCAAAGGGGGACTCAATGTTACAACATGTCAACAAAAAGGTGTTCACATTTTTGAATTAGGACCGGGTGTATACGATGTGTATACTTCTATTTTCAGAACTGGGAAGGTAAAACATCAAGACAACCAAAATTTACGTAATGTAAACCTAAAAATAAGGCGAAGGTACTAAATAAGGGTTTGGATTCCAACCAAGAATGTATATGTTCAGATTTTCATAGGGTAACTATACTTGGACAATATGTGTTCAAGTTTTGAAAATAAAGGGGGTGTACACAAACATGCACGCTCATATATAGTCAACTGACTTGTTTATGAAAGCATTTGTATATTTGTGCAAGTAATATTTTCACTGCAAGAGCAAAGGCCCAAGAGATCGACGTATATATGCAATTAGAAACACATGTGTGTGTGTGTGTGTGTTATATATGAATTAGATACGCTTTATACAGATACATATGTAAGCAAAGGCATAAAATTTCATGGATATATTTTTTTGGGTTCCTTTTTACATTAATTCCTTGTATACAATCCTTGTACAAATTTAACATAGGAAAATGAAAATTGTTATAGAAGCAGGGGAAACAACAGTTGTATTTACTTTAATAAAATTCCATACAGAATGCAATACTACAAAATATCAGTTTGGGTTAATTTCCATGTTCCTCTAGATTTAAAAACAGTAAGTTCATAAGCTGTTTACAAGAAACACTATTATGCCATCTTAGAAACACATATTGTTCTACCCTTGTTAAGAAAGAACCTACAAAGTAACAACTAATGTGTTACTGAACAAATCTTGTTTAAAAAATTAGAATAGAAGATATGAGAAACTTGTTCAATTTTCAAACAGAGGGAGAGATTTTTTCCCAAGATACATGCTACTTAATTTTAATGATAAAAATATTAAACTATTTAATAAATCAAAATTGTAAAATAAATTACCAGGAACTCCTTGGTAAATGATCTCAAACTGCAAAGAGCTCATTATGATTGATGAAACGCGAGAAGAAGCGTAAACACACTTAAATACAATGTATGAATAATACAATGTATGAAAAATAGTGAAACAACACATTTAAATACATTTTTCCTTTCCTATTTTTTTTCCAAACCAATTAGTCAAACTGCGAACAAAATTTACTGCTTTAAATGCAAAATCCATATAGGATAAAATGGCCATCATTAAACAAATAACATAAAGCACGTGAATTACAATTCAACAGAAATATCGCACACAATGCTCTTGCTCAGGCCATGCAATTTAACAAGTTTAGAGGCAATTAAGGCAAAGTACAAATGTTTCAAAATTCATATAATTTACGAGCATTTGATGGAAATCACACAAAAGACCCAGTAGATGTATCTATTGAAAAACTGATTATTGTAGTAAAACCAACATATTCATGGATTCACTTTAAAACTTTGGTTACATTTTCATTCCAGATTTAATAAATGTAGTTTAGCAGTGGCTCTTTCCAACATATTCTCGGTATTAAAATCAAGAATAATCAACGGAGTAATTTATAATAACATAGTGAGAAAAATCCTAATTATCATATTTGAATTCCAATGGAGAAAGAAATTGAATTTTAGAAACGTACCCATATTAATTCTCAGAGTTCATCTTTAGCCAGAAGCAATCTTTCCCATCAACAACGCAATGATACAAATTACGATATTTACGCCATTTATCCTCGATAACAACATCAACCCAAGCTTTCGACTTCTTAAGATGAGACCTATTTACGATTTCATGAGAATTGGACACTATATTTGGAAATTGTGCCTTAGAGTTAAGATCCGGATGAGAGAAAATACCTAGATCTGAAGAAATCCCTTACTTTGTATGTCATCGGAATTACTTACATCTAGTGGTACTACTGATAGAAAACCAAATCAATATTCGAGGCGATATTTGCTTGAGGATTTGGAATTGAGAAGGTAGAGGTCGCCATTATCCGAAGTTTTCTTCGAGTATGGAAAGTCGATATTCTTATTCTCAAAAGAGGTGAGAAAAGAAAAATTATGGAGGGAAAACATGATGCATATTTGATACGGTTCAAACTCATATCAAAGTAACTGATCCGAAGCATTGAAAATGGAGGGTTAGATTTAAGGTGTTTGGGTGGTGTGGATTTCCATATTTAATTTGACATAGCTATGAGCATTATCAAATTTTATACGGCTTAAAGCCGTATCAAATCTCCGCACCGTGGTGTGCCAAATTTGCTGTTTTGGTGTAGTGTATATATCCTTGAAGAATATTTGAAGTTATAGCTCCATAAATAATGTTTAATGAAGAAATGAATAAAAAATGGAAAACACCCAACACCCAATGCTAGTTAAAAAGTACTTTTGTGATAATTGATTCAAGGAGACCAATGTCAGTTTTGGGTGATTCCTATCTTATAACCACTTCGGATCAATTAAATGTTTCGAAGTAATGAAGATAGAAGAAAGAAAAATGATGGAGATTGAATGAAAGAATTGTTGAAACCAAAATTGTTTACAACACCAAGGTTGCTATTAGAGAACTTCACCAAATAGTTAGAAATAGGAAAACGAGGCCAAACTCGCAAAATAAAGAGCAAATAATGAAGAACAAAGAATTTTGAGACGGGTTCGGTCAATTTAGACCTACACCCACTATGGAATCATTTCTCATTACCATATTTGAGTTTACAAAATACATGAATTCACTCATATTGTTCATCTCTCTCTTTTCTTTCCTTTTATGATCTGGATTTCGCTTGAATTTGCAAAGGAATTCGGTGAGATCTCTTACTTTGTGATGGTGGATATGTGGATCTTTTATCACTTTAGTAAATGAACGATCTTCATGGATTCCATTGTGATTTGGCGTTAGATCTAGGCTTTAAAGAGGATTGGAGGAGATTAGAGAAGCTTTGGTTAAATTTGAGAGAAATCTAATGGTATTTGTAAAATATTAGACCCACTTGTAGCTGGAGAGAAGTTGATTGATCCTTGGAAGCTATTAATGAAGCTCGGAATGAAGCTTGAAGTGTTTGAGAAATGATTCGGCGGCCCTTCGAGGTAGAAGAATTGGTCCCCCTCAAGTATGGTATAGTGGGGTATTTATAGGAGTGTTTTAGGGGTAGTGGCACACTTGTAAATATGTGTACATAGCTGGCAATTTGGACCTTCCAACAGGCGCTCATTATCAGGTCCTGCGACATGCTTATCACGACATGGATTCGTCAATACACAACATCCTTTAATGGACGATACATATTATTCTGTTTGAGAAACATGATTAAAGTGTCCACATCTTGTGATATAAAGGTGTCTAACAGCTTGGACTGTATGCGCTTTGTCACTTTACAACTGGTAATAACATAGGGCCTGATGTATACTATAAGTAACGACATGGTATATCATAGAACATGTGACGTGGACCCAATTATTAGATTGATGACCCAATTGTCTTCATAATCTGCTGCAGCTTTATATACACAACATGTTTCCAGACCTTTTCCTTTATATTCATGTACATGTGTTCTCCTATACAATCCAGTGACTTAGTATGCCTATGTTTGATCGTGCCCCATGCCCGGAATTCATGGTGTGCCCAACATAATAAAGCACGACTTGCTGACTTGTTATTTGATCATGAAGTAACGACTTAGATACATGTGAGTGGCTTGGTTCAGGTGGTATATACAACATGGTATAAATGCTATGGATTGACCTATGCCATGGCCATCTGATGACATGCGACATGACTGTTGGAGAGACTTGACTGGATGTTGAATGTCTTGAACAAACTAGGTGTGAATGGTTTGCGACATGCTTTTCATGAATATATTACTGACGTGCTTATGAAACCGGACTCTTATACCATCGTATATGTCCCATATGAAATAATGCTACCATGTATGTGTGACTCCTATATATGTCACCATGTGATCAAGGAAATAAAGGATCCATACTTTTGTATTATGTATATCACATAGCTGTTACATTGTCATCCTGAATGCATATCCAGGTTTTAACGGCATTAGATACCGATGCCATGAGAGATTGACGACATAGGAGTCCAACGCCATGATTGAATTGAGTGATGTATGGCATGTCTTGAGGATATGGCATCATGGTGAAAATCGATATGCGACATGGAGTTTCAACGTTGCATAAGCGACCATAAGGACTTACGACATGGACATTTGCACGGATTGGCTAATGTCGATAGCACCACTTGAATGAGCCTGAACGCATAATGATACGAATACAATGGCATGTTGATATTCACGATGTGGTTGTTGAACAATATGGTTTCTCGGGCATAAACATGTGACGACCTACGACATGGACTTTGTTGTACTGAACGGTTTTTACCAAGTTGTATGAACGACCCTGAGTCATGTCACCAAAATAATACGGTACCATGTCGTCAGAACATGTTTCGTGAAACTTCCCTGTCCGTTGTGCATTATGTCGTCACCATATTTTTATGAACCACGTTTCTTAGAACAGGGTTAACATTTCCCCTTCGAAGCCTGAATATTGTAACAACCCGAAAATCTGAGCCAATTTCAAAATTTTATTTTGGTAATTTTAATGAATTTTGAATATTTAAAATGATTTAATTTAAACAGTAACGACGAGAAATTTAATTTGAATAGAATTAGAATGAATATATTTATCTGAATTGACATTAGAATATAAATATTTTATCTTAATTATAAAAGGAATTGAAAATGGCGCAATAGTTTGAAAATTCGATTTCAAAGTTTAATTGAATGTACAGGATTAAAATAAACCGGATTTTGGCGAAACGAAAAATATTTGAATCTATTTGAAAATATCTTTCAAATGAATCCGAGAAATCAAAATTTCATAGCGGGAATAAAAAATTATGTCCAATTGAAAATTCAGGACAGTCGCTGTGGAATTTTAGCCCTTAAAAATGGAAATTTTGCAAACGACCTTCATTTTCGATGAAACCACTTTTGTTGGATCCGGGATGCCAAGTTATTTCTAGATTCTAAAATTTGTATTTTTTTGAATCAATATGTGAGCGTGACACAGGAAAACGTGTTTTAACAGTTTTAGTCAGTTTCGATCGACCAGGAAATGGCCATTTTTCAAACGATCTCAGAATTTGACAAAATTAGTTTTGTTAGGACCGTATCGTCAATGCGAAGCTAGAAAATATTTTTCGGGAATTTTTAGAGACTGTATCTGGCCCCGATAAATTGAAATGTACGTTTAATATTCAATATAATGATTTATATTTTAATTTGAACGAAAACTGCTCATAACAGCCGAACTGGCTCACGATACATACCCCATTGCGTTCGGAATGGGGGTGATTAGCTAGGGATGACAGTCGGTGGATCTCGTTTGGAGGTCGAATGGAAAGTCAACTTTAAAGGAGAATTAAATTAAATTAAATAAATAATATACTAATATACCCCCTTCCTTCCTATCTCTCTTCATTTTCAATCAGAAGTAAATAAAAAAAAAACCGTTCTTCGTCGATCCCACGCCGTCGCCATCCATCGTCGCCAGCACCGTGCCCCCAGCGCCGCGCCTCCCTCTCCGATCGCCCCCTCCTCCCCTTTGCTCTCTTCTCTCTCTCCTTCTTCTAAACCCAATTTCAGTTAACCCTAGCCATATCCCTCCCAAACCCCCCTGAAATCGAGCCAGCGCCGCAACCAGGAGGAACCGACGCCGCCTGCAGCCCCATCCGCTGCCACCGCCCCGTCCATCGACCGCCGTGAGGCCCTTTTCAACTCAAGAACCCCCCTTTTCTTCAATAGATGTGAGTATTTCTGATTTTTCCTTTTAAATTCTTTGGCCTAAAGTAGTGTAGGAAGAAAGAGATTTTTGTTCATAAAAAAAAATCTAATTTTTGTTCATAGAAGATAGAAGGAATAAAAATGAGATTTTTATATTATAGAAAGAATAAAAATTTGATTTTTATATTATAGGAAGAATAAAAATATGATTTTTATATTATATAGATAGTAAAAATTTAATTTTTGTGTATGTAGCGATAGGATAAAAATTCGATTTATATATATGAAGTAGCAATAAAAATATGATTTTTAATATAAATTTCGTGAAACAAATCTCGTTGAAACCGCGACGAAGATTTTCTACCTATGAAGATTCGTGGCATTTGGTTTAGCTTCTAGGTGAGAATTCCTCACTTTTATTTTATTTCTAGTTGAAATATCTACAAGGATGCAGACGGTGCTTAGCAGCACCCGACACCCATCGTCCACAGACCATGGATGACTTGTTTGTTTGATTGCTGTGTTGTGAAATTTGATTGTGTGATGTGGAGTGAAATAAAATATTTTATCGTCATAAATATTTTATAGTTAAAAATATAATTTTTAACGTGTATATAAAATAAATATGAATAAACAAATCAGATGATTTGTTTATGCACACCCATTTGACTGATATTGATTGGGACGATAAATTTTACACATCGCCCAACTGCACAAATAAAAATCTGTGTTTGTTGACTGAAACCCTACACGGATATTGGGATGATATTTGATGTACACTAATCCCGATTGTTTAGTTGTATGTCAATCGATGGGTTGGCAGACTGTGTAATCGTTAATTATTTATATTTAATGCTTATGCAGTTGTGTGGTGCACTTTGGATGATGGCTGATTATTTATCATTGCTATTATATACATTTGTTGTATAGAATCCATATAAATAACAATATATTGGAATTGATTGGGCCTCATTCCAATTTGGAAAATAAGGAATATTATAAAAGAAAATTCATGTGTTGAATAGAATAAAAATTCATGTGTTGAATAAAATAAATATTTATGTGTTGAATAAAAATATAAATTAATGTATTGAATAGAATAAATATTCATGTATTGCATAAAAATATAAATATAAATTCATGTGTTGAATAGAATAAATATTCATGTGTTGAATGGAAATAAAAGAAAATTCATGTGTTGAAGAAAATATTCATTTTTTGAATAGAATAACGAAGTTACTGAAATATATAAAGCCATGTTGATTAGATATGCGCCATTTTGACGTGAACGATATATATATCGATTTTATTTATTTTTATAATGAATATCGAAAAGGAATTGATTTCAAAATATAATATTTTGAAAATACTATCATTTATATATCGATGATATGGAATATTCAATTTTGATTTGAAATTGAATATGAAGTTGAAATCGTTTTGAAAACCAATTTAAAACGATTTATAAAATACGTTTTAAAAAGAAATCGACGAAATATATACAATATATATATATATATATATATATATATATATATATATATATATTACATATATAATGGCCTGAATAGAACGCGCCGCGCTGCGGCTGTTCGCGAATTTCGACCATTGACTTCGAATGGATGTTACGGGAGATCCGACCGTCAGATTCTCCTAAAACCAGAACTGTTGAGTTCGTATCGAAAAGAGCTTTCTAACGAATATTAGATATTTGAAATCTAACGGTTGGATTTGGAATTATGTCCAAATCAAATTTGGAAAAGGTCGTTGTAAGTGCAGTTCGATGGCCGTTGATAGAAATCGACTGTACGAGCCTTGATAAAATTATTAAAAATAGTAATAATTTGTGTAAAATAATAAGAAATGATTTGTGAAGAATTGGGATGAAAAATTCCAAATTTAAAAATATAAAAATAGATTTTAATCGAAATGAACTAGTTTTGAACTAGAGTTATAATCCCATTTATTTTTAAAATAAATAAAGTGGATTTGAAATGGTTTTGAAAATAACCAGAATTTCCAATATATAAAGTGGAAATGGGTTTGAATCGAGATTGTCTTTGAAATAATTTGATGTTGGATTTCGTGATTATGCAGATATTGTTACGGAAATTTGAAAGATATTTTTTTACCGTTATTTCCAATACGATATTTGTTAGTCGTAGAATTTGATATTGAATATAAGCTGATATATTTTCTATTCAGAGCCTTGTATTTAATATCAAATGGGAATTGGGTTTGTTGTGAATGGTGTCTTTATTAACACTGTTCTTAAACCCAGTTGAGAAAATTTTAAATCTTTTTATTTAGATTAAATGAAGTATACCAATTAAATGGTATTTAATTGGAAATGAACTTGAATTTGAATTGATTTTTGGGTTTATCGTGAACGGTGTTTTCAATAACACTTGTTCTATAACCCGATAATTAATGGAATGTGATTTTGGGTTGTTGTGAACGCTATCTTCAATAATACTGTTCTTAGACCCAACGGAGTTAAGAAAATCAGAAACTAACTGAAGATTAGTTAAGTTGAATGGTTTCTTGGGTATTCATCAGATGTTGGTTTCGGCCTTCGGGGTTATTACTTAGGGATTTGTTCACTTGCTAATTTACGGTTAAAGGCTGATGGAATAAAATGTGATTTTGGGTTTATCTTGAATAGTGTTTTTAAATGATATTGGTTCTTTAACAGAGTTAGAGACAGGATATGATTTCCCAAGTTAGAGAATCATTAATATTGATTTTTAAGGAAGATTAAAACCAAGTGGAGTTTTAATTAATCTTTAATCAGATTGAAATGATCGAGAATGGAGTATCACTAGTTTTGTTGTAACGCCCCACACCCGCTAAGGTCACTCACAAAGGGAATGCCTTAACTTCGGTGGAGTATTTTAAGTGAATATAGAACAGAAAAATTACAACAAGACATATATAAGTAATACTTGAAATTTAAAACATCATTTCATTGCAGTAGAAGGTAACATGTTTGGTTACATATCAAAAACCAACAAGAGTCAAGTACAAAATATCCATCTCGTTAAAAACATAAGTACATAATCCCACTACATACTAATAGCCATAATAGAAAAGATAAGCTGGGCTTTACATCAACAGTCCAAGCTCCAAAAGATAGATAAAGCAATCTGATCATAGCCCACTAGTGCTAGGCCCACTCTGAGAACCTGAGGGTTGGGAAAAAGATAAAAACAACGGGGTCAGACATAAGTCTGAGCGAGTCCTATAACTTTAACAATACAATCATTAAAGTAATTAGGGTATGATATAAACTTGGTACGGTAACAACTGGGGATAAATGACTACACTAAGCAGCCAACTAGACATAGGATGAACTAAGATATCGGTAAAGATGCATCTACCCACCCAAGGGTAATTACTACACTGCACCACACCAGTCATTCCTACTTAAAGGTTGACCCCCCTTTATGGACTTAGAAAATATAACTAGTAGTTTCGTGTACCCCTAGCTGACCACATAGGTGCCGTCTGCTCCTATCTCCACTAGGTGTACCCACTACTCCCCAAGCGATCGGCTCCCTAACGTAGATACCCGTGTTGGTCCCACAATGGGGTGTATCATTCCCCAAAGTGGCAACCCGATACCAACACTGATGCACGGCTTATACCTACACGATGCAACAACGTCTTACCTACCAGCCCGGGCCCACACATGCATATGAAACCCGTTGGACTTGCGTTGCCACCGCTAATCCGTTTTGGCCTCTTATAGTCAAACCTAGTACGCGTGTCCCGTCCTCGACATGGGTCAAGCCCAATAAGATACATATGGGTTACTGGTTGAAATGGGCCCCCACAAGCTACCCACCTAAGCTTGTCCCCTTTTCTAGTGTATCCCACTTAACCCTTTAATCATGTTTAATTACATGTTTCCACTTGGTTAAGTATTCTAATCGTATTTTCTATTGCCACCCAAGGCAACCCACTAGATTTCCACATGCCACCCAAGGCACTTACTTGATTTCCACATGCCATCCAAGGCACCCACTTAACCCCTCATGCCCCACTACATGCTTATCTGGTTAAGTGTTTCTTAATTGATTAAGAACGTAACCTTTGTAAAGACCTCTCACATTAGACTATCTTTTATGGCAGCTGGATTTGCCGGTCGGGTCCGGGCAGCCTTACGCCATAACAGAGTCTAACCTCGTGTCTTTACACTTGTCACGTATTTAGTTCATGCCTAAGACCTCTCACATTGGGCCAACCATTTGTAGCCGCTGGATTTGCCGGTCGGTTACAGGCAGTCTTATGCTACAAAAGGGTCCATCCTCGTGTCTTTGTCGATTAATTACACCTAATTAATCACCCCCATATTTTGAATTAATTTTCCCTAATTAACTCCAATTTAATGATGTACATAATTGACTCAATTATGTCCATCCACTCATGGTATGTAACATCATACCAATTTCACCACAATTTTGTTAACATGAATATTAACCCCATCGTTCCCCACGTAATACGCTAACTTGACATACTTAAAAGGGAAGATTCATCACAAATACAATGGGTTCAACTTAGCATAACATTAGCATCACATGGGTTTTAAAGGTGTCAACTTGCATATATGACCATAGCATCAAACCCACTAACATAAATAATCAACCCAAACTTGCATGAATCACATATGTCATATAGAGGGTAACTTGCATAAGTTACTTATGTCATACAAAGGGGTAAACTTGCATATGTATGTATGACATACAAAGGGGTTAACTTGCATATGTATGCATATCATACAAAGGTGTAAACTTGCACATGTTACTTGCATATAATCAAACACCAAACTTGCATAACATGTCATATATGAACTTGCATATAATCAAACACCAAACTTGCATAACATGTCATATATGAACTTGCATATAATCAAACACCAAACTTGCATAACATGGTGTCATAATGGATCAATGTTTATCATAGTGATTTGCATAACTAGCATCATGAACATATAGCATAAATTACACCCAACTTGCATAACTAGCTTCATGGGCACATAGCATCAAACTTGCATAACTTGCATCATGAACATATAGCATACAACTTGCATAACTAGCATCATGAACATATAGCATAAAACTTGCATAACTAACATCATGAACACATAGCATATGATAACATAACTTGCATTGATCCACATACATAACCATAACCTCATTATATCCTATCATAATTAGTTTAGCAATTGCTTGCTAAAGGCATAGAAACTCACAACTTGTTGATTAGCACTCCTATGAAGAAGATTTAGTTGCTAGAGTTGATTAGAAGTTGATTTGAGAAGCTATCTTCCTCTTTAATTTGTGGAGGCTCCTTCTAAGTTGCATTTTGACGGCATGACGACGTTGTATCCAATTTTAGTATGGATTAGGGTAGTCTTAGGGTGTATTTATAGATTAGTTAAGTGTTTTAGGCCCTTAGATTAACCCTAGATTAGGTTAGAGCCGTCAGATTTCGTCACAAGCCCCAAAACACAGCCCAACAGCCAAAACAGTGCACCCAGCCAAACTGGCCGAGCCACCTGTGTCGACAGGGGTGTCGACACTTCTGTCGACACACCCCCCTGTGTGTCGACTCCCCAGTCGACACGGGGGTCGACCTGGTGCTGGCCGGAATTTTCCCGCCTAGCCCCCCTTCTGCATTTGAAATCTGTTTTTTCGAAATTTGAATTTTCTGAAAACTTCTTCGGGCCTTATCTGGGTCATACGGACTCCGATTTTCGAAAACTCAGACTCTATTTCGTGTATTTTTCCGAGACGAACGCAATGGCATAGCCCCTTTCCCCTGGTTCAGATCTTAAAGTTTAATTCTGCCCTGATTTATATTATAACAAGTTATTCAACATACGGGGTGTTACATTCTCCCCTACTTAAAGGATTTCGTCCCCGAAATCTCTAAGTCAAGAAGAACGTATCCTACCAACCAAACAACCATCTACTAAACCATCAAACACTAGCATCCATTGTCCTTAAAGTTTCTAATGGTGTATGAACATATGCAAAGAGTGTGTGTATATGTTCCCTGTCTAATGCAAAATCAGGCGGTCTACTGATTCAGTTGACCTCCTTAATGAAAACCATGATAGTGCCATGCATTCAATATGTATGCGAAAGAACCCTATCGACACATACTATTTCTACATGTGTGCACAACCATACACCAAAATGCATCATCCATATGATAACACAATCATTATACATCCATTAATATAACTACCTACACACAATTATATGCAATATGCAATATGAAGTGACTGAGCCGATCTAGTGTCTAAAGTGTGTGTGTATATGCATCCACGAGCAACCACTAGCAAACACTTGCATCCACATGCATCCATCAATCATAACATGTCTCAAATACATGTTTCAACCATAGGTTTACCCTATCTAAAGGTCAAAGGTACTAATGAGAGGACATACTAAAGATAAGATAAGTACTAGACAAACGATAAAGGAGAAGTTAAAAGACATACCCTCAAAAAGAAATGGGTACAGTGAACGCATCTTCGCTTCTGTCTCCCAAGTAGCGTTGCTCTCATCATCTCCCCATTGCACTTTGACTAGTTGAACCTCTCTGTTTCTCAACTTCCTAATCTCTGACCTAAGGATGCGAGTAGGAGCTCGTCGAATAGTCGCATCACGCTCTACTTCCACTTCTCTAAGCAAGCTCGGCTCTACCACCTCTGCGGTCTCATGTAGGCACTTCCTCAAATGTGACACATGGAATACGTCATGTACCCCACTAAGTCTCTCGGGTAAATCCACTCTATATGCCATCTGTCCAATCCTTTCCTTAATAGGAAACGGTCCTACAAACCTTGGTGCTAACTTTCCAACGGACCCAAAGCGAACAACATTCCGTAATGGAGATACTTTGACAAAGACCATGTCCCCAACATCAAACTCAAGATCCGTCCTCCTCTTATCCGCGTAAGATTTCTGCCTATCTTGCGCCGCTTTCATCCTTCTTCGAATCAAATCAATCTTTCCCGAAGTCTCTCTAACCAGATCAGGCCCAAGCAAGATCTTATCCGTACATTTCCACCAACATGTAGGTGATCGACAAGGCCTTCCATAAAGAGCTTCAAAAGGAGCCTTACCAATACTAGACTGAAAGCTGTTATTATACGCGAACTCCACCAATGGAAGATGCTCTTCCCATGTACCTCCAAAATCTAAGATACATAGCCTCAAAAGGTCTTCTAGAACACGATTCACCCTCTCGGTCTGGCCGTCCGTCTGAGTATGATATGCGGTGCTCAAACACAGCTGAGTCCCTATCGCCTCTTGCAAACTCTTCCAAAACTCGCTAGTGAAGATAGGATCTCGATCGCTCACTATGCTAGAAGGTACACCATGCAACCGAACTATCTCTCGAAGGTAAACTGAAGCTAACCATGGAGCAGTCCTCTTACTCTTCACGGGTATAAAATGGGCGCTCTTAGTAAGTCTGTCTACCACAACCCAAATTCCCGTATTACCCTTCCTCGATCTTGGTAACCCATCAATAAAATCCATCGAGACGCTATCCCACTTCCATTGCGGAAGTTCCAATGGGTGAAGCAACCCACCGGGTTTCTTTTGCTCCGCTTTCACTTGTTGGAACACCAAGCATCTAACGACATACTCGGCCACATCTTTCTTCATACCGGCCCAAAAGAAAACTCGCTTCATGTCTTGGTACATCTTGTCCCCACCGGGATGAATGGTCATCTTCGAACGATGTGCATCATCAAGTATAGCCTTCCTTAAACCCTCATCTTGCGGTACACAAAGTCCACCGTCTCTACGCAACCACCCCTTATCATTTAGGGTGTAACTACTCAAATGGTTGGACGACTCCCCCCTTATGAGCCTCTCTACCAACTCAACCAATTGTGGGTCGTCCCGCTATGCCTCGCCAACCCGTCCCAAAAGAGTAGGTCTGACCTCTAAGGATGCTAGCAAACCGGGTATAAAGTCAACGGAAGGTCTAAAATCAAACATCGAGATAAATTCCAAGCTTCGTCATTCAACGAACAATGGACTCAAAGACAACCTTTTTCTGCTTAAGGCGTCTGCCACCACGTTACCCTTGCCAGGGGTATACGCTATCTCGAAATCATAGGATGCTAAGAACTCCATCCACCTTTACTGTCTTAAGTTCAAATACTTTTGAGAAAACAAGTACTTTAATGATTTGTGGTCAGTGAACAATTCGAACCTCTCGCCAAGAAGATAATGGCGCCAAGACTTAAGCGCAAAAACAATAGCGGCCAACTCTAGGTAATGTGTAGGGTAATTTCTCTCATGCTTTCTCAACTGCCTTCCCCCATAGGCTATTACCCTTCCCTCTTGCATTAAGACTGCGCCTAGTCCTGTCCCACAAGCATCGGTATAAACAACAAATGGCTTACTCCCATCTGGCAACACTAAGACTGGAGCTATGGTTAAAGCTCTCTTTAACCGTTGGAACGCATCATCACAATCTACGTCCCATGTGAAGACTAGATTCTTCTTCGTCAAGCGAGTTAATGGGGCTGATATCATCGCGAAGTCCTTGATAAACTTCCTATAGTAGCCAGCCAACCCCAAGAAACTCCTCACCTCGGTAGCATTTTTCGGAACCTTCCAATCTTGGATGGACACTACCTTCGTGGGATCCACAGCTATCCCTTCTTTGGAGACCACGTGCCCTAAGAACCACACTTCCTTCCTCCAAAAGTGACATTTAGAGAATTTAGCCTTAAGGCTATGCGGTCGAAGAGTCTCCAACACTTCCCTAAGATGTAGGGCATGCTCTTCTTCACTCTTAGAAAAGACTAAGATGTCATCCACAAAGACCACCACGAACTTATTAAGGTACTCCCTGAACACCCTACTCATCAAATCAACAAAGTATGCAGGGGCGTTCGTCAAACTAAATGGCATCACAAGCCGCTCATAGAAACCATCCGGAGTCCTAAAGGCAGTCTTCTCTATACTATCCTCAGCCACTCTCAACTGATGAAACCCCGTGGCTAAGTCCAACTGCGAAAACACTGAGGCGCCAACCAACTGATCAAAGAGATCGTCAATCCTTGGCAATGGGTGTCTATTCTTCTTTGTGAGCTTGTTGAGTTCTCTATAGTCTACACAAAGTCTGAGGGACCCATCCGCCTTCGTGGCAAAAACTACCGGAGCACCCCACTCCGATATACTTCGTCTTATGAACCCCTTCTCAAGCAACTCCCCTACTTGCTTATGGAGTTCCCTCCTCTCACGAGGAGCCATGTGGCGCACTGGCAAAGATACTGGCTTAGCATTGTCCACCAGGTATATTCGGAAGTCTATCTCCCGCTTCGGAGGTAAGCCCTTTACCTCCTCAAACACATCCGAGTACTCCCGGACCACTCTAACAGACCGCAAACTCTCGACCGAAGCGTCAAGCGATTCAAGATAACTTAGCATAACAGAAATCATGGGATTACAAGAGATCTCGAGAGTGTTACCCAAGCGGGTCATGAGCCTAACAACTCTCCTTTTGCAATCAAGAACGGCACCATTACTGGATAACCAGTCCGTGCCCAAAATTAACCCATAGCCCGTGAAGCCCAAAACAAAAGCATCACATCTAAACTCAACGCTAAGTATAGAAATCTTCAAACCCAAACATATCATGGACAAATAAGTGGAGCCCCCAATTGGGTTTGAAACAACCAAGGGATCATCTACTAGACTGGTGTCTAAGTGCAGTGACTCAACTAATGATGATGAGATAAACGAATGTGATGCGCCAGAGTCGAATAAAGTACGGATAGGATGATCAAACAGAAAAACCAAACTTTCAATGGAAATAGTTCTACCTCTTCCCTGAATCGGTGGAACCGCGAGAGCCTGGACTTGCCCCCTTGCCTGACCTGGTGCCATAAGAGCTTGCACCTGTCCTCCTGAGGTAGATCCCGTCCTTTGCCCCTTCTTAGGGCAGTCCTTCACTAGATGCCTTGCTTCGCCACAGTGGAAGCAGCCAGTATTCTTATTCTTCCGACAATCTTTGCTTAGGTGGCCTGGTGTCCCACAATTGAAGCACTTCTTCTTTCCCTTGCCACCGTTGCCTTTCCCACCCTTGTTTTGCTGTTGAGGTCTCTTCTGATCTCCTTTCTTCTCGGGTGCCTTATTAGCATTGGGACCCTTCTCTTCCTCATGCATGAGTGCCATATCTACTAGCTTCTCAAAGGTGGCCCCCATAGGGATGTGAGTCATAGCCAACCCATGCATCGGTTCATTCAAGCCCTTAACGAACCTCAAAGCCTTATTCTCCGGTGTATTCACCATGTCTATGCCAAACCTTGCCAACTGATTAAACTTGTTGACATATTCCTTCACTGATAGGTTTCCTTGCTTTAGAGTCAAGAACCTTTCCATATACAGATTTTCTTCCGCCCTTGAGAGAAACTTTGCCACAAACCTTTGTCTGAAATCCGCCCAAGAGTCAACAAGGCGTTCTCCATTAGTGACCTCCCACTAGAACGAGGCCTCTCCCTTCATTAACCAAGCAGCTAACTTGACCTTCTTTCCTTCTTCCATCTCAAAGATATCTATAAAATCTTCCACCTCCTTAATCCAATCCCTAGCTTCTACAAAAGTTTCTGATCCTTGAAAAGGTTTCCCTCCCATAGCCTTAAATTCCTTGCAAGTCTTAGCAAAAGTATCCGCTCGAGGAGGAGGAGGGGGAGGAAGATCGGGTGCAACTGGTGGTGGAGGAATATCTGCTGGACCCGCAGCGGCGGCCCTAGCCTCCATCAACCTCCTATAACATACTGGTATTGCTACACCCTCCGGAAAGTTAAGATCTTCAGCCATGCTGAAACGAAAAAGGAAAGATTCAAAACGGAGAATTCGAAAGATAAAGATATGGCTATTGGGGATTATGCTTTTCTTTCAAAAACTTTTCTCTTAAAGACATGTTTTTGAAAATACTCCTTTGAAAATGTTTTTAGAAAAATAGTTTTTCTAAAAGTTTTATCTGTTCTGGTAACCTTCAGCTCTGATACCACGTGTAACACCCCACACCCGCTAAGGTCACTCACAAAGGGAATGCCTTAACTTCGGTGGAGTATTTTAAGTGAATATAGAACAGAAAAATTACAACAAGACAGATATAAGTAATACTTGAAATTTAAAACATCATTTCATTGCAGCAGAAGGTAACATGTTTGGTTACATATAAAAAACCAACAAGAGTCAAGTACAAAATATCCATCTCATTAAAAACATAAGTACATAATCCCACTACATACTAATAGCCATAATAGAAAAAGATAAGCTGGGCTTTACATCAACGGTCCAAGCTCCAAAAGATAGATAAAGCAATCTGATCAAAGCCCACTAGTGCTAGGCCCACTCTGAGAACCTGAGGGTTGGGAAAAAGATAAAAACAACGGGGTCAGACATAAGTCTGAGCGAGTCCTATAACTTTAACAATACAATCATTAAAGTAATTAGGGTATGATATAAACTTGGTACGGTAACGACTGGGGATAAATGACTACACTAAGCAGCCAACTAGACATAGGATGAACTAAGATATCGGTAAAGACGCATCTACCCACCCAAGGGTAATTACTACAATGCACCACACCAGTCATTCCTACTTAAAGGTTGATCCCCCTCATGGACTTAGAAAATATAACTAGTAGTTTCGTGTACCCCTAGCTGACCACATAGGTGCCGTCTGCTCCTATCTCCACTAGGTGTACCCACTACTCCCCAAGCGATCGGCTCCCTAACGTAGATACCCGTGCTGGTCCCACAGTGGGGTGTATCATTCCCCAAAGAGGCAACCCGATACCAACACTGATGCACGGCTTATACCTACACGATGCAACAACGTCTTACCAACCAGCCCGGGCCCACACACGCATATGAAACCCGTTGGACTTGCGTTGCCACCGCTAACCCGTTTTGGCCTCTTATAGTCAAACCTAGTACGCGTGTCCCATCCTCGACATGGGTCGAGCCCAATAAAATACATATGGGTTACTGGTTGAAATGGGCCCCCACAAGCTACCCACCTAAGCTTGTCCCCTTTTCTAGTGTATCCCAATTAACCCTTTAATCATGTTTAATTACATGTTTCCACTTGGTTAAGTATTCTAATCGTATTTTCTATTGCCACCCAAGGCAACCCACTAGATTTCCACATGCCACCCAAGGCACTTACTTGATTTCCACATGCCACCCAAGGCACCCACTTAACCCCTCATGCCCCACTACATGCTTATCTGGTTAAGTGTTTCTTAATTGATTAAGAACGTAACCTTTGTAAAGACCTCTCACATTAGACTATCTTTTATGGCAGCTGGATTTGCCGGTCGGGTCCGGGCAGCCTTACGCCATAACAGAGTCTAACCTCGTGTCTTTACACTTGTCACGTATTTAGTTCATGCCTAAGACCTCTCACATTGGGCCAACCATTTGTAGCCGCTGGATTTGCCGGTCGGTTACGGGCAGTCTTATGCTACAAAAGGGTCCAACCTCGTGTCTTAGTCGATTAATTACACCTAATTAATCACCCCCATATTTTGAATTAATTTTCCCTAATTAACTCCAATTTAATGATGTACATAATTGACTCAATTATGTCCATCCACTCATGGTATGTAACATCATACCAATTTCACCACAATTTTGTTAACATGAATATTAACCCCATCGTTCCCCACGTAATACACTAACTTGACATACTTAAAAGGGAAGATTCATCACAAATACAATGGGTTCAACTTAGCATAACATTAGCATCACATGGGTTTTAAAGGTGTCAACTTGCATATATGACCATAGCATCAAACCCACTAACATAAATAATCAACCCAAACTTGCATGAATCACATATGTCATAAAGAGGGTAACTTGCATAAGTTACTTATGTCATACAAAGGGGTAAACTTGCATATGTATGTATGACATACAAAGGGGTTAACTTGCATATGTATGCATATCATACAAAGGTGTAAACTTGCACATGTTACTTGCATATAATCAAACACCAAACTTGCATAACATGTCATATATGAACTTGCATATAATCAAACACCAAACTTGCATAACATGGTGTCATAATGGATCAATGTTTATCATAGTGATTTGCATAACTAGCATCATGAACATATAGCATAAATTACACCCAACTTGCATAACTAGCTTCATGGGCACATAGCATCAAACTTGCATAACTTGCATCATGAACATATAGCATACAACTTGCACAACTAGCATCATGAATATATAGCATAAAACTTGCATAACTAACATCATGAAAACATAGCATATGATAACATAACTTGCATTGATCCACATACATAACCATAACCTCATTATATCCTATCATAATTAGTTTAGCAATTGCTTGCTAAAGGCATAGAAACTCACAACTTGTTGATTAGCACTCCTATGAAGAAGATTTAGTTGCTAGAGTTGATTAGAAGTTGATTTGAGAAGCTATCTTCCTCTTTAATTTGTGGAGGCTCCTTCTAAGTTGCATTTTGACGGCATGACGACGTTGTATCCAATTTTAGTATGGATTAGGGTAGTCTTAGGGTGTATTTATAGATTAGTTAAGTGTTTTAGGCCCTTAGATTAACCCTAGATTATGTTAGAGCCGTCAGATTTCGTCACAAGCCCCAAAACACAGCCCAACAGCCAAAACAGTGCACCCAGCCAAACTGGCCGAGCCACCTGTGTCGACAGAGGTGTCGACACTACTGTCAACACCCCCCCTGTGTGTCGACTCCCCAGTCGACACGGGGGTCGACCTGGTGCTGGCGGGAATTTTCTCGCCTAGCCCCCCTTCTGCATTTGAAATCTGTTTTTTCGAAATTTGAATTTTCTGAAAACTTCTTCGGGCCTTATCTGGGTCATACGGACTCCGATTTTCGATAACTCGGACTCTATTTCGTGTATTTTTCCGAGACGAACGCAATGGCATAGCCCATTTCCCCTGGTTCAGATCTTAAAGTTTAATTCTGCCCTAATTTATATTATAACAAGTTATTCAACATACGGGGTGTTACATTTGCTCTAGGCGATAATAAAATCTTTAATTGGATTTGAATGTGAAATGGTAATTGAATTTACCGATAACACCGTGGTGTTAGATATGAAGTGTGACCAGTTTTACTTCATGGGATGAATAAGTTGGGGTTGGGAAATTTAACAAGTGATTAATTCGGTAAGGTTTGCTAATCCCGACTAGTTTGGATAAACCATAATTTGGTTTGAATTCAAATTCAAAAAAAGATTAAAGAATAAATTTAAAGAATTTATCTTTGATAAAATTAATGGGAACCTTTCCCCAAAGTATAAGAATACTTGAATAAAAGAATATTCTGAAGTGGAATGAGGCGTATGTCGTGTTTGTGTAACACTTGTTGAATATATACGCGCGTTATTTAGAAAGACCGGGTTTATCCCATTCTGAATAACTGATTCGACGATGTGTCAAGGATGAAGACGGTGATCAAAGACCGGAGGTCTTCACATCATTTGGATAATTCCTAATGATCTTGATTGGGCGGTACACCCAAGAGGAGGGAATCAGTTAGTGATCGTCCAGACATACTTGGAGATCGATGGATATGCGAGGTACAAGGTGCCTCCGGTTTCGTTCAGACCCAGAACGGACTTGTAAATGGACCGTGTGTCTGACATTGGATATCATTCTGTGTGATTGATGGATATCAGTTGCATGGAGTGGTTTGCATGTGTGGCATGCTAAGATGCAAATGATCAAGGCTTCTATTGTAAAGCAGAGTCTTGTGGTGGATGATCAAAGCACGGCCTGTGTGGCATAGCTTTGTGTAGCATTGATTCGCAAGCCTCACACCCCGGTTGTGAACCAGAAACGGGAGAGGACCTCAGGGAGGGCATGCGTTTCTTTCTAGCTAGGGTGGTGTTAGTGACCTACCAGCCCTGACTTTATATTATTTTCACCTGTGTGGTTGTTGGATTGCTAGGTGCCTCTGATATATCAGTGACTATGTGGAGCTGATGGAGTCATTTGGCTCATTTACGCCCCAAAAGGCGGGGAACCGCAGTGTTCAGGCATTTTAATCCACATTGGTGGACCGGTCCTGACGATCCAAGGTGTAATTGCGGCTGTTCCTGTGACATAGTAGGCTAGATTGTCTCAAAGCGGTGAGAACGATCCCTGGCCTTGGTTCATAGATGGAAATCCAGCTTCCAATACGTGACTTTGCGGTTTTGATTGTAGGGCCTAGTATGGCGACATAGTGGTATGGGGCACTTATGCCGTCTATGATTGATACTTATGATTGAAATTGTTTTGACACTATACACTTATAGTAATAATAAAAGATGAAATTTAGCGTATCAAGCATTCTTTGGCTATTATAAGGTAAAACCCTATCCTCTGGCTTGTGTTGCATTGTGTGATGGGACCTTGGTTCTGTGTTATACGGTGTGGTCCCTTGATTTACCTAACTTTAAATAAAGATTAATAACTGTTTTAGTTCTCACACCAGTCACATGACTGACCTGGAGTTTATTGTTTTAACCTAAACTCTGGGTGCCCTTATTTTCGACACGGGCAGCTAGTAGTTTTGGTTTTGCAGATTTATATTCACAGAATCCTGGTTTACAGCTGGAATGATACTCGGAAAGCTCTGTATCCATGTATTGCTTTCAGTTGTGTTTTGTATTATTTTTCCACTGCAGTAATGTATTTAAAATGCTGATAATTTATGATGTGTAATATTTATTCATACTTTGTATATTCTTGTATTCTGATGGAACTGTTGTAACAAACAATGAAATGTTCTTCTGTTTGCATTCCAATTTTTCATGTTCTCAAAACAATCAGGGGTTTCAAACGGTCTTGGTCGATTTAGCGATTGATTCGGATCGAGCGAAATTCCTCGTTGTCACATTTGGTATAAGAGTTCTGGTTTATAGAGCTTGAGAAAAAGACACATTAGAACCATACGAAAGAATTCCTCGGAGATTGGATTAGTAATATCCAATGAGAATGACTTGTTAGAGATGGGATCAGTGGCATCTTAGAACGAGTGTGAAGAGTGTTGTTTTTAAAAATAAAAGTGAAAATGTAACACCTCGTAGTTCTGTAACATTAAGTTTCACAAATTAAAGTATAATTAAATTTTCGAAGAAGAATTAAGGGAAACGGGTTACTCCATTGTGTTCTTCTCGAAATTCTGCTTGAGATAGAGTCTGAGTTTGCGTAAATCGGACTACGTACGAAGGAGGTATGACCTCTCGAATTTTAAGAATTTATTTAAATTTCAAACAGCTCGAAAATCGGATTCAAAATTCAAAATAGCACCAGACCAGGGCTGGGCAGGAAAATTCCTGCCAAGGACCCAGGTCGACCATAGGGTCGACCTGGTTGACCCAGGTCGACCATAGGGTCGACCTCCCCTGTCGACCTGGTCAGGTCTGGCTGGCCTGGTCTGTGTTTTGGTCGAAATTCTGAAGCCCAGTGTGTCACTAGGGATGACGTGTCGGCATTTGATTGGTTACTCTTGACATGTATGGACTGAATTCCTTCTGGCTTCATCGAACGGCTCAAATCAACTTGAAACTCTATTAAAAGGACCTAAGACTCAAACTAATTCACATTTAAAAAAAAAACTAGAGCCGCCATGCTGCCGAGAGGGAATTGAGAAATAGCCGTCAAGAGGAAAATCTTGAGAGGCGAGCCAATTCAAGAAGAAACAAAAGTCTAATCTAATTTCTACACAACGTTTTCTACTCCAAGGGAAAGCTTTGAAAATTCACAATAACAGAAACCAGAAAACAAGTTTCAGCGCCCGTTGTAAGTATAGTGGTTTTCTGAATATGAATAGAAATTGTGATGTGATTCAATGTAATTGAAATTGGGGTTTTACTATTGTAAAATATTGATGTAAATTCTGTGTATTGCGTTGATTATGTCATATTTTGTATTGGGTGTTTGTGGCATAAATTGGTTGATGCGAGCCTATTGACATTTGTATATGAAAATAAACATCACTTGCAAGTTTGTAGTAAAAACTAGAATTGACATCTTTGTGTTATGTCGTTAACATGGTTAGCATACATTCTTTTTAGGCCTAAGTTGAGACTCATGTAAACATGTTCCAAGATGAAACCTTTTATGCCTACACGACTCAAAACCTTTGTATACATTATTATGTTTATTTGCAAGTGATAATTGGGTTTATGCAAGTACGTTTTGGTAACACAAATTATACTAGTTTCATGTTGAAATAGGCTACTTGATGTAAAGTTAGTTTACACCTTTGGGTTATGTCAAAAAGTGGACATTTTTGTGCTAGTTTGGTGTTTGACATTATGCCTAGTTATATGTGTATAAAACCATGTTTAAACAAGTCTAAAAGTACGCCATTTCATGTGACACCAATTTAGTTTTATCCTTATTGAATGCAAGTTCACATGACCCACAATCTATGTTAGTGAAAACGCTATGTTGCAAGCCCATGCACCACACACTTTTATGTATTCTAGAACAATTCATGATTATGTGCTTCCCCTTTTTATGTTTACGAGTTGGGCTGAAATGTTAAGCCCAACATATGTTATAATGCTGCGTACGTACAAACGGGGGAAACAAACGTTGGGTTTAAAATAAAATACATGTATTGGCATGTTTGACACATGCCAATGACTAGTGACATTTAAAGCGGTATAAATTGTTATACCCAAAATTAGTGAATTTGGATAATTGGGCCATAAACATTTACATATAAAAATGAAAAGTGACAAATATGTAAATCTAGAAAATACGAGCATGCTTAACCCGAGGTTGGATTGAGTTGTGATGTAAACCTGGCCGGACCCGCCTAGCTGTCCAGTAATCACAACAATACCTACCCAATGTGGGTGACTAAGGCATTGAGCCCAATAAGGACCCGAGGTTAGACTGGGTTGTGGCAAAAGACTGCCCGGAACCGACCGGCATACAGGCAGCCACAACAATACCTGTCTAATGTGAGTGGTTGGTGCTTTAATAAGACAATTAAAGCTAAGTTAGGATTGGTAGGGTTAAGTTAATCTGAACACTTAACCAACTTAACATGTTAACAAGACAAGAATTGTAGGGGATAAGTAACTAAGAAAACACTTAGCCAATTTAACATGTTAACTAGACTAGAAGGTGAGGTTAAGTAAAGTTAATACACTTAACCAATTTAACATATTAACTAGACTAGAGGGTGAGGTTAAGTAAATTCAGGACACTTACCCGTTATAACCTGATAATTAGATAAGTGGGTGAGGGTAAATAAATTTAGAATACTTAACCATTATAACACGTTAGCTAGATAAGTGGGTAAGGTTAAGTAAATACACTTAGCCAAATTAATATGTTAGCTGGACTAGAGGGTAGGGTTAAGTAAACTTAGACCACTTAACCATCATAGTGTGATAAATTGAACAGGGTTAAGTTGAAACATGAAGGGACAATACTTAACCAATAGAACATGTTAATTAAACAGATGTTAGGGTTAAGTTAACTAAGAGAACACTTAACCGCTTTGGCATGTTAGTTAAACAGAAGAGGGCAGGGTTAAGTAAAAGGGAACACTTAACCAATACAAGGTGAAAGGGGTGGGGTTAAGTAATAAGAAATACTTAGACAATATGACTTGATTTGTGGTAGGGTTAAGTCAACATGAACTACTGATAACACTTAATCAGTTTATCATGACAAATGAATGGGTTAAGATAACTTGAATTGACTAATGATACCTAACCAGTCCAACTTGACGAGAAAGAGACTAAATAGAAAACCATAGTTAAAAGGACTAAGTTGTAAACCTTAGTTAAGAAAACGACGGTTCGGGGACTAAGTAGTAAACCTTAGTTAATGGAACTAAGTAGTAAACCTTAATACGACACGAGAAGGAGCGAACGTCCATCTGATCTTAAAGAAGGCTCCAACGAACTGGGGAACGAAGCCCGCGGCTTCAAAGGGACGTGAGGGTACTCTTGGTATCCCTCTGTGAGGCTGCAAATGATCCGCCTGGGCTCACAGAGGTTAAGGTCTGCGTTAAAAGAACCAAGGGTATGCCTTGGTTGCAATATGAGGCAACCTAAAGACTAGGATGGACCAACGTGATTCGGCGGGACAAATGGCCCTGTGATAGCGACTCGTCGTCTACCTACCATCTTGAGTCAGTCGAGATACGCATGCGGAAAGGCAGAGAACTCCCAACAGACCATATACTTTCTATCTAGTTATGGGTGAGGCTGGCCAATAGGAAAGTGGGGCATAGGTGGCTGGAGTATAGTTCTCGTGCTTGATTTTCTTGGATTGCCTTTCATTAGTTGAGGGAGGGGTCAGGTGGGACCATAGCCACTGGAAAAACAGACCTTAACATCTGCATCAGCAGATATCTGAATGCTCCCGACCGAGTTCCTTGTTTCTAGAAAAGCCCTACCACGGGACTCGGGTCGCACATTTCAGGACATGTGCATCTAGACAGCGATAAACGATTCGCGACACATATGTGGGGAAAGTCTAGGAACATATACCACTCTAGGTAGTGTGTCCTAGACTAGGGGCATCGTTCGACAAGTAGCATAATCCCTAGTTGGACCTAGGTGGCATAAATCCTGAATCCGAGAAGTATTAGATAAGTCGCATAAACCCTAGTTGAATCTAGGAAACGCTCGATAGAAAACCCTAGATTAGATCTAGGTAATAAATAATAGATGTGCGCCTGAAGGCAACCACAATTACAGGGACTGGGATCACGTTATCATTTTATAAAGATTACTAGTTGGGATACTAGTTAGGTGGTGCAGAGATTAGTATGGGGTGCGATAGTAATTTCGATTCTAAACCGCTTTGCCTTAGTTTATGGTATTTTCCCATTTCCAGTTTATGCCTGTCATGTCCTTTTCCTTATTTATATACCGAAGCACCACTAGACTTACCAGGATTTATGTCTGACTTTATGTTTTCTTTCGTCTTCTTTTCTTCCATTTCCCCCCCGGTAGTCAGGGAGGGAATAGCTCAGATTTGTATGGACCTGTTGCTCTTTCCAAGCTTGAAGACTCTTTGATGTGCTGCTTTGGACTCTCTTTTCCACCGCTATGGCTAGCTAATGTTTTATTGGGGAATATCATTGTATATTTATCTTCTTTATTTTGTTAAACAAGATAGATACTTTGTTGTTGGAAAACAATCTTTGTACAAGCTGTTTATAAATGAAATAAAGTTTTATTCAATTTTCCGCTGCTTTATTTATCTGTCTTGTAATTTATCTGTATCTTTTACCTATAATACTTCACAGAACTTAGTGCATTCCCTTTGTGAGTGACACTAACAGATGTGGGGTGTTACACGTGGTATCAGAGTTGAAGGTTACCAGATCGGATAAAAGATTTGAAAAATTATTTTCAAACGTTTTTAAAAGAAGTATTTTCAAAAGAAAAGTTTTGTTTTAAAAGCATATTCCCCAAAGCCATATGCACTATCTTCTGATCCTCTGTTTGAATTCTTATCCCCTTCTTTCTTAAGTCTTCGGGGCTCCTGGCTTTCTGGGAGGTAACCTCATCGCGGCACGGTTCCGTTGGCTTGATAAGACTACGATACCTATCGAAGGGCAAAGAAGCGCCCAACTTCCATCTATAGCCATAATAGTTTCACCTGCGGCTAGTTTTCTTTCAAGCTTTATAGGGTTTTCTATGTGGTGGGGGCAGCTTTCGAGAGACCTGTCAACATATTACACAAGTAAGAGGATGAGGAGTTTGGCTAAGGAGCACAACCCAAGGATGAGAAATTCATGGATATGGACTTGGCTCATGAGGGAGGAAGGAATTGTAAAACCTAAGACGAGAGGATGTATCTTTACTATGGTATAATAGGGCATATAATTAAGGACAAAGGGCAAGAACGAGGGATAGGATTCTTGGAAGGACTAGTACGTGCTCTCAACACCAGCATACCTGAGAGAGAGATAGTAAAAGTCTTTGTTGGAAAAGTTTAGCTTTTCTTTTGATCAACCAGTTAGTACTCTTTTGATCCTAGCACTCCGCGTTTGTTCATATCTACTTCCATAGTTGAGTCTCTGCACCTTAGCACTTGTTTAGTAGAATATCCCATTAGCGTCTCAAAATCCAATTGGTGGTTCGGCCCATTTATCCTTGGTTTATAAGGATTTGAGAATGACTATATTAAGTGTTGAGTTTAAGCGTAATGCTTATGTTTTTGGTTCCATGGGCTATGAGTTGATTCGAGGCATGGGTTGGTTGGCTGACAATTGTGAAAGAAGGGTAGTTAGACTTTTGATTTTCCTTGGAAATACCCTCGAGATTTCATGCGATCCTAAAGGATCAGTTAGGCCTAGCTACCTAGAATCACTTGATACATCTATCGACGGTTTGCAATCCGTTAGAATAGTCCATGAGTACGCAGATGTTTTGATTAGGTTAGGGGTTTACCCCTAAAACACGGGATAGACTTCCGCATATATCCAGTTAACAATGAAAAACCAGCTATCCGATCAACGACAGTTTTGGAAATGGAGGTCAAGAAACTTCGCAATCGTGAAAATTAATTAGATAAGGTACATAATAGTGAAGCCCGAGAAGATGCGACTTAGGAGACTGAAGACTAGATACACGCATCATAACCTTTTTCCTAAGGGTACATCCTTGATCTCTTTTTCTAATAATTTTATGCATACTTTCTAGCCTTTAAGGTATATCCTCTAGGACGTATCATCGATCCTTAGATAGAAGCCAATGGATGTAAACATGTATTTGAAACATGTTATGATTGATGATTGCAAATGGTTGCTCGTGGATGCATATACACACCATAGGCGCTAGAACGACTCAGTCACTTTCATGTTGCATTCGCATATATGTATTTACTTAACGGATTTAACTTGGTATGTTATCATATGGATGTTGCATATGGATGAATGACTATGCACACATGTAGTATTTACATAACTAGGGATGTTTGCATACATGATTGGATGCATGGCGCTAACATAATTTGCATTAAGGAGGTCAACTGAATCAGTAGACCGCCTGATTTTTCATTAGATAAAGACATATACACACACTATGCATATGAACATGAAAGCATTAGAAATATTTTTAAGGACAATGAATGCCTGTGATTGAATGGTTGAGTAGATGGGTGATTGGATGGTAGGACACATTCTTTCTAACTTGAAGATTTCGGGGACGAAATCCTTTTAAGAGGGGGAGAATGTAACACCCCGTAGTTCTGTAACATTAAGTTTCACAAATTAAAGTATAATTAAATTTTAGAAGAAGAATTAAGGGAAACGGGTTATGCCATTGCGTTCGTCTCGAAATTCTGCTTGAGATAAAGTCCGAGTTTGCGTAAATCGGACTCCGTACGAAGGAGACATGACCTCCAGAAGTTTAAGAATTTATTTAAATTTCAAACAGCTCGAAAATCGGATTCAAAATTCAAAATAGGACCAGACCCGGGCTGGGCAGGAAAATTCCTGCCCAGACCCAGGTCGACCATAGGGTGACCTCCCCTGTCGACCTGGTTAGGTATGGCTGGCCTGGTCTGTGTTCTAATCGAAATTCTGAAGCCCAGTGTGTCACTAGGGCTGACGTGTCGGCATTTGATTGGTTACTCTTGACATGTATGGCCTGGATTCCTTCTGGCTTCATCGAACGGCTCAAATCAACTTGAAACTCTATAAAAAGGACCAAAGACTCAATTTAATTCACATTAAAAAAAAACCTAGAGCCGCCATGCTGCCGGGAGCGGAATGAGAAATAGCCGTCAAGAGGAAAAGCTTGAGAGGCGAGCCAATTCAAGAAGAAACAAAGTCTAATCTAATTTCTACGCAACGTTTTCTACTCTAAGGGAAAGCTTTGCAAATTCACAATAACAGAAACCAGAAAATAAGTTTCAGCGCCCGTTGTAAGTATAGTAGTTTTCTGAATATGAATAGAAATTGCGATGTGATTCGATGTAATTGAAATTGGGGTTTTACTATTGTAAAATATTGATGTAAATTCTGTGTATTGCATTGATTATGTCATATTTTGTATTGGGTGTTTGTGGCATAAATTGGTTGATGCGATCCTATTGACATTTGTATATGAAAATAAATATCACTTGCAAGTTTGTAGTAAAAACTAGAATTGACATCTTTGTGTTATGTCGTTAACATGGTTAGCATACATTCTTTTTAGGCCTAAGTTGAGACTCATGTAAACATGTTCCAAGATGAAACCTTTTATGCCTACACGACTCAAAACCTTTGTATACATTATTATGTTTATTTGCAAGTGATAATTGGGTTTATGCAAGTACGTTTTGGTAACACAAATTATACTAGTTTCATGTTGAAATAGGCTACTTGATGTAAAGTTAGTTTACACCTTTGGGTTATGTCAAAAAGTGGACATTTTTGTGCTAGTTTGGTGTTTGACATTATGCCTAGTTATATGTGTATAAAACCATGTTTAAACAAGTCTAAAAGTACGCCATTTCATGTGACACCAATTTAGTTATATCCTTATTGAATGCAAGTTCACATGACCCACAATCTACGTTAGTGAAAACGCTATGTTGCAAGTCCATGCGCCACACACTTTTATGTATTCTAGAACAATTCACAATTATGTGCTTCCCCTTTTTATGTTTACGAGTTGGGCTGAAATGTTAAGCCCAACATATGTTATAATGCTGCGTACGTACAAACGGGGGAAACAAACGTTGGGTTTAAAATAAAATACATGTATTGGCATGTTTGACACATGCCAATGACTAGTGACATTTAAAGCGGTATAAATTGTTATACCCAAAATTAGTGCATTTGGATAATTGGGCCATAAACATTTACATATAAAAATGAAAAGTGACAAATATGTAAATCTAGAAAATACGAGCATGCTTAACCCGAGGTTGGATTGAGTTGTGATGTAAACCTGCCCAGACCCGCCCGGCTGTCTAGTAATCACAACAATACCTATCCAATGTGGGTGGTTAAGGCATTGAGCCCAATAAGGACCCGAGGTTAGACTGAGTTGTGGCGTAAGACTGCCCAGAACCGACCGGCATACAGGCCGCCACAACAATACCTGTTGTTAGACCCAAAAGTGGTTCTAACACCCAAATTGATTAGAAACAAGATGAAATGAGACAAAAATAAAAATGAACACGCAGAATTTATAGTGGTTCGGCGAAGAAATGCCTATGTCCACTTATCTTTCACTATATTCAATAATTCAGTTGCAAATACAATGTAAGATTCACTCACAACTCACTTTTGTTCACTCAATTGACTAAAACAAGAAATGAAAGATGATTTGGATTCTCTGGGAGTAATGGAGTTCGGATGATGGCGGTAGTTGAATTCTCAAAGTGCTGAAAAAAGATCCTTCTCTTTGTCTCCAGACGGGGTATTTATAGGTGTAAATTTGCTTGAGACTTGATCCGGGTCGGGCCACGTGTCATCCATCGCACTCTCTTCGGGTTCGGATGAACTATCATGTTGACAACGCATCAAAGGGAAGGACGTTATGGGTAGGAACTGGTCATAGCCGGTCCGGATATCCAGGCGCTTTTGCAGGAGAATAACATGGATCATGGGTGCGGGTCGGAGACGCGCAGATAAGGGGTTCGGATCGGGATACCCGATCCGAACCGGATTGGCTTGGGTGCGACTCTCCTTCTCTAACCTGTTCCGCTCCGTTCCATTGTTGTGGCAAACAGGTGGCTTTCCGATCCATTCGAGATTTAGTTGCCTTCCGATCCGATTAGATATGCCTTACCAATCTACTTAGTAAGAGATCACCGATCCGAACAGAGGACTCTATCCGATCCGAACCGATATGTTGCTCTGACCCGACCCGAACAACTGCAGCTATCAATCTGAATTGTAGTATTTTTCTCCAATCCGAACCGAAGTCTTCCAATTAAAAATTCCCTTCAATGTCTGCTTTCTCGACTTTGTGTTGCCTAATTCACAAAGTAGGCTAACATTTTGCCCCCTCAAAGGATGCTTCTGTTGTATACGAAGCATGCTTTGATGTTGTTTGAATGCTAGTCCTTGAGTTAGAACAGTCAGAAAGTCACTTCTGTTCGTTTGTTAAGATGCGTTACTTCATGAGAACATGCCTCTTATCACTTATATATATGTCGTGAAATACTTGATTCATTTTCTTCATTTTTGAGTCAAGTCCAGAAGTTCTTCTCGGCATACGGTATTCTCCTCAGGTATGTTCTTCCCTAATTTTTCTTTTAAATCCAATTTGAATGCTAAAGGAATGCACAGATTTCTACTCGGTTCGGTGGTGCGACTCGGTTCGGTGGCGCGGCTCGAGCACCTTTTCTTCCTGTTTCGCTTTGCACTGGGTTGATGGACCAGAAGGTGTGGGCTAGCTTGGACTCGGTCCGAACAGAGTAAAACATGGGGAATACAAAGAGCCATCTCACGTCTTATATAAACTCGACCACCCATACTCTTCTTCCTTCTTTACTCCCACAATTCTTGTTCTCCTATTTTTACACCGAAACCCCCCACTTCTTAAAAATCTAAAAACTCCAAACTCCTTGTTTCAATCTTCGAATAACACATCTAGGTATTTTAAATCTTCAATTGTTTATATAATAACTGATTTCAACTAGAATTTGTGGTTAATTCGAACGATTGGAGTGTGGTATTTGTTGAACTCCGACGCCTGGATCTCCTCCACCGTTCATCATCGTCGTTGATGGCGTCTTCGCCGTCTCGAGGTAGCAACGGGGGTCGTTGGGATCCAGCGTTAAACATTCAAGCATATAGACGCTTAACTTCGTTTGGGTCTAGTGAAATTTGAAGACGAGAAAGGGGAGAATAGGAACTGGGTTCGGTTCGGGGAAGGAAGTGCTGAAGCAGCGGAGGGGAGGACAGGGCCATATGTTGGGACCGGGTCGGAATGAAATGCAATGTGAAGAAAGCCATGCTTACTCGACCAGGTCGGATTGGAGGAAGAGATAGAGAAAGGAAAAGAACGTATGGATCCTTTCGTTTGCTGAACCGCTCCGAATGCTTATTCCGATCCGGTTTTAAACTGCCAAATACGAACGTTTTCTCCGAACCAAACCATATGCAGACCCGAGCCGATCCCAGCTTTATGCACGTCCGATCCGAACCGAACCATAAGCACACCCTACCCGAACTGAATGATATGCATATTCCAACTCAAAGCACCAGACTTTATCCAACCAGGGTTAATCAATGCTTGACATAATCTTCAATTCAATGAACAATTAGGATAGTGCCTTGCGGACATAAACGAGCATTAAGAACAACTCTGACGATCACTTTTTCTTCAAAGCTTCGTCTTACATTGCTGTACTTTTATTTCGCATTTCCCACATTTGCTGCACACATTTTAGCTCACACACATACACAGGGGGGCACGGGATAATTTACTCTAATCCGTGCTATTGCTTCTTCAATAGTTCTATGACCATGAGGCCCAGACGTTCTTCCCGTCTAGCAGAGAGAAAAGAAGCTCCGGAAACTTCTAAAAAAATCACTCTTGAGGATATATCTTCTTCGTCTGATCCAGAATGGGACAGCGAGGGTCCAGATTATGGGGTTGGACATCGGGAAAGTGACGAGGTGTCTTCAGAGAATGAAGTTTCTCTGGGTTTTGAGGAGGAAGGAGGGATTGGTGACAATCGAGCACCCGATGAATTTGAATCAGCCATCTTATTGGAATCACCCTCGGACTCCGTTGAATCAACAATTGACAATGATCGACTTGTCCGAATTTGCCTAAAATATGGAATAATGAGAAGGGACACCCTAGTGCCCTCACGCTCTGACCGTCCCCACAACCCTCCAGAAGGATATATGACGGTCACTCGATTGATGTGCATGGTCGGCGCCATTCCTCCATTCTCTCCTTTCATCGTTGATTTCTTAAGACAAATGCGGATTGCCCCCATGCAGTTGCATCCCAATTCATATGCCTATTTGCATACCTTGTACATAGCATATCGTGAAATCCTAGGCGTAGAGCTCACGTTCGATGATGTTCATTTCTTCTATAATTTCAAGCATCGGACTAGAGAAACTCCATCTTTCTGCTACTTTGAATCAGTCCCAAAAAGGAAGATAATCTCTACACCATTTAGCAGTAAAGCTGGAGATTCCAGACTAGAATGGTTCTATATAAAGCAACAGTCTGGATGCGCCAGGAGATGGACAAAATCAAGTAAAGCATTGATTTTCTGAACCCGGACTCTATACACTTGAATCATCACCCTGACCTGTTTTCCTTTTTGTTTGCAGTCGACAATCCCAAACAGATATCAGATCAGGTGTTCTTTGATCGGATGCACCGTCTTCTTAATGGCGATCAAAAATTCCTGACTATCGACGAGGTCCTTAAAGATGAATACCTTCACTTTCATGGGCTGCTATCCGTTTTTCGTAGCATCGGTCATGGGACGGTCCCTTATGCATACATCCCTCCAGTGGAGATAGTTCCAGAAACAGGAGAGGGCTCGGGAATTCCTACAGCGCCTCTTCAAACTTCACCTTCTCCATCTTCCACACAAGATGATGAATTGGCCAACATAACCGAAAAGCATCGCGAAGGGTATATTGCCCCCGAGGAAACTACTTCTCTAGACAAGTCAAAATCCCCAGCAGAGTCGCCACTTCATGCTTCCGAAGGGGATGTTCCTAACACTGATGAGCACATATTTCAGGGTTTGGGGGATCTCCCCTTACCTGAGACTATATACACTTCAGAGGATTTCAGGAAGGATCCTTTAGTCTTCACTTCTTCTGAAGAAACTACTCCCGCTAAGGCCAAAGAGCCTGCCCGCACTAGTCTAGCTTCAGACTCGGGTTGGTTGGGGGGGACACACACCACTTAGGATGCACTTTACACCACAGCATTAGCATTCGTTGCGCTTCTTTCTCCATGAATCCATTAATTCTAAACTTCGTTTATTTCATCATGCAGGTACAATGTCTCGATCCTACTACGATATAAGAAAACTTCGTCGTAGCATGTCCAATCCTCCTCAGGATGTCGAGTATGATCGCCGGGATGATCGTGGTAGGGAGGAGAGAAGACCTTATGATCCCTATCGTTCTCGACCCTCCCGTTCCCGCTCACCAGTTAGGCCAGAACAAGAGAAATACAAAGGTTACCAAAGCCGTAGGGAGGAGGACAGACCACAATCCAAAGACACCTCCTCTTCCTATGAGAAACGCAGTAGAGAGAAAAGTCCTCCAAAGGAAACCAGTTCTCGAAGTAAGCAAAAGGTCCCTGCGACTAAACGACCTAGGACAGACAAAGAGACTACAGAATCCTCTTCAGGAAGGGACACCGAATTGACAATCCTCGCTTCTCCCCCACCAGATGCGGGAACTGCCATAAAGCGGGCATATTTGAAAGAGCAATTTCCCGAACACTACTTCGAAACTCTGACTTTTTTACCTGCCCTTGAACCTATTTCGTCTAATTGGGCAGAAGAGGCCAAAGCAAAGATTGATGCGGTGCAAAAACAATATACCGAGATGTTCAAATATTCGCGCAATCTTTCTAGAATCATCCGCACTCTAATCACAAATACTGATTCAATGCAAAAGACCGCGGAGGATGATGCTAAGGCCTTAAAAGCTTTAGGAAAAGATTTGGAAGACACTCAAGCTCAGCTAGCGGTCGCTCAAAAGGACGCTTCTAATTTCAAACAACAATTCGAGGATATGCAAAAGCGCTATCACGATTTGCTTGAATCTCATACTCAGGAGCGTTCCGAATTAAAAAAGCAAGCTGACGAGGCCAAGTCAGAGGCTGCTAAGACACGCATTGCTTATGCTGAGCTTGAGAGGAAAAACGCCGAGTTAGCAAAGAGGAGTGCTGAATTAGAAAAGAAGAACGCTGACTTGGCTTCAAAATTGTTGGAGGCAGAGAACAGGGCTGCTCTGGCCGAGGGTAATGTGGAGTGTGCTATTAAATATGCAGGGGAAGCCCGCAAGCAACTATCATAGGCGGAGGCTGATATTCAGGGCTTCGGCGAGCTAATGATTGAATTCTTCGCACACATCATTCGTCGTCGAAACATTTCTTGGATCGAGGACTATCCATCCACTCTGGTTCAAGTATGGAATCAAATCGTTGAGTGGGAAAAAGAAGAACTTAAGGTCGATTCCCTTGATGAAGATAAACTGATGGAGAAATACTTGAGAGATGATGAACCGGAGCGTCTAGCTGAAGGGCGCCGCCTCATCGCCGAGGCCATGGAAGAAGAGAGACGGGAGTCTAGACAAAAAACCATTCTCGAAGCTGGTTCCTCTTCTTCTGCTCCTGCAACTCCCGAAGTAGAAGGGTATGATCCCGAAAATCCGGGAATTCCACGAACAACTCTGCTATCTCCCATTCCTGAAATCACCCCAGAAGCAGTAGCCACCCCCGCTGAGAAGTCTTCGGAAGGTATCCCTATCCTTTCTCCTCAATTTGCCAAAGCTATTACTACCTTTCGCTACGTGATTGAACGTTCGATGAGAGACCCATTGTTTTCGCCTGAGTTGATAACTGTTGCTTCTCATTCTGTAGGTGTCGAATCATCCGAAAAGACAGACGTAGCTCAAGGAGCTGCCGCTGGGACAAAGCCCGCAGATGGGGCCAAAAAAGGGGAAGACAAGGCTGCTTCTATAGACTTGGGAGAAGGAAATGAGCCAACTAAGGTCACCACTCCCCATGATGAAGAAATGATTGCAGCTTTAAAGGACGACGGAGGAGACGGGGGGCATGATGAGGAACCGGAGGTGGCAATAACTGGGGAGTCGAAAAGCGCTGATGACGTTACCTTGGCTGCCATGAAGGCTGATCAAGACAAGCGCTTGCAATTAAAGTCCGAAGAACTAGACCTTGAGGTCCTCAAGCCCCTCGCAGTTGTGGATGCGGGTTCAAGGTTAGTTGTTAAGCTCTCAACTAGATCTATTACCGAAGAACTTGCTAAAAAATCTTCTCTTGATTCCAGTGCCCCGCCCTCCGGGAAGAAGTCTACTGGCTCTAGTACCGCATCTTCAGGGAAAAAGAAATCAAAACGAATCTTGACTGAAGCCGAGAAGGAAGCAAAGGACGCGGAGAAAGCCGCCAAGAAATCTAAGGCTCATTCCAAATCCAAATAGTGGGTCCCCCTGTATCTTTTTAGCATCTTTTTGAACCAATAATTGCTGCTACAAAAGCAGCTCCTGCACTTTCTTTTTTAGCTATTTCCCTGTACAAATTCATTCATTTGTAAATAAAAATAATTCACTTTTTGCAATGTTTATTTGTTAGTAGTTCTGCACTTATGTAAAAATGCATGTCTGAAGTTATGAAACGAAGTTGTGGAGGGGGGAAATATGTGTATGCATATGTGTCCCCAGTCAATTTCCACAAGTTATTCAATGCTTAACCAAGCAATCTGATTGCTCCCAAATTTCTGACGGGATAGCTCTTCCTGTGTCGTCAATACCTGTCGTTTTTTCTGGCACTTCTTTTATACTCTCTCTCTTTCTCTTGAGAGTTAGAGTTCGAGCTTAGTCATCTATTCATTCCCCGGTCTCTCAACGGGGAAAGATTTCTTTCTCGACGCTCAGTCGGAGACGCCTTTATACTCTCTTTCTCTCTGGAAAGTTAGAGTTAGGAGTAGAATTTCTTTTTCAGCGCTCAGTCGGAGACGCTTTTATACTCTCTCTCTTTCTCTGGAGAGTTAGAGTTAAGAATAGAATTTCTTTTTCAGCGCTCAGTCGGAGACGCTTTTATACTCTCTCTCTTTCTCTGGAGAATTAGAGTTAAGAATAGAATTTCTTTTTCAGCGCTCAGTCGGAGACGCTTTTATACTCTCTCTCTTTCTCTGGAGAGTTAGAGTTAAGAATGTCGTTTTCTCATTCTTTTACGTCTTATTGCACAAATAATCATTGTGCTTCTTTTTATGTCTAAACTGTTTTCAACCTTTTTTAGGCTCCGAGTTATCCTGTATTTTATAATTACAACAGAATAACTGATGAATGTAAATGCATAAAAGTAAATAACACACAATATTTTTATAGTGGTTCAGCTAAGTCGTAGCCTACATCCACTTTATAGCCCTTTATTCATATCGTCAGATTTTCCCAAGGCAAGTCGTGCCTAGTTACAGAGTTCACAGGAAAAATAACAAAAAGTACAGCATTTCTAATCCAAATATCGCATTAAGTGTTGGGCATTCCATGCTCGAGGGACTTCTTCGCCATCTACGGTTGTTAACTTGAAGGTTCCTTTTTCAAGTTTCCGTTGGATGACAAAGGGTCCTTCCCATTTTGGGCCGAGGTGAGGAAGGGATGGAAAAACTCTCTTTAGCACCAAATCTCCTGGTTCAAAAGTTCTGAGGCGAACTTTTTTGTCATAATAGCGTGCCATCTGACGCCGATGTCTTGCTGCACGCAAGTCTGCTTCGTCCCTTTTCTCTTCGACTTCATCAAGGGACTCAAATAAGAGCGCCCGATTCGTCATTGGGTCATAATATGTCACCCTGTAGGAAGGAACTTCCAGTTCAACTGGAATTACTGCTTCTGAGCCAAAGGAGAGAGTGAAAGGGGTATGACCGGTGGCTGTCTTGAATGTTGTTCGATATGCCCACAAAGCTAGGGGCAATTCGTCAACCCATCTTGCCTTTGCACGTTCCAACCGTTTCTTGAGGATGGATTTTATAACTTTGTTTATTGCCTCTACCTGTCCATTCGATTGCGGATAGGCAACTGCAGTATATTGCTTGTCTACCTTATACTTCTGACAGAAATTTCTGAATTCAGTACTATCAAACTGGGTTCCGTTGTCAGTTATGATCGTCCTTGGAATCCCGAATCGGCATATAATATTTCTGACCACAAAACTTATCATCTTTCTTGTTGTGATTTTGGTCAAGGGCTCAGCTTCCACCCATTTCGTAAAATAGTCCACAGCCACTATTGCATACTTAGCTCCTCCTTTAGCAATCGGTAAAACTCCAATGATATCAATTCCCCATATGGCAAATGGCCAAGGACTCACCATCGATTTAAGTTGGGTCGACGGTGCCCTGGGGATTTTGGCGAATCTCTGGCACTTATCGCAGCGTCGTGAATAATCAGCTGCATCTTTGTTGATCGTAGGCCAGAAGTATCCGTACCGCAATATTTTCTTTGCTAAAGTTTGACCTCCTGTATGATCTCCACACTCACCTTCGTGTACTTCTCTTAGTACACGCTTGATGTCGTCGTGTGCGATACATCGTAACAGGGGCATAGAAAATCCTTGTCTATAGAGAGTATCGTCTTGTATAACATATCTGGTAGCTTTGCGAACTACAGCTCTTTTCTCACTCTTCTTCGATGGGAGTGTCCCATTCTTAAGAAAATTCTTAATTGGAGTCATCCATGACTCCTTCTCTGGTTCCGCTTCAAAAGCGAATTCAATTTCCATTGACTCAAAGCTTGGCGACTCCAACGTTTCAATTGGAATTACCTCAGTCTCTTCTGGATTGTCGGAACTAGCCAGTTTTGCCAGTCTATCCGCTTTCTGGTTTTCAACTCTGGGAATAAGTGTTATGTTGTACCGCTCTAAGCTATTCAATAGCTCTTTCACTTTCTTGAGGTAGGCGATAAGTCGAGGTCCTCGAGCCGCGAATTCCTCTCGCACTTGACAAACAACAATTTTAGAGTCACAAAATATGTCTATCATTTTTACTCCAAGATCTTTAGCAAGTTTCAGCCCGGCAATCAGGGCTTCATATTCAGAGTCATTGTTAGTTGCCGAAAATTCTAATCGCAGGGCGTAATATAACGACCGTCCCTCGGGAGTAACTAAGACAATTCCAGCTCCGGACCTTCGGTCATTCTTAGCTCCATCTGTATATAATTTCCACGGATTCATTTCTAGCTCTTCCTCAGATTTAACCACTCGGTCATTGATTATTTCCTCCTCTGGAATGGTGAACTCCGCAATAAAGTCTGCTAGAGCTTGCCCCCTGATTGACTTTCGTGGTTGAAAATTCAAATCAAACTGACTTAGCTCTATGTTCCATTTGATCAACCTTCCCGATGCTTCGGGTCTCTGCAATACCTGCCTTAAGGGCTGGTCGGTGTATATGGTCATTGGATGGGCTTGGAAATAGTGACGAAGTTTTCGGGATGCGATCAGGAGGCTGTAAGCGAGCTTCTCAATTTTTGGGTAGTTGCGCTCTGCCGCTGCTAACTTCTTACTCACATAGTACACCGGCCTTTGTACTTTGTCTTCTTCTCGAACCAGGGCTGTGCTGACAGCGTGAGCCGAGACTGCCAAATAAACAAATAATTCTTCGTGATCTACGGGCTTTGATAAAATTGGCGGTTTCTCTAGCAGCTCTAACAAATTTTGAAAGGCCTCAACACAATCGGGAGTCCACTGGAAGTTCTTCTTTCCCCTTTTTATCAAATCAAAAAACGGAACACATTTATCCGTGGCTTTGGAGATGAATCTACTCAGCGCCGCTACTTTCCCTGCCAGACTTTGGACGTCTTTAATTCTCCTCGGTTCTTCGATGTTTCTAATCGCTGCTATCTGGCTAGGATTGATTTCAATTCATCGGGAACTTACAATGAAGCCGAGGAACTTTCCCGACGCCACTCCAAATGAACATTTTAAAGGATTCAATTTCATACGGTACTTTCGCAAGATACCAAACATTTCCGCTAAGTCTTGCGTATGGCTGGAAGACTGCTTTGATTTAACAAGCATATCATCCACATAAACTTCCATAGTTTTTCCTATTTGATCATAAAACATTCTATTTACCAAGCGCTGATAAGTAGCTCCAGCGTTTTTTAACCCGAATGGCATTACAACATAGCAATATAGCCCCAAATTCGTAATGAAACTCGTATGTTCTTGGTCTGGTACGTGCATAGGAATTTGGTTGTATCCAGAATATGCGTCCATGAAAGAAAGAAGTTCATGACCTGCTGTCGAGTCTACAAGCTGGTCAATCCTGGGAAGTGGGAAACTATCTTTCGGGCAAGCTTTATTTAAATCTGAAAAGTCAATGCAAGTCCGCCACTTTCCGTTTGGCTTCTTTACTAAGACGGGATTCGATATCCAGTCGGGATAAGTCGAATCTCGAATAAATCCATTCTGCTTCAACTTCTCTACTTCCTCTTTGAGAGCAGCCGACCTCTCTGGGCCCAGCAAGCGTCTCTTCTGCTTCACAGGCGGATGCTTCGAATTTACATTCAATTTGTGACTTATAATGGATGGTGATATCCCACACATGTCAGCATGGGTCCAGGCGAACACGTCTAAGTTTGCCTTCAAGAAGTCCGTTAGTTCTTCAGCACGACGTGGATCCAATTGAGAACCAATCTTCAAAACTTTCGTCGGATCAGCTTTATCAATGGGAATTTCCACTGTCGCTTCATTAGGAGTTGCATTCCTAGCCTCTGGTTCCTCATCTTTTCTGGGATCCAGGACTTCAGGCGTTCCTTTGGGCAACTCCTTCGAGGTCAATCTCTCTAATTGCTATGCCGAGTCCCCCTTTGAGGGAGACGAGGCATCCTTACTCTCAACGCTAAGTCCTTTCATCAACATCTTTAACTCGGCCACATAACTGGCCCGTCCAGAAACCTGATCCCCTCTCATTACTCCAGTTCCGGCTTCGGTTGGGAACTTAAGTAACAAGCACCAAGGGGCGATACAAACTCTAAATTCAGCGAGGGCAGGTCTCCCTAAAAATGTGTTATATGGCGAATCTACGTCCAATACTACGAACTGAAGCATTCACACTCTTCTACGTTCTCCTTGCCCCAGGGTCACGGGCAACTCTATGTATCCCATGGGAGCTGTCGTCGCTCCGTTGAAGCCTCTAATCCATCCTTCACAAGGTTTCAGATCTTCGGGCTTAAGCTTCATCTTATCAAATGACTTCTTGAACAAAATATTAACGGAACTTCCATTGTCTACTAATACCTTATGGACCAAGGCCGGCCCAATGGTGGTAGTAATAACCAACGGATCATTGGTGGGTGATTGTATCCCAGTGTTGTCTCGGCTGCGAAATACCACGTCGTCGAACATGGTTTTCTGTTGTTTTATGGGGGTGACATCTTCCGAATCATCACCTTCATTCACGTCTAGATGCTTGGCAGCATTCACATATTGATCCATAGATCTGAAACTTCGGATTGCCGGGTGAGGTCCGCTTACTATGGAGTTGATGACAATTCCTTTACCTTTCTGCTGCGATGTAGGTTTGGGAGCAGGTAGAATCTGTTTTGGAGCCTGCTCACCTTGCCCCCTGTCTCTCGGGGCAACCTTGTATTCATCCAACTTCCCTTCACGCAACAATTTCTCAATCACATCCCTCAAATGTCGACATTCATTAGTTGAATGCCCGTGTGTTCCGTGGAACAAACAAAACTTCCCTGTCGCCATTTCTTTCTCGGTCGAATCACGAGGTGGCGGTCTCTTGTACTGTAACACATTGTACGTATCCATATAAATATTTTCCAGGGTGTCGTTCAATGGCGTATAATTCTCGTAGTTCTGGAATCGAGGTCTTTTGTTAGGGTCGCTTCCCCTATTTCTGTTTCTTCTATTGCCGCTCGAATTACGGTTATTGTTGTTGTTTCCCCCACTTCCAGTATTGCTATTTCCACCCTTGTTTCCTACATTTACTTCAACCTTGCCAGAATTCTCCCCCGACTGCTTCACGGCAATATTACTCTGCACATTCTCCTTTGAAGCCGTCTCAGACTTTCTCTTTCGGTTTGCCCTGGCCTCCTCTCGCCGTAAATAAATATCGGCTTTTTCGTAGAATATCTCCCTTGTGGGGGGTGTCTTCCCAGAAAGGTAGTCTCCAAACTCAGATTCAGGATCAACTCCTTCCTTCAATGCCATCAGAATAGTGGGCTCATGCGGGTCACTGACCTCAGTTACAGCTTGGTTAAAACGATCAAGATATGCCCTTAGAGATTCTCCTGGTGCCTGTTTGATTCTCGATAATTCAATAACACTCTTGGACTTTCGGGCATGTAGTCGGAACTGGTTCATGAAACGCTCGCTTAGTTCCTTGTAATTAGAAATCGAACGAGGAGGAAGTTGGGTAAACCAGAACAATGCCACATCTTCTAGGTAGATTGGGAATGCTTTGCACTTCACTTCATCAGGGGCAGCAGCGGCATTCATGAGCCACGAATACCGCATCAAATGCTGTCCTGGATCAGTCCTTCCGTTATACTTGTCCATCTGTGGCAAGTTAAAGCGTCGGGGAAACTGGAAGTCGAGGATATCGTCGGTGAACGGAGTATGGTTTCGCTCAATGCCATAATCTTCATTTGTATAATTCCGGCTCTCGGACATAATTCGGCGAACCATTGCCTGTACATCAGCACTAGTTAGGGGCTGCTCAGGTTCCCTGGCCCTAGTATCCGAGTTCCTTCTGGGCTCTTGCTCAGGAGATGCCCTTCTTCTTCGAGCTGCCTCTGCTCGATTCTGTTCCCTGCGTTCCCGGTCGATCTCGGGAAGAGGGGACTGGAGTCTTTGCCCCCGAGTGGGGTCATCGTTTCCTAATGCTCGTGCGATATCCTCGCGAGATCCCAAAGATCCAAATGTCAGCTGCTCCACGTTTTGAGGTCGTTCGAGTGGCCTCCGTTCACGGGGCCTCTCTTCCTCGGAAGATGAAGATTGATCTACTGGTGTGTGACGAACCGGTGATGGAGTTCTCTGTCGACGGAGCTCACTGATCTCCCGACTCATGAGCCTCATATTTTCCTGCATCATGAGATTAGTGCGCTCGTGAACTTTCATGGCCTCCCTCGTGCTCTCAAGCATATCAAGCAAGCGCGAGAAATCTCCTTGGGTGATGGGCGCTGATGGATTGACCTGATCACCAACCCTGGTGGCTGGAATTGGAGCATTCGTAGGGACTCGAGTAGAGGTTCCAGCTTCACCAAGCATCGGGTCGGATCGGACGTAGGAAGTCGGGTCGGATCGGAGCTGGGGTGCCTGGTCGGATCGGTACGCAGCGGGCAGCTCGGGTCGGTTCAGATTGGGGGAATGCACTGCTTCAGAGTCTCCTACCCGGATCGGATCGGAGCTCTCCCCTGCTGGCGGCTCGGATTTCCTGCTTTGATTCTTCCTGCTGCTGAACTCTGCCCCCGAGACCTCGTTACAACAGCATTTTGCTGATCTTCGCCAGCTCCATTTCCTCGAAAAGGTTGAACTTCCTTGCCTTTTCCTTTGGCCATGAGTTTTTGACAATCACTTCAACGGATATAAAAAAGCGGAGAAACTTAAGGATTCACTTCTTTGAACTCAACGGTCCAAAAAGTAGAAAGAGATCCCGGAAAATAAAGAATTTAGATGAGGATTCTCAGTGAAAGCACCAAAATGTTAGACCCAAAAGTGGTTCTAACACCCAAATTGATTAGAAACAAGATGAAATGAGACAAAAATAAAAATGAACGCGCAGAATTTATAGTGGTTCGGCGAAGAAATGCCTACGTCCACTTATCTTTCACTATATTCAATAATTCAGTTGCAAATACAATGTAAGATTCACTCACAACTCACTTTTGTTCACTCAATTGACTAAAACAAGAAATGAAAGATGATTTGGATTCTCCGGGAGTAATGGAGTTCGGATGATGGCGGTAGTTGAATTCTCAAAGTGCTGAAAAAAGATCCTTCTCTTTGTCTCCAGACGGGGTATTTATAGGTGTAAATTTGCTTGAGACTTGATCCGGGTAGGGCCACGTGTCATCCATCGCACTCTCTTCGGGTTCGGATGAACTATCATGTTGACAACGCATCAAAGGGAAGGACGTTATGGGTAGGAACTGGTCATAGCCGGTCCGGATATCCAGGCGCTTTTGCAGGAGAATAACATGGATCATGGGTGCGGGTCGGAGACGCGCAGATAAGGGGTTCGGATCGGGATACCCGATCCGAACCGGATTGGCTTGGGTGCGACTCTCCTTCTCTAACCTGTTCCGCTCCGTTCCATTGTTGTGGCAAACAGGTGGCTTTCCGATCCATTCGAGATTTACTTGCCTTCCGATCCGATTAGATATGCCTTACCAATCTACTTAGTAAGAGATCACCGATCCGAACAGAGGACTCTATCCGATCCGAACCGATATGTTGCTCTGACCCGACCCGAACAACTGCAGCTATCAATCTGAATTGTAGTGTTTTTCTCCAATCCGAACCGAAGTCTTCCAATTAAAAATTCCCTTCAATGTCTGGTTTCTCGACTTTGTGTTGCCTAATTCACAAAGTAGGCTAACACCTGTCTAATGTGAGTGGTTGGTGCTTTAATAAGACAATTAAAGCTAAGTTAGGATTGGTAGGGTTAAGTTAATCTGAACACTTAACCAACTTAACATGTTAACAAGACAAGACTTGTAGGGGCTAAGTAACTAAGAAAACACTTAGCCAATTTAACATGTTAACTAGACTAGAAGGTGAGGTTAAGTAAAGTTAATACACTTAACCAATTTAACATATTAACTAGACTAGAGGGTGAGGTTAAGTAAATTCAGGACACTTACCCGTAATAACCTGATAATTAGAGAAGTGGGTGAGGGTAAGTAAATTTAGAATACTTAACCATTATAACACGTTAGCTAGATAAGTGGGTAAGGTTAAGTAAATACACTTAGCCAAATTAATATGTTAGCTAGACTAGAGGGTAGGGTTAAGTAAACTTAGAACACTTAACCATCATAGTGTGATAAATTGAACAGGGTTAAGTTGAAACATGAAGGGACAATACTTAACCATTAGAACATGTTAATTAAACAGATGTTAGGGTTAAGTTAACTAAGAGTACACTTAACCGCTTTGGCATGTTAGTTAAACAGAAGGGGGCAGGGTTAAGTAAAAGGGAACACTTAACCAATACAAGGTGAAAGGGGTGAGGTTAAGTAATAAGAAATACTTAGCCAATATGACTTGATTTGTGGTAGGGTTAAGTCAACATGAACTACTGATAACACTTAATCAGTTTATCATGACAAATGAATGGGTTAAGATAACTTGAATTGACTAATGATACCTAACCAATCCAACTTGATGAGAAAGAGACTATGTAGAAAACCTTAGTTAAAAGGACTAAGTTGTAAACCTTAGTTAAGAAAACGACGGTTCGGGGACTAAGTCGTAAACCTTAGTTAAATGAACTAAGTACTAAACCTTAGTACGACACGAGAAGGAGCGAACGTCCATCTGATATTAAAGAATGCTCCAACGAACTGGGGAACGAAGCCCACGGCTTCGAGGGGACGTGAGGGTACTCTTGGTATCCCTCTGTGAGGCTGCAGATGATCCGTCTGGGCTCACAAAGGTTAAGGTCTACGTTAGAAGAACCAAGGGTATGCCTTGGTTGCAATACGAGGCAACCTAAAGAATAGGATGGACCAGCTTGATTCGGCGGGACTAATGGCCCTGTGATAGCGACCCGTCGTCTACCTACCATCTTGCGTCAGTTGAGATACGCATGCGGAAAGGCAGAGAACTCCCAGCAGACCATATACTTGCTATCTAGTTATGGGTGAGGCTGGCCAATAAGAAAGTGGGGCATAGGTGGCAAGAGTATAGTTCTCGTGCTTGATTTTCTTGGATTGCCTTTCATCAGTTGAGGGAGGGGTCAGGTGGGACCATAGCCACTGGAAAAACAGACCTTAGCATCTGCATCAGCAGATATCTGAAAGCTCCCGACCGAGTTCCGTGTTTCTAGAATAGCCCTGCCACGGGACTCGGGTCGCACATTTCAGGACATGTGCATCTAGACAGCGATAAACGATTCGCGACACATACATGGGGAAAGACTATGAACATATACCACTCTAGGTAGTGTGTCCTGGACTAGGGGCATCGTTCGACAGGCAGCATAATCCCTAGTTGGACCTAGGTGGCATAAATCCTGAATCCGAGAAGTATTAGATAAGTCGCATAAACCCTAGTTGAATCTAGGAAACGCTCGATAGAAAACCCTATATTAGATCTTGGTAATAAATAATAGATGTGCGCCTGAAGGCAACCACAATTACAGGGACTGGGATCACGTTATCATTTTATACAGATTACTAGTTGGGATACTAGTTAGGTGTGGTAGAGATTTGTATGGGGTGCGATAGTAATTTCGATTCTAAACCTCTTTGCCTTAGTTTATGGTATTTTCCCATTTTCAGTTTATGCCTGTCATGTCCTTTTCCTTATTCATATACCGAAGCACCACTAGACCTACCAGGCTTTATATCTGACTCTATGTTTTCTTTCGTCTTCTTTTCTTCCGTTTCCCCCCTCCCCCCAAGGTAGTCAGGGAGGGAATAGCTCAGATTTGTATGGACCTGTTACTCTTTCCTAGCTTGAAGACTCTTTGATGTGCTGCTTTGGACTCTCTTTTCCACCGCTATGGCTGGCTAATGTTTTATTGGGGAATATCATTGTATATTTATGCTTCTTTATTTTGTTAAACAAGATAGATACTTTGTTGTTGGAAAACAATCTTTGTACAAGCTGTTTATAAATGGAATAAAGTTTTATTCACTTTTCCGCTGCTTTATTTATCCGTCTTGTAATTTATCTGCATCTTTTACCTATAATACTTCACAGAACTTAGTGCACTCCCTTTGTGAGTGACACTAACAGATGTGGAGTGTTACAGAATACAAATTTTGTTTTGAAAAATTTAATTCAATTATTCGTATTTGAATATTTATTTGTATTGATTTGGACATTCCTGTATATAAAGATTTTGCGAATACGTCTGATCTGCATGTATTTGAAGTTTTAATATACTGGATAGATATAGAATCACACTCTAGTCGCCCAAACATGGTCCTAATGATGAAGTATACCACCACCAGTATTTATTTTTGAGTGACAAAAGTGGAATTTCTATATATTTCCAATTGACTGGTGTGAGAAGCAAAATTAGATAAGGTCTATTGTTGTGATTTGGCATCAAAACATGATTTTCTGTATACGTATCAAAGTTATGAATTTCAAAAGCTAATCAACTAATTGATGGATGGTTGTGTTGTTTGATTATTGCTGTGATTAATTAGAGTTTAAACCATTTAGCCAAATTGTACCAAATATTGAAATGTATTGAATTTTTTTTGAAAATGCTTATATGTACATGTACTTACATTGAAAGGTCATAGCAAGGAGGCTAGAGCAGAAGAATAAAACCGTTTGCCTGACAAATAGGTACATGTTTACAAATTTATTCGGTTTGGATGATTTTATGAGCCGATTGGCTAGCCGCTTGGCCGTTTCTTTTTCTTTTTGGATTGGTGAGGGACATGGGAGGCAATTTGAAATATCCTGAAGCTCCCGGTGCAGGGGAGGTTATGGCGAAATTTTTCGAGAATTTAGGGTGTTAGCCAAATTTTTGAAATTTTTGAAAAGTTCTTAGAAACTAAAAAGTTGAAGAACTTAAGCCATAATGAAAATAATGGAAGTTGAGTTGATTTGTAAAACAACTTTTATCTTCGTTCCATTTTGGGGACGAAAAGTTTTAAGTGGGGGAGATTGTAATAACCCTGAAATTTGAGCCAATTAAAAATTTTTATTTTGGCAATTTTAATGAATTTTGAATATTTAAAATGATTTATTTTAAATAGTAACGACAAGAAATTTATTTTGAATAGAATTAGAATGAATATATTTATCTGAATCGACGTTAGAATATAATTTTTTTATCTTAATTATAAAAGGAAATGAAAATGGCGCGGTAGTTTGAAAATTCGATTTCAAAGTTCAGTTGAATGTACAGGATTCAAATAAACCTGATTTTGGTGAAATGAAAAATGTTTGAATCTATTTGGAAATATCTTTCCAATGAATCCGAGAAATCAAAATTTCATAGCGGGAATAAAAAATTATGTCCAATTGAAAATTCAAAATAGTCGTTTTGGAATTTTAGCCCTTAAAATGGAAATTTTGCAAACGACCTTCGTTTTGGACGAAACCACTTTTGTTGGATCCGGGATGTTAAGTTATTAGTAGATTCCAAAATTCGTAATTTTCTGAATCAATATGTGAGCGTGACACAAGAAAACGTGTTTTAATAGTTTCAATCAATTTCGATCGACCAGAAAATGGCCATTTTTCAAATGATCTCAGAATTTGACAAAATTAGTTTTGTTAGGACCGTATCGTCAATACGAAGCTAGAAATATTTTTTGGGAATTTTTGGAGACTGTATTTGGCCCCGATAAATTGAAATGTACTTTTAAAATTCAATATAATGATTTATATTTTAATTTGAACGAAAACTACTCGTAATAGCCGAACTGGCTCACGGTACATACCCCATTGCATTCGGAATGAGGGTAATTTGCTAGGGACGACAGTCGGTGGATCTTGTTTAGAGGTCGAATGGAAAGTCAACTTTAAAGGATAATTAAAATAAATAAATAAATAATATATTAATATACCCCCTTCCCTCCTCTCTCTCTTCATTTTCAATCAGAAGAAAATATTAAAAAAACCCGTTCTTCGTCGATCCCACGCCATCGCCATCCATCGTTGCCACCGCCGTGCCTCCAGCGCAGAGCCTCCCTCTCCGATCGCCACATCCTCCTCTTCGCTCTCTTCTCTCTCTCCCTCTTCTAAACCCGATCTCAATTAACCCTAGCCATATCCCTCCCAAACCCCCCTGAAATCGAACCACCGCCGCAACCAGGAGGAACCGACGCCGCCTGCAGCCCCATCCGCCGCCACAGCCCCGTCCATCGACCGCCATGAGGCCCTTTTCAACTCAAGAACCCCCCTTTTCTTCGATAAATGCGAGTATTTCTGATTTTTCCTTTTAAATTCTTTGGCCTAAAGTAGTGTTGGAAGAAAGGAGATTTTTGTTCATAGAAAAAAAATGTAATTTTTGTTCATAGAAGATAGAAAGAATAAAAATATGATTTTTATATTATAGAAAGAATAAAAATATGATTTTTATATTATAAAACGAATAAAAATATGATTTTTATATTATATAGATAGCAAAAATTTAATCTTTATATATGTAGCGATGGGATAAAAATTCGATTTATATATATATATGAAGTAGCAATAAAAATATGATTTTTAATATAAATTTCGTGAAACAGATCTCGTTGAAACCGCGACGAAGATTTCCTACATATGAAGAGTCGTGGCGTTTTGTTTAGCTTCTAGTTGAGAACTCCTCACTTTTATTTTATTTCTAGTGGAAATATTTACTAGGATGCAGACGGTGCTTAGTAGCACCCGACACCCGTCGTCCACAAACCATGGATGACTTGTTTGTTTGATTGCTGTGTTGTGAAATTTGATTGTGTGATGCGGAATGAAATAAAATATTTTATCGTCATAAATATTTTATAGTTAAAAATAGAATTTTTAACGTGTATATAAAATAAATATGAATAAACAAATCAGACGATTTGTTTATGTACACCCATTTGACTAATATTGATTGGTATGATAAATTTTACACATCGCCCAACTACACAAATAAATATCTATGTTTGTTGACTGAAACCCCACACGAGTATTGGGATGATATTTGACGTACACTAATCCCGATTGTTCAGTTGTATGTCAATCGATGGGTTGGCAGACTGTGTAAGCGTTAATTAATTATATTTAATGCTTATGCAGTTGTGTGGTGCACTTTGGGTGATGGTTGATTATTTATCATTGCCATTATTTACATGTGTTGTATAGAATCCATATAAATAACATTATATGGTAATTGATTGGGCCTCATTCCAATTTGGAAAATAAGGAATATTATAAAAGAAAATTCATGTGTTGAATAGAATAAAAATTCATGTGTTGAATAAAATAAATATTCATGTTTTGAATAAAAATATAAATTCATGTGTTGAATAGAATAAATATTCATGTGTTGAATAAAAATATAAATTCATGTGTTGAATAGAATAAATATTCGTGTGTTGAATAGAAATAAAAGAAAATTCATGTGTTGAATAAAATATTCATTTGTTCAATAGAATAACGAAGTTATTGAAATATATAACGTCGTTTTGATTAGATATGCGCCATTTTGACGTGAACGATATCTATATCGATTTAATTCATTTTTATACTTAATATCGAAAAGGAATTGATTTCAAAATATAATATTTTGAAAATACTATCATTTATATATCGATGATATGAAATATTCAATTTTGATTTGAAATTGAATATGAAGTTGAAATCGTTTTGATAACGAATTTAAAACGATTTGTAAAATATGTTTTAAAAGGAAATCGACGAAATATATATAATATATATCTATTATATATATAATGGCCTGAATAGAATGCGCCGCGCTGCGGCAGCTCGCGAATTTCGACCATTGACTTCGAATGGACGTTACGGGAGATTCGACCGTCGGATTCTCCTAAAACCGAAACTGTTGGGTTCGTATCGAAAGGAGCTATCTAACGAATATTGGAGATTTGAAATCTAACGGTTGGATTTGGAAATATGTCCAAATCAAATTTGGAAAAGGTCGCTGTAAGTGCAGTTCGATGGCCGATGATGGAAATCGACTGTACGAGCCTTGATCAAATTATTAAAAATAGTAATAATTTGTGTAAAATCATAAGAAATTATTTGTAAAGAATTGGGATGGAAAATTCCAAATTTGAAAAGATAAAAATAGATTTTTATCAAAATGAACTACTTTTGAACTAGAATTATAATCCCATTTATTTTTAAAATAAATAAAGTGGATTTGAAATGGTTTTGAAAATAACCAGAATTTCCAATATATAAAGTGGAAATGGGTTTGAATCGAGGTTGTCTTTGGAATATTTCGATATTGGATTTCGTGATTATGTAGATATTGTTAAAGAAATTTGAAAGATATATTTTTATCGTTATTTCCAATACGATATTTGTTGGTCGTTGAATTTGATATTGAATATAAGCCGATATATTTTCTATTCAGAGCCTTGTATTTAATATCAAATGGGATTTGGGTTTGTTGTGAATGGTGTCTTCATTTACACTGTTCTTAAACCCAGTTGAGAAAAATTTAAATCTTTTTATTTAGATTTAATAAGTATACCAATTAAATGGTATTTAATTGGAATTGAATTTGAATTGATTTTTGGGTTTATCATTAACGGTGTTTTAAATAACACTTGTTCTTTAACCCGATAATTTATGTAATGTGATTTTGGGTTGTCGTGAACGGTATCTTCAATAATACTGTTCTTAGACCCAACGGAGTTAAGAAAATCAGAAACTAACTAAAGATTTGTTAAGTTGAATGGTTTCTTGGGTATTGATCTGATGTTGGTTTCAGCCTTCAGGGTTATTACTTAGGGAATTGTTCACTTGCTAATTTACGGTTAAAGGCTGATGGAATAGAATGTGATTTTGGGTTTATCGTGAACAGTGTTTTTAAATGACATTGGTTCTTTAACCCAGTTAAAGACAAGATATGATTTCCCAAGTTAAAGAATCATTAATATTGATTTTTGGGGAAGATTAAAACCAAGTAGAGTTTTAATGAATCTTTAATTAGATTGAAATGATAGAATGGAGTATCACCAGTTTTGCTCCAGTCGATAGTTAAATCTTTAATTAGATTTGAACGTGAAATGTAATTGAATTTACCGATAACACCGTGGTGTTAAATATGAAGTATGACCAGTTTTATTTCATGGGATGAATAGGTTGGGGTTGGGAAATTTAACAAGTGATTACTTCGGTAAGGTTCGCTAATCCCGGCTAGTTTGGATAAACCATAATTTAGTTTGAATTGAAGTTCAAATGAAGATTAATGAATAAATTTAAAGAAGTTATCTTTGATAAAATTAATTGGAACCTTTCCCCAAAGTATAAGAATATTTGAATAAAAGAATATTCTGAATTGGAATGAGGCGTATGTTGTGTTTGTGTAACACTTGTTGCTTATATACGCAAGTTATTCAGAAAAGATCCGGTATATCCCATTCTGAATATCTGATTCGACGATGTGTCGAGGATGAAGACGGTGATCAAAGAACAGAGGTCTTCACATCGTTTGGATAATTACTCATGATCTTGATTGGGCTGTACAGCCCAGAGGAGGGAATCAGTTAGTGATCGTACAGACATACTTGGAGATCGATGGATATGCGAGGTACAAGGTGCCTCCGGTTTCGTTCAGACCCAGAACGGACTTGTAAATTGACTGTGTGTCTGACATTGGATATCAGTCTGTGTGATTGATGGATATCGGTTGCATGGAGTGGTTTGCCTGTGTGGCATGCTAAGATGCAAATGATCAAGGCTTCTGTTGAAAAGCAGAGACTTGTGGTGGATGATCAAAGCACGGCCTATGTGGCACAGCTTTGTGTAGCGTTGATTCGCGAGCCTCACACCCCGGTTGTGAACCAGAAACGTGAGAGGACCTCAGGGAGGGCATGCGTTTCTTTCTAGCTAGGGTGGTGTCAGTGACGTACCATCCTTGACATTTATATTATTTTCACATGTGTGGTTGTTGGATTGCGAGGCGCCTCGGATATATCGGTGACTATATGGAGCCGATGGAGTCATTTGGCTCATTTACGCCACAAAGGGCGGGGAAACGCAGTGTTCAGGCATTTTAATCCACATCGGTGGACCGGCCCTGTAATGGCACGCATTTTTAGCGATATAACAATTAATTAATTTAATTATTTAAATAGAGATTCAGAGAATTAAATGGTCGTTGAATTAAATTATAGTGAATATTTAATTTAATTAATAATTAAATAATATATTTAATTCTGAAATAATCAGAATTGGCTGAAATGGCGATATGGTGTGAATTGGGAAATTCAAAATATATAACTCAGTTTAAAACTGAGTTACGATAAAGAATATATTTAATTAACGAGTGTTGAACATATAAATTATATTACAATTATAATCGAGCTCGAAATGGCGCGGCAGTTCGCGATTTGGCGATATGAACTTTAAATGAATATACAGAAGCCGTTTTAAATCGGATTTCTGTGATACAAGAAACGTTCAGAGCTGGTGAAGTATATTTTTCTAATGGAAGAGAAAAATCGGGATTTCATTGTGTAGATTGTGAGTTATGTCCAAATCAAATTTTCAAATAGTCGTCATAGAATCGTCCATCGACCGTAACGGTTTATTTGATATAACTGCATATCGGTTTCGAATTTAGAAGAGGTTCTTTTGAGACGTAGTGATAATTTAATTTTTATAATTTTACTGTGATTTTAAATTAATTAAATATGCAACTTTTTATTTGTAGTATTTTGCACCCTTAATCAGCAATTTTGGGATTTCACAATATAGGTTAACCTACCGATATTATGATATTTCTAGAATCGGGACACCTCGCTCGTCATAACGGTGTTTTTATTTCTGTCCGTAACGGTATGTAACTATATAAATTTATAAAATAAAGTTGTAACAAAAATTGTGAACATAAAGAAGGCCACACATTGCCTTGTTTCAGCCACCGGTTCTTTGTGGCCTTCTTTCAGAAACGTGGAAGGGCATCCTTTATTCAAAGAAAATATCTAAAAGAAAAATCCTATAAATACCCTCGTAAGCATCCTTAAGACCTGGTTCATATCTTCTGTGAATCGAAAACAAAGAGGCCGCCACAAAAAAAATTCTCCACACAGTAAAACAAAAACGAGCACTTCAAAATTCAAAATAAAATCAAAGACAAACCCTTAAATCGAGTAATATATATAGTTGAGTTCAACAGGAAATTCTCTACAACTCCTTGTGTGTTTCATCATGTTCGAAGTCCATTGGGTCCGCTGGTTTTGTGACCGCGCCGACTAGGGTTGACTTCGCTTGGGAATTCAAGCATCGAATGATGAAATGAGGGTTTTGGTTGTGTTTAGGAGGTGATTTCACGCCATGCTAAGAAGTTTTGGTGTGACTCGAATGCGTCTACAGGGAAATCGGGATGGACAGAAATTAGGTGAAGGGTGCGAGCTGAGTGAAATGGACGTGATGATGAAGAGAAGTCAAGGAGATTGAGAGTGGTAGTTTCGGTTTAAAGATTCATGAAGTAGAAGTGAGGATAAGGGTGGAAGTAGGATTCGAAATGGCTGATGGAAAGGGAGCAGCTGCGTCATTGTCATCGGGGAAGAAGGGTGAATGGGCGGTTGGGCTATTTCCATGGGTGGGCCATATATTGAAGGATAAAGCCCAAATTGTTTATTAAAGGAAATTAATTATTTTTAACTTAAATTTGTACAAGCTTATAAATGGTATAACTTCTACATATATGATCAGAATTTCGAACGGTCAGATCCGTTGGGATCGTAGGGATGAGAGCGCCAAAATGGGACTGACTGGCAGAGAATTCGACCTCGTTACAATTTACTGCAAACTAAATTTTCCGTCTGAATCAAGCGATGGTTATCGTTATTAACGATGATCGTCCAATGTGAGTAAAACTCACCAATTCTGAGCAGTTCTATTTTTATGACGTATATTTAGAACTGATAAATGATGACTGATTGCTGCGTGTTAACTATTTGGTTGAATTACTGGTGTATTGGTTGAAAGTATAGATAACGATATTTATATAAATCATTAATCAAATATAGATTCTGTTTATCAGAATATTTCATATCGAAATGAAATCGATGTTATTATGTTGATTAACATCTATGATGCAGGGAGACAGTTTGGAGGGACCCAACTGGGTTCCTCAATATTTATAATACTGTTCTGTTCATATATTGTAATATATGATGTGATATGTAGTCTGTTGTCGATTATGTGTGCTTGGACGATATTGGTCAACATGATTTGATATGTTAAAAACCATAGCATACCGGAATATTGAAAAAGGAATTTTCAAAGTGAATATTGAAAATAAATTATTTATAAAATCAAAGGATTTTATAAAAGAGAAATTATTTATAAAATCAAAGAAGACTTTATAAAAGGAAATATTTATAAATGGAATATTTATAAATAGGAAATATAGTTAAAGGAAATAATTTGGGAATAAGATATTATATAAGAGATATTTATTTGGTAAATAAATATGATATTATATAAAGGATTAACTATTTAGAAAATAAATAGAATAAAGGATTATCTATTTAGAAAATAAATAGAATAAAGGATTATTTCCTAGGAAAATAAATAAAGGAGTTAATCGAATCGAGTTAATCGAAAGGAGTTAATCGAACATAGTTAATCAAAATGGAGTTAAACAAAAATTGGAAACTGACTAGAGATTAATAAGTTAAATGCTTTCCTGAGTATCGATCTGATGTTGGTTTCGGCCTTCGGGGTTTATACTTAGGAAGATGTTCTCTTGTTAGTTTATAGTTAGAGTCTGATAGATGTGGAAGGATAGTGATACGTGAATAAGCCATTGAAATGTTTTCCAGTTTTAATAATGTATATTTTCTAAACATAGAAAATGAGGAAATATATATATATATGTTTGATGATTGGATCGATAATTCCACCATTTGGAAATAAGATCGTTGTGTGTACACAGACATGTTTTCATTTGATAGTTAAATCACTGACTATAAAAGTTTTGACCATTTTAACGTTGTTAATATAGAGAAACGGTTGTATTCTTATCCAAAGAACCACTCTGTATTTACATAAGCGTTGTGAATCATATATGCCAAAGAAATTGAAGATGGAGTAAAGTGCAAGGCTGTTGTATAAGTCCTAGGTAGAGATTGCCTAGGATGAATGTACTGAATAGTTCCTTCGGTTTCGTTCCATCCCAGAACGAACGTATATGGACGAGTGTCTGACAGAGTATTTCCAAAGATCGAATGGGTTGGTCTGTATAAATATATATGGTTGCAACAAATTTATTCCCTTTGCATAACATCCAGAATATTTGTGCAAATCAATTAGTGATTAACGGATCTGATAATGTGGCATTCAAAGTGATCGTGTTATCAATGAATGGAAAGAAATCATAGCCTCTGGCCTCAACAACCGGGAAATGACAAAAATCGGGCAGGCGGCATGGCTATGTAGGTCGCACCTATTAGGGTGTATAATCACCTGATCTAGAGTTTCGTTTACTTCTAAAAAACTATTGTCGATGCTGTCCCATTCGAGAAACGGTTGCTGATCCCAACCGTTGGTGATATACATTCGATACACTCAAGCGAAATGAGTGGTCGATCATGTGTGGCCGGGTTGCAAGCTGTTCTTGTTGAACCCAGTGTATTCCTCTCTAGAGGTACACCAGCGAATGGTGGTTCCATACCTTGTCATAGTGGAATTCCATTACCCAATACGTGCTTGCGGTTTTGACTGTATACTATATATGTAGAACGTGAGATGAAAGCATTTCTGCTAGATGATTATTATATTGTGGTTGATAGATATTATTATAATATCTAAAGGTTTTTGATAAAAAGATAATTTGGATTCTCATAAGGGGAAAACTCGTTCCGTTATACGATGTGGTCTTTTGAGATATCATTAACTTGCTCAAACTGTTTTAAACTGCTTTACTCACACCAGTCCCATGACTGACCCGGAGTATGTTTTGTTTTGTTTTCCCCAAACTCTTGGGTGTCCAATTTTGTACGGGCAGTCAAGTAGTCGGGATTTACAGATATACTTGAAGAGCTGAAGCAGGAGGCTTCAGGATCATATAGCTATTATTTATTTCCGCTGTGTTGTAAGTGCAGTACTTTGATAATGATGTATATTCAAGTACATATTTTTATTTCAAAGTTATGTTATATATTATATGTTATTCGTTCTGTTGTGAGATTCGTGTTACTCTGATGTTGTATCTTCTTCTTCTTCTTCTTTTCTAATTTTCTATCTTATCTATTCTCACCCTCTAACTTCTTTCTTTAACTTTCCAGTATTTTTCGATGTTTGGTTAGTCGTCATTAAGTTTATGGCGATAACCAAAGTCGTTTAAAAACCCGGTCGTCACAGGCCCCGACGATCGAAGGTGTAGTTGCGGCTGTTCCTGAGACATGGTAGGCTAGATTGTCTCGAAGCGGTGAGGACGATCCCTGGCCTCGGTTCACAGATGGAAATCTAACTTCCAATACGTGACTTTGCGGTTTTGATTGTAGAGGCTAGTATGGCGACATAGTGGTATGGGGCACTTATGCCGTCTATGATTGATACTTATGATTGAAATTGTTTTGACACTATACATTTATAGTAATAATAAAAGATGAAATTTAGCGTATCAAGCATTCTTTGGCTATTATAAGGTAAAACCCTATCCTACGGCTTGTGTTGCATTGCGTGATGGGACCTGGGTCTTATAATAGCTTGATTGTTCTTTATTTAGCATTGCGCTGTGGTCTTATGCACTGGTGTTCTTGGGAGGAAACCCGTTCCATGTTATACGGCGTGGTCCCTTGATTTACCTAACTTTAAAATAAAGATTAATAACTGATTTAGTTCTCACACCAGTCACATGACTGACCTGGAGTTTATTGTTTTAACCTAAACTCTGGGTGCCCTTATTTTCGACACAGGCAGCTAGTAGTTTTGGTTTTGCAGATTTATATTTACAGGATCCTGGTTTACAGCTGGAACGATACTCAGAAAGCTCTGTATCTGTGTATTACTTTCAGTTGTGTTTTGTATTATTTTTTCGCTGTAGTGATGTATTTAAAACTCTGATAATTTATGATGTGTAATATTTATTCATACTTTGTATATTCTTGTATTCTGATGGAATTGTTGTAATAAACACTGAAATGTTCTTCTGTTTGCGTACCAATTTGTCGTGTTCTCAAAACAATCAGGGGTTTCGAACAGTCTTGGTCGATTTAGCGATTGATTCGGATCGAGCAAAATTTCTCGTTGTCACAAGTATATTGCTTGCGAGAAATACGAGTTTCAAAATGAGCATTGTTAATATAAATTGCACTGAGATATATTTGAAGCCTTTTGTTTTGGCAAATTGTGCTTTGAATTTGTATGCTTAATGCCCCATATTATGTAATCAAAACAAGCACTTGCACGATTTTGGACTTATACTTTGTTATTGACCGTCCACGTTAATGGTAGATTACTTAATCGTTAAAATGAATTATGGTGAGTTTTGTCGCTGGGATTGAATAACGTACTTATGCACAACTAATTTGTTTAACTGTTTATAATTCGTTTAACATGGTTTGCATAAATACGATACTTTAATCCGAATTCACAAGGACACTTGAGTTCTGCTAAACGATATATATCGAATATAGATTCCAAGCCTCGCTCTTCTAATGGCCTATATGATATTTGCGATGGTTTATATTTTATGAAACGTGTACGTGCTCAAATCGGAGCTTCGATTTGAGTTTCTGAGGTTAGAACGACCGTTTGCATAAATCCATACCCCTTGATAAATTGCTGAGAAGATGCCATTTGTGCTTAACTTAATATTTTTTTTAATTAAGCATGCACTTATGTTGGCATTCCTGAATTCGATGCAAAATTGTCACAGGCTGTTAACTGTTCGTCTTTAGACCTATTACAGTAGCTTAGTTTGATATAGAAATTCGAATTTGAATTTGTTTTGTCATCATGGATCATCCTAGGATGCATAAAATTTTGAATCTCTATTTCACGACGGCTTGCCCTAGTGCATGATTATTGGTAAATCTTATTTTTGATATTTCACATTGGAGCTGTCGATGGATATTAGATTCAACTCCTTAAGAAGCGTTATTGCGCTATTAGATTCGAATTATGCCATTTTCACATAGTTTCCTTTTAAAGAATCGCTTATCCTTATATTTGTAGCAAGATATCGTCCGAGTTTTTGTGAGATATCTATGGTTGGAGATTTGCAGACGAGGAAGCCTTTGCGTTAAGGGATTCTAATTGGGTTTCCCAAGTTGATCTCTATCGGTGCATTGAGTTTTATCGGCATATCGAGCATATTGATTTGGCCGAGTTCTTCAAATGCTCCATTTTGAAGGCAAGATCGAGCAAAGCCTATTAGCTATTTTGATGAGAGTATATTGTTTTTCGGGCTTGCTGCAATGTCATGATGGACCCGTGGTATTTTCTGAGCATTATTCAACTCTTATTCGGTTGTGTTGCCTTAGTACCGTGGATCGCCACGAGTCGCAAGATCTTGTTTTGATCAGCTTGTCTAATTTCCTTGATTGTGGTTGACGCGCTAGAAGTTTCTACTTTATTGGCTAGAGTTATTTAAGCTCGCTAATCATGCGTAGAATGTATGAACCTGTTAATTCAATAGGAATTCTGACTTTACTAGCTAGTTAAGTACTTCTACTTGGAGAAGTTTTGTATCTTTGTGCCCCCCAGGAAGGGCTTATATCTTGTGCTTCCTCTAGAGAAGGACTTTGGATTTAGCGCCCCCAATTGCGGAGGTCTTTGGATTTATTGCCCCGATCAGGGAGGTCTTTATATTTCGTGCCATCTCTAGGGGAGGTCTTTGGATTTAGTAACCCCGCTCGGGGAGGCCTTTGAATTTAGTTCCCTCACTCGGGGATGTCTTTGATTTTAGTGCCCTCGCTCGGAGTTGTCTTTGGGTTTAGTGCCCCCACCGGGGAGGTCTTTGGATTTAGTGCCCCAGCTCGGGGAGGTCTTTGGATTTAGTTCCCCCACTCGGAGAGGTCTTTGGTTTTAGTGCCCCCGCTCAGGGAGGTCTTTGGATTTAGTGCCCGTGCTCGGGGAGGTCTTTAGGTTTAGTGCCCCCGCTCGGGGAGATCTTTTGCACTTCACTTGAGAATGGATTTTCGGAGGTTGACATGGATTTTCGGAGGAGGAGCGGGATCCGCTTGAGCGTTTAGGAGAGCACTCATTTTATCCATTGAAGATTGATTAACTTCCGTTAATGTTTTATTAGCATTCATTAAAGCTTTGTTGAGGCTTCCATTCATTGACTCAAGTTAGCGACGATGACATCTAATTCAGCTTTGGTTACCCTGGCTCCACTTATTGAGTTTTCCCAAACTTCAAAGCGGTTGGTAAATGGAGTAGCTTCGTTGTTAGCAACGTTGTCATCTTCTTCAATGGCTTTACTCGCAGGTTTCTTAGATTTATCCATTATCTCGGACAAGGGCTTGAATTTAGAAGAGAGTTCTTCAGTTGGCCTAGATCCTAGACTTGTAGAATCTATGGTTGAAGTAGGCTTAGAATTTCAATGCAAGGCTCTCAAACCTGAGAGAAGTGTGAGAGGAGTAAGTGTGAGTGTGGCCTCATAGTGGGCTCCAAAAATTGAATCCAAAATTTGTTACAACACCAAAGGTGTTATTAAAGCACTTCTCCAAACGGTTAGAAATAGGAAAATGAGGCCATACTCACAAAACAAAGAGAAAAAAAATGAAGAACAAGGAATTTTTAGAGGGATTCGATCAGTTTATACCTACGTCCACCATGGAATCATTTCTTATTACCATATTCGAGTTTACAAAATACACGACTCACTCATATTGTTCATCTCTTTTTTCTCTCCTTTTAAGATCTAGATTTCGCTTGAATTTGCAAAGGAATTCGGTGATATCTCTTGCTTTGTGATAGTGGATGTATGGAACTTTGATCACTTTAGCAATTGAAAGATCTTCATGGATTCCATGGTGATTTAGCATTAGATCTAGACTTTAAAGAGGATTGGCACAGATTAGAAAAGCTTTGATTGAATTTGAGCGAACTCTAATGGTGTTTGGAAAAGGTTAGATGCACTTGTTGTTGGAGAGAAGTTGATTGATCCTTGGGAGCCATTAATGAAGGTTGGAATGAAGCTTGAAGTGTTGGAGAAATGATTCGGCGACCCCTTGGGGTAGAAGAATTGGTCCCCTTCAAGTATGGTGTAGTGGGGTATTTATAGGAGTGTTTTAGGGGTAGTAGCACACTTGTAAATATGTGTACATAGCTAGTAATTCGCACTTTCCAACTGGCGCTCACTGTCAGGTCCGGCGACATGCTTATCATGGCATGGATTCACCAATACACGACAAGCTTTAACGGACGATACGGATTATTCTATTAGAGCAGCATGACAAAAGTGTCCACATCTTGCATTATAAAGGTGTCCAGCAACTTGGATTGTATGTGCTTTGTCACTTTACAGTTGGCAATAACATACGACCTGATGTATACTATAATTAATGACTTGGAATATCATAGAACAAGTGACGTGGGCCCAATTGTTAGATTGTTGACCCAATTTTCTTCATAATCTGCTACAACTTTATATACACAACATGTTTCCAGACCTTTTCCTTTGTATTCATGTACACATATTCTCCTATCCAATCTAGTGACTTGAGTATGCCTATGTTTGATCGTGCCCCATGTCTTGAATTCATGGCGCCCCCACTAGAATAAAGCACGACTTGTTGACATGGTATCCTATCAGGAAGTAGCGACTTGGATACATGTGAGCGGCTTGGTTTAGGTGGTATACATGACATGGTATAAATGGTATGGAATGACCTACGCCATGGCCATATGATGACATGCGACATGACTGCTAGAGGGACTTGATTGGATGTTGAATATCTTGAACGAACTATGGTGTGAATGGTTTGCAACATGCTTTTCATGAATATATCACTGACATGCTTATGGAACCGCACTTTTATACCATCGTATATGTACCAAATGAAACAATGCTATCATGTATGTGTGGCTTCTATATATGTATGTCATGTCATCAAGGAAATAAAGGATCCATATGTATATCACATAGCTGTTGCGTTGTCATGTTGAGTGCATATCCAGGTTTTAACGGCATGAGACACTGACGCCAAAAAAGGTTGACGACATGGGAGTCCAATGCCATGACTGAATTGAGTGACTTATGGAATGTCTTGAGGAAATAGCATCATGGTGAAATCGATATGCGAAATGGAGTTTCAACATTGCAAAAGCAACCATGAGGACTTTCAACATGGACATTTGCACAGATTGGCTAATGTCGCTAGCACCACTTGAATGAGATTGAACGCGTAAGGATATGAATACAATGGCACGTTGATATTCACGGTATGGTTGTTGAATGACATTGTTTTTCATGGCATAAACACTTGATGACATACGGCATAGACCATGTCGTACTGAATGATTTTTACCAAATAGTGTGAATGACGATGAGTCATATTGCCAAAATAGTACTGTACCATGTCGTCAGAATATGTTTTGTGAAACTTCCCTATCCGTTGTGCATTATATCATCGCCATATTTTTCGGAACAATATTTTTATAACGGGGTTAACAGGGATGTTATCACTAACCCTTACGGAATTCTTCCCATATTACAAATCAACATCAGTTCTGCATTCAGAATTTGGTGCAAGGGCTACTCTGTTCTGGATTAATTTTCTGGCAAGATTATTATCTTCAGTTTGCTTAAACCCATGATGGCTTACATGGATGAATGCCTGACATTGATTTTCTAATACACGGATATTGATCTCCATGAACATAAATATGTCTGGTTGTAACACCGCGTAATTTTCAAGAACATTTTAATGATAAGCTAAAGGATACTTAATTAAATATTGAGAATTAAATAAAACGGACTAAACCATTGTGTTCTTTTTAGGAATTTTGCTTAAGATAAACTCCGAGTTTGCGTGAGACGAACATCGTACGAAGAAGTTATTAAGCCTAGAAGTTTGTATACACATACAAGAATTATATATATACAAACAAACCAAATGTTCAAAAATTTCAAAACAACAAAGCGCGAAGGCCGAAAACCGGAACCGACCCATTCTATGTGTCGACCCGAGACCCTGATCGGTCGACCCAGGGGTCGACCTAGGGTGTTTGGGGTCGACGTATGGGTTGACCCCGAGGTCGACACTCAAAGGAGGCGGATCGACCCCTATACAAATCTGGGCAGAATTCACATTTTATACCTAGACTTGTTTCTTGACCTAATTCGTTGACCTTAGGCTACAAATAGGACCTCATTCTCATTGTTTTATTCACAAAAAATGGAGATAATGAGATGCTGCCCCAACTTAGATTGAATTAGCGTATTTTCTTCAGCAACAGCCTATACTCATACAAAAATACCTTTTACAGATTCAACCTATTGTTCTCTGTTCTTTAGATCCAAATACAGTGAGTTCACGCTTTTTTTTTAAAAAAAGCATTTAACAAGTAATCCTGACTTGTTTATAAATCTTGATCTAAACCTATGCATAATTAGTCATGTTATTGCATATTCATCAGATCTGTTCTTATATGTCTGTTTCTGTTCATTAGATCTGTTCTTATATGCCTATTTCTACTATTATATGCCCAATTCTACCACCATATGCATACCTTATTATTATGATCAATTTTATCATCATATGCCTATCTTGTTGTTATGATCAATTTTATCATCATATCCTTGATTTGTTATTATGCCTATTCATGTTCACTTCATTTTTCCCTTTTTATTTTTATAGCCAAGCTACCTTCGAGCCTAGGTCTATCGCTAAAATATGCGAGCGCATGAAATTGGGAATAGTTGGAATGATAAATTGGGGCACAACTTATATTATAAAACATGATTGGGATTTGTGGGCATAATCTATACATTGATCTAAAGATATAATTTGGGCATAACTCGTATTATGAATCATGATTGAAAATGGTAATTTAGGGTCATAACTTCTAATTTGAATCACAATTGGAATTTGAGGGCATAAACTATATTGTGAAATTGGACTAAAAAATCAGGGCATGATTTTTACATTAATTTATGACTTGTGGTTTGGGACATATAAATCTATAGGCTTAATTTAAGATTAAGCGAAACATGTTAATGGAACTGTAAAGAATATGTGAAGCCTGTTTAATCTGTCGAAATTGAATACTATAATTGAAAAACCTACGATGAGCATGAATAATTGTTCAAGAATGAATAAGCCTAGATTTACAGTAGTTAGAAACTATAACCGCACTTAGACACGAGTTTAGATTACACTTATGGTAGAAGTCTGCCCGGAATCGCCCAGCAAATCCAACGTCCACAAGTGGTTAATCTAATGTGATAGGTTGAGTGTGTAAATGTACACATAAAGGTGCAAAGACACGAGGTTAAGTTCGATTTGTAGTAGAAGTCTGCCAGGAACCGCCCGACATATCCAGCATCCACAAGTGGTCAACATAATGTGAGAGGTTTAGTGCATTAACATACATGAAAAGGGAATGACAATAACCTATTATGAATAAACCCGAATCGGAAAAAGGAAAGATAAAAGGTATTTGTCCTGGGGACAAGTGGTAATTATGACTTTGGTTATAATAAACGATAGAGGAAGCAGATAACTTCTGAAATAAGAAAAGTTGTACTTAAGTATAAATTAAGTAATCTGTAAATATGGAAACCCATTAAATTTATGGGGTTAAGTAAACCTGTTAAATCTATAGGGTTAAGTAAACCTGCGAAATTTGTGAGGTTAAATAAACGTTTTAAATCTGTGGGGTTAGGTAGACTTGTTAAATATGTGGAGATTATACAAACTTGTTAATCTAGAAGACTTAACCTGTTACATTTGTTGGGGTTATATGGACCCGTTAACTTGTAAATTTTAACCTATAAATCCATAGGGGGTTATGCGACTCTATTAAATCTGTTAGGCATAAATTGTCAAAATCCTAGTTAATTCGGGTCACAAGAACTGTAAGGGTTGGCTTGTGTCATCTGTTGTGTGTGACCCATATTAGTCAGTAACCCATTCTGGTATTAAACGGGCACCTTGCACATGTTGGGGGTCAGCCACGCTTACTGAACTGATTGCAAGAGGTTCATCTGGGAGGAGGTATGTACTGGCGCGTTCCAACGGAATCATGTGCGTGCATGAGTTCGGCTTGCTTTGGGAAAATAATGCACTGTAGCACCAATAAATAGGTCTGTGTGCTTCTATAGGTTTCCACTTTAGGAAGTAATACACCCTACTGTGGGGCCAACACAGGGTATTTACGGCATAAGGAGCCGATCGATTAAGGGGGTAGTAATTAGGGTATATCTAGTCCTGTTTATTTTTGTGGGGTACGTGTATTTCTGTTTGGGTTAGCACCCATTATGTATGTTTAGATACCAGTTAATTCTTTTAGGGTAAAACCCGCTACTAGAGTACACCTAAAACTACCATTATATTTCTGTTGGGATCATCTTGTTCTGTTATACTAGTATTAGTGCAGAGAAAAGTATTAGAGAAGTGTAACCTATTCTGTTCTGTTTATCCTACTTATCTTTCTCAGTCTATTATACCTATCTTATAATGTTGTTATCTTTCTCATTCAGTTTATGTGCCTGTCATGGTACTTTTACTTATTTATATGCCAAAAGTAACTGGACTCGCCAGACTTTATGTATGACCCATTTTGCCCTTTCGTTTCCCCCCAGGTTCTCAAGGTGGGAATACTCAGGCTTGATTTGGATTCTCTCTTTCATTCTGCTTGGAGCTGCTTAGATGTGTCACTTTGATTTCCTATTTTCTTTGATATGTCTATATTTTTGGGGAACTATGCTCATTTTATTAATGTACTCTGATGATTTTAGTACAAGACAGAAGTTTGTAGTTGATGTAATTGGTTTTCTAAATTTCAAATTTTTGATGTAATTATGTTTTGGACCACGATGTTTTCTGTTAAATAAAGTTTTAAATTCAGTGGTTATTTTATATCTGTCTTGTAATGTTTATGTTTATGTTTACCTACAACGCTTCACGAAACTTAATGCATTCTGATAAAGAGTGACATTAACGGACGTGGGTGTCACATTTGGTATCAGAGTTGAAGGTTACCAGATCGGAAAAAAGACTTTGAAAATTATTTTCAAAAAGGTTTGAAAAGAAAGCATATTCAAAAGAAAACTCTATTTTCAAAAACATATTCCCCAAAGCCATATAATTATCTCTCGATTCTCTATTTGAATCGTTCTTCCTTTTCGTTTCAGTATGTCTGGGGAACTGAATATTCCCGAAGGTGTTTAAGTACCAGATTGGCTCTATAGGTATCTTAAGGCTATAACACCTACCGCGAGCCAAGGAGATGTCCCTCCCCTAGTTGCAGACGTTGTTCCTCCACCGTTGTGAGTAGATAATTTCTCTAAGAAGAAATGTCATGGTTGTAGACTAAGGGCTCATTTTGCCAAAGATTGCAGAAGAAGAAAGAACGACAGAGCTCGAAATAAGAGGAAATGTCATCATTGCGGACGCGAGGGTCATTTTGAAACACCGCACCTCCGTTAAGGTCACTCACAAAGGGAATGCCTTAACTTCGGTGGAGCATTTTTAGTACAAGATACAAAAAAATTACAAGATAGACAAATAAAGCAGCGAAAAATAAATAACCTTTATTGATTAAAACTGCTCGTACAAAAATTGTTTTACCACACCAATACTTATTACAAGAAAGCATATGTCTTGTTTAATATATAAGAAGCACAAACTGACAATGATATTCCCCAATAAAGCATGAGCCAGCCATATCAGTAGAAAATGGAGTTCAAAGCAATGCGCCAAAGAATCTTCAAGCTCGGAAAGAGTAACGGCCCTAAAATGAGCTGAGTTTTTCCCTCCCTGACTACCTGGGGGGAGGGCGAACGAAAGAAAAGAGGCGGAAGCAAACTAGGTCAGATATAAAGTCTAGTAAGTCCAGTGATTCTTAGTATTTAAACGAGGAAAAAGGTCATGACGTGAATAAACTAAATATAAGACTAAACCATAGTAACAAGATAACATGGGGTAAGCATGGGATATGGCAAGATAAACTGAATGTACCGATAAACTGAATGTACTGATAAACTGAATGCGCTCCTACTCCTTCTCTGATTCTCATCTATCCTGCTTTACTGATTTCTATATCTCTTCACTACCTACTAGTGTCCAAACTAGTAATCTATGATCATATGATAATGTGATCCTAATCCCCGTAATTGCGGTTGCCTTCAGGTGCACATTTATTATGGGTATTCCATTTATTAACTAGATCTAATCTAAGGTTTACTATCGAGCGCTTCCTAGATTCAACCAGGGTTTACGCTACCCAGGGCCATTGGGGTTTATGCTACCTATTGAATGCTTCTCAGATTCAGGGTTTACGTGACCTAGGTCCAACTAGGGATTATGCTGCCTACTTTGTATTAATTCTCCATGTGTCTGTGTCAATCGGCCCTCTCTTGCGTGTAGATACTCAGTGCTGGCCCCACCATAAGGTGTATCAAGCCTTATGATAGCGACCCGACACGATTCAAGACGCATAGTATATAACTACTAGTACCCAATGCCTGCTTTTTCCACTCCGGAGTACATGCACGCCCGTAAACCGTCGGAACCTACACTGACGTACCCCCTGCCGCTATTTTTGACCGCTTATAATCAACCTAGTAATCGTGCCCCACCCTGCGTAGCTCAGGGTACCGTGATACATCTATGTGGGTTACTGCTGAAATTGGTCCCTGTTACTAGGGTTTCCTACTGGTAAAGTTTGTGGGCCTATATATATATACAATATTACCCACCTACACGTTATGTACTTAACCCTCCCAACGATTCAAACAAGTCTATTTAATAGTTAAGTTTGTGGGCCTGTATGTACTAATATTGCCCACCGATCCCGATATGTACTTAACCCTTCCACTGGTTCAAGCATGTTTATTTAATGGTTAAGTTTGTGGGCCTATATTACTAATATTACCCACCAACCCGATATGTACTTAACCCTCCCAAGTTGATATATATTCTTGGTTAAGTGTTATCCATTCATTCAAGTTAACTTAACCTGCCCACTCATCATGTTATATATATATATATATATATATATATATATATATATATATATATTGGTTAAGTGTTCCCCTTGTGTTACTTAACCCCTATCACACATCATGTTATATATATATATTTTAGTTAAGTGTTCCTCTTGTGTTACTTAACCCTATCACCCATCATGTTATATATATATATATATATATATATATATATATATATATATTGGTTAAGTGTGTCCTATTAACTTAACCTCACCCGCTTATCTAATTAACATGTTATGAGGTTAAGTGTTCTAAATTTACTTCACCTCACCATTTCTAGCTTGATTTATTCATAAGCCTTAATTAATTAATTAATTAATTAAAGCACCAACCACTCACATTAGACAGATATTGTTGTGGTTACAGGATGTGTCGGTCGGTTCCGGGCAGGTTTACACCACAATTCAGTCTAACCTCGGGTCTTTCTGGGCTTGATGCACTAACCACCCACATTAGACAGGTATTGTTGTGGTCACTGGATGTGCCCGTCGGTTCCGGGCAATTTTACACCACAACTAAGTCTAGCCTCGGGTTTGGCATATTCGTCTTTTACTAACTTTACATATTTACTATTTATGTAATTTTTTCCATAAACCAATTTAGCTTAGATCATATTCAGCTGTCATGCAAATTAACATACTTATATTCTATGCCAAAACTTGATTTACCAATCAATTAGTCCAACTTGCAGTTTATACCAATTTTGATTTAATATTTCCCTTTTCAATTCATGCCCAATCTAGATTAATATTCCAATTTACGGTTCATGTCAAAACTAGATTTAATATTCTAGTTTACCGTTTACGTCCAAAACTTGGTTTACACGCCAATTACACACTTTGCGGCCAATTAAATTTATCAATTTATGCCCAAGTCTAATATGCATGTAGATCATTCACTATTATAGCAAATTTAGATTATGCCAAAATATTTATTATGCCAAATTAACTTAATTAAACTACGCCCAAATCCCCACGCCGTAATCGTACGTATAACATGATTTCACAAGTTTCTAAGTACTCATGAAATGATACTAATAGTATCAAAGTAAGGAATAGGGGATAAGCACGAGAATAGACATAAAAGAATAGCCATGCAAGAATGAACCAAATACAAAAATAATGGTTCCAATGGGTTTGATGTACACAACAGTGAATAGGAATAAACTAGACAAGTTACACCCCAAAAATGGGATCCAACTAAATTAAGGGAGTAGGCATAGGCGATTTGGTCCAACATAATGCCAGTTCGAAGTACAACCTAATAGGTTAATGGGAATAGGCATAAGTCACTGACTACAATAGTTATAGGCAATAAACCACAGTAGTAATGGGCGACTGATCACATTAGTTTCTTAATCAATGTCATAGGCAATAGTCTTATAGTCATAAATCTTGGTAATAGTCTCATAGTCATGAATCATATGCAATAGTCTCAAAATTATGAATCATAGTCATAGTCATAGGCGACAGTCTTATAGTCATAGTCATATGTAATAGTCTTTTTGTCATGGATCATAGTCATAGGCGATAGATTCATGGGCAACAGTTTCATAGTCATACTCCTAGGCAAAAGTCCCATAATCATAGTCATTGGCAATTAGCCACAATAAGTTCTATGCGGCAATCGAGAATCAGATCCAAAGGCATAGATAACGTTAGATTTGACATAATCACGAATCAAAGATAACTAACTTGCAAATTGGTATTGTTCTATATTTTGATTCATTACATTCACAATTCCAATTACACGTTCAAATCTAAGGAATAACCGAACTTACAGTGATCGGTTTAGAAAAAGGCGATTTGCTATGATTCGAGTGACGTTGCTTGAAGCAGAATGCCTATGGTCCAACTTGAAGCTTTATCTTGATTTGAATCTCCAATTTGAAGAAGAACTATAACTTGTTTTAATGGAGAATAAGATTCATTTTAATTAGGATTGAGGCAGAGTATAGGCGTACTGAAGTTGCATAGAAAAAGTGAAGTTTGGGATCGTTTATATAGCGTAGAACTCATGAATTTGGTCTAGAAATCAGCCCAGATACATAAAAATGAATTCTGCCTCGGATCTGGAAAAACTGGGCAGGTCGACCCCCAGGTCGACCTATAGGGGGGGAGGTCGACCTGGGTCCTGGACGGGAAATTTCTCGCCCAGCCTGCTTCTGGGTTCTGTTTTAAATTTTGAATTCAGTTTCGAGCTGCTTTTAAATTTGAGATAAAACTTCCGAAGACCATAACTTCTTTATACGAAGTCCGATTCACGCAAACTCGGACCCTATCTCAAGAAGAATTCCGAGACGAACACAATGGAATAACCCATTTCCCTTAATTATTCTCTTAAAAATTAAGTATACTTTGATTTGTTACATTAAAGTTTACAGAAAATACGGGATGTTACATTCTCCCCTCCTTAAAGGATTTCGTCCCCGAAATCTTCAAGTTAAGAAGAATGTATCCTAACATCCAGCATCCATCTATGTATTCAGTCATAGGCATCCATTGTCCCTAAAAAGGATTTCTAATGCTTTAAAGATTCTATGCATAGTGTGTGTACATGTCCTTATCTAATGTAAAATCAGGCGGTCTACTGATTCAGTTGACCTCCTTAATGTGAATTATGTCAGTGTCATGAGTCAATCATGCATGCAATTATCCCTAGTCATGTAAGTACTATATGCGTGCATATTCATTCATCCATACGCAACATCCATATGATAACACATCAAGTTTTAATCCATATACAAATACATATATGCATATGCAAACATAAAAGTGACTGAGCCGATCTAGTGCCTAATGTGTGTATATGCATCCCCGAGCAACCACTAGCAACCACTGGCAACCATCAATCATAACATGTTTCAATTACATGTTTACATCCAAATGGGTTCCTATCTAAGGACCGAAGATACGACCTAGGGGATATATTTAAAAGATAAACATTACAGAGAAAGTGGAATCAAGGATATACCCTCAAAAAGGGTATGATGCGCGTATCTAGTCTTCAGTCTTCTAAGTCGCATCTTCTTAAGCTTCACTCCACGGTACCTTATCTAACTTAACTTCATGGTTGCGAAGCTTCTTGACCTCCCTTTCCAACACCCACAAGTAAAGATAGGCCTTCGATCACTTACTATGCTAGAGGGTATCCAACGTAGTCGAACTATCTTTCCAAGATAAAACATATGTTAATCATGATACCAAGTGTATATACCTAAGATGATTAGACGTCTCTCCTCCACTTAGCTTATGCATCATGCTGCAAATCTGGGGTTCTAAAGCTAATGGTTACTATGTGCTTATTACCTCTCTTAAGGTCAGTCTAACTTAGGGTGCCAGCCCCCAACCATTTATTTCTCATGCAAACTATCCTAGTCGAACTCGACATCCCTCAAGTACAAGCTCCAAAGGCCTAAACCAATATCAGACAAGCCCCCAAGGGATACCTCCTCCGAATTTGGACGATATATGTGAGATGATACTAACAAAACAACCAAGCAATTGAGCACTTAACCGACTCTGGCTATCCCCGCCAATCTTGCTCCAGAATTATCGTTGATCGCATAACTGGCTTTGCAGTGTCATCTAGATACATGCGGAAGGCGGTCTCGAGTTTTTAGGGGGAAAACCCCTACCCTAGTCAAAACATCTTGCGTACTCATGGACTACCCCAATGGATCGAAAATCGTCGATAGATAAGTAATGTGATTTTAGGTAGCTGTAACGGCGCGATTTTCGATGCCTAGAAAGTTATGTCATTATTGAAAGAATTTAGAAGATGAGGTAGAAAAGATAGAACTTATAGAATAGAAGAACAAGAAATTTATCAGAATCTCACAGCGGAATTTCACAAAATACATAATATATTACAATATTGGGTCTGCTACATCAGAGTACATCATCTTAATACAATACCATAGTACAACAACATAATTATACATTACAGATGTCAAACTGGATACATAGATATTGATATACTACTGGTCTTGAACTTGAACTTCATTGGGTTCCACTTTCCTTACCTGAATCACTTGCCTACTCATAACAAGTGTTATGAGTACCCAAGAGTTTAGGAAAACACAGAAAGTAAACTCTGGGTCAGCCAGGGGACTGGTGTGAGTAAACACAGTTAAAAAGATGTAAAACAGGGGAATAAGGGATAGGGTCTTCCCGTATTTGACAGATTCATTTACCTTAGAAATCTTTAGGCCAATCCATAACTAATATATGGATAGTGACCCGAGTATTTTGTATCAAAACGTCTGATACTACTATAGTTTGTATCAAATAAATGACCATCTAGTGAAACGCTTGCATCTCACGTTCATGTATATAGTATAAAATCAAAAACCGCAGAGCGCTTATTGGTGATTGGATTCCAACAGACAAGGTATGGGAGCACCTACCGATCAGTGTACTCTAGAGAGGATACACGGGGGTTCAACAAGAACGTCTTGCAACCGGCCACACATGACCGACCACTCATTTAGCTTGAGTGTATCGAATATATCATCACCCGCGGTTGTTGGCCGTACAACCGAAAACCAAAGATACAAAATCGAAAAGAAGAACAAATATGAATTTTCTCTAGACCGGTGACAATACACCTGCTTGGGTATGACACAACTAACCATGCTGCCTAGCCCAACTTTTGTTACTTCCTGGTTGTGTGGTTTTGAGGTCACGTTTATCCTTTTGAAAGATTATTTCTATAATTACTTTGAATGCCACATCGTCATATCCGTCAGAAACACTCATTCGATTACCCAAATATATTACGGGCAATAAAGCAAAGAGAAACGAATTTCTCCGCCACCAACGGAATATACTTACATAAAATCGATGTGTAGAATTTAACTGATATACGCTGCTTGGGTACGTTCAATTGAAGTTTGAAATCGAATTATCGAACTACCGCGCCATTTTCAATTCCTTTTATAATTATATATAAATTTTTACATTCTAACGACGACGTATATAATATATACGTTCGAATTTTATTCAGAATAAATTTCTCGTCGATATTATTTAAAATAATTCATTTTAAATAATCAAAATTCGCTAAAATTGCCAAAATAAAAATTTTAAACTGGCCCAGATTTCCGGGTTATTACAATCTCCCCCACTTAAAACTTTTCGTCCCCGAAAAGGAACAAAGTCGAAAGTGGTTTGATCTTCAACTCTACGTTCGATCTGGCTTCCATTCTCCATCTTTTCAGTTTCTGAGAATTTTCAAAAATTTGGCTAACACCCGGAATTTTTGAAAAATTTCGCCATAACCTCCCCTGCACCGGAGCCACGGGAAAATCCCGAAATTGCCATATAGGCCTTCTGATCTCAAAAAGAAAAAGAAAAAGCCAAGCGGCTAGCCAATAGGCTCATAAAATCATTATCACCCAAACAAAACAGTAAATTATGATAAACATGTACCTATTTGTCGGGCAAACAAATTTTATTCTCTGCTCTAGCCTCCTTGCTATGACCTGTTCAATGTAAGTACAAGTATATGCAAGCAAATGCGACCAAATTTCAATACAATTCACTATTTGGTTCAATTGGCTGTATGGTTAAAAAAATTTAATAAATCAACCAATAATCAACAACACAACCATCAATCAATTTGTTGATTAGCTTTTCAAATTTATAACTTTGATACATAGTCAAAAATCAGATTTTTTGATACCAAATCACAACAATAGGCCCTATCTAATTTTGGTTCTCACACTAGTCAATAGGAAATATATAGAAAGTCCACTTTCGTCACTCGAACATGAATTCTAATGATGGAGCTCCATCATCAAAATCATCTCCGGGCGATTCGAGTGTAATTCTATATCTATCCAGTATATTAAAACTTCAAATACACGTTTGCAAGGCGTATATGCAAAATCTTTATATACTGGACTGTCCAAATCAATAAAAATAAATAATCAAATACGAATAATTGATTTAGATTTTCAAAACAAAAATTGTTTTTACTTTTAAAAATATACTCTTCACACTCGTTCTAGGATACTACTGATCCTATCTCTAACGAGTCATTCTAATTGGATATTACTAATCCAATATCTGATGAATTCTTTCGTATGGTTCTAATGTGTCTTGTTCTCTGAGCATTGTAAACCAAAGCTCTGATACCAACTGTGAAAACCCGTAACTTCCCCGGTTAGGAAAGCGCGGATAGTTCGAGAACAAGCCACAAAAAACGCAGACGGGAGAACATTTCATTGTATATAACAGCAATGCACCAGAATACAAGAATATACAGAGTATAAATGAATATTACACAGAAATATCAGAGATTCAAATTACATTTAAATACAAAGCAGCGGAAAATAATACAATACACAACTAGAAAGAGATATACGGATACAAAGCTTTCCGGATATCGTTCCAGCTGTAAACCAGGATCCTGTGAATATAAATCTGCAAAACCAAAACTACTAGCTGTGTAACACCCCGAAAATTCTATAACTGTGAAATTAACAAATTAAAGTATAATTAATTTGAAATCAAAGTACTAAGGGAAACGGGATACGCCATTGCGTTCGTCTCGGAAAAATACGCGAAATAGAGTCCGAGTTTTCGAAAAACGGAGTCCGTATGAAGAAGATATGGCCTTCGGAAGTTTTGAATTAAATTTAAAATTCAAACAGAATAAAATAATAATTAAAAATCGGGCCCAGTGGGCCAGGGCAGATAAACACCCGCCTAGGCCACCCAGGTCGACTGGGCTGTCGACCTGGGCTACCCATGTCGACAGGGCTGTCGACAGCCCTGTCGACAGGGGTGTCGACCTGGTCGAGCCCAGTCAACCTGGCTGGCCAGGTCTGTGTTTGGTCGAATTTCTATGGTCTGCTTTGTCATTAGGGCTAGGTGGCGGGTTTTTATTGGTCTCTCTTCCTAATGAATGGCTACGATCTAACCTAGCAACATCAATGGTCCTAATCAATTCCTAACCTCTATATAAACAACCCTAGACTAAACCCTAATCTATTCATTCAAATTAAGAACATAGCCGCCATGTTGCTGAGGAACGACTAAGAGTAGCCGCCAACTAGAGAGAGAATTAGGAAGAAAGTTCTAAAGCCTAAAGCAATTCAAGTAACCTAAAGCCAATCAATTCAACAAAGGAATCATATCTCTTAATTAGAGAATTCGCCGCAACCATTGTAAGTAGAGTATTACTTTGGTATGAATAAACAATTGTGTTGATGTGTATGCTTGAATTGTGGCAGTAAAAGTAATTCATACTTATGCGTTCTTATCAATTTGTATACGTTTGGATATTCTTGAATTATGTTATTCATGTTATAAAGAACTACATGCGGTAGTTCTATGCAAGTAAACGTTTGGAATATTTCGCAAATTATGTAATCTATGTTGAAGCTACATGTATGTAGTTGATTGAAATTCATGCAAGTTTGGGGCTTTGTTATTATGCCATCATGATGTATATTTTTGTGCATAAATCATTTTGCAAGTAATTGGAACAAGTTTGAAACTATGTTGGAATTTTGACACCATAATCCATGTATTAAGTCATGCTTTTGCAAAACTTATGAATATGGCTAGGCTATGAATGATATGTGGCATAATTGAAATCTATGATTAAGTCTATCTTGTTTAAAAAGAAGTATATGATGACATATGTGAGACATGGCTAGGTTAGACCCAAAAATCCCTTTTTGCAAGTTTTAAAGCAAACACTATGTTTAGGAATATTTATGCATAAGTATATTTATACCATCGTTATGTGATTAGACTTAAACCATGATTAAGTTGAACTATGCTTTTGTGTTAGTAACAAAGTATCCCCTTTGTAAACATGTAGAAACCTTATGAACATGACTTGTTTATGTTTATGCCATGAACAAATTTAACCTTACTTATGCCATGCTTATGTTTGACATTATGCCATGTTTATGCTAAAAGTATTTATGTCATGCTTATGTTTGACATTATGCTATGCTTATGCTAGAAATATTTATGACATGCTTATGTTTGACATTATGCCTAAATAAGAATATAGGTTCATGTTGTAGTTAAACCTATGCAAGTTCACATGCTTTGATTCATGTCACCTATGTTACCACTATGCAAGTACACCAATTTCTATTTGGTATTTCCAACGTCGTATTGCAAGTTCATGCGCTCACCTTCCCCTCTTTGTGTATGCGCCATAAGCCTCCCCTTTTCGCATGGCTAAATTGGGCTTTAAAAGGCTAAGCCCAATATATATGAACGGACGTGTAAAACGGGGGAAAATAACGTTGGGTTAAAATTAATTAATGAATGAAAATATAAAATAGAAGGGCCCAAATTCAAGTATGGGTTGGGCCCGTGGTGGGTGTAATCTTTACACCATTAACTTAATAATGGGCCGCAAATATTTACATATAAATAAAGAAGAATGACAAGATATGTAAATGTAGAACATACGATGTGTTTAACCCGAGGTTGGATTGAGTTGTGATGTAAACCTGCCCGGAACCGCCCGGCTGTCCAGTAGTCACAACAATACCTATCCAATGTGGGAGGTTAAACATGGAGCCCAGCAAGGACCCGAGGTTAGACTGAGTTGTGGCGTAAGATTGCCCGGAACCAACCGGCAACAGGCAGCCACAACAATACCTGTCTAATGTGAGAGGTCAGGGCCTTAATAAGACAATTAAGGCTGAGTCAGGATTGTTAGGATTAAGTGGACTAAAGACTTAATCAAAATGGAACATGCTAAACTAAGCGGACTGGTGGGGGTTAGGTTAGAAAACACTTAACCAACTTAGCATGTTGGCTAGAGATAGAAAACCTAGTAACGGGGGACCCTTTTCAGCAGTAACCCTAAAAGGTGTATCAGGATACCCTGAAAACTAGGCAGGGTGGGGCACGATTACTGGGCTGATTGTAAGAGGTCAAAGCGACGGCGGTGGTGTAGCAGTGTAGGTTCTAACGGTGTGCGGGCGTGCACGCACTCCGGCGCAGAAAAATAAGGCACTGGGCACCAGTAGCATACCTGTGCACTCTAAGGTTGTGTCGGGTTACCACTATGGGACTTGATACACCCCATGGTGGGACCAGCATAGGTAACTACAGACATCGGGGGCCGTAAGACACATGGAACTATGCGAGTAGGAGCCGATCATCATTGAATGGATCATATCACCCTGATTATGGGGTGCCAGTTGGGAACTAGTTAAATGGGTTCAGAGATTAACATGGGGTACGACAGTATATTCGACCCTAGACAACTTGACCAAGTTTATAGTGCATGCCCACTTCTTGTTATACTTATCATACCCAGTTCTTTATTCATAGACAAAGTAGTACTAGACTTACTCAGGCTTTATGTCTGACTCTATTTTTCTTTCGTCTTCTTTCTTCCGTTTCCCCCCCCCCCCAGGTCCTCAGGGAGGGAACACAGCAGCTTGATCAGCCTTGACATCCATCTTGAAGTAGAGAAATGTATTGCTTGGACTTTCCTGTTTTGAACTATGGCTTTGGACAATCCACTATGGGGCTTTTGCAGTTCATCTATGTTTTATTTATGCTTCTTTAAAAATAATGTACTCAAGACAGATTATGAAAGTATTATGTTATGTTTTTGGAAAGGATGTTGTTGTAACACGTATTTGACTTTGTGAAATAAAGTTTGTTGTTCTTCCGCTGTTTACAAATATGTGTTCTTATATCTGTCTTGTATATCTGTGACTTGTACTTATAAACCTCCACCAAAATTAGGGCATTCCCTTTGAGAGTGACCCTAACGGAGGTGGGGTGTTTCACTTGGTATCAGAGCATAGGTTTACCAGATAAGATAAAAAGTTTTGAAAAAAAATTATTTTCAAAAAGGAAATTTAAAGAAGCATTTTTAAAAGAAAAATATTATTTTATTTTAAAAAGGCAAAGTCCACTCCTCAAAGCCATAGGAACTATCTCTTATCCTTCGTTTTGAATCTATCCTTTTTGTTTCAGCATGTCCCAAGATCTTAACTTGCCAGAAGGGGTGCCAATACCTGGTAGGTTTAGACGGTTCTTAGAAGCAAGGGCCACTCAGCCAGGTCCTACCGTTCCTCCTCCCCCAGCGGAAGGAAACCATCCAGCTGCAGCAGCACCTTTTCCTCCACCTCCTCCTCGGGGAAACACTTTTGCTAAGATATGTAAAGATTTTAAAGCTATGGGAGGAAGGGATTTCCATGGAACTGAGTCCTTCGTAGCAGCTAGGAATTGGCTGAAAGAAACGGAGGACCTATTCATCATCTTTGAGGTAGAAGATAGACAAAAAGTACAATTGGCGGTATGGCTATTGAAGGGCGAGGCTTCCTACTGGTGGGAAGTCACTAATGCTGAAAGACCAGTGGGGACATGGGAGGACTTTAGGGCAAGGTTTGAGACCAAATTTCTCTCAGATGCAGAAAGGAGTTTGCAGTTGGAAAAATTCTTATTTCTTAAGCAAGGGGACAAGACGGTCAGAGAGTATGTGAATCAGTTTGATGAGCTGGCTAGGTTTGGGCTTGACCTAGTCAACACCCCGCACAAGAAGGCTCTCCGTTTCGTTAAGGGGTTGAATGAGCCATTACACAGTTTGGCCATGACCCATATACCCATGGGAGCCACGTATGAAAGATTGGTGCAAATGGCATTGCTGAATGAAGAGGATAAGGGCAAGAAGAAAGAGGGTTTGCAGCCCAAGAAGACAGACTTTAAGAAGGGCGGGAAAGGCAACAAAGAGAAGAGGAAGTGTAATTTCTGTGGCAAAGTGGGGCACTTAGTAAAGGACTGCCGGAAAAAGAAGGCCAAGGAGAATGGTGGGTGCTTTTCATGCGGTCAGACAGGCCACAGGGCTAAGGACTGCCCAAAGAAACGAGGACAGGGGCAGGGCGCTGGATCCACCCCAGGGGCACAGATTCATGTGCTAGAAGCGCCACCTCTGCAACAGCGAGGTATAAATACTTCTGTAGAAAGTGTAGTTTATCTTTATGATCACCCCGTTCGCACTTTATTTGATTCTGGCGCATCACACTCCTTTATCTCGTCTGCTTTAGTAGAATCTCTGCACCTAAAAACTAGTATGGTAGAGGACCCCTTAATTGTTTCAAACCCAATTGGGGGCCCAGCTCATTTGTCTATGATCTGTCTGGATTTGAAAATTTCTATCCTAAGTGTTGAATTTCAATGTAGTGCCTTTGTTTTGGGCTTTTCGGGTTATGGTTTGATTTTGGGTATGGATTGGCTATCCAGTAATGGGGCCATCCTTGATTGTGAGAAAAGGGTTGTTAGGCTCCTAACCCAGCTCGGTAATACTTTGGAAATTTCTTGTAATCCCTCGTATGCGGTTATGCTTAGTTATCTTGAATCGCTAGATGCCTCTGTTGAAAATTTACAATCAGTTAGAGTGGTCCGGGAATATCCGGATGTCTTCGAAGAGGTGAAGGGCTTGCCTCCGAAGCGGGAAATAGACTTCCGCATATATCTTGTAGATAATGCAAAGCCCGTTGCGTTGCCCGTTAGACATATGGCTCCACGAGAAAGGAAAGAGCTCAGTAAACAGATTAAAGAGCTTCTAGAAAAGGGGTTCATTAGGAGGAGCATTTCAGAATGGGGCGCTCCGGTGGTGTTCGCTACAAAGGCGGATGGTTCACTCCGTCTATGTGTTGACTATAGGGAACTCAACAAGCTAACGAAAAAGAATAGGCACCCTCTCCCTAGAATTGACGATTTATTTGACCAGCTTGTAGGAGCGTCTGTTTTCTCCCAACTCGATTTAGCAACCGGTTTTCATCTGCTAAGGGTGGCTGAAGATAGCATCGATAAAACGGCGTTCAGAACCCCAGACGGCTTCTTTGAATGGCTTGTCATGCCTTTCGGCTTGACAAATGCACCTGCTTACTTCGTGGACCTGATGAGTAGGGTATTTAGAGATTTCCTCAACAAATTCGTAGTGGTCTTCGTAGATGATATCCTTATCTTCTCAAAGAGTGAAGAGGAACATGCTCAGCACTTAAGGGCAATCATGGAAACTTTGCGAGTCCATCAACTAAAAGCCAAATTCTCCAAATGCCACTTTTGGAGAGAAGAGGTGAGGTTCCTTGGGCACATAGTATCCAAACAAGGGTTAGCTGTGGACCCTGCTAAGGTAGTAGCGGTACAAGATTAGAAGACACCAAGGAATGCAACTGAGGTCCGAAGCTTCGTAGGACTAGCAGGTTTCTATCGGAAGTTCATAAGGGATTTTGCGAAAATATCAGCTCCGCTCACGAAATTGACCAAGAAGAATCTAGTGTTCAATTGGGATTTGGATTGCGAATTTGCTTTCCAACGACTGAAAAGGGCTCTTACAACAGCCCCAGTTTTGACGCTGCCAGATGGGAGCAAGATGTTCACTGTTTATACGGATGCATGTGGGACAGGGCTAGGCGCCGTCTTAATGCAAGAAGGAAGGGTAGTAGCTTATGGCGGGAGGCAGTTGAAGGTGCACGAAAAGAACTACCCAACCCACGACCTTGAGTTAGCCGCCATCGTCTTTGCACTCAAGTCTTGGCGACACTATCTCCTAGGTGAGAAGTTCGAACTTTACACTGACCATAAATCGTTGAAATATCTTTTCTCACAGAAGGATCTTAACTTGAGGCAACAAAGATGGATGGAGTTTCTTGCCTCGTACGATTTCGAAATCTCCTATACTCCGGGCAAAGGCAACGTAGTGGCAGACGCGTTGAGCCGAAAGAAATTGACCCTAAGCCTGTTGTTTGTTGAAAGACAAAGCCTAGAGTTTATAGCCAGCTTCGACTTTAGTCCCTCCTCCGATTTCGTACCGGGCTTACTAGCATCTCTCGAAGTGCGCCCAACTTTAGTGGATTCAGTAGGGGCAGCACAACGCGAAGACCCTCAGCTTGTGGAAATGATTGATAGGCTAATTAGGGGTGAGACTTCAAGTCACCTCAACAGATACTCCATTGACGATAAGGGTGTACTAAGGCGAGACGGAAGACTATGCGTCCCACAGACAAACGATTTAGTAAAGAAGGTTCTCGAGGAAGCGCATCATTCCAAGATGACGATACACCCAGGCGGAGATAAAATGTACAAAGATATAAAAAGGACTTTCTTTTGGAATGGCATGAAAAAGGACGTGGCAGAGTTCGTTTCCAAGTGTATGGTGTGCCAACAGGTTAAGGCGGAACAGAAAAAGCCTGGCGGACTACTACATCCTCTGGAGGTCCCGCAGTGGAAGTGGGATAGTATCTCAATGGACTTCATCGATGGGCTGCCTAGGTCTAGGAGAGGCAACACTAGCATTTGGGTAATAGTGGATAGGCTTACTAAAAGCGCCCACTTTTTACCTGTCAAAAGTAAGAGAACTGCCTCATCCCTAGCATCACTTTACCTTAAGGAAATCGTTCGACTCCATGGGAAACCATCTAGCATTGTTAGTGACCGAGACCCCATCTTCACCAGTGAGTTTTGGCGGAGTCTGCAAGAAGCAGTAGGAACGCAGTTACGCTTGAGCACAGCCTACCATCCCCAAACCGACGGCCAAACAGAGAGAGTGAACAGAGTTTTGGAAGACCTTTTAAGACTATGCGTCCTTGACTTCGGAGGGACATGGGAAGACCACCTTCCTTTGGTGGAATTTGCCTACAACAACAGCTATCAAGCAACCATAGGAATGGCGCCCTTCTAAGCCTTATATGGAAGACCGTGCCGATCACCCACTTGTTGGTGGGAGTCGACGGATAAGCTCATACTTGGACCAGACATGATCCGAGAGACTTCAGAGAAAGTAGACTTAATACGAAGAAGGATGAAGACGGCCCAAGACAGACAAAAGTCCTATGCCGACAAGAGGAGGACCGACCTTGAATTCGAAGTTGGAGACAGAGTTTTTCTCAAGGTATCACCGCTAAGGAACGTTGTTCGTTTTGGAACCACAGGAAAGCTAGCACCAAGGTTCGTAGGGCCATTCCCTATTATCGAGAGAATTGGGAAAATGGCCTATAGATTAGAGCTACCCGAGAAGTTGGCTGGAGTCCACAACGTTTTTCACGTTTCACATCTCCGAAAATGTCTACATGAGTCTGCTGAAGTGGTAGAGCCAAATATCCTCGAAGAGGCCGAAGTGGAACACGAAGCAACCATAAGAAAAGTTCCAACCCGCATCTTAGGAACGGAAGTGAAGAAGCTACGCAACCGCGAAGTCAAGCTCGTCAAAGTTCAGTGGAGCGACGCCGAGGGAGACGCGACTTGGGAAACTGAAGCTAGAATCCGTACAGCCTACCCTTTTCTGTTCGAGGGTACATCCTTGATCTTTCCTTTTCCTTAAGTTGCGCTTTTATCTATCTTTTTAGGTATATTTCCTCGACCTTATCTTTTAGGTAGAAACCCTTTGGATGGAAACATGTAGTTGAAACATGTTATGTATGATGGTTGCAAGTGGTTGCAAGTGATTGCTAGTGGTTGCTCGTGGTTGCATATACACACACAATCTAGGGTTTAGATCGGCTCAGTCACTTCATATTGCATATGCACATATGTTTGCATTTGTATATGGTTGAACTTTAATGTGTTGTCATGTGGATGTTGCATTTGTATTGAATGTTTGTGCACTCATGTAGAATCAAGAATAGGAAAATTTTGCATACATAATGGATTCATGGCACTTACATAATTCGCATTAAGGAGGTCAACTGAATCAGTAGACCGCCTGATTTTGCATTAGATAAGTACATGTACACACACACTTTGCATATGATCATGAAGCATTAGAAGTCTTTTAAGGACAATGGATGCTCGTGTTTAATGGATGAGTAGATGGATGATTGGATGTTAGGATATACATTCCTCCTAACTTGAAGATTTCGGGGACGAAATTCTTTTAAGTGGGGGAGAATGTAACACCCCGAAAATTCTATAACTGTGAAATTAACAAATTAAAGTATAATTAATTTGAAATCAAAGTACTAAGGGAAACGGGATACGCCATTGCGTTCGTCTCGGAAAAATACGCGAAATAGAGTCCGAGTTTTCGAAAAACGGAGTCCGTATGAAGAAGATATGGCCTTCGGAAGTTTTGAATTAAATTTAAAATTCAAACAAAATAAAATAATAATTAAAAATCGGGCCCAGTGGGCCAGGGCGGATAAACACCCGCCTAGGCCACCCAGGTCGACTGGGCTGTCGACTGGGCTACCCATGTCGACAGGGCTGTCGACAGCCCTGTCGACAGGGGTGTCGACCTGGTCGAGCCCAGTCAACCTGGCTGGCCAGGTCTGTGTTTGGTCGAATTTCTGTGGTCTGCTTTGTCATTAGGGCTAGGTGGCGGGTTTTTATTGGTCTCTCTTCCTAATGAATGGCTACGATCTAACCTAGCAACATCAATGGTCCTAATCAATTCCTAACCTCTATATAAACAACCCTAGACTAAACCCTAATCTATTCATTCAAATTAAGAACATAGCCGCCATGTTGCTGAGGAACGACTAAGAGTAGCCGCCAACTAGAGAGAGAATTAGGAAGAAAGTTCTAAAGCCTAAAGCAATTCAAGTAACCTAAAGCCAATCAATTCAACAAAGGAATCATATCTCTTAATTAGAGAATTCGCCGCAACCATTGTAAGTAGAGTATTACTTTGGTATGAATAAACAATTGTGTTGATGTGTATGCTTGAATTGTGGCAGTAAAAGTAATTCATACTTATGCGTTCTTATCAATTTGTATACGTTTGGATATTCTTGAATTATGTTATTCATGTTATAAAGAACTACATGCGGTAGTTCTATGCAAGTAAACGTTTGGAATATTTCGCAAATTATGTAATCTATGTTGAAGCTACATGTATGTAGTTGATTGAAATTCATGCAAGTTTGGGGCTTTGTTATTATGTCATCATGATGTATATTTTTGTGCATAAATCATTTTGCAAGTAATTGGAACAAGTTTGAAACTATGTTGGAATTTTGACACCATAATCCATGTATTAAGTCATGCTTTTGCAAAACTTATGAATATGGCTAGGCTATGAATGATATGTGGCATAATTGAAATCTATGATTAAGTCTATCTTGTTTAAAAAGAAGTATATGATGACATATGTGAGACATGGCTAGGTTAGACCCAAAAATCCCTTTTTGCAAGTTTTAAAGCAAACACTATGTTTAGGAATATTTATGCATAAGTATATTTATACCATCGTTATGTGATTAGACTTAAACCATGATTAAGTTGAACTATGCTTTTGTGTTAGTAACAAAGTATCCCCTTTGTAAACATGTAGAAACCTTATGAACATGACTTGTTTATGTTTATGCCATGAACAAATTTAACCTTACTTATGCCATGCTTATGTTTGACATTATGCCATGTTTATGCTAAAAGTATTTATGTCATGCTTATGTTTGACATTATGCTATGCTTATGCTAGAAATATTTATGACATGCTTATGTTTGACATTATGCCTAAATAAGAATATAGGTTCATGTTGTAGTTAAACCTATGCAAGTTCACATGCTTTGATTCATGTCACCTATGTTACCACTATGCAAGTACACCAATTTCTATTTGGTATTTCCAACGTCGTATTGCAAGTTCATGCGTTCACCTTCCCCTCTTTGTGTATGCGCCATAAGCCTCCCCTTTTCGCATGGCTAAATTGGGCTTTAAAAGGCTAAGCCCAATATATATGAACGGACGTGTAAAACGGGGGAAAATAACGTTGGGTTAAAATTAATTAATGAATGAAAATATAAAATAGAAGGGCCCAAATTCAAGTATGGGTTGGGCCCGTGATGGGTGTAATCTTTACACCATTAACTTAATAATGGGCCGCAAATATTTACATATAAATAAAGAAGAATGACAAGATATGTAAATGTAGAATATACAATGTGTTTAACCCGAGGTTGGATTGAGTTGTGATGTAAACCTGCCCGGAACCGCCCGGCTGTCCAGTAGTCACAACAATACCTATCCAATGTGGGAGGTTAAACATGGAGCCCAGCAAGGACCCGAGGTTAGACTGAGTTGTGGCGTAAGACTGCCCGGAACCAACCGGCAACAGGCAGCCACAACAATACCTGTCTAATGTGAGAGGTCAGGGCCTTAATAAGACAATTAAGGCTGAGTCAGGATTGTTAGGATTAAGTGGACTAAAGACTTAATCAAAATGGAACATGCTAAACTAAGCGGACTGGTGGGGGTTAGGTTAGAAAACACTTAACCAACTTAGCATGTTGGCTAGAGATAGAAAAACCTAGTAACGGGGGACCCTTTTCAGCAGTAACCCTAAAAGGTGTATCAGGATACCCTGAAACTAGGCAGGGTGGGGCACGATTACTGGGCTGATTGTAAGAGGTCAAAGCGACGGCGGTGGTGTAGCAGTGTAGGTTCTAACGGTGTGCGGGCGTGCACGCACTCCGGCGCAGAAAAATAAGGCACTGGGCACCAGTAGCATACCTGTGCACTCTAAGGTTGTGTCGGGTTGCCACTATGGGACTTGATACACCCCATGGTGGGACTAGCATAGGTAACTATAGACATCGGGGGCCGTAAGACACATGGAACTATGCGAGTAGGAGCCGATCATCATTGAATGGATCATATCACCCTGATTATGGGGTGCCAGTTGGGAACTAGTTAAATGGGTTCAGAGATTAACATGGGGTACGACAGTATATTCGACCCTAGACAACTTGACCAAGTTTATAGTGCATGCCCACTTCTTGTTATACTTATCATACCCAGTTCTTTATTCATAGACAAAGTAGTACTAGACTTACTCATGCTTTATGTCTGACTCTATTTTTCTTTCGTCTTCTTTCTTCCGTTTCCCCCCCCCAGGTCCTCAGGGAGGGAACACAGCAGCTTGATCAGCCTTGACATCCAGCTTGAAGTAGAGAAATGTATTGCTTGGACTTTCCTGTTTTGAACTATGGCTTTGGACAATCCACTATGGGGTTTTTGCAGTTCATCTATGTTTTATTTATGCTTCTTTAAAAATAATGTACTCAAGACAGATTATGAAAGTATTATGTTATGTTTTTGGAAAGGATGTTGTTGTAACACGTATTTGACTTTGTGAAATAAAGTTTGTTGTTCTTCCGCTGTTTACAAATATGTGTTCTTATATCTGTCTTGTATATCTGTGACTTGTACTTACAAACCTCCACCAAAATTAGGGCATTCCCTTTGAGAGTGACCCTAACGGAGGTGGGGTGTTTCAAGCTGCCCATGCCAAAATAGGGGCACCAAGAGTTTAGGTTAAAACAATATACTGCAGGTCAGTCATGGGACTGGTGTGAGACCTAAAACAGTTATTAATCTTTATTTAAAATCGTTAGGTAAATCAAGGGACCACGCCGTATAACACGGAACGGGTTTCCTCCCAAGAATACCAGCGCATAAAACAAATAGCGCAATGCTAAATAAAGAAAAATGAAGCTATTATAAGACCCAGGTCCCATCACACAATGCAATGCAAGACGGAGGATAGGGTTTTTACCTTATAATAGCCAAGAATGCTTGATACGTTGAAAAATAAATCATTTGATACTATTATAAGTGCATAGTGTATAAAACAACTTCAAATCATAAGTATCAATCATAGGCGGCATAAGCGCCCCATCCCACAATGTCGCCATACTAGGCTCTACAAATAAAACCGTAAATGTCACGTATTTGGAAGTTGGATTTCCATCTATGAACCGAGGCAAAAGATAGTCCTCAACCGATTCGAGACGCTCTAGCCCGTGTCTCAGGAACAGCCGCAACCGCCCCTTGGATCGTCAGGGCCGGTCCACCGATGTGGATTATAATTCCTGAACACTACGTTTCTCGGCCTTTGGGGCGTAAGTGAGCCAACGAATGACTCCATCGGACCCGGATCGTACGATCAAACCGAGGCGCCTCGCAACAGCAACAACCACACAGGTGAAAAGTATATAAATGTCAGGGCTGGTAGGTCACTGACACCACCCTAGCTAGAAAGAAAACGCATGTCCCCCCGGGGTCCATCTCCCGTTTTTGGTTCACCACCGGGGTGTGAGGCTCGCGAATTCACGTTACACAAGGCTGTGCCCCACAGGCTGTGCTTTGATCATCACCACAAGACTTTGCTTTTCAACAGAAGCCTTGATCATATGCATCTTAGCATGCCACACAGGAAAACCACTCTATGCAACCGATATCAGTCACACAGAATGAAATCCAATGTCAGACACACAGTCCATTTACAAGTTCGTTCTGGGTCTGAACGAAACCGGAGGCACCTAGTACCCCGCATATCCATCGATCTCCAAGTACGTCTGGACGATCACCAACTGTTTCCGTCACCATCGTCTTCATCTTCGACTTATCGTCGTATCAGTTATTCAGAATGGGATAAACCCGGTCTTCCCGAATAACTCGCGTATATTTTAAATAGGTGTTACATGAACACAACATACGCCTCATTCCAATTCATCAGTCACTAACCGTAAATTAATCAAGAGAATAATTCCCCAAATATTAACCCCGAAGGCCGAAACCAACATCAGATCAATATCAAGGAAACCATTCTGCCTAGCTAACCGACAGTTAGTTTCTAAATTTCACATTCATAGGGAAAGGTTCCCATTAATTTTATCAAAGATAAATTCTTTATATTTATTCTTTAATCTATCCTTTTGAATTTCGATTCAACTAGTCAGGATTAACGAACCTTACCGAAGTAATCATTTGTTTTAATTTCCCAACCCCAACCTATTAATCCCATGAAGTAAAACTGGTCCTACTTCATATCTAACCCCACGGTGTTATCGGTAAATTCAATTACCATTTCACGTTCAAATCTAATTAAAGATTTAACTACCGCCTGGAGCAAAACTGGTGATACTCCATTCTCGATCATTTCAATCTAATTAAAGATTCATTAAAACTCCTCTTAGTTTTAATCTTTAACTGGGTTAAAGAATCAGTGTCATTTAAAACACAGTTCACGATAAACCCAAAATCACATTCCATTAATTATCGGGTTAAAGAACGAGTGTTATTTAAAACACTGTCCACGATAAACCCAAAAATCAATATCAATTCAATTCCAATTAAATATTATTTAATTGGTACACTTCATTAAATCCAAATAAAAAGATTTAATCTTTTCTCAACTGGGTTCAAGAACAGTGTTAGTCAAGACGCCATTCACGACAAACCCAAATCACATTTGATATTAAATACAAGGCTCTGAATAGAAAATATATCGGCTTATATTCAATATCAGATTCTACGACCAACAGATATCGTATTGGAAATAACGATATATATATATCTATATCTTTCAAATTTCCATAACAACATCTGTATAATCACGAAATCCAACATCGAAATATTCCGAAAACAATTTCGATTCAAATCCATTCCAATGCAATCATTGGAAATTCTGGTTATTTTCAAAACCATTTTAAATTCAATTTATTTATTAAAAAATAAATAGAATTATAATTCTAGTTCAAAAACTAGTTCATTTCGATAAAAATCTATTTTTATCTTTTCAAATATGGAGTTTTTCATCCCAATTCTTTCTAAATCATTTCTTACGATTTCACACAAATTATTACTATTTTTAATAATTTTATCAAGGCCCGCACAGTCGATTTCCATCAACGGCCATCGTACTGCACTTACAACGACCTTTTTCAAATTTGATTTGGACATAATTCCAAATCCAACCGTTAGATTTCTAATTTCTAATATTCGTTAGAAAGCTCTTTTCGATACGAACCCAACGGTTCTGGTTTTAGGAGAATCCGACGGTCGGATCTCCCGTAATATCCGTTCGAAGTCAATGGTCGAAATTCGCGAACTACCGCGGCGCGGCGCGTTCTATTCAGGCCATTATATTATATATATATGTATAATATACTTCGTCGATTTCAATTCAAAACGTGCTTTATGAATCGTTTTAGATTCGTTTTCAAAACGGTTTCAATTCAAATTGATTTCTAATCCAATTTCAGTTCGTTTTCAATTCAATTCGAATTCATTTATGTTCAATTTCAATTCGAATTCATTCTTATTCATTTCCAATTTGCATCCATTTATATTCAATTTCAATTCGAATTCGTTTATATTCAATTTCAATTCGAATTCGTTTATATTCAATTTCAATTCGAATTCGTTTATATTCAATTTCAATTCAAATTCGTTTATATTCAATTTCAATTCGAATTCATTGCTATTCAATTTCAATTCGAATTCATTGCTTTTCGAAAAATCAGATTTTGAAATCACTTTCGATATTCATTATAAAATGAATAAAATTGATATAAATATCGTTCACGTCAAAATGGCGTCAATCTAATCAATACGGCTTCATATATTCCTATTTTCAAATATTCTATTTCAAATATTTCTTTTTCAAATATTTCTATTTTAAAACTGGAATGAGGCCCAATCAATTACCATATAATGTTAATTATATGGATTTTCTATAACACATGTATAAATCAACAACGATGAATAATCAACCATCATCCAAAGTGCATTCTACACTGTATAAGCATCAAATATAAATATTCAACGCTTATAACAGCCTGTCAATCAATCGATCGACATACAACTAAACAATCGGGATTAGTATACGTCAAATATCATCCCAATACCCGTGTGGGGTTTCAAGCAATCAAACACAGATTTTTATTTGTGCAGTTGGGCGATGTGTAAAATTTATCGTCCCAATCAATGTCCTTCAAACAGGTGTACATAAAGAAACCGTCCGGTTTGTAAATGAATATTTATTTATTCACATTCATGTTAAAAATTATATTTTTAACGATCAAACTATTTTATTCAACCTATGAATATTCTATTCGGTTCATTTATTAAATAAATGTTATCTTTATTTTTCTAACTTATTTTTAGAAAATTTCGGCGGCATAACGGCACGATACTAGAAACGGGACAAGACCTAGCCTTATCCCCGGTCTAGTGAAGGCCCACGCCATTCACACATCAATCAAATCAATTTCATTTCACCAAACAATTCAATTCAAACCAAATAATCTAACCAACTACACAACCAAACAATTAAACAAACAAGCCATCCATGGTCTGTGGATGACGGGTGTCGGGTGCTGCTAAGCACCGTCTGCATCCTAGTATATATATAACTAGAAAATTTAAATTGAAAGGTGAGAAGTTCTCACCGATAGCTATCCCAACTTCATCGACACTTCATTTATAGAAATCTTCGCCGTTCTCGCCTTTCGTCACTTTCATTGCCCGTAGCCACTACATATGTAAAAATCACATTTTTACTTCGCTATTCAATATATAAAAATCGAATTTTTACTACGCTATTCAATATATAAAAATCGAATTTTTACTTTGCTATTCAATATATAAAAATCGAATTTTTACTTCGCTATTCAATATATAAAAATCGAATTTTTATTCCGCTATTCAATATATAAAAATCGAATTTTTATTCCGCTATTCAATATATAAAAATCGAATTTCTACTTCGTTATTCAATATATAAAAATCGAATTTTTATTCCGCTATTCAATATATAAAAATCGAATTTTTACTTTGCTATTCAATATATAAAAATCGAATTTTTATTCCGCTATTCAATATATAAAAATCGAATTTTTACTTCGTTATTCAATATATAAAAATCTAATTTTTACTTTGCTATTCAATATATAAAAATCGAATTTTCACTTCGTTATTCAATATATAAAAATCGAATTTTTACCTTGCTATTCAATATATAAAAATCGAATTTTTACTATGCTATTCAATATATAAAAATCGAATTTTTACTATGCTATATCTATAAAGATCTCATCTTTATTATTTCTACTTTATAAAAATTACATTTTTATTCTATCTACCATATAAAAATTATATTTTTAACCTTTTTACATTATAAAAATTATATTTTCAATCTTTTTACATTATAAAAATTATATTTTCAATAATATAAAAGTCCTACCTTTGGTTATATAAACCTCCCACATTTCTTCGCTAATATCATATATCAAAACTGAATTTTTTTTCTTTAAAACTAATCACATTATATAAATAAAATAAAGAAATAAAAATAAAATAAAATAAGCTTACAGGAGAGAGGGGGCGTTGCAATTTGCCGACGTCGGCTTGAGGAGGGCGGAGACGATTGGGGAGGGCGGCGCTGCACCTGAAGGCGGTGGCGGTCTGCTGCTGTCTAGGGTTTGGGAGTTAACGGTGGAGGAGGGGGAGAGAGGGCGCGACTGGGAGGAGGGTTTGCCTGAGGGAGGCACGTGGAGCAGGGGGCCAGCATCTGGGGTGCGGCGGCGCTCCACCAGGAGGCGGCGGCGCTCGATCCCGCCTCCCCTTTTTTTTTTCCTATCCTATTTCGTTCTGATTTGTTAACGGGGAAGAAGAGATATATAATATAAAAAATTATTATTTTATTTATTTTTAAAATTCGAAAAGTTGACTTTTTAATACTAACTCGGAATCAGGCCCACCAACTGCCGTACCTAGCTAATTACCCCCATTCCGAACACAATGGGATATGTATCGTAAGCCAGTTTGGCTGTTTCGATTAGTTTTCGTCAAATTTATATTTAAATCATTATATTGAATTTTAAATGTACATTTCAAATTACCGGGGTCACATACTAACTCGAAAAATCCCAGAAAAATATTTTCTAGCTTCGTATTGACGATACGGTCCTAACAAAACTAGTTTTGTCGAATTCTGAGATTGTTTGAAAAATGGCCATTTTCCAGTCGATTAAAATCAATTGAAACTGGTCAAACGCGTTTTCCTTTGCCACGCTCGCATATTGATTCGAAAAATTATGAAATTTGGAATCTAGCAATAACTTGGCATCCCGGACCCAACAAAAGTGGTTTCGTCGAAATCCGAGGTCGTTTGCAAAATGGCTATTTTTAAGGGCCTGAATTCCATAGCGACTATTCAGAATTTTCAACTGGACATATCTTTTGATCCCCGCTATGAAATTTCAATTTTTCGGGTTCATTGGAAAGATAGTCACAATTAGATTCCATTATTTTTTGTTTCACTAAAATCTGGTTTATTCTGCACCCGGTACGTTCAATTGAAGTTTGAAATCGAATTATCGAACTACTGCACCATTTTCAATTCCTTTTATAATTATATATAAATTTTTACATTCTAACGACGACGTATATAATATATACGTTCGAATTTTATTCAGAATAAATTTCTCGTCGATATTATTTAAAATAATTCATTTTAAATAATCAAAATTCGCTAAAATTGCCAAAATAAAAATTTTAAACTGGCCCAGATTTCCGGGTTATTACAGTATCTCTTTTGTCTTTTTATTTATTTATTTTCTATTTTATTTAACTTTTAGTTTAAATCTTGGTTTAAATCTTCTTTTATAAAAACTGCGGATCACTTAAAAATTGATGACCACGAATGTCGAATCCACCTAAAAACGATGGCCGCAACCGTTGGATCACCTCAGAAAAACTTGCCGCATACTCCACTGCTATGTTACTACCAAATTCCTTGACCACCTTCAAATCCTTGTGCCGCCACTGACAGATCACCCCAAAGACCATTGCCCGATCTCTCTTTGTATTTACCAGCCCTGCCACCCAGATTGCTTCAGAAATGGGTTGCCACCATCGAAGGATCACCTCTAGATCCCATGATTCCTCTTGCCGGATTATTTGCATCTTGCACACTTGCCAGACCCTTTAGATCATCAGCCAAACACTGGCCAAACACTTCAGATCACTCAAAAATCATGATGAAGCCCCCTGCCTATTTCCTGATGGGTTCTCCTGTGCACGGTGCACGTGCACAACCACCCCGCTGCCTTAACTACGCCTCCAACCATCTCCCCATGTCACTCCTTGCCTCCAGAACTCGTCTACGTCATCAGTTCTGACCATCCCCTCGTGTACAGTGTTTCTACTGTATTGTCTACTACTGTCGAATTGGGTTCAATCGAAGAAACCACCTCGTGCTCACTCCTCAGTCCATCGGAATCCATCCAACTCTGACCATTCATTGGTGATGACCCCCTCCGTCGATCCCACCTAATGCGGCGGTTCAGTTCATCTCCAGGGCGGCGCAGTTCGACTTCGACTCTTATGCTCACAATAGTGTACAACAACCATTAATTCGATTCGTTTACAAAATCTATGAGTTGGAAAAATCATTTATTATTTTTCTTGTATTCCCCTACCCTAGAGGCCACTTTCTTCCTTACGCCATGGTTTCCGGTTGCCTCGATCACCAGAGTTCGACCAAAAAGCAATTTCCGAGTATACCCGAAGTTCTCGATTTACATAGCATTAAAAATCATGAAACTATCATTAAAAATCGTGGTTCAGTGTCACGTTTCCATTCATGTATTTAAAACCTGGTTTCATATGATTTGTAATTTCATGATTACAGAGAGTTAGAGTTAATACTGTTTCTTGAAAAAACAGGATTAGTTTTGAAGTTCTTCTTTGTTTTCATTCACAAATGTATGAAATGTATACCCTTATATCTATCCATATCTACTTAATCTGATGTGAGAAGTTAGTGTGATATACTTCTCAAGTCAGTGTAAAAGTTTACAGGGAACACAATAGCAGTTTACAAGATGAAAGGTCTAAACTATATTACTCCTACTTTAATGATACAAGTATGTGTAATCAGTTAATACAGATGCATTTCAGGGTTTCCAACACTAATACTTGGTTGTTAAAATGGCCAGATGATAGTGTGATTGTCATATAAACTTACAGTTTAACATTTAAACATAAACTGTTTAACAGTAAAACATTTACACTAGAATTTAAAACAGGATTTACTCACCTAGATTGCTTTCCTCTTCCTGAATGTCCACTTCAGCTTTTAGTTCAGCTCAGAGTTGTTTGTGCAAGAAAATGTAGAGAGTTTCAGTTAATATTTATAGCCAACTCAAGTGTTTTAAAAACCATTTTCCCCCGCATGATTCAACAGTAATCCCCCTTTAGCCTCACCCCTTTCTAGTCTTTATTATAAGGAGAGAACATGTATGAAAATGCTTGTTTACCCTAGGATTCTAGCCAATCATTTGTCTTATGTTACATCTTCTAGGAGCCTATCACTTTCGTACCATACTTCCATTAAATTCCCTACACCTCATCTCTACTCCTAGCCAATAGAAAATTTCTTACTTAATCCTTAAGTATATAGATATTTTCCTAAGGCAATACTCCTATGCACATGTCTTAGGTTTAGGTAGAATTAGCTTGCTAGCTTAGTCTTATTATTTTCTCTCAAATCATATTATAAAAATTTGTTTAATATGCTTTAAATTTTGTCTTGCTTGTATTGCTTTGATACCCCTTTGCATTTGTAAAGTAACAAAATACCCTTTTCATATGTATTCTATTAGTTATCTATATATATACACTTATATGTTTATAACTACAAATATGTTCATTCTTGTTTATTTATCCATGTATTTGCATATATATTCTTATATAAATTTAAATAGCATTTTTATGTTTTTAAACCATAAACAAATATATGCATTAACTAGTGTATTCATATTATATATATAATTTCAATTGCGTTTAGTTTTTGGTTAAATATACCATTTCACTTTAATTCCCTTATAAACATGATTATCAAAACTAGCAAAAAGTCGGGGCATTACAGTCCACCCCCCTTAAAATAATTTTGTCCCCGAAATTACAGTAAGAAGGATAGAGAGATTTTTCCAAAGGATAATACTTCATATCATAACCACTTAGTACATTATAATTATACACTAGTTCCATACTCGTACTAGGCATACATAACATACTACCATACATAGGATTATACTTGACTGATTCAAGTCATATGCTACCATATAATATGTATAGTTCGACACATCTTTCCATCCTACTCCTCTGACACTGTGTAGGTACCTTTCATGATTCCTTTTCCTTTCATGTCCGCAGAAGTTGACGGTTCATTCATGATAGCATAAACATTAGTCTACGTTGCCTTCTTAATTAGTGGGCAATCCTTGATCCTGTGTCCTGGCTGATGGCAATTGAAACAAAGATTCTTTCTCACCATCTCATTTCTCTGATTCTGGTTTTGCTGCTGCTGTTGTTGTTGCTGAGGTTCCTTTTGCTACTGGGTTTGTTCGGGTTCCTTATCCTTTGACTCCTTACAAAATCTAGCGATATGACCTTTTTGTTTGCAGTTGTGACACAGAACATTCTTGAAACGATTTTCATACTTCTCTTCCCCTATATCTCCTTTTTCCTTGTTCTCCCAATTTGGATTGAATTTCCTCTTCCGGGGATTCTCTCCACTTCTTTCTCCAGTCTGAGCCTTTTCTACTGGCTTCTTAGCATCCAAGGCTTCATACCTGAGTGCTAAATCCACTAATTCAACAAATGGGTCTTTCAGATGTCCCATCATATGTCTTTTCAGACTATCCTTCAGTCCAGCTACAAACATCTCGTTCTTCTTCAGTTAAGTATTTACTAGCTTCGGTCCGAAGTTTGACAGTGCATTGAACTTGTTTTCGTAATCAGTCACTGACAGGTTTCCTTGCTTCAAGTCAATAAATTCTCGGTACATCGTTTTTTTCCCAGTCACTGGCAGATACTGGGCTTCAAAAGCTTCTTTGAACATAGCCCAATTAAAATTCGCTTCCGGAGTATTCGCAGTCTGGGCATCCCACCAGATAGCTGCAGCTCCCTCCAGATTCCATGATGCTAGGAGGCGTTTGTACTCGTCATCCAACTTTAGTCCCTGAAAAATATTTTCACATGATCTAATCCATGTTTGGACGTCAACCAATGATTCCGTTCCCTTAAAAGTCTTTCCTCCTAGAGTAGTGTAGTTCTTGCAAATCATAGCGAAGTTTGGCTGCGTTGGAGCTTGGACTACTTCATTCGTATCCACTTGGGTATGATTAACAGTGTGCCCATTAGTCGTAGTTGCCCTACTTGCTCCTCGGCCTCGCCTTGCTTGAGAACTCATTGTCAACTTCCTGAGTATATGATTCGAGAGTTAATACTCATTCGGAAAGCAGTCTTAGGGATAACCTACATAATAGCTAGGGTCGTCCTATACTATACGGTTTTTATAAAAATACGCTCTCTCAGCACTAACTTATAGCCTAGGTGTTCAGAATTCCTATGCTCTGATACCAATTGTAACGGCGCGATTTTCGATGCCTCGAAAATCGTGTAATTATTGAAAGAATTTAGAAGATGAGGTCGAACAGATAGAACTTATAGAATAGAAGAATAAGAAATTTATTAGAATCTCACAGCGGAATTTCACAAAATACATAATATATTACAATACTGGGTCTGCTACATCAGAGTACATCATCTTAATACAATACCATAGTACAACAGCATAATTATACATTACAGATGTCAAACTGGATACATAGATATTGATATACTACTGGTCTTGAAGTTGAACTTCGTTGGGTTCCACTTGCCTTACCTGGGTCACTTGCCTACTCATAACAAGTGTTATGAGTATCCAAGAGTTTTGGAAAACACAGAAAATAAACTCTGGGTCAGTCAAGGGACTGGTGTGAGTAAACACAGTTAAAAAGATGTAAAACAGGGGAATATGGGATAAGGTCTTCCCGTATTTGACAGATTCATTTACCTTATAAATCTTTACGCCAATCCATAACTAATATATGGATAGTGATCTGAGTATTTTGTATCAAAACGTTTGATATTACTATAGTTTGTATCAAATAAATAACCATCTAGTGAAACACTTGCATCTCACGTTCACGTATATAGTATAAAATCAAAAACCGCAGGGTGCTTATTGGAGATTGGATTCCAATAGACAAGGTATAGGAGCACCTACCGATCAATGTACTCTAGAGAGGATACACTGGGGTTCAGCAAGAACGTCTTGCAACCCGGCCACACATGACCGACCACTCATTTAGCTTGAGTGTATCGAATATATCACCACCCTGGTTGTTGGCCGTACAACCGAAAAATGAAGACACAGAATCGAAAAGATGAACAAATATGAATTTTCTCTAGATCGGTGACAATACAGCTTGCTTGGGTATGACCCAACTAGCTATGCTGCCTAGCCCAACTTTTGTTACTTCCTAGTTGTGAGGTTTTGAGGTCACGTTTATCTTTCTGACAGATTATTTCTTCAATTACTTTGAATGCCACATCGTCATATCTGTCAGAAACACTCATTCGATTACCCAAATGTATTACGGGCAATAAAGCTAAGAGAAACGAATTTCTCCGCCACCAACAGAATATACTTACGTAAAATCGAAGTGTAGAATTTAACTGATATACGCTGTCAGTAACTCGTCCATTAGGGTTTGTCCTGGGACCGAACAGACCGAAGATACTATAGTCTTTGCATATCGTCCTCTTCAGTATTCTGACATGCGTCGTTTAAATCGAGTCAAAGTGGGATGTTTATCCCGGACTCTTCGAAACGATGTACGTAATGTCTTTTATAGTTGGTAAATAATTATCAGCTTTTAACAGGATTATAATTCAATTTTCACTTTATCAAACGAACGGTATATGTTTACCTTGTTCATAACTGGATAATTAAATTATCTTTTATAATTGGACAGTTTAAGTGTGTGCGTCGCACACGATATATTGCTTTGCTTGTCATTGATATTTAGTCGATGTTTAATACTTCTGTTCTTCAGATAAAATAATTTCTTGGGATTAATTAATCATAAATAAATAATTTTAATAATTTATTTGAATTATTTTCATCGTATCTTAAATCTCAGAACTCGTTGATCTTTCTAGTCAATTCGATCTCCTTGTTCTTTTCCTTCCTTCCACTTGCCTAAATGATCTTAAATAAAACTCCCTTTTTATTTAATTATCTCTTTTCTCTTTTTATTTATTTATTTTCTATTTTATTTAACTTTCACTTTAAATCTTCTTTTATAAAAACTACGGATCACTTAAAAATTGATGGCCGCGAACGTCGGATCCACCAAAAAACGATGGCCGCAACCATTGGATCACCTCAGAAAAACTTGCCCGATCCTCCACTGCTATATTACTACCAAATTCCTTGACCTCCTTCAAATCCTTGTGCCGCCACTGACAGATCAGCCCAAAGACCATTGCCCGATCTCTCCTTGTATTTACCTGCCCTGCCACCCAGATTGCTTCAGAAATGGGTTGCCACAATCGATGGATCACCTCCAGATCCCATGATTCCTCTTGCCTGATCATTTTCAGCTTGCACACTTGCCAGACCCTTCAGATCATCACCCAAACACTGGCCAAACACTTCAGATCACTCATAAATCATGATGAAGCCCCCTGCCCATTTCCTGGTGGGTTCACCTGTGCACGGTGCACGTGCACAGCCACCCCGCTGCCTTAGCTTCGCCTCCGACCATCTCCCCATGTCACTCCTTACCTCCAGATCTCGTCCACGTCATCAGTTCCGACCATCCCCTCGTGTACAATGTTTTCACTGTATTGTCTGCTACTATCGAATTGGGTTCAATCGAAGAAACCACCTCGTGCTCACTCCTCAGTCCATCGGAATCCATCCAACTCCGGCCATTCATTGGTGATGACCCCCTCCATCGATCCCCCCTGGTGCGGCGGTCCCGTTCATCTCCAGGGCGGCACAGTTCGACTTTGACTCTTATGCTCACAACAGTGTACAACAACCCTTAATTCGATTCGTTTACAAAATCTATGAGTTGGAAAAATCATTTTTTTTTTGTATTCCCCTACCCTAGACGCCACTTTCCTCCTTACGCCATGGTTTCCGGTTGCCTCGATCACCAGAGTTCGACCAAAAAGCAATTTCCGACTATACCCGAAGTTCTCAATTTACATAGCATTAAAATTCATGGTTCAGTGTCACGTTTCCATTCATGTATTTAAAACCTGGTTTCATATGATTTGAAATTTCATGATTAAAGAGGGTTAGAGTTTATACTGTTTCTTGAAAAAATAGGATTAGTTTTGAAGTTCTTCTTTGTTTTCATTCACAAATGTATGAAATGTATACCCTTATATCTGTCCATATCTACTTAATCTGATATGAGAAGTTAGTGTGATATACTTCTCAAGTCAGTGTAAAAGTTAACAGGGAACACAACAGTAGTTTACAAGATGAAAGGTCTAAACTATATTACTCCTACTTCAATGATACAGGTATGTGTAATCAGTTAATACAGATGCATTTCAGGGTTTCCAGCACTAATACTTGGTTGTTAAAATGGCCATATGATAGTGTGATTGTCATATGAACTTACAGTTTAACATTTAGACATAAACTGTTTAACAGTAAAACATTTACACTAGAATTTAAAGCAGGATTTACTCACCTAGATTTCTTTCCTCTTCCTAAATGTCCACTTCAGTTTTTAGTTCAAGTTAAAGTTGCTTGTGCAAGATAATTTAGAGAGTTTGGGGTAGTATTTATAGCCAACTCAAGTGTTTTAAAAACCATTTTCCTCCACATGATTCAACAGTAATCTCCCCCTTTAGCCTCACCCCTCTCTGGTCCTTGTTATAAGGAGAGCACATGTATGAAATTTGTTTATCCTAGGATTCTAGCCAATCATTTGTCTTATGTTACATCTTCTAGGAGCCTATCACTTTCATACCATACTTCCATTAAATTCCCTATACCTCATCTCTACTCCTAGCCAATAGAAAATTGCTTACTTAATCCTTAAGTATATAGATATTTTCCTAAGGCAATACTCCTATGCATATGTCTTAGGTTTAGGTAGAATTAGCTTGCTAGCTTTGTCTTACTATTTTCTCTCAAATCATATTATAAAAATTTGTTTCATGTGCTTTGAATTTTGTCTTGCTTGTGTTTGTTTAAAACCCCTTTGTATTTGTAAAGTAACAAAATACCCTTTTCATATGTACTCTATTAGTTATCTATATATATATACAGTTATATGTTTATAACTACAAATATGTTCATTCTTGTTTATTTATCCATGTATTTGCACATATATTCTTTTATAAATTTAAATATCATTTTTATGTTTTTAAACCATAAACAAATATATGCATTAACTAGTGTATTCATATTATATATATAATTTCAATTGCTTTTAGTTTTTTTGTTAAATATACCATATCACTTTAATTCCCTTATAAACATGATTATCAAAACTAGCAAAAAGTCGGGACATTACAATAGCTAAGACAAACTGATCCCTTAGGATCGTACGAAATCTCAAGGGTATTCTTGAGGCAGGTCGAAAGTCTAACTACCCTTGTTTCACAATTACTAGCTAATCAATCAATGCCTAGAATCAACCCATAGCCCAAAAAAACATAAGCATAAATATAGCTATTCTCAAATCCTCACAAGTCAAAGATAATTGGATTCGAGACTATAATGGGATCCTCTACTATACAATATCTAGGGTGCTGAGATTCAACTATGGAAGCAGATATATATACAGATGTGAAGCGCTAAAACCGGAAGGAGTACTAACAGGATAAAAAAAGTAAAAACTCTTTCAACCAAAATCTTACTGCCTCTCTCTCTTAGGTATGCTGGCGGTGAGAGCATGCACTCGCCTTCCGGAAAATCCTGTCCCATGTTCTTGCCCTTGCCCTTAATTATACGACCCGTTATACCGAAATAAAGATACTTCCTCTTGTTTTAGGTTTTACTATTTTTTCCTCCCCTCCTTTGTGAATCAAGTCCATATCCATGGGTTTCATCCTTGTGTTGTGCTCCATAGCCAGACCCCCTTATTCTCAACTTCGTCATCCATGTGTAACTTGTTGACATGTCTCTGGAAAGCTGCCTTCATCGCACGGGGAATCCTATAAAGCTCGAAAGAAAATTACGGCTACAGATGGAAGTTAGGCACTTATTTGCCCTTTGACAAGTGTCGTAGTTTCATCAAGCCTACGGAACCATGCCGCGATGAGGTTACCTCCCGGAAAGCCACGAGCCCCGGAGACTCAAGAAAGAAGGAAACAAGTATTCAAATAGAGGATCAAAAGACAGTGCATATGGCTTTAGGGAATATGCCTTTAAAATAAAACTTTTCTTTTGAAAATGCTTCTTTTAAAACCATTTTGAAATAAATTTTCAAATCTTTTTATCTGATCCGGTAACCTTTAGCTTTGATACCAAGTGGAACACCCCACATCCTTAGGGTCACTCATAAAGGGAATGCCTTAACTTCAGTGGAGCATTTTTAGTACAAGATGCAGAAAAATTACAAGACAGACAAATAAAGCAGCAAAAAATAAATAACCTTTATTGATTAAAAAAGCTTGTACAAAGATTGTTTTACAACACCAATACTTATTACAAGAAAGCATCTATCTTGTTTAATATATAAGAAGCACAAATTGATAATGATATTCCCCAATAAAGCATGAGCCAGCCATAGTAGTAGAAAATGGAGTTCAAAGCAATGCGCCAAAGAATCTTCAAGCTCGGAAAGAGTAACGGCCCCAAAATGAGCTGAGCTTTTCCTTCCCTGACTACGTGGGGGGGGGGGGGGGGGGGAAGGGAGGGGGAAACGGAAGAAAAGAGGCGGAAGCTAACTAGGTTAGACATAAAATCTGGTAAGTCCGGTGATTTTTAGTATTTAAACGAGGAAAACGATCATGACGTGAATAAACTAAATATAAGACTAAACCATAGTAACAAGATAACATGGGATAAGCATGGGATATGGCAAGATAAACTGAATGTACCGATAAATTGAATGTACTGATAAGCTGAATGCGCTCCTACTCCTTCTTTGCTTCGCAACTACCCTATTATACTGATTTTTATATCTCTGCACTACCTAGTAATGTCCAAACTAGTAATCTATGATCATATGATAACGTAATCCCAATCCCCGTATTTGCGGTTGCCTTCAGGTGTACATCTATTATGGGGATTCGATTTATTACCTAGATCTAATCTAAGATTTACTATCGAGTGCTTCCTAGATTCAACAAGGGTTTACGCTAACCAGGGCCACTGGGGTTTATGCTACCTATGGAACGCTTCTCGGATTTAGGGTTTACGCGACCTAGGTCCAACTAGAGATTATGCTACCTACTTTGTATTAATTTTCCACGTGTCTGTGTCAGTCGGCCCTCTCTTACGTGTAGATACTTTGTGCTGGCCCCACCATAAGGTGTATCAAGCCTTATGATAGCGACCCGAAACGATTCAAGACGCACAGTGTATAACTATGGGTACCTAGTGCCTGTTTTTCCACTCTGGGGTACGTTCACCCCCGTAAACCATCGGAACCTACACTGATGTACCCTCTACCATTATTTTTGACCGCTTATAATTAGCCCAGTAATCGTGCCCCACCCAGTCTAGCTCAGGGTACCGTGATACATCTATGTGGGTTACTGCTGAAATGGGTCCCCGTTACTAGGGTTTCCTACTGGTTAAGTTTGTGGGCCTATATATGCACAATATTACCCACCTACACATGATGTACTTAACCCTCCCACTAAATTCAAGCATGTCTATTTAATGGTTAAGTTTGTGGGCCCATATGTACTAATATTACCCACCGATCCCGATATGTACTTAACCCTTCCACTGGTTTAAGCGTGTTTAGTTAATGGTTAAGTTTGTGGGCCTATATTACTAATATTGCCTACCAACCTGATATGTACTTAACCCTCCCACTGATTCAAAGTGATATTATTCTTGGTTAAGTGTTATCCATTCATTCAAGTTAACTTAACCTACCCACTCATCAAGTTATATATACGTATATATATATATATATATATTGGTTAAGTGTTCCCATTGTGTTACTTAACCCCTCTCGCATATCATGTTATATATATATATATATTTTGGTCAAGTGTTCCTCTTGTGTTACTTAACCCTACCACCTATCATGTTATATATTTTATATATATATATATTGGTTAAGTGTGTCCTATTAACTTAACCTCACCCACTTGTCTAATTAACATGTTATGACGGTTAAGTGTTCTAAATTTACTTAACCTCACAATTTCTAGCTTGATTTATTCATGAGCCTTAATTAATTAATTAATTAATTAATTAAAGCACCAACCAGACACATTAGACAGATATTGTTGTGGTTACTGGATGTTCCGGTCAGTTCTGGGCAGTTTTACACAACAACTCAGTCTAACCTCGGGTTATGCATATCCGTCTTTTACTAAATTTACATATTTACTATTTATGTAAATTTTTCCATAAACCAATTTAGCCTAGATCATATTCAACTGTCATGCAAATTAACATACTTATATTCTATGCCAAAACTTGATTTACCAATCAATTAGCCCAACTTGCAGTTTATACCAATTTGGATTTAATATTCCCCTTTCCAATTCATGCTCAATCTAGATTAATATTCCAATTTACGGTTCATATCAAAACTAGATTTGATATTCTAGTTTACCGTTTATGTCCAAAACATGGTTTACACGCCAATTACACACTTTGCGGCCAATTAAATTTATCAATTTATGCCAAAGTCTAATATGCATGTAAATCGTTCACTATTATAGCAAATTTAGATTATGCCAACATATTTATTATGCCAAATTAACTTAATTAAGCTATGCCCAAATTCCCGCGCCGTAATTGTACGTATAACATGATTTCACAAGTTTATAAGTACTCATGAAATGATACTAATATTATCAAAGAAAGGAATATGGGATAAGCACGAGAATTGACATAAAAGAATAGCCATGCAAGAATGAATCGAATACAAAAATAATGGTTCCAATGGGTTCAATGTACCTAATAGTGAATAGGAATAAACCAGACAAGTTACACCCCAAAAATGGGATCCAACACAATTAAGGGAGTAGGCGTAGGTGATTTGGTCCAACATAATGCCAGTTCGTAGTACAACCTAATAGGTTAATGGGAATAGGCACAATTCACTGACTACAATAGTTATAGGCAATCAACCACAATAGTCATGGGCGACGAATCACAATAGTTTCTTAATCAATGTCATAGGCAATAGTCTCATAGTTATAAATCTTGGTAATAGTCTCATAGTCATGTATCATATGCAATAGTCTCAAAATTATGAATCATAGTCATAGTCATAGGCAACAGTTTTATAGTCATAGTCATATGTAATAGTCTCTTTGTCATGGATCATAGTCATAGGCGATAGTTTCATGGGCAACTGTTTCATAGTCATACTCCTAGGCAAAAATCCCATAGTCATAGTCACTGGCAATTAGCCACAATAAGTTCTAGGCCACAATCGAGAATCAGATCCAAAGGCACAAATAACGTTAGATTTGACATAAGCACGAATCAAAGATAATTAATGTGCAAATTGGTATAGTTCTATATTTTGATTCATTACATTCACAATTCCAATTACACGTTCAAATCTAAGGAATAACCGAACTTACAGTGATCGGTTTAGAAAAAGGCGATTTGCTATGATTCGAGTGACATTGCTTGAAGCAGAATGCCTATGGTCCAACTTGAAGCTTTATCTTGATTTGAATCTCCAATATGAAGAAGAACAATAACTTGTTTTAATGGAGAATAAGATTTATTTTAATTAGGATTGAGGCAGAGTATAGGCGTACTAAAGTTGTGTGGAGAAAGTGAAGTTTGGGGGCGTTTATATAGCGTAGAACTCATGATTTTGGTCCAAAAATCAGCCCCGATACATAAAAATGAATTCTGCCTCGGATCTGGAAAAACAGGGCAGGTTGACCCCCAGGTCGACCCCCCGGGTCGACCTTTAGGGGGGAGGTCGACCTGGGTCCTGGACGGGAAATTTCCCGCCCAGCCCGCTTCTGGGTTCTGTTTTGAATTTTGAATTCAGTTTCGAGCTGTTTTTAAATTTGAGCTGAAACTTCCAAAGGTCATAACTTCTTCATAAGAAGTACGATTCATGCAAACTCGGACCCTATCTCAAGCAGAATTCTGAGACGAACGCAATGGAATAACCCGTTTCCCTTAATTTTTCTCTTAAAAATTAAGTATACTTTGATTTGTTGCATTAACATTTACAGAAAATACGGGGTGTTACACATTTGATCAAGGATTGCAAGAAAAGAAAGAACTTTTTTCCATTGGGGAGAATTCAGACATCTTGTTAAGGATTTCCTGAAGAAGCAAGGGCAGGGCCAAAGGGCAGGACCATCTGGAGGGCAGGAGCATGCTCTCGAGGCCAGTGTACCCTACAGAGGTATGTAAGTTTCTGTTGAAGGTTTGATTTCTCTTTCTGATCATCTAGTTAGGACTCTTTTTTATTACGACACTTCTCACTCTTTTATATCTGATTCTGTGGTTGAGTCTCTGTGTCTTAGTACTAGTATTGTTTCTGATCCCGTTATTATCCCAAACCCCATTGGGGCACAACTCATCTGTCCATGATTTGTTGGGGTTTGAGGATATATTTTTTGGGGCGTCGAGTTTGATTGTGACGCATATGTGCTTGGTATCATGGGCTATGGTTTCATGGGCTATGGTTTGATTCTAGGGATGGATTGGCTAGCCATGTATGGTGCCATTCTGGATTGTTAGTAAAGGGTCGTTAGAATTCTGACTTGCCGCGGGAGGACCCTCAAGATTTCTAGTGACCCAAGGGGTTTGTCATGCCTAGTTTCCTAGAATCACTTGATGCTTCTATCGATGATTTGCAATATGTATCTGTAGTTTGTGAGTATCCAGATGTTTTCGAGGAGGTTAGGGACTTACTTCTGAGGCATGAGATTGATTTCCAAATATACTTGGTAGATAATGCAAAGTCAGTTGCATTACTGGTGTGCCACATGACTCATAGGGAAAGGAGGGAGCTCAGCAAGCAAGTAGGGGAGCTAGTTGAAAAGGCGTTGGTTAGGCGAAGCATATAAGAATGGACGGCTCTGGTCAACTTTTTAACTAAGGCGTATAGCCCGCTTTGATTATGTGTGGATATTCATGATGTTTTTCCACATTTCTTATTTATGGAAGTGTTTTCACAATACAATAGAGGTAGTTGAGCCAAGCATGCTTGAGGAAGTAGAGGTAGAATGGGATATAGACGAGTTCCTACCTATATACTTGGATCAGAGGTTAAGTAACTGTGCAACAAAAGTGCAATAGGTAGAGGACAATGAGGATGCGACTTAGGAGACTAAAGACATGAATCATGCTTCATACCGTTTCCTTTTCGGGACTATGTTATTAACTTCTTTTTCCAAGCTTTTATTTGTACTTGCTTCTGCCATTCGTGCATATCCTATCGATCGAATCTTCGACCTTTAGGTAGAAATCCCATGGATGTAAACATGTGTCTGAAACATGTTATGTTTGATGGATGCAAGTGTTTTCCAGTGGTTTCTCGTGGATACATATATACACACATTAAGCACTAGATCGGCTCAAATCACTCTCATGCTGCATATGGATGCATGTGCATTTTTTTCTTTTTCTAGATGAAAATGGGTGAATCGTCATATTGATGTTGCATTTGGATGGATGATAGTGCATGCATATAGCATTTACATGATATGTTAAGATTATTTGCATACATGTTGGACTCATGGCACAAACATGAATAGCATTGAGGAGGTTGACTGAATCAGTAGACTGCCTGATCTTTCGCATTATTAGCATAGGGACATACACACAAACATTTTCATGTGTTTATACATGCATTAGAAATATTTTAAGGACAATGGATGCCTATGATTGGTGAATGAGAAGATGGATGATGGATTTTAGGATATACATTCCTCTTAACTTAGAGATTTTGAGGACGAAATCTTTTTAAGTAGGGGAGAATGTAACACCCTATGATTTTCAAGAACATTATAATGATAAACTAAAGAATGCTTAATTAAATATTAGGAATTAAATAAAATGGATTGAGCCATTGCGTTCATCTCATAATTTTTCTTAAGATAGATTCCGAGTTTGCATGAAATAGATAATGTATAAAGAAGTTATTAAGCCTAGAAGTTTGTATACGCACATGAGAATTATATATATAGAAACAAACCAAATATTCAAAAATAAAAAATTCAAAACCGCAAAGCGGGAAGGCCCAAAATCGAAACTGACCCATTCTAGGTGTCGACCCGAGACCCTGATGGGTCGACCAAGAGGTCAACCCAGCGTGTACCCATGGGTCGACCCAGGGTGTTTGGGGTCGACCCATGTGTTAGCCCCAGGGTCGACACCCAAAGGGGAGGTCGACCCCTACACAGATCTAGGCAAAATTCACTTTTTGTACTTGAACTTGTTTCTTGACCCGATTCATTGACCTAAGGCTATAAATAAGACATCATTCTCATTGTTTTATTCACCAAAAATAATGGAGAAAATGTGATGCAACCCTAGCTTAGATTGAGTTAGCCTATTTTCTTCAACAACAACCTATACACATACAAGAATTCCTTTTACATCTTTAGCCTATTGTTCTCTGTTCTTTAGATCCAATCATAGTGAGTTCATGGTATTTTTAGACATAAACATTTAACAAGTAATCCTGACATGTTTATAAATCTATATCTAAACCTATGCCTAGTTGGTCCTTTTACTACATGTTCATCAGATCTGTTCTTATATGCCTATTTATGTTCATCAGATCTATTCTTATATGCCTATTTCTGCTATTATATGCCCAATTCTGCCACCATATGCCTATCCTATTATTATGATCAATTTTATCATCATATGCCTATCTTGTTATTACGATCAATTTTATCATCGTTTGCCTGATTTGTTATTATGCTATTCTTCTTCTCTTCCTCTTTCCTTTTTTATTTTTATAGCCAGGCTGCCTTTGAGCCTAGGCCTATCGCTGAAATATTGGAGCGCATGAAATTGGGAACAGTTGGAATGATAAATTAGGGCATAACTTATATTGTAAAACATGATTGGGATTTGTGGGCGTAATCTATACATTGATCTAATGGTATATTTCGGACACAACTCGTATTATGAATCCTGATTGGAAATGGTAATTTAGAGGCATAACTTGTAATTTGAATCACGATTGGAACTTATGGGCATAAATTGTATTGTGAAATTGGACCAAAAATCAGGGCATGATTTCTACTGTAAATTTTGACTTGTAGTCTAGGACATATAAATCTGTAGGCTTAATTTAAGATTAAGCGAAACATGTTAATAGAACTGTAAAGAATTTGTGAAGCATGTTTAATCCGTTGAAATTGAGTACTGTAATTAAAAAACCTACGATGAGCATGAATAATTATTTAAGATTGAATATGCCTAGATTTACAGTAGTTAGAAACTGTAACCGCACTTGGACATGAGGTTAGAATACACTTGTGGTAGAAGTCTGCTCGGAACCTCCCAGCAAATTCAACGTCCACAAGTGGTTAATCTTGTGTGAGAGGTCGACATAGGGTATTTACGGGATAAGGAGTCGATCGATTGGGGGGTAGTAATTAGGGTATATCTAGTCCTGTTTGTTTCTTTGGGGTATCTGTATTTCTATTTGGGTGAACACCTGTTATTTCTTCTTAGACACTGATTAATTCTGTTAGGGTAAAACCTGCTACTAGAGTACACCAAAAACTACCATTATATTTCTGTTGGGATTATCTTATTCTGTTATACTTGTATTGGTGCAGAGAAAAGTATTAGAGAAGCGTAACCTATTCTGTTATGTTTATTCTGTGTATCTTTCTCAGTCTGCTATACCTTTCATATGATGTTGTTATCTCTCTTATCCAGTTTATATCCCTTTCATGATGCTTTTACTTATTTATGACATAAAAGTAACTGGACTCGCTAGACTTTATGTCTGTGAAACACCCCACCTCTTTTAAGGTCACTCACAAAGGGAATGCCTTAAGTTTGGTGAAGCGCTTTAGGTAAAAGATGCAGATAAATTATAAGGCAGACAAATAAAATAGCGGAAAATAAAGTCATTTTATTAACAATGTGATTAAGTTAAGGTTTTACAATAATTTTCTCAAATCATACTTAAAAGTAATACATAGAACTTCTGTCTTGATTTAATAACTTCCAAGTGTAAAAGAAGCACAAAAATAACAATGATATTCCCCAATAAAGCATGAGCCAGCCATAGCAGTGGAAGAGAGAGTCGAAAGCAAAACATCGACCACCTTCAAGCTTGAAAATAAAACTGAGCTAAGTGGTAGCATTTACTCCCTGAGAACCTGGGGGGGACGGAAGAAAAGAGGCAAAACAAAACTAGGTCAGACATGAGTCTAGTAAGTCCGGTGATTATTCAGCATATAAACTGGTAAGAGAACCATGGCATGAGTAAACTGGATGCAGGACAACAACAAAGAAATAAAGTAACATGGGATAAGCATAAAGTTCGATAAGGCAACATAAACTGAATGCGCTCCTACTTTCTTTGCTTTGCTACTACCTTGTTAATCCGATTTTTATATCTATCTCTGCACCACCTAACTAGTGTCCCAACTAGTAATCTGTATAAAATGATAATATTACAATGTGATCCCAATCCCCGCAATTGTGGTGGCCTTCAGGTGTACATATAGTATGAGGATCTTACCTCAATCAGCCTAATTTCCATGAAGATGTTAGATGTACCCTTACTACCTTATCGATCGGCTCCTACTTGTATTAAAGTTCCACGTGTCTGTGTCAATCGGCCCTCTCTTGCATGTAGATACCCTGTGCTGGTCCCACTATAAGGTGTATCAATCCTTATGATAGTAACCCGACACGATTCAAGATGCACAGTGTATAACTATTGGTACCCAATGCCTACTTTTTCCCACTCCCGAGTACGTGCACGCCCGTAAACCGGCGGAACCTACATTGACATACCCCCTGCCGTTGTTTTGACCGCTTATAATCAGCCCAGTAATCGTTCCCTACCCTGCCAGGTTTAAGGGTACCATGATACATCTACGTGGGTTATTGCTGAAATGGGTCCCTTATACTAGGGTTTCCTACTGGTTAAGTTTTGTGGGCCTACATTTACTAATATTACCCACCAACCCGATATGTACTTAAACCTCCCACTGATTCAAGCATGTTTACTTAACGGTTAAGTTTGTAGGCCTATATGTACTGATATTACCCACCTACACGAGATGTACTTAACCCTCCCATCGACTTAAGCATGTTCAATTAACGGTTAAGTTTGTGGGCCTACTACAACAAAAACACCATATTACAACTTTAATATTACAACTGTGCGTTAAGCACTATCGTAATAAATGCTTTTTTACAACTACGTAAAACGCACTGTTGTAATAAATGTTTTTTACAACTGTGAAAAAATAACTGTTGTATATATATCACAACTTTTATTTTTTGTCTGTTGTAATAACTAATATATACTGATTAATTTCTGATAATTAATAGTTAAATTAAAAAGTTGTTTAAACTTATTTTTAACGACTCTTTTTTCTATTTCTTGTATTAGAGACCTATTAAATATTAATAACAACCTATATTTAATAATTAGTAATATTAACATTTAAGAATAATTCATATTCAATAATAAATTTACAAATTAATGCCAATTACTATTAATTACTATTAGATTAGATAAAAACCGCTTAATTGATGATTAATAAATAATAGTTACTTTTTAAAAATTACTATTAAATATTTAATAGTATATAATCAATAACATTTACATAATAATTAACTTTTAATAGTTGGAATTCAATCATAACTTTGGAAAAAAGGTAATAATTAATAATAACTATTATTAATCAGTAATATTTAATATTTTCGTAAAAAGCAATTCTCAAGAAATTCATATTATATTTATATTTAATATAAAATTTTACTTATTAATTCTAAATTATAATTTTTAATTCTCTAAGTTTTGGTGAAATTTTAATTGTAACCGATCGAAAACTGTTGGTACCATTTAAATTTTTCGATTGTACAACAAATCTTCTTGATTGTCACCGTTAAAGTTCAAATTTGTTTTTACTTCATATTTTTGGGTATCACAACAGCTTCAATTATATGTTATTTTGAATGGTTAGCATGACAATTTCTCTTATTTTTTATAACGACCCGTGTTTTTCTGCCTATTTATTTGGATTATTTTAATTATTTAAAGTATTGGTTTGAATTTAAATGATCAAATTTAAAGATTTATTTAGAATATATTATTTAAATAAATAATAAAATAATATTTTTAATTTCAAAAATATTTGGGAAAATATAGAATTTGAAATATATTGTGACCTGGCAGTTTAAAGTGGTCAAATATTGGTTATATTGAAAATATAGTGACGATTTCGACTCGAAAACGACGGTTGAGCGATATGGTTTATAATTTAATTAAATAACGAGCTGCAGCGGCGCGGTAGTTCGCGATTTGGCGTTTTGAACTTCAATTGGTCGTACCGGGTTCAAAATAAGTCGGATTTCCTTAAAATAAGAAATGTCGGGACCGGTTTGACGATATCTTTCCGATGGTAGAGAAAAATCCAGTTTTCGTCGTGTAGATTTTATTTTATGTCCAAATCAAATTTTGACAAAGTCATTGTGGAATTCCTTTATATATTATATCGTTATTAATATTAAATAAGAGGTTTTTAAATATTTTATATATTGATTTGGTTTCAAACTCAACCCGGGCTATTTTATCTTTGTAGTATACGATATTCTGGTCATGTATGGCCAATTTCAATATTTTAATATTATTATATTGAGGTATTTTAAAATTGGTTTATTTTATTTGAATTGGACAGTTATAAAATGGCCATTATTCAAACGACCTCAGTTTTCGACGAAACAAATTTTATTGGGACCGCAACAGAAAATTATTACTAGATTTTCAAACTGCACTTCAATCGGTGTTAATTTGTGAGCGTGGCAAAATAAAATGCAAAATAAAACGACCATTTGGACGTGAACGAGGGCCATTCGAGCAAACAGGATCGGAATTCGACGAAACAAGTTTCATTAGGACCGTATCATCAAAATATATTATGTCGTCCAGTCGTGTCTCGAACGGGGTTTGTATGTGAGCGCAGCAGCGAATAAACAACTTTCAAAATAGCGATAGGTACGAAATAAAAATCGTTAGTCAACATCGCTTGTCATGTCGGCTTAAAATATTAATATTCACGATTATAAATACCCTATAAATCAGAATTCCCAGCCCCAACCTCATTTTCATTAGCCATTTTGCAAAAAAGTCCCTAAACACAAATCAATTTATATTTTCCAATCCGTGATGAATTCGTGGGGGGTTCCAAAGCGAAAGTGGTAGGTCGGGGTGTTATCTAACTACTGGAGAAAGTTGGGGTGGAATGGTGGTCGGAGGTGGCCGGAATCGTTGTTAAACCGTGGAAAACCATTTTCGTGTTAGGCCAAAATTGAGGAGTTTGGGTCAATCTGAGGAGACGGGACCTTGGTGGTTTTGTAGAGGAGAGGCAAGGCTTCAATTTGGCGGTGGTTTCAGGTTCTCTGGTGGTCTGTGGTGGTCGCAGTTGTTAGATGAACATGGGATGGTGTTTTGAGTTCGGTTTTGTTTGATGGTGGCGGTTTTGGTGGAATTACGGCCGATTGGGTGGTCGAGGGGGATGCTGATTTAAGGTCGATGGTGCAGGGGAGGTCGATGGTCAGGACAATAGTTGTGGCGTTGGTTATCGCGCCTCGTGGTAGCAGAATTTGGGGTTTTGACGGAATTGGGGGTTTTCGAGATTTCGGCGGCGTGGAGAGGAACTGGGGTCGGGGCTTAAGGGCGGTTGCTCCTGGCAGAGCGGCGCATCGGAGCAAGGCCTCAGGTCAGTCTCCGGTGGCTCCAGTCGTCAGCGGTGATCGATTGATGATGACGAGGTTGAACAAGAAATAAGAACGATGTTTGAATGTGAGAAAGGGGAGTCAGGTTTGGGGAGTATGTGAAAATGAAAATGCGTTTTTGCTTTGTCCGATGATGACGTGGACTGAGTATTAAGGTAATTAAAGATTTTTTATTTAATTAATAATTTATTTAATTATCATATATATACACAAATTTAGAACGGCCGTAACTTCCACATACATTAACGAAATTTAACGAAACTGGATCCGTTGGGATTGCAGGGACGAGATCTATCTGATGGCACTGACTAGGAGTCGATCTGATGCAGTTGAAAAGTCAGCTAATTTTGAACGTCCGTTCAAGATGCAACAAACGCGTCAACCACCAACCATATAAATTTGTTGAGTTAATCCTCACTCCTTCTGGAATCCTACGATGTGGTAAATCCATAGAAAAATATAATCTACAATTTACTGTGTAAATTGGTTGATTGGATGCGACGGATGCAAATTGGTTGTTATGTTTGATTGGTTGCAGTTATTTACATTCCATCATTTATTTAATTCTCATATTTTTATCAACTGATATCTGTGATGCAGAGAAGGACAGGTTGGAGGCATCCGACCGGATTCCTCAAATAAACTTTATTTTTGTTTGTTGTGCAAATATATGAATTGTTCACCCCGACTGACACCAAAACCTATCTGTATGTTAATGGTCGAATAATATTCACCTGTGTTGTGTTTAAAATCAACCGACAGTGTTGATTGGGTAATTGGCAGTGAATGGCCTAAAATGTGTTGTTTTAGACGTCGGTTTACCGTTCGGCGAATTGATGTAGTTTTGAAGTTATAAATTATTTTATAACTGAATTAAAGTTCTCGATTATTTTATATAAGTAATTAAATTAGAAGTTTTATAAATGTAGTAAATCGAGTTTATAAGAGAAATTATTTAAAGGGTTTGTGCAAGTTAAAAGCAGAAAAACCGAAGTATTTAACTATGGGTCGGTAAAAATAGAATAATTGTTTTTTAAACAATTAAATAGTGATGATAAATTAATTAAGTTAGTTAATTAATTTAAAAAGGGAAATGACCAGGAAATTCAGTATAGGTGACTGATATGTATGGTTTGCAAAATCAACCGTGTTTGGTTGAAATCAAGAATGGAATCAATTTGATTTAACTGTATATTCGTTAAATTTAACGAATAGTGTAAATTATTAGTTGATCTTTGATTAACCATAATTAAGGAAATTCTTGAACTGTTTAGTGTAAATTTTTAGTTAATCTTCGATTAACTAAACATCAAAATATTTATTAAATTGGTTAGGGTTAATAAAGTAAAGTATTGTCTAATCAACTTTTAAAAGTGATAATTATTATATTTTTGATAAATAGCAAAGTTAACTATTCTTATATTGTTAAATTTGTTATTATTATTTTTAACAATTAGATAAATGATTTTTAAATAGGAATCCAATTAAGAAATGACTTAAGTGGTATCATGGTTCGACCAAGGAAGTGGTAAAAGTTTATAAAGAGGTTTATAATCCAAGGTTCAGATGAGGATGGTAAATGGAATCGGTAAGTAAGGGTGGCGTTTTATGGATATTTACTTAATCAAATAAGTTAAGTAAAGAGAGGATTAAACGAGGATTTCAATATAAGGGATGGTTTTAAAACCAGATTTCAAAACGAAGGGGAATGAGATTTTGATGTTAGTGGTTAAACTAATATTATTCTGAGGTAATAACGGGTCGATCAAGGTTTGAAAGTTAACTAAAATACCCCAACTTGACTGGCTTCACTATTATCGAGGAATGGTATTAGTTTGGAGCGAGTAAAGGTGTTGAAATTGGTTTTACTCTATACAATGAATATCAAACTCTAATGCAAGGTTTTGGGAAATAAATAATATTGCAATATTAGTTTCAAAAGAAACAAGAATATTGATTTCAAATTTTATTGAACATTTGTTATTCAACTAGAATTGATGGAACATAGTATTTGAAATAGAGTTAGTCAAACATAGTTATTCAGGAAGAGTTGCCATTGTCATACGACTGCTAGCGTAATTCGTAGGGCTGCAGATAGCCAACGACGGTCGGATGTTTCCTGAGGGAATCAGGCGTAACCATTGTGATCGCTGCGATCTAGAGTCAAGCCAATGGAATAAGTCGAGTTAGTCAAGTTAGAGTTAATCGATCAAAGTAAATCAGTCAGAGTTGATCAGAGAAAATTTGGTTTATATCATTAGTATATTAAATAAGAATTCAATTATCGTATTTTAAAATATTAAAAGGGTTAGAAGTCCTAATTTAGCATAATTGAATTAGTTTGTTTTAAATTTTAAAAGGGCCCAGTTATGCTGAATATTGAACCAGTAAACTCATGGGAGTGTCATGTTTGAAACACTATATATTTTGATAGTTAAATCACCGACTATCAAATCTGTCCAATACGAATTGTTGGTACGGAAAGACCGGGATCGAATTATTTTCGAAAACCATTCCGACCAACAAATACGTGAAGAGATCAGAAGATGATAGAGATGGAGCATTGAAGACCGTAGAATTTCATAAACGGAAGGACCACTAATATTCTCTGCCTTGCAAGCAGAGATAAGCTATGATTCTGTCGTGGTTGGAATCTACGGGTTGCAAGGACTTCTCGCTACTGATCCATGGGGTGATTCCTATATGAGATGCAATAGGAGAGTACCTTCGGTTCATCCTGTTCCTGCATGACATATATGGACGGATGTCTGACAGAGTATTTCCAAAGGAATCACATGCGTAGATTTCTCCAAACGTACCATAGTTGATGGCGGACAAATGGTTATTCTCTAGCCAAATATACTAGAGTGCTTTTGTGGACGTCAATCAGTGTGATCTGGCGGATCTGACGATGTGGCATTCAAAGAGAATGATGACCAGATGTTTAAGAGATAAATTCTAGCCTTAAGCCTCATCAACTGGGAAATGACAAAAATCGGGCAGGTAGCATGGCTATGTGGGTCGCTCCCATTAGGATGTATGATCACCTATCTAGAGAAAATAGATTTGCTTCTATAATCTATATTTCGATGTTGTCCCGTCCCGTGAGGCGGTTGCTGATCCCAACCGTCGGTGATATACATTCGATACACTCAAGCGAAATGTGTGGTCCGTCATGTGAGGGCCGTGTTGCAAGACGTTCTTGTTGAACCTGTGTATTTGCCTCTAGAGATACACAATCGGAAGGTGGTCCCATACCTTGTCAAGGCTGGAATCCAATATCCAATAAGCGCTCGTGATTTTTGTTTGCATACTATATATGGGGAGCGTGAGATGTAAGCGTTCCTCTAGATTGTTATTATTTGTATTCAGACATTATGATAATATCAGAACAAGCTATGATTTCAAAACCGTTTTGGGTTATAGTAAGGTAGAAAAACCGTCCGTGTTTATGTGTGGACTGGTCTTACTATTATCCTTTGATTTCATAAAAGGATTTCCAAAGTTGAACAAGTGTATTTTCTGTGAATTTATCACTGATAGTATTCCAGACTGACCCGGTGTATTTTTCTTTGCTTTAAATGTGCTCGGGTCAGACCGAGTATGTTCCAGGTTAGGTTTTGCTTAGAGTTTCAGGAGCTAGAAGCAGGAGGCTTCACCACTAGTTATTTACAGTTATTATTCCGCTGTGACTGATATAAGTTGTACTCTGATGATTGGTATGTATATACAGTTCTTTTGTATAATGAGATTTGATATTATATTTTATTCATTCCGCTGTGAGATTCTGATGTGTTCTTCTTCTTTCTTCTATTCTAGTATTTCTTTCTTTCTGTTCTCACACTCTAATTTCTTTCTATTGACAATCCAGTGTTTTTGATGCTTGAATAGTCGACATGGTGATTTTATGTCGATTTTCGGGGTCGAAAATTCGCTGGGTCGCTACAGTGGTATCAGAGCTATTGGTTTAGTGATAACCTTGGCTCTGTGGTGTGACTCAATAGAGATGGGGTTAGCAATACCCTAGATTGAGTTTGTGTATATATACGAGAACGCGTATTTGTAATTTGATATAAAATTATTTTTGAAATTATTTTTGCCCAATTTATTTTATAATAAAATAAAAGTAATGATTTTCACGAATTATTATAATATGGGCAAATTATTTGGATTTTTTGATGTTGATTGTGTGATATGTTTAGATGGTGTGCTCGATCTCATGGATATGAAGCTGAACATGAATCAACTTGGTTAAAACCAATAATTCGAATAAATTAATTCAGTTAAATAAATTTGAATGGTTAATTAAAGAAATAAATGAAGTGATTGTAAATAATTATAATCTCATATGGATTGAATTGTGTGTGATATGGATGATATGAATGACATGGATGTTTGAACCTTATTGCTATTATTTTGAGGACTAATGAATTGGGTTGAGTTGAAAACAGGTGCAGAAGTGCCAATTCAGTTTTAAAATCCGATCAAGAGAGAAATTCTGGAGTTAAGTGAATCCAGTTGAATCGAGCTGCATAATAATTAAGACAGCTCAAGTATGATATATCGTTTATCGTGCAATAACGCCCGCCAAAAGGTACGCCTACAAAAGTATGAAATTTTGGTTTGATTTGGGTTTTGAAAAGAATTTTGAATTTTTCCGTCCATGAGAGTCGAGATATATTATTTCTTGATCCTGCGATATTGCAGATGTCCTCCGTGCAGGGGAGACTCTGCCAAAAAAATTTCAAAATTTATGGTGTTAGAAAAAAATTTGAATTTTTTTGGGAAATTCTTTTATTTGAAATAAATTGGTTTTAAAACCAATCGGATCAGTTTGGAAATAAATTCGAGTTTTAAAATTAATTATTTTTGGAAGGATAATGGGATTTAACATTCTTCTACCTTAGCAATTTCGAGGACGAAATTATTTTAAGGGGGAAGGGATGTAACGACCCGTGTTTTTCTACCTATTTATTTGGATTATTTTAATTATTTAAAATATTGGTTTGAATTTAAATGATCAAATTTAACGATTTATTTGGAATATATTATTTAAATAAATAATAAAATAATATTTTTAGTTTAAAAAATATTTGGGAAAATATAGAATTTGAAATATATTATGACCGGGCAGTTTAAAGTGGTCAAATATTGGTTATATTGAAAATATAATGACGATTTCGATTCGAAAACGACGGTAGAGCGATATGTTTTATAATTTAATTAAATAACGAGCTGCAGTGGCGCGGTAGTTCGAGATTTGGCATTTTGAACTTCGATTGGTCGTACTGGGTTCAAAATAAGTCAGATTTCCTCGAAACAAGAAATGTCGGGACCGGTTTGACGATATCTTTCCAATGGCTGAGAAAAATCCAGTTTTCGTCGTGTAGATTTTATTTTATGTCCAAATCAAATTTTGAAAAAGTCGCTGTGGAATTCCTTTATATATTATATCATTATTTATATTAAATAAAGGGGTTTTTAAATATTTTATATATCGATTTGGCTTCAAACTCAACCCAGGCTATTTTATCTTGGTAGTATACGATATTTTGGTCGTGTATGGCCGATTTCAATATTTTAATATTATTATATAGAGGTATTTTAAAATTGGTTTATTTTATTCGAATTGGCCAGTTATAAAAGGGCCATTATTCAAACAACCTCAATTTTCGACGAACCAAATTTTATTAGGACCGCAACAGAAAATTATTGCTAGATTTTCAAACTGCACGTCAATCGGTGTTAATTTGTGAGCGTATCAAAATAAAATGCAAAATAAAACGACCATTTGGACGTGAACGAGGGCCATTCGAGCAAACGGGCTCAGAATTCGACGAAACAAGTTTTATTAGGACTGTATCTTCAAAATATACTATGTCGTCCAATGGCGTCTCGAACGAGGTTTGTATGTGAGCGCAGCAGCGAATAAACAACGTTCGAAATGGCGATAGGTAAGAAATAAAAATCGTTAGTCAACATCGCTCGTCACGTCGGCTTAAAATATTAATATTCACGATTATATATACCCTATAAATCATAATTTCCAGCCCCAACCTCATTTTCATCAGCCATTTTGCGAAAAAGTCCCTAAACACAAATCAATTTATATTTTCCAATCCGTGATGAATTCTGGGGGGTTCCAAAGCGAAACTGGTAGATCGGGGTGTTATCTACCTACTGGAGAAAGTTGGGGTGGAATGGTGGTCGGAGGTGGCCGGAATCGGTGCTAACTGTGGAAAACCATTTTCGTGTTAGGCCAAAATTGAGGAGTTTGGGTCAATTTGAGGAGACGGGACCTTGGGGTTTTTGTAGAGGAGAGGCAAGGCATCAATTTGGAGGTGGTTTCAGGTTCTCCGGTGGTTTGTGGTGGTCGCAGTTGCTAGATGAATGTGGGGTGGTGTTTTGAGTTCGGTTTTGTTTGATGGTGGTGGTTTTGGTGGAATTCCGGCCGACTGGGTGGTCGAGGGGGATGCTGGTTGAAGGTCGATGGTGCAGGGGATGTCGACGGTCAGGACAATGGTGGTGGCGTTGGTTATCGCGCCACGTGGTGGCGGAATTCGGGGTTTTGACCGAATTGGGGGTTTTCGAGTTTCCGGTGGCGTGGAGAGGAATTGGGGACGGGGCTTGAGGGCGGTGGCTCCTGGCAGAGCGATGCGTCGGAGCAAGGCCTCAGGTCGGTCTCCGGTGGCTCCAGTCGGCGGCGGTGATCGATTGATGATGGCGAGGTTGAACGAGAAAGAAGAACGATGATTTGAACGTGAGAAAGGGGTGTCGGGTTTGGGGAGTAGGAGAAAATGAAAACGCGTTTTTGCTTTGTCCGATGATGACGTGGACTGAGTATTAAGGTAATTAAAGTTTTTTTTATTTAATTAATAATTTAGTTAATTATCTTATATATATACAAACTTAGAACGATCGTAACTTCCACATACATTAACGAAATTTAACGAAACTGGATCCGTTGGGATCACAGGGACGAGACCTATCCGATGGCACTGACTAGGAGTTGATCTGACACAGTTGAAAATTCAGCTAATTTTGAACGTCCGTTCAAGATTAAATGCAACAAAGGCGTCAACGCCAACCGTATAAATCTGGTGAGTTAATTCTCACACCTTCTGGAATCCTATGATGTGGTAAATCCATAGAAAAATATAATCTACCATTTACCATATAAATTGGTTGATTGGATGCGATGGATGCAAATTGGTTGTTATGTTTGATTGGTTGCAGTTATTTATATTCCATCATTTATTTAATTCTTATATTTTTTATCAACTGATATCTATGATGCAGAGAAGAACAGGTTGGAGGGATCCGACCGGATTCCTCAAATAAACTGTATTTTTGTTTGTTGTGCATATATATGAATTGTTCACCCCGACTGACACCAAAACCTGTCTGTATATTGGTGGTTCAATAAACATTCACCCGTGTTGTGTATAAAATCGAACGACAGTGTTGATTGGGTAATTGGCAGTGAATGGCCTAAAATGTGTTGTTTTAGACGTCGGTTTACTGTTCGGTGAATTGACGCAGTTTTAAAGTTATAAATTATTTTATAATTGAATTAAAGTTTTCGATTATTTTATGTAAGTAATTAAATTAGAAGTTTTATAAATGTAGTAAATCGAGTTTATAAGAGAAATTATTTAAAGGGTTTTTGCAAATTAAAAGCAGAAGAACCGAAGTATTTAACTATGGGTTGGTAAAAATAGAATAATTGTTTTTTAAAACAATTAAATAGTGATGTTAAATTAATTAAGTTAGTTAATTAATTTAAAAAGGGAAATGACCAGGAAATTTAGTTAATAGTTAACTGATATGTATGGTTGGCAAAATAAACCGTGTTTGGTCGAAATCAAGAATGGAATAAATTTGATTTAACTGTATATTCGTTAAATTTAATGAATAGTGTAAATTATTAGTTGATCTTTGATTAACCATAATTAAGGAAATTCTTGAATTGTTTAGTGTAAATCTTTAATTACTCTTCGATTAACTAAACCTCAAAATATTTATTAAATTGGTTAGGGTTAATAAAGTAAAGTATTGTCTAATCAACTTTTAAAAGTCATATTCTTGATAGATAGCAAAGTTAACTATTCTTATATAGTTAAGTTTATTATTATTATTATATTTAACAATTAGAGAAATGACTTTTAAATAGGAATCCAATTAAGAAATGACTTATGTGGCATCATGGTTCGACCAAGGAAGTGGTAAAAGTTTATAAAGAGGTTTATAATCCAAGTTTCAGATGAGGATGGTAAATGGAATCAGTAAGTAAGGGTGGCTTTTTATGGATATTTACTTAATCAAATAAGTTAAGTAAAGAGAGGATTAAACGAGGATTTCAATATAAGGGATGGTTTTAAAACCAGATTTGAAAACGAAGGGCAATGAGATTTTGATGTTAGTGGTTAAACTAATATTATTCTGAGGTAATAACGGGTCGATCAAGGTTTGAAAGTTAACTAAAATACCCCAACTTGATTGGGTTCACTATTATCGAGGAATGGTATTAGTTTGGAGCGAGTAAAGGTGTTGAAATTGGTTTTACTCTATACGAGGAATATTAAACTCTAATGAAAGGTTTTGGGAAAAAAAATAGTATTGCAATATTAGTTTCAAAAGAAACAAGAATATTGATTTCAAATTTTATTGAACATTTGTTATTCAACTAGAGTTGATCGAATATAGTATTTGAAAAAGAGTTAGTCAAGCATAGTTACTCAGGAAGAGTTGCCATTGTCGTACGACTGCTAGCGTAATTCGCAGGGCTGCAGATAGCCTACGACGGTCGGATGTTTCATGAGGGAATCAGGGGTAACCATTGTGATCGCTGCGATCTAGAGTCAAGCGAATGGAATAAGTCGAGTTAGTCAAGTTAGAGTTAATCGGTCAAAGTAAATCAGTCAGAGTTAATCAGTGGAAATTTGGTTTATACCATTAGTATATTAAATAAGAATTCAATTATCGTATTTTAAAATATTAAAAGGGTTAGAAGTCTTAATTTAACAGAATTGAATTAGTTTGTTTTAAATTTTAAAATGGCCAAGTAATGCTGAATATTGAACCAGTAAACTCATAGGGGTGTCATGTTTGAAACACTTTATGTTTTGATAGTTAAACCACCGACTATCAAATCTATCCAATACGAATTGTTGGTACGGAAAGACCGAGATCGAATTATATTTGAAAACCATTCCGACCAACAAATATGTGAAGAGATCAGAAGATGATCGAGATGGAGCATTGAAGACCGTAGAATTTCATAAACGGAAGGACCACTAATATTCTCTGCCTTGCAAGTAGAGATAAGTTGTGATTCTGTCGTGGTTGGAATCTACGGGTTGCAAGGACTTCTCGCTACTGATCCATGGGGTGATTCCTATATGAGATGCAGTAGGAGAATACCTTCGGTTCATCCTTTTCCTGGATGACTTATATTGACGGATGTCTGACAGAGTATTTCGAAAGGAATCACATGCGTTAACTTCTCCAAACGTACCAGAGTTGATGGCGGAAAAATGGTTATTCTCTTGCCAAATAAACTAGAGTGTTTTTGTGGACGTCAATCAGTGTGATCTGGAGGATCTGACGATGTGGCATTCAAAGAGAATGATGATCAGATGTTCTAGAAATAAATTCTAGCCTCAAGCCTCATCATTCGGGAAATGACAAAAATCGGGCAGGCAACATGGCTATGTGTGTCGCTCCTATTAGGATGTATGATCACCTATCTAGAGAAAATCCATTTGCTTCTTTAATCTATATTTCGATGTTGTCCTGTTTCGAGAGGCGGTTGCTGATCCCAACCGCCGGTGATATACATTCGATACAATCAAGCGAAATGAGTGGTCGGTCATGTGAGGGCCGAGTTGCAAGACGTTCTTGTTGAACCCAGTGTATTCGCCTCTAGAGAAACACAATCGGAAGGTGGTCCTGTACCTTTTCAAGGCTGGAATCCAATATTCAATAAACGCCCGCGGTTTTGGTTTGTATACTATATATGTGGAGCGTGAGATGTAAGCGTTCCTCTAGATTGTTATTATTTGTATTTAGACAGTATGATAATATCAGAACAAGCTATGATTTCAAAACCGTTTTGGGTTATAGTAAGGTAAAAAAAACCGTTCGTGTTTATGTGTGGACTGGTTTTACTATTATCCTTTGATTTCATAAAAGGATTTCCAAAGTTAAACAAGTGTTTGTTCTGTGAATTTATCACTGATAGTATTCCAGACTGACCCGGTGTATTTTGCTTTGCTTCAAATGTGCTCGGGTCAGACCGAGTATGTTCCAGGTTAGGTTTCGCTTGGAGTTTCAGGAGCTAGAAGCAGGAGGATTCACCGCTAGTTATTTACAGTTATTATTCCGCTGTGACTGATATAAGTTGTACTCTGTTGATTGGTATGTATATACAGTTCTTTTGTATAAAGAGATTTGATATTATATTTTATTCGTTCCGTGGTGAGATTCTGATGTGTTCTTCTTCTTTCTTCTATTCTAATATTTCTTTCTTTCTATTCTCACCCTCTAATTTCTTTATATTGACAATCCAGTGTTTTCGATGCTTGAATAGTCTACATGGTGATTTTATGTCGATTTTGGGGGTCGAAAATCCGCTGGGTCGCTACATTTTTTCACATTATTTCTTGATGATTTGTATGTCTCGCTTATTTTAGTTTTTCTTTGACCGTGAATACCAAATCATTTGGCAAAATATAAAAACAAAATCAAGTTATGTGTGTTGGAATTTTTGGCTCCAAACGCAAAAATTTGGCTCCAAAACAAAAAAAATTGGCTTTAACTTTTTGTTCCTTCCCAAGGTTTTCAATTACTGCGGTCCCTAGAACGCTCTTTCTTTCTATCACGTTTCCTCTTCATTCGCCAATGAAGAAAGAGACACTCCTCCAAATTACAGCTTCGAACCCTAACCTTTACCCGATCCCTTCGCTTTTTTGAGATCCAGCCTTCCTTTCTCTTCGTGCGACCAGATCTGACCTTCACTCGATCTCTGCACGCAGTGTACTCTTTCGTCTCTGGCGTATGACTTTATTCGCGACTCCAGCTCCTCTCTCGCTCCGTCTCAGATTGTTGTTCGCGATTTCATCGTTGATTATGGATCAACTGAGAGGATCCGCCTCTCCCGACAACCAAAGGGTACTGTTTACTAAACGTATTCATGGATTGATGGGTCCAATTTCGTACTCTCCTAATGTTATCTTTTATATGTCTTAGGGTGAAATCGATTGTTTTGAAATTATATCCGTGTCAACAACCAATATGTTTTATTTTCGTTATGCCACTTGTTTTCCGCTCTATTTGTATCTATCGATGATTTATGTTCATACAGATCAATCTATTTTTATCACCAGTTAAAAATGATTCTATTATGTTGCCAATTAGAATTGATCTTACTCTATAATTTTATTTCACAACGTTGAAGAAGAATCTATCCATACGTAACTGCCTTTTGGTTTATTATGAAATATAAATTTGTTACTGGAATATGGATCATACTGTGCAATGATTTACTATCTGAAATGCTATTTTCAGTTTAGCAGTAATTTGCTTATGTTAACAATCATGCATGGGGTTGTTTGCTTGTGCATTTCTATACTGGGTTATCAGTGCTTCTTCTGTAGTTTAGTTTGGGAGTTTGTTGCAGTATTATTTTTATTGGTGCTTGCTGGATTGTCATATACTTCAGGAGCATTTCTTGCTTTGATGCTTGGCGCATGTTTGTGGGTTTTTCTTTGCTTCTGGAGTATGGTTTACTGTGTTTCAAGTATGTTGTTTGTGTTATTATTTTGGTGTCTGGGATTGTATTGTTTTGTCTTTTGTTTGGTCTGTAAGCTCATTGCTGAGTTTTATTTTTCAGATCGAATCCCAAATACCCAAAAATACTTCGCATTATCAGAAGGAGACTTATGAATCTCTCAATCCCGTGAATATGCATCTCTCGCAGACTGAAGACATTGACTGTACAAAGGTATCAGATTGTTCTATTCATAATAAGTTTATTTTATGTTTTAGAAAGTTCAAAAGAGGCTGTATATAATCATTACAATAGATGGTGGTACGAGATGTTTATTAGGTTTTTTTATATCGGTGTATACTTATAATTTATAGTTGTTTTATTTTTAATCTGAAACTATATTCCAGAACCATAAGAATAAATCTTGTTAGTTTTTGAATCATCATGACTGTAATTATTAGAGAGTTGGTCAACCATCTAATTTTTGAATGTTTATTTTCCAAATAACTTCTGCTCCCTATAAGGAAAATGATTTTTTTCTTCTGATGATAGCATATTTTTTTATGCAAATACATTAGATAAGCAAAGAAGTAGCAAAAGAGACATTTTATATTGAAAGATAATTATTGATTCTTTTTTGCTTTGTAACATGATGAAGTTTATAACATAGAAGTTATTGGATTTATTTGATACAAAATATTTAACATTTATTTCTGTGTGCAATGTTAAGCACTTTGGTGATAGTAAGGATGCATGTTTCAGTTTAAATACACTAGTCCTACAACGGTTCAGGGTATGCTAATATATAATATGAATCTAAATTTGTTAACTTAGTTATTTTAGTGTTTCATTACATGAGGCAGTATTGTTAGATACAAATTAATTTTAAGCCACAATTCAAGAAAGCAATAGTTGAATTCAAAAAAACAAAAAATGGCCCGGTAATAGTTTTCATTAATTTTTATGCAATAATTTAAGAATGAAAAGATTGAATTTTACCTTTGCCACAATTTAGTTGTTCAGTGTTGACTAATAAGAACAAGAAATGATATCACTTTTGATCCAAAGTAATAGACAGTTAATTCATACACCCTGAATTTCCAAGTAGTGTTAACTATGACATGGTAATTTGTTTCAAGACTTGAGATATAACTGCAGGTAAGATGTCACTTTGGGTATAACAATCACCATTCAATCTTTCTTATCGAACAGGACATCACAAGTAAAGTATCAGCTAGTCACAAGTACAACATGTCGGCATATGTAAGAGTTTGGGGTAGCAAATGAGAATCTGGTCTAGTAATAGCAACTTAAAGATTGGAGTATGAAGATTCTCAATCAAGCCATATTTTTGTTGCAAGGTAGTAGAATTCTGATTTTTCACTATTGGTTTTTCTCATTTTTGTTGCAAGGTACGTGTATACACAAAAAATTGTTTAAACTAAATACATATTTATTTAAAACAATCAAATACACTCAGTATAATAGTTGTAATAATGTTTTATGGTTTGGCTCCAAACGTGTGTAAAATTCAGTGATAGGTAACTGGATTGGATGCTGGAGCATAAAGACTCAGTGTGTGTCACTGTGTATGTATATTTATACGAAAGTGTATGTAACTTAGTGTATTGAGTGATCAGTTTGTAGTGAGGAATGTATGTATTGTTATGACTGTATTATGTAAAAGTGAGTTGTACGATAGTGGCTCAGAAAGTTGTACTAATTCAAATACTGAAATAAAATATTTAATTGATTATTTCAGTTCAGAGTAGTATCATTTTATTCAATATAAATATTTATTTTTATATGAAATGTAATGTATAACGAAACAAAAATCATATTGTTATAATTAATTGTAGTAGGAATTACTACAACGGTGAAAAAAGTTGTAATATATATATTATTACAACAGTGCAATAATATTGTAATATGTATTACTGCAACGGTGGAAAACAGTTGTAAAATATACATTTCACAACGGTGTCGCAACGGTGGATAAAAGTTGTAAAAGATTTTAGTCTATTACAATTTCTTAATAGACGACGGTGGCTCCACCGTTGTAAAAAGTCTTTTACAACTTTTTTCCACCATTGTAATATGGTCAATTTGTTGTAGTGGCCTATATGTACTGATATTACCCACCTATACGAGATGTACTTAATCCTCCCACTGATTCAAGCATGTTTATTTAATGGTTAATTTTGTGGGCCTATATTTACCAATATTACCCACCAACCCGATATTTACTTAACCCTCCTACTGATTAAAGCATGTTTATTTAATGGTTAAGTTTTGTGGGCCATATTTACTAATATTACCCACCAACCCGATATGTACTCAACCCTTCCACTGATTCAAGCATGTGTATTTAATGGTTAAGTTTTGTGGGCCTATATTTACTAATATTACCCACCAACCCGATATGTACTTAACCCTCCTACACATTACGTCATTTGGTTAAGTGTTGTCCGTTCATGTTAACTTAACTCACTCATTCATCATGTCATGTTGGTTAAGCGTTTCTTATTAACTTGACCCTCCTTACTTATCATGTTGGATCGATTAAGTGTTTCCTATTAACTTAACCCCATTCGTTCATCAGGTTATATTGGTCAAGTGTTTCTTGTTAACTTAACCCCACGTATTCATCTTGTTGTATAGGTTAAGTGTCATCAATCAATTCAAGTTAACTTAACCCACCTACGTGTCATGTTACTTTGGTTAAGTGTTGCCTTCTTGTGTTAACTTAACCCTACTACAAATCAAGTTATATTGGTTAAGTGTTGCCCTCTTGTTTTAACTTAACCTTACCACAAATAAAGTTATATTGGTTAAGTATTTCTAAATTTACTTAACCTTACCCACTTGTCTAATTAACATGTTATAACGATTAAGTGTTCTAAATTACCTAACCTCACCCACTTGTCTAATTAACATGTTATAACGGTTAAGTGTTCTAAATTTACTTAACCTCACCCACTTGTCTAATTAACATGGTGTATTGGTTAAGTGTTACCTTAATTAACTTAACCCTACCATTCATGTCTTAGCTTTAATTCTTTTATTAAAGCACCAACCACTCACATTAGACATGTATTATTACAGTCACTGGATGTGCCGGTCGGTTCCGGGCAGTTTTACACCGTAAATCAGTCTAACCTCGGGTTCTTTTGGGCTCAATGCGCTAACCTCTCACATTAGATCTATATTGCTACGGTTGCTGGATTGCCGGGTGGTTCATGGAAGTCTTATACTGTAACTCAATCTAACCTCGGGTTAGGCATGTTCATCTTTTACTAAATTTACATATTTATACTTTTATGTGAATTATCAACAATTTATTGTCATGTCCCACTTTCCCTCTAAATCAAGCTCATGATTTTAGTTATAAAAATTTATACCACTTTTATGCCATAAACCATTTACATGTTTATAAGCCAAATATGCCAATTATATGTAATTTCATGTTTTTCCCCAACGTTACCCCCGTCAAATGTTCGCACAAATCACATAAAATGTTAGGCTCGATACATAGCCTAATCTTATACACGAAAGGGGAAAAAGAGGAACATGTAATAATTCCAACGTCATAAAAATATGGATCTAACTATACATGTATCATATGAATTTGGCATAGAACAATATACATTTAATTATGAACTTGCAAATTTTTATCTATTCAACATGAATCATGAAATAGGGATTTTACATAAAACTACATAAACTTAAAATTAGACATGTAGTTGCAAACTTGCTCAGTTTGATCAAATCTAAAATGAACCTAATCATATTAACATGTAGTTTTGGATCATATATGTGAACATGGTTGAACATAAAAAAATCCACAAATTGTCATACAACATATAAGTGTCATTACCAAATCATACAACTTGAAATGTCATCACCAAATTATACAATATGGTATGTCATCGCCAAATTACACAATATGATATTCCATCGCCAAATTACAATATGTCATCGCCAAAAAACACAACATATTATGTCATTGCCAAATTACACCACATATGGATTCATTGTCAAGCGTTTAACATTTATGAGCAAATTACATACAACATAATCACCACTTAGCAGGATAAAAATCATAGTCTCAATCAATTTTGTATTAACAAAAAGGATAGGCATAGATTTACATTAGGTGATGTTCTACGTCCATTTATTTAGTCACGATTCTAACATCATTTAAGTCTAAATGATAACTGGACTTACAAAAAGGAGACTACTCTTGTGATCAGGGATCTGTATTCTGAATTTGGGTAGCTCTCCTTTGTTGTAGACGTTAAATTCTCTTAGTTGAATTAGATTTGATTTAATCTGATTCTTTCTTCTATCTTGCTTTCTAGTTGAATGGGAATGGTGGCTACTCTAGGTTGAGTGTTGACAACATGACGGTCTTAGGAATATTTTTGGGTGGCTTAGGGTTTTAGATTTAGGTTGCTTATATAGAATTTTAATTAAATAAGAGCCGTCAGATCAACCTAGAAGCAATCAAGACCATATAGCTAAAGCAATGTGTTGCTCAGCCAATCATAGCATGACACATAAGCCCTAACACCTCAGAATTTGTCATAAAGCCAATCAGAGAAGACCACGTAAAAAGACAATCCTTGACCAACAAAAAATGCGCCACGTGCACCACATGATGCGTACACGTTATCTATATACATACATATGTATATATATATTTTCTCTCTCTCTATATATATTTTTTATTAATCTATCTTCCCACTTAAAAATTTTCACACTAAACCACTTTTTGAACTGCGTTCACAGTAAACCACTTTTTAGCCATTCCCCTAAAACAAAAATATGGCGCTAGCGGGGATCGAACTTTGTACCTCTTGTATGCAAGTCACATGTTCCAACCAAATAAGCTACTAAGTCTTTTTCTTACAAACTTTAGAACAATGCTAAACATTATTCTTTTCTCATTCTTCTTTTTCATGTTTTGCTGCGATATTTAATTTAAAGATATCTTCTTCATCGGTGTCTGATTTACGCAAACTCGGACTCTATCTCAAGCAGAATTCCGAGATGAACGCAATGGCGCAGCCCTTTCATCTATTTTTCTTTTTCAAATTAATTATTCTTTAATTTTGAAGCGACCGATTACTTCCCCGGTAAGGAAAGAGCGGATTACCTTGAGAACAACCCACAACAGAACGCAGACGGAAGAACATTTCATTGCTATTACAACAATTCCATCAGATACAAGAATATACAAAGTATAAATAAATAAATTACATTCGATAAATATCAGAGATTACAATAAATTACATAGCAGTGGAAAATAATACAAAGCACAACTGAAGGTGGTATACGGATACAGAGCTTTACGGATATCATTCCAGCTGTAAACCAGGATCTTGTGAATATAAATCTGCAAAACCAAAACTACTAGCTGCTCGTGTCGAAAATAGGGGCACCCAGAGTTTAGGTTAAAACAATAAACTCCAGGTCAGTCATGTGATTGGTGTGAGAACTAAAACAGTTATTCAAAACTTTACTTTAAAAGAGAGTAATTCAAGGGACCACGCCGTATAATACGGAACGGGTTTCCTCCAAAGAATACCAGTGCATAGAGTAAACAACGCAATGCTTTTTCGAAAAATGAAGCTATTATAAGACCCAGGTCCCATCACACAATGCAACGCAAGCCGGAGGATAGGGTTTTCCCTTATAATAGCCAAACATGCTTGGTACGTTTAAAACAAATCATTTGATACTATTGTAAGTGTATAGTGTCAAAACAATTTCAATCATAAATATCAATCCTAGGCGGCATGGGTACCATCTATCATGTCGCCATACTAGGCTCTACAAATAAAACCGAAATACACGTATTGGAAATTGGATTTCCGTCATGAGTCGAGGCAAGGGGCAAGCTCCTCTCCGCTTTCGAGACACTCTAGCAAATGCCTCAGGACTACACACTCTGGGCAATCCTTGGATCTTCAGGGCCGGTCCTCTCTTACGTTTGAGGATTAGTATTCCTAAACACACGTTTCCCGGTCCTTACAGACCTAAAATCGAGGCGCCTCATCCAACAACCACATAGGTGAAAAGTATATAAATGTCAGGGCTGGTAAGTCACTGACACCACCAAAGCTAGAAAGAAACGTCGTGCTCTCCCCCGCAGTCCTTATCCCATTTTTAACTCATACCGAGGTGTGAGGCTCGCGAATTCACGTTATACACAAAGCTACGCCACAAAGGCCACGCTTTGATCATCAACCACAAGACTTTGCTTTTCAACAGAAGCCTTGATCCATGCAACTCAACGTGCCACACAGGCAATTCATGCCATGCGATTGATATCTATCGATATATAACCTCTAAGCTCGTATGTCTCAGAGAAGGGAGTTAAGCAAGAGAATAAATTCTCCGCCGCCAAACAGATATATATTTAACAGAAATCAATCAACACAGAATAAAATCCAATGTCAGACACACAATCCATTTACAAGTTCGTTCTGGGTCTGAACGAAACAGGAGGCACTTTCCTCGCATATCCATCGATCTCTAAGTACGTCTGGATGACCACCAACTATTTCCATCCTCTTGGGTGTACAGCCTAATCAGGATCATCAGTAATTATCCAAACGATGTGAAGACGTCCGGTCTTCGACCACCGTCATCATCTTCGACTTATCGTCGAATCGGTTATTCAGAATGGGTATAAACCCGGCCTTTCCGAACAACCCGCGTATATTAAAAACAAATGTTACACAAACACAACATACGCCTCATTCCAATTCATTAGTCATTAACCGTAAATCAGTAAGAGAGCAATTCCCCAAATATTAACCCCGAAGGCCGAAACCATGTAACGACCCAGAAAATCTGAACCAATTTAAAAATTTTAAATTGGTTGAAATAATGGATTTTAAATATTTAAAATAAACATTTTAAATAATGGCGATGAAAAGGGAGTTGAATCGACAATTGAAAACGAATATAATTAATTCTAATTATAAACAAGGCTTGAAAAGGCGCTGTAATTTCAAAAATTGAATTCAAACTTTGTCGGACTGTACCGGGTGCAAAACAAAATGGATTTTAGTGAAACCAAAAATATTTAAATCTGTTGGTGAATACCTTTCTAACGAATCTGAAAAATCGAATTTTCATAACGGAAAGCAAAAGTTATGGCCGAATGAATTTTCAGAAAGGTCGCTATGGAATTTATATAGCCCGTGAAATTAGCCATTTTGCATACGACCGCGGAATTCGACGAAACCACTTTTGTTGGATCCGGGATGTGAAGTTATTGCTAGGTTTCAAATTTCATAATGTTTGAAGCTAGTATGTGAGCGTGGCAAAGGAAAACGTGTTTTGGCCAATTACAGTTAAATTGGATCGACCAGAAATGGGCCTTTTTGCAAACGGTCTCAGAATTCGATGAAACTAGTTTTGTTGGGACCGTATTGTCAAAACTTAGCTAGATCTATTTTTCTGGAATTTTTCGAATCAGTTTGTGGCCCTGGCAAATTGAAATGTACGTTCAAATTAAATATTGAATATTTTATATTTTAATTTGAAGGAAAACTGACTGAAACAGTCGAATGGGCCTTCGAAACATATCCCATTGTGTTCGGAATGGGGGTAAAACGCTAGGGACGACAGTCATTGGGTTTGGATTGGGGTTCGCAGGAGGCAAGGGGTATTTTCGGATTTTAAAACTTTATAAATAAATAAATAAAACCAATTTGTCCACGTCAGACCCCCCACCCCCCCCCCCCCCCCCCCCCGCTTCTCTCTCCCCGATAACGATTTACGGCGGAAAACCGCTCGTGGCTTCTCTCCTCCGTTCCCCCTCCTACAAGCAAAATTACGCCTTCCTCCTGTTGAGGATTTTGTAGAGCTCGGAGAGATCTTCAAATCCATATAAGGAGCAGCAATTATAGTTGTGTAAATCCGCCGAATCACCTCCGTTAAGTTTCGACGTTGAAACCGCCGCCACGACCGCTGGGGCCCGCCGAGTTGGCCCTCCTCCCTGGCGCATGTGCGCCTCACGTAGGTCTTCGACCCTGCGCAACCCGATCGTGGAACCATTGCATGAATTGATCGAAAATTGATTGATAGCGAATGGTTGTTTGGGATTGTTTGTGGTTGATATTGATTGATTGTGGTTGAAAAATACCTGTTCGTGGTTGAGAAATATTTGGTTGAAACCACATAGGATTAGTTTGTGGAAATGAAATAAATATATACATGCCGCCTGCGTGCGAACTAGATGCATGATCCCCATTGTCAAAAACCGCGAGGTTTTAAGGTAGAGCGAGGAGCCGTACTAGGGACAGTCCCGGTTTTAACTACCCTGCCGTTATGCTGCCGAAATTCTAAATAATATTCATGTGTTTGAATTATTTTCATTTGCTGAAACTATATTTATTCGTTGAATAGAAAACCTTCATGTGTTGAATCGATATTCATTCGTTGATTAGAAATTAATGTGTTGAATGGTATTCGTGTTTTAAATATAAAAATCACATTTTTATCTATATATACAAACTATAGAAAACCTTCATGTGTTGAATCGATATTCATTCGTTGAATTGAAATTCATGTGTTGAATGGTATTCACATTTTGAAATAAATTGTTTTATAATAAAAATCACCTTTTATCCACTATATGGACTGTGTAAAATAATCTCATTTTAAAAGAAATTGTTTTATAATAAAAATCCTATTTTTATCAACTATATAAACTATATAAAATAATAGTGTTTTGAAAAGAATTGTTTTACAATAAAAATCACGTTTTTATTATATACATGAATTGTTGAAATGTGAAGTGTTAAAAATAGCAACTCGTTTAAATAAATATGCATGAGTTGAAACATTCATTAATTAGCTAACGATATAATTTTTTTTGCCTATGCATGCAACATTAGAATGAATGGTGTTTTTAAACCAAATGGAATCAAATATGAAGTTGAATGGAAAATGATAAGTGATAAGAACTGTATATATGTACATGCATATTTATTGAACAGGTTATAGCAAAGGGGCTAGAGAAGAGGAATAAAATTTTGTGCCCGACAAATAGGTACACATTTACTGTTTTGTTTGGGTGATGATTTTACGAGCCTGTTGGCTAGCCGCTTGGCTTTTTCTTTTTCTTTTCGACATGATACGCCCGTGTGGCTATTTGGGAATTTTCCTAGCCCCTCCCGTACAAAGGAGGTTATGGCGAAATTTTCCAAAATTTAAAGGCGTTAGTGAAATATTTGAAGTGAAAACGATATTGAAATTGTTGAATGAACTATATTTATATAAATATAAATAGAATTAAAATGAAACGTGGCCGTGCAGTTCGTGTTTTGAAACACTGATTTCAAACAACTAGTGCGGGAAATCCGACCATTGGATTTTCCCGAAACCGCAACCGTTGGGTTCGCCTTGGAAATATCTTTCCAACGGCACCAACTTTGTAAAAATCCAACGATTGGATTGTCTGGAATGTTTAATTCAAATCTGAAGAAAAACAGCGCCAGAAACGATTATATTTATATATATAAATATAATTATATTTAATCGAATAACGACGCTGCAGTGCGTATTTTGAAATCGAAACTTCAAATGATTGTACCGGGAGATTCGACCGTCGGATTTTCCCGAAACTGGAACCGTTTGATTCGTTTTGAAAAGACCTTTCTAATGATGTAAATTTTGTGAAGATCTAACGGTTAGATTTTCAGATATGTGTAAATCAAATCTGAAGAAAAACAGCGCCACGACCGCTTTATGTCCCGAAGCGTCGTTTTAACTAAATTGGCTATTTTTAAATAAATAAAAATAGCGATAAATTGTTATAAAATATCATAATCGATATGGAATGGAAATAAACTGAATTTGCTCGATTTATGTGGTATTTGATGGTTGAATGTGTTTGGTGTGAAAATTACATTAAAGAACAAAATTGGTGTTGTCGAATGATTTAACCATTGAAATAAATTGATTTGAAATTCTAAATATACGTGAATTATTTGAAAAGGCAGAGTTAATTCTCATTTCAAATAATTGACCGACGATTGAAAGTCGAAGATGAAGACGGTGGTCGAAGACCGGAGATCTTCACCTCGTTTGGATGGTAACCGAGGTCCAGATTGGGAGGCATCCCGAAATATGGATAATAAGTGGTGATCGTCCTGACGTACGTGGTGTTCAATAGGTTTGCGAGGTATTTAGTGCCTCCGGTTTCGTTTAGACCCAGAACGGACTTGTAAATGGACTGTGTGTCTGACATTGGATTTTATTCTGTGTTGATCGATCTCTATTAAATATACATCCGTTTGGCGGCGGAGAATTAATTCTTTTGTTTAACGCCCTTCTCTGAAACGCACGAGCTCAGAGGTTGTATATCGATGGACATCAGTCGCATGGCATGAATTGCCTGTGTGGCATGCTAAGATGCAGTAATCTGGGCTTCTGTTGAAAAGCAAAGCCTTGTGGTGATGATCAAAGCCCCGCCTGTGTGGTGTAGCTTTGTGTATAACGTGAATTCGCGAGCCTCACACCCCGGTATGAACCAGAAACGGGAGAAGGACCTCAGGGATGGCATGCGTTTCTTTCTAGCTAGGGTGGTGTCAGTGACCTACCAGCCCTGACATTTATATACTTTTCACCCATGTGGTTGTTGCTGTTGCGAGGCGCCTCGGTTTGATCGGACGATCCGGGTCCGATGGAGTCATTCGTTGGCTCGTTGACGCCCCAAAGGGCGGGGAAACATAGAGTTCAGGCATAATAATCCACATCGGTGGACCGGTCCTGACGATCCAAGGGGAAGTTGCGGTTGTTCCTCAGGGGCGGGCTAGAGCGTCTCGAATTCGGTAAGGACTATCTTTTGCCTTGGTTCAGGACGGAAATCCAATTTCCAAATACGACATCGTGCGGTTTTGATTGTATACCTATATATGGCGACATAGTGGTATGGGGCATTAATGCCATCTATGATTGATAGTTATGATTTGAAATTGTTTTCAAAACATATAAACATTAGCAATAATATAAAATTCCTTTGTTTTATTCGTATCAAGCATATTTTGGCCGTTATAAGGTAAAAACTCTATCCTCCGGTTTGCGTTGCATTGTGTGATGGGAACTGAGTCTTATAATGGTTTCATTTTTATAAAAAGCATTGCGATGGTTAAAAGAATGATTTGTTTTAAAGCACTGGCAATCCAATGGAGTAAACCCATTCCAAAAAGTGGCGTGGTCCTGCGATTAGCCAAATTATATATGTGTTGAGTAGATTTCTCATACCAGTCCCATGACTGACTCGTAGTTTGTTTCACTTTCAAACTCGGGTGCCCCTTTTTCTACACGGGCAGCCTTGTATTCAGGTTTAGCTGGTTCTTTCTGGATAGCTGGAGCTGAAGATGGATTCTATCATTTATCTCTTTTTATGCTGTTCATCTCCTATTGTACATATTTTGTTTGTTTCCGCTGTAGACATATATGTATAGCTGAACTGTATTTGTACTAAGCAAGATCATGTATACTGTGTAACTCTGATGACTACTTTTATCCAGTATATTCTATTGTTCATTATCTGGTGTATTTATTTATTTTTGTTCTGCTATTATATGTTTTTGTGTTATATTCCACAGATTACCCTTGTCTTCGTCTGTACGGGAAATGGGGTCATCTCAAACCAACAACAGATCAATACCCAGGAAACCATTCTTCTTAACTAACCTACAGCTAGTTTCTAAATTTCACATTCTTAGGGGAAAGTTCCCATTAATTTTATCCAAGATAAATTCTTTAAATTTATTCTTTAATCTTCCTTTGGATGTCATATCAAACCAAATTATGGTTTTCCAAACTAGTCGAGATTAGCGAACCACACCGAAGTAATTATTTATTTTATTTCCCAATCCCAACCTATTCATCCCATGAAGCAAAACTGGTAATACTCCATATCTAATACCACGGTGTTATTGGTAAAATTAATTACCCTTTCACGTTCAAATCTAATTAAAGATTTAACTATCGCTTTGGAGCAAAACTGGTGATACTCCATTCTCGCTCATTTTTCCAAATTTGATAATTTAAATTATCAATTCACATTTCAATCTAATTGCAGATTCATTAAAACTCCCTTTTACTGGGTTAAAGAAATAATGTCATTTAAAACACAGTTCACTATAAACCCAAATCACATTCTATTTATTACCGAGTTAAAGAACTAGTGTTATTTAAAACACCGTTCACAATAAACCCACAAATCAATTCTATTTAAAACCCGTTTCAAATCCAATTTATTTATTTAAAAATAAACGGGTTTAATTTTAGTTCAAAACTAGTTCATTTCGATAAAAATATACTTTTATCTTTACAAATGTGGGATTTTTCATCCCAGTTCTTCACAAATCATTTCTTATGATTTTACACAAATTATTACTATTTTTGATAATTTTATCAAGGCCCGTACCATCGATTTCCAACAATGGCCATCGAACTGCACTTACAGCGACCTTTTCCAAATTTGATTTGGACGTATCTCCAAATCCAACCGTTAGATTTCAAATTTCTAATATTCGTTAGATAGATCTTTTCGATACGAACCCAACGGTTCCGGTTTTAGGAGAATCCGACGGTCGGATCTCCCGTAATGTCCTTTTGAAATAAATGGTCGAAATTCACGAACTGCCGCGGCGCGGCGCGTTCTATTCAGGCTATTATATTATATATATATAATATATATTTCGTCGATTTCTATTTAAAACGAATTTTATAAATAGTTTTAAATTCGTTCAAAAACATTTCAACTTCCATTTCCAATTCAATTCAAATTTCAATTCATTCGTTTTCTTTTCAATTCATTTCAAATTCGTTTTCTTTTCAATTCATTATAAAAACGAATATAATCGATATAAATATCGTTCGCGTCAAAATAGCGCATCTCTAATCAACACGACTTTATATATTTCAATAATCCCGTTATTCTATTCAACAAATGGATATTTATTCTATTCAATACATGAATCTATATTTTTGTCAACACATGACTAATCTCAACGAATGAGTACTGTCCACGGGTGACTATTTTTGTTATTTAATATATTTTATAAAAATTATGGTATCTATCGTTTGATTTCAAATCAGATTCCAACCGTAAATTAGTAAGAGAACGATTCCCTAAATATTAACCCCGAAGGCCGAAACCAACATCAGATCAATATCCAAGAGACCACTCATCTCATCTATTTTCCAGTTAATTTCTAATTTCATATATGATAAAGATGTAAATTTTATTGTTAAAATATTTCGTTCAACGCATGACTAATCTCAACGGATGATAACTGTCAACACATGAACCTATATTTTATAATGATAAAGATGTAAATTTTATTGTTAAAATATTTCGTTCAACACATGACTAATCTCAACGGATGAGTACTGTCAACACATGAACCTTTATTTTATAATATTCTTTACCTTCTAAATTGGAATGAGGCCCAATCAATTACCATATAAAGTTAATTATATGGATTCCATTCAACACATGTATATAATAGCAACGATACATAGTCAACCATCATCCAAAGTGCACTACACGGTATAAGCATCAAATATTGATATCTAACGCTTATAACAGCCTGTCAATCAATCGATCGACATACAACTAATTATTGGGATTCGTGTATGCCGTATTTTATCCCAATACCCGTGTGGGGTTTCAAACAATCAAACACAGATTTTATTTGTGCAGTTGGGCGATGTGTAAAATTTATCGTCCCAATCAATGTCCTCCAAACAGGTGTACATAAACAAACCATCCGGTTTGTAAATGAATATTTATTTATTCATATTCACGTTAAAAATTATATTTTTAATGATCGAATTATTTTATTCAACCTATGAATATTCAATTCGGTTCATTTATTAAATAAAATGATATCTTTATTTTTCTAACTTATTTTAGAAAATTTCGGCGGCATAACGGCACGATACTAGAAACGTGACAAGGCCAAGCCTTATCCCCGGTCTAATAATGGCCCACGCCATACACATATCAATCAAATCAATTTCAATTCACCAAACAACCAACTTCGAATCAAATAATCTAACTAATCTATGCAACCAAACAAACAAGTCCATGGTCTGTGGATAGTGGTGTCGGGTGCTACTAAACACCGTCTGCATCCTAGTATATATATATATATATATATATATATATATATATAACTAGAAAAAAGAAATTTAGAGTGAGAAGTTCTCACATTGATTTTTTTCTAACGCCTTTTCTAAACTGCTAAATTGTTGTTCGAGCTCCAGACTTCGCATACAAGCTCAAATCTTCAATCCAATTTTTTTCTAGCACAAGCACGACATTCTGAACAACTTTTGCCTTAGGGACTTTTTGACGAAAATGCTCCAATTCGCCAGAATTCGCGAAAGTACACGAATTTTACCGCTTTTGAACAGCAGAGTTCGAACGCGTTTTCCGAGCAGCTCCGAACTCCAAAACATGACTTCCATATAGCCAAATCGAAGCGAATTTCGCGCTCTACAACTTTGGTTTAGAGGGACTTTGGCCAAAAACGCACGGTTTGGGAGTTATTTGCGAAATAAGGACAGGGTGTTATTTGCAAAACGGGATTTTTGGTGAAAATGAGTTTTTGAGTGTAGCGGGGCCTACGGCCGGAGTTGGGTGGCCAGCGGGCGGTGGCGGGCCTGATGGATGTGGGGGAGGGTGCTAAGGGCGGTGGTGGGGCCCGTGGTGGCCGCAGTGGTGGTGGTTGGTGATTTGGAGGTTTAGAGTTATGAAAAGAGGAGAGAGAAGGAGGAGGAAGAGGAGGAGGGGGTGCGGCGGCAGGCACGGTGGAGGGGAGGGGGCTGATGGGGTGCGGCAGCGGCGCGGTGGAGGTGGACTCCATTTTTGAGTTTTTGGAAGAAAAGAGGAAGAGAAAGAAAGTGAAGAAGAAAAGGAAGTAAAAGTGTTTATATGCTAGTTTCTCGCATATCGCCTAAACGCTAACGATCTCCAATCGCCGCGGATTTCGGACACGAGATAGTAGACGTGAAGACGAGTCCAACGAAACAAGTTTCGTCGAATTCCGAGTTCGTTTGACTGTTCAAAAAAAAACACGAAAATGCTCAGATAAGCTCTAAAAATGTGATTTTGGTGCACCTTTTCTTCTCGCACGCTCACATGCTAACTCAAAAAATCAAGCCCTCTTGGATTTGACCATTATTAGACGATACGAATCCAGAAAAAAAGTAGAATCGAATTCCGAGGTCGTATCAATAATGTTCCTTTGTAAAATGACTGCTCGTTTTACCCTGTACTGTTTTAGCTTGCACGGCCGCATACTGGCTCCGTTCGATGCGCCCTTTGGAACATAACAATAATTTGTCATTATGAATCCATAAAAATTTATCTCGTCGAATTCTGAGCTCGTATGCAAAATTTCACTTTTTAAGGGCTATGTATTGTTAACCGAACAACTCCAGCCCATAGCCACTATTCCGGATATCGGAATATATCAAAGCTTATACTTTTCGGAGTTCTAAATGGCATTTTGAACTGAATGGAAGTGGTTTCGTGTCCAAATTCATCCGTATGCAAAATTTGACTTTTTGGGCCATGTATAATTTACATAGCGACTATTCTGAATTTTCATCTGGGCATAACTTTTGATTCCCGCTATGAAATTTCGATTTTTTAGATTAGTTGGAAAGATATTTTCAACTAGATTCTAATATTTTTGGTTTCGCCAAAATCCGGTTTATTTTGCACTCGGTATGTTCAATTGAAATTTGAAATCGAATTATCGAACTACCGCGCCATTTTCAATTCCTTTTATAATTTAAAATAAATATTTATATTCTAATGACGATGCATATAAATATATACGTTCGAATTATATTCAAAATAAATTTCTCGTTGTTATTATTTAAAATAATTCATTTTAAATATTCAAAATTCATTAAAATTGCCAAAATAAAAATTTTAAACTGGCTCAGAATTTTCGGGTTGTTACAAATTTTTTATTTTAATATTCTCAGAAAATACGGGGTGTTACATTTACCCCTCCTTAAGGGATTTCGTCCCTGAAATCTTCAAGTTACGAAGAATGTATATCCTACATCCAATCATCCATCTACTCAACCATCAAACGCAGGCATCCATTGTCCTTAAAAAGATTTCTAATGCCTTCATGATCATATGCATAGTGTGTGTACATGTCCTTATCTAATGCAAAATCAGGTGGTCTACTGATTCAGTTGACCTCCTCAATGAGAGTTATGTCAGTGCCATGAGTCCATCATGTATGCAATTATTCCTAATCGTACATTATAACTTCTACATGAGTGCACAATCATTCATACAAATGCAACATCCATATGATAACACATCAAGTTTCAGTTCATATGTATAAAAATTCACTCATGCATATGCAATATGAAAGTGACCGAGCCGATCTAGTGCCTAATGTGTGTATATGCAACCACTTGCGACCACCACTCATAACATGTTTCAAACACATGTTTACGTCAATTGGCTTCTACATCAGGATTGAAGATATGACCTAGAGGATATTCCTAAAAAGGTAGAAACAAACATGCATAGAATTCCTAGAAAAAGAGATCAAGGATATACCCTCAAGAAAAAGGGTATGATGCGTGTGTCTTATCTTCAGTCTCCCACGTCGCGTCTTCTTGAGCTTCACTCCACTGTCCCTTAACTAATTTAACTTCACAGTTGCAAAGCTTTTTGACCTCCATTTCTAAAACTCACTAGTAAAGATAGGACCTCGATCACTTACTATGCTAGAGGGTATTCAATGTAGTCGAACTATCTTTCCAAGATAAACAGGTGTGACCCAAGATACCAAGTGTATATACTAAGATGATTAGAGGTCTCTCCTATACTTAGTTTATCCATAATGTCACAAATTTGAGGGTCTAAAGCTAAAGGTTTCTAAGTACTTTTTACCTCTCTTAAGGTCAGTCTTACTTTAGGGCGTCTGCCACAACCATTTATTCCTCATGCAAACCATCCTAGTCGAACTCGACATACCTCAAGTACAAGCTCCAAAGGCCTAAACCAATATCAGACAATCACCCAAGGAATAATTCCTCCGAATTTGGATGATTTACGGAGATGATACTAGCAAAACAACCAAACAATTGAGCACTTAACCAACTCTGGCTATCCGAACCAATCTTATTCCAAAACTATCGTTGGTCGCACAACAGGCTTTGCATTGTCAACTAAATATATGCGGAAGTCTGTCTCGAGTTTTAGGGGTAAAACCCCTACCCTAATCAAAACATCTTGCATACTCATGGACTACTTCAACGGATCGAAAATCGTCGATAGATACATAAAGTGATTCTAGGTAGCTAAGACAAATTGATCCCTTAGGATCGCATGTAATCTCGAGGGTATTCCCGAGGCAAGTCGAAAGTCTAACTACCCTTCTTTCACAATTACTAGCTAACCAATCCATGCCTAGTATCAACTAATGGCCCATGAAACCTGGAAACATAAGCTCTAATCTGAAGATAAATGAGCCGAACCACAAATTGGATTTGAGACAATAATGGGATCTTCTACTATATGAGTACTGAAACACCCCACCTCTGTTAAGGTCACTCACAAAGGGAATGCCTTAACTTTGGTGGAGGGTTACAGGTAAAAGACATAGAAAACTTTACAAGACAGATAAATATAAGCAGCGGAATTCAATTATTTATTTCATACGTGGTTCAATACAAAAGCATTACATCAAATTGTCTTAAAATAACTTCCAAAATATTACAAGATAATTTATGTCTTGATTAAACTCCATAAATGCCCAAGGATAATGTCCAAGAGTCATAGCCAAGGTGAGAGAGAGTCCAAATCATACATCTACTTTCTTGAAGCTTGCAAAGTCTGACTAAGCTGCAGTATTCCCTCCCAATGGACCTGGGGGGGGGGGGGGAATGGAAGAAAAGAGGATGAAGGAAAACATGTCAGACAAAAAGTCTGGTAAGTTCGGTGATTACTAGCATTTAAACAAGGAAAGGGATCATGACAGAACATAGGAAAATACCCTAATATAAGATAAGAGGAACACGTGATCGCACCCATTACTATAGTCTCTGCACCTACTTAACCATTAGTTCAACCAGCCCTACGTGTCCATAACAAACGATCCCCTTAATAATCGGCTCCTACTCGTATGCATTCATATCCCGTGTCATTCGCCCTCGCTTGACTGTAGATACCTGTGCTGGTCCCACCATGGGGTGCATCAGTCCCTCTGGTGCCAACCAGACACGATTCAAGATGCAATACTACTGATGCCCAATGCCTGATTTTTCCACTCTGGAGTACGTGCATGCCGATACTCCATCATATCCTACACAGGCCCACCAACCGCCGACGTTTTGACTGCTTATAATTAGCTCGGTAATCGTGCCCCACCCTGCCTAGTTTCAGGGTACCATGATACATGTATGTTGGTTACTGCTGAAATGGTTCCCCGCTACTAGGGTTTCTAATCAACATGTTTATTTGGTTAAATGTTCGAATTTACCTAACCCTACCCACTCATTTAGTTAACATGTTGAATCGGTTAAGTGTTTCCCTAATTGACTTAACCCTACCAATCCTGACTTAGCTTTAGTTTATTAATGCACCAACCACTCACATTAGACAGGTATTGTTGTGGTCACTGGATGTGCCAGTCGGTTCTGGGCAGATTTACACCATAACTCAGTCTAACCTCGGGTTTTTTGGGCTTGATGCACTAACCACCCACATTAGACAGGTCTTGTTGTGGTCACTGGATATGCCGGTCGGTTCCGGGCAGATTTACACCACAACTTAGTCCAACCTCAAGTTAGGCATATTAGTCTTTTTCTAAATTCACATTTTTCTATATATGTCCAATTTCTTTATGTAAATTTAATTTAATTTAATCATGCCATAATTATCCTTTGATTATGCTCACCACAAATGGTATATCAAATATACCATTTTATGAACAAATCTGTGCCATGAATTTTCATATTTTCCCATCGCTACCCCCATGGAACGTACGCATGAATCACATGCAATGTTGGGCTAGTAAATTAGCCCAAACCCATAAACAAAAAGGGTAATAAACAAAGGACATGAAATAAACATAAAATAGCATACATTTCAACTTATCATATGTAACTTGGCATGGAAGTATCATTAACTTTAATTAAATGGGTAAAGGTGAACTTGTGACTAAGTTGGGTCTAATTGTCATGTAAACTTGACAAAGGTATGGCATGGAGGTTAACATATAATCACAGTTTCAGCCCACAACTTAGCATATTAACTTATGTATGTCAAAACATAAGAAAGCTACTATAATCATTTTTAAATCGCAACTTAGCATATTAACTTATGTCTATTAAACATAAGAGAACTATTATCAACATATTCGAATCACAACATAGCATGATGACTTATGTGTGTGTTAAACATAAGAGGGTTGTTATAAACATATTCGAATCACAATTTAGCATGATACTTATGTGTTAAAACATAAGAGGACTACAATTCCAAATTTTTCAACATAAATAGATTCAACCTAACATGAATATACATGAGTGTTGATCTAACATATAAGCATGTGTTTTAGATCATAAACATGCAGGTAACCACCAATTTATAACATATATGTTTCATCATTTAATTGGCAAAATAAATCCATTACCCAATCATCATAGATTCCAATAACATACAATATGTTCATCCCCACAAGCATATAGACATGATTAATATGTTCAACACCACAAGCATATAGACATGATTAATTGCAACGATACTTTAAGATAAACGAGAATCAAATCTTATATATAAGCATCATTCTATATTCAAATTACAACATGTCATGATTCATTTGAAAGAACATTTAAATCTGCGTAATAACCAACTTACAAACTAAAAAGGAATTCTTGCTTTCTGAAATATGAATTCTGAAATTGGTAAGCTCGCCTTTGATGTAGATCGTTGAATTTGATTACTTCTAATTTGATTTTTGATTCAGGTTCTTCTCTTGTCTTTGAATTGGTGACGGCTACTCCATGTTTTCTATTGACAGCATGATAGTTCTAGGATTATTTTTGTGTGATTTTTAGGTTTGAGCATTGGGTTGTTTATATAGAATTTCAATTCAATTTGAGCCGTCGGATGATCCTAGAGTTAACCACAACCATTCAATCAAGATAGGGTGACACCTCAGCCCTAGTGACACAACACTGAGTCACAAAATTGTCACCTTTCATATCTGCCGGGGGGGGGGGGGGGTAGGTCGACCCCTAGGTCGACCTGTAGGGGGGAGGTCGACACTAGGGTCGACCCCCTGGTCGACCTGGGTCCTGGGCTAGAATTTTCCCGCCCAGCCCGCTTCTGACTTTTGTTTTGATTTTGAATTTGTTTTCGAGCTATTTGAATTTATTTGAATTTTATGGAAATTTCCGACAGCCATAACTTTTTCGTACAAAGTCCAATTTACGCAAACTCAGACTCTATCTCAACTAGAATTCCGAGATGAAATCAATGGTGTAACCCATTTCCCTTAATTCTCACATTTTAAATTAAGTATTGTTTAATTCCTTACTATACCGTTAACAGAAAATATGGGGTGTTACAAGTACTATGGTGCAGAGACTCGACTATGGAAGCAGATATAAACGAATGTGAAGCGCTAAAATCAAAAGAGTACTAACAGGATGATCAAGAAGAAAAACTAAACTTTTTGAACAGAAACCTTACTACCTCTCTCTCAGGTACGCTGGCGGTGAGAGCATGGATTTTCCCTCCTAAAAATCTTGTCATTTGTTCTTGCCCTTGCCCCTAATTATACGACCCGTTATACCATAATAAAGATACATCCTCTTGTTTTTAGGTTTTACTATTCTTTCCTCCCCTCCTTTGTGAACCAATTCTATATCCATGAGTTCTTCATCCTTGGGTTGTGCTCCTTAACCATACTCCCTCATTCTCATCTTTGCCATCCTTGTGTGACTTGTTGATAGGTCTCTTGAAAGCTGCCTCCATCGCATGGAGAATCCTACAAAGCTTGAAAGAAAATTAGTCGTAGGTGAAGCTACTATGGCTATAGATGAAAGTTGGGCACTTATTTGCCCTTTAACAAGTGTCGCAGTCTCATCAATCCTACGGAACCATGCCGCGACGAGGTTACCTCCCAGAAAGCAAGGAGCCCCAAAGACTTAGGAAAGAAGGAAACAAGGATTCAAATAGAGGATCAAAAAGATAGTGCATATGGCTTGAGGGAATATGCCTTTAAAAACAAAACTTTTCTTTAGAAAATGCTTCTTTTAAAACCATTTTGAAAATAATTTTTCAAATCTTTTATCTGATCCGGTATCCTTCAACTCTGATACCAAGTGAAACACCCCACCTCCGTTAAGGTCACTCACAAAGGGAATGCCTTAACTTTGGTGAAGCGCTTTAGGTAAAAGATGCAGATAAATTACAAGGCAGACAAATAAAACAACGCAAAATAAAGTCATTTTATTAACAATGTGATTCAATAAGGCTTTTACAACAATTTTCTCAAATCATACTTAAAAGTAATACACAGAACTTCTGTCTTGATTTAATAACTTTTAAGTGTAAAAAAGCACAAAATAACAATGATATTCCCCAATAAAGCATGAGCCAGCCATAGCAGTGGAAGAGATAGCCCAAAGCAAAACATGGACCACCTTCGAGATTGAAAAGAAAGCTGAGATAAGTGGTAACATTTCCTCCCTGAGAACCTGGGGGGGGGGGGACGGAAGAAAAGAGGAGAAACAAAACTTGGTCAGACATGAGTCTGGTAAGTCCAGTGATTATTCAGCACATAAACTGGTAAGAAAACCATGACATGAATAAACTGGATGCAGGAAAACAACAAAGAAATAAGGTAACATAGGATAAGCATAAGGTATGACAAGGCAAAATAAACTGAATGCGCTCCTACTCTTTCTTTGCTTCGCTACTACCTTGTTAATCCGATTTATATATCTATCTCTGCACCACCTAACTAGCATCCCAACTAGTAATCTGTATAAAATGATAATATTACAACGTGATCAAAATACCCGCAATTGTGCTAGCCTTCAGGGGTACGTCTAGTATGAGGATCTTACCTCAATCAGCCTAATTGCCAAGAAGATGTTTGATGTACCCTTACTACCCTATCGATCAGCTCCTTGCTTGTATTAAAGTTCCATGTGTCTGTAACACCCCACCTCCGCTAGGGTCACTCACAAAGGGAATGCCCTAGTTTTGGAGGGGTATTATCTAGTAAACAGGCACAGAGATAACACAAGACAGAACATAGATAAAATAGAGTATATAAAGCAGTGGATATAAACTTTAAAACCAAATCTCATTACTGAAAAATAGAGTCAAAACCTCTTACATCAAAATGCCAAGTCATTATTTCATTACATCAAGTTCTAAAGAAACAAAGTACTTAAAACAACATAAGTAAGATATTATTCCCCAAAAAGTGCATGAGTGCAGCCATAGCATAGCTCAATACCAAACCGTACATGAGTTGTCAGAAAGCAAGCAAAGTCCAAGCTAAGAGCTAGAGTTTCCTCCTTGAGAACCTGAGGGGAGGGAACGAAAGACAAAGAGGCGAAAGAAAACGGGTCAGTCAAAAAGACTGGTAAACCCTAGTGACTATCAGCATAGAAACTAGTAAAGTTAACAAGACATGAATAAACTGGAATTAAACATAGGAATGATGGTAAGTCTGACATGATAACTAAGCTAACAAGATAACTCAAGTCTAACATTGCGTATTCAAGGTTCGCCATACCAACTATACTGGTATACTAATCCCGTGTCAACTATAAATCAAGAAATAATCCCTTGGCCCATTATCGTGAAGTGACCCAATTCGGAGTCCAACGGTATGATCTAATCGATCGGCTCCCTACAAGTCTAGCTCGTCGTGTGTCTGTGTCATACGGCCCTATCACGAATGTAGTCACCTGTGCTAGGTCCACCATAGGGTGTATCAAGCCCTAGGGTGCCAACCACCGACACGAATCAAGAATGCATAGATAATCCTACTGATGCCCAATGTCTGCTTTTTCAACTCCGGACTAAGTGCACGACCCTAGCCCGCCTGAACCTACAATGGCGCACCAACTCAGCCGTCGTTCTGGTCGCTTACAATCAGCCCAGCAATCGTGCCCCACCCTGCCTAGTCCCAGGGTACCGTGGTACATCTAGTGGGTTACTGCTGAAAAGGACCGCGTAACTAGGGTTTCGTTCAGCAGGTTAAGTTGTCATTTAAAATCGAGACTTAACCCCATCTACGTGTCATGTCAAATTGACTAAGTGTGTCATTCTAGTTCAAGACTTAGTCCTACGAATCATGTGTCAGGTTGGTTAAGTGTGTTCAAGTGGTTCATGACTTGACCCTATCCAGTGGCATTAATTTACTTAATGCACCCCTAACCTCTCACATTAGACTTGGTTAAGGTTACTGGATGTGTCGGGCGGGTCTGGGCAGTTTTACACCATAACCTAGTCTAACCTCGGGTTTTGAGTACGATATGACCAACTACTCACATTGGGTCCTATTGTTTGCAGTTACTGGATTCGCCGGGCGGTTCCGGGCAGATTTATACTACAAACTCAACCCAACCTCGAGTTGGCCACGTTCCAGTTATCTAAGTGTCATGTCCCAAATTCATATTTTCAAGTATAATTTCATGTCAAGTTCATGTTCCTATCCAAGCTCAAGTTATAACAATATTCATGTTTTCAAGTTCATAATAAATTCAGGTTTTCCTAAACTACCCAAATCGCATCCCCAACGCTTGTGAATTCGAATCAAGGCAATAGATGTAACTAGGGAATAACTTAAAAAGGATGGGTATAAAGTGGCAAAGGTGATTTCAAGGCAAGCATGGTGTAAATTGAGATATGATCATTGTAACGACCCAGAATTTTAAGGCCAATTTAAAATTTTTATTTTAATGAATATAAAGTATTTTAAATGATTGATTTATTTTAACTGAAGTTAAAACGAATAAATTTAGTTTATATATAAAAGGAATTGAAAACAAGGGATGCAGTTTGAAATTTTGACTTTAAACTTTGACTGAATGTACAGGATTCAAAATAAAACGAATTTTAGTGAAACCAAAAATATTTAAATCTGTTTCAGAATATCTTTCTAATGAATCCGAAAAATTGAAATTTCACTTTATAATTTATAAGTTATGTCAAAATTAAAATTTAGAAAAGTCGCTATGGAATATATATATATAATATATAAAGGTCAGAAATTGCCACTTTTTACATACGAAGGAATCGGAACTCGAAACCATTTCCATTGAGCTCAGAATGACGTTTCTGCATTGAAAAACAATAAACACTTATATGTTTCGAGTTTCAGAAAATATTTGTTTAAAAATGTATTTTTAATATTAAATATATTCGCCTTGAAAATAGCCATTTTTCAAAAAGTCTCAGAATCGAACGAAATAAATTTTGTTGGGTTCGTATCAACAAAACAAAGCTAAAAATGATTTTTTGGTAATTTTTAGAATTAATATATAATTATAAATGATTTTTCAGCATAAACGGGCAAATTTTTGACTTTAAAAATTCATTAAAAATTCAAACGGGCTCAGAATAGAACGAAATTAATTTTCATAGGTCCACAGCATCAAAACATAGCTAAGTATATTTTTCGAGAATTTTTGAAGTTAATTTGAGACCTCGGTGAATTTTCACGTACGGTACACATTAAAATATTAATAAAATAATGTATTTATTCCAAAACTCATAGCATACCTCGGAACTGGACCCCGGGACATAGCCCATTGTGTTCAGAAGGCCTCAAAACCTTAAGAACGACAGTAAGCGGGCCTAAATCGGAGTTCGGACCAAAACGGGCCTTAACGGGCTAATTACATAATTAGTTAACCCTAATATAATATTATAAAATTCGGATTTTACTGTTCATCCTCCATCTTCAGCCGACACCTCTTCATGCTGAACCCATCATGGCTGAAAACTTCAAACCCTCATAACTCTTTCATTTCTCAACGAAAATTAGCGTGTGAGTACACGTTTCGAAGCTCTCGCCGAGCTCTTCGATCTCCGACAAGTCCCGTTCCTTTCCGTCGCCTGAGCCGCCCGCACCGAAGCCTCAAAGCCGCCACCGTTTTCTGTCCGCCGCCCCCTGTAGGTCCCGCCGCACCTCACCACCTTCTGGCCGTGCATAGACCTCTCGTAGCCGGTCCTTCTCCAACAAACGGCGTCCAAAACCGTTCAGTAAATCAAAAGTTATCGGGATTTGAAGTTTTGAACAAATTCTGAAATGAGGTATGCTTCAGATTTTGCGACGCTTTTAAGCGTTGCTGCAGCAGTTGTTAAAAGTCTGTTTGATTTAAAACATTGATAACTTATGCATACGAACCCCGTTTCTGAAAATTTCAGATCCGACATGACCGTGAGGACGAGTAGTATTTGCTGAGACCGATTGGAGCGTTCTGAAAATTTATTTGGATTTATTTTAATTATTATCCAATCAAAGGTGAGAGTTCTATTTATTTATTTATTTATTTAAATAAAAATAATTAACTATGATTGTGATTTTCCTTTGATCCGTTGCTGAACGCTAATTGATTATCGTATGTGATTGATCCTGAATTGTCATTGATACGTAGATCTATTTGTTTGATAATCGTCGTGTTGATAATAATGATATCATATTTGTTAAGAATAATCACATCATGATTGTTAAGGTAGGATTGTTGAAAACACATATATCACTTTATATGTCCTTGTTGAAATAAAACTGGCGACATAAACAAAGTTATTCTTTTTATTTGTTTTGATTAGGTATTAGAAATGTTTTAACATAAAATATCCTTATATGTTAATGTGAAACGTTAGAAAGGAAGCAACATAAAAATCATATTTTTATGTTAATATGAACCAATAGGAAAGAGTGTAAGTAAAAAGGATATATTTATTGAAATATGAACCATTAGGAAAAGAATTAACATTATTTATAATGTTAAATAAAAGAAATGAAACTGTATGTAAGGTTTAACATTATTTATAATGTTAAATAAAAGAAATGAAACGTATGTAAGAATAACATTATTTATAATGTTAAATGAAAGGTAAGGAACTGTATTGAAACATTAACATTATTTATAATGTAGGTAAAAGGGAACTTACACCATAGGAAAGTGTTCATTATTCATAATGAAATTGGAAAAGAAATATATAAAGAAATGAATGGGATGGCACATTATAATTTACATTCTTAAATGAAAATTATAAAGTATAAAATAAATAATAATGAATTAAAAAGGGAAGAATTATCGTCTAATCCTAAACTACATTGTCAGGTAAGTAGAAAGGTGAAAGTTAAGAGAAATGTAAGCTGCACGTAGGGACGACAAACTAAACGAATTATATATATATATATATATATATTTATATATATAATTAAAATATAACGAATCGAGCGCGGTAGTTCGCGTTTTGAAATCGAACTTTTAAACGAATATACCGGAAGATCCGACCGTCGGATTTTCCCAAAACTGAAACCGTTAGGACCATCTTGGAAAAATATTTCCAACGATATATGCTACGCAAAAATCCAACGGTTAGATTTTGAGGAAAGTGAAAAACAAAATTGGTGGAAAACAGCGCCAAGGTCGCCCTTGACCTGAAGCGTCGTTAAATAAGGAATTAATTATATTAAAATAATTAAGGCAAGAATTAATCGTTATAAAATAAAATAACGATATGAAATATGTTTTTCTCAAAATATATGAATGCGAGATTATTTGGAAAGACCGGGTTAATCCCATTCCAAATGATCGTACGATTTCAAGAATTCAAGTATGAAGACGGCGCATGAAGACCGTAAATCTTCCCTCGAATGGACAACGATCAAGACTCTGAATTGGTTTGATCCCAATTCAAGGGTCGGGATAATTGCCCAAACGTACGTGTTGATTTCACGGGTTTGACCCTAGTTCAGACCTAGAGCATGGGTATAAATGGATAGTGTGTCTGACATCGTACCCCACAAAATATTATGTTGTTGATATTCAGTTAATATATAAACGATTGGTGGCAGAGAATTTATTCTCTACTTAACACCCGTTTATATAGTGACGGACGATCAATAGTACGGTGTGGAGTGACGGTGTGGCATACTAAGATGCAATGATCAGGGTTTCTTGTTGAAAAGCAGAACCTTGTGGTATGAAGAACATGACTTCACGAGCCTCACAAACCGGTAGAGTCTAAAAAGGGGGAAGGGAACGCAGGGAAAGTAGCACGTTTCTTTCTAGTTAGTAGTCATTTTACTTTTGGAGGATGATGAAATGAGGCGCCTCGGATAGGTCCTATAGGACCGGGGAACGTGTGCTTAGGAATTGCCAATCCTCTAAGCTGTATGTGAGGACCGGCCCTGCAGGATCCAAGGGTTAACTGCGGGTAATCCTGAGACGTTAACTAGAGCGTCTCGAATCGGTAAGGAGTCCTCCCTAGCCTGGACTCATGATGGAAACCCAAATTTCCAATACGACCCCGACGGATTTGATTGTATTACTAGTATTGGAGGCATAATATATGGTACCTATGCTTCCTAGGATTAATACATTGCTTTGAATTGTTTTAAAACCATATACACTAATAATAGTATTAGTTACGTATTTGGCGTATTTAGCATGTTTAACCACCATAAGGTAAAACTCTATCCTCTTGGTGTGCGTTGCATTGTGTGATGGGACCTGAGTCTTATGGTGGTTCCATTTTTCAAAAGACATTGCGTTTTGTTACGTTTTACTTATCTGTATTGACACTATAGTTATGCACGGCAATCCATTGGTACAACCCGTTCCGCGTTAGCGGCGTGGTCTTTGGATTTGCCTTATTAGTATAAGTTATTTAAGAATTCTCACACCAGTCCCACGACTGACCCATAGTTTGTTTCACCTTTTTGCAAACTTGGGTGCCCTCTCTTCTACACGGGCAGCCAAGTAGACAGGTTCATTCTTTGCTTGGAGCTTTTCTTTGAAGCTGCTTATTTTCTCTCTCTTGGATTCTGCTTGGGAGAAGAGGTGATGACTTGGAGCTTGAAGACTTTTTGTTTCTATTGGCATCTTTTCTTTTCTTTTTAGACATCAAACTTATTTCTTTTCTGCAAACTTGTTGTAATAATCTTAGTTTTCTGTGACTGTGGAATTTCTGTGATTGATGACATTATATTTTTCCGCTGCTATAATGTTATTACTCTATGAATCTCCTTTGCTATATTGTATCTGTGTTCTGTTTTATTGTATTTATGTTGTATTCCATATGATTTCTCCTTGCTTTCACTTGTGGAAGTTTGGGGTTATCACAGTTGGTATCAGAGCTTTGGTTTACAAAGCGGAGTACAACATATCTATAATAATTCGTTTACATAGAATCACTATATTCTATGGCGAACAGTTCATGAGATACATAATAGCCAGTCACTTTATCGGCATCTTTTCATTCATCCTTCGATCTTTTATAATCACCTTTTCTGTTGTTTTGACTCTTTCCTTGATCATACGTTCGAAGAAGACTAAGAGAAGTGGCGATGCTCAATTGGCACATTGTGTACGAAGGAGCGAAAGGACCAACTTCTTCGGTGGAAGACCTGATGTTATAGGCGGTACTATTTCTGTTAAAACGTTTCAACATTCTCTGTGTTTATTCTTCCTCTTCTCCTCTTTTATTTTCTTTTTCCTTTTCGGGGACGAAAAGTTCTTAAGTGGGGGAGATTGTAACGACCCAGAATTTTAGGGCCAATTTAAAATTTTTATTTTAATGAATATAAAGTATTTTAAATGATTGATTTATTTTAATCGAAGTTAAAACGAATAAATTTAGTTTATATATAAAAGGAATTGAAAACAAGCGCTGCAGTTTGAAATTTTGACTTTAAACTTTGACTGAATGTACAGGATTCAAAATAAAACGAATTTTAGTGAAACCAAAAATATTTAAATCTGTTTCAGAATATCTTTCTAATGAATCCGAAAAATTGAAATTTCACTTTATAATTTATAAGTTATGTAAAAATTAAAATTTAGAAAAGTCGCTATGGAATATATATATATATATATATATATATAATATAAAGGTCAGAAATTGCCACTTTTTACATACGAAGGAATCGGAACTCGAAACCATTTCCATTGAGCTCAGAATGACGTTTCTGCATTGAAAAACAGTAAACACTTATATGTTTCGAGTTTCAGAAAATATTTGTTTAAAAATGTATTTTTAATATTAAATATATTCGCCTTGAAAATAGCCATTTTTCAAAAATTCTCAGAATCGAACGAAATAAATTTTGTTGGGTTCGTATCATCAAAACAAAGCTAAAAATGATTTTTTGGTAATTTTTAGAATTAATATATAATTATAATTGATTTTTCAGCATAAACGGGCAAATTTTTGACTTTAAAAATTCATTAAAAATTCAAACGGGCTCAGAATTGAACGAAATTAATTTTCATAGGTCCACAGCATCAAAACATAGCTAAGTATATTTTTCGAGAATTTTTGAAGTTAATTTGAGACCTCGGTGAATTTTCACGTACGGTACACATTAAAATATTAATAAAATAATGTATTTATTCCAAAACTCATAGCATACCTCGGAACTGGACCCCGGGACATAGCCCATTGTGTTCAGAAGGCCTCAAAACCTTAAGAACGACAGTAAGCGGGCCTAAATCGGAGTTCGGACCAAAACGGGCCTTAACGGGCTAATTACATAATTAGTTAACCCTAATGTAATATTATAAAATTCGGATTTTACAGTTCATCCTCCATCTTCAGCCGACACCTCTTCATGCTGAACCCATCATGGCTGAAAATTTCAAACCCTCATAACTCTTTCATTTCTCAACGAAAATTAGCGTGTGAGTACACGTTTCGAAGCTCTCGCCGAGCTCTTCGATCTCCGACAAGTCCCGTCCCTTTCCGTCGCCTGAGCCGCCCGCATCGAAGCCTCAAAGCCGCCGCCGTTTTCTGTCCGCCGCCACCTGTAGGTCCCGCCGCACCTCACCACCTTCTGGCCGTGCATAGACCTCTCGTAGCCGGTCCTTCTCCAACAAACGGCGTCCAAAACCGTTCAGTAAATCAAAAGTTATCGGGATTTGAAATTTTGAACAAATTCTGAAATGAGGTATGCTTCAGATTTTGCGACGCTTTTAAGCGTTGCTGCAGCAGTTGTTAAAAGTCTGTTTGATTTAAAACATTGATAACTTATGCATACGAACCCCGTTTCTGAAAATTTCAGATCCGACATGACCGTGAGGACGAGTAGTATTTGCTGAGACCGATTGGAGCGTTCTAAAAATTTATTTGGATTTATTTTAATTATTATCCAATCAAAGGTGAGAGTTCTATTTATTTATTTATTTATTTAAATAAAAATAATTAACTGTGATTGTGATTTTCCTTTGATCCGTTGCTGAACGCTAATTGATTATCGTATGTGATTGATCCTGAATTGTCATTGATACGTAGATCTATTTGTTTGATAATCGTCGTGTTGATAATAATGATATCATATTTGTTAAGAATAATCACATCATGATTGTTAAGGTAGGATTGTTGAAAACACATATATCACTTTATATGTCCTTGTTGAAATAAAACTGGCGACATAAACAAAGTTATTCTTTTTATTTGTTTTGATTAGGTATTAGAAATGTTTTAACATAAAATATCCTTATATGTTAATGTGAAACGTTAGAAAGGAAGCAACATAAAAATCATATTTTTATGTTAATATGAACCAATAGGAAAGAGTGTAAGTAAAAAGGATATATTTATTGAAATATGAACCATTAGGAAAAGAATTAACATTATTTATAATGTTAAATAAAAGAAATGAAACTGTATGTAAGGTTTAACATTATTTATAATGTTAAATAAAAGAAATGAAACGTATGTAAGAATAACATTATTTATAATGTTAAATGAAAGGTAAGGAACTGTATTGAAACATTAACATTATTTATAATGTAGGTAAAAGGGAACTTACACCATAGGAAAGTGTTCATTATTCATAATGAAATTGGAAAAGAAATATATAAAGAAATGAATGGGATGGCACATTATAATTTACTACCTTAAATGAAAATTATAAAGTATAAAATAAATAATAATGAATTAAAAAGGGAAGAATTATCGTCTAATCCTAAACTACATTGTCAGGTAAGTAGAAAGGTGAAAGTTAAGAGAAATGTAAGCTGCACGTAGGGACGACAAACTAAACGAATTATATATATATATATATATTTATATATATATATATAATTAAAATATAACGAATCGAGCGCGGTAGTTCGCGTTTTGAAATCGAACTTTTAAACGAATATACCGGAAGATCCGACCGTCGGATTTTCCCAAAACTGAAACCGTTAGGACCGTCTTGGAAAAATCTTTCCAACGATATATGCTACGCAAAAATCCAACGGTTAGATTTTGAGGAAAGTGAAAAACAAAATTGGTGGAAAACAGCGCCAAGGTCGCCCTTGACCTGAAGCGTCGTTAAATAAGGAATTAATTATATTAAATAATTAAGGCAAGAATTAATCGTTATAAAATAAAATAACGATATGAAATATGTTTTTCTCAAAATATATGAATGCGAGATTATTTGGAAAGACCGGGTTAATCCCATTCCAAATGATCGTACGATTTCAAGAATTCAAGTATGAAGACGGCGCATGAAGACCGTAAATCTTCCCTCGAATGGACAACGATCAAGAATCTGAATTGGTTTGATCCCAATTCAAGGGTCGGGATAATTGCCCAAACGTACGTGTTGATTTCACGGGTTTGACCCTAGTTCAGACCTAGAGCATGGGTATAAATGGATAGTGTGTCTGACATCGTACCCCACAAAATATTATGTTGTTGATATTCAGTTAATATATAAATGATTGGTGGCAGAGAATTTATTCTCTACTTAACACCCGTTTATATAGTGACGGACGATCAATAGTACGGTATGGAGTGACGGTGTGGCATACTAAGATGCAATGATCAGGGTTTCTTGTTGAAAAGCAGAACCTTGTGGTATGAAGAACACGACTTCACGAGCCTCACAAACCGGTAGAGTCTAAAAAGGGGGAAGGGAACGCAGGGAAAGTAGCACGTTTCTTTCTAGTTAGTAGTCATTTTACTTTTGGAGGATGATGAAATGAGGCGCCTCGGATAGGTCCTATAGGACCGGGGAACGTGTGCTTAGGAATTGCCAATCCTCTAAACTGTATGTGAGGACCGGCCCTGCAGGATCCAAGGGTTAACTGCGGGTAATCCTGAGACGTTAACTAGAGCGTCTCGAATCGGTAAGGAGTCCTCCCTAGCCTGGACTCATGATGGAAACCCAAATTTCCAATACGACCCCGACGGATTTGATTGTATTACTAGTATTGGAGGCATAATATATGGTACCTATGCTTCCTAGGATTAATACATTGCTTTGAATTGTTTTAAAACCATATACACTAATAATAGTGTTAGTTACGTATTTGGCGTATTTAGCATGTTTAACCACCATAAGGTAAAACTCTATCCTCTTGGTGTGCGTTGCATTGTGTGATGGGACCTGAGTCTTATAGTGGTTCCATTTTTCAAAAGACATTGCGTTTTGTTACGTTTTACTTATCTGTATTGACACTATAGTTATGCACGGCAATCCATTGGTACAACCCGTTCCGCGTTAGCGGCGTGGTCTTTGGATTTGCCTTATTAGTATAAGTTATTTAAGAATTCTCACACCAGTCCCACGACTGACCCATAGTTTGTTTCACCTTTTTGCAAACTTGGGTGCCCTCTCTTCTACACGGGCAGCCAAGTAGACAGGTTCATTCTTTGCTTGGAGCTTTTCTTTGAAGCTGCTTATTTTCTCTCTCTTGGATTCTGCTTGGGAGAAGAGGTGATGACTTGGAGCTTGAAGACTTTTTGTTTCTATTGGCATCTTTTCTTTTCTTTTTAGACATCAAACTTATTTCTTTTCTGCAAACTTGTTGTAATAATCTTAGTTTTCTGTGACTGTGGAATTTCTGTGATTGATGACATTATATTTTTCCGCTTCTATAATGTTATTACTCTATGAATCTCCTTTGCTATATTGTATCTGTGTTCTGTTTTATTGTATTTATGTTGTATTCCATATGATTTCTCCTTGCTTTCACTTGTGGAAGTTTGGGGTTATCACAATCATAACATCACTAGCATATGAAATAGGGTGATAAACACAGCAATAAATGACGTAAGATGATAATCCTAAACTTGTGACTAGCAATAGTTTCAACATCACAACATCACAGGCATGTCAAAGTAATGATAAGGTTTAGGTTATGACATGAACATGCCCCTAAATCAAGTTCTTATCAGTATTCCACAAATCAAAGTTCAATATGAACGGTACTAGGTTCAAGGTGAATAGATCTAGGGTGAACAAGAGTAAATCTAAAATAATAGATCAAAAAGGAATAGTCATAGATCAAAGATATACAAGAGTAGGTCTCAAGTAGTTATCATGTTTACGTTCAACTTCAATTTACACATGTCCATATTAAGTTTAGAGTTTAGATCTAAGAGTAACTGGGGCTTACAGATCGTGGTTTTTGAGAACTAAGAACAGAAATTGTCGTAGGATCGTTGTTGAGATGTTGATCTATTCCCTTGAATTGTTGTAGAAACGTTGGCCTTCGATTTGGATCTAGTTTGAATGTTTAAGCTTCAAGTTGGAGGCGGCGGCCATGGTTCAAGAGGAGACTTAGCAGCATAATGGTGTTAGAAAGATTTGTTGTGGATTAGCCTAGGTCTTAGGGTGTTTTTATAGTTGCAACAACTAGTTTAGGCCATAGGATAAACCCTAGAATCGATCTGAACCGCCAAAAATCGTCACAGTCCCTCAAACAAGCAAACAGGGTCAAGCAGGAGCAACCAGGCCCAAACCAGGTTCGGGGACCAGGTCGACACCCAAGTCGACTGCGCAGTCGACCTGGTCCTGGGGGTGTCGACTGCCCAGTCGACTCCCCAGTCGACCTGGGGTGCTGGGCGGGAAATTTTCCCGCCCAGTCTGTCTGGGTTTTGAAATTCGAATTTGAACTCGAATTCGAACTGTTTTGAACTCTGAAAATTTCTGAAACTTTGGGGAGCCATAACTTGGTCATATGGACTCCGATTTTCGAAAACTCGGACTCGATTTCATGTAGAATTCCGAGTCGAACGCAATGGCGCAACCCGTTTCCCTTGGTTCTTATTTTAAAATTTAATTCTGCCTAGATTTATGGTTATAACACGTTATCAAAATACGGGTTGTTACATTCTCCCCTCCTTAAAGGATTTCATCCCCGAAATCTCTAAGTTAGGAAGAACGTATCCTACCATCCATCATCCATCTACTCAAAACATCATCCACAAGCAAACATTGTCCTTAAGAGATTTCTAATGTTGTATGAACATATGCAGAAAGTGTGTGTATATGTTCCTTATCTAATGCAAATGATCAGGCCCGATTGATCTTTCTAATGCAAAATATGTTTAGTGTCACGAATCCAACATGTATGCAAATAATCCTAGTCACGTAAGCACTATATGTGTGCACAAACATTCATCCATATGCAACATTCATATGATAACACATTTAATTTCATCCACAAATAAGTATAAACACTCATGCATATGCAATATGAAAATGTGTCTGAGCCGATCTAGTGCCTAATGTGTGTTATGCAACCACGAGCAATCACTTGCTACCACTTGCAACCATTCACAAACATCAAGCATAACATGTTTCAAATACATTGTAACAACCCGTATTTTCAATAACCTGTTATAACGTAAATCAAGGCAGAATTTAATTCTAAAATCTGAATCAAGGGAAACGGGCTATGCCATTGCGTTCGTCTCGGAAAAATACGTGAAATAGAGTCCGAGTTTTCGAAAATCCGAGTCCGTATGACCCGATTAAGGCCCAGCAAAGTTTTCAGAATACTTCTAAGTAAAAACAGATTTCAAATTCAAGTTTGAATTTGAAAATTTGGGCCAGTTTGGGCCAGGCGGGAGAATTCCCGCCAGAACACCCCAAGTCGACAGCCCTGTCGACTTGGGAGTCGACTTGGTTGGACCCAAGTCGACAGCCCTGTCGACTTGGCAGTCGACTTGGTCCAGCCGGGCTGTTTAGCCTGGTGCACCTTTTTGAGATTGGGTTGAGCTTGGGGGCCAGATTCGGTTTGGAGGGCTGAGATGGGAACTAGGGTTTAATCCTATGGCCTAAAACACTTGCCTAAACTAAAAATAAGACCCTAACCTACCCTAAATCATCATTATTCATTCTAGCAACTAAACTATGGCAAAATCATCCCTCTCATGGCCTCCACTCTCTTCATAAAATTCCTAAATCAATTTCTAAGTGATTTTCCATGCATACAAGTGTTTTTAAACTTGTATGAGCATCATTAGCTTGCATTCAAGTCAAGTTTCTATAATTGCATCTTAAAGGAAGAGTTTTGATCATTTTGGCTCAAGGGTTTTGCTTGCATTTTGGGTTTTATTGATTTGCATAAGGGCTTTCTTATATTTGCTATACTCATTTTAGTCCTCATAAGCATTGTAAGCCCTATTCTACTCTCATACTTAAACTCTAAAGTTAAATGTATGATATGCAAGTTTGCCATAATATGCAAGTTTATTATGATGTGTTATGCAAGTTTACTATGCTATGAAATGCAAGTTTATCATGTTGTGATATGCAAGTCTATATTCAAATTTATCATGTTGTGATATGCAAGTTTATATGCAAGTATGCCAAGTTATGTTATGCAAGTTGGGTTGAACATTTTGTTCATGCTATCATGTTATGCAAGCTTATCGTGGGTTTATGAACATAAAGCTTCAAGCTTTATGCCAATGGTTGCATTTTGGCAACATGTAAGTTATCATATCTCTTATGATAACTTGCATGTGAGGCTAGATGCGAACTTAGGGCCATTTCTACATGTCATTTAGCACCATGTATCACCAATATGCTAAGTTTGGTTTTATGCATGCTTTTGAGGCCAAAATATGTAATATGCAAGTATATGAACATATGTACATTTCATATGCCACCATGTTAAACTTGTGGCTTCAACACCCTTATGTCGTGATTTATGCCAAGTTCCCTCTTTCTATCCTTTATGCGCTATTGCGATATGTAAGCGATGGGATTGCGTTTGGGGTTGGGTAAACTTAAAAGACATAAAAACATAAGCTTGGGAATTTACCTATTAAGTTAGGTCTACCCATTGGGAATTTACCTATTAAGTTAGGTCTACCCAATTGCTGAAAACTTGTAAAATGTTTTGGAAACATGATGGACATGACACTTAGAAAAGATAAGTGTGGCCAACTCGAGGTTGGGTTGAGTTTGTAGCGTAAACCTACCCGGAACCGACCGGCTTAACTAGTTGCTACAAACAATAGGACCCAATGTGAGAAGTTGGTCATGTTGTACCTTGAACCCGAGGTTAGACCAAGTTGTGGTGTAAAGCTACCCGGACCCGCCCGGCTTAACTAGTAACCACAACAAGGTCTAATGTGAGAGGTTAAGGCGCATTAAATTAATTAATGCCTCGTGATTAGGGTTAAGTCATGGTCCACTTAATACTTAACCAATTTGGGCTTGGTAGATTAATCAGGGTTAAGTCGTGAACTCATCGTTACACTTAACCAAGTTAATCCAGGATTAGCAAGAGGGTTAAACCATACTTAACCCACTAGAAAAATCCTAGCAATGGGGGCCCACTCCAGCAGTAATCCCAAGTTAGTATCATCATGACCCTAGGGACTAGGCTAGGGTGGGGGCATGATTACTGGACTGGAGGTAAGTGACCAAAAGCGACGGCAGAGGGTACGCCGGTGTAGTTCCGGGCGGACTCTGGTCGTGCACATAGTCCGTAGCCGGAGAAAACATGCACGGGTACCAGTAGATCGGGACTGTGCACTCATGTTCATGGTGTCCAGGGGTTGACACCCTAGGGCTTGATACACCCGAAGGGTGGACCCGGCACAGTTCGACTACAATTATGATTGGGCCGTATTGACACCAACACGTGACGAGTTAGGCTTAGGGAGCCGATCGACTAGACCGTTTGGTTGGACCTTGTATTAGGGTCATTTCATGTTATCGGGCCAAAGCTTGGGCCAAGGGATCAATACTTGTTTATTCAAGTCATGTTAGTTTGCTAGTACACCTGTGGTGCAAAACCTTAATCCTGATTATGCGATGACACCTTTATCTACCTTGTTAGTTAATCATCGTGCTAGTATGTAGTTATCCTTATGTTCATCCCTACTGCTCATGCCAGTTAATTTTATCAGTTTACATTGATTGTAGTAGGGCTTACTCAGTCTTTTTGACTGACCTATTTTCTTTCGCCTCTTTTCTTCCGTTTTCCCCCTCAGGTTCTCAGGGAGGGAATACTGGAGCTTAGCTTGGATTTCAGACTGCTTGCTTGTGGGATTTAGCTCATGTACGGTTTGACATGGAGCTAGCTATGGCTATCACTTCTTTTGGGGATTAGTACTTATGTATTTCAGTTTTTCAGTCGATGTTGTTTTATCTAGACTTGTTTATTTGGAAAGTTGACATTATGTTGTACCAGACTGGTTTTGAAATGGTTTGAAATCTTCCGCTGTTTTATCTATGATATTTACTCTGTTTACATATATACATATGTTCTTGTTCTGCCTTGATATATCATTATGCATGTTTACCTGATTCAAACGCCCCTCCAAAGTCAGAGTGCTTGCAAGAGACACCCTGGCGGAGGTGGGGTGTTACAATTTGGTATCAGAGCATATGGTTTACGAGAAGGAACAAAAAGGTTTTTAAAACTTTTGGAAAACTATTTTCAAAACCAAGTATAAAGTATTTTCCAAAGAAAAGTCTAGTTTATTTTAAAGACTATTCCCCAAAAAGCCATTAGCAAAATTCCTTCGTTTTTTTTCGCCATTCTGAATCTGTCTTTTTCTTCGTTTTCAGCATGGCCGATAACTTTGATATTCCGGAGGGAGTGCACGTACCTTTTGGTATAGGAGACTTTTGGAGGCTAGGGCGACCGAAGCCGGCCCCGCAGATGTCCCTCCTCCTCCTCCTCCAGTAGTTAATATTCCTCCTCCTGTCGCTAATGTTCCTCCTCCTCCTGTCGCTGAGGTTCCTCTTCCTCCTCCCCCTCAGCATCCTCAAGCTGACTTCGCAAAGACTTGCAAAGATTTCAAAGCAATGGGTGGCAAGAACTTTCAAGGCACTGAGACTTTTGTAGAGGCCAGAAATTGGTTGAAAGAGACCGAGGATTTATTTGCTATCTTTGGGATAGACGATCAGAGGAAGCTCTTGTTGGCGGTTTGGCTTATGAAGGATGAAGCCGCTTATTGGTGGGAAGTCACCAATGGTACTAGGCCTGTTGAGACTTGGGCCAATTTCAGGGCAAGGTTCATGCTTAAGTTTCTATCTTCTGCTGAGGAGAATCTGCAAATGGAGAGGTTCATAACTTTGAGACAAGGAGATATGTCTGTCAAAGAATATGTGAACAAGTTCAATCAGTTAGCTCGTTTTGGCTTGGATATGGTGAATACTCCTTAGAAGAAGGCTCTTCGTTTTGCTAGAGGATTGAATGAGCCATTGCAGGGATTGGCTATGTCGCATATTCCCCATGAGGCCACGTTTGAGAGCTTGGTTGATGTGGCCTTACTTCAGGGAGATGTCAAGAAGGAGATCAAGGTGAATGATACTCAAGCCAAGAAGACTGATTCCCAGGGGAAAGGAAATCAGGGTAATCCAAGTGGTCAGAGCAGTCAAGGCAATCAGAACAAGAACAAGAACAAGGGTCAAGGCAACAAAGGGAACAACAACAAGGGCAAGAACAACAAGGGGAAGTGCCATTATTACAGTTCAGTTGGGCATCTTATTAAGGATTGTAAGAAGAGGAAAAGGAAGAATGGTGAATGATTTTTCTGCGGTGAGACTGGACATTTCAGTAAGGATTGCCCGAGGAAGCAAGGGCAAGGCCAGGGTCAGACTCAGCGTGCTGGACCTTCAGGAGGGCAAGTTCATGTTCTCAATGTCGCTCCAGTTCCCGATCGAGGTAGTATTTCTGTTGAGAGCCTTGTATATATTTCTGATTTTCCAGTTCGTACCTTGTTTGATTATGGTGCATCGCATAGCTTTATCTCATCTGATCTTGTTGATAGTTTGCACCTTAGTACTAGCTTGGTAGATGATCCCGTCTGTGTCTCAAATCCTATTGGGGGTTCCGCCCATCTGTCTATGATATGTGGGGATTTGAGGATCTCTATACTGAGTGTAGAGTTCTTGTGCAGTGCTTATGTTCTTGGTTTCAGGGGATACGGATTGATATTGGGCATGGATTGGCTGTCTAGATATGGAGCCATCCTTGATTGTGAGCATAGGGTTGTGAGGCTCGTGACTCGCCTCGGAAACACCCTAGAGATTTCTTACGATCCGAGAGGTCCCGTCATGTTGTGCTATCTGGAATCACTCGACTCGTCAATGGAAACTCTTCAGTCTATGAGAGTGGTTCGAGAGTACCCGGATGTTTTCGATGAAGTTAGGGGGTTGCCCCCTAAGCGAGAGATTGATTTCCGCATTTATCTGGTGGATAATGCAAAGCCGGTTTCTTTGCCCGTTCGGCACATGGCTCCGCGTGAAAGGCGGGAGCTAAGTAAGCAAGTGAAAGAGTTGCTTGAGAAGAACTTCATTAGACGAAGTATATCTGAATGGGGAGCGCCTGTGGTATTTGCTACCAAGGCAGATGGTTCTCTCCGACTTTGTGTTGACTATCGAGAGTTGAATAAGCTGACTAAGAAGAACAGACACCCGTTACCGAGGATTGATGACCTCTTTGACCAGCTTGTCGGTGCTTCTGTTTTCTCTCAGCTTGATCTTGCTACGGGTTTCCATCAGCTCAGGGTAGCTGAAGATAGTATAGACAAGACTGCGTTCAGAACTCCAGATGGATTCTTCGAATGGCTTGTCATGCCGTTCGGCTTGACTAATGCACCTGCATATTTTGTGGACTTGATGAGTAGGGTGTTCAGGGAGTTTCTAAACAAGTTTGTCGTGGTCTTCGTAGATGATATTCTGATCTTCTCTAAGGATGAGGAAGAGCACGCAAGGCATCTCATGGAGGTGATGGATACGCTTAGAGCGCATCAGTTAAAGGCCAAGTTCTCCAAGTGTCACTTTTGGAGAAGGGAAGTTAGATTCCTTGGGCATATAGTATCTAAGCAAGGCTTAGCGGTGGATCCCGCTAAGGTAGTTGCAGTTCAGGATTGGAAGACTCCAAGGAATGCAACCGAAGTGAGAAGTTTTCTAGGTCTTGCGGGTTTTTACCGGAAGTTCATCAAGGACTTCGCGAAGATATCCGCTCCTCTCACTAAATTGACGAAGAAGAATTTAGTTTTTGCTTGGAGCATAGAATGCGAACTTGCTTTTCAGAAGCTCAAGAGAGCCCTCACATCAGCACCTGTTCTAGCTTTGCCCGATGGAGGGAAGTTATTTACAGTATACACTGATGCATGTGGCACAGGGTTAGGAGCTGTTCTTATGCAAGAAGGAAGAGTGATATGCTTTGGCGGTAGACAACTCAAAGTGCATGAGAAGAATTATTCCACTCATGACTTAGAGTTGGCAGCAATAGTGTATGCACTCAAGGCTTGGCGCCATTATCTTCTGGGGGGAAATTTTAAGCTTTATACCGATCACAAGTCATTGAAGTATCTCTTTTCTCAGAAGGATCTGAATCTGAGGCAACAAAGATGGATGGAATTCTTGGCGTCCTACGATTTTGAGATAGCTTATACCCCTGGCAAGGGGAATGTGGTAGCAGATGCATTGAGTAGAAGAAGGTTGACCCTAAGTCCTCTATTCGTTGAGATGAAGAATTTAGAGTATGTGGCAACCTTTGATTTCTCTTTGGCGATTGAGTCGATGACCGGTTCTTTAGCATCTCTGGAACTCAGACCTACCCTTCTTGATCAAGTTGGGGCTTCGCAGAGAGAAGAACCTCAGATAGTTGAGACTATGGATAAGCTAATTCGAGGAGAGACGTCTAGTCATCTCGCTCGATATTCTATTGATGACAAGGGTTGGCTAAGGAGAGAAGGAAGGTTATGTGTTCCAATGGTAGAAGATCTAGTAAGAAGAGTTCTTGAGGAAGCGCGTGGCTCTAAGTTGACTATACATCCGGGCGGAGATAAGATGTATAAAGATATGAAGCGCATTTTCTTTTGGCCTGGGATGAAGAAGGATGTGGCAGAATTTGTCTCTAGATGTATCATTTGCCAGCAACTTAAGGCCGAGTCGAAGAAGCCCGGTGGGCTATTGCATCATCTAGACGTTCCACTATGGAAGTGGGAGAGTATTTCCATGGATTTTATCGATGGGCTACCAAGGTCAAGGAAAGGGAATACGAGCATTTGGGTTATTGTGGACAGACTTACGAAGAGTGCTCATTTCATTCCGGTAAAGAGCAAGAGGACCGCATCTTGGCTAGCGTCTGTATATCTTCGTGAGATTGTGAGACTACATGGAGTCCCTTCTAGTATAGTCAGTGACCGTGACCCAATCTTTACAAGTCAATTATGGAATAGCTTGCAAGAAGCCATGGGCACGAGGTTGAATCTAAGTACTGCTTATCACCCACAGACGGACGGTCAAACCGAAAGGGTGAATATGGTACTCGATGATCTGTTGAGGCTTTGTATTCTGGATTTTGGTGGTACTTGGGAAGACCATCTTCCTCTCGTTGAGTTTGCATATAATAACAGTTATCAGGCAAGCATCGGGATGGCACCATTTGAAGCTTTATATGGGAGGCCGTGCAAGTCGCCTACATGTTTGTGGGAGACTACAGATAAGCATATACTTGGGCCTGATATGATCAGAGATACATCCGAAAAGGTCGAGTTGATTCGGAGACGGATGAAAGCGGCCCAAGACTGACAGAAATCCTATGCTAATAAGCGAAGAACTGATTTGGAGTTTGACGTAGGGGATATGGTTTTCGTGAAGGTTTCTCCTTTGCGGAATGTGGTCCGATTTGGAGCCGTTGGGAAGTTGGCACCGAGGTTTGTTGGACCATTCCCTATTATAGAGAGGATCGGGCAGATGGCTTATAGAGTGAAGTTGCCCGAGAAGCTTGCTGGAGTACACGATGTTTTTCATGTCTCGCATCTCCGGAAGTGTTTACATGAATCAGCAGAGGTTGTTGAGCCAAGTGTTCTAAAAGATGTAGAAGTGGAGAAAGAGGCTACCTTGAGGAGAGCTCCTATTCGTATCTTGGGGACGGAGACTAAGAAGCTAAGAAATCGTGAGGTCAAATTGGTGAAGGATCAGTGGGGTGAAGCCGAAGAAGACGCAACTTGGGAAACCGAGGAGAAGATGCGTGGGCTTTATCCATTCCTTTTTGAGGGTACACTCTCAATCTCTTTTCTTTGTTAGCATATCTTTCTCTTTGCTATCCATGTTTATCTAGTTTATCGTGTTAATCTTGTCGTGAGAACCTTAGGTAGAAACCCTTTGGATTAAACATGTGTTTGAAACATGTTATGCTTGATGTTTGCAAGTGGTTGCAAGTGTTTGCAAGTGGTTACTCGTGGATGCATTATACACGTTAGGCACTAGATCGGCTCACACACGCCTCATATTGCATATGCATGAGTGTCTATGCTTATTCATGGATGAAAATTTTTGTGTTATCATATGGATGTTGCATATGGATGTATGTGATGTGCACACATATAGATGTTATACATTATGTTAGGAATTGCATACATATGGATTCATTTCACTAACATAATTTGCATTGATGATATTTGCATTAGATAAGTACATATACACACACCTTTTCATATGTTCATACAACATTTAGAATCTTGTAAGGACAATGATTGCTAGTGGATGATGTTTTGAGTAGATGGATGTTGCATGGTAGGATACGTTCTTCCTAACTTGAAGATTTCGGGGACGAAATCCTTTAAGGAGAGGAGAATGTAACAACCCGTATTTTCAATAACCTGTTATAACGTAAATCGAGGCAGAATTTAATTCTAAAATCTGAATCAAGGGAAACGGGCTATGCCATTGCGTTCGTCTCGAAAAAATACGCGAAATAGAGTCCGAGTTTTCGAAAATCGGAGTCCGTATGACCCGATTAAGGCCCAGTGAAGTTTTCAGAAAACTTCTAAGTAAAAACAGATTTCAAATTCAAGTTTGAATTTGAAATTTTGGGCCAGTTTGGGCCAGGCGGGAGAATTCCCGCCAGAACACCCCAAGTTGACAGCCCTGTCGACTTGGGAGTCGACTTGGTTGGACCCAAGTCGACAGCCCTGTCGACTTGGCTGTCGACTTGGTCCAGCCGGGCTGTTTAGCCTGGTGCACCATTTTGAGATTGGGTTGAGCTTAGGGGCCAGATTCGGTTTGGAGGGCTGAGATGGGAACTAGGGTTTAATCCTATGGCCTAAAACACTTGCCTAAACTATAAATAAGACCCTAACCTACCCTAAATCATCATTATTCATTCTAGCAACTAAACTATGGCAAAATCATCCCTCTCATGGCCTCCACTCTCTTCATAAAATTCCTAAATCAATTTCTAAGTGATTTTCCTTGCATACAGGTGTTTTTAAACTTGTATGAGCATCATTAGCTTGCATTCAAGTCAAGTTTCTATATTTGCATCTTAAAGGAAGAGTTTTGATCATTTTGGCTCAAGGGTTTTGCTTGCATTTTGGGTTTTATTGATTTGCATAAGGGCTTTCTTATATTTGCTATACTCAATTGAGTCCTCATAAGCATTGTAAGCCCTATTCTACTCTCATACTTAAACTCTAAAGTTAAATGTATGATATGCAAGTTTGCCATAATATGCAAGTTTATTATGATGTGTTATGCAAGTTTACTATGCTATGAAATGCAAGTTTATCATGTTGTGATATGCAAGTCTATATGCAAATTTATCATGTTGTGAATATGCAAGTTTATATGCAAGTATGCCAAGTTATGTTACGCAAGTTGGGTTGAACATTTTGTTCATGCTATCATGTTATGCAAGCTTATCGTGGGTTTATGAACATAAAGCTTCAAGCTTTATGCCAAAGGTTGCATTTTGGCAACATGTAAGTTATGATATCTCTTATGATAACTTGCATGTGAGGCTAGATGCGAACTTAGGGCCATTTCTACATGTCATTTAGCACCATGTATCACCAATATGCTAAGTTTGGTTTTATGCATGCTTTTGAGGCCAAAATATGTAATATGCAAGTATATGAACATATGTACATTTCATATGCCACCATGTTAAACTTGTGGCTTCAACACCCTTATGTCGTGATTTATGCCAAGCTCCCTCGTTCTATCCTTTATGCGCTATTGCGATATGTAAGCGATGGGATTGCGTTTGGGGTTGGGTAAACATAAAAGACATAAAAACATAAGCTTGGGAATTTACCTATTAAGTTAGGTCTACCCATTGGGAATTTACCTATTATGTTAGGTCTACCCAATTGCTTGAAAACTTGTAACATGTTTTGGAAACATGATGGACATGACACTTAGAAAAGATAAGTGTGGCCAACTCGAGGTTGGGTTGAGTTTGTAGCGTAAACCTACCCGGAACCGACCGGCATAACTAGTTGCTACAAACAATAGGACCCAATGTGAGAAGTTGGTCATGTTGTACCTTGAACCCGAGGTTAGACCAAGTTGTGGTGTAAAGCTACCCGGACCCGCCCGGCTTAACTAGTAACCACAACAAGGTCTAATGTGAGAGGTTAAGGCGCATTAAATTAATTAATGCCTCATGATTAGGGTTAAGTCATGGTCCACTTAATACTTAACCAATTTGGGCTTGGTAGATTAATCAGGGTTAAGTTGTGAACTCATCGTTACACTTAACCAAGTTAATCCAGGATTAGCAAGAGGGTTAAACCGTACTTAACCCACTAGAAAAATCCTAGCTATGGGGGCCCACTCTAGCAGTAATCCCAAGTTAGTATCATCATGACCCTAGGGACTATGCTAGGTTGGGGGCACGATTACTGGACTGGAGGAAAGTGACCAAAAGCGACGGCAGAGGGTACGCCGGTGTAGTTCCGGGCGGACTCTGGTCGTGCACATAGTCCGTAGCCGGAGAAAACATGCACGGGTACCAGTAGATCGGGACTGTGCACTCATGTTCATGGTGTCCAGGGGTTGACACCCTAGGGCTTGATACACCCGAAGGGTGGACCCGGCACAGTTCGACTACAATTATGATTGGGCCATATTGACACCAACACGTGACGAGTTAGGCTTAGGGAGCCGATCGACTAGACCGTTTGGTTGGACCTTGTATTAGGGTCATTTCATGTTATCGGGCCAAAGCTTGGGCCAAGGGATCAATACTTGTTTATTCAAGTCATGTTAGTTTGCTAGTACACCTGTGGTGCAAAACCTTAATCCTGATTATGCGATGACACCTTTATCTACATTGTTAGTTAATCGTCATGCTAGTATGTAGTTATCCTTATGTTCATCCCTGCTGCTCATGCCAGTTAACTTTATCAGTTTACATTGATTGTAGTAGGGCTTACTCAGTCTTTTTGACTGACATGTTTTCTTTCGCCTCTTTTCTTCCGTTTTCCCCCCCAGGTTCTCAGGGAGGGAATACTGGAGCTTAGCTTGGATTTCAGACTGCTTGCTTGTGGGATTTAGCTCATGTACGGTTTGACATGGAGCTAGCTATGGCTATCACTTCTTTTGGGGATTAGTACTTATGTATTTCAGTTTTTCAGTCGATGTTGTTTTATCTAGACTTGTTTATTTGGAAAGTTTACATTATGTTGTACCAGACTGGTTTTGAAATGGTTTGAAATCTTTCGCTGTTTTATCTATGATATTTACTCTGTTTACATATATACATATGTTCTTGTTCTGCCTTGATATATCATTATGCATGTTTACCTGATTCAAACGCCCCTCCAAAGTCAGAGTGCTTGCAAGAGACACCCTGGCGGAGGTGGGGTGTTACATACATGTTTACATTCATAGGATTCTACCTAAGGTTCTCAAGACAGGATCGAAAGGATATACAAGATAAAACGGAGTATCTAGGGAAAAGAAGTTAAAGATGTACCACTAGAAGGTCCTTCTTGCGGGGCTTGCCCTTGCTTCTTAGGGCAGTTCTTGCTGATGTGTCCAGTTTCACCGCATTGAAAACATGCTCCTTTCTTCATCTTCTTCTTCCTACAGTCCTGGACTATATGCCCGTCAATACCACAAAAGTTGCATTTTCTTTTCTCAGGTGACTTGTCATTCTTGTTGTTGCTGTTCTTTCCTCCTTTCTCGGAGTCTACCTTCTTGCCTTGAGACTCATTCGCCTTGACCTTCTTCTTTCCATTCTCGTCTTCTTCATGAAGTAGAGCCATATTCACCAAGCTTTCAAAGGTTTCCCCCATGGGTACATGAGTCATGGCCATAGTGTGGAGTGGCTCGCTCAATCCTCGAGCAAAGCGTAGAGCCTTCTTCTCAGCCGTGTTGACTAAGTCCAAACCAAACCGAGCAAGCTGATTAAACTTATTCACGTATTCCCTAACTGACATGTCCCCTTGCTTGAGTGCCAGGAACCTCTCTATCTGAAGACTCGCTTCTGCAGATGATAAAAACTTAAGCCCAAACCTCTCTCTAAAGTCTGCCCAAGTCTCAATTGGCCTGGTAGCGTTGGTGACTTCCCACCAAAATGCAGCTTCCTCTTTCAACAACCATGCTGCAAACTGAACTTTCCTATGATCCTCCATATCGAAAATAACAAACAAGTCTTCAGTCTCTTTTAGCCAGTTTCGCGCCTCAACGAAGGTTTCAGTTCCAACGAAGTTCTTGCCGCCCATTCCTATAAAGTCCTTGCATATTTTGGCGAAGGCAGTACCCGGAGGAGGAGGAGGAGGAACCGTGGCCACCGGGGGAGGAGGAGGAGGGATATCTGCCAGGCCCGCGCCGTTGGCCCTAGCTTCCAAGTATCTTCGTAACCAGCCAGGTATGGGTACTCCCTCAGGAAGGTTAAGATCAGACATGTTGAAAAGCGAAAAGGAGAAAGATTCAAACGAGGAAACAAAGGAAAGTGCTAATGGCTTTTGGGGAATAGCCTTTTCTTAAAAATAAAACTTTTCTTGAAAAATGCTTCTTTATAAACGGTTTTAAAAATAGTTTCAGAAGGTTTTTAAAACTTTTGCCCAATCTGGTAACCGTCTGCTCTGATACACCCCACCTCCGCTAGGGACACTCACAAAGGGAATGCCCTAGTTTTGGAGGGGTATTATCTAGTAAACAGGCATAGAGATAACACAAGACAGAACATAGATAAAATAGAGTACATAAAGCAGCGGATATAAACTTTAAAACCAAATCTCATTACTGAAAAATAGAGTCAAAACCTCTTACATCAAAATGCCAAGTCATTATTTCATTACATCAAGTTCTAAAGAAGCAAAGTACTTAAAACAACATAAGTAAGATATTATTCCCCAAAAAGTGCATGAGTGCAGCCATAGCATAGCTCAAGACCAAACCGTACATGAGCTGTCAGAAAGCAAGCAAAGTCCAAGCTAAGAGCTAGAGTTTCCTCCCTGAGAACCTGGGGGGGGGGGGGGGGGAACGAAAGACAAAGAGACAAAAGAAAACGGGTCAGTCAAAAAGACTGGTAAGCCCTAGTGACTATCAGCATAGAAACTAGTAAAGTTAACAAGACATGAATAAACTAGAATTAAACATAGGAATGATGGTAAGTCTGACATGATAACTAAGCTAACAAGATAACTCAAGTCTAACATTGCGTATTCAAGTTTCCCCATACCAACTATACTGGTATACTAATCCCATGTCAACTATAAATCAAGAAATAATCCCTTGGCCCAATATCGTGAAGTGACCCAATTCGGGGTCCAACGGTATGATCTAATCGATCGGCTCCCTACAAGTCTAGCTCGTCATGTGTCTGTGTCATATGGCCCTATCACGAATGTAGTCACCTATGCTAGGTCCACCATAGGGTGTATCAAACCCTAGGGTGCCAACCACCGACACGAATCAAGAATGCACAGATAATCCTATTGATGCCCAATGCCTGCTTTTTCAACTCCGGACTAAGTGCATGACCCTAGTCCGCCTGAACCTACAATGGCGCACCAACTCAGCCGTCGTTCTGGTCGCTTACAATCAGCCCAACAATCGTGCCCCACCCTGCCTAGTCCTAGGGTACCGTGATACATCTAGTGGGTTACTGCTGATAAGGACCACGTAACTAGGGTTTCGTTCAGCAGGTTAAGTTGTCATTTAAAATCGAGACTTAACCCCATCTACGTGTCATGTAAAATTGACTAAGTGTGTCATTCTAGTTCAAGACTTAGTCCTACGAATCATGTGTCGTGTTGGTTAAGTGTGTTCGAGCGGTTCATGACTTAACCCTATCCAGTGGCATTAATTTACTTAATGCACCCCTAACCTCTCACATTAGACTTGGTTATGGTTACTAGATGTGCCGGGCGGTTCCAGGCAGTTTTACACCATAACCTAGTCTAACCTCGGGTTTCGAGTGCGATATGACCAACTACTAACATTGGGTCCTATTGTTTGCAGTTACTGGATTCGCTGGGCGGTTCCGGGTAGATTTATACTGCAAACTCAACCCAACCTCGAGTTGGCCACGTTCCAGTTATCTAAGTGTCATGTCCCAAATTCATATTTTCAAGTATAATTTCATGTCAAGTTCATGTTCCTATCCAAGCTCAAGTTATAACGATATTCATGTTTTCAAGTTCATACTAAATTCAGGTTTTCCTAAACTACCCAAATCGCATCCCCAACGCTCGTGAAGTCGAATCAAGGCAATAGATGTAACTAGGGAATAACATAACAAGGATGGGTATAAAGTGGCAAAGGTGATTTCAAGGCAAGCATGGTGTAACTTGAGATATGATCATAACATCACTGGCATATGAAATAGGGTGATAAACATAGCAATAAATGACATAAGATGATAATCCTAAACTTGTGACTAGCAATAGTTTCAACATCACAACATCACAGGCATGTCAAAATAATGATAGGGTTTAGGTTATGACATGAACAAGCCCCTAAATCAAGTTCTTATCAGTATTCCACAAATCAAAGTTCAATATGAACGGTACTAGGTTCAAGGTGAATAGATCTATGGTGAACAAGAGTAGATCTAAAATAATAGATCAAAAAGGAATAGTCATAGATCAAAGATATACAAGAGTAGGTCTCAAGTAGTTATCATGTTTATGTTCAACTTCAATTTACACATGTCCATATTAAGTTTAGAGTTTAGATCTAAGAGTAACTGGGGCTTACAGATCGTGGTTTTTGAGAACTAAGAACAGAAATTGTCGTAGGATCGTTGTTGAGATGTTGATCTATTACCTTGAATTGTTGTAGAAACGTTGGCCTTCGATTTGGATCTAGTTTGAATGTTTAAGCTTCAAGTTGGAGGCGGCGGCCATGGTTCAAGAGGAGACTTAGCAGCATAATGGTGTTAGAAAGATTTGTTGTGGATTAGCCTTGGTTTTAGGGTGTTTTTATAGTTGCAACAACTAGTTTAGGCCATAGGATAAACCCTAGAATCGATCTGAACCGCCAAAAATCGTCATAGGCCCTCAAACAAGCCAATAGGTTCAAGCAGGAGCAACCGGGCCCAAACCAGGTTCGGGGTCCAGGTCGACACCCAAGTCGACTGCGCAGTCGACCTGGTCCTGGGGGTGTCGACTGCCCAGTCGACCTGGGGTGTTGGGCAGGAAATTTTCCCGTCCAGTCTGTCTGGGTTTTGAAATTCGAATTTGAACTCGAATTCGAACTGTTTTGAACTCTGTAAATTTCTGAAACTTTGGGGAGCCATAACTTGGTCATACTGACTCCGATTTTCAAAAACTCGGACTCGATTTCATGCAAAATTCCGAGAAGAACGCAATGGCGCAACCTGTTTCCCTTGATTCTTATTTTAAAATTTAATTCTGCCTAGATTTATGGTTATAACACGTTATCAAAATACGGGTTGTTACAGTGTCAATCGACCCTCTCTTGCGTGTGGATACCCTGTGCTGGTCCCACCATAAGGTGTATCAATCCTTATGGTAGCTACCCGACATGATTCAAGATGCACAGTGTGTAACTACTAGTACCCAGTGCCTGCTTTTTCCCACTCCGGTGTACGTGCATGTCTGTAAACCGTCGAAACATACACTGACGTACCCTCATGCCGTTGTTTTGACCGCTTATAATCAGCCCAGTAATCGTGCCCCACCCTGCCTAGTTTCAGGGTACCATGATACATCTATGTGTGTTACTACTGAAATGGGTCCCCATTACTAGGGTTTCCTACTGGTTAAGTTTTGTGGGCTTATATTTACTAATATTACCCACCAACCCGATATTTACTTAACCCTCCCACTGATTCAAGCATATTTACTTAACGGTTAAGTTTGTGGGCCTATATGTACTGATATTACCCACCTACACGAGATGTACTTAACCCGTTTGTGGGCCTATATGTACTGATATTACCCACCTACACGAGATGTACTTAACCCTCCCATCGACTTAAGCATGTCCACTTAACGGTTAAGTTTGTGGGCCTATATGTACTGATATTACCTACCTGTATGAGATGTACTTAACCATCCCACTGATTCAAGCATCTTTATTTAATGGTTAAGTTTGTGGGACTATATTTACCAATATTACCCCCCAACCCGATATGTACTTAACCCTCCCACTGATTCAAGCATGTTTATTTAATGGTTAAGTTTGTGGGCCTATATTTACTAATATTACCCACCAACCCGATACGTAGTTAACCCTTCCACTGATTCAAGCATGTTTATTTAATGGTTAAGTTTTGTGGGCCTATATTTACTAATATTACCCACCAACCCGATGTGTACTTAACCCTCCCGCACATTACGTCATATTGGTTAAGTGTTGTCCGTTCATGTTAACTTAACCCACTCATTCATCTTGTCATGTTGGTTAAACTTGACCCTCCTTACTTATCATGTTGGATCGGTTAAGTGTTTTCTATTAACTTAACCCCGTTCGTTCATCAAGTTATATTGGTCAAGTGTTTCTTGTTAACTTAACCCTACGTATTCATCTTGTTGTATTAGTTAAGTGTCATCAATCAATTCGAGTTAACCTAACCCACCTACGTGTCATGTTACTTTGGTTAAGTGTTGCCTTCTTGTGTTAAATTAACCCTACTACAAATCAAGTAATATTGGTTAAGTGTTGCCCTCTTGTTTTAACTTAGCCTTACCGCAAATCAAGTTATATTGGTTAAGTGTTTCTAAATTTACTTAACCTCACCCACTTGCCTAATTAACATGTTATAACGGTTAAATTTTCTATATTTACTTAACCTCACCCACTTGTCTAATTAACATGTTATAACGGTTAAGTGTTCTAAATTTACTTAACCTCACCCACTTGTCTAATTAACATGGTGTATTGTTTAAGTGTTACCTTAATTAACTTAACCCTGCCATTCCTGTCTCAGCTTTAATTCTTTTATTAAAGCACCACCACTCACATTAGACAGATATTGTTACGGTCACTGGATGTGCCAGTCGATTCCGGGCAGTTTTACACCGTAACCCAGTCTAACCTTGGGTTTCTTTTAGGATCAATGCACTAAACTCTCACATAAGATCTATATTGTTACGGTTGCTAGATTTGCCGGGCGGTTCCGAGCAGTCTTATTTCGTAACTCAATCTAACCTCGGGTTAGGCATATTCGTCTTTTACTAAATTTACATATTTTTACATTTATGTAAATTATCAACAATTTATTGTCATGGCCCACTTCCCCTCTAAATCAAGCTCATAATTTTAGTTATAAAAATTTATACAACTTTTATGCCATAAACTATTTACATGTTTATAAGCCAAATATGCCAAATATATGTAATTTCATGTCTGTCCCCAATGTTACACCCGTTAAACGTTTGCATAAATCACGTAAAATGTAAGGCTCGATACATAGCCTAATCTTATACACTAAAGGGGAAAAAGAGGAACATGTAATATTTCCAACATCATAAAAATATTGATCTAACTACATATGTATCATATGAATTTGGCATAGAATAATACACATTTAATTATGAACTTGCAAATTTAGATCTATTAAAAATGAATCATGAAATAGGGATTTAACATAAAACTACATAAACTTAAAATTAAACATGTAGTTGCGAACTTGCAAATCAGTTGGATCAAATCTAACATGAACCTAATCATATTAACATGTAGTTTTGGATCATATATGTGAACATGGTTGAACATAGCAAAATCCTCAAAATGTCATACAACATATAAGTGTCATTACCAAATCATACAACTCGAAATGTGATCACCAAATTATACAATATGGTATGTCATCGCCAAATTACACAATATGATATTCCATCGCCAAATTATAATATGTCGTTGCCAATTTATGTCATCGCCAAAATACACAACATAATATGTCATTGCCAAATTACAAAACATATGGATTCATTGCCAAGCGTTTAACATTTATCATCAAATTACATACAACATGATCACCACTTAGCATGATAAGAATCATAGTCTCAATCAATTCAGTTTTAACAAAAAGGATAGGCATAGATTTACATTAGGCGATGTTATACATCCATTTATTTAGTCATGATTCTAATATCATTTAAGTCTAAATGATAACTGGACTTACAAAAAGGAGACTAGTCTTGTGTTCAGGGATCTGTATTCTGAATTTGGATAGCTCTCCTTTGTTGTAGACATTGAATTCTCTTAGTTGAATTAGATTTGATTTAATTCGATTCCTTCTTCTATCTTGCTTACTAGTTGAATGGGAATGGCGGCTACTATAGGTTGAGTGTTGACAACATGACGGTCTTAGGAATATTTTTGTGTGGCTTAGGGTTTTAGGTTTAGGTTGCTTATATAGAATTTTAATTAAATAAGAGCCATCAGATCAACCTAGAAGCAATCAAGACTATCCAGCTAAAGCAATGTGTCACTCAGCCAATCATAGCATGACACATAAGCCCTAGCACCTCAGAATTTGTCATAAATCCAATCAGAGAAGGCCATGTAAAAAGAAAATCCTTGACCAACAAAAAATGCGCCACGTGCACCACATGATGCGTACACGTGATATATATATTTTTTTTTTTATTAATCTATCTTCCCAATTAACAATTTTCACACTAAACCACTTTTTGAACTGCGTTCACACTAAGCCACTTTTTAGCCATTCCCCTAAAACAAAAATATGGCGCTGGCGGGGATCGAACTCTGCACCTCTTGTATGCAAGTAGCTGTTTCATACCAAATGAGCTACTAAGTCTTTTGCTTACAAACCTTAAAACAATGCTAAATATTATTCTTTTCTCATTCTTCTTTTTAATGTTTTGCTACAATAATTAATTTAAATATATCTTCTTCATACGGAGTATGATTTACGCAAACTCGGACTCTATCTCAAGCAGAATTCTGAGATGAACGCAATGGCACAACCCGTTTCACCTATTTCTTCTTGTTCAAATTAATTATTCTTTAATTTGTTATTTTAATATTCTTAGAAAATACGGGGTGTTACAGTCTGACCCATTTTGTTTCCTCTTCTCTCTCTTTTGTTTCCCCCTAGTTTCTTAGGGTGGGAAAACTCGGGCTTCATTTGGGTTCTCTTTGTCATTCTGCTTGGAGCTGCTTAGATGTACCGCTTTGGTTTCCTGTTTTTCTGATATGGCTATATTTATGGGGATCTATGCTTCTTTTATTACTGTACTCTGATGATTTTAGTATAAGTCAAACGTTTTAAGTTGATGTAATGGGTTTTCTGTATTTCAAACTTATGATGTTACTATGTTTTCGAACATGATGTTTTTTGTTAAATAAAGTTTTAAATTTTACTGTTATTTTATATCTGTTTTGTTATGTTTTTGTTTCTGTTTACCTATAATGCTTCATGAAACATAATGCATTCGGGAAAAAAGTGACATTAACGAACGTGGGGTGTCACACTGGTAGTGTGGGAGTAACTCTGTTGCACTGTATACACTCATTTTTGAGATGTATGAGCTCATAGGTTGTACATTAGTGAAAATTAGTGGCATATATTGTACATAGCAACGTGGAATTCAAAGTGAAGAGCGTGCATCAAGAAATGATCATTAGAGAACTCTGGGCGTCTGCAACGGTAGTTGGAAAAATAAATGGCATTTGGTGAGGTTAAGTGGGCAGTGCCAATCAGGAGATTATTATCACTCTTATAAATTACTCATTGTATGTCGAGTAATGGAGAAAGAGATATTTCAGATAGGTCAGTTATGATTGGGGTGATGACGTATTCGGGTAGTCCACTAGGAGGGTCTCTGTAATTGTTTCAACCTTGACAAAAAAATGGAAGAAAGTATCCTCGGTACATCCCTTTAGAGGTATACTACACAGAAAGGTGGTCCTTTACCTTGATAACGTGTGGAAATCCATTTTCCTTAAGAGCTCGCACTTTTATTTTAAAAGGCCCATTAGGGGTAATGAATTTAGTAATGGTAACAATTTTTCCCTTTGATCTATTTATTTTAATGAGTTTTATCTTGCATGTCATTAAAAATAATATCAGACAATTTTAATGTAGCAAAGATTTGGCTACTATAAGGTAATAACCCATGACATGTTTATGTGTGGTCATGGTCTTACGGGCTGCCATCATTTTCAAAATGATGAATTTAAGGTAATGTTTGGTTTAAAATATATTTTGAGTTTTGAGTTTTCAGTATGATAGCAAAACATAAAAAAAATTAGGAGATGATGGAAGGAGTGAAAGGGTGATGGAGGGGACCAAGCAAAAGAGTGGGAAACGACAAAATGATATTATATCCTTTTCTTTTGTTAATTCTCAAAATAAGAGAAACAAATAAAATTTGTTTTGTATTTTGTGTGTCAACTTTGTTTTCTAAAACGACCTTTTTTGACGTTATACATGTATCGTTCGTATTTTACTATGGATGAAAATTAAAAACTAAAAAGCATAAACCAAACACCACCTAAGTTTATTACACTGGTCTCATGATAGTCCTAGACTTTACATTTCTATCTCTTGAACTTTGGATACCCCTATTTCTTTGGACAGCCTAGAGACTAGATGGATAACATCGTTTTTGAGCTGAATCCTTAGAGCATTTATGAGGCTATTGGAGCATGGAGCTTTTGGACCTTATCATTATATTTACCTATCATTCCACTGCATTTATGTTTACCACCACTTGTATGAATGGGATGTATAACCATTCCCGTTGGATTAATATTTTTAGACTATTTACCTATATTTCTAATGCAAAGTATTGAAGATTAATACGATGCGAGATTCTATTTATTCTATTTTTATTTATACTTTCTTTTTACCATGAAACTATCTAACACCCCTGCATCAGAACTATGGCACGTGAATACTAAGGATGTAATAGTGTCGATTTCTGAGGTCAAGGAGTTGAGTTGTTTCATTTGGTATCAGAGGTTTGATTGAGCGAATAATTAAGCATGATCTGGATAAAAGACTTATCAAAGATAGAGCTATCAATACCCTAGGATGAGCAACTCATTAGAGTTAAGGTTACAAACCCTAAAATGTGTTGAGAGTGAATTATATGAGTGCGTATTTTTAAGAATAAATGATCTTTCTTCAAAGATAATAAAGAAATAGCTTACCTAAAATTTACCTTAATTCAAGAATATTCTTTAACAAGTATAATTATTAGACGATAATGGTCAAAACTGTAAATGATGAACATATTATGATTAGATTTTATTGTTTGATTATAAGATTTTTATAATAGCAATGAAAGGAAATACACTATAATAGAGATAAATTGTTTTTTAGCAGATAAGAATTTTAAATGGTTATTTATTGAATTGATTAAAAATAAAACTTCATCTTTGCAAGAAATAAACAAAGTCGAGGCATTAAGGAATAACTTTCACCAAGGAAAGGTTGAGCCTTCAAAAAGAGATTTTTGGATAAGTAACTTATCCAGACTATAACATCTCATTTTATATCAATGGAATCCATGATGATTTTAACCATCATATATTGATTGAAGAATCCTAAGACCATTTTATTTTGTTTTGTCTTGGTATTAGAGCTTAGGATTAGCAAACACCTAAGACTCAGTAGGGTCAACTCATTATAGATAGGGTTATTAATACTCTAGAATGATTTTAGTATGATAGAGCGCATAAAACCCAATTTAAACTAGTATGTTGCACGCACTCTAATGATATCATCTCAATTCTAGGGTGTTTTTCTTACTATGTAAATAAATAGTAAGGAAGAACGAAATAAGAGGTTTTAGAGCAGGCGGAAGCAATAACACTAATGCTCAAAACATCACTGCCATAGTAGAGGAAGCAATGGTCCTAATGCAACCTCAAATTAACTTTACATCTCTATGTAAGAACTTCACCAGCCAGCAAGGCAAGCCCTAAAAGGGAACTGGATCCATTATGGAGGTTCATTCTTTGTTATGCTTGTGCGAAAGGTTTTTCAGAGGACACGAGAATGATGATAGGAAGAAAAATATTTTTGGACTTATAGCATCTGCAGGAAGAAGTCTTGGCTTGGTGAGAAACCATTATCCAAAACAAGCCAGAGGTGGTATGACATGGGATCGACTCAAAGAAGTGCTTGGAGAGCAATATGTGCCAAAGGAAGGCAAATCCCAACTATACCAAAGCTTTAAGGATCTAAAACAAGAGGTTTGTTAATGGAAGAATACTCGAAAAATTTTACAGTGTTATCTCTATACAATGCAGAATTGACAAGCACAACGTTGAAGAAGAAAGAAAGGTTCATAAGTGGGAGGAGAGAGAAATCTCACAAAAAGATGACTGCACATGTGGAAGGAACTTTGTCGACTTGGTTGGTATGGATTCCTTTATGAAACCATCAACAAGAAAAATCCAACAACAAACTAACGACAATAACAACTTGAGGAAGCAGAAGTTCAACCAATCAAGCAAGAAGCTGTTGTAGAACCAGACCAGTGGAGGTACAACAATGGAGGTCATATGCGACAACTATAGACAGAAAGGGCATTACTTTATGTCCTATCCAAAATCCCAGCTTCCCAGAAATTCCTGGTACAAGTACCACCATATACCCTATCTAAGGATTTCCCCTGAAAAAAGAATGATGGCAGGTCTGGCACTCTATGATTAAGGATGAACCTTCCACCCCAACAGATGTGAAAGTGAAAGGAGTTTTAGAAGTAAAAACTTACCGTAATTTCATTAGAAACACAAATATGAATATTATTGGAAATAATAAAAAAAATTGGTATCATTTATGAGAATGTGCCCATAAACCATCTTACTCAAAGTTTTTGTATAACCTAATTGTTATCAATTTTGATGGGTTTGAAATCATACTCGATATGGATTGGCATTCAAAACATAAAGTTATTCATAATTGTGTAAGAAGAAACGATAAGCTAGAAACCAAAGCAATAAAGGATATTTGGATTGAGTGTAATGAAATGAGCCTAATGAGGGAAATCCTTATGTATTCCCTAAATTCATTATAAAAAGGAGTGTACAAGATACCAATTGTGAAAAAAAATTCGGTTGTTTTTGAAGAAGTTAAACGCTTACCACCACATAAGGAAAGAAAGTTCTGTATTGACTTAGTTTCTAGTGCGAGACCAGTTTTCTATTCTTCTCGAAGAATGGCTCCTAAGGAGGTTGACAAGATAAGAAGCCCAACTATGAGTTAATGAAAAAGGGATTAATCCGGCCAAGTCCCTCAAGCTGGTTCTTAGTCACGGTATTTGTTGCAAAATCGAATGGTTCATTAAGATTGCATGAGACGTAAATAAGTAAACAATAAAAAAACGAGTATCCTTTACTCCTTATTGATTTGTTCGATAGATTACATGGCATAGGGGTATTTTCTAAAATGGTCCTAGCTACTAGATTCCATCAATTAAGGATGGCAAAAGAATCCATTCCTTATACTGCGTGTATTGGAAGAACTTATCGTTGTGCATCTTTAATTATGTAATAAGAAATCATTTTAGGCAATCTTCTCACTCTTAAATTTCGAGGAAAAATTCTTTTAAGGGGGAGAATGAAACAACCTATAAATTTAATCAGTTTATTAAAGGATTTATTCCAATAAAAATTTTGATTTCTTGTAAAATTTTAGATTAATAAAAAATAGAGCAATTTAGTGAAGTTTTATTACTTAAATAACATTCTTTTAATTATTTACTAGTAAGATGGAGAAAATCATTCTTATGATTTTTCACCCAGAATGATAGTTTAGCTAAAAATGGAAAATGTGATAATAAAAAATTTCTGAATTCTCATTAGTTTGGCAAATGGAAGTTATGCAAATGTGTAATGTACGTATGCACACATATATGTGTATGATTACATACACATAAAAGTTAATAAGGAGATTTATTAAGCTATGGAAAAAGCTAGAAAAAGTAAGTAAATAAAAACAAAAGGTGTTTACTTTATTATAATAATAACCATTCAGACTCTTACATACTTATATATTCCATGCTCTTAGACAACACCATGCTCATGCACATGATGCGACATGTATGTGGAGGGGGTATTTCGGCAGAAAAAAGAAGGATATGGGAGGTGTTTTGCACAATTTTCTATCCCTTATTTTATTCTTAAATGTTTCCTATAAATACCCACCCACTTCCACTCACTTCTTTACGATAAATTTCTTCTGTTCTTCCTCCTCCTAAAGCACTTTAATGGCTTCTACATTCAAACTAAAACATAAGAGAAAGAGAAGAAAACCACTCATTACTCATTTAAGTATTAAAAGGTTAGGAAGAAAATCACCCAACAGTCATTTATGTATCAAAAGGTATTGAAACAATCCCCTAATTTCCTCTTATTTACATTCAAAAGTCACCACGACTCAACAAAGTTTGAAGATTAAACTCCACCCAAAACCAATCTTGGACGTGAGAAACTAGGAAGGAATGAGGAGCTAGAAGTTATTTAAGGTAGTACGAGTGAAATTGAAACATTTCAAGAAAAATCTAGGAAGAGCTATCAATAAGCCAGACAGGTAGCAGAACCCTCCCTATACAAAAGAAAATAGAATAAAACAACCTAAACAAAGGAAATAGAGTCCAGAAAAAGAAAATACATAATAAAAACAAAATAAAAAACCTAATATCTGGAGTCCAAAAAATTACTATCCTAGAACTTGTAGCTTCAAAAAAAGAAGCTCATAAATATGACAGGACTAAATACATAAATGTGTACTTGTATAATATATGTGTATATAGAACACACACACACACACACACACATACACACACACACACATGTATATTAGAATGAAACACAAACAGAACAAAGTCAACAAAAAGTAGAAAACTCAAAAAAAAAAAAAACAATCAAAGACATAATCATAGAAATAATCGAAAACAAACTATGCGAGAAACAAATATAAAACAACACATACTAAAAAATGAGGGTATAATTGATATAAAAATAAGCAAGACTATCCGAAAGCAACATACACGGTAAGAGCATGGTTAAAAGAACTAAAATGACAATTAGGCCTAACAACATTAATGCGAGACATAATGATACTGAAAAACAAATTAAAATAGGAAATCATGTTAAGCTTATAAGAAGGATTCAAAATCCAATTGTAAATAAACAGGGAAATTATAAAAATCAAATTATCAAAATTAGCATTCTAGTTGTGAAAAGCATATTGGTTTCTTTCATACAAATATATCAACATGTAATTAAGAAAATAGTATCACATAAATACCTGTTATTAACATTATAACATAACATATAATTATTTCAATAAAACAACTATTAGTAATAGAATAATCGAACGAAAGATGAGTAAAATTTTCTAAACAAATATCACAAAACCAACAATATCTATCAATAACAACATTTTTCGTTTATAATAGTTCAAAATAAAGATGAGAAATGAATATGTTAGTTATGTCTATGTTATTTGATTCTTTGTCTATGCCATGATGATTTCTTTTCAAGTTTAGACGATAACATGATTGATTATATGGATAACTTAACAGGTCACGTTAAATACACATCGATAAGAACAAAGGAAACCATTTTCCTTTATTAAATGAGATGGTGAAAATGGAATGGTTAAGCCTATCAAAAATGGGTTGAAAACGCATTAGAAATGAATTATAAACACTTATAAGTATAAATATGAAGTTTGAAAAGAATATGAATTTGAAGAAATTTTGATGTATCATGAAACAGTAGCTCCAGATTTCACTCCTTTTAAAAGTGGTTTTTTGAATATGGAAAAATATGATACATATTTTTTGCAGTAACTTTTTTCTAAATCTTTTTAACTATATCTTTACAATGAACCAAAAAAGTTAAGATTCTGTTGAATATATTTTGAAACATGACTAAAACAAATTTTGAAAAAAATTCACAGTTCTACAGTTCAAAATCCAAAAAGTGAAATTGTCTGAAAATAAAGTTTAAATTTAAGAAAAATATGGAATAAAAATTATGAAACATCTAAAATATTTTAAAAGTATTTATGTTGAATATATGAATTTTCCAATGATAGAAAAGTCGTTTTGATGAATTAAATTAAAATAGCACTTCTACATTACTTTTTGCAGCACTTTTCAATAACAATTGTAACTAAAGTTTAAACTTAACCAACATTCTCTAAATATTTGGTGAATACTTCTAAATAATGAATAAAGTAATTTGGAGATTATTTTGAAGATCTATAAATTATGTTAAGATGATAAATAATTGAATTGTATCAAAAAGCTACAAGCAATTGTTTTAATCATGTTACTGTGATCCGATAAGTAAATCTGATTTTTCAATTTTTGAGTTCTGAATGTGGATGTTTACAGGAGCAACTAGTTCCCTTGCACACCTGGCCTTTCCCTGGCGAGGGATAAATAAGCTTGAAATGTCATAAACGAGTTAATTATAAAAGATAAAGTTTTCTTAAAATAAAGAATTAAATTTCTTGGAGATGACCTTGTTGTATTTAGTAAAAAATCCCAAGGAGAGAATTTTTGCTATTAGGAAGAATTTAAAAGGTTTTTACACCTCTATTCGATGAATAGTTGAGATTGAACACAGAAATTGTTATCGAGTAAGACAAATGTGATTTCTTTAGATCTATCATACTAAAATGGACTTACCATCCAAGATGACTTAACAAATGAGGTTTGATGATACCATACATACAAATATATACCTGAAGAATATTTGAAGTTATACACCTTTAAAAGATGCTTTATGGAGAAATGAATTAGGAAATGGAGAATACCCAACACCCAATACTACTTAAACAATGATTTTTACGATGATTGATTCGAGAATACTGAAATTAGATTTGGATGATTTCTGTCTGAAAACTACTTCAGATCAATTAAACTTTTCCATGTAGTGAAAATTGAAGAAAGAAGAATGATGGAGATTGAATGAAGGGTTGTTGTCATTGACATGCATGGAATTTTCCCATATTACGAATCGACAGCAGTTCAACATTCAAATCTTCTGTACAAGGGCTATTCTTTTCTAAATCACATGATTTAGCAAGAGTAGTATGTTCAATTTGAACAAACCCAGGACGACTTATATAGATGAATGTCTAATGTTGCACTTCTAATATACATGTATTGGTCTTCATGAATGTACATTTATTTGGTGGCATGGGAAGTAACTCTATATACACCCTTCTTTGAGACATACGAGCTAAAAGATGGTATATTAATGGAAATCAGTGGCGTATGTTGGGCTTGGCAACGTTGCATTCAAAGCGATGAATATGCTTGACTAAAAGGTAACTGGAGAACTCTAATCCTTAACAGTCGAGGTTGGTAGAAAAGGGCACGTAGTGAGGTTAAGTGAGTGGAGCCTATTAGGAGATGATTACCATCCTTCTAGATTACTCATTATATGTTGAGTAGAGGAGAAAGAGATGTCTTAGGTTGGCCGATTACGACCATAGCGATGATGTATTTGGGCAGTGCATTGTGAGGAAGATTTGCGTAATTGTTCCGGCCTTACCAGAAAAGCAGAGGAGAGTGGTCCTTAATACATCCCTCTAAAGGTGTACCACACAGAAAGATAGTCCTTTACCTAGCCAATGTATGGAAAACCACTTTCTGTAAGATCTTGCAGTTTTCTTAATGAGCCACATTAGAGGTGCAGAATTTAATATTGATCCTTTTGATCTATTTGTTTTACTGGGTCTTTATCCTGCATGTCATTTAAATTAATGTTGTATAATTTTGATATAGCAAAGACTTGGTTTGCATAAGGTAAAAACCCATGCTATGTTTATGTGTGGTAGTCGTCTTATAGGATAACATTATTTTCAAGTTAATGGATTTTAGTTTTTCACATCAACCCATGTTTGACCTGGTGTTTACTTTTTTCTCCTTTAAACTTTGGGTGCTCTTATTTCTTCGAGCAACCTAGAGATTAGATGGATAAAATCATTTTGGAGCATGAAGCTGTGACGACCCCAAACCCCGTTCTACGGTGGCAAGGGTAATCTTTGGAATATAACACATAAACAAATAACAGCAGAACAGAAATAAATAAATACACCAGATAGTGTACAATAAAATACACTGGATACATCAGAGTTACACAGTATACAAGATCATACTTAATACAAAATACAGTTCAGCTATACATAAATGTCTACAACGGAAAATAAAACATAATATGTACAATAGGAGCTAAACAGCATAAGAAGAGATAAATGATAGAATCCATCTTCAGCTCTAGCTATCCATAAAGAGCCTGCTAAAACCTGGATACAAGGCTGCCCGTATAGAAAAAAGGGCACCCGAGTTTGCAAGTGAAACAAACTACGAGTCAGTCATAGGACTGGTATGAGAAATCTACTTAACTTACTTTAATATATGGCCAATCACAGTACCACGCCACTTTCGCAGAACGGGTTTACTCCATTGGATTGCTAGTTCTTTAAAACAATTAAATTTTTTAAACATCGCAATGCTTTTTGTAAAAATGAAGCCATTATAAGACTCAGTTCCCATCACACAATGCAACACAAACCGGAGGATAGAGTTTTACCTTATAATGGCCAAAATATGCTTGATACGAATAAAACAAAAGCACTTGATATTATTACTAGTGTTTATATGTTTGAAAAACAATTTCAAATCAAAAGTCTCAATCATAGACGGCATTAATGCCCTATACCACTATGTTGCCATATATAGGTATACAACCAAAACCGCACGATGTCGTATTTGGAAATTGGATTCCATCATGAACCAAGGCAAGGGATCGTCCTTATTGAATTCGAGACGCTCTAGCCCGTGTCTCAGGATTAGAACGCATCGACCCTTGAATCATCACGACCAGTCCACTTGATGTGGAATAAAATTCCTGAACACTGCGTTTCCCCACCCTATGGGCGTCATTGGTCATATCTGACCACACCATCAGCTCCGAAGAGACCGAACTAACCGAGGCCTCGCTTTCCATCATCCATATAAGTAAAATACCCGGGCGTGCAAAACCCAATGCACCACTCCTAGCTAGAAGGAAACGCCTGTTCTCCCTGAGGTCCTTCTCCCGTTTCTGGCTCATACCGGGGTGTGAGGCACGCGAATTAACATTGTACACAAAACTACGCCACACAAGCCGCGCTTTGATCATCAACCACAATACTTTGCTTTTCAACAGAAGCCTTGATCATTTGCCACTTAGGCATGCCAAATAGGCAATTCACTCCATGCGACTGATTTCTATCGATATATAACCTCTGAGCTCGTATGTCTCAGAGATGGGCGTTAAGCAAGAGAATAAATTCTCCACCTCCAAACAGATATATATTTAATAGAGAACAATCAACACAGAACAAAATCCAATGTCAGACACACAGTCCATTTACAAGTTCGTTCTGGGTCTGAACGAAACCCGAGGCACCTAATACCTCGCACATCCGTACAATCAACAAGTACGTCCTGACGGCTACTACTTCAGCCCCTTCAAGGTAGCTACTCCTATCATGAGCATCAGTGGCACCCCTCCATTCGACGTGAAGATCATCGGTCTTGCACGTCTTCATATCTTCGACTTCTAATCGTCAATCAATTATTTGAAATGAGAATTAACTCGGCCTTTTCAAATAATTCACGTTTATTTAGAATTTCAAATCAATTCCTTTCAATGGTTAAATTATTCGACATCAATAATTCTAGTCTTTAATGTAATTTTCACGGCAAACACATTCAACCATCAAATATTAAATAAATCGAGAAAATTCAGTTTATTTCCATTCCATATCGTTTATAATATTTTATCATGATTTATCACTATTTTTATTTATTTAAAAATAGCCAATTCATTCAAATGACGCTTCAGGCCATAACGCGACCGTGGCGCTATTTTTCTTCATATTTGATTTACACATATCTGAAAATTTGAACGTTGGATCTTCACAAATTTTATATCATTAGAAAGTTCTTTTCAAAACGAATCCAATGGCTTCAGTTTTGGAAAATCCAACGGTCGGATCTCCCGGTACAATCGTTTGAAGTTACGATTTCAAAATACGAACTGTAGCGTCGTTATTCGATTTAATTTAATTATATTTATATTTACATATAAATATAATCGATTCTGTCGCCGTTTTCATTCATATTTGAATTAAACATTCTAGACAATCCAACCGTTGGATCTTTACAAAGTGGGTGTCGTTGGAAAGATATTTCCAAAGCGAACCCAAAGGTTTTGGTTTCGGAAAAATCCGATGGTCGGATCTCCCGCAATAATCGTTTGAAATTACGGTTTCAAAACACGAACTGCAGCTTCGTTATTCGATTTATTTTAATTATATATATATATATATATATATATATATATAATCCATTCTTCGATTTCAAAACCCTATTCACTTCATATATTTGATAAAAATGATATTTGTATCCAACAGATATTTATTTCCACACATTACTATTTTAACAATTCATATATATAATAAAAATGTGATTTTTGTTGTAAAACAATTTATTTCAAACAAGATTATTTTATATAGTTCATACATAAGGTAAAAATGTTATTTTTATCTTTCAAAGAATTTATTCAACACATGAATTTCTATTCGAAACATGAATATGGTTTCAATACGTGAATGTTTTATATGGTTTATATATAATAAAAATGTGATTTTTATTGTTAAAACAATTTATTTAAAACACGAATAATTTATATAGTCTATATAGGTGATAAAATGTTATTTTTATCTTTCAAAGAATTTATTCAACACATGAATTTCTATTCAGCTGTAACGACCCGGAAAATCTGAACCAATTTAAAATTTTTAAATGGCTAAAATAATGGATCTTAAATATTTAAAATAAATATTTTAAATAATAGCAATGAAAACTGAGTTTGAATCGACGTTTGAAAACAAATATAATTAATTCTAATTATAAACAAGGCCTGAAATGGCGCTGCAGTTTCAAAAATTGAATTCAAACTTTATCGGACTGTACCGGGTGCAAAACAAAACGGATTTGAGTGAAACCAAAAATATTTAAATCTTTTAGTGAATACCTTTCTAACGAATCTGAAAAATCGAAGTTTCATAGCGGAAAGCAAAAGTTATGGCCAAATGAATTTTCAGAAAGGTCGCTATGGAATTTATATAGCCCGTGAAATTGGCCATTTTGCATACGACCTCGGAATTCAACGAAACCATTTTTGTTGGATCCGAGATGTGAAGTTATTGCTAGGTTTCAAATTTCATAATTTTTGAAGCTAGTATGTGAGCGCGGCAAAGGAAAACGTGTTTTGGTCAATTATAGTTAAATTGGATCGACCAGAAATGGGCCTTTTTGCAAACGGTCTCAGAATTCGACGAAACTAGTTTTGTTGGGACCGTATCGTCAAAACATAGCTAGATTTATTTTTCTAGAATTTTTTGAATCAGTTTGTGGCCCTGGCAAATTGAAATGTACGTTCAAATCGAATATTGAATGTTTTATATTTTAATTTGAATGGAAACTGACTGAAACAGTCGAATGGGCCAACGAAACAAGTCCCATTGTGTTCGTAATGGGGGTAAAACACTAGGGATGACAGTCGTTGGGTTTAGATTGGAGGTCGTGTCAGAAAACTCCTTATAAAACCTCCCGACCAATCAGATTTTTATTAAAAAAAAATACTTTTCTCTCTCCCCGATTCGACGGCGGCTACCCCTTCTTTCCTTCTCTCCTCTTTTCCGGCCGATACACTACGAATTAGACCCTGCTCCTGTTGGGGATTTTGAAGAGCTCTCTTCCAGCTTCAAATCCATATAGGTGGCGCCCTCCATCGAGTTGTATCCGTCGAGAATCGAAGCCCCAAAGTTGCGTCGTTCGAAGCCCCGCCGCCACCACCTGCCGCCGTCGCACGTGACGCGGTCCCCACCACCTGGCGCGCCATTCGAAGACCTTCGACGTGCCAAAACCCGATCGTGAAACCGTTACTCCGTTTGATCGCAAATTCAAAACCTAGTTTTGAACGATTTCTGAAAGGTACGGCTTGTTTTATTTTCAACTGTTTTAAAACCTTTAAACCATTGCAAACTTTGAAAAATCATATCTTTTTCGTTTCTTGACGAAATTCGATGAAACAGGAAACATCGTGACCGTGTGGACGCCTTCTACATTCTAGAAGAGACCGCATATTTTTCTGCGCCATCTGCTATTTTTGGTGGAGTGGAACCCAATGTGAGATTTCTAATTTATAAATGATATGGAAAACGATGATGTGTAAATTATATAGTCGATGTATGAGTTATATAAGCGTTATACACCTCTTGTATAAGTGTTGTATAAGTTGTACGTTCGATGTATAAGTTATATATGCGTTGTAAAAATTATATATGTGTTGAAATGGAAGTGAATTGCTATATATATATATATATATATATATATATATATATATATATATATATATATATATATATATATATATGCCCCTCGTCCACAAACCATGGACGATATTTACTGGTTGTGATTGGTGTGAAAATTGATTGATAGCGAATGGTTGATTGGGATTGTTTGTGGTTGATATTGATTGATTGTGGTTGAAAAATACCCGTTTGTGGTTGAGAAATATTTGGTTGAAACCACATAGGATTAGTTTGTGGAAATGAAATAAATATACATGCCGCCTGCGTGCGAACTAGATGCATGATTCCCCATTGTCAAAAACCGCGAGGTTTTAAGGTAGAGCGAGGAGCTGTACTAGGGACGGTCCCGGTTTTAACTACCCTGCCGTTATGCTGCTGAAATTTTGAATAATATTCATGTGTTTGAATTATTTTCATTTGTTGAAACTATATTTATTCATTGAACAGAAATCCTTCATGTGTTGAGTCGATATTCATTCGTTGGATAGAAATTCATGTGTTGAATGGTATTCGTGTTTTAAATATAAAAATCACATTTTTATTTATATATATAAACTATAGAAAACCTTCATGTGTTGAATCGATATTCATTCGTTGAATTGAAATTCATGTGTTGAATGGTATTCGTGTTTTAAATATAAAAATCACATTTTTATCTATATATATATATATAAACTATAGAAAACCTTCATGTGTTGAATCGATATTCATTCGTTGAATTGAAATACATGTGTTGAATGGTATTCGTGTTTTAAATATAAAAATCACATTTTTTATCTATATATATAAATTGTAGAAAACCTTCATGTGTTGAATCGATATCCATTCGTTGAATTGAAATTCATGTGTTTAATGGTATTCATGTTTTAAATATAAAAATCACATTTTTATCTATATATATAAACTACAGAAAACCTTTATGTGTTGAATCGATATTTATTCGTTGAATTGAAATTCATGTGTTGAATGGTATTCGTGTTTAAAATATAAAAATCACATATATATATATATATATAAACTATAGAAAACCTTCATGTGTTGAATCGATATTCATTCATTGAATTGAAATTCATGTGTTGAATGGTATTCATATTTTGAAATAAATTGTTTTATAATAAAAATCACATTTTTATCATCTATATGAACTACATAAAATAATCTTGTTTTGAAAGAAATTGTTTTATAATAAAAATCCTATTTTTATTACCTATATGAACTATATAAAATAATAGTGTTTTGAAATGAATTGTTTTACAATAGAAATCACATTTTTATTATATACATGAGTTGTTAAATATAGTGAAGTGTTGAAATAGAAGACAGTTTGATAAAAATATCATTTTTATCAAAAGTATGAAATTCATATGGTTTTGAAATTGAAGAATCAATATATATATATATTTAAATATAATTGAAATATATCGAAAAACGACGCTGCACTTCGTATTTTGAAACCGTGATTTCAAACGATTAGTACGGGAGATCCGACCATCGGATTTTCCTGAAATCGCAACCGTTGGGTTCGCTTTGGAAATATCTTTCCAACGACACCAACTTTGTAAAAATCCAACGGTTGGATTGTCTGGAATGTTTAATTCAAATCTGAAGAAAAACAGCGCCAGAATCAATTATATATATAATTATATTTAATCGAATAACGACGCTGCAGTTCGTATTTTGAAATCGAAACTTCAAACGATTATACCGGGAGATCCGACCGTCGGATTTTCCCGAAACTGGAACCGTTGGATTCATTTTGAAAAGATCTTTCTAATGATGTAAATTTTGTGAAGATCCAACGGTTAGATTTTCAGATATGTGTAAATCAAATCTAAAGAAAAACAGCGCCACGGTCGCGTTATGGCCCGAAGCGTCGTTTTGAATAAATTGGCTATTTTAAAATAAATAAAAATAGCTATAAATCATTATAAAATATTATAAACGATATGGATGTGAAATTTAGAAATTAACTGAAGGTTGGCTAAGTCGAATGGTTTCGTGGGTGTTGATCTGATGTTGGTTTCGGCCTTCGAGGTTAATATTTGGGAAATCGTTCTCTTACTGATTGACGATTAGTGAGTAATGAATTGAAATTATGCGTGTGTATGTTAGTGTTGCACTTGTTTATTATATACGCGAGTTGCTCAGAAAGACCAGGGTTATCCCATTTTGAATAATTGAATCGACGATAAGAAATCGAAGATAAAGACGGTGGTCGAAGACCGGAGATCTTCACCTCGTTTGGATGGTAACCGAGGTCCTGATTGGGAGGCATCCCGAAATATGGATAATGAGTGGTGATCGTCCAGACGTACGTGGTGATCGATGGGTTTGCGAGGTATATTGTGCCTCCGGTTTCGTTCAGACCCAGAACGGACTTGCAAATGGACAGTGTGTTTGACATTGGAATTTATTCTGTGTGATTGGTAGCCATCAGTCGCACGGTGTGAATTGCCTGTGTGGCATGCTAAGATGCAGTGATCAGGGCTTCTGTTGAAAAGCAAAGTCTTATGGTGACGATCAAAGCACCACCTGTGTGGCGTAGCTTTGTGTATAACGTGAATTCGCGAGCCTCACACCCCGGTATGAACCAGGATCGGGAGCATGACCTCAGGGGGACGTGCATTTTCTTTCTACCTAGAAGTGGCGTCAGTGGTTTTACACGCCCTGACGAGTTTGACTTATGTGGTTGTTGCTGTTGTGAGGCGCCTCGGTTAGATCGGACGATCCGGGTCCGATGGAGTCATTCGTTGGCTCATTTACGCCCCAAAGGGCGGAGGGGCGCATTGTTCAGGCATTATAATCCACTTCGTGTGGACCGGCCCTGAAGATCCAAGGTACGGTTGCGGCTGTGCCTGAGGGGCGGGCTAGAGCGTCTCGAATTCGGTAAGGACTATCTTTTGCCTTGGTTCATGACGAAAATCCAATTTCCAAATACGACATCGTGCGGTTTCGATTGTATATATATATGGCGACATGATATATGGTACCCATGCCGTCTATGATTGATAGTTATGATTGAAATTGTTTTTGAAACATATAAACACTAGTAATAATATCAAATGCTTTTGTTTTATTTGTATCAAGCATATTTTGGCCATTATAAGGTAAAACTCTATCCTCCGGTTTGCGTTGCATTGTGTGATGGGAACTGAGTCTTATCAAAATGAAACCATTATAAGATGGAGTAAACCCGTTCCACGAAAGTGGCGTGGTCCTGTGATTAGCCATTTTTTAAATGTGTTGAGTAGATTTCTCATACCAGTCCCATGACTGATTCGTAGTTTGTTTCACTTTCAAACTCGGGTGCCCCTTTTTCTACACGGGCAGCCTTGTATTCAGGTTTTAGCTGGCTTTCTCTGGATAGCTGGAGCTGAAGATGGATTCTATCATTTATCTCTTTTATGTTGTTCAGCTCCTGTTGTACATATTATGTTTGTTTCCGCTGTAGACATTTATGTATAGTTGAACTGTATTTGTACTAAGTATGATCCTGTATACTGTGTAACTTTGATGTTTACTTTTATCCAGTATATTCTATTGTTCATTATCTGGTGTATTTATTTAATTCTGCTCTGCTGTTATCTGTTTCTGTGTTATATTCCAAAGATTACCCTTGTCTCCGTCTGTACGGGAAATGGGGTCGTCACATCAACACATGAATTTTTATTCAACACAAGAATATCTATTCAACACATGAATATGGTTTCAACACATGAAATAATTCTAACACATGAATATTATTGAAAATTTCGGTAGCATAACGACAGGGTAGTTAAAACCGGCACCGTCCCTAGTACGACTCCTCGATCTACCTTAAAATCTCACGGTTTTTGACAAGGGGGATTTTCAATATCTAGTTCGTACGCAGACGAATTTTCCCATATACTAATCCTATTGGGATTTCAACCACAATCAATCATTTCAAATCAACCATTCATGATATTCACCAAATTTCACATCAACCAAAAATCCAAACAATAACACAACCAATATATATCGTCCATGGTCTGTGGACGAGGGGAGTGTGTGTGTATATATATATACACGTACATAACTATGTTTCGATTTCATTTCAATATCATTTCAATTCATATATCATTTTTACAACGCATATATAACTTATACATCGAACATACAACTTATACAACGCTTATACATGAGGTGTACAACGCTTATATAACTCATACATCAATTATATAATTTATACATCGTTGTTTCTATAACGTTTTTAATTCAGACATCTCACATTGGGTTCCACTCCTCCAAAAAATCATAGGAAGGTCAGAAAAATATCCGGTCTCTTCTAGAATGTAGAAGACGTCCACACGAGTCCACCGTCTCTTTTTTCACTGGATTTCGACAAAAAACGAGAAAGATATGATTTTTATTGTAAAATCATAAACCGTAGCGCTTTAAAGTGTTATAAACAATAAAATAAAACAAAGGTCGTTACCTTTCTATTTGGTTCAAAACTTGGGTCGGGATTTTCGTGAAATCCGTCGTGCAATGGGAGGATCAACCACTGCCACCTGAAAGAGCTCTGAAGGGCACTCTGATCGATGGTAGCAGGGTGGAGTTCGACGGCCTGTGTTGGTGGTGGCGGCGCAATGAAGTCCGCACCTTTGAGGCTTCGAATCTCAGCGAATACCACACGATAAAATACACATCAGGTATGGATTTGTAACCCTCGACGAGATCTACAAATTTCCCAACTGGAGCACTCGAAAATATGGAGCGGATTAAGAGGAATCAAAGAGAGAAGGTGTGGAGTAGTTATCATCATTCGCATTAACGATCGGGGAGAGAGAATTAAAGTGATTGGCTGATTTTTTTTATATATTTTAAAAATCTCAAAAATACCCCTCGTCACATACTAACTCCAATACAAACCCAAAGACTATCGTCCCTAGCTAAATACCCCCATTCTGAACCCAATGGGATATGTTTTGTAGGCCCGTTCGACTGTTTCAGTCAGTTTCTCTTCAAATTAAAATATAAATCATTCAATATTTGATTTGAATGTACATTTCAATTTGTGGGGCCACATACTTATCCCAAAAATTCCAGAAAAATAAATCTAGTTAAATTTTGACTATACGGTCCAAACAAAACTAATTTCATCAAATTCTGAGACCGTTTGGAAAAAGGCCATTTTCTGGTCTATCCAATTTAACTAAAATCAACCAAACACATTTTCCTTCGTCACGCTCACATATTAACTTCAAAAATTATGGAGTTTGAAACCTAGCAATAATTTGACATCCCGGATCCAACAAAAGTGGTTTCATCGAATTCTGAGGTCGTTTGCAAAATGTCTATTTTTAAGGGCTATATATTCTCTATAGCGACCTTTCTGAAAATTCATTTGGCCATAACTTTTGACTCCCACTATGAAACTTCAATTTTTCAGATTCATTAGAAAGATATTCATAAACCAATTTAAATATTTTTGGTTTCACTAAAATCCATTTTATTTTGCACCCGGTACAATCAGTCAAAGTTTAAATTCCAATTTTGAAACTGCCGCGCCGTTTCATGCCTTGTTTATAATTAAAAATAATTATATATTTTTTCAAACATCGATTCAAACATACTTTTCATCGTTATTATTTAAAATAATTTATTTTAAATATTTAAAATCCAATAAAATAGCCAAATTAAAATTTTTAAACTGGCTCAAATTTTCCGGGTTGTTACAATCTCCCTCACTTAAAATTTATCATCCCCGAAATGGAACGAAGTCGAAAGTTGTTTAATTAACCAACTTAACTTCCCTTCTGGCTTCCATTCTCCAACTTTTGAGTTTTTAAGAATTTCCAAATTCTTCAAAAATTTGGCTAACACCCTAAATTTTCGAAAAATTTCGCCATAACCTCCCTCCTTTGTACGGGGAGGGGTTTGGAAATTTATTGGGCCGTATTAGGTACCCAATAAATCCTAATAAGCATGCACATATTTATAGTGATATATTACGGTGTCCACAGATGAGTGTTTATAGATCATAACTCCAGAGAATAAATTCTCGTCACCCTATAAATGGTTTTTGTGCCTTAATGACCAGAGAGACATGTTTATTGTCATCTCCAGACCCGTGTGGGGATTTTATTAATCTTGCAATTTACCGTTATATTTTATATGGTCCGTATCAGTCATCAATTCAACCTGTAATATATAGTCATCGCCATACAAGCCTCTCGCTCGTATGGTAAACCTTCAACCTCGTCACACAAGCTCCAAATACTTATGTGGTATATGATGAAGTATGCCTATATTCAAGAAGTATGCCATGTAGTGTAGTTCAAAATTAATTGTTACTATCCTATGGCGACATTTATTATTACACACAAAACAACTAGCACTCTGCATCCAATGGCATTCACAGGAGTTGATATAATAATAAAATTGCGCATTCAACTCATTAAGGTTTACCTATTTGTCGGGCACGCAAATAAATTCTTTACTCAACAGCTAATCCATTTACCTGTTCAAACATATATAATGCACATGTATATATTTCTATCTATTTTTAAATCAGTTCAAGGTGTGATTTAATCGAATAAGTTTACCATTTATTCATTGATTAAATTAACTATCATTCTAATAATTTGGTTAATCAATTTCACAATCACACAACACAAACAACAATCAATTTGTTTTTAACTTTTCAAAAATATACTAGTTAATTCATATAATCTTTTAAAATCATTCAGACTATATAATTAAAAAGTTTACATTGTTGAACCGTATAATTTCTCCCTTTGTTTCTACCACTCATTTTTCAATGTCTGCAAATAGAAGACAAAGTGTTAGGCCATCAGAAAAGTTAATTTAAAACATAGAGGCATATACTTGAATGTAAATACGTCTACCGGGGTGTATTTCATTCTACTTCACTCATTCTAGGATATTACTAATCCTATCTATAATGAGTTATTCGTTGTAAACCTCTACTGGCTCTATGTCTGACGAGTTCATTAATATGTTATATTCCAGAACAAAGCTTAACCAAAGCTCTGATACCACGTTTGTGACGACCCCAAACCCCATTACACGGTGGAAAGGGTAATCTTTGGAATACAACACATAAACAAACAACAGCAGAATAGAAATAAATAAATACACAAAATAGTGTACAATAGATTACACAGGATAAACATAATCATCAGAGTTACACAATATACAAGATCATACTTAGTACAAAATACAGTTCAGCTATACATAAGTGTCTACAGCGGAAAACAAAGCATAATATGTACAATAGGAGATGAACAATATAAAAAGAGATAAATGATAGAATCTATCTTCAGCTCCAGCTATCCAGAAAGAGTCTACTAAAACCTGGATACAAGGTTGCCCATGTAGAAAAAGCGGCACCGAGTTTGCAAGTGAAACAAACTACGAGTCAGTCATCGGACTGGTATGTGAAATCTACTTCACTTGCTTTAATATATGGCCAATCACAGGACCACACCACTTTCGCGGAACGGGTTTACTCCACTGGATTGCCAGTGCTTTAAAACAAGTAAATCTTTTAAACATCGCAATGCTTTTTATAAAAATGAAGCCATTATAAGACTCAGTTCCCATCACACAAGCTAACACAAACCGGAGAATAGAGTTTTACCTTATAATGGACAAAATATGCTTGATACGAATAAAACAAAAGCATTTAATATTATTACTAGTGTATATATGTTTCAAAAACAATTTCAAATCATAAGTATCAATCATAGACGGCATTAATGCCCCATACCACTATGTCGCCATATATAGGTATACAATATAAATCGCACGATGTCGTATTTGTAAATTGGATTCCGTCATGAACCAAGGCAAGGGATCGTCCTTACCGAATTCGAGACGCTCTAGCCCATGTCCCAGGATCGAAACGCATCGACCCTTGGATTGTCAGGGGCGGTCCACTCGATGTGGTTTAAAATTCCTGAACACTGCGTTTCCCCGCCCTATGGGGTGTCATTGGTCATATCCGACACATCATCGGCTCCGAAGAGACCGAACTAACCGAGGCTTAGCTTTCCATCATCCACATAAGTAAAATACCCTGGCGTGCAAAACCCAAAGCACCACTCCTAGCTAGAAGGAAACGCATGTTCTCCCTGAGGTCCTTCTCCAATTTCTGGCTCATACCGGGGTGTGAGGCTCGCAAATTAACGTTGTACACAAAGCTATGCCACACAGGCCGTGCTTTGATCATCAACCACAAGAATTTGCTTTTCAACAGAATCCTTCATCATCTGCCACTTAGACATGCCACAAAGGCAATTCACTCCATGCGATTGATTTCTATCGATATATAACCTCTGAGCTCGTACATCTCAGAGAAGGGCTTTAAGCAAGAGAATAAATTCTCCGTCGCCAAACAGATATATGTTTAATAGAGATCAATCAGCACAGAACAAAATCCAATGTCAGACACACAATCCATTTACAAGTTCATTCTGGGTCTGAACGAAACTGGAGGCACCTAATACCTCGCACATCCGTACAATCAACAAGTACGTCCAGATAGCTACTACTTCAGCCCCTTCAAGGTAGCAACTCCTATCATGAGCATCACTGGCACCCCTCCATTCGACGTGAAGATCATTGGTCTTGCACCGTCTTCATATCTTCGACTTCTAATCATCGATCAATTATTTGAAATGAGAATTAACTAGGCCTTTTAGAATCATTCACGTATATTTAGAATTTCAAATCAATTCCTTTCGATGGTTAAATTATTCGACATCAATAATTCTGTTCTTTAATGTAATTTTCACGCCAAACACATTCAACCATCAAATATCAAATAAACCAAGCAAATTCAGTTTATCTCCATTCCATATCATTTATAATATTTTATCATGATTTATCGCTATTTTTATTTATTTAAAAATAGCCAATTCATTCAAACGACGCTTCAAGCCATAACGCGGCCGTGGCGCTGTTTTTCTTCAGATTTGATTTATACATATCTTAAAATATAACCGTTGGATCTTCACAAATTTTGTATCATTAGAAAGATCTTTTCAAAACGAATTCAACGTTTCAGTTTTGGGATAATCTGACGGTCAGATCTCCTGGTACAATCGTTTGAAGTTACGATTTCAAAATACGAACTACAGCGTCGTTATTCGATTTAATTTAATTATATTTATATTTATATATAAATATAATCGATTCTGGCACTGTTTTCATTTAGATTTGAATTAAACATTCTAGATAATCCAACCGTTGGATCTTTACAAAGTGGGTATCGTTAAGCGAACCCAACGTTTTCGGTTTCTGGAAAATCCGATGATCGGATCTCCTGCAATAATTATTTGAAATCACGTTTTCAAAACACGAACTGCAGCTTTGTTATTCGATTTATTTTAATTATATTTATATATATTTTTATATATATATAAATATAATCAATTCTTTGATTTCAAAACCCTATTCACTTCATATATTTGATAAAAATGATATTTTTATCCAACAGATATTTATTTCCACACATAACTAATTTTAACAATTCATATATATAATAAAAATATGATTTTTATTGTAAAATACTTTATTTCAAAACACGATTATTTAATGTAGTTCATACATAAGGTAAAAATGTTATTTTTATCTTTCAAAGAATTTATTCAACACATGAATTTCTATTCAACACATGAATATGGTTTCAACACATGAATGTTTTCTATGGTTTATATATATAATAAAAATGTGATTTTTATTGTCAAAACAATTTATTTAAAACACGAATAATTTATATAGTCTATATAGGTGATAAAATGTTATTTTTATCTTTCAAAGAATTTATTCAACACATGAATTTCTATTCAACGCATGAATTTCTATTCAACATATGAATTTCTATTCAACACATTAATATGGTTTCAACACATGAAAATAAATCTAACACATGAATATTATTGAAAATTTCGGCAGCATAACGACAGGGTAGTTAAAATAGGCACCGTCCCTAGTACGGCTCCTCGCTCTACCTTAAAACCTCGCGTTTTTTGACAAAGGGAATTTTCAATATCTAGTTCGTACGCAGACGAATTTTCCCATATACTAATCCTATTGGGATTTCAACCACAATTAATCATTTCAAATCAACCATTCATGATATTCACCAAATTTCACATCAACCAATAATCCAAACAATATCACAACTAATATATATCGTCCATGGTCTGTGGACAAGGGGAGTATACACACACACATGTATATAACTATATTTCAATTTAATTTCAATATCATTTCAATCCATATATCATTTTTACAACGCATATATAACTTATACATCGAACATACGACTTATACAATGCATATACATGAGGTGTACAATGCTTATATAACTCATACATCGATTATATAATTTATACATCGTTATTTCTATATCGTTTATTTTTCAGAAATCTCACATTGGGTTCAACTCCTCCAAAAATCATAGAAAGCTCATAAAAATATCCGGTCTCTTCTAGAATGTAGAAGACGTCCGCGTGAGTCCACTGTCTCCTGTTTCACTGGATTTCGACAACAAACGAGAAAGATATGATTTTTATTGTAAAATCATAAACCGTAGCGCTTTAAAGTGTCATAAACAATAAAATAAAATAAAGGTCGTTACCTTTTTGTTTGGTTCGAAACGAGGGTCGGGATTTTCCCGAAATCCGTCGCGTAATTGGAGGATCAGCCACTGCCACCTGGAAGAGCTCTGAAGGGCTGTCCGATCGATGGTAGCAGGTGGAGTTCAACGGCCTACGCCGATAGTGGCGGCGCGATGAACTCCGCACCTTTGAGGCTTCGAATCTCAGCGAATACCACACGATAAAATACACATCAAGTATGGATTTGTAGCCCTCGACGAGATCTACAAATTTTCCAACTGGAGCACTTGAAAATATGAAGCGGATTAAGAGGAATCGAAGAGAGAAGGTGTGGAGCTGCTATCGTCGTTCGCGATTAACGATCGGGGAGAGAGAATTAAAGTGATTGGCTATTTTTTATTTATTTATATATTTTTAAAATCTCAAAAATACCCCTCCTCACATACTAACTCCAATCCAAACCCAACGACTGTCGTCCCAAGCTAAATATCCCCATTTTGAAACCAATGGAATATGTTTCGTAGGCCCATTCGACTGTTCCAGTCAGTTTCTCTTCAAATTAAAATATAAAACATTCAATATTTGATTTGAATGTACATTTCAATTTGCTGGGGCTACATACTAATCCCAAAAATTCCAGAAAAATAAATCTAGCTATGTTTTGAAGATACGGTCCCAACAAAACTAGTTTCGTCGAATTCTGAGACCGTTTGAAAAATGGCCATTTTCTGGTCGATCCATTTAACTAAAATCAACCAAACACATTTTCCTTCGCCACGCTCACGTATTAACTTCAAAAATTATGGAATTTGAAACCTAGCAATAATTTGACATCCCGGATCCAACAAAAGTGGTTTCGTCAAATTCTGAGGTCGTTGGCAAAATGTCTATTTTCAAGGGCTATATATTCTCTATAGCGACCTTTTTGAAAATTTATTTGGCCATAACTTTTGACTCCCTCTATGAAACTTCGATTTTTCAGATTCGTTAGAGAGATATTCATAAACAGATTTAATTATTTTTGGTTTCACTAAAATCCGTTTTATTTTGCACCAGGTACAGTCAGTCGAATTTTGAATTCCAATTTTGAAACTACTGCGCCATTTCAGGCCTTGTTTATAATTAAGAATAATTATATTTATTTTCAAACATCGATTCAAACATATTTTTCGTTGTTATTATTTAAAATAATTTATTTTAAATATTTAAAATCCCCTAAAATAGCCAAATTAAATTTTTTAAATTGACTCAGATTTTTCGGGTTGTTATAGAAGCCTTAGAGAATTTTGGAGGCTATTGGAATAAGGAGCTTTTGGACCCTATCATTATGCTTACCTATCTCTCCACTACATTTATTTTTGCAAGCATGTATGAATGGGGTGTATAACCATTCCCACCAGATTAGTATTTACCAGATTATTTTCCTATATTTCATTATATAAATTATCGAACTTTAACACTATGTAAGATTTTGTTCATTATATTTTCTATTTGTACTTTCTATTTATCCCAAACTATCTAACTCTCTTGAATCAGGTCTACGATACATAAATACCAAGGATGTAATAGTTTCGATTCTCGGTCCGGGAGTTGGGTCGTTTCAAAAACTGAATCACCTACATCTATAATGCCACGTTGAAACCTCACTAAAAACCCAAATTTCAACATCACCACCATTGGGTTCCCTCTACATCCCTCTGCCTTCTGCCCTCTACATCCCTCTGCCCTCACATCATGCTTCATCTTGCATCCTCCCATCTCACTTCGTCTCGCATCCCTCCACAGCATCCTCCAAAACCCCGTTTCCTCACTACAATTCGCATCCTTTAGGGATGTAAAAGTTTGCGTCCCCTGGATGTGAGTTTTCACATCCTCAAGATGCGAGATTGTGAATCCCCAAGATGCGAAAATTCGCATCCCTAGGAGGCGAAATTTTGCATCTCGTGGATACGAAAATTCGCATCCTTTAGGGATACGAATTTTTGCACCCTCCGAATGTGAATGTGCAAGCGCGCATCCCTTTGGGATGCAAATTTTGCATCTCTTGAGATGCGATATTCACATCACTTAGGAGGGATGCGAAATTACCGAAATATGGGTCTAGGATGCCATTTTTTGGATATGTTGCCTTGGGAAGCAATTTTTCAAGGTGTGATACGATTTTCTTGGTTTAACGGGGATGTGATGCGATTTTTCACCCAACCATGATGTGGGATGGTATTTTCTGTTGTGTGGTCCACAAACCCTACCTGCTCCTTCCTAACCCTTCAACTACAAATACCCTCAAGCTTAGCATTCAAAGGGGTTGGATTTTTCTCACTCTTGAAGTTCCCAAGCACTATTAACGGCTTCCACCTCCTTCAAGACTATTGGACATATATTGAATGTTGAAAAAATGTTTTCCATCAACTTTTGGAGATTTACAAGCATAATTGCACCGCGTTTGGGCTGGATTGGACATTTTTGGATTTCTTGGATATTTAAGCTATTTTTTGGACATAATTAGCCGAGTTAACGTATTTTTCACTCAACTAGGAAGACGACGAACATTTCGGACAAAGTTTAGAACTAACATACATTTTGTTATTCTATTGTAACACTCTATACACTGAGATAGTCCGAACTTGTACAACTCTTGTGGTCGACAACATATGATGAATGATTACTATAAAGTAGGCCTTGGCATTAGTGCGAACCACTATAAAAAGTTGTTTTCTCCCTACGTATACTTATTTCACTTAGGATTGTTGTGTTTCTATGGCACACACTTAGGTGTTGGCGTACATTGATTCCACGATGATTTTCACGTCAATACTAAGCCAGTTTGAAATAATGAAGTTTGGGATATAGTTCCAAGACCTAATGATTAAACTATCTTTGATATGAAATGGGTATTTAAAAATAAAATAGATGAATTAAGAAATATATCTTGAAGCAAATATCTTTAGTTTCTGAGGATATAACCAAGAAGAACGAATAGATTATGAAAAAACATTTTCTCCTATCGCTAGACTAGAGGTAATACAAATATTACTTGCATTTATAAAAAAATGGATATACAAAGTGCATCTTTATATAGATATATTAAATAAAATGTTCATTTTGAGCAACCACCCCTCTTTACTCTTAAAAATACCCTGATCATGTTTATAAACTAAAAAAGGCTTTATATGGTTTAAAACAAGCTCCAAGATGTAACGACCCGTATTTTTACGATATTTTAAATAATTTATTTAATTGTTTAAAAAATGGTTTGGTAATTTAAATTGACTAGAATTAAATAATATTGAACATTTAATTAATATAAGTAATAGAATAATATATTTATTTTCGAAATAGTCGGAAATAGAGGAATTCACAATATTGTGTGAATTGGATCATTTATAATATACAATTCAGTATAGAGTTGAATTATATTAACGAATATATTATATAAACGATAGCTGGACGTATAATTATATTATAATTGTAATTGAGCTTGAAATGGCATGGCAGTTCGTAATTTGGCGAAACGAATTTTAAAAGAACATATAGAATTCGTTTTGAGCCGAATTTCGGTGAAACAAGAAACATTCGGAGCTGGTGAAGTATACTTTCCTAATGGAAGAGAAAATTCGAGATTTCATTATATAGATTTTGAGTTATTTCCAAATCAAATTTTAAAATAGTCGCTATGGAATTCCCTTATAATTTATAATGATTTATTTATATTATAAATGGATTTCCAATATAAATTGAATACTGATTTAATCTGGATTTGAAATGTTGAGTTATAAATTCAGATAGGAATATTTTGGAGCTATATTATGTTCTGTATGAATATATATATGATAATATTAATTTATTAATATTAAATTTAATTATTTTTAAATATATTAATATTTAAATGGGTTAATTTAGAGCTTTAAAATTAGACACATTTGCAAATGAGCTCCGTTTTCGACGAAACTAATTTTGTTGGATCCGGAATATTTAATTGTTGTTAGATTTCAATTTTCATGATTTTTGAGTTAGTATGTGGCCGTACGTGATTTTAATGTGAAAAACAGTAGATAATTTGACTTTAAAAATACGACATATGAGCAAACGGACTCGAAATTCGACGAAAAAAATTTTGTCGGGTCTGTAATGTCGAATTGTAGTTGCATGCCCATTTTCATGATTTTTAGATGTTTAATGTGATCACACGAATTTTTAAACAGCAAAACAAATAACAGATGATTATAAGTAAATATAATAATGAATATAAAAATATTATCCTCACTCTATAAATACACCAACATTTTCCTTAAACCTTATTCTTATTCATTTGATGGTCAAAGAATTCGCGGCCTCCAGTTCTTTCTTTAAAAGAAAAAAATGGAGCATTGTGAGCTTTGAAAATTCCTGTATAATTCAAATCAAAACGAAATGGTTCCACTTTTGATTCGTTCATCTTCTTTTTCAAGTAGCTTCACTTCCATATTGTTTTCGTGGAGCTCGCTTTCATTATCGTCGAACTATGTAAACATAGCGTGAGGTAGGGTTTGGGATTGTTGCGAATGGGTTGAGCGATTATTGAATCTAAGTTTGTAATCGAGTTTGTGATGTCAAATAGCAGTTATCTCAGGGTTTTTGTGGTTTCGATGTAAATTTTTGTTAGTGGTCTACTATGCATGATTGGATGAACTGTAGAACGCACTTCCACTGGTGGGTGCGAGCTCAAACTAGAGGGTATGGGGAGATGGGGTTTTTGAAGAGAGTGAAGTTGTTGATCCTTGTTTAAATGCTTGTTGAAGAATGGAAGAGAAGGAGAGGCTCGAAATATCAGCTTGAAGGATAAAAATGAGGAGGAGGCTGCATTATTTTGATCTGGAGGAAGAAAAAGATCATGGGTCGGGTGAGAAGTTTTTAAATGGCCGACATTATTTAAAAAGGATAAGGCCCGTTTGGATTTAAAATCTTAGTTATATTTAATTTAAATAAGGTATTAACATTGTAAAATTTGTATCTTGGTCATACATTATTAGAATTTTGAACGATCAGATCCATTGGGATTGTATGGACGAGGGCTACACCATGGAAATGACTGGAAGTGAATAGGAGCTCGTTACAATTTATAGAAAAATAAATTGTCTGTCTGAATCAACCAATATTTATCGTTATTTAATGATGATCGTCCAATGTGAGTAAAACTCACTAACTTTGCCAGTTTATATTTTTATAAATATAATCTAGTATTGATAAATGATGATTGATTTCTGTGTGATGATTTTTTCATTGAATTGCTAATTTAGTGGTTGAAATTATAGATAACGATATATATATAAATCGTTAATCAAATACTGATTCTTTTTATCAGAATATTTCATATTGAAATAAAATCGATGTTATTTATATTGTGTAACATCTGTGTTTGCATGGAAATAGGTTGGAGGGATCCAACTGGATTCCTCAATATTTATAATAATGTTTGTTTTCATATATTATGATATATGATGTGATATATAATATGTTGTTGATTATGTTTGTTTGGATGATATTGATCATGGTTATTCAGTATTTTAAATACCATAAGAAATACTAGAACATAAAAAGGGAAATTTCAAAGTGTTGATTGAAATAAAAAAATATTTATATTAAATCAAAGGAATATTTATTTAGAAAATAAATAGAATTATAAAAGGAAATATTTGGGGAATAAATAGAATTATAAAAGGAAATATTTGGAGAATAAATATAATTATAAAAGGAAATATTTCGAAAATGAATAGAATTTTATAAAAAGAGAATTTTACATTAGGAAGGTTTAGATCCGTGCTACGCACACGGGTGTAAAATGATATTGATTTAAAGTAAATATTTAATAGAAATACGTTTTAACAAATAAAATTGAGGAGAATAATTTATAAACGATGTTTATAAATTAAGGAAATGTTTATCATTTGATAAATTGAATATATAAATTTGAATTCATATAGAGAAGTAAAATCGGTTTAAACATCAATAATTGAAATGGAATGTGAACGTAGTAGTTATAAAGGAAATTTGCAATGAGATTGTAAATGTTGGAAATGAAATAAGATTTGTATGAATAATTCTACAAATAAAAAGATAAATAGAATTTCGGTTTGAGATATTGTTTTTAAATACGAAATCAAACTGTTTTGATTATATAAAGAAATATTATTCACCTTCTATGTGAAAAATTAGATTAAAGTAAATATTTTGCAAATAAAATATTATAAAGGAATTTGGGGTTTGAATTAGGAATTTAAATGGAACTATTGGAATTAAAACTGATTGGAAATTAGTTGAGTTGAATGGCTTTCTGGCTGTCGATCTGATGTTGGTTTCGTCCTTCGGGGTTTATACTTGGGAAGTTGTTCTCTTACTAGTTTACAGTTCGAGACTAATAGAGGTGGGAAGATATTGGTTCATGAGTCAGAAATAGAAACATTTTCCAAAGTTAATAACGTATATTTTCTAATTTTAGAAAATAAGGAATTTATGAATATACAGAAACGACAAATGGGAAATTGGGAAATGAAATGATGATTGATCGGTAAGATTTCCATTTGGGAATATGATAGTTGTTTGTACACATGTTTTCCTTTGATAGTTAAATAACTGACTATCAAAGTTTTGACCATTTCCGTTGTCAATACGAAGAGACTGGGACCAGATTTATTATTTGAAAACCACTCCGTATAGGCATTATTGTTTCAAATCAAATATACAGAAGACAATTGAAGACGGAGTTTATGCTAGGATTATTCTGGAGATCCTAGGTAGAAATTCCTAAGATGGATTTACAGAATAATTCCTTTGGATTATCCGGTCGTAGGACAACTTGAATGGACGAGTGTCTGACAGAGTATATTTGATGGATCGCGTAAGTTGATCGTTTCAAACGTATTTACGTTGGTGGCGAAGTAATTCATTTCTCTTAGCTTATACCCATGGTATTTTTGGGAAAATCAATTTGTGATTTGATGGGTATGACGATGTGGCATTCAAAGTAAATAAATGGATAATCTGTTAAAGGATACATTATGACCTCAAGCCTCATCAACTAGGAAATGATAGAAATGGGGCAGGCAACATGGCTAAGTGGGTCTCACCCAATTAGGGTATACTGTTACCAGCTAGAGAATATTCATATTTGTTACTTCTTTCACTTCTGTATCTCCCGGAACAGTTATGTTGGTATACTAACCGTATGGTGACAATATATTCGGAACATTCAAGCGAAATGAATGGTCGGTCATGTGTGGCTGAGTTATAAGATGTTCTTGTTGAACTCCTGTGTATCACTTCTAGAGTACACTGATCAGAAGGTGGTTCCATACCTTGCTGTATTTGGAATCCATTACCAATAAGAGCCCGCGGTTTCTGATTGTATATTATATATCGAGAGCGTGAGATGAAAGCGTTCTACTAGATTGCTATCTACTTGATTTATACATTATTATAATATCAACAAATATTTATCTTAATAAATATTTAGGTCATTGTAAGGTAAAAACCATATGTATTTATGTGTGGATCAGTCTTACAATTATCATTTCTTTTTGAAAAGTATTTGGAACAGTTAAACCAAGTGTTTGGAGTTTACTAACTCTAGTCACATTACTGACCCAGAGTTTATTTTGTTTTGTTTTCCCTAAAGTCTTGAGTGCCCAATTTTGTATGGGCAGTCAAGTAGTCGGGATTTTACAGATACTTGGAGAGCTAGAGCAGCAGGCTTCAGGATTATATAGCTATTGTTATTTCTGCTGTGTTGTAAGTGTTGTACTCTGGTAATAGTATTGTATACCGATACTGTTTTATTCCAAAGTTATGTTATATAACATATGTTATTCGTTCCGGTGTGAGATTCGTGTTACTCTGATGTTGTTGTTGTGTTCTTCTTCTTCTATTCTAAGTTTCTATCTTATCTATTCTCACCCTCTAACTTCTTTCTGTTAACTATCCGGTATTTCCGACGCTTGGATAGTTGACATTGATTTTATGTCGATTACCAAGATCGCATATCCCTTGGGTCGTTACACAAGAGCTTTGTCTGAACATCTTAAAAGTTATTTAATAAATTTTGGTTTTAAAAGAGGAACATTGATTAAATTTTATTTATAAAACATGATAACAAAGATATTTTATTTATTCAAGTATATGAAGATGATATTATTTTTGGTTTTGCTAATGAAAATTTGTATAGAATTCTCTAATATTATGAAAATTGAATTTGAAATGTCTCTTTGGGCAATGTCTCATATGTGAGTCCTTTCATATTTTCTAGGTTAACAAATTACATAATTAAAATACTTTCTCATGTCGATAACACCGTCATTCACCTTGATTTGAAATTTGATCAGATAAAAGGTTTTTTAAATGATATTTGGAATGTTTTTCTTACTGTTCATCGACATGCATATTTGCTTATATTCCCACTGATTCGAACAAAGGTCCATAACAACATTTCACTTGGACCTCTAACAGAGGCACTTGTGATAAAGAAGAACAGACATAATCAAATAATGGGAATATCACGGATGATTGAAAGGGAGATCATGAGGAATAAGAAAAAAGATAATGAAGAGGAAGACTCTTATATCTAGGATAGTTCTTATGTAAAAACTGCTCGTTGTCTTATGTTTAAAACTTGTTATGTTCCTTTTGTACTACATATATTTGGCAATGTTTTATGATGTTTTACAATATATGTTTTTGTGATTTTAATTCTATGGTTAATTATCATTTTTTGGCAAGGCCGACTGTAACACCCCACCTCCACTAGGGTCACTCACAAAGGGAATGCACTAGGTTTGGTGAAGTATTATCGAGGTAAACATGCACAGAAATATTACAAGACAGAACATATATAAAACAGCGGAAGTAAAACAAATTTCATTACCTTATAAAATAAGGTCTAAAGCCTTTTTCATCAGAATACATCAAAACCTGCCTTGCAATAGTAAAGAAGCATAAAACTTTTTCATAAATTATTCCCTGAAATAAAGCGGTGAAGCAGCCATAGCCAAGAGAAGACCAAGCTATACATGATGACCTTCAAGCATAAGAGGTCCGAACTAAACAACATCGTTTCCTCCCTGAAAACCTGGGGGGGGGGGAACGGAAGACAAAGGGGCGAAACAAAACGGGGTTAGTCATAAAGACTGGTAAGTCCTATCTACTTCCAGTATAAAAACAGGTAAAGGTAACATGACATGCATAAACTGAAAGTAAACATAAGAATGACGACAAGATAGATAAGCTAAACCAAGATAACTGGATGAACTACTGTAGCAAGATAAACTAAGGTATCAAGATAAACTACGGTGTCAAGATAAATCAAGGTATCAGATCGTCAGGTTTCTATCAAGTATACAATCCCAAGGTATCTATCATGTATAACATCCCACAGTATATATCACGTATATTTGCTCTGCACCTCTCGTACTAGTATCCCAACCCGAATCATGTGTTAACTATGAATGTCCCTTGCCCAATGTCATGTAATGGTCCATGTCGACCTAACATATTGCATATGTAGGTTTTCCTAACTCGTATGTTTCTTTCCATGTATAAGTTCAGTCCTTTGCCGTAGGCCGTACGGGCTTTCCCATGTAAATCTATACCACCTCAACGTAGTACCATTTTATCCTTGAAGTTGTTTTGGACTGCTATCCTTGATCTGGTTATGTTTTCTTACCATGAACTATCGCGTGTTCACTTAGGATTTATGCCACCCAAGACCACTAGGGATTATGCTACCTAATGAATGTTTCCTTGTCTCGGTTTGGGTTCAAGCCACCTAGGGCCACTAGGGATTATGCCACCCGTCAACCACGCCCTTTATCCCACGTATGTATCGTGAATCGTTTTCCATGTCTAGACGCACATGTATCTCAATGTGCCATCCGAGTTCCGTGCCAGGGCAAATCAAGAAATACGGAACTCGGTCGGGAGCTTTAAGTCGTCTACCGATGCAGATATCAAGGTCTGTTTTTGTATCCGTGGCTATGGTCCCACGTGACCCCTCCCTCAACTACTGAAAGGCAATCCAAGAAAAATCATGTATGAGAACTACATCCCGGCCCCACTATGCCCCATTTACCTATTGGCCAACCTCACCCATAACTCGATAGAAAGTATATGGTCTGTTGGGAGTTCTCTGCCTTTCCGTACGTACACGATTGACTAAAGATGGTAGGTAGTCGACGACGCGCTATCCCGGGCAAAAACAAGAATCGACGACTCCACGCTAATCCATCCCAGTCTTTAGGTCGCTTGCATAGCAACCAAGGCATACTCTTGGTTCTTCTACCGCAGACCTTAACCTCTTGTGAGCCCAGGCGGATCATCTGCAACCTCATAGAGGGATACCAAGAGTATCCTCACGTCCCCCGAAGCTTCCGCTTCGTTACCCAGTTCGTTGGGCCTTTATCTAGATCAGATATTGCTCCGCCTCGTGTATTTGTTTAAGCGATGACCTACCGTATCAGGTTAATTATCTATCTGTGAACTGGTCCAATTTCCTTGACTAAGAATTATTACTTAGTTATCCTTAACTAAGGTTTACCACTTAGCTTCCCGCTACCCTTGTTAACTATGATTTTCAACCTAGTCCCCTGAGCTAGGGTTTTTTCTAATGGGTTAAGTGTTGTCATTCAAGTTCTTGACTTAACCCGCCTACGAATCATGTCAAGCTTTGGCTAAGTATTCAAGTCCAAGACCTAGCCCTACAAGTTGGTTAAGTATACCAAGAAGCTCATGACTTAACCCTATTCAATCATCAGTCAAATTGGTTAAGTATTTGTTTATCTTAACCCTATCAGATTATCGTGTTAGATTGGTTAAGCATAGATTATCTTAACCTCATCAGATTATCGAGTCGGATTGGTTAAGTATAGGTTAACTTAATCCCATCCACTAATCGTATTAGAATGGTTAAGTATATTTGAACGGTCTTGTGACTTAACCCTATCAAGTTCTCATATTAGATTGGTTAAGTACGGTTGCTTAACCTCATCAAATCATCATGTATAGTTGATTAAGTATAAGTTACTTAACCTCATTGAATTACCAAGTTTAGATCGGTTAAGTGTTTAACTTAACCCCATCGAATTACCGTGTTTAGATTGGTTAAGTGTAAGTTATTTATCCCCATCTAATTACCGTGTTTAGATTAGTTAAGTCTAAGTTACTTAACCCCATCTAATTACCAAGTCGGATTAGTTAAGTGTAAATTACTTAACCCCATCCAATTACCGTGTTTTGATTGGTTAAGTGTAAGTTACTTATCCCCATCTAATTACCGTGTTTAGATTAGTTAAGTCTGAGTTACTTAACCCCGTCTAATTACCAAGTCGGATTAGTTAAGTGTAAATTACTTAACCCCATCCCCTAATTGTCTTATATGGTTAAGTGTCATTAAGAAATCAAGTCCGGTTCCACTTAACCTACCCATTCGTGTCATATCGGTTAAGTGTCATTAGTCAAAATTACTTAACCTTTTCATGTGGCATTAATTAGATTAATGCACCCCAACCTCTCACATTAGACTTTGTTGTGGTTACTAGTTAAGCCGGGGGGTCCGGGTAGCTTTACACCACAACCTAGTCTAACCTCGGGTTTTAAGTGCTATATGACCAACTACTCACATTGGGTCCTATTGTTTGTAGCCACTAGTTAAGCCGGGCAGGTCCGGGTAGATTTATGCTACAAACTCAACCCAACCTCGAGTTGGCCACTTTCATGTTTTTCTACGTGTCATGTTCATGTCAAATTCAGACCCCTTTTTAAGTCCATGTTTTCATGTAGCCCCATGTCAAGTTTTCGTGTCATATTCACGTTATTTATCATTACATATTACATGTAATTTCATGTCAAGATCATAGCAAATTTTCAAGTTTGCCTAAACTACCCAAAGCGTGTCCCCAACGCACATGAAAGCGAATCAACATATTTGGGATCATATGACAAAGATGGGTACAAGATGGCAAAGATGAATCACAAGTTAAACTTGGTGAAAATTGAGGAAAAGGTGTTCACATAACTAGCATATTGCATATTGGCCTCTAAACATGCACGATGCCAAAAAGGGATTGGCCACAAACGTGAATAATATCATAAAGGATTTGGCCTCAAGCATGCAAAGTATCATATGGAGTTTTGGTCCCAAACATGCATAATATCATAAGGGGTTTGGGTTCATTTATATGCATAAGCCCCAAGTCATGTTCATGCACATATTTCACAAGTCAAAGTGGTTCCAAGTGTTCATGCCAACTTCCCACAAGTAAAGGTTCAATCTTGCATGGCAAACTAAGTCCAATGCAACATGAGTAACTTGATTTAGTCACTAAACATAGCCTAAAGTCATAGGTTCAAGCAAAAGAGACATGACAAGGTTCATATAGGCTAGCATACTAAGTTTAATCTCGTTTTATTCCATGCCATCATTAAAACTACCGTTTAGATCTGGAAGTAGCTAGAACTTACATAGCGTGGCAAGAGGGCTAGGAGCATGAATCGTCTTGACGAAGAAAGGTGGCTCCTTTGTTGAAGAATCGTCATGAAATTTGCGTAGCAACGTTGATCTCTCCTCGATTTGGTGTAGAAAGCTTGCACCTTTTGATTTGGATCCGATTTGAATGCATAGTCTCTAGGAATTGGAGATGGAGGCCATGATCACTTGGCATTTGGGCAGCACTTCGTGGCATGAGTGATTTGTGAGGGATTAGGGTAGGCTTTGGGTGTTTTTATAGAGATTAGGACTAGTTTAGGCCCTTAGATTAACCCTAGGATAGATCTGAACCCTCAAAATCCGTCACAGGCCATCAGAACAGAGCACAAGGCCAAGCAGGTGCACCGAGGCCAAACTGGTCGGACCACCCAGGTCGACACCCGTGTCGACTGGGCAGTCAACCTGCCCCCTGGGCGTGTCGACTCCCCAGTCGACACCCCAGTCGACCTGGGGCTTGGGCGAGAATTTTCCCGCCCAGTTCGTTTGGCTCCAGATTTGAATTTCGAACTGTTTTTGAACTTGAATTTTTCTGAAAACTTTGACGGGCCATAACTGGGTCATACGGACTCCGATTTCGAAAACTCGGACTCTGTTTCGCGTATTTTTCCGAGACGAACGCAATGGCACAACCCGTTTCTCCTGATTCAGAAGTTATAATTAAATTCTGCCTTGATTCTTGTCTTAGCATGTTGTAAAAATCCGGGTTGTTACATTCTCCCCAACTTAAAGGATTTCGTCCCCGAAATCTCCAAGTTAGGAAGAACGTATCCTACAATCCATCATCCATCTACTCAAAACATCATCCACAGACAACCATGGTCCTTAAAAGACTCCTAATGCTTTATGAACACATGCAGAAAGTGTGTGTATATGTTCCTTAGCTAATGCTAATGATCAGGCCTGAATGATCTTCCTAATGCAAAATATGTTTAGTGCCATGAATCCAACATGTATGCAAATAGTCCTAGTCATATAAGTACTACATGCGTGCACAAACATTCATTTATATGCAACATCTGCATGACAACACATTAACTTTCAAACAAGTATAAATACTCGTGCATATGCAATGCAAAATGTGAGTGCGTCGATCTAGTATCTAACATGTATTCGCGCATCCACGAGCAACCAGTTGCAACCATTTGCAACCATATCAATCATAACATGTTTCAAATACATGTTTACATCCATAGAGTTCTACCTAAGGTTCCCAAGATAGGATGGAGAAGATAAACAAGACAAACTCCTTACGGGGTTTGCAACAGAAACAGGACCGAGAGGATATCCACCAAGCGATAGCATGCAAGCAAGTTCTACAGGAGAACCAGGGATCAACGATATACTCCTAAAAAGAGACATGATGCGCGCGTCTAAGCCACATTTCCATGAGCTTAATTCCATTGTGCCTTGACCGCCTTTGACTTCATGATTTCGTAGCTCCTTGATTCCTATTTCCAAGGTATGAGTCGGAACTCATTTCACTGTCGCCTCTCGTTCCTTTTTCACTTATTCTTTTCTAAAATACTTGGCTCAACCATAACTGCATACTCATGGTTTCATGCAAGCTTTCCAACAATCCACTAGCGAATCTTGGATCTCGTTTACCTACTAAGAGGTATTCCACGCAGAAGAGTTTTTCCTTGAAAACAACCGATGCCAGCCATGTTGCCCAGTGTACTTACTACGGTGATTCCTACAGCCCATGCTTAAGCAGAATGAACCATCCGCCTTATTGGCGAACATTACTCGATCAGATCAGAGATTTCCGATAAATGCATCAAGAGATTCTAGGTAACTAACCATGACAGAACTCATAAGGTTACACGAGACTTCGAGGGTATTACCAAGGCAAGTTAAGAGTTTAACTACCCTTCTTTCAAAACCGAGAATGGCATCCCTTACTGGATAACCACTTCATCCCTAGAATCCATCCATAGCTCAACAATAGAAGCATTGCCTCTAATCTCAACACTTGGCATTTACACTCTCAATTCCAAACAAGTCATGAATAAATGGACCGACTCTCCAATAGAATTTGAGACAAAAGTGGGATCTTCTACCATGCTAGTACTAAGGTGCAGAGACTTAACTATCGAAGCGGACTTAAATGATGAGATGATCAAAACAAAGTCTGGACGGGATGATAGAAAAGAAAGGCTAAACCTTTAACAGAAACGATACCATCCCTCTTAGGTACGCTAGGAGTGAGAGCATACAATTGCCCTCTCGCTAATCTTGTCCTTGCCTTCCTTCGTGGACTTATCCATACCAACAAGTTGCTTATCCTTACGTCCGTGTCCTTTATCCTTGCTCTTATTACCCTTCCTTGTAACACGGTAACAGGCCTCTCGAGAACCACCTCCATCTCACGGAAAACACTCCGTAGCTAGACAAGGATTAGTCGCAGTTAAAACTACTATGACTACAGATGGAGGAAAGAAAGGAAAAGAGATTCAATCAAGGAAACAAAGGATAATGCTAATGGCTTTTGGGGAATGGCCTTTAAAAACTTTTCTTGAAAAATGCTTCTTTGTAAACGGTTTCTCAAATTGTTTTCAGAAGGTTTTAAAAACTTTTGCCCAGTCTGGTAACCTTCTGCTCTGATACCAAATGTAACACCCCACCTCCGCTAGGGTCACTCACAAAGGGAATGCACTAGGTTTGGTGAAGTATTATCGAGGTAAACATGCACAGAAATATTACAAGACAGAACATATATAAAACAGCGGAAGTAAAACAAATTTCATTACCTTATAAAATAAGGTCTAAAGCCTTTTTCATCAGAATACATCAAAACCTACCTTGCAATAGTAAAGAAGCATAAAACTTTTTCATAAATAATTCCCCGAAATAAAGCGGTGAAGCAGCCATAACCAAGAGAAGACCAAGCTATACATGATGACCTTCAAGCATAAGAGGTCCGAACTAAACAACATCGTTTCCTCCCTGAAAACCTGGGGGGGGGGAACGGAAGACAAAGAGGCGAAACAAAACGGGGTCAGTCATAAAGACTGGTAAGTCCTATCTACTTCCAGTATAAAAACAGGTAAAGGTAACATGACATGCATAAACTGAAAGTAAACATAAGAATGACGACAAAATAGATAAGCTAAACCAAGATAACTGGATGAACTACTGTAGCAAGATAAACTAAGGTATCATGATAAACTATGGTGTCAAGATAAATCAAGGTATCACATCGTCAGGTTTCTATCAAGTATATAATCCCAAGGTATCTATCATGTATAACATCCCACGGTATTTATCATGTATATTTTCTCTGCACCTCTCGTACTAGTATCCCAACCCGCGTCATGTGTTAACTATGAATGTCCCTTGCCCAATGTCATGTAATGTTCCATGTCGACCTAACATATAGCATATGTAGGTTTTCCCAACTCGTATGTTTCTTTCCATGTATAAGTTCAGTCCTTTGCCGTAGGCCGTACGGGCTTTCCCATGTAAATCTATACCACCTCAACGTAGTACCATTTTATCCTTGAAGTTGTTTTGGACTGCTATCCTTGATCTGGTTATGTTTTCTTTCCATGAACTATCGCGTGTTCACTTAGGATTTATGCCACCTAGGACCACTAGGGATTATGCTACCTAATGAACGTTTCCTTGTCTCGGTTTGGGTTCAAGCCACCTAGGGCCACTAGGGATTATGCCACCCGTCAACCACGCCCTTTATCCCACGTATGTATCGTGAATCGTTTTCCATGTCTAGACGCACATGTATCTCAATGTGCCATCCGAGTTCCGTGCCAGGGCAAATCAAGAAATAAGGAACTCGGTCGGGAGCTTTAAGTCATCTGCCGATGCAGATATCAAGGTCTGTTTTTGTATCCGTGGCTATGGTCCCACGTGACCCCTCCCTCAACTACTGAAAGGCAATCCAAGAAAAATCATGTATGAGAACTACATCCCGGCCCCACTATGCCCCACTTACCTATTGGCCAACCTCACCCATAACTCGATAGCAAGTATATGGTCTGTTGGGAGTTCTCTGCCTTTCCGTACGTACACATTGACTAAAGATGGTAGGTAGTCGACGACGCGCTATCCAGGGCAAAAACAAGAATCGACGACTCCACGCTAATCCATCCCAGTCTTTAGGTCGCTCGCATAGCAACCAAGGCATACTCCTTAACCACTTGTGAGCCCAGGCGAATCATCTGCAACCTCACAGAGGGATACCAAGAGTATCCTCACGTCCCCCGAAGCTTCCTCTTCGTTACCCAGTTCGTTGGAGCCTTTATCTAGATCAGATATTGCTCCGCCTCGTGTATTTGTTTAAGCGATGACCTACCGTATCAGGTTACTTATCTATCTGTGAACTGGTCCAATTTCCTTGACTAAGAATTATTACTTAGTTATCCTTAACTACGGTTTACCACTTAGCTTCCCGCTACCATTGTTAACTATGATTTTCAACCTAGTCCCCTAAGCTAGGGTTTTGTCTAATGGGTTAAGTGTTGTCGTTCAAGTTCATGACTTAACCCGCCTACGAATCATGTCAAGCTTTGGCTAAGTATTCAAGTCCAAGACCTAGCCCTACAAGTTGGTTAAGTATACCAAGAAGCTCATGACTTAACCCTATTCAATCATCAGTCAAATTGGTTAAGTATTTGTTTATCTTAACCCTATCAGATTATCGTTTTAGATTGGTTAAGCATAGATTATCTTAACCTCATCAGATTATCGAGTCGGATTGGTTAAGTATAGGTTAACTTAACCCCATCCACTAATCGTATTAGAATGGTTAATTATATTTAAACGGTCTTGTGACTTAACCCTATCAAGTTTTCATATTAGATTGGTTAAGTACGGTTGCTTAACCTCATCAAATCATCATGTATTGTTGATTAAGTATAAGTTACTTAACCTCATTGAATTACCAAGTTTAGATCGGTTAAGTGTTTAACTTAACCCCATCGAATTACCGTGTTTAGATTGGTTAAGTGTAAGTTACTTATCCCCATCTAATTACCGTGTTTAGATTAGTTAAGTCTAAGTTAATTAACCCCATCTAATTACCAAGTCGGATTAGTTAAGTGTAAATTACTTAACCCCATCCAATTACCGTGTTTAGACTGGTTAAGTGTAAGTTACTTATCCCCATCTAATTACCGTGTTTAGATTAGTTAAGTCTAAGTTACTTAACCCCATCTAATTACCAAGTCGGATTAGTTAAGTGTAAATTACTTAACCCCATCCCCTAATTGTCTTATATGGTTAAGTGTCATTAAGAAATCAAGTCCGGTTCCACTTAACCTTCCCATTCGTGTCATATCGGTTAAGTGTCATTAGTCAAAATTACTTAACCTTTTCATGCGGAATTAATTAGATTAATGCACCCCAACCTCTCACATTAGACTTTGTTGTGGTTACTAGTTAAGCCGGGTGGGTCCGGGTAGCTTTACACCACAACCTAGTCTAACCTCGGGTTTTAAGTGCTATATGACCAACTACTCACATTGGGTCCTATTGTTTGTAGCCACTAGGTATGTCGGGCGGGTCCGGGTAGATTTATGCTACAAACTCAACCCAACCTCGAGTTGGCCACTTTTGTAACACCCCACACCCGCTAAGGTCACTCACTAAGGGAATGCCTTAGTTTTGGTGGAGTATTTTTAGTGAGTATAGAACAGAAAAATTACAACAGGACAGATATTGTTGAGTCAAAGCTTCAAAGGTTGTTTTGATTTATGACAAGAAGAAGCTTCTACATCGACAAAAAGAAGACAAGATGACTTCATAGGTTAGAAGTTGATTATTTAGAGTAAAAAATGTTAAAATCTATCCTTAAATGATCATACTTCTAATTGCTTTAAAATATTTCTTATAAAAGCATTTTTTATGCATATGGCCAAAAACATGTCGACCTGCATATTTTTATAGGTCAACAGGTTTTTAAAATGTAACGGTCAAAAATAGGTCGACCTACAAATTTTTATAGGTCAACAGGTTTTTGAATTACAACGGCTAAAAACATGTCGACCTATAGATTTTCATAGGTCAACAGCTTTTTGAATTTTTGTGAAAAGTCATCTCCTTTCTCTAAGAGTTGCATCCATTTCTTCTCATGAATAATCACTTCTTTTGATTGCAACTCTTCACCAATAATTGCAACTACTCGATCTTTATAAATACATAAATTTGCAATCATTCAAATCACCGAATTTACTCTCTATTTTCTGATCTATCTTGCATTATTCTTTTCACTCAAAAAGCACTCAAAAGCATTCAATAATCGTTTGAATCACCAAGCATATTTCATACACTTGTGATTCAACTCGATATTTTACTTCCTAATCTTACTAAACATCAAATTACATTTGAGGATAAGATTATAGGAAGGGTGTACTCAATTGTTGACAAATCAGTGTTGAAGGAAGAACACAATCAAAGTCAAAATCTTATTATTGTTGAAGTCCTCGGTGTTGTAAGAGGCAAGTGTTGAAGTCCTCGTATTATAAGAGGCAAGTGTTGAAGTCCTCGTGTTATAAGAGGCAATTGTTGAAGTCCTCGTGTTATAAGAGGCAAGTGTTGAAGTCCTCGTGTTGTTAGAGGCGTGAAATCCCGTTCGGCTGCTCGGGTATTGTAAACCTGTTTCCTCCGGGTGAAGTGAGGTTGTTGTTTAGTGAAAATCCAGATAGAAGTCTGGGACTGGACGTAGGACGGTGCTCCGAACCAGTATAAAAATCCCTGGTGTGATTTTTCCTATTTACTGCATTTGCTATACTTGCTTATCTGTGATATTGCTTCTGTGAGATCTTTTTACATTAAATATTTACCTGCATAACTATTGTAAATATATAAGTTAGTATATCACATACTTTCCGCATAGCCATATTATAGATCCTGCATAAGTCGTGCAAACCCGACTTTTCAATTGGTATCAGAGCACGGTCATCATATAACCGTAACACAGTTATTTGATATTTTCTGATAATATGGCAAATAACACTAGCACGAGTAACACCACTTACACAGAAGGTCAATCAACACAAAGACCTCCTTTCTTTAATGGCCTAAACTATAGTTATTGGGCAACACGTATGGCTTTTTATATGCAATCAACAAATTATGATGCTTGGAATGCTACTCAGAAAGAAATAGTTAATCCAACAACTGAGTATGCAGAATGGACTCCTGCTGAGAAAACAGCAGCAGCTGTAAATGCAAAAGCAATAAATATGTTGTTTTGTGCATTAGACCAAAATGAGTATAACCCTGTTAGTATCTGTACCATTGCTTATCAAATTTGGCAAACACTAAAGACCACTCATGAAGGTACTAACAAGGTTAAACAAGCAAAAATAGCTTTGTTGAAGAGTCAATTTCAAAATTTCAAAATGAAGTCAAATGAAACAATCAATGAGATGTACTCAAGATTTCAAACAATTCATCATGCTCTCATTGGTTTAGGACAAAAATATTCTGACTTTGATGTAGTTTCAACAATCCTACATTCACTGACTAATAAATGGGAAGGAAAAGTATTAGCCATAGAGGAAGCTAATGATCTTTCTACCATGAAGCCAGATGAATTGATAGGAAATCTAATGTCCTATGAAGCAAATTTACAGGCTAGAAGAGAACAAAAAGAAGAAAAGAAAAATGTTGCTTTTCATGCCGGAAAAGATGAAGACATTTCAGACTCTGAAGATGAAGACTTAGCACTTATTGCAAAAGGTTTTAAGAAGTTTTTGAAACAAAGAAAGGCTAGTCGATACGACAAAAAGAAGTTTGGATCAAACAAACCATCTTCTTCAACTATGGAATGCTTCAACTGTCACAAAAAGGGACATATGCATAAAGATTGTCCAAAGAAAAAGAAGAAATTCGAAAAATTCAAGAAAGATAAATCGAAGAAAAGAGCATTCTCAGTAACATGGGATGATTCAGACTCATCTTCATCTGACAGCGAAAGTGAATCAGACACTGAACAAGCAAATGTATGTTTTATGGCAACAGAGGATGAGGTACAAATTCCTACTTTTGAGGATATGCTTGATATTTATGATAAATTAATGTTTAAATTTAAAGATACAAAACATGAATTAAAAGAAGTCAAAGCAATGTTGAATAGAGCAGAACTAGAACGAGATATGTTAAAAGATGAGAAGAAAATATTAGAAGAGGAACTAGAAAAGGAACAAGAATTATCTTCTAATTCTAATTCTCAGTTATCTCTTTTAACTCAAGAAATTGAAGTTCAAAAAGAGAAAAATGATATTCTCATTGCTGAAAATCATGAGCTTAAAGCAAAAGTCAAGATTCTAGACCTTGAAAAAGCTAGTTTACAAACAAAGTTAGATAACATCTCTAAAAATGTTTCTAACTTTAACAAAGGTCGAGAAAATTTGACTAAAATTATTGAGAATTCACAATTAGTTACTAATAAACAAGGATTGGGATATAAGAAACAAGTTATCAAGAAACATCTTGGTAAAAGAAAAAGGAAAAATAAGGTAGTGCAAGAAACTGAAGCTAAGAAAAATCTTAGTCTATTATATTCCAAAACAAAACCGATTGTGAAACCTCAAAAGAAGGATGTTAAATTTATAAAAGTATGGGTTCCTAAAACAAATAATAGTTTGATTAGGAACAAGTACATTCAAATTTTTTTAAGTACTGTGCATCATAATCCAAATTATTTATATAAAGGGGATACCGGACCCATATGGGTTTGGACTCCTAAGACCTAACTCTTAGGACCCTATAAAAAGTGGGTACCATGGACTTAATATTATTTTTTGCAGGTCCCACTTAAGAAAAGAGGAAAATGGATTCTGGACAGTGGTTGCTCGAAGCATATGACTGGAGACAAGAGCATATTAACGAATATTACATACTTTGATGGAGGCTCAGTCACTTTTGGAGACAATTCAAAAGGCTTCATCATCGGCAAAGGCGATGTGAGCAATTACAGTACTTCTAATTTACCTCTTATTACTAATATCATGCTAGTTAAAAATCTAAAACATAACTTACTAAGCATTAGTCAGTTATGTGACAAAGGGTTTACGATTTCCTTTTCAAATGACAAATGTAACATACTCGACCAAGATAAAAATTTAGTTTTTGAAGGCTATAGAGACAGAAATATATATATTTTAAATATGAATTTTAATCAAAATTCAAATATGTGCCTTATTGCTAAGGAAAATGATCCATGGATATGGCACAAACGTTTCTGTCATATAAACTTTAAAACTATTGACAAGCTAGCTAAAAATGATCTAGTCAGAGGTTTACCAAAACTGAGTTTCAAAGTTGACAATCTTTGTGACGCATGTCAAATTGGAAAACTAACCAAGTCATCATTTAAATCTAAGAAAGTAATCTCGACATTACAACCACTTGAACTATTACATTTGGATTTATTTGGACCTACTCAAATACAATCCATAAATCATAGTCGGTATGTATTTGTAATCGTTGACGATTATTCTCGATATACTTGGACTATGTTTCTTAAAAATAAAAGTGACACTTTTGAAAAATTCAAATCTTTCGTCAAACGTATTCAAAAATCGAAGGGACTTAAAGTAAAAAATATAAGAAGTGATCATGGCGGAGAGTTCGAAAATAATGAATTTGAACATTTTTGTGCAAAGAAAGGTATATCACACAATTTTCCCTTTCCTAGAACTCCACAACAAAACGGGGTTGTAGAACGGAAAAATCGAACGTTACAAGAATGTGCAAGAACATTATTAAATGGAAGCACGTTACCAAAGCATTTTTGGGCAGAAGCTATAGCAACTGCATGTTATGTTTTGAATCGAGTTTCCATTCGACCTCTAACTAAAAATACACCATATGAATTATTTAATGAAAGAAAGCCAAATATTTCATACTTCAAAGTTTTTGGTTCGAAATGTTTTATTTTAAACACGAAAGATCATCTTGGTAAATTTGATTCAAAAGCTGACGAAGGAATCTTTGTTGGTTATTCAGATCATAGTAAAGCTTATCGTATATTCAATAAAAGAACCAAAATTATCGAAGAATCACTTCATATATCCTTCGATGAATACTATCAGTTTCCTAATATAAAAATTGATGATGACGAAAATATCAATATAAATGACACTGTTGTCACAAATGAGGATTCTGACTCCGAAATTATCAACGATATTCCTCAACCTCCTGAGATAGTTTCTCCAACTAGAATAAGATCTCCTCCAAGAATATTGAGAGATCATCCGGTTCAAAATATAATTGGAGAAGTTTCATCTCAAATTAGAACTAGAAGTCAACTTAACCAAATGGGACATGTTGCATTCATTTCAAACATCGAACCTAAGAATCCTAAAGAAGCTGCTACCGATGAATATTGGATCATTGCTATGCAAGAAGAACTTAATCAGTTCGAACGCAATGATGTATGGGAACTTGTTCCAAGGCCATCCGATCAATCAGTTATCGGAACTAAATGGGTTTACAAAAACAAAGTTGATGAACAAGGAAACATAACTCGGAACAAAGCACGGTTAGTAGCTCAAGGATATAATCAAGAAGAGGGTATCGATTATGAAGAAACTTTTGCACCTGTCGCTAGACTAGAAGCAATCAGAATTCTTCTATCGTTTGCTTGTCATCATAATTTTAAATTATATCAAATGGATGTCAAGAGTGCGTTTCTAAACGGTTTTATAAAAGAAAAAGTATATGTTGAACAACCACCCTTATTTAAACATGAAAAATATCCAGATCATGTTTTTAAGCTTAAAAAGGCTTTGTACGGTTTAAAACAAGCACCACGTGCCTGGTACGAACGACTACGAAGTCATCTTATCGACTCTGGATTCCAAATAGGAAAGGTTGATCAAACATTATTTATTAAACATTCGCACAAAGATATACTTGTTGTTCAAATATATGTGGACGACATAATCTTTGGTTCAACAAATGAGAGACTTTGTAAGGAATTTTCAGATATCATGACCAAAGAATTTGAAATGTCACATATGGGAGAGTTATCATACTTTCTTGGTCTTCAAATTAAACAACTTCCAAATGGTATTTTCATAAACCAAGAGAAATATTGTAAAAATCTTGTTAAAAGATTCGGACTTGAAAATACTTCCGGAAAACCGACTCCGATGAGTACAACTAGTCATCTTGAAAAAGATGAAAGTGGGAAGAGTATAGACCAAAAGACGTATCGAAGTATGATAGGTTCTCTCTTATATTTAACAGCTAGTCGTCCTGACATTATGATGAGTGTTTGTTTGTGTGCACGTTTTCAAGCTGATCCCAAGGAATCGCATTTACGAGCAGTGAAACGAATTATTCGATATCTTAATAACACCAAAGATTTCGGTCTTTTCTATCCTAAGGATTGTGCATTCGAATTAGTATCATATAGTGATGCTGATTTCGGAGGATCACGAACGGATAGAAAGAGTACAAGTGGTACGTGCCATTTCATTGGAAAATCACTTGTTTCTTGGTTTAGTAAGAAACAAAATTGTGTTTCACTATCGACATGCGAGGCAGAATATATTTCAGCAGCTTTGGCATGTACACAGATTATATATATGCAACAAACACTTAGAGATTTCGGTATGAACTTAACAAACTCTATTATATATTGTGACAACACAAGTGCAATAAATTTATCCAAAAACCCAGTTAACCACTCTCGAACTAAGCACATTGACATTCGACATCATTTTCTAAGAGATAACATTGAAAAAGGAAATATAAATCTTGAATACGTTAATACAGAAAACCAACTAGCTGATATATTCACAAAGCCTCTACTAGAATCAATTTTTGTCAAGTTACGTAGAGAGATAGGGTTGGTTTCCAGAAAAGAACTCGAAGGATAATATTGTTTAATATAACAAGAGTTCGTATTTCTTAATCAGAAACCAATGACTTTTCTTTTTACTATATATAGCAGAGAGTTTTTCTACGGTAAAGCTAATACAAACCATCTTTTTATTTTCCTTAAAATAGAAAACTCTCTCTATATAAATGCGTTTTGTTTTTGAGTGCTATCAGACAAACATTCTCTCAAAACTCTTATATATTTTCTTTTACCTCATGGCACACGTTTGTGAAAAACGTGCCGAAAACTCCCACATTTCAATCACGAGTTCCGAACCAACGGAACATAACTCCCCAAAAACACCAGAGCATCCACCAGGTTATCATCCACCATCTCGAACGCCAGGAACCACGCCTACTCCTAAGAGAAGCAAGAAAGTTTTATTTTGCTCTCCCCGAACCAAAGAAAAGATCGACGAAATGCATTACTATCAGCAACAAATGTTTTACGAGCAAAAACTCACGACTTCACGTTTGACGTACCTCGAACGATTAGCTTCTCTCTTCTGTGGTTCTGACAGGCATGGCGTACATGAACCAATTCCTATACCAACATCTTCACGAACTCCAAACTCTTGGGATAGAAATTATCAAAACAATGAAGGAGCTAGTGAGAGATACAATCCTTGGGAACCAAAGAATCCATGGGAGCCAAGAAGATAAATTCTTTGCATTTAGAGTTTTTCTGAAAATAAATTCGTATTTGTTTTGTATTCACTTTTGTTTTGAATAAAATTTTGTTTTTTATTATATAAAGTTTATATATTCTTCACATCATTTGGTAAAAACAAAATTAATTAGTACCTGTCGACCGCCCCAATATTAGCCTGTCGACCGGTCCAGTTATACAACGCTACCAATTTTCAACCAGAAACTTTAACGGTCGACCGCCAGGATTTTTCCTGTCGACCGGTCTAAACAGAATTTTTGGTTTATATTTTCTAGAAAGTTAACCTGTCGACCGCCTATATTATTCCTGTCGACCGGTTTTATATAAAAAGTGTCACACATACTTCCAGAACTTTTACCTGTCGACAGCCCCTAACCTACCTGTCGACCGCCTTCGGTTTTTGTTCATATCCCTGTTAGACACGTCGGTTCTCTTTTTGATTAAATACATCCCTTCATTACAATCCATCCATTCATTATTTAAAATCCTTACATCTCTTCATCAAACACCCTTATTTATTCATTCTCATCATCTTCTAAATCCATAACTCTTAAGAATTTTTCATAATCTCTCCTCTTTAAAAACCTAATCTATTAGAAATCTTCAAAATCCCCAATCTCTTCAATGGCTCCTAAGCATAAGAAGTCAAAAACCACATCTTCTCAAGCCCCTGTTCAACCTATTGATACTCAAATCAAGCAATGGCTTATGGATCCTCTTGCTGTGACTAGATGGAACAAGATGAAAGACTATACAATTCACCACGGATCCTTTCTCAAATTCTCTGATTTCGTCCTCTACGATGTTAGTGAACTATCAAGAAGAGCGGGTATAAAGTCTCTACTAGATTTTGAAGACAATAATGTTGAGATAAGTCATACCTTGATAAAACTTTTTTATGCCAATCTCAATTTAGACAAATTTAAACCCCAAAACTCGGATAATTGCTTATGGTCCGTAGTCTGTGGTCAACACGTCTTTCTTTCCAAAGACCGGATGGCAGAAATACTCCGAACCCACAACGAAGGTATTCAATTTAGTAGTGATTTTTGCCCTATACATATTCGAGATAAAAATAGTCACCTTTTTATTGAAGACCATAAGTCAAGTATTAAGGGTATCAATCTAAGACCATCGGCCAGACTTCTCCACCTTTGTATCACACACACTCTTCTTCCAAGGACTGGTAACTTTGATGCAGTGTATAGAGAAAACTTTAAAGCCCTGTATGCCATTTTTGCAAATATCAGGGTAAATTGGATAGACATGATTTTCGATGAGATTGTGATGGTAAATAAACGTTCAAGGCCACACTTGTTTTATAACGAGTATATCATGCGTTGTCTCATGGAATGTGGCGTAAGATCTCCCGAATCTACAATATCAATACCAAAATGTATTGATAAAGCATCTAAAAAGAGGATGAAGCTACCGATTACTGCTATGAGTATTATTCCGTTTGAACACTATGTTGAACAAGGTCCTCCACAAACATCTTCTTCTCAAATCCCTAGGCAAAGGCCTAAAGATGTTACAATTCCACCTCCTACTTCCTCGACTAAGGAAACTCTTGAGCAAATTGCACGTAATCAATTCTTACTCGAAGCTCGACTAAAACGTACCGATAATAAACTCGACCGCTTGGACACAAAACTCGATAAGCGGTTCAACAAATTAAAGTCTTTCTTCAGTACAATTTGGGAAGCAATCTCTTGTGCTTCAACTTCCGCAACCCTTGCTCAAGATCCCGGAAAACGACCAATGCCACCTACTTTTACATGGTCTTCCTCTGAAGAAGGTACTAGCTCTGGAGCAAGTACTCAACATACTCGTGGTCGTGGAATGTCGTATATTGAAGAAGAAGCTCATGACGATATTGAAAAGGACGATGATAACAGCGACAATGAGGAACAAGAGGAGGAAGAAAACAAAGATGATGAGGACGATAATGATTCGGACTGGCCTTCACAATAGTCATCTCATATTTATCGTTTAACCTTTTAATTTGCTTATGTATTTAACTATGCTACTTCCTGGTACTTCTGGTGTGTTTATTTTGGTTTGGCTTGTAATATGTATGACAATCTATGTATTTTGTTCTATCGTTTATTCATGTTTTATTGCTTAGTCTTATATATATTGTTGTAATCACCCTTTTTGTCGATGACAAAGGGGGAGAAAATATTACTAACAAATGCCATGCAGATTATATAATTTAGGGGGAGCATATATACAGGGGGAGCAAATATACAAGGAACAATACCTTATTAAGCCATGTTGTCATCAATCAAAAAGGGGGAGAATGTTGAGTCAAAGCTTCAAAGGTTGTTTTGATTTATGACAAGAAGAAGCTTCTACATCGACAAAAAGAAGACAAGATGACTTCATAGGTTAGAAGTTGATTATTTAGAGTAAAAAATGTTAAAATCTATCCTCAAATGATCATACTTCTAATTGCTTTAAAATATTTCTTATAAAAGCATTTTTTTATGCATATGGCCAAAAACATGTCGACCTGCATATTTTTATAGGTCAACAGGTTTTTAAAATGTAATGGTCAAAAATAGGTCGACCTACAAATTTTTATAGGTCAACAGGTTTTTGAATTACAACGGCTAAAAACATGTCGACCTATAGATTTTCATAGGTCAACAGCTTTTTGAATTTTTGTGAAAAGTCATCTCCTTTCTCTAAGAGTTGCATCCATTTCTTCTCATGAATAATCACTTCTTTTGATTGCAACTCTTCACCAATAATTGCAACTACTCGATCTTTATAAATACATAAATTTGCAATCATTCAAATCACCGAATTTACTCTCTATTTTCTGATCTATCTTGCATTATTCTTTTCACTCAAAAAGCACTCAAAAGCATTCAATAATCGTTTGAATCACCAAGCATATTTCATACACTTGTGATTCAACTCGATATTTTACTTCCTAATCTTACTAAACATCAAATTACATTTGAGGATAAGATTATAGGAAGGGTGTACTCAATTGTTGACAAATCAGTGTTGAAGGAAGAACACATTCAAAGTCAAAATCTTATTATTGTTGAAGTCCTCGGTGTTGTAAGAGGCAAGTGTTGAAGTCCTCGTATTATAAGAGGCAAGTGTTGAAGTCCTCGTGTTATAAGAGGCAAGTGTTGAAGTCCTCGTGTTATAAGAGGCAAGTGTTGAAGTCCTCGTGTTGTTAGAGGCGTGAAATCCCGTTCGGCTGCTCGGGTATTGTAAACCTGTTTCCTTCGGGTGAAGTGAGGTTGTTGTTTAGTGAAAATCCAGATAGAAGTCTGGGACTGGACGTAGGACGGTGCTCCGAACCAGTATAAAAATCCCTGGTGTGATTTTTCCTATTTACTGCATTTGCTATACTTGCTTATCTGTGATATTGCTTCTGTGAGATCTTTTTACATTAAATATTTACCTGCATAACTATTGTAAATATACAAGTTAGTATATCACATACTTTCCGCATAGCCATATTATAGATCCTGCATAAGTCGTGCAAACCCGACTTTTCAGATATAAGTAATACTTGCAAATCTAAAACATCATTACATTAACAAAACATGTTTGGTTACATCACAAAACCATAACAAGAGTCAAGTACATAATATCCATCCTGATAAAATAAAAGTACATAATCCCATTACATAGATAGTAGCCAAAATAGAAAAGATAAACCGAGCTTTACTTCTACGGTCCAAGCCCCAAAAGATAGATATAGCGGTCTGGTCCAAGCCCACTAGTGCTAGGCCCACTCTGATAACCTGAGGGTTGGGAAAAAGATAAACAACAACGGGGTCAGACATAAGTCTGAGTGAGTCCTATAACCCTAACAATACAATCATTAAAGTAATTAGGGTATGATATAAACAAGGTACGGTACCTTTGGGGATAATGACTACACTAAGTAGCCAACAAAACACAGGATGTACTACGATAACCGAAAAGACGCATTTATCCACCCAAGGATAATTACTAGCTTACACCACCCCAGGTCTACACACCCAAGGGTAATTCCTACACTGCACCACACCAGTCGTTCCTACTTAAAGGTTGTAACAACCCGTAAAATCTGGGCCAATTTAAAATTTTTATTTTGGCAATTTTAGCGAATTTTGATTATTTAAAATGGATTATTTTAAATAATATCGACGAGAAATTTATTTTGAATATAATTCGAACGTATATATTATACGCGTCGTCGTTAGAATATAAATATTTATATATAATTATAAATAGAATTGAAAATAGCGCGGTAGTTCGATAATTCGATTTCAAACTTCAATTGAATGTACCGGGTGCAAAACAATCCGGATTTTTGTGAAACCAAAAATAATGGAATCTAATAGTGAATATCTTTCCAGCGAATCCAAAAAATTAAAAGTTCGTAGCGGGAATCAAAAGATATGTCCAGTTGAAAATTCTGAATAGTCGCTATGGAATTCAGGCCCTTAAAAATGGACATTTTGCAAACGACCTCGGATTTCGACGAAATCAGTTTTGTTGGGTCCGGGATGTTAAGTTATTGCTAGATTCCAAATTTCATAATTTTTCGAATCAATATGTGAGCGTGGCAAAGGAAAACGCGTTTGACCAGTTTCAGTTGATTTTAATCGACTGGAAATTGTCCATTTTTCAAACGGTCTCAGAATTCGACGAAACTAGTTTTGTTAGGACCGTATCGTCAATACGAAGCTAGAAAATATTTTTCAGGAATTTTTCTAGTTAGTATGTGACCCCGGTAATTTGAAATGTACGTTTAAAATTCAATATAGTGATTTAAATGTAAATTCAAAGGAAACTGATTGTAACGATCAAATCAGCCTGCGATACATATCCCATTGTGTTCGGAATGGGGGTAAAACGCTATGGACGACAGGAGGTGGGCCTCGTTTTGATGACGTATGTAAAAGTCAACTTTTAATGATAATAAAATAATAATAAAAAAAAAAGGAAAATCCTTCTCCCTTAACCAGGCCCCCCCCCACCCCCCCCCCCGTCGAAATCATTTTCAAAAAGAAAAGAGAAAAAAAAAAACAATCGCGATGACCCACCGTACTCCAGGCGGACCTCGTCGCCTCCGCCCTAGGGCCTACCGCGCCACCCTCCGCCTCCGATTGACCCCCCCCCCCCCGGCCGACGTTGAAGCCCCTTCATATCCCCCGAGCCCTTCCCCCTCCCGATTCGAGTTCCCCCAAAGCACCCCTCGAATAACCCCAACCGCTCGACCTCCTCCGTCACCCCGTCAGCGCCACTTCAGCGAGCGCACCCCCCCAATCCGACGTCAGCAAGGAAGACCCCCTCCCTCTTATGGAAAAAAAACCCGCTGTAAGTTAATTTATTTTATATTTCTTTATTTTATTTTTATTGTTTTAAAACTGAAATCTTTATTGTTTTAAAAACTGAAATCTTTATTGTTTTAAAACTGAAATCTTTATTGTTTAAAAACTGAAATCTTTATTGTTTAAAAACTGAAATCTTTATTATGAGGATAACGAAATAAAAATAAAAAAAATTGATCTTTATACTGTAAGCTTTGAAATTATATGATTTTTATTTGTTTAAAGTTTTGGTCTTTGTATAAGAAAGGATTATATAGATTTTGTATAGAAGTTGATAATTTTTATATGGATTTTTAAAGTAAGAAAGATCATATTTTAAGGTAAGAAAGATCGTATTTTTAAAATCTAGAAAAGAGATGGTTTTTAAATTAGAAAAGGTATGATCTTTATAATAGAAAAGCTTTGAGTTTTAGTATAGAAAAAGTTAGAAATAAAAAGATTATATTTTTAGAAATAAAAAGATTATATTTCTCTACAATAAAGTCAAGATTTTTATAGCAAGAAAGAATCGATTTTTAGAATATGAAAGTTTTGATTTTTAGAACATAAGAAGTTGGGATTTTTAATGATAAGAAGGTTGAATTTTTATAGGAAAAAAAATTCGATTTTTATATATTGAATAGCGAACTAAAAATTCGATTTTTATATATTGAATAGCGAACTAAAAATTCGATTTTTATATATTGAATAGCGAACTAAAAATTCGATTTTTATATATTGAATAGTGAACTAAAAATTCGATTTTTATATATTGAACATCGAAGTAAAAATTCGATTTTTATATATTGAACTTTGAACTAAAAATTCGATTTTTATATATTGAATAGCAGAGTAAAAAAAATTCGATTTTTAAATATGTAGAGGATACGGGCGAAAGCGACAAAAAGGCGAAACGACGAAGACTTCTGCAAAAGAAGAGTCAAGATGATTGGATAGCTATAAGTGATAATTTCTCACCTCTCAATTTCTTTTCTAGTTTTATATATATACTAGGATGCAGACGGTGCTTAGTAGCACCCGACACAATCGTCCACAGACCATGGACTTGTTTGTTTGGCTGTTTGGTTGTTGATTGTGATATTGGTTTGAATGTGGTTTGTGGTGTGAAAAATCGAATCGATAAATTGGTTAGGATTAGACGAGCGCCGTTATAAGGCGAAGGAGTAAGGCTAGGTTAGACACTTACTCCAAATTTTGTGGTTAGCATAATAGAATTGATAGGATTGATGTGTGAATGGCGTGGGCCTTCACTAGACCGGGGATAAGGCTAGGCCTCGTCCCGTTTCTAGTATCGTGCCGTTATGCCGCCGAAATTTTCTAAAATATGTTAGAAAAATAAAAATATCATTTTATTGAATAAATGAATTGAATAGAAATTCATAGGTTGAAATAAAATGTTTTATCGTTAAAAATATAATTTTTAACGTGAATATGAAAATAGTGAAGTGAATAAATAAATATTCATTTACAAACCAGATGGTTTGTTTATGTACACTTATTTGAATGACATTGATTGGGACGATAAATTTTACACATCGCCCAACTGCACGAATAAAATCTGTGTTTGTTTGTTTGAAACCCCACACGGGTGTTGGGATGAAATATGAATTTCACTCATCCTGATTGATTAAATATGTCGATCGATTGATTGACAGGCTGTTATAAGCGTTGAATATCTATATTTGATGCTTATACAGTGTAGTGCACTTTGGTTGATGGTTGATTATTTTTCAATGCTATTATATACATGTGTTGTATGGAAATCCATATAATTAATTTTATATGGTAATTGATTGGGCCTCATTCCAATTTGAAAAATAAAGAAAATTTGAAAATAGAAATTTATGAAGCCGTGTTGATTAGATTGACGCCATTTTGACGTGAACGATATTTATATCGATTTTATTCATCTTAAAAATGAATATTGAAAAGTGATTTCGAAATCGAATATTTTGAATTGAATTGAAAACGATTTCGAAATGAATTGAATTGAAAACGATTTCGAAATGAATTGAATTGAAAACGATTTCGAAATGAATTGAATTGAAAACGATTTCGAAATGAATTGAATTGAAAACGATTTCGAAATGAATTGAATTGAAAACGATTTCGAAATGAATTGAATTGAAAACGATTTCGAAATGAATTGAATTGAAAACGATTTCGAAATGAATTGAATTGAAAACGATTTCGAAATGAATTGAATTGAAAACGATTTCGAAATGAATTGAATTGAAAACGAATTGAAATGAATTCAAAATTGAATTGAAATTTGAATTGAGTAGAAATGAATTTTGAAACGAATTTATAAAGAAGAATTCAATTTTGATTTGAATTGAAAAGGAAGTTGAAATTGCTTTTGAAACGAATTTAAAACTATTTATATAATTCGTTTTAAATAGAAATCGACGAAATATATAATATATATATTATATATATAATATAATGGCCTGAATAGAACGCGCCGCGCCGCGGCAGTTCGCGAATTTCGACCATTTGTTTCAAACGGACATTACGGGAGATCCGACCGTCGGATTCTCCTAAAACCGGAACCGTTGGGTTCGTATCGAAAAGAGCTTTCTAAAGAATATTAGAAATTAGAAATCTAACGGTTGGATTTGGAATTATGTCCAAATCAAATTCGAAAAAGGTCGCTGTAAGTGCAGTTCGATGGCCATTGTTGGAAATCGACTGAACGGGCCTTGATAAAATTATTAAAAATAGTAATAATTTGTGTAAAATCATAAGAAATGATTTAGAAAGAATTGGGATGAAAAACTCCATATTTGAAAAGATAAAAATAGATTTTTATCGAAATAAACTAGTTTTGAACTAGAATTATAATTCTATTTATTTTTTTTAATAAATAAATTGAATTCGAAATGGGTTTGAAAATAACCAAAATTTCCAATGAATGCATTGGAGTGGATTTGAATCGAAATTGTCTTCGGAATATTTCGATGTTGGAATTCGTGATTATACAGGTGTTGTTATGGAAATTTGAAAGATATATATTTATATCGTTATTTCCAATACGACATTTGTTAGTCGTAGAATTCGATATGGAATATAAGCCGATATATTTTCTATTCAGAGCCTTGTATTGAATATCGAATGTGATTTGGGTTTGTCGTGAATGGTGTCTTCACTAACACTGTTCTTGAGCCCTGTTGAGAAAAGATTAAATCTTTTTATTTAGATTTAATGAAGTGTACCAATTAAATGATATTTAATTGGAATTGAATTGGTATTGATTTTTGGGTTTATCGTGAACAGTGTTTTAAATAACACTTGTTCTTTAACCCGATAATTAATCGAATGTGATTTGGGTTTGTCGTGAATGGTGTCTTCACTAACACTGTTCTTGAACCCAGTTGAGAAAAGATTAAATCTTTTTATTTAGATTTAATGAAGTGTACCAATTAAATGATATTTAATTGGAATTGAATTGGTATTGATTTTTGGGTTTATCGTGAACAGTGTTTTAAATAACACTTGTTCTTTAACCCGATAATTAATGGAATGGGATTTTGGGTTTATCGTGAATCGTGTTTTAAATGACACTGATTCTTTAACCCAGATAATGATTAAAACTAAGTGGAGTTTTAATGAATCTTTAATTAGATTGAAAAGATCGAGAATGGAGTATCACCAGTTTTGCTCCAGGCGATAGTTAAATCTTTAATTAGATTTGAACGTGAAATTTAGAAACTAACTGTCGGTTAGCCAAGCAGAATGGTTTTCTGGATATTGATCTGATGTTGGTTTCGGCCTTCGGGGTTAATATTTGGGGAATTATTCTCTTGATTAATTTACGGTTAGTGACTAATGAATTGGAATGAGGCGTATGTTGTGTTTGTGTAACACTTATTTAAAATATACGCGAGTTATTCGGGAAGACCGGGTTTATCCCATTCTGAATAACTGATACGACGATAAGTCGAAGATGAAGACGATGGTCGAAGACCGGAAGTCTTCACGTCGTTTGGGTGATAACTGATGATCTTGATTGGGCTGTACACCCAAGAAGATGGAAACAGTTAGTGATCGTCCAGACGTACTTGGAGATCGATGGATATGCGGGGTACTAGGTGCCTCCGGTTTCGTTCAGACCCAGAACGGACTTGTAAATGGACTGTGTGTCTGACATTGGATTTTAGTCCGTGTGATTGATCTCTATTAAATATATATCTGTTTGGCGGCGGAGAATTTATTCTCTTGCTTAACGCCCTTCTCTGAGACGTACGAGCTCAGGGGTTATATATTGATGGATATCAATCGCATGGAGTGAATTGCCTGTGTGGCATGCTAAGATGCAAATGATCAAGGCTTCTGTTGAAAAGCAAAGTCTTGTGGTGATGATCGAAGCACGGCCTTTGTGGCGTAGCTTTGTGTAACGTTGATTCGCGAGTATCACACCCGGTATGAATCAAAAACGGGAGACGGACCTCAGGGAGGGCATGCGTTTCTTTCTAGTTATGAGTGGCGTCAGTGCTTGAACTGGCTGACGAGTTTGACTCATGTGGATGTTACTTATTATTACTTGCTGAAAAGCGAGGCGCCTCGTGATATCGGTTTCGGCCGATGCTTCTGGTCGGCTGACGGGCCAGGCTTATGCCCCAAAGGGCGGGGAAACGCATGTTCAGGCATTTTAATCCACATCGGTGGACCGACCCTGACGATCCAAGGGCCCACCTGAGTCTGGGTCCTGATGGGCGGGCTAGAGCGTCTCGAATCAGTGAGGATCTTGCCCCTAGCCTCGGTTCATACCATAAATGATAACCCAACTTCCAATACGTCGTCTTGCGGTTTTGATTGTAAACTTATATATGGCGACATAGTGTTATGGGCCGTTCATGCCGCCTATGATTGATACTTATGATTTGAAGTTGTTTTATACACTATGCACTTATAATAGTATCAAATGATTTGTTTTAAACGTATCAAGCATTCTTTGGCTGTTATAAGGGAAAACCCTATCCCCCGGCTTGCGTTGCATTGTGTGATAGGACCTGGGTCTTATAACAGCTTCATTTTTCTTTATTTAGCATTGCGCTGTTTGTTTTATGCACTGGTATTCTTGGGAGGAAACCCGTTCCGTGTTATACGGCGTGGTCCCTTGATTTACCTAACTTTAAAAATAAAGATTAATAACTGTTTTAGTTCTCACACCAGTCACATGACTGACCTGGAGTTTATTGTTTTAACCTAAACTCTGGGTGCCCTTATTTTGACACGGGCAGCTAGTAGTTTTGGTTTTGCAGATTTATATTCACAGGATCCTGGTTTACAGCTGGAATGATATCCGGAAAGCTTTGTATCCGTATATCTCTTCTAGTTCTGTATTGTATTATTTTCCGCTGCTATGTATTTAAATGTAATTTAAATCTCTGATATTTCTGTGTAATATTCATTTTTACTCTGTATATTCTTGTAATCTCATGCATTGTTGTATAATAACAATGAAATGTTCTTTCGTCTGCGTTCTGTTGTGGTTTGTTCTCGAACTATCCGACGCTTTCCTTTACGGGGGAGTTGCGGGTCTTCACAGGTGGTATCAGAGCTTTGGTTTACAAAGCTAGAGAACAAGACACATTAGAACCGTACGAAAGAATTCATCAGATATTGGATTAGTAATATCCAATTAGAATGACTCGTTAGAGATAGGATCAGTAGTATCCTAGAACGGGTGTGAAGAGTATATTTTTAAAATGAAAACAAATTTTGTTTTGAAAATTTAAATCAATTATTCGTATTTGATTATTTATATTGACTTTGGACAGTCCAGTATATAAAGATTTTGCATATACGCCTTGCAAACGTGTATTTAAAGTTTTAATATACTGGATAGATATAGAATCATACTCTAGTGGCCCGAAGATGATTCTGATGGTTGAGTACTCATCGTCAGAATTTATATTCGTGTGACGAAGGTGTGATTTCTATATATTTCCATTGGACTGGTGTGAGAACCAAAACTAATATAGTTAGAACACTTTGTTGTGATTTGGCATCAAAAACATGATTTTTGTATATGTATCAAAATTATGAATTTGAAACTCTAATCCACTAATTGATTGATGTTTGTGTTGTTTGTTTATTTGTTTGATAATTTTGAACCATTATGCCTGATTGAACCAAATATTGAATTGTATTAGAATTTGGTCGCATTTTCTTGCATATACATGTATATCTTTTGAACAGGTCATAGCAAGGAGGCTAGAGCCAGAGAATAAAATTTGTTTGCCCGACAAATAGGTACATGTTTATTACATAATTTCCTGTTTTGTTTGGGTGATGATGATTTTGTGAGCCTATTGGCTAGCCGCTTGGCTTTTTCTTTTTCTTTTTGAGATCTGAAGGACCGGGGAAGCTATTTGAAATTCCCCGATGCTCCCGGTGCAGGGGAGGTTATGGCGAAATTTTTCGAAAATTTAGGGTGTTAGCCAAATTTTTGAAATTTTGAGAATTCTCAGAAACTAAAGAGTTGGAGAATGGAAGCCTGATCGATCGTAGAACTGAATAATCAAACCACTTTCGACTTTGTTCCTTTTCGGGGACGAAAAGTTTTAAGTGGGGGAGATTGTAACAACCCGTAAAATCTGGGCCAATTTAAATTTTTTATTTTGGCAATTTTAGCGAATTTTGATTATTTAAAATGGATTATTTTAAATAATATCGACGAGAAATTTATTTTGAATATAATTCGAACGTATATATTATACACGTCGTCGTTAGAATATAAATATTTATATATAATTATAAATAGAATTGAAAATAGCGCGGTAGTTCGATAATTCGATTTCAAACTTCAATTGAATGTACCGGGTGCAAAACAATCCGGATTTTTGTGAAACCAAAAATAATGGAATCTAATAGTGAATATCTTTCCAGCGAATCCAAAAAATTAAAAGTTCGTAGCGGGAATCAAAAGATATGTCCAGTTGAAAATTCTGAATAGTCGCTATGGAATTCAGGCCCTTAAAAATGGACATTTTGCGAACGACCTCGGATTTCGACAAAATCAGTTTTGTTGGGTCCGGGATGTTAAGTTATTGCTAGATTCCAAATTTCATAATTTTTCGAATCAATATGTGAGCGTGGCAAAGGAAAACGCGTTTGACCAGTTTCAGTTGATTTTAATCGACTGGAAATTGGCCATTTTTCAAACGGTCTCAGAATTCGACGAAACTAGTTTTGTTAGGACCGTATCGTCAATACGAAGCTAGAAAATATTTTTCAGGAATTTTTCTAGTTAGTATGTGACCCCGGTAATTTGAAATGTACGTTTAAAATTCAATATAGTGATTTAAATGTAAATTCAAAGGAAACTGATTGTAACGATCAAATCAGCCTGCGATACATATCCCATTGTGTTCGGAATGGGGGTAAAACGTTATGGACGACAGGAGGTGGGCCTCGTTTTGATGACGTATGTAAAAGTCAACTTTTAATGATAATAAAATAATAAATAAAATAATAATAATAAAAAAAAGGAAAATCCTTCTCCCTTAACCAGGCCCCCCCCCCCCCCCCGTCGAAATCATTTTCAAAAAGAAAAGAGAAAAAAAAAAACAATCGCGATGACCCACCGTACTCCAGGCGGACCTCGTCGCCTCCGCCCTAGGGCCTACCGCGCCACCCTCCGCCTCCGATTGACCCCCCCCCCCCCGGCCGACGTTGAAGCCCCTTCATATCCCCCGAGCCCTTCCCCCTCCCGATTCGAGTTCCCCCAAAGCACCCCTCGAATAACCCCAGCCGCTCGACCTCCTCCGTCACCCCGTCAGCGCCACTTCAGCGAGCGCACCCCCCCCCCCCAATCCGACGTCAGCAAGGAAGACCCCCTCCCTCTTATGGAAAAAAAACCCGCTGTAAGTTAATTTATTTTATATTTCTTTATTTTATTTTTATTGTTTTAAAACTGAAATCTTTATTGTTTTAAAAACTGAAATCTTTATTGTTTTAAAACTGAAATCTTTATTGTTTAAAAACTGAAATCTTTATTGTTTAAAAACTGAAATCTTTATTATGAGGATAACGAAATAAAAATAAAAAAAATTGATCTTTATACTGTAAGCTTTGAAATTATATGATTTTTATTTGTTTAAAGTTTTGGTCTTTGTATAAGAAAGGATTATATAGATTTTGTATAGAAGTTGATAATTTTTATATGGATTTTTAAAGTAAGAAAGATCATATTTTAAGGTAAGAAAGATCGTATTTTTAAAATCTAGAAAAGAGATGTTTTTTAAATTAGAAAAGGTATGATCTTTATAATAGAAAAGCTTTGAGTTTTAGTATAGAAAAAGTTAGAAATAAAAAGATTATATTTTTAGAAATAAAAAGATTATATTTCTCTACAATAAAGTCAAGATTTTTATAGCAAGAAAGAATCGATTTTTAGAATATGAAAGTTTTGATTTTTAGAACATAAGAAGTTGGGATTTTTAATGATAAGAAGGTTGAATTTTTATAGGAAAAAAAAATTCGATTTTTATATATTGAATAGCGAACTAAAAATTCGATTTTTATATATTGAATAGCGAACTAAAAATTCGATTTTTATATATTGAATAGCGAACTAAAAATTCGATTTTTATATATTGAATAGTGAACTAAAAATTCGATTTTTATATATTGAACATCGAAGTAAAAATTCGATTTTTATATATTGAACTTTGAACTAAAAATTCGATTTTTATATATTGAATAGCAGAGTAAAAAAAATTCGATTTTTACATATGTAGAGGATACGGGCGAAAGCGACAAAAAGGCGAAACGACGAAGACTTCTGCAAAAGAAGAGTCAAGATGATTGGATAGCTATAAGTGAGAATTTCTCACCTCTCAATTTCTTTTCTAGTTTTATATATATACTAGGATGCAGACGGTGCTTAGTAGCACCCGACACAATCGTCCACAGACCATGGACTTGTTTGTTTGGCTGTTTGGTTGTTGATTGTGATATTGGTTTGAATGTGGTTTGTGGTGTGAAAAATCGAATCGATAAATTGGTTAGGATTAGACGAGCGCCGTTATAAGGCGAAGGAGTAAGGCTAGGTTAGACACTTACTCCAAATTTTGTGGTTAGCATAATAGAATTGATAGGATTGATGTGTGAATGGCGTGGGCCTTCACTAGACCGGGGATAAGGCTAGGCCTCGTCCCGTTTCTAGTATCGTGCCGTTATGCCGCCGAAATTTTCTAAAATATGTTAGAAAAATAAAAATATCATTTTATTGAATAAATGAATTGAATAGAAATTCATAGGTTGAAATAAAATGTTTTATCGTTAAAAATATAATTTTTAACGTGAATATGAAAATAGTGAAGTGAATAAATAAATATTCATTTACAAACCAGATGGTTTGTTTATGTACACTTATTTGAATGACATTGATTGGGACGATAAATTTTACACATCGCCCAACTGCACGAATAAAATCTGTGTTTGTTTGTTTGAAACCCCACACGGGTGTTGGGATGAAATATGAATTTCACTCATCCTGATTGATTAAATATGTCGATCGATTGATTGACAGGCTGTTATAAGCGTTGAATATCTATATTTGATGCTTATACAGTGTAGTGCACTTTGGTTGATGGTTGATTATTTTTCAATGCTATTATATACATGTGTTGTATGGAAATCCATATAATTAATTTTATATGGTAATTGATTGGGCCTCATTCCAATTTGAAAAATAAAGAAAATTTGAAAATAGAAATTTATGAAGCCGTGTTGATTAGATTGACGCCATTTTGACGTGAACGATATTTATATCGATTTTATTCATCTTAAAAATGAATATTGAAAAGTGATTTCGAAATCGAATATTTTGAATTGAATTGAAAACGATTTCGAAATGAATTGAATTGAAAACGATTTCGAAATGAATTGAATTGAAAACGATTTCGAAATGAATTGAATTGAAAACGATTTCGAAATGAATTGAAAACGATTTCGAAATGAATTGAATTGAAAACGATTTCGAAATGAATTGAATTGAAAACGATTTCGAAATGAATTGAATTGAAAACGATTTCGAAATGAATTGAATTGAAAACGATTTCGAAATGAATTGAATTGAAAACGATTTCGAAATGAATTGAATTGAAAACGAATTGAAATGAATTCAAAATTGAATTGAAATTTGAATTGAGTAGAAATGAATTTTGAAACGAATTTATAAAGAAGAATTCAATTTTGATTTGAATTGAAAAGGAAGTTGAAATTGCTTTTGAAACGAATTTAAAACTATTTATATAATTCGTTTTAAATAGAAATCGACGAAATATATAATATATATATTATATATATAATATAATGGCCTGAATAGAACGCGCCGCGCCGCGGCAGTTCGCGAATTTCGACCATTTGTTTCAAACGGACATTACGGGAGATCCGACCGTCGGATTCTCCTAAAACCGGAACCGTTGGGTTCGTATCGAAAAGAGCTTTCTAAAGAATATTAGAAATTAGAAATCTAACGGTTGGATTTGGAATTATGTCCAAATCAAATTCGAAAAAGGTCGCTGTAAGTGCAGTTCGATGGCCATTGTTGGAAACCGACTGAACGGGCCTTGATAAAATTATTAAAAATAGTAATAATTTGTGTAAAATCATAAGAAATGATTTAGAAAGAATTGGGATGAAAAACTCCATATTTGAAAAGATAAAAATAGATTTTTATCGAAATAAACTAGTTTTGAACTAGAATTATAATTCTATTTATTTTTTTTAATAAATAAATTGAATTCGAAATGGGTTTGAAAATAACCAAAATTTCCAATGAATGCATTGGAGTGGATTTGAATCGAAATTGTCTTCGGAATATTTCGATGTTGGAATTCGTGATTATACAGGTGTTGTTATGGAAATTTGAAAGATATATATTTATATCGTTATTTCCAATACGACATTTGTTTGTCGTAGAATTCGATATTGAATATAAGCCGATATATTTTCTATTCAGAGCCTTGTATTGAATATCGAATGTGATTTGGGTTTGTCGTGAATGGTGTCTTCACTAACACTGTTCTTGAGCCCTGTTGAGAAAAGATTAAATCTTTTTATTTAGATTTAATGAAGTGTACCAATTAAATGATATTTAATTGGAATTGAATTGGTATTGATTTTTGGGTTTATCGTGAACAGTGTTTTAAATAACACTTGTTCTTTAACCCGATAATTAATCGAATGTGATTTGGGTTTGTCGTGAATGGTGTCTTCACTAACACTGTTCTTGAACCCAGTTGAGAAAAGATTAAATCTTTTTATTTAGATTTAATGAAGTGTACCAATTAAATGATATTTAATTGGAATTGAATTGGTATTGATTTTTGGGTTTATCGTGAACAGTGTTTTAAATAACACTTGTTCTTTAACCCGATAATTAATGGAATGGGATTTTGGGTTTATCGTGAATCGTGTTTTAAATGACACTGATTCTTTAACCCAGATAATGATTAAAACTAAGTGGAGTTTTAATGAATCTTTAATTAGATTGAAAAGATCGAGAATGGAGTATCACCAGTTTTGCTCCAGGCGATAGTTAAATCTTTAATTAGATTTGAACGTGAAATTTAGAAACTAACTGTCGGTTAGCCAAGCAGAATGGTTTTCTGGATATTGATCTGATGTTGGTTTCGGCCTTCGGGGTTAATATTTGGGGAATTATTCTCTTGATTAATTTACGGTTAGTGACTAATGAATTGGAATGAGGCGTATGTTGTGTTTGTGTAACACTTATTTAAAATATACGCGAGTTATTCGGGAAGACCGGGTTTATCCCATTCTGAATAACTGATACGACGATAAGTCGAAGATGAAGACGATGGTCGAAGACCGGAAGTCTTCACGTCGTTTGGGTGATAACTGATGATCTTGATTGGGCTGTACACCCAAGAAGATGGAAACAGTTAGTGATCGTCCAGACGTACTTGGAGATCGATGGATATGCGGGGTACTAGGTGCCTCCGGTTTCGTTCAGACCCAGAACGGACTTGTAAATGGACTGTGTGTCTGACATTGGATTTTAGTCCGTGTGATTGATCTCTATTAAATATATATCTGTTTGGCGGCGGAGAATTTATTCTCTTGCTTAACGCCCTTCTCTGAGACGTACGAGCTCAGGGGTTATATATTGATGGATATCAATCGCATGGAGTGAATTGCCTGTGTGGCATGCTAAGATGCAAATGATCAAGGCTTCTGTTGAAAAGCAAAGTCTTGTGGTGATGATCGAAGCACGGCCTTTGTGGCGTAGCTTTGTGTAACGTTGATTCGCGAGTATCACACCCGGTATGAATCAAAAACGGGAGACGGACCTCAGGGAGGGCATGCGTTTCTTTCTAGTTATGAGTGGCGTCAGTGCTTGAACTGGCTGACGAGTTTGACTCATGTGGATGTTACTTATTATTACTTGCTGAAAAGCGAGGCGCCTCGTGATATCGGTTTCGGCCGATGCTTCTGGTCGGCTGACGGGCCAGGCTTATGCCCCAAAGGGCGGGGAAACGCATGTTCAGGCATTTTAATCCACATCGGTGGACCGACCCTGACGATCCAAGGGCCCACCTGAGTCTGGGTCCTGAGGGGCGGGCTAGAGCGTCTCGAATCAGTGAGGATCTTGCCCCTAGCCTCGGTTCATACCATAAATGATAACCCAACTTCCAATACGTCGTCTTGCGGTTTTGATTGTAAACTTATATATGGCGACATAGTGTTATGGGCCGTTCATGCCGCCTATGATTGATACTTATGATTTGAAGTTGTTTTATACACTATGCACTTATAATAGTATCAAATGATTTGTTTTAAACGTATCAAGCATTCTTTGGCTGTTATAAGGGAAAACCCTATCCCCCGGCTTGCGTTGCATTGTGTGATAGGACCTGGGTCTTATAACAGCTTCATTTTTCTTTATTTAGCATTGCGCTGTTTGTTTTATGCACTGGTATTCTTGGGAGGAAACCCGTTCCGTGTTATACGGCGTGGTCCCTTGATTTACCTAACTTTAAAAATAAAGATTAATAACTGTTTTAGTTCTCACACCAGTCACATGACTGACCTGGAGTTTATTGTTTTAACCTAAACTCTGGGTGCCCTTATTTTGACACGGGCAGCTAGTAGTTTTGGTTTTGCAGATTTATATTCACAGGATCCTGGTTTACAGCTGGAATGATATCCGGAAAGCTTTGTATCCGTATATCTCTTCTAGTTCTGTATTGTATTATTTTCCGCTGCTATGTATTTAAATGTAATTTAAATCTCTGATATTTCTGTGTAATATTCATTTTTACTCTGTATATTCTTGTAATCTCATGCATTGTTGTATAATAACAATGAAATGTTCTTTCGTCTGCGTTCTGTTGTGGTTTGTTCTCGAACTATCCGACGCTTTCCTTTACGGGGGAGTTGCGGGTCTTCACAAAGGTTGATCCCTCCCAAGGACATAGAAAATTTCCCCAGTAGTTTCGTGTACTCCTAGCCCACTACATAGGTGCCGTCTGCCCCTATCTCCACTAGGTGTACTTAGTAATCTTACCCAGTAGTTTCGTGTACCCCTACATAGGTGCCGTCTGCCCCCATCTTTATTAGGTGTACCCACTACTCCCCAGCGATCGGCTCCCTACCGTAGATACCCGTGCTGGTCCCACAGTGGGGTGTATCACTCCCCTAAAGTGGCCACCTGATAATATCAACGGTGCACGGCTTTATATCTACACGATGCAACAACGGCTTATCTACCAGCCCGGGCCCACACACGCATATGAAACCCGTTGGACTTGCGTTGCCACCGCTAACCCGTTTTGGCCTCTTATAGTCAAGCCCAATATGCGTGTCCCGTCACTCGACATGGGTCGAGCCCACAAAGATACGTTTGGGATATTGGTTGAAATGGGCCCCCACAAGCTACTACTTAAGCTTGTCATTTTATCTAGTGCATCCCACTTAACCCCTTTTTTTATAATCATGCCCCCTTACATGTTAAGGTTTGGTTAAGTCATCTAATTATATTTCAATTTCCACTTAAGGCACCCACTAGATTTCCGCATGCCACCCAAGGCACTTACTTGACATGCCACCCAAGGCACTTACTTAACCCTTTAATCATGTTTAATTACATGTTCCACTTTGGTTGAGTATTCTAATCGTATTTTCTATTGCCACCCAAGGCAACCCACTAGTTTCCTCATGCCACCCAAGGCACCCACTTAACCCCTCATGCCCCTCTACATGCTAATATGGTTAAGTGTTTCTTAATTCATTAATTGAGATCATGACCTCATAAAGACCTCTCACATTAGACCGTCTTTTATGACTGCTGGATATGCCGGTTGGTTCCGGGCAGACTTCTGTCATCAAAAGGGTCTAACCTCGTGTCTTTACTTTAATCATGTATTTAAATTATGACTAAGACCTCTCACATTGGGCCAATCATTTGTAGCCGCTGGATGGCCGGTCGGTTCCGGGCAGACTTCCGCTACAAAAGGGTCCAACCTCGTGTCTTAGTTGATTAATTACACCTAATTAATCACCCCCATATTAATTATCCCTAATTAATATCAAGTTTTTCATAACATGGGTAGACCTAACTCAATAGGTAAATTCCCATGGGGTAGACCTAACTCAATAGGTAAATTCTCACTTATGCTTATTCATTTTATGGTATGCTTAATCATACCCAATCATACTTTTATTAACATATTTACCAACCCCATCGTTCCCCACGTAAATCGTTCTCATTTCATGACATAATAAGGGGAAGATCCATCACAAATATCATGGGTTTAGCATATAACTTTGTCATGGGTTAAGAGGATGTCAACTTGCATATATGAGCATATATTAACCCAACTACATTTAACCCAAACTTGCATATTATCATACACATATCTTGCATAACATGTTGAACTTGCATATAAGCATTCTCATAACTTGCATAACATTTTAAACATGCATTTAAGCATACGCATAACTTGCATAAGCATTCACATACTTGCATAAGCATTCACATACTTGCATATACTTGCATAAGCATTCACATACTTGCATAAGCATTCATAATTCGCATGTCACATTAAACTTGCATTTAAGCATATACATAACTTGCATAACATCATGCACCTAACTTGCATACCCTCATACACATAACTTGCATATGAACTTGCATAACAACATGCACATAACTTACATAACATCATGCACATAACTTGCATAACATGTTGAGCTTGCATATAAGCATACACATAACTTGCATAATATGTTGAACTTGCATATATGACTTGCATCTTAAAGGAGGGTAAACATGCATAGCATATAAAGGTGTCATCTTGCATATGTATACACCACATTTAAAAGGGTAAACTTGCATGTCATGATTTATGCATAATACCAAACACTTAGCATGCATAAAACCACCTACTTAGTATGCATAAAATCAATTACTTATTATGCATAAACCCACCACTTAACTTGCATAAACCCAAACACTTAGCATGCATAAAACCCAATACTTAGCATGCATACAATCAAATACTTAGCATGCATAAAACCCAATACTTAGCATGCATACAATCAAATACTTAGCATGCATAAAATCAAATACTTAGCATGCATAACACCAAATACTTAGCATGCATAAAATCACATGCATAACTTGCATATCATGTTACATCTAACTTGCATATACTCTCACATATAGTTTGCATAACATGTTACATATGCATAAATGTTCAACATAGTGTTTTGCATCATAAAACATGGCATTAAACTTGCATATTACATAAAACTTGCAAATCACATATCATACAAACTTGCATAAACACATTTATCCACAAACATAGCCATGTCTTATCACATCCTACCATAATCAATTTAACAATTGATTATTAAAGCCATAGGAACTCACCAAAACCAAGATTAGCAAACTTATGAAGTAGAATTAGTTGCTCTAGTTGAAGAAGATGTTGATTAGAGGTTGATTAGCTTGCAACTCTCTTCATTGATTTGTGGAGGCCATGATCAAGTTTCATTTTGCCATAGTTTAGTTACAAGATCTAATTATGAATGAATTAGAGTAGGGTTGGGGTCTTATTTATAGGATTAGGTAGTGTTTTAGGCCCTTAGATTAACCCTAGGTTAGATTAGGTCCGTTAGATTTAGGAAATCTCTAGAACCCAGCCCTCCAAGCCAGCCTGAACCCCAACCTGGTGCACCCAGGTTTTCTGGACGCCGCGCCCAGGTCGACAGGCAAGTCGACAGGCAAGTCGACTCCCCTGTCGACAGGCCTGTCGACAGCCCTGTCGACATGGGTAGGGCGGGAAGCTTCCCGCCTGGCCCTCTGCTGGCTCCATTTTGAAATCTGAATTTTAAATTCTTAAATCTGTTTTAAGCTTTAATTTTTCTGCAAACTTCATTGGGCCATAACCGGGCCATAAGGGCTCCGATTCTCAAAAACTCGGACTCTATTTCGCGTATTTTTCCGAGACGAACGCAATGACGCAGCCCGTTACCCCCAATTCCCACATCTGAGATTATTTATCCTGTAATTAGTGAACTCTTGTATTAACTAAAATTCGGGGTGTTACATTCTCCCCTCCTTAAAGGATTTCGTCCCCGAAATCTCTAAGCTAAGGAGAATGCATATCCTACCATCCAAACAACCATCTACTCAAACCATCAACCACGGGCATCCATTGTCCTTAAAACAATTTCTAATGATGTATGAGCATATGCAAAAAGTGAGTGTATATGTTCCCTATCTAATGTATGAACATATGCAAACCATGATAGTGCCATGCATCCATTATGTATGCGAGAGAACCCTATCGACACATACAATATCTACATGAGTGCACAATCATTCACCAAAATGCATCATCCATATGATAACACAATCATTATACATCCACAGATATAGCTTCCTACACACAATTTTATGCAATATGCAATATGAAGTGACTGAGCCGATCTAGTGCCTAGAGTGTGTGTATATGCATCCACGAGCAACCACTAGCAAACACTTGCATCCACTTGCGTCCATCATACATAACATGTCTCAAACACATGTTTCAACCATAGGACTATCCTATCTGAAGGTCAAAGGTACTAACGAGAGGACATACTAAGGATAAGATAAGCACAAGATATGCGATGAAGGAGAGGAAAAAGGACATACCCTCCGAAAGAAAAGGGTACCTCGAACGCATCTTCGCTTCCGTCTCCCAGGTAGCGTCGCTCTCTTCATCTCCCCTTTATACTTTGCCTAGTTGAACCTCTCTGTTTCTCATCTTCCAAATCTCTGACCCAAGGATGCAAGTAGGAGCTCGTCGAATCGTCGCATCACGCTCTACTTCCATTTCTCTAAGCAAACTTGGCCCTACCACCTCTGCGGTCTCATGTAGGCACTTCCTCCCATGAAATACATCATGTACACCACTAAGTCTGTCGGGCAACTCCACCAATGGAAGATGCTCCTCCCATGTACCTCCATAGCCTCAAAAGGTCTTCTAAAATATGATTCACCCTCTCGGTCTGGCCGTCCGTCTGAGGATGATATGCGGTACTCAAACACAACTGAGTCCTAACCGCCTCTTGCAAACTCTTCCAAAACTCTCTAGTGAAGATAGGATCTCGATCGCCTACCATACTGGAGGGTACACCATGCAGTCTAATAATCTTTCGAATATAGACTGAAGCTAGCCATGGAGCAGTTCTCTTACTCTTCACAGGTATACAATGGGCGCTCTTAGTAAGCCTGTCTACTACCACCCAAATTCCCTTATTACCCTTCCTTGATCTTGGTAACCTGTCAATAAAATCCTTCGAGATGCTATCCCACTTCCATTGCGGAACTTCCAATGGGTGAAGCAACCCACCTGGTTTCTTTTGCTCTGCCTTCACTTGTTGGCACACCAAGCATCGAGCGACATACTCGGCCATATCTTTCTTCATACCAGCCCAGAAGAAAATCTTCTTTATGTCTTGGTTCATCTTGTCCCCACCGGGATGAATGGTCATCCTAGAACGCTGTGCATCATCAAGAATAACCTTCCTCAAACCCTCGTCTTGCGGTACACAATGTCTACCGTCTCTACGCAAGCACCCCCTATCATCTAGGGTGTACCTACTCAAATGGCTGGACGATTCCCCCACTTATGAGCTTCTCTACCAACTCAACCAACTGTGGGTCGTCCCTCTGTGCTTCTCCAATCCGACCCAAAAGAGTAGGCCTAACCTCCAAGAAGGCTAGCAAACCGGGTACACAGTCGACGGAAGGTCTAAAATCAAACATAGAAATAAACTCTAAGCTTCGTCGTTCATCGAACCACAAACTCGAGGACAACCTTTTTCTTCTTAAGGCGTCCGCTACCATGTTACCCTTACCGTGGGTGTACGCTATCTCAAACTCATAGGACGCTAAGAATCCTATTTACTTTTGCTGTCCTAAGATTATGCGCTCGAAGAGTCTCCAACACTTCCCTAAGATGTAGGGCATGCTCTTCTCCACCAGGATATCATCCAAAATCATCACAACTGTTCGTCTCTCACGCAGACCACCCTAGTCGAACTCGGCATCCCCCAAATGCAAGCCCCAAAGGCCTAAACCAATATCAGACAAACACCCAAGGGATACCTTTTTCGAATTCAGACGACCTACGTGAAATGATACTAGTAAAAACGGCTAAATAATTAAGCCCCTTGTCCAACCCTGGATGTCCTCGCCAGTCTTGCTCCAAAACCACCGTTTTTCCCCTACTGGCTTCGCTCACCCTATTGAGCACATACGAAAACTTATTTTGTTCCTAGAAAAGACCAAGATGTCATCCACAAAGACCATCAAAACTCATTTAGGTACTCCTTGAACACCCTTCTCATCAAATCAACAAAATATGCGGGGGCGTACGTCAAACCAAATGGCATCACCAGCCACTCCTAAAAACCCATCCGGAGTCCTAAAGGTAGTCTTCTCTATACTATCCTCAGCCACTCTCAACTGATGGAACTCCGTGGCTGAGTCCACTAATAAAACACTGAGGCGCCAACCAACTGATCCAAGAGATCATCAATCCCCGACAATGGGTGTCTATTCTTCTTTGTGAGTTTATTTAGCTCTCTTTAGCCTACACAAAGTCTGAGGGACCCATCCGCCTTCGTGGCAAAAAATTACCGGAGCACCCTACTCCGATATACTTCGTCTTCTAAACCCCTTCTCAAGCAAATTGCCTACTTACTTATGGAGTTCCCTCCTCTCACGAGGAGCCACGTGGCACACTGGCCAAGACACTGGTTTGGCATTGTCTACCAGATATATTTGGAAGTCAATTTCCCGCTCCGGAGGTAAGTCCTTCACCTCCTTAAACACATCCGGGTATTCCCGGACCGCTCTAACAGATCGCAAACTCTAGACCGACATGTCAAGCGATTCTAGATAACTTAGCATAACAGATTCTATGGGATTACAAAAGATCTCGAGAGTGTTACCCAAGCGGCCATAAGCCTAACAACTCTCCCTTCAAAATCAAGAACGGCACCCCTACTGGATAACCAGTCCATGCCCACAACTAACCCATAGCCCGTGAAGCCCAACAAGCATCACACCTAAACCCAACGCTAAGTATAGAAACTTTCAAACCCAAACACATCATGGAGCCCAATTGGGTTTGAAACAACTAAGGGATCATCTACCAAACTGGTGTCTAAGTGCAGTGACTCACTAACAATGATGAGATAAACGAACTCGATGCATCATAATCAAATAAAGTTTGAACCGGTTATCATAGAAATCCAAATTCCAACCTAGACGGTCCTATCCCCATCTGGTATACTAGCCGTGAGGGAATACCACTACCCTCCATACCTTGCCCTTGCTCCTTTGGACAATCCTAATAAGGTGTCCTACTCCTCCCAAAAAGGATAACTACTAGCCTTCTTCTTCCCTATTCTCCACCCGTAACCTCCCACCAATGAGGTTTCATCCTTCATTAACCAAACAACTATTTGAGCCTTCCTCTCATCGTCTATCCTATAGGTACCTACCAGTCCTCCTCCTTCTTGAACCAACTTCTAATCAGATTAACGTCTAAGTCCCTTGAAGTGGTTTTCCATCCTTATCCATCTTAGAAAGATCATCTACACGCGGAGGGGAAACTCAAAATGAGAGAAAGGAAGAGATTCAAAATGGAGAATTCGAAAGATATAGATATGGCTATTGGGGATTATGCTTTTCTTTCAAAAACTCTTCTCTCAAAAACATGTTTTTGAAAATACTCCCTTCAAAAATATTCTTAGAAAATAGTTTTTCTAAAAATTTTATCTGTTCTGGTAACCTTAAGCTCTGATACCACGTGTAACACCCCACACCCGCTAAGGTCACTCACTAAGGGAATGCCTTAGTTTTGGTGGAGTATTTTTAGTGAGTATAGAACAGAAAAATTACAACAGGACAGATATAAGTAATACTTGCAAATCTAAAACATCATTACATTAACAAAACATGTTTGGTTACATCACAAAACCATAACAAGAGTCAAGTACATAATATCCATCCTGATAAAATAGAAGTACATAATCCCATTACATAGATAGTAGCCAAAATAGAAAAGATAAACCGAGCTTTACTTCTACGGTCCAAGCCCCAAAAGATAGATATAGCGGTCTGGTCCAAGCCCACTAGTGCTAGGTCCACTCTGATAACCTGAGGGTTGGGAAAAAGATAAACAACAACGGGGTCAGACATAAGTCTGAGTGAGTCCTATAACCCTAACAATACAATCATTAAAGTAATTAGGGTATGATATAAACAAGGTACGGTACCTTTGGGGATAATGACTACACTAAGTAGCCAACAAAACACAGGATGTACTACGATAACCGAAAAGACGCATTTATCCACCCAAGGATAATTACTAGCTTACACCACCCCAGGTCTACACACCCAAGGGTAATTCCTACACTGCACCACACCAGTCGTTCCTACTTAAAGGTTGATCCCTCCCAAGGACTTAGAAAATTTCCCCAGTAGTTTCGTGTACTCCTAGCCCACTACATAGGTGCCGTCTGCCCCTATCTCCACTAGGTGTACTTAGTAATCTTACCCAGTAGTTTCGTGTACCCCTACATAGGTGCCGTCTGCCCCCATCTTTATTAGGTGTACCCACTACTCCCCAGCGATCGGCTCCCTACCGTAGATACCCGTGCTGGTCCCACAGTGGGGTGTATCACTCCCCTAAAGTGGCCACCTGATAATATCAACGGTGCACGGCTTTATATCTACACGATGCAACAACGGCTTATCTACCAGCCCGGGCCCACACACGCATATGAAACCCGTTGGACTTGCGTTGCCACCGCTAACCCGTTTTGGCCTCTTATAGTCAAGCCCAATATGCGTGTCCCGTCACTCGACATGGGTCGAGCCCACAAAGATACGTTTGGGATATTGGTTGAAATGGGCCCCCACAAGCTACTACTTAAGCTTGTCATTTTATCTAGTGCATCCCACTTAACCCCTTTTTTTATAATCATGCCCCCTTACATGTTAAGGTTTGGTTAAGTCATCTAATTATATTTCAATTTCCACTTAAGGCACCCACTAGATTTCCGCATGCCACCCAAGGCACTTACTTGACATGCCACCCAAGGCACTTACTTAACCTTTTAATCATGTTTAATTACATGTTCCACTTTGGTTGAGTATTCTAATCGTATTTTCTATTGCCACCCAAGGCAACCCACTAGTTTCCTCATGCCACCCAAGGCACCCACTTAACCCCTCATGCCCCTCTACATGCTAATATGGTTAAGTGTTTCTTAATTCATTAATTGAGATCATGACCTCATAAAGACCTCTCACATTAGACCGTCTTTTATGACTGCTGGATATGCCGGTTGGTTCCGGGCAGACTTCTGTCATCAAAAGGGTCTAACCTCGTGTCTTTACTTTAATCATGTATTTAAATTATGACTAAGACCTCTCACATTGGGCCAATCATTTGTAGCCGCTGGATGGCCGGTCGGTTCCGGGCAGACTTCGGCTACAAAAGGGTCCAACCTCGTGTCTTAGTTGATTAATTACACCTAATTAATCACCCCCATATTAATTATCCCTAATTAATATCAAGTTTTTCATAACATGGGTTGACCTAACTCAATAGGTAAATTCCCATGGGGTAGACCTAACTCAATAGGTAAATTCCCACTTATGCTTATTCATTTTATGGTATGCTTAATCATACCCAATCATACTTTTATTAACATATTTACCAACCCCATCGTTCCCCACGTAAATCGTTCTCATTTCATGACATAATAAGGGGAAGATCCATCACAAATATCATGGGTTTAGCATATAACTTTGTCATGGGTTAAGAGGATGTCAACTTGCATATATGAGCATATATTAACCCAACTACATTTAACCCAAACTTGCATATTATCATACACATATCTTGCATAACATGTTGAACTTGCATATAAGCATTCTCATAACTTGCATAACATGTTAAACATGCATTTAAGCATACGCATAACTTGCATAAGCATTCACATACTTGCATAAGCATTCACATACTTGCATATACTTGCATAAGCATTCACATACTTGCATAAGCATTCATAATTCGCATGTCACATTAAACTTGCATTTAAGCATATACATAACTTGCATAACATCATGCACCTAACTTGCATACCCTCATACACATAACTTGCATATGAACTTGCATAACAACATGCACATAACTTACATAACATCATGCACATAACTTGCATAACATGTTGAGCTTGCATATAAGCATACACATAACTTGCATAATATGTTGAACTTGCATATATGACTTGCATCTTAAAGGAGGGTAAACATGCATAGCATATAAAGGTGTCATCTTGCATATGTATACACCACATTTAAAAGGGTAAACTTGCATGTCATGATTTATGCATAATACCAAACACTTAGCATGCATAAAACCACCTACTTAGTATGCATAAAATCAATTACTTATTATGCATAAACCCACCACTTAACTTGCATAAACCCAAACACTTAGCATGCATAAAACCCAATACTTAGCATGCATACAATCAAATACTTAGCATGCATAAAACCCAATACTTAGCATGCATACAATCAAATACTTAGCATGCATAAAATCAAATACTTAGCATGCATAACACCAAATACTTAGCATGCATAAAATCACATGCATAACTTGCATATCATGTTACATCTAACTTGCATATACTCTCACATATAGTTTGCATAACATGTTACATATGCATAAATGTTCAACATAGTGTTTTGCATCATAAAACGTGGCATTAAACTTGCATATTACATAAAACTTGCAAATCACATATCATACAAACTTGCATAAACACATTTATCCACAAACATAGCCATGTCTTATCACATCCTACCATAATCAATTTAACAATTGATTATTAAAGCCATAGGAACTCACCAAAACCAAGATTAGCAAACTTATGAAGTAGAATTAGTTGCTCTAGTTGAAGAAGATGTTGATTAGAGGTTGATTAGCTTGCAACTCTCTTCATTGATTTGTGGAGGCCATGATCAAGTTTCATTTTGCCATAGTTTAGTTACAAGATCTAATTATGAATGAATTAGAGTAGGGTTGGGGTCTTATTTATAGGATTAGGTAGTGTTTTAGGCCCTTAGATTAACCCTAGGTTAGATTAGGTCCGTTAGATTTAGGAAATCTCTAGAACCCAGCCCTCCAAGCCAGCCTGAACCCCAACCTGGTGCACCCAGGTTTTCTGGACGCCGCGCCCAGGTCGACAGGCAAGTCGACAGGCAAGTCGGCTCCCTTGTCGACAGGCCTGTCGACATGGGTAGGGCGGGAAGCTTCTGGCCTGGCCCTCTGCTGGCTCCATTTTGAAATCTGAATTTTAAATTCTTAAATCTGTTTTAAGCTTTAATTTTTCTGCAAACTTCATTGGGCCATAACCGGGCCATACGGGCTCCGATTCTCAAAAACTCGGACTCTATTTCGCGTATTTTTCCGAGACGAACGCAATGACACAGCCCGTTACCCCCATTTCCCACATCTGAGATTATTTATCCTGTAATTAGTGAACTCTAGTATTAACTAAAATTCGGGGTGTTACAACTTTCATGTTTTTCTACGTGTCATGTTCATGTCAAATTCAGACCCCTTTTTAAGTCCATGTTTTCATGTAGCCCCATGCCAAGTTTTCGTGTCATATTCACGTTATTTATCATTACATGTTACATGTAATTTCATGTCAAGATCATAGCAAATTTTCAAGTTTGCCTAAACTACCCAAAGCGTGTCCCCAACGCACATGAAAGCGAATCAACATATTTGGGATCATAAGACAAAGATGGGTACAAGATGGAAAAGATGAATCACAAGTTAAACATGGTGAAAATTGAGGCAAAGGTGTTCACATAACTAGCATATTGCATATTGGCCTCTAAACATGCACGATGCCATAAAGGGATTGGCCACAAACGTGAATAATATCATAAAGGATTTGGCCTCAAGCATGCAAAGTATCATAAGGAGTTTTGGTCCCAAACATGCATAATATCATAAGGGGTTTGGGTTCATTTATATGCATAAGCCCCAAGTCATGCTCATGCACATATTTCACAAGTCAAAGTGGTTCCAAGTGTTCATGCCAACATCCCACAAGTAAAGGTTCAATCTTGCATGGCAAACTAAGTCCAATGCAACATGAGTAACTTGATTTAGTCACTAAACATAGCCTAAAGTCATAGGTTCAAGCAAAAGAGACATGACAAGGTTCATATAGGCTAGCATACTTAGTTTAATCTCGTTTTATTCCATGCCATCATTAAAACTACCATTTAGATCTAGAAGTAGCTAGAACTTACATAGCGTGGCAAGAGGGCTAGAAGCGTGAATCGTCTTGACGAAGAAAGGTGGCTCCTTTGTTGAAGAATCGTCATGAAATTTGCGTAGCAACGTTGATCTCTACTCGATTTGGTGTAGAAAGCTTGCACCTTTTGATTTGGATCCGATTTGAATGCATAGTCTCTAGGAATTGGAGATGGAGGCCATGATCACTTGGCATTTGGGCAGCACTTCATGGTATGAGTGATTTGTGAGGGTTTAGGGTAGGCTTTGGCGTGTTTTTGTAGAGATTAGGACTAGTTTAGGCCCTTAGATTAACCCTAGGATAGATTTGAACCCTCAAAATCTGTCATAGGCCATCAGAACAGAGCACAAGGCCAAAGTGGTCGGACCACCCAGGTCGACACCCGTGTCGACTGGGCAGTCGACTTGCCCCCTGGGCGTGTCGACTCCCCAGTCGACACCCCAGTCGACCTGGAGCTTGGGCGGGAATTTTCCCACACAGTTCGTTTGGCTCCAGATTTGAATTTCGAACTGTTTTTGAACTTCAATTTTTCTGAAAACTTTGACGGGCCATAACTGGGTCATACGGACTCCGATTTTCGAAAACTCGGACTCTATTTCGTGTATTTTTCCGAGACGAACACAATGGGGCAACCCGTTTCTCCTGATTCAGATGTTATAATTAAATTCTGCCTTGATTCTTGTCTTAACATGTTGTAAAAATCTGGGTTGTTACACCGACGGGGTTAAATGGACCTCTACCACTTTATTAACGCACCGGAGAAAAGAAAGAAAAATACAACACACACAAGAAAACTGTAATAGCCCATAACTTCCCCGGTAAGGAAAGCCCGGATTACCTTGAGAACATGACAAAATAGAACGCAAACAAAAGAACATTATAAAATAAAGGTTCATGTGTTGACTGTACTCGTCCGTTGAGATTAGTCATCTGTTGAACGAAATATTTTAACAATAAAATTTACATCTTTATCATATATAAAATTAGAAACTAATTGGAAAATAGATAAGATGAGTGGTCTCCTGGATATTGATCTGATGTTGGTTTCGGCCTTCGGGGTTAATATCTAGGGAATCGTTCTCTTACTAATTTACGGTTGGAGTCTGATTTGAAATCAAACGATAGATATAATAATTTTATAAAATATATTGAATAACCAAAACAGTCACACGGGGACAGTACTCATTCATTGAGATTAGTCATGTGTTGACAAAAATATAGATTCATGAGTTGAATAGGATAAATATTCATTTGTTGGATAGAATAACGGAATTATTGAAAAATATAAAGCCGTGTTGATTATATTCGTTTTTATAATGAAAATTGAAAAGTGAATGAATTCGAATTGAATTGAATTGAATAGAAAACGAATTTGATTTGATTTGAATTGAATAGAAAACGAATTTGAATTGAATTGAATAGAAAATGAATTCGAATTGAAATGAATTTGAAATTTGAATTGAATTGAAATGAATTTAAAACGAATTTATAAGGGAAAATTCAATTTTGATTTGAATTTGAAATGAAGGTTGAAATTGTTTTAGAAACAAATTTGAAACTATTTATAAAATTCGTTTTAAATAGAAATCGATGGAATATATATTATATATATTATATATATAATATAATGGCATGAATAGAAAGCGCCGCGCCGCGGTAGTTCGTAAATTTCGACCATTGACTTCGAACAGATATTACGGGAGATCCGACCGTCGGATTCTCCTAAAACTAGAACCGTTGGGTTCGTATCGAAAAGAGATTTCTATCAAATATTAGAAATTTGAAATCTAACGGTTGGATTTGGAGATATGTCCAAATCAAATTTGGAAAAGGTCGCTGTAAGTGCAGTTCGATGGCCATTGTTGGAAATCGACTGTACGGGCCTTGATAAAATTATTAAAAATAGTAATAATTTGTGTAAAATCATAAGAAATGATTTGGGAAAAATTGGGATGAAAAACTACAAATTTGTAAAGATAAAAATAGATTTTTATCGAAATGAACTAGTTTTGAACTAAAATTAAAACCCATTTATTTTTAAATAAATAAATTGGATTTGAAATTGGTTTTAAATAGAATTGATTTGTGGGTTTATCATGAAGGGTATTTTAAATAACACTTGTTCTTTAACCCGATACTAAATAGAATGTGATTTGGGTTTATCGTGAACTGTGTTTTAAATGACATTAGTTCGTTAACCCAGTAAAGGGAGTTTTAATGAATTTTCAATTAGATTGAAATGTGAATTGATAATTTAAATTATCAAATTTAGAAAGTGAGCGAGAATGGAGTATCACCAGTTTTGCTCCAAAACGATAGTCAAATCTTTAATTAGATTTGAACGTGAAATGGTAATTAATTTTACTGATAAAACCATGGTGTTAGATATGGAGTATTACCAGTTTTGCTTCATGGGATGAATAGGTTGGGATTGGGAAATAAAATAAATAATTACTTTGGTGTGGTTCGCTAATCCCGACTAGTTTGGAAAACCATAATATGGTTTGAAATGACATCCAAAGGATGATTAAAGAATAAATTTAAAGAATTTATCTTTAATAAAATTAATTGGAACCTTTCCCTAAGAATAAGAAATTTAGAAACTAGCTGTTGGTTAGCTAAGAAGAATGGTTTCTTGGGTATTGATCTGATGTTGGTTTCGGCCTTCTGGGTTAATATTTGGGAAATTGTTCTCTTGTTGATTTACGGTTAGTCGCTGCTAAATTGGAATGAGGCGTATGTTGTGTTTGTGTAACATTTGTTTACTATATACGCGGGTCATTCAGAAAGGCCGGGTTTATACCCATTCTGAATAACCGATTCGACGATATGTCGAAGATGAAGATGGTGATTGAAGACCAGAAGTCTTCACATCGTTTGGGTGATTACTGATGATCTTGATTGGGCTGTACACCCAAGATGAGGGAATCAGTTGGTGGTCGTCCAGACGTACTTGGAGATCGATGGATATGCGAGGAAAGTGCCTCCGATTTGGTTAAGACCCAGAACGAATTTGTTAATGGACTGTGTGTCTAACATTGGATTTTATTCTATGTTGATTGATCTCTATTAAATATACATCTGTTTGGTGGCGGAGAATTTATTCTTTTGCTTAACGCCCTTCTCTGAGACGTACGAGCTCAGAGGTTGTATATCCATGGACATCAGTCGCATGGCATGAATTGCCTGTGTGGCACGCTTAAGTGGCAATTGATCAAGGCTTCTGTTGAAAAGCAAAGTCTTGTGGTTGATGATCAAAGCACGGCCTACGTGGCAACTTTTAGTATAACATGAATTCGCGAGCCTCACACTTCGGTATGAGTCAAAAACGGGATACAGACCGTTGGGAGAACACGACGTTTCTTTCTAGCTTTGTTGGTGTCAGTGACTTACCAACCCTGACATTTATATACTTGTCACCTTTGTGGTTGTTGGGATGAGGCGCATCGATATTAGGTCTGATAGGACCGGTAAACGTGTGTTCAGGAATTGCCAATCCTCAAACATAAGAGAGGACCGGCCCAACCGATCCAAGTGGCTACCCAGAGTGTGTAGTCCTGAGGTATTTGCTAGAGTGTCTCGAATCGGAGAGGAGCTTGCCCCTTGCCTCGACTCATGACGGAAATCCAATTTCCAATACGTGTATTTCGGTTTTATTTGTAGAGCCTAGTATGGCAACATAGTAGCATGGGATACTATGCCGTCTATGATTGATATTTATGATTGAAATTGTTTTGAGACTATACACTTATTATAGTATCAAATGATTTATTTTAAACGTATTAAGCATGTTTGGCTATTATAATGGAAAACCCTATCCTCCAGCTTGCATTGCATTGTGTGATGGGACCTGGGTCTTATAATAGCTTCATTTTTCGAAAAAGCATTGCGTTGTTTATTCTATGCACTGGTGTTCTTGGAAGGAAACCCATTCCGTGTTATACGGCATGGTCCCTTGAATTGCTCTCTTTTAAAGTAAAGTTTTAAATAACTGTTTTAGTTCTCACACCAGCCACATGACTGACCTGGAGTTTATTGTTTTAACCTAAACACTGGGTGCCCCTATTTTCGACATGGGTAGCTAGTAGTTTTGGTTTTGTAGATTTATATTCACAGAATCCTGATTTATAGCTGGAAAGATGCTCGGAAAGCTCTGTATCCGTGTATTACTTTCAGTTGTGATTTGTATCATTTTTCCGCTGCAGTACTGCATTCAAATCTCTGATATTTATCGAATGTAATTTATTCATTTATACTCTGTATATCCTTGTATCTGATGGAATTGTTGTAATAAACAATAAAATGTTCTTCCGTCTGCGTTCTTTCGTGTGTTGTCCTCAAGGTAATCCGGGCTTCCCTCACTGGGGAAGTTCGGGACGCTACAGTTGGTATCAGAGCTTTGGTTTACAGAGCTCGAGAACAAGACACATTAGAACCAAACGAAAGAATTCATCAGATATTGGATTAGTAATATCCAATTAGAATGACTCGTTAGAGATAGGATCAGTAGTATCCTAGAACGAGTGTGAAGAGTATATTTTCAAAGGAAAACAATATTGTTTTGAAAATTTAAATCAATTCTACGTATTTGAATATTTTATTTGTATTGAATTTGGATAATCCAATATATAAAGGTTTTGTATATACGCGTCATGAACGTATATTCGAAGTTTTAGTATACTGGATAGATATAGAGTCACACTCTAGTTGCCCGGGAATGATTCTTATAAGGCTGCAGCGTTATCAGTATTTATATTCGAGTAACGAAGGTGTGATATCTATATATTTCCATTAGGCTGGTGTGAGAATCAAAACTTATATAGCTAGATTTATTGTTGTGATTTGGCATCAAAAATGTGATTTTTGTATATATATCAAAGTTATGAATTTGAAACGTTAATTCACTAATTGATTGATGTTTGAGTTGTTTGTTTATTTGTTTGATAATTTTGAACCATTTAGCCTAATTGAACTGCATTTTGAACTGTATTGAAAGATGATTACAATGCATGCATATACATGTACTTACATTGAACAGGTCATAGCAAGGAGGCTAGAGCAGAAGAATAAAATTTGTTTGCCCGACAAATAGGTACATGTTTACCATAATTTACTGTTTTGTTTGGGTGATGATGATTTTATGAGCCGATTGGCTAGCCGCTTGGCTTTTTCTTTTTCTTTTTGAGATCAGAGGGCCTATATGGAAATTTCGGGATTTTCCCCGTGCTCCCGGTGCAGGGGAGGTTATGGCAAAATTTTTCGAACATTTAGGGTGATAGCCAAACTTTTGAAGAATTCGAAAAGTTCTTAGAAACTGAAAAGTTGAAGAACATAAGCCGTAATGAAAATAATGGAAGTTGAGTTGATTAGTGAAACAACTTTCGGCTTCGTTCCTTTTCGGGGACGAAAAGTTTTAAGTGGGGGAGATTGTAACAACCCGGAAATGCGAGCCAATTTAAAATTTTTATTTTGGCAATTTTAGTGAATTTTGAATATTTAAAATGAATTATTTTAAATAATATCGACGAGAAATTTATTTTGAATAGAATTAGAAATAATATATTTATATACGTCGTCGTTAGAATATAAAATTTTATTTTAATTATAAAAGGAATTGAAAATGGCGTGGTAGTTTGATAATTCGATTTCAAAATTCAATTGAATGTACTGGGTGGAAAATAAACCGGATTTTAGTGAAACCAAAAATAATGGAATCTAATTGAGAATATCTTTCCAACGAATCCGAGAAATCAAGATTTCATAGCGTGGATAAAAAGATATGTCCAGTTGAAAATTCTGAATAGTCGCTATGGAATTCAGGCCCTTAAAAATGGAAATTTTGCAAACAACCTCGGAATTCGACGAAACCACTTTTGTCGGATCCGGGATGTCAAATTATTGTTAGATTTCAATTTTCATAATTTTTGATTCAATATGTGAGCGTGGCAAAGGAAAACGCGTTTGACCAGTTTAAGTTGATTTTAATCGACTGAAAAATGGCCATTTTTCTAACGGTATCAGAATTTGACGATACTAGTTTTGTTAGGCCGTATCGTCAATACGAAGCTAGAAAATATTTTTTGGGAATTTTTAGAGTCCATATGTGACCCCGGTAAATTGAAATGTACGTTTAAAATTCAATATAAGGATTTAAATGTTAATTTGAACGGAAATGGATCGTAACGAGCGAATTGGCTTACGAAAGACATCCCACTGTGTTAGGAATGGGGGTATTACGCTAGGAACGACAGTCGGTGAGTGTGATTTGGCGTTCGAAATATATAGTTACTTTTTGAAATAGAAAATTTAAAAATATATATAAATATAATATTCCATTGGTCAACCCTCTTTAATTCTCTCTCTTCCCTCACTTTCACTCCACCCCATCGTTCAGAAAACCTCCCACGTCGATCGAAGAAATCGCCTCCACCGCCGACGCCTTCCTTCCTCCTCCACTTGCGCACCACCGCGCCTAACCCCGTCATCCTCCCCATGATCGGCGCCACCCCCCTCCTAACCTCATCTCTCTCCTCTACATATCCGACGCTCCACACACCCGAACCCGCACCCACAACCACCACCAGGCCCCAATCCGCCGATGCTCCCCTGCCCCCATCGACGCCAGGCGGCGCCGCCCAGTCCGGCCACTCCCCCTCTCTTCGACGAACCCCCGCGCACCTCTTTTCTCTCTCCCTTCCTTCCTCAATTAAAATCGCACGCCCCCTTCCCCTGGCCGACGCCACCAGTACCAACGACCGGATCCAGCTCCGGCGAACTCCAGCAGTGAGGGCGACGAAGTTTCAGTTGGAATGATGACCAGAGTTTCGCGAAGAAAGGTATAACACTGTAAATTGTTTTCAGTTTTAATTTAAATTTAAACTGAAATTATAAAATTAGTTTTTAATATAAACTAGAATGGGATTTTTATTTGCAGTTTAACGTGTAATGGCATTTTAAAAATCTGATTTTTATTTGCTTAGAAGCTATGAATCTTATTATAAAATGTATCGATTTTTATAAAAATTAAGAAGCTTAGATTTTTAAAATGAAAATCGATATAAAAACTTGATTTTTAGACGATAATTTTTATATTATAGAAAGGTTAAAAATATAATTTTTATATTATAGAAAGGTTAAAAATATAATTTTTATATTATAGAAAGGTTAAAAATATAATTTTTATATAGGAAGAAGCGATATAAAAATATAATCTTTATTGGATAAAGAGGGATATAAAAATATAATTTTTATATAGAGAATAGCGTGATAAAAATATAATCTTTATTATATGAACATCGATGTAAAAATAGAAGTTTTATCTATATAGTAGCGATGTAAAAATAGAATTTTTATCCATATGGAGTGATTATAAAAACATGATTTTTATATACATAGCAACAATATAAAAATGTGATTTTTATGTATGTAGTGGCTACGGGCAACGAAAGTGACAAAATGCGAGAACAGTGATGATTCCCTACATTTGAAGTGTCGTGGAATTGGGATAGCTTTGGTGAGAACTTCTCACTTTAACTTTTCTTATCTAGTTATATAAATATATACTAGGATTCAGACGGTATTTAGTAGCACCCAACACCATCGTCCATAGACCATGGACTTGTTTGTTTGGTTGTGTAGTTGGTTAGATTATTTGATTTGAATTTGATTGTTTGGGGAAATGGAATGGATTTGATTGATATGTGTATGGCGTGGGCCATTATTAGACCGGGGATAAGGCTTGGCCTTGTCCCGTTTCTAGTATCGTGTTGTTATGCCGCCGAAATTTTCTAAAATAAGTTAGAAAAATAAAGATATCATTTTATTTAATAAATGAACAGAATAGAATATTCATAGGTTGAATAAAATAATTTGGTCGTTAAAAATATAATTTTTAACGTGAATGTCAATAAATAAATATTCATTTACAAACCGGACGGTTTGTTTATGTACACCTATTTGAAGGACATTGATTGGGACGATAAATTTTACACATCGCCCAACTGCACAAATAAAAATCTGTGTTTGTTGATTTGAAACCCCACACGGGTATTGGGATAATATATGACATACACTAATCCCAATAATTAGTTGTATGTCGATCGATTGATTGACAAGCTATTATAAGCGTTAGATATCTATATTTGACGCTTATACGGTGTAGTGCACTTTGGATGATGGTTGATTATGTATCGTTGCTATTATATACATGTGTTGTATGGGATCCATATAATTAACTTTGTATGGTAATTGATTGGGCCTCATTCCAATTTAGAAAATAAAGAACATTATAAAATAAAGGTTCATGTGTTGAACGTACTCATCCGTTGATATTAGTCATGTGTTGAACGAAATATTTTAACAATAAAATTTACATCTTTATCATATATAAAATTAGAAACTAATTGGAAAATAGATAAGATGAGTGGTTTCCTGGATATTGATCTGATGTTGGTTTCGGCCTTCGGGGTTAATATTTAAGGAATCGTTCTCTTACTAATGTACGGTTGGAGTCTGATTTGAAATCAAACGATAGATATCATAATTTTATAAAATATATTGAATAACAAAAACAGTCACACGTGGACAGTACTCATTCGTTGAGATTAGTCATGTGTTGACAAAAATATAGATTCATGTGTTGAATAGGATAAATATTCATTTGTTGGATAGAATAATGGAATTATTGACAAATATAAAGCCGTGTTGATTAGAGATGCGCTATTTTGACGCGAACGATATTGATATCGATTATATTCGTTTTTATAATGAAAATTGAAAAGTGAATGAATTCGAATTGAATTGAATTGAATAGAAAACGAATTTGATTTGAATTGAATAGAAAACGAATTTGATTTGAATTGAATAGAAAATGAATTTGAATTGAATTGAATAGAAAATGAATTTGAATTGAAATGAATTTGAAATTTGAATTGAATTGAAATGAATTTAAAACGAATTTATAAGGGAAAATTCAATTTTGATTTGAATTTGAAATGAAGGTTGAAATTGTTTTAGAAACAAATTTGATAATATTTATAAAATTCGTTTTAAATAGAAATCGACGGAATATATATTATATATATTATATATATAATATAATGGCCTGAATAGAACGCGCCGCGCCGCGGCAGTTCGTAAATTTCGACCATTGACTTCGAACGGACATTACGGGAGATCCGACCGTCGGATTCTCCTAAAACTGGAACCGTTGGGTTCGTATCGAAAAGATCTTTCTAACGAATATTAGAAATTTGAAATCTAACGGTTGGATTTGGACATACGTCCAAATCAAATTTGGAAAAGGTCGATGTAAGTGCAGTTCAATGGCCGTTGTTGGAAATCGACTGTACGGGCCTTGATAAAATTATTAAAAATAGTAATAATTTGTGTAAAATCATAAGAAATGATTTGGGAAAAATTGGGATGAAAAACTACAAATTTGTAAAGATAAAAATAGATTTTTATCGAAATGAACTAGTTTTGAACTAAAATTAAAACCCATTTATTTTTAAATAAATAAATTGGATTTGAAATGGGTTTTAAATAGAATTGATTTGTGGGGTTATCGTGAAGGGTGTTTTAAATAACACTTTTTCTTTAACCTGATACTAAATAGAATGTGATTTGGGTTTATCGTGAACTGTGTTTTAAATGACATTAGTTCTTTAACCCAGTAAAGGGAGTTTTAATGAATCTGCAATTAGATTGAAATGTGAATTGATAATTTAAATTATCAAATTTAGAAAGTGAGCGAGAATGGAGTATCACCAGTTTTGCTCCAAAACGATAGTCAAATCTTTAATTAGATTTGAACGTGAAATGGTAATTAATTTTACCAATAACACCGTGGTGTTAGATATGGAGTATTACCAGTTTTGCTTCATGGGATGAATAGGTTGGGATTGGGAAATAAAATAAATAATTACTTCGGTGTGGTTCGCCAATCCCGACTAGTTTGGAAAACCATAATTTGGTTTGAAATGACATCCAAAGGAAGATTGAAGAATAAATTTAAAGAATTTATCTTTGATAAAATTAATGGGAACCTTTCCCTAAGAATATGAAATTTAGAAACTAACTGTAGGTTAGCTAAGAAGAATGGTTTCCTGGGTATTGATCTGATGTTGGTTTCGGCCTTCGGGGTTAATATTTGGGAAATTGTTCTCTTGTTGATTTACGGTTAGTGGCTGCTAAATTGGAATGAGGCGTATGTTCTGTTTGTGTAACATTTGTTTACTATATACGCAGGTCATTCAGAAAGGTCGGGTTTGTACCCATTCTGAATAACCGATTCGACGATATGTCGAAGATGAAGACGGTGATTGAAGACCAGAAGTCTTCACATCGTTTGGGTGATTACTGATGATCTTGATTGGGCTGTACACCCAAGATGAGGGAATCAGTTGGTGGTCGTCCAGACGTACTTGGAGATCGATGGATATGCGAGGAAAGTGCCTTCGGTTTCGTTCAGACCCAGAACAAACTTGTAAATGGACTGTGTGTCTGACATTGGATTTTATTCTATGTTGATTGATCTCTATTAAAGATACATCTGTTTGGCGGCGGAGAATTTATTCTTTTTCTTAACGCCCTTCTCTGAGACGTACGAGCTCAGAGGTTGTATATCGATGGACATCATTCGCATGGCATGAATTGCCTGTGTGGCACGCCTAAGTGGCAATTGATCAAGACTTCTGTTGAAAAGCAAAGTCTTGTGATTGATGATCAAAGCACGGCCTACGTGGCAGCTTTGTGTATAACTTGAATTCGCGAGCCTCACACCTCGGTATGAGTCAAAAACGGGATACGGACCGTTGGGAGAACACGACGTTTCCTTCTAGCTTTGGTGGTGTCAGTGACTTACCAGTTCTGACATTTATATACTTTTCACCTTTGTGGTTGTTGGGATGAGGTGCCTCGATATTAGGTCTGATAGGACCGGTAAACTTGTGTTCAGGAATTGCCAATCCTCAAACATAAGAGAGGACCGGCTCAACCGATCCAAGTGGCTGCCCAGACTGTGTAGTCCTGAGGCATTTGCTAGAGTGTCTCGAATTGGAGTGGAGCTTGCCCCTTGCCTCGACTCATGACGGAAATCCAATTTCCAATACGTGTATTTCGGTTTTATTTGTAGAGTCTAGTATGGCGACATAGTAGCATGGGATACTATGCCGTCTATGATTGATATTTATGATTGAAATTGTTTTGACACTATACACTTATTATAGTATCAAATGATTTGTTTTAAACGTATTAAGCATGTTTGGCTATTATAAGGGAAAACCCTATCCTCCGGCTTGCGTTGCATTGTGTGATGGGACATGGGTCTTATAATAGCTTCATTTTTCGAAAAAAGCATTGTGTTGTTTATTCTATGCACTGGTGGTCTTGGGAGGAAACCCGTTCCGTGTTATACGGCGTGGTCCCTTGAATTGCACTCTTTTAAAGTAAAGTTTTAAATAACTGTTTTAGTTTTCACTCCAGTCACATGACTGACCTGGAGTTTATTGTTTTAACCTAAACTCTGGGTGCCCCTATTTTCGACACGGGCAGCTAGTAGTTTTGGTTTTGCAGATTTATATTCACAGGATCCTGATTTACAGCTGGAACGATGCTCGGAAAGCTCTGTATCCGTGTATTACTTTCAGCTGTGTTTTGTATTATTTTTCCGCTGCAGTACTGCATTTAAATCTCTGATATTTTTCAAAGTAATTTATTCATTTATACTCTGTATATCCTTGTATCTGATGGAATTGTTGTAATAAACAATGAAATGTTCTTCCGTCTGCGTTCTTTTGTGTGTTGTCCTCAAGGCAATCCGGGCTTTCCTCACCGGGGAAGTTCGGGTCGCTACAAAAACATAGAAATTCAATACATCAAACATAAGAAAACAAGATAAACACAAATTAACATGCTTGGGATCAAAGCAGCTTTTGCATGATACCAGGATCAAATGTAAAATTCAACACCTTCAATCCATTTCTTAACGCCATTCCGACATTTCTTCTAAACTGGTCACTCCTTATAGCTCCATTTGGCTTAAAAATCCTCATATTCCTTTCTCCCCAAACAACAGACAAAATCTTTTTTAGAGCAAAGCATATCATCCTCCCTTTACGACTACTTCTACTTGTTTGATTTTCAAGATTATTCCATTCAGTTTCATAGCTTTGGCTAAATATTTGAATCATCATACATATAATTAATATTTACAAAATCATATATTCTCTTGCTTTGGTCAATGATAAAAGGGGAGAAAAATGGATATATCTAAAAAGAATTTTCAGTAATAATAGTACAAACAAGGATCCAAGAATTTAGTGGAAATTCGAACGGCTCTATTCGAAGATTCAAGAATTAAAGGGGGATTCGAAAGCTCTAGTGACAAATATATCAAACGCATGAGAGACCATTCATATCCATTATGGTGTTGCTATCATTAAAATGTGGAAAATTGTTAGATTCAAGATTTTATGATCGAAAAATAAGGCTACTCGAAGACTAAGATAATGGAAAAACAATATACATTCATAAATCTTCAATAATGAACTTCAAAGATGAAGACTAAATTTGGAGAAATTAAGTATGAATTCATATATGTATCAGAGTTATTACCAATTATTTAGAATTGTTAAAATCTATACTCAAGTTATTTATATATGAACACATTAAAAACAAAAGCTTTCAAAATCTATTTTTCAAATCAAAGACCTGAAATACAAAAGAAAACTCAGATCTATCGACTAGAATACCCCTTTCAATCGGCTGAACCTATGCATGCGCATAAGTTTTCAACTTCAGGTCAGTCTACTGAATATAGTATCTTTTAAAATATTTTCCCTCTATTTTAGTTCAGTAGACTAAACAATTTTCAGTCAACTGAATTACTCATAACAACTATGTTCTTAAATTTTCTAAAGAGATATCGTCTTTCACGAAAAGAAATTTCTTTAATAAAGAGCTACTGCCATTCCCTTTCATCATAACTTTTTACATAGATTTGCAACACTTTAACATCTACAAATATGAACAAATCAAAAAATCGAATCACTAATTTTATCTACTATTTCTCTGTTCTTGAATTTCTAAAACTTGCTTTCATACGTAAGAAAATTAAGCATCCAAATCTTCATTCTAAAAGCAATATTATCTTCCTTATCTTCATGCACATTCATTTATGAAAGTGTCGATATACGACTTAGGCAGGATCAGTAATATGGATATGCGGAAAGTATGTAATATACTAACTTCTATATTTACAATAGTTATGCAGGTAAATATTTAGTATAAAATGATCTCACAGAAGCAATATCACATATAAGTAAGTGAAGTAATAGAAAAATCACACTAGGGATTTTTATACTGGTTCGGAGCACCGTCCTACGTCCAGTCCCAGATCTCCTATCTAGAATTTCACTAAACAACTACCTCACTTCACCCGGAGGAATAGGTTCACAACACCCGAGCAGCCGAATGGGATTTCACGCCTCTATCAACACGAGGACTTCACAACTTGCCTCTTACAACACCGAGGACTTCAGACAAGATAATTAAACTTGTAAGTTGACAATGTGTGTTCTCAGTAACACGAATTTGTCAATTCTTGTACACCCTTCCTATAATCTTATCCTCATATATGATCTTGTGATTATGAAGATTTGGAAGATGATATCGTTGTTTGAATCTAAAGAATAATATATAGATTCAAGGATTCAAATAACGATATGTGAGAATTATGAGCTTTTGAATTCTTTTAGAGAGCAAGAATGAAATCAACAATCAGATAGCAAGAATAGAAAGAATTGTTATTATTAAAATGGTGATTTCATGTTTCTTTTATAGAGGATGGAGAGTTGTAATCATTTGTGAAGAGAAGCAACGAATAGAGATGATTTTTGGCAAAGAGAAAAGGAAACAACCCTTGATAAATAAGAGTGTCTATTCGAAAAGTTGTTTCAGTTCGTAAACCAGTCGACTGGTTAAAAATGACCAGTAGGCTGGTATTTGAATATATGTACGTTATATACATGTTTGCACGTTCATTGTGCATCTCTGCCCAGAAACAGTTGACCGCCCAGAATGAAACCGGTCGACCGGTTTCTAATAGTATGTACAATGAATGTGCATACATATATATATTCAAACCATTGAGGTATATGATTATTTGAGGATAGATTTTAACATTTATAACCCAACTAAAAACTCTAAATAATCAACCTCTAATATTAAATACCATTGAATCTCTTCTTTTTGTCGATCTTGAACTTCTCCTTGTCATTTAATCAAAACGCCGTGAATTCCTTGATTCAACATTCTCCCTCTTTTTGATTGATGACAACATAGCTCTGAAACTTTTTTTTAACTCCCCCTGAATATATGCTCCACCTGAAATGCATACTAAAAAATCTACAAAACATAATGTTAGTAATATTTTTCTCCCCCTTTGTCATCGACGAATAGGAGTAGTGAACACACAAATAGCTTAAGAGGAACTTTAAGATTGTAGCATATAATATACACCAAACATACCACAAGCAAGTCATGTACCTAATAGCTTAAGACGTACAAACCCAAAATAAATACAGCACTATTTACATACAAGTGCCAGTTTGAAGTTTCGCATAAAAACATAGTATCATAAAACGTGGATGAAAAACAAACTAATGCGATGACGATTTGGATTCAGTGGTGTCCCACTCAATTTGTTCGTTCCCTCCTTCTTCCTTGTCTCCTTCTTCTGGAACATCTTCTTCGTCGTTGTTTCCTTCGTCTTCCTCCTCGGTCTCATATTCCCCATGACCACGTCCTATATTGGTTCCTGAAGTGGTGCCTTCGTCAGATGACGACCACGTAAATGTAGGAGGCATGAGACGTTTTCCCGGGTCTTGTATTTGGGTCGAGGAAGATGATGATGCGCATGAAATTGCATCCCAAATAATACCGAAGAAAGACTTAAGTTTTGAAAATCGTTTGTCGAGCTTTTTATCCAAACTCTTGAGTTTGGTGTCGGTACGTTTAAGTCTCGCTTCGAGGAGGAATTGGTTCCGTGCAATTTGTGCTAGCGAATCCTTAGTTGACGAGGAAGGTTGAATGAGTTTGACTTCTTCCGGTTTAGGCTTGGGAGTCGTAGAAGAAGTGGTTTCTTGAGGACGTTGTTTTTGGTATTTTTCAAAAGGAATGATATTCACACAAGGTTCAGGGAGCTTCATTCTCTTTTTAGTTGCTTTGTCGATGCACTTTGGCTTGGAGATTTTAGTCTCACAAGACTTGACACCACAATTGAGTAAAAGTCTCATAACATATTCATTGTAGAAAATGTGTGGCCTTGAGCGTTCATTGACAAGCAAAGTCTCGTCGAAAATCATGTTTATCCAATTTATCTCAATATCCCCATAAATTGCATATAATGCCTTGAAGTTTTCTTTATATACGACATCAAAGTTACCAACCCTCGGCAATAACGAGTGTGTGATTGCATGATGTAAAACACGAGCTGTAGGCCGTAAGTTAATCGCCTTAGTGCTAGTTTTATGATCCTCGAAAAAAAATGACTGGTTTTATCACGAATATGGATAGTGCAGAAATCCGAAGAAAATTCTCTTCCACTATTTGGCGAATTGAGAACCATGGCCATTCGTTCCTTTGAAATGAAAACATGCTGACCACAAACTACAGAACAAAGACAATTAGCAGAATTCTCTGGTTTGAATTTGGTAGGTTAAGATTGGCATAGAACAACCGAATCATAATATGATTAATTTCTACGTTTTTCTTATCGAAGGTAAGAAGTGATTTATTACGAGCCTTATCCAGTAGTTCTTCAACATCATAGAGGATAAAAGCAGAAAGATTTATGAAAGAACCTTCGTCAATGGTGTAATCCTTCATAGCATTCCAACGTTTTACTGCAATAGGATCCATAAGCCAGTGTTTGATGTTAGAATCTATGGGTTGGACTGAAGTGGAACTCGATTTCTTGTGTTTCTTTTGAGGTGGGCCATCGATTATGAGGAAATTGATTTGGGGTTTTTGGTTTTTCAGGGATAGGAAAGTAAGAAGATAAATAATGAGTGAAGAGGTGGGATATACGAATCATCGTGCGGATTGAAGGTTAAAAAAAATCTGGAAAACGTGTGAACGGTCGAACGTTGAAATTGGACCGATCGACCGGTTCTTGGAAAATTAATTTCCAGAGAAGATTGTCGGTTCACTGGTAGAAAATATACCAGTCGACTGGTATAGGTTTGAGTTGAAAAATTCCCAGAATGTTGAACGGTCGACTGGTAATTTTTTTGGTAGTCGACCAGTTCCAAAATATAAATATTTCTAGAGACTTGATCGGTCGAATGGTCCATTCCTGACGGTCGACCGTTTCTGTATATATTTGTTTTTCTGGATTTGTGAGTGCATAAAAAATTATATAAATTCTATTTCAACTCAACATGGATTTGAAAAACAAAATACATGAAAAACCAAAAAATAAGAATCAAAACAAAAACTTATTATGCAACAAAAACGATATAAATTAATGAGAGGTTGATGACTTGTCTTCGGATGTTTCTTTAATATTTGTAACTCTCGGTGTCCATGGTGACCAATTTTCTCTTGCTCCTTCATTTCTCGCGTAATTACGATCCCATGAGTTAGGACTTCGAGATGTAGATGGAGGAGATGTAGATGTTGAATCAAGGAATTCACGGCGTTTTGATTAAATGACAAGGAGAAGTTCAAGATCGAGAAAAAGAAGAGATTCAATGGTATTTAATATTAGAGGTTGATTATTTAGAGTTTTTAGTTGGGTTATAAATGTTAAAATCTATCCTCAAATAATCATATATATCAATGGTTTGAATATATATATATATATATATATGTATATATATGTATGCACATTCATTGTACATACTATCAGAAATCGGTCGACCGGTTTTATTCTGGGCGGTTGACCGTTTCTGGGCAGAGATGCACAATAAACGTGCACACATGTATATAACATACATATATTCAAATACCAGCCTACTGGTCATTTTTAACCAGTCGACTGGTCTACGAACTGAAACAACTTTTCGAATAGGCACTCTTATTTATCAAGGGTTGTTTCCTTTTCTCTTCGCCAAAAATCATCTCTATTCATTGCTTCTCTTCACAAATGATTACAACTCTCCATCCTTTATAAAAGCAACAATGAATCACCACTTTAATAATAACAATTCTTTCTATTCATGCTATCTGATTGCTGATTTCATTCTTGCTCTCTAAAAGAATTCAAATGCTCATAATTCTCACATATCGTTATTTGAATCCTTGAATCTATATATTATTCTTTAGATTCAAACAACGATATCATCTTCCAAATCTTCATAATCACAAGATCATATTTGAGGATAAGATTATAGGAAGGGTGTACAAGAATTGACAAATTCGTGTTATTGAGAACACACATTGTCAAATTACAAGTTTAATTATCTTGTCTGAAGTCCTCGGTGTTGTAAGAGGCAAGTTGTGAAGTCCTTGTGTTGACAAAGACGTGAAATCCCGTTCGGCTGCTCGGGTGTTGTGAACCTATTCCTCCGGGTGAAGTGAGGTAGTTGTTTAGTGAAAATCCAGATAGGAGATCTAGGACTGGACGTAGGACGGTGCTACGAACCAGTATAAAAATCCCTGGTGTGATTTTTCTATTACTGCACTTACTTATATGTGATATTGCTTCTGTGAGATCGTTTTATACTAAATATTTACCTGCATAACTATTGTTAATATAAAAGTTAGTATATCACATACTTTCCGCATATCCATATTACTGATCCTGCCTAAATCCTATATCGACACTTTCAATTGGTATCAGAGAGAGGTCATCACATAACCCTAACACAGTTATTCAAGGTTTCAAACCATTCATCATGCACTTATCGGATTAGGACAAAAATATTCTGATTTTGATGTAGTTTCAACAGTCCTACATTCTCTGACTAATGAATGGGAAGGAAAAGTATTAGCAATAAAAGAAGCTAATGATCTTTCCACTGTGAAGCCAGATGAATTGATTGGAAATCTTATGTCCTATGAAGCTAACTTGCAGGCTCGAAAAGAACAAAAAGAAGAAAAGAAAAATGTAGCTTTTCATTCTGAGAAAGATGAAGACATCTCAGATTCCGAATATGAGGATCTAGCATTCATTGCAAAAGGATTCAAGAAATTCTTAAAGCAACGAAAAGCTAGTCGATACAACAAAAAGAAGTTCAGATCAAATAAACCGTCATCTTCAAATATAGAATGCTTTAACTATCACAAAAAGGCACACATGCACAAAGATTGTCCGGAGCAAAAGAAGAAGTTAGAAAATGAAAAATTCAAACACAAGAAGGACAAGTCAAAGAAACGAGCATTCTCAGTGATATGGGATGATTCAGACTCATCTTCATCTGATAATGAAAGTGACTCAGATGATGAACAAGCAAGTATATGTTTTATGGCTAAAGAAGATGAGGTACAAATTCCTTCTTTTGAAGAAGTTCTTGATATAAATGCTGAATTAATATATAAATTTAAAGATATGAAACGACAATGCAAACAAGCTCAAGCTGATTTAAGTAGAGCTGAATTTGAACGAGATATGCTAAAAGATGAGAAGAAATTATTAGAGGAAGAACTTGAAAAAGCTCAAGAATCATCATCAAATATTGATTCTCAACTATCTCTTTTGAGTCAAGAAATTGAAACTCAAAAAAGGAAAAATGATGCTCTTACTACCGAAAATCATGAGCTTAAGGCAAAAGTCAAAATGTTAGACCTTGAAAAAGCTAGTTTACAAACAAAGTTAGACGACATTACTCAAAATGTTTATAACTTTAACAAAGGTCGAGAAAATTTGACAAAAAATATTGTAAGTTCACAATCTGCTACAAATAAACATGGCTTGGGATATAAGAAACAAGTTATCAAGAAACATCTTGGTAATAAAAGAAAAATAAGGTAGTACAAGAAACTAAAGCTAAGAAAAATCTTAGTTATTATATTCCAAACCAAAACCAATTGTGAAATTTCAAAAGAAGAATGACAAGTCTATAAAAATATGGGTTCCTAAAACAAATAACAATTTGATTAGGAACAAGTACATTCAAAATATTTTGAATTCTGTGCATCACAATCCAAATTATATGTATAAAGGGGATGCCGGACCCGTATGGGTTCAGACTCCTAAGACCTAACTCTTAGGACCCTATAAAAAAGTGGGTACTATGGACTTAATTTTATTTTTTGCAGGTCCCACTCAAGAAAAGAGGAAAGTGAATACTGGACAGTGGTTGCTCGAAGCATATGACTGGAGACAAGAGCTTATTAACAAATATCACTTATTCATATGGTGGCTCAGTCACTTTTGGAGATAATGCAAAAGGCTATATCATCGGCAAAGGCGATGTGAGCAATTATGGTACATCTAACTTACCTCTTATTACAAATGTCATGCTAGTTAGAAATTTGAAACATAATTTACTAAGTATCAGTCAAATGTGCGACAAAGGTTTTACTATTTCCTTTTCGGACAATAATTGTAGTATCTTATATAAAGATCGAAATCTAGTTTTTGAAGGTTATAGAGACAGAAATATCTATATTCTGAATATGAATATCAATCATAACTCAGATATGTGTCTTGTAGCAAATGATAATGATCCATGGCTATGGCACAAACGTTTCTGTCACATAAACTTCAGAACTAATGACAAGCTAGCTAAAAATGATCTAGTTAAAGGACTACCCAAAACTAGTTTTACTGTTAATAATCTTTGTGATGCATGTCAATTACGAAAATTGACTAAGTTGTCTTTCATATCCAAGAAAGTCATATCAACGTTACAACCACTTGAGCTATTACATATGGATTTATTTGGACCAACACAGGTTCAGTCAATAAACCATAATCGCTATATGCTTGTAATAGTTGATGATTACTCTCGTTATACATGGGTGATTTTATTGAAAAACAAAAGTGACACTTTCAAATCCTACGTTAAGAGAATTCAAAAGTCAAAAGGACTTAAGGTTAAAAATATAAGAAGTGATCATGGCCGAGAGTTCGAAAATAATGAATTTGAACATTTTTGTACAAAGAAAGGTATAAATCACAATTTTTCGTTTCCTAGAACTCCACAACAAAACAAAGTTGTAGAAAGGAAAAATCGAACTTTACAAGAATGTGCAAGAACATTATTAAATGGATCCACTCTACCAAAACATTTTTGGGCAGAAGCTGTTGCAACTGCGTGTTATGTTTTGAATCGTGTATCCATTCGACCTCTGACCAAGAATACATCCTATGAGCTATTTAATCAAAGAAAGGCAAATATCTCATATTTCAAAGTTTTCGGTTCTAAATGCTTTATTTTAAATACAAAAGGCCATCTTGGAAAATTTGATTCAAAATCCGATGAAGGTATATTTGTCAGATATTCGGAACGAAGCAAGGCCTATCGTATATTTAACAAGAGAATTAAAACAATTGAAGAATCACTTCATGTCTCTTTTGATGAATTCTATAAACCATCTCATATCGTATCAGATGACGAAGGGACCATAGTCACTAATAATCCTATCATCACAAATAATGACTCTGACTCAGAAATTGTTGACAATATTCCTCAACCTGCTGTGGTACCTTCTCCACCAAGATTTAGATCTCCTCCTAGAATTCTAAGAGATCATCCGGTTCAAAATGTTATTGGAGAAGTTACATCACAAATAAGAACAAGGAGTCAACTAAATCAAATGGTTCATGTCGCGTTTCTCTCAAATATCGAACCTAAGAATCCTAAAGAAGCTGCTACTGATGATTACTGGATCATTTCCATGCAGGAAAAACTAAATCCGTTCGAGCGCAATGATGTCTGGGAACTTGTTCAAAGACCGACTGATCAATCAGTCATTGGTATGAAATTGGTTTATAAAAATAAAGCCGACGAACAAGGAAATATAGCCAGAAATAAGGCAAGATTAGTAGCATTAGGATATAATCAGGAAGAAGGTATCGATTATGAAGAAACCTTCGCACACATAGCTCGATTAGAAGCTATTCGAATCTTACCCTTTGCTTGTCATCATAATTTTAAACTTTATCAAATGGATGTCAAAAGTGCATTCTTAAGTGGGTTTATCAAAGAGAATGTATATGTCGAACAACCTCCCTTGTTCGTACATGAGAAATATCCTGATCACATATATAAACTTAAGAAAGCTTTATATGGATTAAAACAAGCACCTCATGCTTGGTACGAACGATTACGAAGCTATCTTATTGATTCTGGTTTTCAAATTGGTAAAGTTGATCATACTTTATTCATAAAACATTGTTACAACCCGGAAAATACGAGCCAATTTAAAAATTTTAAATTGGTGATTTCAAAGGAATTTGAACAATTGAAATATAATATTTCAACAAAATAGTGAATTAGAAATAGTGAGTCAGTTTGAAAATTTGAATTCAAACTTTGACTGACCGTGCAGGGTGGAAAATATAACGGATTTTAGTGAAACCAAAAATATTTAAATCTGTTTATCAATACCTTTCTAACGAATCTGAAAAATCGAAGTTTCATAACGGGAATCAAAAGTTATGGCCGAAGGAATTTTCAGAAAGGTCGCTATATAGAGTATATAGCCCTGGAAAATTGATATTTTGCAAACGACCTCGGAATTCGACGAAACCACTTTTGTTGGGTCCGGGATGTCAAATTATTGCTAGGTTTCAAATTTCATAATTTTTGAAGCTAGTATGTGAGCGTAGCAAAAGAAAATGCGTTTGGTCAATTTCTGTTAAATTGGATCGACCAGAAAATGGCCATTTTTCAAACGATCTCAGAATTCGACGAAACTGGTTTTGTTGGGACCGTAGCATCAAAACATAGCTAGATTTATTTTTCTGGAATTTTTCGAATCAGTTTGTGGCCCTGGCAAATTGAAATGTACATTCAGAGTTAAAAATTAAATGTTTTATTCTTTAATTTGAAAAATAACTGACTGTAACAGTCGAATTGGCCAACGAAACATATCCCATTGTGTCCAGGATGGGGGTATTTAGCTAGGGACGACAGTCATTGGACTTGAAAAGGAGTTCGTTGGAGAAAACACTATTTAAAAATTTAATAAAACCCTAGGCCAATCAGAATTTTTCTTTCATAAATTAAAATAAAAAAAAACCCTCGCTCCTATGAAACGAACGGCGAAACCCGCTCGAAACTTCCCCGACCGATCGCCGCCGCCTCAGCCTCCTATCGCCGCAGCCACCACCCAGAATCGAACCGCCTCCTCCTCCTCTTCAAATCCGACCAACTCTCTCCACCTCTCGTCGCCGCCTCCGCCTGAATCGGGCCCAGGAAGTCGTCGACTTCCCAGCGCCGCCCTGATCGCCATCGACCACCGAGCCACCCCAAACCACCACCGACAGGACCGCCTCTCCTCCCTCTTCCACGTCAGCACCTCCGATCGTCCCCACGTGCCACGGATTTCACGAAAACTGCAAACCCTAGTTCAAACCACTTAGAAAGTTGAGTTCTTTTTGATGTTTAAACTTTGAAAAATCATATCTTTTTGGAGTGTTGACGAAATTCGATGAAACAGGAAACATCGGGACCGCAAGGAAGCTCTCTACCTCATAGAAGAAGCCACGGATTTTTCTGAGTCATCTACGATTTTTAGCTCTCCGCAAACCAAAGTGAGAAATCTAAATTAAATGAATTTGAATGGAAAATGTCGTGTATAAATTATATAAGCGAAATATAAATTACACACGTGTTGTATACCTCATGTACATGCGTGGTGTAAGCTATATAGGCGAAGTATGAATTAGGCATGCATAGAATAATTGATATATGTGTTGAAATTCAAGTGAAATATAGCAATATATATATATATATATATATATATATATATACTCCCCTCGTCCACAAACCATGGACGATATTTATTGTTGTGAATTGGTATGAAATATTGGATGAAAAATGCGAATGGTTGAATAATTGTTTGTGGTTGATATTGTTTTGTTGTGGTTGAAAAATACCCATTGGTGATTGAAATGAATTGGAAATATTGGTGGAAATAAAAATAAAACATGCCGCCAGCGTGCGAATTAGATGCATGAATCCCCATTGTAAAAAACCGCGAGGTTTTAAGGTAGAGCGAGGAGCCGTACTAGGGACGGTGCCGGTTTTAACTACACTGCCGTTATGCTGCCGAAATTGTGAATAATATTCATGTGTTAGAATTATTTTCATATATTGAAATTATCTTCATGCGTTGAAATTAAAGTCATATGTTGAAACTATATCCATGTGTGGAAATGTTCATGTGTTGAAAAGTGATGTGTGAAAATTAAATTCATTTGTGAATGAATGAAGTGTTTAAACAATAAAAATCACATTTTTATAATATATATGAAGTATGAAAAATATTCGCCTTATATATAAATAGTTTCAACAATAAAAATTTCATCTTTCTTATATGTACAACATATATAAAATATCCATGTGTGGAGGTGCTCATGTGTTGAGAAGTGTGTGTATTGGAGAAGTTCATGTGTTGAATAAAAAGATCGAACAATAAAAATTACATTTTTATTGAAACCATGAAGTGTTGAAAACATTCATTTGTCGAATAAATATTTTAAATGATAAAAATATCATTTTATTCATATATGTGATATGCTCAAGATATGCGAGCGTTGAAATAAATATTTGTGAAGAAATATTATTTTAACATGCATAGGAACTAAATAAAATAGTCATGTGTTGAAATCTATCTTAGTTCGCCAAAATTATCATCTTTGAAATGTGAAGTGTTAAAAATAGCTACTCGTTCAAATAAATATGCATGAGTTGAAATATACATTAATTAGCTAATGATATGATTTTTAACTATGCATGCAACATTAGAATGAATGGTGTTTTTTAAACCCAATTGAATCAAATATGAAGTTGAATGGAAAATGATAAGTGATAAGAACTGTATATATGTACATGCATATTTATTGAACAGGTTATAGCAAAGGGGCTAGAGAAGAGGAATAAAATTTTGTGCCCGACAAATAGGTACCCATTTACTGTTTTGTTTGGGTGATGATTTTATGAGTCTGTTGGCTAGCCGCTTGGCTTTTTCTTTTTCTTTTTGACATGAGACGCCCGTGTGGCTATTTGGGAATTTTCCCAGCCCCTCCCGTACAAAGGAGGTTATGGCGAAATTTTTCAAAATTTAAAGGCGTTAGTGAAATAATTGAAGTGAAAACGATATAGGAATTTTTCAATGAAATATATTTATATAAATATATAAATATAAATAAAATTAAAACGAAACGTGGCCGTGCAGTTCGTGTTTTGAAATCATGATTTCAAACGACTAGTGCGGGAAATCCGACCATTCGATTTTCCCGAAACCGCAACCGTTGGGTTCGTCTTGGAAATATCTTTCCAACGGCACCAACTTTGTGAAGATCCGACAGTTGGATTGTCTGGAATGTTTAATTCAAATCTGAAGAAAAACAGCGCTAGAAATGATTATATTTATATATAAATATAATTAAATTAAATCGAATAACGACGCTGCAGTTCGTAAATTGAAATCATAACTTCAAATGGCTAGTGTGGAAGATCCGATCGTCGGATTTTCCTAAAACTGAAACCGTTGGATTTGTTTTGAAATGACTTTCCTAATGATATAAAATTTGTGAAGATCCAACGGTTAGATTTTCAGATATGTGTGAAACAAAATTAGTGAAAAACAGCGCCTGTGTGTAACACCCCACCTCCGCCAGGGTGGCTCTTGCAAGCACTCTGACTTTGGAGGGGCGTTTGTATCGGGTAAACATGCATAATGATATATCAAGGCAGAACAAGAACATATGTATATATGTAAACAGAGTAAATAAGATAAGTAAAACAGCGGAAGATTTCAAACTATTTCAAAACAAGTCTGGTACAACATAATGTCAACTTTCCAAATACACAAGTCTAGATAAAAACAACATCACTGAAAAACTGAAATACATAAGTACTATCCCCAAAATAAGTGATAACCATAGCTAGCTTCATGTCAAGACCGTACATGAGCTAAAATCCCATAAGCAAGCAATCAGAAATCCAAGCTAAGCTCCAATATTCCCACCCTGAGAACCTGGGGGGGGGGGGAACGGAAGAAAAGAGGCGAAAGAAAAACAGGTCAGTCAAAAAGACTGAGTAAGCCCTACTACAATCAATGTAAACTGATAAAGTTAACTGGCATGAGAAGCAGGGATGAACATAAGGATAACAACATACTAGCATGATGATTAACTAACAAGGTAGATAAAGGTGTCATCACATAATCAGGTTTAAGGTTTTTGCACCACAGGTGTACAAGCAAGCTAACATGACTTGAATAAACAAGTATTGATCCCTTAGCCCAAGCTTTGGCCCAATAACATGAAGTGACCCTAATACGAGGTCCAATAACATGAAGTGACCCTAATACGAGGTCCAATAACATGAAGTGACCCTATTACGAGGTCCAACCAAACGGTCTAGTCGATCGGCTCCCTATAAGCCTAACTCGTCACGTGTTGGTGTCAATACGGCCCAAACATAATTGTAGTCAGACTGTGCTGGGTCTCCCGTCGGGTGTATCAAGCCCTAGGGTGTCAACCCCTGGACACCATAAACATAAGTGCACAGTCTAGATCTACTGGTACCCGTGCTTGATTTTCTCCGGCTACGGACTACGTGCACGACCGTAGTCCGTCCGGAACTACACCGGCGTACCACTCTGCCGTCGTTTTGGTCACTTACCTCAAGTCCAGTAATCGTGCCCCACCCTAGCCTAGTCCCTAGGGTCATGATTATACAAACTTGGGATTACTGCTGGAGTGGACCCCCGTTGCTAGGATTTTCTAGTGGGTTAAGTACGGTTTAACCCTCTTGCTAATCATGGATTAACTTGGTTAAGTGTAACGATGAGTTCACGACTTAACCCTGATTAATCTACCAAGCCCACATTGATTAAGTATTAAGTGGACCATGACTTAAACCCTAACCATGAGGCATTAATTAATTAATGTGCCTTAACCTCTCACATTAGACTTCGTTGCGGTTACTAGTTAAGCCGGTCGGTTCCGGGTAGCTTTATACCACAACTTGGTCTAACCTCGTGTTCAAGGTACAACATGACCAACTTCTCACATTGGGTCCTATTGTTTGTAGCAACTAGTTAAGCCGGTCGGTTCCGGGTAGGTTTACGCTACAAACTCAACCCAACCTCGAGTCGGTCACACTTATATTTTCTAAGTGTCATGTCCATTATGTTTCCAAAACATATTACAAGTTTTCAAGCATTTGGGTAGACCTAACTTAATAGGTAAATTCCCAATGGGTAGACCTAACTTAATAGGTAAATTCCCAATCTTATGTTTTTATGTCTTTTAAGTTTACCCAACCCCAACCGCAATCCCATCGCTTACATATCGCAATAGCGCATAAAGGATAGAAAGAGGGAACTTGGCATAATCATGACATAAAGGTGTTGAAGCCACAAGTTTAACATGGTGGCATATGAAATGTACATATGTTCATATACTTGCATATTACATTTTTAGGCCTCAAAAGCATGCATAAAACCAAACTTAGCATATTGGTGATACATGGTGATAAATGACATGTAGAAATGGCCATAAGTTCGCATTTAGCCTTACATGCAAGTTATCATAAGAGATATGCTAACTTACATGTTGCCAAAATGCAACCTTTAGCATAAAGCTTGAAGCTTTATGTTCATATACTCAAGGTAAGCTTGCATAACATGATAACATGAGTAAAATGATCCACCCAAACTTGCATACATAACATGACAACTTGCATATCATAACATGGCAAACTTGCATAACATAACATGGCAAACTTGCATATCATAACATATCAAACTTGCATAACATGACATAGTAAACTTGCATATCATGGCAAACTTGCATAACATAACATGGCAAACTTGCATATCATAACATATCAAACTTGCATAACATGACATAGTAAACTTGCATATCATGGAAAACTTGCATATCATAATGATCAACCAAACTTGCATCATTCATTTAACTTTAGAGTTTAAATATGAAAGTAGAAAAGGGCTTATAATGCTTATGAAGACACAAAAATATATATAGATTGAGACAAAGCCCTTATGCAATCAAATAAACCCAAAATGCAAGCTCCAATAGAAAACTCCTTGAGCCAAAATGATCAAAACCCTTGCTTTATGATGCAAATATGGAAACTTGACTTGAATGCAAGCTAATGACACTCATACAAGCTTGAAAACACTTGTATGCATTGAAAATCTCTCATAGAAATAACTTAGAAATTTTATGAAGAGAGTGGAGGCCATGAGAGGAATAATTTTGCCATAGTTTAGTTGTAGGGTTGAATAATGATGATTTAGGGTTAGGTTAGGGGCTTATTTATAGAGATTAGGATTAGTTTCAACCTTAGGATTAAACCCTAATTCCAATCTCAGCCCTTAAAACTGAATCTGGCCCCAAAACCTAACCAAAACCCCAAAATGGTGCCCCAGGCAAAACTGCCCGGCTGAACCAAGTCGACACCCAAGTCGACAGGGCTGTCGACTTGGGCCTAACCATGTCGACTGCCCAGTCGACAGGGCTGTCGACATGGGTGGTCTGGCGGGAAATTTCCCGCCTGCGCCCAACTGCCCTAATTTCCAAATTCAAACTTGAATTTGAAATCTGTTTTTACTTTGAAATTTTCTGAAAACTTCGTTGGGCCTTAATCGGGTCATACGGACTCCGATTTTCGAAAACTCGGACTCTGTTTCGCGTATTTTTCCGAGACGAACGGAATGGAAAAGCCCGTTTCCCTTGATTCAGATTTATAAATTAAATTCTGCCTCGATTTACGTTATAACATGTTATTGAAAATACGGGTTGTTACATTCTCCCCTCCTTAAAGGATTTCGTCCCCGAAATCTTCAAGTTAGGAAGAACGTATCCTACCATCCAACATCCATCTACTCAAAACATCATCCACGAGCAATCATTGTCCTTACAAGATTCTAAATGTTGTATGAACATATGCAAAGGTGTGTGTATATGTACTTATCTAATGCAAATATCATCAATGCAAATTATGTTAGTGAAATGAATCCATATGTATGCAATTCCTAACATAATGTATAACATCTATATGTGTGCACATAACATACATGTGAAAACCCGCAACTTCCCCGTAAAGGAAAGCGTCGGATAGTTCGAGAACAAGCCACAACAGAACGCATACAGAAGGACATTTCATTGTATATCACAACAATGCATCAGATTACAAGAATATACAGAGTATAAATGAATATTACACAGAAATATCAGAGATTTAAATTACATTTAAATACATAGCAGCGGAAAATAATACAATACACAACTAGAATGAGATATACGGATACAAAGCTTTCCGGATATCGTTCCAGCTGTAAACCAGGATCCTGTGAATATAAATCTGCAAAACCGAAACTACTAGCTGCCCGTGTCAAAATAGGGGCACCCAGAGTTTAGGTTAAAACAATAAACTCCAGGTCAGTCATGTGACTGGTGTGAGAACTAAAACAGTTATTAATCTTTATTTTAAATCATTAGGTAAATCAAGGGACCACGCCGTATAACACGGAACGGGTTTCCTCCCAAGAATACCAGTGCATAAAACCAACAGCGCAATGCTAAATAAAGAAAAATGAAGCTGTTATAAGACCCAGGTCCCATCACACAATGCAACGCAGTCGAGGATAGGGTTTTCCCTTATAACAGCTAAAGAATGCTTGGTACGTTTAAAACAAATCATTTGATACTATTATAAGTGCATAGTGTATAAAACAACTTCAAATCATAAGTATCAATCATAGGCGGCATAAGCGCCCCATCCCACTATGTCGCCATATATAGGATTACAATTAAAACCGCAAATGTCACGTATTTGGAAATTGGATTTCCATCTATGAACCGAGGCAAAAGATAGTCCTCAACCGATTCGTGACTCTCTAGCCCGAGCCACAGGTCAGAGCTCGAGTGACCTTGGAGCGACAGGGCCGGTCCACCGATGTGGATTAAAATGCCTGAACACTGCGTTTCCCCACCCTATGGGGTGTAAGTCTGGTCCGTCAGCCGACCAGAATGCATCGGCCGAAACCGATATAACCGAGGCGCCTCGCAACAGCAACAACCACATAAGTCAAACTCGTCAGGGCGTGTAAAACCACTGACGCCACTTCTAACTAGAAAGAAACGCAAGTCCTCCCTGAGGTCCGTCTCCCGTTTTTGGTTCATACCGGGTGTGAAACACGCGAGGTAAACGTTACACAAAGCTACGCCACAAAGGCCGTGCTTTGATCATCAACCACAAGACTTTGCTTTTCAACAGAAGCCTTGATCATTTGCATCTTAGCATGCCACACAGGCAAGCCATCCTATGCAACCGATATCAGTCACACAGAATGAAATCCGATGTCAGACACACAGTCCATTTACAAGTCCGTTCTGGGTCTGAACGAAACCGGAGGCACCTAGTACCCCGCATATCCATCGATCTCCAAGTACGTCTGGACGATCACTAACTGTTTCCATCTTCTTGGGTGTACAGCCCAATCAAGATCATCAGTTATCACCCAAACGACGTGAAGACTTCCGGTCTTCGACCATCGTCTTCATCTTCGACTTATCGTCGTATCAGTTATTCAGAATGGGATAAACCCGGTCTTTCCGAATAACTCGCGTATATATTATAAAAGTGTTACACAAACACAACATACGCCTCATTCCAATTCATTAGTCACTAACCGTAAATTAATCAAGAGAATAATTCCCCAAATATTAACCCCGAAGGCCGAAACCAACATCAGATCAATATCCAGAAAACCATTCTGCTTGGCTAACCGACAGTTAGTTTCTAAATTTCACGTTCAAATCTAATTAAAGATTCATTAAAACTCCACTTAGTTTTAATCATTATCTGGGTTAAAGAATCAGTGTCATTTAAAACACGATTCACGATAAACCCAAAATCACATTCCATTAATTATCGGGTTAAAGAACAAGTGTTATTTAAAACACTGTTCACGATAAACCCAAAAATCAATACCAATTCAATTCCAATTAAATATCATTTAATTGGTACACTTCATTAAATCTAAATAAAAAGATTTAATCTTTTCTCAGCTGGGTTCAAGAACAGTGTTAGTGAAGACACCATTCACGACAAACCCAAATCACATTCCATTAATTATCGGGTTAAAGAACAAGTGTTATTTAAAACACTGTTCACGATAAACCCAAAAATCAATACCAATTCAATTCCAATTAAATATCATTTAATTGGTACACTTCATTAAATCTAAATAAAAAGATTTAATCTTTTCTCAGCTGGGTTCAAGAACAGTGTTAGTGAAGACACCATTCACGACAAACCCAAATCACATTCCATTAATTATCGGGTTAAAGAACAAGTGTTATTTAAAACACTGTTCACGATAAACCCAAAAATCAATACCAATTCAATTCCAATTAAATATCATTTAATTGGTACACTTCATTAAATCTAAATAAAAAGATTTAATCTTTTCTCAGCTGGGTTCAAGAACAGTGTTAGTGAAGACACCATTCACGACAAACCCAAATCACATTCCATTAATTATCGGGTTAAAGAACAAGTGTTATTTAAAACACTGTTCACGATAAACCCAAAAATCAATACCAATTCAATTCCAATTAAATATCATTTAATTGGTACACTTCATTAAATCTAAATAAAAAGATTTAATCTTTTCTCAACTGGGTTCAAGAACAGTGTTAGTGAAGACACCATTCACGACAAACCCAAATCACATTCGATATTCAATACAAGGCTCTGAATAGAAAATATATCGGCTTATATTCAATATCGAATTCTACGACTAACAAATGTCGTATTGGAAATAACGATATAAATATATATCTTTCAAATTTCCATAACAACACCTGTATAATCACGAATTCCAACATCGAAATATTCCGAAGACAATTTCGATTCAATTCCACTCCAATGCAATCATTGGAAATTTTGGTTATCTTTAAAACCCTTTTCAAATTCAATTTATTTATTTCAAAATAAATAGAATTATATTTCTAGTTCAAAACTAGTTCATTTCGATAAAAATCTATTTTTATCTTTTCAAATATGGAGTTTTTCATCCCAAATCTTCACAAACCATTTCTTATGATTTTACACAAATTATTACTATTTTTAATAATTTTATCAAGGCCCGTACAGTCGATTTCCATCAATGGCCATCGAACTGCACTTACAGCGACCTTTTTCGAATTTGACTTGGACGTAACTCCAAATCCAACCGTTAGATTTCAAATTTCTAACATTCGTTAGAAAGCTCTTTTCGATACGAACCCAACGGTTCCGGTTTTAGGAGAATCCGACGGTCGGATCTCCCGTAATATCCGTTTGAAATAAATGGTCGAAATTCGCGAACTGCCGCGGCGCGGCGCGTTCTATTCAGGCCATTATATTATATATATAATATATATATATAATATATTTCGTCGATTTCTATTTAAAACGAATTATATGAATGGTTTTAAAATTCGTTTCAAAATCTATTTCAACTTCCATTTCAATTCTAAGCAAAATTGAATTCTTCTTTATAAATTCGTTTTAAAATTCATTTCTATTCAATTCAAATTTCAATTCAATTTGAATTCATATTCAATTCAATTCATTTCGAAATCGTTTTCAATTCAATTTGAATTCGTTTTCAATTCAATTCATTTCGAAATCGTTTTCAATTCATTTTGAATTCGTTTTCAATTCAATTCATTTTGAATTCGTTTTCAATTCATTTTGAATTCGTTTTCAATTCAATTCATTTCGAAATCGTTTTCAATTCATTTTGAATTCGTTTTCAATTCAATTCATTTTGAATTCGTTTTCAATTCATTTTGAATTCGTTTTCAATTCAATTCATTTCGAAATCGTTTTCAATTCATTTTGAATTCGTTTTCAATTCAATTCATTTTGAATTCGTTTTCTAAAATCGATATAAATATCGTTCACGTCAAAATGGCGTCAATCTAATCAACACGGCTTCATATATTCCTTTATTTTCAAATATTCTATTTCGAATATTTCTTTTTCAAATATTTCTTTTTCAAAACTGGAATGAGGCCCAATCAATTACCATATAAAATTAATTATATGGATTTTCATACAACACATGTATATAATAGCATTGAGAATAATCAACCATCAACCAAAGTGCACTACACTGTATAAGCATCAAATATAGATATCCACCGCTTATAACAGCCTGTCAATCAATCGATCGACATATTTAATCAATCAGGATGAGTGAACTTCAAATTTCATCCTAACACCCGTGTGGGGTTTCAAACAATCAAACACATATTTTATTTGTGCAGTTAGGCGATGTGTAAAATTTATCGACCCAATCAACGTCATTCAAATAGGTGTACATAAACAAACCGTCTGGTTTGTAAATGAATATTTATTTATTCACATTCACGTTAAAAATTATATTTTTAACGATAACACATTTTATTTTAACATATGAATTTCTATTCAGTTCATTCTTTAAATAAAATGCTATTTTTATTTTTCTAACTTATTTTAGAAAATTTCGGCGGCATAACGGCACGATACTAGAAACGGGACAAGGCCTAGCCTTATCCCCGGTCTAGTGAAGGCCCACGCCATTCACACATCAATCAAATTCACTTTCGTTATGCAAACCACAAAATTTTGAGTAAGGGTCTAACCTAGCCTTACTCCTTCGCCTTATAACGGCGCACGTCTAATCCTAACCAATTCATCGATTCGATTTTTCATACCACAAATCACATTCAAACCAATATCGCAATCAATCACCAATCAATCAAACAAACAAGTCCATGGTCTGTGGACGATTGTGTCGGGTGCTACTAAGCACCGTCTGCATCCTAGTATATATGTATAACTAGAAAAGAAATAGAAAGGTGAGAAATTCTCACATATTGCTATCCAGCTCCACGGCTCTTCCTTTGCAGAAGTCTTCGTCGTTTCGCCTTTTTGTCACCTTCGTTGCTGCTTTCACTACATACGTAAAAATCACATTTTTACTTCGCTATTCAATATATAAAAATCGAATTTTTAGTTCGCTATTTAATATATAAAAATCGAATTTTTAGTTCAAAGTTCAATATATAAAAATCGAATTTTTATTTCAAAAAGTTCAAATCCTTTCCTTTTTAAAATCTAAACCTTTCACTTTTAAAGTTTAAATCTTTTCACCTTTAAAGTTTAAAATAACTTTTTCAAATCAAAGTTTTTAAAATTCCTAAAATCAGTTTTATTCTTTTATTTTAAAATCAGTTTTAACCTTTTATTTTCAGCTTTATATTCTAACGACGACGTATATAATATATACGTTCGAATTATATTCAAAATAAATTTCTCGTCAATATTATTTAAAATAATTCATTTTAAATAATCAAAATTCGCTAAAATTGCCAAAATAAAAATTTTAAACTGGCCCAGATTTTACGGGTTGTTACAATCTCCCCCACTTAAAACTTTTCGTCCCCGAAAAGGAACAAAGTCGAAAGTGGTTTGATTAATCAACTCTACGCTCGATCTGGCTTCCATTCTCCAACTCTTTAGTTTCTGAGAATTTTCAAAACTTCAAAATTTTGGCTAACACCCTAAATTTTTGAAAAATTTCGCCATAACCTCCCCTGCACCGGGAGCATCGGGGAATTTCAAATAGCTTCCCCGGTCCTTCAGATCTCAAAAAGAAAAAGAAAAAGCCAAGCGGCTAGCCAATAGGCTCACAAAATCATCATCACCCAAACAACGCAGGAAATTATGTAGTAAACATGTACCTATTTGTCGGGCAAACAAATTTTATTCTCGGCTCTAGCCTCCTTGCTATGACCTGTTCAATGTAAGTACATATATGCAAGCAAATGCGACCAATTTTCGATACAGTTCAATATTCGATTTAATTAGGCTAAACGGCTAAAAATTAGCAAACAAATAACGAAACAACACAAACATCAATCGATTAGTGAATTAGAGTTTCAAATTCATAATTTTGATACATATACTAAAATCATGTTCTTGATGTCAATTCACAACAATGTGTCCTAGCTATATATATAGGTTTGGTTCTCACACCAGTCTAATGGAAATATATAGGTATCACACCTTCGTCACTCGAAAATAAATGCTGATGATGTTTCGAACCACCATCAGAACATCTCCGGGCTACTAGAGTGCGGTCCTATATCTATCCAGTATATTAAAACTTCGAATATACGTTCATGACGCGTATATGCAAAATCTTTATATATTGGAATGTCCATATTCAAAATAAATAGATAATCAAATACGAATAATTGATTTATATTTTCAAAACAAAAATTTGTTTTCATTTTAAAAATATACTCTTCACACTCGTTCTAGGATACTACTGATCCTATCTCTAACGAGTCATTCCCATTGGATATTGCTAATCCAATATCTGATGAATTCTTTCGTATGTTTCTAATGTGCCTTGTTCTCTAGCTTTGTAAACCAAAGCTCTGATACCACGTGTAAAAACCCGCAACTTCCCCGTAAAGGAAAGCGTCGGATAGTTCGAGAACAAGCCACAACAGAACGCATACAGAAGGACATTTCATTGTATATCACAACAATGCATCAGATTACAAGAATATACAGAGTATAAATGAATATTACACAGAAATATCAGAGATTTAAATTACATTTAAATACATAGCAGCGGAAAATAATACAATACACAACTAGAATGAGATATACGGATACAAAGCTTTCCGGATATCGTTCCAGCTGTAAACCAGGATCCTGTGAATATAAATCTGCAAAACCGAAACTACTAGCTGCCCGTGTCAAAATAGGGGCACCCAGAGTTTAGGTTAAAACAATAAACTCCAGGTCAGTCATGTGACTGGTGTGAGAACTAAAACAGTTATTAATCTTTATTTTAAATCATTAGGTAAATCAAGGGACCACGCCGTATAACACGGAACGGGTTTCCTCCCAAGAATACCAGTGCATAAAACCAACAGCGCAATGCTAAATAAAGAAAAATGAAGCTGTTATAAGACCCAGGTCCCATCACACAATGCAACGCAGTCGAGGATAGGGTTTTCCCTTATAACAGCTAAAGAATGCTTGGTACGTTTAAAACAAATCATTTGATACTATTATAAGTGCATAGTGTATAAAACAACTTCAAATCATAAGTATCAATCATAGGCGGCATAAGCGCCCCATCCCACTATGTCGCCATATATAGGATTACAATTAAAACCGCAAATGTCACGTATTTGGAAATTGGATTTCCATCTATGAACCGAGGCAAAAGATAGTCCTCAACCGATTCGTGACTCTCTAGCCCGAGCCACAGGTCAGAGCTCGAGTGACCTTGGAGCGACAGGGCCGGTCCACCGATGTGGATTAAAATGCCTGAACACTGCGTTTCCCCACCCTATGGGGTGTAAGTCTGGTCCGTCAGCCGACCAGAATGCATCGGCCGAAACCGATATAACCGAGGCGCCTCGCAACAGCAACAACCACATAAGTCAAACTCGTCAGGGCGTGTAAAACCACTGACGCCACTTCTAACTAGAAAGAAACGCAAGTCCTCCCTGAGGTCCGTCTCCCGTTTTTGGTTCATACCGGGTGTGAAACACGCGAGGTAAACGTTACACAAAGCTACGCCACAAAGGCCGTGCTTTGATCATCAACCACAAGACTTTGCTTTTCAACAGAAGCCTTGATCATTTGCATCTTAGCATGCCACACAGGCAAGCCATCCTATGCAACCGATATCAGTCACACAGAATGAAATCCGATGTCAGACACACAGTCCATTTACAAGTCCGTTCTGGGTCTGAACGAAACCGGAGGCACCTAGTACCCCGCATATCCATCGATCTCCAAGTACGTCTGGACGATCACTAACTGTTTCCATCTTCTTGGGTGTACAGCCCAATCAAGATCATCAGTTATCACCCAAACGACGTGAAGACTTCCGGTCTTCGACCATCGTCTTCATCTTCGACTTATCGTCGTATCAGTTATTCAGAATGGGATAAACCCGGTCTTTCCGAATAACTCGCGTATATATTATAAAAGTGTTACACAAACACAACATACGCCTCATTCCAATTCATTAGTCACTAACCGTAAATTAATCAAGAGAATAATTCCCCAAATATTAACCCCGAAGGCCGAAACCAACATCAGATCAATATCCAGAAAACCATTCTGCTTGGCTAACCGACAGTTAGTTTCTAAATTTCACGTTCAAATCTAATTAAAGATTCATTAAAACTCCCACGTGTAAAGACCCGCAACTCCCCCGTAAAGGAAAGCGTCGGATAGTTCGAGAACAAGCCACAACAGAACGCATACAAAGAACATTTCATTGTATATTACAACAATGCATCAGATTACAAGAATATACAGAGTTTAAAAGAATATTACACAGAATTATCAGAGATTTAAATTACATTTAAATACAACGCAGCGGAAAATAATACAATAAACAACTAGAAGAAGATATACGGATACAAAGCTTTCCGGATATCGTTCCAGCTGTAAACCAGGATCCTGTGAATATAAATCTGCAAAACCAAACTACTAGCTGCCCGTGTCAAAATAGGGGCACCCAGAGTTTAGGTTAAAACAATAAACTCCAGGTCAGTCATGTGACTGGTGTGAGAACTAAAACAGTTATTAATCTTTATTTTAAATCATTAGGTAAATCAAGGGACCACGCCGTATAACACGGAACGGGTTTCCTCCCAAGAATACCAGTGCATAAAACCAACAGCGCAATGCTAAATAAAGAAAAATGAAGCTGTTATAAGACCCAGGTCCCATCACACAATGCAACGCAGTCGAGGATAGGGTTTTCCCTTATAACAGCTAAAGAATGCTTGGTACGTTTAAAACAAATCATTTGATACTATTATAAGTGCATAGTGTATAAAACAACTTCAAATCATAAGTATCAATCATAGGCGGCATAAGCGCCCCATCCCACTATGTCGCCATATATAGGATTACAATTAAAACCGCAAATGTCACGTATTTGGAAATTGGATTTCCATCTATGAACCGAGGCAAAAGATAGTCCTCAACCGATTCGTGACTCTCTAGCCCGAGCCACAGGTCAGAGCTCGAGTGACCTTGGAGCGACAGGGCCGGTCCACCGATGTGGATTAAAATGCCTGAACACTGCGTTTCCCCACCCTATGGGGTGTAAGTCTGGTCCGTCAGCCGACCAGAATGCATCGGCCGAAACCGATATAACCGAGGCGCCTCGCAACAGCAACAACCACATAAGTCAAACTCGTCAGGGCGTGTAAAACCACTGACGCCACTTCTAACTAGAAAGAAACGCAAGTCCTCCCTGAGGTCCGTCTCCCGTTTTTGGTTCATACCGGGTGTGAAACACGCGAGGTAAACGTTACACAAAGCTACGCCACAAAGGCCGTGCTTTGATCATCAACCACAAGACTTTGCTTTTCAACAGAAGCCTTGATCATTTGCATCTTAGCATGCCACACAGGCAAGCCATCCTATGCAACCGATATCAGTCACACAGAATGAAATCCGATGTCAGACACACAGTCCATTTACAAGTCCGTTCTGGGTCTGAACGAAACCGGAGGCACCTAGTACCCCGCATATCCATCGATCTCCAAGTACGTCTGGACGATCACTAACTGTTTCCATCTTCTTGGGTGTACAGCCCAATCAAGATCATCAGTTATCACCCAAACGACGTGAAGACTTCCGGTCTTCGACCATCGTCTTCATCTTCGACTTATCGTCGTATCAGTTATTCAGAATGGGATAAACCCGGTCTTTCCGAATAACTCGCGTATATATTATAAAAGTGTTACACAAACACAACATACGCCTCATTCCAATTCATTAGTCACTAACCGTAAATTAATCAAGAGAATAATTCCCCAAATATTAACCCCGAAGGCCGAAACCAACATCAGATCAATATCCAGAAAACCATTCTGCTTGGCTAACCGACAGTTAGTTTCTAAATTTCACGTTCAAATCTAATTAAAGATTCATTAAAACTCCACTTAGTTTTAATCATTATCTGGGTTAAAGAATCAGTGTCATTTAAAACACGATTCACGATAAACCCAAAATCACATTCCATTAATTATCGGGTTAAAGAACAAGTGTTATTTAAAACACTGTTCACGATAAACCCAAAAATCAATACCAATTCAATTCCAATTAAATATCATTTAATTGGTACACTTCATTAAATCTAAATAAAAAGATTTAATCTTTTCTCAGCTGGGTTCAAGAACAGTGTTAGTGAAGACACCATTCACGACAAACCCAAATCACATTCCATTAATTATCGGGTTAAAGAACAAGTGTTATTTAAAACACTGTTCACGATAAACCCAAAAATCAATACCAATTCAATTCCAATTAAATATCATTTAATTGGTACACTTCATTAAATCTAAATAAAAAGATTTAATCTTTTCTCAGCTGGGTTCAAGAACAGTGTTAGTGAAGACACCATTCACGACAAACCCAAATCACATTCCATTAATTATCGGGTTAAAGAACAAGTGTTATTTAAAACACTGTTCACGATAAACCCAAAAATCAATACCAATTCAATTCCAATTAAATATCATTTAATTGGTACACTTCATTAAATCTAAATAAAAAGATTTAATCTTTTCTCAGCTGGGTTCAAGAACAGTGTTAGTGAAGACACCATTCACGACAAACCCAAATCACATTCCATTAATTATCGGGTTAAAGAACAAGTGTTATTTAAAACACTGTTCACGATAAACCCAAAAATCAATACCAATTCAATTCCAATTAAATATCATTTAATTGGTACACTTCATTAAATCTAAATAAAAAGATTTAATCTTTTCTCAACTGGGTTCAAGAACAGTGTTAGTGAAGACACCATTCACGACAAACCCAAATCACATTCGATATTCAATACAAGGCTCTGAATAGAAAATATATCGGCTTATATTCAATATCGAATTCTACGACTAACAAATGTCGTATTGGAAATAACGATATAAATATATATCTTTCAAATTTCCATAACAACACCTGTATAATCACGAATTCCAACATCGAAATATTCCGAAGACAATTTCGATTCAATTCCACTCCAATGCAATCATTGGAAATTTTGGTTATCTTTAAAACCCTTTTCAAATTCAATTTATTTATTTCAAAATAAATAGAATTATATTTCTAGTTCAAAACTAGTTCATTTCGATAAAAATCTATTTTTATCTTTTCAAATATGGAGTTTTTCATCCCAAATCTTCACAAACCATTTCTTATGATTTTACACAAATTATTACTATTTTTAATAATTTTATCAAGGCCCGTACAGTCGATTTCCATCAATGGCCATCGAACTGCACTTACAGCGACCTTTTTCGAATTTGACTTGGACGTAACTCCAAATCCAACCGTTAGATTTCAAATTTCTAACATTCGTTAGAAAGCTCTTTTCGATACGAACCCAACGGTTCCGGTTTTAGGAGAATCCGACGGTCGGATCTCCCGTAATATCCGTTTGAAATAAATGGTCGAAATTCGCGAACTGCCGCGGCGCGGCGCGTTCTATTCAGGCCATTATATTATATATATAATATATATATATAATATATTTCGTCGATTTCTATTTAAAACGAATTATATGAATGGTTTTAAAATTCGTTTCAAAATCTATTTCAACTTCCATTTCAATTCTAAGCAAAATTGAATTCTTCTTTATAAATTCGTTTTAAAATTCATTTCTATTCAATTCAAATTTCAATTCAATTTGAATTCATATTCAATTCAATTCATTTCGAAATCGTTTTCAATTCAATTTGAATTCGTTTTCAATTCAATTCATTTCGAAATCGTTTTCAATTCATTTTGAATTCGTTTTCAATTCAATTCATTTTGAATTCGTTTTCAATTCATTTTGAATTCGTTTTCAATTCAATTCATTTCGAAATCGTTTTCAATTCATTTTGAATTCGTTTTCAATTCAATTCATTTTGAATTCGTTTTCAATTCATTTTGAATTCGTTTTCAATTCAATTCATTTCGAAATCGTTTTCAATTCATTTTGAATTCGTTTTCAATTCAATTCATTTTGAATTCGTTTTCTAAAATCGATATAAATATCGTTCACGTCAAAATGGCGTCAATCTAATCAACACGGCTTCATATATTCCTTTATTTTCAAATATTCTATTTCGAATATTTCTTTTTCAAATATTTCTTTTTCAAAACTGGAATGAGGCCCAATCAATTACCATATAAAATTAATTATATGGATTTTCATACAACACATGTATATAATAGCATTGAGAATAATCAACCATCAACCAAAGTGCACTACACTGTATAAGCATCAAATATAGATATCCACCGCTTATAACAGCCTGTCAATCAATCGATCGACATATTTAATCAATCAGGATGAGTGAACTTCAAATTTCATCCTAACACCCGTGTGGGGTTTCAAACAATCAAACACATATTTTATTTGTGCAGTTAGGCGATGTGTAAAATTTATCGACCCAATCAACGTCATTCAAATAGGTGTACATAAACAAACCGTCTGGTTTGTAAATGAATATTTATTTATTCACATTCACGTTAAAAATTATATTTTTAACGATAACACATTTTATTTTAACATATGAATTTCTATTCAGTTCATTCTTTAAATAAAATGCTATTTTTATTTTTCTAACTTATTTTAGAAAATTTCGGCGGCATAACGGCACGATACTAGAAACGGGACAAGGCCTAGCCTTATCCCCGGTCTAGTGAAGGCCCACGCCATTCACACATCAATCAAATTCACTTTCGTTATGCAAACCACAAAATTTTGAGTAAGGGTCTAACCTAGCCTTACTCCTTCGCCTTATAACGGCGCACGTCTAATCCTAACCAATTCATCGATTCGATTTTTCATACCACAAATCACATTCAAACCAATATCGCAATCAATCACCAATCAATCAAACAAACAAGTCCATGGTCTGTGGACGATTGTGTCGGGTGCTACTAAGCACCGTCTGCATCCTAGTATATATGTATAACTAGAAAAGAAATAGAAAGGTGAGAAATTCTCACATATTGCTATCCAGCTCCACGGCTCTTCCTTTGCAGAAGTCTTCGTCGTTTCGCCTTTTTGTCACCTTCGTTGCTGCTTTCACTACATACGTAAAAATCACATTTTTACTTCGCTATTCAATATATAAAAATCGAATTTTTAGTTCGCTATTTAATATATAAAAATCGAATTTTTAGTTCAAAGTTCAATATATAAAAATCGAATTTTTATTTCAAAAAGTTCAAATCCTTTCCTTTTTAAAATCTAAACCTTTCACTTTTAAAGTTTAAATCTTTTCACCTTTAAAGTTTAAAATAACTTTTTCAAATCAAAGTTTTTAAAATTCCTAAAATCAGTTTTATTCTTTTATTTTAAAATCAGTTTTAACCTTTTATTTTCAGCTTTATATTCTAACGACGACGTATATAATATATACGTTCGAATTATATTCAAAATAAATTTCTCGTCAATATTATTTAAAATAATTCATTTTAAATAATCAAAATTCGCTAAAATTGCCAAAATAAAAATTTTAAACTGGCCCAGATTTTACGGGTTGTTACAATACATCCATATGCAACATCCATGTGATAACACAAAAATTTTCATCCATGAATAAGCGTAAACACTCATGCATATGAGGAGTGTGTGAGCCGATCTAGTGCCTAATGTGTATAATGCATCCACGAGTAACCACTTGCAAACACTTGCAACCACTTGCAAACATCAAGCATAACATGTTTCAAACACATGTTTCATCCAAAGGGTTTCTACCTAAGGTTCTCATGACAAGATTAACACGATATAGATAGCAAAAGAAAGATATGCTACAAAGAGATCGGGAAGATAAGCAAGATATACTCCTTTTGGATTACAAGAAATCCTTTCCTAACCCAACCCATATTCTATAAAAGCCCAAAAGGTTTAGTCAACATAACGGACCCCTTTAAACCTTGACATGTATTACTAACCGATGAGTCACACCCCCTTATGGAGTTTACAACAGAAATGGGATCGAGAACGGGACCGAGAGGATATATGTAAAAGATAACATGCAAGTAAGTTCCACCGGAAAACAAGGATCAAGGATATACTCTTCGAAAGAGATATGATGCGCGTATCTAGCCTTCAGTCTTCTAAGTCACGTTTCCTTAAGCTTGACTCCACTATGTTTTGACCGTCTTTTACCTCATGATTTCTTGGCTTCTTAACTCTTATTTCCCAATATGAGTTGGAACCCCTTTCATTGTCGCCTCTCGTCTTCCTCTTTCACTTACTCTTCTATCATTCTTGGCTTAAACATAACTATGACCTCATGGTTTCATGCAAGCTCTCCAAAATTCACCAGTGAATCTTGGATCTCGTTTACTTACTATAAAGTATTCCACGCAGCAGAACTTTTCTTGAAAATACCAATCCACGTTGCCAATTTCTCTTACTAACGTGATTTTCTATAACTCATGCTTGAACGAAATGAACCATCCGCCTGTGAATGATAGGCCGTACTTAGATTCAGTCGCTTTCCCATGACTTCCCGTAGACTATTCCAAAACTGGCTAGTGAAAATTGATTCATGGTTACTAACTATCCTTTAGGGAACCCCGTGCAATCGCTTTATTTCTTGAAAGTAAACTGTCGCTAGTTATGATGCAGTCCTTTCGCTCTTTACCGGAGTGAAATGAGCACTCTTCGTGAGTCTACCTACTATGACCCACATGCTCTTATTCCCTTTCTTGATCTAGGCAGTCCATCCACGAAATCCTTCGTGACGCTTTTCCCTCTTCCATTGCGGGGACCTCCAATGGATATAATAGCCCACCGTGCTTCTATGACTCGGCCTTTAACCTGTTGGCACAACATGCACCTTGGGACAAACTCGGCCACCTCCTCGGGTGATGTGCATCTTCAAGAACCTTCTTCCTCTCATCGCGTCTTAGCCATCCCTTGTCATCTATAGCGAGGTGACTTACCATCTCGCCTCGAATCAACTTGTCCATGATCTCGACTAACTGCGGGTCTTCTTTCTGTGAAGTCCCTACTTGATCCAGAAGGGTAGGTCTAAGCTCAAGGGACGCTAACTAATTAATTAAACTGAGAAAGCTTCTTACTTCACTTGTCCTCGTCGGAGCCTTCCGGTCTTGAACCGCGACCACTTTAGCGGGATCCACCGCTAGGCCTTGCTTAGAAACTATGTGCCCAAGAAATCTAACTCCTTTTTCTCCAAAATGCCATTTGGAGGACTTGGCTTTCAACTGATGCGCTCTAAGCGTATCTATCACCTCCTTGAGATGTCTAGCATGTTCTTCCTTGTTCTTTAAGAAAGTCAGGATATCGTCTACAAAGACTACCAAAAACTCGTTCAGGAACTCCCTAGACACCCTACTCATCAAGTCCACGAAGTAGGCGGGTGCATTAGTCAAACCGAATGGCATGACCAGCCATTCTAAGAATCCATCTGGAGTTCTGAATGCAGTTTTGCCTATACTATCCTCAGCTACTCTGAGCTGATGGAATCCAGTAGCAAGATCAAGAGAAAACAGATGTTCCTACAAGCTGATCAAACAAATCATCGATCATTGGCAATGGTTGTCTATTCTCTTTGTTTAACTCACGATAATCAACACAAAGTCGAAGAGAACCATCTGCCTTGGTAGTAAATACTAAAGGCGCTCACCATTCAGATATACTTCGTCTAATGAAGTTCTTCTCAAGCAACTCCTTGACTTGCTTTCTTAACTCTCATCTTGCGGGGCCATGTGCCTAACCGGCCACGAAACTATCTTTGCATTATCAACCAGATAAATGCGGAAATCTATCTCTCGTTTAGGGGTAACCCCCTTCACTTCAGCCAAGATATCAGGATATTCTCGGACCACCCTCACCGATTGCAAACTATCGATAGACGAGTTGAGGGATTCAAGATAACACAACATGACGGGACTCATAGGGTTACTAGAAATTTTTAGGGTATTACCGAGGCGAGTCATGAGCCTCTCAACCCTATGCTCAAAAATCAAGAATGGCTCCAAAACTGGACAACCAATCCATGCCCAAAATCAACCCATACCCCATGAAACCGAGAATATAAGCATCACGCGAGAATTCTATACTCAAGATAGAGATTTTCAAATCCACGTAGATAATAGACAAATGGGCGGAACCCCCAATTGGATTTGAAACACACACGGGATCATTAACTAGACTAGTACTTAGGTGCAAACTTTCAACTAAACCAGATGAAATAAACTATGCGATGCGCCAGAATCAAACAAAGTACGAACAGGAAAATCAGAAATGTAAACAAGACTATCAACAGAAATACTACCTCGATCGGGAACTGGAGCGGCATTGAGAGCATGAACTTGCCCTCCCGAAGGTCCAGCACGCTGAGTCTGACCCTGGCCTTGCCCTTGCTTCTTCGGGCAATCCCTAGTGAAGTGTCCCATTTCTCCACAGTTAAAGCAAGTGCCCTTCCTTTTTCTGCAATCCTTGTTTAGATGAGTCGAGCTTCCACAAGTAAAGCACCTTTTTTCCTTCTTATCTTCCTCTTGAAGCAGGGCCATATTTACCAAACTCTCGAAGGTTGCTCCGATGGGTATATGAGATATGGCCAAACCGCGCAATGGCTCGTTTAGTCCTAGAGCAAAGTGCATGGCCTTCTTCTAAGCTGTGTTAACCAAGTCTAAACCGAACCGAGCAAGTTGATTCAACTTATCCACGTATTCCCTAATAGTCATGTCCCCTTGCTTTAGTGATAGGAACCTCTCCATCTGAAGGTTCTCCTCTGCTGACGATAAAAACCTCAGTCCAAACCTTCTTTTGAACTCATCCCAAGTCTCAATTGGTCTAGTAGTGGTGGTGACTACCCACCAATAAGCAGCTTCCCCTTTCAATAACCATACCGCCAACAGAACTTTCCTACGATCTTCTACATCTAAGATAGCAAAGAGGTCTTCAGTTTCCTTTAACCAGTTTCTTGCCTCAACAGAAGTCTCCATCCCAACAAAATTCTTGCAACCCATCGCCTTAAAGTCTTTGCAAATCTCCTCGAAATCCGCTTGTGGATGCTGAGGGGGAGGAGGAAGAGGAACCTCAGCGACAGGAGGAGGAGGAACATTAACTACCGGAGGAGGAGGAGGAACATCTGTGGGGCCGGCTTCGGTCGCCCTAGCCTCCAAAAGTCTCCTATACCAAACATGTACGTGTACTCCGGAATAGCTAAGTTATTGGCCATACTGAAAACGAAGAAAAAGACAGATTCAGAATGGAGAAAAACGAAGGAATTTTGCTAATGGCTTTTTTTGGGGAATAGCCTTTAAAATAAACTAGACTTTTCTTTGGAAAATACTTTATACTTGGTTTTGAAAATAGTTTTCCAAAAGTTTTAAAAACCTTTTTGTTCCTTCTCGTAAACCATATGCTCTGATACCAAATGTAACACCCCACCTCCGCCAGGGTGGCTCTTGCAAGCACTCTGACTTTAGAGGGGCGTTTGTACCGGGTAAACATGCATAATGATATATCAAGGCAGAACAAGAACATATGTATATATGTAAACAGAGTAAATAAAATAAGTAAAACAGCGGAAGATTTCAAACTATTTCAAAACAAGTCTGGTACAACATAATGTCAACTTTCCAAATACACAAGTCTAGATAAAAACAACATCACTGAAAAACTGAAATACATAAGTACTATCCCCAAAATAAGTGATAACCATAGCTAGCTTCATGTCAAGACCGTACATGAGCTAAAATCCCACAAGCAAGCGATCAGAAATCCAAGCTAAGCTCCAATATTCCCACCCTGAGAACCTGGGGGGGGGGGGGGGGGGACGGAAGAAAAGAGGCGAAAGAAAAACTGGTCAGTCAAAAAGACTGAGTAAGCCCTACTACAATCAATGTAAACTGATAAAGTTAACTGGCATGAGAAGCAGGGATGAACATAAGGATAACAACATACTAGCATGATGATTAACTAACAAGGTAGATAAAGGTGTCATCACATAATCAGGTTTAAGGTTTTTGCACCACAGGTGTACTAGCAAGCTAACATGACTTGAATAAACAAGTATTGATCCCATGGCCCAAGCTTTGGCCCAATAACATGAAGTGACCCTAATACGAGGTCCAATAACATGAAGTGACCCTAATACGAGGTCCAATAACATGAAGTGACCCTAATACGAGGTCCAATAACATGAAGTGACCCTAATACGAGGTCCAACCAAACGGTCTAGTCGATCGGCTCCCTATAAGCGTAACTCGTCACGTGTTGGTGTCAATACGGCCCAAACATAATTGTAGTCAGACTGTGCTGGGTCTCCCGTCGGGTGTATCAATCCCTAGGGTGTCAACCCCTGGACACCATAAACATAAGTGCATAGTCTAGATCTACTGGTACCCGTGCTTGATTTTCTCCGGCTACGGACTACGTGCACGACCGTAGTCCGTCCGGAACTACACCGGCGTACCACTCTGCCGTCGTTTTGGTCACTTACCTCAAGTCCAGTAATCGTGCACCACCCTAGCCTAGTCCATAGGGTCATGATGATACAAACTTGGGATTACTGCTGGAGTGGACCCCCGTTTCTAGGATTTTCTAGTGGGTTAAGTACGGTTTAACCCTCTTGCTAATCATGGATTAACTTGGTTAAGTGTAACGATGAGTTCACGACTTAACCCAGATTAATCTACCAAGCCCACATTGATTAAGTATTAAGTGGACCATGACTTAAACCCTAACCATGAGGCATTAATTAATTAATGTGCCTTAACCTCTCACATCAGACTTCGTTGCGGTTACTAGTTAAGCCGGTCGGTTCCGGGTAGCTTTATACCACAACTTGGTCTAACCTCGGGTTCAAGGTACAACATGACCAACTTCTCACATTGGGTCCTATTGTTTGTAGCAACTAGTTAAGCCGGTCGGTTCCGGGTAGGTTTACGCTACAAACTCAACCCAACCTCGAGTTGGTCACACTTATATTTTCTAAGTGTCATGTCCATTATGTTTCCAAAACATATTACAAGTTTTCAAGCATTTGGGAGGCCTAACTTAATAGGTAAATTCCCAATGGGTAGACCTAACTTAATAGGTAAATTCCCAATCTTATATTTTTATGTCTTTTAAGTTTACCCAACCCCAACCGCAATCCCATCGCTTACATATCGCAATAGCGCATAAAGGATAGAAAGAGGGAACTTGGCATAATCATGATATAAAGGTGTTGAAGCCACAAGTTTAACATGGTGGCATATGAAATGTACATATGTTCATATACTTGCATATTACATTTTTAGGCCTCAAAAGCATGCATAAAACCAAACTTAGCATATTGGTGATACATGGTGATAAATGACATGTAGAAATGGCCATAAGTTCGCATTTAGCCTTACATGCAAGTTATCATGAGAGATATGCTAACTTACGTGTTGCCAAAATGCAACCTTTAGCATAAAGCTTGAAGCTTTATGTTCATATACTCAAGGTAAGCTTGCATAACATGATAACATGAGTAAAATGATCCACCCAAACTTGCATACATAACATGACAACTTGCATATCATAACATGGCAAACTTGCATAACATAACATGGAAAACTTGCATATCATAACATATCAAACTTGCATAACATGACATAGTAAACTTGCATATCATGGAAAACTTGCATAACATAACATGGCAAACTTGCATATCATAACATATCAAACTTGCATAACATGACATAGTAAACTTGCATATCATGGCAAACTTGCATATCATAATGATCAACCAAACTTGCATCATTCATTTAACTTTAGAGTTTAAATATGAAAGTAGAAAAGGGCTTACAATGCTTATGAAGACACAAAAATATATATAGATTGAGACAAAGCCCTTATGCAATCAAATAAACCCAAAATGCAAGCTCCAATAGAAAAACCCTTGAGCGAAAATGATCAAAACCCTTGCTTTATGATGTAAATATGGAAACTTGACTTGAATGCAAGCTAATGACACTCATACAAGCTTGAAAACACTTGTATGCATTGAAAATCTCTCATAGAAATAACTTAGAAATTTTATGAAGAGAGTGGAGGCCATGAGAGGAATAATTTTGCCATAGTTTAGTTGTAGGGTTGAATAATGATGATTTAGGGTTAGGTTAGGGGCTTATTTATAGAGATTAGGATTAGTTTCAACCTTAGGATTAAACCCTAATTCCAATCTCAGCCCTAAAAACCGAATCTGGCCCCAAAACCTAACCAAAACCCCAAAATGGTGCACCAGGCAAAACTGCCCGGCTGAACCAAGTCGACACCCAAGTCGACAGGGCTGTCGACTTGGGCCTAACCATGTCGATTGCCCAGTCGACAGGGCTGTTGACATGGGTAGTCTGGCGGGAAATTTCTCGCCTGCGCCCAACTGCCCTAATTTCCAAATTCAAACTTGAATTTGAAATCTGTTTTTACTTTGAAATTTTCTGAAAACTTCGTTGGGCCTTAATCGGGCCATACGGACTCCGATTTTCGAAAACTCAGACTCTGTTTCGCGTATTTTTCCGAGACGAACGCAATGGCGCAGCCCGTTTCCCTTGATTCAGATTTATAAATTAAATTCTGCCTCGATTTACGTTATAACGGGTTATTGAAAATACGGGTTGTTACACAGTGCATCGGCATGACCTGAAACGTCGTTTAATTAAATATGGCCGTTTTAAAATAAATAAAAATGGCGATATATCGTTATAAAATACTATAGACGATATAGAATGGAAATAAACCAATTTCGTTGTGTTTTCTTGATATGTGATGGTTGAATGTATTTAACATGAGAATTATAACTAAAGAACTAAAATGTGAATGTTGAATAGTCCAACCATGTGATTAATTGATTTGAAAATCTAAATATACGTGGGTTATTTGAAAAGGCCGAGTTCATCTCATTTCAAATAATCGATCGACGTTGAGAAGTCGAAGAGTCGAAGACGGTTGAAGACCGACGATCTTCACATTGGATGGATGGGCGCTACTGATGCTCGTGATTGGAACAGCTACCATGAAGGAGCTGAAGTAGTTGCCGTCCAAACATACTGTTAATTGTACGGATATGCGAGGAACTGGTGCCTCCGGTTTCGTTCAGACCCAGAACGGACTTGTAAATGGACTGTATGTCTGACATTGGATTTTGTTCTGTGCTGATTGATCTTTGTTAAATATATATCTGTTTGGCGGCGGAGAATTTATTCTCTTGCTTAACGCCCTTCTATGAGACGTACGAGCTCATAGGTTATGTATTGATAGAAATCAGTCGCATGGAGTGGATTGCCAGTGTGGCATGCCTAAGTGGCATATGATCAAGGCTTCTGTTGCAAAGCAAAGTCTTGTGGTTGCTGATCAAAGCATGGTCTGTGTGATGTAGCTTTGTGTATAACGTGAATTCGCGTGCCTCACACCCTGGTATGAGTCAAAAACGGGAGACGGACCGCTGGGAGAGCACGACGTTTCTTTCTAGCTAAGGTGGTGTCAGTGACCTACCAGCCCTGACATTATATATACTTTTCACCTATGTGGTTGTTGGAATGCGAGGCGCCTCGATTATAGTTTTGTAAGGACCGGGAAACGTGTGTTCAGGAATAACTAATCCTCAAAAGTAAGAGAGGACCGGCCCAGCCGATTCCAAGGATCATAGTGGGGTCCTGGGACATTTGCTAGAGTGTCTCAAATCGGAGAGGAGCTTGCCCCTTGCCTCGACTCATGAAGGAATCCAATTTCCAATACGAAATATGCGAATGTGATTGTATTACTAGTATGGCGATATAATATATGGTACCCATGCCGCCTAGGATTGATATTTATGATTGAATTTGCTTTTGAAACATATATGCACTAGTAATAATATCAAACACTTTGGTTTTATTCGTATGAAGCATTTTTGGCCATTATAAGGTAAAACTCTATCCTCCGGCTTGCGTTGCATTGTGTGATGGGACCTGAGTCTTATAATGGTTTCATTTTATAAAAAGCATTGCGATGATTTAATCATTTACTTTATTTCATGCACTAGCACTCATTGGAGTAAACCCGTTCCACGAAAGTGGCGTGGTCCTTTGATTTGCCTTATTATTGTTGTTGATAAGTTAAGTAGATTACTCATACCAGTCCCATGACTGACTCGTAGTTTGTTTCACCTTGCAAACTCGGGTGCCCTCATTTTCACACGGGCAGCCTAGTTACAGGTTTCTGGCACACTTTTGGCTCATGGCGAGGCTTGACTACACCGTGCTGACTTTGATTTTCTCCGCCATTATTGTATCTATATTATGATTCCGCCATTGGCGACATAGACTGATATTTATTTTGTGTACTCTTTATGTATGATTCCGCCTCTGGCGATGGTGACTGATTATGTATCATTATGCACTAAGTTGTATCCTGCACTGTGCTCTCTGATGTGATGATATCTATATGATTCCGCTGTCATATGTGTGTAAATTATTCTATTTTCTATTTATGCTATTGTCTGTGATCTGCTAATGATGATTAATGTGTTATATCCCAATGATTATCCTTAACACCGTGTCACGGGGTTTTGGGATCGTCACAGCTGGTATCAGAGCTTTGGTTAACCTTAGTTCTGGAGTCTAACACATTAAACACTTCATCAAAATAGAATCAGTAGTATTCTAAGGCGAGTTTCTCATTAAAGATAGGACTATTAAAGTCCTAGAATGAGCCGAGCAGAATAGCAAAAACAATTTGATCAGTCCATCATTATCTTTCCGTAAATTTTCTGCTTAACTATGCAATAAATTATCATTTCTGTAAGCTGACTCTTTTCTTGCTTATACAGAACTTGAAAAATGGCTACTAGAGCATCCGCCGCTAGAGGAGGCCGTGCCGGCCGTGGTAGAGGACGGGGAGAAGCCCCAGTTGAAGAAGGACCTTTGATACAACCTCCGGCCGCTCAATACTTCGAGCTGGACCGCGTAGCTAAGAGATCTAAAAACCTAGGAGGCAAGACCTTCTCGGGAACTGGCACAGTAATAGAGGCCCTTGCATGGCTCAAAACATGCGAGAAAATACTGGAAGGCCTAAGGCTTGGAGACCAAGATAAAGCTATTATGGCCGCCTGGCTTATTTCGGAACAAGCTGAACTATCGTGGGAATCTCTCACCGCCGGGAATAGAGAAGCTGGAAGAACCTGGGATGGATTCAAAGAACTCTTCAAGGAGAAATATGTCCCGGAACAAGCACTAGAACGAATGCACGATGACTTCGCCAACCTCCAGCAGGGGGATCTTTCAGTGCAGGATTATCTGAATAAATTTACACTATTGTCGCCCTATGCTCTGGAGCTCGTCGCCACTGCAAAGTCCAAAAATAAGAGGTTTATCCTTGGGCTAAGGCGACAGTATCATGATAGAGGCACGACCTATGTCAAGCTGGAATTTAATGAATTGGTGGAAATGACATGCAACTACGAAGTCCTTGACCAAAGGCATCTGGAGCAGGATCGCGCTAGAAGCCAAGCCGGGAACAAACGCAAGCCTGCTGCGAATCAAGCTGAGTCAAGCCAAGCAGCATCCTCGAAACCTCAAACAGGCAAGCCGCCAAGAGGAAGCTGCTATAACTATGGCAAAATGGGGGCACTTCTCTAATGTGTGCACAACCCCGAAGAGGCAGAAGACAAATTCACAAGGTTCAAGCCAGGGTTCTCAGAACCCTCGCTCCTGCTTTAATTGCCGCAAGACAGATCATCTAGTCAATGACTGTCCTTTGCTGAAGAAGGCCACAATAGCTCACGTGTATGACGGGTCAAGCCCGCCAGCTGCTTCCGATGGAGCAGGTAAACCCGATGTGTTGGGAGGTACCCTTACAATTAAAAATATTCATGTTTCTGTATTGTTTGACACGGGTGTGTCACGTAGTTTTATTGCTAGTAACACAGTGCACAAATTAAAGTTAAAACAGAGAAAGCTCAAAGATTCGGTGGAAGTACATAACCCGATAGGGGGTTCTATTACCCTCAGTTCGTGTTGTAAGGTGCCTACTTCTTTCTCCCGATACCAGTTTCCTTTCAATTTAATCGTTATGGATTTTCCCGAATTCGATATCATTCTCGAGCTGGATTGGTAAACGAAATACGAAGCCGAAGTGAATTGTGCGGAAAGAATCGTTAAAATTCGAACGAAGCTTGGATATATTACGGTACCATGTCATGGTTCGAATCCAAATAGAGAATAATTTTGGTCGGCGTTAGAAGTTATCCCCACTTCCTTGGAAAAGATTCTGATTGTTAGAAACTATGCGGATGTGTTTGAGGAAGTTGAAAACTTACCTCCGCAAAGGGAAATAGATTTCAGAATCGATCTAATTCCCAATGCCAGACCAGTGGTGCATCCAATTCGCAGAATGACTCCGAAGGAAAAAGAAGAATTAGGCGACCAAACTCGTAAACTGTTGTGGAAGGGTCTAATCAGACCTAGCTTTTCTAATTGGGGTGCAGCTGTTGTGTTTGTCCCAAAGTCAGACGGTACTCTTCGATTATGCGTTGATTACCGAGACCTCAACAAACAGACGCTCAAAAACAAGTATCCTTTACCCCGCGTCGATGATTTGCTAGACCTATTGAATGGGGCAAAGTATATTCCCGAATGGACCTAGCTACAGGTTTTCATCAATTGAGAATAGCAGAGGAGTGTGTTCCTTTGAATGGTTAGTAATGCCGTTCGGCCTGTGCAATGCTCCAACATACTTTGTCGATCTAATGAATAGAGTGTTCAGGGGAGTTCTGAATAAATTTGTCCTCGTATTCATCGATGATATTTTAATCTACTCCAAATCAAAACCCGAGCATGAAAAGCACTTAGAACAAGTATTGGAGATTCTAAGAAAGAACGTCTTCAAAGCCAAATTCTCTAAATGTGTCTTCTGGCAAGAAGAAGTCAAGTTTCTTGGCCATGTCATGTCAGAGAAAGGGATTTCTGTTGGCCCAAGCAAAATAACAGCTATTCAAGGCTGGAAACAACCCACTACTCCCACAGAAGTTAGAAGTTTTGTGGGGTTGGCTAGTTATTATCGAAAGTTCGTTAAGGATTTTTCGAAGATATCAGGTCCGTTAACGAAGCTCATGAAGAAGCATGAGAAATTTAAGTGGACTTCCGACTGTGAAGAAGCTTCCCAGGAATTGAAATCGAAACTGACAACTGCTCTAGTGTTAACCATTATTGATGGCAATCAGGATTTGACGGTTTGGACAGACGCTTCTATTAGACGTCTTAGTGCAGTGTTAATGCAAAGAGTCCAAGTAGTCGCTTATGCAAGCCGCCAACTGAAACCGCATGAGAAGAATTACGTAACTGATGATCTTGAGTTGCTAGCTATCGTTTTTGCATTGAAAATCTGGAGGCATTATTTATTGGGCGAGAAATTTATACTGTACACAGATCATCAATCATTGAAGTATTTATACACCCAGAAAGATCTGAATTTGAGACAGCAGCGTTGGCTAGAATTTCTTGCAGCGTATGATCTTGATATCCTGTATACGCCAGGAAAGGCTAACGTGGTAGCAGATGCGCTTAGTAGAAAAACCGCAATCATTGCCAATCTTATAATTACGCCTGGCTTGATTGATAAGATATGTGCTCTCCATAGGAATGATTATTTCATTCAAAGGATCAGAGGGAAAATCCAGAAAGGAGAGCCCTCAAGTTTTCAGGTAGATAAAGAAGAAGTTCTAAGACTGAAAGGGAGAATATGTGTTCCCAACATCCCTGAGCTCAAAAGAGAAGTGCTAGATGAATGCCATAAATCCAAACTTTGCATCCATCCTGGTGTGAGTAAAATGTACAACGATATCAAACGCACTTTCTGGTGGAAGGCAATGAAGAGGGATATTTCTTTGTATGTGAGCAGATGCCCTACTTGTCAATTAGTAAAGAGCAACCAACAGAAGCTAGCTGGACTGTTGCAACCGTTGGAAGTCCCAAGTTGGAAATGAGAACAGATTTCCATGGATTTCATAGATGGTTTGCCACGAACCAGGAAAGGTAATAAAAGCATTTGGGTAATCGTAGATCGCTTCACGAAGACTGCCCATTTCATACCTTTCAGATCCAATAGAACCGCTCAAAGTCTAGCACAGATATATTTCAAAGAAATCGTTAAGCTACATGGAATTCCCATCATCATAGTCAGTGATATGGACCCGATACTTGCTAGCAAATTCTAGGAGGCTTTCCAAACAGAATTGGGAATGAAACTGAATATGAGCACCGCTTATCACCCTCAAAAACATGGTCAAACTGAGCGGGTGAATAGAATTCTAGAAGATTTATTGCGGGCTTGTATAATTGATTTTGGTTGGTCATGTGAAGATCACTTGCATTTGGCAGAATTCTCATATAACAATAGCTATCAAGCAAGTTTGAGGATGTCGCCATTTGAAGCATTATATGGCAGACCATGCAGATCTCCAGCATGTTGGGTAGAACCCGGCAATAGACTTGTGTTAGGACCCAATATGATTAGAGAAGCATCTGATAAAGTCGATTTCATCAAAAAACGATTGAGAACCACACAAAGCCGACCGAAAAGTTATGCAGATTCTAGAAGAAGAGATTTGACATTTGCTGTTGGTGATCATGTTTATTTGAAAGTTTCTCCGATGAGAGGGGTAATCAGATTTGGAAAAACTGGGAAGTTGGCACCGAGATTTATTGGTCCCTTTCCTATACTCGAACGAATTGGAACTCTTGCTTATAGCGTTCAATTACCAGATTGGTTGCCTGGAGTGCATGATGTATTTCACGTATTTCAACTTAGAAGACATGTGCATGATCCAGATCTTGTTGTAGAAGAAGCAGTGCAACAGGATATAGACATAACTCCAGAATTAACACTCAGAAGAGAGCCATTAAAGATTGTTGGCAAAGAAACTAGAGAACTTAGAAGCAAAAAGGTTCATTTAGTTAAAGTGCAGTGGAGCAGTGATCCTAGAGACTGTACTTGGGAGACTGAGGAAAGCATTAAGCAAGCTTACCCCAAATGTAGAGTGGACATCTCTGACTAACTCCGGTGCAAGGTACCTTTACAATACTTTGCATTTACATTTTGTTTCCTACTTTACCGTTGTTTCCTTTTCGAGGACGAAAAGTTTTAAGTGGGGGAGATTCTAACAACCCAGAAATTATGAGCCAATTTAAAAATTTTAAATTGGTGATTTCAAAGGAATTTGAACAATTGAAATAGAATATTTCAATAAAATAGTGAATTAGAAATAGTGAGTCAGTTTGGAAATTTGAATTCAAACTTTGACTGACCGTGCAGGGTGGAAAATATAACGGATTTTAATAAAACCAAAAATATTTAAATCTGTTTATCAATACCTTTCTAATGAATCTGAAAAATCGAAGTTTCATAACGGGAATCAAAAGTTATGGCCGAACAAATTTTCCGAAAGGTCGCTATATAAAGTACATAGCCCTGGAAAATTGATATTTTGCAAACGACCTCGGAATTCGACGAAACCACTTTTATTGGGTCCGGGATGTCAAATTATTGTTAGGTTTCAAATTTCATAATTTTTGAAGCTAGTATGTGAGCGTAGAAAAAGAAAACGCATTTGGTCAATTTTTGTTAAATTGGATCGACCAGAAAATGGCCATTTTTCAAACGATCTCAGAATTCAACGAAACTAGTTTTGTTAGGACCGTAGCGTCAAAACATAGCTAGATTTATTTTTCTGGAATTTTTCGAATCAGTTTGTGGCCCTGGCAAATTGAAATGTACATTCAGAGTTAAAAATTAAATGTTTTATTCTTTAATTTGAAAAATAACTAACTGTAACAGTCGAATTGGCCAACGAAACATATCCCATTGTGTCCGGGATGGGGGTATTTAGCTAGGGATGACAGTCGTCGGACTTGAAAAGAAGTTCGTTGGAGAAAACACTATTTAAAAATTTAATAAAACCCTAGGCCAATCAGAATTTTTCTTTCATAAATTAAAATAAAAAACCCTCGCTCCTATGAAACGAACGGCGAAACCCGCTCGAAACTTCCCCGACCGATCGCCGCCGCCTCAGCCTCCTATCGCCGCCGCCAACACCCAGAATCGAACCGCCTCCTCCTCCTCTTCAAATCCGACCAACTCTCTCCACCTCTCGTCGCCGCCTCCGCCTGAATCGGGCCCAGGAAGTTGTCGACTTCCCAGCGCCGCCCTGATCGCCATCGACCACCGAACCACCCCAAACCACCGCCGACAGGACCGCCTCTCCTCTCTCTTCCACGTCAACACCTCCGATCGTCCCCACATGCCACGGATTTCACGAAAACTGCAAACCCTAGTTCGAACCACTTAGAAAGGTGAGTTCTTTTTGATGTTTAAACTTTGAAAAATCATATCTTTTTGGTGTGTTGACGAAATTCGATGAAACAGGAAACATCGGGACCGCAAGGAAGCTCTCTACCACATAGAAGAAGCCGCGGATTTTTCTGAGTCATCTACGATTTTTAGCACTCCGCAAACCAAAGTGATAAATCTAAATTAAATGAATTTGAATGGAAAATGTCGTGTATAAATTATATAAGCGAAATATAAATAACACGTGTTGTATACCTCATGTACATGCGTGGTGTAAGCTATATAGGCAAAGTATGAATTATGCATGCATAGAATAATTGATATAGGTGTTGAAATTCAAGTGAAATATAGCAATATATATATATATATATATATATATATATACACACACACTCCCCTCGTCCACAAACTATGGACGATATTTATTGTTGTGAATTGGTGTGAAATATTGGATGAAAAATGCGAATGGTTGAATAATTGTTTGTGGTTGATATTGTTTGTTATGGTTGAAAAATACCCATTGGTGATTGAAATGAATTGGAAATATATGTGGAAATAAAAATAAAACATGCCGCCTACGTGCGAATTAGATGCATGAATCCCCATTATAAAAAACCGCGAGGTTTTAAGGTAGAGCGAGGGGCCGTACTAGGGACGGTGCCGGTTTTAACTACCCTGCCGTTATGCTGCCGAAATTGTGAATAATATTCATGTGTTAGAATTATTTTCATATGTTGAAATTATCTTCATGCGTTGAAATTAAAGTCATATGTTGAAACTATATCCATGTGTGGAAATGTTCATGTGTTGAAAAGTGATGTGTGAAAATTAAATTCATTTGTGAATGAATGAAGTGTTTAAACAATGAAAATCACATTTTTATAATATATATGAAGTATGAAAAATATTCGCCTTATATATAAATAGTTTCAACAATAAAAATTTCATCTTTCTTATATGAACAACATATATAAAATATCCATGTGTGGAGGTGCTCATCTGTTGAGAAGTGTGTGTATTGGAAAAGTTCATGTGTTGAATGAAAAGATCGAACAATAAAAATTACATTTTTATTGAAACCATGAAGTGATGAAAACATTCGTTTGTCGAAAAATTATTTTAAATGATAAAAATATCATTTTTATCATATATGTGATATGCTAAAGATATGCGAGCGTTGAAATAAATATTTGTGAAGAAATATTATTTTAACATGCATAGGAACTAAATAAAATAGTCATGTGTTGAAATCTATCTTTGTTCGCCAAAATTATCATCTTTGAAATGTGAAGTGTTAAAAATAGCCACTCGTTCAAATAAATATGCATGAGTTGAAATATACATTAATTAGCTAATGATATGATTTTTGCCTATGCATGCAACATTAGAATGAATGATGTTTTTTAAACCAAATTGAATCAAATATGAAGTTGAATGGAAAATGATAAGTGATAAGAACTGTATATATGTACATGCATATTTATTGAACAGGTTATTGCAAAGGGGCTAGAGAAGAGGAATAAAATTTTGTGCCCGACAAATAGGTACCCATTTACTGTTTTGTTTGGGTGATGATTTTATGAGCCTGTTGGCTAGCCGCTTGGCTTTTTCTTTTTCTTTTTGACATGAGACGCCCGTGTGGCTATTTGGGAATTTTCCCAGCCACTCCCGTACAAAGGAGGTTATGGCGAAATTTTCCAAAATTTAAAGGCGTTAGTGAAATAATTGAAGTGAAAACGATATAGGAATTTTTGAATGAACTATATTTATATAAATATATAAATATAAATAAAATTAAAACGAAACGTGGCCGTGCAGTTCGTGTTTTGAAACCGTGATTTCAAACGACTAGTGCGGGAAATCCAACCATTCGATTTTCCCGAAACCGCAACCGTTGGGTTCGCCTTGGAAATATCATTCCAACGGCACCAACTTTGTGAAGATCCGACGGTTGGATTGTCTGGAATGTTTAATTCAAATCTGAAGAAAAACAGCGCCAGAAACGATTATATTTATATATAAATATAATTAAATTAAATCGAATAACGACGCTGTAGTTCATAAATTGAAATCGTAACTTCAAATGGCTAGTGTGGAAGATCCGACCGTTGGATTTTCCCAAAACTGAAACCGTTGGATTTGTTTTGAAATGACCTTCCTAATGATATAAAATTTGTGAAGATCCAACGGTTAGATTTTCAGATATGTGTGAAACAAAACTAGTGAAAAACAGCGCCAGTGCATCGGCACGACCTGAAACGTCGTTTAATTAAATATGGCCATTTTAAAATAAATAAAAATGGCGATATATCGTTATAAAATACTATAGACGATATAGAATGGAAATAAACCAATTTCGTTGTGTTTGCTTGATATGTGATGGTTGAATGTATTTAACATGAGAATTATAACTAAAGAACTAAAATGTGAATGTTGAATAGTCCAACCATGTGATTAATTGATTTGAAAATCTAAATATACGTGGGTTATTTGAAAAGGCCGAGTTCATCTCATTTCAAATAATCGATCGACGTTGAGAAGTCGAAGAGTCGAAGACGGTTGAAGACCGACGATCTTCACATTGGATGGATGGGCGCTACTGATGCTCGTGATTGGAGTAGCTACCATGAAGGAGCTGAAGTAGTAGCCGTCCAAACATACTGTTGATTGTACGGATATGCGAGGAATTGGTGCCTCCGGTTTCATTCAGACCCAGAACAGACTTGTAAATGGACTGTGTGTCTGACATTGGATTTTGTTCTATGCTGATTGATCTTTGTTAAATATATATCTGTTTGGCGGCGGAGAATTTATTCTCTTGCTTAACGCCCTTCTCTGAGACGTACGAGCTCAGAGGTTATGTATTGATAGAAATCAGTCGCATGGAGTGGATTTCCTGTGTGGCACGCCTAAGTGGCATATGATCAAGGCTTCTGTTGCAAAGAAAAGTCTTGTGGTTGATGATAAAAGCATGGTCTATGTGACGTAGCTTTGTGTAAAACGTGAATTCGCGAGCCTCACACCCCGATATGAGTAAAAAACGGGAGACGGACCACTGGGAGAGCATGACGTTTCTTTCTAGCTAAGGTGGTGTCAGTGACCTACCAGCCCTGACATTATATATACTTTTCACTTGTGTCGTTGTTGGAATGCGAGGCGCCTCGATTATAGGTCTGTAAGGACCGGGAAACGTGTGTTCAGGAATAACTAATCCTCTAAAGTAAGAGAGGACCGGCCTAGCCAATTCCAAGGATCATAGTGGGGTCCTGGGACATTTGCTAGAGTGTCTCGAATCGGAGAGGAGCTTGCCCCTTGCCTCGACTCATGAATGAATCCAATTTCCAATATGAAATATGCGAATGTGATTGTATTACTAGTATGGCGACATGATATATGGTACCCACGCCGCTTAGGATTGATATTTATGATTGAATTTTCTTTTGAAACATATATGCACTAGTAATAATATCAATCACTTTGGTTTTATTCGTATGAAGCATTTTTGGCCATTATAAGGTAAAACTCTATCCTCCGGCTTGCGTTGCATTGTGTGATGGGACCTGAGTCTTATAATGGCTTCATTTTATAAAAAGCATTGCAATGATTTAATCATTTACTTTATTTCATGCACTAGTACTCATTGGAGTAAACCCGTTCCGCGAAAGTGTCGTGGTCCTTTGATTTGCCTTATTATTTTTGTTGATAAGTTAAGTAGATTTCTCATACCAGTCCCATGACTGACTCGTAGTTTGTTTCACCTTGCAAAATCGGGTTCCCTCATTTTCACACGGGCAACCTAGTTACAGGTTTCTGGCGCACTTTTGGCTCATGGCGAGGCTTGACTACACCGTGCTAACTTTGATTTTCTCCGCCATTATTGTATCTATATTATGATTCCGCCATTGGCGATGTAAACTAATATTTATTTTGTGTACACTTTATGTATGATTCCGCCTCTGGCGATAGTGACTGATTATGTATCATTATGCACTAAGTTGTATCCTGCACTGTGCTCTCTGATGTGATGATATCTATGTGATTCCGCTGTCATATGCGTGTAAATTATTCTATTTTCTGTTTATGCTATTGTCTATGATCTGCTAATGAAGATTAATGTGTTATATCCCAATGATTATCCTTAACACCGTGTCACGGGGTTTTGGGATCGTCACAAACATTCTCAAAAAGATATATTAGTTATCCAGATATATGTAGACGATATTATCTTTGGTTCAACAAACGATAAACTCTGCAAAGAATTTGCAAATATTATGACCAAAGAAATTGAAATGTCTCATATGGGAGAACTATCGTATTTCCTTGGTCTTCAAATCGAACAGCTTTCTAATGGTATTTTCATTAGTCAGAAGAAGTACTGCAGAAATTTAGTCAAATGTTTCGGTTTAGAAAATAACTCTGGTAAACCAACTCCTATGAGTACGACCACACATCATGAAAAAGATGAACATGGTAAGAATGTTGACCAGAAGTTATATCGAAGCATGGTTGGTTCTCTCATGTACCTTACCGCAAGTCGTCCAAATATTATGATGAGTGTTTATTTGTGTGCAAGGTTTCAAGATAATCCTAAAGAATCACATTTGCGAGCTGTAAAACGTATAATATGATATCTTTATAAAACCAAAGATTTTGGTCTTTTCTACCCAAAAGATTGTTCATTCGAACTAGTATCAAATAGTGATGCTGATTTCGGTGGCTCTCGCACGAATAGAAAGAGTACAAGTGGTACGTGCCATTTTATTGGAAAATCACTTTTCTCTTGGTTTAGTAAGAAACAAAATTGCGTTTCACTCTTGACATGTGAAGCTGAGTACATATCAGCAGCTTTAGCTTGTACTCAAGTATTATATATGCATCAAACACTTCGAGATTTTGATATACATTTATCAAACTCCATCATATACTGTGATAACACAAGCGCAATCAATTTATCGAAAAACCCAGTCAATCATTCCCGAACAAAGCATATTGATATTCGACATCATTTCTTAAGAGACAATATTGAAAATGGAACAAAATGTATCGAATATGTCCAGACTGACAACCAACTAGCAGACATTTTTACTAAGCCTCTCCTCGAATCTAGTTTTATTTCTTTATGAAGAGAGCTCGGCTTAATTTCTAGAACTTAACTCGATGTATAATATACACTGTAATGTTGAGTTCTTATCTAGACGACACATATATTCTTATTAACTTAGCTGGTTAATAGCTTTTTGCTATTATTAGCAAATAATTGTGAGCTTTACAATCTTTTAGTGGCTTATATTCTCTGAGTGTTTTAATCATTTCTTTAAAATTTCGTAAATCCTATATATACATACTCCTTTCCTATTGTTTTCTGCATCTCCATCCTTAAACATTTGTATACAAGTTCATAAATTCTTTATATAATGGCACACATATGCGACGAATGTGCATAATGATCACATATCTCGGTCACTAGTTCCGAACCTGAAGAATACTACTCTCCAGAAACACCAAAAAGTAGACCAGAATGTTCGAATGCCCCCAGAGATACACCAAAACCCAAACGTGCTAAGAAAGCATTATTCTATTCTCCACGAACAAGAGAGAAGATTAGTGAAATTCATCACTACACTAAACATCAGATTGATCTCCAGTGTCAACTTCATTATGAACAAAACCCAAATACAAGACCCGGGAAAACGTCCCATGCCTCCTACATTTACGTGGTCATCATCTGACCAGGGCACCACTTCAGGAACCAATATAGGACGTGGTCGTGGGGAATATGAGACCGAGGAGGAAGACGAAGGAAACAACGATGAGGAAGATGTTCCAGAAGAAGGAGACAAGGAAGAAGGAGGGAACGAATAAATTGAGTGGGACACCACTGAATCCAAATCGTCATCGCATTAGTTTGTTTTTCATCAATGTTTTATGATACTATGTTTTTATGCAAAACTTCAAACCGACACTTGTATGTAAATAGTGCTGTATTTATTTTGGGTTTGTACGTCTTAAGCTATTAGGTACATGACTTTCTTGTGGTATGTTTGGTGTTTATCATATGCTACAATCTTAAAGTACCTCTTAAGCTATTTGTGTGTTCACTACTCCTTTTTGTCGATGACAAAGGGGGAGAAAAATATTACTAACATTATGTTTTCCAGATTTTTTAGTATGTATTTCAGGTGGAGCATATATTCAGGGGGAGTTAAAAACAATTTCAGAGCTATGTTGTCATCAATCAAAAAGGGGGAGAATGTTGAATCAAGGAATTCACGGCGTTTTGATTAAATGACGAGGAGAAGTTCAAGATCGACAAAAAGAAGAGATTCAATTGTATTTAATATTAGAGGTTGATTATTTAGAGTTTTTAGTTGGGTTATAATGTTAAAATCTATCCTCAAATAATCATATACCTCAATGGTTTGAATATATATATATATGTATATTTATGTATGCACATTCATTGTACATACTATCAGAAACCGGTCGACCGGTTTCATTCTGGACGGTCGACCGTTTCTGGGCAGAAATGCACATTGAATGTGCACACATGTATGTAACGTACATATATTGAAATACCAGTCTACTGGTCATTTTTAACCAGTCGACTGGTCTAGGAACTGAAACAAATTTTCTAGTAGACACTCTTATTTATCAAGGGTTGTTTCCTTTTCTCTTCGCCAAAAATCATCACTATTCGTTGCTTCTCTTCACCAATGATTACAACTCTCCATCCTCTATAAAAGCAAAATGAAATCACCATTTTAAATATTTCAATTGTTTCTAATCTTGCTATCTAATTGTTGATTTCATTCTTGCTCTCTAAAAGCACTCAAAAGCTCATAATTCTCATATATCGTTATTTGAATCCTTGAATCTATATATTATTCTTTTGATTCAAACAACGATATCATCTTCCAAATCTTCATAATCACGAAATCATATTTGAGGATAAGATTATAGGAAGGTTGTACAAGAATTGACAAATTCGTGTTATTTAGAACACACATTGTCAAATTACAAATTTTACTCATCTTGTTTGAAGTCCTCGTGTTGTAAGAGGCGAGTTGTGAAGTCCTCGTATTTTCAGAGGCGTGAAATCCCGTTCGGCTGCTCCGGTGTTGTGAACCTATTCCTCCGAGTGAAGCGAGGTTGTTGATTAGTGAAAATCCAGAGAGAGGTCTGGGACTGGATGTAGGACAGTGCTCCGAACCAGTATTAAAAGCCCTGGTGTGATTTTTTCATTTTTACTGCATTTACTATACTACTATTCTGTGATTAGCTATTACTTTATACTTGAATATTGTTTGTCATATTACACGATCCTTGTGAGTGTATTATACTTGGCAAGTACATACGTGCACTCAAACTTTCAATTTAAACATATTTTACTTGAGGATAAGATTATAGGAAGGGTGTACTACAAGAGACAAAACAATGTCGTATCTAGAACATAAGATTCAAGGACAAATTCATTCAACCATAGTATAGGTGAGTCTGTAGCCCATTCAAATCAGATGGGTAAGCTTATGACCTATCAAATCAAGACAATGAGCTTGTATCCTGTTCAAATCACGTAAGGGTTGTAAAACTATTCCTCCGGGTGAAGAATGAATTTTGATAATTAAAATTAGGAAGGGAGTTTCGAATTAGAAGTAGGATGGTGTCTGATATATAAAAATCTCTAGTATGACCTTTTTATTATTTTCATTTACTTTATTGATACCATCTAAATACTAAATATATTTAGAATCTTTTTACTGCAGTCATCTAAAGTTCAATATATATATATATATATATATATATATATATATATACACACCACCCATATTACACGATACATACCTAAAAATATTCCCTAGAGTTAAGGATTATTATTGGGACGACCCTTATCTTTTCAAGTGATACCATTCAAATCATTCATTATTGTATACTTGATTAAGAGTTTCATCATGTTATACCCTTTTCACATAGTTATACTTGTAGTGGTGTGACACCCCACATCCCTTAATTTCACCTATATGAGGATGCATTAACTTTTGTGAAGCACAATAGGTATAAAGCATAAACATAGAGACTAAAATTTCACAAGAAAGAATGTAAACACATCGAAAACTTTTTAAAACATTTATTATTAAGTTGGTCACAACATTATAATTCAAAATACCATGGAATCATCATCATAAATCAAACTGTCTCATGGAAAGAAAAAATCATAGTACAAGAATAAAACTAAAAAGTCATCTCCCTTATAGGTCTCTACAATAGTCATCAAGCAAGTACTGAAGCAATACATGAAGTGAGAAATAGTCCAAATCCAAGATGAATCAAAAGATCAAAAGTCACTGCTGCGATCCTTCGCCTTGAAAAATTGGGGGGGGGGGGGAGGGGGAGGAAGAGAGAGAGAAAAGCAAACAAGGTCAGACATAAGTCTGGCGAGTTCCAATGATTTTTAGTATGAGCACAAGCATAAGATAAATAAGTATTCAAGGAGATGAATAGTAATGGACATGAAAATATAGTAAAGTAGAAAACACGAAACAAGATAAGCTTCTCATTTATATTCCCATAATTTCTGCACCGCCTATCATAATATCAAGATTAGGTTTTACCTAATTTCTATCTAGTGATCGACTTCTTATACAGAATATGAATAACCTGTGCCAGCTATGGCATTCGGGGTTATCAGTCCCGAAGCCATCAACTAAAAAGACTTAGCCTTAATCACAGGCATTACAATGGCTTATCTTCCCTATTTAGAATAACGTGCGCTTATGGTTCCACTGGAACGTGCCCGTACCTACCTCGATTTGAACCTCTTACTATCAAGATTTGTAAAGCATGCCCTATCCTCTTCCTAGTGCGAGACTCAAATGATAATAACAAGGGTACTAATTGATACAGGTTCCAAACAAGCAAGCAAGTATTTAACACAGCTCACCCCTTGACATAGTCTCCAAGTTAACTAAGACTTGTACAAGCCTATATATCTCATTGGAATGGACTACTTAGCTTGTTAATCATACATGTTTAACTTAGCTTGTTTAAGTTAATTAACAAGCTTAATATAACCTTGTGTTATATTCCTAGGCTGTAATTAACATCTCTATTTAAATGCAATCTTTTTATACAACCCTTCCCCATGTCGAACAAGTCCAGTGCATCATTTCATATATGTTTTAGAGTTATAAGTTATTTATTGTACAATTAAGTATATTTTATTCCAATTCACATGTTTTCTATTAACATGTTTAATAAATGTATAATTAAGTACAACCTATTCCAATTCCCAGTTTGCCTATTCTTCCATTAGAATTTATCCTAATTTACAATCCATAATTCACCAATTCTCAATATACAAAAAATCCCCTTTTAACATTCTTTCGTATTATTCCAAATTTTACGCAAATCAAGCGGTAAAGGCCTAGGCTCTCGTTGGCTTATGCTCAGCGCAAAAACAAAGGAAAATGTGAAATATGCCTAGGCAGAGAAATAAGAAAATGAATAAATAGGCATTATAAGACTGTAAGTAAAATAATGATAGAGAAAGGGATAAAAATGAAGAATTTACTTATAAATAAATAACAGCTGAAAAGGAAGCACTATTAGGTAGTAAATAAATTGAATAATAACTTGTAAAAGATATAAGTATAAAAACGGTAATTGTCAAATTTTTAGATCTAATCTATTTTATTATCTGGTTCCTTTTTATTTATATTGCTAATCAAAATATAACATAGAACTCATAGAGGATTGTTGTAGATCCAGAAAAGGCCTTTGAAAAAGAAAAAGAGTATCCTTTCAGGTCTATAATTTGACATATGCTTGACTTTTCCATAAATTATTTTTATTTCAGAGCATTATGGAGTGGATGCTAAGAAGATGAAAAAGAATAGGCATGGGAAGAAATGAAGATTGGTTGTCTATTTATAGGTGTGGAAGGATAGTTTAGGCCATAAGATACTAGTTTTTTGATCCAAACTATAGTAGACACCTTAGTAATGCATTAGAAAAGAATAATCTAGAAACATGCATCATTGGCCAGGCACAGGGTCGTGCCAAGCCCAAAGTGGGTCGACCCCCTTAAAGTGGGTCGACACAAGGGTCGACCTATATATAGGTCGTGTCACCTAGTTACTGTTGCTTTATTCTGATTATTAATTATTATTTGTCTATTTTAATTTTCAAACTTTGATTGATCATAACTTGTTCATTTTTAGTCCGATTTACGCAAACTAAAAGTCTATCTAAATCGGAATTTTGTAACGAACGCAACGTGAAATCCATTTTACCTAATTCTGAATATTATTTCTACTAATACTTGATTTATTAATCTTTTTCATATAAGTATGGTTTACTTTAGGGTGTTACATTCCCTCCTCCTTAAAGGATTTCGTCCCCAAAATCTCTAAGGTTAGAAGAATGTTATGAAAATTATTAACTATTAACTACGTCCATCTACTCATCCATCAATTATTTCCATACCTTGTCCTTAAAATCTCTAATGCTTTGTATGAGCAGATGCAAAGGTGTTGTGTATATGTCCCGAAGCTAATGCGAAAATCAGGCGGCCTACTAATTCAGTTGACCTCCTTAATGCAACTCATGTCTATTCCACGCATCTAGTATGTATGCAAAAGAATCTTAATAATACATATAAATTCTATATGTGTGCAACAACCATTCACAAAAATGCAAAATCTGAGTGATGATTCAACCATTTCCATCCATACTTCAAGTAAACTAAAAATGTGCACTCATCCATATGCAATATGCAAGTGTTCTAGTTTAGCTAATCCTTAATCTAGTGCCTTGTGTGTGTATATGCATACACTACATCAAGTAGCAAACATTTGCATCCACATGAATCCATTCACCCATAACACGTTCTATCAACATGCTTTAAACCATTCCTATCATCCATAGGCTTCTACTAAGAGTCGAGATCCAAATGATAGGAAAATATATTCGAATTCAAAAAGCTTAGAAAAGAATCAAGAACGTACTCTCAAAGAGAAATGGAAAAGAAGAAAAAAAATCTTATCTTCAGGTTCCCAAGTCGCATTGTCACTATCTTCTCCCGACCATATCTTAACTGGCTTGATCTCCTTATTCCGTAGCTTCTTAACTTCCGATCCTAGTATCCGGGTAGGACCTCCTGTACCCCAATACCATCAAGGGTAATTGGCTTTACAACCTCTGTGGAATCATGTAGACACTTTACAGGTGTGAAATAGTGAAAACATCGTGAACTCCCATCAGTATCTCCCGCAGTCTGAATCTATAGGCCATCTTACCTATCCTTTTTACTATAGGGAATTGCCCTACAAAACTTGGACCCAACTTCCCTACCGTGCCAAATCGAACAATACTCTTTAAAGGAGACACTTTGATGAATACCATATCTCCTACCTCGAACTCTATATATGTCCTCCTCCAATCGCCATATGACTTTTTCCTGTCCTGAGCTGCTTTCATCCATTTCAGAATCAAGTCTATCTTTTCTGAAGTTTCTCTGACCATCTGAGGTGCAAGTAGAAGTCTGTCCGTAGACTCCCACCAATATGTAAGTGATATGAAGGGTTTTCTATATAATGCCTCGAAGGGGTCCATACTAATATTCATCTAATAGCTATTATTGTATACGAACTCTACCAATGGGAGATGCTCCTCGCAAGTCCCTCCAAAGACTGGAATTAACAGCCTCAATAAATCATCGAGATCCCTATTCCCTAGAATAAACATCCTCAATAAATCCATTCAACCATAACATGTTCTATCAACATGTTCCTAATGCCTCCTACAGACTCCTACAGAACTCACATGTAAATATGGGGTCGCGGTCATTAACAATAATACTATAGGGATCCTATGAAGTTGGACAATCTCTCTAAGATAAATCGATGCCAATGAAGCCATCGTCCTCTTTCTCCTAATTGGGATAAAGTGAGCACTCTTAGTCAGTCTATCAATTATAACCAGAATACTATTGTTAGACCTCCTCGATCTAGGAAACCCACCTATAAAATCCATAGATTTGCTCTCCCACTTCCACTATGGTATATCTGGAGGCTGAAGCAAACTGCCGGGCTTTCTCTATTCAACCTTCATTTGTTGACAAGTCACATATGAGCTAAATACTCTGCCACGTTCTTTTTTATTCCAGTCCAATCAAAAACCCTCCACATATCTCTGTACATCTTATTGTCGCCTGAATGGATAGTCATCCGAGAGTGATGAGCCTCCTCTAGAACTGATCTTAATAAGTCATCAAATCTACTATCACATAGTCTCCCATTTGGACATGACCACCCTCTCTCATCTATATAATTCCAAGCAACGCGACTATAGGTCTCTCCTCCGGTGGGTCGATCCATGATGTCCACTAATTGCTAATATTCACACTGAATGGATCCAATGTGCTCTAAAAGAATAGGTCGCACCTCCAACGATGCCAACAATCTGGGTGTAAAATCCGTAGATGGTCTAAAATTGAATGACTAGTAAACTCCAAGCTCTACCGCTCTACGAATAATGGACTCAAGGCTATCTTCTTCCTACCTAATGTATCTGCAACCATATTCCCATTCCCAAGGTATATGCTTTCTCGAAGTCATGGGATGCAAGAAACTCCATTCAACGCTGTTGCCGTAAATTAAAATCTGTCTATGTGAACAAGTACATGCGTGACTTATGATCTATATAAAGCTCGAACCTCAAACCTAGTAAATAGTGTCTCCAAGTCTTGAGCGCAAACACTGTCGCCACCAGCTCCAAATCATGGGTAGGGTAGTTCTTCTCATGTACCCTCACCTTCCTACTCACGTTGCAGACAAGCCTACTTTCCTACATTAACACCACAACTAATGCCATGCCGCAAGCATTCGTGTAAACGGTAAACATCAAGGAGAATCAAAACTGGAGCTGATGTAATAGCCTTCTTCAATCTCAAGAATGCATCCTTGCAATCTACATCCTAAGCAAAAACTAGGTTCTTCTTCGTTAGACGGGTAAATGAATCTGAGATCTATGAAAAATCCTTAATGATCTTTTTGTAGTAACCTGCCAATCCCAAGAAACTCCTAACGACTATCGCACTCTTAGGGCTTTTAAATCTTGTACTACGACAACCGTAGCGAGGCCCACCGCTATACCATCTCTAAAGACAACATGCCCTAGAAACCTTACTTAGTTCTGCCAAAAATCACACTTAGAAGACTTAGCCTTTAGCTGATGTTGTCAAAGAGTGCGGAGAATCTCTCCAAAGTGTATTGCGTGCTCTTCCTCGCTACTCGAGGAAACCAATATATCATCAACAAAAACCACTACAAACATACTCAGACACTCCCTAAATACCTGACTCGTCAAATCCACGAAGTGTGCCGGTGCATTGGTTAGCCCAAAAGGCATAACCAGCCACTCAAAGAATACGCCGGGAGTCCTAAAAGTAGTCATGTCTATGCAGTCATTTACTACACTAAGCTGATGAAAATCTATAGCTAGATCCAACTATGAGGAAGCCGATGTGCCAACACTGGTCAAACAATTTATCTATCTGTGGTGGGTGTCTATTCTTCTTATGAGCTTATTTGTAACACCTCGAATTTTCGATTAACATTATAATAACAAATTAAAGAATACTTAATTTAAAATGTGAGAATTAAGTAAAACAGACATCACCATTGCGTTCGTCTCGGAATTCTTCTTGAGATAGAGTCCGAGTTTGCGTAAAACGGATAACGTATGAAGAAGATAACTTTGAATTAAATATTGCAGCAAAACGTGAAAAGAAAAGAATGAGAAAAGAATAACGTTTAGCATTGTTCTAAGGTCTGTAAGCAAAAGACTTAGTAGCTCATTTGGTTAGAACATGTGACTTGCATACAAGAGGTACAGAGTTCGATCCCTGCCAGTGCCATATTTTTGTTTTAGGGGAAATGGCTTAAAGGTGGCTCAGTGTGAACGTAGTTCAAAAAAGTGGTTTAGTGTGAAAATTGTTAATTTGGAAGATAGATAAAAAGAAAAAGAAAAAAATATATATAATATATATATATACGCATATGTATATATATATATATGATGTGTACGCATCATATAGCGTACGTTGCACATTTTTGGTTGTCAAGGATTTGTTTTTTTTTTTTAAAATGGCCTTCTCTGATTGGATTTATGACAAATATTTAACATATTAGTACATATGTTCATTTATGTCATAAACATACAAATTTAATAAAAATGTGTAGATGCATGCAGTAAAAAGAAAGATTTATGCATATATACTTGTATACAGTAAAGGGGAGATGTATCTATTAAATACGTATTTATATTTAATGGATTGACAATATATAAATGTTGATAATGTACATTAAGAAGGTAATTATGACATAATTTGAAATAAGAGTAATTTACAGCCCTTAAATTTTGAACATAATTGGCTCCTCTTGGTGTGTATGGTCTGGATTCCTCTGTGATCATCCGATGGCTCAAATCAATCTCAAATTCTATATAAACAACTTAGCTCACAAACCTAATTCACTCAAAAATAAAAATAAAAATAAAGAAGGAGCCGTCATGCTGTTGAGAGGAAACTAGGAATAGCCGTCAAGTTAGAGAGAGCTAAGAGACAATCCAAAGTTGATTCAAAGCTTAAGTATAATAAAAAACAACGCCTACCCAAAGGAGAGCATCTCCAATTCAGAACTCAGAATCCTGAATTCATGATTCGTCATACGTTGTAAGTATAGAACTATTCCGATGTGAATAAAAATTGAGACTTGGCTTGTGTAGAATGAGAATGGAATTGTACTTTAATTATAACGATGCTAATTCATAATTGTATGTTGTGATTATTTTATTTTGAATGGATTTGGGATATGGTGGTATAATTAACATGGATTAATATCAATTGCAAGTTTGTGGTAAAAATTAGAAGTGACATCTTTAATGCCAATTGCAAGTTTGTGGTAAAAACTAGAAGTGACACCTTTATGTTTATGTAATTAACATGGAGTGTATACATTCTTTTTAGTCTAAGTTAAGACTTATGCACACATGTTCTATGTTGAGGCCTTTTTTCCTATATGACTAAAAATGTATGTATACATTCTTATGTTTATTTGCAATTTATAATTGGGTTTATGCAAGTACCGTTTGGGGTACACAAACTATGCTAGTTTCATGAAATAGGCTACATGATTAGAACTAGTCTACACCTTTGAGTTATGTCAAAAAGTGGACATCTTTATGAACATGTAACATGCTAGTTTTGTGTTTGACGTTATGCCTAGTTAAATATGTTTAACACATGTTTATGCAGGTCTAAAATTATGCCATTTCATGTGACACTTATTTTAGTTATATTATTAATTGAATGCAAGTTCACATGACCCATAATTTATGTTAGTTAAATCGCTAAATTGCAAGTGCATGCGCCACACATACCCTTTATGTATTTTAGAATATTTCATGTCTTGACTTCCCCTTTTTATGTTTATAAGTTGGGCTGAAATGTTGAGCCCAACATATGTTATAATGTTGCGAACGTATAGACGGGGGAAATAACGTTGGGCTAGCTAATAAATAAAAATATGATGTAGTTGGGCCCAAAATCATGAAATGGGTTAGGGCCATGATTGGTGTAAACCTTTACACCATTAGTTTTAAAATTAAAATATATGACATTCTTTTCTAATCACACACACCAGAATGTTCTAGGGTGACAGAGAGGATAGTGTCTAGGCTTGGGTTTGGAAAATACAAGTTTCCTGCCCTCCCTGGCTATCCCTAACTGATCCGATGGACGGGATGGTTATGAATTTAGAAAGATGCCTGACCTGAGGATAGACTGAGTTGCCGTGTAAACCAGCCCGGAACCGACCGGCACATCCAGTAACCGCAACAATACCTGTCTAATGTGAGTGGTTGGTGCTTTAATTAATAAATTAAGGCTAAGTCAGGATTGGTAGGGTTAAGTTAACTAGAACACTTAACCAAATTCAACATGTTAACTAAATTGATGGGCATGGTTAGGTTAATCCGGACACTTAACCAATTTAATATGTTGATTAGGGGAGTGGGTAAGGTTAAGCAAATGTTTAACCATTATAACATGATTAAACTGGACTAGAGAGTGAGGTTAAGTTAATTAGAACACTTAACCATAGAAACATGTTAGTGAGACAAGTGATTGAGGTTAAGTAAAAATTAGAACTCTTAACCATGATAACAAGTTGATTTGACAAGTGGGTTAGGATTAAGTAAGTTAGAAATACTTAACCAATATAACATGAGTGATTAGGGTTAAGTAATAAGAACAATTAACCAGTATACTTTGACTTGTGGTAAGGTTAAGTTAAACGTGAATGGACAACACTTAACCATTATAACCTGTTAATTAAACAAGTAGTAGGGTTAAGTTAGCTAAGGAGACACTTAACCGTTGTAACAGCTTAGTTAAACAGATGGTGAGGTTAAGTTAACACAAGGAGGCAACACTTTACCAGAGTAACATGATAAGTAGGAGGGTTAAGTTAACAATTTAAAACACTTAACCAATATGATATGAGGAATGGGCGGGTTAAGTTAACATGAATAAATGAACACTTAACCAGTATGACATAATATGTGGAAGGGTTAAGTACATATTGGGTTGGTGGGTAATATCTGTAAATATAGGCCCACAAACTTAACCATTAATAAATATGCTTGAATCAGTAGAAGGGTTAAGTATATATCGGGTTGGTGGGCAATATCAGTAAACATAGGCCCACAAACTTTACCATTAATAAACATGTTTGAATCAGTGGGAGGGTTAAGTAAATCACGGGTATGTGGGTAATATCAGCATATATAGGCCCACAAACTTAACCATTAGGAAACCCTAGTAACGGGGACCCATTTCAGCAGTAACCCACATTGGCGTATCATGATACCCTGAAACTAGGCAGGGTGGGGCACGATTACTGGGCTGATTGTAAGCGGTCAAAACAACGGCGGTTGGTGTAGCAGTGTAGGTTCTAACGGAGTGTGGGCGTGCACGCACTCCGACGCTGAAAAATGAGGCACTGGGCATCAGTAGTATACTCTATGCATTCTAGAAAGTGTGTCGGGCCGCCACCATGGGACTTGATACACCCCATGGTTGGACCAACATAGGTATCTACACTCAAGGGGGCCGTGTGACACACGTGACACATGCAATCAAGTAGGGAACCGATCGATAGGGTAGTAAGGGTACATCTAACATCTTCGTGGCAATTGGGCTGGTTGAGGTGGAATCCTCATACTAGGTGTATACTTGAAGGCTACCACAACTACGGGGATTGGGATCACGTTGTAATGTTATGATTTTATACAAATTACTAGTTGGGATACTAGTTAGATGGTGCAGAGATTAGTATGGGGTATGATAGTAAATTCGGTTCTAAACCGCTTAACTTAGTTTATGGTGCTTTCCCATTTCCAGTTTATACCTATCATGTCCTTTTTCTTATTCGTGGACTGAATAGTCACTAGACTTACTCAAGCTTTATGTCTGACTCTGTTTTTATTTCGTCTTCTTTTCTTCCGTTCCCCCCCAGGTAGTCGGGGAGGGAATAGCTCAGCTTAAGTTTGGACCGTTCATCTTTCCAAGCTTGAAGACTCTATGATATTTTGCTTTGGACTCGTTGCTTCATTACTATGGCTGGCTCATGCTACATTGGGGAATATAAATGTTGTTTTATGCTTCTTTATTTTTATGTAAGACAGATACTCTGGTATTGGAAACAATTGTTGTACAAGCTATTTTATCAATAAAGTAAAGTTTCATTTTTTTCCGCTGTTTAAATTTGCCTGTCTTGTAATTTATCTGCATCTTTTACCTATAATGCTCCACAGAACTTAGTGCATTCCCTTTGTGAGTGGCGCTAACGGATGTGGGGTTTTACATGTGGTATCAGAGCTGAAGGTTACCGGATCAGATAAAGATTTGAAAAATTATTTTCAAAACAGTTTTAAAAGAAGCATTTTCAAAAGAAAAGTTTTGTTTTAAAGGCATATTCCCCAAATCCATATGCACTATCTTTTGATCCTCTGCTTGAATCCTTGTTTCCTTCTTTCTTGAGTCTCAGGGGCTCCCGGCTTTCTGGGAGGTAACCTCGTCGAAGGGCAAAGTAGTGCCCGACTTCCATCGACAGCCGTAGTAGTTTCACCTGTGGCTAGTTTTCTTTCAAGCTTTGTAGGGTTTTCTGTACGACGGAGGCAGCTTTCGAGGGATTTGTCAACACGTTTACACAAGGAAGAGGATGAGGAGTTTTGCTAAGGAGCACAACCCAAGGATGAAGAATTCATGGATATGGACTTGGCTCACGAAGGAGGAAGGAATTATAGAACCTAAGACAAGAGGAAGTAGCTTTTCTATGGTATAATAGTGCATGTAATTAAGTACAAGGCCAAGGACGAGGAATTGGATTTTCAGGAGGGCGAGTGCATGCTTTCACCACCAGAATACCTAAGAGAGAAGATAGTAAAAGTCTCTGTTAGAAAAGTTTAGCTTTTCATTTTGATGAACCAGTTAGTATTCTTTCGATCTTAACACTTCGCATTTGTTCATATCTACTTCCATAGTTGAGACTCTGCACCATAGTTGTAACAGCCCGCATTTTACGTATCGGAAGATCGTAAAATATTTTTATTTTATTCCCTGAGGGTTGGATCATTATCATCTTTTGATATGTTGCTTATGGGGATGTGTGACATGTCCATAATTTTTACCGATTTTGTTTGTGACCATTTTGCCCCTGTCAGTCTTGTACTGGGCATAACTTTTGACTCAGGTCGAATCAGAGGGTGAGACCTGTGCCATTGGAAAGGAATTTATGATTCCCTTTCCGTAGAGTGGTTACATTAAGGATTTGGTTCAGCGGTTTGGGAGAAATCGCTGTTTTAAGGTTTTTTCAGTTGGCTGTTCAGGTTTTGGAAGGCTAATGGGCTGATTTGGAGAAGGCCCATTAGAGGGTGGGTGGAGACTATAAATTGGGGGTAAGGGGTATGGAGAAAGGTTGGCATTTTCCATTCTCTTATGGGGAGGCTTTGATCTCCTTCTTCCTCTAACATCTTTCCACCATTAAAATTCCAAAATCCAAGGAGGGAAATCGAAGATCTACACCATAAGAGGCTAGATCTACATCGTCTCAAGGGCGAATTCATCGGATTAAAGAGTTTGATTCGAAGTGTTCGCTGTCCGGATTGCGTTTTCATTGCTTTTGCTTAGATTTGGATAATTGGTGAGTGATTTACATCTCTCATTCGGATTCATGCAAGTATATGGGTTTTAGGATGTTAATTTCATCATTTCCATGTTATTTTCCTTAGATCCACACCATGCTAAGTCCATTTTATATATGAATCACCTTAGGATCTGATCTAGATAATTTAAATGGTTAATTTTATGATTTTTCTCAAGATTATGCAAGTTAGATCCGTTCTTATGTTCATATGATTCACTTATCATGTTTTGGGAAATTTTGTGTTTTGATGGAAATTGTTAGATCGAGGATATTGTTGGTTGCATAACATGTTTGTGATTGCATTTGGATGAATCGGATAAGCTGGTTTCGTCGGATTCGTCGTTTGGCGAAGTTTTGGTCGAAATCGGAGTCGAATTGGAGATGTGCAGGTTTCTGGTCGTCCTGGAATTGGTCGGGTCGGTCTGGAATGAGGTGGTCGGTCATAGTATGGCTTGGGAAGCAAGTCAGGGAGCAGGTCGGTTTAAGCTGGTCGGTCCAGAAGGAGCAGAAGTGTTTCTGGTCGGTTTCAGATGGTGGCATTCTGGTCGGTTTCAGATGGTGGCATTCTTGTTGGTTTTACTGGAAGCAAATCCTGGTCGCTCTGAAGGAGCTGGTCGGTCAGGTGGAGCAAAATCTGGTCGGTCTTGACGGGGTCGATCCAAAGCTGGTCGGTCCCAAGGAGGTCGAGTCGATCCAAAGCTGCATGGAGGCGGGTCGTTCTGGAGCAAGGCTGGTCGGTTTTTGGCGGGTCGTTCTGGAGCAAGGCTGGTCCGTTTTTGGCTGGTCATTCTGGAGCAAGGTTCTGGTCGGTTTTGGCAGGGTTGTTTTCTGAAAAAGTACGTTTTCGGGTATGACTCGGGTACGAACCAAAAAGGTCTGAAAAAAATATTTTTCTGGGGTAACCCCCCGAACCCTAACCGCAGCGCAGTGATGTGTTTTGGTTCGGTGATGGCGTGACTTCGAGGTGATTCAAGTAGGAAGACTCGAAGTGATGAATGTGTTCGTTGATCAAGGTGGAACAACGAATGCGGAGACAACTCAAAGGTCGTGAGTTGGTGGATAATGGCTGCTCGAGAAGGTTGCTTGAGCTATGAAACATCGTCAGGGTTGGACGATTAGTGATGCGAAGGCCGAGAAGTCATCGTTGTCGTAAGTTCTAGCAGGCTCAAAGTAGGGGTACGATGGGTATCGTTGAAAGGCCCAAAAGACCGATTGTTGGTCGAGTACCCTGGGTCTTTCTGGTTGGGGGAAAGGCCTAGTGTCAAGGTTGGACATTGCCAAGGTTGGGCATATGGAGTTCATGCTAGAGCTGGGGTTATCATTAGCCCTTGACATATGGCAAGGTTGGCCGTCATACGATAATGATGGTTTCGAAGCAGGATTGGCGGTGATAGCCAGAGTCAGTCATGGATGATTAGTTGTTCTGTTTGTACTATCTCACATAGATTATCCAAAGTCGAGGGAGACGTTCTTTGAGTGCTTAAGTGATATTGGTCTAGGCCTTTGGCGAGAGTACTTGAGGAATGTTAAACTCGATTAGGGTTGTCTGCGTGAGACTTATCTGGATGTCATGTGTGTTTTCTATGATTGAATGGGTGTTTTGATTTCTATGGATGAATGGTTGAAATGCTTGTCGTAAAGGCTATCACTGTCCGATGTGGGGAAGATAAGGATGAGTTCTTCTCTGATGTTGTCGGTAGATAAGTTTTTCTTCTACCCATTCTCATATACTTTCTTGTTGAAGTTTGTTAGCTGTATTATCGCTCACTAAGACTATTGTCTGACTCAAGGTTTTATGTCTCCTCTTATTACCTTGGGCTGTTCATCCGGTTGTGGATGGGCAGACTAAGTAGCAGGTTACAGGTAATGGAGCTTAGTGATATGAGGAAGCTGAGCGATGACGAGCAGGAGGCTGGCGTACCAGTTTTATTCTATCTAGTATTTCTGTTTCCGCTGTTTGAGTTGCTTGAGAGTTGTAGTGAGGCTTTATGTACAAACTTGGATATCAGTTGGATAATCTTTCTGGATGTTGAAAGAGTTTCAAAAGTTTGCTATATGATACCTCATTACTATCACCTGTTGTATATGTTCTATTATATTTTATCCTTGCGCTGTGAGTTCTACGACAGGTTTCGATGTGTTCACTTACTATGATGATCGTCCATAGCAGCCTGGCACGCCTTTCAGCGCATTATTCCTCTTGTTTAGTGCAGGGGTTATGGGCGGTCGTCACATTTGTTGTCAGAGCTCTGGTCAACGATTTTGGCCAAAGTTCGAAGACGTAATTACGTATGAGAGACGTATTTGTAGATTTCAGTTGGATGTTTACTATATATATTGTATATATAGTAGTAGCGGTTGTATCTCTTTAGCAGTTTTCTTGGAAGTGGCTAATTATTCTAAATTGTAGATTTAGAATGAGTAGACGACCATCAAGACACGCTGCTAGGGGAGTTAATACTGGAGGGGGAAATGGTGGTGAACCAGATTACCCGGCCATGTTTGAAGCCATGGCATAAGCAATTATGCGAAGGGTACCCGCTCCAGTGGCGGCTACGGTAGATGTAGGTGTGCGAGTTCCTAGGGTAGATTTTGCAAGGATGTGCAAGGACTTTACATCTCTAGGAGGGAAACCATTCAAGGGAACTGAGCCAGCTCAAGAGGTTCAGAGGTGGATGGATTCATGTGTTCGAATCTTTGGAGACTTGGGCATGAAGATGCAATGAAGAGAAAGCTTGCATCAAGGCAGCTTCAGAGCAGGGCCATGGAATGGTGGAATTCTGTCATACTCGAGACTCCGGAAAAGGAGATTTCATGGGAGCAATTCCAAGCTAAGTTTGAAGCAATATTTATCTCCACTCCTCAAAAGTCCGTTCTCTTCAAGAAGTTCGTAGAGTTGAAGGAGAATGGCAGATCAGTTCTTGACTACATTTCTGATTTTGAGGCTTTGTCTAGATATGCTCGTTCATACATTGATACACCCTATCAGAAGAACGAGAAGTTTGTCTTGGGTTTGGATGCTCATATTGGAAAGCCGCTTGTGGACCACCTTGATGATTCATTTGAAAAGATTGTGGAAAAGGCTATTCGTCATGAGAGCTTGTTTCCCAAGGAAGAAAATGTTGTTGCTGCAACCAAGGAGGTTCAGAAACCACACCAGGGTGGTAATAATAAAAAGAGGAAGCAGCAACAACAGAAAGGAAAGGATGGCCAAAAGAAACCCAAGAGTGAGGTGCTTTGCTTTAACTGCCAACAGAAAGGTCATTATTCAAATGAGTGCAAGAATCCCAAAGCTGAGAAGAAGTGCTTCAAGTGTGGAAAGCCTGGGCATGAGAAGAAAGATTGTCCAGAATCAGCTAAGGGCAAGCAGATTGTGAAGGCATATGCTTTGGAAGCCGTGCCATCTTCTTCAAGAGCTCCTACTGCAGAGGGGAAGGGAAAGGGTGTTGTGGTGCAAGGTACTTTTTCCGTTAACGGTGTTTCAGTTCGAGTTTTGTTTGATACTGGAGCATCACATTCATTCATCTGCAATGAGCTTGTGTGTCGCTTGGGTTTGGAACCCGAGATTTGTGATAGGCCATTGATCGTGACAAATCCAGTTGGGGGTTCGTCTAGTTTGTGCATGATTTGCCGTGGTCTAGTATTATCGAGTCATGGTTGCTCTTTTATGTGTGATTGCTTTGTTCTTAACTTCGCTGGGTATGGGATCATCTTGGGCATGGATTGGCTCAAGAGATATGCGGCAAGGGTGAATTGCGAGAAGCTAGAGGTGAGGGTCGGGGATGTGGAAGGGCGAAAAGTGTTGATTAGATGTAAGCGCGAAGACGGGGTCTTCGTGAGTTATCTATATTCGCTTGGGATTCCACAGGAAGACCTATCATCAGTGCTGATCACTAATGAGTATGTAGATGTCTTTGACGAGGACAAAGGGTTGCCGCCGCATCGCGAGATCGAGTTTAGGATCGATTTGGTCGAGGGTGCGAGACCAATTGTTATGCCACTTAGGCGGATGGCGCCTAAGGAACAGGGAGAGTTGGAGGTGCAAGTTAGAGACCTTTTAGGAAAAGGTTTCATTCGGAGGAGTGTTTCCGAGTGGGGTGCACCATTCGTGTTTGAAACTAAAGCAGATGGCTCGTTAAGGTTGTGTGTGGACTATCGTGAGCTGAACAAGGTGACTAAGAAGAACAAATATCCGTTGCCAAGGATTGATGACTTGTTCGATCAGCTTCACGAAGCCAAAGTGTTTTCTCAGATGGATCTGGCAACGGGATTTCACCAGTTGAGAGTGGCTAAGTATATTGTACCAAAGACTGCTTTTAGGACACCATCCTGGTTCTTCGAGTGGTTGGTGATGCCATTCGGATTGACTAACGCGCCAGCGTATTTTGTGGATCTTATGAATAGAGTGTTCAGAGATCAGTTGAATAAGTTCGTGCTTGTGTTCATGGATGATATACTGGTTTACTCCAGAAATGTGGAAGAACATAAGACGCATTTGAGTGTTGTGTTAGAGATCTTGCGAAAGCATCAGCTTAAGGCTAAGTTCTCAAAGTGTCACTTTTGGAAAGATGAAGTGAGGTTCTTGGGTCATGTTGTTTCTGGGTAAGGTATAGCGGTTGACCCCGCTAAAGTGGTAGCAATCCAGGACTGGGATAGACCTAAGAATGCGACGGATGTTCGAAGTTTCCTTGGGTTGGTTGGTTATTACCGAAGGTTTATCAAGGATTTCTCCAAGATAGCTGCACCATTAACAGGATTGACGAAGAAGAACCAAGTGTTCACATGGGATGCAAAGTGTGAACAAGCGTTCGAAATCTTGAAGGAGAGATTGACGAGTGCACCTGTGTTGACCATTCCAGGTGGGAATGAAGAGATGGTGGTGTATACTGATGCATGTGGTACTGGACTTGGAGCAGTGCTCATGCAGAAGGATAAAGTTGTGGCCTACGCGAGTCGACAGCTAAAGCCGCATGAGAAGAACTATCCAACTCATGATTTGGAGTTGGCAGCGATTGTGTTTGCTCTGAAGATGTGGAGACATTACCTGTTGGGGGTACGATTCTAGTTGTTTACGGATCACAAGTCGTTGAAGTATCTTTTCTCCCAAAAGGATTTGAATCTTCGGCAGCAACGATGGTTAGAGTTTCTGGCATCGTATGACTTTGGGATAGCCTATACTCCTGGCAAAGGCAATGCAGTTGCAGATGCATTGAGTCGAAGACACGCAAGTTTGGGAGCGATGTTTTCGGAATGGAAGGGCCTCGAGTATTTGGCAAGGTTCGATTTCAGGCCAAGGTGCGAGTTGGAACCTGAAATGTTGGCAAGCTTGTCGATAAGGCCTACTCTTATCGAAAGGATTGGCGAGAGCCAAAAGAAAGATGTGAAGCTTGTCGAGTTCATTCAAAAGATGGAACCAGAGAATAAAGAATTCGAGGTCGATCGAGAAGGTTGGCTTCGAAAGCAAGGGCGATTAGTTGTTCCTGATATCGATGGATTGAGAGATGAGGTTCTGAGAGAATGTCATCACTCAAAGTTGACAATTCATCCTGGTGGTAATAAGATGTATCAGGACATGAAGAGAATCTACTATTGGGAAGGCATGAAGCGAGATATTGGAGAGTTCATTTTCAAGTGTATGAACTGTCAGTTGGTGAAAGCTGAACAGAAAAAGCCGAGTGGTTTGCTTCAGCCATTAGAAGTTCCTACATGGAAGTGGGAGCAAATATCGATGGATTTTATCGATGGACTACCTAGAACTAGGGCAGGAAATGAAGGGATTTGGGTCATTGTGGATCGATTGACCAAAAGTGCGAGATTTATTCCTGTCAAGTCGACTAGGACAACGTCAAAATTGGCTGAGCTTTATGTGAAATGGATAGTTCGATTCCATGGTGTCCCAATGAGTATAGTAAGTGACCGGGATCCATTGTTCACGAGTGGATTTTGGAAAAGTTTGCAAGAAGCTTTGGGAACCGAGTTGTGCTTAAGTACGGCATACCATCCACAAACTGATGGTCAGACCGAGAGAGTCAACCGAGTTTTAGAAGATCTCCTGAGGGCTTGTGTGTTAGACTTCGGAGGATCATGGGAGGACCATCTACATTTAGTCGAATTTGCATATAATAATAGCTACCAGTCGAGTATTGGGATGGCACCATATGAGGCGTTGTATGGAAGGCCGTGCAATTCTCCAGCTTGTTGGTTAGAAACTGGAGATAAGTTGATACTTGGGCCTGAGATGATAAGAGAAACCTCGGATTGTATCGAGATAATTCGGCAATGAATGAAGGCGGCCCAAGATCGTCAGAAAAGTTACGCTGATAAGCGTCGTAAGGATTTGGAGTTCGACGTAGGTGATATGGTTTTCATAAAGATTTCACCGTTGAAGCAAGTGGTTCGATTCGGAAGTAAAGGAAAGTTGGCTCCTAGGTTTGTTGGACCATTTCCGATAGTAGAGCGAATAGGAAAGCTCGCATATAGGTTGGAGTTACCCGAGAAGATGTCGAGTGTGCATAATGTTTTCCATGTGTCGTTTCTACGAAAGTTTGTGCACGACTCGAATGTGGTGGTATCTCCAGAACAGTATGAAGATTTAGAAGTCGAGACTGCAGTTGCGAAACCTCGTAGGCCACTTCGTGTTGTGGGAAATGATACGAAACAGCTTAGGAGGAAGACGGTTAAGCTAGTCAAGGTACAATATAGTGAAGATGGCGATGATTGTACATGGGAGACGGAAGAGAGCATGAAGGCGACTCATCCAGAACTTTTCATCGGTAGGACCCTTTGATTGTATCATCGTTATATCATTGTATCTTGTTGTTGTTTGATAGAATTCCGCGTGCTAGGATAAGGCTATGGATGTATGGCTTGATGGTTGCTAGTTTGGATGATAGGATTGGCCTCTCATGAATGATAGGCATGCGGAATTGTTGTGTTTGCTTGGAATTTCGGGGCGAAATTCTTAAGGGGAGAAGAATGTAACAGCCCGCATTTTACGTATCGAAAGATCGTAAAATATTTTTATTTTATTCCCTGAGGGTTGGATCATTCTCATCTTTTGATATGTTGCTTATGGGGATGTGTGACATGTCTATAATTTTTACCGATTTTGTTTGTGACCATTTTGCCCCTGTAAGTCTTGTACTGGGCATAACTTTTGACTCAGGTCGAATCAGAGGGTGAGACCTGCGCCATTGGAAAGGAATTGATTATTCCCTTTCCGTAGAGTGGTTACATTAAGGATTTGGTTCAGCGGTTTGGGAGAAATCGCTGTTTTAAGGTTTTTTCAGTTTGCTGTTCTGGTTTTGGAAGGCTAATGGGCTGATTTGGAGAAGGCCCATTAGAGGGTGGGTGGAGACTATAAATAGGGGGTAAGGGGTATGGAGAAAGGTTGGCATTTTCCATTCTCTTATGGGGAGGCTTTGATCTCCTTCTTCCTCTAACATCTTTCCACCATTAAAATTCCAAAATCCAAGGAGGGAAATCGAAGATCTACATCATAAGAGGTTAGATCTACATCGTCTCAAGGGCGAATTCATCGGATTAAAGAGTTTGATTCGAAGTGTTCGCTGTCCGGATTGCGTTTTCATTGCTTTTGCTTAGATTTGGATAATTGGTGAGTGATTTACATCTCTCATTCAGATTCATGCAAGTATATGGGTTTTAGGATATTAATTTCATCATTTCCATGTTATTTTCCTTAGATCCACACCACGCTAAGTCCATTTTATATATGAATCACCTTAGGATCTGATCTAGATAATTTAAATGGTTAATTTTATGATTTTTCTCAAGATTATGCAAGTTAGATCTGTTCTTATGTTCATATGATTCACTTATCATGTTTTGGGAAATTTATGTGTTTTTATGGAAATTGTTAGATTGAGGATATTGTTGGTTGCATAACATGTTTGTGATTGCGTTTGGATGAATCGGATAAGCTGGTTTCGTCGGATTCGTCGTTTGGCGAAGTTTTGGTCGAAATCGGAGTCGAATTGGAGATGTGCAGGTTTCTGGTCGTTCTGGAGTTGGTCGGGTCGGTCTGGAATGAGGTGGTCGGTCATAGTATGGCTTGGGAAGCAAGTCAGGGAGCAGGTCGGTTTAAGCTGGTCGGTCCAGAAGGAGCAGAAGTGTTTCTGGTCGGTCCAGAAGGAGCAGAAGTGTTTCTGGTCGGTTTCAGATGGTGGCATTCTGGTCGGTTTCAGATGGTGGCATTCTGGTCGGTTTCAGATGGTGGCATTCTGGTTGGTTTTACTGGAAGCAAATCCTGGTCGCTCTGAAGGAGCTGGTCGGTCAGGTGGAGTAAAATCTGGTCGGTCTTGACGGGGTCGATCTAAAGCTGGTCGGTCCCAAGGAGGTCGAGTCGATCCAAACCTGCATGGAGGCGGGTCATTCTGGAGCAAGGCTGGTCGGTTTTTGGCGGGTCGTTCTGGAGCAAGGCTGGTCGGTTTTTGGCTGGTCATTCTGGAGCAAGGTTCTGGTCGGTTTTGGCAGGGTCGTTTTCTGAAAAAGTACGTTTTCGGGTATGACTCGGGTACGAACCAAAAAGGTCTGAAAAAAAAATATTTTTCGGGGGCAACTCCCCGAACCCTAGCCGCAGCACAGTGATGTGTTTTGGTTCGGTGATGGCGTGACTTCGAGGTGATTCAAGTAGGAAGACTCGAAGTGATGAATGTGTTCGTTGATCAAGGTGGAACAACGAATGCGGAGACAACTCAAAGGTCATGAGTTGGTGGATAATGGCTGCTCGAGAAGGTTGCTTGAGCTATGAAACGTCGTCAAGGTTGGACGATTAGAGATGCGAAGGCCGAGAAGTCATCGTTGTCGTAAGTTCTAGCAGGCTCAAAGCAAGGGTACGATGGGTATCGTTGAAAGGCCCAAAAGACCGGTTGTTGGTCGAGTACCCTGGGTCTTTCTGGTTGAGGGAAAGGCCTAGTGTCAAGGTTGGACATTGCCAAGGTTGGGTATATGGAGTTCATGCTAGAGCTAGGGTTATCATTAGCCCTTGACATATGGCAAGGTTGGCCGTCATACGATAATGATGGTTTCGAAGCAGGATTGGCGGTGATAGCCAGAGTCAGTCATGGATGATTAGTTGTTCTGTTTGTACTATCTCACATAGATTATCCAAAGTCGAGGGAGACGTTCTTTGAGTGCTTAAGTGATATTGGTCTAGGCCTTTGGCGAGAGTACTTGAGGAATGTTAAACTCGATTAGGGTTGTCTGCGTGAGACTTATCTGGATGTCATGTGTGTTTTCTATGATTGAACGGGTGTTCTAATTTCTATGGATGAATGGTTGAAATTGTTGTCGTAAAGGCTATCACTATCCGATGTGGGGAAGATAAGGATGAGTTCTTCTCTGGTGTTGTGGGTAGATAAGTTTTTCTTTTACCCATTCTCATATACTTTCTTGTTGAAGTTTGTTAGCTGTATTATCGCTCACTAAGACTATTGTCTGACTCAAGGTTTTATGTCTCCTCTTATTACCTTGGGCTGTTCATCCGGTTGTGGATGGGCAGACTAAGTAGCAGGTTACAGGTAATGGAGCTTAGTGATACGAGGAAGCTAAGCGATGACGAGCAGGAGGCTGGCGTACCAGTTTTATTCTATCTAGTATTTCTGTTTCCGCTGTTTGAGTTGCTTGAGAGTTGTAGTGAGGCTTTATGTACAAACTTGGATATCAGTTGGATAATCTTTCTGGATGTTGAAAAAGTTTCAAAAGTTTGCTATATGATACCTCATTACTATCACCTGTTGTATATGTTCTATTATATTTTATCCTTGCGCTGTTAGTTCTACGACAGGTTTCGATGTGTTCACTTACTATGATGATCGTCCATAGCAGCCTGGCACGCCTTTCAGCGCATTATTCCTCTTGTTTAGTGCAGGGGTTATGGGCGGTCGTCACAATAGTACTTATATAGTATAAAGATCCCACTAGTGTCTCAACTCCAATTGGTGGTTCAACCAATTTATCTTTGGTTTGTAGGGATTTGAGAGTAGCTATAGTTAAGTTTTGGAGCAAGATTGGCGAGGGTAGCCAGAGTCGGTTAAGTGCTCAATTGCTTGGTTGTTTTTTTTATATCATCTCACGTAGATCGTCCAAATTCGAAGGAGATATTCCTTGGGTGCTTATCTGATATTGGTTTAGGCCTTTGGGGCTTGTACTTGAGGGATGTCGAGTTCGACTAGGATGGTTTGCGTGAGAGATAAATAGTTGTGGCAGGCGCTCTAAATAGAGAAGGACTAACCTTCAGAGAGGTAAAAAGTACGTAGTGACCTTTATCTTTTGACCCTCATAGTTATGGCATGATGGATAAGCTAAGAGGAGATACCTCAAATCATCTTAGTATATACACTTGGTATCATGGTTAACATCTGTTTATTTTGGAAATGGAGGTCAAGAAACTTCGAAATCGTGAAGTTAAGGCACAGTGGAGTAAAGCTCAAGAAGATGCGATATGGGGGAATTGAAGATAAGACACACACGCCACACTCTTTTTCTTAAGGATATATCCTTGATCTTTTTATAGGAATTGACGCATACTTGTTTTTCTCTTTTTAAGATATATCCTCTAGGTCATATCTTCGATTCTTAGGTAGAAGCCAATGGATGTAAACATGCATTTGAAACATGTTATGATTGATGGTTGCAAGTGGTTACGAGTGGTTGCTAGTGGATGCATTTACACACTTTAGGCACTAGATCGGCTCAGTCACATTTTCATATTGCATATGGATCCAAGTGCATATGTTTGTATATGTATTAAAATTTGATTTGTTGTCATATGAATGTTGCATATGAATGGATGATTGTGCACTCATGTAGAAATTATAAAGTTTATTAGGAATGATTGCATACATATTGGATTCATGGCACAGACAAAATTCGCATTAAGGAGGTCAACTGAATCAGTAGACTGCCTGATTTCGCATTAGACAAGGACATATACACACACTATGCATATGAACATGAAAGCATTAGAAATCTTTTTAAGGACAATGGATGCCTGTGTTTGATGATTGTGTAGATGGACGATTGGATGGTAGGATATACGTTCTTCCTAACTTGAAGATTTCGGGGAAGAAATCCTTTAAGGAGGGGAGAATGTAACACCCCGAATTTTCGGTTAACATTATAATAACAAATTCAAGAATACTTAATTTAAAATGTGAGAATTAAGTAAAACGGACATCACCATTGCGTTCATCTCGGAATTCTGCTTGAGATAAAGTCCGAGTTTGCGTAAAACGGATAACGTATGCAGATAACTTTGAATTAAATATTGCAGCAAAACGTGAAAAGAAAAGAATGAGAAAATAATAATGTTTGGCATTGTTCTAAGGTCTGTAAGCAAAAGACTTAGTAGCTCATTTGGTTAGAACATGTGACTTGCATACAAGAGGTACAAAGTTCGATCCCTGCCAGTGCCATATTTTTGTTTTAGGGGAAATGGCTTAAAGGTGGCTCAGTGTGAACGTTGTTCAAAAAAGTGGTTTAGTGTGAAAATGGTTAATTTGGAAGATAGATAAAAATAAAAAGAAAATATATATATATATATATATAATATATAAACGCATATATGTATATATGATGTGTACGCATCATATAGCGTACGTTGCACATTTTTGGTTGTCAAGGATTTTTTTTTTTTTAAAATGGCCTTCTCTGATTGGATTTATGACAAATATTTAACATATTAGTACATATGTGCATTTATGTCATAAACATATAAATTTAATAAAAATGTGTAGATGCATGCAGTAAAAAAAAAGATTTATGCATATATACTTGTATACAGTAAAGGGGAGATGTATCTATCAAATACGTATTTATATTTGATGGATTGACAATATATAAATGTTGATAATGTACATTAAGAAGGTAATTATGATATAATTTGAAATAAGAGTAATTTACAGCCCTTAAATTGTGAACATAATTGGCTCCTCTGGCTGTGTATGGTCTGGATTCCTCTGTGATCATCCGATGGCTCAAATCAATCTCAAATTCTATATAAACAACTTAGCTCACAAACCTAATTCACACAAAAATAAAAATAAAGAAGGAGCTGTCATGCTGTTGAGAGAAAACTAGGAATAGCCGTCAAGTTAGAGAGAGAGAGCTAAGAGACAATCCAAAGTTGATTCAAAGCCTAAGTATAATAAAAAACAACGCCTACCCAAAGGAGAGCATCTCCAATTCAGAACTCAGAATCCTGAATTCATGATTCGTCACACGTTGTAAGTATAGAACTATTCCGATGTGAATAAAAATTGAGACTTGACTTGTGTAGAATGAGAATGGAATTGTACTTTAATTATAACGATGCTAATTCATAATTGTATGTTGTGATTATTTTATTATGAATGGATTTGGGATATGGTGGTATAATTAACATGGATTAATATCAATTGCAAGTTTGTGGTAAAAATTAGAAGTGACATCTTTATGTTTATGCCATTAACATGGATTAATGCCAATTGCAAGTTTGTGGTAAAAACTAGAAGTGACACCTTTATGTTTATGTAATTAACATGGAGTGTATACATTCTTTTTAGTCTAAGTTAAGACTTATGCACACATGTTCTATGTTGAGGCCTTTTTGCCTATATGACTAAAAATGTATGTATACATTCTTATGTTTATTTGCAAGTTATAATTGGGTTTATGCAAGTACCGTTTGGGGTACACAAACTACGCTAGTTTCATGAAATAGGCTACATGATTAGAACTAGTCTACACCTTTGAGTTATGTCAAAAAGTGGACATCTTTATGAACATGTAACATGCTAGTTTTGTGTTTGACGTTATGCCTAGTTAAATATGTTTAACCCATGTTTATGCAAGTCTAAAATTATGCCATTTCATGTGACACTTATTTTAGTTATATTATTAATTGAATGGAAGTTCACATGACCCATAATTTATGTTAGTTAAATCTCTAAATTGCAAGTTCATGCGCCACACATACCCTTTATGTATTTTAGAATATTTCATGTCTTGACTTCCCCTTTTTATGTTTATAAGTTGGGCTGAAATGTTGAGCCCAACATATGTTATAATGTTGCGAACGTACAGACGGGGGAAATAACGTTGGGCTAGCTAATAAATAAAAATATGATGTAGTTGGGCCCAAAATCATGAAATGGGTTAGGGCCATGATTGGTGTAAACCTTTACACCATTAGTTTTAAAATTAAAATATATGACATTCTTTTCTAATCACACACACCAGAATGTTCTAGGGTGACAGAGAGGATAGTGTCTAGGCTTGGGTTTGGAAAATACAAGTTTCCTGCCCTCCCTGGCTATCCCTAACTGATCCGATGGACGGGATGGTTATGAATTTAGAAAGATGCCTGACCAGAGGATAGACTGAGTTGCCGTGTAAACCTGCCCGGAACCGACCGGCACATCCAGTAACCGCAACAATACCTGTCTAATGTGAGTGGTTGGTGCTTTAATTAATAAATTAAGGCTAAGTCAGGATTGGTAGGGTTAAGTTAACTAGAACACTTAACCAAATCCAACATGTTAACTAAATTGATGGGCAGGGTTAGGTTAATCTGGACACTTAACCAATTTAATATGTTGATTAGGGGAGTGGGTAAGGTTAAGCAAATGTTTAACCATTATAACATGATTAAACTGGACTAGAGAGTGAGGTTAAGTTAATTAGAACACTTAACCATAGAAACATGTTAGTGAGACAAGTGATTGAGGTTAAGTAAAAATTGGAACTCTTAACCATGATAACAAGTTGATTTGACAAGTGGGTTAGGATTAAGTAAGTTAGAAATACTTAACCAATATAACATGAATGATTAGGGTTAAGTAACAAGAACACTTAACCATTATACTTTGACTTTTGGTAAGGTTAAGTTAAACGTGAATGGACAACACTTAACCATTATAACCTGTTAATTAAACAAGTAGTAGGGTTAAGTTAGCTAAGGAGACACTTAACCGTTGTAACAGGTTAGTTAAACAGATGGTGAGGTTAAGTTAACACAAGGAGGCAACACTTTACCAGAGTAACATGATAAGTAGGAAGGTTAAGTTAACAATTTAAAACACTTAACCAATATGATATGAGGAATGGGCGGGTTAAGTTAACATGAATAAATGAACAATTAACCAGTATGACATAATATGTGGAAGGGTTAAGTACATATCGGGTTGGTGGGTAATATCTGTAAATATAGGCCCACAAACTGAACCATTAATAAATATGCTTGAATCAGTAGAGGGGTTAAGTATATATCGGGTTGGTGGGAAATATCAGTAAACATAGGCCCACAGATTTTACCATTAATAAACATGTTTGAATCAGTGGGAGGGTTAAGTAAATCACGGGTATGTGGGTAATATCAGTATATATAGGCCCACAAACTTAACCAGTAGGAAACCCTAGTAACGGGGACCCATTTCAGCAGTAACCCACATTGGCGTATCATGATACCCTGAAACTAGGCAGGGTGGGGCACGATTACTGGGCTGATTGTAAGCGGTCAAAACAACGGCGGTTGTTGCAGCAGTGTAGGTTCTAACGGAGTGTGGGCGTGCACGCACTCCGGCGCTGAAAAATAATGCACTGGGCATCAGTAGTATACTCTATGCATTCTAGAAAGTGTGTCGGGCCGCCACCATGGGACTTGATACACCCCATGGTGGGACCAGCATAGGTATCTGCACTCAAGGGGGTCGTGTGACACACGTGACACATGCAAGCAAGTAGGGAGCCCATCGATAGGGTAGTAAGGGTACATCTAACATCTTCGTGGCAATTGGGCTGGTTGAGGTGGAATCCTCATACTAGGTGTATACCTGAAGGCTACCACAGCTACGGGGATTGGGATCACGTTGTAATGTTATCATTTTATACAAATTACTAGTTGGGATACTAGTTAGATGATGCAGAGATTAGTATGGGGTATGATAGTAAATTCGGTTCTAAACCGCTTAACTTAGTTTATGGTGCTTTCCCATTTCCAGTTTATACCTATCATGTCCTTTTTCTTATTCATGGACTGAATAGTCACTAGACTTACTAAGGCTTTATGTCTGACTCTGTTTTTATTTCGTCTTCTTTTCTTCCGCTCCCGCCAGGTAGTCAGGGAGGGAATAGCTCAGCTTAAGTTTGGACCGTTCATCTTTCCAAGCTTGAAGACTCTATGATATTTTGCTTTGGACTCATTGCTTCATTGCTATGGCTGGCTCATGCTACATTGGGGAATATAAATGTTGTTTTATGCTTCTTTATTTTTATGTAAGACGGATACTCTGGTATTGGAAACAATTGTTGTACAAGCTATTTTATCAATAAAGTAAAGTTTCGTTTTTTTCCACTGTTTAAATTTGCCTGTCTTGTAATTTATATGCATCTTTTACCTATAATGCTCCACATAACTTAGTGCATTCCCTTTGTGAGTGACGCTAACGGATGTGGGGTGTTACATTATTCAACCCCTTATAGTCCACACATAGATGGAAAGATTCGTCTGCCTTAGTCGCGACAACTGGTGCTCCCCACTCAGAAATGCTCCATCTAATAAATCCCTTCTCAAACAACTCACCCACTTGCTTACTGAGCTCCCACCTCTCTGTAAGAGCCATGCGGCGCACTAGTAAAGCAACATGCTTAGCATTCTCCACCAATTATATCCGTAAATCTATCTCTTGCCTAGGAGGTCATCCTCTCACCACATCAGATACATCTGGAAAGTCTCTAACTATGGGTACCAAAATGAGATCATCAACAGAATTTAGGGAATCTAAAAAACTGATGATAACCGACCCTTGCGGGTCACAAGAAATATCGAGAGTCCTACCGTGGCATGTCAACAGTCTGATAACTCTCCTCTCGCAATCAATGTTGGCACCATACTTGGCTTTCCAATCCATCCCTAGGATAAGCTTGTGACCCATAAAGCTCAGAACATATGCGTTACACTCAAACTTGATGACAAGAACAAAAATCCTCAAACCCCTACATATCATAGACAGGTGAGTCGTCCCTCCTATGGGGTTTGAGACAACTACAAAATCAGAAACTATAGAAGTATCTAGAAGCAGACTATCAACAATAGAATTGGATATGAAAGAATGAGAAGCACTAGAATCGAACAAAGTCCTAATAGAAGAGTCAAAACAAGAAATCAAACTTCTTTGATGACTTTCCTATCTTTGTCTTGACTACAAGTCTGAGTCGCCTGAAGCGCATGAACTTGTGATCTAGATGATTTTTCCCTTGACTATTCTTCTTGGGTCACTGCCTGGTGTAATGTCCAATTTATCCGCAATTAAAACAAGAATTCTTAGTCTTTCTACAGTCTTTGACAACTCATTTCCACAACCACGAGACTTAACATCCGTCTTGATTTGTGCCCTCTTAGGTTTCTTTGCCTTCTCTCCTACACCCTTCTTGTGCCACCACATTTTCTTTTCAGTCTTGGGCTTGGACTCTTTCTCCTTTTCCTTTTGCTTCCCTACTTTCCCATCCTCAAGCATTACAGCCATATCCACTATTCTCTCAAATGTAGATCCCATGGTGATATGTGTCATTGCGAGTTCTTGGAGGGATGATTCGTCCATCTCGCAAATCTCAAAGCCTTTTTGTGAGTAGTGTCAGCTAGATCCAAGCCAAACCTTGCCAACTCATTAAAGCAATCACATATTCTTTCACCGTCCTATTTCCTTGCATCAAACTTAAGAACTCTTCCAATTGCGTTCCTCCTTCAGCTTGTGATAGTAACTTCACCTTGAATCTATCCTTAAACAAATCACATGTCTCTACCATCCGCCCTGTCTGAGCTACCTCTCACTGATACGATGCTTCCTCTTTCAGTTACCAAGTAGCCAACTGAATCCTCCTTTTGTCATCTAACTCCACTAATCCAAACAAACGTTCCGTCTCCTTAAGCTAATTGTGAGACTCCATGTAACTTTCCGTTCCAAGAAATGGCTTGCCACCCATCGCATGGAAATCACAAAGCTTAGAGAAGTTAACTGCTGGATTAGGTGGAACTACCATGGCTGTAGCTAGGGGTAGGGAATTTCCATACGCTTCGGTAGGTGCTATACATTATAGCAAAAAAGCCTTTTCGCAGTTTGCAATTTCTATTGTAGTAGGTCAATTGCAATAGGCCTGCGCCCGTCTAGATAGCCGAAGTTGAAATAAGTCAGTCACTTTTCGCAGTTGTTATTGCCAGTTACAATAATTTAGTTGCGGTAGACTTTTTGCAAGAGTAAGAGCCCGTTGCAATATGTAATTTCTGAGACTGTAATAGCCTTTTGCAATATATTATCTTACAAGTGCAAATACCAATTGCAATAAACTCTTTACAAGTGTAAATTTAAACTATGAATGTTAAATATTTGTTGTAATACCATTTTATACCATAGAATAAAATTATCAAATAAAAAAAAATTGCAAAATTTTGACTATACACACAATAACAACAAAAATACCCATGATTTTCATACATTATTCATATACAACAATGTAAACTTTCTTATACAATACATTTTTTAAAATACGATATTTTCTATTCACATTTCTACTCTCTCATACAACGCAAATCAAGCAGTTGAAATTTGCAATTCACTCCATTCACAAAAGTTCCTCGAAAATAATGGCTTCCTTTACAACAAACACAACCTAAATATGATGAATAACAGATGTAGATTGCGCCTTCCCTTCAAAAGATGTCAGTCTTTGGGGATATTCATCCTTAAGTGCATCAACATCAGTTTAGAACTTAGTTTTACTATCCTTTCAAGTTAAGCAATAATATCCATATAGGCTTGCTAGTAGGATTCACTAATATACAACTTACCTAAAATGAATGTGATGAAAAAATAGGAACAATAAATGTAACACCCCACGTCTGTTAATGTCACTCACTAAGGGAATGCATTAACTTTAATGGAGTATTATAAGAGTATAGAACAAAATATCACAAGACAGATATATAAACTAGTAATAAAAAAATTCAAAAATTATTCATTGCAGCGGAAAAGAAAAACATGTTTGGTTACAGCATCAAAACCACATGCTAAAGTCAAGTACACAAATATCCACCTTGTAAAAATTATTATCAAAGTGCATAAAAGTAAAACCATAATCCCACTCCAAATAGCCATAATGAAAGAGAGACAAAGCTGAGCATTACTTTCCAAGCACTTTAAGAAGAAACGAACCGAAGTCAAGCATCACTATTCCCACCCTGAGGACCAAGGGGGAAAGAAAAGAAAAGAGGCGAAACAAAAAGGGGTCAGACATAAGTCTGGCGAGTCTAGTGACTTTAACAATATAATCAGTAAAGTAACAGGATAAGAACATAAACTGGATATAAGAGATGACTGTAACATAAGCAGGTATGACATGGTAATAAGGTGAGTAAATTTGAACATCGGCTGCACTCCTAACCATTATATGATATGTTGTGCACCATACTAAAATACTAATTACAAACTAAAAGATGATCCCTCTTAAACAAACATAACTATGATGGTAATAATAATGATATGTAGTTTCATGTACACCTAGCTGCTGTCATAGGCGCCGCCTGCTCCTATCTCCACTAGTTGTACCCACTACCCTCCCCATTCGATCGGCTCACTACCTCATAGATGCCCATGCTAGTCCCACAGTAGGATGTATCACTCCCTAAAGTGGCAACCCGATACTACAAAAATGCACGGCTTATACCTACACGATGCAACAACGTCTTACCTACCAGCCCGGACCCATGCATGCACATGACTCCGTTGGACTTGCATTGCCGTCTCTAACTCTTTATTGACCTCTTCCAATCAAACCCAATAAGCGTGCCCCGTCCTCGACCTAGTTCGAGCTCACATAGATACAAAATGGGTTACTGGTTGAAAATGGTCTAAACATTTGACACAAGCTTCCCTCATAAGCTTGGTCCCCACTAGGAATTCCCACTTAATCCCTTCTTATTTCCATGTCTTCTTACATGTTTCACCATGGTTAAGTGCTTCTAATTATATTTCACATGTCACCCGTGTCACCCACTTAACCCCCATGTCTTACTACATGTCTTATCTTGGTTAAGTGTTTATTAATTCATTATAATCGTAATCTTGCAATACCTCCCTATTAGATTGTCGTCTTGCGGTTGCTGGATATGCCGGGCGATTCTGGGTAGTCTTATACCACAATCCGAATCTAACCTCTTTTCTTTGAATTATTACGCATCTAATTTCTTCCTTTAACCCCTCATATTAGATTACAAAATTGTTGTTGCTGGATGTGTCGGGCGGTTCTGGGTAGTCTTATACCGCAATCCGAATCTAACCTCATGACTTAGGCGTTCATTATCACTTTCTCAATTCATGTCCCCAATTTGAAAACTTGGATTATAATATATACCCATAATTTCCAACCTAAATTATGTTCATCTTTTTAATCCAAATTTATGTCCATGATCTCCTGTAAACAATTTGTACCAATTCATGCCCTAAATCAATTACACGATTTCAAGTCTTTTTATGCCCAACTGCATATTATTCAACAATTTCCCCAAACTTTTCCCACAACATTCCAACGTCATTCGTACGTATAATAAAATGTTAGGCTCGTAGTTAGCCTAATCTCATAAAAAGGAAAAGAAGATAAGAGGGGAAGAGAACCATGACATCAAAACTAGCATAAAAATAAGCATAAGATGAATGAACTTGCATAGAACAACAAAATAGTTCTAATTAGGCATACGAACTGGCATAGAGCAACAAAATAGATCTAATTAGCATATGGAACATAAATTGACATAAGACAATAAGATAGATCCAATTAGCATTTGGAACATAAACTGGCATAGAATAATAATATAGATCCAATAAGGCATATGGAACATGAATTTTAGATGTGAATCTAAAAGATCAGAATTAACCAAACATGATATGATTCATCTTACAGGCATGTTCATATAGTCCAATTCACAAACTTATCACAATTACTTTTAATTAATTATAAGTGAAAGTAACGTGGATGCACAACGGTAGAAGAGATAATAGATCTGAATTCCGTATTCTGAATTTAATATGCTAAAACATTGTCGTAGAATTTGATTCTTATCTTCCAATATGAATACTCTATTCTGATTTTCTTTAGTGTAGAAGAAAGACTAGTTTAGATTGTGGCAGCATGGAGGCATATGAATTAGTGTAATGAAATTAGGGTTAGGTCTAGGTATGTTTATATAGGTGTATTACGTGAATTACGTCCTTTAGATTAGGTTAGGTTCCATCTAAATCATCCAAACCAGAAAAACACATCAACCAGCCAATCAGAGAATGCCACATAAGCCCTAATTCTTTAAAATTCGTCATTGCCCAGATCTGGCCGATGGGGTTGACCCCTACAGAGGGGTCGACACCTATGTCAACCACCTATGTCGACACCCCTATAGGGGGTTGACACCTATGTCGACTCACCTAGGGGGATCAACACCCTAGAGCAGCATAATTCTCGCCCATCCTACTTCTTGCTGATTTGAATTTTGAATTTGATTTTAATTATTATTTTAATCATGGTTTAAACTGAAATCTTCTAAGCTCCATAACTTCTTCATACTGTACCTGTTTTACGCAAACTCGAACTCTATCTCAAGCAGAATTCTGAGATGAACGCAATGGAATAACCCATTTCCCTTAATTATTCTTATAAAAATTAAGTAATATTTAATTTTTCAATTTTAATATTATAAAATTACGGGGTGTTACATTCTCCTCTCCTTAAAGGATTTCGTCTCCGAAATCTTAAAGTTAAGAAGAATGTATCCTACCATCCAAACACCCATCTACTCATCCATCATCCATAAGCATCCATTTTCCTTAAAAGATTTCTAATGCTATATGATCATATGCAAAAGTGTGTGTATATGTTCCTTATCCAATGCAAAGATCTGGCGGTCTACTGATTCAGTTAACTTCCTTAATGCAAAATATGTTAGTGCCATGCATCCATTATGTATGCAATTATCCCTAATGCACTTTATAACTTCTATATGAGTGCATAATCATTCACTCAAATGCAACATCCACATGATAACACACCGAATTTAAATTAATAAAAAAATGTAATATGCAATATGAAAGTGACTGAGCCGATCTTAGTGCCTAAAGTGTGTGTAAATGCATCCACAAGCAACCACTAGCAACCACTTGCATCCACTAAACATAACATGTTTCAAACACATGTTTACAACCATAAGATTTTCTACCTAAAGATCGAAGATATAATCAAGAGGATACACTAAACGATAGAACAAGTATAAACAAAGAAGTAAAAAAAGGATAAATTAAGAACATACCCTCAAAAAGGAAAGGGTGCGATGCACGTATCTTATCTTTTGTTTCCCAAGTCGCGCCTCCTTGATCATCTCCCCATTGGGCTTTAACCAACTTGACCTCTCGGTTGCATAACTTCTGGACCTCCAATCCAAGTATGCATGCAGGAGCTTGTCTAATCGTGGCATCTCACTCTACTTCCACTTCCCTAAGCATGCTTGGCTCTACTATTTCCGCAGTATCATGTAAACACTTCCTCAAATGCGACACATGAAACACGTTATGCACACCACTAAGCTTCTCGGGCAATTTCACTTTGTAGGCCATCTGTCAAATTTGCTTTGTAATGGGGAATGGCCTTACGAACCTTAGTGCCAATTTCCCTACAGCTCCAAAGTGAAATACATTCCTCAACAGTGATACTTTAATAAAGACCATGTCTCCAACATCGAACTCAAGATCGGTCCTTCTCTTATCAGCATATTACTTTTGTCGGTCCTGTGCCGTCTTCATGCGTCTTCGAATCAAGTCTATCTTCTCTAAGGTTTCCCTAATCATCTCGGGCCCAAGCAAATCTTATCTGTAGATCCCCACCAACAAGTAGGTTATCGACAAGGTCGTCCGTATACAGCTTCAAAAGGTACCATTCCAATACTAGTCTGATAGCTGTTGTTGTAGGCGAACTCTACTAATGGAAGTTGTTTCTCCCATGTTCCTCCAAAGTCCAAGATGCATAACCTCAAAAGATGTTCTAGAATCTGATTCACTCTTTCTGTCTGGACGTCTGTCTGAGGGTGATAAGCGGTACTCAAACACAATTGCATTCTTACCGCCTCTTCCAAGCACTTCCAAAACTCACTAGTGAAAATGGGATCTCGGTCGCTCACAATACTAGAAGGTATGCTGTAATAACCCGGAAATCTGGGCCAGTTTAAAATTTTTATTTTGGCAATTTTAGCGAATTTTGATTATTTAAAATGAATTATTTTAAATAATATCGACGAGAAATTTATTTTGAATATAATTTGAACGTATATATTCGTTTGAATCGTCGTTAGAATATAAATAATTATATATAATTATAAAAGGAATAGAAAATGGCGCGGTAGTTCGATAATTCGATTTCAAACTTCAAATGAATGTACCGGGTGCAAAATAATCCGGATTTTAGTGGAACCAAAAATAATGGAATCTAATAGAGAATATCTTTCCAACGAATCCGAAAAATTGAAATTTCATAGCGGGAATCAAAAGATATGTCCAGTTGAAAATTCTGAATAGTCGCTATGGAATTCAGGCCCTTAAAAATGGAAATTTTGCAAACGACCTCGGATTTCGACGAAACCACTTTTGTTGGGTCCGTGATGTCAATTTATTGCTAGGTTTCAAATTTTGTAATTTTTCGACTCGATATGTGAGCGTGGCAAAGGAAAACACCTTTGTCTAGTTTCAGTTTATTTTAATCGACTGGAAATTGGCCATTTTTCAAACGGTCTCAGAATTCAACGAAATTAGTTTTGAAAGGACCGTATCGTCAATACGAAGCTAGAAAAAAAATTCTGGAATTTTTCGGGTCCGTATGAGGCCCCGGTAAATTGAAATGTACGTTTAAATTTGAATATACAGATTTATATTTTAAATTTGACGGAAACTAATCGAAATAGCCGAATCAGCTTGCGGGAAATATCCCATTGTGTTCGGAATGGGGGTATTTGGCTAGGGGCGACAGTCATTGGGTGTCGTTTAGAGTTCGAATAAAAAAGTCAACATTTATGGAAAATAAATAAAATAAATTATATAAAAATTTGGTCAAACCCCCTTAAATCCTCTCCCCACCCTTCCTCCGTTCAGAAGTTTAGAATAAAAAAAAACTCTCGAGCTCATCGTCGCTGCTCCAAGGGGGCCCACCGTCGGACCTCGCCGGATCCCGCCGCTTCAGGCGCCTCTCCCACTCGCCTCCTCTCCCCTCTCGCCTTCCTTCCATACGCGACCCCCCTTTTTACCCCCAAATCGGAAAACCCACACACCCCCTCCACCCCCGCCCGACCTCGGCCTCTCCCACCGCCTGTGCACTTCCTCCGCCCCCTCTGACCTCAACCACCCTCGCCATCTCCATTTCAGCCAGTCAGCACCCCTTCGAAGCCTTAACAAACCCGCACCCATCGTATCCCCTCAACCCTCATCGTCGCCGCCAAACCAGAGGCCGGTCTTCATCCAACGGCAGCGCCTGTGCTTGCCTAGAGCTGCTGCAGTTTCTTCGTCAACACGGGCCAATGCTGTTTGCTCCAATCGAAGCTCAACACCCTGCTGCATCAGTGTTAATGTGAGTTTAAAACTTTAATTTTAATTTTAACTATTCAAGTAATTATAATGGGATGTATAGGTTATTAAATTTGCGATTTTTATTTTATGAAAGACGGTTTTTAATAAAGTAAAGTTTATATATGTTTGGTTATAAAAAGATTATATTTTTAATGAGGTAAAAGAAATGATTTTTATAAATACTAGCATATCATAAAAGAAGTGATTTATATTTATATATAGCGTTGTTCAAAATATGATTTTTACATATAAGGTTGAGTAATAAAAATATGATTTTTATATTATAGAAGTAATAAAAATATGATTTTTATATTATAGAAGTAATAAAAATATGATTTTTATTATAGTAGAGTATTAAAAATATAATTTTTATTATATGTAGGGAGTAAAAATATAATTTTTATTATGTGCGAAGAATCAAAATATAGTTATCATATACGGAAAACGATATAAAAATATAATTTTTATTTGAATAGCAAGACGAAAATTCGATCTTTATATTAGAAAAGGCGAGAACTTTATAAATTGAAAGGCGAGAACTTTATAAATTGAAAGGCGAGAACTTTAAACTAGAAAGGCTATGATTTTTAGCTTAGCAAAGTTAAGATTTTTATTTATAACAAAGGCGATATTTTTATAATATAGAGAAAATAAAAATATAATTTTTTAACATATACTTCGTGAAACAGACTGCATTGGAAGAACGATGAAGATTTCCTACATATGAAGAGTCGTGGAGTTGGATTTAGCTATCTGTGAGAACTTCTCACTCTAAATTTCTTTTTCTAGTTATATATATATATATATATATATATATATACTAGGATGCAGACGGTGCTTAGTAGCACCCGACACCCATCATCCACAGACCATGGATGGCTTGTTTGTTTGATTGATATGTTGTGAAAAATTGTTTGTGATGTTTATGTGAAATCGATAATAAAATATTCTTGTGTTGAAAGGAAACAAAATATTTATATAGTTAAAAATATTTTATCGTTAAAAAATATAATTTTTAACGTGAAAGTGAATAAATAAATATTTATAAACAAATCGGCTGATTTGTTTATATACACTGATTTGACTGATATTAATTGGGTCGATAAATTTTACACATCGCCCAACTGCACAAATAAAATCTGTGTTTGATTGTTTGAAACCCCACACGGGTATTGGGATGGTAGATGACATACACTAATCCCAATAGTTAGTTGTATGTCGATCGATTGATTGACAGACTGTTATAAGCGTTAAATATCTATATTCGATGCTTATACAGTGTAGAATGCACTTTGGATGATGGTTGATTATTCATCGTTGTTATTGTATACATGTGTTGTAGAAAATTCATATAATTAACATTATATGGTAATTGATTGGGCCTCATTCCAGTTTTGAAAAAGAAAGTTTTGAAATAGATATATTTGAAAAAGAAATATTTGAAATAGAATATTTGAAAATAGAAATATATGAAGCCGTGTTGATTAAATTGACGCCATTTTGACATGAATGATATTTATATCGATTTTATTCATTTTATAATGAATATCGAAAGTGATTTCAAAATTTGATATTTTGAAAAGAATTGAAATTCGAATTGAAACTGAATATAAATGAATTCGAATTAAATTGAATATAAATGAATTCGAATTAAATTGAATATAAATGAATTCGAATTGAAATTGAATATAAATGAATTCGAATTGAAATTGAATATAAATGAATTCGAATTGAAATTGAATATAAATGAATTCGAATTGAAATTGAATATAAATGAATTCGAATTGAAATTGAATAGAAATGAATTCGAATTGAATTCGAATTGAATTGAAAACGAACTGAAATTGAATTAAAAATCGATTTGAATCGAAATCGCTTTGAAAACGAATTTAAAACGATTTATTAAATACGTTTTAAAGGAAATCGATGAAGTATATATTATATATATTATATATATAATATAATGGCCTGAATAGAACGCGCTGCGCCGCGGCAGTTCGCGAATTTCGACCATTGACTTCGAACGGATATTACGGGGGATCCGACCGTCGGATTCTCCTAAAACCGGAACCGTTGGGTTCGTATCGAAAAGTGCTTCTCAACAAATATTAGAAATTTGAAATCTAACGGTTGGATTTGGAATTATGTCCAAATCAAATTTGGAAAAGGTCGCTGTAAGTGCAGTTCGATGGCCGTTGATGGAAATCGACTGTACGGGCCTTGATAAAATTACTAAAAATAGTAATAATTTGTGTGAAATCATAAGAAATGATTTAGAAAGAATTGGGATGAAAAACTCCATATTTGAAAAGATAAAAATAGATTTTTATCGAAATGAACTAGTTTTGAACTAGAATTATAATTCTATTTAATTTTAAATAAATAAATTGAATTTGAAATGGTTTTGAAAATAACCAGAATTTCCAATGATTGCATTGGAATGGATTTGAATCGAAATTGCCTTCGGAATATTTCGATGTTGGATTTCGTGACTATTCAGATGTTGTTATGGAAATTTGAAAGATATAGATATATATATCGTTATTTCCAATACGATATTTGTTGGTCGTAGAATTTGATATTGAATATAAGCCGGGATATTTTCTATTCAGAGCCTTGTATTTAATATCAAATGTGATTTGGGTCTGTCGTGAATGGCGTCTTGACTAACACTGTTCTTGAACCTAGTGGAGAAAAGATTAAATCTTTTTATTTAGATTTAATGAAGTGTACCAATTAATTAATATTTAATTGGAAATTGAATTGATATTGATTTTTGGGTTTATCGTGGACAGTGTTTTTAAATAACACTCGTTCTTTAATCCGATAATTAATGGAATGCAGTTTTGGGTTTATCGTGAACCGTGTTTTAAATGACACTGATTCTTTAACCCAGTTAACGATTAAAACTAAGTGGAGTTTTAATGAATCTTTAATTAGATTGAAAAGATCGAGAATGGAGTATCCCCAGTTTTACTCCAGGCGATAGTTAAATATTTAATTAGATTTGAACGTGAAATGGTAATTGAATTTACCGATAACACTGTGGTGTTAGATATGAAGTATTACCAGTTTTACTTCATGGGATGAATAGGTTGGGATTGGGAAATTAAAACAAATGATTACTTCGGTAAGTTTCGTTAATCCCGACTAGTTGAATCAAAATTCAAAAGGATAGATTAAAGAATAAATATAAAGAATTTATCTTTGATAAAATTAATGGGAACCTTTCCCTATGAATGTGAAATTTAGAAACTAACTGTCGGTTACCTAAGCAGAATGGTTTCCTGGATATTGATCTGATGTTGGTTTCGGCCTTCGGGGTTAATATTTGGGGAATTATTCTCTTGATTAATTTACGGTTAGTGACTGATGAATTGGAATGAGGCGTATGTTGTGTTTGTGTAACACTTATTTAAAATATACGCGAGTTATTCGGGAAGACCAGGTTTATCCCATTCTGAATAACTGATACGACGATAAGTCGAAGATGAAGACGATGGTCGAAGACCGAAAGTCTTCACGTCGTTTGGGTGATTACTGATGATCTTAATTGGGATGTACACCTAAGAAGATGGAAACAGTTGGTGATCGTCCAGACGTACATGGAGATCGATGGATATGCGGGGTACTAGGTGCCTCCGGTTTCGTTCAGACCCAGAGCGAACTTGTGAATGGACCGTGTGTCAGACATTGGATTTTAGTCTGTGTGATTGATTTCTATTAAATATATATCTGTTTGGCGGCGGAGAATGTATTCTCTTGCTTAAAGCCCTTCTCTGAGACGTACGAGCTCAGGGGTTATATATTGATGGATATCAAACGCATAGAGTGAATTGCCTGTGTGGCAATTGATCAAGGCTTCTGTTGAAAAGCAAAGTCTTGTGGATGATTATCAAAGCAAGGCCTGTGTGGCATAGCTTTGTGTAGCGTTGATTCGCGAGCCTCGCACCCCGGTTGTGAACCAAAAACGGGAGAAGGACCTCAGGAAGGGCATGCGTTTCTTTCTAGCTAGGGTGGTGTCAGTGACCTACCAGCCCTGACATTTATATACTTTTCACCTGTGTGGTTGTTTCTGTTGCGAGGCGCCTCGGTTTGATCGGACGATCCGGGTCCGATGGAGTCATTCGTTGGCTCATTTACGCCCCAAAGGGCGGGGAAACGCAGTGTTCAGGATTTAAGTTTAACCCACATCGGTGGACCGGCCCTGTCGCTCCAAGGTCACTCGAGCTCTGACCTGAGGCTTGGGCTAGAGAGTCTCGAATCGGTTGAGGACTATCTTTTGCCTCGGTTCATAGATGGAAACCCAATTTCCAAATACGTGACTTTGCGATTTTGATTGTATAACCTATATATGGCGACATAGTGGTATGGGGCATTCGTGCCACCTATGATTGATACTTATGATTTGAAGTTGTTTTATACACTATACACTTATAATAGTATCAAATGATTCCTTTTAAATGTATCAAGCATTCTTGGCTATTATAAGGTAAAAACCCTATCCTCCGTGAAACACCCCACCTCCGTTAAGGTCACTCACAAAGGGAATGCCTTAACTTTGGTGGAGCATTTTAGTAAACAGAACAGAAACTTACAAGACAGATAAAACAGTACTTGGAAAATTTTAACTTTATTACAGCGGAAACAGAAAATTAATATGGTTACATCCTTTCAATTTCAGAATTCAAGTACAAAATATCAGTCTTGTACAAAATCCTTCAAAATGCATAGTTTAAAAATCATAATCCCCATGGAACGGAAGCTATACAGAGCCAAGCCATACTTTAAGCACTTCAAGCAAAGAGAAATCCGGATCAAGCTAAAGTATTTCCCTCCTTGGATAACCTGGGGGGGAACGGAAGAAAGGAGGCAAAACAACAAGGGTCAGACAAAAAGTCTGGCAAGTCCAGTGACTTTCAGCATATGAACAGATAATAATAATATGATATGAACATAAAACTGGATGTGAGATAACTATAACAGGTGTAGCAGATATAACAGAAAAACAGAATGATATAAGCTATTGTTTTACACTTCTCTGCACTAATACTAGTATAGCAGAATTAGGTGTCTCCCTAATGTCTAAATTGAAGCAGGAACGGGTACAGAATACTTTAACAGAAACAGAATGCTAATAATGGGCCTTTACTACCCGATCAGAAACAGACAGAAGCAGGAACAGATTTATCTCTACGGAAACAGAATGTAGAATTAGGTGTACACTAGTAATGGGCCTTTACCACCCGAACAGACGGTACCACACAGAAACAAACAGGTGTTACCACCTAACAGAAACAGACGGTACCAACAGAAACAGACAGAACTAAGCGTACCCTAAAACCCTACCCCAAGCGATCGGCTCCCTAATACATAAATATCCTGTGTCGGCCCCACAGTAGGGTGTATCACTCCCTAAAGTGACAACCAATTGGCACAGACCTGTTTACAGATGTCACGGCGTCTTACATCCTCAGAGGCAGACCGGGATCCATGCACGCACATGACCCGGTTGGAACGCACCATCAACACCCCTCGCCATTATCAGAATGAACCACTTATAATTAGTTCAGTAAGCGTGCCCGGACCCTACCTACTGTTGGGTCAAAGTTTTGATACCAGAAAGGGTTACTGACTAATATGGGTCCCAAACAACGGATGACACAAGTAATTCCCCTCCTAACCTTGTGTCCCCAGACTAACAGATCTCAGATTAACTTGTTTACAAGTTCAGACATACAGAATTCAGATTTTACTAGTTCATAGATTAAGTTAACGAGTTTTCAGACTAACAGATCAGATGTACAGATTTTTCAGATTTGTCTAACTTTGTATTGGGCCTACAGATTCATGGACGGGTTTACTACACCTATTAATCCAGTTGGTTTAACCCTATTTTCCCCCAATACGTTTTAGACGTCATTCTTATCTTAGATTTGCATTAATTAATTATTAATGCCCAGACCTCTCACATTAGGTCGCTAGCTTGTGGCCGCTGGATGGGCCGGGCGGTTCCGGGCAGACTTCTGCCACAAGCCAGACCTAACCTCGTGTCTTAAGCAGGTTATGACTAACTTCTCACATTAGAACCTATTGTTTACGGCCACTGGATGTGCCGGGCGGTTCCGGGTAGAATTACGCCGCAAACTCATTCTAACCTCGAGTTAGCCATGTTTATCTTTGCGGCCAATTAATTAATAATTTACCGTTTATGCGCACGCCCAATATATATACCAATTCGGATTATATCAATAACAGGATAATTATATCAACACAGCAGATAACAGACTTTAGCAGATAACAGATTTTATATGACTTAACGGATTTAACAGATTTAGCAACATAGCAGATTTTGGCATATAACAGGTTAGGCATTTCAACCGACAAATTTAACAAATTAGGCATTTCAATCTAATTAGCAGTCTAGGCAATATAAAAAAACTAGCAGTTTAGGCAACTTGGCAAATTAGCATATTTAGCAAATTTAATATTTCTAAAGGTTCTATTTACATGCCTTGCCTAATCATAAATTGGCCTAAATTCATATGCCTAAATAATTGTCGTGATTCACAATAAGATCATATACTTCCATGTTTGCATACCTTTACATAGCACAGAATATGGACATAATTTACCCTATAACATATGTTCCAATTTTTTTGTTAAACTAACCTTATACAGCAGATTCACATATAAATTATACCAAATATGATCATTAATTACAGTGCATGCCATATATGCAAAATTCCCTATTTAGGTGTAATCACAATAGTAGAGATCCTAATTAATGTAAATCTTTTACACCTACGTTTCCATATCCTTCTTCTTATTAAGTCATGAATCATTATGCAAAATATACCCAACAATCTAAATCATATCTTCTAAAAAATCAGATCTTGACTTTTATATGCATTTTGTCCAAAGTCTCAAATCATATGTAATCATACAATGGTTCCTCTTTTCTTCTATCATAGAATATGCATAGATCCAAATCTAGTTTACAACATATGCTCATCTTTTTTTTTTTCTAATTAATTACAGATCTAAATTACAACATAACTATGCATACAACATATATAAATTATATGTTCATAGTCAAATTTATGCATCCAATCCCAAGTCACATGTCCAATATATTTTATGCCTCAGACCTAAAGTCATACATTCAATTCAGTCTTGTCAAATTTCGCATCATTCATCCCAAAATTTGCGTTCATACGTTCATCTCTTATGAGATTAGGCACAGGCTCGTGGTAGCCTGGCTATAGAAACAGAAAAGAAGAAAAGGGATACAGAACAGTCACAGAAAAACAGATCTGACAGAAGAGAATATATATACAATCTCAGATTCAGAATTAAAAACATATCAAAATTATAATTAACGTTTATAGCGGAAAATAACTGTACTTGCCTTGATTGGATTAAAGAAAGGACTTTAGTTGTTACAGAATTGTTGCAGAAGCTTTTATCTCAAATTTGAATTTAGGATGATGTTGATTGACTTCTAGTTTTGATTCTAGCAGAGTAGCGTCGCCATTTTTATTTTTAATTAGAAGAAGAGAGCAATGGAGGCTATATCTTCTTTATACGGACTCCGTTATTCGAAAACTCGGACTCTATTTCGCGTATTTTTCCGAGACGAACGCAATGGCGTATCCCGTTTCCCTTAGTTCTTTGATTTCAAATTAATTATACTTTAATTTGTTAATTCCACAGTTATAGAATACACGGGGTGTTACATTCTCCCCCACTTAAAAGGATTTCGTCCCCGAAATCTTCAAGTTAAGAAGAATGTGTCCTACCATCCAATCATCCATCTACTCAACCATCATCCACAAGCATCCATTGTCCTTAGAAAACTTCTAATGTTGTATGAACATATGCAAAAGTGTGTGTATATGTTCCTTATCTAATGCAAAGATCAGGCGGTCTACTGATTCAGTTGACCTCCTTAATGCGAATTATGTCAGTGCCATGAGTCCAACATGTATGCAATAGAATTCTGATGATATATATTATTTCTATATGAGTGCACAACCATTCACTCAAATGCAACATCCATGTGCTGAATCAACCATTTTGCATCCACAAGAATTGAAAAAATGCTCACCCATCCATATGCAGTATGAGAGTGTTTTCGAGCCGATCTAGTGCCTAGTGTGTGTATATGCATCCACGGGCAACCACTAGCAACCACTTGCATCCACTTGCAACCATCAAACATAACATGTCTCAAACACATGTTTACACCCATTAGTTTCTACCTAAAGTTCAAATATTCGATCGATAGGATACAGTCGAATGATGGAAGCGAGTACAGATAGAACGAAAATTTGGTTCCCATTAGACATGGGTCCTAAGTATCGGCCCCAAAGACCGAAACCAACATCAAATTGATACCCCACGAAAACTCAGAATGTATGCGTCATACTTGACGCCTAACACAGATATCCCTCAACCCCCAGTCTCGAACAGATGATCCATAACCCTTATGGGTCTGAGTCTATAGCGGAATTCAGAAATAATACTAGCATTAAAGTGCAGAGTATCGATTACAAAATCAAAATACCAAAATAAAAAAAAAGTCACAATCAGATAAAGAAATTAAACCTACTATAGAAATTTTCCTATTTCTATCCTAGCCACTAGCCTCAAGAGTGTTCGCCTGCCCTCCTTGTCCTCGTCTCTTCGTGCAATCCCTAGTGAAGTGTCCCATCTCCCCACAGTTGAAGCAAGCGCCCTTCCTTTTTCTGCAATCCTTGTTCAGATGAGTTGAGCTCCCACAAGTAAAGCACTTTTTCCCCTTCTTATCTTCAGACTTCTCATCCTTCTTTTGTGTTTCCTTTTTGGGCCCCGCTTTCTTATTCTGTGGTTCTTCCTTCTTTGTCTCTTTCGGGCCCTTGTTTTCCTCGTGCAGTAGTGCCATATCCACCAATTTCTCGTAAGTTGCTCCCATGGGTACATAGGTCATGGCTAGGCTGTGCAGTGGCTCATTCAATCCTTTAACAAAGCGGAGAGCCTTTTTATGCTGAGTGTTGACTAAATCCAATCCGAATCTAGCTAGTTGGTTGAACTGGTTGACGTATTCCTTGACCGTCATACTTCCTTGCTTAAGAGACAAGAACTTTTCCAATTGTAAACTTCGTTCAGCTTGCGAGAGGAATTTTGTCTCAAACCTTGTTCTGAAATCCATCCATGTCTCAACCGGCCTCTCGGCGTTAGTGACTTCCCTCCAGTAGGAAGCTTCGTCTTTGAGCAGCCATACTGCCAACTGTACCTTCTGCCTATCGTCCACCTCGAAGATAACGAATAGATCCTCAGTTTCTTTGAGCCAATTCCTTGCTTCTACGAATGATTCAGTTCCTTTGAAATCCTTCCCACCCATGGCCCTAAAATCTCTACAGATCTTTGAGAAAGCAATTGCACGAGGAGGGGGTGGAGGAGGGGGATCATTTGCTGGACCTGCAGCGGCGGTCCTAGCCTCAAGATATTGACGAAACCAACCGGGTACATGAACACCCTCTGGTATCTCAGATGCTTCAGACATGCTGGAACGAAAAAGGAAAGGTTCAATACAAAAAGGACTGAAAGAAAGATATATGGCTCTTGGGGATCATGTTTTTCAAAATAAGCTTTATTTTTGAAAATACTTCCTTTCAAAACCTTTTTTTTTTGAAAATAATTTTTCAAAACTTTTTTTTTATAAAATCTGGTAACCTCGCTCTGATACCAAGTGAAACACCCCACCTCCGTTAAGGTCACTCACAAAGGGAATGCCTTAACTTTGGTGGAGCATTTTAGTAAACAGAACAGAAACTTACAAGACAGATAAAACAGTACTTGAAAATTTTTAACTTTATTACAGTGGAAACAGAAAATTAATATGGTTACATCCTTTCAATTTCAGAATTCAAGTACAAAATATCAGTCTTGTACAAAATCCTTCAAAATGCATAGTTTAAAAATCATAATCCCCATGGAACGGAAGCTATACAGAGCCAAGCCATACTTTAAGCACTTCAAGCAAAGAGAAATCCGGATCAAGCTAAAGTATTTCCCTCCTTGGATAACCTGGGGGGGAACGGAAGAAAGGAGGCGAAACAACAAGGGTCAGACAAAAAGTCTGGCAAGTCCAGTGACTTTCAGCATATGAACAGATAATAATAATATGATATGAACATAAAACTGGATGTGAGATAACTATAACAGGTGTAGCAGATATAACAGAAAAACAGAATGATATAAACTATTGTTTTACACTTCTCTGCACTAATACTAGTATAGCAGAATTAGGTGTCTCCTTAATGTCTAAATTGAAGCAGGAACGGGTACAGAATACTTTAACAGAAACAGAATGCTAATAATGGGCCTTTACTACCCGATCAGAAACAGACAGAAGCAGGAACAGATTTATCTCTACGGAAACAGAATGTAGAATTAGGTGTACACTAGTAATGGGCCTTTACCACTCGAACAGACGGTACCACACAGAAACAGACAGGTGTTACCACCCAACAGAAACAGACGGTACCAACAGAAACAGACAGAACTAAGCGTACCCTAAAACCCTACCCCAAGCGATCGGCTCCCTAATACATAAATATCCTGTGTCGGCCCCACAGTAGGGTGTATCACTCCCTAAAGTGACAACCAATTGGCACAGACCTATTTACAGATGTCACGGCGTCTTACATCCTCAGAGGCAGACCGGGATCCATGCACGCACATGACCCGGTTGGAACGCACCATCAACACCCCTCGCCATTATCAGAATGAACCACTTATAATTAGTTCAGTAAGCGTGCCCGGACCCTACCTACTGTTGGGTCAAAGTTTTGATACCAGAAAGGGTTACTGACTAATATGGGTCCCAAACAACGGATGACACAAGTAATTCCCCTCCTAACCTTGTGTCCCCAGACTAACAGATCTCAGATTAACTTGTTTACAAGTTCAGACATACAGAATTCAGATTTTACTAGTTCATAGATTAAGTTAACAAGTTTTCAGACTAACAGATCAGATGTACAGATTTTTCAGATTTGTCTAACTTTGTATTGGGCCTACAGATTCATGGACGGGTTTACTACACCTATTAATCCAGTTGGTTTAACCCTATTTTCCCCCAATACGTTTTAGACGTCATTCTTATCTTAGATTTGCATTAATTAATTATTAATGCCCAGACCTCTCACATTAGGTCGCTAGCTTGTGGCCGCTGGATGGGCCGGGCGGTTCCGGGCAGACTTTTGCCACAAGCCAGACCTAACCTCGTGTCTTAAGCAGGTTATGACTAACTTCTCACATTAGAACCTATTGTTTGCGGCCACTGGATGTGCCGGGCGGTTCCGGGCAGAATTACGCCGCAAACTCATTCTAACCTCGAGTTAGCCATGTTTATCTTTGCGGCCAATTAATTAATAATTTACCGTTTATGCGCACGCCCAATATATATACCAATTCAGATTATATAAATAACAGGATGATTATATCAACACAGCAGATAACAGACTTTAGCAGATAACAGATTTTATATGACTTAACGGATTTAACAGATTTAGCAACTTAGCAGATTTTGGCATATAACAGGTTAGGCATTTCAACCGACAAATTTAACAAATTAGGCATTTCAATCTAATTAGCAGTCTAGGCAATATAACAAAACTAGCAGTTTAGGCAACTTGGCAAATTAGCATATTTAGCAAATTTAATATTTCTAAAGGTTCTATTTACATGCCTTGCCTAATCATAAATTGGCCTAAATTCATATGCCTAAATAATTGTCGTGATTCACAATAAGATCATATACTTCCATGTTTGCATACCTTTACATAGCGCAGAATATGGACATAATTTACCCTATAACATATGTTCCAATTTTTTTGTTAAACTAACCTTATACAGCAGATTCACATATAAATTATACCAAATATGATCATTAATTACAGTGCATGCCATATATGCAAAATTCCCTATTTAGGTGTAATCACAATAGTAGAGATCCTAATTAATGTAAATCTTTTACACCTACGTTTCCATATCCTTCTTCTTATTAAGTCATGAATCATTATGCAAAATATACCCAATAATCTAAATCATATCTTCTAAAAAATCAGATCTTGACTTTTATATGCATTTTGTCCAAAGTCTCAAATCATATGTAATCATACAATGGTTCCTCTTTTCTTCTATCATAGAATATGCATAGATCCAAATCTAGTTTACAACATATGCTCATCTTTTTTTTTTCTAATTAATTACAGATCTAAATTACAACATAACTATGCATACAACATATATAAATTATATGTTCATAGTCAAATTTATGCATCCAATCCCAAGTCACATGTCCAATATATTTTATGCCTCAGACCTAAAGTCATACATTCAATTCAGTCTTGTGAAATTTCGCATCATTCATCCCAAAATTTGCGTTCATACGTTCATCTCTTATGAGATTAGGCATAGGCTCGTGGTAGCCTGGCTATAGAAACAGAAAAGAAGAAAAGGGATACAGAACAGTCACAGAAAAACAGATCTGACAGAAGAGAATATATATACAATCTCAGATTCAGAATTAAAAACATATCAAAATTATAATTAACGTTTATAGCGGAAAATAACTGTACTTGCCTTGATTGGATTAAAGAAAGGACTTTAGTTGTTACAGAATTGTTGCAGAAGCTTTTATCTCAAATTTGAATTTAGGATGATGTTGATTGACTTCTAGTTTTGATTCTAGCAGAGTAGCGACGCCATTTTTATTTTTAATTAGAAGAAGAGAGCAATGGAGGCTATATCTTCTTCATACGGACTCCGTTTTTCGAAAACTCAGACTCTATTTCGCGTATTTTTCCGAGACGAACGCAATGGCGTATCCCGTTTCCCTTAGTTCTTTGATTTCAAATTAATTATACTTTAATTTGTTAATTCCACAGTTATAGAATACACGGGGTGTTACACTCCGGCTTGCGTTGCATTGTGTGATGGGAACTGGGTCTTATAATAGCTTCATTTTTCCTTATTTAGCATTGCGCTGTTTGTTTTATGCACTGGTGTTCTTGGGAGGAAACCCGTTCCGTGTTATACGACGTGGTCCCTTGATTTACCTAACTTTAAAATAAAGATTTACAACTGTTTTAGTTCTCACACCAGTCACATGACTGACCTGGAGTTTATTGTTTTGACCTAAACTCTGGGTGCCCTTATTTTGACACGGGCAGCTAGTAGTTTTGGTTTTGCAGATTTATATTCACAGGATCTTGGTTTACAGCTGGAACGATATCCGGAAAGCTTTGTATCCGTATATCTCTTCTAGTTGTGTATTGTATTATTTTCCGCTGCTATGTATTTAAATGTAATTTAAATCTCTGATATTTCTGTGTAATATTTATTCATACTCTGTATATTCTTGTAATCCGATGGAATTGTTGTAATATACAATGAAATGTTCTTCCGTCTGCGTTCTGTTGTGGCTTGCTCTCGAACTATCCGCGCTTTCCTTCACGGGGAAGTTACGGGTTTTCACAGTTGGTATCAGAGCTTTGGTTTACAAAGCTCAGAGAACCAGGCACATTAGAACCAAACGAAAGAATTCATTAGATACTGGATTAGTAATATCCAACCGGAATGACTCGTTAGAGATGGGATCAGTAGTATCCTAGAACGAGTGTGAAGAGTATATTTTTAAAGTGAAAACAAATTTTGTTTTGAAAATCTAAATCAATTATTCGTATTTGATTATTTATTTGTATTGATTTGGACAGTCCAGTATATAAAGATTTTGCATATACGCCTTGTAAACGTGTATTTGAAATTTTAACATACTGGATAGATATAGAATTACACTCGAAACCCCGGAGATGATTTTGATGATGGAGCTCCATCATTAGAATTCATGTTCGAATGACGAAAGTGGACTTTCTATATATTTCCTATTGACTGGTGTGAGAACCAAAATTAGATTGGGCCTATTGTTGTGATTTGGCATCAAAAATCTGATTTTTGACTATGTATCAAAGTTATGAATTTCAAAAGTTAATCAACTAATGGATTGATGTTTGTGTTGTTTGTTTGATAATTTTGAACCATTACGCCTAATTGTATCAAATATTGAATTGTATTGAAAATTTGTCGCATTTGCTTGCATATACATATACTTACATTGAACAGGTCACAGCAAGGAGGCTAGGGCAGAGAATAAAATTTGTTTGCCCGACAAATAGGTACATGTTTACTATAATTTACTGTTTTGTTTGGGTGATGATGATTTTATGAGCCGATTGGCTAGCCGCTTGGCCTTTTCTTTTTCTTTTTGAGATCAAAAGGCCTGTATGGAAATTTCGGGATTTTCCCGTGGCTCCCGGTGCAGGGGAGGTTATGGCGAAATTTTTCGAAAATTTAGGGTGTTAGCCAAATTTTTGAAAAATTTAAATAGTTCTTAGAAACTGAAAAGTTGAAGAACTTAAGCCGTAGTGAAAATACTAGAAGTTGAGTTGAATTGTTAAACAACTTTCAGCTTCGTTCCTTTTCGGGGACGAAAAGTTTTAAGTGGGGGAGATTGTAATAACCCGGAAATCTGGGCCAGTTTAAAATTTTTATTTTGGCAATTTTAGCGAATTTTGATTATTAAAATGAATTATTTTAAATAATATCGACGAGAAATTTATTTTGAATATAATTCGAATGTATATATTCGTTTGAATCGTCGTTAGAATATAAATAATTATATATAATTATAAAAGGAATAGAAAATGGCGCGGTAGTTCGATAATTCGATTTCAAACTTCAAATCAATTTACCGGGTGCAAAATAATCCGAATTTTAGTGGAACCAAAAATAATGGAATCTAATAGAGAATATCTTTCCAACGAATCCGTAAAATCGAAATTTCATAGCGGGAATCAAAAGATATGTCCAGTTGAAAATTCTGAATAGTCGCTATGGAATTCAGGGCCTTAAAAATGGAAATTTTGCAAACGACCTCGGATTTCGACGAAACCACTTTTGTTGGGTCCGTGATGTCAATTTATTGCTAGGTTTCAAATTTCGTAATTTTTCGACCCGATATGTGAGCGTGGCAAAGGAGAACACGTTTGTCCAGTTTTAGTTGATTTTAATCGACTGGAAATTGACCATTTTTCAAACGGTCTCAGAATTTAACGAAATCAGTTTTGTTAGGACCGTATCGTCAATACGAAGCTAGAAATAAATTTTCTGGAATTTTTCGGGTCCGTATGAGGCCCCGGTAAATTGAAATGTACGTTTAAATTTGAATATACATATTTATATTTTAAATTTGACGGAAACTGATCGAAATAGCCGAATCAGCTTGTGGGACATATCCCATTGTGTTCGGAATGGGGGTATTTGGCTAGGGGTGATAGTCGTTGGGTGTCGTTTAGAGTTCGAATAAAAAAGTCAACATTTATGGAAAATAAATAAAATAAATTATATAAAAATTTGGTCAAACCCCCTTAAATCCTCTCCACACCCTTCCTCCGTTCAGAAGTTTAGAATAAAAAAAAAACTCTCGAGCTCATCGTCGCCGCTCCAAGGGGGCCCACCGTCGGACCTCGCCGGATCCCGTCGCTTCAGGCGCCTCTCCCCCTCGCCTCCTCTCCCCTCGCGCCTTCCTTCCATACGCGACCCCCCTTTTTACCCCCAAATCGGAAAACCCACACACCCCCTCCACCACCGCGTGACCTCGGCCTCTCCCACTGCCTGTGCACTTCCTCCGCCCCCTCTGACCTCAACCACCCTCGCCATCTCCATTTCAGTCAGTTAGCACCCCTTCGAAGCCTTAACAAACCCGCACCCATCGTATCCCCTCAGCCCTCATCGTCGCCACCAAACCAGAGGCCGGTCTTCATCCAACGGCAACGCCTGTGCTCGCCTAGAGCTGCTGCAGTTTCTTCGTCAACACGGGCCAACGCTGTTTGCTCCAATCGAAGCTCAACACCCTGCTGCATCAGTGTTAATGTGAGTTTAAAACTTTAATTTTAATTTTAACTATTCAAGTAATTAGAATGGGATGTATAGGTTATTAAAGTTGCGATTTTTATTTTATGAAAGACGGTTTTTAATAAAGTAAAGTTTATATATGTTTGGTTATAAAAAGATTATATTTTTAATGAGGTAAAAGAAATGATTTTTATAAATACTAGCATATCATAAAAGAAGTGATTTATATTTATATATAGCGTTGTTCAAAATATGATTTTTACATATATGGTTGAGTAATAAAAATATTATTTTTATATTATAGAAGTAATAAAAATATGATTTTTATATTATAGAAGTAATAAAAATATGATTTTTATATTATAGAAGTAATAAAAATATGATTTTTATTATAGTAGAGTATTAAAAATATATTTTTTATTATATGTAGGGAGTAAAAATATAATTTTTATTATGTGCGAAGAATCAAAATATAGTTATCATATATGGAAAACGATATAAAAATATAATTTTTATTTGAATAGCAAGACAAAAATTCGATCTTTATATTAGAAAAGGCGATAACTTTATAAATTGAAAGGCAAGAACTTTATAAATTGAAAGGCGAGAACTTTAAACTAGAAAGGCTATGATTTTTATCTTAGCAAAGTTAAGATTTTTATTTATAACAAAGGCGATATTTTTATAATATATAGAAAATAAAAATATAATTTTTTAACATATACTTCGTGAAACAGACTACGTTGGAAGAACGATGAAGATTTCCTACATATGAAGAGTCGTGGAGTTGGATTTAGCTATCTGTGAGAACTTCTCACTCTAAATTTCTTTTTCTAGTTATAAATATATACTAGGATGCAGACGGTGCTTAGTAGCACCCGACACCCGTCATCCACAGACCATGGATGGCTTGTTTGTTTGATTGATATGTTGTGAAAATTTGTTTGTGATGTTGATGTGAAATCGATAATAAAATATTCTTGTGTTGAAAGGAAATAAAATATTTATATAGTTAAAAATATTTTATCGTTAAAAAATATAATTTTTAACGCGAAAGTGAATAAATAAATATTTATAAACAAATCGGCCGATTTGTTTATATACACTGATTTGACTGATATTGATTGGGTCGATAAATTTTACACATCGCCCAACTGCACAAATAAAATCTGTGTTTGATTGTTTGAAACCCCACACGGGTATTGGGATGGTAAATGACATACACTAATCCCAATAGTTAGTTGTATGTCGATCAATTGATTGACAGACTGTTATAAGCGTTAAATATCTATATTCGATGCTTATACAGTGTAGAATGCACTTTGGATGATGGTTGATTATTAATCGTTGTTATTGTATACATGTGTTGTTGAAAATTCATATAATTAACATTATATGGTAATTGATTGGGCCTCATTCCAGTTTTGAAAAAGAAAGTTTTGAAATAGAAATATTTGAATAGAAATATTTGAAAAAGAAATATTTGAAATAGAATATTTGAACATAGAAATATATGAAGCTGTGTTGATTAGATTGACGCCATTTTGACGTGAACGATATTTATATCGATTTTATTCATTTTATAATGAATATCAAAAGTGATTTCAAAATCTGATATTTTGAAAAGAATTGAAATTCGAATTGAAATTGAATATAAATGAATTCGAATTAAATTGAATATAAATGAATTCGAATTGAAATTGAATATAAATGAATTCGAATTAAATTGAATATAAATGAATTTGAATTGAAATTGAATATAAATGAATTCGAATTAAATTGAATATAGATGAATTCGAATTGAAATTGAATATAAATGTATTCGAATTGAAATTGAATACAAATGAATTCGAATTGAAATTGAATATAAATGAATTCGAATTGAAATTGAATAGAAATGAATTCGAATTGAAATTGAATTGAACTGAAAACGAACTGAAATTGAATTTAAAATCGATTTGAATTGAAATCGTTTTGAAAACGAATTTAAAACGATTTATTAAATACGTTCTAAAGGAAATTGACGAAGTATATATTATATATATTATATATATAATATAATGGCCTGAATAAAACGCGCCGCGCCGCGGCAGTTCGCGAATTTCGACCATTGACTTCGAACGGATATTACGGGAGATTCGACCGTCGGATTCTCCTAAAACCGGAAACGTTGGGTTTGTATCGAAAAGAGCTTTCTAATGAATATTAGAAATTTGAAATCTAACGGTTGGATTTGGAATTATGTCCAGATCAAATTTGGAAAAAGGTCGTTGTAAGTGCAGTTCGATGGCCGTTGTTGGAAATCGACTGTACGGGCCTTGATAAAATTATTAAAAATAGCAATAATTTGTGTAAAATCATAAAAAATGATTTAGAAAGAATTGGGATGAAAAACTCCATATCTGAAAAGATAAAAATAGATTTTTATCGAAATGAACTAGTTTTGAACTAGAATTATAATTCTATTTAATTTTAAATAAACAAATTGAATTTGAAATGGTTTTGAAAATAACCAGAATTTCCAATGATTGCATTGGAATGGATTTGAATCGAAATTTCCTTCGGAATATTTCGATGTTGGATTTCGTGACTATACAGATGTTGTTATGGAAATTTGAAAGATATAGATATATATATATATATCGTTATTTCCAATACGATATTTGTTGGTCGTAGAATTTGATATTGAATATAAGCCGGGATATTTTCTATTCAGAGCCTTGTATTTAATATCAAATGTGATTTGGGTTTGTCGTGAATGGTGTCTTGACTAACACTGTTCTTGATCCCAGTGGAGAAAAGATTAAATCTTTTTATTTAGATTTAATGAAGTGTACCAATTAAATAATATTTAATTGGAAATTGAATTGATATTGATTTTTGGGTTTATCGTGGACAGTGTTTTTAAATAACACTCATTCTTTAATCCGATAATTAATGGAATGCGGTTTTGGGTTTACCGTGAACCGTGTTTTAACTGACACTGATTCTTTAACCCAGTTAACGATTAAAACTAAGTGGAGTTTTAATGAATCTTTAATTAGATTGAAAAGATCGAGAATGGAGTATCACCAGTTTTACTCCAAGCGATAGTTAAATCTTTAATTAGATTTGAACATGAAATGGTAATTGAATTTACCGATAACACTGTGGTGTTAGATATGAAGTATTACCAGTTTTACTTCATGGGATGAATAGGTTGGGATTGGGAAATTAGAATAAATGATTACTTCGGTAAGTTTCGTTAATCCCGACTAGTTGAATCGAAATTCAAAAGGATAGATTAAAGAATAAATATAAAGAATTTATCTTTGATAAAATTAATGGAAACCTTTCCCTATGAATGTGCAATTTAGAAACTAACTGTCGGGCTAAGCAGAATGGTTTCCTGGATATTGATCTGATGTTGGTTTCGGCCTTCGGGGTTAATATTTGGGGAATTATTCTCTTGATTAATTTACGGTTAGTGACTGATGAATTGGAATGAGGCGTATGTTGTGTTTGTGTAACACTTATTTAAAATATACGCGAGTTATTCGAGAAGACCGGGTTTATCCCATTCTGAATAACTGATACGACGATAAGTCGAAGATGAAGACGATGGTCGAAGACCGGAAGTCTTCACGTCGTTTGGGTGATTACTAATGATCTTGATTGGGATGTACACCCAAGAAGATGGAAATAGTTGGTGATCGTCCAGACGTACATGGAGATCGATGGATATGCGGGGTACTAGGTGCCTCCGGTTTCGTTCAGACCCAGAGCGAACTTGTAAATGGACTGTGTGTCTGACACTGGATTTTAGTCTGTGTGATTGATTTCTATTAAATATATTTCTGTTTGGCGGCGGAGAATGTATTCTCTTGCTTAACGCCCTTCTCTGAGACGTACGAGCTCAGGGGTTATATATTGATGGATATCAAACGCATAGAGTGAATTGCCTATGTGGCATGCCTAAGTGGCAATTGATCAAGGCTTCTGTTGAAAAGAAAAGTCTTGTGGATGATGATCAGAGCAAGGCCTGTGTGGCATAGCTTTGTGTAGCGTTGATTCGCGAGCCTCGCACCCCGGTTGTGAACCAAAAACGGGAGAAGGACCTCAGGGAGGGCATGCGTTTCTTTCTAGCTAGGGTGGTGTCAGTGACCTACCAGCCCTGACATTTATATACTTTTCACCTGTGTGGTTGTTGCTGTTGCGAGGCGCCTTGGTTTGATCGGACGATCCGGGTCCGATGGAGTCATTCGTTGGCTCACTTACGCCCCAAAGGGCGGGGAAACGCAGTGTTCAGGATTTAAGTTTAACCCACATCGGTGGACCGGCCCTGTCGCTCCAAGGTCACTCGAGCTCTGACCTGAGGCTCGGGCTAGAGAGTCTCGAATCGGTTGAGGACTATCTTTTGCCTCGGTTCATAGATCGAAACCCAATTTCCAAATACGTGACTTTGCGATTTTGGTTGTATAACCTATATATGGCGACATAGTGGTATGGGGCATTCATGCCGCCTATGATTGATACTTAAGATTTGAAGTTGTTTTATACACTATACACTTATAATAGTATCAAATGATTCCTTTTAAACGTATCAAGCATTCTTGGCTATTATAAGGTAAAAACCCTATCCCCCGGCTTGCGTTGCATTGTGTGATGGGAACTGGGTCTTATAATAGCTTCATTTTTCCTTATTTAGCATTGCGCTGTTTGTTCTATGCACTGGTGTTCTTGGGAGGAAACCCGTTTCGTGTTATACGGCGTGATCCCTTGATTTACCTAACTTTAAAATAAAGATTTACAACTGTTTTAGTTCTCACACCAGTCACATGACTGACCTGGAGTTTATTGTTTTGACCTAAACTCTGGGTGCCCTTATTTTGACACGGCTAGCTAGTAGTTTTGGTTTTGCATATTTATATTCACAGGATCCTGGTTTACAGCTGGAACGATATCCGGAAAGCTTTGTATCCGTATATCTCTTCTAGTTGTGTATTGTATTATTTTCCGCTGCTATGTATTAAATGTAATTTAAATCTCTAATATTTCTGTGTAATATTTATTCATACTCTGTATATTCTTGTAATCTGATGGAATTGTTGTAATATACAATGAAATGTTCTTCCGTCTGCGTTCTGTTGTGGCTTGCTCTCGAACTATCAGCGCTTTCCTTCACGGGGAAGTTACAGGTTTTCACATATGCTGTGTAGACAAACTATCTTTTGGAGATAAACAGATGCTAACCATAATGTTGTTCTTTTACTCATGACTGGAATGAAATGGGTGCTCTTGATAAGTCTGTCCACTACTACCCAAATCCCTATATTACCCTTTCTCGACTTTGGCAATCCATCGACGAAATCCATGGAAACACTTTCCCATTTCCACTGTGGAACCTCTAAAGGGTGAAGCAAACCAACAGGCTTCTTTTGCTCAGCCTTTACTTGCTAGCACACTAAGCATCTTGAAACGAACCCAGCCACATCCTTCTTCATTCCGGACCAAAAGAAAACTCGCTTCATGTCCCTATACATCTTGTCTCCACTGGGATGTGTGGTTAGCTTAGAACGATGTGCTTCTATAAGGATTGTTTTTCTCAAATTTCGTCTCGAGATACGCAATGTCTCCCATCCCTACGCAACCAACCTTTCTCATCTATAACGTATCTACTAAGATGGCTCGAAGACTCCCTTCTTATGAGCTTGTCTACTATCTCCATTACTTGTGGGTCATCTCGCTGTGCCGCACCTATCTTTCCCAAAAGCGTAGGTCGCACCTCTAATGATGCCAACAAAACAGGTACATAATCAATAGAGGGTCTAAAGTCAAAGGTAGAGATATACTCTAACCTCCGCCGCTCGACAAACAAAGGAGTCAAAGTCAACTTCTTTCTACTCAAGGCATCTGCTACAATGTTACCCTTGCTAGTGGTATATGCAATCTCAGAATCGTTGGATGCTAAGAACTCCATTCACCTTTGTTGCTTTAAGTTTAGACCTTTTTGAGAGAACAAGTATTTAAGCGACTTATGGTCTGTATACAACTCAAACCTCTCTCAAACCAATAGTGACGCCAAGACTTAAGCGCAAAAACTATGGCCGCTAACTCCAAGTCATGGGTAGGCTAATTTTTCTCATGGACCTTCAACTGTCTTCCACCATAGCATATCACCCTTCCCTCTTGCATCAAAACTGCACCAAGCCTTGTCCCGCAAGCATCGGTATACACTGTGAATTGTTTACTCCCATCCGGCAAAACTAAAACTGGAGCTGTCATCAATGCCCTCTTTGAACGTTGGAAACCATCGTCATAGTCAACATCCCAAGAAAAGGTCAAATTCTTTTTCATCAACCGTGCAAGTGGGGCTGATATCTTAGCAAAGTCCTTGATGAACTTACTATAATAGCACACAAACCAAGAAAATTTCTTACTTCTGTTGCATTCTTAGGAATCTTCCAATCTTGGATTGCCGCTACCTTCGTGGGATCCACAGCTATCCCATCCTTAGAGACCACGTGCCCTAAGAACCTCACTTCCTTCATCCAAAACCGGCATTTGGAGAACTTAGCTTTGAGTTTGTGTGCTCGAAGGGTCTCTAATACTTCCCTAAGATGTAGGGCATGCTCTTCCTCGCTCCTAGAGAATATCAAAATATCATCCCCAAAGACCACTACGAACTTGTTTAGAAACTCCCTAAACACGCTATTCATCAGGTCTATAAAATATGCGGGTGCATTTGTCAAACCAAAAGGCATGACTAGCCATTCAAAGAAACCGTCGGGGGTCCTAAAACAGTCTTATCTATACTATCCTCAGCTACACTCAACTGAAGAAATCCTGTAGCTAATTCCAACGCGAGAAAACTGAAGCACCAACCAATTGATCAAATAAATCATCTATCCTCAGTAATGGGTGTTTATTTTTCTTTATGAGTTTATTTAGCTCCCTATAGTCCACACACAATCTAAGTGAACCATCAGCTCTCGTAGCAAAAACAGTGGGAGCACTCCACTCCGAGACATTTCTTCTTATGAACCCTTTCTTAAGCAACTCTTTCACTTGTTTACTAAGCACCCTCCTTTCTATTGGAGCCATGTGGCACACAGTTGCATTGTCCAGCAAGTATATACAGAAATCTATCTCGCATTTTGGAGGTAAGCCCCTAACCTCCTCAAAGACATCTGCATACTCATGGACTACTCGAACATATTACAAATCATCAATAGATGTCTCAAGAGACTCTAGGTAGCTAAGCATAACCGAACCCTTAGGATCGCATGAGATATCGAGTGTATTACCCAAACTAGTCAACAGTCTAACCACCCTCCTTTCACAGACAAGGATGGCACCATATTTGGCTAGCCAGTCCATTCCAAGAATTAACCCATAGCCCATGAAACCAAGCACATAAGTGTTGCATTCGAACTCAACGCCATAACAAAAATTCTCAAACCTTGACATAACATAGAAAGATGAGTCGTACCGCCAATATGATTTGAGACACTAACGGGATCCATTATAATACTAGTATCTAGGTGCAGAGACTCAACAATAGAAGCAGATATGAATGAATGTGAAGCGCCAGAATCAAACAAAGTACGAACAGGATGATTGAAAAGGAAAATCAAACTGTCAACAGAAATGTTTCTACCTCTCTCTTGCTGAGGTGCCATGAGAGCATGAACCTGACCTCCAGAAGTTGACCCTGTCCTCTATCCTTTCCCTTGTCCTTGCCTCCTTGGGCATCATATATCCTGCCTCACCACACTGGAAGCAACCTGTCTTCTTCTTCTTCCTACAGTCCTTGCTTAAGTGGCCCGGTGTTCCACAATTAGAACACCTTTTCTTCCCTTTGCCCTTGTTATCCTTACCACCTTTCTTTTGTTGTTGTTGTGCCTTCTTTGGATCCTCTTTCTTATTGTGTGCCTTATCTACATTAGCACCTTTCTCCTCTTCATGCATCAACTCAATGTCAACAAGTTTCTCGAAAGTAGCCCCCATAGGAAGGTAGGACATAGCTAACCCGTGAAATGGTTCATTCAGACCCTTAGCAAATCTCAGGGCCTTCTTATGTGGTGTGTTAACTAATTCCATAACAAATTTTGCTAACTGGTTAAACTTGTTGGCGTACTCCTTCACAGACAAACTCCCTTGTTTCAAAGCCAGGAACCTCTCTATGTATAAACTCTCCCCTGCTTGTGAAAGAAATTTCAGCTCGAACCTTCGTCTAAAATCCACTCACGTCCCCACTGGATGTCCTCCATTAGTTACTTCCCACCAAAAGGAAGCTTCGTCCTTCATCAACCAAGCAGCTAACTAAACCTTCCTTCCATCATCTATCTCGAAGACACCAAACAAGTCATCCACTTCCTTCAGCCAATTTCTAGCCTTGACAAACGTCACAGTCCGATGAAACGGTTTTCCGCCCATCGCACGGAAGTCTTTGCATATCTTCGAAAAAGCGTCTACACGAGGAGGGGGAGGAGGAGCATTCGCTGGGCCTGCGGCATTAGCCCTTGCCTCCAAATACCTTCTGAACCTTCCTAATATCTGTACACCCTCGGGTATTTCAGGTTCTCCAGACATACTGAAAGAAAAAAGGGAGATATTCAAAATAGAAAATCAAAATATAGATATATGGCTCTTAGGGGTTATGTTTTTCATTAAACCTTTCTCTTGAAAATACTTTCTTTTTTGAAAATATTTTTCTCTATAATGCTTTTGAAAAAGGTTTTCCAAAATCTTTTATCTGTTCTGGTAACCTTCTGTTCTGATACCACGTGTAACACCTCAAGTCCGTTAATGTCACTCACTAAGGGAATGCATTAACTTTCATGGAGTATTATCAGAGTATAGAATAGAATATCACAAGACAGATATATAAACTGGTACTTAAAAAAATTCAAAAGTTATTCATTGCAGCAGAAAAGAAAAGCATGTTTGGTTACAACATCAAAACCATATGCTAAAGTCAACTACACAAATATCCACCTTGTACAAAATTATTATCAGAGTGCATAAAAGTAAAACCATAATCCCACCCCAAATAGCGATAATGAAAGAGAGATAAAGCTGAACATTACTTTCCAAGCACTTCAAGAAGAAAGGAACCCAAGTCAAGCTTCATTATTTCCACCCTGAGCACCTAGGGGGAAAGAAAAGAAAAAGGCGAAACAAAAAGGGTCAGACATAAGTTTGGTGAGTCCATTGACTTTAACAATGTAATTAGTAAAGTAACAGGATAAGAACATAAACTGGATATAAGAGATGACTGTAACATAAGAAGGTATGACATGGTAATAAGGTGAGTAAAATAGAACATCAGCTATGCTCCTAACAACTATACGATATGCTATGCACCACAATAACATACTAATTACATACTAAAAGATGATCCCTCTTAAAAAAACATAACTATGATGGTAATAATAATGATGGTAGTTTTGTGTACTCCTAGCTGCTGCCATAGGCGCCGCCTACTCCTATCTCCACTAGTTGTACCCACTACCCTCCCTTTCGATTGGCTCCCTAACTCGCAGTACCCGTGCTGGTCACACAGTAGGTTGTATCACTTCCTAAAATGGCAACCAAATACTACCAAAATGCATGGCTTATACCTACACGATGCAACAACGTCTTACCTACCAGCCCGGACCCATGCATGCACATGACTCCGTTGGACTTGCACTGCCATCGCTAACTCTTTATTGACCTCTTACAATCAAACCCAATAAGTGTGTCCCGTCCTTGACCTAGTTCGAGCTCACATATATATAGAATGGGTTACTGGTTGAAAAGGGTCCACACACTTGACACAAGCTTCCCTCCTAAGCTTGGTCCCCACTAGGAATTCCCACTTAACCCCTTCTTTTTTCCATGTCTTCTTGCATGTCTCACCATGGTTAAGTGCTTCAAATTATATTTCACATGTCACCCATGTCACCTACTTAATCCCCATGTCTTACTACATGTCTACTCTTGGTTATGTGTTTATTAATTCATTATAACCGTAATCTTGTAAGACCTGCCACATTAGATTGCCGTCTTGCGGTTGTTGGATATGCCAGGCGGGTCCGGGCTATCTTATACCGCAATCCGAATCTAAACTCGTGTCTTCGCATTATTACGTATCTAATTTCTGCCTTTGACCTCTCACATTAGATTACAAAACTGCGGTTTCTGGATGTGCCGGGCGGTTCCGGGCAGTCTTATACCGCAATCCGAGTCTAACCTCGTGTCTTAGTCGTTCATTATCGCTTTCTCAATTCATTTCCCCAATTTCAAATCTTGGATTATAATATATACCCATAATTTCCAATCTAAATTATGTTCACAATTTTAATCCAAATTTATGACCATAATCTCCTGTAAACAAATTGTACCAATTCATGCCCCAAATCAATTACATGATTTCAAGTCTTTTTATGCCCAACTGCAAATTATTCAATAATTTCCCCAAACTTTTTCCACAACGTTCCAACGTCATTCGTATGTATAATAATATGTTACGATCGCAGTCAGCCTAATCTCATAAAAAGGAAAAGAAGAGAAGAGGGGAAGAGAACCATGACATCAAAACTGGCATAAAAATAAGCATAAGAAGTATGAACTGGCATAGAACAACAAAATAGATCTAATTAGGCATATGAACTGGCATAGAGCAACAAAATAGATCTAATTATCATATGGAACATAAACTGACTTAGGAAAATAAGATAGATCCAATTCGCATTTGGAATTTAAACTGGCGTAGAATAATAAGATAGATCCAATAAGGCATATGGAATATGAACTTTAGATGTGAAACTAAAATATAAGAATTCACCAAACATGATATGGTTCATCTTACAAGCATGTTCATATAGTCCAATTTACAAACTTATCACAATTACTTTTAATTAACTATAAGTGAAAGCAACGTGGACTCACAACGGTAGAAGAGAAAGTAGATCTAAATTCTATATTCTGAATTTGATTAGCTAAACCATTGTTGTAGAATTTGATTCTTATCTTCCAATATGAATAGTCTATTCCAATTTTCTTTAGTGTAAAAGAAAGACTAGTTTAGGTTGTGGCAGCATGGAGGCATATGAATTAGTGTAATGAAATTAGGGTTAGGTCTAGGTGTGTTTATATAGGTGTATTAGCTGAATTAGGGCCTTTTGATTAGGTTAGGTTCCAACTAAACCATCCAGACCAGAAAAACACATCACCCAGCCAATCAGAGAACACCATATTAGCCTTAATTCTCCAAAATTCGTCACTGCCCAGATCTGGCTGATGGGGTCGACCACTACGGGGGGGTCAACACCTACGTCGACACCTATGTCGACTCCCTTAGGGGGTCGACACCCTAGAGCGGGATAATTCCCTCCCATCCCGCTTCTTGCTGATTTGAATTTCGAATTTGATTTTAATTATTATTTTAATCCTGGTTTAAATTGAAATCTTCTAAGCTCCATAAATTGTTCATACTTTATCTGTTTTACGCAAACTCGGAATCTATCTCTAGTAGAATTCCGAGATGAACAGAATGGCGTAACCCGTTTCCCTTAGATATTCTTATAAAAATTAAGTATTCTTTAATTTGTTAATTTTAATATTATAAAATTACGGGGTGTTACAATAAATATAACCTTATGTATTAATCTATTAATGCATATAAAGCCAGGTGATGAGGGGATGAACTACCTTTTCAATTATAGGAAACAACACTGCACAACAACATAACACATAAACTAGCAAGAAAGCCTGCTTCCAAGTGACCCAATCCCTTGCATTAGGTCCTGACCCGTCGATCACAACCTATGCAATCTTTGCCACTATTTGTAGTGGCATAACAAACATCAAAACCTTCTTCTCCTTATCCTTCAAAAGTGGCTTCAAAAACAACATCCTATCCTAATCAAAACCAATAATGTGAACAAAGAAATCCCCTAAAGCTGAATATATAGAACAGTACATCCCAACCATGTGCACTGCATATTTTCTCAATATAACTCTTATTCTTAGATTCACATAACAAGTTTATTTCTTTCAGTATCACCACCGCAAGCATGAAAAAATGTATCTTAAATGCGTTATTACACTTCTTAATTAATAAAGACAGATTATATCTATGAAACTGGAGATGCTTATATCTATGAAAAAAATATCATGAAAGAGAAAATGTATTTGCAACTGTGCTCGAATGAATGCCAAATTGTAAAAAAATAATCGTACCAGAAGAAAATATGTACCATAGCATTAAAAATTTAAGGCTATCTCTCCAACAAACAAAGCACCTCCAACTCCTTGCCTAATCTCAATTACATCAACAATCACTGCTACATCTACCCCCATCTACCTAGGCTTGTGCTGATTGGGAACCTCAACTTCACTCGCAATGTTCCTTTTTCCTTCTCTGAGAAAATCACTTCCAACTACCCTAGCATCCATCCGCCGCTTCCCTTCCTACCACCCATTGACTAGTTCGATTTCTTCTAGGAGTCCATCGCCAATCCAATCGGAAGCATAGTTGCAGATTTTGGGACGAATTAGAAACATCAAGGCTTAAAGCATAGATGAGGATGTAAATAATGGAAAACCAATAAGAAGGTTAAGTGATGGTCGTTGCTTTGATTGTGAAGTGAAGAAAAGGGGAAGAGGTGTCTAGATTATAGGGTTGGGGGGGGGGGAAGCGGGAAATGAAATTATCAAGGTAAATTGGGGCGTGAATGTATGTGGTTGACCCAATTAGAAGAATATTTCTATAAGGTAGTGCTACTTCAATTAGTAAACTAGCATGTGAGATGTATGGATCTGGAAATTAAGAGAAAAAAAATCAGAGGCTGGTTGATATTTTTGCGGTTGACAGCAAGTTCGATTGAATTAGCATTTGCGTTCTATAAATTTATATGAAATTAAAACATTTAAATTTAAAGGAAAAAAGACAGGTTGAACAAAAAAACTTGTACTGTCTCGTGTAATCCAACTTTGTAAGGCTCCAATGCACATTGGAATAAATTTTATTTTAAAATATAACTTCTTGTAGAAAATTCAAAAGTTTACTTTTAAATTTTATGAATATTAAAAATTGATATTTTTTCCTTACAGTGTTATATTATTATTTTAATTTTTTAAGTTTAATGAAAATTCTAAAGAAAAACCAAAGTTTTATGAATATTTTGTTGTTTTATTTTAGTTATAAGTATAAAGTTATTTACATTACTGAATATTTAATATAATTATCAATTACAATGATTGAATTGTAAGTAATAAAAATACATATTAATATTAATAATCAAATACAATTATTATTTTTTGGCAAAACCGACGGGGTTGGCTGGTGTAAAGACCCGCAACTTCCCCGTAAAGGAAAGCCGCGGATAGTTCGAGAACAAGCCACAACAGAACACATACAGAAGAACATTTCATTGTATATTACAACAATGCATCAGATTACAAGAATATACAGAGTATCAATGAATATAACACAGGAATATCAGAGATTTAAATTACATTTAAATACATAGCAGCGGAAAATAATACAATACACAACTAGAATGAGATATACGGATACAAAGCTTTCTGGATATCGTTCCAGCTGTAAACCAGGATCCTGTGAATATAAATCTGCAAAAACCAAAACTACTAGCTGCCCGTGTCAAAATAAGGGCACCTAGAGTTTAGGTTAAAACAATAAACTCCAGATCAGTCATGTGACTGGTGTGAGAACTAAAACAGTTAATCTTTATTTTAAAATTAGGTAAATCAAGGGACCACGCCGTATAACACGGAACGGGTTTCCTCCCAAGAATACCAGTGCATAAAACAAACAGCGCAATGCTAAATAAAGAAAAATGAAGCTGTTATAAGACCCAGGTCCTATCACACAATGCAACGCAAGCCGGGGGATAGGGTTTTTCCTTATAACAGCCAAAGAATGCTTGATACGTTTAAAACAAATCATTTGATACTATTATAAGTGCATAGTGTATAAACAACTTCAAATCATAAGTATCAATCATAGGCGGCATGAGCGTCCCATGCCACTATGTCGCCATATATAGGTTTACAAATAAAACCGCAAAGTCATGTATTTGGAAATTGGATTTCCATCTATGAACCGAGGCAAAAGATAGTCCTCAACCGATTCGAGACGCTCTAGCCCGTGTCTCAGGAACAGCCGCAACTGCCCCTTGGATCGTCAGGGCCGGTCCACACGGAGTGGATTATTATGCCTGAACAATACGTCTCCCCACCCTATGGGGTGTAAGTCTGGTCCGTCAGCCGACCAGAATGCATTCGGCCGAAACCGATATAACCGAGGCGCCTCGCAACCGCAACAACCACAAAAGTCAAACTCGTCAGGGCGTGTAAAACCACTGACGCCACTTCTAGCCAGAAAGAAACGCAAGTCCTCCCTGATGTCCTCTCCCGTTTTTGGTTCATACCGGGTGTGAAACTCGCGATGCAAACGTTACACAAAGCTACGCCACAAAGGCCGTGCTTTGATCATCACCACAAGACTTTGCTTTTCAACAGAAGCCTCGATCAATTGCCACTTAGGCATGCCACACAGGCAATTCACTCCATGCGTTTGATATCCATCAATATATATTTAATAGAGATCAATCACACAGACTAAAATCCAATGTCAGACACACAGTCCATTTACAAGTCCGTTCTGGGTCTGAACGAAACCGGAGGCACCTAGTACCCCGCATATCCATCGATCTCCAAGTACGTCTGGACGATCACCAACTGTTTCCATCTTCTTGGGTGTACAGCCCAATCAAGATCATCAGTTATCACCCAAACGACGTGAAGACCTCCGGTCTTCGACCATCGTCTTCATCTTCGACTTATCGTCGTATCAGTTATTCAGAATGGGATAAACCCGGTCTTTCCGAATAACTCGCGTATATTTTAAATAAGTGTTACACAAACACAGCATACGCCTCATTCCAATTCATTAGTCACTAACCGTAAATTAATCAAGAGAATAATTCCTCAAATATTAACCCCGAAGGCCGAAACCAACATCAGATCAATATCTAGAAAACCATTCTGCTTGGCTAACCGACAGTTAGTTTCTAAATTTCACATTCATAGGGAAAGATTCCCATTAATTTTATCAAAGATAAATTCTTGAATTTATTCTTTAATCTACTTTTGAATATCAATTCAAACTAGTCGGGATTAGCGAACCTTACCGAAGTAATCATTTGTTTTAATTTCCCAATCCCAACCTATTCATCCCATGAAGTAAAACTGGTAATACTTCATATCTAACACCACAGTGTTATCGGTAAATTCAATTACCATTTCACGTTCAAATCTAATTAAAGATTTAACTATCGCCTGGAGCAAAACTGGTGATACTCCACTTTCGATCATTTCAATCTAATTAAAGATTCATTAAAACTCCACTTAGTTTTAATCTTCGACTGGGTTAAAGAATCAGTGTCATTTAAAACACGGTTCACGATAAACCCAAAATCACATTCCATTAATTATCGGGTTAAAGAACGAGTGTTATTTAAAACACTGTTCACGATAAACCCAAAAATCAATATCAATTCAATTCCAATTAAATGTTATTTAATTGGTACACTTCATTAAATCTAAATAAAAAGATTTAATCTTTTCTCAACTGGGTTCAAGAACAGTGTTAGTGAAGACACCATTCACGACAAACCCAAATCACATTCGATATTCAATACAAGGCTTTGAATAGAAAATATATCGGCTTATATTCAATATCGAATTCTACGACTAACAAATGTCGTATTGGAAATAACGATACAAATATATATCTTTCAAATTTCCATAACAACACCTGTAATATCACGAATTCCAACATCGAAATATTCCGAAGACAATTTCGATTCTAATCCACTCCAATGCAATCATTGGAAATTTTGGTTATTTTCAAAACCATTTCAAATTCAATTTATTTATTTAAAAATAAATAGAATTATAATTCTAGTTCAAAACTAGTTCATTTCGATAAAAATCTATTTTTATCTTTTCAAATATGGAGTTTTTCATCCCAAACTTTCACAAATCATTTCTTATGATTTTACACAAATTATTACTATTTTTAATAATTTTATCAAGGCCCGTACAGTCGATTTCCAACAACGGCCATCGAACTGCACTTACAGCGACCTTTTTCGAATTTGATTTGGACGTATCTCCAAATCCAACCGTTAGATTTCAAATTTCTAACATTCATTAGAAAGCTCTTTTCGATACGAACCCAACGGTTCCGGTTTTAGGAGAATCCGACGGTCGGATCTCCCGTAATGTCCGTTTGAAATAAATGGTCGAAATTCATGAACTGCCGCGGCGCGGCGCGTTCTATTCAGGCCATTATATAATATATATAATATATATAATATATATATCGTCGATTTCTATTTAAAACGAATTATATAAATAGTTTTGAATTCGTTTCAAAAATCCATTTTCAACTTCCTTTTCAATTCAAATCACAATTGAATTCTTCTTTATAGATTCGTTTTAAAATTCATTTCTATTCAATTCAAATTTCAATTCAATTTGAATTCGTTTTCAATTCAATTCATTTCGAAATCGTTTTCAATTCATTTCATTTCGAAATCGTTTTCAATTCAATTCATTTCGAAATCGTTTTCAATCCAATTCATTTCGAAATCGTTTTCAATTCAATTTGAATTCGTTTTCAATTCATTTCGAAATCGTTTTCAATTCAATTCATTTCGAAATCGTTTTCAATTCAATTTATTTCGAAATCGTTTTCAATTCAATTCATTTTGAAATCGTTTTCAATTCAATTTATTTCGAAATCGTTTTCAATTCAATTTGAATTCGTTTTCAATTCATTTCGAAATCGTTTTCAATTCAATTCATTTCGAAATCGTTTTCAATTCAATTTATTTCGAAATCGTTTTCAATTCAATTCATTTCGAAATCGAATAGAATCGATATAAATATCGTTCACGTCGAAATGGCGTCAATCAAATCAACACGGCTTCATATATTCCTTTATTTTCAAATATTCTATTTCAAATATTTCTTTTTCAAAATAGTTGTTATTATCAAAATATTTCGTTCAACACATGACCAATCCCAATGGATGAGTACTGTCAACACATGAACTTTTATTTTATAATATTCTTTATTTTTCAAATTGGAATGAGGCCCAATCAATTACCATATAAAATTAATTATATGGATTTTCATACAACACATGTATATCATAGCATTGAAAAATAATCAAGCATCAACCAAAGTGCACTACACTGTATAAGCATCAAATATAAATATCTAACGCTTATAACAGTCTGTCAATCAATCGATCGACATATTTAATCAATCAGGATGAGTGAACTTCAAATTTCATCCCAACACCCGTGTGGGGTTTCAAACAATCAAACACCTATTTTATTTGTGCTGTTGGGCGATGTGTAAAATTTATCGTCCCAATCCATATCAGTCAAATGGGTGTACATCAACAAATCGTTTTGATTTGTAAATGAATATGTTATTTTATTCATTTCTAATAAAAAGGATATTTTTATTTTTCTAACATATTTTAGAAAATTTCGGCGGCATAACGGCACGATACTAGAAACGGGACGAGGCCTAGCCTTATCCCCGGTCTAGTGAAGGCCCACGCCATTCACACATCAATCATATCAATTTTATTATGCAAACCACAAAATTTGGAGTAAGTGTCTAACCTAGCCTTACTCCTTCGCCTTATAACGGCGCACGTCTAATCCTAACCAATTTATCGATTCGATTGTTCACACCACAAACCACATTCAAACCAATATCACAATCAATAACCAAACAGCCAAACAAACAAGTCCATGGTCTGTGGACGATTGTGTCGGGTGCTACTAAGCACCGTCTGCATCCTAGTATATATATATATATAACTAGAAATAAAATTGAATGGTGAGAAGTTCTCACCAATAGCTATCCAACTGCACGACACTTCCTCGATAGAAATCTTCATCGCTATCGCATCTTCGTCATCTTCGTTGCCCGCTTTCACTACCTATGTAAAAATCGAATTTTTACTTCGAAGTTCAATATATAAAAATCGAATTTTTATCTCGACTTTCAATATATAAAAATATGATTTTTATCTCGACTTTCAATATATAAAAATATGATTTTTATCTCGACTTTCAATATATAAAAATATTATTTTTATCTCGACTTTCAATATATAAAAATATTATTTTTATCTCGACTTTCAATATATAAAAATATTATTTTTATCTCGACTTTCAATATATAAAAATATGATTTTTATCTCGACTTTCAATATATAAAAATATTATTTTTATCTCGACTTTCAATATATAAAAATATTATTTTTATCTCGACTTTCAATATATAAAAATATTATTTTTATCTCGACTTTCAATATATAAAAATATTATTTTTATCTCGACTTTCAATATATAAAAATATTATTTTTATCTCGACTACAAATCCGATCTTTTTAAAGTTTAAACCTTTTGCTTAAACTTAAAATTAAAATCAGTTTTAACCTTTTTTTAAAAATCAACTGTTTTTATTCTTTTAAAAAAATTCAGTTTTTAATCTTTCTCTAAAAACAGTTTTATCTTATTAAAAAAAAAAAAAAAAAAATCAAATCAGTTTATCAATCCATGTAAAATCAGTTTTTTAAAACTTTATAAAATCAGTTTTTTAAAACTTTATAAAATCAGTTTTTAGTTTACTGCTCAAAAATATACGTGTTCCTTCATTTTAAATAAATCAGAAAATAAAATTAAATTATATAAAAATATAAATATAAATATACTCACTGGTTTCAAGAAGGAGGAGGGGAGATGGAGGCGCAGTCGACGAAGGGGGTGCGCAGGGCGGTGGCTCACGGCGGCGTCTGTCAGGTTCTAGGGTTTGCGTCGATTGAGGGGGTTCAGGCTTCGTTACTGCTGCGGGGGAGATGGGGTTGGATGGCGACGAGGTGGGGGGCGCCTCGCGCCTTGCGCCGACGGCGATGTCGCCTGAGGAGGAGGGCGACGAGCGATCCCCTCCCATTTCTCTTTTTTTTTTCTGAAAACGATTTCTGATTAAATCGATGGGGGGGGGGGGGGGGGGGGCAGAACCAATAAAAGGGGAAAGAGGGAATTCTTTATTTATTTATTTATTATTATTTAATTATTTAATTTCTAAAAGAAAGTACTTTTACATACGACCTCGAAATGAGGCCCACCGCCTATCGTCCATAGCATTTTACCCCCATTCCGAACATAATGGGATATGCATCGTTGGCTGATTCGATCATTTGAATCAGTTTCCGTTAAATTTTCATTTAACTCTGTATATTGAATTTTAAACGTACCTTTCAAATTACCGGGGCCACATACGAACACGAAAAATTCCAGAAAAATATTTTCTAACTTCGTATTGACGATACGGTCCTAACAAAACTAGTTTCGTCAAATTCTGAGACCGTTAGAAAAATGGCCAATTTCCAGTCGATTAAAATCAACTGAAACTGGTCAAACGCGTTTTCCTTTGCCACGCTCACATATTGATTCGAAAAATTATGGAATTTGAAACCTAGCAATAACTTCACATCCCGGACCCAACAAAACTGGTTTCGTCGAAATCCGAGGTCGTTTGCAAAACGGCTATTTTTAAGGGCTATATATTATATAAAATATATATAAATTCCACAGCGACTATTCTGAATTTTCAACTGGACATATCTTATCATTTCTAAAGTGAAATCTCGGTTTGTTAACTTCGTTAGAAAGATATTCACTATTAGATTCCATTATTTTTGGTTTCACTAAAATCCGGATTGTTTTGCACCCGGTACATTCAATTGAAGTTTGAAATCGAATTATCGAACTACCGCGCCATTTTCAATTCTATTTATAATTATATATAAATATTTATATTCTAACGACGACGTATATAATATATACGTCGAATTTCAATTCAAAATAAATTTCTCGTCGATATTATTTAAAATATTTCATTTTAAATAATCAAAATTCGCTAAAATTGCCAAAATAAAAATTTCAAACTGGCTCGCATTTTACGGGTTGTTACAATCTCCCCCACTTAAAACTTTTCGTCCCCGAAAAGGAACAAAGTCGAAAGTGGTTTGATTAATCAACTCTACGCTCGATCTGGCTTTCCATTCTCCAACTCTTTAGTTTTTGAGAATTTTCAAAATTTCAAAAATTTGGCTAACACCCTAAATTTTCGAAAAATTTCGCCATAACCTCCCCTGCACCGGGAGCATCGGGGAATTTCAAATAGCTTCCCCGGTCCTTCAGATCTCAAAAAGAAAAAGAAAAAGCCAAGCGGCTAGCCAATAGGCTCACAAAATCATCATCACCCAAACAAAACAGGAAATTATGTAGTAAACATGTACCTATTTGTCGGGCAAACAAATTTTATTCTTCAGCTCTAGCCTCCTTGCTATGACCTATTCAATATAAGTGCAAGTATATGCAAGCAAATGCGACCAATTTTCAATACAATTCAATATTTGATTCAATTAGGCATAATAGTTCAAAATTAGCAAATAAATAATCAAACAACACAAACATCAATCAATTAGTGCATTAGAGTTTCAAATTCATAATTTTGATATATATAAAGAAAATCATGTTTTTGATGCCAAATCACAACAAGGTGTTCTAACTATATATATAAGTTTTGGTTCTCACACCAGTCTAATGGAAATATATAGATATCACACCTTCGTCACACGAATATAAATTCTGACGATGAGTACTCAACCATCAGAATCATCTTCGGGCCACTAGAGTATGATTCTATATCTATCCAATATATTAAAACTTCGAATACACGCGGATCAGACGTATACGCAAAATCTTTATATACTGGACTTTCCAACTCAATATAAATAGATAATCAGATACGAATAATTGATTTAAATTTTCAAAACAAAATTGTTTTCATTTGAAAAATATACTCTTCACACTCGTTCTAGGATACTACTGATCCTATCTCTAACGAGTCATCCCATTGGATATTACTAATCCAATATCTGATGAATTCTTTCGTATGGTTCTAATGTGTCTTGTTCTCTAGCTTTGTAAACCAAAGCTCTGATACCAACTGTAAAGACCCGCAACTTCCCCGTAAAGGAAAGCCGCGGATAGTTCGAGAACAAGCCACAACAGAACACATACAGAAGAACATTTCATTGTATATTACAACAATGCATCATATTACAAGAATATACAGAGTATCAATGAATATAACACAGGAATATCAGAGATTTAAATTACATTTAAATACATAGCAGCGGAAAATAATACAATACACAACTAGAATGAGATATACGGATACAAAGCTTTCCGGATATCGTTCCAGCTGTAAACCAGGATCCTGTGAATATAAATCTGCAAAAACCAAAACTACTAGCTGCCCGTGTCAAAATAAGGGCACCTAGAGTTTAGGTTAAAACAATAAACTCCAGGTCAGTCATGTGACTGGTGTGAGAACTAAAACAGTTAATCTTTATTTTAAAATTAGGTAAATCAAGGGACCACGCCGTATAACACGGAACGGGTTTCCTCCCAAGAATACCAGTGCATAAAACAAACAGCGCAATGCTAAATAAAGAAAAATGAAGCTGTTATAAGACCCAGGTCCTATCACACAATGCAACGCAAGCCGGGGGATAGGGTTTTTCCTTATAACAGCCAAAGAATGCTTGATACGTTTAAAACAAATCATTTGATACTATTATAAGTGCATAGTGTATAAACAACTTCAAATCATAAGTATCAATCATAGGCGGCATGAGCGTCCCATGCCACTATGTCGCCATATATAGGTTTACAAATAAAACCGCAAAGTCACGTATTTGGAAATTGGATTTCCATCTATGAACCGAGGCAAAAGATAGTCCTCAACCGATTCGAGACGCTCTAGCCCGTGTCTCAGGAACAGCCGCAACTGCCCCTTGGATCGTCAGGGCCGGTCCACACGGAGTGGATTATTATGCCTGAACAATACGTCTCCCCACCCTATGGGGTGTAAGTCTGGTCCGTCAGCCGACCAGAATGCATTCGGCCGAAACCGATATAACCGAGGCGCCTCGCAACCGCAACAACCACAAAAGTCAAACTCGTCAGGGCGTGTAAAACCACTGACGCCACTTCTAGCTAGAAAGAAACGCAAGTCCTCCCTGATGTCCTCTCCCGTTTTTGGTTCATACCGGGTGTGAAACTCGCGATGCAAACGTTACACAAAGCTATGCCACAAAGGCCGTGCTTTGATCATCACCACAAGACTTTGCTTTTCAACAGAAGCCTCGATCAATTGCCACTTAGGCATGCCACACAGGCAATTCACTCCATGCGTTTGATATCCATCAATATATATTTAATAGAGATCAATCACACAGACTAAAATCCAATGTCAGACACACAGTCCATTTACAAGTCCGTTCTGGGTCTGAACGAAACCGGAGGCACCTAGTACCCCGCATATCCATCGATCTCCAAGTACGTCTGGACGATCACCAACTGTTTCCATCTTCTTGGGTGTACAGCCCAATCAAGATCATCAGTTATCACCCAAACGACGTGAAGACCTCCGGTCTTCGACCATCGTCTTCATCTTCGACTTATCGTCGTATCAGTTATTCGGAATGGGATAAACCCGGTCTTTCCGAATAACTCGCGTATATTTTAAATAAGTGTTACACAAACACAACATACGCCTCATTCCAATTCATTAGTCACTAACCGTAAATTAATCAAGAGAATAATTCCTCAAATATTAACCCCGAAGGCCGAAACCAACATCAGATCAATATCTAGAAAACCATTCTGCTTGGCTAACCGACAGTTAGTTTCTAAATTTCACATTCATAGGGAAAGATTCCCATTAATTTTATCAAAGATAAATTCTTGAATTTATTCTTTAATCTACTTTTGAATATCAATTCAAACTAGTCGGGATTAGCGAACCTTACCGAAGTAATCATTTGTTTTAATTTCCCAATCCCAACCTATTCATCCCATGAAGTAAAACTGGTAATACTTCATATCTAACACCACAGTGTTATCGGTAAATTCAATTACCATTTCACGTTCAAATCTAATTAAAGATTTAACTATCGCCTGGAGCAAAACTGGTGAAACTCCACTTTCGATCGTTTCAATCTAATTAAAGATTCATTAAAACTCCACTTAGTTTTAATCTTCGACTGGGTTAAAGAATCAGTGTCATTTAAAACACGGTTCACGATAAACCCAAAATCACATTCCATTAATTATCGGGTTAAAGAAAGAGTGTTATTTAAAACACTGTTCACGATAAACCCAAAAATCAATATCAATTCAATTCCAATTAAATGTTATTTAATTGGTACACTTCATTAAATCTAAATAAAAAGATTTAATCTTTTCTCAACTGGGTTCAAGAACAGTGTTAGTGAAGACACCATTCACGACAAACCCAAATCACATTCTATATTCAATACAAGGCTCTGAATAGAAAATATATCGGCTTATATTCAATATCGAATTCTACGACTAACAAATGTCGTATTGGAAATAACGATACAAATATATATCTTTCAAATTTCCATAACAACACCTGTAATATCACGAATTCCAACATCGAAATATTCCGAAGACAATTTCGATTCAAATCCACTCCAATGCAATCATTGGAAATTTTGGTTATTTTCAAAACCATTTCAAATTCAATTTATTTATTTAAAAATAAATAGAATTATAATTCTAGTTCAAAACTAGTTCATTTCGATAAAAATCTATTTTTATCTTTTCAAATATGGAGTTTTTCATCCCAAACTTTCACAAATCATTTCTTATGATTTTACACAAATTATTACTATTTTTAATAATTTTATCAAGGCCCGTACAGTCGATTTCCAACAACGGCCATCGAACTGCACTTACAGCGACCTTTTTCGAATTTGATTTGGACGTATCTCCAAATCCAACCGTTAGATTTCAAATTTCTAACATTCATTAGAAAGCTCTTTTCGATACGAACCCAACGGTTCCGGTTTTAGGAGAATCCGACGGTCGGATCTCCCGTAATGTCCGTTTGAAATAAATGGTCGAAATTCACGAACTGCCGCGGCGCGTTCTATTCAGGCCATTATATAATATATATAATATATATAATATATATATCGTCGATTTCTATTTAAAACGAATTATATAAATAGTTTTGAATTCGTTTCAAAAATCCATTTTCAACTTCCTTTTCAATTCAAATCACAATTGAATTCTTCTTTATAGATTCGTTTTAAAATTCATTTCTATTCAATTCAAATTTCAATTCAATTTGAATTCGTTTTCAATTCAATTCATTTCGAAATCGTTTTCAATTCATTTCATTTCGAAATCGTTTTCAATTCAATTCATTTCGAAATCGTTTTCAATCCAATTCATTTCGAAATCGTTTTCAATTCAATTTGAATTCGTTTTCAATTCATTTCGAAATCGTTTTCAATTCAATTCATTTCGAAATCGTTTTCAATTCAATTTATTTCGAAATCGTTTTCAATTCAATTCATTTCGAAATCGTTTTCAATTCAATTTATTTCGAAATCGTTTTCAATTCAATTTGAATTCGTTTTCAATTCATTTCGAAATCGTTTTCAATTCAATTCATTTCGAAATCGTTTTCAATTCAATTTATTTCGAAATCGTTTTCAATTCAATTCATTTCGAAATCGAATAGAATCGATATAAATATCGTTCACGTCGAAATGGCGTCAATCAAATCAACACGGCTTCATATATTCCTTTATTTTCAAATATTCTATTTCAAATATTTCTTTTTCAAAATAGTTGTTATTATCAAAATATTTCGTTCAACACATGACCAATCCCAATGGATGAGTACTGTCAACACATGAACTTTTATTTTATAATATTCTTTATTTTTCAAATTGGAATGAGGCCCAATCAATTACCATATAAAATTAATTATATGGATTTTCATACAACACATGTATATCATAGCATTGAAAAATAATCAAGCATCAACCAAAGTGCACTACACTGTATAAGCATCAAATATAAATATCTAACGCTTATAACAGTCTGTCAATCAATCGATCGACATATTTAATCAATCAGGATGAGTAAACTTCAAATTTCATCCCAACACCCGTGTGGGGTTTCAAACAATCAAACACCTATTTTATTTGTGCTGTTGGGCGATGTGTAAAATTTATCGTCCCAATCCATATCAGTCAAATGGGTGTACATCAACAAATCGTTTTGATTTGTAAATGAATATGTTATTTTATTCATTTCTAATAAAAAGGATATTTTTATTTTTCTAACATATTTTAGAAAATTTCGGCGGCATAACGGCACGATACTAGAAACGGGACGAGGCCTAGCCTTATCCCCGGTCTAGTGAAGGCCCACGCCATTCACACATCAATCATATCAATTTTATTATGCAAACCACAAAATTTGGAGTAAGTGTCTAACCTAGCCTTACTCCTTCGCCTTATAACGGCGCACGTCTAATCCTAACCAATTTATCGATTCGATTGTTCACACCACAAACCACATTCAAACCAATATCACAATCAATAACCAAACAGCCAAACAAACAAGTCCATGGTCTGTGGACGATTGTGTCGGGTGCTACTAAGCACCGTCTGCATCCTAGTATATATATATATAACTAGAAATAAAATTGAATGGTGAGAAGTTCTCACCAATAGCTATCCAACTGCACGACACTTCCTCGATAGAAATCTTCATCGCTATCGCATCTTCGTCATCTTCGTTGCCCGCTTTCACTACCTATGTAAAAATCGAATTTTTACTTCGAAGTTCAATATATAAAAATAGAATTTTTATCTCGACTTTCAATATATAAAAATATGATTTTTATCTCGACTTTCAATATATAAAAATATGATTTTTATCTCGACTTTCAATATATAAAAATATGATTTTTATCTCGACTTTCAATATATAAAAATATGATTTTTATCTCGACTTTCAATATATAAAAATATTATTTTTATCTCGACTTTCAATATATAAAAATATTATTTTTATCTCGACTTTCAATATATAAAAATATTATTTTTATCTCGACTTTCAATATATAAAAATATGATTTTTATCTCGACTTTCAATATATAAAAATATGATTTTTATCTCGACTTTCAATATATAAAAATATTATTTTTATCTCGACTTTCAATATATAAAAATATTATTTTTATCTCGACTTTCAATATATAAAAATATTATTTTTATCTCGACTTTCAATATATAAAAATATTATTTTTATCTCGACTACAAATCCGATCTTTTTAAAGTTTAAACCTTTTGCTTAAACTTAAAATTAAAATCAGTTTTAACCTTTTTTTAAAAATCATCTGTTTTTATTCTTTTAAAAAAATTCAGTTTTTAATCTTTCTCTAAAAACAGTTTTATCTTATTAAAAAAAAAAAAAAAAATCAAATCAGTTTATCAATCCATGTAAAATCAGTTTTTTAAAACTTTATAAAATCAGTTTTTAGTTTACTGCTCAAAAATATACGTGTTCCTTCATTTTAAATAAATCAGAAAATAAAATTAAATTATATAAAAATATAAATATACTCACTGGTTTCAAGAAGGAGGAGGGGAGATGGAGGCGCAGTCGACGAAGGGGGTGCGCAGGGCGGTGGCTCACGGCGGCGTCTGTCAGGTTCTAGGGTTTGCGTCGATTGAGGGGGTTCAGGCTTCGTTACTGCTGCGGGGGAGATGGGGTTGGATGGAGACGAGGTGGGGGGCGCCTCGCGCCTTGCGCCGACGGCGATGTCGCCTGAGGAGGAGGGCGACGAGCGATCCCCTCCCATTTCTCTTTTTTTTTTCTGAAAACGATTTCTGATTAAATCGATGGGGGGGGGGGCCAGAACCAATAAAAGGGGAAAGAGGGAATTCTTTTTTTATTTATTTATTATTATTTAATTATTTAATTTCTAAAAGAAAGTACTTTTACATACGACCTCGAAATGAGGCCCACCGCCTATCGTCCATAGCATTTTACCCCCATTCCGAACATAATGGGATATGCATCGTTGGCTGATTCGATCATTTGAATCAGTTTCCGTTAAATTTTCATTTAACTCTGTATATTGAATTTTAAACGTACCTTTCAAATTACTGGGGCCACATACGAACACGAAAAATTCCAGAAAAATATTTTCTAACTTCGTATTGACGATACGGTCCTAACAAAACTAGTTTCGTCAAATTCTGAGACCGTTAGAAAAATGGCCAATTTCCAGTCGATTAAAATCAACTGAAACTAGTCAAACGCGTTTTCCTTTGCCACGCTCACATATTGATTCGAAAAATTATGGAATTTGAAACCTAGCAATAACTTCACATCCCGGACCCAACAAAACTGGTTTCGTCGAAATCCGAGGTCGTTTGCAAAACGGCTATTTTTAAGGGCTATATATTATATAAAATATATATAAATTCCACAGCGACTATTCTGAATTTTCAACTGGACATATCTTATCATTTCTAAAGTGAAATCTCGGTTTGTTAACTTCGTTAGAAAGATATTCACTATTAGATTCCATTATTTTTGGTTTCACTAAAATCCGGATTGTTTTGCACCCGGTACATTCAATTGAAGTTTGAAATCGAATTATCGAACTACCGCGCCATTTTCAATTCTATTTATAATTATATATAAATATTTATATTCTAACGACGACGTATATAATATATACGTCGAATTTCAATTCAAAATAAATTTCTCGTCGATATTATTTAAAATATTTCATTTTAAATAATCAAAATTCGCTAAAATTGCCAAAATAAAAATTTCAAACTGGCTCGCATTTTACGGGTTGTTACAGCTGGTCCCCTACCACTACACCGGAGATGATTACATAGTTACAAAGTTAGACAAACAAAAACAAAGGAAAACAAGCAAACATGGCATATCAAAGAGCTACAGGTAACTAACACATTGTAGTATATACGTTAGCTGGACTGAGATTAAAAGTTAGAATCTCAATATTCCAGGGTCAAACGTAAATTTCTAAAAAATTTATCCCATCTCATATGCTCTGCCATAGCATCAACTTCATTTGATTCAGACTCTTGGCTTTGGTAGGTTCAAAGTGACGAATATTTCTTTCCAGCCAGATTTTGTTAACATACTTCTTTAAAATATAGGTGCAGACTCTTGTTTTTCCTCTCTTTCCATTGCATTTCTTTCCAAATTCCTCCCAATTAAACGGTCTGCCATGCATTACACAACCAGCTTTGATCATAATCTCAGTCGAGATAGGAATTAAAGCTGGGAATTGGAGGAACAAGTTGGTTGAAGTTTCATGATGAATACAACAAAAGGCACAACATAGTTGAACTTGCATTCCATTCAATAAGAGCTTGTCTTTGGTTAAGAAGGCCGGATTTTATGCCTTCCATAATGTGAGATTTTCCTTTGCAGAATTATCATGTCGCCAAATCATGCTATGCCACCTACATTGCAACAAACTTGTCGCATCTTGTAAAACAATATACATACTTTTTATTGAGAACTGCTCACCTTTAAACTTCCAAGAATGCTCTTTCTCAGTTCCAGCGTGTATGTCATAGGCATTGGTCCTGTCCCAAACTTCTAACGTGTTCTGAGTTGCTGGACTTGGAACGACAAAATGATCCCCTGCCAAAACGCTTGCAACACTATTTTCCTGGCCAATACCAGTCTGCACCATTCCAAATATATCGTATTGCTCTTAATTATAAAACCATGCGCTACCCATGGGTCATGCTAAAACTTAATTAAGTTCAGATTTTTCAAAACATATTTGAAGTAAGGAAGATAACGTGGCCTCAGTTTTAACAAAATTTTCCACGTCCAGCTATTATTTTGATTTTCATTAAGGGACCAGAAACTTTTGTCTTTGAGCACGTGACCGTAAGACCACAGTACCCAAAGACTGTTATTTCTACAAAGGGTACCATTCATGTGTTTGCCAAAAGCCGCCTTATTCCACTGGCACATATTACGGATATCCAATCCACCTTTGTATGTTGGTTTTTCAAGCATAGTAAAAGATATTGGTGCTAGGAATCTTGAATGAATTTTCCTTTTCCATAGAAAACGCATAAATGCGGTTCTTATCATGTAAACAAGTTTCTATGACAAGACAAAACTTCTAACCCAATATACTTGCATAGAATTAATAACTTCTTTAATCAAAGTCAGTCTGCCAGCTTGACTAGGCATCTTTAATGACCAACAATCAAGCCAAGTAGTAATTTACCATAGAGCGGTAATCACTGTAAAAGTGGTAATTCTTGAAGTAGTTAAAGGAAGACCCAAGTAAGAGATAGTTACCTGATTGCATCAAAGACCAGTTTTAGCCTGCACTTGATTAATATGTTGAGTAGATAGACCGGAGGCCATAAATTCAGATTTTTCAACATTAATTTTAAGACCAGTCATGGAATAGAAACTATCAAGAGTTTTCATGATATTCATTATGGAGTCAATATCTGGTTTACAAAAAATGACAACGTCATTAGCAAACATGAGTGATGTTATACGCGGTGAATCGCATTTGGGTGGAACTTAAACAAATTATTGTTAACAAGTTCGTCAAGCATTTTGGTCAGGAGTTCCATAACAATTATAAAAATGTACGCGTATATAGGGTCCTCTTGTCTTATCCCTTGCTTACTCTCAAAGAAACCGACCGGGGTACCATTGACATTAACTAAAAAATTAGTGCTAATACAAAGTAAATCCATGCAACAAAACTAGAGGAAAGTTCATATAACTTACAATTCTTATAACAGCAACCCATTGTATAATATCAAAAGCCTTCCTAATATCGAGCTTTAACATTACTTTAGGGGAGTTATGTTTAGATTTGTAACCTTTAAGAAGCTCATACGCTAACAAAACGTTATCAAGAATGCTCCTAGACGGAAGAAAAGCAGACTGAATCGTAGAAATAATGTCCGGCAGTATTAATTTGAGACTGCTCGCAATGATCTTAGATATGCACTTATAAATTGTGTTGTATCATGATATAGCTCTATAAGCAGTGAGAGTGCATGCATTTTTTACTTTCGGGATTAAGGAAATTATAGTATTATTAAACGATTGCATCATATTATCTCTTTTAAAGAATTGGTGCACGGCTTTATAAACATTGAACCGAACAATGTTCCAGCAATGCTTAAAAAACCCGCATTATAGCGATCAGGGCCGCCACATGGGTTTTGATTAAGCAATAACATTGCTGTTTTAATTTCACCATCAGAGACTAAAGCGCTTGAGATGTTATACTGAGTTAAATTAAGCGTAGGGAGTGTGTTAGGGTTAATGTCCTCAATTTTAGCCTCGAAATTATCAGTGTTACCAAAGAGATTAGTAAAATGTTGTACAAATGAAGTTTGAATCACAGGGATAGTAGTATGAACCTGCCTACGAGCGTTAGTGACAGAGTGGATTTCCTCTCTGTTGTGTTTGGCTCGTAGCACTGCATGAAAGTAAGTTGTTTTTCTATCTTCATCAACTACCCATTTCATTCTCGATTTTTGCTTGCTCATTAGTGATTCATGGTGAAGCGCAATTTTATAGGTCATTAGCCATCTGAGTTTGAATTTTAGCTAGTTGTTGACACCAATATAATGACTAAGTACTATCAGAACCATATTTATTCTTAGACCATTCTTTTAAGGTAAATTTTAGAGCCTTAAGCTTTTTGTGAAGAATAACCATTGGGTTACCATAGACAGGCACTACCCATTGCTGCTTCACAATGTTTAAAAAATCAAAGTCAAAAGTCCAGGCGTTAAAAAATTTAAAACTAGGAAATGTCCTTGTTTCATTCTCTCTTAGTCGATGCACTTAAGGGGAATGATCATAGATTAACGGTGGCGGTAGTTCATTAGATAAATTAGGCCAAATACTAAGGGAAGTCTCATTGCAAAATGCATGGTCAATTTTAGAAAAAGTACGCAGTCCTTCTCTTTTGCTATTGTTCTAAGTAAATGGCAGCACAAAAGAATTTATCTCGATAAGATCGGAGTCATTTATGGCTATGTTGATAGCTCTTGTTTTAGATGGCGAGACACTTGTACCACCTACTATATCAGTTAGTTTAAATGGTGCGTTAAAATCACCACAAACAAGCCAAGGGTGAATATTTTGTCAAAAACAGGTAATTGTAATAAAAGATGGTTTCTAGCAGCATAAGGATTAGATGCATAAATGAAGGTGAAGTAATATGACCTAGCAGTAGGAATACAGATGTTGTGCCAATGGATATGTTGATTAGAAGCTATTATTATAGAAAAATTATGAACAGTCGGGTCATAAAGAAGAAGGATCCTACCATAACTAGAATCATTAGAATTAGAATAAATAAATAGTTTGGGTTGATGTATTTGGCAGCATGAAGTGTCGAAACTATGTTGAGCTTTGTCTCCAAGATCGCCAGAGCACTGAGGTTGTACTTCATTATCATTTGCTTACATTGGTCAAGCTGAGCATCTGAGTGCGCGCCTCTAATGTTCCATATACAGATGTTTTGCAACATTTGATAACTCTGGTTGTTTCTTGATAATATTTTCCATAGATCTCATTTGGATCTGTCCTAGGTCTGGAGTTATCATTTTCGTTTTTTTGAGCACTGCTTCTCTTTATTGGTCTTCTATGGATCATAGAGGTTAGAATCTTTCGCAACTTTATAACCTGAAGATAGTGATATGCCGGTGTATGGTTGTTTGAGTCCTTCAGTTTCATAACAATTAGAATCGGCTTGAAGAGACACATTCGTTTCACTTTTTATGTCAGGTTCAGGCAAAGTTTGTAAGCTATCAGTAGTGCATGGTTGGTGATTTCCTACTGGAGGATGACAATTATTGTGACACCCGACGTCCTTTAATGTTACTCACAAAGGGAATGCATTTTGTTTCGTGAAGCGCTATAGGTAATCAAACACAAAATATTCAAGACAGATATGTAGAGTAACAGCGGAATACAAAAATTTATTTCTCATAAGATAACGTGGTCCAAAAACATCACATGCCTGAAACATAAAAACCCATTACAATATAGAAGTTACTATCTTGTACTTCAAAAATATCAGTGTACATAAAAGAAGTAAAATTCCCCAAGAACGAAATATAGCCATAGGAACAAAGATAGGAGCTTGAGCTATGCATATCAGCAGCTCTAGCAAATAAGCAGAATAATGGTCAAGCCTGAGTGTTTCCTCCCTGAGAACCTGGGGGGAGGGGGAACAGAAGAAAGAAGGAGAAACAAAAGGGTCGGACATAAAGTCTAGCGAGTCTAGTGACTTTTAGCAAGTAAATAAATAAAAGTAGCATAACAGGCATATAAAGTAGATAAGAGAGATCACTACATAAATGGCAGGTGTGACAAGGTAGACAGGATAAGGCGTATATGCTTCTCTAGTGATTACACTGCACTATTACTAGTATAACCAGAATGAGATGATCCCTTCCACTATTAGGTGGTAGACTTGGGCATACGTCTAAACGTACCCTAACTACTACCCTAATCGATCGTCTCCCTACTCCATAGATACTCTGTGTCGGCCCCATGGTAGGATGTATAACGTCCTAAAGGGGCAACCCCTCACTGATATGCATGTCACAATCGTCTTATCCCCTCTGCCCGGCACTTGCACGCACATGGCTCGGTCGGTTTGCGCCGCCCACACCATCCTCCACTTTTGGATCTCTTACAATCAATCAGTAAGCATGCCCCTTCTCCGCCTAGTACGGAGTACTTTATTTGATACATACTCCGAGTTACAGACTGAAATGGGTCCCACATAATATGATACAAGATCTCCCCTTTGTCTTGTATCCCCCACTAGGTTTTCACTGACTATGTATACCACTAGGTATCTTTAATTACATAGCCCTATACCAGTTATGCTTACCCTAAAAGGTGTCTTTAATTACATAACTTCTATATTTTCCATTGATTATGTATACCACTTGGTGTCTTTAATTACATAACCTTATAGGGTTAAGTTTGTGGGCCTATATGTAAATATTACCTACTCCTCAAATTTACTTAACCCAACCACTGTTCAACCAAATTTACTTAACCCTAACTTATGTTCATAATCGTACAATCCCTATGGAAAAAATTAGGTTAACTAGTCCAATTCATTATCATATCCATTTATGGTTCATAATGGGCTAGACCTCCCACATTAGGCCTACAACGTGTGGATGCTAGAGGCTTTTAGGTCTGGGATGTCTTATTCCACGGTTGGGCCTAACCTCGTGTCTTAGCCCAATTCGTATTTGCGCACTTGGACCTCTCACATTAGGTTCAACATTAGTGGCTGCTGGATATGCTGGTCGGGCCCGGGCAGACTTCCACCACTAATGCAACCTAACCTCATGTCATAAGTGCCATTACAATTTCTAATTGTAATCCTAGGCATTTATTATTAATTATACATGTGTCAATTATAGGATTAATGCCCCTTTTCCCCAATTATGTCCATAATTGATTTTATGCCAAATTTATTCATATTCAATACTGCAATTAATAACCAATTTAGCAATCAAATTACCAATTATGCCTAAATGTCTAATTGTACTCATAATGGATTATATGTCCAAATTAATATCAAGTTATGTCAATTCTAATATTTTCCCCCGTCCCTTAACTAACACATTCGCATATACTTGGTGGCATACCTAGTCTAGAAAGTAGCCTAGGCATATGCAGTAAAAAGTTAAAGGTGATGGGAAAATGACAATAGTGATCACTCTTACAAAGGTGACATGAACATATATACTGGCATAGACATGTTTTGGCATAATAATAAGGTGGACATAAAAACAGATCTAGCATAATTATAAGGTGGACATAAAAACAGATCTAGCATAATTAGGATGACATAGTAGCATGTTAAGATCTAAATATGGATTCACATGTCCAATTTATAACATATCTAAATTGACCAGAGCATAACAGGTGAAAGGTGATTTACATAAAGAATTAGATCTAGCCAATGCTGTAACTGTCCAAATTAACAGATTTACATTAACCACAATATAGTTACAAATCAAGATCCACAAAGGCGAGATAATAGAATAAAAACAATTGAATTAGATCTAGAGAAGTAGATCTATCATGACATAGTATAAAATTTAGCAATAGCATATATTCATAGTTTACAACATATCCAAATCACAGTCTTTCACAATTTACTTTTATTCATTTAACCCTAAAAGTTACCAACTCACAGTGTTTGGATCGTTAAGAAGATAGAAAAGAAGTTGGTGTTGAATCTATGCTTTAATCTTAGAATTTGATTTACAGAAGATGAGTAGAATTAGGTTTAGTCCATCTACTGACAACATCTGGCCTCCTTGCATTTTAGGAAAGAAAACAAGTGAAAGTGGACCTTTATTTATAGCTTCCAGCCTCCAAACCGACTATGTCACGTCAACCCTAGGAGTGTCAAAACCCCTGTAGGTGGGTCAACCCATTGGTCGACGCCCCTTTAGGTGGGTCAACACCTAGGTCGACACCCCTCTAGGGGGGTCGACCCTCTAGAGCGGGAAATTTGTCGCCCATTTTGTTTTCATGTGATTTCAAATTTTGAACCCTTCTTGTATAAGTTCTGACTCATATCTGACTCATATGTATATATATAATTCTTCTGCACGAACTTAAAATCCTTATAACTTCTTCATACGGTGTCTGTTTTATGCAACCCAAATGTCTAACTTGAACATAATTTTGATACAGACGCAATGGTTCAGTCCGCTTCCCTTAATTTTGAATATTAAATTAATTATTATTTAATTTATCCTCTTTTAGTGTCATTAAAAATTCAAGGTTTTACATTCTCCCCCACTCAAAGGATTTCGTCCTTGAAATCTCTTAAGTTGAAAAGAATGTATCCTACCATCCATCATCCATCTACTCATCCACAAATCACTAGCATCCATTGTCCTTAAAGATTTCTAATGCTTATATGAGTATATGCAAAGGTTTGTGTATATGTCCCTATACTAATGCAACGACCAGGTGACCTACTGATTCAGTTGACCTCCTTAATGCAATGTATGTTAGTGCCATGAATCCAATATGTATGCAAATAATCCTATTATAACATGTGAGCTCTATATGTGTGCACACTCATTCATCCAAATGTAACATACATATGCTAATTCATCCATTTCTGTCCATAAAAGAAAACAAAAATCACACACATCCATATGCAATATGAAAGTGATTGAGCCGATCTAGTGCCTAATGTGTGTGTATATGCATCCACATGCAACCACTAGCAAACACTTGCATCCAATTGCATCCATCAAACGCAACATGTTTCAAACACATGTTTACATCCACAGGAATCCTATCTAAAGGTTGAAAAATACAACGGATGAGATATACCCAAATGATAGAAACAAGCACTGATAAAACATTGAAAAAGGAGTTAAGAAGATACCCTCGAAAAGGAAAGGGTATGAAACACGAATCTTGTTTTCGATCTCCCAAGTCGCATCCTCTGGGTTATCTCCCCAATGAACCTTATGCAACTTGACCTCTTTATTGCGTAGCTTCATAACTTCTGATCCAAAAATACGGGTAGGGACTCGCCTGGCTGTCGCCTCCCGTTCCACTTCTACTTCTTCCAACACACTCGGCTCAATAATTATTACGGTGTCATGCAGGCACTTCTACAGATGAGAAACGTAGAGAACATCATGAACACTAGATAGATTTTCTGGGAGCTTTAATCTATAGGCCATTTTGCCAATCCTCTCGGTTATGGGAAATGGTCCCACAAACCTAGGTGCCAACTTCCCTACCATTCCGAAGCAAACCACATTCCTTAGAGTTGATACTTTGATAAATCTAAGTCTCCGACTTCATATTCGATGTCAGTCCTTCTCTTGTCTACATAGAACTTCTGCCTATTTTGAGATATCTTCATTGTCCATCCAATAAGGTCAATCTTTTCAGACGTTTCTCTAACCATATCTGGTCCAAGTAATAATCTTTCTATAGATTGCCACCAACAAGTCGGTGATTTAAAGGGTTGTCCATACAATGCTTTGAAGGGTGCCATACCGATACTGGGCTAATAACTATTATTGTAGGCAAACTCTACTAAAGGAAGGTGCTCTTCCCAAGTCCCTCCGAAGTCTAGGATACACCGCCTCAAAAGATCTTCAAGAATCCTGTTCACCCTCTCGTCTGTCCATTAGTCCGAGGAAGATAAGCAGTGCTCAAACACAACTATGTACCTAATGCTTCTTGCAATCTCCTCCAAAATTCACTGGTAAAATGGGGTCACGACCGCTTACGATACTAGAAGGAACCCCATGAAGATGAACTTTCTCATGAACATAAATTACTGCCAACCATGATGTCATCCTCTTACTCTTAACTGGAATAAAGTGAGTGCTCTTAGTGAGTCTATCTACCACAACCTAGACACTGGTGTTGCCTTCCTTCGATCTAAGCAAACCATATATGAAATCCATAGAGACGCTTTCCCATTTCCAATGAGGAACCTCCAAAGGATGAAGTAAACCACCGGGCTCCTTTTGTTCAGCTTTGGCTTGCTGGCAAACTAAACGTTGATAACAAATTCGGCCACATCTTTCTTCATCACAGCCCAAAAGAAAACCCTCTTCATGTCTCTGTACATCTTATCACCGCCTGGATGAATGGTCATCCTAAAATGGTAGGCTTCTTTTAGGACTACCTTTTTCAGGCTTCCAGTTTGAGGAACACAAAGCTTTCCATCTCATCGCAACCACCCATTTTCATCTATAGCATATCTACCAACATAACTAGAAGTCTCCCCTTTTTTAAGCTTTTCCATGATGTCTAAAATTTATGGGTCACCTTGTTGCGAAGCTCCTATCGGGTCCATTAGAGTTAGTCATATCTCCAAGGATGCAAACAAATCAGGCAAAATATCGATGGAGGGTCTAAAATCAAAGCTAATATGAACTCCAAGTTCTTTCTTTCCACAAAAAGAGGACTCAGGTCCATCCTCTGCCTACTTAGTGCGTCTGCCACCACATTACCCTTGCCAGGTGTATAAGAAATCTCAAAATCATAAGAAGCTAGAAACTCCATCCACTGTTGTTGCCTTAAATTGAGGTCTTTCTATGAGAACATATACTTGAGAGATTTATAATTGGTGTATAACTCGAACTTCTCTCCAAGTAAATAATGACGCCACGTCTTTAACACGAATACTATGGCAGCTAGCTCCAGATCATGAGTGGGGTAGTTCTTTTCATGAACTCTCAACTGCCTACCCCCATAACAAACTAATTCACCTTCTTGCATCAGAACCACACCAAGCCCTGTACCACACGCATCGATGTAAATGGTAAACACCTTACTCCCGTCAGGCAACGTCAAGACTGGGGCTGTTGTCAGAGCCCTCTTCAGTCGTCGGAAAGCAACGTCACAGTCTATATCCCATGAAAGTGCCAAGTTCTTCTTCGTTAGCTTGGTGAGTGGAGCTGATATCTTTGCGAAGTCCTTAATGAACATCCTATAGTAACTTGCCAACCCAAGAGGCTTCTCATCTCAGTTGCACTTTAGGAATCATCCAATCTTGCATGGAAACAACCTTCACGCGATCTACAGTTATCCCTTCTTTGGAGACCACATGCCCTAAGAATCTCACCTCTTTTCTCCAAAAATGGCATTTAGAGAACTTTGCTTTAAGCTTATGTGCACAGAGAGTTTTCAAAACTTCTCTCAAATGTTGGGCATGCTCTTCTTCGCTCTTAGAGAAGATCAAAATATCATCAACAAAGACTACAACAAATTTGTTTAGGAACTCCCGAGACACCCTGCTCATTAGATCAACAAAATAGGTGAGTGCATTCGTCATCCCAAAAGGCATAACCATCCATTAAAAGAAACCATTTGGAGTTCTAAAAGTAGTCTTGTCTATGTTGTCCTCAGTCACCCTCAACTGATGAAACCTTGTGGCCAAGTGTACCTGAGAAGATACCGAGGCACCAATAAGCTGATCAAATAAATCATCAATCCTCGGAAGTGGGTGCCTATTCTTCTTAGTGAGTTTATTCAGTTCTCTATAGTCAACACACAAATGAAGCTGTAACGACCCACGTTCTACGCATCGGAGGATCGTAGAATATTTATTTCTTTTTCTTATTAAGTCGTATGGTTGTGTAACTTTGGGGAACGACTATTGGTGTCATTTCCAATGTTCAGGATTTTTGCCAATTTTTAAATGACCATTTTGCCCCTAGAGAATCTTGTTTCTCCTATAAATTTTGTTGGTAAGGAGTTTTAACCTGAAACCACTTTAATTAGATCCGGATGATGGTTTACCTTTTCGTAGAGTTGTAACATTTGTTGGGAGGTATGGCTGAATTAAGGTTTAGAAGGTGAAAAACAGCTTAATTGGGCTTAATCGGGTGATTAGCAGCTAGGCCCATTGGCGGATTTCGGGATTAAAGTTATATGATGACTGATGAGGGTTAGAAACCTTTTTTTGTCATTTTCCAGCAGCCACTTACCTCTCTTCAACCCTAACAATAGCCTCCACTTTCTAAGTTCATCCCAAATCACTGTTTAATTGCTTATTAGCTTAATCTACACCAAATCAAGGAAGTCTTGTGGCAAACCAGAGTTGGGGCTACTGCTAAACATTGGAATTCGACCAATAACAGTAGAAAAGTTCATATCTAAGATTAATTTGTGGCTAAGGTGAGTGATTTGCATTGTTTTTCACTAATATGGTTAATTAGGCGTGATTAGTGTTAATTAGCGAAATTATAACTCACAAAAATTTGGAAAAATGTTTAGAAATTCTTAAATATTATTCTAAGCCTCTGTTAGAAATTTGGGTTAATTTGGATATGTTTTTCTAATCCTATCATTTGTGGTTAAGCATGATTAAGGGGAAAATATGGGTTTTGAGTATGTTTGATCCATTTGACATGGTTATTTATCGTTTTGGTGTTTATGGTGATGTTATATGTTGCTATGACTATTAGTATGATTTATGATTGCTTAGAATAGTTAGATTGGTCGAAAATGCCGTCGTGTGGCGTAAAACAATCGCTGGAAAGTTTGTAGAAAATGATGCAGGAACCGGATCGGATCGCCCTACCCGTTCGTGACCAGGGTATCATGACCCCGAACCAGAGCACCACCCTTTTGCGAACCGAACTACGTCACGAGCTACATGCTCCATGAGCCGGACCCTGATGCTCCTCATGATCCGCTCAACCATGCGAGTTTGAACCAGATGTCTTGAACTGAAGCATCACGATCTGATGCCATGTAGCCACGAGCCAGAGCTTGGAGCTACGACCTAGAGTCACGACCCGAACCGATGGGGGAAGCCAACCCGACCCGATGCAATGACCATGAACCCAGTGAGGCACCACAACCCGATCCAATCTAGAAAGGTACTACGAACCAAAACGCTTGATGGTAATGAACCAGAGCTTCTCAGGACTCAAACCGGAGAAGTTGATGAGGACGAACCGATCAGAAGCATGCCATCATGACCCAACCCAAATGGGAAGCTCGAACCGAACCAAAGCAAAGATGAAGGGAAGGACCAAACCGATCCGGTGATGACCAGAAACTCGAGATGCAAAGGTAGTATAAATGGGAAGTTTTACTCAGAATCCAGTTGGGAGCCAACGAGTTAACTTCACGGTTGGGCTTCGCTGTGGGACTTGTGCTAAGGAGTTGTCGACGTCCGTAGCTTTGATTAACCATGGAAAGGTAAATGTTAGGTTGCGGATCAGTGTAGTGGAGTAGTCACTACTTCATTGGGCAAGTGATCGTAGCAAGTCTATGAGCCTGTATAGTGGAGTCATCATGACTTCATGGGACAAAGTGGACATAGCAAAGGACTAGTGGCTATGGATCAGTGCAGTGGTGTCATCATGACTCCATGGGGGCAGAGTGATCATAGCAAAGGAATGGGTGGTTAAAGCAGTGGATATCATATGCTTTACGCACTGAGTGAGAGATGTGAGGATTGTTGCTATGCTTGGTTGTTACCATCACTAAGACATGCACACACCCCTCCCCCGTTATCTTGACACCTTATGTTAGTGTTACCTTAGATTAATGTACATCTTGTTGTGCTAACTCTTTGGTTGCAGGTCCAGGTTCAGGTATGATTATGTATACCTGTTATTGTTCTGTTTTGCTACTTATTTCTCATACCAGACTTTTGTCTGACCCAGAGTTTTATGTCTCTTCTTATTACTCTGGGTGCCCTTAAACGGGCAGACCAGAAACAGGTCAGTGAATATACACGAGTAGCTGTACCGTAGACGAGCATGCGGCTCCCATGTATGATATATATATAATCTCCCTGTGTTGATGCTGGTCACTACTTTGGGCTTTAGTAGTGCACCTCTTTCTTTTCTTTAGAGACAGTATGTTGGAATTGTAATAAGCTGTATTTTGAATTTCCTCTGCTATGATGATTATGGTTTAGTTTTCAGCTTATGCACTATCTTGCCTGTTTTATGTCAAGTATGTTATTATTATATTTTATTCCATGCATTGTGAGACAGTCTACAGGTTCTTTGTTGATTCATCGCCTTCTTTATTTTATTTGGCGACCGTATCGTGCTAGACGGGCATTGGCATAGCGCATTTCGGAGGAAATGTCGGCTAGTTCGGGCAGGCCATCACATTTGATATCGGAGATCTAGGTTGCGTAGTTAACCTAGGGAAAGACACCAGGGAGAGATAGTATACATATATGAGAGTGCGTATTTTTGATATTTTAGTTTTCAAAAGCTATATATATATACTATTAGTATATCTAAGGATGGAATCGCACTACACTGTCACCACTGAAGAGATGGTTAATCATTTTCTCCTTACAGATTGAACGATGAGCCGATATACGAGGAAAACTAGTTCAGGAGCCAATAATAGGTATGCCCCTGATATGAGGATGATGTTCACTGACTTCATGAGAGAGATGCTTAGGGATGTTAAGAGGGTAGCTCCTAATGCTGCAAATGATGGTGGTGCAACGTGCAGGCGCCTAGGGCTGATTTCGCCAAGCTCTGTAAAGACTACACTAGTCTTGGTGGGAAGTCGTTCCATGGAACGGAATCGGCTACAGAAGTTCAGGATTTGCTTGTTAGTTGTGAGCGCATCTTCGAGGACTTAAGGATCGATGATGCGATGAACAGGAAGCTAGCATCCCGTCAGCTGCAAGGACGGGTTGTGAATTGGTGGAGTGCTATTAAGGTAGCTACTCCTGAGGATCAAGTTACTTGGGATCAGTTCAAGTCCCGATTCAGTGATAAGTTTTTCCCAGCTGCTCAGAAATCAGAGTTGTTTAGGAAATTTCTGGATCTTAAGCAGAATGGTAGGGCAGTCTCAGAGTACATTGCAGAGTTTGATACTTTATCGAAGTATGGATTATCCCTTATCAACACTGCCGAGAAGAACAACGAAAAGTTCATAACTTGCTTGGATGGGTACTTGGGGGAAAGACTTATAAACCACATCGATGAGATGTTTGAATCCATTATGGAAAAAGCATTGAGATCGGAGAGTCTTTACCCTAAGTCAAAGACTGAAGTTGATGTGGTATCTACAGGAGAGCCAAAACCGCAAGCAGATGGTGGCGGCAAGAATAATTCGCAGAATAAGAGGAAACAGAACCAAGCCAAGGATAGTCAGAGAAAGAAAGACAAGAAAGATGTTGAGTGCTTTAGTTGTGGCAAGAAGGGCCACTATGCGAAAGAATGTGGAGAAAAACCAATGGACAGGAAGTGCTTCAACTGTGGTCAAGTGGGGCATCACAAGGACAAGTGTCCACAACCCCCTAAAGAGAAGCACATTGTGAAAGTATATGCTATTTATGACGTTCCTTCTTCGTCGAATGCCCCAACTGCGGCAGAGAAAGGAAAGAATGTCGTCATTCAAGGTATGCTTTCTATTTATATTGTTTTTGTTCGAGTACTGTTTGATACCGGGGCTTCCCATTCCTTCATATTTAGTGACCTAGTAGATAGATTGGGATTGGAGCCTGAGATAGCCGATAGACCTTTAGTTGTGATGAACCCAGTTGGTGGTTCGACTAGCCTTAGCATTATTTTTCGCAATGTGGTCTTATCGAGTCATGAATGCATGTTTGCACGTGATTACTTTGTTTTGGGCTTTACTGGGTTTTGCATTATTTTTGGAGTCGATTGGCTCCAAAGATACAGGGTGGTGGTAGACTGTGAGGGCTTTGGTGACTATGGGCGGAGGGTAGTGTTTAGTGGTCTACTAGTGATGGGGTAATGGCTGGTTTTCTAAACTTCCTCGACATCCCGCATGATGAGTTGTCGGATGTGCCTGTGGCTGGCCAGTACCCGCATGTCTTTGAGGAAGTGACCGGACTTCCACCACCCCGAGAGACTGAGTTTCATATTGATTTAGTGAAAGATGCCAGACCTATAGTGACGCCACTTCTTCATATGGCACTAAGGGAGCAGCGAGAGCTCGACGTGCAAGTAAGCGATCTTTTGAAGAAGGGATTTATCAGAAGAAGTGTCTCCGAGTGGGGAGCACCCGTTGTGTTTGCTACCAAGGAAAATGTTTCCCTTTGATTATGTGTGGACTACCGCGAGTTGAATAATGTGACGAGGAAGAATAAATATCCTCTACAACGGATAGTTGATTTGTTTGATCAGTTGAGTGGCACGAGAGTGTTCTCCCAATTGGACCTCGCGAAAGGATTTCATCAGCTCTGAGTAGCAGCTGAGATTATTCTTAAAACGACATTTCGGACGCCGTTTGGATTCTATGAGTGGTTGGTCATGCCATTCGGGTTGACAAATGCACCAACATATTTTGTAGACCTTAATAATAGAGTATTCAGGGATCAATTGAATAACTTTGTTCTTGTGTTCGTAGACGATATCTTGGTTTACTCAAGAACAAAGGAAGAACACAAGGAACATTTGAGGATAGTGATGGAGGTGTTGAGAAAATACCAATTGAAAGCAAAGTTTTCTAAGTGTCACTTCTGGACGAGGGAAGTGAGATTCTTGGGCCATGTTGTTTCAGCGAATGGTAATGCCGTGGATTCTACAAAGGTGACTACGGTATAAGATTGGTCTACACCCAAGAATGCAACAGACGTAAGAAGTTTCTTGGGATTGGCTAGATATTATCGTAAGTTTATCCAAGACTTCCCCAAGATAGCAGCACCGTTGACTCAGTTGACCAAGAAGAATCAAGCTTTCGTCTGGGACAAAAAGTGCGAGAATGCATTCAAGAGTCTAAAGAAAAAGTTGACACGTGCACCAGTGTTAGTCATTCCTAAGGGGAACGAAGAGATGACAGTAGATGCATGTGGTATCGGACTAGTTGTTGTACTGATGCAGAGAGGTAGGGTTGTAGGTTATGCTAGTCGGCAACTAAAACCGCACGAGAAAAGATATCCTACCCATGATTTGGAATTGGCAGCGATGGTATTTGTATTAAAGATGTGGAGACACTATCTCTTGGGAGAAAGATTCAAGTTGTTTACTAATCATAAATCGTTAAAATGTCTTTTCTCTCAGAAGTATTTGAATCTTCGTCAGCAAAGATGGTTAGAGTTCTTGGCTTCAAATGATTTTGATATCACATATACACTAGGAAAAGGCAATGCGGTAGCTGATGCCTTGAGTAGGAGACATGCCAGTATAGGGGCTATGTTCCTTAAATGGGAACAACTGGAGTATATAGCAGGGTATAATTTCAGAACAAAGTGCGAATTGGATCCAGTAATGTTAGCAAGTTTGATGATCAGGCCTACTTTGATTGAGCGGATTAGTTCCAATCAGAAGGACGATACTAACTTATTGGAAATCATCTCCAAGTTAGAGATGGGTATCGAAGAGGAGATGAACAAGTATGGGCTTGATCGAGATGGATGGCTTAAAATGAATAGGAGACTAGTTGTCCCCAATGTCAATGGATTGAGGGATGAAATACTGATAGATTGTCATCACTCGAAATTGACTATACATCCTGGTGGTAACAAAATGTATCGAGACATGAAGTAGACCTACTACGGGGAAGGGATGAAAAGAGACGTTGGGAAGTTTATATCCAAATGCATGAATTGCCAGCTAGTTAAAGCCGAGGAAAAGAAACCTAGTGGTTTGTTGCAACCATTAGAAATTCCAGAACGGAAATGGGAAAAAATCTCAATGTATTTCATTGATGGGTTACAAAGGACTAGATCGGGCCAAGTTAGCATTTGGGTTATTGTGGACCAATCGACCCAGAATGCAAGGTTTATATCCATCAAGTCAAATAGAACAGCAGCTAGGTTAGCAGAACTGTATATGAAGTGGGTAGTGAGATTTCATGGAGTACCCAAAGGCATTGTGAGCGACCGAGATCCGTTGTTTACTAGTGGATTTAGGAAGAGCTTACAAGAGGCGTTAGGATCACAATTACATCTCAGTACCGCATATCATCCTCAAATCAATGGTCGAACAGAGAGGGTGAATCGTATATTAGAAGATCTCTTGAGAGCTTGCATATTTGGTTTTAGAGGCTTATGGGATGGCCATTTGCATCTAGTGGAGTTCGCATATAATAATAGTTATCAGTCCAGTATTGATATGGCTCCATTTGAAGCTTTGTACCGAAGACCGTGCAACTCACCATCATGTTGGCTGGAAATCAGTGAGAAATTTGTGCTTGGGCCAGATGTAATAAGAAAAACTTCAGACAAGATCAAGATTATCCAACAACGAATGAAGGCTGCCCAAGATAGGCTGAAGTGTTACGTTGATAAGAGACGAAGAAAACTGAAATTCTTCGTTGGTGACCTGGTATTCGTCAAGATATCTCCATTGAAGATTGTGATTCGATTTGGTCGAAAAGGTAAGTTAGCACCAAGATTAGTTGGTCCATTCCCAGTTCTCGAAAAAGTTGTGAATTTGGCGTATAAAGTTGAGTTACCTGACAAGATGGCAGGAGTTCACAACGTATTTCATGTTTCCCAGTTAAGGAAGTTATGCATGACCCTAATGTGGCTATTTCACCAGATCAGTTGGACGAGATCGAAGTAGAACCTGAGGCGGCTGGGAATCGCCGACTGATCCGTATTGTTGGGAACGATTCAAAGCAACTTCGAAGGAAGGTGGTAAAACTAATCAAAGTTCAGTGGGGGTGATGATGAGAAAGACTGTACTTGGGAAACAGAGGAACAAGTATCCAGAACTCTTTGCCTGGTAGGGTTTTAATATCTATATAGTACTCTTTCGTTAGTAGACCACATGCTAGGATAGGCTTGTTGTGTTGTTATGTATGTTTGATTGTTATAAATGATTTATAGGAATGCGGGATCCTTTGTATGTTTTGGTTAAGGAATTTCGGGGACGAAATTTCTTTAGGGGGGGGGGGGGAGGGGGAGTGTAACGACCCGCATTCTACGCATTGGAGGATCATAGAATATTTGTTTCTTTTTCGTACGAAGTCGTATGGTCGTGTAACTTTGGGGAACGACTATTGGGGTCATTTCCAATGTTCACGATTTTTGCCAATTTTTAAATGACCATTTTTCCCCTGGCGAATCTTGTTTCGCCTATAACTTTTGATTAGTAAGGAGTTTTGACCTGAAACCAGTTCCAATTGATTCGGATGATGGTTAACCTGTAATGACCCGCATTGGCAGAGGTATTATGATTAGTTTATTTGATTATATCAAAGGTGATTAGAAGGAATTTAATGGCCGTGGAATTTAATAATGGTGAATATTTAATTTAAATAATAAATTAAATAATATATTTAATTTTGAAATAATCAGAATTAGCTGAAATGACGATATGGTGTGAACTGGATCATCTGTGATATTTAATTCAGCTTGGAATTGAATTTGAATAACGAATATATTCAATCATCGACAGTTGAACGTATAGTTTATAATATAATTATAAACGAGCTCGAAATGGCGCTGCAGTTCGTAAATTGGCGATTCGAACTTCAACTGAATGTACAGGATTCGTTTTAAATCGGATTTCTGTGAAACAAGAAACGTGTGGAGCTGGTGGAGTATATCTTTCTAGTGGAAGAGAAAAATCGGGATTTCGTCGGGTAGATTTTGAGTTATGTCCAAATCAAATTTCAGAATAGTCGCTATAGAATCGTTTCTCGGCCATAACGGTATTTCAAAATAACTAGATATCGGGTGTGAATTCAGACAAGGTTCTTTTGGGACATAGTGATAATTTAATTTTTAGAAATTTATGGTAATTTTTAATTAATTAAATAAGCAACTTTTTATGTGGAGTATTTCGCACCCTGAAATCAACATTTTGAGGTTTCAAAATATGAGTAAATCTACTGGTATTTTTATATTTTTGGTGATGGGACACCTCGCTTGTCACGATGATGTGTTTATTTCTGTCTGTAGTAGTTGGACATGAATGAAATCGTACGCTACTAAAATTTAAAACAAATATATGTTTTATAGATCTCCACGTTGAAGGAACCCAACAGCAGCCGTATTTTTGTTGCCACCTATTTCATCAAATAACGTATGTAAGTCCTGGACCACATGGGAAAAACAAACGACGTAGCAGTATCTCCTACCACATATATTACCTAACAACCAAGTAAAACTAACCCTTGAATCTTCTTATACACAAATACTGGCGCTAGGGCTTCATTCTACTTCCTTGCTTCAGCAAACAAAACCCAAAGTTTGTAACAATCCAAGTAAAATGAAAATCAAACGAAAATATTCCGCCTTTATAAATCCCTCAACTAATACATTCGAGATCGTGCAAGACTCCTCTTCGCGCCCGGGACAGATTCTCTGAGTTCGCTCTGTACATTGACGTCGAGGAGGGGTGGAAGAAAAAGGGCACGTTCAGCGTTGAAGAAAGTTCAGAGAGTGAGGAGCATTCACGTGGCAAATGGTTTGTTTACATTCGCAGCAACGTCATAAAGGTCAGGCTGGACAGTCCATGTATTAAGGAACCAAAACGAGGACGGATGTTTGATTTTAGGAGGGCGTAAGCAAAGTAGCGAGGGAGAGTGGTTCAATAAGATGGGGTTTGCTGTAGAGTATGCACTACGGTGAGTTTTATTTTGCATTTTCAGAAGTTGTACTGTGTCTGTGCAAACGAACGTGATGTTGAGGTGTTCATGCGAGTTCAAGTATTGAAAATAGTGAAGTAATGTTAATGCTTTGGGAGTACGTGATGTACTGAAGTCTTGGATCCAAGAAGAAAAGGACGGGAAATGGTAGAAGAAGGCACCCGCATATGTATTAGCACATAAGAACACGAGATGACAGGCGAGAAGAGATGGGGTCAACGAAAATACTGTACTGTTTTGTTGAGCTTTCTAGAAAAGAAAATTTGTAGTAATTGCGGGTTTAACTAAAGTGGAGAAAAAGGATTGGTGGGAACGCTGTGGCATGAACAGGAGGCTTGTACGGTATTTATGTGGAGACGTGCTAGTTGATCATATATGGGAAGGAGCGTTTGGTAGTTGAAAATGGCAGAATTGGTTGGAGGAATTGCTGAGCGTCGGTCATTTGGGGAAGAAAGGACTTACGGGCCGGGTGTTTAAAGGTTAGTGGGCCGGTTCACATAAGTAAAGCCCAAGTGATTAAATAATTTAAGTTTAAATTTCTTTTAATCGTATACTAATTTGAAAACGAAATAACTAGCTCGTACGACGTCGGATTCACGAACCGTCAGTTGCATTGGGATCGTAACAGAGAATACTATGTATGTGCTGTGGATTGGTATTTTTCTGAGAAGTCTGGATTTTTATCTAATTTCAAACGCCAGTTTGAATTTAGATAAAATAGCATGGAATCGAGCGATGGTTATCGTTATCAACGATGATCGTCCAATGTGAGTAAATCTCACTAACTCTGAACAGTTTATAATTTCATGTTGTATTTTTAGAACTGTTAGATATTGGCTGATTTACTGTATGTTGACTGTTTGATTGAACTGCTAGTCAGTTGATTTAATTTCTATATTGATTCTGTTTAACAGAATGTATCATATAGAACTGGAAGTGATGTTATCTATATTGTTTAACATCTGTGATGCAGGGAAACAGGTTGGAGGAATCCGACTGGATTCCTCAACATTTATTTTACTGTTTTCATATATTGTGATATATGATGTGTTATATAATCTGTTATGGATTATGGGTGTTGGAATGATATTGATCATTGTTATTCGATATTTTAAATATCATAAAAGACCCTGGGATGTAAAAAGAAGTATTTCAATGTATATTGAAATAAAGGAATTTTATAAAATCACATGATTTTATAAAAGGAATTATTTATAGAACAAACACGGTTTTATAAATAGGATATATTTGTAACGGTAAATAGACGTTATAAATATGAAATATTTGTAACGGTAAATAGAAGTTATAAATAGGAAATATTTGTAACGGTAAATAGAAGTTATAAATAGGAAATATTTGTAACGGTAAATAGAAGTTATAAATAGGATATATTTGTAACGGTAAGTAAACGTTATAAAAAGGAAATAGTTGTAACGGAAAACGTAGTATCAAAAGGAGCTAATCGATGTTAGTAAATCGATTAGAGATAAAGCAAAAGAAGTTAATCGATGTTAGTTAATCCATTAGTGTTAAAGTAAAAGAAGTTAATCGATGTTAGTTAATCGATTAGTGTTAAAGTAAAAGAAGTTAATCGATGTTAGTTAATCGATTAGTGTTAAAGCAAAAGAAGTTAATCGATGTTAGTTAATCGATTTGTGTTAAAGTAAAAGAAGTTAATCGATGTTAGTTAATCGATTAGTGTTAAAGCAAAAGAAGTTAATCGATGTTAGTTAATCGATTAGAGTTAAAGCAAAGGAGCTAATCGATGTTAGTTTAATCGATTAGAGTTTAAAGCAAATGAGTTAATCGAATATAGTTATTCGAATAGAAGCGAATGAGTTAATCGAATATAGTTATTCGAATAGAAGCAAAAGAGTTAATCGAATATAGTTATTCGAATAGAAGCGAATGAGTTAATCGAATATAGTTATTCGAAAGGAGTTAAGTGAAATGGGTAAATCAATAGCATTAGTCAAATAGAGTTAATCCAATAGTGTTAGTCCAATAGAGTAAATTGATAGGGGTTAGTCCAATAGAGTTAATTGATAAGAGTCAATCGAATGTAGTTATTCGAAGGAGGGTTAAGTAAGGAAGTTTGTTAAGGAATATAAAGTGAACTTTGTCTTTTCAAAGTTAGAAATGTTGTTCAGTTAAGGTCTGAGAGGTAGTTCTACCCCAACTTGATTGGCTTCGTTTTTAACTAAGGAATAGTTAAGGTTCGACAGTAAAGGAAATGGTTTGAGTTGGCATCGCGATGGTTTGTTTAAACATCTGTCTAAGTCCAATGAAGAAGCTTTGGAAATGTTTTCCAAATAAGAAACCAGAAATGTTTTCTAATAAAGAAACAAAGAAATGGAAATGTTTTCCATTGTTAATAACGTATATTTTCCCAATTTAGAATATAAGGAATATTGAACGTAGGGAAACATGAGATAAGTAAATTAATGAAATTTAGAGATAAATGCTGAATGATGTTTGATCGATATAAATTTCCATTTGGAAATAATATCATTGTTTGCACACCTATTTTTATTCGATAGTTAAATCACAGACTATCGAAGTTTTGACCATTTTAACGTTGTTAATATGGAGAGACCGGTTGGATTATTATCCGAAGAACCACTCTATATTGGCATAAGCGTTGCGAATCATATATGCCAAAGGAAATTGAAGACGGAGTTATGCAAGGGCTATCCTGTTTACAGAATAGTGCCTTCGGTTCATCCTGTTCCTGGGTGACTTGTATGGACGCATGTCTGACAGTGTATGTCCAGACGATCACGTATATTGATTTCTCCAACTGTACCAAGAGTGGAAGCGGAGAAGGAAACTTCTTTTAGCTAACACATAATGTATGGTTGAGGACGTCAATCGGTGATTTGATGGATTTGACGATGTGACATTCAAAGTGAATCTGATATGATGTTAAAGCGTAGCTTCTAGCCTCATCATCCGGTAAATGACAGAAATCGGGCAGGCGGCATGGCTAAGTCGGTCGCACCGAAGTAGGGTGTATAATCACCTGATCTAGAGTTTCATTTACTTCTAAAAATCTATTGTTGATGCTGTCCCATTCGGGAAATGGTTGCTGATCCCAACTGTTGGTGATATACATTCGATACACTCAAGCGAAATGAGTGGTCGGTCATGTGTGGCCGGGTTGCAAGATGTTCTTGTTGAACCCAGTGTATTCCTCTCTAGAGGTACACGAGCGAAAGGTGTTTCCATACCTTGTCATAGTTGGAAATCCATTACCCAATACGTGCTTGCGGTTTGATTGTATACTATATATGTAGAACGTGAGATGAAAGCGTTTCTGCTAGATGATTATATATATACTGTGGTTGATAGACATTATTATAATATCAAAAGGGTTTTTGATATAAAGATATTTTGGATTCTCATAAGGGAAAAACCCGTTCCGTTATGCGGCGTGGTCTTATGAGATATCGTTTACTTGTTCGAACTGTTTTTAAATTGTTTTACTCATACCAGTCCCATGACTGACCCGGAGTTTACTTTGTTGTTTTCCCTAAACTCTTGGGTGCCTAAATTTGTACGGGCAGTCAAGTAGTCGGGATTTTACAGATACACTTGAAGAGCTTGGAGCAGGAGGCTTCAGGATCATATAGCTATAGTTATTTCCGCTGTGTTGTAAGTGCTGTACTTTGATAATGATATGTATATTCAAGTACTGATTTGTATTTCAAAGTTATGTTATGAATTATATGTTATTCGTTCCGCTGTGAGATTCGTGTTACTCTGATGTTGTGTTCTTCTTCTTCTTCTATTCTAATTTTCTATCTCATCTTTCCTCACCCTCTAATTTCTTTCACTAATTACCAGGATTTTTCGACGTTTTGGTTATCGACATCGCGTTTAAGTCGATAACCAAAGTCGCCGAAAATCCGGGTCGTTACAGTTGGTATCAGAGCTTAAGTTAAGAATTACTTGGCTCTGTGGCGTGACTCGGTAGAGATAGGGTTAGTAATACCCTAGACTGAGATTGAGTGTATATATACGAGTGAACGTATTTGTATATGATATAAATTTGTTTTATATTGTGGAGATTTGTTGGTTGAGTTGTTTATGAGTTCTGGTCGATCAGTTTGATCCACTGTATCGGTAGGAGTTACTAAACACTTGAATACGATGGGTCGACACGATATGTTTTGAAAAGAGGGTAAATTAAAATATGTTTACCCAAGGCATCTCTTGACATAGAGAAGATATATATATCGAATTTATGATATAGTGTATATATTGGTTGTTAGTATAATCGAGTAAGATTATAAATTAAATGGTTATGTAAATAACCAATCAGAATTCATATAAGTGAAATACGTGAAATCAGATGAGTAAAATCTGAAATTTAAACCAGAATTGAAGTTAAAACTCTGGAAAATTGGATAAGTGTTTGTAAATGGATTTGGATTAAAAATAAGGAAAATTTAAGATCCTGGGAGATTTTAAATTGTTTTACAAGCAGTGTGAATTATATTTTGAAATGAATTTCAAAGGGGAAATGTTTAGAAATTGTTTTATAGTATTGAACTCACTTCGATCGCTGGGAAATAGATTATGATGATGACAGCTGCATCATCAGTATTCATTTTCGAGTTGTAAGTGACGAATTACTACCAGAGATACTGTTTTGAATTTGTTTTGGGAAAGACGAGTTGTGTTGAATTTCAAATGAAATTTCAAATTTAGAATTTGAACTTTTAAATAGATTTGAAATATTAACTTGTTTAAAAGAAATAAAACAAGGAGTTCCTTTATAAACGAAGTTTATAAATAGTTCTTTTATAAACGAAGTTTATAAAATGAAGTGAAAAGAATTATCATTGGATAATTCAGAAATAAAAATACAAGTGTGAAGTTGAAAGGGAAATCTATTTTCCTAAGGTAGAAATATCGATTTCAAATGGGATTGAAATCGAGACTTATGTAAAGAATGAATAAAGAAAGTTAAATAGGAATTTGAATTAAGGAAGTTCAAACTTAGAATTTGAATAAAGAGAATTCAAATAGAAATTGAATATAGAAATTCAAAGGGAGTTTGAATGTATGAAATTCAATGGAAGTGATATAGAATTTGAATATAGAAATTCAAATGGCGTTTGGATATAGAAAATATAAGAGATTTCAAATATAGGATTTGAATATCGAAAGTGAAATGAAATTTGAATGTAGAAGATTCAAATAGAATTGGAAAGGGAATTTGAATAAAGAAGATTCAAATAGAATTGAATGTGAAATTTGAATATAGAAGATTCAAAGGGAATTGAAATGAAATAAAGAGAATTCAAGTGAATTGAAATGAAATTCAAATATAGAATTTGAATAAGAGAATTGAAATGAAATTCAATTAGTTAATAAACAAGTTAAACCTATATTTGAACATGGATATTCAAATATGAAAGTGAAATGGGCAAACCAGTAATTTGAAAATCACTTAACGAAATAAGTTAAAACGATTGGATTAAGTTGGAATGAATTAGAAATGTATGGATATACATGAGATAGGTATGGATAAGGATAATGCAAGAGTTATAAATAGAATGCCCGACAAAAAGGTATGTATTTCATTCATATATGAGATTTTATGCGCCGTATCGGCTAGCCGCTTGGCTTTTCTTTTTCTTTTTGATTGGAAAAGGCCTGTGTGGCAGTTTGTGGATTTTCCCGATGCTCCTAATACAAAGGAGGTTATGGCGAATTTTTCCGAGAATTTAAGGAGATAGAATATTTCAAGATAATCTGATAGTTAGAAATCATCGTATCGATATATATATATATATAGAAGTCGATAAGGAAACGAACTTAGAAATAGAATAGTAAAATCAAAAAGGAAGACTAAGAATAAAATCTAGTAAGAATAGAAAGAGGAAGCGTATACGTGTTTAAAAGAGAATAAGTAGTTGTATGGTATTGATCATTCGAGTAAGTAGTCATATCTGTTTTGATGTTATAAATGTTATTCAGTCAAGGTCTGAGAGGTAGTTATACCCCAACTTGATTGATTTCATTATTAACAAATAAATAGTAAGATTTCAGGCTCGAAGATCAATGTTGGATGAGAGTTAGTTGAATATAGTATTTGGGTTGTCGTAACAATGTTTTACACAACATCCGTTTTAACCCAAATAAGTGTAAGCAAAAGAGATAAGTAATTGGAATATTTTCCAATTATAAATAGCATATATTTTCTAAAAATTTAGAAAATAAAGGAAGGCGATATTCGGAAATGTTTTCCAAATAACAAAAAAAGGCCAATAGGGTTATTGAAAATATTTGTTTAACAAATATTGATAAAAAAATAGAGAAGTGATTTAACTAATGGAATATTGATTATGGGCTCATTTGGATTTCAAAAAGGAAAATTTGATTTTTGAAAAAGTAAACTGTTTAAAACTCCCATGAAGAGACTGTTTGAATTAAAAACAAATTTAACAGAAATTTGTGAAAGAAAATTTGAATTAAAGTAAAGCCAGTAAAGTGGTAACTAAGATTGAATTAGAATGATATCAAGACAAATTGGATTGTGAGATTCAAATTTGAAGTGTAATGTGATAATCAAGTTAAGAGTTGGGAATCGAGAAGAAACTCGAGTTGAAACGGTATTTGGCTCCAATATAAGCAAATGGTTGTGTGGTTGATAAAAGCAGATTAGAATTTGATTGGGATAACCCTTGTATCTGCTGAATTGAAAACAGGTGGAAAGGATATAATGATATGCCGACAAAAGGTACAAGTTTATATTTCTATTGGATATAAGATCTATGAGCCGAATTGGCAAGCCGCATGGCTGTTTGGTTTTCTTTGGTATGGAGATGGCCCAGAGAGGTGAGTTGGAGTTTTACTGATTGACCAGTACAAAGGAGGTACTGACGAAATTTTTCGAAAAGTTAAGGAGTTAGAAAATTTTCAGAATTTTTGAAAATTTTCGATAATAAGAATTAATTAATAATTTAATTGAAATTAAATTGGTTCAGTTGAAAATTGAAGTTAAGAAGTGAACAAATATGTTCTAACCAGTCGATAGGGTCGTTCTCTACCTTTTAGCAATTTCGAGGACGAAATTATTTTAAGTGGGGAAGATTGTAATGACCCGCATTGGCAGAGGTATTATGATTAGTTTATTTGATTATATCAAAGGTGATTAGAAGGAATTTAATGGCCGTGGAATTTAATAATGGTGAATATTTAATTTAAATAATAAATTAAATAATATATTTAATTTTGAAATAATCAGAATTAGCTGAAATGACGATATGGTGTGAACTGGATCATCTGTGATATTTAACTCAGCTTGGAATTGAATTTGAATAACGAATATATTCAATCATCGACAGTTGAACGTATAGTTTATAATATAATTATAAACGAGCTCGAAATGGCGCTGCAGTTCGTAAATTGGCGATTCGAACTTCAACTGAATGTACAGGATTCGTTTTAAATCGGATTTCTGTGAAACAAGAAAGGTGTGGAGCTGGTGGAGTATATCTTTCTAGTGGAAGAGAAAAATCGGGATTTCGTCGGGTAGATTTTGAGTTATGTCCAAATCAAATTTCAGAATAGTCGCTATAGAATCGTTTCTCGGCCATAACGGTATTTCAAAATAACTAGATATCGGGTGTGAATTCAGACAAGGTTCTTTTGGGACATAGTGATAATTTAATTTTTAGAAATTTATGGTAATTTTTAATTAATTAAATAAGCAACTTTTTATGTGGAGTATTTCGCACCCTGAAATCAACATTTTGAGGTTTCAAAATATGAGTAAATCTACTGGTATTTTTATATTTTTGGTGATGGGACACCTCGCTTGTCACGATGATGTGTTTATTTCTGTCTGTAGTAGTTGGACATGAATGAAATCGTACGCTACTAAAATTTAAAACAAATATATGTTTTATAGATCTCCACGTTGAAGGAACCCAACAGCAGCCGTATTTTTGTTGCCACCTATTTCATCAAATAACGTATGTAAGTCCTGGACCACATGGGAAAAACAAACGACGTAGCAGTATCTCCTACCACATATATTACCTAACAACCAAGTAAAACTAACCCTTGAATCTTCTTATACACAAATACTGGCGCTAGGGCTTCATTCTACTTCCTTGCTTCAGCAAACAAAACCCAAAGTTTGTAACAATCCAAGTAAAATGAAAATCAAACGAAAATATTCCGCCTTTATAAATCCCTCAACTAATACATTCGAGATCGTGCAAGACTCCTCTTCGCGCCCGGGACAGATTCTCTGAGTTCGCTCTGTACATTGACGTCGAGGAGGGGTGGAAGAAAAGGGCACGTTCAGCGTTGAAGAAAGTTCAGAGAGTGAGGAGCATTCACGTGGCAAATGGTTTGTTTACATTCGCAGCAACGTCATAAAGGTCAGGCTGGACAGTCCATGTATTAAGGAACCAAAACGAGGACGGATGTTTGATTTTAGGAGGGCGTAAGCAAAGTAGCGAGGGAGAGTGGTTCAATAAGATGGGGTTTGCTGTAGAGTATGCACTACGGTGAGTTTTATTTTGCATTTTCAGAAGTTGTACTGTGTCTGTGCAAACGAACGTGATGTTGAGGTGTTCATGCGAGTTCAAGTATTGAAAATAGTGAAGTAATGTTAATGCTTTGGGAGTACGTGATGTACTGAAGTCTTGGATCCAAGAAGAAAAGGACGGGAAATGGTAGAAGAAGGCACCCGCATATGTATTAGCACATAAGAACACGAGATGACAGGCGAGAAGAGATGGGGTCAACGAAAATACTGTACTGTTTTGTTGAGCTTTCTAGAAAAGAAAATTTGCAGTAATTGCGGGTTTAACTAAAGTGGAGAAAAAGGATTGGTGGGAACGCTGTGGCATGAACAGGAGGCTTGTACGGTATTTATGTGGAGACGTGCTAGTTGATCATATATGGGAAGGAGCGTTTGGTAGTTGAAAATGGCAGAATTGGTTGGAGGAATTGCTGAGCGTCGGTCATTTGGGGAAGAAAGGACTTACGGGCCGGGTGTTTAAAGGTTAGTGGGCCGGTTCACATAAGTAAAGCCCAAGTGATTAAATAATTTAAGTTTAAATTTCTTTTAATCGTATACTAATTTGAAAACGAAATAACTAGCTCGTACGACGTCGGATTCACGAACCGTCAGTTGCATTGGGATCGTAACAGAGAATACTATGTATGTGCTGTGGATTGGTATTTTTCTGAGAAGTCTGGATTTTTATCTAATTTCAAACGCCAGTTTGAATTTAGATAAAATAGCATGGAATCGAGCGATGGTTATCGTTATCAACGATGATCGTCCAATGTGAGTAAATCTCACTAACTCTGAACAGTTTATAATTTCATGTTGTATTTTTAGAACTGTTAGATATTGGCTGATTTACTGTATGTTGACTGTTTGATTGAACTGCTAGTCAGTTGATTTAATTTCTATATTGATTCTGTTTAACAGAATGTATCATATAGAACTGGAAGTGATGTTATCTATATTGTTTAACATCTGTGATGCAGGGAAACAGGTTGGAGGAATCCGACTGGATTCCTCAACATTTATTTTACTGTTTTCATATATTGTGATATATGATGTGTTATATAATCTGTTATGGATTATGGGTGTTGGAATGATATTGATCATTGTTATTCGATATTTTAAATATCATAAAAGACCCTGGGATGTAAAAAGAAGTATTTCAATGTATATTGAAATAAAGGAATTTTATAAAATCACATGATTTTATAAAAGGAATTATTTATAGAACAAACACGGTTTTATAAATAGGATATATTTGTAACGGTAAATAGACGTTATAAATATGAAATATTTGTAACGGTAAATAGAAGTTATAAATAGGAAATATTTGTAACGGTAAATAGAAGTTATAAATAGGAAATATTTGTAACGGTAAATAGAAGTTATAAATAGGATATATTTGTAACGGTAAGTAAACGTTATAAAAAGGAAATAGTTGTAACGGAAAACGTAGTATCAAAAGGAGCTAATCGATGTTAGTAAATCGATTAGAGATAAAGCAAAAGAAGTTAATCGATGTTAGTTAATCCATTAGTGTTAAAGTAAAAGAAGTTAATCGATGTTAGTTAATCGATTAGTGTTAAAGTAAAAGAAGTTAATCGATGTTAGTTAATCGATTAGTGTTAAAGCAAAAGAAGTTAATCGATGTTAGTTAATCGATTTGTGTTAAAGTAAAAGAAGTTAATCGATGTTAGTTAATCGATTAGTGTTAAAGCAAAAGAAGTTAATCGATGTTAGTTAATCGATTAGAGTTAAAGCAAAGGAGCTAATCGATGTTAGTTTAATCGATTAGAGTTTAAAGCAAATGAGTTAATCGAATATAGTTATTCGAATAGAAGCGAATGAGTTAATCGAATATAGTTATTCGAAAGGAGTTAAGTGAAATGGGTAAATCAATAGCATTAGTCAAATAGAGTTAATCCAATAGTGTTAGTCCAATAGAGTAAATTGATAGGGGTTAGTCCAATAGAGTTAATTGATAAGAGTCAATCGAATGTAGTTATTCGAAGGAGGGTTAAGTAAGGAAGTTTGTTAAGGAATAAAAAGTGAACTTTGTCTTTTCAAAGTTAGAAATGTTGTTCAGTTAAGGTCTGAGAGGTAGTTCTACCCCAACTTGATTGGCTTCGTTTTTAACTAAGGAATAGTTAAGGTTCGACAGTAAAGGAAATGGTTTGAGTTGGCATCGCGATGGTTTGTTTAAACATCTGTCTAAGTCCAATGAAGAAGCTTTGGAAATGTTTTCCAAATAAGAAACCAGAAATGTTTTCTAATAAAGAAACAAAGAAATGGAAATGTTTTCCATTGTTAATAACGTATATTTTCCCAATTTAGAATATAAGGAATATTGAACGTAGGGAAACATGAGATAAGTAAATTAATGAAATTTAGAGATAAATGCTGAATGATGTTTGATCGATATAAATTTCCATTTGGAAATAATATCATTGTTTGCACACCTATTTTTATTCGATAGTTAAATCACAGACTATCGAAGTTTTGACCATTTTAACGTTGTTAATATGGAGAGACCGGTTGGATTATTATCCGAAGAACCACTCTATATTGGCATAAGTGTTGCGAATCATATATGCCAAAGGAAATTGAAGACGGAGTTATGCAAGGGCTATCCTGTTTACAGAATAGTGCCTTCGGTTCATCCTGTTCCTGGGTGACTTGTATGGACGCATGTCTGACAGTGTATGTCCAGACGATCACGTATATTGATTTCTCCAACTGTACCAAGAGTGGAAGCGGAGAAGGAAACTTCTTTTAGCTAACACATAATGTATGGTTGAGGACGTCAATCGGTGATTTGATGGATTTGACGATGTGACATTCAAAGTGAATCTGATATGATGTTAAAGCGTAGCTTCTAGCCTCATCATCCGGTAAATGACAGAAATCGGGCAGGCAGCATGGCTAAGTCGGTCGCACCGAAGTAGGGTGTATAATCACCTGATCTAGAGTTTCATTTACTTCTAAAAATCTATTGTTGATGCTGTCCCATTCGGGAAACGGTTGCTGATCCCAACTGTTGGTGATATACATTCGATACACTCAAGCGAAATGAGTGGTCGGTCATGTGTGGCCGGGTTGCAAGATGTTCTTGTTGAACCCAGTGTATTCCTCTCTAGAGGTACACGAGCGAAAGGTGTTTCCATACCTTGTCATAGTTGGAAATCCATTACCCAATACGTGCTTGCGGTTTGATTGTATACTATATATGTAGAACGTGAGATGAAAGCGTTTCTGCTAGATGATTATATATATACTGTGGTTGATAGACATTATTATAATATCAAAAGGGTTTTTGATATAAAGATATTTTGGATTCTCATAAGGGAAAAACCCGTTCCGTTATGCGGCGTGGTCTTATGAGATATCGTTTACTTGTTCGAACTGTTTTTAAATTGTTTTACTCATACCAGTCCCATGACTGACCCGGAGTTTACTTTGTTGTTTTCCCTAAACTCTTGGGTGCCTAAATTTGTACGGGCAGTCAAGTAGTCGGGATTTTACAGATACACTTGAAGAGCTTGGAGCAGGAGGCTTCAGGATCATATAGCTATAGTTATTTCCGCTGTGTTGTAAGTGCTGTACTTTGATAATGATATGTATATTCAAGTACTGATTTGTATTTCAAAGTTATGTTATGAATTATATGTTATTCGTTCCGCTGTGAGATTCGTGTTACTCTGATGTTGTGTTCTTCTTCTTCTTCTATTCTAATTTTCTATCTCATCTTTCCTCACCCTCTAATTTCTTTCACTAATTACCAGGATTTTTCGACGTTTTGGTTATCGACATCGCGTTTAAGTCGATAACCAAAGTCGCCGAAAATCCGGGTCGTTACATAACCTTTCCATAGAGTGGTCTCACTTGTCAAACGGACTTACCGTTTGGGAGATATGGTTGAATTAAGGTTCAGAAGGTGAAAAACAACTTAATTGGGCTTAACCGGGTGATTAGCAGCTAGGCCCATTGGGGGATTTCGGGATTAGAGCTATATGAGGGCTTATTAGGGTTAGAGAAACCTTTTCTTTGTCATTTTCCAGCTGCCACTTACCTCTCTTCAACCCTAACAATGGCCTCCACTTTCTAAATTCATCCCAAATCACCGTTTAATTGCGTATTAGCTTAATCTACACCAAATCAAGGAAGTCCAGTGGAAACTAAGAGTTGGGGCTGCTACTAAGCATTGGAATTCGACCTATAACAGTAGCAAAGTTCAGATCTAAGATTAATTTGTGACCAATGTGGGTGATTTGCATTGTTTTTCACTAATTATGGTTAATTAGGCGTGATTAGTGTTAATTAGCGAAATTATAACTCAGAAAAATTTGGAAAAATGTTTAGAAATTCATAAATATTATTTTAAGCCTTTGTTAGAAATTTGGGTTAATTTGGATATGTTTTGCTAAACCTATCATTAGTTATGGTTAAGCATGATTAAGGGAAAAATATGAACTTTGGGTATGTTTGATCCATTTTGACATGGTTATTTATCGTTTTGGTGTTTATGGTTGATGTTATATGTTGCTATGACTATTTGGTATGATTTATGATTGCTTAGAACAGTTAGATTGGTCGAAAACACCCTCGTATGGCGTAAAATAGTCGCTGGAAAGGTTGTAGAAAATGATGCAGGAAGGGGATTAGAATGCCCTACCCGTTCGTGACCAGGTTATCACGACCCCGAACCGGAGCACCACCCTTCTCCGAACCGAACCGCCTCACGAGCTGCATGCTCCACGAGCCGTACCCTGATGCCGCTCACGATCCGCTCCACCATGCAAGTCCGAATCGGATGTCCTTAACTGAAGCATCACTATCTGAAGCCATGAGCTAGAGCTTGGAGCCACGACCTGGTGTCACAACCCGAACCGGTAGGGGAAGTCGACCCGACCCGATGCAATGACCACGAACCAAGTGAGGCACCACGACCCGAACCAATCTAGAGAGGGTGCTAAGAACCGAACTGTTTGATGGTCACGAACCAGAGTTGCTCATGACTCAAACCGGAGAAGTTGACGTGGACGAACCGATCTGAAGCATGCCATCACGTCCCGACCCAGATGGGTAAAACGAACCGAACCGAAGCAAAGATGAAGAGAAGGACCGAACCAATCCGGTGATGACCAGAAACCCGAGATGTAAAGGTAGTCCAAATGGGAAGTTTATACTCAAGATCCAGTTGGAAGCCAACGAGATAACTTCATGGTTGGGCTTTGCTGCAGGACGTGTGCTAAGGAGTTGTCGACGTCCATAGCTTTGATTCACTACGGAAAGACGAATGTTAGGCCGGGGATCAGTGCAGTGGAGTAGTCACTGCTTCATGGGGCAAAGTGATCGTAGCAAGGCTATGAGCCAATGCAGTGGAGTTGTCATGACTTCATGGGGAAGAGTGGACATAGCAAAGGACTAGTGGCTATGGATCAGTGCAGTGGTGTCATTATGACTTCATGGGGCAGAGTGATCATAGCGAAGGAATGGGTGGTCAAAGCAGTGGATATCGTATGCTTTACGCACTGAGTGAGAGATGTGAGGATGGTTGCTATGCTTGGTTGTTTACCATCACTATGACAAGCACACCCCCTCCCCCATTACCATGACACCTTATGTTAATGTTACCTTAGAGTAGTGTACATCTTGTTGTGCTAACTCTTTGGTTGCAGGTCAAGGTCCAGGTTCACGTATGGTTATGTATACCTGTTATTGTTCTGTTTTGCTGCGTATCGCTCATACCAGACATTTGTCTGACCCAAAGTTTTATGTCTCTTCTTATTACTCTAGGTGCTCTTAAACGGGCAGACTAGAGACATGTCAGGTGATTATACACGAGTAGCTGTACCTGAGATGAGCAGGAGACTCCCACGTATGATATATATATATATATATATATATATATATATATATATATATATAACCTCCCTGTGTTGTTGCCGGCCACTACTTTGGGCATTAGTAGTGCACCTCTTTCTTTGCTTTAGAGATAGTATGTTGGAATTGTAATAAGCTGTATTTTGAATTTCCACTGCTATAATGATTATGGTTTAGTTTTCAGCTTATGCACTGTCTCGCTTGTTTTACGTCAAGTATGTTATTATTATATTTTATTCCATGCACTGTGAGACAATCTACAGGTTCTTTGTTGATTCATCACCTTCTTTCTTTTCTTTGGCGACCTTCCCATGCTAGTCGGGCATTAGCATAGCGCATTTCGGAGGAAATGTCGGCTAGTCCGGGGCAAGCCGTCACAGAAGCGAACCACCCGCCTTGGTCGTGAATACTACTGGAGCACCCAATTTAGATATGCTTCGTCTGATAAACCCTTTCTCAAGCATCTCCCCTACTTGCTTACTCAGCTCCCCCTTTCCCACGGAGCCATGTGGCGCACTGGCAATGCAACTGGCTTTGTATTTTCCACCAAATATATTCGAAAATTGATCTCGCGCCTCAGAGGTAAACCTCGAACATCATCAAAAACATCGGAATAATCTCGGACTACTGGAACAGATTGCAAGTCATCGGTAGATGCATCAAGAGATTCTAGGAAACTAAACATAATCGTCCCTTATGGGTCACAAGAAATCTCGAGGGTCCTCCCATGACAAGTCAGAAGCCTAACGACCCTCTTCTCACAATCTAGAATGGCACCATATATGGTAATCCAATCCATTCCTAAAATCAACACATAACCTGTAAAACCGAGCACATACGCGTCGCATTCAAACTTAACGCCTAATACAGATATTTTCAAACCCCGACAAATCATAGATAAATGAGCCAAACCACCAATGGGTTTGAAACAACAACGGAATCCAATACCATACTAGTAATTAAGTGCAGAGATTTAACCACAGAACTAGATATAAATGAGTGTGAAACGCCAGAATCAAAAAGTGTTCTAATAGGATAGTTTGAAAGAGAAATTAAACCTTCCACAGAAATTTTTCTACCTCTATCAGGAGCACTGATCGTGAGAGCGTGCACCTTCCCTCCAGAAGTTCCCGCCCTTTGACCTTGTCCCTACGATCCCTGTTTCTTTAGGCACTCCCTAGCAAAGTGTCTGACCTCTCCACATTGGTAGCAAGAGTTCTTCCTTCGCTTACAGTCTTTGACCAAGTGACCAACTTTCCCACAATTGTGACATTTTCTCTTATCCTTGCATTTGTCATTCTTCCCTCCTTTCTTCTGCTGTTGTTGCTATTGCTGTTGCTGCTGCCCCTTCTTGGGCCACACCTTCCTATTTCGCGATGTCTCCTCAGCTTTTGCTTCCTTCTTTTCTCCCTTATCTTCCTCATGAATTAGGGCCATATCAACAAGATTTTCAAAAGTGGACCCCATTAGAATATGGGACATGGCTAACCCATTCAGAGGTTCATTCAGCCCTTTAGCAAACCGTAAATCCCTATTGTGCGTCGTATCCACCAACTCTAACCCCAACATTGCAAGCTGGTTGAATTTATTCACATACTTTTTCACCATCAAGTTTCCTTGTTTGACTGCTAAAAACCTCTCCATCTTCATGTTTCTCTCAGCTTTGGAGAGAAATTTCATTTTGAACCTCTATCTAAAATCTTCCCAAGTTTCCACCAGATGTCCAACTTGGGTGATTTCCCACCAAAATGAGGCTTCGTCTTTCAATAGCCAGGCGGCTAACTGAATCTTCCTTCTATCCTCTAATTCAAAGATTACGAACAAGTCCTCGGTCTCCTTGAGCCAATCCGCGCTTCTACGAATGTCTCGTTCCCATGGAAAGACTTCCCTCCCATAGCATGGAAGTCTTTGCAGATCTTGGCGAAGTTATCTGCTCTTGGAGGAGGAGGAGTAGGAATGACTGCTGCAGCTGGGGGAGGAACGTTTCCTTAGCCTTCGGCAGGCATCGTGTCCTCCGAATACCTACGGAACCATTTGGGTATCGTGATGCCCTCTTGGATAATAGGAATGTTTTGTTCCCTGGACATGCTGAAAAAGGAAAAGGAAGATATTTAGACAAATGACCAAAGGATATTACGTATGGGTTTTTGGGGAAAGTTTTTAAAAACAAACTTTTCTTTTTGAAAATGCTTTCTTTTAAAATCTTGCTAAAAATAATTTTCAAAAGGTTTATCCAATCTGGTGACCTTCAGCTCTGATACCAAGTGTGACACCCCACGTCCGTTAATGTCACTCACAAAGGGAATGCATTAAGTTTCATGAAATGTTTTAGGTAAACAGACAAAGAATATTACAAGACAAATATATATAATAAAAACGGAATAAAAATTTTTGTTTATCATACCGTGGTCCAAAAACATCACATGTCTCAAACATTAAATCCCATTACAACATAAAAGTTACTGTCTTGTACCTAAAAATTATCAGAGTACGTAAAAGAAGTAAAATTCCCTAAGAACAAAATGTAGCCATAACAACAAGGATAGGAGCTTGAGCCATACTTGTCAGCAGCTCCAGCAAATAAGTAGAATCACAGTCAAGCCCACATGTACCCTAACTACTACCCTAATCGATCGGCTCCCAACTCCGTAGTTACTTTGTGCCGGCCCCACGGTAGGATGTATCATGTCCTAAAGTGGCAGCCCCTCAGTGATATGCACAGCCCCATATCTACAGATGTCACTGTCGTCATATCCCCCTCTGCCTGGCTCATGCACGCACATGGCCCGGTAAGTTTGGTCCGCCCCATCGTCCTCTACGTTTGGATCTCTTATAATCAACCAGTAAGCGTGCCCCTTCTCCGCTTAGTATGGAGTACTTTATTTGATACCTACTCCAGGTTACTGATTGAAATGTGTCCCACACAATATGATGCAAGCTCTCCCCTTTGTCTTATATCCCCTACTAGGTTTTCACTGACTATGTATACCACTAGGTATCTTTAATTACATAGTCCTACACCAGTTATGCTTACCATAAAAGGTGTCTTTAATTACATAACTTTTATATTTTCCACTGATTTTGTATACCACTAGGTATCTTTAATTACATAACTTTATTGGCTTAAGTTTGTTGGCCTATAGGTAAATATTACCCACCCTCTCAGATTTACTTAACCCACCCACTGTCCAACCAATTTTACTTTTCCCTAACTTAAGTTCATAATCGTACAGTCCCTATGGATTAGATTAGTTTAAGTAGTCCAATCCACTACCATGTCCATTTATGGTTCATAATGGGATAGACCTCCCACATTAGGCCTACAATGTGTCGATGCCGGAGTGCCAATCGGTTCCGGGGAGTTTTATTCCACAGTTGGGCCTAACCTCGTGTCTTAGCCCGAATTGTATTTGTGCACTTAGGCCTCTCACATTTGGCTCAACATTAGCGGTTGCTAGATTCGCCGGCCATGTCCAGGCAGACTTCCACCACTAATGCGACATAACCTCGTGTCATAAGTGCCATTACAATTTTAATTATAATCGTTGGCATTTATTATTAATTATACCTATGTCAATTATCGGTTTTATGCCCCTTTTTCCCAATTATGTTTATAACTGATTTTATGCCAAATTTATTTGTATTCATTACACCAGTTAATAACCAATTTAACATTATTTCCAATTATGCCTAAATGTCCATCTATACTCATAATGGACTATATGTCCAAATTCATATCAAGTTATGCCAAATCTAATATTTTACCCCGTCCCCTAACTTACACATTCGCATATACTTGGTGTCATACCTAGGATAGAAAGTAGCCTAGGCATATACAGTAAAAAGGGAAAGGTGATGGGAAAATGGCAATAGTGATCTAATGAAGGTGACATGAACATATATACTGGCATATACATGTTTTGGCATAATAATAATAAGGTGGACATAAAAACATATCTAGCATAATTATAAGGTGGACACAAAAACATATCTAACATAATTAGGATGACATAGTAGCATGTTTAGATCTACATATAGATTCACATTTCCAATTTATAACATATCTAAATTGACCACAATTTGACAGGTGAACGGTGATTTACATAAAGAATTAGATCTAACCAATGTTGTAACTGTCCAAATTACAGATTGTCATTAACCACAATATAGTTACAAATCAAGACCCACAAAGGCGACATAATAGAATAACCACAATTGAATTAGATCTATCATGACATAGTATAAGATTTAACAATAGCATAGATTCATAGTTTACAACATATACAAATCACATTCTTTCACAATTTACTTTTATTCATTTAAATCTAAAAGTAACAAAATCACAGTGTTTGGATTGTTAAGAAGATAGAAAAGAAGTTGGTGTTGAATCTATGATTGAATCTCAGAATTTGATTTGCAGAAGATGAATAGAATTAGGTTTAGTCCATCTACCGACAACATCTGGCCCCCATTGCATTTCAGGACAGGAAACAAGTGAAAATGGACCTTTATTTATTGCTATCAACCTCCAAACCGACTATGCCATGCCAGACCTAGAGGTAACGACACCCTTGTAGGTGGATCGACCCATGGGTCGACAACCCTCCAGGGGGGTCGATCCCCTAGAGCGGAAAATTTGCTGCCCATTCTGTTTTCACGCGATTAGAAATTTTGAACCCTTCTTGGATAAGTTTTGACTCATATGTATATATATAATTCTTCTACGCGTATACAGAATTAAAACCCTCATAACTTCTTCGTACGATGTCCGTTTTACGCAAACCAAATGTCTATCTTAACTAGAATTTCAATACAGACGCAATGGCGTAGTTAGTTTCCCTTAATTATAAATATAAAATTAATTATTATTTAATTTATCCTCTTTTTGTGTCATTAAAAATTCAGGGTGTTATAATTATTACCAGCTCCATGTGTCTCTGTTGTTGCTAAGACAATGCCATAAACTGGATTAAGTTGAAGTGGCAGGGACGAGTGGTTTTCAAGTTCATCACTGTCGACATCGTTAGTGGTAACATAAAAGAGCACACTCAAATTGGGGGCTGCCATTACAAGTGCTGGCTCGAATTCACTGTGCATGATGCAAATGGTACAACCATCATTTATAACTTCATCATTTGCACTACTTCTATTCATTCCAGCAATTGGTAACTTGTAAGGAGATATATTCCCATTGTCGATTGCTTCACTCACATTATTGATTACGGATGTACATTTGTCTATTTTTCTTTGATCCAGAACTTCTTCTACTACTGTTGCTTCTGTCACTAGCTCGTCAACATTTTCACTCAATAAATCGTAGCTATTGCTGGTATTAAGTGGGGCTGTGACGCTATTTATGACGAAGGAGATTTCAAACTGCTTTGTACTGTCACTATCAAGCATGTTAACATATTCACCTTCACTTTCTATTTCGTTCTTCCAGAGCACTATCAATCTGAATGATTGAGGATACTCCAACCTTTCGTATCTTAGTGTTGTCGTTAATTGGCCAGAAATCGCCAATGGTACTCTTCCCCTTTAGTTTATTGTAATTTTCATTTCTCTTGTTTCTTGAAACTTTATGCCAATTATGCATTGCATGAGGTTGAGGTTTTCTACCGAAGTTGTTGGCTACTTGCCTTCCAAAGTTACTTCTTGTATTCCTTTGATTATTTGGAGCTACCTTGGCATTAGCTTCCCTTACTTCCATTCAAGTACTTCTAACCGTTGGTGCAATTTGAGCTTCCTTATTGCTTTTGGTTCCCTCATTCTGTTTTCCAATACTCTTATTTTCTTCACAACTGTCATTATTGTGCCCGAAAACCTTGTAATTCATGCAAACTAGGGGTTTCCAAAGGTATTTCACTTTGATTCTTTGGGTACCTCCTCCAGGTATCTTAACTAAGTAATCATCAATTAGAACCTTGTCTGGTTTAACTTCTATGAGGCACCTAACGTATTCTAATCTTTCCAGCGTCTCAGTTTTTTCATCTAAACATATCAACCTTCCAAATCTACATGCAAGCCAATTAATTACTGGGTGCGACCATGCAAACAATGGTATATTCAAAAACTTCACCCAGATAAGGACTGTAGTAACTAGACACGGACATTATAGATTTGCGGGTAGTAAGGTTTTATGATGAAAAGCTTATTTCTCATTAAGATCAAGCCACACTTCAAAATTTTCATACGATCATCTTAGCAAGAAAATTGGAACAAGAACAATACTCCATCGGATTTAACTGTAAAGGTACCTTTAAGCATCCAAATCGTATTAACCCTCTGAAGAACAGCAGTGTACGTGAGAGGCTCGTCTTAAAAGAAATCCACCAGAGAGTCATTGCAGACTTTGGTTCTCGCCTCAACAATCTCATCAATGTATTCCATGGCACTGTCTAAGAAGGTATGCTACATGTCTATGGTTTCATAATTCCCCCATTTCGAGGCAAATGTTCAAAGATGGATGTCCATGGTCGTTGACACACAGATTGACTAGAATTTTTAGAATGTGGGGGAATTCCGATGCAACGTGATTGAGAGAGGGGGCAGGAGGGTTAAGACATGGGTCAGGAGGAGGTTTAGAGGAAGGATCTGGAGGCACAGGAGGGGGACACAGCGGCGATGGAGGTTGTGGGATTTGGGCTGATAGGATCGATGCGGTGAGTAGCGGTTGGATCAAGGTGGAAAACTGGAGTGGTCACGTTGTCTGCCATTATCAAATAACATTATTAAATATTAGTCTTAGTTACTGATTATTAATTTTAATTATTTCATGATTAATATTAATTATTTAATAATTATTAATGTACTTAATTAAGTTTGAAATTAAATTTAGCATCGGTAAATGTAATTAAAAAGAACTATTATACATAATATTCTTATATTATAAATGAATATTACTTGGGAAAAAATAAATTTTAAAAGTACGTGGGTTTACCAATTGAAAAAAAATATTACATTTATCACAACCGGTGTAAACAGTTGCTAAATATATATTTTTTGCAACTAGTTTGGAAGCGCAGTTCTGAATTATATGTCTTTTGTAGCTGCAATAAAAGAGTAGTTGCCAAGAATATGTTTTTGCAATAGGTAGGAAAGCGTAGCTGCGAAACATATGATTTTCGCAATAGGAAGAAAAGGTCTATTGTTAAGTCTTATACATTGCAACTACTATGAAAGGTCTGTTGTTAAATATCATTTGCTGCAGCTGTTATTTGACGCTAGTTGCAAATATCCGGTTGCAATTGGGTATTTTTCTCGTAGTGTCATAGCTTCTACGTATCTACGGAACCATTTTGGAATGGGAATGCCCTTTGGAAAACTGGGAGCCCAAGAGATACTAAACAGAGAAGAGATAAGGATTCAAAGAGTGATCAAACGAATATTGTAATTGACTTGAGGGGATATTTTTTTCAAAAATAGGTATTACTCCAAAATTCTCCGCTTTGAAAACACTTTTTCAAAAACTTTTCTTTAATCTTGTAATGTTAGGCTCTGATACCCAATGTGACACCCTACATCCTTATTGCCACCCATATGAAGTTGCATTAAGTTTTATGAGGCATAAAGTAACAACATAGAGACTAAAATTTCACAAGACAGAATGTAAAACATAGCGGAAACTTTTTAAAATATTTATTATTAAATCAGTCACAGCATTACAATTCAAAATACAATGGAATCATCATTATAAAACAAATTGCCTCGTGGAAAGAAAAACATTAGAGTACAAGAGTCAAACCACAAATGTCATCTCCGTCATAAGTCACTATAATAGTCATAAAGCAAGTATTGAAGAAATACATGAAGTAAGAATTGGTCCAAATCCAAGCTAAATCAAAAGATCAAAAATGTAACAACCAAAATTTTGATAGAACGATTTTGTTCTTTAAAAGTTCTAATCTATCAGAACTCGCGTTGGTTTGTCTGGTATCCTGCAGAAAAGACAGAAATATAAAATATATCAGAGCTTAGAAAACATTTCACAACAGAATGGAATAATATGCAATATAATCAAATATAGCCTTACCAAAGTAATAATACTACCTACCCAGTATCCAAAGATATCATATATCCACCACAAACCTAACATGTGAGTTCGTTATGATGAGGGGGTCGGAACACAAGTTCTGATGACTGGACTTATACTATACATTCTGAATTAACCCAACTTATATTGTTCAGCTATATTTTCTTATTTATTAGGTTATTTTGGGTTAAAAGCACTCAAGGCTTTACACACATGCCGTAACCATCTACCTCCCAGTAGATTACCAATATATAGGATATATGTAGCCACCCCCAATATCAAGGTACTTCTCATGGTTCCCTTCTCGCATGGTCTCCGCCGTCACGCCATAGAAGCATATGCAACCCTCATCCTACATTGGAAAGACATACAAATCTCCATAAAACTGCATCACGTTCCACACAGAACAATCATCGTCATGCAATGCAAGCGTATAGACCGCCATATCCAAACTTCTTGACCAATCTCGGTTTTAACACGGAGCAATGCTCTAGCATCCATGATACACCACCTGTGCGGCGTGCATATATCTAGACCCTCGCACGTACGTACTATCTACTGTACCTGAGTTTCGTAATAGGGCTGCATCTGAATGCACATAACTCAGTAAGGATATTTTTCCATATCTTTATAGGTCTGCAAATGAGGCCTAAAGTACAAATATCTAAACTATGGCCTGAATTTCTATGATGGCTATTGTCCCACCTCGACCCCTCCCTCAACAAGTGAAATACTACATCAAGAGCTAAGTGACATGCCCCTAGAAAATAATCTGCATCCAAATTGGCGTGTCCCGCAACCAAAGTCTCATTAGTGAAAGATCGATGGTCTATAGGTTTAGCTCTAGTCATTCCGCGTCACACTGACTGTCGATGAAAGCTACCCGATGATTACTATTCTTTATTTGGTCCTTACCAGCCTATTTATAGGCAAATCGTTGAATCATCCAACGCCATCCAACAACCTTTTGATTGCCAAACTACCGTTGTAGTCAAGGTATACCCACTGGCTGGTATCACATAGACCCAACATCTATGAGTACAGCCTGAGCATTGCCACAACACAGAGGATCACCACGGAGTACCCTACCACATCCCTCGGAAGATGCGTGCTTCCTTTCAGTCCCATAGAGCCAACAAGCAGAATATAAAAATAATAATCAGATGGACGTGCTCCTCTCGTGCCTCTAGACACCTCGATGATCTACACTGTTGGGTTTTTCACCTTCAGAGGTGCAGATTGGTCCAAGCGCCCCACACTAACATGTTATTAGACTCTTCGTCTAATTTTTAATCACGCTCTTGTCTTATTTTGTCAGATTGCCAATTAACTTGATTATCCACATTTTATCTTTTGTTCAAATTATTTGGTTTTCTCTGTGCCCGTTGTTTCCCTTAGGAGCAGACCCCTCTTGCTTGTTAATTCAGTGATACAACTTAACCCGTATAAGTTCATTAATAAGCCCATAACACTCATTCCTTATATTGTAATTAATGAAAGTAATCTACAATACTCTTACATTATTACCATATCATTCATTGTCTAATTTCATGTTTTCACGTTACTATAACATGCTCTACTTAATTATAATTAAGTATATCTTTTCTCAATTGGCACGCTTCATGCTAACACGTTACTTAATATATATCATTAAGTACAATTCATTTCATTTCACTTTTATATCAGATTACCAGATTCGTTAGCACACAATTGGCTACTTACTTATTTCAGATCTATGCCGCAAGACTAGGCTTTCGCTTATTATTAATTTCCTATATTAGACTTTATAATTCTGTTTTACAAGTCTACCAATAATAAGCCTACTACATTCTTTTTCATTAACCATGACTTGGTTTAATACAACCTCTTGTTGTTATTTACTTAGTTCTCTATTGACCAAATTTTTAGCAAAAGTTTCCATAGTTTAATGGATCAAAGTCCAATGATAAAAGGCTCACCATTCAGTACCAAAATGATCCCAACGGACGACCCTTTATTGTAGAAGATCCAAGTAAGGCTCGGCCCAATCCAATTTCCCTCAAACGGCAGTATATCTCTCACTAACATAATCGCTCTTCCTATCGACCGAGTCAACCTCTCCTCGGACTTGGATCAATCAGATTTACTTAGAGATATCCAGATGATTCATTCAACTACAAACGAAGCCCAATTCTCAAGGCAATCAAAGTAGTCTACTCTTCTAGCTAAAACTCTAATTTTGATACACCATAGTTCAAGTGCCATGCAAGCCACAATTCTCGAGAGAACTATTCAGCAATAGTAGACTGGGTCCCTCCTGCCATAACTATTCCACCGGATCGAGCTCCACCTGTCCAAGCACCGCAAAAGAGGCAAGCCACGTGGCACCTAGCTCAACCCATTTTCTTCACCAACAAATACACAGTTGCTGAAAATGGAAAGGCATGTTGAGTTCTCCACTTCCAACCTACGCTCGGTATATTGGAAATATCCAGTCGTGCATCTCAAACAATACCAGAATTTTGTAATTTCTTCTTTTCCCCACCGAAAGAACCAATTGTACTCTGTAATCCATGAATCAGTAAATATAAAGTGGATGTAGGCACCGACTTTGCAAAACCACTATATAAACCTTGCATGTTCCCTTTCTTTATTTTCTCTTCTATACTCTGTGATTGTTTCTCATGTGCGATATACACACGATTGAGGGTTCATCGTCATTAGACCAACTTTTGACATCAACAATTTAGTGCACCGAGGAGGGGAACACAGTCATGACCTACGACCTTCGATCGCCTTCAACAATTTCTAAGCAGACATTGACGATCAAGATGAAGAAGGATGCTTCATCGTCACATCTTTTACTTGACGAGGCAGTAGGAACAACAACGGGAGCAATCCATGAGGCTTCCTCCCACAAAGACATGTCCCATTATCTCACCAGGGACGATATGGATAAAATCTTATCTGCGTTTTGAAATAACATGGCATCTCAGGGTGAACTTCTCAAACGTCAGCAGGAAGTGATGATTGACCTCCTCGCTCGGATGGAAAAGGGGCCCAACATTCAAGTATCATTTCCTACACCTGGCATGGCTAGGGTAGTAACCGATCTTCGTTCTGCAGAAATCCAAGCCCTAGATTGGCCCACACCTTTGCTTCCTCCTAGCTCGACTTCTCTTCCCAATCAGCCAGTGTTAGGATCATCATTGCCGGTACTAAACAGAGCTTTGGGAGGAGCAGATACGTAGGTAAGTCGTGGCCAGGTCCCTAATCAACCGACCATCTTGCCTCTGGTCCATAGATCGACTCAAGCCCTCGGAAAGGTAGCACAAGATCAAGTGCAACCAGTGGGTCAGCCAGAATCAGGAACGTTGTTACGTCCAGTTCAACCCAACGTCTAACTACAAACCCATCTTATGTCGCCTTCCCTTCAACGAAGAGCTGGTGAAGACAATGCTCTGTGTCACCAAGACCAATATACCATATCAGTCTCCAATGTGACAGAGGGAAACTCTACCGTAAACCCTTTTAACATCACTCCAAGCGGGGGCAACGCCGATCCCCGGATGGATGCAACTCACCTGAATCGGCCAAATGCTGCTGCCATATGTATTGTTTAGTCCAATAATAATAATGCGACTGTAGTTGTGGCCGAACCAGGTCCGAGGCTAGGATTCATCCTCACACTCACGTTCAACTATCGAAGGTTGAACCTAACCAACCACTCCCCTTCTGAGCATGCTTTCGGTGGATCCTAGTATTGGGATTTTCACCCATGTTCCCAATGTGGAGCTAGATTCAGGGCAACTACTCCTTGAAGATGGAAGCCATCTTGAAAGCATCATCAAATGCTTCACCCGGGGAACTTCTTCTCAACAGGATGTGGATAACATCCATCGCAGTCCATTCATCCGGGAAATCAGAAACTCTCGAAATCCTCAGACTACAAACTTCCGATCTTGGAGCCCTACAACGACCTAATCGACCCGACCATTCATCTTATGCGATACATGCATCATCTGGAAGTACTATCTACATCGAATAATGTCATGGCCAAGTGCTTCCCTCTCTTCCTCACTGACATAGCCAACACTTGGTTCCGGGCAGATAAAAATTTAGTCGATTAACAACTGGAACATGTTGGTCACCAGCTTCGTCGAGTATTTCAAAGTCCACATCTCCTGGCCAAAGAGCATCGTGTTCCTTAACCTATCAAGCAGTGGTACGACGAGACCCTTCGATCCTTCTTAGAAAGATTCAATGCGACCGTAGCATCAGTCGATCGACCTAAGCCATCGATGGTGCTTATGGCCGCCATTGCAGAGGTTCAAAACGGATCAGAATTTATGATCTCTTTAATATGAGGCCCTTCCAAGGATATTGAAGATATCTATGCCAAGGCCGATAGATTCCTTCGACAAGAAGAGGCTAGCATTGAAATGGAAAGTCTCGAGGTGCTTGCCACCAAGGACGGAGGTCCATCCAACAACATTGGCCAGAACAAAGGTAAAGGAAAGGTCTCAGAAAAGAATGATCACAACGTACGACTCCGGAGAGAGAACAAACATGATCAATACACCGGCTCAATTCCTCCCGGCTCAACGTTTATCTTGACGTACGAGGATCTGTAACCTTCACTATCTCCTCGAAGGGAGCCGACCCAAAAGGAACTCGACTCTGGAAAGCACTGCATGTACCGCAACATGGTAAGCCACAGTGCTAGTGAATGTAGACACTTGCACAATCTCATTGAGGATAGGGGGAACTACCCAAGTATGTCAAGAAACCTACATAGGACATGCCACCGCAATCTTCTGCCCAAGCTCCTCAGTCTGATCCTCGAGCTCCTAGAAACGGAAAGGACCCTGAGCCAGCAATCGCTGCATCATCATTAATTAATAAATATTTAGTTTTTTCCCATTTATTAAGATATAAGAAATGTATTTTTAATATTTCTTTCAATAATGTGGGTATGTTGAAGTACACACGTACGTAGTTAGGATTTAGCTCCTAGACATGCTCTGGATTAAACTATCTCCCCACTTAGAATTTATTTTTCATTTTCCTGTAATAGATCTTTAGCAGCAATAAACTTTCTATTTTGAACACGGATTATTTTTAAACGATTTAAGCTGAGCATGATCGATGCTTGCCCATCCAAATATGGTTAGTGCTAGCCACCATTTCTAAGCTACGGTTGATGCGTGCCACCATGTCTAAACCAATTCCATAACCCGAGTACAGTCAATACTCGCCAACTCCATAAGTCGAGTATGGTTAACACTCGCCAACTCCATAAGCTAAGTGTGGTTAATACTCGACAACTCCTTAAGCCGAGTATGGTTAATACTTGCCTACTCCATAAGCCGAGTATGGTTAATACACGCCAACTCCATAAGCTAAGTATGGTCAATACTCGCCAACTCCATAAGGCGAGTATGGTTGATACTCGCCACTTTCTTAAGCCAAGTGTGATTACCACTCGCCAAATTTCACAATACCTTTTCTCGGTTTGGCAAGTGAAAACTATTAGTTTAAGAGCACGATTTGTACTTAAACCTTCTAATCACTCCCTGAACATGGTCAAGATTCGATCTCAGAAACCCTAGACCAACCGACAACACCATCTCACCAGGCATTGAAAATTGCAACAAATTTTGTCGTCGAATAATTTCATAACATTCCCGGCCTTAATACGATCCCTGATGGTTGTTGGTTTCCCGACCTTAATAAGATCTACATTGATCATCAAACTTATAGCCTTAATACAACCATCGGGATCGTCGGTTTTCCGTCCTTAATATGGTTCAACACAACCATAACTGTAAGCGCGTTGAGCTCCAGTACAATATCCAGAACACACCTCTGTTTACAAAGGAAGATATATTCTAGGGGGCAAATTGTTGACCAACTTTTTGGAAAAAGCTGTCACAGTTCAACAGATCGAATTCCAATGTTAAAAGGCTCACTATACAGTACCGACCTATCCCAATGGGTGGACCTTTATTCCAGAAAGGCTCTGCCTGAGCCAATTTCCCTCAAAAAACGGTATACCTCTTCCATCATTATTGCTCTTCCTATCGACCGAGTCCCTCTCCTCAAAGTTCGGAACAATTAGATTTACTTAGATATAACCAAATGAGTCACTCAACTTCCAATGAAACCCTATTCTCAAGGCAATAAATTGGTCAACACTTCTAGCCAAAACTCTACTTTTGATAGGCCATAGTTCAAGTTCCACGCAAGCCACAATTATTGAGAGAACTATTTACCAATAGTAGACTAGGACCCCCTACCGCAACTATTCCACTGGATCGAGCTCCGTATATCCAATCTCCGCAAAAGAGGCAAGCCACATGGCACATAGCTCAGCCCAATTTCTTCACATATAAATGCACCATTGCTGAAAATGGAAAGGCATGTTGAGTTCTCCACTTCCAACCTATAATTGACATATTGGAAACATCTAACCGTGCGCCTTAAACAATACAAGAATCTTGTAATTTCTTATTTTCTCCACCGAAAGAACCAATTGTACTCTGCAATCCATCAAAATCAGTAAATATAAAGTGGACGTAGGAACGGACTTTATCGAACCACAATAAAAACCTTGCATGTCCCTTGTCTTTATTTGCTCTTTTATACTCTGTGATATTTTCTCTTGTGTAGTATACACACGATTGGGGGTTGATCGTCATTACACCAACTTTTGATGTCAACACTCTCTTAACTAAGGTTTATCAATAAGTTTCTTTTTGTTTAGGATAAATTGGCAGCATTAATCCAAAGATTCACGTGTCTTCCCATATCAGTCCAGAGGTGGATTATTTTTAGTTAATCCCAAGTAATGGGGGCCCCTTCCCATATTGATCCCATTGACCTGGTAAATTGTTCAGTCGGTTAAAAAGCATTTCCACCCCCTTCCTCATGCCCTCTTCTTCAAAGGCATATACACTACTAAACCAGCTTTTCCAATAGCTATGACTGTCGCCCCGTCATTGCTTCCATCTTCAGCAGTGCCTCCCCCAAAATTCAGAGCTTCTCCAATCCACTCGAATTAGATCGGCCGGTCTGCCTGTATCAGAAGCAGTGAAAATCTTACTACAACTACATCTATACACTCTGCGATCATAGGGTGACAAATCGCAGGAGAGTGTTATCGGACGGCTCATGACAATCAAGGAAATAATAAACAAAAACAACAACGATTTTTTTAGTTCCCTTGCTGATTACATAGGGAACGTGAGGAAAATTCAGGATTTTGAAGTTGTTTCTGGAAGATTAGCCATGGTTAATTTCATATTGATATAACCCCTTACTATTTTACTCTCTTCTTCAAATCTAACATTGAACACTTGAATTTAAAATCTAATATCTAACATTGGAAGCTACAACTAGTTGGTTGATTCTCTTATCGATGATCTCGTTGATGGTTTGCTTTATGACATGGAAGAAATGAATCATTTGATGACATCTAGAAATTAACCATACGATATTTGTATGTATAATGAATAGACATGTAAATTTTGAAGTATCATAACATAGATTGTATATGTATACGGATGATGTTTCCATGAATATAATGGTGTTATTGTTGACAATACACTGTTTGTTAATAGTTGCATATACTTTTATCTTTCTTATAAGTTTTATGCAGAGTTTTCTATAAAATTGATGCAGTCCAATACACTAGCATTCTTTGACATTGCAGACATGAGAGCTTGATGTGTAGATGCATTGTTCTTCAATAATGATGCAATAAACAACACCTGATTGATTTTCTTTCATATAAGTCATTATTTTTAAGTAACAATGAGAATGAAAAAGAAGACTAAGTATGGGTTTACAACCCATCTTGTTATGTTTTTCTGCTATTGTTTCTAAATGAGAGGTTTGCTGTGGTTTATAAGTATCTATTTATGCAATGATAAAACATGGAGATTAGCCAACTTTCTTTGTAATGAAACAAAGAGAAGGAAAGTAGGATAAAAAAATAAACCTAAAGAGCGAACAAATCTGCAGATTAGCCAACAACTTTATCATTTTTGGGGGAGACACTGCTGAAGATGGAGAGTGATGACGTGGTGGCAGTCACTGCCATGGGAAAAGATGGCTCTGGTAGTGTATATGCCTTTTAAGAAGGCATGAAGAAGGGGAGTGAAAATGCTTTTTAACCAGCTAAACAATTTACCATGTCAATAGGATCAATATGGAAAGGGACCCCCAATACTTGGGATTAACTAAAAATAATCCAAACTCTGGATTAATATGGGAAGACACGTGAAACTTCAGATAAAAGGTGTCAATTTGTCCTTTATTTATTACAACCTACGTTATAATTTCCACTTGCCCCTAGGACAAGCCTACCTATTATCTTCCATTCTTTCATTCATACTTAATCATAATAGGTTATTATCATTCCTCATTCATTCCAATTATTATATTGTTGTATTCTTTCATTCTTTACTCACTATCATGCATGATCCTTTTCTTTAAGGAAAACATTTCATGCACCTTATTAGTTTGGTTTACACAAACAGTGATTTATTTTCATAACATATGCCTATCTAGATCCGTAGTTGTAAGTTATTTCTTTTTTTCACTATGGCTCTCTTGCAACTGCATTCTAAGAAATAGGTTACTTAGGGAAATATATCACTTTTCCTCAGAATCCAACTAACCCAGTCCACTACATCCCTTCCTTTCTTATTTTCTGAGTTAGACACTTAATTTCATTTTCACATGATATTCACAACTACTGAAATCTTTTCTTTTTAACTGCAACAAGCATATTAAATTTATTTACATATTGTCTGTTGTATATATATATTTTTATATATGTTTAGGCATAGACCTCTCACATTAAGTTAACCACTTGTGGATGCTGGATTTGTCGATTGGTTCCGGGCAGGCTTCTACCGCAAGTTGAACTTAACCTCGTGTCTCAATGCGGTTATCTACAATTTCCAAATTACCGTAAATTTTACATACAGATCAGGCATATTTATTCTTTTTCTATTACGCCCAATTTCATTGTAATTTGATTTACCATATCCAATTTGCCATTAGCAACATTTTCTGTAACATATTTACTTTTATTTTAAATCACTTTTATTGTAAATCCCACAATTCCAGTTTTTCAGTGATTTTAATCCAATTAACAGGTTCATAGAATAGATCTATACAACAGTAACAATTTTTAACTCATTTCAGCAGGTTAAATAGCCAATTACCATAATTACCAATTTTTTAGCAGGTTATACATATTAATGGGGAATGCAAACGATATATATACTGTTATTTAAAAAGGTATAATTTAAACGCACTCACCTAACAACTTTCCAATCCTTGAATTTGATCCAAATTTGCTATTCAGCCACCTATGACAATCCCAAACCCCGTGTCACGGAATTAAGGATAATCATTGGAATATAACACATTAGTCATCATTAGCAGAGTATAGATAATAGCATAAACATGAAATAGGATAATTTACATCAATATGACAGCGGAATCATAAAATGTAATAACATCAGAGTAGCACAGTGCAGGATACAACTTAGTGCTAAGGAAATGATCAATCTACATCAAGATCACTGGGACATATACATCAGAGAGTGCATAATAGAAGTAAATCTGTCTACATCGCAATAAGCAGAATCATATACATAAGATACTAATGACAGAAGGTCAAATAGCCAAAATACTGAGAAATATATTCTTTGCCATACAAGCCAAAAGGTGCACTTCATTCTGCAGTGCAAAAGCCAAAATACAACCTGTCACCTATCACTAGGCTGCCCGTGTGAAAATAAGGGCACCCGAGTTTGCAAAGTGAAACAAACTACGAGTCAGTTATGGGACTGGTATGAGAAATCTACTTAACTGGTTAAATAACATTAATAAGGCAAATCATAGAACCACGCCACTTTCGCAGAGCGGGTTTACTCCATTGATTGCCAATGCATGAAATAAAGTAAATTCTTTAAACAAGGCAATGTTCTTTTAGAAAGAATGAAGCTGTTATAAGACTCAAATCCCATCACACAATGCAACGCAAACCGAAGGATAGAGTTTTACCTTATAACGGCAAAAATATGCTCAATACGTGTAAAACAAAATCATTTGATATGATCTCTAGTGCATATATGTTTCAAAAGCAAGTTCAACCATAAATATCAATCCTAGACGGCATGGTACCATATATCATGTCGCCATATTTAAGTTACAATCAAATTCGTAATTTTGTACTGGAAATTTGGATTCCATCATGAGTCGAGGCAAGGGATGTACTCCTCGCTGGCTTCGAGACACTCTAGCAAATGCCTCAGGGATCGGACGCTGGCGAGCCCTTGGGTCCTCTAAGGCCGATCCACACATAGCGGATTGATTATACCTGAACACATGTTCCCCGGTCCTATCGGACCTATCCATAGGCTCTGAAGAGACCGATATATTCGAGGAGCCTTGCATTCCAACAACCACAAAGGTAAAAATAATATATCTGTCAGGGCTTGCAAAACACCGACACCACCCATAGCCAGAAAGAAACGTTATGTCCTTCTTGGGTCCCTTATCCTGTTTTTAACTCATTCCGATATGTGAGGCTCACAAATCAACGCTATACACAAAGCTATGCTATACTAAAGCCGTGCTTTGATCATCAACCACTAGACTCTATTTTTCAACAAAAGCCTTGATCACTGCATCTCCGCATGCCACAAAGGCAATCCACTCTATGCGACTGATTTCTATCGATATACAACCTCTGAGCTCGTATGTCTCAGAGCAAGAGAATAAATTCTCCGCCACCAAACAGATGTATATTTAATAGAGATCGATCAGCACATGATAAAACCGAATGTCAGACACACATCCATTTACAAGTTCGTTCTGGGTCTGAATGAAACCGGAGGCACCTTATTCCTCGTTCCACATGTCCGATGCAGAAGAGAGGCCCTCGCACATCAGGACAATCAACAAGTACGTCCAAACCACTATCACTGTAACCTCATCAAGGGAGCTACCCATCTCAAAGGCACCAGTAGTAATCTACACGATGTGAAGATCACCGGTCTTGCACCATCTTTATATCTTCGACATTCATTCGTCGATCAATTATTTGAAATGAGAATTAACTCGTCCTTTTCAAATAATTCATGTATACTAGAATTCAAATCAATTCCATCCATGGTTAAATTATTCGACATCCACATTTCAGTTCTTTATATAATTTTCACGTCAAACACATTCAACCATCAAGTATCAAGCAAACCAAGTAAAATCAGTTTATTTCCATTCCATATCGCTTATAATTTTTTATAACGATATATCGCTATTTTTATTTATTTAAAAATAGCTCCATTTAATTAAACGACATTTCAGGCCATGACGTGGCCCTGGCGCTGTTTTTCTCCAAATTTGATTTTCACATTTCTAAAAATCTAACCGTCGAATCTTAAAGAAGTTATGTCCATTGGAAAGATCTCCCTAAAGCGAACCCAACAGTTCCGTTTTTAGGAAAATCCAATGGTTGGATCTCTTGATATAATTGTTTAAAGTTACGATTTCAAAACACGAACTGCAGCATGGTTATTCATTTTATTTAATATATATATATATATATATATATATATATATATATAAAATCCAATCTGGCACTGTTTTTATTCAGATTTGAATTAAACATTTCACAAAATCCAACCAGTGGATCCAAACAAATTTTATATCGTTGGAAAGATTTTTCCAAAGCTAACCCAACGGTTCCAGTTTCTGGGAAATCCGATGGTTGGATTTCTCGGTATAATCGTTTATAATTACGATTCCAAAACACGAACTATAGCTGTGTGATTCGTTTATTTAATTTATATTTATGTATACATAAATATAATTCATTCAACGATTTCTATGTTGTTTTTCACTTCAAATATTTCACTAACGCCTTTAAATTTCAGAAAATTTCGCCATAACCTTCTTTGTACGGGAAGGGGTTTGGAAATTTATTGGGTCGTATTTGGCACCCAATAAATCCTAAAAAGCATACACATATTTATAGTGATATATTCCGGGGTCCACAGGGGAGTGTGTATAGATCATAACTCCAAAGAATAAATTCTCGTCATCTTATAAATAGTTTTTGTGTATTAATGACTAGAGAGACGTGATTATTGTCATCTCCAGACCCGTGTGGGTTTTTTTATTAATCTGGCAATTTGCCATTGCATTTTATATAGTACATATCAGTCTTCGGTTCAACCTGAAATATAGTAATCGCCATATAAGCCTCTCGCTTGTATGGTAAATCTTCAACCTCGTCACATATGCTCCATATGTTTATGTGGTATATGATAGGGTATGCTATCTTCAAGAAGTATGCCATGTAGTGTAGTTCAAAACTAATTTTTACGATCTGTAATGACCCACATTTTCACGCTATAATAATTAATTTATTTAATTATTTAACAAATGGTTTGGTAATTTAAAAGGGCCGTTTAATTAAATAACTTTGAATATTTAATTAAAATAATAATTAAATGATATATTTAATTCTGAAATAATCAGAATGAGATGAAATGGCAATATGTGTGAATTGGGAAATTCAAAATATATATAATTCAGTTTAGAGTTGAATTATAATAACAGATATATTATATAAATGATAGTTTGAACGTAGAATTATAATATAATTAAAATCGAGCTCGAAATGGCACTACAGTTCGCGATTTGGCGATTTGAACTTCAACTGGATATACAGAAGCCGTTTTAAATCGGATTTCTGTGAAACAAGAAACGTTAGGAGCTGGTGAAGTATATCTTTCTGATGGAACAGAAAAACCGGGATTTCGTCATGTAGATTTTTATTTATGTCCAAATCAAATTTTAGAAAAGTCGTTGTAGAATTCCTTTATAATTTATAAAGGAATTATTTATATTTTAAAAAAAGGAATTTCATTATAAATTGAAAATCGATTTATATCGGGATTGAAATATTGAGTAGAAATTCATATAGGAATATTCCATAGCTGTGTGATATTGTGTTGTGAATATATACGATAATATAAATTTTTTATATTTAATTCAATTGTATTTAAATATATTTATATATTTAAATGGGTCATTCAAAGCTTTAAAAATAGCCCGTTTTGCAAACGACCTCAGAATTCGATGAAACTAATTTTGTTGGATCCGCAATATTAAATTATTGCTAGAGTTCAGTTTCCGTGATTTTTGAAGTCAGTATGTGGTCGTATGGGATTTTAACGAGAAATACAGTCGATAATTTAACCGTTAAAAATACGCTGTTTGAGCAAACGAAGTCAAAATTCGACGAAACTAGTTTCGTTGGGACCGTAATGTCAAACTGAAGGTGTAGGTCCATTTCCGTGATTTTTGGGTATCGTGTGTGATCCCACGAATTTCTAGAAGGCAAAAACGAATATAAAATGAATATTAAAACTAAAATATCTAGATATTTGTTCGCCTATAAATATCACTTTAACCCCGTCTCCTTAGAAACCTAATCCCTTTCTCTGTAAACTCAAACATCAAGCCGCCACATTTAAATTCTTCCAATCAATTAAATCTCCAGTTTTACTCCATAAAATCGAGAGCTCTTGGATTTGTTGGAACCACACGATCAAGATCTTCGACCGGGAGTGCACAGTTTTTGGTGCGGTTTGGGTTAGGGAGCTCGACTTTTTCACTGTCGATGCCAGCGTGGATTGTGTAGTGGTCCTGGGGAGTTGGAGTTTGATTCGATGGTACCTGTGGACTTGGGGTGGCGAGACGCAGCCGTTGGCATCAATGAGGATAACTCCGGTTGCCTAGAACAGAAAGTGACATCGCCATAAACTACCATGAGGAGCAGGTCACGACTGGAACAGTGGGGCCGGAGTTGGTCTAGCAGTGGTCTTTAGGAGCAGACTGAGGCGTTGAGTGGATGGGTGGTGGTTGTGGTGGCCATCGATGGCCGAGGTGGAGGGCATGGACGGTCAAAGTGTGGTCAACATCGGGTTTGGTTATACAGAGAGGAGAGGTTTTATCGAATTACTGATTTGGGGAAGATGGTAACTTGCGGATATGAAAATATGAAATGGGTTTGGGCCTTGTTTCAAGGGTGAGCCCAGTAATAGTTTAGAATCCATGTTTTATTTAATTTAAATATTCATACCTACTTGTAAATATCATAACTCGGTCATATGATATCGAAATTCAGCGAAACAAGATCTGTTAGATCGTATGGATGAGAGCTCAACCATGGAGCTGATTGGGAGTGGATTCGAGCTCGTTTGAATTTATGGCGAATATAAATTGTTTGATTCAATTCAAAAAACAGTTATCGTTCTTTAACGATGAACTGCCAACGTGAGTAAAACTCACCAACTCTGAATAGTTCTATTTTTATAACGTATATTTAGAACTGATAAATGATGACTGATTGCTTTGTGTTAACTGTTTGGTTGAGTTGCTTATGTATTGATTAAAATTATAGATGATGGTATACATATAAATCGTTAATCGAATATTGATTCTGTTAATCAGAATATGTTATACTCGTATTGTCTAACATCTGTGATGTAGGGAAACAGGTTGGAGGGACCAAACTGGGTTCCTCAATATATAAATACTGTTTTTTTTATGTATTGTGTTGTACGATGTGATATGAAATCTATTGATGATTTTATATGTGTGAATGATACTGATCATTGTTGTATGGTATGTTAAATACCATAACATACCGGAATGTTGATAAGGGAATTTTCAAAGTGATATTTGAAAATAAATTATTTATAAAATCAAAGAAGATTTTATAAACATGAATATTTATAAATAGGGAATATTTATAAAAAGGATATTTATAAGTGGAATACTTATAAAGTGAATTATTTATTTAAGATAAATAAATAAGACATTAAATGGATTATTTCTTTAGTAAATAAATTAGATATTATAAAGGGATTATTTACTTTGGAAGATTAACATGATTAAATCAAAGTAGAATTTAATTAGAAAATAAATAGGAAAAGATAAAGAGATATTGACTTAGAAAATAAATAAGTTGTTTAAAAAGACATTCAGTGGGAAATAAATAAGTTATAAAAAGGGATTCTTTATTTAGAGAATGAATAAAGAAATATTTCTAAACCTTTTACAAATAAAGATTTAAAAAGGGAATATGGGTAAAGGCATTTAGAGAACAAATAGATTATAAAGGAAATATTTATCTTTGGATAAATAAATATATATATAAGTCTGAACATATATATGAAGAAGTAAACAGATAAAAGGAGCATATTGATTTATAAATGATATTTATAAATTAAGTTAAATATTTATCATTTGGATAAATAGAACATATAAGCCAGGACTTATATAAAGAAGTAAGAATCGATTTCAACATCGATGTTTGAAACTGAATAAGGACAAAGAGTTAAACCAGTAAGAGTTAATCAGTTAAGGTTAACCAGTTAGAGTAAAACCATTAGGGTTAACCAGTTAGGTTAAACCGTAGAGTTAAACCAGTTAGAGTTAAACAGTTAGAGTTAATCAGTTAGAGTTAATCGGTAGAGTTAAATCGAACTAGAGTTATTCAAATGGAGTTAATCGAATTTAGTTTATTCGAATAGAGTTGAAATGAGTTAATCGAATTTAGTTATTTCGAAGAAGTGAATTGAATCAGAAATATTCAAAGTGAGATAATCGAATAAGAGATATTCCAAGTGAGATAATTGAATCAGAAATATTCGAAGTGAGTTGATCGAATCTAGTATTCGACAGGAGTTAAATCGAATAAGATTTATTCGAAGAAAGAGATTATCGAATATAAATATTCGAAAGTAAGAAAATCAAATTAGTTATTTGAATACAGTTAAATAAGTAAGAGTTATTCGAAGTAGTTATTCGAATAGAGTTAAATAAATAAGGGTTATTCGAATTAGTTATTCGAATAGAGTTAAACACATAAGAGCTATCGAATTAGTAATCGAAAGGAGTTATCGAATTAGTTATTCGAAAGGAGTTATCGATTATAGTTTAATCGAAAGGAGTTAACGAATTAGTTATTCGAAAGGAGTTATCGATTATAATTTAATCGAAAGGAGTTATCGAATTAGTTATTCGAAAGGAGTTAAGTAAGGAGTTAAGTAAAAAGTGTTAATCGATTAAGGTTAAATAAATAGAGTTAATCAAATTTAGTTTATTCGAAGAAAGGTTTTCGAATCTAGTTATTCATAAGAAAGATTATCAAAGATAGTTATTCGAAGGGAGGAGTTATCGAATAGAGATTTATTCGAACGAGAGTTACGTAAGGAAGTGTTAAAGAGTTAAAAGATGAACTTACCCTATTTCGAGATTTGAAATGTTGTTCAGTTAAGGTCTGAGAGGTAGTTATACCCCAACTTGATTGACTTCGTTTTTAATTTAGAAATGGTTAAGTTTCGAGAGTGAAAGTGGTTAATTGATTTTAGTAAATAAGTATAGTGGTTTGAGTTGTCATCGCGATGTTGATTTAAACATCTGTTTAAATACAAGTAAATAAGATTTGGAAATATTTTCCCAATAGAATCAGAAACGTAATCAAATATGGAAATAGGAAATATGGATTATAAATGGAAATGTTTTCCAGTGTTAACGTATATTTTCTAAACATAGAAAATAAGGAAATATGAATATATATATATATATATAGAAATATATAAGATTGATGATTGATTGATAGAATTTCCATCTGGAAACAATATCGTTGTTTGCACACGTGTTTTTCTTTGATAGTTAACTCACCGACTATCGAAGTTTTTGACCATTTTAATGTTGTTAATATGGAGAGACTGGTTGGATTATTATCCAAAGAACCACTTTATATTGGCATAAGCATTGCGAGTCATATATGCCAAAGATATTTAAAGACGGAGTAAAGTGCAAGGACTATTGTATAAGTCTTAGATAACAGTGCCTAAGACGGATGTACTGAGTAGTGCCTTCGGTTCATCCTGTTCCTGGATGACTTGTATGGATGAATGTCTGACAGGTTATTTCCAGAAAGGTCACGTGCATTGATTTGTTCAACCGTACCAAGAGTGGAAGCGGAGAAGGAAACTTCTTTAGCTAACATGTAATGTACTGTTGTAGACGTCAATTAGTGATTTTTGATGGATCTGACAATGTGGCATTCGAAGTAAATCTGATGTGATGAAAAGGTGTAACCTCAAGCCTCACATCCGGTAAATGACAAAAATCGGGAAGGCAGTATGGCTAAGTCGGTCGCTCCGAAGTAGGGTGTATAATCACCTGATCTAGAGTTTCATTTACTTCTAAAAATCTATTGTTCATGCTGTCCCATTCGGGAAACGGTTGCTGATCCCAACCGTTGGTGATATACATTCAATACACTCAAGCGAAATGAGTGGTCGATCATGTGTGGCCGGGTTGCAAGATGTTATTGTTGAACCCATTGTATTCCTCTCTAGAGGTACACTAGCGAAAGGTGGTTCCATACCTTGTCATAGTTGGAAATTCATTACCCAACACGTGCTTGCGGTTTTGATTGTATACTGTATATGTAGAACGTGGGATGAAAGCGTTTCTGCTAGATGATTATTATATTGTGGTTGATAGACATTATTATAATATCAAAAGGCTTTTGATATAAAGATATTTTGGATTCTCATAACGGAAGAACCCGTACCATTATACGGCGTGGTCTTATGAGATATCGTTTACTTGTTCAAACTGTTTTAAACTGTTTTACTCACACCAGTCCCATGACTGACCGGGAGTTTATTTTGTTTTGTTTTCCTTAAACTCTTGGGTGCCCAATTTTGTACGGGCAGTCAAGTAGTCGGGATTTACACATACTTGAAGAGCTGGAGCAGGAGGCTTCAGGATTATATAGCTATAGTTATTTCCACTGTGTTGTAAGTGTTGTACTTTGATAATGATGTATATTCAAGTACAGATGTATATTTCAAGTTATGTTATATATATTGTATGTTATTCGTTCCGCTGTGAGGTTCGTGTTACTCTGATGTTGTGTTCTTCTTCTTCTATTCTAAGTTTCTATCTTATCTTTCCTCACCCTCTAATTTCTTTCATTAACTATTCGGTTATTTTCGATCCTTGGATGTTCGATATGTGTCGTATATCGGATAACCAAGATCGCTAAATTTCCGGGTCGTTACAGTTGGTATCAGAGCTTAAGATTAAGTGAATTACCTTGGGTCTGTGGCGTGACTCAGTAGAGATGGGGTTAGTAATACCCTAGATTGAGTTGAGTGTATATATACTAGTGAGCGTATTTGTTATTGATATAAAAACTTGTTTTATATTGTTAAGATTTATTGGTTGAGTTGTTTGTGAATTCTGGTCGATCTGTTTGATCCACTGTATCGGTAGGAGTTTATAAACACTCGAATACGATTAACTATCATGGTATGTTTTGAAAAGAGGGTAAATGACATGATTTTACCCAAATTATATTTTGATATAAATAAGATTGATATTGAAATGATTATAATATATTGGATATACTGGTTGTTATTATAATCGAGTAAGATTATAAAAATAAAATGGTTATGTAAATAACCAATCAGAATTCATATAAGTGAAATATGTGAAATCAGATGAGTTAAATCTAAAATTTAAACCAGGAATTGAATTAAAATTCTAGAAAAAATTGGATAAGTGTTTGTAAATGGATTTGGATTAAGAATAAGGAAAATTTAAGATCTTGGGAGATTTTAAATTGTTTTACAGGCAGTGTGAATTATATTTTGAAATGAATTTCAAAGTGGAGATGTTTAGAAATGGTTTATAGTATTGAACTCACTTCGATCGCTGGAAAATAGATTCTAATGATGATAGCTGCATCACCAATATTCATTTTCGAGTTATAAGTGATGAATTACTACCAGAGATACTGTTTTGAATTGGTTTTGGGAATGACAGTTGTGTTGAGTTTCAAAAAGGAAAATTTGATTTTTGAAAAGAGTAAACTGTTTAAAAACTCCTAGGAAAAGACTGTTTGAATTAAAAACAAATTTAACAGAAATTTGTGAAAGCAAATTTGAATTAAAATAAAGCCAGTAAAGTGGTAACTGAGATTGAATTAGAATGGTATCAAGACAAATTGGATTGTGAGATTCAAATTTGAAGTGTAATGTGACAATCAAGTTAAGAGTTGGGTATCGAGAAGAAACTCGAGTTGAAATGATATTTGGCTCGGATATAAGAAAATGTTGGTTCTATGGATAAAAGCAGATTGGAATTTGATTGGGTGGATCCTTGTATCCGCTGAATTGATAACAGGTGGAAAGAATATAATGATATGCCGACAAAAGGTACAAGTTTATATTCGATATAAGCATGAGATTTATGAGCCGAATTGGCAAGCCGCTTGGCTGTTTGATTTTCTTTTGGGTTGGAGATGGCCCACAATGGCGAGTTGGGGTTTGACCGATTGACAAGTACAAGGGAGGTGCTGGCGAAATTTTTCGAAAAGTTAAGGTGTTAGAAAATTTTCAAGATTTTTGAAAATTTTCGTTGATAAGAATTAATTAATAATTTAATTGAAATTAAATTGGTTCAGTTGGAAACTGAAGTTAAGAAGTGAACAAATAAGTTCTAACCAGTCGATAGGGTTTGTTTTCTACCTTAGCAATTTCGAGGATGAAATTATTTTAAGTGGGGAAGAATGTAATGACCCGCATTTTCAGCGGTATAATAATTAATTTAATTAATTATTTAACATATGGTTTGGTAATTTAAAAGGGCCGTTTAATTAAATAACTTTGAATATATAATTAAAATAATAATTAAATGATATATTTAATTCTGAAATAATCAGAATGGGCAGAAATGACAATATGTGTGAATTGGGAAATTCAAAATATATATAATTCAGTTTAGAGTTGAATTATAATAACGGATTTATTATATAAACGACAGTCTGAACGTAAAATTTTATTATAATTAAAATCGAGCTCGAAATGGCGCTGCAGTTCGCGATTTGAGCTTCAACTAGATATATAGAAGCCGTTTTAAATCGGAATTCTATGAAACAAGAAACGTTAGGAGCTGGTGAAGTATATATGTGAAAACCCATAACTTCCCCGTTTAGGAAAGCGCGGATAGTTCGAGAACAAGCCACAATAGAACGCAAACGGAAGAACATTTCATTGTATATTACAACAATGCATCAGATTACAAGAATATACAGAGTATAAATGAATATTACACAGAAATATCAGAGATTTAAATTACATTAAATACATAGCGGCGGAAAATAATACAATTCACAACTAGAAAGAGATATATGGATACAAAGCTTTCCGGATATCATTCCAGCTATAAACCAGGATCATGTGAATATAAATCAGCAAAACCAAAACTACTAGCTGCCCGTGTCAAAATAAGGGCACCCAGAGTTTAGGTTAAAACAATAAACTCCAGGTCAGTCATGGGACTGGTGTGAGAACTAAAACAGTTATTAATCTTTATTTTAAAGTTAGGTAAATCAAGGGACCACGCCGTATAACACGGAACGGGTTTCCTCCCAAGAATACCAGTGCATAAAACAACAGCACAATGCTAAATAAAGAAAAATGAAGCTATTATAAGACCCAGGTCCTATCACACAATGCAACGCAAGTCGGGGGATAGGGTTTTTACCTTATAATAGCCAAGAATGCTTGATACGTTTAAAAGAAATCATTTGATACTATTATAAGTGTATAGTGTATAAAACAACTTCAAATCATAAGTATCAATCATAGGCGGCATGAATGCCCCATACCACTATGTCGCCATATATAGGTTATACAGTCAAAATCGCAAAGTCACGTATTTGGAAATTGGGTTTCCATCTATGAACCGAGGCAAGGGATCATCCTCTACCGATTTTAGACAATCTAGCCCATGTCTAAGAACAGCCGTAACTGCCCCTTGGATCGTCAGGGCCGGTCCACCGATGTGGATTATTATTCCTGAACACTACGTTTCCCCGCCCTTTGGGGCGTAAATGAGCCAACGAATGACTCCATCGGACCCAGATCGTCCGATCAAACCGAGGCGCCTCGCAACAGCAAGAACCACACAGGTGAAAAGTATATAAATGTCAGGGCTGGTAGGTCACTGACACCACCCTAGCTAGAAGGAAACGCATGCCCTCCCTGAGGACCTCTCCCGTTTTTGGTTCACAACCGGGGTGCGAGGCTCGCGAATTCACGTTACTCAAAGTTGTGCCACACAGGCTATGCTTTGATCATCACCACAAGACTTTGCTTTTCAACAGAAGCCTCGATCAATTGCCACTTAGGCATGCCACACAGGCAATTCACTCCATGCGTTTGATATCCATCAATATATAACCCCTGAGCTCGTACGTCTCAGAGAAGGGCGTTAAGCAAGAGAATAAATTCTCCGCCGCCAAACAGATATATATTTAATAGAGATCAATCACACGGACAAAAATCCAATGTCAGACACACAGTCCATTTACAAGTCCGTTCTGGGTCTGAACGAAACCGGAGGCACCTAGTACCCCGCATATCCATCGATCTCCCAATACGACTGGACGATCACCAACTGTTTCCATCTTCTTGGGTGTACAGCCCAATCAAGATCATCAGTAATCACCCAAACGACGTGAAGACCTCCGGTCTTCAACCACCGTTTTCATCTTCGACACTACGTCGAATCAGTTATTCAGAATGGGATAATCCCGGTCTTTCTGAATAACTCGCGTATATATTATAAAAGTGTTACCCAAACACAACATACGCCTCATTCCAATTCATCAGTCACTAACCGTAAATTAACAAGAGAATAATTCCCCAAATATTAACCCCGAAGGCCGAAACCAACATCAGATCAATATCCAGAAAATCATTCTGCTTAGCTAACCGACAGTTAGTTTCTAAATTTCACATTCATAGGGAAAGGTTCCAATTAATTTTATCAAAGATAAATTCCTTGAATTTATTCTTTAATCTTTTTTTGAATTTCGATTCAACTAGTCGGGATTAACGAACCTTACGAAGTAATCATTTGTTTTAATTTCCCAGTCCCAACCTATTCATCCCATGAAGTAAAACTGGTAATACTTCATATCTAACACCACAGTGTTATCGGTAAATTCAATTACCATTTCACGTTCAAATCTAATTAAAGATTTGACTATAGCCCGGAGCAAAACTGGTGATACTCCATTCTCGATCTTTTCAATCTAATTAAAGATTCATTAAAACTCCACTTAGTTTTAATCGTTAACTGGGTTTAAGAATCAGTGTCATTTAAAACACGGTTCACGATAAGCCCAAAATCACATTCCATTAATTATCGGGTTAAAGAACGAGTGTTATTTAAAACACTGTCCACGATAAACCCAAAAATCAATATCAATTCAATTCCAATTAATTATTATTTAATTGGTACACTTCATTAAATCTAAATAAAAAGATTTAATCTTTTCTCAACTGGGTTCAAGAACAGTGTTAATGAAGACACCATTCACGACAAACCCAAATCACATTTGATATTCAATACAAGGCTCTGAATAGAAAATATATCGGCTTATATTCAATATCCAATTCTACAATTAACAAATGTCGTATAGGAAATAACGATATAAATATATATCTTTCAAATTTCCATAACAACATCTGTATAATCACGAATTCCAACATCGAAATATTCCGAAGGCAATTTCGATTCAAATCCACTCCAATGCAATCAATTGAAATTCTGGTTATTTTTAAAACACTTTTTGAATTCAATTTATTTATTTAAAAACAAATAGAATTTTAATTTTAGTTCAAAACTAGTTCATTTCGATAGAAATCTATTTTTATCTTTTCAAATATGGAGTTTTTCATCCCAATTATTCCCAAATCACTTCTTATGATTGTACACAAAATATTACTATTTTTAATAATTTTATCAAGGCCTGTACAGTCGATTTCCATCAATGGCCATCGAACTGCACTTACAATGACCTTTTTCAAATTTGATTTGGACATAATTCCAAATCCAACCGTTAGATTTCTAATTTCTCACATTCATTAGAAATCTCTTTTCGATACGAACCCAACGGTTCCGGTTTCAGGAGAATCCGACGGTCGGATCTCCCGCAATATCCATTCGAAGTCAATGGTCGAAATTCGCGAACTGCCGCGGCGCAGCGCGTTCTATTCAGGCCATTATATTATATATATAATATATACTTCGTCGATTTCAATTCAAAACGTGCTTTATAAATCGTTTTAAATTCGTTTTCAAAACGGTTTCAACTTCATATTCAATTTCAAATCAAAATTGAATATTCCAATATAAATTCGTTTTAAATTCATTTCAAATCGATTTCAATTCAAATTGATTTCTAGTTCAATTTCAGTTCGTTTTCAATTAAATTTCGATTCGTATTCAATTTCAATTCGAATTCATTCCTATTCAAATTCAATTCGAATTCATTCCTATTCAATTTCAATTCGAATTCATTTCTATTCAATTTCAATGTATTTCGAATTTCAAATCAATTCAGTTTAATTCGAATTTCAATTCACTTTAAATATTATTCGAATTTCAATTCATTTCAATATAGTTCGAATTTCAAATCTATTCAATATTCATTGAAGAATGAATAAAATCGATATAAATATCGTTCACGTCAAAATGGCGTTAATCTAACCAACACGGCTTCATATGTTTCTATTTTCAAATATCCTATTTCAAATATTTCTATTCAAATATTTCTTTTTCAAATATTTTTATTTTAAAACTGGAATGAGGCCCAATCAATTACCATATAATGTTAATTATATGGATTTTCTACAACACACGTATATATCAACAACGATGAATAATCAACCATCATCCAAAGTGCATTCTACACTGTATAAGCATCAAATATAAATATTCAACGCTTATAACAGTCTGTCAATCAATCGATCGACATACAACTAAACAATCGGGATTAGTGTACGTCAAATATCATCCCAATACCCGTGTGGGGTTTCAAACAATCAAACACAGATTTTATTTGTGCAGTTGGGCGATGTGTAAAATTTATCGTCCCAATCAATGTCCTTCAAATAGGTGTATATAAACAAACCGTCCGGTTTGTAAATGAATAATTGTTTATTCACATTCACGTTAAAAATTATATTTTTAACGATCAAACTATTTTATTCAACCTATGAATATTCTATTCGGTTCATTTATTAAATAAAATGTTATCTTTATTTTTCTAACTTATTTTTAGAAAATTTCGGTGGCATAACGGCATGATACTAGAAATGGGACAAGGCCTAGCCTCATCCCCGGTCTAGTGAAGGTCCACGCCATTCACACATCAATCAAATCAATTTCATTTCACCAAACAATTCAATTCAAACCAAATAATCTAACCAACTACACAACCAAACAATTAAACAAACAAGCCATCCATGGTCTGTGGATGACGGGTGTCGGGTGCTACTAAACACCGTCTGCATCCTAGTATACATATATGACTAGAAAAAGAAATTGAAGAGTGGGACGTTCTCACCAATAGCCATCCAACTTCACGACACTTCATTTATAGAAATCTTCATCGTTCTCGCCTTTTTGTCTTCTTCGTTGCCCGTATTCTCTACATATGTAAAAATCGAATTTTCACTTCGTTATTCAATATATAAAAATCGAATTTTTACTATGCTATTCAATATATAAAAATCGAATTTTTACTATGCTATTCAATATATAAAAATCGAATTTTTATTTTGCTATTCAATATATAAAAATCAAATTTTTACTTCGCTATTCAATGTATAAAAATCGAATTTTTAATCTTTCTATAATATAAAAATTATATTTTTAACCTTCCTATAATATAAAATTTATATTTTTATTCCACTATCCTTACAACAAAAATCACGTTTCTATCTCGATGTTTATAAATAAAAATTCACATTTTTAATTTACTTCACATATAAAGATCCTATTTTTATCATGCTACTCATACAATCAAAAATCCCATCCTTTTCATGATAAAAATACTTTCTTTGTTTGATTAAAAATCCTATATTTTAATCGAAGAAATCATATATTATTTCAGAATTAAAATCGAAGTTTATAAACAAAAGAAAAAAAAGAAAAAGGAAAGGAAGAACTCACTGCACAAATTGGAGGAAGGGGGGCTTCAGATCGTCCGAGGTTTGCTGGCGATGACGCCGGGAGTCGGTGGCGGCGTTTGGGGTCGGCGGACCTGCTGGTGGCGCGGGTGGGTAACGGCGGCTAGGGCGTGGGCTAGGGCGTTGGGAAGGAGAGGGAATCAAGCGCGAGAGGAGAAGAAGGGGAGGGAGATCGGTCATCGGCGGTGGCGCTGGCCTAGGGCAACGCGATGGCATCAGGGAGGGGGGCGATTTTCAGATCGACGCGGGTCTTCATTTTATTTATTTTTTTCTTTTTTTTCTTTATTTTGTTCTGGTCAACGTGAGGAGGGGGAGAGGAAATAGAGTGGGGGCTAGGGTTTATATATATATATATATATATATATTTTTATTACTTTCAAAAAGCAACTTTTTATTTCGACTTCGAAATCGAACCCACCGCCTGTCGTCCATAGCCAATTACCCCCATTCCGAACCCAATGGGATATGTATCATAAGCTGATTCGACTGTTTTGACCAGTTTTCGTCAAAATCAACATATAACTCTATATATTGAATTTGAACGCGCATTTCAATTTATTGGGGTCACATACTAACTCGAAAAATTCCAGAAAAATATTTTCTAGCTTCGTATTGACAATACGGTCCTAACAAAACTAGTTTCGTCGAATTCTGAGACCGTTGGAAAAATGGCCAATTTCCAGTCGATTAAAATCAACTGAAACTGGTCAAACGCGTTTATCTTTGCCACGCTCACATATTGATTCAAAAATTATGAAATTTGAAACCTAGCAATAACTTTACATCACGGATCCAACAAAAGTGGTTTCGTCGAAATCCGAGGTCGTTTGCAAAATTTCCATTTTTAAGGGCCTGAATTCCATAGCGACTATTCAGAATTTTCAACTGGACATATCTTTTGATTCCCGCTATGAAATTTCAATTTTTCGGATTCGTTGGAAAGATATCGTCAAATAGATCCTATTATTTTTGGTTTCACTAAAATCCGGTTTGTTTTGCACCCGGTATGTTCAATTGAAGTTTGAAATCGAATTATCGAACTACCACGCCATTTTCAATTCCTTTTATAATTTAAAATAAATATTTATATTCTAACGACGATTCGAATAAATATGTACGTTCGAATTCTATTTAAAATAAATTTCTCGTCTATACTATTTAAAATAATTCATTTTAAATATTCAAAATTCGCTAAAATTGCCAAAATAAAAATTTTAAACTAGCCCAGATTTTCGGGTTGTTACAATATCTTTCTGATGGAAGAGAAAAATCGGGATTTCGTCGTGTAGATTTTTATTTATGTCCAAATCAAATTTTAGAAAAGTCACTGTGGAATTCCTTTATAATTTATAAAGGAATTATTTATATTTAAAAAAAAGGAATTTCATTATGAATCGAATATCGATTTATATCTGGATTGAAATATTGAGTAGAAATTCATATAGGAATATTCTAGAGTCGTGTGATATTCTGTTGTGAATATATACGATAATATAAATTTATATATATTTAATTTAGTTATATTTAAATATATTTATATATTTAAATGGGTCATTCAGAGCTTTAAAAATAGCCAGTTTTGCAAACGACCTCAGAATTCGACGAAACTAATTTTGTGGGATCCGCAATATTAAATTATTGCTAGAGTTCAGTTTCCTTGATTTTTGAAGTCAGATTGTGGCCTTAACGTGAAATACAGTCGATAATTTGACCTTTAAAAATATGCTGTGTGAGCGAACGAAGTCGGAATTCGACGAAACCAGTTTCGTTGGGACCGTAATGTCAAACTGAAGGTGTATGTCCATTTCCATGATTTTTGGGTATCGTGTGTGATCACACGAATTTCTAGATGGCAAAAACGAATATAAAATGAATATTAAAACTAAAATATCTAGATATTTGTTTTCCTATAAATATCACTTTAACCCCATCTCCTTAGAAATCTAATCGCTTTCTCTGTAAACTCAAACATCAAGCTGCCGCATTTAAATTCTTCCAATCAATTAAATCTCTAGTTTTACTCCATAAAATCGAGAGCTCTTGGATTTGTTGGAGCCACACGATCAAGATCTTCGACCGAGAGTGCACAGTTTTTGGTGCGGTTTGGATTAGGGAGCTCGACTTTTTCACTATCGATGCCAGCGTCGGTTGTGTAGTTATCTTGGGGAGTCGGAGTTTGATTCGATGGTACCGGTGGACTTGGGGTGACGAGGCGCAGTCGTTGGCATCAATGAGGAGAACTCCGGTTGCCTAGAACAGAAAGTGACGTCACCATAAACTACCACGAGGAGCAGGTCGCGACTGGAACAGTGGGGCCGAAGTTAGTCTAGTGGTGGTCTTTAGGAGCGGACTGAGGCGCTGAGTGGATGGGTCGTGGTTGCGGTGGCCATCGATGGCCGAGGTGGAGGGCATGGACGGTCAAAGTGTGGTCAACATCGGGTTTGGTTATACAGAGAGGAGCGGTTTTATCGAATTACTGATTTGGGGAAGATGGTAACTTGCAAATACGAAAATATGAAACGGGTTTGGGCCTTGTTTCAAGGGTGAGCCCAGTAATAGTTTAGAATCCATGTTTTATTTAATTTAAATATTCATACCAACTTGTAAATATCATAACTTGGTCATACGATATCGAAATTCAGCGAAACAAGATCCGTTAGGATCGTATGGACGAGAGCTCCACCATGGAGCTGATTGGGAGTGGATTCGAGCTCGTTTGAATTTATGGCGAATATAAATTGTTTGAATCAACTCAAACAAACAGTTACCGTTCTTTAACGATGAACTGCCAATGTGAGTAAAACTCACCAACTCTGAATAGTTCTGTTTTTATAACGTATATTTAGAACTGATAAATGATGACTGATTGCTTTGTGTTAACTGTTTAGTTGAGTTGCTTATGTATTGATTGAAATTATAGACAACGATATACATATAAATCGTTAATCGAATATTGATTCTATTAATCAGAATATGTTATACTCGTATTGTCTAACATCTGTGATGCAGGGAAACAGGTTGGAGGGACCCAATTGGTTTTCTCAATATATAAATATTGTTTTGTTTTATATATTGTGTTATACGATGTGATATGAAATCTATTGATGATTTTATATGTGTGAATGATACTGATCATTGTTGTATGGTATGTTAAATACCATAACATACCAGAATGTTGATAAGGAAATATTCAAAGTGATATTTGAAAATAAATTATTTATAAAATCAAAGAAGATTTTATAAACATGAATATTTATAAATAGGGAATATTTATAAAAAGGATATTTATAAGTGGAATACTTATAAAGTGAATTATTTATTTAAGATAAATAAATAAGACATTAAATGGATTATTTATTAGGTAAATAAATTAGATATTATAGAGGGATTATTTACATTGGAAGATAAACATGATTAAATCAAAGGAGAATTTAATTAGAAAATAAATAGTATAAAATAAAGTGATATTGACTTAGAAAATAAATAAGTTATTTAAAAAGACATTAAGTGGGAAATAAATAAGTTATAAAAAGGGGTTCTTTATTTAGAGAATGAATAAAGAAATATTTCTAAACCATTTACAAATAAATATTTAAAAAGGGAATATGGGTAAAGGCATTTAGAGAACAAATAGATTATAAAAGAAATATTTATCTTTGGATAAATAAATATATATATATAAGTCTGAACATATATATGAAGAAGTAAACAGATAAAAGGAGCAGATTGATTTATAAATGATATTTATAAATTAAGTTAAATATTTATCATTCGGATAAATAGAATAAATAAGTCAGGACTTATATAAAGAAGTAAGAATCGATTTCAACATCGATGTTTGAAACTGAATAAGGACAAAGAGTTAAACCAGTAAGAGTTAATCATTTAAGGTTAACCAGTTAGAGTAAAACCATTAGGGTTAACCAATTAGGTTAAACGGTAGGGTTAAACCAGTTAGAGTTAAACAGTTAGAGTTAATCAGTTAGAGTTAATTGATCGGGTTAAATCGAACTAGAGTTATTCAAATGGAGTTAATCGAATTTAGTTTATTCGAATAGAGTTGAAATGAGTTAATCGAATTTAGTTATTTCGAAGAAGTGAATCGAATCAGAAATATTCAAAGTGAGATAATCGAACAAGAGATATTCGAAGTGAGCTAATCGAATCAGAAATATTCAAAGTGAGTTGTTCGAATCTAGTATTCGACGGGAGTAAAATCAAATAAGATTTATTCGAAGAAAGAGATTATCGAATATAAGTATTCGAAAGTAAGCAAATCAAATTAGTTATTCGAATTAGTTATTCGAATAGAGTTAAATAAATAAGAGTTATTCGAATTAGTTATTCAATTGAATTAAATAAACAAGGGTTATTCGAATTAGTTATTCGAATAGAGTTATTCGAATAGAGTTAAACACATAAGAGCTATTGAATTAGTAATCGAAAGGAGTTATCGAATTAGTTATTCGAAAGGAGTTATCGATTATAGTTTAATCGAAAGGAGTTATCGAATTAGTTATTCGAAAGAAGTTATCAATTATAGTTTAATCGAAAGGAGTTATTGAATTAGTTATTCGAAAGGAGTTAAGTAAGGAGTTAAGTAAAAAGAGTTAATCGATTAAGGTTAAATAAATAGAGTTAATCGAATTTAGTTTATTCAAAGAAAGGTTTTCGAATCTAGTTATTCGTAAGAAAGATTATCAAATATAGTTATTCGAAGGGAGGAGTTATCGAATAGAGATTTATTCGAACGAGAGTTACGTAAGGAAGTGTAAAAGAGTTAAAAGATGAAATTACCCTATTTCGAGATTTGAAATGTTGTTCAATTAAGGTCTGAGTGGTAGTTATAACCTAACTTGATTGACTTCATTTTTAATTTAGAAATGGTTAAGGTTCGAGAGTGAAAGTGGTTAAGTGATTTTTGTAAATAAGTATAGTGGTTTGAGTTGTCATCGCGATGTTGATTTAAACATCTGTTTAAATACAAGTAAAGAAGATTTGGAAATATTTTCCCAATAGAATTAGAAATGTAATCAAATATGGAAATTGGAAATATGGATTATAAAAGGAAATGTTTTCCAGTGTTAATGTATATTTTCTAAACATAGAAAATAAGGAAATATGAATATATATATATATAGATATATATAAGATTGATGATTGATTGATAGAATTTCCATCTGGAAATAATGTCGTTGTTTGCACACGTGTTTTTCTTTGATAGTTAACTCACCGACTATCGAAGTTTTGACCATTTTAATGTTGTTAATATGGAGAGACTGGTTGGATTATTATCCAAAGAACCACTCTGTATTGGCATAAGCATTGCGAATCATAAATGCCAAAGATAATTAAAGACGGAGTAAAGTGCAAGGACTATTGTATAAGTCTTAGATAACAGTGCCTAAGACGGATGTACTGAATAGTGCCTTCAGTTCATCCTGTTCCTGGATGACTTGTATGGATGAATGTATGACAGATTATTTCCAGAAAGGTCACGTGCATTGATTTGTTCAACCGTACCAAGAGTGGAAGCGGAGAAGAATCTTCTTTAGCTAACACGTAATGTCTGTTGTAGACGTCAATTAGTGATTTTCCATGGATCTGACAATGTGGCATTCGAAGTGAATCTGATGTGATGATAAGGCGTAACCTCAAGCCTCACATCCGGTAAATGACAAAAATCGGGCAAGCAGCATGGCTAAGTCGGTCGCTCCGAAGTAGGGTGTATAATCACCTGATCTAGAGTTTCATTTACTTCTAAAAATATATTGTTCATACTGTCCCATTCGGGAAACGGTTGTTGATCCCAACTGTTCGTGATATACATTCAATACACTCAAGCGAAATGAGTGGTCAGTCATGTGTGGCCGGGTTGCAAGATGTTATTGTTGAACCCATTGTATTCCTCTCTAGAGGTACACTAGCGAAAGGTGGTTCCATACCTTGTCATAGTTGGAAATCCATTACCCAACACGTGCTTGCGGTTTTGACTGTATACTGTATATGTAGAACGTGGGATGAAAGCGTTTCTGCTAGATGATTATTATATTGTGGTTGATAGACATTATTATAATATCAAAATGTTTTTGATATAAAGATATTTTGGATTCTCATAACGGAAGAACCCGTTCCGTTATACGGCGTGGTCTTATGAGATATCGTTTACTTGTTCAAACTGTTTTAAACTGTTTTACTCACACCAGTCCCATGATTGACCGGGAGTTTATTTTGTTTTGTTTTCCCTAAACTCTTGGGTGCCCAATTTTGTACGGGCATTCAAGTAGTCGGGATTTACAGATACTTGAAGAGTTGGAGCAGGAGGCTTCAGGATTATATAGCTATAGTTATTTCCGCTGTGTTGTAAGTGTTGTACTTTGATAATGATGTATATTCAAGTACAGATGTATATTTCAAGTTATGTTATATATATTGTATGTTATTCGTTTCGCTGTCAGGTTCGTGTTACTCTGATGTTGTGTTCTTCTTCTTCTATTCTAAGTTTCTATCTTATCTTTCCTCGCCTTCTAATTTCTTTCATTAACTATTCGGTTATTTTCTATTCTTGGATGTTCGATATGTGTCGTATATCGGATAACCGAGATCGCTAAATTTCCGGGTCGTTACACTATCCTATGGCGATGTTCATGATTTCACACAGAACAACCAGCACTCCGCATCCAATGGCATTCACAAGAGTTTATATAATAATAAAATCATGCAGCCAACTCATTACGGCTTACCTATTTGTCGACCATGCAAATTGTAACACCCCGTATTTTCTGAAAATATTAAAATAACAAATTAAAGAATAATTAGGTGAAACGGTTTGCACCATTGCATTCATCTCGGAATTCTGCTTGAGATAGAGTCCGAGTTTGCGTAAATCGGACTCAGTATTAAGAAGATATCTTTAAATTAAATATTGCAACAAAACATCAAAAAGAAAAATGAGAAAAGAATAATGTTTAGCATTGTTCTAAAGTTTGTAAGCAAAAGACTTAGTAGCACAATTGGTTAGAACATGTGACTTGCATACAAGAGGTACAGAGTTCGATCCCCGCCAACGCCATCCTTTTGTTTTAGGGGAATGGCTAAAAAGTGTCTTAGTGTGAACGCAGTTCAAAAACTGGTTTAGTGTGAAAATGGCTAATTGGGAAGATAGATAAAAAGAAATATATATAAATATATATATAGGGAAAGTCTATTTGAACACAACAAATAGACACAAATAAAGGAACACAAAATCTACACCGTTGGATCTCCTCCTGAGTTCCACCTCTCCACATAAAGAAAAAAAGATCCAATGGTCAAGATTCCATGTCTCTATGTTTGCGTCTAATTTTGTGTCCCAATAGGCGGCCCCATATATATATATATATATATATATATATATATATATATATATGATGTGTACGCATCATGTGTACGCATCATCTGTAAATTAAGTAAAGAGGAAGTGTCTTTATCATAGTATAACGGGTCGTACAATTAAGGACAAGGGAAAGAACAAAGGATAGGATTTTCAGGAAGGAAAGTGCATGCTTTCACACCAGCGTATCTAAGAGAAAGATAGTAAAGTTTAGTATTTCTTTTTGATCATCTTGTTAGTACTCTTTTTGATTTCATCGCTTCACATTTTCTCATATCTGCTTCCGTAGTTGAGTCTCTGCACCTTAGCACTAGTATAATAGAAGATCCCCTTTTTTCTCAAATCTGGTTGGTGGTTCGGCTCATTTATCTTTGGTTCGTAAGGATTTGAGAATATCTGTGTTAAGTATTGAGTTTAAGTCATGGGCTATGGGTTGATTCTAGGCATAGATTGGTTAGCTAGTAATTGTGAAGGGAGGGTAGTTAGACTTTTTACATGCCTCGGGAATGCCCTCGAGATTTCATATGATCCTGAGAGGATCGGTTAAGCTTACCTACCTAGAATCACTTGATGCATCTATCAACGATTTGCCATCCGTTAGAATAGTCCATAAATATGTAGATGTTTTTGATTAGGTTAGGGGTTTCCCCCCTAAAAATCGAGATAGACTTCCGCATATATCTAGTTGACAATGCAAAGCCAGTTATGCGATCAACGATAATTTTGGAGCAAGATTGGCGAGGATAGCCAGAGTTGGTTAATGCTCAATTGTTTGATTGTTTTGCCAGTATCATCTCATGTAGATCGTCCAAATTCGGAGGAGGTATTCCTTGGGTGATTGTCTGATATTGGTTTAGGCCTTTGGGGCTTGTACTTGAGGGATGTCGAGTTCAACTAGGATGGTTTGCGTGAGAGATAAATGGTTGTGGCATGCGCCCTAATTAGAAGACTGACTTTATGAGAGGTAAATAGTACATAACAACCTTTAGCTTTAGACCCTCAGATTTTTTACATTATGGATAAGCTAAGTAGAGGAGAGACCTCTAATCATCTTAGTATAAACACTTGGTATCTTGGCTCACACCTGTTTATGATGGAAATATAGTTCGACTACATTGGGTACCCTGTAGCATAATAAGTGATCGAGGTCCTATCTTTACTGGTGAGTTTTGGAAATGGAGGTCAAGAAGCTTCACAACTGTGAAGTTAAATTAGTCAAGGTACAGTGGAGTAAAGCTCAAGAAGACGCGACGTGGGAGACTGAAGATAAGACGCGTGCATCATACCCATTTTCTTGAGGGTATATCCTTGATCTCTTTTTCTAGGAATTCTATGCATGTTTGTTTCTACCTTTTTAGGAATATCCTCTAGGTCATATCTTCAATCCTTAGGTAGAAGCCAATGGATGTAAACATGTTTTTGAAACATGTTATGATTGGTGATTGCAAGTGGTTGCTAGTGGTTGCAAATGGTTGCATATACACACATTAGGCACTAGATCGGCTCAATCACTTTCATATTGCATATCCATGAGTGAATTTTTATACATATGAACTGAAACTTGATGTGTTATCATATGGATGTTGCATTTGTATGAAAGATTGTGCACTCATGTAGAATTATAAAGTACGATTAGGAATAATTGCATACATGATGGACTTATGGCACTGACATAACTCGCATTGAGGAGGTCAACTGAATCAGTAGACCACCTGATTTTGCATTAGATAAGCACATGTACACACACTATGCATATGATCATAAAGGCATTAGAAATCATTTTAAGGACAATGGATGCCTGTGTTTGATGGTTGAGTAGATGGATGATTGGATGGTAAGATATACATTCTTCTTAACTTGAAGATTTCGGGGACGAAATCCTTTAAGGAGGGGAGAATCTAATACCCCGTATTATCTGAGAATATTAAAATAACAAATTGAAGAATGATTAATTTGAAAAAGAAGAAATAGGTGAAAAAGGTTGCGCCATTGCGTTCATCTCGGAATTCTGCTTGAGATAGAGTCCGAGTTTGCGTAATCAGACACCGTATGAAGAAGATATCTTTAAATTAAATATTGCAGCAAAACATGAAAAAGAAGAATGAGAAAAGAATAATGTTTAGCATTGTTCTATGGTTTGAGCAAAAGACTTAGGAGCTTATTTGGTTAGAACATGTGACTTGCATACAAGAGGTACAGAGTTCGATCCCTACCAACGCCATATTTTTGTTTTAGGAGAATGGCTAAAAAGTGGCTTAGTGTGAACGTAGTTCTAAAAGTGGTTTAGTGTGAAAATGGTTAATTGGGAAGATAGATAAAAAGAAATATATATATATATATATATATATATATATATATATATATTGAACATATATATATGGAAAGTCTATTTGAACACAAACAAAGGAACACCAAATCCACACCATTGGATCTCCTCCTGAATTCTACCTCTCCACATAAAGAAAAAAAACCAATGGTCAAGATTCCGTCTCTATGTTTGCATCTAATTTTGTGTCCCAATAGCCGCCCCCACATATATATATAAATACATATACATATACATACATACATACATATATATATATATATATTATGTGTACGCATCATGTGACGCACGTAGCGCATTTTTTTGTTGGTCAAGGATTGTCTTTTTTTTATGTGGCCTTCTCTTATTGGCTTTGTGACAAATTCTGAGGTGTTATGGCTTATGTGTCATGCTATGATTGCCTGAGTGACACATTGCTTTAGTTTGATGGCTCTGATTACTCCTAGACTGATCTAATGGCTAGAATTAAACATAGACTTCTATATAATCAACTCAAATCCTAAACCTAAAACACATAAACACATTCTTTGTATCCACCATGCTGTCCAATTCAAATCTTGTCTAGCCACCTTCTTCTTAAACAAATTATAATCTAATTAGAAAGCTTTAAGTTAGAGGAATTGATAGTCTTCTTCAAGGGATTGCTTTTCAAATTTAGAAAACAGATCCCAGAAAACAATACATTCTTTTCTTTATAAGTCATGTTATTATTTAGATGTGAACGATTAAAAGATGTGATTTGTAATAAAATGAAAACTAGAGTAATTCCTAGTTGTAAGATAATGACGATGCTGATTTATGCCTATTCTTGTAATGATTCTATCGTATATGCTTGTGAGATTATTGTGGTTATTATGTTGATGTTAAACCAATCGTATATTATGTAAATTTGGTGACTTTTTAATGTTATGTAACATGCAAGTTGTTTAGATCTACATTTAGATCTATGTTTATTAAATCATGCAAGTTGTTTAGATCTACATTTAGATCTATGTTTATTGAATCATGCAAGTTGTTTAGATCTATGTTTATTGAGTCATGCAAGTTGTTAGGCTAAGATATGTATTATGTTTAGATTCGTATTTAGATCTATGAAAATTGGATCCAAAATTAAAGCTTATAATTTGCATGCCTTGTTAAACTTGTGTAAAACCATATGCTTAAGATTCATGTTTGTTGGATCCAAGATAAAAGTTCATATTTATATGCCTTGTTAAACTTGTGTAATTCCTTATGTTTAATTTACATTTACGTGCCTAGTTGGATTTGGGTAATTTCATATGCTTAAGATTTATGTTGATTGGATCCAAAAATGCAAGTTCATTGTTTTATGCCAAAATTTATATTACACATGTTTAGTTAGATCCTTATTATGTTGTATGAACGACATATGTTCCCTTCTTTCCCTTTTGTATATAAGTTAGGCTAAGTTACGAGCCTAACATTCTATGTGAATTTTGCGAACGTATGACGGGGGTAACGTTGGGAGAAATCTTTAATTTATATTATTGGCATAATTTGGCCTATAAATATATGAATGATTAGTGGCATAAAAATGGTATAATTTATATACCTAAAATCTAGAATATGATTTAAAGGAAAAATCGGGCATGGCTTGAATGGCAATAATTGTGGAAAATTTACATATAAATATGTAAATTCAGTAAAAGACGAACATGCCTAACCCGAGGTTAATTGAGTTGTGGTGTAAAACTTCCTGAAACCGCCTGAAACATCCAGTAACCACAACAACACCTATCTAATGTGAGAGATTAGTGCATCATGCCCAAGGAAAACGCGAGGTTAGATTGAGTTGTGGTGTAAAACTGCCGGGAACCACCCGATAAATCCAGTAACCGCTACAACACATATCTAATGTGAGAGGTTGGTGCATTAATAAATCAATTAATGCTATAACAAGATGAATGACTAGGGTTAAGTTCATAGAAACACTTAACCAGTATAACATGAAGGACTGGGGTTAAGTTAATGAGAACACTTAACCAATATAACAAGATGAATAACTAGGGTTAAGTTAACAGGAAACACTTAACCAGTATAGCATGATGAATGGTTAGGGTTAAGTAATAAGAAACACTTAACCAGTATAACTTGATTTGTGGTAAGGTTAAGTTAAAACAAGAGGGCAACACTAAATCAATATAACTTGATTTGTGGTAAGGTTAAGTTAAAACAGGAGGGCAACACTTAACCAATATGACTTGATTTGTGGTAAGGTTAAGTTAAAACAAGAGGGCAACACTTAACCAATATGACTTGATTTTTGGTAAGGTTAATTTAAAACAAGAGGGAAACACTTAACCAATATGACTTGATTTGTGTTAAGGTTAATTTATAACAAGAGGGCAACGTTTAACCAATATAACTTGATTTGTGGTAGGGTTAAGCAGACACAAGAAGGCAACACTTAACCAAAGTAACATGACAAGAAGGTTGGCTAAGTAACTTGAATTGATTGATGACACCTAACTAGTACAACATGATGAACACGTAGGGTTAATTTAACAAGAAACACTTGACCAATACAACTTGATGGACGAACAGGGTTAAGTTAATAGGAAACACTTAATCAATCCAACATGATAAGCGAGGAGGGTTGAGTTAATAAGAAACACTTAACCAACATGACATGATGAATGGGTGGGTTAAGTTAACATGAATGGACAAACTTAACCATTAAATAAACATGCTTGAATCAGTAGGAGGGTTAAGTACATATCGGTTTGGCGGTAATATTAGTAAATATAGGCCCACAAACTTAACCATTAAATAAACATGCTTGAATCAGAGGGAGGGTAAAGTACATATCGGGTTGGTGGGTAATATTAGTGAATATAGGCCCACAAACGTAACCAGTAGGAAACCCTAGTAACGAGGACCCATTTCAGCAGTAACCCACATAGATGTATCATGGTACCCTGAACTAGACAGGCTAGGGAACAATTATTGGGCTGATTATAAGCGGTCAAAACAGCGGCAGGGGTTACGTCAGTGTAGGTTCTGATGGTTTACGGGCATGCACGTACTCCGGAGTGGGAAAAAGCAAGCATTGGGTACTAGTAGTTATAAACTGTGCATCTTGAATCGTGTCGGGTTGCTATCATAAGGATTGGTGCACCTTATGGTGGGACCATCACAGGGTATCTACATGCAAGAGAGGGCCGATTGACATAGACACATGGAACTTTAATGCAAGTAAGGAGCAGATCGATAGGGTAGTAAGGGTACATCTAATACATTCATGGCAATTAGGCAAATTTAGGTGGAATCCTCATAATTGATGTACACCTGAAGGCTACCACAATTGCGGGGATTGGGATCACGTTATTATATGATCATTTTATATAAATTACTAGTTGGGACACTAATTAGGTGGTGCAGATAACTAAAATGGCTGCGATAGCATATTCAGCCTTATTATCTTATTTCTAGGGTATTGACCTAAATTCAGTTTATTCCTGTCATAACCTTTTTTTTGTTTACATGCTAAATAGTCATTGGACTTACCAGACTCATGTCTGACCCATTATCTTTCGTCTTCTTTTCTTTCGTTCCCCCCTAGGTTCGCAGGGAGGCAATACTTCAGCTTAGATCGGATCATTTCCAGCTTGAAGAGAGTAGATGTATTGCTTGGAATCTTTTTCCTTAGGCTATGGCTTTTGATACTCTCTTATTGGGGATTTATGCTGCCTTACTGTTGTTTTAATGCTTCTTTATGTTTTAATTCAAGACAGAGATTTTGTTGTAATAATTTGAAATTTGGTTTGAGATAGTTGTAATGTTTTAACTGAATCACGTACTTATGAAATAAATTTAGTTTTTTCGCTGTTTATATGTCTGTCCTGTAAATTATCTATATCTTTTACCTAAAATGCTCTACCGAAGTTAAGGCATTCCCTTTGTGAGTGACCTTAACAGAGGTGGTGTGTTTCACTTGATATCAAAGCTGATGGTTGCCAGATCAGATAAATTTTTTGGAAACTAATTTTCAAAACGGTTTTATAAGAAACATTTTCAAAAGAAAAGTTTTGTTCAAAAGGCATATTCCCCAAACCCATATGCACTATCTTTTGATCGTCTGTTTGAATCCTTGTTTCCTTCTTTCCTGAGTCTCCGGGGCTCCTGTCTTTCTGGGAGATAACCTCATCGCGGCATGGTTTCGTACGCTTGATGAGACTACGACACATGTCAAAGGGCGAAGAATTGCCCAACTTCCATCTATAGCTGCATTAGTTTCACCTATGGGTAATTTTCTTTCAAGCTTTGTAGGATTTTCCATGCGGTGGACGTAGCTTCCGAGAGACTTGTCAACAATTTACTCAAGGATGGTAAAGATGAGAACGAGGGAGTTTGGCTAAGGAGCACAACCCATGGATGAGAAACTCATGGATATGGTCTTGGTTCTCAAAGGAGGAAAGAATAGTAAAACCCAAGACAAGAGGAATTGTCATTATCATAATATAACAGGTCGTACAATTAGGGACAAGGGCAAGAACAAAGGATAGGATTTTCAGTTAGGAAAGTGCATGCTTTCACGCCAGCGTACCTGAGAGAAAGATAGTAAAGTTTAGTTTTTCTTTTTGATCATCTTGTTAGTACTCTTTTTGATTTCAGCGCTTCACATTCGCTCATATCTGCTTCCGTAGTTGAGTCTCTGCACCTTAGCACTAGTACAACAGAAGATCCCATTTTTTTCCTCAATTTTGGTTGGTTGTTTGGCTCATTTATCTTTGGTTTGTAAGGATTTGAAAATATCTATGTTAAGTATTGAGTTCAAGTGTAACGCTTATGTTTTTGGTTTCATGGCCTATGGGTTGATTCTAGGCATAGATTGGTTAGCTAGTAATTGTGAAAGGAGGGTAGTTAGAGTTTTTACTTGCCTCGGGAATGCCCTCGAGATTTCGTACGATCTTGAGAGGATCAGTTAAGCTTAGCTACCTAGAATCACTTGATGCATCTATCGACGATTTGCCATCCGTTAGAATAGTCCATGAATACGCATATGTTTTTGATTAGCTTAGGGGTTTTCCCCCTAAAACTCGAGATAGACTTCTGCATATATCTAGTTGACAATGCAAAGCCAGTTATGCGATCAATGATAGTTTTGGAGCAAGATTAGCGAGGATAGCCAGAGTTGGTTAAGTGCTCAATTGTTTGATTGTTTTTCTAGTATCATCTCACGTAGATCGTCCAAATTCGGAGGAGGTATTCCTTGGGTGCTTGTCTGATATTGGTTTAGGCCTTTGGGGCTTGTACTTGAGGGATGTCGAGTTCGACTAGGATGGTTTGCGTGAGAGATAAATGGTTGTGGCAGGCGCCCTAATTAGAAGACCGACTTTAAGAGAGGTAAAAAGTACATAGCAACCTTTAGCTTTAGACCCTCAGATTTGTTACATATTGGATAAGCTAAGTAGAGGAGAGACCTCTAATCATCTTAGTATAAACACTTGGTATCTTGGCTCATACCTATTTATCTTGGAAAGAAAGTTCGACTACATTGGGTACCTTCTAGCATAATAAGTGATCAAGGTCCTACCTTTACTGGTAAATTTTGGAAACGGAGGTCAAGAAGCTTCTCAACTGTGAAGTTAAATTAGTTAAGGTACAGTGGAGTAAAGCTCAAGAAGACGCGATATGGGAGACTGAAGATAAGACACGCGCATCATACCCTTTTCTTGAGGGTATATCCTTGATCTCTTTTTCTAGGAATTTTATGCATGTTTGTTTCTACCTTTTAAGGAATATCCTCTAGGTCATATCTTCTGTCCTTAGGTAGAAGCCAGTGGATGTAAACATGTTTTTGAAGCATGTTATGATTGGTAGTTGCAAATGGTTGCATATACACACATTAGGCACTAGATCGGCTCAGTCACTTTCATATTGCTTATGCATGAGTGAATTTTTATACATATGAACTGAAACTTGATGTGTTACCATATGGATGTTGCATTTGTATATTGTGCACTCACGTAGAAGTTATAAAGTACGATTAGGAATAATTGCATACATGATGGACTCATGACACTGACATAACTCGCATTAAGGACCGCCTGATTTTGCATTAGATAAGCACATGTACACACACTATTCATATGATCATGAAGGCATTAGAAACCTTTTTAAGGACAATGGATGCCTGTGTTTGATGGTTGAGTAGATGGATGATTGGATGGTAGGATATTCATTCTTCTTAACTTGAAGATTTCGGGGACGAAATCCTTTAAGGAGGGGAGAATGTAACACCCCGTATTATCTGAGAATATTAAAATAACAATTAAAGAGTAATTATTCTGAAAATGAAGAAATAGGTGAAACGGGTTGCGCCATTGCGTTCATCTCGGAATTCTGCTTGAGATAGAGTCCGAGTTTGCGTAAATCTGACACCGTATGAAGAAGATATCTTTAAATTAAATATTGCAGCAAGACATGAAACAGAAGAATGAGAAAAGAATAATGTTTAGCATTGTTCTGAGGTTTGTAAGAAAAAGACTTAGTAGCTTATTTGGTTAGAACATGTGACTTGCATACAAGAGTTACAGAGTTCGATCCCTGCCAACGTCATATTTTTGTTTTAGGAGAATGGCTAAAAAGTGGCTTAGTGTGAACGCAGTTCAAAAAATGATTTAGTGTGAATATGGTTAATTGGGAAGATAGATAAAAAGAATATATATATATATATATATATAATATAGGGAAAGTCTATTTGAAGACAACAAATAGACATAAATAAAGGAACACAAAATCTACACCATTGGATCTCCTCCTGAATTCCACCTCTCCACATAAAGACAAAAAGATCCAATGGTCAAGATTCCGTGTCTCTATGTTTGCATCTAATTTTGTGTCCCAATAGCTGCACCCACACAAACACACACACACACACATACACACACACAGATATATATTTATATGTATGTATTATGTGCACACATCATGTGGCGCACGTAGCGCATTTTTTTGTTGGTCAAGGATTGTCTTTTTTTTACGTGGCCTTCTCTTATTGGCTTTGTGACAAATTCTGAGGTGTTAGGGCTTATGTGTCATGCTACGATTGGCTGAGTGACACATTTCTTTAGTTGGATGGCTCTGATTACTCCTAAACTGATCTAATGGCTAGAATTAAACCTAGACTTCTATATAATCAACTCAAATCCTAAACCTAAAACACATAAACACATTCTTTGTAGCCACCATGCTGTCCAATTCAAATCTTGTCTAGCCACCTTCTTCTTAAAAAAATTATAATCTAATTAGAAAGCTTCAAGTTAGAGAAATTGATAGTCTTCTTCAAGGGATTGCTTTTCAAATTCAAAAAATAGATCCCAGAAAACAATACTTTCTTTTCTTTGTAAGTCATGTTATTTAGATGTGAACGATTAAAAGATGTGATTTGTAATAAAATGAAAACTAGAGTAATTCCTAGTTGTAAGATAATGACGATGCTGATTTATGCCTATTCTTGTAATAATTCTATCGTATATGCTTGTGAGATTATTGTGGTTATTATGTTGATGTTAAACCAATCGTATATTATGTAAGTTTGGTGACTTTTCATGTTATGTAACATGCAAGTTGTTTAGATCTACATTTAGATCTATGTTTATTAAATCATGCAAGTTGTTTAGATCTACATTTTGATCTATGTTTATTGAATCATGCAAGTTGTTTAGATCTATGTTTATTGAATCATGCAAGTTGTTAGGCTAATATATGTATTATGTTTAGATTCACATTTAGATCTATGAAAATTGGATCCAAAATTAAAGCTCATATTTGCATGCCTTTTTAAACTTGTGTAAAACCATATGCTTAAGATTCATGTTTGTTGAATCCAAGATAAAAGGTCATAATTACATGCCTTGTTAAACCTGTGTAATTCCATATGTTTAAGATTCATGATTAATGGATCCAAATTAAAGTTTACATTCACATGTCTAGTTGAGCTTGTGCAATTCTATATGCTTAAGGTTTATGTTCATTGGACCCAAAATAAAAGTTTACATCTACATTCCTAGTTGGATTTGGGTAATTTCATATGCTTAAGACTTATGTTGATTGGATCCAAAAATGCAAGTTCATTGTTTTATGCCAAAATTTATATGACACATGTTTAGTTAGATCCTTATTATGTTGTATAACGGCACATGTTCCCTTCTTTCCCTTTTGTATATAAGTTAGGCTAAGTTACGAGCCTAACTTCTATGTGAATTTTGCGAACGTATGACGGGGGTAACATTGCGAGAAATCTTTAATTTATATTATTTGCATAATTCGGCCTATAAATATATGAATGATTAGTGGCATAAAAATGGTATAATTTATATACCAAAAATCTGGAATATGATTTAGAGGAAAAATCGGGCATGGCTTGATTGGTAATAATTGTGGAAAATTTACATATGAATATGAAAAGTAAATATGTAAATTAAGTAAAAGACGAACATGCCTAACCCAAGGTTAGATTAAGTTGTAGTGTAAAACTGCCCGAAACCGCCCGGCACATCCAGTAACCACAACAACACCTATCTAATGTGAGAGGTTAGTGCATCATGCCTAAAGAAAACCCGAGGTTAGATTAAGTTGTGGTGTAAAACTGCCCAGAACCACCTGGCACATCCAGTAACCGCAACAACACATATCTAATGTGAGAGGTTGGTGCATTAATAAATCAATTAATGCTATAAAAAATTAAATGACTAGGGTTAAGTTCATAGGAACACTTAACAAATATAACGTGAATGAAGAGGGTTAAGTTAATGATAAACACTTAACTAATATAACAAGATGAATGACTAGGGTTAAATTAATAGGAAACACTTAACCATTATAGAATGATGAATGGGCAGGGTTAAGTAATAAGAAACACTTAACCAGTATAATTTGATTTCTGGTAAGGTTAAGTTAAAACAAGAGGGCTACACTTAACCAATATAACTTGATTTGAGGTAAGGCTAAGTTAAAACAGGAGGGCAACACTTAACCAATATGACCTGATTTTTGGTCAGGTAAAGTTAAAATAAGAGGGCAACACTTAACCTATATGACTTGATTTGTGGTGAGGTTAAGTTAAAACAAGAGGGAAACACTTAACCAATATGACTTGATTTGTGGTAAGGTTAAGTTAAAACAAGAGGGCAACACTTAAACAATATAACTTGATTCGTGGTAGGGTTAAGCTAACACATAGGAAACACTTAACCAAAGTAACATGACAAGTAGGTGGGTTAAGTAACTTGAATTGATTGATGACAACAAACCAATACAACATGATGAACACGTGGGGTTAAGTTAACAAGAAATACTTGACCAATACAACTTGATGGACGAACGGGGTTAAGTTAATAGGGAACACTTAACCAATCCAACATGATAAGTGAGGAGGGTTAAGTTAATAAGAAACAATTAACCAACATGACATGATGAATGGGTGGGTTAAGTTAACATGAATGGACAAATTTAACCATTAAATAAACATGCTTGAATCAGTAGGAAGGTTAAGTACATATCGGGTTGGTGGGTAATATTGGTAAATATAGGCCCACAAACTTAATCATTAAATAAAATTGCTTGAATCAGAGGGAGGGTTAAGTAAATATCGGGTTTGTTGGTAATATTAGTAAATATAGTCCCACAATCTTAATCAGTAAGAAACCCTAGTAACGTGGACCCATTTCGGCAGTAACCCACATAGATGTATCATGGTACCCTGAACTAGGCAGGGTAGGGCATGATTCTCTGGGCTGATTATAAGCGATCAAAACAGCGGCAGGGGGTATGTCAGTGTAGGTTTTGACGGTTTACGGGCATGCACGTACTCCAGAGTGGGAAAAAGCAGGCACTGGGTACTAGTAGATATATACTGTGCATCCTGAATCATGTCGGGTTGCTATCATAACGATTGATACACCTTATGGTGGGACCAGCACAGGGTATCTATATGCAAGAGAGAGCCGATTGACACAGACATATGGAACATTAATACAAGTAAGGAGCTGATCGGTAGGTTAGTAAGGGTACATCTAAAACATTCGTGGCGATTAGGAAGATTGAGGTGGAATCCTCATAATAGATGTACACCTGAAGGCTACCACAATTACGGGGATTGGGATCACGTTATCATATGATCATTTTATATAAGTTACTAGTTGGGACACTAGTTTGGTGGGGCAGATAAGTAAAATGGGTGCGATAGCATATTCAGCTTTATTATCTTATTTCTATGGTATTGACCTAGATACAATTTATTCCTTTCATAACCCTTTTCTTGTTTACATGCTAAATAGTCACTGGACTTACCGGACTCATGTCTGACCCATTTTCTTTCGTCTTCTTTTCTTCTGTCCCTCCTCCCCCCAGGTCCGCCGGGAGGGAATACTTCAGCTTAGATCGGATCATTTCTAGTTTGAAGAGAGTAGATGTATTGCTTGGAATCTTTTTCCTTGGGCTATGGCTTTGGATACTCTCTTATTGGGGATTTATGCTGCCTTACTTTTGTTTTAATGCTTCTTTATGTTTTAATTCAAGACAGAGATTTTGTTGTAATAATTTGAAAGTTGTTTTGAGACAGTTGTTGTAATGTTTTAACTGAATCACGTACTTATGAAATAAATTTAGTTTTTCCGCTGTTTATATGTCTGTCTTGTAAATTATCTGTATCTTTTACCTAAAATGCTCTACCGAAGTTAAGGCATTCCCATTGTGAGTGACCTTAATAGAGGTAGGGTGTTTCACAAATATATTCTTTACTCAATAACTAATGCATTCTTCTATTCAACATACGTATATATATGTAGAACTAAGCTGAAAATAATATTTCTAACAAACAAATGTTTACTTCAACACATAATTATTTTTAAAACTTCATTCATAGGATAAAAATGATATTCTTGGCGAACAAAAATATATTTCAACACATGTGCATTTTTAGTGAGTCGTATACATGATAAAAATGATATTTTTATCGTTTAAAATATTTATTCAACACACGAATGTTTTTAGCACTTCATATTCACAATAAAAATGTGATTTTTATTGTTTAATCCTTTTATTCAACTCATGAATATACACATGAATATTTTATATAGTTCATAGTATGATAAAAATGTGATTTTTATTGTTAAAACAATTTATTTTAAAACGCTAATATTTTATATAGTCCATATATACGATAAAATGTGATTTTTATCTTTCAAAGAATTTATTCAACACATGAATGCTATTCAACACATGAATTTCTCAACACATGAATATCTGAATACATGAATATTTTGTATACTTCATACGCATAATAAAAATGTGATTTTTATTATCTAAACAATTTATCCAACACATGAAAATAATTCAAACACATAGATATTTCTGAAAATTTCGGCAGCATAACAGGAGGGGGTTTAAAACCGGCACCGTCCCGAGTATGGCTCCTCGCACTACCTTTGGCCTCGCAGAGTTCCATAAGGGGCTTATCTAAATGATCTAAGATCAATTTCATATCATATGAATTTTCCACAAACAATTCCCATTCGTTTTCAACCACAAACAATAATTTCAACCACAATCCATCATTTTTAACCATTCGCATTATCAACCAATTTTCACGCCAATCACAATCAATTCATATCGTCCATGGTTTTTGACGAGGGGAGTATATATATATACACGTATATAAATATATTTCATTTCCGTTCTAACACACATATGATTTATACAAAGCATATATAATTTATACATCACTCATGTAACTTATACAACAATCATACATGAGGTATACAACGCATATATAATTTATACTTCGCTTATATAAATTATACAACGCATTTCCATTCCATATTTGAATTTGGAAGTCTCACATTGGTTTTTAATCCTTCGGAAATTGTAGCAAGCTCGGAATGCATTCTAGCTTCTTCTAAAGGTAGATAACGTCGCTACAAGTCTGATGTCTCTTGTTTCACTGGATTTCGACAACATAGCAAAAAGATATGATTTTTATAAACAAACTTATTTAGCGATGCTTTTAAACTGTTGTAAACAGTTTAATTAACAGAAGCCGATACCTTTCAGTGTATATTCAAAACAAGGTTGCCAAATTCGTTCCAACTGTACTACGATTTGTTGATCGGACTTCACCACCACGAAGGGGGAAACATGGGCACGTGCCGGGGAATGGCGTTGAACTCGATGTGGGATCTAAGGCAAGGCGGCGCTGTGAAGTCTCGCACTTCGAGGGGGTGTAACTCGATGCTGGGGTGACGAGAAGTGATGAGGTCGGTCTTGATTTGAAGAGGGGGAGAGGTTCTTCAAAAAGTTATACTAGGGCAGGTGGGCTTTGGCAAACAGAATAACCAGAAACGAGGAGGGAAGCTTCGAAGCCTAGCCACCATCGACGAGAAGAGCATACGGGGGTTTCTGCTTTTTAATTAGAAAATAAAATAATGAATGGAATTTTATGATTGGCCCGTTACATATATATTTCAACAATTAGAGTTTCTTCATACAAACTCCAATCCAAACCCAACGACTGTCGCCTCTAGCTAATTACCCCCATCCCGGACACAATGGAATAAGTTTCACAGGCCCATTCGACTGCTAAGGTTAGTTATTCTTCAAATTAAAATATAAAACATTCAAATTCTAATTTGAACGTACATTTTAATTTACCAGGGCCACATACTGATTCTAAAAATTCCCGAAAAATAAATCTAGCAATGTTGGGATGATATGGTCCCAACAAAACTGATTTCGTTGAATTTGGAGACCGTTTGAAAAATTACCATTTTCTGGTCGATCCAATTCAAATTGAAATTACCGAACACGTTTTCCTTTGCCATGCTCAAATATCAATTCCAAAAATTATGGAATTTGAAACCTAGCAATATTGACATTCCGGATCCAACCGAAGTGGTTTCATCGAAAAGAGAGGTCGTTTACAATATGGTTATTTTTAAGGGCTAATTTTCCATAGCGACTATTCTGAATTTTCAATTGGGCATAATTCTTATTCCCGCTATGAAATTTCAGTTTTTCGGATTCATTAGAAAGATATTTCGAAACAGATTCGAATATTTTTGGTTTCGCTAAAATCAGGTTTATTTTGAATCTTGTACATTCATTTGAAATTTGAAATTGAATTTTCAAACTACGACACCATTTTCAATTTATTTTATAATTAAAATAAATATTTATATTCTAACATCGATTCAAGTAAATATATAAGTTCTAATTCTATTCACAATAAATTTCTAGTCGTCATTATTTAAAATAATTCAATTTAAATATTCAAAATTAATTAAATTGCCAAAATAAAAATTTAAAAATTTCTAGTCCCACTAACTGTATTCAATATTAAAACATCCACAAATTCACAAATCTGATACTAAAAGAAGAGGGAAAGTAAGGAAGAAACCTAAACATATCAGATTCGGGAACTTACCTCACGAGGGTAAGAATTCTAGATAGTTATTTTATAGATTCATATCTCTTATCTTCAAACCTTGAATTGGAATCCCTAAGAATTAATATTTAATTTCCTGAAAAGGTTTGGAGAGGAAAGAGAATGGTAGAACCAAGGTAGCATCTCAGAAAATATGAGATTACAACTAGGCCCTTCTTGTCTATTTATAGGCGTACAAGAAAGTCTAGACCATCAGATTTAATCAAATAAAATCTGAATTGCATAAACCAGAAAACCACGTCACACACATTAGATCTGGGCCCATTCGATTTGACTACTGGGTCAACCCATAGGTCGACCCATCCCACCTTGCATCGACCCATAGGCCAACCCAGGCAGAACATGGGTCAACCAATCTAGGTCCAACTGTGCTATATGTGACGATATAATTTCTGATTCTTAAGTGTTGATAAGTAATGTTGGTTGCTTGCTTAATATAACTTGCATGATTTATAATATTCCTGTTACACACCATTATTAAGCTTGAATTTCAATTCTACATGTGTATATATCCATACAATCTTCTTCTTATATAATTCTTTGATAACATGCCTTCTTATTCCTTGTCTTTTAATGCAATTAATTCCTTGTTTCATTTCTATTATTAACGCATGCACTTATTTTTGCATTAATCCCTTTTCTTTTCTTATGTGTGCCGTTTTAAATTTTAACATTTATATTTCTACATATGCACATATATGCACAATCTTTATTTATTAAATAATAAATGTAGGGTGTTACAAAAAGTCATTGCCGTGACCACCCTGAAAACCTGGGGGAAAAGGAAGTGAGAGAGGAAAACAAAGTCGGTCAGACATAAGTCTGGCGAGTTCCAGTGACTTTTAGCATCAACATAAGATAAAAAATTATTCAAACAGATAAATAGTAATGGACATGAAAATACTGTAAAGTAGAAAATATGAAACAAGATAAGCTTCTCATTCATATTCCCTGAATTTCTACACCAACTATTAGAATATCAAGATTAGGTTTTCCCTAATTTCAACCCGGTGATCAGCTTTTTATACAGAATGTGAATAACTTGTGTCAGCTATGGCATTCCGGGTTATCAGTCCCGAACCCATCAACTAAAAAGACACAGCCTTAATCACAGATATTACAACGTCTAATCTTCACTATTCGGAACAATGCACTCTCATTGTTTCCCCGGAACGCATCCCTAACCACCTCATTTTGAACCTCTTACCATCCAGATTATTAAAGCGTGCCCTAACCTCTACCTAGTGCAAGACTCAGATGATAATAATAAGGATACTGATTGATATGGGTTCTAAACAAGCAAGCATTTTACACAAGTCACTCCTACAATTGTCCCCAAGTTAACTAGGATTTCTACGAGCCCTTTATATCTCATTGGAATGGAATCCTTAGCTTATTAATCAAACACGTTTTACTTAGCATGTTTAAGTTCATTAATAAGCTAAATATAACCTTGTGTTATATTCCTATGTTGTAATTCATATTTCTAATTAAATGTAATCTTTTTATATAACCCTTCCCCAAGTTAGACAGGTCCAATGCATCACTACTCAGATGTTTTGCAGTTATAAGTTACTGAATGTACAATTAAGTATATTTTATTCCAATTCATATGTTTTCTAATAACATGTTTACTTAATGTATAATTAAGTACAGCTTATTCCAATTCACAGTTTACATTTTTTTTCTTGTTAGAATTTATCCCAATTTACAGTCCATAATTCACCAATTCCTAATATATCCAAAATCCACTGTTTAGCATTCTTTTATACTATTCCTAATTTTACGCAAATTAAGTGGTAAAAATATAGGCTCTCGTTGACCTAGGCTAAGCGCAAAAACAAAGGAAAAGGAGAAATATGTCTAGACTAAGAAATAAGAAAAATGAATAAGTAGGCATTACAAGACCATAAATAAAATTATGAGAGAGAAGGGGATAAAGAAGAAGAATTCAATTATAAATAAATAACAAATGAGGAATAAATAATATACAATAAATAAATTGAATAATAACTTATAAAAGATAAACTTATAAACACGGTAATTGTCAAACTTTCAGATCCAATTTATTTGATTGTCTTAATCCTTTTTATTCAGATTGCTAATCTAAAAATAACACAAAACTCATAGAGAATTGTTGTAGATCTTGAAAAAGGCCTTTGAAATAGAAAAAGAAGAATATCCTTTCAGATCTATAATTTAACAAGACCCTAACTTTTCCCTAATTTTATTTTTATTTTAGAGCATTATGGAGTGGAGGCTAAAATGATGAATAAGAACAGGTGTGGGGAAGAAGTGAAGAGTAGTCTATTTATAGGTGTGGAAGGATAGTTTAGGCCATAGGATATTATGTTTTTAATCTAAAGCATAAAAGACGCCTAAGTAATGCATCAAAAAAGAATAATCTAGAAACATGCATCGTTGGCCTGGCATCGGCTTGTGCCTGGCTCGAAGTAGGTTGACCCACCTTATATGTGGGTCGACACAAGGGTCACCCATATATATGCCGGGTCCCCTACTTACTATTGCTTTATCCTGATTATTAATTAATTTTTTTCTATTATAATTTCAATCTTTGTTTGAACATAAATTGTTCATTTTTAGTCTGATTTATGCAAACTAAAAGTATATTTGTTAATCGACTTTTTGGTCCAGTTCCCAAAAGTACATGAGACACGCTCAACTCAATGTATCGCATGAAGCTGAAGCCGAGAGAATTACCCATCGGTGAAGGAAACAAGTTGAAGATAAATCACGCCGACGAAAACCTCACAACTCCCCTAGCATGTTTCCAAACTAAGGCCTCGAACCTTTAGGAGTCGCAATCCCAAGCCTCGAATCATCGGGTACCCCGTTTGCATATCTTCGTACCCCTCAGGGAACGTATTTCGTACCCCTCGAGGTACGAATTTCATACCCCTAAGGGGTACGGAATTCGTACCCATTGGCGTGCGAAATTCGTACCCATGGTACGAAATTCAAAACCCTTGAGGTACGAATTTTGTACCCCCAAGTGTAAGAAATTCGTACCCAAAGGGGTACGAAATTTGTGTCCTCATATGGTACGTATTTCGTACCCCAAGGGTTATTAAATTTTTACCCTATGGAGGGGTACGAAACCTATGCCCTTGGTGTTGGGAGGGGGGTTCAAAATTTCGGAGGCTAGCATGAGAGGGTTCGAAATTCAAGGTGTAGTCCTCTATTTCTACCTACTCGTACCTACTCCTACCTAACCTCTCTTCTATAAATACCCCTTGGCCTCACACTTAAGAGGGGTTGGAATTCTATCACTTAGAACCTCTAGAGAGCTTCAAGAGCCTCTTTAATGACATCTCCTCTTTGAGGAAGAAGAAGGACTAAATTGTCTTTTTCCCGAATACTTTGCATATGATGATTATGACTCCATATTACTCGAAAATGAATGTAATGAGATGTCATGAGATAATCTCAACTTTGTAATCCTTGGTGATAAATAATAGTGAAAATTAGGCACACATCCCTAAAACAAAACTTAATTATGCTCACATCCGGTCCAACTTTTCATGTAAATTAGGTCCCTATTTTTTAAAATCATATAAAAAATAAAAAAATAAAAAAAATCACGTAAATTTATTATTAAATAAAACACATTCACGTCAAAAAATTCAAGTTGAAAAACAATTAAAAACCACGTCAAAACCCAAAATAACACAAAAGCAGCGAAACAACAGGTTTTTGCATCAAAAGATGCACCTATTTTTAAATAGCTACATACATTCATACTTATATTTCAGCATTGTGTCCAACTGCATTATAAATGCATACATATATGTAGGTAAACAATATTATACGCATCCTTTTATGCATATACTCAAATCTAGCCTGTTTTATCAAGCATTCGCCATTATTAGACATTATTGCACACATTTATGCTCTTGTACAGAATACATGCATGCATTCATGCGCATATTCAAAAGCCTTCACCCCCTTTGAATTTGTTGCACACATGCATGCATATATACAGAATAGTTGCATTCATGTATGCAACTATTCGTAACACATGAATCCCAGTTCTACTTTATATGCATACATTATGTAGTTTATTGGTGATAGTTGCATACATGTATGCGTATATTGGGCCAGATTTTAAACATAAATACACTATATGAATATATGCATGTATGTATGCTACTATTGGCAATAGTTACACAAAAGTATGCAACTTTTTTTTTATGAATGCTTTCGAGAATATTTCCTATTTTTCGAATTTTTTTTAATCACTGGCGCATTTTTATTGGGGCTAAATGGTGAAAAGGCGGAAGTGGTTGGACAAGGAAATGGAAGTGCCAATAAGAAAGGGCGGCAGCTAAAAATAGGGACCGGATACGTATCAAAACTTTGGGGGACATGGCATGAATTTTAATCTTTTATAGGGACGTGAGACAAAAGCACCCTAAATAGTATTCCAACGACTCTTCAAAGTGGGCTTAGGCCTCTCTCGAAGCCAGGCCACTATAAATCTCTTGTGTTATTTATTACATTTCGCACTTGTTTAAACGACCAAAACGATAATTTCTACTAACTGGAACCTTAAGTGTTTACGACATTTTTTGCCTTTAACATTTGGTGCTTTCACTGAGAAAACTCGGATTTGTGCCTTTGTCGCACATTGTAATCTCGACCTTGACGAGCTTTAGGTTCCTCTGCTAAACCTGCCGCTATGTCTGCTCTTGATGACAAAGCGACCAAAGAACCCAATTGTCGGCTCTTCAGCCACAACCGAAGCCAGAACATCCCAACAGCCTCAACTGGTGGATATCCTGGCCACTACTGAAACCACTCCTCTTATGGACCCCGAAGCACCTGGAACACAAGCACAAATCCGCGCACTTAATGAAAAATATGAGAATATAGCTGTCGAGCTCAATCAAGCATTAAGAAATAACATCAATCTTATGCGACAACTTCAAGAGAGTCAGCATATCGTCACTCGACTTCAGTTAGCTCGGAACAATGCTCGACCTCGACCAATTATCTCAGAAACTTCCTCATCCGAGTCGAGGGCCCGCATCAAAGAAGGAGGTTTAGTCTCATCAACAACGTCGCAATTCGCACTATGCCTTGGACAATGACAACGATAATGGCTACGACAACAATGATTGAAACGACAACGGCGACCGAACTACAGTCACATATAGCGAGGGGGCACGGTACCGAGATCACTCTCGCCTGATCATCAATGACGGACTGGGTCCGACTAACCAATCCCTTCTTCGACAAAACCCAACGGTCACTAATCAGGATGATGGACTAACTATTCCAGTGGCTCGCGCTCTTTTAGAACAGGATCTGCATCATCCCGCTCCGCCTCAACGTACGTACCAAAACCCGGCTATAGATTCGAGGATATGGAAGAAGACGACCCGGACATTCATCTTAGAAGACCCCCTCACAACAGAACTGCTAAACCTCGCAAAAATCCACGGATGTTGATGGTGGATCCCCATCCAAATTATCTTCCTGACATGGCCCGGAGAATCGTGAGGGAAATGCGATGAAACATACATGATTCATGGGAGGCCCACATTAGACGTAACCCCTTCACAAGAAGGGTAAACGAAGCTGAATGGCCATGACATTTCAGCATGCCGCAGATGCCACTCTACGACGACACTACCAATCCCTTTACCTTCCTAAATCGATATGAAAGGAAAATGGACTCGAGCTGGCGAAACGACCCAGTCAAGTGCAAGTGATTCCCAGTCTTCTTATTAGGAACCGCTTTTATATATTTCTCTTGCCTCCCATTTGATTCCATCAACAACTTCGGCCAATTAGCAATAGAATTGGTCAAGCAATTCAGAGTGCATATCCCGACTCCAAATAGCACCCACTTTGTCCAATCTATACCAAGGATCCGCTGAGTCGCTCAAAAGCTACCTCTCCTTGTTCAACATCTCCCTCGTCAAGGTCAAATATCCGGACCCTCGCACCGTGCTTTTCCAGCTAGCGAAGGGTGCCCTTCCTACTTCCGAACTTTGGGCATGGATCGATCGGAAGCAGCCAAAAAGCCTCTATGCTTTCAATGAAAAGGCAGGGCAGTACTTATGCTAAGACGAAGCAAGATGGAACAGGCTCTCTGAAAAAAGTCGCCCCAATGACCCTCAAGCGGACTCCGCAAATAACAACATCAAAGGAAAACAGGTCGGAGAGCCCCTCGATTAGAACACGGGGGCAGGTCCCTATAGGCAAAGGCCAAATAACAGTAGGCAAGGTGGCCGAAACAACGGCCGGGTTCTGACTGAGCCACGGAAACCTGGGCGTTACCGCGCTTTCAAGACATACACCTTGTTGAATGAAGATTTAGAAACAATCTACTTGGAGACATGCCACACATTTCAATACAAGAAGCTACGTTTTAGGAAATCTACTGACTTCGAGAAAAATACTGGCAGGTACTACCGATACCACGACTTGTACATGCATAATACCAATGAATGTTGCCAACTCAACGATGTAATCGAGAAGCTTGTCCATGAGAAATGACTGGAGCAATATGTCCAAGAACCCTTTTCCACCTAAAGTAAATACAAAACCTCTAGTGCCAGCACTCCCAGCACCCCCCCAAAGCATCCTCGGGTCCGTCTAACCTGAGGCGGGGAATTGTGATCAACACTATTTGTGGTGGACCATATCCCACACACGGCAGTTTTTGAAAAATGGAAGAGTATGTGAGTTCCATAAAGCATGCTACTTATGAGGCCTGATCCGCTCCAGATAAATCCATCCCAACAAAGCTTCAAAAGTCCAAGCGGGACGACACTGTCTTCCGCGAAAGGGATTCTACGGGAATTGAGATTCCGACCACCGATCTCCAATTACCATAGCTCGAATCGTCCTCGCTTTCGTCCGAAGAGTATTGATTGATTTGGAAATCTCGGTCAACATCATTTTCAAAGATACTTACGACTAGATGAAATTGGAAACAAAAGACCTAAAAGCATGTCGTGCCATGATCCACGTCTTCAATGAAGCTTCCAGTCACCCAGTGGGAATGATCGACTTATCTGTAGAACTTGGTAAGAGGGATCGGAGTCGAGTCCGAGACCTCACCTTCATGGTTATCGACATCATTTCCCCTTACAACTCCTTATTCGGACGTCCTTTTCTCATAGAATTCCGAATCTACATGTCACCATGGTCCCTCCTAATGAAATTCCCGACGGAGAACGGGATCGTAACAATTCGAGGTGAGCAAGAAAATGCTATGCAATAAAGTGGAAGAATGTGCGCAATAAGGAAAAGGGTAAGACTATACCCGCGCCATCTTGTGACAAGACCGCTTCTGCATAGTAGTCAGCGGCATCTAGGCCTTGGCTCAGGCGCCACTGCTATCTTTCCGATGACCTCAATCCAAGGAAAGACAAAGATTTCGAATACGAAAGGGCTACTCCAACTGAACCTATAGTGGTGTTCCAATCAACTCCGATAATCCATCAAGGGTGCTAAAGATAGGATCGTAATGCCATCCTGCATTAAAAGAAGTTCTTGTGAATTTCTTGAAGGTTAACCTAGACGTGTTAGCATGGACTTACTCCGACATGAGAGGCGTCGACCCCGCAGTTGCTTGCCACTATCTAAGTATTGATCCTACAATGCCTCCAGTCAAGCAGAAACGCTGCTTCCTGGGACCCGAAATGTCCAAAGCAGTCGAGGAAGAGGTAGACTGTCCACTCAACAACAACTTCATTTGCGAAGCCAACTACCCCGAATAGGTCTCCAATCCAGTTCTGGTCAAAAAGGACAATGGTAAATGGCGAACATGCATCGTCTTCTCCGAAATAAACAAGGCATGTCCTAATTATAGATTCCCAGTTCTGAAGATCAACCGACTTGTTGATTCAACCACTATATACTAGCTATTATCCTTCATGGATGCCTATTCAGGTTATAATCATATTCAAATGTAGCTTTTGACAAGGATTATACCTCTTTCATAACCGACCATGGACTTTACTACTATCGCGTCATGCCCTTCGGTCTCAAGAATGCCGATGCCACTTATCAGCGAATGGTCAATCGTCTCTTTAAAAAAAATTGGGAAATCCATAGAGGTATTTGTGGATGATATGCTTGTAAAATCTAAAGTGTCAACCAACCACGTCCATGACCTCTCCGAAATGTTCGATGTCATCTCCCAATATGACATGAAACTCAATCCCTTGAAGTGCTCCTTCGGAGTCGCCTCACGAAATTTTTTGGGTTTCATCGTCAACTCCCGAGACATCGAAGCCAACCCAGAAAAAATCCAAGCCATCCAGGATATTCAAGTCACTCAGAACGTCAAATATGTTCAAAGTCTAAACGGAAAGGTCGCCGCTTTTAGTCGATTCATTTCAAAAGCTACAAACAAATGCATTCCCTTTTCCGATTTACTTATAAAGGGGAAACACAACTTCAAATTGACATCAGAATGCGTTGCGGCATTCGAGGACCTATTAAATCACTTAGAGAGACCACCTACCCTATCCAAACCCATATACATTGACGACTTATATTTTTTTGGTTGTTTTCACATAGGCAATCAGCTCGACATTAGTACGCCTCGAAGGCCGCATCCAACGACCCATCCACCACATAAGAAAATGATTGACAGGGGCAGAGAAGAATTATCCAAAGCTGGAGAAGTTGGCATTCTGCTTATTAATTTCCTCTTGAAAGCTTTAACCATAATTCCAGTCTCATCCCATAAAGGTTTACACCGACGTGCTGCTATGACCGGTCATACAGCGACCCGAGGCGTCTGGGCGGCTATCAAAGTGGAGTGTGGAGCTGAGCCAATTCAAGATTACATTCATCCCCTGCCGAGCCATCCTCGAACAAGCCCTCGCTGATTTCATAGTAGAATTCACTGCTCCCGAGTAGACTCCTACATAGAACATCAAATCTCCAGACACTCAATGGAAAATATTCGTGGACGGGTCCTCTAACAGAAAATGTTTTGGGGCTGGAGTCGTGCTTATCACTCCCTAGGAACGCCCGATATACTACGTGTTAAAACTCAACTTCCTTGCTACGAACAACGACACAAAAGTATGAGGCTCTAATAGCCGAACTTAGAATCGTGATCGAACTAATCTAAAGACCATCCAAATCTTCTCCAATTTGCAACTCAATGTGCGCCAGGTACATGGAGAATATCAAGCTAAGGGGGAATGACTCGCCCTATATCTTGCCCAGATTTAGGAATTGCTCACCAACCTCAACCACGTTGTCATTACACACATTCCCCGAGAACAAAATGAAAAAGCAGATTCACTAGTCAAACTGGTGAGCTCCAAGGATTTGGAACTGATGTGGTTCTCCCTAGTCGAAATGCTCAATTCCCCAAGTATTAAGCAAATACAAACTCAGATGGTCGTGGATGCCGAATCCGAACCTGGATCTTGGATGACTCCAATCAAGAACTATCTTCAACACAGGACCCTTCCGAGATGCTACATAGAAAGATGGGCGCTCACACGCCAATCGGCTCGCTACCTTCTCATGGATTAAGTGCTCTACTGCAGAGGTTTCTCTGTCTCGTTGCTTAGGTGCGTAGCCCATGACGACGCCACCCGAGTGTGGTGACTATACTGGACGGTAAACCCTAGCAAGAAAAATATTCAGACACAGTTACTATTGGCCTATGCTCGATCAAGAAGCCGCTGACTACGCTCGCAAATGCGATAAGTGCCAGCACTTCTTAAAGATCCCAAGAGTCCCGCCTATAGAATTGACGCAAATGATTAGCCCATAGTCGTTCGCCATATAGGGTATTGACGTCATTGAACTCTTCCAATGGCCAAAGCTGGAGCATGCTATGCTGTCGTCATAGTTGATTATCTCACCAAATGGGTAGAGGCTGAGGCTCTCACCATAATAACAACCAAGAAGATGATCAACTTGATTGTCCGCAACATCATCACCCATTACGGGGTCCCTTAAGCTATCATTTCCGATAACGGCACCTAGTTCGAGAACGCTGAGTTCAAAGCCTTCTGTCACCAGCACAACATTGAAAAAAGATTCTCAATGATGGCTCATTCTCAGGCCAATGGGAAAGTCTAAGCAGTTAACAAAGTTATTAAATCCACCATCAAGAAGCATTTGGAAAATGCTGGGGGCATGTGGGCGGACGAACTTCCTCTAGCTCTATGGGCCTTCCGAACCACCCACAAGACAACAACCGGACACACTCCTTTCGTCTTTCCTACGGATCCGAATCTGTCATCCCCATTGAACTCAAGCTTCAATCTTATCGAGTTACTTATTATGATCCAAAGACAAACCAAGACTTACATTTGGGGTCACTTGACTTTCTAGAGGAAAAGAGGAACAAAGCTGATCTCAGGGCCACCGCCCAACGATAACGAGTGGCCCAATACTTCAATTGCAGGGTCCATCATAAGGACTTCAACATCGCCGACCTTGTCTTAAGATGGGTTTTTCCTCCACCAACAGGCCTCCCTCCTCGTTGGGAAGGCTCGTACTCTATACAATTGAAGCTCGGCAATGGAACTTTAAAACTTGCAACCGTGGACGGAGTTGAACTCCCAAGGGAATGGAAAAGTGAACATCTCCGTCGCTACTTTTCATAACCTAATACACAGTTGCTTATGCTTTCCAAGGATGTTTTGTTTCCTAAAATTTCAGGGTATTGTATTGGCTATTACTGCCAAAGTTATTAGTAGAAATGATGTTCAACTTCCTATCTCTTTTTTGTTTACTCTGCGCATGACACGTTTTATTAGTCCTGACAACCAGCTTGCGTGCAAATGTTCGATCGCCATATCGACACCCAGAGCACGGGAGCCAGTGCTGCCATCCAAACCTCGAGCCAACATCAAAGCCAAACAACACAGGCTATGACCGTCCCCCGATCACGGGAGCCAGCAACGCTGCTCGAGTCACCGTCCCGCAACGCCACCGAGTATGAATAACCGCTAACTCGAACCTTGGCCCCACACCAAGACCGAGAATCGTTCCGTGCCTAAATTCCATGCCACATGGGGCTACCTAACAGCCAACCTAGTGTCATTCCAACTACTCACCTGGCTACGAGTGTCGGTCGAATCATGGCGCAGCACCGAGATCAACCTTAAATCGTTTCTTCTCCAAAGCTCTCAACGCTTATGGGTAGTCCATGGCAACAATCGGAACCTACGAGCTGATGATCCGAGTTTCTCTTCTCGACGAAAAAACGACATCTGCTGCTCACAACCCGAATGAACAACCGGAGAGACCCCACCAGACTACACGATGTCCTATGCCTTCGCTCTACTTGGGACTTAATCTGGGTAGCCCAAAACAGCAGGCGACTAGCCTGGTATTGCAAACTACGGGTTTCCTGAGTTGAGGGAAACTTACAAAAACAAGCGCTCTATCTCAGCCCTTTGGAATAATCGTCCCAGAGCGCGGCCTCCGATCAGTGTTTTGTTAAGTGTAATGATAAGTATGCTTATGTAAGTGAAGGACGCTGGAAAACATAAGAAGAACATCCGAACACTTGGCATAAATTGTGATCTTTACAAATTCATATTCTATTTCCACATATGCACAATAAACAGACAGCATGTCTAACGTGTTTCTTTCTAATGACACTGTGTATATGAAAACCACATCATGCCTTGAAAAACCGAAAGCGAGGGTCGTACTCGCATAAACTATCGGCCTACACTACCAAAATAACGGTAACTTCTACTTAAGTCGCTAACACTAATCGTGTCTTCTCTTCTTGTGCTTGTGCTTTTTCTTTGCAGACTCCGCACTCTACGATTCTTCCCCTGCGCCAGGCCTCTTCTTCCATGATCCGCTCCTTCCTCCTTAGCCCTTTTGAGGAGTGGTCGACCTATGAGAAACCAAGAGGCGTCCCTCATTTGCACCATAACCGCTCAAGATCTCCGTGATATCGCAAACTACGGGTTTCCTAAGTTGAGGGAAACTTAATAAAACTAGCGCTCTATCTCACTCCTCTAGAATAATCGATCAGTGCGCAATCTTCGATCGGTTTTTTGTTAAGTGTAACGATAAGTACGCTTATGCAAGTACATGACGCTAGAAAACATAAGTAGAACATTCAAACACTCGGCATAAATTGCGATCTTTACAAATTCGTATTCTATTTCCACACACACACACACACATTAAACAGACTGCATGTCTAACATCTTTCTTTTCTAATGACAGGGTGTAAATGAAAACCACACCATGCCTTGAAAAACCAAAAGTGAGGGCTGTACTGGTGTAAACTATCGGCCTACACTACCAAAATAACGGTAACTTCTACTTTAGTCGCTAACACTAATCCTGTCTTTTCTGTTTGTGCTTTTTCTTTGCAAACACGGCATTCGACTATTCTTCCCCCGTGTCAGGCCTCTTCTTCCTTGATCCGCCCCCTCCTCCTCGGCCCTTCTGAGTGGTCGACTCATGAGAAACCGAGAGGCATCTATCATTTGCACCATCACCGCTCGAGATCTCCATGATACCAGCAATAGTGGTATGCAACATCGGCTTTGGTGCATTCCTGGTAGCAAGGGTTACCACAACAACACTCTTCCCCGGGATCTCCTTGGGTTCCCGCTTCACCTTCTCCTTCTCCTCCTTGGCAGCCCCCCGCTCAGCTAGCTTCTGGGACTTATGCATCGTAACATCGTCAGCCTTAGTTTTCTCAAATGTCTCGGTGGCCCTCTGTTGGGCTTCGTCGTCCTTCTTCTTCTGGGTCCCATCAGCAGCCCTCTTCTTTTTTGCCTCCCAATCATACTTCCCCTGCTCAGTCATCTCAGTGTCGCTCCTCTCAGCACCCTGTCTAGTCTTCATTAGGACCTCTTGCCTGGTAGCCTCATCTTGCCAATGCTTCTACTCTATCTCCTCGCACTTGGCCACCATCCAGCCATTTAAACTATACACCAAGTCCTACATCAAGATCACATCGGCGCCCACTACGCCTGCCGTGTGGGCTCTTTGGCCATCCACAACTTCTCCTTCCTCTATGAAGCACTTATGAACGCTGGATACCAGCTAGATATCGGAAAATGTGTCCAGTTGACCACTGTCTTCTCGGAGTTGCATTCCTTTTTCCCTTGGTCTAGGTTTCGTAGTTTGTGAAATCATGAGGGAAATGCCCGGTGTCATGGTAGATTCGGGAAGGTTTGCACAGTAAAAACACAACCTATTAGTCCGCAAATTCGGTGATAACGACATCCTCATGGATACATGGTAACGGAAATTTACCTCCAGTTAGGGATGGTGTACGAAAGGTGGGAATCATGCTCGTCATGGAAGATAAGGTAAATCTGGTCTCTCCTGGCCCTGGATACTTAGGGTTGTACTCAGTCGAAGACCACACCAAAGCTGTAGGATCGCTTGCCATAGCAGATTCAGGGGCCTATGAGCGATAAGAGCTTCCCTCTCCAAATGTCTCCGCCAATACCACACTCTCAATCATGGGAGACTTCCCCTTTTCAACGGTTAGCTTCGCCAGCCTCTCCCTTTCTCTCTCAGCGTACTCTAATAGCAACGTCTTCCCCACATCTAGCTTTTTACGCTCCTCATCAGCCAGGATATCAATCATAAGTTGGCGTTCATCTAATGTGCTCACATCTACTTTGCGTAAATAGGCTTCGTATGGGACCAAACTCTCCCAGGTCCGAGCTAGTTCACTGGAGTAATCATCGACCTTGAAAGTCCATGGAATCTCAAAACCTTAACCTACATATTTCGAATATCTTACACTAAGGATGATTCTACATAAAATTCTGTATCCTCCAACTACTCCCTCAATTGTTCCACCTTCCTCTGGTATTCGGCCTTCAGTCAATTGACCGTGCTCAATACATCCCTATTGCTGGCCTCCGCGTCTACCTTCGCCTTCCTCATCTCCTCAGCCTGCTTCTTTAAGTTTCATTCTCCACTCTCAAAGCATTTTTGTCATTTTGGAGTTGGGTGACTCTCACGTAATCCCTTTCCAGATTGTCACATGTTTTCTCTACCTTGGCATTTTCCCTCTTTAGGGTCGTGTTCTCGGTGGTTAGATCAGCTACTATCTCGCAAAAGAAGAGCAGGAATGATCAACCTCCCTCTTGAGTGTCTCATACGCTTGCTTCATCTCCGCTGTGACAAAAAGACCCATGATTTAATATTCAAAGGCATAGGAATGAGCAACAGTATGTCTATGATACAAAATGCAAACTCACCTATTTTTGTGTTCAAATTACCGACTGTGGTCCGCTCGGCATCCATGGACAGTCTTTGGTTAGTGAGCTCCAAGTTTTTCCTCCTAATAAACTCCAGGAGATGAAAGGAATAACAAGTTAGTTCATTAGCCCGGTGATATGCGGCCTTCACACGCATACATATCTCTCAAGAGTCCCTAGCAAAAGGTGGACAGAGATCAGGAAGGTTTGCCAGCTCATTTAAGTAGTGTCGAGGGCAAGTCTTTTTCAGCCACGCCCTCCGTTCCTCGCTGGAATGATCTTGTCTCTCAGATTCCGCTAATTCTTGCATCACAGTTACAGTCGTCCTCTCTGGTCTTGGTTGGCTAAGCAGCGGATCCCTCCCCACAGTAGTTGAAACGGGAGCCAAAGGTGCTACGTGTGAAGGAGCTATTGAAGACGAGTGCTTGGAAGCACCTAAGTTAAGTCGAGAGTCTCCCTCATACGCCCTAATCGGAAGAGGAAGTGGAGGAGTCGGGGATTGCCGAGATCGATCCCTACTTCGATATTCACAGCCCCGATCCGGTAGGGCTGGAGTGTCATACAAGCTAGTACCTTTTCTAAACCCCTCAAACAAGTTGTTCCTAGGGTGTTGGCGAATTACATATCCATAGCCTCATCCTCTACGCCCTCTAGCCATATAACATGTCAAAGGAACGAATCAAAGTCAGTCACGTAACTCACTCGGATGGACCTCTATGCTATGCAGTGTTTATGAGTGTTAGGCCTAAGTGTTCTCTCAATAGACTAGATTACGGTCCGCTCGAAGTAATTAATCCCTCAGTAGAAAGAGCTAGCTCTTCCATGCTTGCCGTACATGGCCACAAAAACAACTCTAGGTCAGTTCATTAAGGCCCTCATCCTCGAGCGAGGTGGCGGTCTCCTAAGAAGTCGTGGGAGACTTTGGACTGTCTGACGCTCTTTCCCTCGCCTCCCCTATCAGAAGCGGAACGTGAGAACTCTCCTAACTTATCACAACATCAGTGTTGCGAAACTCTATGGGGATCGCTCGTAGAGAATCAAGGCGTTGTTAGTACTCATCCCTGGTAGCCCGCCTAGGATTCCCTATAATGATTCAAATAAAACCTAATAAGAGATGTTGAATCCAAAAACTTTACAATAAGAAGCGAAGTTCAAAGGTACTCACTCTCTTCTATCCAACTGCTCACAAATCCAGGAGGATAATGAAAAAGAACCACTTGTGTTTGAACATTGACAGCCTGGGCCATTTCCGACAAAAAATTTGGTGGTAGATGACGCTTCCAGAAACCATTGGGAGGGCGATGTGTTAACCATTCTCTTAAGATGGAAAAAGTATTGAATGTCCTCCTCGGTGGGTTCCAAATGTGAATACTCTCTATAGAGAACATACATGCCCAGGAGTAAAGAAAATGCTTTTAGATGCATTTGCGATGGTGCAAGGAGGAAATAGCATAACATGTCCCGAATAAAGTCATTGGTTGGGGGCATGCACCCAGCAAAACAATCTTATCTGTTCCAACCAGTGAAACACTTGTGCGGCATGTGAACCCTACCACCCTCTCCCGGTGCACGGGCATAATCCACTGGTATGTTGAACCGCAACGCCATTTTCCTAACTATTGTAGCATTTAGGCATGATGGTACTGAATCTACCGGATTTTCCAAAATAACTGCATCGGGCAGCATATCCGGGGGCCACCGGAGCCACTAGTGTGTCCCCGCTAATAATATCCATGTGCTCGACCTCCTCATGTATAACCAGAGAATTTTGTCTTTGCATTTGTTCTCCATGTTCAAACACTTCAGGTAAACTGGTCATATGAGAAGGAGTGGATCCTTCAGTAGTCACAAGTTCACTGCCAGTTGAGCTACCACTATTGGTGCAATTAGAAGTATGTGATGGTGGCAAGAAAGCCTTGACTTCCAAAGTCTTTCCAGTCATCAATCTTATATGCATCGCCAGCTATACTTCAATACACTAGCATTGGACATCATAGTAGAATAACTTGTATCCCTCATGTCGGTAAAAACTAACATGTGCGTGCAGTGTCATGAAAAATTGAGGTACACAGAAGAAATTCAAATAGTCCAACAATTCAGTTATAGTTCGAGTGTATGCGCTATCCTATGTGAATGTTACGAATCACTGTCCGCACATTTATCTACATATGCATTGGTGCAATTGCACAAGTGTATATGTGACATATAAATCCAAAGGAAGATAGCTGGGAGATTGGAGTCCTGGACAAGAAAAACAAACCCGAACCCCGCATTAGGTTCGAAAATTCCAAACCCATTTCGGGGTTCGAAAATCTGAACCCTAATCCAGGGTTCGAAAATGCAAACCCCATTCAGGGTTTGATAATTTGAACCCCTTTTACGGTTCGAATATCCAAACCCCAATTCAGGGTTCGAGAATTCGAACCCCACTCAGGGTTCGGAAATTCGAACCCATCGAGGTTCGAAGATTCGAACCCCTTTCAGGGTTCGAAAATTCGAACCTGTATTAGGGTTCGGAGATTCGAACCATACTCAGTGGTTCGAAAGCTCGAACCCTCTATAGCAGTTTGGATTTTCGAGGCCTCTCTAGGGTTCGAAGTCTCTGTAGCCTACGCAGGCACAAAGCCGCCATTTGTAGTGCGAGGCGTTGACCTCCGCCTCTCTCCTCTGTGCCACACCACTCTATCTGGGCCTCGATGCTTCGACCTGCCTCCTCATATTTTTTCGACCCCGAGCATTATCTAAGTCTGGTTCGATGTAATCGAAGGTGTTGGGCCTTGAAGTTCCAAATCAATGTCGGTCAAAGCAAGAAATAAAGGAAGGAAGAAATGAAGTGAGGGGCGCTTATTTATAAAGAAAAGGGAAATGTCCCTTTGTGTTCCCAGCATTTCAAACCCACTGGGTTCGAAATTTCAAACCTCTTAGGTTTGAAATTTAGAACCTCCTGGGTTCGAAATTTCACACCCCCAAGATTCAAAATTTTGCACCTCCGGGGTACGAAATTTTGAACCCCCTATGTGCAAAATTTCATACCCCCTAGGTTCGAAATTTTGTACCCATGAAAAAAAAGAAAAATCAATTGTGACGATGACAATACGCTCACGTATACGTATTCCATGCACATGCGTACCAATCACCGTGAACACATGGAGGCAATACACTGTGAATACTTAACGACATAAACACATCGCCACACCAACAACAACTCATTCACAACTCCACAACAAATGAGCCAAACAACTAACACATGTCTTTCTTTAGTTTACAGGACAAGTCGACAACTCGACTATTACCTCAATTATCGCAAAGCACATCATGTCAAGAAAAGACATACTTTAGGGGGCAAATGTTAACCAACTTTTTGGTCTGGTTCCCAAACGTACATGAGATGCGCTCGACTCAACATATCGTGTGAAGCTAAAGCTGAGAGAGTCACCCAGGGGCTAAGGAAATAGGTCAAAGACAGACCGCGCCGACGAAAACCTCACATTTCCCTTGAATGTTTCCAAACCAAGGCCTCGAACCTTTAGGAGTCGTGAGCCCGAGCGTCGAATCCTCGGGCAACCGTTTGCATACTCTTCGTACCCCTCGGGGCATGTATTTCGTACCAATTGGGGTGCAAAATTCGAATCCCAAGGGGTACGCAATTCGTAACCAATAGGGATATGAAATTCGTACCCTAGAGGGTACGTATTTCGTACCCCACGTTGTATGAATTTCGTACACCAAGAGGTACGAAATTCATACCCCAGGGAGGGATACGAAACCTATGTCCGCGAGTGTTGGGAGGGAGATTCGAAATTGCGGAGGCCAGCAGGAGGGGGTTTGAAATTCTGGGTGTGATCCCCTATTTCTACCTACTCCTACATAACCTCTCTCTTATAAATACCCCTTAGCCTCACACTTCAAAGGGTTGGAATTCTATCACTTGGAACCTCTAGAGAGCTTCAAGAGCTTCTTTAGTGGCATCTCCTCTTTGATGAAGAAGAAGGACTGAATTATCTTTTTCCCAAATACTTTGCATGTGATGATTATGACTCCATATGACTCGGAAATGAATGTAATGACATGTCATTAGATAGTCTCAACTTTGTAATCCTTTGTGATAAAAATATTCCAACGACTCTTCAAAGTGGACGTAGGCCTCTCTCGAGGACGAACCACTATAAATCTCTCGTGTTATTTATTTCTTTCCACACTTGTTTACATGACCAAAATGATAATTCGTAGTAATCGAAATCTTGGGTGTTTACGACATTTTTTGCCCTCAACAATATCAAAAATAGAATTTCACAATGAATGCAACGGTGAAATCCTTTCTACTTAATTCTAAATAGTATTTTAATTAATACTACATTTATCAATCTTTTTTGTATAATTATTGTTTATTAAAACTTGGGTTGTTACAGTTGGACACTTCGAAGAAAGTAAAGTGGCTGCTAAAATATTACAATATGGTATCAATTGGTCTATTTTATTTTGAGATGAATATGAATTTTGCAGTAAATGCCCATGAGGCCAATAAATGGGAAGAATTATGTAACAACCCATAATTTTAAATATTAAATTAATAAATCTAAGAACACTTAATTTTTAGAAGAAGAATTGGGTGAAACAGGTTACGCCATTGCGTTCGTCTCGGAATTCTGCTTGAGATGGAGTCCGAGTTTACATAAATCGGGCTACGTATGAAGAAGTTATGGAGTTCAGAAGATCTCAAGTGTAATTAGAAATTAAATTAAAATAATAATTAAAAGTCAAAATTGTTCAAAGTTCGAAATTCGGTCAGAGCGGGCTGAGCAGAAAATTTCCCGCTTAGAGGTGTCGACCCCCCTATAGGGGCGTCGACATAGGTGACGACCCCCCCCCCCCCCCCCGTATGGAGTCGAACCCTTTTTGATCCAGATCCAGTGATGACTTTTTATAGCCCTGAGCTGACGTGGCCTTCTCTGAGTTACCGATGACTAATTTCCGAGGTATTAGGGCTTATGTGTCGTGTTATGGTTGGCTGAATGACACATCTCTTTGGTTTGATGGCTCTGATTTCTCCTAGACTAATATAAAGGCTAGAATTAATCCTATACTTCTATATAAACACCCCAAACCTTAACCCTAAACCTCACAATCTCATTCTATGAAGTCGTCATGCTGTCCATCCCTAAGGTAACCTAGCCTCCATCTTCTCCAAATTATAAATCAAGTTAGAAAGCTCCAAAACAAATCCAAACTAGAGAATCAAATGTCTACATCAAAGGATAGCTTAACAAATTCAGAAATCAGATCCCAGAACACAAGATCCGTTCTTTTCAGTAAGTTCATGTTATTTTCAGATTTAAACACCTAATAGTTATCTTGGCATGTAATAAAATGGATCTAAGTCTATGCTTGATGATGAGACAATCTTTTCAGACTTACCGCTATCTTTCTTTTGAATCTATGATTTTACATGCCTAAGAAGTCATTATATCGATTCAATCAAGCCTATCTTTGTTGAACATCGAATATATAATCCTTTTTGGTTCATGATGCTATTCTTATGCCTATGATAAATATTGTATCAGCTTTTTCAAGAATCTATCTTTGTTGGATCTAAATTTCTTGTATTAGGTCTATTGTTACATGCCTATTTTTATTTTATGCTCCTTTTCTCTCTTCCCCTATTTCCTATTTATTTTATGAACCTGGGTTAGCTTCGAACCTAGGCTGAAATCGCGAAATATGAACGATTGGAATATGGGGAATATTTGAGTATAATCTATTTTGGTGAAATTGTTGGGCATAACTTGTAATTGATATTGGGGAATAATCTATTTGTTAATAGTAGAACATAATTTGTAACTTGTGATTTAGGGGCACAATTGTTATTGTTGCGAACTTGGGGTAAAGTGAAATATTAAACCTAGATTGGACGAAAACTGTAAATTGAAATATTAAATCTAGATTAGACGAAAACTATAAATTGAAATATTAAATCTAGATTGGGCATAACTATTGGTTGGGACGCCAAGCATAACGTATATTGCGATTTTGGGGCATGACTATTATTGCAAATTTGGGAGAATTGGGTGTAACCTATATTTGAGTAATAACTTGTAATTGAATTTGTTGGGCATAACTTGGGAATTGGAACATGACTAGTTTGGTGAATTTGGGATAATTAGCATATAAGATTCTAGACTTGGACATGAATGGTAAATATGTAAATTGGCTAAAGATGAACGTGCCTAACCCGAGGTTAGATTGAGTTGCGGTGTAAGACTGCCTGGAACCGCCCGGCACATCTAGCAACAATACAGAACTAATGTGAGAGGTTAGCGCATTAAGCCCAAAACCTGAGGTTAGAATGAGTTTGCGGTAGAAGTCTGCCATGAACCGCCCGGCACTTCTAGCAACCGCAAAAAACAGTTCTAATGTGAGAGGTTGAGGCATTAATGAATGAATTAATGCTAATGAACAGACATGCTAAAAATGGTAGGGTTAAGTTAACATAAGAGGGCAACACTTAACCAATATAACATGATGTATGATAGGGCAACGCTTAACCAAGGTAACATTAGAAGTGGAAAGGCTAAGTTAATAGGAAACACTTGACCAAATTCAACATGATGAATGAGTAGGATTAAGTTAAACAACATAACATGATGAACGAGTGAGGTTAAGTCAAGGGGAAACACTTAACCAATATAACATGATGAATGAACAGGGTTAAGTTAATAGGAAACACTTAACCAATACAATATGATGAATGGGAAGGGTTAAGTTAATAAGAAACACTTAACCAATATGTCATGTTAGGTGGGTGGGGGAAGTTAACATGGACAAGAAGACAACTTAACCAATATTATATGAACAAAGTGAATAGGGTTAATGCAAGCTTAAGCAATAATACATATGGACTTGATAAGGGGAAGGGTTAAGTAAATCTTGGGTAAGCGGGTAATATTAGCATATATAGGCCCACAACTTAACCGTCAAATAAACATGTGTGAATCAATGAGAGGGTTAAGTAACATATGAATTGACAACAGTTAACCAGTACAACATGTTAATTAAGAAAATGGGCGGGGTTAAGTTAAATTGAGAATACTTAACCATTAAAACATGTTGATTAAGAAACCCTAGTAATGGGAACCCATTTCAACAGTAACCCACATAGATGTATCATGATACCCTGAGCCAGGCAGGGTGGGGCCCGATTACAAGGCTGATTATAAGCGGTCAAAATAGCGACGGGTGGTGCAGCAGTGTAGTTCCGATGGAGTATGGATGTGCAAGTGCTCCGGAGTGGAAAAGCATGCATTGGGCATCAGTAGTATACATTGTGCATCTTGAATCGTGTCGGGTCGCCATCATGGGAATTGATACACCCCATGATGGGGCCAACACAAGTATCTACATACAAGCGGGGCCGAATGATACAAGTAATGAATGCATACAAACGAGGTCAAATGACACAAGTAATACATACATGTGAGTTAGGGAGCAGAACAATAGGGCAGTAAGGGTACATCTAACATTTCCTTGGCAATTAGGCAGATCGACGTGGGTTCCTCATAATAGATGTATACCTGAAGGCTACCACAATTGCAGGGATCGGGATCACATTATCATTTTATACAGATTTCTAGTTGGGACACTAGTTAGGTGGTGCAGAGATATAGAAACCAGAATAACAGGGTAGTACCGAAGCAGAGAAAAAGTAGAAGCGCATTCAGTTTATCTTGCCTTATCATATCTTATGCTAATCTTATCTTGTTATCCCTCTTATCACAATATTGTCTTATATTCAGTTTATTCATATCATGTTGCTTTTACCTGTTTACATACTGAAAGTCACTGGACTTACCAGGCTCTATGTCTGACCCGATTTCTTTTGTCTTCTTTTCTTCCGTTTCTCCCTCCAGGTAGTCAGGGAGGGGATAACCCAGCTCAGTTTTGACCGTTTCTCTTTCCAAGCTTGATGATTCTTTGATGTATTGCTTGGATCCTCTTATCTTTGGCTATGGCTGTGTTTGCACATTAATTTGGGGACTTATGCTACTTTGTTATGTTTTATGCTTCTTATATACTTGGAAGTTTTTGAATCAAGACAGAAGTTTTATGTAGTGCATTTAAGTATGATTGAGTAAATTGTTGTAAAATCTTGACTGAACTACGTTGCTTATAAAATGACTTTATTTTCCGCTGCTTTATTTGTCTATCTTGTAATTTATCTGCGTTTTTTTTTACCTATAACGCTTCACTGAAGTTAATGCATTCCCTTTTTGAGTGACATTAATGGAGGTGGGGTGTTACAAATTAATAGAAGAAATGAAATGCCTTTAAATTTAGTTTTGATTGTAGAAATATTTGATATTCAGGGTACTGATTTCATAAGTCCATCTCCTAAATCATATAGTAATTTTATATATTTTAGTTACAGCTAGTTATGTTTTAAAGCTGGTTGACGCAGTCCCTACCAAAATAAATGATATTAAAGTGATTTATGAATTCCTCATAGGAAATATATTTTCTCGAATTGGTATTCCTCAGAACATAATAAGTGATAGTGGTACTCACTTTCGCAATCAGGCTTTCAAACCATTACAAAGGAGACATACAATATTTATAGTGGTCACTCGATATCGCCCTCAAGGAAGTGGTCACTCGATATCGCCCTCAAGGGATTGTTAAAGCTAGTAGAAAAGATTTGTCATCAAAATTAGTAGGTGCACTTTGGACCTTATGCATCACATACAAAGTTAACCTTCAAATGTCAATATACATCTTCAATATAGTAAAGCTTGTCATCTACCAATTGAATTTGAACATCGTGCATTATGGAAATTATCTAAATTTTTACATCAAAGAAGATTGCTAAAACAAAAAATTACTATTATCAAAATTGGAGGAACATCAAAATGAAGCCTATGGGAATGCAAAAGTTTACAAAGAAGATCAAAATTTTATCTTGATAAAATTGTACTTTGAACATTTTTTGAAATTGATAAAAAAATCTTTCATATAATTTAAGGCTTCATTCATTTCTGGGGAAACTAAAAACATGTTGGACGGTCTATATACCATTTAGTTTATATATTCTTGTGAGACGGTTGAAATAGAAATCCAAATACTAGTGAATATTTTAAAGTGAATGGATAATGATTGAAACCATTTTTTAAATTTAACAAAAATAAAAATGCTAAGATCATGGATCTTTGTGATCCAGTATATGCATTAAAAAGGTGATTTATGTTATGGTGGCATGGCCATATTCTATTATGTGGGGAGAGGGGGGTAATTGTAGTATTCTTGCATTCACATTTTTTTGTTGTTGCAAATATCGCATTTTTATTCATAGTTTTTCTTGTGTCTCATTCATATTTCCACTCTTGTTGCATTTATGCTCTTATCATGTTTATCATATTTACATCCATTTTTATATAATAAAATTCTTATACATCCTATATTAGGCCCATATAGAATAAATGCTAAATTCGCGTTTATTTGAAATTTGATGAACTTGGTTTATTATGAATAGGCAGAATAGAGTAGATGCATTATACTAGTTATTTGAAGGATTTTTTTTAACAAATCACCAGTTTTGGATGGAAAATAAAATAAAATTTTTATATTACACATTAAATAGTAAAGCAAGAATATATGTTGATTCATAGGTGACGACTATGAAGTTTTTTGATATTTGTTATCATCATTTAAAAGCGTTAAGTCGAAACTATATGCGTTAATAATTTTTAGATTATAAAATTAAGAGATTCTAAGATGATTTCACATTACTCTCGCTCTCTCTTTTAATTTTTTTTTAAAAACACAATAAAGACGGTAGTTATAATGTAAACACGGAGGTTATCCAACATTACTAGTATATCTAACATCGGTATTGCATGAGTGGTATACCATGATCCCATTTTATGAGTTGGGAACGTAAGGATCATCACTTGTACAACATTGAATGAACATCTACAAAACAGATAAGATATGATACTTTTTGTTCATGAATTGACACTTTTCTTCTTATCAATAAGTTTTTGAAGTCGAATCGCTTTTTGGAGCTAATTCTTTAAAAAAAGTTTCTAATTTTTAAAAATTTAGAACCCGCAATAAGCATAATGAATAGACAGAGTTGTACTGTTTAAGGATAGGACAACATATAAATAAGCCATGTAAAATTTATGTAACTTTATGATCATCAACAAAGTCTTTTGTTAAATAATAGTAATAATAATTAGTCGAATTGGCTAGAGGCTTTAACTTTGAGTTGATTCCAGTTAACCGTGATACCAATCTTATATAACTAAGGAGACCAATCCTCTCCTGAATATTGTTTCATTTCTATTGCTTTCACTCATCCTAAATATAGTTATTTAGTAGACACCATACTATGATTTAACTACAACAAAATGCAACTTCCCCTTTAAAGATCAGTAGCATATTATCAAATTAAAGAACGATGTAAATTAATTACATCGATATTTTCTACTTGACGTTCATTATATTAACCAATAGAAAACTATTGAGTGAGTCATTTCCTTGTTATCAAAAAATTATCAGTATGTAAATCCTTAGTGCCCTTCAGTAGTCATATGTAATACACTACCCAATTTTTTTTAGAAAGTTACATAATCTAGTGTCAATGAATGTACCAATGTCCAATAGCGATATATCTTAACTATGAATATTTGAAGAGATGAGCATGTTTTTATTGTAATAAACCTCCCATGGTTACAACACTTTGTAATTGCTATCACGATGTATATCATTTATGGATTTTCTATTAACACGATTTTAATTAAAATAATTAGTTAATATAGTGCAATATATTAAGTATATAATTGAAACAAAATACCCTTTATTACGAAAAGATCGATGACCAAGCTAGATATATGCACGAAATTAGATAATTACTCCTAAGGTGTACCCTTAACTCTCCCAGTCGCCCACTTTTTCTTAGGGCCAATCATGGATTCTTATTCCAACCTCTCCAATTGGTTGCCTAAATACTAATTGGATTGGCCTCTTAGTGAGCGAGTATGCTATTATGTTTCAATTATCTACTCTGTCAATCAACACTCTCCGACTGCGAAAAGCTAGTTTACTATATATAACAAATTAGATTATGTCTCTCAATTTTTAGTGAATACTAAGATGTGTTGCAAACTATATCGAGACAATATTATCATATAAAAATGTTATGGGATTCTAAACATTTGGAATTGGCTCAGTGATAAATATGTGCATTTGTAATTACATGAGTTTCTTTGTTGTTGCCTATTCAAGGTGATGTAATTAGCATTCTCCATTGAATTATATATAGTATTTTATTTGGAGTAATTGCAATTAAATATTTCTAAAAAGAATATATTATTGATGTATTATATTTGATATCACTTATGAAGGTTTATTCTGAGCACTTTTTCGTAAGGAGTTTGTTTTTTTGTAAACAAGTCTCTAATATTTTATAAATACACCACAACACTTCAAACATCCATTAGTTATATCAATTTGAACTTGATATTATCTTCATATATCGAATACATGAACAAATAACTGATAGACAACATGACTTGTATGATAATTCTATTGCAAATATATAAAGAGCTGATCTTGCATGTTTCGTATTAAACTAGTTAATAAGATATTATTGCATATCATTTAGGAGGCTCCTAATATCTTTTGTACGTTCTATAAATGACATTATTTATAAATTCAATGTCGAGTTTTACAACTAAATTTGATTTTAACACAAGCTCAAAGGCGAATGGTTTCTTATGTTTCAGAAATATCTATCTTTTTGACTTTCTTTCTTACAAGAAAATTCTTTATCTACACTTTGATTAAATCAAACTATTTGATATATCAAATCATTTTTTCAAGTTTGATTCTTATACAATAATACTTTCTATTTTTCTGGTTCATATCCAAAATTCACGAACTCATTTCACTTCCACTGACTTCGCGACACTTTAATTGTTTAAGTGGAAATAATGTAGTCTAAAAGTATAATTTGAACTTTATCTTTATAAACAAAGGTAACAAAATGCTAAGTCTGTTATGTGGAATGATGAATATATTAACAATGTTGATGAATGATAAATCTTTTATGCTAATTTGTCACTTGAAATTTGTGATATTACTCTCATAAAAAATGCTCATTCAGTTCAAACTGTATTAGCCTAGCTCACAAATATTCAATCACGATTGGTGGACCGCTTCCCTTTGGTTATTACTATCAAAATATTTTAATAATTTATACGGAATTCATTTTCGGATCATTGCAATATACCAAATTATAGAGTCAGTAGTCTAAATGGTTTAATTACATAAGGGATTATTAGGATTCGGTCCATAAGATCAAACTTAATACATAAAAACTCCTAATTTTTTTTCGTAAATTAGGTCCCTAGAGTTCAATTATTGAATTACAGCATAAAATTATGCAATTAATTAGTGATAACTTGTAGATATTTATGCATCTATACCAAAAAATGTTGATATTTTTACTAATTTTTAATGAATAATGGCGAAAATTTCTGTAACTTTTTTAGTGAACAGATCCAGAAATTTTCATAAATTTTCTTAAATACTTGCCAAAATTTCCATATTTTTTATATAATTGCATAAATGTCTATGACTATTCACTGAGTAATTGCATAAATTTATACTATTATTACTTAAATTAATTCTAAGGACCTAATTTACATACCTTTTTTGGCAAGGATGTTTTGGCTATTTCGAAACTCAATAGGAACACTAAACCAAACTATTTCTAGATATATTTTGTCTCACGTGGTCAGTTTTATTATAGCCTATGAAACGACCCAAACACGCCCTAGTGGGAAGGCCCGGATAGAGTTGAGAAAACGTCAAATCAGAACACAAATGACAGAACATTTCACTGCTTATTACAACAATTTACATAAGAGTACAAGAATATAATAGAGTATGAATAAATAATACGCATTGGAAAATATCAGAGATTAAAATACATTACATAGCTATGGAAAAATAATACATAACACAACTGTAAGAAATACACGGATACAAATCGTTCCGAATATAGCTCCAGCTGTAAACCAGGATCCTGTAAACTAGAAATCTCCAAAACGAAAACTACTAGCTGCCCGTGTGGAAAATAGGAGCATCCAGAGTTTAGGTTAAAAGAATAAACTCCAGGTCAGTCATGTGACTGGTGTGAGAACTGAAACAGTTATTAGCTTGATTTTTGTAATGACCCGGATTTTTGACGGTGTAATAATTAACTTATTTAATTATTTTAAATAACGAATATATTATTTAATCTACGACGTTAGAGCGTATAATTATATTATAATTAAAACCGAGCTCGAAATGGTGCTGCAGTTCGCTATTTGGCGATTCGAACTTCAACTGAATATACAGAAGACGTTTTAAATCGGATTTCTGTGAAACAAGAAACGTACGGAGCTGGTGGAGTATATCTTTCTAGTGGAAGAGAAAAATCAGGATTTCGTCGTGTAGATTTTGAGAAACGTCCAAATCAAATTTTAAAATAGTCGCTATAGAATCGTTTATCGACCGTAACGGTTTATTCGATATAACTAGAGATCGGGTTTGAATTTAGACAAGGTTCTTTTGGGGTATAGCGATAATTTAATTTTTAGAATTTTACTGTAATTTTTAATTAATTAAATAAGCAACTTTTTATTTGGAGTATTTGGCACCCTGTATCGACATTTCGGGGTTTCACAATATGAGTCCGTCTACCGGTATTATTACATTTTTGGGACCAGAGCACATCACTCATTTCAATGGTATTTTTGTTTCTGTCCATAACAGTCCCTACGTGAACAAAATATTTCATAGTACGGTACACTATGTTTTTAACTTAAAACAAACTAAACTGAATGGTTAACTGGTCAAACGAACTCGAAATTCAACTAAACAAGTTTCATACGAAACCTTAGGAAGAGGTCTAGTGAAACGTCAAGGCCTCATATTTTTAGGATTTTTTCTGTAATTTTAAGGAATTAATGGTCGGTGTTTTTCATCGATATTTTCTAAAGGATTTTCGCAAACGGTGTCGGAATTCGACGAAACCTGTCCCATTGGATCCGGAATATCTTCTTATGCTAGGAACAAGTATTAGATCTCAATTTAAAGATTTTTTGTGTTAGTTTTAAACGCGAAACGAATTAACAAAGGAATATTCTAAGAATATTCCCTTACACTAAAATATAGCTAATTCCTTCATTTCAAATGATCAACAGAAGGCCACGCACATTCTCATTTCAACGTGGAAGCTTCCCTTTCTTCTCGACCACGCACCTTTTCATTTAAACATGGTATCACATCAACGCCTCCCTTTGTTTGGCTACAACAAAACCCAACGTGAAGAGGACTAAAGTGTCACAAAACAATGCACGTCTTCAGCTATCAACTATTATATTTAAGTATTGTCACCATCCCTGGTGCTTCTGTCGCCCTGCTATTCTCAAATCCAAGAATAGTAGCCATCCATTCAATAGCCGTCCATTCAATGCAACTTGTCTGTGCATACACCCTACCACCGTTGAAAACTTAACGGTGAATTCCTTAGCTATAAAGCAAACTAAAATAGAAGACTTTATGCAAACTTAACACTAAAGTATGCGCAACCATTCTAGTACATAACACAGCAGACCAAAAGGCTACAAACTGACATGAAACCTCACTGCCAAATTTCTACAAACAATGAAAACTCAAGTGTCTGCCTCTTTACATCACAGTGATAATAGACTGCTCACGCTAGTTCCGTACCCTACCTCTTTACCATATATAATCAAGGAAAATATCTAACTTCCCCCTTCTATAAATACTCTTAATCTCTCTACCTTAAGACCTAAAGTTCCATCCATCTTCAGCAAACAAAAAGGGGCCGCCAATATCTTCACTTCTCAAACTAGAATCGGGAGCTTCAGAGTCCACTTGAAAAATCAAATAAAATCGTTTACCCAACTAAAAATCACCAAACAAAATTCACTGAACTCGTGGAAGCTGTAGCCTCGCTCTGGGATACTTCGTTATGGGTTCCAACACACTGCAGTTCGGTGTCCAGCATCTACAGTGCGCACAGGGTTGAAAGTCGTGAGGTATATGTGCATCGAGATGAAGAACGGATGTTACATTTGGGTTGAGAAGAGGATTTCTAGCTTGCAGGAATTTTGTTGGAGAAATCTGTACATATAAGTGGCGCGGGTTTTGCTGAGTTCCGTGATCGAGGACCTGGAGCCGTGAGTCGTGATGTAGCAGTCAATGTCGAACTGAGGAAGGAGGGGTTCGACTGGAAGGATTCGGCGACTGTGATGGCGACTGTTTGCGTTAATGGCAGGAAGGAGCGAGTTTTGTTTTTCTTGGATCTGGGAGTCTGAAGGATGGGATTTTGGATGGGTTACGTTTTAGTGGAGCGTGAAGTGATTATGGTGGAATGGGCTAAAGAGAGGTACAGGCGTTATAAGAAGAAGAAGCTGTTCAAAGAAAGTGTGAAGTGAATGTACAGGAGGCCGAAAGTTTTTGAAAAGGGTATAGAGGGGCAGTGAAAATCCAAATGCACGGAAATGGCTTGAAGAGGTTACGGGTATGTGATGTTGAGGAAGACAAAGTGGAGCGAGAGTTTGTTATCCACAGAGGAAGAAGACTGTACGACAGTAAGGGAACGTGGGTTTTAATTTGGTGATGGGCCGGAGATGTAAGCCCAGTTTTAAAATACAAAGAAAAAAAAAAGAAGAATACATGCAAGAGGGAAGTTTATAATATGCAGCATGGAAATGGTATTAGAAATATAGGCAGAGCGAGGTCTATGTTTTGGAGAGGGTGGCTTGGACGCGGGCTTGGTTTGAAGTTTGGTAGTGGATAAGGTAAGGCCCGATCATTAAATGAATTGAATTATATTTAAATTAAAAGATGTATATAAAGCTTGTAGTTATCATTACATGCTCAAACGTTATCAGAATCCGACCGAACAGGATCCGACAGGATCACACGGACGGGGCTACAACATGAGATCGGTTGGAATGATTCGGTGATTTATTGAAAAATATGACGGGAAAATATCGTCAGAACAGGACTGCTAAACGGTTATCGTTGTTTAACGATACACCGACAATGTGAGTAAAACTCACTAACTCTCCTCAATTTATATTTTAATATAAATTGTACTTTATTTATTGACTGCTGTATATTGATTGTTAAACTGGACTGTTAAATAGATTTGATTGAAAACGTAGTTATAGTTAATCTATGTAATGTTAATCAAATATGGTTCTGTACAGCAGGATATTTCATTTCAAAATGAAATATGATATATATTATACTGTGTAACATCTGTGGATGCAGGGAGACAGGTTGGAGGAATCCGACTGGATTCCTCAACAATTATTTTACTGTTTTCATATATTGTGTTATATGATGTGTTATATAATCTGCTCTGGATTATGTGTGTTAGAATGATATCAATCGTTGTTATTCGATATTTTACATATCATAAGAAACCCTGAGTAGGAAAATGGAATATTTCAATGTATTTTGAAATAAAGGAGTTTTATAAAATCAACCGATTTTATAAAAGGAAACAATTTGAAAATAGAGTATTTATAAAACGAACACGGTTTAATAAAAGGAAATATTTGTTAGTAAACAAATAGGATTGTATAAAGGAATATATGTTAGAAAACAAATCGAATTGCAAAGGAAATATTTGTAACGGTAAATAGAAGTTGTAAATAGGAAATATTTGTAACGGTAAGTAAACGTTATAAAAAGGGAAATAGTTGTAACAGAAAACGTAGTTTATCAAAAGGAGTTAATCAAACGTAGTTTATCAAAAGGGGTTAATCGAATATAGAAATTAAGAAGTGAAGTTAAACAAAAATTAGAAACTGACTAGAGATTAGTAAGTTGAATAGTTTTCTGAGTGTTGATCTGATGTTGGTTTCGGCCTTCGGGGTTTATACTTAGAGAATTGTTCTCTTACTAGTTTACAGTTAGGGACTAATAGTTGTGGAATGATAGTGATGCGTAAATGAGGATTGGAAATGTTTTCCAATGTTGGAAACATATATTTCCTAATTTTAGAAAATAAGGAAATATGAATATATATATATATATATGGTTGATGATTGGATCGATAATTCCATTTGGAATTAAGATCGTTGTTTGTACACCGACATATTTTCATTTGATAGTTAAATCATAGACTATCGAAGTTTTGACCATTTTACGTTGTTAATATGGAGAGACCGGTTGGATTATTATCCGAAGAACCACTCCGTATTGACATAAGCGTTGTGATCAAATACGATGAAGATAATTGAAGACGGTGTTATGCAAGGGCTTTCCTGTTTACAGAATAGTGCCTTCGGTTTCGTTCAGTCCCAGAACGAACGTATATGGACTAATGTCTGACAGAATATTTCCAATGATCGAATGAGTTGGACTGTACAAATATATATGGTGGCCAACGGATTTATTCCCTTCGCATAATATCCAGAATCTATTTGTGCAGATCCAACTAATGATTAACGGATCTGATAATGTGGCATTCAAAGTGATCGTGTTATAAATGAATGGAAAGTAAGCGTAGCTTCTAGCCTCACATCCGGTAAATGACAGAAATCGGGCAGGCAGCATGGCTAAGTCGGTCGCACCGAAGTAGGGTGTATAATCACCTATCTAGAGAATATTCATTTGCTTCTTAAATCTTTCAATGCTGTCCCATATATATATACGGGAACGGTTGCTGATCCCAACCGTTGGTGATATACATTCGATACACTCAAGCGAAATGAGTGGTCGGTCATGTGTGGCTGAGTTGCAAGATGTTCTTGTTGAACTCCAGTGTATCGTTCCTAGAGTACACTGATCGGAAGGTGATTCCATACCTTGTCATAGTTGGAAATCCAATCATCCAATACGCACCTGCGGTTTTGATTGTATACTATATATGTAGAACGTGAGATGCAAGCGTTTCTACTAGACTGATATCTATTTGTATTTAGACATTATCATAATATCAGAATGATATTGCTTTTCAAAGATGTTTGGATTCTCATAAGGGAAAAACCCGTTCCGTATTCACGGCGTGGTCTTATGAGATATCATATACCTGTTTAAATGATTTGAGTTTACTCACACCAGTCACATGACTGACCCGGAGTTTATTTGTTTTGTTTCCCTAAACTCTTGGGTGCCTAAATTTGTACGGGAAGTCAAGTAGTCGGGATTTACAGATATACTGGAAGAGCTTGGAGCAGGAGGCTTCAGGATCATATAGATATAGTTATTCCCGCTGTGTTGTAAGTGTTGTACTCTGCAATATTATTGTATACATATACTGTTTGTATTTCAAAAGTATGTTATATTTTATTCGTTCCGCTGTGAGATTCGTGTTACTCTGATGATGATGATCTTCTTCTTCTTCTATTCTAATAGTTTCTATCTTAGCTATCCTCACCCTCTATCTTCTTTCTATTTGTTTCTTGAATTTCTAGTGCAATTTGGGGTTGGACTTGTGTTATTTAGTCAGCTCAAATTGGACTGGATTTTCGGGTTACTACAGTTGGTATCAGAGCTTAAGTTAAGCGAATTACCTTGGCTCTGTGGCGTTACTCAGAAGAGATGGGATTAGTAATATCCTAGATTGAGTTGAGTATATATATACGAGTGAACGTATTTGTTAATTGATATAAAAATTTGTTTTATATTCTGGAGCTTTATTGGTTGAGTGGCTTATGAATTCTGGTCGATAGTGGGGCACCACAACATCGATAGGGGTTTCTAAACATTCGAATACGATGAACCAACATGATATGCTTTGAAATTAACATAGTAAAATTGGTTGTATTGGTTGTTAGTATAATCGAAAGAAATTATAAAAAAGTGGAATGGTTATGAATAACTGATCAGAATTCATATAAGTAAAGTATGTGAAATAAGATGAAGTAAATCTGAATTTAAATCAGATTGGAACTAAAATAATAAAAATTTTAAGTTCCTGGGAGATTTTGAAAATGTTTTCAAATTGGAAGTGTTATAGTATTGAACTCACTTCGATAAACTGGGAAATAATCCTGATGAGTGTGGCCACATCATCAGTGTTCATTTTCGAGTTGCTAAGTGACGGATTACTACCAAAGATTTTGTTTTCGAGTTGTTTTGATAAAACAAGTGGTTTAGAAATTCAAATGTTTTGAATTGGTATTATGATTTCAAATTGATTTGAAATAAACCCAGGGATTTAAATTCCAGAATGAGATGGTAAAAGTGAATAATAAACTAAAATTTAACTTGAACTAAGTTAAATAAAATTGGATTTGATTAGTGAATAATCTGGGATGTTATTGGAATTGGGGAGTTAAAATTTTGAAAATCGAGAACGGAACTCGAGTTAAGAATGAGATGTGATTTGAGGATATAAACTGTTTGGAGTTGATTGGTACGGCATGGTATATGCAGAATGGGTAACAGGTGCAAGTGATATAATGATATACCCAACAAAAAGGTACAAGTTTATATTTCATATGAGTTTGGTGATTTATGAGCCGATTTGGCAAGCCGCTTGGCTGTTTGATTTTCTTTTGGGTTGGAGAAGGCCTAGAGAGGCGAGTTGTGATTTGACGTATCGACCAATACAAAGGAGGTTATGGCGAAATTTTCCGGAAATTTAAGGCGTTAGAAAAAATTTCAGAATTTTTGAAAATTTTAGTTAGTCGGAATAAATTAATATTTTAGTCGATATTAATTGGTTCAGTTGAAACTGAAGTTAAGGGGTAAACCGATAAATATTTACCCAGTAGATAGGGTCGTCTTCTAGTTTAGCAATTTCGAGGACGAAATTATTTTAAGGGGGAAAGAATGTAATGACCCGGATTTTTGACGGTGTAATAATTAACTTATTTAATTATTTTAAATAACGAATATATTATTTAATCGATGACGTTAGAGCGTATAATTATATTATAATTAAAACCGAGCTCGAAATGGTGTTGCAGTTCGCTATTTGGCGATTCGAACTTCAACTGAATATACAGAAGCCGTTTTAAATCGGATTTCTGTGAAACAAGAAACGTACGGAGCGGGTGGAGTATATCTTTCTAGTGGAAGAGAAAAATCAGGATTTCGTCGTTTAGATTTTGAGAAACGTCCAAATCAAATTTTAAAATAGTCGCTATAAAATCGTTTATCGACCGTAACGGTTTATTCGATATAACTAGAGATCGGGTTTGAATTTAGACAAGGTTCTTTTGGGGTATAGCGATAATTTAATTTTTAGAATTTTACTGTAATTTTTAATTAATTAAATAAGCAACTTTTTATTTGGAGTATTTGGCACCCTGTATCGACATTTCGGGGTTTCACAATATGAGTCCATCTACCGGTATTATTACATTTTTGGGACCAGAGCACATCACTCATTTCAATGGTATTTTTGTTTCTGTCCATAACAGTCCCTACGTGAACAAAATATTTCATAGTACGGTACACTATGTTTTTAACTTAAAACAAACTAAACTGAATGGTTAACTAGTCAAACGAACTCGAAATTCAACGAAACAAGTTTCATACGAAACCTTAGGAAGAGGTCTAGTGAAACGTCAAGGCCTCATATTTTTAGGATTTTTTCTGTAATTTTAAGGAATTAATGCTCAGTGTTTTTCATCGATATTTTCTAAAGGATTTTCGCAAACGGTGTCGGAATTCGACGAAACCTGTCCCATTGGATCCGGAATATCTTCTTATGCTAGGAACAAGTATTAGATCTCAATTTAAAGATTTTTTGTGTTAGTTTTAAACGCGAAACGAATTAACAAAGGAATATTCTAAGAATATTCCCTTACACTAAAATATAGCTAATTCCTTCATTTCAAATGATCAACAGAAGGCCACGCACATTCTCATTTCAACGTGGAAGCTTCCCTTTCTTCTCGACCACGCACCTTTTCATTTAAACATGGTATCACATCAACGCCTCCCTTTGTTTGGCTACAACAAAACCCAACGTGAAGAGGACTAAAGTGTCACAAAACAATGCACGTCTTCAGCTATCAACTATTAGATTTAAGTATTGTCACCATCCCTGGTGCTTCTGTCGCCCTGCTATTCTCAAATCTAAGAATAGTAGCCATGCATTCAATAGCCGTCCATTCAATGCAACTTGTCTGTGCATACACCCTACCACCGTTGAAAACTTAACGGTGAATTCCTTAGCTATAAAGCAAACTAAAATAGAAGACTTTATGCAAACTTAACACTGAAGTATGCGCAACCATTCTAGTACATAACGCAGCAGACCAAAAGGCTACAAACTGACATGAAACCTCACTGCCAAATTTCTACAAACAATGAAAACTCAAGTGTCTGCCTCTTTACATCACAGTGATAATAGACTGCTCATGCTAGTTCCGTACCCTACCTCTTTACCATATATAATCAAGGAAAATATCTAACTTCCCCCTTCTATAAATACCCTTAATCTCTCTACCTTAAGACCTAAAGTTCCATCCATCTTCAGCAAACAAAAAGGGGCCGCCAATATCTTCACTTCTCAAACTAGAATCGGGAGCTTCAGAGTCCACTTGAAAAATCAAATAAAATCGTTTACCCAACTAAAAATCACCAAACAAAATTCACTGAACTCGTGGAAGCTGTAGCCTCGCTCTGGGATACTTCGTTATGGGTTCCAACACACTGCAGTTCGGTGTCCAGCATCTACAGTGCGCACAGGGTTGAAAGTCGTGAGGTATATGTGCATCGAGATGAAGAACGGATGTTACATTTGGGTTGAGAAGAGGATTTCTAGCTTGCAGGAATTTTGTTGGAGAAATCTGTACATATAAGTGGCGCGGGTTTTGCTGAGTTCCGTGATCGAGGACCTGGAGCCGTGAGTCGTGATGTAGCAGTCAATGTCGAACTGAGGAAGGAGGGGTTCGACTGGAAGGATTCGGCGACTGTGATGGCGACTGTTTGCGTTAATGGCAGGAAGGAGCGAGTTTTGTTTTTCTTGGATCTGGGAGTCTGAAGGATGGGATTTTGGATGGGTTACGTTTTAGTGGAGCGTGAAGTGATTATGGTGGAATGGGCTAAAGAGAGGTACAGGCGTTATAAGAAGAAGAAGCATTTCAAAGAAAGTGTGAAGTAAATGTACAGGAGGCCGAAAGTTTTTGAAAAGGGTATAGAGGGGCAGTGAAAATCCAAATGCACGGAAATGGCTTGAAGAGGTTACGGGTATGTGATGTTGAGGAAGACAAAGTGGAGCGAGAGTTTGTTATCCACAGAGGAAGAAGACTGTACGACAGTAAGGGAACGTGGGTTTTAATTTGGTGATGGGCCGGAGATGTAAGCCCAGTTTTAAAATACAAAGAAAAAAAAAAGAAGAATACATGCAAGAGGGAAGTTTATAATATGCAGCATGGAAATGGTATTAGAAATATAGGCAGAGCGAGGTCTATGTTTTGGAGAGGGTGGCTTGGACGCGGGCTTGGTTTGAAGTTTGGTAGTGGATAAGGTAAGGCCCGATCATTAAATAAATTGAATTATATTTAAATTAAAAGATGTATATAAAGCTTGTAGTTATCATTACATGCTCAAACGTTATCAGAATCCGACCGAACAGGATCCGACAGGATCACACGGACGGGGCTACAACATGAGATCGGTTGGAATGATTCGGTGATTTATTGAAAAATATGACGGGAAAATATCGTCAGAACAGGACTGCTAAACGGTTATCGTTGTTTAACGATACACCGACAATGTGAGTAAAACTCACTAACTCTCCTCAATTTATATTTTAATATAAATTGTACTTTATTTATTGACTGCTGTATATTGATTGTTAAACTGGACTGTTAAATAGATTTGATTGAAAACGTAGTTATAGTTAATCTATGTAATGTTAATCAAATATGGTTCTGTACAGCAGGATATTTCATTTCAAAATGAAATATGATATATATTATACTGTGTAACATCTGTGGATGCAGGGAGACAGGTTGGAGGAATCCGACTGGATTCCTCAACAATTATTTTACTGTTTTCATATATTGTGTTATATGATGTGTTATATAATCTGCTCTGGATTATGTGTGTTAGAATGATATCAATCGTTGTTATTCGATATTTTACATATCATAAGAAACCCTGAGTAGGAAAATGGAATATTTCAATGTATTTTGAAATAAAGGAGTTTTATAAAATCAACCGATTTTATAAAAGGAAACAATTTGAAAATAGAGTATTTATAAAACGAACACGGTTTTATAAAAGGAAATATTTGTTAGTAAACAAATAGGATTGTATAAAGGAATATATGTTAGAAAACAAATCGAATTGCAAAGGAAATATTTGTAACGGTAAATAGAAGTTGTAAATAGGAAATATTTGTAACGGTAAGTAAACGTTATAAAAAGGGAAATAGTTGTAACGGAAAACGTAGTTTATCAAAAGGAGTTAATCAAACGTAGTTTATCAAAAGGGGTTAATCGAATATAGAAATTAAGAAGTGAAGTTAAACAAAAATTAGAAACTGACTAGAAATTAGTAAGTTGAATAGTTTTCTGAGTGTTGATCTGATGTTGCTTTCGGCCTTCGGGGTTTATACTTAGAGAATTGTTCTCTTACTAGTTTACAGTTAGGGACTAATAGTTGTGGAATGATAGTGATGCGTAAATGAGGATTGGAAATGTTTTCCAATGTTGGAAACATATATTTCCTAATTTTAGAAAATAAGGCAATATGAATATATATATATATATATATATTGTTGATGATTGGATCGATAATTCCATTTGGAATTAAGATCGTTGTTTGTACACCGACATATTTTCATTTGATAGTTAAATCATAGACTATCGAAGTTTTGACCATTTTACGTTGTTAATATGGAGAGATCGGTTGGATTATTATCCGAAGAACCACTCCGTATTGACATAAGCGTTGTGATCAAATACGATGAAGAGAATTGAGGACGGTGTTATGCAAGGGCTTTCCTGTTTACAGAATAGTGCCTTCGGTTTCGTTCAGTCCCAGAACGAACGTATATGGACTAATGTCTGACAGAATATTTCCAATGATCGAATGAGTTGGACTGTACAAATATATATGGTGGCCAACAGATTTATTCCCTTCGCATAATATCCAGAATCTATTTGTGCAGATCCAACTAATAATTAACGGATCTGATAATGTGGCATTCAAAGTGATCGTGTTATAAATGAATGGAAAATAAGCGTAGCTTCTAGCCTCACATCCGGTAAATGACAGAAATCGGGCAGGCAGCATGGCTAAGTCGGTCGCACCGAAGTAGGGTGTATAATCACCTATCTAGAGAATATTCATTTGCTTCTTAAATCTATCAATGCCGTCCCATATATATATACGGGAACGGTTGCTGATCCCAACCGTTGGTGATGTACATTCGATACACTCAAGCGAAATGAGTGGTCGGTCATGTGTGGCTGAGTTGCAAGATGTTCTTGTTGAACTCCAGTGTATCGTTCCTAGAGTGCACTGATCAGAAGGTGATTCCATACCTTGTCATAGTTGGAAATCCAATCATCCAATACGCACCTGCAGTTTTGATTGTATACTATATATGTAGAACGTGAGATGCAAGCGTTTCTACTAGACTGATATCTATTTGTATTTAGACATTATCATAATATCAGAATGATATTGCTTTTCAAAGATGTTTGGATTCTCATAAGGAAAAAACCCGTTCCGTATTCACGGCGTGGTCTTATGAGATATCATATACCTGTTTAAATGATTTGAGTTTACTCACACCAGTCACATGACTGACCCGGAGTTTATTTGTTTTGTTTCCCTAAACTCTTGGGTGCCTAAATTTGTACGGGCAGTCAAGTAGTCGGGATTTACAGATATACTGGAAGAGCTTGGAGCAGGAGGCTTCAGGATCATATAGATATAGTTATTCCCGCTGTGTTGTAAGTGTTGTACTCTGCAATATTATTGTATACATATACTGTTTGTATTTCAAAAGTATGTTATATTTTATACGTTCCGCTGTGAGATTCGTGTTACTCTGATGATGATCTTCTTCTTCTATTCTAATAGTTTCTATCTTAGCTATCCTCACCCTCTATCTTCTTTCTATTTGTTTCTTGAATTTCTAGTGCAATTTGGGGTTGGACTTGTGTTATTTAGTCAGCTCAAATTGGACTGGATTTTCGGGTCACTACAATTTTAAAGTCAGGTAAATCATGGGACCATGCCGTATAACACGGAACGGGTTTATCCCCCATGAATACCAGTGCATAAAAATAACAGTGCAAGGCTAAAGAGAAAAATGAAGCTATTATAAGACTTAAAACCCATCACATAATAAACGCAATTGAGGATAGTTTTTTCCCTTATATTAGCCAAATATGCTTGATACGCGACATTTCATCTTTTATTGTTACTATAAGTGAAGAAATCAACTTCAAATATAAATGTATCTATCATAGGCGGCGTAGGTACCATAATATTACATCGATATATATATATATATATATATATATATATATATATATATATATACACAACTAAAACCAAATATCACGTATTGGAAATTTGATTTCCATCTATGAATCGAGCCAAGGGATTATCCTCACTGATTTCGAGACACACTAGTAAGTGCCTTATGATCCCCTGTAGTGAACACCTTGGATCTTCGTGGTCGGTCATCCGTTGATGACTAGTTATACCATAAACTATATGTTAGCCAGTTCTATCGAACCTCTATAATGGTCAATATGTCCACTATATCCATCATCCCTATAGTGACAGATATAATATCCATCAGCTCCGCACTGACCGATATATCCGAGGTACCTCGTCTACCATAAAGTAATTATAGTATGCAACATCCACATGAGTAAACAGTCTGGGCTCCATCCCATGAAGTTACTCGCAGCTAGAACTAACATATGTCTATTTGCATGAAGTCACTATCATGTTTTACACTTAGGTGCGAGGCTCGCAAATTAACGCTACACAAAGCTATGATATTTAAAGCAGCGCTTTGATCATCAACCACAAGGCTCTGTTTTTCAACAAAAGCGTTGATCCTTTGCGTCTCAACATGCCACACCGACAATTCACGCCATGCGACTGATATCTATCGATATATAACCTTTAAGCTCGTATGTCTTCAGCAAGAGAGTAAATTATCCGCCACCAAACAAAAATATATTTAATAGAAATCAATCAACACAGAATAAAATCCAATGTCAGACACACATCCATTTACAAGTTCGTTCTGGGTCTGAACGAAACCGGAGGCACCTTATTTCTCATCCCATATGTCCAATGCGGGAGAGATGTCCTCGCATATCTGGTCGATCTCCAAGTACGTCTGGACGATCACCACTTACTACCTCGTCTTGGGTGTACAGACCAATCAAGACATCAGTAATCATCCAAACGATATGAAGACCTCCGGTCTTCGACCACCATCTTCATTGTCGACTTTTCATCGAATCAATTATTCAGAATGGGTATAAATCCGGCCTTTCCGAATAATTCATGTATCTTATAATCAAGTACTATAAAACACAACATACGCCTCATTCCAATTCTGAATATCTTTTATTTAAATATTCATATCCTTTGGGAAAGGTTCCCATTAATTTTATCAAAGATAAATTCTTTAAATTTATTCTTTAATCTTCCTCTGGATATCAATTCAAACCAAATTAAGGTTTATCCAAACTGTCAGGATTATCGAACCATACCTAAGTAATCATTTCTTTTAATATCCTAATCCCAACCTATTCATTCCATGGAGAAAAACTGGTAATACTCCATACCTAACACCACGGTGTTATCGGTAAAACTAATTACCATTTCACGTTCAAATCTATTTATAGATTTAACTATCGCCCGAAGTAAAACTGGTGGTACTCCATTCTCGATCATTTCCTGAATTTGATAATTTAAATTATCACATTCTCATTTCAATATAATTAAAGATTCATTGAAACTCCACTTAGTTTTAATATTCCAAAAATCAATATTAATGATTATTTAACTTTGGGAAATCAAACATGTCGCATCGATAATCTACACCGTACCATTGATTTCAGCTGATATATAACTCTAAGCTCCTACGTCTAAGAGAATGATGTTAAGCAAGAGAATAAATTCTCCACCACCAAACTGATGTGTATTTAGTAGAATCGACAATACAATTTTGAAATGCAATGTTAGACATGTAATCCTGTCCTTAACAGGGTTAAAGAACTAATGTCATTTAAAACATAGTTCACAATAACCCAAAATCACATACCATTAAATATGGAATCTTCACGGAAAACAGAACAATATATATAATCCATATAAATTTCCATTTCCGACTAACAATATAAATGGAATAACAACTCAGCCTTTTAAATTCCATATATATTAACAATCTTCCTCTATAGAAGTTCTCTTCGATTATTACCAAATCGAATTCCATTTAATTCCAATCTAATATATTAAATTGAAAAGCCTTTCTTTGAAAAGTTTCCTTTAAACCTTAATAAAAATATTTATTAATTCCAAATCTCATTTCACTGCAAATTGGGTTAAAGAAATAATGTCGTTATAAACACTGTTCACACTAACCCTAATTCACATTCCATTCTATTTCAATTATAAAATATACTTGGAAACTATAATAATCTTAATTAAAATATTTATTCTTTTCACACGGGATTCAAAAACAGTGTTACTGAAAACACCATTCACGACAAACCTAAAATCCAATAATTTTATTGAATTCCAATTAAATATTAATTAGTTGGAAAATTTCACTATATCTTAATTAAAATATTTATTCTTTTCTGAACTGGGTTTAAGAATAGTGTTAGCCAAGACACTGTTCACGACAAACTCAAAATCCCATTTGATATTAAATACATGGGCTTATATTCAATATCAAATTCTGAAACCAACAAATATCGTATTGGAAATAATGATATATATATATATATATATCTTCCAATTTTCCATAATGATATCCGTGTAATCAAGGAATCCAGTATCGAAATATTCCAAAGATTATTTCCATTCCAAATCCACTCCAATTCGTTCGTTCGAAATTTCTGGTTATATTAAAATCATTCACAAATTCAATTTATTTTAATTAAAAATTATTGGATTTCAAATCTAGTTAATATCTAGTTCATTTTGATAAAAATATAATTTTATCTTTACAAATATGGAAATTTTCATCCTAATTCTTTCGAAATCATTTATTATGATTTTACACAAATTATTAATAATTTTATCAAGGCTCTTTCAGTAGATTTCCATAAACAGTCATCGAACTACACTTACAATGACCTTTTCCAAATTTGATTTGGACATAATTCCAAATCCAACCGTTAGATTTCAAATCCCTTATATTCTTGGATAGCTCTTTTCGATACGAACCCAACGGTTATGGTTTTAGGAGAATCCGACAGTCGGATCTCCCGTAATATCAATTCAAAGTCAATGGTCGAAATTCGTGAACGGCCGCGGCGCAACGCGTTCTATTTAGGCCATTATATTACATATAATATATATAATATATATTTCATCGATTTCCATTTAAAACGTATTTTGTAAATTCGTTTTAAAACGATTCTAACTTCATTTTCAATTTTAAATCAAAATTGAATACTTCTTATCATTATATTATGTAAATGATGATATTTTTAAATTATCAGATTTTGAAAGAATTTCCTTTTCGATATTCATTATAAAAATGAATAAAATCGATATAAATATCGTCCATGTCAAAATGGCGCATATCTAATCAAAACGACTTCATATATTTCAATATTTTCGTGTCCATCCCAAATCGGTCATCAAAATCACATTTTAATCCTTTACTGAATATTAGGGTAACACTCCGTATTTTCTGTGAACTTAAGAATTACAAATCTGAGTATAATTAAAATATAAAATCAGAATCAAGGGAAACGGGCTATGCCATTGCGTTCGTCTCGGAAAAATATGCGAAATAGAGTCCGAAATTTCGTAAATCGGAGTCCATATGACCAAGTTATGGCCTTCCAAAGTTCAGAAAAAAATTAAACAGCACAGACCAGGTCGACTTGGGAGTCGACCCTGGAGTCGACCTGCCCCCAGGGGTCGACCCTAGAGTCGACCTGACCCAGGGGGTCGACCCTAGAGTCGACCCTAGAGTCGACCTGCCCCCAGGGGGTCGACCCTAGTGTCGACCTGGGGGTCGACCTGCCTCCCGAATCTGCTTTTCTGCCTGGGTGCGTTCTGATGTATCTGGCCTCGTTTTCTGTCTAGATTCGTCTGCCTAAACCTATTTAAACAGCCCCAAACCCAGCCTTCTCTGCACACAATTCTATTCTGCTTCTACTCTGCCTCTGTTCTAAACTAAAAATAAAAATGGCGTTGCTACTCTGCTGAAATCAAAACTAGAAGACAATCAACATCAATCTAAATTCAAATTAGAGATTAAAGCTTCTGCAACAATTCTGCAACAACTAAAGTTCTTTCTTTAATCCAACCAAGGCAAGTACAGTTATTCTCCGCTATAAACGTTAATTCTGGTTGTGACATGAATTATAAATCTGAATCTGAGGTTATATCTGTTCTGTTCTATTTGGATCTATCTTATTTTATATCTCTTTCCTCTTTCTGTTCTATAGCCAGGCTACCACGAGCCTGAGCCAATCTCATAAGAGATCAACATACGCTAAAATGTTTGGGACAATCAAATGAATGTGCATAAATTGGGCATGACCGATATGTGATTGATTTGAGGAAAGAACATAGGTTGGACTTGGAACTTAGAACATAAATCTAAGGCAAAAGTGGACTGATCTGTGACTGATTTGAGTATATAAACTAGATCTAGATCTGTGCATATATGACTGTTTGGGATTATCATATGATAATATATAACTTGCAAATCTGCAATATTAAGATCTGAACTAAAAACACATATCATATGTTAGATCTAGATCATTGGGCATATTTTATAACGGATTATAACTTAGGTGTGAAGATCCATATTAAGATTTGATAACTATCAAGTGTCAATAACACCTAAGTAGGAGATTTTTGAATATATGACATGCATTGAAATAGATGGCTATAGTTGGTATAATTTATATGTGAATCTTTTGTACTAGGCAAGTGGAACTAAATTGGGACATGTAATTTATGACCATAATCTGTGACATGCAAATTCAATGCAAACGTAGGGTATATGATCCTAGTGTGAATCATGATCACTATTTTAGGCATGCAAATTTAGACCAAATTTATAATTAGGCAAGATATGTGAAACTTTAAGGAATGATGAAAATCAGTTATAATTGCCTAATTTGCTAGTTCTGCTATATTCACCTAATCTGTTAGTTTTATTATATCGCCAAATCTGCTAGTTCTGTTATATTGCTTAATCTGCTAGTTCTTCTCTACTGCCTAGTTTACTAGATCTATTCATCTCTAGATCTGTCATCCGCTAAGTCTTTTGAAAATGCCTAAATCTGTTAAATTTATTTGTTTAAATGCCTAACCTGTTATATGCCAAAATCTGCTAAGTTGCTAAATTTGTTAAATCCGTTAAGTCATATAATCTGGAAAATCTATTATCTGCTGGGTTGATATAATCATCCTGTTATTGATATAATCTGAATTGGCATATATATTGGGCGTGCGCATAAACGGTAAATTATTAATTAATTGGCCGCAAAGATAAACGTGACTAACTCGAGGTTAGAATGAGTTTGCGGCGTAATTCTGCCCGGAACCGCCCGGCACATCCAATGGCCGCAAAAAATAGGTTCTAATGTGAGAAGTTAGTCATAACCTGCTTAAGACACGAGGTTAGGTCTGGCTTGTGGCAGAAGTATGCCCGGAACCGCCCGGCCCATCCAGCGGCCACAAGCTAGCGACCTAATGTGAGAGGTCTGGGAATTAATAATTAATTAATGCAAATCTAAGATATGAATGGCGTCTAAAACGTATTGGGGGAAATAGGGTTAAACCAACTGGATTAATAGGTGTAGTAAACCCGTCCATGAATCTGTAGGCCCAATACAAAGTTAGACAAATCTGAAAAATCTGTACATCTGATATGTTAGTCTGAAAACTTGTTAACTTAATCTGTGAACTAGTAAATCTGAATTCTGTATGTCTGAACTTGTAAACAAGTTAATCTGAGATCTGTTAGTCTGGGGACACAAGGTTAGGAGGGGAATTACTTGTGTCATCTGTTGTTTGGGACCCATATTAGTCAGCAACCCTTTCTGGTATCAAAACTTTGACCCAACAGTAGGTAGGGTCCGGGCACTCTTACTGAACTAATTATAAGTGGTTCATTCTGATAATGGCGAGGGGTGTTGATGGTGCGTTACAACCGGGTCATGTGCATGCATGGATCCCGGTCTGCCTCTGAGGATGTAAGACGCCGTAACATCTGTAAATAGGTCTGTGCCAATTGGTTGTCACTTTAGGGAGTGATACACCCTACTGTGGGGCCGACACAGGATATTTATGTATTAGGGAGCCGATCGCTTGGGGTAGGGTTTTAGGGTACACTTAGTTCTGTCTGTTTCTGCTGCTACCGTTTGTTTCTGTTGGGTGGTAACACCTGTCTGTTTCTGCGTGGTACCGTCTGTTCGGGTGGTAAAGGCCCATTACTAGTGTACACCTAATTCTACATTCTGTTTCCGTAGGGATTAATCTGTTTCTGCTTCTGTCTGTTTCTGATCGGGTAGTAAAGGCCCATTATTAGCATTCTGTTTCTGTTAAATTAATCTGTACCCGTTCCTGTTTCAGTTTAGTCATTAGGGAGACACCTAATTATGTTATACTAGTATTTGTGCAGAGAAGTGTAAAGCAATAGTTTATGTCATTCTGTTCTTCTGTTATATCTGCTACACCTGTTACAGTTATCTCTCATCCAGTTTTATGTTCATGTCATATTATTATTATCTGTTCATATGCTGAAAGTCACTGGACTTGCCAGACTTTTTGTCTGACCCTTGTTGTTTCGCCTCCTTTCTTCCGTTCCCCCCCAGGTTATCGAAGGAGGGAATACTTTAGCTTGATCCGGATTTCTCTTTGCTTAAAGTATGTCTTGGCTCTGCATAGCTTCCGTTCTATGGGGATTATGATTTTAAACCATGCATTTTGAAGGCTTTTGTACAAGACTGATATTTTGTACTTGAATTCTGAGATTTGAAAGGATGTAACCATATTGATTTCTGTTTCCACTGTAATAAAGTTAAAAAAATTCAAGTACTGTTTTATCTGTCTTGTAAGTTTCTGTTCTGTTTACTAAAATGCTCCACCAAAGTTAAGGCATTCCCCTTGCGAGTGTCCTTAACGGAGGTGGGGGTTTACAATTGGTATCAAAGCTGAAGGTTACCGGATTTGATAAAGAATTTTTGAAAACTATTTTCAAAAAGGTTTGAAAAGGAAGTATTTTCAAAAGTAAAGCTTATTTTGAAAAACATAGTCCCCTAAGCCATATATCTATCTTTTGATCCTCTGCTTGAATCCTTGTTTCCTTCTTTCTTGAGTCTCTGGGGCTCTCGTCTTTCTGGGAGGTAACCTCGTCGAAGGGCAAAGTAGTGCCCGACTTCCATCGATAGCTGTAGTAGTTTCACCTGCAGCTAGTTTTCTTTAGAGCTTTGAAGGATTTTTCCGGGCGATGGAGGCAGCTTTCGAGGGATTGGTCAACGTGTTAAACAAGGATAGTAAAGATGAGAATGATGAGGTTTGGCTAAGGAGCACAACCCAAAGGTGAGAAACTCATATAGACTTAGTTCATAATGGAGGCAAAAGGGAAACACAAAAGAAGGAAGGAAAGTTTGAAGATAAGGAGGAGGAAAGTGTTTTACTTATGGAAGCTCGACTCATCTGAATAAGGATTACCGAAAGAGGAAGGGGAGGGTGCTTGCTTCAACTGTGGTGAGATGGGGCACTTTACTAGGGACTGCCCGAAGAAACGAAGGCAAGGACAGAGGACAGGACCAACTTCTGGAGTGCAGGCAAAAACTCTCAAGGCTAGTGGATAGGATAGAAATAGGGAAAAATTGTGTAGAAGGTTTAATTTTCTTATCTGGTTATGGAGTTAAGACTCTTTCTGATTCTGTACTTGATACTCTGCACTTGAATACTAGTATTGTTTCTGATTCTGCTGTAGACTCAGACCCATAAAGGGTATGACTCATATGTTTTAAGTTAAGGTTTGAGGGATATCTGTGTTAGGCGTCAAATATGACGCATATATTCTGAGTTTTTGTAGGATATGATTTTATCATGTTTAGCTTCCGAAGAATCATTAGGGAACCTGATCCGTACCAGTAGTCTGTAAATATCTGAATACTTCTGATAAGATTTTCAGTTTTGACATTGTCTAAAGAGAGTAACCCTCTGCGTGTCAATCTGATGTTGATTTTGGTCTTCGGGGTTGACACTTAGGGGAATTATTTTCTCAACCAATGTCTGATAGGAATCAAGTTTTTATCTGTACTCGCTTCCTCGACTGTATACTATCGATCGAGTGTTCAACTTATAGATAGGAATCCTAATGGGTGTAAACATGTGTTTTAGACATGTTATGTTTGATGGTTGCAAGTGGATGTAAGTGGTTGCTAGTGGACGCATATACACACACTAGGCACTAGATCGGCTCGAAAACACTCTCATACTGCATATGGATGTGTGAGCATTTTAAATTTTTATGGATGCAAAATGGTTGAATCAGCACATGGATGTTGCATATGAGTGGATGGTTATGCACTCATATAGAAATGATATGTATCAAATAGGAAAATTGCATACATATTGGACTCATGGCACTAACATAATTCGCATTAAGGAGGTCAACTGAATCGGTAGACCGCCTGATCTTTGCATTAGATAAGGAACATATACACACACTTTTGCAAATGTTCATACAGCACTAGAAATTTCTGAGGACAATGGATGCTTGTGGATGATGACTGAGTAGATGAGTGATTGGATGGTAGGACACATTCTTCTTAACTTGAAGATTTCGGGGACGAAATCCTTTAAGGAGGGGAGAATGTAACACTCCGTATTTTCTGTGAACTTAAGAATTACAAATCTGAGTATAATTAAAATATAAAATCATAATCAAGGGAAACGGGCTATGCCATTGCGTTCGTCTCGGAAAAATATGCGAAATAGAGTCCGAAATTTCGTAAATCGGAGTCCATATGACCAAGTTATGGCCTTCCAAAGTTCAGAAAAAAATTAAACAGCACAGACCAGGTCGACTTGGGAGTCGACCCTGGAGTCGACCTGCCCCCAGGGGTCGACCCTAGAGTCGACCTGACCCAGGGGGTCGACCCTAGAGTCGACCCTAGAGTCGACCTGCCCCCAGGGGGTCGACCCTAGTGTCGACCTGGGGGTCGACCTGCCTCCCGAATCTGCTTTTCTGCCTGGGTGCGTTCTGATGTATCTGGCCTCGTTTTCTGTCTAGATTCGTCTGCCTAAACCTATTTAAATAGCCCCAAACCCAGCCTTCTCTGCACACAATTCTATTCTGCTTCTACTCTGCCTCTGTTCTAAATTAAAAATAAAAATGGCATTGCTACTCTGCTGAAATCAAAACTAGAAGACAATCAACATCAATCTAAATTCAAATTAGAGATTAAAGCTTCTGCAACAACTAAAGTTCTTTCTTTAATCCAACCAAGGCAAGTACAGTTATTCTCCGCTATAAACGTTAATTCTGATTGTGACATGAATTATAAATCTGAATCTGAGGTTATGTCTGTTATGTTTTGTTTGGATCTATCTTATTTTGTATCTCTTTCCTCTTTCTGTTCTATAGCCAGGCTACCACGAGCCTTAGCCAATCTCATAAGAGATCAACATACGCTAAAATGTTTGGGACAATCAAATGAATGTGCATAAATTGGGCATGACCGATATGTGATTGATTTGAGGAAAGAACATAGGTTGGAATTGGAACTTAGAACATAAATCTAAGGCATAATTGGACTGATCTGTGACTGATTTGAGTATATAAACTAGATCTAGATCTGTGCATATATGACTGTTTGGGATTATCATATGATAATATATAACTTGCAAATCTGCAATATTAAGATCTGAACTAAAAACACATATCATATGTTAGATCTAGATCCTTGGGCATATTTTATAACGGATTATAACTTAGGTGTGAAGATCCATATTAAGATTTGATAACTATCAAGTGTCAATAACACCTAAGTAGGAGATTTTTGAATATATGACATGCATTGAAATAGATGGCTATAGTTGGTATAATTTATATGTGAATCTTTTGTACTAGGCAAGTGGAACAAAATTGGGACATGTAAATTATGACCATAATCTGTGACATGCAAATTCAATGCAAACTTAGGGTATATGATCCTAGTGTGAATCATGTTCACTATTTTAGGCATGCAAATTTAGACCAAATTTATAATTAGGCAAGATATGTGAAACTTTAAGGAATGATGAAAATCAGTTATAATTGCCTAATTTGCTTGTTCTGCTATATTCACCTAATCTGTTAGTTTTATTATATCGCCTAATCTGCTAGTTCTATTATATTGCTTAATCTGCTAGTTCTGCTCTACTGCCTAGTTTACTAGATCTATTCATCTGCTGGATCTGTCATCCGCTAAGTCTGTTAAAAATGCCTAAATCTGTTAAATTTATTTGTTTAAATGCCTAACCTGTTATATGCCAAAATCTGCTAAGTTGCTAAATCTGTTAAATCCGTTAAGTCATATAATCTGGAAAATCTGTTATCTGCTGGGTTGATATAATCATCCTGTTATTGATATAATCTGAATTGGCATATATATTGGGCGTGCGCATAAACGGTAAATTATTAATTAATTGGCCGCAAAGATAAACGTGACTAACTCGAGGTTAGAATGAGTTTGCGGCGTAATTCTGCCCGGAACCGCCCGGCACATCCAGTGGCCGCAAACAATAGGTTCTAATGTGAGAAGTTAGTCATAACCTGCTTAAGACACGAGGTTAGGTATGGCTTGTGGCAGAAGTCTGCCCGGAACCGCCCGGCCCATCCAGCGGCCACAAGCTAGCGACCTAATGTGAGAGGTCTGGGCAATAATAATTAATTAATGCAAATCTAAGATATGAATGGCATCTAAAACGTATTGGGGGAAATAGGGTTAAACCAACTGGATTAATAGGTGTAGTAAACTCGTCCATGAATCTGTAGGCCCAATACAAAGTTAGACAAATCTGAAAAATCTGTACATCTGATCTGTTAGTCTGAAAACTTGTTAACTTAATCTGTGAACTAGTAAATCTGAATTCTGTATGTCTGAACTTGTAAACAAGTTAATCTAAGATCTGTTAGTCTGGGGACACAAGGTTAGGAGGGGAATTACTTGTGTCATCTATTGTTTGGGACCCATATTAGTCAGCAACCCTTTCTGGTATCAAAACTTTGACCCATCAGTAGGTAGGGTCCGGGCACGCTTACTGAACTAATTATAAGTGGTTCATTCTGATAATGGCGAGGGGTGTTGATGGTGCGTTCCAACCGGGTCATGTGCGTGCATGGATCCCGGTCTGCCTCTGAGGATGTAAGACGCCGTAACATCTGTAAATAGGTCTGTGCCAATTGGTTGTCACTTTAGGGAGTGATACACCCTATTGTGGGGCCGACACAGGATATTTATGTATTAGGGAGCCGATCGCTTGGGGTAGGGTTTTAGGGTACACTTAGTTCTGTCTGTTTCTGCTGCTACTGTCTATTTCTGTTGGGTGGTAACACCTGTCTGTTTCTGCGTGGTACCGTCTGTTCGGGTGGTAAAGGCCCATTACTAGTGTACACCAAATTCTACATTCTGTTTCCGTAGGGATTAATCTGTTTCTGCTTCTGTCTGTTTCTGATCGGGTAGTAAAGGCCCATTATTAGCATTCTGTTTCTGTTAAATTATTCTGTACCCGTTCCTGTTTCAGTTTAGACATTAGGGCGACACCTAATTCTGTTATACTAGTATTTGTGCAGAGAAGTGTAAAGCAATAGTTTATGTCATTCAGTTCTTCTGTTATATTTGCTACACCTGTTACAGTTATCTCTCATCCAGTTTTATGTTCATGTCATATTATTATTATCTGTTCATATGCTGAAAGTCACTGGACTTGCCAGACTTTTTGTCTGACCCTTGTTGTTTCACCTCCTTTTTTCCGTTCCCCCCCCCCCCCTCTGGTTATCGAAGGAGGGAATACTTTAGCTTGATCTGGATTTCTCTTTGCTTAAAGTATGGCTTGGCTCTGCATAGCTTCCGTTCTATGGGGATTATGATTTTAAACCATGCATTTTGAAGGATTTTGTACAAGACTGATATTTTGTACTTGAATTCTGAGATTTGAAAGGATGTAACCATATTGATTTCTGTTTCCGCTGTAATAAAGTTAAAAATTTTCAAGTACTGTTTTATCTGTCTTGTAAGTTTCTGTTCTGTTTACTAAAATGCTCCACCAAAGTTAAGGCATTCCCCTTGCGAGTGTCCTTAACGGAGGTGGGGGTTTACAATTAGTTTAAAATATTCGTTGTTTTAAAATATTCTTTTCTTTTGAACTGGAATCAGACACAAGCAATTAACATATAATGATATTTATATTGATTTCATACAATACATGTATACAACAATAATGAAACACAATCAACCATCATCCAAAGTGCATTACACAACTGCATAAGCATTAAATATAAATAATTAATGCTTACAATAGTCTATCAACTAATTGATTGACATGGAACTAAACAGTTCTGATTAGTGTATGTAAAATATCATCCCAATACCCGTGTGGGGTTTAAATCAACACACACTGATTTTTTTTGTGCTGTTAGGCGATGTGTAAAATGTATTGTCCCAATCAATATCAGTCAAATGAGTGTACATAAACAAATTGTCTGATTTGTAAATGAATATTTATTTTCATTCATATACATGTTAAAAATTATATTTTTAATGATAAAATATTTATTTCAACACATGAATATTTCATACAGTTCATTTATACAATAAAAATGATATTTTTATTGTTCAAACATATTTTAGAAAATTTTAGCTATATAAAGGCGTGATACTAGAACCGGAATAAGGTCTAGCCTTATCCCACGCCTAATACTGTCTTGTGCCATATACATACCAATTCCAATCAATTCCATTCACATCCCAAACCAAATTCAAATAAATAAATCAATCAAAACAAATAATCAAATATCCACGGTTTCAATCAAAGGTGTCGGATGCTACTAAGCACCATCTGCATCTTATTATATATTCAACTGTAAACAAAATTAGAGTGAGAAGTTCTCACCTTTCGGATCCACTCCGCCAGTTTTATTTTCGAATTTCTGAAGAGTTTGGATTTTTCTGAAATTCCAACGCAATCTTTTTCACGCTGTTCATAGTAAAAAAATCACATTTTTAATATGATATTTATATATTTAAAAATTGAATTTTTATATCGCTATATACATATATATATATATATATATATATAAGATCCCATTTTTATATCGCTGTATATATATACAAGATCCCATTTTTATATCGCTATATATATAATAAAAAATCATATTTTTATATAACTAAAAATCAAATTTTTATCTAACTAAAAATCAAATTTTTATCATACTACCTTATAAATAGAAATCACATTTTTATTCCGCTACTTCATATATAAAAATCACATTCCTATTACGATGCTTACATTATAAAGATCACATTTTTAATACCATACATATATAATAACCAAGTTTTTAATCACCGCTATATATATAAAAATTAAATTTTCACAACGCTATACATGTATATAAAATCATATTTTTATAATGCAACTTATATAATAAAAATCAAATCTTTATAGCGATGTTCATATCATAAAAATCAAATCTTTGTAGCGATGTTCATATCATAAAAATCAAATCTTTATAGTGTGTTCATATCGTAAAAATCAAATCTTTATATAATTAAAAACCAGATTTTTATATGATTAAAAATCTTATTTTCATCTAATGAAAAATCATATTTTTCTATTATTAAAAATCTATCTTTCTATTATTTAAAATCAGAGCGATCAAAAGAGGAATCAAGGGATGAAACCAACGCAAAAATTGGAGGGGCTCACCTCTTTAGTTCGCTGGAGGCGCTGGTGGTTGGGGGTAGGTGGCTGGAGGTCGCGGTAGGCGGTGGTGGGCCCCTGGGTAGAGACGGCAGCGGATTGGTTCTGTGGGGCTAGGTTTTTTCAGGCTAGAGAGAGAAAGGGGTAGAGACGAACAGGGGGGCAGCGCGGCGAGGCCAGGGGGTGCGACGGAGGGCGGCGTTGGCGAGGGGGGCATGACAGTCGGTGGCGGTGGCGGTCTAGGGTTCGTGTGATTTCTTTTTCTTTTTTGAAAACTGACGGGTTTGAGCGAGTCAGGAGAGAGATAAGGGAAGGGAGAAATATATAGTTTATATATTTATTTTCTTTTAATTTCCAAAATGTTTTTCGTTTGGACCTCACATCGAACCCAAGTACTATCGCCCTTAGAGTAATACCCCCATTCCGAACACAATGGGATATGTCCAATAAGCCAATCCCGTCATTTCGATAAGTTTTTCTATAAATTAAAATATAAATCCATATATATTGAATTTAAATGAATATTTTAATTTATCGGGGCCACATACTGACTCCAAAAATTCCAGAAAAATAAATCTAGCTATGTTTTGACAATACGGTCCAAACAAAACTAATTTCGTCGAAGTTGGAAGCTGTTGAAAAACGGTCATTTTCCTGTCGATTAAATTCAAACTGAAATTACCAAACACGTTTAAATTCACCTCGATCATATATTGATTCGAAAAATTATGAAAATTGGAATCTAACAATAATTTGAAATTCCGGATCCAACAAAAGTGGTTTCATCAAAAATGGAGGTCGTTTGCAAAATCGCTATTTTTAAGGGCTATATATTATATAAAGTATACATATAAATTCTACAGCGACTATTCTAAAATTTAAACTGGCCATAACTTTCAATTCCCATTATGAAATATGGATTTTTTACATTCGTTAGAAAGATATAATTAAGCAGATTCAAATATTTATGGTTTTACTGAAATCCGGTTTAATTTGAATCCTGCACATTCAATTTGAATCCTGCACATCCAATTCGTTTTATAATTAAAATAAATTTATTCGTTCTAACTTCGATTTAAATAAATTTTTTGTCATTATTATTTAAAATAAACCACTTTAAATATCCAAAATTCATTAAAATAGTTATTAAAAAAATTAAATTGGTTCAGGTTTTCCGGGTTGTTACAATCTCCCCCACTTAAAATCTTTTCGTCCTTGAAATGGAACAGAGCTGAAAGTTGTCTAACTAACCAACTCACCTTTCATTCTGGCTTTCATTCTTCAACTTTTTAGTTTCTAAATTTTTTCTAATTTTTCAAAAATTTGGCTAACACTCTAAATTTTCGAAAAAAATCGCTATAACCTCCTTTGTACGGGGAAACCTTTAAAACCGCAACTAGTCACGCAGGGCCCTCATCAATCCAAAAGAAAACGAAAAAGCCAGTCGGCTCATAAAATCATCCAAACCCAAGAAATATAGTAAACATGTACCTATTTGTCGGGCATACAATTGTATTCCCCTTCTTAGCTTCCATTCTATGACCTGTTCAATGTATATACATGTATATGCATGCATTTCGAATCAATTCTCCAAACAGTTCCATATTTTGATTCAATTTGGCCGTACTTATCATTCATTCTTTTATTGGTTTAATCAATCCAATATATTTATTAATCAAACTAATAATCATACAATACAACCAGCAATCAATTAGTTGATTAAATTTTCAAATTCATAACTTCGATATACATATGCAAAATCATGTTGTTGATGCCAATTCACAATAATAAGCCTATCTAGTTTTGGTTCTCACACCAGTTAATTAGAAACATATAGGTATCCCACTTTCGCCACTCGAACATAATCCCTGGTTATGGTGCACCGATCATCAGATTCATCTCCAGGCGACTAGAGTGTGATTCTATATCCATTCAATATATTTGAGACTTCAAATACACGTGGATCAGACGCATATTAAAATCTCTATATAGCTGATAGTCCAAAAAAATTTAAAATAAATTACTCAAATACGTATAATAAGATAAAATTTTCAAAACTAAATTTGTTTTCATTTTTATTTTAAAAATAACACTCTACGGACTCATTCTAGCATAATACTGATCCTATCTCTCACAAGTCACTCTCATTGGATATTACTAATCCAATCTCTGATGAATTCTTTCGTTTGGTTCTAATGTGCCATGTTCTCGAGCTCTGTAAACCGAAGCTCTGATACCAATAGAAACGACCCAAACTCGCCCTTGCATGAAAGCCCAGATTGATTTGAGAACATGGCAAATCAGAACATAAAAGAAAGAACATTTCATTGCTTATTACAACAATTTACATAAGAGTACAATAATATAACTGAGTATGAATAAATATTACGCATTGGAAAATATCAGAGGCTAAAATACATTACATAGCAGTGGAAAAATAATACATAACACAACTGTAAGAAATACATGGAGCATTCTGAATATAACTCCAGTTGTAAACGAGGATCCTGTAAACTAGAAATCTGCAAAACCAAAACTACTAGCTGCCCATGTGGAAAATAGGGGCACCCAAAGTTTAGGTTAAAACAATAAACTCCAGGTCAGTCATGTGACTGGTGTGAGAACTAAAACAGTTATTATCTTGATTTTAAAGTCAGGTATATCATGGGACCACCCTATATTACACGGAATGGGTTTATACCCCATGAATAACAGTGCAATGCTAAGGAGAAAAATGAAGCTACTATAAGACTCAGGTCCCATCACACAATGAATGCCGTTGAGGATAGAGTTTTCCTTATAATAGCCAAATATGCTTGATACGCGAAATTTCATCTTTTATTATTACTATAAGTGAAGAAATCAACTTCAAATATAAATGTACCAATCATAGGTGGCGTAGGTACCATTATATTATGTTGCCATATATATATATATATATATTTACAACTAAAACCGAATATCACGTATTGGAAATTTGGTTTCCATTTATGAACCCATGCAAGGGATTATCCTCACTGATTTTGAGACACACTAGCAAGTGCCTCAGGATCCCCTGTAGTGAACCCCTCTGATCTTCATGGTCGGTCATTCGCCGAAGATTAGTTATACCATAAACTATATGTAAGCCGGTTCGAAGAACCTCTAAAATGGTCAGTATGTCGACCATATCCATTGTAACAACCCACCTCCTCTAGGGCCACTCACAAATGGAATGCACTAGTTTTGGAGGAGCGTTATCGAGGTAAACAATCACAGAAATATTACAAGATGGAACGTAAATAAAATAGCGAAAGAATCAAAAGATAAATTTCATTACTTTCAAAAAGAGTCAAAACCTTTTACATCCAAAGTACCAACTATCATTTTCCATTACAACAAGTTCTGCCTTGAACAAATAAAGAAGCATAAAACTTAAAACAACAAAAGTAGCTTAATTCCCCAACGGTAGCAGAAATGCAGCCATAGCATAGCTCAAGATCAAACCGTACATGAGCTGAACCGAAAGCAAGCGAAATTCAAGCTAAGTGCTAGAGTTTCCTCCCTGAGAACCTGGGGGGGGGGAGACGAAAGAAAAGGAGGCGAAAGAAAATGGGTCATTCATAAAGACTGGTAAGTCCTAGTGACTTTCAGCATAAAAACAAGTAAAGGTAACATGACATGTATAAACTGAAAGTAAACATAAGGATGATGACAAGATGGGAAAGATAGACTAAGATAACATGATGAATCAAGTATAAATCAAATATAACATCGCATGTTCAAGGTTCGCTGCACCAACTATACTAGAATCCCAAACCCAGGTCATATATTAACCATGAAATGATCCCTTGGCCCAATATCATGAAATGACCCATTTCGGGGTCATACGGAACGATCCATTAATCGATTGGCTCCCCACAAGTTCTAGCTCGTCGTGTATCTGTGTCATATGGCCCTATCACGAATGTAGTCACCTATGCTAGGTCCACCATAGGGTGTATCAAGCCCTAGGGTGCCAACCACCAACACGAATCAAGCATGCATAGTGTAAACCTACTGATGCCCAATGCCTGCTTTTTCAACTCCGTACTACGTGCACAACCATAGTCCGCCTGAACCTACACTGGCGCACCAACTCAGCCATCGTTCTGGCACTTACAATTAGCCCAGTAATCATGCCTCACCCTGCCTAGTTCTAGGGTACCATGATACATCTTAGTGGGTAACTGCTAAAATGGATCGCGTAACTAGGATTTCAGTCCAACGGGTTAAGTGTTGTCATTTAAATTCGTGACTTAACCCTTATTAGTCTAGCATGTCAAGTTAGTTAAGTGTTGTCTTTCAATTTCATGACTTAACTCCGCTAATCATGTGTCAAGTTGGTTAAGTGTTGTCTTTCATGTTCACGACTTAACCCTATCATGTGGCATTAATTCAATAATGCACCCCCAACCTCACACATCAGACCTGTTGTTGTGGTCACTGGATATGCCGGGCAGTTCTGGGAAGAATTACACCACAACTCAGTCTGACCTCGGGTTTCAAGCGTGATGTGACCAACTACCCACATTGGAACCTTTTGTTTGCAGTCACTGGATTTGTCGGGCGGTTCCAGGCAGAATTACACTGCAAACTCAACCCAACCTCGAGTTGGCCATTGAAACACCCCACCTCCATTAAGGTCACTCACAAAGGGAATGCCTTAACTTTGGTGGAGGTTTATAAGTAAAAGTCATAGATAAAACACAAGACAGATATAAACACATATATATATATAAGCAGCGGAAAACAAATAGACTTTCATTTCATAAATACGTGTTCATACAAAATATTTCCATAACTGCCTCAAAACAAACTTCCAATTATTACAACCATAATATTGTCTTGATTTAAAACTTAAAGAAGCATGAAACAAAATTAAAACTGCATAAATCCCCATTAAATGTCCAAAGCTATAGCCCAAAACGAAAGAGATCCAAGCAATACATTCTCTCTCTTTAAGCTGGATGAAAAATCTGACTAAGCTGAGGTGTTTCCTACCTGTGGACCTGAGGGGGGAACGGAAGAGAAGAAAGCAAAAGGAAAATGGTTCAGACATAAGTCTGGTAAGTCTAGTTATAATTCTAGCATGAGAACAATAAAAAGATCAGGACTTGTATAAACTGAGAATAGGACAATGCCAGAATATAGGATAAGATATGGTAGGAAATACTAACTATAGTAAACGCACTCACTAATACTTCTCTGCACCTACTTGCACTGTCTCAACTGGCACCCCATGATCAGGGTGAAGTGATCCCCTTTCTAAAGATCGGCTCCTACAAGCATAAACATATGTGTCATACGGCCCCACCTGATTGTAGATTCCTATGCTGGTCCCACCAAGGTGTGTATCAAGTCCCATGGTGGCGGCCCGACACAATTCTAGAATGCATAGGTTATACTACTGGTGCTCAGTGCCTGGTTTGTCTGCTCTGAAGTGTGTGCACGCTCGCACTCCGTTAGAACCCACACTACTACACCAACCGCCGTTGCTTTTGACCGCTTACAATCAGCCCAGTAATCGCACTCGACCCTGCCTAGTTTCAGGGTACCATGATACCTAATTGGGTTACTGCTGAAATGGGTCCCCGTTACTAGGGTTTTCTAATCAAACTTGTTAAGTGGTTAAGTGTCTGTACTAACCTAACCCCACCCATCAGTTTAATTAACATGTTGAATTGGTTAAGTGTTTTAGTTAACTTAACCCTACATTCCTGATTTGTCTGTCCTTAGCTTTAAATCAGTTAAAGCACCAACCACTCACATTAGACAGGTATTGTTACAGTTACTGGATGTGCCGATCGGTTCCGGGCAAGTTTACACCGTAACTCAGTCTAAGCTCGGGTCCTTATTGGGCTCAATGTCTTAACCTCCCATATTGGATAGGTATTGTTGTGATTACTGGATAGCCGGGCGGGTCCGGCCAGGTTTACATCACAACTCAATCCAACCTCGACTTAAGCAAACTCGTATTTTCTAAATTTACATATTTGTTCTTTTATTCTTATATGTAAATTTGTTAACAATCAAATATTATGGCCCACTTTCCAAATTCATTATTTTTAGGTATATAATTTATACCGTTTCATGCCATAAATTATCTGTGTGATTTTTCACCCATTTATGTCAAGTTTCCTGTAATTACCAATTTTTCCCAACGTTACACCATCTAAATATTAGGCTAACAATCTTAGCCTAATTTTCCGCTCGCATGATTTTTGACATACAATATTAGGCTAAAAACTTAGTCTAATTTAGCATACATAAAATTTGCATAAAGAAATCCATTAACATAAACATGACATAGATGTAAATTTGGCCTTTTTGGCATAGTCAATATGAACACAATAGGGGTGAACTTGCAAAATAGTCATTATGAATGTCATGGGTGTGAACTTGCAACGTAGACTAAGCACATACATATATGTGAATTTGCATCATAGATATATATATGTGAATTTGCAACATAGACTAAATCAACTTACATATATGTGAACTTGCAAATCAATCGCAAACATATGAATAAGTGTGAACTTGAATTATGGCATAGGTTTAACATATACACATAAACATGTAGAACTAACATTTGGTCACATATGTGATAGGATTTTACAACCTAAAACTTGCATAACATGATAAACTACATAACTTGTCATAACAGGTTATACTCCAAGTTCATGCACATATGAATAGACTTATCCATTAATTCCCTATTCAACATGATAACAAAATAGAACCACAGACATAGATCAATATCATTCAATTCCACATATAACATAATAAACATCGTTCTATTTTCAATTTATTTCAAAGGCATGACATTGATTTTGATTCGCATCCCAAAACATAACTAAACTTACAACGAACGACGAACTTGAGTTCTGGTTTCTGAGATCTGAATTTTCAATGCTTTCCTTTGGGTAGATAAACTTTGTTTGAATCTTGTTTTTACTTTAGTTTTTCTCATCTCTAAGCTTTCTCTAACTGACGGCTACTCTTAGTTTCTTCCCGGCAGCATGGAGGCTCTAGTTCTATTTCATTTGTGTGAATTTAGGTTGAGGGTTGGGTTATATTTATAGAATTTCACATTGATCTGAGCCGTCAGATGATCATAGAGTGAATCTAGACCATACACACCAAGAGGAGCCAATCAGATAGTGACAAATCAGCCCTAGTGACACACCAGAGCTCAGGAATTCGACCAGAACCCGACCAGGCTAGCCAAGACCTGACCAGGTCGACTGGGCAGGTCGACCCCCTGGTCGACCTGGGTACCCAGGTCGACCCCCAGGTTGACCTGGTTCCTGGGCGGGAATTTTCCCACCCAGCCCAGTTTTGGTCTTTTTTTCGAATTTTTGAACTGAATTTGAACTATTTGAATTTTAAATTGAATTTTGAAACTTCGGACGGTCATAACTCCTTCACACGGAGTCCGATTTACGCAAACTCGGACTCTATCTCAAGCAGAATTCCGAGACGAATGCAATGGTGTAACTCGTTTCCCTTAATTCATTCATTTCGAATTAAGTATACTTTAATTTGTTAATTTAATGTTAACAGAAAATTCGGGGTGTTACATTCTCCCCTCCTTAAAGGATTTCGTCCCCGAAATCTTCAAGTCTGGGATAACATATATCCTAACATCCAATCGTCCGTCTACTCAAATAACAAACACATGCATCCATTGTCCTTAAGAGACTTCTAATGCTTCATGATCATATGCGTAGTGTGTTTACATGTCCTTATCTAATGCAAAATCAGGCGGTCTACTGATTAAGTTGGCCTCCTTAATGCAAATCATACAAGTGTCATGAATCCATTATGTATGCGAAATTTTCCTCACTCATAATTCTACATGAGTGCGTAACCATTCATACAAATGCGACATCCATATGACAACACATCAAGTTTCAACCACATACATGTATGAATACATATATGCGTCTGCAATATGGAAGTGACTGAGGTGATCTAATACCTAGGGTGTGTGTATATGCATCCACGAGCAACCACTAGTAACCACTTGCAGCTATCAATCATAACATGTTTCAAATACATGTTTACAACCATTAGTTTCTACCTAAGGAGTTAGGAGAAAAAGGACCGAGAAGATACACAAAAAGGTAGATACAAGCATAAAGTTATGGAAAAAGAGAGGTCAAATATGCACCCTCAAAACGATAAGAGTAGGAAGCGCGTATTGTTCTTAGTTTCCCTAGTCGCGTCTTCCTCGGCATCCTCCATTGAACTTTAACAAGCTTGACTTCCCGGTTGCGTAGGTTTTTGATTTCAGTTCCTACGATTCGAGTTGTTACTCTCCTCACAGTTGTTTCCCGTTCTATTTCAACTTCTTCTAGAATGCTTGGCTCCACCACTTCCGCAGACTCATGTAAACATTTCCAAAGAAGAGAAACGTGAAAGACATCGTGAATTCCAACCAACCTTTAGGGTAGTTCTACTCTATAAGCCATCTTCCCAATCTTCTTGATGATAGGGAACGGTCCTACAAATCTTGGTGCTAGCTTTCTTGCGGATCCAAAGCGAACGACGTTCCTTAAAGGAGATACCTTAAGGAAAACCCTGTTCCCAACCTCAAACTCAAGGTCAGTCCTTCTTTTATCTGCGTAGGATTTCAGTCTATCTTGGGTAGTCTTCATTCTCCTTCGTATCAAGTCCACTTTTTCTGAAGTCTCTCTAATCATGTCTAGCCCAAGTATAAGCTTGTCTGTAGACTCCACCAACAAGTTGGTGATCGGCATGGTCTTCCATACAAAACTTCAAAGGGCGCCATGCCGATGGTGGCTTGGTAGCTGTTGTTGTAGGAGAATTCCACTAAAGGAAGATGATCCTTCCACGTCCCTCCAAAGTCAAGAACGCACAGTCCCAAAAGATCTTCTAATACTCTGTTCATCCTTTCCGTCTGACCATCAGTTTGGGGGTGATAGGCCATGCTCAAGCATAACTGTGTGCCTACAGCTTCTTGCAGACTCCGCCAAAACTCGATCGTAAAGATAGGATCTCGGTCACTCACAATGCTGGAGGGTATTTCATGGAATCGAACTATTTCCTTGGGATAAAGAGATGCTAGAGATGAGGCAGTCCTTCTACTCTTGAAAGGTATAAAGGGGGCGTTTTTTGTGAGCCTGTCCACTATTACCCAAATGCTAGTATTGCCCCTTCTAGACCTAGGCAACCCATCAATGAAGTCCATTGAAATGTTATACCACTTCCATTGCGGGACTTCTAGAGGATGAAGCAGTCCTCCAGGCTTCTTTTGTTATGCCTTTACCTGTTGGCATATTATGCACTTAGAAACGAAATCTGCCACATCCTTCTTCATGCCGTTCCAAAAGAAAACTCTCTTTACGTCTTTGTACATCTTGTCTCCACCTGGATGTATTGTCATCTTGGAATGGTGTGCTTCCTCGAGAACCATCTTTACCAAATCCCTTACTTGTGGGACGCATAGTCCTCCATCTCGCCTCAGCCAACCCTTACCTTCGATGGAGTACCTATTGAGGTGACTAGAAGTTTCACCCCTAATTAGCTTATCAATCACATCAACAAGCCGAGGGTCTACACGTAGTGCGGCCCCTATTGAGTCTAAAAGAGTGGGTCGTATGTCTAGCGATGCCAATAAATCAGGTACAAAATCAGAGGAAGGCCTAAAGTCAAAACTTGCTATATACTCCAAGGGCTTAAGGTCAGCTTCTTTTAGCTCAGGATGTCTGCAACTACGTTGCCCTTGCCAAGAGTATAGGAAATCTCAAAATCGTACGAGGCAAGAAACTCCATCCACCTTTGCTGCCATAAGTTGAGATCTTTCTGCGAGAATAGGTATTTCAAAGATTTATAGTCAGTACGCAGTTCAAATTTCACCTAGAAGATAATGGCGCCAAGACTTAAGAGCAAAAACGATGGATGCCAACTCTAGGTCGTGGGTCGGGTAGTTTTTCTCAAGTACTTTCAACTGTCTTCCACCATAAGCCACTACCTTCTCTTCTTGCATCAGAACAGCGCCTAGTCCCGTTCCGCTTGCATCTGTGTATACTATGAACATCTTACTTCCATCAGGCAATGTCAGAACCGGGGTTGTTGTGAGAGCCCTTTTCAATCGTTGGAAAGAAAACTCGCAATCCAGATCCCAAGCGAACGCTAGATTCTTCTTTATTAGCCTTGTGAGTGGAGCTGTGATCTTCGCGAAATCTCTAATGAACTTTCGGTAAAAACCCGCTAGCACAAGAAAGCTTCGGACTTCGGTTGCATTTCTTGGTGCCTTCCAATCTTGCACCGCCACCATTTTCGCGGGGTCCACAGCTAACCCCTCATTGGACTCTACATGCCCAAGACACCTTACTTCTTCTCTGCATAAGTGGCATTTGGAGAATTTGGCTTTCAGCTAATGAACTTGAAGAGTTTCCATGATTTCCTTTAAATTCTGAGCATGCTCTTCTGCATCCTTTGAGAAGATCAAGATATCGTCTACGAAGACAACCTCAAACTTGTTGAGGAATTCTCTGAACACCCTGCTCATTAGGTCTACTAAATAAGCTGGTGCGTTTGTCAAGATGAAAGGCATGACAAGCCACTCGAAGAAACCATCTGGGGTTCTGAACGCCGTCTTATCAATGCTATCTTTAGCTACCCTTAGCTGATGGAACCCAGTAGCCAGATCAAGTTGGGAGAAGACCGACGCTCCTACTAGATGATCAAACAGATCGTCTATTCTAGGAAGCGGGTGTCTATTCTTCTTAGTCAACTTGTTTAGCTCTCTATAGTCCACACAAAGATGTAGTGAGCCATCTGCTTTGGTGGCGAACACCACTGGAGAACCCCATTCCGAGATACTCTGCCTTATAAACCCCTTCTCGAGAAGCTCCTTAACTTGCTTACCAAGCTCCTTTCTCTCTTTTGGAGCCATGTTTCTAACAGGTAACGCTACAGGCTTTGCATTATCAACAAGATATATGTGAAAGTCTATTTCCCGCCTCGGAGGTAAACACTTCACATCTTCAAAGACATCCGGATATCCACGGACCACTCTAACCAATTGCAAAATTCTCAACAGAAGCATCAAGCGACTCTAGATAACTAAGCATAACATCATTCAAGGGATTACAAGAAATTTCTAGAGTGTTACCGAGCCGAGTCAAGAGTCTAACCACTCTTTTCTCACAATCAAGAATGGCACCATTACTGGATAACATGTCCATGCCTAAGATCAATCCATATCCGGAGAAACCCAAAACAAAGGCACTACATCTAAACTCAACAACTTAGAATAGTGATTTTCAAATCCAAACAAACCATTGACAAATAAGCTGAGCCCCCAATTGGATTTGAAACAACAAATAGATCTTCTACCATACTAGTGTCTAGGAGCAAAGATTCAACTGAAGCAGATGAAATAAAGGAGTGTGATGCGCCAGAATCAAAGAGAGTGCGAACTGGATGATCATAGAGATAAACTAAGCTTTCTACAGAAATATTTCTACCTCGTTCCTGCGGAGGTGCCACCAGCGCGTGAACCTGTCCCCTGATGTGGATCCAGTATTTTGTCCCTGACCCCGCTTCTTTGGTCAGTCCTTAGCCATGTGTCCAGTCTCATTGCAATGGAAACAACCACCATTCATCTTTGCCTTCTTCTTTCTGCAGTCTTTCACTATATGTCCAACAATGCCACAGAAATTACACTTTCTCTTTTAACGGGGTTTGTTGTTCTTCCCGCCCTTCTTGAAGTCTGTTTTCTTAGCCTGTAAACCCTCTTTCTTTTGTTTAGGCACTTCCACCTTTGCCTCTTTCTTTCCCTTATCTTCCTCGTGTAGCAGCGCCATGTCCACTAAGCTTTCATAAGTCGCTCCCATGGGTATATGGGTCATAGCAAGGCTGTGTAGAGGCTCATTCAGACCTTTGACGAAGCGAAGGGCCTTCTTGTGTTGGGTGTTTACTAAATCCAGCCGAAATCTAAATTGATTGACGTACTCCTTGATCGTCATACTTTCTTGTTTAAGAGTTAGGAACCTCTCCATCTGCAGGCTTCTTTCAGCTTGGGAGAGGAATTTCATCTCAAACTTCATCTTGAAATCTTCCCAAGTTTCCACTGGCCTATAAGCATGGGTAACTTTCCACCAATAAGAAGCTTTATCTTGAAGCAACCACACTGCTAGCTGTATCTTTTGCCTGTCATCAACTTCGAAGATGACGAATAAATCTTCGGTCTCCTTCAGCCAGTTGCTTGCGACCACAAAGGATTCAGTTCCATAAAAGTCCCTTCCACCCACAGCCTTGAAGTCTCTACACATCTTAGCGAAAGCATTTCCACGAGGAGGAGGAGGAGGAGGAACCGCTGCCACTGTGGGAGGAGGAATGTCTGATGGGCCCTCACCATTGGCCCTACCCTCAAGGTACCTTCGGAACCAGCCAAGTATTGGTACTCCTTTCTGGAAGGTTAAGATCTCCAGACATGCTGAAACAAAAAGGAAAGATTTAAGGCAAAAGGATAGAGAGATAGTGCATATGGATTTGGGGTAATATGCCTTTTTAAAAACAACACATTTTCTTGAAAAAAATGCTCCTTTAAACTTCTTTTTGAAAATAGTTTCAAAAACCTTTATCTAATCTGGTAAAATTGTGCTCTGATACCAAGTGAAACACCCCACCTCCATTAAGGTCACTCACAAAGGGAATGCCTTAAATTCGGTGGAGGTTTATAAGTAAAAGTCACAGATAAAACACAAGACAGATATGAACACATATATATTTAAGCAGCGGAAAACAAACAGACTTTCATTTCATAAATACGTGTTCATACAAAACATTTCCATAATTGCCCCAAAACAAACTTCCAATTATTACAACCACAATACTGTCTTGATTTAAAACTTAAAGAAGCATGAAACAAAATTAAAATTGCATAAATCCCCATAGAATGTCCAAAGCCATAGCCCAAAACGAAAGAGATCCAAGAAATACATTCTCTCTCTTCAAGCTGGATGAAAAATCTGACTAAGCTGAGGTGTTTCCTCCCTGTGGACCTGAGGGGGGAAACGGAATAAAAGAAAGTGAAAGGAAAATGGGTCAGACATAAGTCTGGTAAGCCTAGTTATAATTCTAGCATGAGAACAATAAAAAGATCATGACTTGTATAATCTGAGAACAGGACAATACCAGAATATAAGATAAGATATGGCAGGAAATACTAACTATACTAAACGCACTCACTATTACTTCTCTGCACCTACTTGCACTGTCTCAACTGGCACCCCATGATCAGGGTGAAGTGATCCCCTTTCTAAAGATTGGCTCCTACTCGCATAAACATATGTGTCATACGGCCCCACCTGATTGTAGATTCCTATGATGGTCCCATCATGGGGTGTATCATGTCCCATGGTGGCGGCCCGACACAATTCTAGAATGCATAGGTTATACTACTGGTGCTCAGTGCCCTGTTTGTCTGGTCCGAAGTGTGTGCACGCTCGCACTCTGTTAGAACTCACACTGCTACACCAACCGCCATCGCTTTTGACTGCTTACAATCAGTGTAGTAATCGTGCTCCACCCTGCCTAGTTTTAGGATACCATGGTACCTAATTGGGTTACTGCTGAAATGGGTCCCTGTTACTAGGGTTTTCTAGTCAAACATGTTAAGTGGTTAAGTGTCTGTATTAACCTAACCCCACCCATCAGTTTAATTAACATGTTGAATTGGTTAAGTGTTTTAGCTAACTTAACCCTACCATCTTGAATTGTCGGTCCTTAGCTTTAAATCAGTTAAAGCACTAACCACTCACATTAGACAGGTATTGTTACGGTTACTGGATGTACCGGTCGGTTTCGGGCAGGTTTACACCATAACTCGGTCTAACCTCGGGTCCTTATTGGGCTCAATGCCTTAACCTCCCACATTGGATAGGTATTGTTGTGATTACTGGACAGCCGGGCGGGTCCAGGCAGGTTTACATCACAACTCAATCCAACCTCGGGTTAAGCATACGCGTATTTTCTAAATTTACATATTTGTTCTTTTACTCTTATATGTAAATTTGTTAACAATTAAATGTTATGGCCCACTTTCCAAATTCATTATTTTTTAAATATATAATTTATACTGTTTCATGCCATAAATTATCTGTGTGATTTTTCATCCATTTATGTCAAGTTTCCTATAATTACCAATTTTTCCCAACGTTACCCCGTCTAAATATTAGGCTAACAATCTTAGCCTAATTTTCTACTTGCACGATTTTTGACATATAATATTAGGCTAAAAACGTAGCCTAATTTAGCGTACACAAAATTTGCATAAAGAAGTCAATTAACATAAACATGACATAGGTTTAAACTTGGCATTTTTGGCACAGTCAATATGAACACAATAGGGGTGAACTTGCAAAATAGTCATCATGAATGTCATGGGTGTGAACTTGCAAGGTAGACTAAGCCACACACACACACACATATATATATATATATATATATATATGTGTGTGTGTGTGAATTTGCATCATAGACATATATGTGAATTTGCAACATAGACTAAATCAACTTACATATATGTGAACTTGCAAATCAATCACAAACATATGAATAAGTGTGAACTTGAATTATGGCATAGTTTAAACATATACACATAAACATGTAGTACTAACATTTGGTCACATATGTGACAGGATTTTACATCCTAAAACTTGCATAACATGATAAACTACACAACTTGTCATAACAGGTTATACTCCAAGTTCATATACATATGAATAGACTTGTCCATTAGTTCCCAATTGAACATGATAACAAAATAGAACCACAAAATAGATAAATATCATTCAATTCCACATATAATATAATAAACATCGTTCTATTTTCAATTTATTACCAAGGCATGACATTGATTCGCATCCCAAAACATAACTAAACTTACAACAAACGACGAACTTGAGTTCTGGTTTCTGAGTTCTGAATTTGCAATGCTTTCCTTTGGGTAGATAAACGTTGTTTGAATCTTGTTTTTACTTTAGTTTTGCTCGTCTCTAAGCTTTCTCTAACTGACGGCTACTCTTAGTTTCTTCCCGACAGCATGGCGGCTCTTGTTCTATTTTACTTGTGTGAATTTAGCTTGAGTGTTGGGTTATATTTATTGAATTTCAGATTGATTTGATCCGTTAGATAATCATAGAGTGAATCCAGACCATACACACTAAGAGGAGCCAATCAGAAAGTGAAAATCAGCCCTAGTGATGCACCAGAGCTTAGGAATTCGACCTGAACCCAACCAGGCCAGCCAAGACCTGACCAGGTAGACTGGGCAGGTCGACCCCCATGTCGACCCCTTGGTCGACACCCAGGTCGAACCCCAGGTCGACCTGGTTCCTTGGTGGGAATTTTCCCGCCTAGCACAATTTGGGTCTATTTTTTGAATTTTTGAACTGAATTTGAACTGTTTTAATTTTAAATTGAATTCTGAAACTTCGGACGGTCATAACTCATTCATACGTAGTCCGATTTACGCAAACTCGGACTCTATCTCAAGAATAATTCCAAGATGAACGCAACAGCGTAAGCCATTTCCCTTAATTCTTTTATTTTGAATTAAGTATACTTTAATTTGTTAATTTAATGTTAACAGAAAATTCGGGGTGTTACAGCCATTTTCAAGTTCATTCTAGTGTCATGTCCATATTCAATTTTTATGTCAAGTTCGTGTCAAGTTTCATGGCAAGTTTCATGTTTCAACTTATGCCTATTATCAAGTTAATGATTCATGTTCATAACCAATTCATGTTTTGCCTAGTCTACCCAAATCGTATTCCCATCGCATGTAAACGTGAATCGATCTAAATTACAATAAATCCAAATCCAGAAACAAAGGGAATATCATCAAAACTATGATAGGCAAAAAGGATGAGCATAAAGTGATAAAAGGGATTACAAGACTAGCATGATATAACTTGAGATAATTGGTTACAACATCACTGGCATATAGAGAATAATAGGATCTCAAATCTAACATAATAAGGTGATAGTCATGGCATAAGGTGATAGTCCAAAACTTGTAAATAATAGACTGATTCAACATCACAGGCGTGATAATGTTATGGACATGAAAGAATTTGATTTACAACATGAATAGGTCCAAACTGATTTCATAGCAATATTCCCAAATGTCAAGATCCAAGATGGAAACTAGAATAGATGTGAATCAATTAACATACTTAAGTCCAATTTCACTTTATCTCATGTCCAAATTACAATTAACAAGTTTAAGTCTCAAAGTAACTAGAACTTACAGATCGTGGACTAAGAAATTGAGATGTAGAAGTCGAATCTAGAAACTTAGTCGTCGAATTGTCGAATAGTTGAATCTCGATTTAATTGTAAAAGAAAATCCCCAATATGCAATTCCTAGCCGTAGTCTTCATGAAATAGTCTTCATGTTTTATTTTAATTTATTTATGAAGAAGAAGCCATGTCCATCAAGAATTTGTGCAGCATAAGGTTAGAGAAGAATGGTGTAAAGAGAATGGGGCTAGGGGGCTTTTTATATAGGATTAGATGAACGAACCTAGACTGAAAATGAGGCCAGAAACATTAGGATGAACCCGGACTCAAAACTGGGTTTCAGCACCATGTCGTCCCCCAAGTCGACCTGGTCCTGGGCGGGAAAATTCCCGCCCAGTCTGCGCTGGGGTTTGGATTCAAATTTCGAATTTGAATTCGAGCAGTTTTTCGGTTCTGAAAATCCTTGAAACTTCGGAGGGTCATATCTTCCTCATACGGACTTCATTTCTCGAAAACTCGAACTTGTTTCTAAGCAGAATTTCGAGACAAACACAACGGCACAACCCGTTTCCCTTGATTCTTATTTTAAAATTTAGTTCTTCCTTGATTCATGGTTTTAACATGTTATTAAAGTACTGGGTGTTACATTCTCCCCTCCTTAAAGGATTTCATCCCCGAAATCTCAAAGTGAAGAAGAATGTGTCCTACCGTCCAACATCCATCTATTCAACCATCATCCACAAACAACCATTGTCCTTAAAAGATTTCTAATGCTGTATGAACTTATCCAAGAGTGTGTGTATATGTACTTATCTAATGCAAAAGATTAGGCGATTACTGATTCAGTAGACCTCCTTAATGCAAAATATGTTAGTGTAATGAGTCCAACATGTATGCAAATTCCTAACATATTTTATAATCTCTACATGAGTGCAAAAACATTCATTCATATGCAACATCCATATGATAACATATCAAGTTTCCATCCATATACAAGTATAAGCACTCATGCATATGCAACATGAAAATTGTGGCTGAGCCGATCTAGTGCCTAATGTGTGTTATACAACCACGAGAAACCACTTGCAACCACTTGCAATTATCAACCATAACATGTTTCAATTACATGTTCACATCCAAAAAGGGTTCTACATAAGGTTCTCAAGATAGGATCGAGAAGATAACCAGACAAACATGGATAGCAAAAGCATGTACGTGATACGAAGGTATGTAGACTTATAGGAAAAAGATATCGAGAATGTACCCTCAAAACGAATTGGGTATAGCGCGCATATCTTCTCTTCAGTTTCCCAAGTTGCGTCTTCTTGGGCTTCACTCCACTGTACTTTAACTAGCTTGACTTCTCGATTCCTTAGCTTCTTGATCTCCGTTCCTCAGATACGAATCGGAACTGGCCTCAATGTTGCTTCTCTTTCCACTTCTACGCCTTCAAGGATGCTTGGCTCAACCACTTCGGCAGACTCATGTAAGCACTTTCGTAGATGCAAAACGTGAAAGACATTTTGTACTCCGGCAAACCTCTCGGGTAACTCTACCTTATAGGCCACTGGCCCAATCCTCTCGATGATAGGGAACGGTCCTACGAACCTTGGTGCTAACTTTCCAACCGCTCCAAAGCGAACCACATTGCGTAAAGGGGAAACTTTTATAAAGACCATATCTCCGACTTCGAACTTTAGGTTTGTCCTTCTCTTGTCCGCGTAGGATTTCTGTCTATCTTGGGCCGTTTTCATCCGTCTTCATATCAACTCAACCTTCTCGGAAGTGTCCCTTATCATGTCGGGTCCAAGTATGAGCTTGTCTGTCGACTCCCACCAACAAGTTGGTGACTTGCATGGTCTTCCGTATAAAGCTTCGAATGGTGCCATTCCTATGCTAGCTTGGTAACTATTATTATACGCGAACTCAATGAGAGTTAGGTGATCTTCCCAAGTACCACCAAAGTCAAGAATGCATTGTCTCAAAAGATCCTCTAATACCCTATTTACCCTTTCGGTTTGTCCATCTGTCTGTGGGTGATAGGTCGTGCTTAAACTTAGTCATGTACCTATCGCTTCTTGTAAACTATTCCAAAATTCGCTAGTGAAAATTGGATCATGATCGCTAACTATACTAGAAGGAAATCCGTGCAATTGTACTATTTCTCGAAGGTATATAGACTCTAGCAATGATGCGGTCCTTTTTCCCTTCACAGGAATGAAGTGAGCGCTCTTCGTGAGTCTATCTACTATAACCCATATGCTAGTATTACCCTTCCTTGACCTAGGCAATCCATCCACGAAATCCATCGAGACACTCTCCTATTTCCACAGCAGAACCTCCAAAGGATGCAATAGCCCACCGGGCATTTTCGACTCGGCATTTACTTGTTGGCACACCATGCACTTAGAAACGAATTCCGCCACATCCTTTTTCATCTCGTTCCAAAAGAAAATGTGCTTCATATCCTTGTACATTTTATCCCCTCCAGGATTTATAGTCATCTTCGAGTGATGTGCCTCTTCGAGAACTCTCTTTAATAAGTCTCCCACTTGCGGGACACATAATCTACCATCACGCCTCAGCCATCCCTTGTCATCTATGGCATACCTACTGAGGTGACTTGACATCTCACCTTTAATCAATTTGTCCATGATTTCGACTATCTGTGGGTCTTCATTCTGTGAAGTCCCTACTTGGTCTAGAAGCGTAGGCCTTAACTCAAGAGATGCTAACGTGCTAGCCAACGACTCAACAGCAGGTGTGAAATCAAAGGTTGCTATAAACTTTAGACTTTTCCTTTCAACAAACAAAGGATTCAAAGTCAACCTTTTCCTACTTAGCGCATCCGCCACCACGTTACCCTTGCCAGGGGTATAAGCTATATCGAAGTCATATGATGCCAAGAATTCCATCCACCTCTGTTGCCTTAGATTCAAATCTTTTTGTGAAAAGAGTTACTTAAGCGACTTGTGATCGGTGTACAGCTCGAACTTCTCACCTAAAAGATAGTGGCGCCAAGACTTAAGTGCACAAACAATCGCGGCCAATTCCAAGTCATGTGTGGGATAGATTTTCTCATGAACTTTAAGTTGTCTAACCCCATAGCATATCACTTTCCCTTCTTGCATTAGAACAACACCTAATCCCGGGCCGCACGCGTATGTTTACACCGTAAACATCTTACCTCTGTTAGGTAATGCCAAAACTGAAGCTGTGGTAAGGGCTCTCTTAAGCCTTTGAAAAGCAACGTCACACTCTATGTCCCATGCAAAAGCTAGGTTCTTCTTCGTTAACCAGGTAAGAGGGGCTGAAATCTTAGCGAAGTCCTTAATGAACTTCGTATAGTAGCCCACCAAACCGATAAAGCTTCTCACTTCCGTTGCGTTCTTCGGAACTTTCCAGTCTTGCACCGCAACTACCTTTGCGGGGTCCACAGCTATACCTTGCTTAGAAACTACATGTCCAAGAAACCGAACTTCTTTTCTCCAAAAATGAAACTTGGGGAACATAGCCTTTAACTCGGGTGCTCTAAGCGTATCCATTACTTCTTTGAGATGTCTAGGATGTTCTTCCTCATTCTTTGAGAAGCTCAAAATATCTTCCACGAAGACCACCACAAACTTGTTAAGGAACTCCCTAAACGCCCTACTCATCAAGTCTACGAAGTACGCGGGTGCATTCGTCAAAACAAACGGCATGACGAGCCATTCGAAGAAACCATCCGGAGTCCTAAACGCGGTCTTGTAAATGCTATCCTCAGCCACTCTAAGTTGATGGAACCCTGTAGCTAGATCGAGTTGAGAGAAAACAGACGCCCCTACAAGCTGGTCGAACAAGTCGTCGATTCTCAGTAGTGGGTGCCTATTCTTCTTAGTCAGCTTGTTTAACTCACGATAATCTACGCATAGACGAAGCGAACCATCCGCCATAGTAGCGAATACCACCGGAGCACCCCATTCAGAAATGCTTCGCCTAATGAAATTTTTCTCAAGAAACTCCTTAACTTGCTTACTAAGCTCTTTTCTCTCTCACGGGGCCATGTGTCTAACGGGAAATGCAACTGGCTTAGCATTATCAACAAGATATATATGGAAATCTATCTCGCGTTTAGGGGGTAACCCCTTAACCTCATCAAACACATCGGGATATTCTCGGACTACCCTTACTGATTGCAAATCAGCGATAGACGAGTCAAGAGATTCTAGATAACATAACATGACAGGACCCGTAGGGTAACTAGAAATTTCAAGGGTATTACCAAGGCAAGTCACGAGTCTAACTACCCTTCATTCACAATCGAGAATGGCTCCATTATTGGACAGCTAATGCATGCCTAGAATTAAACCGTATCCCATAAATCCAAGAACATAAGCATTACACGTGAATTCTACACTTAAGATAGAAATCCTCAAATCCACACAAATCAAAGATAAATGAGTGGAGCCACCAACTGGATTTGAAACAATAACGGGATCCACAACTAGACTAGTACTTAGGTGCAGAGTTTCAACAATACCAAAAGAAACAAAAGTATGCGATGCGCCAGAATCAAACAAGGTTCGGACAGAATCAAACAAGGTTCGCTGCACCAACTGTACTAGTATCCCAAACCCATGTCATATATTAACCATGAAATGACCTCTTGGCCCAATATTATGAAATGAACCATTTCGAGGTCCTACGGAACGATCCATTAATCGATCGGCTCCCTACAAGTTCTAGCTCGTCGTGTATCTGTGTCATACGGCCCTATCACTTATGTAGTAACCTGTGTTAGGTCCACCATAGGGTGTATCAAGCCCTAGGGTTCCAACCACCGACACAAATCAAGCATGCACAGTGTAAACCTACTGATGCCCAATGCCTGCTTTTTCAACTCCGGACTACGTGCACAACCATAGTCCGCCTGAACCTACACTGGCGCACCAACTGAGCCGTCGTTCTGGTCACTTACAATCAGCCCAGTAATCGTGCCCAGCCCTACCTAGTTCCAGGGTACCTTGATACATCTAAGTGGGTTATTGCTGAAATGGACCGCGTAACTAGGGTTTCCATCCAATAGGTTAAGTGTTGTCCTTTAAATTCGTGACTTAACCCTTATTAGTCTAGCATGTCAAGTTGGTTAAGTGTTGTCTTTCAATTTCATGAGTTAACCCCACTAATCACGTGTCAAGTTGGTTAAGTGTTGTCTTTCATGTTCACGACTTAACCATATCATGTGGCATTAATTCATTAATGCGCCCCCACCTCTCACATCAGACCTGTTGTTGTGGTCACTGGACATGCCGGGCGGTTCCGGGCAGAATACCACCACAACTCAGTCTGACCTCGGGTTTCAAGCGCGATATGACCAACTACCCACATTGGATCCTATTGTTTGCAGTCACTGGATTTGCCGGGCGGTTCCGGGAAAAATTACACTGAAAACTCAACCCAACCTCGAGTTGGCCATTTTCAAGTTCATTCTAGTGTCATGTCCATGTTCAATTTTCATGTCAAGTTCGTGTCAAGTTTCATGGCAAGTTTCATGTCAAGTTTCATGTTTCAACTTATGCCTATTATCAAGTTCATGATTCATATTCATAACTAATTCATGTTTTGCCTAATCTACTGAAATCGTATTCCTATCGCATGTAAACATGAATCGATCTAAATTACAATAAATCCAAATCCAGAAACAAAGGGAATATCATCAAAACTATCCAAGTATGTCTGGAAGATCACCACTTATTACCTTGTCTTGGGTGTACAACCCAATCAAGACATCAGTAATCATCCAAACGATGTGAAGACCTCTGGTCTTCGACCACCATCTTCATTGTCGACTTATAGTCGAATCAATTATTCACAATGGGTATAAACCTGGCCTTTCCGAATAATTCACGTATCTTGTAATCAAGTGGCATAAAACACAACACATGCCTCAATCCAATTCTAAATAATATTTTATTTAAAAATTCACATCCTTTGTGAAAGGTCCTCATTAATTTTATCAAAGACAAATTCTTTAAATTTATTCTTTAATCTTCCTTTGAATGTCAATTCAAACCAAATTAAGGTTTATCCAAACTAATCAGGATTATCAAACCATACCGAAGTAATCATTTCTTTTATTATCCAAATCCCAACCTATTCATCCCATAGAGCATAACTGGTAATACAGTAACGACCCAGAAAATCTGAACCAATTTAAAAAATTTTAAATTGTCCAAATAATGGATTTTAAATATTTAAAATAAATATTTTAAATAATGGCGATGAAAAGTGAGTTTGAATCGGCAATTGAAAACGAATATAATTAATTATAATTATAAACAAGGCCTGAAATGGCGCTGTAGTTTCAAAAACTGAATTCAAACTTTGTCGGACTGTACCGGGTGCAAAACAATCCGGATTTTAGTGAAACCAAAAATATTTAAATATGTTAGTGAATACCTTTCTAACGAATCTGAAAAATTGAATTTTCATAGCGGAAAGCAAAAGTTATGGCCGAATGGATTTTCAGAACGGTCGCTATGGAATTTTTATAGCCCGTGAAATTGGCCATTTTGCATACGACCTCGGAATTCGACAAAACCACTTTTGTGGATCCGGGATGGGAAGTTATTGCTGGGTTTCATATTTCATAATTTTTGAAGCTAGTATGTGAGCGTGGCAAAGGAAAATGTGTTTTGGTCAATTACAGTTAAATTGGATCGACCAAAAATGGGCCTTTTTGCAAACGGTCTCAGAATTCGACGAAACCAGTTTTGTTGGGACCGTATCGTCAAAACATAGCTAGATTTATTTTTTTGGAATTTTTCGAATCAGTTTGTGGCCCTGGCAAATTGAAATGTTCGTTCAAATTAAATATTGAATATTTTATATTTTAAATTGAATGGAAACTGACTGAAACAGTCGAATGGGCCTACGAAACATATCCAATTGTGTTCGGAATGGGGGTAAAACGCTAGGGACGACAGTCGTTGGGTTTGGATTGGTGGTCGTGTCAGAAAACCCCCTTTAAATCAATCTAAGATTCGTTGTCTATCATCAAGCGTGTGGGGAGATTCGAGTCTCCAAAGTCCGAGACTTTGGACCGCCGTCACGCGCGCTACAGGGCGTTGAACTGAGCAAGGCTGGTGGCGCCGGAAAGCCCCTTCGACCCTCTTCGACACTGCAGCGGCTGATCGTCCCACCACTTCGCGGATTTGCAGAAAATTCTCGACCCAGTTTTGAACATTTTAAAAGGAGGTATCGGTTGTTTTATTTTAAACTGATTTTAACAGTTTTAAAGTGTTGCAAACTTTGAAAAATCATATCTTTTTGCTATGTTAACGAAATTCGATGAAACAGGAAACATCGTGACCGTGTAGACGCCTTCTACATTTTAGAAGAGACCGCATATTTTTCTGAGCCTTCTGCTATTTTTGGTGGAGTGGAACCCAATGTGAGATTTATAATTTAAAAACAATATGGAAAACGACGATGTATAAATTATATAGTCGATGTATGAGTTATATAAGCGTTGTACACCTCATGTATAAGCGTTGTATAAGTTGTATGTTCGATGTATAAGTTATATATGCGTTGTAAAAATTATTTATGTGTTGAAATAAAAGTGAATTGCTATATATATATATATATACGCCCCTCGTCCACAAACCATGGACGATATTTATTGATTGTGATTGGTCTAAAAATTGATTGATAGCGAATGGTTGTTTGGGATTGTTTGTGGTTGATATTGATTGATGGTGGTTGAAAAATACCCATTTGTGGTTGAAAAATATTTGGTTGAAACCACATAGGATTAGTTTGTGGTAATGAAATAAATATATACATGCCGCATGCGTGCGAACTAGATGCATGATTCCCATTGTCAAAAACCGCGAGGTTTTAAGGTAGAGCGAGGAGCCGTACTAGGGACGGTCCCGGTTTTAACAACCCTGCCGTTATGCTGCCGAAATTTTCTGAAATATACATGTGTTAGAATAATTATCATTCGTTGAAATAAATTACATATGTTGAAAGAATATTCATGTGCTGAGTTGCAATTCATTCGTTGAGTTGAAATTCATGTGTTGAATATTATTTGAATTTAAACAAATAGTTTTAGCGATAAAAATCACATTTTTATGTATATACAAACTAGAAAGAATATTCATGTGTTGAATTAAAATTCATTCGTTGAGTGGAAATTCATGTGTTGAATATTATTTGAATTTAAACAAATAGTTTTAGCGTTAAAAATCACATTTTTATATATATACAAACTAGAAAGAATATTCATGTGTTGAATTGAAATTCATTCGTTGAGTGGAAATTCATGTGTTGAATATTATTTGAATTTAAACAAATAGTTTTAGCGATAAAAATAACATTTTTATATATATACAAACTATAGAGAATATTCATGTGTTGAGTTGCAATTCATTTGTTGAGTTGAAATTCATGTGTTGAATATTATTTGAATTTAAACAAATAGTTTTAACGATAAAAATCACATTTTTATATATATACAAACTATAGAGAATATTCATGTGTTGAATTGAAATTCATTCGTCGAGTTGAAATTCATGTGTTGAATGTTATCGTATTTTAAAATAAAATGAATAGACAATAAAAACTACATTTTTATTGTGAATATGAAGTGTTAAAAACATTCACGTGTTGAATAAATATTCTGATGATAAAAATATTTCTTTTATCATGTATACGCTTTGATAAAAATACACACGTGTTGAAATAAATAATAGTTTGCTAGAAATATTATTATTGGCTTTGTTCTGCGTATATATACATATGTTGAACAGGAAAAATGGATTAGCTGTAGAGTAAAGAAATTATTTGCGTGCCCGACAGATAGGTAAGCCTTGATGAGTTGGCTGCGCAATTTTATTTTTATATCAACTCCTGTGAATGCCATTGGATGCAGAGTGCTGGTTATTCTGTGTGAAATAATAAATATCGCCATAGGATAGTAACAATTAAATTTGAACTACGCTACATGGCATATTTCTTGATGATAGGCATACTTCATCATATTCCACATAAGCAATTGGAGCTTGTGTGACGAGGTGGAAGATTTACCATACGAGCGAAGGGCTTGTATGGCGATGATTATATACTACAGGTTGAACTGATGACTGATATGGACTCTATAGAATATAACGATAAATTGCCAGATTAGTAAAAACCCCACACGGGTCTGGAGTTGACAATAATCACGTCTCTCTAGTTATTAGATACGGCACATGGACTATTTATTTTCACACGGAAACGGGGTGACGAGAATTTATTCTCTGGAGTGATTATCTATACATGCTCCCCCGTAAACACCAGAATATATCACTATAAACATGTGAATGCTTTTTAGGATTTATTGGGTTCCTATCACGGCCCAATAAATTTCCAAACCCCTCCCCGTACAAAGGAGGTTATGGCGAAATTTTCCAAAATATTAAGGCGCTAGTGAAATATTTGAAGTGAAAACGAAGTTGAAAATATAGAATGAACTATAGTTGAAATTATAGAATGAACTATATTTATATATATAACTATAAATTTAATTAAAAGGAATCAAAGCCGTGCAGTTCGTGTTTCGGAATCGTAATTTGAAACGATTAGTATGAGGAATCCGACCATCGGATTTTCCCGAAACCGCAACCGTCGGGTTCGCCTTGGAAATATCTTCCCAACGGCACCAACCTTGTAAAATTCCAACGGTGGGATTGTCTGGAACATTTAATTCGAATCTGAAGAAAAACAGTGCCAGAAACGATTATATTTATATATATATATAAATATAATTATATTTAATCGAATAACGACGCTGCAGTTCGTATTTTGAAATCGAAACTTCAAACTATTGTACCGGGAGATCCGACCGTCGGAATTTCCCGAAACTGGAACCGTTGGATTCGTTTTGAAAAGACCTTTCTAATGATGTAAATTTTGTGAAGATCCAACGGTTAGATTTTCAGATATGTGTAAATCAAATCTGAAGAAAAACACCGCCACGGCCGCGTTATGGCCCAAAGCGTCGTTTTGAATAAATAGGCTATTTTAAAATAAATAAAAATAGCGATAAATCGTTATAAAATATTATAAACGATATGGAATGGAAATAAACTGAATTTGCTCGATTTATGTGGTATTTGATGGTTGAATGTGTTTGGTGTGAAAATTACATTAAAGAACAAAATTGGTGTTGTCGAATGATTTAACCATTGAAATAAAATGATTTGAAATTCTAAATATACGTGAAATATTTGAAAAGGCCGAGTTAATTCTCATTTCGAATAATTGACCGACGATTGAAATTCGAAGATGAAGACGGCGGTCGAAGACCGGAGATCTTCACCTCGTTTGGATGGTAACCGAGGTCCTTATTGGGAGGCATCCCAAAATATGGATAATGAGTGGTGATCGTTCCGACGTACGTGGTGATCGATGGGTTTGCGAGGTATTTAGTGCCTCCGGTTTCGTTCAGACCCAGAACGGACTAGTAAATGGACTGTGTGTCTGACATTGGATTTTATTCTGTGTTGATTGATCTCTATTAAATATACAACTATTTGGCAGTGGAGAATTTATTCTTTTGCTTAACGCCCTTCTCTGAAACGTACGAGCTCAGAGGTTGTATATCGATGGACATCAGTCGCATGGCGTGAATTTCTAGTGTGGCATGCCTAAGTGGCAAATGATCAGGACCTCTGTTGAAAAGCAAAGTCTTGTGGTGATGATCAAAGCACCGCCTGGGTGGTGTAGCTTTGTGTATAACGTGAATTCGCGAGCCTCACACCCCGGTATGAACCAGAAACGGGAGGAAGGACCTCAGAGAGGACATGCGTTTCTTTCTAGCTAGGGTGGTGTCAGTGACCTACCATCCCTGACATTTATATACTTTTCACCTATGTGGTTGTTGCTGTTGCGAGGCGCCTCGGTTAGATCAGACGATCTGGGTCCGATGGAGTCATTCGTTGGCTCGTTTGCGCCCCAAAGGGCGGGGAAACGTATTGTTCAGGAATTTTAATCCACATCGTTGGGCCAGCCCTGTCGCTCCTAGGGTCACTCGAGCTCTGATCCTGAGACATGGTAGGCTAGATTGTCTCGAAGTCGGTAAGGACTATCTTTTGCCTTGGTTCAAGACAGAAATCCAATTTCCAAATACGACATCGTGCGGTTTTGATTGTATATATATATATATATATATATATATATATGGCGACATGATATATGGTACCCATGTCGTCTATGATTGATAGTTTATGATTTGAAATTGTTTTCAAAACATATAAACACTTGCAATAATATCAAATGCTTTTGGTTTATTCGTATCAATCATATTTTGGCCATTATAAGGTAAAACTCTATCCTCCGGTTTGCGTTGCATTGTGTGATGGGAACTGAGTCTTATAATGGCTTCATTTTTATAAAATGCATTGCGTTGTTTAAAGGAATGATTTGTTTAAAGCACTGGCAATCCAATGGAGGAAACCCGTTCCACGAAAGTGGCGTGGTCCTGTGATTAGCCATATTATATATGTGTTGAGTAGAATTCTCATACCAGTCCCATGACTGACTCGTAGTTTGCTTCACCTTCAAACTCGGGTGCCCCTTTTTCTACATGGGCAGCCTTGTGTTCAGGTTTAGCAGGCTTTATCTGGATAGCTGGAGCTGAAGATGGATTCTATCATTTATCTCATTTTATGTTGTTCAGCTCCTATTGTACATATTTTGTTTGTTTCCGCTGTAGACATATATGTATGGCTGAACTGTATTTTTACTAAGTATGATCCTGTATACTGTGTAACACTGATGATTACTTTTATCCAGTATATTCTATTGTTCATATCTGGTGTATTTATTTAATTCTGTTCTGCTATTATCTGTTTCTGTGTTATATTCCAAAGATAACCCTTGTCTCCGTTTGTACGGGATTTCGGGTCGTCACAACGTGGTATCAGAGCTTTGGTTAAGCTTAGTTCTGGAATATAGCATATTAACGAACTCGTCAGAAATAGAACCAGTAGTGTTCTAGGACGGGTAACTCAATACAGATAGGATCAGCAATATCCTAGTATGTGTAAAGCAGAATGAAATTACACCTCGATAGACACATTTACATTGAAGTATTTGTCTCTATATTTTGAAATATCTTTCCTGTTGACCTGACACTTGATCTGCTATTTGCAGAAGAACTAGAAAATGAGTGCCAGAAACAGAAGAAGTAATACTGAGCCGGATATTGAAGCCCTATATATGAAATATAGAAATCTTGGTGGAAAACCCTTTACGGGTGAAGAAGCAATTATGAAAACACAAGCTTGGATTCGTTCGGCTGAGAAAATCTTTGAAGCATTAAAGCTGAGGGATGACCTGAAAAGATTACTGGCCTCCTGGGCACTCAAAGAAGAAGCTTTGTTCTGGTGGGATTCAGTTGTTAAGGATAATCCAGAAGGTGATATCACCTGGGATAGATTCAAAGTGATTTTCCTAGAAATATTTACTCCTCCAGAAGCGATTGAGCGACTATGTGATGAATTTTCTTATCTAATACAAGGTGATATGACCATCCCAGAGTTAAAAAGGGAAGTATTAGACGAGTGTCACAAGTCCAAGCTGAGTATCCATCCTGGTGTGGCCAAAATGTATAACGATCTCAAACGAACATTCTGGTGGAAGGCTATGAAAAGAGATGTTTCAATATATGTTAGCCGATGCCCTACTTGCCAGCTAGTCAAGAGCGACCAACAAAAACTGGCTGGACTATTACAACCACTAGAAGTTCCTGGTTGGAAGTGGGAACATATTTCTATGGATTTCATTGATGGTCTGCCCCGAACCAGAAAAGGAAATGACAGTATTTGGGTGATCGTAGATCGCTTCACGAAGACCGCCCATTTCATACCTGTCAGATCAAATAGAACCGCTCAGAGTCTGGCGCAGATTTACTTCAGAGAAATAGTTAGACTACATGGAGTGCCGCTCAGTATAGTCAGTGATAGAGATACAATATTCACTAGCAAATTCTGGGAAGCATTTCAAGTCGAGCTGGGAACGAAGTTGAACTTAAGCACCGCTTATCATCCTCAGACAGACGGTCAGACTGAGAGGGTGAATCGTATTTTAGAAGATCTATTGCGGGCTTGTGTTATAGATTTCGGTGGATCATGGGAAGACCATCTGCATTTGGCTGAATTCTCATATAACAACAGCTACCAGGCGAGTCTGACAATGTCGCCATTCGAAGCATTGTATGGTAGACCGTATCGATCGCCTGCTTGTTCGGTCGAGCCCGGAAATAAACTTGTGTTGGGTCCTGATATGATTCGAGAAGCTGCCGACAAAGTCGATTTTATAAAGAAACGATTACTCGCCGCCCAAAGCCGACAAAAGAGCTATGCCGATAGGAGGAGAAGAGATATATCCTTTGCGGTTGGCGACTATGTATATTTGAAAGTATCGCCGATGAGAGGAGTTATCCGGTTCGGTAAAACTGGAAAGTTAGCGCCCAAATTCATTGGTTCGTTTCCTATTCTGGAACGGATCGGGACTCTCGCTTATAGGGTTAAATTGCCTGACTGGTTGCCTGGAGTTCATGATGTATTTCACATATCTCAACTTCGAAAGCACGTTCATGATCCAGACTTGATCGTGGAAGAAGCAGCTCAACATGACATTGAAATTACCCCAGAATTAGCTGTGAGAAGAGAGCCGCTAAAGATTATCGGCAAAGAAACCAAAGAGCTGAGGAACAAGAAGGTTCGCTTTGTCAAAGTGCAATGGAGTGGAGATCCATGTGATTGTACTTGGGAAACTGAGGAGAGCATTCAGAAGTCTTATCCTAGATGCCGAGTGGATATCTCTGATTGACTCCAGTGCAAGGTACATTTACCATACTTTGCATTACCATTTGATTCTGTATTCTGTTGTTATTTTCTTTTCATGGATGTGCACTATTAATTCTATACTCTGAATGATTTTTAAGGGAATATATGATTTGATTAGTATATTTTTGGAAGGTTAAAAACAAATTGGTTGGTTGTGTTGTAAGATTATAGATTTATCAAACCACTTTCGACTTTGTTCCTTTTTGGGGACGAAAAGTTTTAAGTGGGGGAGATTGTAACGACCCAGAAAATCTGAACCAATTTAAATTTTTTTAAATTGGCCAAATAATGGATTTTAAACATTTAAAATAAATATTTTAAATAATGGCGATGAAAAGTGAGTTTGAATCGGCAATTGAAAACGAATATAATTAATTATAATTATAAACAAGGCCTGAAATGGCGCTGTAGTTTCAAAAATTGAATTCAAACTTTGTCGGACTGTACCGGGTGCAAAACAATCTGGATTTTAGTGAAACCAAAAATATTTAAATCTGTTAGTGAATACCTTTCTAACGAATCTAAAAAATCGAATTTTCATAGCGGAAAGCAAAAGTTATGGCCGAATGAATTTTCAGAACGGTCGCTATGGAATTTTTATAGCCCGTGAAATTGGCCATTTTGCATACGACCTCGGAATTCGACGAAACCACTTTTGTTGGATCCGGGATGGGAAGTTATTGCTGGGTTTCAAATTTCATAATGTTTGAAGCTAGTATGTGAGCGTGGCAAAGGAAAATGTGTTTTGGTCAATTATAGTTAAATTGGATCGACCAAAAATGGGCCTTTTTGCAAACGGTCTCAGAATTCGACGAAACTAGTTTTGTTGGGACCGTATCGTCAAAACATAGCTAGATTTATTTTTCTGGAATTTTTCGAATCAGTTTGTGGCCCTGGCAAATTGAAATGTTCGTTCAAATTAAATATTGAATATTTTATATTTTAAATTGAATGGAAACTGACTGAAACAGTCGAATGGGCCTACGAAACATATCCCATTGTGTTCGGAATGGGGGTAAAACGCTAGGGACGACAGTCGTTGGGTTTGGATTGGTGGTGGTGTCAGAAAACCCCCTTTAAAACCCACCAGCCAATCAGAATTTAATAAATAAAAAAAAGAGAAATCACGGATTTTCTCTCTCCCCGACCTGCGATCAACGGCGGCTATCTTCCACTCCTTCTCTCTTCTTTTCCGGCGAATCCACGCATCGAAACACCAGGCCCCTGTTCAACTTTTTGAAGAGCTCTCCACCACCTTTAAATCAATCTAAGATTCGTTGTCTATCATCAAGCGTGGGGGGAGATTCGAGTCTCCAAAGTCCGAGACTTTGGACCGCCGTCGCGCGCGCTACAGGGCGTTGAACTGAGCAAGGCTGGTGGCGCCAGAAAGCCCCTTCGACCCTCTTCGACACTGCAGCGGCTGATCGTCCCACCACTTCGCGGATTTGCAGAAAATTCTCGACCTAGTTTTGAACATTTTAAAAGGAGGTATCGGTTGTTTTATTTTAAACTGATTTTAACAGTTTTAAAGTGTTGCAAACTTTGAAAAATCATATCTTTTTGCTATTTTAACGAAATTCGATGAAACAGGAAACATCGTGACCGTGTAGACGCCTTCTACATTTTAGAAGAGACCGCATATTTTTCTGAGCCTTCTGCTATTTTTGGTGGAGTGGAACCCAATGTGAGATTTCTAATTTAAAAACAATATGGAAAACGACGATGTATAAATTATATAGTCGATGTATGAGTTATATAAGCGTTGTACACCTCATGTATAAGCGTTGTATAAGTTGTATGCTCGATGTATAAGTTATATATGCGTTGTAAAAATTATTTATGTGTTGAAATAAAAGTGAATTGCTATATATAAATAAATAAATAAATAAATATATATATATATATATATACGCCCCTCGTCCACAAACCATAGACGATATTTATTGATTGTGATTGGTGTAAAAATTGATTGATAGCGAATGGTTGTTTGGGATTGTTTGTGGTTGATATTGATTGATGGTGGTTGAAAAATACCCATTTGTGGTTGAAAAATATTTGGTTGAAACCACATAGGATTAGTTTGTGGAAATGAAATAAATATATACATGCCGCCTGCGTGCGAACTAGATGCATGATTCCCATTGTCAAAAACCGCGAGGTTTTAAGGTAGAGCGAGGAGCCGTACTAGGGACGGTCCCGGTTTTAACTACCCTGCCGTTATGCTGCCGAAATTTTCTGAAATATACATGTGTTAGAATAATTTTCATTCGTTGAAATAAATTACATATGTTAAAAGAATATTCATGTGCTGAGTTGCAATTCATTCGTTGAGTTGAAATTCATGTGTTGAATATTATTTGAATTTAAACAAATAGTTTTAGCGATAAAAATCACATTTTTATGTATATACAAACTAGAAAGAATATTCATGTGTTGAATTGAAATTCATTCGTTGAGTGGAAATTCATGTGTTGAATATTATTTGAATTTAAACAAATAGTTTTAGCGATAAAAATCACATTTTTATATATATACAAACTAGAAAGAATATTCATGTGTTGAATTGAAATTCATTCGTTGAGTGGAAATTCATGTGTTGAATATTATTTGAATTTAAACAAATAGTTTTAGCGATAAAAATCACATTTTTATATATATACAAACTATAGAGAATATTCATGTGTTGAGTTGCAATTCATTCGTTGAGTTGAAATTCATGTGTTGAATATTATTTGAATTTAAACAAATAGTTTTAGCGATAAAAATCACATTTATATATATATACAAACTATAGAGAATATTCATGTGTTGAATTGAAATTCGTTCGTAGAGTTGAAGTTCATGTGTTGAATGTTATCGTATTTTAAAATAAAATGAATAGACAATAAAAACTACATTTTTATTGTGAATATGAAGTGTTAAAAACATTCACGTGTTGAATAAATATTCTGATGATAAAAATATTTCTTTTATCATGTATACGCTTTGATAAAAATACACACGTGTTGAAATTAATAATAGTTTGCTAGAAATATTATTATTGGCTTTGTTCTGCGTATATATACATATGTTGAACAGGAAAAATGGATTAGCTGTAGAGTAAAGAAATTATTTGCGTGCCCGACAGATAGGTAAGCCTTGATGAGTTGGCTGCGCAATTTTATTTTTATATCAACTCCTGTGAATGCCATTGGATGCGGAGTGCTGGTTATTCTTTGGGAAATAATAAATATCGCCATAGGATAGTAACAATTAAATTTGAACTACGCTACATGGCATACTTCTTGACGATAGGCATACTTCATCATATTCCACATAAGCAATTGGAGCTTGTGTGACGAGGTGGAAGATTTACCATACGAGCGAGGGGCTTGTATGGCGATGATTATATACTACAGGTTGAACTGATGACTGATATGGACTCTATAAAATATAACGATAAATTGCCAGATTAATAAAAACCCCACACGGGTCTGGAGTTGACAATAATCACGTCTCTCTAGTTATTAGATACGGCACATGGACTATTTATTTCCACACGGAAACGGGGTGACGAGAATTTATTCTCTGGAGTGATTATCTATACATGCTCCCCCGTAAACACCAGAATATATCACTATAAACATGTGAATGCTTTTTAGGATTTATTGGGTACCTATCACGGCCCAATAAATTTCCAAACCCCTCCCCGTACAAAGGAGGTTATGGCGAAATTTTCCAAAATATTAAGGCGTTAGTGAAATATTTGAAGTGAAAACGAAGTTGAAAATATAGAATGAACTATAGTTGAAATTATAGAATGAACTATATTTATATATATAAATATAAATATAATTAAAATGAATCAAAGCCGTGCAGTTCGTGTTTCGGAATCGTAATTTGAAATGATTAGTATGAGGAATCCGACCATCGGATTTTCCCGAAACCGTAACCGTCGGGTTCGCCTTGGAAATATCTTCCCAACGGCACCAACCTTGTAAAAATCCAACGGTGGGATTGTCTGGAATGTTTAATTCGAATCTGAAGAAAAACAGTGCCAGAAACGATTATATTTATATATATAAATATAATTATATTTAATTGAATAACGACGCTGCAGTTCGTATTTTGAAATCGAAACTTCAAACGATTGTACCGGGAGATCCGACCGTCGGAATTTCCCGAAACTGGAACCGTTGGATTCGTTTTGAAAAGACCTTTCTAATGATGTAAATTTTGTAAAGATCCAATGGATAGATTTTCAGATATGTGTAAATCAAATCTGAAGAAAAACAGCGCCACGGCCGCGTTATGGCCCAAAGCTTCGTTTTGAATAAATAGGCTATTTTAAAATAAATAAAAATAGCGATAAATCGTTATAAAATATTATAAACTATATGGAATGGAAATAAACTGAATTTGCTCGATTTATGTGGTATTTGATGGTTGAATGTGTTTGGTGTGAAAATTACATTAAAGAACAAAATTGGTGTTGTCGAATGATTTAACCATTGAAATAAAATGGTTTGAAATTCTAAATATACGTAAATTATTTGAAAAGGCCGAGTTAATTCTCATTTCGAATAATTGACCGACGATTGAAATTCGAAGATGAAGACGGCAGTCGAAGACCGGAGATCTTCACCTCGTTTGGATGGTAACCGAGGTCCTGATTGGGAGGCATCCCAAAATATGGATAATGAGTGGTGATCGTCCCGACGTACGTGGTGATCGATGGGTTTGCGAGGTATTTAGTGCCTTCGGTTTCGTTCAGACCCAGAACGGACTTGTAAATGGACTGTGTGTCTGACATTGGATTTTATTCTGTGTTGATTGATCTCTATTAAATATACATCTATTTGGCAGTGGAGAATTTATTCTTTTGCTTAACGCCCTTCTCTGAAACGTACGAGCTCAGAGGTTGCATATCGATGGACATCAGTCGCATGGCGTGAATTGCTAGTGTGGCATGCCTAAGTGGCAAATGATCAGGACTTCTGTTGAAAAGCAAAGTCTTGTGGTGATGATCAAAGCACCGCCTGGGTGGTGTAGCTTTGTGTATAACGTGAATTCGCGAGCCTCACACCCCGGTATGAACCAGAAACGGGAGGAAGGACCTCAGGGAGGACATGCGTTTCTTTCTAGCTAGGGTGGTGTCAGTGACCTACCAGCCCTGACATTTATATACTTTTCACCTATGTGGTTGTTGCTGTTGTGAGGCGCCTCGGTTAGATCGGACGATCTGGGTCCGATGGAGTCATTCGTTGGCTCGTTTGCGCCCCAAAGGGCGGGGAAACGTATTGTTCAGGAATTTTAATCCACATCGGTGGGCCGGCCCTGTCGCTCCTAGGGTCACTCGAGCTCTGATCCTGAGACATGGTAGGCTAGATTGTCTCGAAGTCGGTAAGGACTATCTTTTGCCTTGGTTCAAGACAGAAATCCAAATTCCAAATACGACATCGTGCGGTTTTGATTGTGTATATATATATATATATGGCGACATGATATATGGTACCCATGCCGTCTATGATTGATAGTTTATGATTTGAAATTGTTTTCAAAACATATAAACACTAGCAATAATATCAAATGCTTTTGGTTTATTCGTATCAATCATATTTTGGCCATTATATGGTAAAACTCTATCCTCCGGTTTGCGTTGCATTGTGCGATGGGAACTGAGTCTTATAATGGCTTCATTTTTATAAAATGCATTGCATTGTTTAAAGGAATGATTTGTTTAAAGCACTGGCAATCCAATGGAGGAAACCCGTTCCACGAAAGTGGCGTGGTCCTGTGATTAGCCATATTATATATGTGTTGAGTAGATTTCTCATACCAGTCCCATGACTGACTCGTAGTTTGTTTCATTTTCAAACTCGGGTGCCCCTTTTTCTACACGGGCAGCCTTGTGTTCAGGTTTAGCTGGCTTTATCTGGATAGCTGGAGCTGAAGATGGATTATATCATTTATCTCTTTTTATGTTGTTCATCTCCTATTGTACATATTTTGTTTGTTTCCGCTGTAGACATATATGTATGGCTGAACTGTATTTTTACTAAGTATGATCCTGTATACTGTGTAACTCTGATGATTACTTTTATCCAGTATATTCTATTGTTCATATCTGGTGTATTTATTTAATTCTGTTCTACTATTATCTGTTTCTGTGTTATATTCCAAAGATAACCCTTGTCTCCGTTTGTACGGGATTTCGGGTCGTCACAAATACTCCATATCTAACACCATGGTGTGATCGATAAAATTATTTACAATTTCACATTCAAATCTAATTAAAGATTTAACTATCTCCTGGAGTAAAATTGGTGGTAATCCATTCTCGATCATTTCCTGAATTTAATAACTTAAATTATCACATTCTCATTTTAATCTAAATGAAGATTCATTAAAGCTCCACTTAGTTTTAATCTTCCAAAAATCAATATTAATGATTATTTAACTTTAGGAAATCAAACATGTCGCATCGACAATCTACACCGTACCATTGATTTCTGCAGATATATAACCTCTAAGTTCCTACATCTTTAGAAGGGAGTTAACCAAGAGAATAAATTCTCCACCACCAAACAGATGTATATTTAGCAGAGATCAACAATACCGTTTCGAAATGCAATGTTAGACATGTAATTTTGTCTTTAACTGGGTTAAAGAACTAATGTCATTTAAAACACAGTTCACGATAAACCCAAAATCACATTCCATTAATTATGGAACCTTCACGGAAAACAGATCAATATATATAATCAATATAAATTTCCGTATCCGACTAATAATATAAATGGAATAACCACTAAGCCTTTTAAATTCCATATATATTAACAGTCTTCCTCCACAAAAGTTCTCTTCGATTATTACCAAATCGAATTCCATTCAATTCCAATCTAATATATTAAACTGGAAAGACTTTATTTGGAAAATTTCCATTAAACCTTAATCAAAAGATTTATAAATTCCAAATCTCATTTCATTGTAAATCGGGTTAATGAACGAATGTCGTTAAAAACACAGTGCACACTAAACCCAATTCGCATTCAATTTTATTCCAATTATAAAATATAATTGGAAACTCTAATAATCTTAATTAAAATTTATTTTTTTCACACAGGGTTTAAGAACAGTGTTACTGAAAACACCATTCAAGACAAACCCAAAATCCAATTCTTTTATTCGATTCCAAATAAATATTAATTAATTGGAAAACTTCACTAAATCTTAATTAAAAGATTTATTCTTTTCTTAATTGGGTTTAAGAACAGTGTTAGTAAAGACACCGTTCACGACAAACCCAATGTCCAACTTGATATTAAATACAAGGCTCTGAATAGAAATTATATCGGCTTATATTCAACATCAAATTCTGAAACCAACAAATATTGGATTGGAAATAACGATACATACATATATATATATATATATATATATCTTCCAATTTTCCATAACGATATCTATATAATCACGGAATCCAATATCGAATTATTCCGAAGATTATTTCCATTCCAATTCATTCGTTGGAAATTTCTGGTTATATTAAAATCATTCACAAATCCAATTTATTTAAATAAAAAATTATTGGAATTCAAATCTAGTTGATAACTAGTTCATTTTCATAAAAATATATTTTTATCTTTAAAATTGTGAAATTTTTCATCCCGATTCTTTCCAAATCATTTATTATGATTTTACACAAATTATTAATATTTTTAATGATTTTATCAAGGCGCTTTCAGTGGATTTCCATAAACGGTCATCGAACTTCACTTAAAACGACCTTTTCTAAAAATGAATTGGGCATAATTCCAAATCCAACCATTAGATTTCAAGTCCCTTATATTCATTGGATAACTATTTTTGATACAAACCCAACGGTTTCGGTTTTAGGAGAATCCGACGGTCGGATCTCCCATGGTATCAATTCGAAATCAATGGTCGAAATTCGCTAACGGCCGCTTCGCGACACGTTCTATTCAGGCCAAATATTGCATATATAATACATATAATATATATTTCGTCGATTTTCATTTAAAACGTATTTTACAAATTGTTTATAAATTCGTTTTAAAATGATTCTAACTTCATTTTCAATTTTAAATCAAAATTGAATACTCCTTATCATTATATTATTTAAATAATAATATTTTCAAAATATCAGATTTTGAAATAATTTCCTTTTCGATATTCATTATAAAAATGAATAAAATCGATATAGATATCGTCCGCATCAAAATAGCGCATATCTAATCAACACGGCTTCATATATTTCAATATTTTCGTGCCCATCCCAAATCAGTCATCAAAATCACATTTTAATCCTTTACTAAATATCATTTTAAAATATTCGTTATTTTAAAATATTCTTTTCTTCTGAATTGGAATCAGACATATCCAATTGCCATATAATGTTATTTATATGTATTTCATACAATACATGTATACAGCAAGAATGATACACAATCAACCTTCATCAAAAGTGCATTACATAACTGCATAAGCATTAAATATAAATAATTAACGCTTACAACAGTCTGTCAACCAATTGATTGACATACAACTAAATAATTGGGTTTGTGTATGTAAAATATCATCCCAATACCCGTGTGGGGTTTAAATCAACACACACAGATTTTATTTGTGTAATTGGGAGACGTGTAAAATATATCGCCCCAATCAATATCAGTCAAACAAGTGTACATAAATAAATCGTCCGATTTGTAAATGAATATTTATTTTCATTCATATACACGTTAAAAAATATATTTTTAACGGTAAAAATATTTATTTCAACAAATGAGTATTTTATATAGTTCATTTATACAACAAAATAGATATTTTTATTGTTCTAACATAATTTAGAAAATTTTGGCAGCATAACGGCGCGATACTAAAACCAGAATAAGGTCCAGCCTTATCCCTCGCCTAATACTGGCTCGCGCCATACTCATACCAATTCGAATCAATTCCATTCCCATCCCAAACCAAAATAAAACAAATAAATCAATCAAAAGAAACATCCATGGTTTCAATCAATGGTGTCAGGTGCTACTAAGCACCATCTACATCCTAGTAGATATTTAACTGTAAACAAAATTAGAGTGAGAAGTTCTCACCTTTGGGATCCACTCCGCCATTTTTATTTCTGAATTTCTGAACAATTTGAATTTTCCCGAAATTCCAATGTAATCTTTTTTACGTTGTTCATTGTAAAAAAATCAACACACACTGATTTTAGCACCCCACCTCCGCTAGGGTCACTGACAAAGGCAATGCACTAGTTTTGGAGGAGCTTTATCGAGGTAAACAATCATAGAAATATTACAAGATGGAACATAAATAAAACAGCAGAAGAATCAAAAGCTAAATTTCATTACTTCCAAAAAGAGTCAAAACAATTTACATCCAAAGTACCAACTATCATTTTCCATTACAACAAGTGCTGCCCTGAATAAATAAAGAAGCATAAAACTTAAAACAACAAAAGTAGCTTAATTCCCCAAAGGTAGTAGAAATGAAGCCATAGCATAGCTCAAGATCAAACCGTACATGAGCTAAACCTAAAGCAAGCGAAATTCAAGCTAAGTGCTAGAGTTTCCTCACTGAGAACCTAGGGGGGGAAAGAAAGAAAAAGAGGCGAAAGAAAATGGGTCAGTCATAAAGACTGGTAAGTCCTAGTGACTTTCAGCATAAAAACAGGTAAAGGTAACATGACATGTATAAACTGAAAGTAAACATAAGGATAATGACAAGATGGGCAAGATAAACTAAGATAACATGATGAATCGAGTATAAATCAAATATAACATCGCATGTTCAAGGTTCGCTGCACCAACTGTACTAGAATCCCAAACCCATATCATATATTAACCATGAAATGATCCCTTGGCCCAATATCTTGAAATGACCCATTTCGGGGACCTACGAAATGATCCATTAATCGATCGGCTCCCTACAAGTTCTAGCTCGTCGTGTATCTATGTCATACGGCTCTATCACGAATGTTGTCACCTGTGCTAGGTCCACCATAGGGTGTATCAAGCCCTAGTGTGCCAACCACTGACACGAATCAAGCATGCACAGTGTAAACCTACTGATGCCCAATGCCTGCTTTTTCAACTCCGGACTACGTGCACGACCATAGTCTGCCTGAACCTACACTGGCGCACAAACTCAGCCATCGTTCTGGTCACTTACAATCAGCCCAGTAATCGTGCCCCACCCTGCCTAGTTCCAGGGTATCATGATACATCTAAGTGGGTTACTGCTTAAATGGACCGCGTAACTAGGGTTTCCGTCCAACAAGTTAAGTGTTGTCATTTAAATTCGTGACTTAACTCTTATCAGTCTAGAATGTCAAATTGGTTAAGTGTTGTCTTTCAATTTCATAACTTAACCCTACTAATCATGTGTCAAGTTGGTTAAGTGTTGTCTTTCATGTTCACGACTTAACCCTACCATGTGGCATTAATTCATTGATGCATCCGCAACCTCACACATCAGACCTGTTGTTGTGGTCACTGGATATGCCGGGCGGTTCTGGGAAGAATTACACCACAACTCAGTCTGACCTCGGGTTTCAAGCGTGAAATGACCAATTACCCACATTGGATCCTATTTTTTGCAGTCATTGGATTTGCCAGGAGGTTCCAGGAAGAATTACACTACAAACTCAACCCAACCTCGAGTTGGCCATTGAAACACCCTACCTCCATTAAGGTCACTCACAAAGGGAATGCCTTAACTTCGGTGGAGGTTTATAAGTTAAAGTCAAAGATAAAACACAAGATAGATATAAACACACACACACACACACACACACACATATATATATATATATATATATAAGCAGCGGAAAACAAATAGACTTTCATTTCATAAATACGTGTTCATACAAAATATTTCCATAATTGCCTCAAAAATAACATCCGATTATTACAACCATAATACTGTCTTGATTTAAAACTTAAAGAAGCATGAAACAAAATTAAAACTGCATAAATCCCCATTGAATGTCCAAAGCCATAGCCCAAAATGAAAGAGATCCAAGTAATACATTCTCTCTCTTTAAGCTGGATGAAAAATCTGACTATGCTGAGGTGTTTCCTACCTGTGGACCTGAGGGGGGGGGGGACGGAAGAAAAGAAAGCGATAGGAAAATGGTTCAGACATAAGTATGGTAATTCTAGTTATAATTCTAGCATGAGAACAATAAAAAGATTAGAACTTACATAAACTGAGAACAGGACAATGGCAGAATATAAGATAAGATATGGCAAGAAATACTAACTGTACTAAACGCACTCACTATTACTTCTCTGCACCTACTTGCACTGTCTCAACTGGCACCCCATGATCAGGGTGAAGTGATCCCCTTTCTAAAGATCGGCTCCTACTCACATAAACATATGTGCCATACGGCCCTATTTGATTGTAGATTCCTATGCTGGTCCCACCATGGGGTGTATCTAGTCCTATGGTGGCGGCCCGACACAATTCTAGAATGCATAGGTTATACTACTGGTGCTCAATGCCCGGTTTGTCTGCTCCGAATTGTGTGCACGCTCACACTCCGTTAGAACCCACACTGCTACACCAACCGTCGTTGCTTTCGATCGCTTACAATCAGCCCAGTAATCGCACTCGACCCTGCCTAGTTTCAGGGTACCATGATACCTAATTGAGTTACTGCTGAAATGGGTCCCCGTTACTAGGGTTTTCTAGTCAAACATATTAAGTGGTTAAGTGTGGGTACTAACCTAACCCCACCCATCAGTTTAATTAACATGTTGAATTGGTTAAGTGTTTTAGTTAACTTAACCCTACCTTCCTGATTTGTCTGTCCTTAGCTTTAAATCAGTTAAAGCACCAACCACTCACATTAGACAGGTATTGTTACAGTTACTGGATGTGTCGTTCGGTTCCGGGCAGGTTTACACTGTAACTCAGTCTAAGCTCGGGTCCTTATTGGGCTCAATGTCTTAACCTCCCACATTGGATAGGTATTGTTGTGATTACTGGACAGCCGGGCGTGTCCGGGCAGGTTTACATCACAACTCAATCCAACCTCGGGTTAAGCATACTCGTATTTTCTAAATTTACATATTTGTTCTTTTATTCTTATATGTAAATTTGTTAACAATTGAATGTTATGGCCCACTTTCCAAATTCGTTATTTTTAGGTATATAATTTATACCGTTTCATGCCATAAATTATCTGTGTGATTTTTCACCTATTTATGTCAAGTTTCCTATAATTACCAATTTTTCCCAACGTTACTCCATCTAAATATTAGGCTAACAATCTTAGCCTAATTTTCCGCTCGCATGATTTTTGACATATAATATTAAGCTAAAAACTTAGCCTAATTTAGTGTACACAAAATTTGCATAAAGAAATCCATTAACATAAACATGACATAGGTGTAAATTTGGCATTTTTGGCATAGTCAATATGAACACAATAGGGGTGAACTTGCAAAATAGTCATTATGAATGTCATGGGTGTGAACTTGCAACGTAGACTAAGCCACATACATATATGTGAATTTGCATCATAGACATATATGTGAATTTGCAACATAGACTAAATCAACTTACATATATGTGAACATGCAAATCAATTACAAACATATGAATAAGTGTGAACTTGAATTATGGCATAGGTTTAACTTATACCCATAAACATGTAGAACTAACATTTGGTCACATATGTGATAGGATTTTACAACCTAAAACTTGCATAACATGATAAACTACATAACTTGTCATAACAGGTTATACTCCAAGTTCATGTACATATTAATAGACTTATCCATTAAATCCCAATTCAACATGATAACAAAATAGAACCACAGACATAGATCAATATCATTCAATTCCACATATAACATAATAAGCATCGTTCTATTTTCAATTTATTTCGGAGGAATGACATTGATTTTGATTCGCATCCCAAAACATAACTAAACTTACAACAAATGACGAACTTGAGTTCTGGTTTCTGAGTTCTGAATTTGCAATGCTTTCCTTTGGGTAGATAAACGTTGTTTGAATCTTGTTTTTACTTTAATTTTTCTCGTCTATAAGCTTTCCCTAACTGACGGCTACTCTTAGCTTCTTCCCGGCAGTATGGCGGCTCTAGTTCTATTTTATTTGTGTGAATTTAGGTTGAGGGTTGGCTTATATTTATAGAATTTCAGATTGATTTGAGCCGTCAGATGATCATAGAGTGAATCTAGACCATACACACCAAGAGGAGCCAATCTGATAGTGACAAATCAGGCCTAGTGACACACCAGAGCTCATGAATTCGACCAGAACCCGACCAGGCCAGCCAAGACTTGACCAGGTCGACTGGGCAGGTCGACGCCCTGGTCGACCTGGGTACCCAGTTCGACCCCCAGGTCGACCTGGGCGGGAATTTTCCCGCCCAGCCCAGTTTTGGTCTATTTTTCAAATTTTGAACTGAATTTGAACTATTTGAATTTTAAATTGAATTTTGAAATTTCGGACGGTCATAACTCCTTCATACGGAGTCCGATTTACGCAAACTCGGACTCTATCTCAAGCAGAATTCCGAGACGAATGCAATGGCGTAACCCATTTCCCTTAATTCTTTCATTTTGAATTAAGTATACTTTAATTTGTTAATTTAATGTTAATAGAAAATTTGGGGTGTTACATTCTCCCCTCCTTAAAGGATTTTGTCCCCGAAATCTTCAAGTCTGGGAGAACATATATCCTAACATCCAATCGTCCATCTACTCAACCAACAAACACAGGCATCCATTGTCTTTAAAAGACTTCTAATGCTTCATGATCATACGCATAATGTGTGTACATGTCCTTATTTAATGCAAAATTAGGCGGTCTACTGATTCAGTTGGCCTCCTTAATGCAAATCATATAAGTGTCATGAATCCATTATGTATGCAAAAATTTCCTTACTCATAATTCTACATGAGTGTGTAACCATTCTTACAAATGCGACATCCATATGACAACACATCAAGTTTCAACCACATACACGTATGAATACATATATGCGTATGTAATATGGAAGTGACTGAGCTGATCTAATACCTAGGGTGTGTGTATATGCATCCACGAGCAACCACTAGTAACCACTTGCAACCACTTGCAGCTATCAATCATAATATGTTTCAAATACAGGTTTACATCCATTAGTTTCTACCTAAGGAGTTAGGAGAAAAAGGACCGAGAAGATACACAAAAAGGTAGATACAAGCATAAACTTATGGAAAAAGAGAGGTCAAATATGTACCCTTAAAAAGAAAAGGGCACGAAGTGCGTATTTTGTTCTTAGTTTCCCTAGTCGCGTCTTCCTCGGCATCGCTCCATTGAACTTTAACAAGCTTGACTTCCCGGTTGTGTAGGTTTTTGATTTCAGTTCCTACGATTCGAGTTGGTACTCTCCTCATAAATGTTTCCCGTTCTATTTCAACTTCTTCTAGAACGCTTGGCTCCACCACTTCCGCAGACTCATGTAAACATTTCCGAAGAAGAGAAACGTGAAAGACATTGTGAATTCCAGCCAACCTTTTAGGCAGCTCTACTCTATAAGCTATCTTCCCAATCTTCTTGATGATAGGGAATGGTCCTATAAATCTTGGTGCTAGCTTTCCTACTGATCCAAAGCTAATGATGTTCCTTAAAGGAGATACCTAAAGGAAAACCCTGTTCCCAACCTCAAACTCAAGGTCGGTCCTTCTTTTATCTGCATAGGATTTCTGTCAATCATGGTAGTCTTCATTCTCCTTCATATCAAGTCCACTTTTTCTGAAGTCTCTCTAATCATGTCTGGCCCAAGTATAAGCTTGTCTGTAGACTCCACCAACAAGTTGGTGATCGGCAAGGTCTTCCATACAAAACTCCAAAGGGCGCCATGCCGATGGTGGCTTGGTAGCTGTTGTTGTAGGTGAATTCCACTAAAGGAAGATGATCCTCCCACGTCCCTCCAAAGTCAATAATGCACAGTCCCAAAAGATCTTCTAATACTCTGTTCACCCTTTCCGTTTGACCATCAGTTTGGGGGTGATAGGCCATGCTCAAGCATAACTGTGTGCCTACAGCTTCTTGCAGACTCCGCCAAAACTCGCTCGTAAAGATAGGATCTCGGTCACTCACTATGTTGGAGGGTATTCCATGGAGTCGAACTATTTCCTTAGGATAAAGAGATGCTAGAGATGAGGTAGTCGTTCTACTCTTGACAGGTATAAAGTGGGCGCTTTTTGTGAGCTTTTCCACTATTACCCAAATGCTAGTATTGCCCCTTCTAGACCTAGGCAACCCATCAATAAAGTCCATTGAAATGCTATACCACTTCCATTGCGGGACTTCTAGAGGATGAAGCAGTCCTCTAGGCTTCTTTTGTTCTGCCTTGACCTGTTGGCATATTATGCACTTAGAAACGAAATCTGCCACATCCTTCTTGATGTCGTTCCAAAAGAAAACTCTCTTTACGTCTTTGTACATCTTGTCTCCACCTGGATATATTGTCATCTTGGAATGGTGTGCTTCCTCGAGAACCATCTTTACGAAATCCCTTGCTTGTGGGACGCATAGTCTTTCATCTCGCCTCAGCCAACCCTTATCATCGATGGAGTACCTATTGAGGTGACTGGAAGTTTCACCCCTAATTAGCTTATCAATCACATCAACAAGCCGAGGGTCTACACGTTGCGCTGCCCCTATTTAGTCTAAAAGAGTGGGCCGTACGTCTAGTGATGCCAATAAATCAGGTACAAAATCAGAGGAGGGCCTAAAGTCAAAACTGGCTATATACTCCAAGGGCTTAAGGTCAGCTTCATTCTGCTCAAGGTGTCTACTACTACATTGCCCTTGCCAGGAGTATAGGAAATCTCAAAATCGTACGAGGCAAGAAACTCCATCCACCTTTGGTGCCACAAGTTGAGATCTTTCTACGAGAATAGGTATTTCAACGATTTATGGTCAGTATACAGTTCAAATTTCACCTAAAAGATAATGGCGCCAAGACTTAAGAGCAAAAACGACGACTGCCAACTCTAGGTCGTGGCTCGGGTAGTTTTTGTCATGTACTTTCATCTTCTTCCACCATAAGCCACTACCTTCCCTTCTTGCACCAGAACAGCGCCTAGTCCCGTTCCGCTTGCATCTGTGTATACTGTGAAAATCTTGCTTCCATCAGGCAATGTCAGAACTGGGGTTGTTGTGAGAGCCCTTTTCAATCGTTGGAAAGCAAACTCGCAATCCAGATCCCAAGCGAACGCTAGATTCTTCTTTGTTAGCCTTGTGAGTGGAGCTGAGATCTTCTCGAAATCTCTAATGAACTTTCAGTAAAAACCCGCTAGCACAAGAAAGCTTCAGACTTCAGTTGCATTTCTTGGTGCCTTCCAATCTTGCACGCCACCACTTTCGCAGGGTCCACAACTTACCCCTCTTTGGACACTACGTGACCAAGAAACCTTACTTCTTCTCTCCATAAGTGTCATTTGGAGAATTTGGCTTTCAGCTGATGAACTTGAAGAGTTTCCATGATTTCCATTAAATTCTGAGCATGCTCTCACTCATCCTTTGAGAAGACCAAGATATCGTCTATGAAGACAACCACAAACTTGTTGAGGAATTCTCTAAACACCCTGCTCATTAGGTCTACGAAATAAGCAGGTGCATTTGTCAAGATGAAAGGCATGACAAGCCACTCGAAGAAACCGTCTGGGGTTCTGAACGTCGTCTTATCAATGCTATCTTTAGCTACCCTTAGCTGATGGAACCCAGTAGCCAGATCAAGTTGGGAGAAGACCGACGCTCCTACAAGGTGATCAAACAGATCGTTTATTATGGGAAGCGGGTGTCTATTCTTCTTAGTCAGCTTGTTTAGCTCTCTATAGTCCACACAAAGACGTAGTGAGCCATCTGCTTTGGTGGCGAACACCACTGGAGCACCCCATTCCGAGATACTCCGCCTAATAAACCCCTTCTCGAGAAGCTCCTTAACTTGCTTACTGAGCTCCTTTCTCTCTTTTGGAGCCATGTGTCTAACAGGTAAAGCTACGGGCTTTCCATTATCAACAAGATATATGCAGAAGTCTATTTCCCGCCTCGAAGGTAAACCCTTCATCTCTTCAAAGACATCCGGATATTCACGGACCACTCTAACCAACTGCAAAATTCTCAATAGAAGCATCAAGCGACTCTAGATAACTAAGCATAACATCATTCAAGGGATTACAAGAAATTTCTAGAGTGTTACTGAGTCAAGAGTCTAACCACTCTTTTCTCACAATCAAGAATGACACCATTACTGGATAACCAGTCCATGCCTAAGATCAATCCATATCCCGAGAAACCCAAAACAAAGGCATTACATCTGAACTCAACACTTAGAATAGTGATTTTCAAATCCAAACAAACCACTGACAAATAAGCTGAGCCCCTAATTGGTTCTGAAAAAACAAAGGGATTTTCTACCATACTAGTGTCTAGGTGCAAAGATTCAACTGAAGCAGATGAAATAAAGGAGTGTGATGCGCCAGAATCAAAGAGAGTGCGAAATGGATGATCATAGAGATAAACTAAGCTTTCTACAGAAATATTTCTACCTCGTTCCGGCAGAGGTACCACCAGAGCGTGAACCTGTCCCCCTGAAGTGGATCCAGTCTTCTGTCCCTGCCCCCGCTTCTTTGGGCAGTCCTTAGCCATGTGTCCAGTCTCACTGCAATGGAAACAACCACCATTCATCTTTGCCTTCTTCTTTCTGCAGTCTTTCACTATATGTCCAACAATGCCACAAAAATTACACTTTCTCTTTTCATGGGGGTTGTTGTTCTTCCCTTCTTTCTTGAAGTCTGTTTTCTTAGCCTGTAAACCCTCTTTCTTTTGTTGATGCACTTCCACCTTTGCCTCTTTCTTTCCCTTATCTTCCTCGTGTTACAGCGCCATGTCCACCAAGCTTTCATAAGTCACTCCCATGGGTATATGGGTCCTAGCAAGGCTGTGTAGAGGCCCATTCAGACCTGTGACGAAGCGAAGGGCCTTCTTGTGTTGGGTGTTTAATAAATCCAGGCCAAATCTGGCCAGCTGATTAAATTGATTGACGTACTCCTTGATCGTCATACTTCCTTGTTTAAGAGTTAGGAACTTCTCCATCTGCAGGCTTCTTTCAAATTGGGAGAGGAATTTCATCTCAAACCTCATCCTGAAATCTTCCCAAGTTTCCACTGGCCTATCAGCATGGGTAACTTCCCACCAATATGAAGCTTCATCTTGAAGCAACCACACTGCTAGCCGTATCTTTTGCCTATCGTCAACTTCGAAGATGACGAATAAATCTTCGGTCTCCTTCAGCCAGTTCCTAGCGACCACAAAGGATTCAGTTCCATAAAAGTCCCTTCCACCCATAGCCTTGAAGTCTCTACACATCTTAGCGAAAGAATATCCACGAGGAGGAGGAGGGGGAACCGTTGCCACTGTGGGAGGAGGAATGTCTGCTGGGCCCGCACCATTGGCCCTAGCCTCTAGGTACCTTCGGAACCAGCCAGGTATCGGTACTCCTTTTGGAAGGTTAAGATCTCCAGACATGCTGAAACAAAAAGGAAAGATTCAAGGCAAAAGGATAGAGAGATAGTGCATATGGCTTGGGGAATTATGCCTTTCTAAAAACAATGCTTTTTCTTGTAAAAAATGCTTGTTTAAACGTTTGTTTGAAAATAGTTTCAAAAACCATTATCTAATCTGGTAAACCTGTGCTCTGATACCAAGTGAAACACCCCACCTCCATTAAGGTCACTCACAAAGGGAATGCCTTAAATTCGGTGGAGGTTTATAAGTAAAAGTCACAGATAAAACACCAAACAGATATAAACATATATATATTTAAGCAGCGGAAAACAAACAGACTTTCATTTCGTAAATACGTGTTCATACAAAACATTTCCATAATTGCCTCAAAACAAACTTCCAATTATTACAACCACAATACTGTCTTGATTTAAAACTTAAAGAAGTATGAAACAAAATTAAAACTGCATAAATCCCCATAGAATGTCCAAAGCCATAGCCCAAAATGAAAGAGATCCAAGCAATACATTCTCTCTCTTCAAGCTAGATGAAAAATCTGACTAAGCTGAGGTTTTTCCTCCCTGTGGACCTTGGGGGGGGGGAACGGAATAAAAGAAAGTGAAAGGAAAATGGGTCAGACATAAGTCTGGTAAGCCCAGTTATAATTCTAGCATCAGACAGTAAAAAGATCATGACTTGTATAAACTAAGAACAGGACAATACCAGAATATAAGATAAGATATGGCAGGAAATACTAACTATACTAAACGCACTCACTATTACTTCTCTGCACCTACTTGCACTGTCTCAACTGGCACCCCATGATCAAGGTGAAGTGATCCCCATTCTAATGATCGGCTCCTACTCGCATAAACATATGTGTCATACGGCCCCACCTGATTGTAGATTCCTATGCTGGTCCCACCATGAGGTGTATCAAGTCCCATGGTGGCGGCCCGACACAATTCTAGAATGCATAGGTTATACTACTGGTGCTCAGTTCCCTGTTTGTCTGCTCCGAAGTGTGTGCACGCCCGCACTCTGTTAGAACCCACACTGCTACACCAATCGCCATCGCTGTTGACTGCTTACAATCAGCCTAGTAATCGTGCCCCACCCTGCCTAGTTTTAGGGTACCATGGTACCTAATTGGGTTACTGCTGAAATGGGTCCCCGTTACTAGGGTTTTCTAGTCAAACATGTTAAGTGGTTAAGTGTTTGTATTAACCTAACCCCTGTACCTAATTAGGTTACAGCTGAAATGGGTCCCCGTTACTACGGTTTTCTAGTCAAACATTTTAAGTGGTTAAGTGTCTATATTAACCTAACCCCACCCATCGGTTTAATTAACATGTTGAATTGGTTAAGTGTTTTAGTTAACTTAACCCTACCATCCAGACTTGTTTGTCCTTAGCTTTAAATTAGTTAAAGCATTAACCACTCACATTAGACAGGTATTGTTACGGTTACTGGATGTACCGGTCGGTTCCGGGCAGGTTTACACCGTAACTCAGTCTATCCTCGGGTCCTTATTGGGCTCAATGCCTTAACCTCCCACATTGGATAGGTATTGTTGTGATTACTGGACAGTCGCATAGGTCTGGGCATGTTTCATCACAACTCAATCCAACCACGGGTAAAGCATACGCGTATTTTCTAAATTTACATATTTGTTCTTTTACTCTTATATGTAAATTTGTTAACAATTAAATGTTATGGCCCACTTTCGAAATTCATTATTTTTTAGGTATATAATTTATACCGTTTCATGCCATAAATTATCTGTGTGATTTTTCATCCATTTATGTCAAGTTTCCAATAATTACCAATTTTTCCCAACGTTACCCCGTCTAAATATTAGGCTAACAATCTTAGCCTAATTTTCTGCTCGCATGATTTTTGACATATAATATTAGGCTAAAAACTTAGCCTAATTTAGAGTACAAAAAATTTGCATAAAGAAATCCTTTAACATAAACATGACATAGGTGTAAAACTGGCATTTTTGGCATTGTCAATATCAACACAATAGGGGTGAACTTGCAAAATAGTCATCATGAATGTCATGGGTGTGAACTTGCAACGTAGACTAAGCCACACATATATATGTGAATTTGCATCATAGACATATATGTGAATTTGCAACATAGACTAAATCAACTTACATATATGTGAACTTGCAAATCAATCACAAACATATGAATAAGTGTGAACTTGAATATGGCATAGGTTTAACATATACACATACACATGTAGAACTAACATTTGGTCACATATGTGATAGGATTTTACAGCTTAAAACTTGCATAACATGATAAACTACACAACTTGTCATAACAGGTTATACTCCAAGTTCATATACATATGGATAGACTTGTCCATTAATTCCCAATTCAACATGATAACAAAATAGAACCACAGAATAGATCGATATCATTCAATTCCACATATAATATAATAAACATCGTTCCATTTTCAATTTATTTCCAAGGCATGACATTGATTTTGATTCGTATCCCAAAACATAACTAAACTTACAACAAACGACGAACTTGAATTTTGGTTTCTGAGTTCTGAATTTCAATGCTTTCCTTTGGGTAGATAAACATTGTTTGAATCTTGTTTTTACTTTAGTTTTTCTCGTCTCTAAGCTTTCTCTAACTGACGGCTACTCTTAGTTTCTTCCTGGCAGCATGGCGGCTCTAGTTCTATATTATTTGTGTGAATTTAGATTGAGGGTTGGGTTATATTTATAGAATTTCAGATTGATTTGAGCCGTCAGATGATCATAGAGTGAATCCAGACCATACACACAAAGAGGAGCCAATCAGAATGTGACAAATCAGCCCTAGTGACATACAAGAGCTCAGGAATTTGACCAGAACCTGACTAGGCCAGCTAAGACCTGACCAGGTAGACTGGGCACGTCGACCCACGAGGTCGACCCCCAGTCCCTTGGTCGACCTGGGTACCCAGGTCGACCCCCAGGTCGACTTGGTTCCTGAGCGGGAATTTTCCCGCCCAGCCCAGTTTTGGTCTATTTTTCGAATTTTTAAACTGAATTTGAACTGTTTGAATTTTAAATTGAATTCTGAAACTTCGGACGGTCATAACTCATTATACGTAGTCCGATTTACGCAAACTCGGACTCTATCTCAAGCAGAATTCCAAGACGAATGCAACGGCATAAGCCATTTCCCTTAATTCTTTCATTTTGAATTAAATATACTTATTTGTTAATTTAATATTAACAGAAAATTCGGGGTGTTACAGCCATTTTCAAGTTCATTCTAGTGTCATGTCCATATTCAATTTTCATGTCAAGTTCATGTCAAGTTTCATGGCAAGTTTCATGTCAAGTTTCATATTTCAACTTATGCCTATTATCAAGATCATGATTCATGTTCATAACCAATTCATGTTTTGCCAAATCTACCCAAATCGTATTCCCATCGCATGTAAACGTGAATCGATCTAAATTACAATAAATCCAAATCCAGAAACAAAGGGAATATCATCAAAACTATGATAGGCAAAAAGGACGAGAATAAAGTGATAAAAGGGATTACAAGACTAGCATGATATAACTTGAGATAATTGGTTACAACATCACTGGCATATAGAGAATAATAGGATCTCAAATCTAACATAATAAAGTGAAAGTCATGGCATAAGGTGATAGTCCCAAACTTGTAAATAATAGACTAATTCAACATCACAGGCATGATAATGTTATGGACATGAAAGAGTTTGATTTACAACATGAATAGGTCCAAACTGATTTCATAGCAATATTCCCAATTGTCAAGATCCAAGATGGAATCTAGAATAGATGCGAATCGATTAACATACTTAAGTCCAATTTCACTTTATCTCATGTCCAAATTACAATTAACAACTTTAAATCTCAAAGTAACTAGAACTTACAGATCGTGGACTAAGAAATTGAGATGCAGAAGTTGAATCTAGAAACTTAGTCGTCGAATTGTTGAATCATTGAATCTCAATTTAATTGTAGAAGAAAATCCCCAATATGCAATTCCTAGCCGTAGTCTTCATGAAATTGTCTTCATGTTTTATTTTAATTTATTTATAAAGAAGAAGCGATATCCATCAAGAATTTGTGCAGCATAAGGTTAGAGAAGAATGGTGTAAAGAGAATGGGGCTAGGGGGTTATTTATATAGGATTAGACGAACGAACCTATACTGAAAATGAGGCCAGAAACATCAGGATGAACCCGGACTCAAAACTGTGTTTCAGCACCAGGTCGACCCCCAGGTCGACCATAGGGTCGACCTGGTCCCTGGGAGGTCAACCCCCAGGTCGACCTGGTGCTGGGCGGGAAAATTCCCGCCCAGTCTGCGCTGGGGTTTGGATTCAAATTTCGAATTTGAATTCGAGCAGTTTTTCGGTTCTGAAAATCCTTGAAACTTCGGAGGGTCATATCTTCCTCATACGGACTTTGTTTCTCGAAAACTCGAATTTGTTTCTAAGAAGAATTTCGAGACAAACACAACGGCGCAACCCGTTTCCCTTGATTCTTATTTAAAAATTTAATTCTGCCTTGATTAATGGTTTTAACATGTTATTAAAGTACTGGGTATTACATTCTCCCCTCCTTAAAGGATTTCATCCCCGAAATCACCAAGTTAAGAAGAATGTGTCCTACCATCCAACATCCATCTACTCAACCATCGTCCACAAACAACCATTGTCCTTAAAAGATTTCTAATGATGTATGAACTTATGCAAGAGTGTGTGTTTATGTACTTATCTAATGCAAAAGATTAGGCGATTACTGATTCAGTAGATCTCCTTAATGCAAAATATGTTAGTGTAATGAGTCCAACATGTATGCAAATTCCTAACATATTTTATAATCTCTACATGAGTGCACAAACATTCATTCATATGCAACATCCATATGATAACATATCAAGTTTCCATCCATATACAAGTATAAGCACTCATGCATATGCAACATGAAAAATGTGACTGAGCCGATCTAGTGCCTAATGTGTGTTATGCAACCACGAGAAACCACTAGCAACCACTTGTAACCACATGCAATCATCAACCATAACATGTTTCAATTACATGTTTACATCCAAAAAGGGTTCTACCTAAGGTTCTCAAGATAGGATCGAGAAGATAACAAGACAAACATGGATAGCAAAAGCATGTATGTGATATGAAGGTATGTAAACTTATAGGAAAAAGATATCGAGAATGTACCCTAAAAAAGAATTGGGTATAGCGCGCGTATCTTCTCTTCAGTTTCCCAAGTTGCTTCTTCTTGGGCTTCACCCCACAGTACTTTAACTAGCTTGACTTCTCGATTCCTTAGCTTCTCGATCTCCTTTCCTAAGATACGAATCGGAACTCGCCTCAATGTTGCTTCTCTTTCCACTTCTACGCCTTCAAGGATGCTTGGCTCAACCACTTCGGCAGACTCATGTAAGCACTTTCGGAGATGCGAAACATGAAAGACATTTTGTACTCCGGCCAACCTCTCGGGTAACTCTACCTTATAGGCCACCTGCCCAATCCTCTCGATGATAGGGAACGATCCTACGAACCTTGGTGCTAACTTTCCAACCGCTCCAAAGCGAACCACATTGCGTAAAGGGGAAACTTTTATAAAGACCATATCTCCGACTTCGAACTTTAGGTTTGTCCTTCTCTTGTCCGCGTAGGATTTCTGTCTATCTTGGGTCGTTTTCATCCATCTTCGTATCAACTCAACCTTCTCGGAAGTGTCCCTTATCATGTCGGGTCCAAGTATGAGCCTATCTGTCGACTCCCACCAATAAGTTGGTGACTTGCACGGTCTTCCGTATAAAGCTTCGAATGGTGCCATTCCTATGCTAGCTTGGTAACTATTATTATACGCGAACTCAACGAGAGTTAGGTGATCTTCCCAAGTACCACCAAAGTCAAGAATGCATAGTCTCAAAAGATCCTCTAATACCCTATTTACCCTTTCGGTTTTTCCATCTGTTTGTGGGTGATAGGCCGTGCTTAAACTTAGTCGTGTACCTATTGCTTCTTGTAAACTATTCCAAAATTCATTAGTGAAAATCGGATCATGATCGCTAACTATACTAGAAGGAACTCTATGCAACTGTACTCTTTTTCGAAGGTATGTAGACGCTAGCCATGATGCGGTCCTCTTGCCCTTCACAGGAATGAAGTGAGCGCTCTTCGTGAGTCTATCTACTATAACCCATATGCTAGTATTACCCTTCCTTGACCTAGGCAATCCATCCACGAAATCCATCGAGACACTCTCCCAATTCCACAGCGGAACCTCCAAAGGATGCAATAGCCCACCGGGCTTTTTCGACTCGGCATTTACTTGTTGGCACACCATGCACTTAGAAACGAATTCCGCCACATCCTTTTTCATCTCGTTCCAAAAGAAAATGTGCTTCATATCCTTGTACATTTTATCCCCTCCAGGATGTATAGTCATCTTCAAGTGATGCGCCTCTTCGAGTACTCTCTTTAATAAGTCTCCCACTTGCGAGACACATAATCTACCATCACGCCTCAGCAATCCCTTGTCATCTATGGCATACCTACTGAGGTGACTTGACATCTCACCTTTAATCAATTTGTCCATTATTTCGACTATCTGTGGGTCTTCCTTCTGTGAAGTCCCTACTTGGTCTAGAAGCGTAGGCCTTAACTCAAGAGATGTTAACGTGCTAGCCAACGACTCAACAACAGGTGTGAAATCAAAGGTTGCTATAAACTCTAGACTTTTCCTTTCAACATACAAAGGATTCAAAATCAACCTTTTCCTACTTAGCGCATCCGCCATCACGTTACCCTTGCCAAGGGTATAAGCTATATCGAAGTCATATGATGCCAAGAATTCCATCCACCTCTATTGCCTTAGATTCAAATCTTTTTGCGAAAAGGGGTACTTAAGCGACTTGTGATCGGTGTACAGCTCGAACTTCTCACCTAGAAGATAGTAGCGCCAAGACTTAAGCGCAAAAACAATCGCGGCCAATTCCAAGTCATGTGTGGGATAGATTTTCTCATGAACTTTAAGTTGTCTAACCCCATAGCATATCACTTTCCCTTCTTGCATTAGAACAATGCCTAATCCTGGGCCGCACGCGTCTGTGTACACCGTAAACATCTTACCTCCGTTGGGTAATGACAAAACTGGAGATGTCCCATGCAAAAGCTAGGTTCTTCTTTATTAACCTAGTAAGAGGGGCTGAAATCTTAGCGAAGTCCTTAATGAACTTCCTATAATAGCCCGCCAAACCGAGAAAGCTTCTCACTTCCGTTGCGTTCTTCGGAACTTTCCAGTCTTGCACCGCAACTACCTTTGCAGGGTCCACAGCTATATCTTTCTTAGAAACTACATGTCCAAGAAACCGAACTTCTTTTCTCCAAAAATGACACTTGGAGAACTTAGCCATTAACTCGTGTGCTCTAAGTGTATCCATGACTTCCTTGAGATGTCTAGGATGTTCTTCCTCATCCTTTGAGAAGCTCAAAATATCGTCCACGAAGACCACCACAAACTTGTTAAGGAACTCCCTACTCATCAAGTCTACGAAGTACGCGTGTGCATTCGTCAAACCAAATGGCATGACGAGCCATTCGAAGAAACCATCCGGAGTCCTAAATGCAGTCTTGTCAATGCTATCCTCAGCCACTCTAAGTTGATGGAACCCTGTAGCTAGATCGAGTTGAGAGAAAATAGATGCCCCTACAAGCTTGTCGAACAAGTCGTCGATTCTCAGTAGTGGGTGCCTATTCTTCTTAGTCAGCCTGTTTAACTCACGATAATCTACGCATAGACGAAGCGAACCATCCGCCTTAGTAGCGAATACCACCGGAGCACCCCATTCAGAAATGCTTCGCCTAATGAAATTTTTCTCAAGCAACTCCTTAACTTGCTTACTAAGCTCTTTTCTCTCTCAGGAGCCATGTGTCTAACGGGCAATGCAACTGGCTTAGCATTATCAACAAGATATATATATGGAAATCTATCTCGCGTTTAGGGGGTAACCCCTTAACCTCATCAAAGACATCGGGATATTCTCGGACTACCCTTACTGATTGCAAATCAGCGATAGACGAGTCAAGAGATTCTAGATAACATAACATGATAGGACCCATAGGGTTACAAGAAATTTCAAGGGTATTACAAAGGCGAGTCACGAGTCTAACTACCCTTTGTTCACAATCGAGAATGGCTCCATTATTGGATAACCAATCCATGCCTGAAATTAAACCGTATCCCATAAATCCAAGAACATAAGCATTACACGTGAATTCTACGCTTAAGATAGAAATCCTCAAATCCACACAAATCATAGATAAATGAGTGGAGCCACCAACTGGATTTGAAACAATAACGGGATCCTCAATTAGACTAGTACTTAGGTGCAGAGTTTCAACAATACCAGAAGAAACAAAAGTATGTGATGCGCCAGAATCAAACAAGGTTCGGACAGTATGATCAAAAAGATAGACTAAACTTTCGACAGAAATATTTCTACCTCGTTCTTGCGGAGGTACCATGAGAGCGTGGACTTGTCCACCAGAAGAAGGTCCAGCTCCCTGCCCTTGCTTCCTTGGGCAGACCCTAACCATGTGTCCTTTCTCACCACCGTGGAAACAACCACCCATCTTCCTTTTCTTCTTCCTGTAGTCTTTGACCAGATGTCCAGGATTGCCACAGAAATTAAACTTTCTCTTTTCAAGGGGTTTGTTGTTCTTCCCGCCTTTCTTTGGATCAGCCTTCTTGTTTTATGACCCTTCCCCCTTCTTATCTTGAGGCACTTCTTCTTTTGCCTCATTCTTACCCTTGTCTTCCTTATTTAAGAGCGCCATGTCTACTAACCTTTCGAAATTAGCCCCCATAGGTATGTGGGTCATAGCCAAGCTGTGAAGTGGCTCATTCAATCCCTTGACAAAACGGAGAGCCTTCTTGTGAGGAGTATTCACTAAGTCCAGTCCAAACCGGGCTAGTTGATTGAATTGATTGACATACTCCTTGACCGTCATACTTCCTTGCTTAAGAGATAAGAACTTTTCCAGCTATAGACTTCGTTCAGCTTGTGAGAGGAATTTCATCTCAAACCATATCCTAAAATCCATCCATGTGTCAACAGCTCTTTCAGCATTAGTGACTTGCCACCAATAGGAAGCTTCGTCTTTGAGCAACCATACTGCCAACTGTACCTTCTGCTTATCATCCACCTCGAAGATAACGAATAGATTCTCAGTTTCTTTGAGCCAGTTCCTCACTTCTACCAATGATTCAGCTCCCTTGAAATCATTTCCACCCATGGCCCTAAAATCTCTATAGATCTTTGAGAAAACATTTGCACGAGGAGGGGGAGGAGGAGTAGGAAGAACCGCTGCATCTGGAGGACGAATATCTGTTGGGCCTGCATCATTGGCCCTAGCCTCTAAGTACCTCCTGAACCAGCCAGGTATTGGCACGCCCTCTGGAAGGTTAAGATTCCCAAACATGCTGAAATGAAAAAGAAGAGATTCAAACGAGGAAACAAAGGACAGTGCTAATGGCTTTTGGGGAATAGCCTATAAATAAAACAAAAATTTTCTTGAAAAATGCTTCTTTGTAAACGGTTTTGAAAATAGTCTTAGAAGGTTTTAAAAACTTTTGCCTAGTCTGGTAACCTTCTGCTCTGATACCAAGTGTAACACCCCACTCCGCTAGGGTCACTCACAAAGGGAATGCACTAGTTTTAGAGCAGCATTATCGAGGTAAACAATCACAGAAATATTACAAGAAAGAACATAAATAAATCAGCAGAAGAATCAAAAGCTAAATTTCATTAAGTTCAAAAAGAGTTAAAACCTTTTACATCCAAAGTACCAACTATCATTTTCCACTACAACAAGTTCTGCCTTAAATAAATAAAGAAGCATAAAACTTAAAACAACAAAAGTAGCTTAATTCCCCAAAGGTAGCAGAAATGAAACCATAGCATAGCTCAATATCAAACCATACATGAGATGGACCGAAAGCAAGCGAAATCCAAGCTAAGTGCTAGAGTTTCCTCCTAGAGAACCTGGGGAGAAAACGAAAGAAAAAGAGGCAAAAGAAAATATGTCAGTCATAAAGACTGGTAAGTCCTAGTGACTTTCAGCATAAAAACAGGTAAAGGTAACATGACATGTATAAACATAAAGTAAGCATAAGGATGATGACAAGATGGGCAAGATAGACTAAGATAACATGATGAATCAAGTATAAATCAAGTATAGCATCGCATGTTCGAAGTTCGCTGCACCAACTGAACTAGTATCCCAAACCCATGTCATATATTAACCATGAAATGATCTCTTGGCCCAATATTATGAAATGACCCATTTCGAGGTCCTACGGAACGATCCATTAATCAATCGGCTCCCTACAAGTTCTAGCTCATCGTGTATCTGTGTCATACTGCCCTATCACGAATGTAGTCACCTGTGCTAGGTCCACCATAGGGTTTATCAAGCCCTAGGGTGCCAACCACCGACACGAATCAAGCATGCACAGTGTAAACCTACTGATGCCCAATGCCTGCTTTTTCAACTCCGGACTACGTGCACAACTGTAGTCCGCCTGAACCTACACTGGCGCACCAACTCAGCCGTCGTTCTGGTCCCTTACAATCAGCCCAGTAATTGTGCCCCGCCCTGCCTAGTTCCAGGGTACCATGATACATCTAAGTGGGTTATTGCTGAAATGGACCGCGTAACTAGGGTTTCCGTCCAACTGGTTAAGTGTTGTCATTTAAATTCGTGACTTAACCCTTATCAGTCAAGCATGTCAAGTTGGTTAAGTGTTGTCTTTCAATTTCATGAGTTAACCCCACTAATCACGTGTCAAGTTGGTTAAGTGTTGTCTTTCATGTTCATGACTTAACCCTATCATGTGGCATTAATTCATTACTGCGCCCCCACCTCTCACATCAGACCTGTTGTTGTGGTCACTGGACATGCCGGGCGGTTCCGGGCAGAATACCACCACAACTCAGTCTGACCTCGGGTTTCAAGCGCGATATGACCAACTACCCACATTGGATCCTATTGTTTGCAGTCACTGGATTTGCCGGGCGGTTCTAGGCAAAATTACACTGCAAACTCAACCCAACCTCGAGTTGGCCATTTTCAAGTTCATTCTAGTGTCATGTCCATGTTCAATTTTAATGTCAAGTTCGTGTCAAGTTTCATGGCAAGTTTCATGTCAAGTTTCATGTTTCAACTTATGCCTATTATCAAGTTCATGATTCATGTTCATAACCAATTCATGTTTTGCCTAATCTACCCAAATTGTATTCCCATCGCATGTAAACGTGAATCGATCTAAATTACAATAAATCCAAATCCAGAAACAAAGGGAATATCATCAAAACTATGATCGGCAAAAAGGACAAGCATAAAGTGATAAAAGGGATGGCAAGACTAGCATGATATAACTTGAGATAATTGGTTACAACATCACCGGCATATAGAGAATAATAGGATCTCAAATCTAACATAATAAGGTGATAGTCATGGCATAAGGTGATAGTCCCAAACTTGTAAATAATAGACTGATTCAACATCACAGGCATGATAATGTTATGGACACGAAAGAATTTGATTTACAACATGAATAGGTCCAAACTGATTTCATAGCAATATTCCCAAATGTCAAGATCCAAGACAGAAACTAGAATAGATGTGAATCGATTATCATACTTAAGTCCAATTTCACTTTATCTCATGTCCAACTTACAATTAACAAGTTTAAATCTCAAAGTAACTAGAACTTACAGATCGTGGACTAAGAAATTGAGAAGCAGAAGTCGAATCTAGAAAGTTAGTCGTCGAATTGTTGAATCTCGATTTGATTGTAGAAGAAAATCCCCAATATGCAATTCCTAGCCGTAGTCTTCAAGAAATAGTCTTCGTGTTTTATTCCATCAAGAATTTGTGCATCATAAGGTTAGAGAAGTATGGTGTAAAGAGAATGGGGCTATTTATATAGGATTAGACGAACTAACCTAGACTGAAAACGAGGCCAGAAACATCAGGATGAACCCAGACTAAAAACTGGGTTTCAGCACCAGGTCGACGCCCAGGTCGACCATAGGGCCGACCTGGTCCCTCGGAGTTGGACCATAGTGTCAACCCCTAGGTCGACCTGGTCCTGGGCGGGAAAATTCCCACCCAGTCTGTGCTGGGGTTTAAATTCGAATTTCAAATTCAAATTCGAGCTGTTTTTCGGTTCTGAAAATCCTAGAAACTTCGGAGGGTCATATCTCCCTCATATGGACTCCGTTTCTCGAAAAATCGGACTCGTTTCCAAGCGGAATTTCGAGACGAACGCAATGGCACAACCCTCTTCCCTTGATTCTTATTTTAAAAATTAGTTCTGCCTTGATTTATGGTTTTAACATGTTATTAAAATACTGGTTATTACATCCATCAGCCCCGTAGTGACCTGTATAATATCCATCAGCCCTGCAGTGACCGATATATCCGAGGTACCTCATCTCCCATTAAGTAATAATAGTATGCAACATGCACATGAGTAAACAGACTGGGCTCCATACCATGACGTTACTCGTAGCTAGAACTAACATATGTCCATTTCCACGCAGTCACAATCCCGTTTCACACTTGGGTGCTAGGCTCGCGAATTAACTACAATTCTCTGCTTCTCAACAAAAGCCTTGCTCCTTTGCATCTCAGCATGCAACGTTGACAATTCATGCCATGCGACTGATATCTATCGATATATAACCTCTAAGCTCGTACGTCTTAGAGAAGGGTGTTAAGCAAGAGAATACATTCTCCGCCACCAAATAGATATATATTTAATTCAAGTCAATCAACACAGAATAAAATCCAATGTCAGATACACATCCATTTAAAAGTCCGTTTTAAGTCTAAACGAAACCGGAGGCACCTTATTCCTCGTCCTATATGTCCAATACGGAAGAGAGGTCCGCGCATATCCGGTCGATCTCCAAGTATGTCTGGAAGATCACCACTTATTACCTTGTCTTGGGTGTACAGCCCAATCAATACATCAGTAATCATCCAAACGATGTGAAGACCTCTGGTCTTCGACCACCATCTTCATCGTCGACTTATCGTCGAATCAATTATTCACAATGGGTATAAACCTGGCCTTTCCGAATAATTCACGTATCTTGTAATCAAGTGGCATAAAACACAACACATGCCTCATTCCAATTCTAAATATTATTTTATTTAAATATTCACATCCTTTGTCAAAGGTTCTCATTAATTTTATCAAAGACAAATTATTTAAATTTATTCTTTAATCTTCCTTTGAATATCAATACAAACCAAATTAAGGTTTATCCAAACTAATCAGGATTATCAAACCATACCGAAGTAATCATTTCTTTTATTATCCCAATCCCAACCTATTAATCCCATGGAGCATAACTGGTAATACTTCATATCTAACACCATGGTGTGATCGGTAAAATTAATTACAATTTCACATTCAAATCTAATTAAAGATTTAACTATCTCCTGGAGTAAAACTGGTGGTAATCCATTCTCGATCATTTCCTGAATTTAATAATTTAAATTATCACATTCTCACTTTAATCTAAATGAAGATTCATTAAAACTCCAATTAATTTTAATCTTTCAAAAATCAATATTGATGATTATTTAACTTTGGGAAATCAAACATGTCGCATCGACAATCTACACGATACCATTGATTTCTGCAGATATATAACCTCTATGTTCCTACATCTTAGAGAAGGGAGTTAACCAAGAGAATAAATTCTCCACCACCAAACAAATGTATAATTAGCAGAGATCAACAATATAGTTTCGAAATGAAATGTTAGACATGTAATTTTGTCTTTAACTGGGTTAAAGAACTAATGTCATTTAAAACACAGTTCACGACAAAACCCAAAATCACATTCCATTAATTGTGGAACCTTCACGGAAAACAGATCAATATATATAATCAATATAAATTTCCGTATCCGACTAATAACATAAATTGAATAACGACTAAGGCTTTTAAATTCCATATATATTAACAGTCTTCCTCCATAGAAGTTCTCTTCGATTATTACCAAATCGAATTCCATTCAATTCCAATCTAACATATTAAACTAGAAAGGCTTTATTTGGAAAATTTCCTTTAAACCTTAATAAAAAGATTTATAAATTCCAAATCTCATTTCATTGTTAATCAGGTTAATGAACGAATGTCGTTAAAAACATAGTGCACACTAAATCCAATTCGCATTCAATTTTATTCCAACTATAAATTATAATTGGAAACTCTAGTAATCTTAATAAAAATTTATTCTTTTCACACAGGGTTTAAGAACAGTGTTACTGAAAACACCATTCACGACAAACCCAAAATCCAATTCTTTTATTCAATTCCAATTAAATATTAATTAATTGGAAAACTTCACTAAATCTTAATTAAAAGATTTATTCTTTTCTTAATTGGGTTTAAGAACAGTGTTAGTAAAGACACCGTTCACGACAAACCCGAAGTCCAACTTGATATTAAATACAAGGCTCTGAATAGAAATTATATCGGCTTATATTCAACATCAAATTCTGAAACCAACAAATATTGTATTGGAAATAACGATATATATATATATCTTCCAATTTTCCATAACGATATCTATATAATCACGGAATCCAATATCGAAATATTCCAAAGATTATTTCCATTCCAATTCATTCGTTGGAAATTTCTAGTTATATTAAAATCATTCACAAATCCAATTTATTTAAATAAAAAATTATTGGATTTCAAATCTAGTTGATAACTAGTTCATTTTCATAAAATTATATTTGTATCTTTAAAATTGTGGAATTTTTCATCCCGATTCTTTCCAAATCATTTATTATGATTTTACACAAATTATTAATATTTTTAATGATTTTATCAAGGCGCTTTCAGTGGATTTCCATAAACGGTCATCGAACTGCACTTACAATGACCTTTTCCAAAAATGATTTGGGCATAATTCCAAATCCAACCATTAGATTTCAAGTCCCTTATATTCGTTGGATAACTCTTTTTGATACGAACCCAACGGTTTCGGTTTTAGGAGAATCCGACGGTCGGATCTCCCATAGTATCAATTCGAAATCAATGGTCGAAATTCGCTAACGGCCGCAGCACGACACGTTCTATTCGGGCCATATGTTGCATATATAATACATATAATATATATTTCATCGATTTTCATTTAAAACGTATTTTACAAATCGTTTATAAATTCGTTTTAAAATTATTCTAACTTCATTTTCAATTTTAAATCAAAATTGAATACTCCTTATCATTATATTATTTAAATAATAATATTTTCAAAATATCAGATTTTGAAATAATTTCCTTTTTGATATTCATTATAAAAATGAATAAAATCAATATAGATATCGTCCGCATCAAAATAGCGCATATTTAATCAACACAGCTTCATATATTTCAATATTTTCATGTCCATCCCAAATCAGTCATCAAAATAACATTTTAATCCTTTACTAAATATTATTTTAAAATATTCGTTATTTTAAAATATTCTTTTCTTCTGAATTGGAATCAGACACAGCCAATTACCATATAATGTTATTTATATGTATTTCATACAATACATGTATACAACAATAATGATACACAATCAACCTTCATCGAAAGTGCATTACTTAACTGCATAAGCATTAAATACAAATAATTAATGCTTACAACAGTCTGTCAACCAATTGATTGACATACAACTAAACAATTGGGTTTAGTGTATGTAAAATATCATCCCAATACCTGTGTGGGGTTTAAATCAACACACACAGAATTTATTTGTGTAGTTGGGAGATGTGGAAAATATATCGCCCCAATCAATATCAATCAAATAAGTGTACATAAATAAATTGTCAGATTTGTAAATGAATATTTATTTTCATCCATATACACGTTAAAAATTATATTTTTAATGGTAAAATATCTATTTCAACACATGAGTATTTTATATAGTTCATTTATACAACAAATTGTTGTTCTAACATAATTTAGAAAATTTTGGCAGCATAACGGCGCGATACTTAAACCAGAATAAGGTCCAGCCTTATCCCTCGCCTAATACTAGCTCACGCCATACTCATACCAGATCCAATCAATTCCATTCCCATACCAAACCAAATTCAAACAAATAAATCAATCAAAACAAACATCCATGGTTTCAATCAATGGTGTCAGGTGCTACTAAGCACCATCTACATCCTAGTAGATATTTAACTGTAAACAAAATTATAGTGAGAAGTTCTCACCTTTGGGATCCACTCCGCCATTTTTATTTCTGAATTTCTGAAAAATTTAAATTTTCCCGAAATTCCAATGTAATCTTTTTTACGTTGTTCATAGTAAAAAATCACATTTTTAATATGATGTTTATATATTTAATAATTGCTTTTTTATATTGCTATATATATAAAAGGTCCCATTTTTATATTGCTATATATATATATATATATATATATATAAAAGATCCCATTTTTATATCGCTATATATAATAAAAAATCATATTTTTATATAACTAAAAATCGAATTTTTATCTAACTAAAAATCGAATTTTTATCTTTCTACCTTATAAATAAAAATCGCATTTTTATTTCGCTACTTCCTATATAAAAATCACATTCCGGTTACGATGTTTACATTATAAAGATCACATTTTTAATACCATACATATATAAAAAACCAAGTTTTTAATCACCGCTATATATATAAAAATTAAATTTTCACAATGCTATGCATATATATAAAAATCATATTTTTGTAATGCAACTTATATGCTAAAAATCAAATCTTTATAGTGATGTTCATATCATAGTCATAAAAATCAAATCTTTATAGTGACGTTCATATTATAAAAATCATATCTTTATAGAACTAAAAAACAATTTTTTATACGATTAAAAATCATTTTTTATGTAATGAAAAATCATGTTTTTCTATTATTAAAAATCTACCTTTCTATTATTAAAAAGCAGAGCAATCAAAAGAGGAATCAATAGAGGAAACCAATGCAAAAATAAGAGGGGCTCACCTCTTTCGTTCGCTAGAGGCGCTGGTGGTTGGGGGTAGGTGGCTACAGGTCGCGATAGGCGGTGGTGGGCCCCTTGGTAGCGTTGGGGGATTGGTGCTGTGGGGCTAGGGTTTTTCATGCTAGAGAGAGAAGGGGAAGAGGAGAAGAGGGGGGCGACGTAGAGAGGCCGGGGGTGCGACGGAGGCGGCATTGGAGGGGGGAGGGGGGCGCAACAGTCGGTGGTGGCGGCGGCGGGCTAGGGTTCATGCGATTTTTTTCTTTTTTGAAAACTGACGGGTTTGAGGGAGTGAGAAGAGAGATAAGGGAAGGAAGAAATATATAATTTATATATTTATTTTCTTTTAATTTCCAAAAAGTTACCTTTTTGTTTGGACTTCAAATCGAACCCAACGACTATCGCCCTTAGCGTAATACCCCCATTCCGAACAAAAACGGGATATGTCCGGTAAGCCAATCCTATCGTTTCGATAAGTTTTCCTTTAAATTAAAATATAAATCCATATATATTAAATTTAAATGCATACTTTAATTTATCGGGGACACATACTGACTCTAAAAATTCCAGAAAAACAAATCTAGATATGTTTTGATGATACAGCCCTAACAAAACCAATTTCGTCGAATTTGGAGACATTTTGAAAAACGTTCTAAAATTACCAAACACATTTAAATCACCATGCTCACATATTGATTCCAAAAATTATAGAAATTGGAATTCAGAAATAATTTGACATTCTGGGACCAACAAAAGTGTTTTCGTTGAAAAAGGAGGTCGTTTGCAAAATTGCTATTTTTAAGGGCTGTATATTATATAAAGTATATATAAATTCTACAGCGACTATTCTGAAATTTAAACTGGCCATAACTTTCAATTCCTATTATGAAATCTTTATTTTTCACATTCATTCGAAAGATATAATTCAACAGATTCAAATATTTCTGATTTTACTGAAATTCGGTTTATTTTGAATCTTGTCCATTCAATTGAAATTTGAAATCGAATTTTCAAACTACCGCACCATTTCCAGTTCGTTCTATAATTAAATTAAAAATTTTCGTTCTAACTTCGATTTAAATAAATTTGTAGTCATTATTATTTAAAATAAACCATTTTAAATATCCAAAATTCATTAAAATAGCTAAAATAAAAAGTTTAAATTGGTTTAGATTTTCAGAAAAAGTTACAGCCTACCCAGTTCCATTTTACTATTAATATTAACTTAAGGAAATTCCTCTTTAATGAACTAGGTATTTCGTGAAACACTAATTATTTCTCATTGCAAAAGATTATGTATTTATAAACATTTTAGGAATTTTCTTTTAAATAAAATTGATTTGTTTTAGCTCACAAAATTTTTGTTCAAAACTTACATTCCTAAATATGTTTAGGGAGATTCATACAAGATACCTCATGAATAATTATTTCTACTAGCCATTTGACTCACACAACCTACCAATTCCTTGCATAAATATGTTGGGGTTTCATATAAACCCTTTATTGTATATGCTTTTGTAAATTATTATTTAGACTAAATAATTTTAACTTATATACAGGTTTAAGTGCATTGCATTTTAGAAAGAAATTAATTCAACTTCACTCATAATTGTTAATCTCTAAAAAATCCACACGCACATTGAGTAAAGGATACGAAACGGACATCATCAGGGTCGATCGTGCGTAATGTTATCCATGGCGCTTAAAAGGCCAAATATCAATCCCAAGACGAGTCAAGTCAACCAGTACGACCGAGGATAATGAGGCGATATCAAATGAGAAATGCGGCCCAAAAAGGATAGAAATCGCATATCCTATAAATCCACTCACTGTTTTCCTGTCAAAAGACCAAGCCTGAAATGAAGCTGCAATGCGAGCGTTTGCAACATCATATGTGACCATATCTCTAATAAAAGATGGACACGAATAATGACTCAGGTGCGGGAGCCAATGTCGAGCGTTTATACTAGGGCAAAGCCGCTCAAACACAGAAGCAAAGCAAATTGCCCATTCAACATTGGCAGAAGCGACCTTATGGTGTAGCCATAGGGACAAACAGCGCCATACAAATGTAGCAAAAAGACAAGTGCCCTTGAACTAAGAAAACGGTTTCTCAAGGAACAGGGGAGAGCCAGCTCCAGCCCCGCGTTCCATTCTTATAAAAGTTTCCAAGTTTTCCAAAGCATTCGTACTCACAAGAATGCCCGCACCTGTGGATCCGCTCAACCACTTAAGGCGCTTGCTCCACTAAGTCACTCATGCATGACAACCAAATACAGATCTTGACAGCTGGCTACAACTAGCCGATGGCATGATTTTAATTAATAGAATGAGCGATCCGTAGCCTGCATAAATAGATTTCAGATTATTTCCCTCAGGGAGCTCACCTATAAATACACCATGGTTACTAATATAATGGGGATCCAATCTTTGAAACCACAAAGTGCTGCTAAATTCTATCATCAACTACTGATTCGGCCATGGCGTCAAATATAATCTCGCAATCAAGGAAAACAGAAGCATCCTCCTCCTCAATCATTTATCCATCCTTCTTTTTCTCAAATTCCACCATCCCCTTGTGTAATTCCAAGATTGAAATATATAAACGAGGGTATATTGAGTGAATGCAAAGATGTATGCAAAGAGAGAATTGATGTATTCTGTAATCTCTATTATAAGATTGGAAATCATCTTCACAGTGGAAGTAGGCCTAGTTAACGGTTGAACCACTCTAAATATCACCTCTATTTTACTTTTCTTGCATTTTTCATTTTTAATTGCTGATTAAACACGGTTCCATTTATTTCTTACCAAATTAATGAAGTACACTTTAGTACCTTGGGTGTTTAGACCATTTTTGGTGTAAACATTTTGGCGCCCACTGTGGGGCTGTGTTTTGCTTCTTTCCCCATTTCAGGTATGTTGAGATTTTCTGAGAGGCGCTGTGCTTGAAATCGTGATCACGCCAAGGAGAATCACCAATGAATTCAACAACCCCAACAACAGCGTCAACATCGTCACTCCGTTAGATAGTGACTCCAGCAAAGAGGGGTTGCTGGAAGTTAAAGAAGCTGTAATCGGGAAGAAATTGGAGGAGGCGATGATAGGATCAACGAGTCAAATAACCATTGCAAGAGATGCAATGATGAAGAAGCTCGAGTCGATACTCGCCATTCAATCCGCCACCGCAAAAGCCACTTTAAGCGCCACATGTTCCTCGCTAGCTCGAACGAATTGCGAGTCAGAAACAAAGCTCCCTGCTTCAAGCTCAAGACAACGAGATTCCATCCAAAGAGTTGCATGTCGCACCAATCCAAACTACAAAGGGGGGAAAACACCTATGTCGATCACTCTGAGGATACAATCCCGGAGCGATAAAATAGTCCCATTATCATCAAGATGTCCTTCCCAAAGGGAAGCCCAAATTCCTTGCCTCCATTTCATGAGGACACATCTAGATCAGAGATCATTAATAAAAAAAGCGGTCGATCCATGGATCCAAGCAAGGAACGGAAGTACATCTTGGGAATGGCACGAGCAATTGTGAAGGAAAGCCTAGAGAAGAAGGATGATTGAAGTGAATGGGAGTCCTTCCCAACTAAAACCCCGCTCACTAAAAGGGTTAAGAAAACTGTATACCTACAAGCATTCGAGCCTCCATCATTACAGTCCTATGATGGGACAAGCGACCCTGGCATATTTCTATGTAAATATGACCTGTATATGAATGGGGCGTGCGCTATTGATGAAATTAGATGCTTATATTTCCCAACTTATTTTGTAATAACCTGGAAATCCGAGCCAATTTAAAAAAAATATTTTGGAAATTTTAGTGCATTTTGATTATTTAAAATAAATTGTTTTAAATAATAGCGATGAGAAATTTATTTTGAAAAGAATTCGAACTTATATATTTATATAGATCGTCGTTAGAATATAAATATTTTATTTTAATTATAAAAGGAATTCGAAAATTTGATTTCAAAGTTCAAATGAATGCACGGGATTCAAAATAAACCAGATTTTAGTGAAACAAAAAATATTTGAATCTAATTGAGAGTATCTTTCCAACGATTCAGAAAAATCAAAATTTCATAGCGGGAATCAAAAGATATGTCCAGTTAAAATTTCAGAATAGTCGTTATGGAATTCTGGCCCTTAAAAATGGAAATTTTGCAAATGACCTCGGTTTTCGACGAAACGAATTTTGTTGGATCTGTGATGTCAAATTATTGCTAGATTCCAAAATTCATAATTTTTCGAATCAATATGTGAGTGTGGCGAAGTAAAATGTATTTTGACAGTTTCAGTTAATTTTAAGTGAATATTAGGCTCACATCCCTATTTTGAAACTTAATTAGGCTCACATCCGGTCATAAACTTAATATAAATTAGGTCCCTGTTTTCAAAACTTATAAAATATTAATTAAAAAAAATAAAAAAAATTCGTAAATTAGTAATAAAATATATTATGCATTATACAAAAAATTCAGTTAAAAAAACAACAAAAATAATGTCAGAAAGAAGAAAATAGCAAAAAAAAAACAGAAAAAACTACAGTTAAATGCATAAAATTATGCACGTTTTTTAATTTATTGCATGCATATGTGCAATTATTGCAGTTCTTCCAGCGCATAGATTTAAGTTAATATTTCAGTTCATTTTTATTTGCATCCAAATGTGCAAATTTCTCAGAAAACATGCACACATGTGTGCTACATTTTTATAGGATAACACACTGGCTAAAAGTAGGGACCTAATTTATAAAAAAAAAAAGTTTTGAAAATTTTAAACCCGCCCCCTATTTTATTACTTCCGCCTTTTTTTATTTTTTAAAAAAATAATATGCTTTCATTCATTAAAAAAAATTCTAAAATCTGGAAATAATGTCAGGATTGTAGGGAAATAAAAAAATTAGTTGTATACATTTATGCAATTATTACTGATAATTGCATATATGTATGCAACTTTTCCGTAAGCTGTGTTCGGATTAAAATCTGAAAATAAACCTGCACAAATGTGTGCAAGTATTTGAAATATTTGCACACATGTATGCACGTATTTGCATGAAGAAAAATCAACGAAGATGAATGTAGTGAAAAATAAGCACGAATGTATGCAGGAAAATGATATATGTGCATACTATTATGCATTTAACTGAAAATTTCGTTTTTTTTTTCTGTTTGTTTTATTTTTGACGCCTTGTTTGATGATTTTTTGTTATGATTTTTTTAGCGTTTACATGTTTTATTTAAATACGAATTTACATGATTTTTTTATATTTTTTATATTTTTTTGATGAATTTTCAGAAAATAGGGACCTAATTTACAATAAGTTTATGACCGTTTTTTTTCTATTTTGAAACTATAACAGGGACCTGTAAAAAACGCACCCTAATTTTAATCGACTGGACAATAGCCATTTTCCAAACGGTCTCCGAATTCGATGAAACTAGTTTTGTTAGGACCGTATCATCAATACGAAGCTAGAAAATATTTTTTGTGAATTTTTCTAGTTAGTATGTAGCCCCGGTAAAATGAAATGTGCATTCAAATTCAATATATAGAGTTATATTTTGATTTTGATGAAAACTGATCGAAATGATCGAATCAGCTCACGATACATATCCCATTGTGTTTGGAATAGGGGTAATTAGTTATGGACGACAGTCGGTGGGTTTGATTTCGAGTTGAAAATAAAAAGTTAATTTTAGGAATTAAAATATAATTAAATTATATATATATATATATATTCAATAACCCCCCTTTATCTCCATTCACTCAGACGGCCCCCCTTGACCAAATCGACAGAAGAAAAAAAACGCCATCGATCGACGCCGCCACCATCACCCAAGGGCGCCGTCTCCCCTCCTCCAGATCCTCTCTCTCCTCTTCTAACCCCAAAACCCCCTCCACGCGCCAGACCAAATCACGCCCCTCCTCTATCGACATCGCCCTCGCCATCCCCACTTCCACTCCTCCTCTGGCACCTCGTCCTCTCCATTCTCCTCTCGAACGCACCACCGCAGGTCAACAGGGGCGCCATGAAGCCCCCCCCCCCTCTTCTTCGAACGACAAGCAAAACCCCTCCCTATTCCAATCAATGTAAGTTAATAATGTTTCGATTCTTAAGTTTATGAAGTTTACATTTTTAAGTTTATAAAGTTTAGATTTTTAATTTATAAAAGTTTGTATTTTTTTAATATGAAAGGTAGGATTTTTATCATACATGAAAGGTAGGATTTTTATATATCGATTTATAAATTAAAAATATGATTTTCATATATGTATGATAATAAAAATATAATATTTATATTAGTAGAAGATTAAAAATGTGATTTTTATATAGTAGGAATAATAAAAATACGATTTTATATAATGTAGAGTAATAAAGATGTGATCTTTATAGAAGTAGCCATGTAAAAATGTGATTTTTATATTACATAGCCAATAAAAATTCGATCTTTATTATGTAGGAGATATAAAAATATGATTTTTATTTATGTAGAGTAGTAAAAATATAACTTTTATTATATTACTAGCGGTATCAAAATAGAATTTTTATCTATATAGTAGCGGTATAAAAATGTGATTTTTATCCATATAGAGTGATTATAAAAATGTGATTTTTATATACATAGCAACAATATAAAAATGTGATTTTTATATATGTACTGGCTACGGACAACGAAAGTAACAAAAGGCAAGCACGGCGAAGATTTCCTACATATGAAGAGTCGCGGTGTTTTGGTTTAGCTCTCGGCGAGAACTCCACACTTTTAATTTATTTCTAGTTTTAAATATATACTAGGATGCAGACGGTGCTTAGCAGCACTCGACACCCGTCGTCCACAGACCATGGATGACTTGTTTGTTTGGTTGCTATGTTGTGAAATTTGATTGTGTGATGTGGAATGAAATAAAATATTTTACAGTGGAAAATATTTTATAGTTAAAAATATAATTTTTAACGTGTATATAAAATAAACATTTATAAACAAATCGGCCGATTTGTTTATGTACATTGATTTGACTGATATTATTGGGACGATAAATTTTACACATCGCCCAACTGCACAAATAAAATCTTTGTTTGTTGATTTGAGAACCTACACGGGTATTGGGATGAGATTTGACGTACACTAATCCCGATTGTTTAGTTGTATATCAATCGAAGGATTGACAGACTGTGTAAGCGTTAATTAGTTATATTTAATGCTTGTGCGGTTGTGTGGTGCACTCTGGATGATGGTTGATTATTTACCATTGCTATTATATACATGTGTTGTAGAAAATCCATATAGTGAACATTATATGGTAATTGACTGGGCCTCATTCCAATATTGAAAACAAATTCATGTTTTGAATAGAAAATAAATTCATGTGTTGAATAGAAAATAAATACATGTGTTGAAATAAAATAATTTCATGTGTTGAATAAAAGTCGTGTTGATTAGATTGACGCCATTTTGACATGAACGATATTTATACCGGTTTTATTCATTTTTATAATGAATACAGAAAAGAAAGTGATTTCAAAATATAACATCTTGAAAAATTATCATTTGTATATCGATGATGTGGAATATTCAATTTTGACTAGAAATTGAATATGAAGTTGAAATCGTTTTGAAAACGAATTTAAAACAATTTATAAAATACGTTTTGAAAGCAATCGACAAATTATATATAATATACATATTATATATGTAGAATGGTCTGAATAGAACGCGCCGCGCCGCGGCTGTTCGCGAATTTCGACCATTGACTTCAGATGGATATTACGGGAGATCCAACCGTCGGATTCTCCTAAAACCGGAACCGTTGGGTTCATCCCGAAAAGAGCTTTCTAACAAATATTAGAAATTAGAAATCTAGCGGTTGGATTTGGAATTATGTCCAAATCAAATTTGGAAAAGATCGCGGTAAGTGCAGTTCGATGGCCGTTGATGGAAATCGACTGTACGAGCCTTGATAAAATTATAAAAAATAATAATAATTTGTGTAAAATCATAAGAAATGATTTGTGAAGAATTGGGATGAAAATTTCGATATTTGAAAAGATAAAAGTAGATTTTTATCGAAATGAACTAGTTTTGAACTAGAATAATAATTTATTTATTTTTTTAAAATAAAAAAATTGGACTTGAAATGGTTTTGAAAATAATCAGAATTTCCAATAATAGAATTGGAATGGATTTGAATCGAAATTGTCTTTGGAATATTTCGATGTTGGATTTCGTGATTATACGTATATTGTTATGGAAATTTGAAAGATATATTTATATCGTTATGTCCAATACGATATTTGTTGGTCATAGAATTTGATATTGAATATAAGTCGATATATTTTCTATTCAGAGCCTTGTATTTAATATCAAATGGGATTTGGGTTTGTCGTGAATGGTGTCTTCATTAACACTGTTCTTAAACCCAATTGAGAGAAAGATTAAATCTTTTTATTTAGATTTAATGTAGTGTACCAATTAAATAGTATTTAATTGGAATTGAATTTGATTTGATTTTTGGGTTTATCGTGAACGGTGTTTTAAATAACATTTGTTCTTTAACCCGATAATTAATTGAATGTGATTTGGGTTGTCGTCAACGGTATCTTTAATAATACGGTTCTTAGACCCAACGGAGTTAAGAAAATCAGAAACTAACTGGAGATTAGTTAAGTTGGATGGTTTCTTGGGTATTGATCTGATGTTGGTTTCGGCCTTCGGGGTTAATACTTAGGGAATTGCTCACTTTATTATTTTACGGTTAGGGACTGATTGAAATGTGATGTGATTTTGGGGTTTATCGTGAATCGTGTTTTAAATGACATCGGTTGTTTAACCTGGTTAAAGATTAAAACTAAGTGGAGTTTTAATGAATCTTTAATTAGATTGAAAAGATCGAGAATGGAGTATCACCAGTTTTGGTCCAAGCGATAGTTAAATCTTTAATTAGATTTGAACGTGAAATGGTAATTGAATTTACCGATAACACTGTGGTGTAAGATATGAAGTATTACCAGTTTTACTTCATGGGAAGAATAGGTTGGGATTGGGAAATTAAAACAAATGATTACCCCGGTAAGGTTCATTAATCCCGGCTAGTTTGGATAAACCATAAATTGGGTTTGAATTGATATTCAAAAGAAGATTAAAGAATAAATTTAAAGAATTTATCTTTGATAAAATTAATGGGAACCTTTCCCTAAGAATGTGAAATTTAGCAACTAACTAAAGATTAGTTAAGATGAATGGTTTCCTGGGTATTGATCTGATGTTGGTTTCGGCCTTCGGGGTTAATATTTGGGGAATTGTTACCTTACTAATTTACGGTTAGTGACTGATGAATTGGAATGAGGCGTATGTTGTGTTTGTGTAACACTTGTTTATTATATACGTGAGTTATTCAGAAAGACTGGGTTTATCCCATTCTGAATAACTGATTCGACGTGGTGTCGAAGAGGAAGACGACGGTTGAAGAACGGAGGTCTTCACGTCGTTTGGGTGATTACTGATGATCTTGATTGGGCCGTACATCCAAAAGGAGGGAAACAGTTAGTGGTCGTCCAGACGTACTTGGAGATCGATGGATATGCGAGGTACAAGGTGCCTCCGGTTTCGTTCAGACCCAGAACGAACTTGTAAATGGACTGTGTGTCCGACGTTGGATTTTATTCTGTTGATTGATTTCTATTAAATATATATATCTGTTTGACGGGGGAGAATTTATTCTCTTGCTTAACGCCCTTCTCTGAGACGTACGAGCTCAGGGGTTATATATTGATGGATATCAAATGCATGGAGTGAATTTCTTGTGTGGCATGCCTAAGTGGCAAATGATCAAGGCTTTTGTTGAAAAGCAAATTCTTGTGGGTGATGATCAAAGCACCGCCTGTGTGGCATAGCTTTGTGTAACGTGAATTCGCGAGCCTCACACACCGGTTGTGAACCAGAAACGGGAGAAGGACCTCAGGGAGGACATGCGTTTCTTTCTAGTTAGATGTGGCATCAGTGGTTTTACACACCCTGACGAGTTTAACTTATGTGGTTGTTGCTGTTGCGAGGCGCCTCAGATATATCGGTGACTATGTGAAGCCGATGGAGTCATTCGTTGGCTCATTTACGCCCCAACGGGCGGGGAAATGCAGTGTTCAGGCATTTTAATCCACATCGGTGGACCGGCCCTGACGATCCAAGGGTCACTCGAGCTTTGATCCTGAGGCTCGGGCTAGAGAGTCTCGAATCGGTGAGGACTCTCTTTTGCCTTGGTTCACAGATGGAAATCCAACTTCCAATACGTGACTTTGCGGTTTTGATTGTATAACCTATATATGGCGACATAGTGGTATGGGGCGCTTATGCCATCTATGATTGATACTTATGATTGAAATTGTTTTCTTCACTTATAAGAATTAAAACATGAAATTTCGCGTACCAAGCATTCTTGGCTATTATAAGGTAAAAACCCTATCCTCCGGCTTGTGTTGCATTGTGTGATGGGACCTGGGTCTTTTAATAGCTTCGTTTTTCTTTATTTAGCATTGCGCTATTGTTTTATGCACTGGTGTTCTTGGGAGGAAACCCGTTCCGTGTTATACGGTGTGGTTCCTTGATTTATCTAACTTTAAAATAAAGATAAATAACTGTTTTAGTTCTCACACCAGTCACATGATTGACCTGGAGTTTATTGTTTTAACATAAACTTTGGGTGCCCTTATTTTGACACGGGCAGCTAGTAGTTTTGGTTTTGCAGATTTATATTCATAGGATCCTAATTTACAGCTGGAACGATACTCGGAAAGCTCTGTATCCATGTATTACTTCTAGTTGTGTTTTGTATTATTTTCCGCTGCAATGTATTTAAATGTAATTTAAATCTCTGATATTTTTTGTATATTATTTGTTTATACTCTATATATTCTTGTAATCTGATGAAATTGTTGTAATTAACAATGAAATGTTCTTCTGTCTATGTTCTTTTGTGTGTTGTTCTCAAAGTATTCGCTCTTTCCTTACCGGGGAAGTTACGGGTCCTTATATTTGGTATCAGAGCTTTGGTTTACAAAGTTCGAGAACAAGACACATTAGAACCATACGAAAGAATTCATCAGAGATTGGATTTGTAATATCCAACGAGAATGACTTGTTAGAGATAGGATCAGTAATATCCTAGAACGAGTGTGAAGAGTAGTGTTTTTGAAATAAAAGTGAAAACAAATTTTGTTTTGAAAATTTAAATCAACTATTTGTATTTAATTATTTATTTCATATTATATTGAATTTGGACAATTCAGTATATATAGATTTTGCATATACGTCTGATCTACGTGTATTCGAAGTTTTAATATACTGGATAGATATAGAGTCACACTCTAGGCGCCCGGAGATGATTCTGATGATACTTCGAAGATCATCAGAATTGATATTCGAGTTTCGAAGGTTTGATATTTATATATTTCCAATAGACTGGTGTAAGAACCAAAAATTAGATAGGGCCTATTGTTGTGATTTGGCACCAAAAATGTGATATTTGACTATGTACCAAAATTATGAATTTGAAAAGTTAATCAACTAATTGATTGATGATTGTGTTGTTTGATTATTGGTTGATTAATTAAATGTTGAACCTTTACCCGCATTGAGTAAATAGTGAGTTGTATTGAAAATTTATCGCATTTGCACGCATATACGTGTACTTACATTGAACAGGATATAGCAAGGAGGCAAGAGCAGAAGAATAAAATTGTTTGCCCGACAAATAGGTACATGTTTACAAATTTATTGGGTTTGGATGATTTTATGAGCCGATTGGCTAGCCGCTTGGCTGTTTCTTTTTCTTTTTGGATTGATGAGGGCCATGGGAGGCTATCTGAAATATCCCGAAGTCCCCGGTGCAAGGGAGGTTATGGCTAAATTTTTCAAAAATTTAGGGTGTTAGCTAAATTTATGAAAAATTTGAAAGGTTCTTAGAAACTGAAAAGTTGAAGAACTTAAGCCGTAATGGAAATGGTGAAAGTTGAGTTGGTTAGTTAAACAACTTTCGGTTTCGATCCTTTTTCGGGGACAAAAGTTTTAAGTGGAGGAGATTGTAATAACCCGGAAATCCGAGCCAATTTAAAAAATTTATTTTGGCAATTTAATGCATTTTGATTGTTTACGAATTATTTTAAATAATAGCGACGAGAAATTTATTTTGAATAGAATTCGAACGTATATATTTATATAGATCATCGTTAGAATATAAATATTTTATTTTAATTATAAAAGGAATTGAGAATGGCGCGATAGTTCGAAAATTCGATTTCAAAGTTCGAATGAATGTACAGGATTCAAAATAATCCGGATTTTAGTGAAACCAAAAATATTTGAATCTAATTGAGAATATGTTTCCAACAAATCAGAAAAATCAAAATTTCGTATCGGGAATCAAAAGATATGTCTGGTTGAAATTTCAAAATACTCGCTATGGAATTCTGGCCCTTAAAACTGGAAATTTTGCAAACGACATCAGCTTTCGACGAAACCACTTTTGTTGGATCCGTGATGTCAAATTATTGCTAGATTCCAAAATTCGTAATTTTTCGAATCAATATGTGAGCATGGCAAAGTAAAACGTATTTTGACAGTTTCAATTAATTTTAATCGACTGGAAAATGGCCATTTAGAATTCGATGAAACTAGTTTTGTTAGGACCGTATCGTCAATACGAAGGTAGAAAATATTTTTCGGGAATTTTTCTAGTTAGTATGTAGCCCCGGTAAAATGAAATGTGTGTTCAAATTCAATATATAGAGTTATATTTTGATTTTGACGAAAACTGATCGTCCCATTGTGTTCGGAATGGGGGTAATTAGCTATGGACGACAGTCTGTGGGTTTGATTTCGAGTTGAAAATAAAAAGTTACTTTTAGGAAGTAAAATATAATAAAATTATATATATATATATATTCAATAACCCCCCCTTTATCTCCATTCACTCAGACAGCCCCCCTTAGACCAAATCGACAGAAAAAAAAAGAAACGCCACCAATCGAAGCCGCCTAGGGGGCCACCGCCGTCATCGCCCAAGGGCGCTGCCTCCCCCTCCTCCTGTCGCTCCTCCCAATCCTCTCTCTCCTCTTCTACCCCCAAAAACCCCTCCACGCTCCAGACCATATCGCGCCCCTCCTACATCGACATCGCCCTCGCCATCCCCGCTTCCACTCCTCCTCTCGCACCTCGTCCTCTCTATTCTCCTCTCGAACACACCACCGCAGGTCCACGGGGGCGCCACGAAGCCCTCCCTCTTCATCGAACGGCAAGCAAAACCCCTCCCCTATTCCAATCAATGTAAGTTAATAATGTTTCGATTCTGTGAAAACCTGTAACTTCCCCGTAAAGGAAAGCGGCGGATAGTTCGAGAACAAGCCACAACAGAACGCATATAGAAGAACATTTCATTGTATATTACAACAATGCATCAGATTACAAGAATATACAGAGTATAAAAGAATATTACACAGAAATATCAGAGATTTAAATTACATTTAAATACAACGCAGCGGAAAATAATACAATACACAACTAGAATGAGATATACGGATACAAAGCTTTCCGGATATCGTTCCAGCTGTAAACCAGGATCCTGTGAATATAAATCTGCAAAACCAAAACTACTAGCTGCCCGTGTCAAAATAAGGGCACCCAGAGTTTAGGTTAAAACAATAAACTCCAGGTCAGTCATGTGACTGGTGTGAGAACTAAAACAGTTATTTATCTTTATTTTCAAAGTTCGGTAAATCAAGGGACCACGCCGTATAACACGGAACGGGTTTCCTCCCGAGAATACCAGTGCATAAAACGAACAGCGCAATGCTAAATAAAGATAAATGAAGCTATTATAAGACCCAGGTCCTATCACACAATGCAACGCAAGCCGGGGGATAGGGTTTTTACCTTATAATAGCCAAGAATGCTTGATACGTTTAAAAGAAATCATTTGATACTATTATAAGTGCATAGTGTATAAAACAACTTCAAATCATAAGTATCAATCATAGGCGGCATGAATGCCCCATAACACTATGTCGCCATATATAAGTTTACAATCAAAACCGCAATATCGTATTGGAAGTTGGGTTATCATTTATGGTATGAACCGAGGCTAGGGGAAAGATCCTCACCGATTCGAGACGCTCTAGTCCGCCCCTCAGGACCCAGACTCAGGTGGGCCCTTGGATCGTCAGGGCCGGTCCACCGATGTGGATTAAAATGCCTGAACATGCGTTTCCCCGCCCTTTGGGGCGTAAGCCTGGCCCGTCAGCCGACCAGAAGCATCGGCCGAAACCGATATCACGAGGCGCCTCGCTTTTCAGCAAGTAATAGTAAGCAACATCCACATGAGTCAAACTCGTCAGCCAGTTCAAGCACTGACGCCACTCCTAACTAGAAAGAAACGCATGTCCTCCCTGATGTCCGTCTCCCGTTTTTGATTCATACCGGGTGTGATACTCGCGAATCAACGTTACACAAAGCTACGCCACAAAGGCCGTGCTTCGATCATCAACCACAAGACTTTGCTTTTCAACAGAAGCCTTGATCATTTGCATCTTAGCATGCCACACTGGCAATTCACTCCATGCGATTGATATCCATCAATATATAACCCCTGAGCTCGTACGTCTCAGAGAAGGGCGTTAAGCAAGAGAATAAATTCTCCGCTGCCACACAGATATATATTTAATAGAGATCAATCACACGGACTAAAATCCAATGTCAGACACACAGTCCATTTAAAAGTCCGTTCTGGGTCTGAACGAAACCGGAGGCACCTAGTACCCCGCATATCCATCGATCTCCAAGTACGTCTGGACGATCACTAACTGTTTCCATCTTCTTGGGTGTACAACCCAATCAAGATCATCAGTAATCACCCAAACGACGTGAAGACCTCCGGTCTTCGACCATCGTCTTCATCTTCGACTTATCGTCGTATCAGTTATTCAGAATGGGATAAACCCGGTCTTTCCGAATAACTTGCGTATATTTTAAATAAGTGTTACAAAAACACAACATACGCCTCATTCCAATTCATCAGTCACTAACCGTAAATTAATCAAGAGAATAGTTTCCCAAATATTAACCCCGAAGGCCGAAACCAACATTAGATCAATATCCAGAAAACCATTCTGCTTGGCTAACCGACAGTTAGTTTCTAAATTTCACATTCATAGGGAAAGGCCCCCAATAATTTTATCCAAGATAAATTCCTTGAATTTATTCTTTATTCTATTTTTGAATCTCAATTCAAACTAGTCGGGATTAGCGAACCTTAGCGAAGTAATCATTTATTTTAATTTCCCCATCCCAACCTATTCATCCCATGAAGTAAAACTGGTAATACTTCATATCTAACACCACAGTGTTATCGGTAAATTCAATTACCATTTCACGTTCAAATCTAATTAAAGATTTAACTATCGCCTGGAGCAAAACTTGTGATACTCCATTTTCGATCATTTCAATCTAATTAAAGATTCATTAAAACTCCACTTAGTCTTAATCTTCGACTGGGTTAAAGAATCAGTGTCATTTAAAACACTGTTCACGATAAACCCAAAAATCATTCCATTAATTATCGGGTTAAAGAACAAGTGTTATTTAAAACAGTGTTCACGATAAACCCAAAAATCAATACCAATTCAATTCCAATTAAATATCATTTAATTGGTACACTTCATTAAATCTAAATAAAAAGATTTAATCTTTTCTCAACTGGGTTCAAGAACAGTGTTAGTGAAGACACCATTCACGACAAACCCAAATCACATTTGATATTCAATATAAGGCTCTGAATGGAAAATATATCGGCTTATATTCAATATCAAATTCTACGATTAACAAATGTCGTATTGGAAATAACGATATAAATATATATCTTTCAAATTTCCATAATAACATCTGTATAATCACGAATTCCAACATCGAAATATTCCGAAGACAATTTCGATTCAAATCCACTCCAATGCAATCATTGGAAATTCTGGTTATTTTTAAAACCCTTTTCAAATTCAATTTATTTATTTAAAAATAAATAGAATTATATTTCTAGTTCAAAACTAGTTCATTTCGATAAAAATCTATTTTTATCTTTTCAAATATGGAGTTTTTCATCCCAATTCTTTCTAAATCATTTCTTATGATTTTACACAAATTATTACCATTTTTAATAATTTTATCAAGGCCCGTACAGTCGATTTCCATCAACGACCATCGAACTGCACTTACAGCGACCTTTTTCAAATTTGATTTGGACATAATTCCAAATCCAACCGTTATATTTCTAATTTCTAATATTCGTTAGAAAGCTCTTTTCGATACGAACCCAACGGTTCCGGTTTTAGGAGAATCCGACGGTCGGATCTCCCGTAATGTCCGTTTGAAATAAATGGTCGAAATTCATGAACTGCCGCGGCGCGACGCGTTCTACTCAGGCCATTATATTATATATATATATATATATATAATATATATCGTCGATTTCTATTTAAAACGAATTTTATAAATCATTTTAATTTCGTTTCAAAAAAAAAACATTTTCAACTTCCATTTCAATTCGAATCAAAATTGGATTTTCCCTATAAATTCGTTTTTAAAATTCATTTCTATTTAATTCAAATTTCAATTCAATTTGAATTCATTTTAATTCATTTTCAAATCAATTCGAATTCGTTATACATTGAATTGAAATCAAATTCGTTTTCTATTCAATTTATTTCGAAATTGTTTTCAATTCAATTCATTTCGAAATCGTTTTCAATTCAATTCATTTCGAAATCGTTTTCAATTCAATTCATTTCGAAATCGTTTTCAATTTAATTCATTTCGAAATCGTTTTCAATTCAATTCACTTCGAAATCGTTTTTCAATATTCATTTCGAAATGAATAATCGGTATAAATATCGTTCACGTCAAAATGGCGTCAATCTAACCCACACGGCTTCATAAATTTCTATTTTCAAATATTCTATTTCAAATATTTCTTTTCCAAAATAGTTGTTATTATCAAAATATTTCGTTCAACACATGACCAATCTCAATGGATGAGTACTGTCAACACATGAACCTTTATTTTATATTGATAAAGATGTAAATTTTATTACTAAAATATTTCGTTCAACACATGACCAATCTCAATGGATGAGTACTGTCAACACATGAACCTTTATTTTATATTGATAAAGATGTAAATTTTATTACTAAAATATTTCGTTCAACACATGACCAATCTCAATGGATGAGTACTGTCAACACATGAACCTTTATTTTATATTGATAAAGATGTAAATTTTATTACTAAAATATTTCGTTCAACACATGACCAATCTCAATGGATGAGTACTGTCAACACATGAACTTTTATTTTATATTGATAAAGATGTAAATTTTATTACTAAAATATTTCGTTCAACACATGACCAATCTCAAGGGATGAGTACTGTCAACACATGAACCTTTATTTTATATTATTCTTTATTTTCTAAATTGGAATGAAGCCCAATTAATCACCATATAATGTTAATTATATGGATTTTCATACATTACACACATATAATAGCATTGAAAAATAATCAACCATCAACCAAAGTGCACTACACTGTATAAGCATCAAATATAGATATCTAACGCTTATAACAGCCTGATAATCAATCGATCGACATATTTAATCAATCAGGATGAGTGAACTTCAAATTTCATCCCAACACCCGTGTGGGGTTTCAAACAATCAAACACAGATTTTAGTTGTGCAGTTGGGCGATTGTGTAAAATTTATCGTCCCAATCAATGTCCTTCAAATAGGTGTACATAAACAAACCGTCCGGTTTGTAAATGAATATTTATTTATTTACATTCACGTTAAATATTATATTTTTAACGACAAAACATTTTTATTTCAACATATGAATTTCTATTCAGTTCATTTATTCAATAAAATGATATTTTTATTTTTCTAACATATTTTAGAAAATTTCGGCGGCATAACGGCACGATAATAGAAACGGGACGAGGCCTAGCCTTATCCCCGGTCTAGTGAAGGCCCACGCCATTCACACATCAATCAAATCAATTCATTTCACCAAACAATTCAGTTCAAACCAAATCATCTAACTAATTTATGCAACCAAACAAACAAGTCCATGGTCTGTGGACGATTGTGTCGGGTGCTACTAAGCACCGTCTGCATCCTAGTATATATATATAACTAGAGAAAAGAAAGTGAAAGGTGAGAAATTCTCACTAATAGCTATCCTAGCTCCACGGCACTTCATTGATAGAAATCTTCATCGCTATCGCATCTTCGTCATCTTCGTATCCCGTAGCCACTACATATATAAAAATCGAATTTTTACTTTGCTATTTATATAAAAATCATATTTTTACTTCGATGTTCAATATATAAAAATCATATTTTTACTACGCTATTCTCTATATAAAGATTTCGCCTTTTCAAATATAAAGATTTCACCTTTTCAAATATAAAGATTTCACCTTTTCAAATATAAAGATTTCACCTTTTCACATATAATAAAAATTCGATCTTTCTACTATTCAAATTTTGAACTTTCCTTTGTTAAAGGTTCAAACTTTCCTATTTTAAAAATTCAAACTTTAACATCGTAATAATCAAATCCTTTATCCCATAAAAAAAAATCATAACTTCAAACCCCTAAAAATCAGATCTTTATCACACTAAAAATCGAATCTTTATAAATTAAAAATCAATTCTTTTTAACTCTTTTTATATAATAAAAATAAACTGATTTTTTTCCTATGCTATAAAATAGAAAAACTGATTTTCTATATAATAAAAATCAGAATTCAGACCCTGCTTTTTATTTAAATAAACCAGGAAGGAAACTCACATAATTAGGGTCTCGAGTGGTCTGAAACATGGTGGCTTAACTGGAGGACTGCGGGGGGAGCAGGAAGCGACGCAGCAGGTTCAGAAGGGGGGTCAGGTTAGGGGCATCGGAGAAAAGGGAAAGTAGCCGGAGGGGGTGCGGGTCTGGGGAATGCGGTGGAAGTCTCATGGCGGCGGGAGTTGCTAGGGTTCAGGCGGGTTTGGGTTGCGGTGGTTTTGGGAAGCGTGGGACTCGAAGAACGAAGGGGAGGAGAAGAAGGGGACGGAGAGGAAGTGGAGGAGGGGGGGTGCTGCGCTTGGCGCGGCGGCGCCAGGAGGCTGGGCGACGGCCTCCTTGGTGGAGCGATTCGTCTTTTTTTTTTGTATTTCTTTTTTCTGAATTGAAAATAGGGGGGCAGAGTATAAGGAAAGGAGAAGGAGGGGAGTTTTTAATTTAATTATTTAATTTTCCACCAAAAAGCAACTTTTATTTTTGACTTCAAAACGAGGCCCACCGCCTGTCCTCTATAGCGTATTACCCCCATTCCGAACACAATGGGATATGTATCGCAAGCTGATTTGATCGTTTCGATCAGTTTCCGTTGAATTTACATTTAAATCGCTATATTGAATTTTAAACGTACATTTCAAATTACCGGGGTCACATACGAACTTTAAAAATTCCAGAAAAATATTTTCTAGCTTCGTATTGACGATACGGTCCTAACAAAACTAGTTTCGTCGAATTCTGAGACCGTTGGAAAAATGGCCATTTTCCAGTCGATTAAAATCAATTGAAACTGATCAAACGCGTTTTCCTTTGCCACGTTCACATATCGATTCGAAAAATTATGAAATTTAAAATCTAGCAATAATTTGACACTGCGGATCCAACAAAAGTGGTTTCGTCGAAATCCGAGGTCATTTGCAAAATTTCCATTTTTAAGGGCTTAAATTCCATAGCGACTATTCAGAATTTTCAACTGGACATATATTTTGATTCCCGCTATGAAATTTTGATTTTTCGGATTCGTTGGAAAGATATCATCAATTAGATCCTAATGTTTTTGGTTTCACTAAAATCCAGATTGATTTGCACCCGGTACATTCAATTGAAGTTTGAAATCGAATTATCGAACTACCACGCCATTTCCAATTCTATTTATAATTATATATAAATATTTATATTCTAACGAATATATACGTTCTAAACATATTCAAAATAAATTTCTCGTCGATATTATTTAAAATAATCTATTTTAAATATTCAAAATTCTCTAAAATTGCCAAAATAAAAATTTTAAACTGGCCCAGATTTTCGGGTTGTTACAATCTCCCCCACTTAAAACTTTTTGTCCCCGAAAAAAAACAAAGTCGAAAGTGGTTTGATCAATCAACTCTACGTTCGATTTGGCTTCCATTCTCCAACTTTTCAGTTTCTGAGAATTTTCAAATTCTTCAAAAATTTGGCTAACACCCTAAATTTTCGAAAAATTTCGCCATAACCTCCCCTACACCGGGAGCATCGGGGAATTTCAAATAGCTTCCCCAGTCCTTCTAATCTCAAAAAAGAAAAAGAAAAGGCCAAGCGGCTAGCCAATAGGCTCATAAAATCATCATCACCCAAACAAAACAGTAAATTATGTAGTAAACATGTACCTATTTGTCGGGCAAACAAATTTTATTCTCTGGCTCTAGCCTCCTTGCTATGACCTGTTCAATGTAAGTATATGTATATGCAAGCAAATGCAACCAATTTTCGATACAATTCAATAGTTGATGCTATTAGGCATAATGGTTCAAAATTATCAAACAATTAAACAAACAACACAAACATCAATCAATTAGTGGATTAACGTTTCAAATTCATAATTTTGGTATATATAAAGAAAATCATGTTTTGATGCCAAATCACAACAATGTATTCTAGCTATATTAGTTTTGGTTCTCACACCAGTCTAATGGAAATATATAGAAAATCACACCTTCGAAACTCGAACATAAATGTTGATAATGCGATCGCTATCATCAATATCATCTTCGGGCGACTAGAGTGTGATGCTATATCTATCCAATATATTAAAACTTTGAATACACGCGGATCAGACGTATACGCAAAATCTATATATTCTGGATTGTCCACATCAATATAAATAAATAATCAAATACGAATAATTGATTTAAATTTTCAAAACAAAATTTGTTTTCATTTGAAAAATGTACTCTTCACACTCGTTCTAGGATACTACTGATCCTATCTCTAACGAGTCATTCTAATTGGATATTACTAATCCAATATCTGATGAATTCTTTCGTATGGTTCTAATGTGTCTTGTTCTCGAGCTCTGTAAACCAAAGCTCTGATACCAACTGTGAAAACCCGTAACTTCCCCGTAAAGGAAAGCGGCGGATAGTTCGAGAACAAGCCACAACAGAACGCATATAGAAGAACATTTCATTGTATATTACAACAATGCATCAGATTACAAGAATATACAGAGTATAAAAGAATATTAAACAGAAATATCAGAGATTTAAATTTCATTTAAATACAACGCAGCGGAAAATAATACAATACACAACTAGAATGATATATACGGATACAAAGCTTTCCGGATATCATTCCAGCTGTAAACCAGGATCCTGTGAATATAAATCTGCAAAACCAAAACTACTAGCTGCCCGTGTCAAAATAAGGGCACCCAGAGTTTGGGTTAAAACAATAAACTCCAGGTCAGTCATGTGACTGGTGTGAGAACTAAAACAGTTATTTATCTTTATTTTCAAAGTTCGATAAATCAAGGGACCACGCCGTATAACACGGAACGGGTTTCCTCCCGAGAATACCAGTGCATAAAACGAACAGCGCAATGCTAAATAAAGAAAAATGAAGCTATTATAAGACCCAGGTCCTATCACACAATGCAACGCAAGCCGGGGGATAGGGTTTTTACCTTATAATAGCCAAGAATGCTTGATACGTTTAAAAGAAATCATTTGATACTATTATAAGTGCATAGTGTATAAAACAACTTCAAATCATAAGTATCAATCATAGGCGGCATGAATGCCCCATAACACTATGTCGCCATATATAAGTTTACAATCAAAACCGCAATGTCGTATTGGAAGTTGGGTTATCATTTATGGTATGAACCGAGGCTAGGGGCAAGATCCTCACCGATTCGAGACGCTCTAGTCCGCCCCTCAGGACCCAGACTCAGGTGGGCCCTTGGATCGTCAGGGCCGGTCCACCGATGTGGATTAAAATGCCTGAACATGCGTTTCCCCGCCCTTTGGGCGTAAGCCTGGCCCGTCAGCCGACCAGAAGCATCGGCCGAAACCGATATCACGAGGCGCCTCGCTTTTCAGCAAGTAATAATAGTAAGCAACATCCACATGAGTCAAACTCTTCAGCCAGTTCAAGCACTGACGCCACTCCTAACTAGAAAGAAACGCATGTCCTCCCTGATGTCCGTCTCCCGTTTTTGATTCATACCGGGTGTGATACTCGCGAATCAACGTTACACAAAGCTACGCCACAAAGGCCGTGCTTCGATCATCAACCACAAGACTTTGCTTTTCAACAGAAGCCTTGATCATTTGCATCCTAGAATGCCACACTGGCAATTCACTCCATGCGATTGATATCCATCAATATATAACCCCTGAGCTCGTACGTCTCAGAGAAGGGCGTTAAGCAAGAGAATAAATTCTCCGCCGCCAAATAGATATATATTTAATAGAGATCAATCACACGGACTAAAATCCAATGTCAGACACACAGTCCATTTACAAGTCCGTTCTGGGTCTGAACGAAACCGGAGGCACCTAGTACCCCGCATATCCATCGATCTCCAAGTACGTCTGGACGATCACTAACTGTTTCCATCTTCTTGGGTGTACAGCCCAATCAAGATCATCAGTAATCACCCAAACGACGTGAAGACCTCCGGTCTTCGACCATCGTCTTCATCTTCGACTTATCGTCGTATCAGTTATTCAGAATGGGATAAACCTGGTCTTTCCAAATAACTCGCGTATATTTTAAATAAGTGTTGCACACACACAACATACGCCTCATTCCAATTCATCAGTCACTAACCGTAAATTAATCAAGAGAATAATTTCCCAAATATTAACCCCGAAGGCCGAAACCAACATCAGATCAATATCCAGAAAACCATTCTGCTTGGCTAACCGACAGTTAGTTTCTAAATTTCACATTCATAGGGAAAGGCCCCCATTAATTTTATACAAGATAAATTCCTTGAATTTATTCTTTATTCTATTTTTGAATCTCAATTCAAACTAGTTGGGATTAGCGAACCTTAGCGAAGTAATCATTTATTTTAATTTCCCCATCCCAACCTATTCATCCCATGAAGTAAAACTGGTAATACTTCATATCTAACACCATAGTGTTATCGGTAAATTCAATTACCATTTCACGTTCAAATCTAATTAAAGATTTAACTATCGCCTGGAGCAAAACTGGTGATACTCCATTTTCGATCATTTCAATCTAATTAAAGATTCATTAAAACTCCACTTAGTCTTAATCTTCGACTGGGTTAAAGAATCAGTGTCATTTAAAACACGGTTCACGATAAACCCAAAATCACATTCCATTAATTATCGGGTTAAAGAACAAGTGTTATTTAAAACACTGTTCACAATAAACCCAAAAATCATTCCATTAATTATCGGGTTAAAGAACAAGTGTTATTTAAAACACTATTCACGATAAACCCAAAAATCAATACCAATTCAATTCCAATTAAATATCATTTAATTGGTACACTTCATTAAATCTAAATAAAAAGATTTAATCTTTTCTCAACTGGGTTCAAGAACAGTGTTAGTGAAGACACCATTCACGACAAACCCAAATCACATTTGATATTCAATATAAGGCTCTGAATAGAAAATATATCGGCTTATATTCAATATCAAATTCTACGATTAACAAATGTCGTATTGGAAATAACGATATAAATATATATCTTTCAAATTTCCATAACAACATCTGTATAATCACGAATTCCAACATCGAAATATTCCGAAGACAATTTCGATTCAAATCCACTCCAATGCAATCATTGGAAATTCTGGTTATTTTTAAAACCCTTTTCAAATTCAATTTATTTATTTAAAAATAAATAGAATTATATTTCTAGTTCAAACCTAGTTCATTTCGATAAAAATCTATTTTTATCTTTTCAAATATGGAGTTTTTCATCCCAATTCTTTCTAAATCATTTCGTATGATTTTACACAAATTATTACCATTTTTAATAATTTTATCAAGGCTCGTACAGTCGATTTCCATCAACGGCCATCGAACTGCACGTACAACGACCTTTTTCAAATTTGATTTGGACATAATTCCAAATCCAACCGTTAGATTTCTAATTTCTAATATTCGTTAGAAAGCTCTTCTCGATACGAACCCAACGGTTCCGGTTTTAGGAGAATCCGACGGTCGGATCTCCCGTAATGTCCGTTTGAAATAAATGGTCGAAATTCACGAACTGCCGCGGCGCGACGCGTTCTATTCAGGCCATTATATTATATATATATATATATATATATATATATATATATAATATATATATCGTCGATTTCTATTTAAAACGAATTTTATAAATCGTTTTAATTTCGTTTCAAAAAAAAACATTTTCAACTTCCATTTCAATTCGAATCAAAATTGGATTTACCCTATAAATTCATTTTTAAAATTCATTTCTATTTAATTCAAATTTCAATTCAATTTGAATTCATTTCAATTCGTTTTCAAATCAATTCGAATTCGTTATACATTCAATTGAAATCAAATTCGTTTTCTATTCAATTTATTTCGAAATCGTTTTCAATTCAATTCATTTCGAAATCGTTTTCAATTCAATTCATTTCGAAATCGTTTTCAATTCAATTCATTTCGAAATCGTTTTCAATTTAATTTATTTCGAAATCGTTTTCAATTCAATTCATTTCGAAATCGTTTTTCAATATTCATTTCGAAATGAATAATCGGTATAAATATCGTTCACGTCAAAATGGCGTCAATCTAACCCGCACGGCTTCATAAATTTCTATTTTCAAATATTCTATTTCAAATATTTCTTTTTCAAAATAGTTGTTATTATCAAAATATTTCGTTCAACACATGACCAATCTCAATGGATGAGTACTGTCAACACATGAACCTTTATTTTATATTGATAAAGATGTAAATTTTATTACTAAAATATTTCGTTCAACACATGACCAATCTCAATGGATGAGTACTGTCAACACATGAACCTTTATTTTATATTGATAAAGATGTAAATTTTATTACTAAAATATTTCGTTCAACACATGACCAATCTCAATGGATGAGTACTGTCAACACATGAACCTTTATTTTATATTGATAAAGATGTAAATTTTATTACTAAAATATTTCGTTCAACACATGACCAATCTCAATGGATGAGTACTGTCAACACATGAACTTTTATTTTATATTGATAAAGATGTAAATTTTATTACTAAAATATTTCGTTCAACACATGACCAATCTCAAGGGATGAGTAATGTCAACACATGAACCTTTATTTTATATTATTCTTTATTTTCTAAATTGGAATGACGCCCAATCAATCACCATATAATGTTAATTATATGGATTTTCATACATTACACACATATAATAGCATTGGAAAATAATCAACCATCAACCAAAGTGCACTACACTGTATAAGCATCAAATATAGATATCTAACGCTTATAACAGCCTGTCAATCAATCGATCGACATATTTAATCAATCAGGATGAGTGAACTTCAAATTTCATCCCAACACCCGTGTGGGGTTTCAAACAATCAAACACAGATTTTAGTTGTGCAGTTGGGCGATTGTGTAAAATTTATCGTCCTAATCAATGTCCTTCAAATAGGTGTACATAAACAAACCGTCCGGTTTGTAAATGAATATTTATTTATTTACATTCACGTTAAAAATTATATTTTTAACGAAAAAACATTTTTATTTCAACATATGAATTTCTATTCGGTTCATTTATTCAATAAAATGATATTTTTATTTTTCTAACATATTTTAGAAAATTTCGGCGGCATAGCGGCATGATACTAGAAACGGGACGAGGCCTACCCTTATCCCCGGTCTAGTGAAGGCCCACGCCATTCACACATCAATCAAATCAATTCATTTCACCAAACAATTCAGTTCAAACCAAATCATCTAACTAATTTATGCAACCAAACAAACAAGTCCATGGTCTGTGGACGATTGTGTCGGGTGCTACTAAGCACCGTCTGCATCCTAGTATATATATAACTAGAGAAAAGAAAGTGAAAGGTGAGAAATTCTCACTAATAGCTATCCTAGCTCCACGGCACTTCATTGATAGAAATCTTCATCGCTATCGCATCTTCGTCATCTTCGCCATCTTCGTTGCCCTTAGCCACTACATATATAAAAATCGAATTTTTACTTTGCTATTTATATAAAAATCATATTTTTACTTCGATGTTCAATATATAAAAATCATATTTTTACTACGCTATTCTCTATATAAAGATTTCGCCTTTTCAAATATAAAGATTTCACCTTTTCAAATATAAAGATTTCACCTTTTCAAATATAAAGATTTCACCTTTTCACATATAATAAAAATTCGATCTTTCTACTATTCAAATTTTGAACTTTCCTTTGTTAAAGGTTCAAACTTTCCTATTTTAAAAATTCAAACTTTAACATCGTAATAATCAAATCCTTTATCCCATAAAAAAAATAATCATAACTTCAAACCCCTAAAAATCAGATCTTTATCACACTAAAAATCGAATCTTTATAAATTAAAAATCAATTCTTTTTAACTCTTTTTATATAATAAAAATAAACTGATTTTTTTCCTATGCTATAAAATAGAAAAACTGATTTTCTATATAATAAAAATCAGAATTCAGACCCTGCTTTTTATTTAAATAAACTAGGAAGGAAACTCACATAATTAGGGTCTCGAGTGGTCTGAAACATGGTGGCTCAACTGGAGGACTGCGGGGGGAGCAAGAAGCGACGCAGCCGGTTCAGAAGGGGGGTCGGGTTTGGGGCATCGGAGAAAAGGGAAAGTCGCCGGAGGGGGTGCGGGTCTGGGGAATGCGGTGGAGGTCTCGTGGCGGCGGGAGTTGCTAGGGTTCAGGCGAGTTTGGGTTGCGGTGGTTTTGGGAAGCGTGGGACTCAAAGAACGAAGGGGAGGAGAAGAAGGGGACGGAGAGGAAGTGGAGGAGGGGGGGTGTTGCGCTTGGCGCGGCGGCGCCAGGAGGCTGGGCGGCGGCCTCCCTGGTGGAGCGATTCGTCTTTCTTTTTTTTTTTTTTTTGTATTTCGTTTTTCTGAATTGAAAATAGGGGGGCCAGAGTATAAGGAAAGGAGAAGGAGGGGAGTTTTTAATTTAATTATTTAATTATTTAATTTTCCACCAAAAAGCAACTTTTATTTTTGACTTCAAAACGAGGCCCACCGCCTGTCGTCTATAGCGTATTACCCACATTTCGAACACAATGGGATATGTATCGCAAGCTGATTTGATCGTTTCGATCAGTTTCCGTTGAATTTACATTTAAATCGCTATATTGAAATTTAAACGTACATTTCAAATTACCGGGGTCACATACGAACTTTAAAATTCCAGAAAAATATTTTCTAGCTTCGTACTGACGATACGGTCCTAACAAAACTAGTTTCGTCGAATTCTGAGACCGTTGGAAAAATGGCCATTTTCCAGTCGATTAAAATCAACTAAAACGGGTCAAACGCGTTTTCCTTTGCCACGTCCACATATCGATTCGAAAAATTATGAAATTTAAAATCTAGCAATAATTTGACACTGCGGATCCAACAAAAGTGGTTTCGTCGAAATCCGAGGTCATTTGCAAAATTTCCATTTTTAAGGGCTTAAATTCCATAGCGACTATTCATAATTTTCAACTGGACATATCTTTTGACTCCCGCTATGAAATTTTGATTTTTCGGATTCGTTGGAAAGATATCATCAATTAGATCCTAATGTTTTTGGTTTCACTAAAATCCGGATTGATTTGCACCCGGTACATTCAATTGAAGTTTGAAATCAAATTATCGAACTACTGCGCCATTTCCAATTCTATTTATAATTATATATAAATATTTATATTCTAACGAATATATACGTTCTAAACATATTCAAAATAAATTTCTCGTCGATATTATTTAAAATAATCTATTTTAAATATTCAAAATTCTCTAAAATTGCCAAAATAAAAATTTTAAACTGGCCCAGATTTTCGGGTTGTTACAGATTCTTAAGTTTAGAAAGTTTAGATTTTTAAGTTTATAAAGTTTAGATTTTTAATTTATAAAATTTTGGATTTTTATAATATGAAAGGTAGGATTTTTATCATACATGAAAGGTAGGATTTTTATATATGGATTTACAAAATAAAAATATGATTTTCATATATGTATGATAATAAAAATATAATATTTATATTAGTAGAAGATTAAAAATGTGATTTTTATATAGTAGGAATAATAAAAATATGATTTTATATAATGTAGAGTAATAAAGATGTGATCTTTATAGAAGTAGCTGTGTAAAAATATGATTTTTATATTATATAGCTAATAAAAATTCGATCTTTATTATGTAGGAGATATAAAAAATGATTTTTATTTATGTAGAATAATAAAAAAATATTTTTTATTATATTACTAGCGGTATAAAAATAGAATTTTTATCTATATAGTAGCGGTATAAAAATGTGATTTTTATCCATATAGAGTGATTATAAAAATGTTATTTTTATATACATAGCAACAATATAAAAATGTGATTTTTATATATGTAGTGGCTACGGACAACGAAAGTAACAAAAGGCGAGCACGACGAAGATTTCCTACATATGAAGAGTCGCCGTGTTTTGGTTTAGCACTCGATGAGAACTCCTCACTTTTAATTTATTTCTAGTTTGAAATATATACTAGGATGCAGACGGTGCTTAGCAGCACCCGACACCCTTCGTCCACAGACCATGGATAACTTGTTTGTTTGGTTGCTATGTTGTGAAATTTGATTATGCGATGTGGAATGAAATAAAATATTTTATAGTGGAAAATATTTTATAGTTAAAAATATAATTTTTAACGTGTATATAAAATAAATATTTATAAACAAATCGGCCGATTTGTTTATATACACTGATTTGACTGATAATGATTGGGACAATAAATTTTACACATCACCCAACTGTAAAAATAAAATCTGTGTTTGTTGATTTGAAACCCCACACGAGTATTGGGATGAGATTTGACGTACACTAATCCTGATTATTTAGTTGTATGTCAATCGATGGATTGACAGACCGTGTAAGCGTTAATTAGTTATATTTAATACTTGTGCAGTTGTGTGGTGCAATCTGGATGATGGTTGTTTATTTACCGTTGCCATTATATACATGTGTTGTAGAAAATCCATATAATTAACATTATATGGTTGTTGATTGGGCCTCATTCCAATATTGAAAATAAATTCATGTGTTGAATAGAAAATAAATTCATGTGTTGAATAGAAAATAAATTCATGTGTTGAATAGAAAATAATTTCATGTGTTGAAATAAAATAATTTCATGTGTTGAACAAAAGTCGTGTTGATTAGATTGACGCCATTTTGACGTGAACGATATTTATATCGATTTTATTCATTTTTATAATGAATATAGAAAAAAGTGATTTCAAAATATATCGTCTTGAAAAATTATCATTTGTATATCGATGATGTGGAATATTCAATTTTGACTAGAAATTGGATATGAAGTTGAAATCGTTTTGAAAATGAATTTAAAACGATTTATAAAATACATTTTGAAAGGTAATCAACGAAATATATATAATATATATTATATATAGAATGGCCTGAATAGAACGCGCTGCGCCGCGGTAGTTCACGAATTTCGACCATTGAATTCGAATGGATATTACGGGAGATCCGACCGTCAGATTCTCCTAAAACTGGAACCGTTGGGTTCCTCCCGAAAATAGCTTTCTAACAAATATTAGAAATTGAAAATCTAACAGTTGGATTTGGAATTATGTCCAAATCAAATTTGGAAAAGGTCGTTGTAAGTGCAGTTCGATGGCCGTTGATGGAAATCGACTGTACGACCTTGATAAAATTATTAAAAATAATAATAATTTGTGTAAAATCATAAGAAATGATATGTGAAGAATTAGGATGAAATTTTCCATATTTGAAAAGATAAAAGTTGATTTTTATCGAAATGAACTAGCTTTGAACTAGAATAATAATTTATTTATTTTTTTAAAATAAATAAATTGGATTTGAAATGATTTTGAAAATAACTAGAATTTCTAATAATTGAATTGGAATGGATTTGAATCAAAATTGTCTTTGGAATATTTCGATGTAGGATTTCGTGATTATACATATATTGTTATGGAAATTCGAAAGATATATTTATATCGTTATTTCCAATACGTTATTTGTTGGTCATAGAATTTGATATTGAATATAAGCCGATATATTTTCCATTCAGAGCCTTGTATTTAGTATCAAATGGGATTTTGGTTTGTCGTGAATGGTGTCTTAATTGACACTATTCTTAAACCAGTTGAGAGAAAGATTAAATCTTTTTATTTAGATTTAATGAAGTGTACCAATTAAATAGTATTTAATTGGAATTGAATTTGAATTGATTTTTGGGTTTATCGCGAACGGTGTTTTAAATAACATTTGTTCTTTAACCCGATAATTAATGGAATGTGATTTGGGTTGTCGTGAATGATATCTTTAATAATACTGTTCTTAGACCCAACGGAGTTAAGAATATCAGAAACTAACTGGAGATTAGTTAAGTTGAATGGTTTCTTGGGTATTGATCTGATGTTGGTTTCGGCCTTCAGGGTTAATACTTAGGGAATTGCTCACTTGCTATTTTACGGTTAGGGACTAATTGAAATGTGATGTGATTTTGGGGTTTATCGTGAACCGTGTTTTAAATGACATCGGTTCTTTAACCCAGTTAAAGATTAAAACTAAGTGGAGTTTTAATGAATCTTTAATTAGATTGTAAAGATCGAGAATGGAGTATCACCAGTTTTACTCCAGGCAATAGTTAAATCTTTAATTAGATTTGAACATGAAATGGTAATTGAATTTACCGATAACTCCGTGGTGTTAGATATTAAGTGTTACCAGTTTTACTTCATGGGATGAATAGGTTGGGATTGGGAAATTAAAACAAATGATTACTTTGGTAAGGTTCGTTAATCCCGGCTAGTTTGGGTAAACCATAAATTGGGTTTGAATCGATATTCAAAAGAAGAATAAATAATAAATTTAAAGAATTTATCTTTGATAAAATTAATGGGAACCTTTCCCTAAGAATGTGAAATTTAGCAACTAACTGAAGATTAGTTAAGATGAACGGTTTCCTGGGTATTGATCTGATGTTAGTTTCGGCCTTCGGGGTTAATATTTAGGGAATTGTTCCCTTATTAATTTACAGTTAGTGACTGATGAATTGGAATGGGGCGTATGTTGTGTTTGTGTAACGCTTGTTTATTATATACGCGAGTTATTCAGAAAGACCGGGTTTATCCCATTCTGAATAACTGATTCGACGTGGTGTCGAAGAGAAAGACAGAGGTTGAAGACTGGAGGTCTTCACGTCGTTTGGATGATTACTGATGATCTTGATTGGGTCGTACAACCAAAAGGAGGGAATCAGTTAGTGGTCATCCAGACGTACTTGGAGATCGATGGATATGCGAGGTACAAGGTGCCTCCGATTTCGTTTAGACCCAGAACGAACTTGTAAATGGACTGTGTTTCTGACATTGGATTTTATTCTGTGTGATTGATTTCTATTAAATATATATCTGTTAGGCGGAGGAGAATTTATTCTCTTGCTTAACGCCCTTCTCTGAGACGTACGAGCTCAGGGGTTATATATTGATGGATATCAAACACATGCAGTGAATTGCCTGTGAGGCATGCCTAAGTGGCAAATGATCAAGGCTTCTGTTGAAAAGCAAAGTCTTGTGGGTGATGATCAAAGCACCGCCTGTGTGGCATAGCTTTGTATAACGTGAATTCGCGAGCCTCACACCCCGGTTGTGAACTAGAAATGGGAGAAGGACCTCAGGGAGGACATGCGTTTCTTTCTAGTATAAGTGGCGTCAGTGGTTTTACACGCCCTGACGAGTTTGACTTATGTGGTTGTTGCTGTTACGAGGCGCCTCGTATATATCAGTGACTATGTGAAGCCGATGGAGTCATTCGTTGGCTCATTTACACCCCAAAGGGTGGGGAAACACAGTGTTCACTCATTTTAATCCACATCAGTGGACTGGCCCTGACGATCCAAGTGTCACTCGAGTTCTGATCCTGAGGCTCGGGCTAGAGAGTCTCGAATCAGTGAGGACTATCTTTTTCCTCGGTTCACAGATGGAAATCCAACTTCCAATACATGACTTTGCGGTTTTGATTGTATAACCTATATATGGTGACATAGTGGACTGGGGCGCTTATGCCGTCTATGATTGATACTTATGATTGAAATTGTTTTCTTCACTTATAAGAATTAAAACATGAAATTTTGCGTACCAAGCATTCTTGGCTTTTATAAGGTAAAAACCCTATCGTCCGACTTGCGTTGCATTGTGTGATGGGACCTAGGTCTTATAATAGCTTCGTTTTTCTTTATTTAGCATTGCGCTGTTGTTTTATGCACTGGTATTCTTGGGAGGAAACCCGTTCCGTGTTATACGGCGTGGTCCCTTGATTTACCTAACTTTAAAATAAAGATAAATGACTATTTTATTTCTCACACCAGTCACATGACTGACCTGGAGTTTTTTGTCTTAACCTAAACTCTGGTGCTCTTATTTTGACACGGGCAGCTAGTAGTTTTGGTTTTGCAGATTTATATTCACAGGATCCTGATTTAAAGCTGGAACGATACTCTAAAAGCTCTATATCCGTGTATTACTTCAGTTGTGTTTTGTATTATTTTCCGCTGCAATGTATTTAAATGTAATTTAAATCTCTGATATTTTCTGTATATTATTTGTTTATACTATGTTATTCTTGTAATCTGATGAAATTGTTGTAATTAACAATGAAATGTTCTTCTATCTGCGTTCTTTTGTGTGTTGTTCTCAAAGTATCCGCTCTTTCCTTACTAGGGAAGTTACGAGTCCTTATATATTTAGAAGGAGTGGCTTACCTATGGTTCACAAAGCTGCCACCGCAGTCCGTGGATAATTTCGTGACCTTAGCTAGGCTATTCAATGAGAATTTCAAATCCTAGGCACTCGAAACTTGGGATGCTATAGAGCTAAGTGAACTACAACAAAGACCAAGAGAGCCCATCAAAGCTTTTCTCACTCGCTTTGATATGCAAGTGGCTAAAGCCAAGAATCTCAAACCCGACCTAATATTATTGGCTCTTAAGGGGGGCATACATAAAGAAACCAAGTTGGGGCGGTGGATCAAGAAAAAGAAACCAAGTACACTCGAACGATTGCTCAACAAAGCCGAAAAATATGCAAGTATTGGAGGAAAAAACGCACAGGTAGAGAAGAATGGAAATGCGCAAAGCAACCTGGATAATCAAAAAAGGAGCAGCGAAGAAGAAGACAGTCGAGCAAAAAAGAAGCTGCGTTTCTTCAAGAACTCCGATTTCACTCCCCTTAACGATATCGTGGGAAATATCTTCATGGCAACTAAAAACACCGAGAGATATCCGGTTTTGAAACGAAGACAAGTCAGAATACCACTATGAAGTCAGGAAGATTCTGTCGATTCCACAAACAGCTAGGACACGATCTCGATGAATGCAAGCACTTGAAGTCAGTAATCGAGGAGTTAATCCGAAAAAACCATTTGCAACAGTTTGTACAAGTTCATAAAAGTTGTCCCGACTCTCCGCAAACATGGGGCAATAAAACTTAAAGAGGAAAAGGCTTAAACAGATCCAAAGATGACGCTCATCAGGGGGACTAGTCAATAATATCTCAATAATGGAGCATTAAACTAGAGCTCTCATTACTTTGCTTCATTCCCCGGATTTTATCATGTTGTTAAGATTGTTTTAACTTGCTTTACTATTCACTTTGTTCGTATTAAGCTGCAGTTTACTTGCAAGAAGTATGTGCATCAGAAATTAATTATATGTCTATCTGAATAACATACTTATTGGTCCATGCTAAAATAAGAACAATCTCTTGGAATGTAGGCATGGTAAAAGCAATCTGCCATATGCAGCAAGACTTTGACAGAAAAATACCAAGGCGCACACTATACGAAGCAGTTTGGGAATCGGGAACATTAAGCAAGATCAAACGGGAGGAATAGACACATCATCTCAAAAAGAACAAGCTTTTCTAAGACAAACAACAAGGCTACACATCTCATTATGGAATTTGCTGAATACTTAGCAGGCACCCATTCTAAGGACCGTTGCCAAACCTCATTGAAAGTACAGGAATATTACCAAGTTTGTCCCTGGATAAAATTGCTAATCCTAAAGACGCATTCTCACAGGTATGGGACATGAACTCCTTAAAACTAGAGTTAAATTCGGTAGCAAGGATTGATGTCCACCTCCTAGGAGTCAATGCCAAAGTGGAAGCAATTCAAAAAGTCCCATGGATAAAATTGCTGAGCCCACCAAAGAAACACCTTCTTAGATGCTGAACACGGATTCTCCAACTTGATAAAAAAATTCAATGAGGCGAACCAGTGTCTGTTTCCTTGGACAATGGCACAAAGTTAGAAAAACCAACATGTCCCGAAATGGAAAAAATTGCCGATTCGCGAGGGGCAACTAGTTAGGTGAAGGACACGAATTCTATCCCTTTTAAGTTAGGGCTCGACGGGATGCATTATTGACCGCTCCTCGGGATGAAGCATAAAAATGTGGAAGGATTAAACATGCTGGAAGGACCAGCGCAAAACAGAAATCCTAGCTGAAAGGGGCTGTCAGAAATCCTAGCCGAAAGGGGGTGTAAGAAATCCTAGCTGAAAGGGGGTATCCATTCCTTTTTGAATAGCTAAAACAATCAAATAGGGCCTATAATGGATCGAAAACCTTTAACCCAAGACCTCACCAGGGGGCACGTATTCAAACCAGCCTCCGAAGATCCCGGATTACCAGTTAGTCAAGCATGGGGTTGAATACTACTAAATAAAAGATACCAAACACGCTTACAATAATACCAAGCACGGGGTTGAATACTACTAAATCCCAACAACAATAATAATAATAGAAAATCGGGCGCAACCGAACGATTAATAAAGCTCCAGCCGAATATGTAAATCAGAAAATAAAGGTGCAGCGTGCGACGCATCCATGAGAAAGTAAACGAGTTGCATAATAAGAACTAAACCCCTCAAAGAAGGGGCAAAAGAAGAAATAGGCTGTCCTAAAATTAAAAGCAAGCTAGCGTTATTGAAGATGGACGACGTAGAAACGTAACCATCACTCAAACCATAAAAGTTACAAACCTAAGCGTACGAGAATAAGTGAGGTTGGCTCCCACATACACAAGCCAGACTAAAAGTACCATTCAAAATCAAAACCAAAATAACAAATAGGTAAAGAATTAGCAAGCCACAGTGTTCAGATGAGGTAAGAGATGAACCTCTCCTAGATTCAAGGGCCTCGACAAGTTTGTATCTATCTTTTTCCAAGGCATGAAGTTGTTCAAGATTCTCTTTATTTGACTCCTGAAGATCTTCGACAAGAGAATGCTAGGCACCCATTTTCTCCACAATATAATCCCTAATAGAGGTGGTAAGGCCTTCGACCAAATACGGGCGTGCTTCCAATTGATTGAACTCAGCCAATATGCAATCCTTCATTGCGTCTATCTTACCTGCAATAATCCATCTGTCAAATGGATCTATGTACCCATCGAAACGTGTGCCAGCTGGACATTCAGCCACAAAGTCCTCGGCAAGTTCAGGACGACAAGGGTTGGGAACAGAAAAAGGCTCCAGCACAGCTGCAGGATCCAAAATAATGGATGAAAAAGCCATACGACCAAGAGCAGTCTGAATATCTGAGCCAGGAAGTTCATTCAGCAAACAATGTCTCTAAGTGACAGTCGCACCCAAGATCCCATTGCCTTGGGGCATCTTTTTTTACCAGTTGTCCTTGTCGACATTTTCCTGAGCCTTCTAGACATGAAAAATTCCATCCTCGGACGACCTATTTCAAAAGAGATCAGTATGGACTCAAAAAACAACCATGAAATGGGAAACAACCCAGCCAGACATAGGCATAAGCAAAAACATCTCAACTGGAGAAACCCGGGCATTTCACCAAACAATTTGTAAACTAATACCAAGCATCAGGGATTCAAAGAAAACCACCAGTTGATTCATACTTTCCAAAGATAATTACAGAAACAATATCTACGCTACACAAAAATCTGGAAATTGCCCAAATACCGAATTCATACATAGCTTGGCCAGGTCGTATTGAAACATCCTAACTTGGAAATGCATGACTACTCATATAAAACAATAAAGGGAAGACACACCCAAAAATATCATGGTACCTCGAAGACAAAAGAAAATAGCTCAGGAAAAAACAGGTGTTGCTGCAAGCACTAGGCAAGATGATAAAACAAGAAAGCCAAAACCTTTTGAAGAGAAATCAAGGTAGACATGTCAAACACAGATTACCTGGTTAAAATCCCAAGGATGCACAACTATAACCGGAAAATTTCTTGAAAAGATAAATGTGGAGTGAATAGGCTAAAAGTAAATAAGGAAGATTAAAAGGCATACATCCAGAGTATTTTCACCATGTCACCTTACTGCCCAAGAAATGTCTCATTAAGTTCTAGCTGGCATCCCGAAACTCAAATATTCGCACAATGACCGAAAAGGATACATCAAGCCTCTCGCTTATGAAAAAAGGCAATACCAACGAGCTACAATGAAGCAATATTAATCTTTTGCACGAACGACCCCTCGACAGGTTAGGATAAATCAACAAAACAATGTGCGATCAAATATGTCGAAGCCAGTAATTCCTTGCTAAAAGAAATCACGGACTTCGAGGGGCAAGTGTTAATCCCTAAAAAATCCATTTGCACATTGAGTAAAGGATACGGAACGGACATCATTAGGGTCGATCATGCACAATGTTATCCAAGGCACTTAAACAGCCAAAAATCAAACCCAAGACCAGTCAAGTCAATCAGTACGACCGAGGATGATGGCGCGATGTCAAATGAGAAATGCAGCCCAAAAAGGATAGAGATCTCATATCCTGTAAATCCACTAACTGTTTTCCAGTCAAAAGACCAAGCCTGAAATGAAGCTGCAATGCGAGCGCTTGCAACATCTTATGTGACTATATCTCTAATCAAAGTTGGACACGAATCATGACTCAGGTGCGGGAACCAACGTTGATCGTTCATACTGGGGCAAAGCCGCTCAAACACAGAAGCAAAGAAAATCGCCCATTCACATAGGTAGGAGCGACCTTATGGCGTAGCCGTAGGGACAAACAGCGCCATACAAAGCTAGCAAAAAGATGAGCGCCCTAGAACAAAGAAGAACGGTCGCGCAAGGAACATGGGAGAGCCAGGTCCAGTCCCGCGTCCCTCTCTTAAAGAAGTTTCCAAGTTTTCCATAGCATTCGTACTCATAGGAACGCCCGCACCTATGGATCCACTCAACCACTTAAGGTGCTCGCTCCACTAAGTCACTCGCGCATGACAACCAAATACAAACTTGGACAGCTGGCTACAACTAGCCGATGGCATGATTGTAATTAATAGAATGAGCAATCCGTAGCCTGCATAAACAGATTTCAGATCATTTCCCAGAGGGATCTCACCTATAAATACACCATGGCTACCAACATAAGGGGATCCAATCTTTGAAACCACGAAGTGCTGCTAAATTCTATCATCAACTACTGATTCAGCCATGGCATCAAATATAATCTCGTGATCAAGGAAAATAGAAGCATCCTCCTCCTCAATCATTCATCCATCCTTCTTTTCTTCAAAGTCCACGGTCCCTTTGTGTAATTCTAAGATTGAAATATATAAACGAGCGTATATAGAGTGAATGCAAAGATGTATGAAAAGAGAGAATTGATGTGTTATGTAATCTCTATTATAAGATTGGAAATCACCTTCACAGTGGATGTAAGCCTAGTTAACGGTTGAATCACTCTAAATCTCGCCTCTACTTTCCTTTTCTTGCATTTTTCATTTTTAATTGCTGATTAAACACGGTTCCATTTATCTCTTACCAAATTAATGAAGTACAGTTTATTACTTTGGGTGTTTAGACCATTTTTGGTGTAAACAATAATTAATATTACTTTATCTAATAAAGATTAACTGCTCCTTATCGAGGCACCATTATGTATCACTTAGAGGAGTGACTTTTGAGACAGAATTTTTATTTATTTTTTACATGTTTGGAACACTTTTTTATATAGTTATCCATTCGATTAAATAGAATTATCTCTATCACATTTATTTATCTGCCTCTATTATTATACTCTAAGAGTTTTTCATAGATAAACTACACACGTTTTAAAAACACAGTCCAAGTCGATGATTACTCATAGGTGAATATAGCATAACATATGGAACTATTTTAGCATTAGCAGACTTGCAATTGCATACATCTATATGTATCAATCCAAAGAGTTCACCAACTCTTATGTCGATTCCACTAAGTGGGTGTGTTGCTCTCCATTATTTGAGATAATATTAATCAATATCATATGATTTATAATCACATAATAGAATTATTTCTTAAAACAATAATTGCTTTATATGTCCCAAAAAGAACCAAAAAATATTTGATATTTTTGTATTTTCCTATGCTTCAATTTTATTATGAAAAAATACCACACTATAGTTTTATATCATTAGGGATATTCATAATATTCATATTGGAATCTATAACTATGTTTATTTTCATGTCGACATTAAAATTGTGATTATTACATAAATAGTATGTGGTAAATATTATGAAAACTATTTTCATAGCTTGATGCAGCCAATAATTCTTATATGGCATGATTATGCTATTCTCTCCATTATTATAATAAATTGAATTCAAATATCCAATATTCACTTAATACATATTATTTATTTGACATGCTATAATTAGTTTGTAGATAAGAGTTCTTTGGTAAAATGTATTGAACTTAAACAAAAAAATATCATGAAAAACAAGAGGATACATCTATAAATAGAAATCTTATTTTCCATTATAATTTTAAGTATCAATTATAATTATTAATCTCTTTACATTTCTTTATAAAGTAGAAGTTGATATTCATTTTGCTCGTCCTAACCGTGCCTTAAATCACATATACTCCTGTACATTCATAAGCATTCAACCTTACTACAATGCCATAATGAACTTTTATGAAGCGAATTTAATTATCCTCAACACTTAAGAACATTATTATTTTTGCACTTTACCTAAATTGATCAATCTGACATTTCGGTGATCGGGTTTTTAGATTTTATTCTAGTTTTATTCTAATGTTACATTTAACACAGCTCGTCCTTTTATAATCTATCAAATTGCATGCTCAACCTTGCATTATGGTTTATTTGGTTTTTTGAATGAACTAATTTCATCAGAATATTGTTCATTACAAACATTGGTTGTTCACAATTAAAAATGTATAAGCAACTGTATGTGGATCAAATATTCATAGTCTTATGTTGCCTATATAATCTAAAACTCATAGAATGCAATATACAGTCTTGATAAACAAACATGTAATCCACCAAATTATGAACATAATCAGAAGTTGTAAAATTGGACACTTGCATGAGCATCCGAATATCAACATGTAAGAAGCTTTATTGGTAATTATTAATTGTGAACTATAACAACCTAGAATTTTAACAATAAATAAATTAGTTATTTAATTATATTACTTTTCAAGATAGGAATTCCTTTAAATGATGAAATTTTACTACGAAACTTTCACCGTAGCGTTCGTCATGGAATTCTGGTTAACTTTCATGTTTAGAGTTTCGCGAATGGACCGAATGAAAAAGTTACGAACGAAATATGAAAAATGAACAGAAATAATAAAAAAGAATATATATATATATATAATATTGAATACCATTTATAACTCGCCATCACTGGGTATTTTAGCCTAAGGGCAGTCGACATCCTTGGATGGGGCCGTCGACCGCTCCTGGCGACTTCAGCCCAGTGACAGCTAGGGTTATATAGGTTTTTTTATATAATATATGAAAGAGATATACGAATGTTTAGTAAATTAAATATAATGTTTCAGCGCCGTTCCCGCTCTTATAAATACAGGGTTAGACCCCCATCCTTTTCCATATATTTCTAAGATTTACAGCGAAGCTCTACCATTTCCGTTTCTCCATAAACAATTTCTAAAACAAAAATATGTTCATATACAATTAAAATCAAACATAAACAATGTAGATTTGAAAGGGTAAATCAGTTTCAAGTGGAAAATAATATGGATTGACATTTGTATTTTTTTTTCATTAGATTTCTCTCTTCTTTTCTTATGTTCTTACAAATCTACAAATCTGAAAGTATCCCCTTTTTAGAATAACTATAGATCTTCAAAAATTTAGGAATTCTAAGCCTAAAAGACTATTTAGATTTAGATTTGAATGCTTTTAGATGAGTGGGAAATTTATATACAAAGTATACAATAATCTAATTAATTCATTTGTATTAAATCTGAAACATATGCCTATGTGTTCAATAGATTTGTTGCAGTTTTTATCAGATTTGAAGAATAATTGTGGTTTTAAATAATAGTATTACCTGGTAGGCTTACTAGATTGTTCATATTATTTTGCTACAATTGTATTTGAAAATATTGTGGTTATTGTAAACACCATAGATCTTGTTCTAATAAATCATTGTTAAATGGTAGTTTTATTCCAGATTTGTGGTTTTGGTGTTGATTGATGATTTATATGAAATTTGTTAAAAATATATAAGCCTATTTGTGTTTAGTTTTGTTTGGGTCTTAACTTAGTTATTACAAATATGCTTTTTTTGTTCTTTTTAAGAAAAAGCCATTGTTTGAAATTAATAAGAAATATGCTCAAAAATAAAAAGGAAAGGATTATGTAAATTCATTTATATATGTCTATATATATATATATATATGCATAGTTTACATCAACCGTTCCAAAAACATGCATATCATATATTTCTTATGATTTGAAGTATGTTTATTCCTCTTTAGAATATTTAGGCATAATTTACAGTTAAAAGCCTTTTCTTAAGATTTAGGATCTTATTACAAAATTGAATGCAAAAAGTAATGTTTGGTTGTTATCTTAATCCAAAACATTGAATTTAATAATAATAAAAGTAAAAGAATATTAACTACGTTAACTAAGCGAATATATATATATATATATATATATATTATACATTATCCATCCAAATCTACATAAACAACGAAATATATATTATAACTAATGTTCATGTGTTTGAATGGTTTCCATTTTGATGGATTTACATACGAAAGTGTAATCCATATTAAATGGAAATGTGTACTATGACCATTGTAGAAATAAGCAATTGATTTGCTACAAATAGGGCCATAAAGAAATAATAACTATTGAAAACATCATTGGTTGGGGAAAATAAATTGAATTAGCTAGTTATGCCTAATGGTTACAATTTGAAACAATGACTAGGAATAAGAATTGTTACTCCAATTAAGTAAGTAAATGTTACTTATAACATATAATATATATATATATATATACACAAAATAAATCAAATTAAAATATAGAAATGTTTATGGAATTACAATAATTAGATTAGAAGTAAAAAGGGATAGATATAATAAGTACATTTAATTGTAAATTAATGTCTTAGGAAATTATGACCATTAGTTTCACTAATGACATTAATTATAATCAATGGTAGTAAATAATAATTAAGGGATTAATTAGCACCTTAGAAGAGTATGATCGTTATAGTCATAAGTGGCAACAACCCGAATAAGCGGCAATAAAAGAAATAAAAAGGGAAATTATTGTACTGGTTTTTGTTTAAATTACTAAGTCCATTATAAAAAAAATTAAATAAATATCCTAGGTTAGGAAGGATATAATTTTCCTTATTTTGTATTAGTTAATCCAGAATTAATAATTAAAAGTTATAATTGGAATTAGTAGGTTAATGATGAGAGGTCAGTTGCCTTATTCGACAGAAGTCTGCAGTTTCCAGCAGTTGAGTATATGTACAACGAATGTGAGACTTCATTGACCATAGGAACCTGTGGCGTATGTAAATTATTTATGTAAGAACAAACCAAACGAGAATAACTCAATAACGTGGCATACTTTGGAGATTAATGTCTTAAGTGGTTAGATCCACTTATAAAAATGTATTAAGTGATCGTATAGCCCACCTTCCATAAATAAAAGTATTAAAGGATGATTGGTTACGAGTATGATAATCTTCCTGATTAGTTCGCTTTCTCCTAGGGTCTTAATTACCTAAGGTTCAACGGACCACCATGGGAATAGGTTTTAGTGACCACTACAAAGGTACCATAGGTCAACCTATCCTAAAGATAAAATATTAAGTTATCAGGACATTATCCTTATAAGGTCAGCTAGATAGTAATGAGGGGGTCCACCATAGAGATGTCTTAAATGGAATACTACATCTACCTATCTAATTGGTCTTAAGTGACTTCTTACTATCTCTTGCCTTATATGGGGCATGGGTTTATATGCGTGAATGACGGAAACCTTAATTAGTAGTACTTTTTGGAGAATGGTGTTTTGATGACAATAACCTTATTTCAATTATTATTGATTATAAAATATATACTAACACTTTTTGTATAGAATATATATACACACACAAATATGCAAGAATTATATATACGAAATATTACTGAAGACTATACGGTTTAAAGATGATAGAGATTCATAATTCAGAAAAATTTCAAAACTCATGAGTATTAAAGTTTTCAAGAGTTCAAGATTAATACAGTTATAAAGTCTATATTTTGTAAGACTCTATATAGCTCTTTAGGTTCAATATTCAAATTACGATTTTCAAACTCTGATTTTCAAATTCTATTTTCGACCCTCAATTCTCTCTATTTTATTTTTTATTTTCTTTTTTATTCATTTTTGTTTTTTAAACTTAAGTTTTTTATATTTATGTATTTATACTTTATATAGTTTAAAACCTTTTAATTTTATAAATATGTTTATTTAGTTTAAGTTTATGTTTTCATATGTTTCTACTTTATAACATTAATTTACAACACTATATTTTTATTCAAGAATTTCCAAAATTATATTTATATCAAAACACGTGAAAAAATGTTTAAAATTCATGCTAAAGTATGTCGACATACATAAAACACTATGTCGACATATAATTATCAGAAATTTAAATTTGAAAGGAAGTGTCTTTTCATCATTTGAAACGTTTCAAAATCATTATAACCTTTCACACACACTATAAAAAGGGATTGAATTCGAATTTTAAATAAATCTTCTTCTCCACTTTCACTTACTTTCATTATATAATTATTCTTAATCATTTTTTTGATTTCTACACTTATACACTACCAAATTCAATTCCATTTTGATCAAACTTCTTCTCTCTACACTTTCATCTCATCTCTGTCTGAATCAAGTGTTAGGGCTGTTTGTAATTGCTTTGGTTGAGTAAAGTAGGAATCGGTGTGTTGTAGTCGTGAAATCAAGGAAGTAGGAATCGGTGTTTTCCTTGTAGCCGTGAAATCAGTGAAGTAGGAATCGGTGGTATCCCATGTCGCCGTGAAATCAAGGAGGTTGTACTTGACTATTGATATAGTAATAAAATCTATTCATCCAACGTTGTGCGAAACTGGACGTAGGAGCAATCCGATCCTGTATACAATCCGGTGTGTTCTTTCCTTTTCTGCATTTTTATTTCTGTTTATTTTGCATCTATGTTTGAATCTATGTCTGTGATTGTGTTTGTGGTGTTTGATTCATCTTGTAGTTCACATAAGTTTTCAATTTTGTTTAAATTCTCACAAACACTATTCATCCTCCCTCTAGTGTTTGTTTTTCCTTATTGATCCATTCCGTAATCCCTAACAATTGGTATTGGAGCAAGGTCTTTCAAAAAGTTCATAATCTGATTTTTGAAAATAGTGATAATGGAAACCAACATTGGTAGCAATAATAGTTCTTTTATAGAGGGTCAATCCATTGTTAGATCACCATTATTTAATGGTAGTAATTATTCATATTGAGCATGTAGAATGAAAATTTATTTACAGTCTGTAGGTTTAGACACATGTAATAGTACACAAAATGAGAATGTTGAACCAACAACTACATTTGCACAATGGACAAATGAACAAAAGGCTGCTGCATAGAGCAATTCTAAAGCATGAATATGTTATTTTGTTCATTAGATAGGAATGAGTTTAATAGAGTATCAGTATGTAAAATTGCTTATGAAATTTGGAGAACTTTACAAGTTACTCATGAACGAACTAGTAAAGTTAAACAAACTAAGATAGCAATGCTAGTTAATCAACTTGAATTATTCAAAATGAACGAGAATGGGTCTATTACAAATATGTATTGCATATTTCAAGAGATAGTGCATTCATTAACACACTTGAAAAACTAATTCTAAAGCAGATCAGGTCAAAAAAATATTGAGTTCACCAACTCTAAAATGGGATCAGAATACTTGGCTATTGAAGAAGCAAATATTGTCAATGAAATGAAGGTTGAGGAGTTAATCAAAAATTTTATGTCGTATGAAGTTCAATTACAGAAAAGAAAAGAAAACAAATCAACTGAAAAGAAATCTATCGGACTTAGAGCAACAACAAATGATTCTAACTAGAGTAGTGGAGATGATGAAGAAACAACACTTATGACAACTCATTTTAGAACATTTTTAAAACATAGAAGGAAGTGTTATAATCAAGGAAGTTCAAAAATTAATGATGGTCAATGTTTTAACTGCAACAAACTAGGCCATATAAAGAATATGTGTCTATATCCAAATAAATCGACTCAACAAGTGGACAACAACAATTGGTCAAGCAAAAGAAAGAAAGCATACGCAGCAATATTAGATGATTCAGATTTGTCATCAAGTGATGAAGAACTAGAAATCGAAAATAAGAATATATGCTTTATGACAATTCAGAGTTCAGAAAATCATGAAGAAAAGTATCTAAATACCGGGTACACATTAATTAATTTTTAAATTTATTTGGTTGAATGGTTGCTTTTTTTGTTTGCACTGATTCGAATTTAAAACCTTAAAAATTTTGAAATTTAAAATTTGAATTTGAAATTTGAATTTTAAAATTCAAAATATAATATAATATTAAATAACCAATAAATTAATAAAATATATTGTTTGTGTGTTTATTAGGATTAGAATTATTTCAGGAAGTTGTTAAACCTGAAATATAAATCGGTAATATAATTTTCGAAATACATAAATTCAATTTCCTTTGAAATTAGACAAGTATGTCGACATAAAGAAATGTCTATGTCGACATAACTGACTAGTTTGAAATTCAAATTTTGAATTTCAAAAGTTCAAACTTTCAAACTTCCCTCCAATCTTTTCACCAACTCCCAAGGTCTGAAAAGGTGTCATTTCAATCTGAAAAGTTGTGCCTATTTAATTCATATTCATTCAACTTCTATATATACATCTATCACTTCTACCTTTCATTTACAACTCAAAACAACATTCTTCGTATCTATTCTCTTCAAAATTATCAATTCAATGGCTTCCTCAAGTTCATCTCAAAAATGGAAGATAACAAAAACCATCTAAGGCTATCTTCATAATGACAAAGAGGCTATCAAAACCTATGGTAACTATTTAGCAAATGCTAAAGTTAACATGGGTGCTTTCGCCGTCTTTAGTGACTTTCCCTCTTATTATCTCGTCTCTCTTTTCGAACACAATGAAGTATTGAGTCTAATTGACTCTCGTGATAACGACGAAGTATGTTATCCCTAACTCGTTAAGATGTTCTATGCAATTCTCAATTGCGTATTTTAAGAAGGCAATGAAAATCAAATTTGGAGTAGTGTTAAAGGCACTCAAATTGTTCTCGATGTCGAACTCTTATGCACAATTCTAAATTATAGAAGTGTGGGCTCGGATTTCTCAAATTTTGTTATCGACGAAATCGATTTGCAAACATTTCACATCATATTTGACTATGGTGCTCCAATGGAAAACAAAAATCGCTTCTTTGGCCCAAAAACAAGGATTGTCAACCTTCTCCTCCAACATACCATCACTCTCCATTCCCGAAATTTCAACAATCCATTTCTCAAAGTCTAGAAGTCTTTTTTTCTATTATGGGTGGATTTATCATCAATTGGGCTGAAATGATCCTAAATGAAAAAAAACCCGTATATTTATCTACAAGAGAAAACACTCTCTACTATGGTATTTATCTTACTTGCATTTACATATACTTTAATGTTGATCTTCATGGAGAAGAATTTGTGCCTAGAAGAGTGTTTGATGCATAAAACATTCATCTTATACAGATTCCTCTTACATCCAAACCATATGAGATATTCAAGGCCAAACAAGCTCAAATGCAACAAGAACAAGAACCAATGGAAGTCGAAGAAGAAGAAGCAGCTTCTATGGAAAGTAATGAGTATCCAACCTCTAAGCGTATTTAGAAAGTGACGATTGTTCAAAATCAAGTGAAAATCGTTAACAATCAAAAGAAGCTTAACAAGGGACTTTCCAAAATGTCCAAATTCATGGTCAAGATAGGAAGAAAGCATGGAATTTCATCTTCATCATCATCATTTGAAAATTAGGCCATCCAGTTTAATCTATCTTTATGTATTCAAATATGTTTCCTTGTGTTTGCTTTCGAATCTCGTACTTAATATATGTCATGATTAGTTGGATATATCTGCTTTCTATTAAGTAATGAATGGATTTTTATTTATGATAAAATCATCTTTATGTCCCTGGAAAAACTATAAACTAATTATAATATAATAGATTATAATAGAGTTCAAAAGAATTTAAAATTTCAAAATTTTCAAAAATTACAATATAGTATGTCGACATAGGAAAAATAGTATGTCGACATATAAATGATAAATTTTCAAGTTGTTTCAAATTTTTAATTAAAATAACTACTCATGTCCATTCAAAATCCAATGAATTCCAAACCCTATTTATGTATATTTCTTCTAGAAAAATTCATCATTTTATTCGTCCTTCTTCCTTACTCATTTCTTATCAAATCCATAGCAAATCCTATCCATAACATAAGTGAAAATCTTGATGGTTCTTCAAATTCTTTCAAGAAAACTCTCTCCATGGTATTATGTAATCAAAGAAAACTAGAGTTAATTCAAGTGTGGAGGATAGAATTTCAAGAAAAACATATTGATGTGATTCGTTGGGATAACTCTTCTCATTTCAGAAATGAAAACAATCAAAAATCATATAAGACTGAAGAAGAGTGGAAGGACATCAAGAAGAATCCAATCACTGGACAAGATGAATGGGCTGAAGTTCCAAGAAACGTTTAATTATTCGGTATGATTTGATTGATTTGTTTAAATATTCTAAGACATATGGTGTGGTGTGGTTTGATTTGGATTCTATTGTTTGAAACTTGTATATATTAAGATATATGGCGTGATTTTGATTTGGTTTGGTTTGTATACATATATATCAAACAAACATATGTAATGATAATACTTGGATTGGTTTGTATTTAATCATCATAACGCTAGGTATTATTATTCTAAGTTTGAATAGATTAAGGGGAGTTTTCTACTTAGAAGTAGTTAGTAGATTAAGGGGTAGTATCATTATCATGTTAGTTACTTAAGTTCTATTAAGAAAGTTATACAGTTAGAGGGAGTATCTTTAGAATATATTTTTTTCGATAATGCCAAAGGTGAAGAAATCATAAAATATAAACATAGTTCATAGGATTTTTACAGACAGAGGGAGTATTAGACGGATCATTATCAGTATTAGAAGGATCATTATCAACAGGTATATATAGGTATGATATTTTATAAACTATGGTTGTCAACATAAAAAAGGGGGAGATTGTTGGAGAATGGAGTTTTGATGACAACAACCTTATTTCAATTATCGTTGATTACAAAATATATACTAACACTTTTTGTATAGAATATATATATACACACACATGCATATGCAGGAAATTTTCAAAAAAAACTATGCAGGAATTATGTAAAGGAAATATTACCGAAGACTGTACAATTTAAAGATGATAGAGGTTCAGAATTCAGAAAAATTTCAAGACTCATGAATATTCAAGATTTCAAAAGTTCAAAAGTTCAAGATTAATATAGTTATAGAGTCTACATTTTGTAAGACTCTATATAGCACTCCAGGTTCAATATTCAAATTCTGATTTTCAAACTCTTGTTTTCAAATTCTATTTTCTACCCTCAATTCTCTCTATTTTATTTTTTATTTTCTTTTTTATTCATCTTTGTTTTTCAAACTTAAGTTTTATATATTTATGCTTTTATACTTTATATAGTTTAAAACCTTATAATTTTATAAATATGTTTATATAGTTTAAATTTATGTTTCCGTATGTTTTTACACTTTGTAATATTAATTTACAACACTATGTTTTTATTAAACAATTTACAAAATTATATTTATATCAAAACACTTGAAAACTATTTTAAAATACAAATTTACACTAGGATATGTCGACAAACATAAAATGTGGACATATAACTGTCAGAAATTTAAATTTGAAAGGAAGTGTCTTTCCACCATTTGAAATGTTTCAGGATCATTGCAACCTTTCACACACTATAAAAAGAGCTTGAATTCGAAATTTAAATATATCTTCTTCTCCACTTTTTACTCTCTTTCATTATATAATTATTCTTAATCATTTTTATGATTTCTACACTTATACTCAGCCAAATTCAATTCCGTTTTGATCAAACGTCTTCTCTCTACACTCTCTTCTCATCTCTCTGTGAATCAAGTGCTATTGAAGACTTATAGGGCTGTTTGTAATTGCTTCGGCTGAGTAAAATAGGAATTGATGTATTACTTGCAGCCGTGAAATCAAGGAAGTAGGAATCGGTGTTTTCCTTGTAGCCGTGAAATCAAGGAAGTTGGAATCGGTGTTATCCCTTGTAGCCGTGAAATCAAGGAGGTTATACTTGACTATTGATATAGTAATAAAACTCTGTGCAATCCAGTGTTGTGGGGGCCTGGACGTAGGATTAATCCGAGCCAGTACAAAATCCAGTGTGTTCTTTCCTTTTCTGCATTTTTTGTTCTTGTTTATTTTGCATCTGTGTTTGAATCTGTGTCTGTGATTGTGTTTGTGGTGTTTGATTCATCTTGTAGTTCACATAAGTTTTAGATTTTGTTTAAATTCTCACAAACACTGTTCACCAGCTTCTAGTGTTTTTTTTGCCTTAATGATCCATTTCGCAATTCCTAACAGGACTTGTAGCTAGTGTCCTCTAATTTATATTAGCGTAGCATAAACCATCGAAAGGGCATTAAGTGACTAATAGGTTCGCTTAGGGTTTTAAATGTTCAAGAGGATCCACACTTTGTAACAAGTTGAAGGATGGTTAAAAGGCTTCATAGTTATGCATAAAAGTTCTATGTAAAATTTTTATTTTGGCAATTTTGATGAATTTCGAATATTTAAAATGGAACATTTTAAATAATAGCGATGAGAAATTTATTTTGAATAGAATTAGGACGTGTATATTTATTTGAATCGTCGTTAGAATATAAATATTTTATTTTAATTATAAAAGGAATTGAAAGTGGGGCGGTAGTTTGAAAATTCGATTTCAAAGTTCAAACGAATGTACAGGATTCAAAATAAAACGGATTTTAGAAAAACGTAAAATATTTGAATCTATTTGAAAATATCTTTCCAATGAATCCGAAAAATTGTAATTTCACAGCAGGAATCAAAAGTTACATCCAGTTGAAAATTCAGAATTGTCGCTATGGAATTCTGGCCCTTAAAAATGGAAATTTTGCAAACGACCTCGGTTTTCGACGAAACCACTTTTGTTGGATCAGGGATGTCAAATTACTGCTAGGTTTCAAAATTTATAATTTTCTAAATCAATATGTGAGCGTGGCCAAGTTAAACGTGTTTTGATAGTTGCAGCCAATTCGATTGACCAGAAAAAGGCCATTTTTCAAACGGTCTCAGAATTCGATGAAATTAGTTTTGTTAGAACCGTATCGTCAATACGAAGCTAGAAAGTATTTATCGAGCATTTTTAGAGGTAGTATGTGGCCCCGGTAAATTGAAATGTGCGTTCAAATTCAATATATAGAGTTATATTTTGATTTTGACGAAAACTGGTCGAAACAGCCAAATAGTCTTACGATACATATCCCATTGTGTTCGGAATGGGGGTAATTAGCTAGGAACGAAAGTCGGTGGGTTCGATTTCGAGTTCGAAATAAAAAGTTGCTTTTTGGAACTTAAAAATAATATATATATATATATATATATATTAATATAACCCACACCCCTCCTCTCTTTCTCCCCTATTCGTTAAGATCTAGGAAAAGGAAAAAAAACTAAAAACAAAACATGTCGCTCCTCCGTTCAGCAGCCACCACCGCGCCCTCCCGCCGTCTGACGCCGCCTCCACCGTGTCTCCGTCCATCCCCGCCGCCGATCCTCTCCAGCACCCCCTCCGATTCCCTCCTTCCCGCTCAGCCTCTCGTTTCCTTCTCGGATGAGAAACCCACCGCTCCACTTCCCAACCCGCCACCGCGGCCAAGCCGCACCACCAGCCCATCGCTCACCCCCTCCGACGGCCTCCACCCTCCTAAAGCCGCCACCCCCTCTTGGTTTTATATAAAACCCTAAATCACCCCCTCCCAATTCGAGCCGATCCCGCCACCTCGACGCCAACCTCCTTCTTTGAAATAAAAGTAATTTTTTGATTTATAAAATCAGTTTTATTATAGCGAAGGTTATGATTTTAATTATACAAAGTTATGACTTTTACTAATGAAAAGCCGAGATTTTTGTAAATTCAAAGTTTTTTTTATATATATCATAAAGTTGAGATTTTTAACACCATAAAGTTTAGATTTTGAATTAGTGAAGGTTATGATTTTTATATTGAAAGTGAATAAACAAAAATGTGATTTTTGTTTTAAAAATAGAATTTTTATCTATATAGTAGTGGTATAAAAATAGAATTTTTATCTATATAGTAGCGGTATAAAAATAGAATTATTGTTTATATAGTAGCGGTATAAAAATAGATTTTTTATCTATATAGTAGCGGTATAAAAATAGAATTTTTATCTATATAGTAGCGGCGTAAATGAGTGATTTTTACATATGTAGTAGAGATATAAAAATAAGATCTTTATATATAAAAATGTGATTTTTATATAGAGAATTGCGAGAGAAAAATATGATTTTTATATATGAAGCTACGATATAAAAATATAATTTTTATATAGGAAGTAGAATGGTTAAAAATATAATTTTTAACACAAACGGTTTGAACAGGTCTCGTTGGAAACACGACGAAGATTTTCTAAAAATGAAGAGTCATGGCGTTTGGTTTAGCTAATCGGTGAGAACTTCTCACTTTAATTCTTGTTTTCTAGTTAAAATTATATACTAGAATGCAGACGGTGCTTAGCAGCACCCGACAACTGTCGTCCACAAACCATGGACGACTTGTTTAATTTCGTTGTGTTGTGAAAATTGATTGTGTTGTGGAATGAATGAAAATAAATATTCATGTGTTGAAATAAATTGTTTATCATTAAAAATTTAAATTTAACGTGAATGTGAATAAATAAATACCCATTTACAAATCAGACGATTTGTTTATGTACACCCATTTTACTTATATGGATTGGGACGATAAATTTTACACATCGCCCAACTACACAAATAAAAATCTGTGTTCATTGATTTGAAACCCCACACGGGTGTTGGGATGATATTTGGTGTACACTAATCCCAATTATTTAGTTGTATGTCGATCGATTGGTTGACAGACTGTGTAAGCGTTAATTATTTATTTTAATGCTTATGCAGTTGTGTGGTGCACTTTGGATGATGGTTGATTATTTATCATTGCTATTATATACATGTGTTGTATGGAATCCATATAATTAACATTATATGGTAATTGATTAGGCCTCATTCCAATTTGGAAAATAAAGATTCATGTGTTGAATAGAACAAAAATAGTCATGTGTTGACGATACTCATGTGTTGAGAATATTCATGTGTTAAACGAAATATTTTAACAATAAAATTCACATGTTTATCATATATAAAATTAGAAACTAACTGGAAACTAGTTAAGATGATTGGTTTCTTGGGTATTGATCAGATGTTGGTTTCGGCCTTCGGGGTTAATACTTAGGGAATCGTTCTCTTACTAATTTACGGTTGGAGTCTGATTAAGAATTAAATGGTAGAAATCATAATTTTATGAAATATATTAAATAACAAAAATATTCATGTGTTGACGATACTCATGTGTTGATAATATTCATGTTTTGAAAGAAATATATATTCATGTGTTGAAGAAAATATTCATTTGTTGAATAGAATAACGAAGTTATTGAAATATATAAAACCGTGTTGATTAGAGATGCGCCATTTTGACGCGAATGATATTTATATCGATTATATTCATTTTTATAATGAATATAGAAAAGGAAGTGATTTCAAAATATAACGTTTTGAAAATAGTATCATTTATATATTAATGATATGGAATATTCAATTTTGATTTAAAATTGAATATGAAGTTGAAATCATTTTTAAACCGAATTTAAACGATTTAAAAATACGTTTAGAATTGAAATCGATGAAATATATATAATATATATATTAAATGGCTTGAATAGAACGCGCCGCGCCGCGGCAGTTCGCGAATTTCGACCATTGACTTCGAATTGACGTTGCGGGACATCCGACCGTCGAATTATCCTGAAACCAGAACCGTTGGGTTCGTATCATAATGAGATTTCCAATGAATATTATAAATTTGAAATCTAATGGTTCGATTTGGAATTATGTCCAAATAAAATTTGGAAAAGGTCGTTGTAAGTGCAGTTCGATGGCCGTTATTGGAAATCGACTGTACGGGCCTTGATAAAATTATTATTAATTTTTGTAAAATCATAATAAATGATTTAAAAAGAATTACGGTGAAAAATCCCATATTTAAAAAGGATAAAAATATATTTTTATCGAAATGAACTAGTTATGAACTAGAATTATAATTCAATATTTTTGAATAAATAAATTGGATTTGAAGTGGTTTTAGAAAAATCAGAATTTCCAATATACGAATTGGAATGGATTTGAATTGAAATTATCTTCGGAATATTTCGATGTTGGATTTCGTGATTATACAGATATGGTTGTGGAAATTTGAAAGATATATTTATATCGTTATTTCCAATACGATATTTGTTGGTTTCAGAATTTGATTTTGAATATAAGCCGTTATATTTTCTATTCATAGCCTTGTATTTAATATCAAATGGGATTTTGGGTTCGTCGTGAATGGTGTCTTAAATAACACTGTTCTTGAACCCAGTTTAGAAAAAGAATAAATCATTTAATTAATATTTAGTGAAATTGCCCAATTAATTGGTATTTAATTGGAATTGGATTTAAATTGGTTTTTGGTGTTTATCGTGAGCGGTATTTTGAATAACATCTGTTCTTTAACCCGATTAACAATGGAAAGTGATTTTTATTTTATCGTGAGCCGTGTTTTAGATGACATTGGTTCTTTAACCCAGTTAAAGATAGGATATTGATTTTTGGGAAGATTAAAACTAATTAAGTTTTAATGAATCTTTAATTAGATTAAAATGATAGAGAATGGAGCATCACCAGTTTTTCTTTAAGCAATAGTTAATTCTTTAATTAGATTTGAAAGTGAAATGGTAATTAATATTTATCGATAACACCGTGGTGTTAGAAATGGAGTATTACCAGTTTTGCTCCATGGGATGAATAGGTTGGGATTGGGAAATAAAATAAATAATTACTTCGGTGTGGTTCGATAATCCCAAGTAGTTTGGAAAACCATAACATGGTTTGAAATGATATCCGAAGGAAGATTAAAGAATAAATTTAGAAGAATTTATCTTTGATAAAATTAATGGGAACCTTTCCCTAAGAATGTGAAATTTTGAATAAAAGAATATTCTGAATTGGAATGAGGCATATGTTGTGTTTGTGTAGCACTTGTTTATTATATACGCGAGCTATTCGGAAAGGCCGGGTTTATACCCATTCTGAATAACCGATTCGACGATAAATCGAAGATAAAGACGGTGGTTGAAGACCAGAGGTCTTCACGTCGTTTGGATGATTATTGATGATCTTGATTGTGCTGTACACCTAAGAGGAGAGAATCAGTTGGTGATCGTCCAGACGTACTTGGAGATCGATGGATATGCGAGTAAGGTTCCTCCGGTTTCGTTTAGACCCAGAACGAACTTGTAAATGGACTGTGTGTCTGACATTGAATTTTATTCCATGTTATTGATTTCTATTAAATATATATCTGTTTTGTGGAGGAGAATTTATTCTCTTTCTTAACGCCCTTCTCCGAGACGTACGAGCTCAGAGGTTATATATTGATGGACATCAATCGCATGGCATGAATTGCTTCTGTTGAAAAGCAAAGTCTTGTGGTTGATGATCAAAGCACGGCCTATGTGGCATAGCTTTGTGTATAACGTGAATTCGCGAGCCTCACACCTCGGTATGAGTCAAAAATGGGATAAGGACCATTGGGAGAGCACGACGTTTCTTTCTAGTTATGGGTGATGTCAGTGACCTACCAATTCTGACATTTAGATATTTTTATCCGTGTGGTTGTTGCAATGCGAGGTGCCTCGGATATAGGTCCGATAGGACCGGGAAACGTGTGTTCAGGAATTTCCAATCCTCAAAAGTAAGGGAGGACCGGCCCAACCGATTCCAAGGATCGCTGTGTGTGGTCCTGAGACATTTGCTAGAGTGTCTCTGTAACACCCCGAATTTTAGTTAATACTAAAATTCACTAATTACAGGATAAATAATCTCAGACGTGGGAATTGGCGGTAACGGGCTGCGTTATTGCGTTCGTCTCGGAAAAATACGCGAAATAGAGTCCGAGTTTTCGAGAATCGGAGTCCGTATGGCCCAGTTATGGCCCAAAGAAGTTTGCAGAAAATTTAAAGCTAAAAACAGATTTAGAAATTTAAAATTCAGATTTTAAATTAGAACCAGCGGGGCCAGGCGGGAAAATTCCCGCCCTGACCATGTCGACAGGGCTGTCGACAGGGGTGTCGACTTGCCTGTTGACTTGCCTGTCGACACGGCGTGTCGAACCAGGGTGCTTGGGTGCACCAGATCTGGTTTTCTGGCTAGGGCTGGGCTGGGTTCTAGAGATTTCCTAAATCTAACGGACCTAATCTAATCTAGGGTTAATCTAAGGGCCTAAAACACTCTCCTAATCTATAAATACACCCTAAACCTTCCCTAATCCATACTAAAAATAGAAATGATGGCCTCATGCCGCCAAATTAAATCCTAGAAGGAGCCTCCACTAATTTAAGAAGGAAGTTGCAAGCTAATCCCTCTCTAATCAATCTCTAATCATCACCATCTTCATATTTAGCAACTAATTCCCCTTCATAAGTTGGCTAATCTTGGGTTTGGTGAGTTTCTATCACTTTAACATCAATTGTTAAAGTAAGTGGATTGGGTGTAATGAGACTTATGGTCTTAAATGCGGATTAGTGAGTTTGAATCATTTGTAATGATATGCTACTCTATGTTTTACTATGATTATGCATAATTAATAAGTGGGTTTATGCATGTTTGATAAGTTGGCTTATGTATGCTTAATAAGTTGGTTTATGCATGTTTAACAAGAGGGTTTATGCATGTTTAACAAGTGGGTTTATGCATGTTTAATAAGTGGGTTTATGCATATTTAATAAGTGGATTTATGCATGTTTAACAAAGTGAGTTATGCAAGTTCATATGCAAGTTATGTATATGTTTAAATGCAAGTTTTAACATGATATGCAAGTTATGCATGCTTACGCGAGTATATGAATGCTTATGCAAGATATGTATATGCTTAAATGACATGATATGCAAGTTATGCATGTTTATGCAAGTATGTGAATGCTTATGCAAGTATGTGAATGCTTATGCAAGTATGAGAATGTTTATGCAAGTATGTGAATGCTTATGCAAGTTATGTGTATGCTTAAATGCATGTTTAACATGTTATGCAAGTTATGAGAATGCTTATATGCAAGTTCAACATGTTATGCAAGATATGTGTATGATAATATGCAAGTTTGGGTTAAATGTAGTTGGGTTAATATATGCTCATATATGCAAGTTGACATCCTCTTAACCCATGACAAAGTTATATGCTAAACCCATGATATTTGTGATGGATCTTCCCCTTTATTATGTCATGAAATGAGAACGATTTACGTGGGGAACGATGGGGTTGGTAAATATGTTAATAAATGTATGATTGGGTATGATTAAGCATACCATAAAAATAAATTACCATAAGTGGGAATTTACCTATTGAGTTAGGTCTACCCCATGGGAATTTACCTATTGAGTTAGGTCTACCCATGTTATGGAAAACTTGATATTAATTAGGGATAATTAATATGGGAGTGATTAATTAGGTGTAATTAATCGACTAAGACACGAGGTTGGACTCATTTGTAGTGTAAAACTGCCCGGACCCGACCGGCTTAACCAGTTGCTACAAATGTTAGCCCAATGTGGGAGGTCTTAGCCATAAATTAAATACGTGATTAAAGTAAAGACACGAGGTTAGACTCTGTTATGACGTAAGACTGCCCGGACTCTACCGGCTTAACCAGGCGGTCATAACAGCCAGTCTAATGTGGGAGGTCTTTATGGGAGATCACGGTCTTAATTAATTAAGAAACACTTAACCATATTAGCATGTAGTGGGACATAAGGGGTTAAGTGGGTGCCTTGGGTGGCATGTGGAAATTTAGTGGTTGCCTTGGGTGGCATGTGGAATCTAGTGGGTTGCCTTGGGTGGCAATATAAAATACGATTAGAATACTTAACCAAGTGGAAACATGTAATTAAACATGATTAAAGGGTTAAGTGGGATACACTAGATATGTGACAAGCTTAGGTGGGTAGCTTGTGGGGGCCCATTTCAACCAATATCCCAACGTATCTTTGTGGGCTCGACCCATGTCGAGTGAAGGGACACGCATATTGGGCTTGATTATAAGAGGCCAAAACGGGTTAGCGGTGGCAACGCAAGTCCAACGGGTTTCATATGCGTGTGTGGGCCCGGGCTGGTAGATAAGCCGTTGTTGCATCGTGTAGATATAAAGCCGTGCACCGTTGATAGTATTGGGTTGCCACTTTAGGGGAGTGATACACCCCACTGTGGGACCAGCACGGGTATCTACGGTAGGGAGCCGATCGCTGGGGAGTAGTGGGTACACCTAATGAAGATAGGGGCAGACGGCACCTATGTAGGGGTACACGAAACTACTGGGTAAGAATTACTGAGTACACCTAGTGGAGATAGGGGCAGACAGCACCTATGTAGTGGGCTAGGAGTACATGAAACTACTGGGGAAATTTTCTAAGTCCTTGGAAGGGATCAACCTTTAAGTAGGAATGACTGGTGTGGTGCAGTTAGTAATTATCCTTGGGTGGGTAGATGCGTCCTTACGGTTATCTTAGTTTATCCTAAGTCTACCAAGCTTCTTAGTGTAGCCATTCATCCCCAGATATTACCGTAGGTCAAGTTTATGTCTTCTCTGGTTACTTTAATGATTGTATTGTTAAAGTTATAGGACTCACTCAGACTTATGTCTGACCCCGTTGCTTTTATCTTTTTCCCAACCCTCAGGTCCTACGGTGGATCCTAGCGGTAGTGGAGCTTGATCGGATTGCTGTTCCAGTCTTTAGGAGCTTGGGTAGATGTAAAGCTCCAGTTATCCAGTTATCTTTTCTTTTGTTCTGGCTATTGTATGAGAGAGTGGGATTATGTACTTCTTTATTTTCATGGATATTGTACTTAACTTTTATCGTGGTTTTATGATGTAACCAGACATGTTTATTTCCGCTGTTATGAGATGATGTTTTAAATTTCAAGTACTATTTATATCTGTCTTGTTGTAATTTTTCTGTTCTATATTCACTAAAATACTCCACCGATGCTATGGCATTCCCATAGTGAGTGACCATAGCGGGCGTGGGGTGTTACACGTGGTATCAGAGCAAAGGTTACCGGAACAGATAAAATTTTTAGAAAACTATTTTTCTAAAACATTTTTGGAAGAAGATATTTTCAAAAACATGTCTTTTAAGAGAAAAGTTTTTGAAAGAAAAGCATAATCCCCAATAGCCATATCTATATCTTTCGAATCCTCCATTTTGAATCTTTCCTTTTCCGTTTCAGCATGGCCGAGAATCTTAACTTTCCTGAGGGTGTGACGGTACCAGTATGGTATAGGAGATTGATGGAGGCTAGGGCCACCACTGCGGGTCCAGCAAATGTTCCTCCACCAACCGTAGCACCCGATCTTCCTCCTCCCCCTCCTCCTCGCACGGATACTTTTGCTAAGACTTGCAAGGAATTTAAAGCTATGGGAGGGAAACCTTTTCAAGGATCTGAAACTTTTGTGGAAGCTAGAGATTGGCTTAAGGAGGTGGAAGAGTTGATAGATATCTTTGAGATGGAAGAAGGAAAGAAAGTCAAGTTGGCTGCTTGGTTAATGAAGGGAGAGGCCTCATTCTGGTGGGAGGTCACTAATGGAGAACGCCCCGTTGACTCTTGGGCGGATTTTAGGCAAAGATTTGTGGCAAAGTTTCTCTCAAGGGCGGAGGAAAACTTGTATATGGAAAGATTCTTGACTCTAAAGCAAGGAAATCTCTCGGTGAAGGAGTATGTTAATAAGTTTAATCAATTGGCAAGGTTTGGCCTAGATATGGTGAATACACCGGAGAAGAAGGCTTTGAGGTTCGTGAAAGGCTTGAATGAACCAATGCATGGGTTGGCTATGACTCATATCCCTATGGGGGCCACCTTTGAGAAGCTAGTTGACATGGCACTCATGCATGAAGAAGAGAAGGGTCCCAATGCTAATAAGGCACCCGAGAAGAAGGGGGATCAAAAGAGACCTCAGTAACAACAACAAAGCAAAGGTGGGAAAGGCAACGGTGGTAAGGGCAAGAAGAAGAAGTGTTTCAATTGTGGGACACCTGGCCACCTAAGCAAGAATTGTCGCAAGAAGAAGAAGACTGGCTGCTTCCACTGTGGCGAAGCAGGGCATTTAGTGAAGGATTGCCCTAAGAAAGGGCAAAGGACAGGGTCTACCTCAGGAGGACAGGTGCAAGCTCTTATGGCACCGAGTCAGGTTAGGGGGCAAGTACAGGCTCTCGCGGTTCCACCAATTCAGGAGAGAGGTAGAACTATTTCCGTTGAAAGTCTGGTTTTTCTATTTGATCATCCTGTCCGTACATTGTTTGATTCAGGCGCATCGCATTCGTTTATCTCATCATCATTAGTTGAGTTACTGCACTTAGACACCAGTCTGGTAGATGATCCCTTGGTTGTTTCAAACCCAATTGGGGGCTCCACTTATTTGTCCATGATATGTTTGGGTTTGAAGATTTCTATACTTAGCATTGAGTTTAGATGTGATGCTTTTGTCTTGGGCTTCACGGGCTATGGGTTGATTTTGGGCATGGACTGGTTATCCAGTAATGGTGTCGTTCTTGATTGCGAAAGGAGAGTTGTTAGGCTCATGACCCGCTTGGGTAACACTCTCGAGATTTCTTGTAATCCCATGGACTCTGTTATGCTAAGTTATCTTGAATCGCTTGACGCTTCGGTCGAGAGTTTGCAATCTGTTAGAGTGGTCCGGGAATATCCGGATGTGTTTGAGGAGGTGAAGGGCTTACCTCCGAAGCGGGAGATTGACTTCCGAATATATTTGGTGGATAATGCTAAACCGGTATCTTTACCAGTGCGCCACATGGCTCCTCGTGAGAGGAGGGAACTCCATAAGCAAGTAGGGGAGTTGCTTAAGAAGGGGTTCATAAGACGGAGTATATCGGAGTGGGGTGCTCCGGTAGTATTTGCTACAAAGGCGGATGGGTCCCTCAGACTTTGTGTAGACTATAGAGAACTCAACAAGCTCACAAAGAAGAATAGACACCCATTGCCGAGGATTGATGATCTTTTCGATCAGTTGGTTGGCGCTTCAGTATTTTCTCAGTTGGACTTAGCCACGGGATTTCATCAGTTGAGGGTGGCTGAGGATAGCATAGACAAGACTGCCTTTAGAACTCCGGACGGTTTCTATGAGTGGCTTGTGATGCCATTTGGGTTGACGAACGCCCCTGCATACTTTGTTGATTTGATGAGTAGGGTGTTCAGGGAGTTCCTTAATAAATTCGTGGTGGTCTTTGTGGATGATATCTTAGTATTTTCTAAGAGTGAAGAAGAGCATGCCCTACATCTTGGGGAGGTGTTGAAGACTCTTCGAGCACATAGCCTTAAGGCTAAATTCTCTAAATGTCACTTCTGGAGGAAGGAGGTGCGGTTCTTGGGGCACGTGGTCTCCAAGGAAGGGATAGCTGTGGATCCCGCGAAGGTAGCATCAATTCAGGATTGGAAGGTTCCAAAGAATGCTACTGAAGTAAGAAGTTTCTTGGGGTTGGCGGGTTATTATAGGAAGTTTATTAAAGACTTCGCAAAAATATCAGCCCCATTAACCCGCTTAACGAAGAAGAATCTTGTTTTCACATGGGACGTAGATTGTGATGATGCGTTCCGACGGTTAAAGAGAGCTTTAACCACTGCTCCAGTTTTAGTGTTGCCAGATGGGAGCAAGCCATTTGTTGTCTATACCGATGCCTGTGGGACAGGACTTGGCGCAGTCTTAATGCAAGAGGGAAGGGTTATAGCCTATGGTGGAAGGCAGTTGAGGGCACATGAGAAAAATTACCCTACCCACGATCTAGAGCTAGCCGCTATTGTTTTTGCGCTTAAGATTTGGCGCCATTATCTTCTTGGTGAGAGATTCGAGTTGTTCACTGACCATAAATCATTGAAGTACTTATTCTCTCAGAAGGATTTAAACTTAAGATAGCAAAGGTGGATGGAGTTCTTAGCATCCTATGATTTCGAGATAGCGTATACCCCTGGCAAGGGTAACGTGGTGGCGGACGCCTTGAGCAGAAAAAGGTTGTCCTTGAGTCCATTGTTCGTGGAACGACGAAGCTTGGAATTTATCTCGATGTTTGATTTCATACCTTCCATTGACTATGTACCCGGTTTGCTAGCTTCTTTGGAAGTTAGACCTACTCTTTTGGGGCGGATTGGAGAAGCACAGAGGGACGACCCACAGTTGGTTGAGTTGGTAGAAAAGCTCATAAGGGGGGAGTCGTCCATCCATTTGAGTAGGTACACCCTAGACGATAGGGGGTGCTTGCGTAGAGACGGTAGACTTTGTGTACAGCAAGACGAGGGTTTGAGGAAGGCTATTCTTGATGATGCACACCGTTCTAGGATGACCATTCATCCCGGTGGGGACAAGATGTATCAAGACATAAAGAGGGTTTTCTTCTGGGCCGGTATGAAGAAAGATGTGGCCGAGTATGTCGCTCGATGTTTGGTGTGCCAGCAAGTGAAGGCGGAGCAAAAGAAACCTGGTGGGTTGCTTCACCCATTGGAAGTTCCGCAATGGAAGTGGGATAGCATCTCGATGGATTTTATTGACGGGTTACCCAGGTCGAGGAAGGGTAATACAGGAATTTGGGTGGTGGTAGACAGACTTACTAAGAGCGTCCATTTCATACCTGTGAAGAGCAAAAGGACTGCTCCATGGCTAGCTTCAGTATATCTTCGAGAGATAGTTCGATTGCATGGGGTACCCTCTAGCATAGTGAGTGATCGAGATCCTATCTTCACTAGCGAGTTTTGGAGAAGTTTGCAAGAAGCAGTGGGGACTCAATTGTGTCTTAGCACCGCATATCATCCTCAGACGGACGGCCAGACTGAGAGGGTGAATCGTGTTCTAGAAGACCTTTTGAGGCTTTGTATCTTAGACTTTGGAGGTACATGGGAAGAGCATCTTCCATTGGTGGAGTTCGCATATAATAACAGCTTTCAGTCCAGTATTGGTATGGCTCCTTTCGAAGCTCTCTATGGAAGGCCTTGTCGATCACCTACATGTTGGTGGGAATCTACGGATAAGATCTTGCTTGGGCCTGATATGGTTAGAGAGACTTCTGAGAAGATTGACTTGATTCGAAGAAGGATGAAAGCAGCGCAGGATAGGCAAAAATCTTATGCGGACAAGAGAAGGACGGATCTTGAGTTTGAGGTTGGGGATATGGTTTTTGTTAAGGTATCTCCGTTGAGAAATGTTGTTCGCTTTGGATCCGTTGGGAAGTTAGCACCGAGGTTTGTTGGGCCGTTTCCTATTAAGGAAAGGATTGGACGGATGGCATATAGAGTGGAGTTGCCTGACAGACTTAGTGGTGTTCATGATGTATTCCATGTGTCCCATTTGAGGAAATGCTTACATGAGACCGCAGAGGTGGTAGAGCCGAGCTTGCTTAGAGATGTAGAGGTAGAGCGTGATGCGACTATTCGACGAGCTCCTACTCGCATCCTTGGGTCAGAGACTAGGAAGTTGAGAAACAGAGAGGTTCAACTGGTCAAAGTGCAATGGGGAGAAGATGAGAGCAACGCAACTTGGGAGACGGAAGCGAAGATGCGTTCATTGTACCCATTTCTTTTTGAGGGTATGTCTTTACTTTCTCCTTTATCGCTTGTCTAGTACTTATCTTATCTTTGGTATGTCCTCTCGTTACTACCTTTGACCTTTAGATAGGGTAAACCTATGGTTGAAACATGTGTTTGAGACATGTTATGGTTGATGGATGCAAGTGGATGCAAGTGTTTGCTAGTGGTTGCTCGTGGATGCATATACACACACTCTAGGCACTACATCGGCTCAGTCACTTCATATTGCATATTGCATAAAATTGTGTGTAGGAAAATATATTTATGGATGTATAATGGTTGTGTTATCACATGGATGATGCATTTTGGGTGGATGATTGTGCACTCATGTAGATATTGTATGTGTCGATAGGGTTTTCTCGCATACATAATGGATGCATGGCACTATCATGGTTTGCATATGTTCATACATTAGATAGGGAACATATACACACACTGTTTGCATATTCTCATACATCATTAGAAACTGTTTAAGGACAATGGATGCCCGTGGTTGATGATTTGAGTAGATGGTTGTTTGGATGGTAGGATATGCATTCTCCTTAGCTTAGAGATTTCGGGGACGAAATCCTTTAAGGAGGGGAGAATGTAACACCCCGAATTTTAGTTAATACTAAAATTCACTAATTACAGGATAAATAATCTCAGACGTGGGAATTGGGGGTAACGGGCTGCGTTATTGCGTTCGTCTCGGAAAAATACGCGAAATAGAGTCCGAGTTTTCGAGAATCGGAGTCCGTATGGCCCGGTTATGGCCCAAAGAAGTTTGCAGAAAATTTAAAGCTAAAAACAGATTTAGAAATTTAAAATTCAGATTTTAAATTAGAACCAGCGGGGCCAGGCGGGAAAATTCCCGCCCTGACCATGTCGACAGGGCTGTCGATAGTCCTGTCGACAGGGGTGTCGACTTGCCTGTCGACACGGCGTGTCGAACCAGGGTGCTTGGGTGCACCAGATCTGGTTTTCTGGCTAGGGCTGGGCTGGGTTCTAGAGATTTCCTAAATCTAACGGACCTAATCTAATCTAGGGTTAATCTAAGGGCCTAAAACACTCTCCTAATCTGTAAATACACCCTAAACCTACCCTAATCCATACTAAAAATAGAAATGATGGCCTCATGCCGCCAAATTAAATCCTAGAAGGAGCCTCCACTAATTTAAGAAGGAAGTTGCAAGCTAATCCCTCTCTAATCAATCTCTAATCATCACCATCTTCATATTTAGCAACTAATTCCCCTTCATAAGTTGGCTAATCTTGGGTTTGGTGAGTTTCTATCACTTTAACATCAATTGTTAAAGTAAGTGGATTGGGTGTAATGAGACTTATGGTCTTAAATGCGGATTAGTGAGTTTGAATCATTTGTAATGATATGCTGCTCTATGTTTTACTATGATTATGCATAATTAATAAGTGGGTTTATGCATGTTTGATAAGTTGGCTTATGTATGCTTAATAAGTAGGTTTATGCATGTTTAACAAGAGGGTTTATGCATGTTTAACAAGTGGGTTTATGCATGTTTAATAAGTGGGTTTATGCATATTTAATAAGTGGATTTATGCATGTTTAACAAAGTGAGTTATGCAAGTTCATATGCAAGTTATGTATATGTTTAAATGCAAGTTTTAACATGATATGCAAGTTATGCATGCTTATGCGAGTATATGAATGCTTATGCAAGATATGTATATGCTTAAATGACATGATATGCAAGTTATGCATGTTTATGCAAGTATGTGAATGCTTATGCAAGTATGTGAATGCTTATGCAAGTATGAGAATGTTTATGCAAGTATGTGAATGCTTATGCAAGTTATGTGTATGCTTAAATGCATGTTTAACATGTTATGCAAGTTCAACATGTTATGCAAGATATTTGTATGATAATATGCAAGTTTGGGTTAAATGTAGTTGGGTTAATATATGCTCATATATGCAAGTTGACATCCTCTTAACCCATGACAAAGTTATATGCTAAACCCATGATATTTGTGATGGATCTTGCCCTTTATTATGTCATGAAATGAGAACGATTTACGTGGGGAACGATGGGGTTGGTAAATATGTTAATAAATGTATGATTGGGTATGATTAAGCATACCATAAAAATAAATTACCATAAGTGGGAATTTACCTATTGAGTTAGGTCTACCCCATGGGAATTTACCTATTGAGTTAGGTCTACCCATGTTATGGAAAACTTGATATTAATTAGGGATAATTAATATGGGAGTGATTAATTAGGTGTAATTAATCGACTAAGACACGAGGTTGGACTCATTTGTAGTGTAAAACTGCCCGGACCCGACCGGCTTAACCAGTTGCTACAAATGTTAGCCCAATGTGGGAGGTCTTAGCCATAAATTAAATACGTGATTAAAGTAAAGACACGAGGTTAGACTCTGTTATGACGTAAGACTGCCCGGACTCTACCGGCTTAACCAGGCGGTCATAACAGCCAGTCTAATGTGGGAGGTCTTTATGGGAGATCACGGTCTTAATTAATTAAGAAACACTTAAACATATTAGCATGTAGTGGGACATGAGGGGTTAAGTGGGTGCCTTGGGTGGCATGTGGAAATTTAGTGGTTGCCTTGGGTGGCATGTGGAATCTAGTGGGTTGCCTTGGGTGGCAATATAAAATACGATTAGAATACTTAACCAAGTGGAAACATGTAATTAAACATGATTAAAGGGTGAAGTGGGATACACTAGATATGTGACAAGCTTAGGTGGGTAGCTTGTGGGGGCCCATTTCAACCAATATCCCAAACGTATCTTTGTGGGCTCGACCCATGTCGAGTGAAGGGACACGCATATTGGGCTTGATTATAAGAGGCCAAAATGGGTTAGCGGTGGCAACGCAAGTCCAACGGGTTTCATATGCGTGTGTGGGCCCGGGCTGGTAGATAAGCCGTTGTTGCATCGTGTAGATATAAAGCCGTGCACCGTTGATAGTATTGGGTTGCCACTTTAGGGGAGTGATACACCCCACTGTGGGACCAGCACGGGTATCTACGGTAGGGAGCCGATCGCTGGGGAGTAGTGGGTACACCTAATGAAGATAGGGGCAGACGGCACCTATGTAGGGGTACACGAAACTACTGTGTAAGAATTACTGAGTACACCTAGTGGAGATAGGGGCAGACGGCACCTATGTAGTGGGCTAGGAGTACATGAAACTACTGGGGAAATTTTCTAAGTCCTTGGAAGGGATCAACCTTTAAGTAGGAATGACTGGTGTGGTGCAGTTAGTAATTATCCTTGGGTGGGTAGATGCGTCCTTACGGTTATCTTAGTTTATCCTAAGTCTACCAAGCTGCTTAGTGTAGCCATTCATCCCCAGATATTACCGTAGGTCAAGTTTATGTCTTCTCTGGTTACTTTAATGATTGTATTGTTAAAGTTATAGGACTCACTCAGACTTATGTCTGACCCCGTTGCTTTTATCTTTTTCCCAACCCTCAGGTCCTACGGTGGATCCTAGCGGTAGTGGAGCTTGATCGGATTGCTGTTCCAGTCTTTAGGAGCTTGGGTAGATGTAAAGCTCCAGTTATCCAGTTATCTTTTCTTTTGTTCTGGCTATTGTATGAGAGAGTGGGATTATGTACTTTTTTATTTCGATGGATATTGTACTTGACTTTTATCGTGGTTTTATGATGTAACCAGAGATGTTTATTTCCGCTGTTATGAGATGATGTTTTAAATTTCAAGTACTATTTATATCTGTCTTGTTGTAATTTTTCTGTTCTATATTCACTAAAATACTCCACCGATGCTATGGCATTCCCATAGTGAGTGACCATAGCGGGCGTGGGGTGTTACAGTCTCGAACGGAGAGGAGCTTGCCCCTTGCCTCGACTCATGACGAAAATCTAATTTCCAATACGTGATGTTTCGGTTTTATTTGTAGAGCCTAGTATGGCGACATAGTGGTATGGGGCACTTATGCCGTATATGATTGATACTTATGATTGAAATTGTTTTGACACTATACACTTATAGTAATAATAAAAGATGAAATTCAGCGTATCAAGCATTCTTTAGCTATTATAAGGTAAAATCCTATCCTCCGGCTTGTGTTGCATTGTGTGATGGGACCGGGGTCATATAATAGCTTCATTTTTCTTTATTTAGCATTGCGTTATTTGTTTTATGCACTGGTATTCTTGGGAGGAAACCCGTTCCGTGTTATACGGTGTGGTCCCTTAATATACCTAACTTTAAAATAAAGATTAATGACTGTCTTAGTTCTCACACCAGTCACATGACAGACCTGAAGTTTATTGTTTTAACTTAAACTCCAGGTGCCCCTATTTTCCGCACGAGCAGCTAGTAGTTTTGGTTTTGCAGATTTATATTCATAGGATCCTGGTTTACAGCTGGAACGATACTCGGAAAGCTCTGTATCCGTGTATTTCATTCAGTTGTGCTTTGTATTCTTTTTCCGCTGCTATGTATTTAAATGTAATTTAAATCTCTGATATTTGTGAAATGTGTAATATTTATTCATACTATGTATATTCTTGTATTCTGATGGAATTGTTGTGATAAACAATGAAATGGTCTTCTATTTGCGTTCTGATTCGTCTTGTCCTCAAAGCAATCCGCGCTTTCCTTCATGGGGAAGTTCGGATCGTTATAACATGGTATCAGAGCTTTGGTTTACAGAGCTCGAGAACAAGACACATTAGAACTATACGAAAGAATTCATCAGAGATTGGATTAGTAATATCCAATGGGAATGATCGTTAGAGATGGGATCAGCAGTGTCCTAGAACGAGTGTGAAGAGTATATTTTTAAAATGAAAAAAAAATTTGTATTGAAAATTTAATTCAATTGTACGTATTTGAATATGTTATTTGTTTTGAATTTGGACAATAGAGTATATAAAGTTTTTGCATATACGCGTCATGAATGTATATTCGAAGTTTTAATATACTGGATAGATATAGAATCACACTCTAGTCGCTCGGAGATAATTCTGGTAATGTGGCCGCATTATCACTATTTGTGTTCGAGTTTCGAAAGGTGTGATATCTATATATTTCCATTAGACCGGTGTGAGAACCAAAACTAGATAGGGCTTATTGTTGTGATTTGGCATCCAAAACATGATTTTTGACTATGTATTAAAGTTATATGTTTGAAACAATAATCCACTAATTGATTGTTGGTTGTGTTGTTTGATTATTGGTTTGATATTTTTAACCATTAAGGCCAAATTGAACCGAATATTGAACTATATTGAAAAATGATTACAATTGCATGCATATACATGTATATCCATTGAACACGTCATAGCAAGGAGGCCAGAGAAGAGGAATAAAATTGTTTGCTCGACAAATAGGTAAATGTTTATTGTATTTCTTGGGGTTTTGATGATTTTATGAGCCGATTGGCTAGCCACTTGGCTTTTTCTTTTTCTTTTGGATTGGTGAGGGCCATGGGAGGCTATTTGAAATATCCCGAAGCTCCCGGTGCTGGGAAGGTTATGGCGAAATTTTTCAAAAATTTAGGGTGTTAGCCAAATTTTTGAAAAATTTGAAAAGCTCTTAGAAACTTAAATGTTGAAGAACTGGAGCCGTAATGAAAATAATAAAAGTTTAGTTGGTTTGTGTTAGATTAAAATTTGGACCTAACACCCAAATTGTTCTGATTTGTAAAGAATTATAACTGGAGAATGAAGGAAAAGCAGAAAACACACAGAATTTATAGCGGTTCGGCGTTAACGAGCCTACGTCCACTTTATATGTTATCGATTATACTTTTAATGCTAGTACAATCTGTGATTTCTCTCAAACTCACTCTTACAATTGTGATTTCTCTCAGTAATCTCGTAATAAAACTGACAAGAAATAGTGGTATGACAGTAATGGTGGAATCAGTGCTCAATACTGCCAAAAGATCCTGAAAAATGCCAAGCTCTGGGCTATTTATAGTTGATTTTGTCAGGCGGATCACGGTCACACGTGGCACGGATCCCGAGAATATCGGATCGTATCGAAGCTTCATGAAGAATTAGTCAAATTAGCCGTTGTAGACAGGTGTCGCGATCCCCTTAAATATCGGATCGAGCATGGAGGAGGAATTGGTCAAAGTGACAGTTGGGGACACGTGTCGCTGGATCCGTACATCTCGGATCGCCGAAGACTAGCTCATGCTTGAACAGGTCAGAGGCTTCACTATGCATCGGGCAATCGGATCGGTCCGTGCAGGGTAATGGTGTAAGTACGGATCGGGTCGTGTAGAGGTAGTCGGATCGCTGATGCTATGGGGCGATCCGATTGGGGGGGGGGGGGGGCGATCCGAGAGGGGCGACCCTATGGTGCGATCCGATCCTTCATGGACTTAAGGAACGTAGTTTCATACTTTCTTCTTATGAGTGAACCTTGGGGGCTTGGTCAAAAAGCTAGCCAACATTTTGCCCCCTCGAAGTATGTTTTATCGATGATGGAACATGCTTCGAAACTATAGAGATATTTTTCATAAAGAGATGCAAATCAATGGTAGCGTCTATTCGAAAGACCATATCCTTTACGGAAAGTTGTCCCTTTGCTCGCTAAAAATATCGGATAAATCTTTAATAATTTCCCTGTTTATTGGACAATTCTTTTCTGGGATCTTTTAGAGTCTTCATCATCGAATCTACCAGGTACTTTTTTGGAATTTTCTGCGATCATTTCTGAATTTTCATTCCTGTCAGTCATTTATCGGCTCGGATCGCATGTGCAAGTCACGGTCCGTTGGCAAGTCGTTCGCCTTGTCCTTTGGTGAGAATTTGGGCCTCTTTGCGGAACGAGGCGGGCTTTTCTTCGAGACGTCGTGCACTTTTGGTTCGTGGCCCGCCTATTTTCAAGGATCGAATAAGAAAAAAGGGGGAGACTAACGGTCGCCCCTTAGCCTATATAAATTGGACCCCCTCTCCACTTTCTTCTTTCTTCTCGCTTTTGTATCGCACCGCCAGCTCCATCGAGGGAAAACCCTAGTTTCGATTTCCAAATTCCTACCCGATTTCGAACTTTAAAAAGGTAATTAAACGACTTCTCTTTAGTTTCTACCATGTTCGCACTAGTTTAGAGAGTAGAGACAGCGGAGTTTTGTAGGATTTGGTGATGGTAAACATGAACGTGCCTGGTTCGGTTCCATGGGTTTAAGGGTGGAGAGGAGAGTTGAGGAAGAAGGAAGGGATGACCAGGACGGTTCGTGGGTAGGAGCTTCGACTCGGGTCGCGGTAATGGTGAAAGAAAAGAGAGGAGTGGGAGAGCAGTCTTGGATCGGAACGAGGTAGCAGGAGCGGGTCGGACCGGGTCGTGAAAAGTCACTGGTTCACGAGGGAATAAGAGGAAGTGGATCGCGGTGGGAACTCACGATCCGGATGGGTTTCGCGAATCGATGCTGTTTTCCACGAGACGATGCCATGAGCTCATAGCGGCTTCACGATCTGGAGATACGTGCAACCCCAATGAGAGCGATTCGAACGAGAGCAATCCGTCCGTCTCGCTACCCGAATAAATGCGATCTGGATGAGTGCGATCCGCTACGTGTATCACAATCCGATCATACCTCTCTTGTGAATTGAGTCCTCAACCCATGATCCAAACACACATTTTTTAACTTCAAGCAATACACTGTTATCACAAGAATCTGGACAGTTAGGTTTAGAGCCTTGATGTTGGACTTTCTGAACTGGACGACAACATAATTGGACTGCATAATTTGACTGTATATCTTGATGATCTTGTTGACTTTTATGTTTTTTCTTTGATGCACGCACAGGCACACACTTACACTTGCACACACAGGGGAAAAAGGGCAATTATATTCTTATATCTCATGTTTACTCGCCTAAACAGTAATGTCGGATAATCACTCCCCTTCAAGATCTAACACAGAGACGGATCCCGAGGTGTCTGAGCACCAAAACCCTGAGGTCCCTCCAACTAACCCAAGGGGCGAGGATTCTGGATCCGAATATGAGGCAACGGAATCGGATCCATCTGAAAGCACTTCACTTGACGAGGAGTCAGAGGTAGATGGCCGAGCTCCCGACGAAGTCCCCGGTGCCCTAGAAATAGAGAAATTCACAGATTCTCCAGCTTCCAAGCTCGACGACATAAAGCTTAAGAGAATTTGCTTGAGACATGGGATTCCCTTTGAAGATTTGAGGACACCCGGCAGCGAAGATAGACCTCACTTAGCTTCAGAAGGATATATGACAGTTAGCCGGCTCATGTGCTGGGTAGGAGTTATTCCTCCGTTTCCTCCAATCGTGGTTGAGACCTTAAAACGATTGGGTATCGCTCCGATGCAGCTCCATCCCAATGCCTACACAGCTCTATACACTCTATATATTGCATACACGGAAATCCTGCATACCAAGCTTACATATAAAGATTTAAAATTCTTTTATCTTTTCAAGCACCGCTCCTCGGCAACCCCAAATTTCTCTTTCTTCGAATCGGTAGCGAATAGGAAGGTTCTGTATGACGGATACAGCAACATAGGGGATCCCAAGGCTGATTGGTTCTATATAAAGAGACAGGCTGGGTGCTCAAGAAGATGGCTTAAATCAAGTAAACTTTAATCTTTTGACTGAATATCTTGCTTAAGAAATCGAAGCATTAACATCCCCCCTTCTTTTTTTTGAGCAGATCACGTCTTTCCCAAGACGGAAGGCTTGGTATACAATAATCGATTGTCTATTCTTCTACAAAGCAGATCCGATTTTCTAAGGATCAAGAAGTGCATTACTGACGAGAATCTTCACAAGCATCGCCTTCTGGATATAAGGTTTGGACTTGGTGCAGGCGGCAAACCCTACAAATACGTGCCCCCAACAGAGGGAGAAGGAACATCACGAGCAGCAGAAAAAACTAAATTCCGTAAGAGTCCTTCCCCGATAATCATCCAGGACGACGAGGACCAAAACATATATAGAGGAGATGAGGCCCGTGGTGACAAGTCTAAGGAAATCCCAGTTTCTCCGGGGGGTTTCCCCTCAAGGACTTCTCTTCCGCTCGAACCTGCTGCTCCCGATGATTTGACAGAAGAACAGCTATTTAAAGAGCTGAGCAAAATTCCATTGCCTGATGATGTATACACATAGGGGGACTTTGAAGGGGAGTCATTTTTCCCTGCTTCTGAGGAAACCACCGTTCCAATTGGATGACAAGAAACTACTCAGATGAGCCTGACTTCAGGCCCGGGTCTGTTAGGGGGAATTATATGGGACGCACAAATCACACGCACTGCCTGACCCCACACTTTTATATCAACGGTATTCAAGGTTTTAATATGCTCTTTTTTCTTTTGCAGGAAAGATGTCTCGCAGGCGGTCTTATTCTTATCGCTCTCTTCGTGAAAGTACACCCAGTCTTCACCCAAATCCTGAGCGTTCTCGCGGCCTTTCTCATAAGCCTACTTCTTCGCAATCCCGGTCTCCACCAAAATCAACCTCTGGCAAGCTTCCCAGTTATTCGGTGCCACCTACAGGGGGAAAAACTTCCTAAAGAGTTAACTCCTCCGAAGAGTGCACCCTCTCAAAGCAGGTCATCGAAAAGACACTACGAGCCCAAAGATAAAAGCAAGGATCCAATCAAGGATTCTGAGAAAGAGAAAAGCGTCATTGTCCCTTCCAGCTAGCAAGACTTGGTTGCCCCCGGGTCATGAGATTACATCCGTGGTCCCGAGATTCAGGCTAAGCTGGAAAAGTTGCAAGAACAATTCCCTAACATCTTCTTCGAAAGGATGACGTTTGTTCCAGCCTTGGAACCAGTCCCTAGGAACTGGGATTCTGAAGTCATTGGGCACATTCGCCATGTAGCCAGGCAGTATGAAGCGATGAAGAAACATGCTGTTAATCTTTCAGAAGTCATCCGAATGCTTGAGATGGAAGCAAATAGATCCAAGGTGAAGATAGATAACAATGAAAGGGCTAGAACAAAGATGGAGAAGGACTTGGAAGACGCTCAATCCCAACTTGCCCTAGCGCGGAGAGATGCTGAAAATTATAAGACTGAATTGGAGAACGCTAAGAAACGCTTTCATTCTGAACTTGACTCAAATAGTCAAGAGAAAATGGCCTTAAAGAAGGAGGTAGAAGATCTTAAAATGGCCAATATTGAGTTGAAGACGGCGCAAGGCCATTTTGAAGCTGAGAGAGCTGCTTGGGAGGAAGAAAATGCAAGTCTGGGAGAAAGTCTAGCTTTGGCTGAAGCGGAGAAGGTAATTTTAATTGATCAAGTCGCGGATGTAGAGAGGCGTGCGGCTCTCGCCGAAAAGAATGTAGAAAGTGCCATTGAGATGGCTACTGCTTCTAACAACAAACTCCTCGAGAGAGAAAAGGATATCGAAGGGTTTGAAGAGATGATATTTGACTTCCTCGACCACGTCCTTAAAACCCGTAACATCTCGTGGATCCCAGACTACCACGTTACTTTAGCCAACTTATGGGATGCCATCGTCGAGGGTGAGAAGCAGAGATTAGGAGTTGAAGAGATTGACGAAGATGAGAGGATGAAGACCATTCTGAGGGATAACGAGCCCGAGGATCTGGCAGAAGGCTGTCGTCTAATTCAGGAAGAAATGGAGAAAGAGAGGGCCCTGGCTAAGGGCAAAAACAAGATTGACGAAGGTTCGAGCTCAGCTGTTGAGCCCAAGGCCTCCGGAGTTGAGGAATATCATCCTGATTATCCATTAATTCCTTTGGGCCTAACTCCTGTGGTTGTCGGAGTTTCTGCAGCTAGCCTAGATGGAGGATCAGTGGAAGGTATCTCCCTTTTTTCCCCACAATTTGTCAAAGCAATTGTGAATTGTCGTCGTCTGGTAGAGCAACCAATCGAATTAATAAAATGTGTTCCCCATAATACAGGTGGCGAGCCCGTCGACAAGGATGTCGAGAAGAGGCAGAGGCGGAGAAGATTGTCGTCTCGCCTAGAGCCGGTGTTGATATACCGAAGCAAGCTGAGGGTACAATAGCAGAGAAGGGCGTCCTGGCACCCAGTGCTGATGCTCCCAAGGATGATGAAACCATCGAGGCCTTGAAAGATATGGACGGGCGCCATGTAGAGGATGAGGAGGATATCATTAGTACTAAAGAAGCCGAAGACGACGAAACTTTGGCTAACAGAAAAGCTAGGCAGGAAAAGCAGCTGGCTTTAAAGAAGGTGCGACAAGAGCCTTTGTACGTAGCTCCTATCTCGGAGTTTAATCCCAAAACTGGGATGGTTCTGAAACTCCAGCCCAAATCCATCAACAAACAACTTCATTTTGCGAACCCTGATGATTTGCCAGTTTCCTTGACTGATAAAAGAAAGAGAAAGGAGGTGGAGGAGGAGTCTTCTGATGAGTCGGACGTTCCTCTTATAGACAAACGGAAAAGAAAGAAGGGTGATCAATCCGAAACTGACAAGGCGAAGCTGGAGAAGCAGACACAGGAGAAGAAGTCCAAGCGTAAATAGGATATTGTCGCTTGTCTATATTTTGTCTTTAGGCTTCCCACTGGCTAGAAAATGTAATTATGAGACTGGCCCTTATTTTGTTTTAGGTTGTTTTTCACTTTGTAGGCTTGCACTTTATAAATGAAAGTTCATCTCTTTTGCATCATCGTGTACCTGCATTTAATAAACTTTTCATGCTTAGTCGCAAATCATCTAATTATAACTACAAACTAGTCAAGCAACAGAAGGAAAAATTTAAAAATTTCCGTGCTGTATCAAGGTTCATGTGTATATGTATATGGCCCCCAATCAATTGTTAACGTAGCGCCTGACTAGGGCTTATTAAGGATTGATTAGCGTTGTTTGCACGTTGCCCCCTATTTCTGAATATGGGGGACTTAGAAAATTTAGTAAGATAGCTGTCCTTATGGTGCTGAGTTTCTGGCACCTTTCTCAGCGCTTAATCATAGACTCTCTTATACTCTCCTGGCGGTGGCCGAGGTTAGAGTTTGAATTCAGCAGTTCAGTCACTCCCCGATCCTTCAGCGGGGCAAGAGCTCTTTCTCAGCGCTCAGCCGGAGACGCTTTTATACTCTCTCTGTTCTGGAGAGTTAGAATTCGAGCTCAGTAGTTCAATCGCTCCCCGATCCTTCAGCGGGGCAAGAGCTCTTTCTCAGCGCTCAGTCGGAGACGCTTTTATACTCTCTCTGCTCTGGAGAGTTAGAGTTCGAGCTCAGCAGTTCAATCGCTCCCCGATCCTTCAGCGGGGAAAGAGCTCTTTCTCAGCGCTCAGTCGGAGACGCTTTTATACTCTCTCTCTCCTTTGGAGAGTTAGAGTTCGAGCTCAGCAGTTCAATCGCTCCCCGATCCTTCAGCGGGGCAAGAGCTCTTTCTCAGCGCTCAGTCGGAGACGCTTTTATACTCTCTCTGCTCTTGAGAGTTAGAGTTCGAGCTCAGCAGTTCAATCGCTCCCCGATCCTTCAACGGGGCAAGAGCTCTTTCTCAGCGCTCAGTCAGAGACGCTTTTATACTCTCTCTCTGCTCTGGAGAGTTAGAGTTCGAGCTCAGCAGTTCAATCGCTCCCCGAACCTTCAGCGGGGCAAGAGCTCTTTCTCAGCGCTCAGTCGGAGATGCTTTTATACTCTCTCTCTGCTCTGGAGAGTTAGAGTTCGAGCTTAGCAGTTTAATCGCTCCCCGATCCTTCAGCGGGGCAGGAGCTCTTTCTCAGCGCTCAATCGGAGACGCTTTTATACTCTCCTGGCAGTCGCCGAGGTTAGAGTTCCGTCAAGGCGGTTCCGATCATGGTACACCGCCATGACTTACGGACATCGCCTTAATGTCCGTTATGCTCTCTCTCGGCTCTGGAGAGTTAGAGCGCTATTAATGATATGATTCACTTTATCGCACCCTCAGAGTTTTGACTGGTGATTGCATTCCATTCTGATGGAAGGCACCTATAATTATACGCTTCTGTGATCGTTGCATGATTCACAGCAATTTCCATAAAAATAGAAAGGCAGATAAATAATAGTGCAATAAAGGTAAACGACACACAATATTTTTATAGTGGTTCGGTCGAATCATGACCTACGTTCACTTTATAATTTTTTGCTTAAGAAATCGGACTATTCTAGGCAAGTCGTGCCTTGTACATGGTCCTTAATAAAGCAAAAGAACAGATCTGACATCTTTACATTAGGTATGGCCGTAAATGTTGGGCATTCCACACTCTGGGGATTTCCTTTCCATCTACGGTTGCTAGCTTGAAGGTTCCATTATCAAGCTTGCACAGAATAGAATACGGTCCTTCCCACTTCGCGCCCATATGAGTTGGGGCTGGAAAGACGCGCTTCGAAACCAAGTCTCCGGGTTCAAAGGTTCGGACTCAAACCTTTTTGTTGTAGTATCGGGCGACCTGTTGCTTGCATCTCAAGGCACGCGGGTCTGCTTCGTCCCTCTTTTCTTCGATCATATCTAGGGATTCAAGGAGCAATTCATTATTAGTCATCGGATCGTAATAAGTCGCTCGGTGAGAAGGTACTTTTATCTCAACCGGGATGACTGCTTCTGCTCCAAAAGCAAGGGAGAAGGGGGTATGTCCTGTTGCCGATTTATACGTTGTCCTGTATGCCCATAGTGCTAAGGGTAATTCATCAACCCACATGGCTCTGGCCCGTTTTAGTCTTCTTTTCAGAATGGACTTAATCACTTTATTCGCCGCTTCGACCTGTCCGTTCGATTGCGGGTGCGCCACAGAGGTGTACCGTTTCTCGATGTGGTATTTCTGGCAGAAGTCTCTGAATTCAGTGCTATCGAACTGAGTTCCATTGTCAGTTACAACAATCTTTGGAATCCCAAATCGACAGATGATGTTTCTAACGACGAAATTGATCACTCGTTTGGTTGTGATTGTAGTCAGTGGCTCAGCCTCGACCCACTTAGTGAAATAATCTACGGCTACAATAGCGAACTTCGCTCCGCCCTTAGCTATGGGGAGACTTCCGATGATATCAATTCCCCACATAGCGAAAGGCCATGGGCTCGTCATCGTTTTTAATTGATTAGGAGGTGCTCTAGGTATCTTTGAAAATCTCTGGCACGCATCACACCGTCGTGCGTATTTCGCCGCATCTTTGTTTATGGTAGGCCAGGAATAACCATGCCGCAACACCTTTTTCGCCAATGTTTGCCCTCCAGTGTGATCGCCGCATTCACCTTCATGTACCTCCTGCAGCACACGCTTGATGTCGTTATGAGCTATACACCGGAAAAGGAGCATTGAAAATCCCTGTCTGTAAAGAACTCCACCTTGCAAAACGTATCGGGCAGCTTTACGAATTACTTTACGCCTCTCGCTTTCCTTGGTCGAAAGCATTCCATTCATCAAGAAATTCTTTAGAGGGGTCATCCATGACTCCCTTTCTGGTTCCGTCTCTAGTACCAAATCAATTTCCATCTGATCTATACTAGGAGAACGAAGTGCTTCGACTAGGGCTAGCCCGGTCTCTTCAGGATCGTCGGAGCTAGCCATCTTTGCCAACTTATCCGCCTGTTGATTCTCTGACCGCGGAATATGAGATATGCTGAAATGATCGAAGCCATTCAACAACTCCTTCACTTTCTTCAAGTATAAAATCAATCTTGCGCTTTTGGCTTGGAATTTTCCAGTAACCTAATTCCCAACTAACTTGGAGTCACAAAATATGTCTAGCTTTGTGATTTCCAACTCCTTTGCGATCCTTAGCCCGGCTATCAGGGCTTCATATTCAGAGTCGTTGTTAGTGGCGTGAAACTCCATCCGGATAGCATAGGATATCAGCCGTTTCTCGGGAGTCTCAAGCACTACTCCAGCGCCAGATCTCTTGTCGTTCCTGGCGCCATCAGTATACAATCTCTAGGCACTGGGGTCGAGAAGTAATTTTGAGGGTCAACCTCTTCGTTTGCTATATCTTCCTCCGGGACAGTAAACTCTGCTATGAAGTCGGCTATCACTTGCCCCCGTATTGACCGCCGGGGCTGAAAGTTCAGATCAAATTTACTTAACTCAATGTTCCATTTGAGTAATCTTCCAGACGCCTCTGGTCTCTGTAGAACTTGCTTGAGTGGATGATCAGTGTATACGGTAATGGGATGAGCCTGAAAATAATGTCGAAGCTTTCTAGAGGCAATCAACAAACTGTACGCCAATTTTTCTATCCTTGGATAATTACGCTCTACTGCCGTCAATTTTTTGCTCACGTAATACACTGGTCTTTGAACTTTATCTTCTTCTCTTACCAATGCTGAGCTGATCGCGAGGGACAACACTGCCAAGTACACGAATAAGTCCTCGTGATCCAATGGCTTAGATAATATTGGAGGTTTCTCTAGGTGTCTCAGCAAGTTCTGAAACGCTTCTATGCAGTCGGGCGTCCATTTGAAGTGGCGTTTTCATCGCTTTATCAATTCGAAGAATGGGATGCATTTGTCCATAGCCCTGGAGATAAATCTGCTTAATGCGGCTACTTTCCCTGCAAGGCTTTGCACATCTTTAATCTACCTATGTTCCTGAATGTCTCTAATTGCTGCGATCTGGTCTGGATTAATCTCAATCCCACGAGAACTGATGATGAATCCTAAGAATTTTCCGGAGGCAACTCCGAATGAACATTTTGTTAGGTTGAGTTTCATCCCGTACTTTCGAAGAATGCCAAACATCTCTGCCAAGTCTGTAGTGTGATTAGAGGATTGCCTGGACTTAACCAACATGTCGTCGACGTATACTTCCATTGTTTTCCCAATCTGGTTATAGAACATTCTGTTCACTAATCGTTGATATGTAGCGCCTGCATTCTTCAAGCCAAAGGGCATTACCACATAGCAGTATGACCCCAGATCCGTAATAAAGCTAATGTACTCTTGATCTGGAACGTGGATTGGAATCTGGTTATATCCTGAATAAGCATCCATAAAGGAGAGAAGTTCATTACCCGCCGTTGAGTCCACCAGCTGATCGATCCTGGGTAACGGAAAACTGTCTTTCGGGCAGGCTTTATTCAAATCCGAGAAATCGATACATGTTCGCCACTTCCCGTTGGCCTTCTTTACCAGAACTGGATTTGAAATCCAGTGTGGGTAGATTGAGTCTCTGATAAATCCATTACTCTTTAGCGTTCCAACTTCTTCTTTCAAGGCCGCGGACCTCTCTGGGCCCAGCATTCGCCTTTTTTGTTTTACCGGAGGATGTTTAGGGTTAATGCTTAATGAATGGCTCGTGATTGATGGAGATATCCTGCACATGTCTGCGTGGGTCCAAGCAAATACATCCAAATTATTTTTTAAGAAATTCGTCAGTTCTTTAGCCAAATTCGAATTTAACTGGGATCCAATTTTAAGGACCATCTCTGGGTCACTATCATCGATCGGTACATCCACAGTCGTCTCGTTGGGAGTCGCCATTCTGCCCCCAGGTTCTTTGTCCTCTCTGGGATCTATATCCTCGGGCAATTCTCTGGGCGACTCTCCTACGGTTATTCTCTTTGATTGCTATAAGGTTTCCGCCCTTGCGGGGGGAGAAGAGTCCTTGGTTTCTATGTCCCCTCCATTGCGGAGTAGCTTTAGCTCTGCAACATAACATGCTCATGCGGCAACCTGATTTCCTCTGACAATGCCAACACCAGCTTCCGTAGGAAACTTCAATAATAAGCACCAGGGGGCTATACAGGCTCTAAACTTTGCGAGGGCCGGTCGGCCCAAGAAGGCATTATAGGGTGATTCAATATCCAAAACCACGAAGGGAAGGATCCTCACTCTTTGGCGTTCTCCTTCCCCAAGCGTAACTGATAGCTCTACATAACCCATTGGAGCGGTAGATGCTCCGTTAAATCCACGGATCCATCCCTGACAGGGCTTCAAGTCTTTTATCTCGAGATTCATCTGGTCGAATATCTTTTTGAAAAGAATGTTGACGGAACTCCCGTTATCCGCCAAGACTTTATGAACAGTGGTCGGGCCAATAGGTACTGTGATTACAAATGGATCTTCAGTCGGAGCATGGACTCCAATGCTTTCTCGTTCGCGGAAAACAACATCGTCGTACATCATCTTTTGTTGCTTTACCGGGACGTTGTCCTCAGGGTTGCTACACTCCCCTACCTCGAGGTGTTGCTTGGCTGCATTGACATACTGATCCAATGCCTTGGAACCGTGTCCGGCGAGATAAAGCCCTCCGATTACGGTATTGATAACAAGGTCCTTTCCCTTTAGCTGGGCAGCTGGCCTGACAGTAGGTTGATTCTGGTTCTTATTTAGGGCATGTACGGTTTGCCCCCTGTCTCTGGGTGTCACTCTGTATTCATCCAATTTTCCTTCTCGGAGAAGCCTCTCGACTACATCTCTTAGGTGACGGCATTCATTTGTCGAATGGCCATGAATCAGATGAAAGAGACAAAACTTCCCCGTTTCATGTTCTTTCTCCGTCGACTCTCTGGGAGGAGGCCTTTTATTTTGGAGGACGTTGTACGAATCCATGAAGATATTCTCCAAAGTATCGTTTATTGGCGTATAACTCTCAAAAGACCTGGGACGAGTCCTTATCTGGGAGTCGTTCCCTCGATTCCTCTTCCGGTTGTTGACATTACTGTTATTATCATTGTTTCCTGACTGACGACCACCCTGATTCCGATTTCCGACATTAACCTCAACCTTCCCCGAGCTGTCTCCTGTCTGCTTAATGGCGACATTGCTCTGAATTTCCTCTTTATCGGCCGTTTTTGCCTTTCGGTTAGCATATACTTCCTCTCGGCGTAAGTGTACGTTAGCTTTTTCGTAGAATAATTCTCTAGTATGGGGTGGCTTGCCGGCCAGATATCTCCCAAATTCGGTGTCTTTATCTACCCCATCAATTAGGGCTGCCACAACGGTTGGCTCATGAGGATCTTTGACTTCAGTAGCGAACAGGTTGAAACGGTCTGGATACACCCTCAAACTCTCGCCTGGTCGTTGCTTGACAAGGAATAAGTCAATCACACTCTTCGTCTTTTGTGCATAGATGCGGAACTGTTCCACGAACCTTTCACTCAACTCCCGGAAGCTGGAAATTGATCTTGCTGGTAAGCGAGTAAACCATAATAATGCTACATCCTCCAGGAATATGGGAAATGCTTTGCACTTGACAGCATCAGAAGCTGCGGCATCGGTCATTGACCAAGAATATCTCATCAGATGTTGGACGGGATTAGATCTACCTGCGTAACGGTTCATCTATGGCATGTTGAAGCGCCTCGGGAACGTCGCATCTAAAATGTCATCAGTGAAAGGGGTGTGACTACGGTCAATTCCCCAATCTTCATTCCGTTGTCCACGGCTATCTGCTAGAATTTGATGGATCATGGCTGCAACATTTGCACTGGTCAGCGGAGGTTTGGGGTCAGTGCTTCTTGCTCGGTGGGGTTCTCTAATCTCTCTTCCAGGAGCGGTCACAAAATTCGAGGCTCGGATTGGGCTTGCTGCCCCCTGTTACCATGAGCATTTGTACGGCGACGGGGCTGAGGTAGTCTGTTCTGTGCAGGGCTGTCCACACCTCGAGCTCTGGGAGTTGCGGCGTGATCGTTCACATTGCGGTTTGAGGGCCCTGCACCCAGTGCCTCTTCTTCCCGTGATGGCAGGGTTCCAAATCGAAGCTGCTCTATATTTTCAGGCCTCTCATATGGTCGCCGCGGAGGTCTCGGCGATTCCTCTGACGAAGAAGAGTATTCTGGGGTGAGCGGACGAACTGGGGGCGTCCTTTGCCTTGCGAGATCATTAAGCCTTCTATCCATAGCAGTCAAGTTCTGTAGCAGAATGGAGCTCTCCTGCCTTTGAGCAGCCAATTCATCAAACAGCCTCTCCCACATTTCGGAAAAGCGAGAGAGATCCCCCTCAGTAACGGGAGCAGAAGGGTCATATTGATCATCATCATTTTCTCTTATGCGCAAAGAGCTTGAACCAGGTCGAGCGGAGGGGCCAGGACGGTAGGAGCGAGCCATAGGCTCCTTTCCAGGTCAAGCTGTAGTCTGGTCATCAATTTGGATCGCTGTGGATCGAGGTTGGTGGCTCGCAGCGCCCCCCTGGGATCGGTTCGTGGTCACGGTATGCGGAGGATTCGGGGCGTTATCACGGGATTGAGTAACAACCCCTCCAACATCGCGGTTCGCAGCGCCACCCCCAAGTCGGATCGTGGCACCTAGATTGCTTCGGGTCGCCTCCTTGTCCTCGCGATCCGTGACCCCCTCAACAACCTGCTCGTGTGCACTTTCGCCAACCATTTCATTCGCGACTTCATTCGCTTGCGAAGCTCGCACTTCCTTAGACTTCTTTCCAGCCATTATATCAAATGTCGCAGAAATCTTCGAAAATCTGAACAGTGAAGTTTTGGGACTATTTTCTTCGGACTTTCAAATCTAAATAGTATAATAGCAATCCGATAGGTTGAGAATTCGTTTCTCAGTGAAAGCACCAAAATGTTAGATTAAAATTTGGACATAACACCCAAATTATTCTAATTTGTAAAGAATTATAACTGGAGAATGAGGGAAAAGCAAAAAACACACAGAATTTATAGTGGTTCGGCGTTAACGAGCCTACGTCCACTTTATATGTTATCGATTATACTTTTAATGCTAGTACAATCAATGATTTCTCTCAAACTCACTCTTACAATTGTGATTTCTCTCAGTAATCTCGTAATAAAACTGATAAGAAATAGTGGTATGACAGTAATGGTGGAATCAGTGCTCAATACTGCCAAAAGATCCTGAAAAATGCCAAGCTCTGGGCTATTTATAGCTGATTTTATCAGGCGGATCGCGGTCGCATGTGGTACGGATCCCGAGAATATCGGATCGTATAGCAGCTTGATGAAGAATTAGTCAAATTAGCCGTTGTGGACAGGTGTCGCGATCCCCTTAAATATCGGATCGAGCAAGGAGGAGGAATTGGTCAAAGTTACAGTTGGGGACACTTGTCGCTGGATCCGTGCATCTCGGATCGCCGAAGACTAGCTCATGCTTGAACAGGTCAGAGGCTTCGCTATGCGTCGGGGAATCGGATCAGTCCGTGCGGGGTAATGGTGTAAGTACGGATCGGGTCGTGTAGAGGTAGTCGGATCGCTAATGCTATGGGGCGATCCGATGGGGGGGCGATCCGAGAGGGGCGACCCTATGGTGCGATCCGATCCTTCATGGACTTAAGGAATGTAGTTTCATACTTTCTTCTTGTGAGTGAACCTTGGTGGCTTGGTCAAAAAGCTAGCCAACAGTTTGTAAAACAACTTTCAGCTTCGTTCCTTTTCGGGGACGAAAAGTTTTAAGTGGGGGAGATTGTAATAAACCGGAAAATCCGAGCCAATTTAAAATTTTTATTTTGGCAAATTTGATGAATTTCTAATATTTAAAATGGAACATTTTAAATAATAGCGACGAGAAATTTATTTTGAATAGAATTAGAACGTGTATATTTATTTGAATCGTCGATAGAATATAAATATTTTATTTTAATTATAAAAGGAATTGAAAGTGGCACGATAATTTAAAAATTCAATTTCAAAGTTCAAACGAATGTACAGGATTCAAAATAAACCGGATTTTAGCAAAACCAAAAATATTTGAATCTATTTGAAAATATCTTTCCAATGAATCCGAAAAATTGAAATTTCATAGCGGGGATCAAAAGTTACGTCCAATTGAAAATTCAGAATAGTAGCTATGTAATTCTGGCCCTTAAAAATGGAAATTTTGCAAACGACCTCGGTTTTTGACAAAACCACTTTTTTGGATTCGGGATGTCAAATTATTGCTAGGTTTCAAAATTCATAATTTTCTGAATTAATATGTGAGAGTGACGAAGCTAAACGTGTTTTGACAATTTCAGTCAATTTCGATTGACCAGAAAATGGCCATTTTTCAAACGGTCTCAGAATTCGACAAAATTAGTTTTCTTAGAACCGCATCGTCAATACAAAGCTAGAAAATATTTTTCGTGATGTTTTAGAGGTAGTATGTGGCCCTGGTAAATTGAAATGTGCGTTCAAATTCAATATATAGAGTTATATTTTGATTTTGACGAAAACTGGTCGAAATAGCCGAATCGGCTTATGGTACATATCCCATTGTGTTCGGAATGGGGGTAATTAGCTTAGGGTGACAGAAGGTGGGTTCGATTTCGAGTTCGAAATAAAAAGTTGATTTTTGGAATTTAATAATAATAATAATAATAATAATAATAATATACGTATTAATATATATATATATATATTAATATAACCCACACCCCTCCTCTCTTTCTCCCACGTTCGTTCAAATCTATGGAAAAAAAACACGTCGCTCCTCCGTTCAGCAGTCACCACCGCGCCCTCCCTTCGTCTGACGCCGCCTCCACCGTGTCTCTGTTCATTCCCGCCGCCGATCCTCTCCAGCACACCCTCCGATTCCCTTGTTCCCCCCTCAGCCTCTCGTTTCCTTCTCGGATGAGAAACCCACCGCTCCACTGCCCAACCCGCCGCCGCAGCCAAGCCGCACCACCAGCCCGTCGCTCACCCCCTCCGACGGCCTCCACCCTCCTAAAGCCGCCACCCCCTCATGGTTTTAAAACCCTAAATCACCCCCTCCCAATTCGAGCCGATCCCGCCACCTCAACGCTGACCTCCCTCTTTGAACGGAAAGTAAGTTTTCGATTTATAAAACAGTTTTATTATAGCAAAGGTTATGATTTTTATTATACAAAAGTTATGACTTTTACTTATGAAAAGCCGAGATTTTTGTAAATACAAAGTTTTTTTATATATATCATAAAGTTGAGATTTTTAACACCATAAAGTTTAGATTTTGAATTCGTGAAGGTTATGATTTTTATATTGAAAGTGAACAAACAAAAATGTGATTTTTGTTTTAAAAATAGAATTTTTATCTATATAGTAGCGGTATAAAAATAGAATTTTTATCTATATAGTAGCGGTATAAAAATAGTATTTTTATATATATAGTAGCGGTATAAAAATAGAATTTTTATCTATATAGTAGTGGTGTAAAGGATTGATTTTCACATATGTAGTAGAGATATAAAAATAAGATCTTTATGTATAAAAATGTGATTTTTATATAGTGAATGGCGAGAGAAAAATATGATTTTTATATATGAAGAAACAATATAAAAATATAATTTTTATATAGGAAGTAGCGTGGTTAAAAATATAATTTTTAACACAAATGTTGTTTAACAGATCTCGTTGGAAACACGACGAAGATTTTCTATATATGAAGAGTCGTGGCATTTAGTTTAGCTAATCGGTGAGAACTTCTCACTTTAATTCTTGTTTTCTAGTTAAAATTATATACTAGGATGCAGACGGTGCTTAGCAACATCTAACACCCGTCGTCCACAGACCATGGAAGACTTGTTTGATTTTTTTGTGTTGTGAAAATTGATTATGATGTGGGATGAATGAACATAAATATTCATGTGTTGAAATAAATTATTTATCGTTAAAAATATAAATTTAATGTGAATGTGAATAAATAAATATCCAATAACAAATCAGACGATTTGTTTATGTACACCCATTTTTCTTATATGGATTGGGACGATAAATTTTACACATCGCCCAATTGCACAAATAAAAATCTGTGTTTGTTGATTTGAAACCCCACATGGGTGTTGGGATGATATTTGGTGTACACTAATCCCAATTATGTAGTTGTATGTCGATCGATTGGTTGACAAACTGTGTAAGCGTTAATTATTTATATTTAATGCTTATGCAGTTGTGTGGTGCACTTTGGATGATTGTTGATTATTTATCATTGCTATTATATACATGTGTTTTATGGAATCCATATAACTAACATTATATAGTAATTGTTTGGGCCTCATTCCAATTTGGAAAATAAAGATTCATGTTTTGAATAGAACAAAAATAGTCATGTGTTGACGATACTCATGTGTTTAGAATATTCATGTGTTGAAACTTATCATGTGTTGAACGAAATATTTTAACAATAAAATTCACATCTTTATCATATATAAAATTAGAAACTAACTGGAAACTAGTTAAGATGAGTGGCTTTCTGGGTATTGTTCTAATGTTGGTTTCGGCCTTCGGGGTTAATACTTAGGGAATCGTTCTCTTACTAATTTACGGTTGGAGTCTGATTAAGAATTTAATGATAGAAATCATAATTTTATGAAATATATTAAACAACAAAAATAGTCATGTGTTGACAACACTCATGTGTTGAGAATTTTCATGTGTTGAAAGAAATATATATTCATGTGTTGAAGAAAATATTCATTTGTTGAATAGAATAACGAAGTTATTGAAATATATAAAGCCGTGTTAACTAGAGATGCGCCATTTTGACGCGAACGATATTTATATCGATTATATTCGTTTTTATAATGCATATAGAAAAGGAAGTGATTTAAAAATATAACGTTTTGAAAATATTATCATTTATATATTAATGATATAGAATATTCAGTTTTGATTTAAAATTGAATATGAAGTTGAAATCATTTTTAAAACGAATTTAAACGATTTATAAAATACATTTAGAATTAAAATCAATGAAATATATATATATATAATATTACATATATTAAGTGGCCTGAATAGAATGCGCCGCGCCGCGGCAGTTCGCGAATTTCGACCATTGACTTCAAATTGACATTGCGGGAGATCCGACCATCGGATCTCCTAAAACCGGAACCTTGGGTTCGTATCGAAAAGAGCTTTCCAATGAATATTAGAAATTTGAAATCCAACAGTTGGATTTGGAACTATGTCCAACTCAAATTTGGAAAAGGTTGCTGTAAGTGCTGTTCAGTGGCCGTTACTGGAAGTCGACTGTACGGGTCTTGATAAAATTATTAAAAAAAATTAATAATTTGTGTAAAATCATAATAAATGATTTAGAAATAATTGGGGTGAAAAGTCCCATTTTTAAAATGGATAAAAATATATTTTTATCGAAATGAACTAGTTATGAACTAGAATTATAATCTAATATTTTTGAATAAATAAATTGGATTTGAAGTAGTTTTTCTAAAATCAGAATTTCCAATGTACGAATTGGAATGGATTCGAATCAAAATTATCTTCGGAATATTTCGATGTTGGATTTCATGATTATACAGATATGGTTGTGGAAATTTGAAAGATATATTTATATCGTTATTTCCAATATGATATTTGTTGGTTTCAGAGTTTGATTTTGAATATAAGCCGATATATTTTCTATTCAGAGCCTTGAATTTAATATCAAATGGGATTTTGGGTTCATCGTGAATGGTGTCTTAAATAACACTGTCCTTGAACCCAGTTTAGAAAAAGAATAAATCTTTTAATTAAGATTTAATGAAATTGTCCGGTTAATTGTTATTTAATTGGAATTGAATTTAAATTGGTTTTTGTGGTTAATCGTGAGCGGTGTTTTGAATAACACCTGTTCTTTAACCCGATTAACAATGGAAAGTGATTTTGAGTTTATCGTGAGCTGTGTTTTAGATTACATTGGTTCTTTAACCCAGTTAAAGAAAGGATATTGATTTTTGGGAAGATTAAAACTAAGTGGAGTTTTAATGAATCTTTAATTAGATTAAAGAGATCGAGAATGGAGCATCACTAGTTTTGCTTCAAGCGATAGTTAAATCTTTTATTAGATTTGAACGTGAAATTTTAATTAATATTTACCGATAACACCATGGTGTCAGAAATGGACCATTACCAGTTTTGCTCCATGGGATGAATAGGTTGGGATCAGGAAATAAAATAAATAATTACTTTGGTGTGGTTCGCTAATCCCGACTAGTTCGAAAAACCTTAACATGGTTTGAAATGATATCCGAAGGAAGATTAAAGAATAAATTTAGAAGAATTTATCTTTGATAAAATTAATGGAAACCTTTCCCTAAGAATGTGAAATTTTGAATAAAAGAATATTCTGAATTGGAACGAGGCGTATGTTGTGTTTGTGTTGCACTTATTTATTATATACGCGAGTTATTCGGAAAGGCCGAGTTTATACCCATTCTGAATAACCGATTCGACGATAAGTTGAAGATGAAGACAGTGATTGAAGACCGGAGGTCCTCACGTCGTTTGGATGATTATTGATGATCTTTATTGGGCTGTACACCCAAGAGGAGGGAATCAATTGGTGATCGTCCAGACATACTGGGAGATCGATGGATATGCGAGGAATAAGGTTCCTCCGGTTTCGTTCAGACGCAGAACTAACTTGTAAATGGACTTTGTGTGTGACATTGGAATTTATTCCATCTGATTAATTTCTATTAAATATATATCTGTTTGGAAGCGGAGAATTTATTCTCTTGCTTAACGCCCTTCTCTGATACGTACGAGCTCAGAGGTTACATATTGATGGATATCAAATGCGTAGCATAAATTAACTGTGTGGCATGCCCAAGTGGCAGATGATCAAGGCTTCTGTTGAAAAGCAAAGTCTTGTGGTTGATGATCAAAGCACGGCCTATGTGGCATAGCTTTGTGTATAATGTGAATTCGCAATCTTGACACCGCGGTATGAGTCAAAAACGGGATAAGGACCGTTGGGAGAACACAACATTTCTTTCTAGCTACGGGTGATGTCAGCGACCTACCAGCCCTGACATTTATATACTTTTTACCTGTGTGGTTATTGGAATGCGAGGCACCTAGGATATAGGTCTTATATGACTAGGAAACATGTGTTCAAGAATTGACAATCCTCAAAAGTAATAGAGGACCGACCCAATAGATTCCAAGGATCGCTGTGTGTGGTCCTAAGATATTTGTTAGAGTGTCTCGAACAGAGACGAGCTTGCCCCTTGCCTGGACTCATGATGGAAATCCAATTTCCAATACGTGACATTTCGGTTTTATTTGTAGAGCCAAGTATCGTGACATAGTGGTATGGGGGCACTTATGCCTTCTATGATTGATACTTATGATTGAAATTGTTTTGACACTATACACTTATAGTAATAATAAAAGATGAAATTTAGCGTATCAAGCATTCTTTGGCTATTATAAGGTAAAACCCTATCCTCCGGCTTGCGTTGCATTTTGTGAAGGGACCTGGGTTTTATAATAGCTTCATTTTTCTTTATTTAGCATTGCGCTGCTTGTTTTATGCACTGGTATTCTTAGGAGGAAATCCGTTCCGTGTTATACGGCGTGGTCCCTTGATTTACCTAACTTCAAAATAAAGATTAATAATTGTTTTAGTTCTCATACCAGTCACATGACTGACCTGGAGTTTATTGTTTTAACCTAAACTCTGGGTGCCGCTATTTTCCGCACGGGCAGCTAGTAGTTTTGGTCTTGCAGATTTATATTCACAGGAACCTGGTTTATTGCTGGAACGTTACTCGAAAATCTCTGTATCGGTGTATTTCTTTCAGTTGTGCTTTGTATTATTTTTCTGCTGCTATGTATTTAAATGTAATTTAAATCTCTGATATTTATGAAATGTGTAATATTTATTCATACTCTGTATATTCTTGTATTCTGATGGAATTGTTGTGACAAACGATGAAGTGTTCTTCTGTTTGCGTTTTGATTCGTCTTGTCTTCAAAGCAATCCGCGCTTTCCTTCACGGGGAAATTCAGGTCGTTATATTCTATCTTAGAATTGTGATTGTAAAAACCCAGAAAATGCGAGCCAATTTAAAATTTTTATTTTGGCAGTTTTAGGGAATTATGGATATTTAAAATGATTATTTTAAATAATACCGACGAGAAATTTATTTTGAATATAATCCGAACGTATATATTTATATATGTCGTCGTTAGAATATAATATTTTTATATATAAAAGGAATAGAAAATGGCGCGGTAGTTCGATAATTCGATTTCAAATTTCAATTGAACATACCGGGTGCAAAATAAACCGGATTTTAGTGAAACCAAAAATATTTGAATCTAATTGAAAATATCTTTCCAACGAATCCGAGAAATCGAAATTTCATAGTGGGAATCAAAAGATATGTCCAGTTGAAAATTCTGAATAGTCGCTATGAAATTCTGGCCCTTAAAAATGGAAATTTTGCAAATGACCTCGGTTTTCGACGAAACCACTTTTGTTGGGTCCGTGATGTAAAGTTATTGCTAGATTCCAATTTTCATAATTTTTCGAATCAATATGTGAGCGTGGAAAAGGAAAACGCGTTTGACCAGTTTTAGTTGATTTTAATTGACTGGAAATTGGCCATTTTTCAATTGTTCTCAGAATTCGATTAAATTAGTTTTGTTAGGACCGTATCGTCAATACGAAGCTAGAAGATATTTTTCTGGAATTTTTAGAGTTCGTATGTGGCCCCGGTAAATTAAAATGTCGTTTAAATTCAATTTTAATTGATTTATATTTTAATTTAAAAAAAACCTATCGAAACAATCAAATTGGCTAACGATACATATCCCATTTTGTTCGGGATGGGGGTAATTAGCTGGGGGCGATAGTAGTTGGGTTCAGAATGGAGTTCGAATAGAAAAGTTGACTTTTTGGATTTAATTAAATATTAAAATATATAAAAAAGGCCCTCCCTCCTTTGTTTTCTCTCAGATCCGAAATAAAGAATAATAAAAAAACCACCACGCCACATCGATCTCGTCGCCGTCTCGTCCCGGTTCGCCGCTGCTGTGCCCTAGCCTCACCGTCGATGGCCAGACCCGCCTCTCCGTCCTCCTCTTCTTCCTTTCCTTCTCCCTCCTCTTCCTACCACGTCGAAACCTCTCCCCCCCTCAGAATTGAATCGCGCCCCTAGCCCCTCAAACCAACCTTCGCCCTCTCCTGTAGCTCGCCGTCCACCACCACGAGACACCCCCTCCTCCCCCTCCAGTCGCGTCAGCGCACACACACCCCCCCCTAGTTAAGACCCGACGCCCCTCGAAAAGCCACCACCGATCCCTTCTCTCTTCCCCTACCCTCTCTTTCTTCAATTCAAACCTCCCCCTTCACTGAAAACTGAAAAGGTAAGATTTTTATTTTACTTTATTTATTTATATAGCTTAAATAGATTTTAGGAAAGGGTGGCGATTGTGAATGGGAAAGTTCGTATTTTTAAGTATAGAAAAATATAATTTTTATAATATAGAAAGGATAAAAATATAATTTTTATATGAGTAGAAGATTAAAAATATGTTTTTTATTATATATATGTTGAAATAAAAATGTGATTTTTATAGTGATGAAATAAAAATTAAAACTTTATATTTGAAAAGGCGAAATCTTTATATTTGAAAAGGCGAAATCTTTATATTTGAAAAGGCGAAATCTTTATATTTGAAATGGCGAAATCTTTATATTTGAAAAGGCGAAATCTTTATATTTGAAAAGGAGAAATCTTTATATGAAGAATAGCATGATAAAAATATAATCTTGATTATATGAACATCGATATAAAAATAGAATTTTTATCTATATAGTAGCGATGTAAAAATAGAATTTTTTATCCATATGGAGTAATTATAAAAATAGAATTTTTATATACATAGCAACAATTTAAAAATGTGATTTTATATATGTAGTGGCTATGGGCAACGAAAGAGACAAAAGACGAAAATGTGAAGATTTCCTACATTTGAAGTGTCGTGGAGTTGGGATAGCTTTCGTGAGAACTTCTCACTTTAAATTTCTTTTTCTAGTTATAAATATATATACTAGGATGCAAACGGTGCTTAATAGCACCCGACACCCGTCGTCCACAGACCATGGACGGCTTGTATGCTTGTTAGATGTGTTGTGAAATATGTTTGTGAGGTTGATGTGAAATCGATAATATAGATTAATGTGTTGAAATAAATTGATTATAGTTAAAAATATAATTTTTAACGTGAATATGAATATAGTGAAAGTGAATAAATAAATATTTATAAACAAATCAGCCAATTTGTTTATATACACTGATTTGACTGATATTGATTGGGATGATAAATTTTACACATCGCCCAACTGCACAAATAAAAATCTGTGTTTGTTGATTTGAAACCCCACACGGGTGTTGGGATTGTATTTGGCGTACACTAATCCCAATTATTTAATTGTATGTTGATCGATTGGTCGACAGGCTGTGTAAGCGTTAATTATTTATATTTGATGCTTATGCAGTTGTGTGGTGCACTTTGGATGATGGTTGATTGTTTATCATTGCTATTATATACATGTGTTGTATGGAATCCATATAATTAACATTATATGGTAATTGATTGGGCCTCATTCCAATTGGGAAAATAAAGAATATTAGTATATAAAAATAGTCATGTGTTGATGATGTTCATGTGTTGAAACTATTCATGTGTTGAGTAAAATATTTTAACAATAAAATTTACATCTTTATCATATTTAAGATTAGAACCTACTTTACGGTTCGAGTCTAATTAAAAATCAAACGATAGATACCATAATTTTATAAAATATATTACATAACAAAAATAGTCGTGTGTTGACAGTACTCATGTGTTGAGATTAGTCATGTGTTGAAGAAATATAGATTCATGTGTTGAATAGAATAAATATTCATTTGTTGAATAGAATAACGAATTTATTGAAATATATAAAGCCGTGTGGATTAGAGTTGCGCTATTTTGACGTGAACGATATTTATATCGATTATATTCGTTTTTAAAATGAATATAGAAAAGGTAGTGATTTCAAAATATAACGTTTTGAAAATATTATCATTTATATAGTAATGATATGAAATATTCAATTTTGATTAGAAATTGAATATAGAGTTGAAATGGTTTTTAAAACGAATTTTAAAATACGTTTTAAAAGGAAATCGGTGGAATATATATAATATATATATTATATATATATATAATGGCTTGAATAGAACACGCCGCGCTACGGCAGTTCGCGAATTTCGATCATTGACTTCGAATTGACGTTGCGGGAGATCCGACCGTCGGATTCTCCTAAAACCGGAGCCGTTGGGTTCGTATCGAAAAGTGCTTTTCAATGAATATTAGAAATTTGAAATCTAACAGTTGGATTTGGAATTATGTCCAAATCAAATTTGGAAAAGGTCGATGTAAGTGCAGTTCGATAGCCGTGGATGGAAATCGACTGTACAGGCCTTGATAAAATTATTAAAAATATTAATAATTTGTGTAAAATCATAATATATGATTTAAAAAGAAATGGGATGAAAAATTCCACATTTGAAAGGATAAAAATATATTTTTATCGAAATGAACTAGTTTTGAACTAGAATTAAAATCAATTTATTTTTGAAATGAATAAATTGAATTTGAATTAGTTTTGAATATAACCTGAATTTCTAATATATATAAAGTGGAAGTGGATTTGAATCGAAATTGTCATTGGAATATTTATATGTTGGATTCCGTGATTCTACAGATATTGTTATGGGAATTTGAAAGATATATTTATATCGTTATTTCCAATATGATATTTGTTGGTTTAAGAATTTGATATTGAATATAAGATGGTATATTTTCTATTCAGAGCCTTGTATTTAATATCAAATGTGATTTGGGTTTTTCGTGAATCGTGTTTTAGATGACATTGGTTCTTTAACCCAGTTAAAGACATGATATTGATTTTTGGGAAGATTAAAATGAAGTGGAGTTTTAATGAATCTTTAATTAGATTGAAATGTGAATTGATAATTTAAATTATCAAATCTGAAAAGTGATCGAGAATGGAGTATCACCAGTTTTTCTCCAAAGCGATAGTTAAATCTTTAATTAGATTTGAACGTGAAATGCTAATTAATTTTACCGATAAAACCTTGGTGTTAGATATGGAGTATTACCAGTTTTGCTCCATGGGACGAATAGGTTGGGATTGGGAAATAAAATAAATAATTACTTCGGTGTGGTTCGCTAATCCCGACTAGTTTGGAAAACCATAAAATGGTTTGAAATGATATCCAAAGGAAGATTAAAGAATAAATTTAGAAGAATTTATCTTTGATAAAATTAATGGGAACCAATTCCCTAAAAATGTGATTTTGTGATTATAAGAACATTCTCAATTGGAATGAGGCGTTTGTTGTGTTTGTGTAACATTTGTTTATCATATACGTGGGTTATTCGGAAAGGCCGGGTTTATACCCATTCTGAATAACCGATTCGACGATATGTCGAAGATGAAGACGGTGGTTGAAGACCGGAAGTCTTCACATCGTTTGGGTGATTACTGATGATCTTGATTGGGCTATACACCCAAGATGAGAGAATCAGTTGGTGATCGTCCAGACGTACTTGGAGATGGATGGATATGCGAGGAAAGTGCCTCCGGTTTCGTTCAGACGCAGAACTAACTTTTAAATGGAATGTGTGTCTGACATTGGATTTTATTTTGTGTTGATTGATCTCTATTAAATATACATCTGTTTGGCGGCGGATAATTTATTCTATTGCTTAATGCACTTCTATGAGACGTACGAGCTCAGAGGTTGTATATCGATGGACATCAGTCGCATGGAGTGAATTGCCTGTGTGGCACGCCTAAGTGGCAGATGATCAAGGCTGCTGTTGAAAAGCAAAGTCTTATGGTTGATGATCAAAGCACGGCCTGTGTGGCGTAGCTTTGTGTATAACGTGAATTCGTGAGCCTCACACCTCGGTATGAGTCAAAAACGAGATACAGACCGTTGGGAGAACACGACGTTTCTTTCTAGCTATGGGTGATGTCAGTGACCTACCAGCCCTGATATTTATATACTTTTTACCTGTGTGGATGTTGGAATGCGAGGCGCCTCGGATATAGGTCTGTTAGGAACGGGAAACGTGTGTTCAGGAATTGCCAATCGTCCAAAGTTAGGTGAGGACCGGCCCAACCGATTCCAAGGATCATAGTGGGGTCCTGAGACATTTGCTAGAGTGTCTCGAACGGAGAGGAGCTTTCCCCTTGCCTCGACTCATGACGGAAATCCAATTTCCAATATGTGACATTGCGGTTTTATTTGTAGAGCCTAGTATGGCGACATGATAGATGGTACCCATGCTGCCTATGATTGATATTTATGATTTGAATTGTTTTGACACTATACACTTATGATAGTATCAAATGATTTGTTTTAAGCGTACCAAGCATGTTTGGCTATTATAAGGGAAAACCCTATCCTCCGGCTTGCGTTGCATTGTGTGATGGGACCTGGGTCTTATAATAGCTTCATTTTTCCAAAGAGCATTGTGTTGTTTTGTTATATGCACCAGTATTCTTAGGAGGAAACCCGTTCCGTGTTATACGGCGTGTCCCTTGAATTACTATCTTTTAAAGTAAAGTTTTAAATAACTGTTTTAGTTCTCACACCAGTCACATGACTGACCTGGAGTTTATTGTTTTAACCTAAACTCTGGGTGCCCCTATTTTCCGCACGGGCAGCTAGTAGTTTTGGTTTTGCAGATTTATATTCACAGGATCCTGATTTACAACTGGAACGATGCTCGGAAAGCTCTGTTTCCGTGTATTACTTTCAATTGTGTGTTATGTTATTTTTCCGCTGCTATGTAATTTATTGTAATCTCTGATATTCATCGAATGTATTTTATTCATTTATACTCTGTATATTCTTGTATCTGATGGAATTGTTGTAATAACAATGAAATGTTCTTCTGTTTGCGTTCTGATTCGTCTTGTACTGAATTTTATCCGGGATTTCCTTACCGGGGAAGTTCGGGTCGTCTCAGTTTGGTATCAGAGCTTTGGTTTACAGAGCTCGAGAACAAGACACATTAGAACTGAACGAAAGAATTCATCAGATACTGGATTAGTAATATCCAATTAGAATGACTCGTTAGAGATAGGATCAGTAGTATCCTAGGACGAGTGTGAAGAGTATATTTTTCAAATGAAAACAATTTTATTTTGAAATTTAAATCGTTTTATATGTATTTGAATATTTATTTATTTTGAATTTGGACAATCAAATATATAAAGATTTCGCGTATACGCGTCATTAACGTATATTCGAAGTTTTAATATACTGGATAGATATAGAATCACGCTCTAGTCGCCCGGAGATGATGTTGATAATGACCATAGCATCATCAATATTTATTATTGTGTTTCGAAGGTGTGATATCTATATATTTCCATTAGACTGGTGTGAGAACCAAAACATACATAGATTATTTGTTGTGATTTGGCATCAAAAACATGATTTTCTGTATATGTATCAAAATTATGAATTTGAAACGATAATCTACTAATTGATTGATGGTTGTGTTGTTTGATTATTGGTTTGAAATTTTGAACCATTTAGCCTAATTGAACCGAATATTGAATTGTTTGAAATTAGTTGCATTTGCTTGCATATACATGTACTTATATTGAACAGGTCATAGCAAGGAGGCTAGAGCAGAAGAATAAAATTGTTTGCCCGACAAATAGGATCATGTTTACCATAATTTACTGTTTTGTTTGGGTGATGATGATTTTATGAGCCGATTGGCTAGCCGCTTGGCTTTTTCTTTTTCTTTTTGAGATCAGAGGGCCTGTATGGCAATTTCAGGATTTTCCCGGTGCTCCCGGTGCAGGGGAAGTTATGGCGAAATATTTCGAAAATTTAGGGTGTTAGCCAAATTTTTGGAAAATTTGAAAAGTTCTTAGAAACTGGAAAGTTGAAGAACTAAAGTCGTAATGAAAATAACAAATGTTGAGTTGAATTGTTAAACAACTTTCAGCTTCGTTCCTTTTCGGGGACGAAAATTTTTAAGTAGGGGAGATTGTAACAACCCGGAAAATGCGAGCTAATTTAAAATTTTTATTTTGGCAATTTTAGCGAATTATGGATATTTAAAATGATTATTTTAAATAATATCGATGAGAAATTTATTTTGAATATAATCCGAATGTATATGTTTATATACGCCATCGTTAGAATATAATATTTATATATATAAAAGGAATTGAAAATGGCGCGGTAGTTCGATAATTCGATTTCAAATTTCAATTGAACATACCGGGTGCAAAATAAACCGGATTTTAGTGAAACCAAAAATATTTGAATCTAAATGAGAATATCTTTCCAACGAATCCGAGAAATCGAAATTTCATAGCGGGAATCAAAAGATATGTCCAGTTGAAAATTATGAATAGTCGCTATGGAATTCAGGCCCTTAAAAATGGAAATTTTGCAAACGACCTCGGTTTTCGATGAAACCACTTTTGTTGGGTCCGTGATGTACAGTTATAGCTAGATTCCAATTTTCACAATTTTTCGAATCAATGTGTGAGCGTGGCAAAGGAAAACGCGTTTGACCAGTTTTAGTTGATTTTAATTGACTGGAAATTGGCCATTTTTCAAGCGTTCTCAGAATTCGATGAAATTAGTTTTGTTAGGACCGTATCGTCAATACAAAGCTAGAAAATATTTTTTTGGAATTTTTAGAGTTCGTATGTGGCCCCGGTAAATTAAAATGTGCGTTTAAATTCAATTTTAATTGATTTATATTTTAATTTAAAGAAAAACCTATCGAAACAATCAAATTGGCTAACGATACATATCCCATTGTGTTCAGGATGGGGGTAATTAGTTGGGGGCGACAGTAGTTGGGTTCAGATTGGAGTTCGAATAGAAAAGTTGACTTTTTGGATTTAATTAAATATTAAAATATATATAAAAGGCCCTCCCTCCTTTGTTTTCTCTCAGATTCGAAATAAAGAATAAAAAAAACCACCATGCTACGTCGATCTCGTCGCCGCCTCCTCCTGGTTCGCCGCTGCTGTGCCCTAGCCTCCGCCGTCGATGGCCAGACCCGCCTCTCCGTCCTCCTCTTCTTCCTTTCCTTCTCCCTCCTCTTCCTACCACGTCAAAACCTCTCCCCCCTCAGAATTGAATCGCGCCCCTACCCCCTCATACCAACCTTCGCCCTCGCCTGTAGCTCGCCGTCCACCACCACGAGACACCCCCTCCTCCCCCTCCAGTCGCGTCAGCACACACACAACCCCCTGTTAAAACCGACGCCCCTCAAAAAGCCACCACCGATCCATTCTCTCTTCCCCTACCCTCTCTTTCTTCAATTCAAACCTCCCCCTTCACTGAAAATCGAAAAGGTAAGATTTTTATTATACTTTATTTATTTATATAGCTTAAATAGATTTTAGGAAAGGGTGGTGATTGTGAATGGGAAAGTTCGTATTTTTAAATGTAGAAAAATATAATTTTTATAAAATAGAAAGGATAAAAATATAATTTTTATATGAGTAGAAGATTAAAAATATATTTTTTATTATATATATGTTGAAATAAAAATGTGATTTTTATAGTGATGAAATAAAAATTAAATCGTTATATTTGAAAAGGCGAAATCTTTATATTTTAAAAGGCGAAATCTTTATATTTGAAAAGGCGAAATCTTTATATTTGAAAAGGCGAAATCTTTATATTTTAAATGGCGAAATCTTTATATTTGAAAAGGCGAAATCTTTATATTTGAAAAGGAGAAATCTTTATATGAAGAATAGCATGATAAAAATATAATCTTGATTATATGAACATCGATATAAAAATAGAATTTTTATCTATATAGTAGCGATGTAAAAATAGAATTTTTATCCATATGGAGTAATTATAAAAATAGATTTTTTATATACATAGCAACAATATAAAAACGTGATTTTATATATATAGTGGCTATGGGCAACGAAATTGACAAAAGACGAAAAGGTGAAGATTTCCTACATTTGAAGTGTCGTGGAGTTGGGATAGATTTCGTGAGAACTTCTCACTTTAATTTTATTTTTCTAGTTATAAATATATATACTAGGATGCAAACGGTGCTTAATAGCACCCGACACCCGTCGTCCATAGACCACGGACGGCTTGTATGCTTGTTAGATGTGTTGTGAAATTTGTTTGTGAGGTTGATGTGAAATCGATAATATAGATTAATGTGTTGAAATAAATTGATTATCGTTAAAAATATAATTTTTAACGTGAATATGAATATAGTGAAAGTGAATAAATAAATATTTATAAACAAATCAGCCAATTTGTTTATATACACTGATTTGACTGATATTAATTGGGATGATAAATTTTACACATCGCCCAACTGCACAAATAAAAATCTGTGTTTGTTGATTTGAAACCTCACACGGGTGTTGGGATGATATTTGGCGTACACTAATCCCAATTATTTAATTGTATGTCGATCGATTGGTCGACAGGCTGTGTAAGCGTTAATTATTTATATTTGATGCTTATGCAGTTGTGTGGTGCACTTTGGATGATGGTTGATTGTTTTCATTGCTATTATATACATGTGTTGTATGGAATCCATATAATAAACATTATATGGTAATTGATTGGGCCTCATTCCAATTGGGAAAATAAAGAATATTAGTATATAAAAATAGTCATGTGTTGATGATGTTCATGTGTTGAAACTATTCATGTGTTGAGTAAAATATTTTAACAATAAAATTACATCTTTATCATATTTAAGATTAGAACCTACTTTACGGTTGGAGTCTAATTAAAAATCAAACGATAGATACCATAATTTTATAAAATATATTACATAACAAAAATAGTCGTGTGTTGACAGTACTCATGTGTTGAGATTAGTCATGTGTTGAAGAAATATAGATTCATGTGTTGAATAGAATAAATATTCATTTGTTGAATAGAATAACGAATTTATTGAAATATATAAAGCCGTGTTGATTAGAGTTGCGCTATTTTGACGTGAACGATATTTATATCGATTATATTCGTTTTTAAAATGAATATAGAAAAGGTAGTGATTTCAAAATATAACGTTTTGAAAATATTATCATTTATATAGTAATGATATGAAATATTCAATTTTGATTAGAAATTGAATATAGAGTTGAAATGGTTTTGAAAACGAATTTTAAAATACGTTTTAAAAGGAAATCGATGAAATATATATAATATATATATTATGTATATATATATAATGGCCTGAATATAACGCGCCGCGCTACGGCAGTTCGCGAATTTCGACCATTGACTTCGAATTGACGTTGCGAGAGATCCGACCGTCGGATTCTCCTAAAACCAGAGCCGTTGGGTTCGTATCTAAAAGAGCTTTTCAGTGAATATTAGAAATTTGAAATCTAACGGTTGCATTTGGAATTATGTCCAAATCAAATTTGGAAAAGGTCGATGTAAGTGCAGTTCGATGGTCGTGGATGGAAATCGACTGTACAGGCCTTGATAAAATTATTAAAAATATTAATAATTTGTGTAAAATCATAATATATGATTTGAAAAGAACTGGGATGAAAAATTCCACATTTGAAAGGATAAAAATATATTTTTATCGAAATGAACTAGTTTTGAACTAGAATTAAAATCAATTTATTTTTGAAATGAATAAATTGAATTTGAATTAGTTTTGAAAATAACCTGAATTTCCAATATATATAAAGTGGAAGTGGATTTGAATCGAAATTGTCATTGGAATATTTATATGTTGGATTCCGTGATTCTACAGATATTGTTATGGGAATTTGAAAGATATATTTATATCGTTATTTCCAATATGATATTTGTTGGTTTAAGAATTTGATATTGAATATAAGCTTGTATATTTTCTATTTAGAGCCTTGTATTTAATATCAAATGTGATTTGGGTCTGTCGTGAATCGTGTTTTAGATGACATTGGTTCTTTAACCCAGTTAAAGACATGATATTGATTTTTGGGAAGATTAAAACGAAGTGGAGTTTTAATGAATCTTTAATTAGATTGAAATGTGAATTGATAATTTAAATTATCAAATCTGAAAAGTGATCGAGAATGGAGTATCACCAGTTTTGCTCCAAAGCGATAGTTAAATCCTTAATTAGATTTGAACGTGAAATGGTAATTAATTTTACCGATAACACCTTGGTGTTAGATATGAAGTATTACCAGTTTTGCTCCGTGGGATGAATAGGTTGGGATTGGGAAATAAAATAAATAATTACTTCATTGTGGTTCGCTAATCCCGACTAGTTTGGAAAACCATAAAATGATTTGAAATGATATCCAAAGGAAGATTAAAGAATAAATTTAGAAGAATTTATCTTTGATAAAATTAATGGGATCCAATTCCCTAAAAATGTGATTTTGTGAATAAAAGAACATTCTGAATTGGAATGAGGCGTTTGTTGTGTTTGTGTAACATTTGTTTATCATATACGTGGGTTATTCGGAAAGGCCGGGTTTATACCCATTCTGAATAACCGATTCGACGATATGTCGAAGATGAAGACGGTGGTTGAAGACCGGAAGTCTTCACATCATTTGGGTGATTACTGATGATCTTGATTGGGCTGTACACCCAAGATGAGAGAATTAGTTGGTGATCGTCCAGACGTACTTGGAGATGGATGGATATGCGAGGAAAGTGCCTCCGGTTTCGTTCAGACCCAGAACGAACTTTTAAATGGACTGTGTGTCTGACATTGGATTTTATTTTGTGTTGATTGATCTCTATTAAATATACATCTGTTTGGCGGCGGAGAATTTATTCTCTTGCTTAACGCACTTCTCTGAGACGTACGAGCTCAGAGGTTGTATATCGATGGACATCAGTCGCATGGAGTGAATTGCCTGTGTGGCACGCCTAAGTGGCAGATGATCAAGGCTGCTGTTGAAAAGCAAAGTCTTGTGGTTGATGATCAAAGCACGACCTGTGTGGCGTAGCTTTGTGTATAACGTGAATTCGTGAGCCTCACACCTCGGTATGAGTCAAAAACAGGATACAGACCGTTGGGAGAACATGGCGTTTCTTTCTAGCTATGGGTGATGTCAGTGACCTACCAGCCCTGACATTTATATACTTTTTACCTGTGTGGATGTTGGAATGCGAGGCGCCTCGGATATAGGTCTGTTTGGAACGGGAAACGTGTGTTCAGGAATTGCCAATCCTCCAAAGTTAGGTGAAGACCGGCCCAACCGATTCAAAGGATCATAGTGGGGTCTTGAGACATTTTCTAGAGTGTCTCGAACGGAGAGGAGCTTTCCCCTTGCGTCGACTCATGACGGAAATCCAATTTCCAATATGTGACATTGCGGTTTTATTTGTAGAGCCTAGTATGGCGACATGATAGATGATACCCATGCTGCCTGTGACTGATATTTATGATTTGAATTGTTTTGACACTATACACTTATGATAGTATCAAATGATTTGTTTTAAGCGTACCAAGCATGTTTGGCTATTATAAGGGAAAACCCTATCCTCCGGCTTGCGTTGCATTGTGTGATGGGACCTGGGTCTTATAATAGCTTCATTTTTCCAAAGAGCATTGTGTTGTTTTGTTATATGCACTAGTATTCTTAGAAGGAAACCCGTTCCGTGTTATACGGCGTGGTCCCTTGAATTACTATCTTTTAAAGTAAAGTTTTAAATAACTGTTTTAGTTCTCACACCAGTCACATGACTGACCTGGAGTTTATTGTTTTAACCTAAACTCTGGGTGCCCTATTTTCCGCACGGGCAGCTAGTACTTTTGGTTTTGTAGATTTATATTCACAGGATCCTGATTTACAACTGGAACCATACTCGGAAAGCTCTGTATCCGTGTGTTACTTTCAGTTGTGTGTTATATTATTTTTCCGCTGCTATGTAATTTATTGTAATCTATGATATTCATCGAATGTATTTTATTCATTTATACTCTATATATTCTTGCATCGGATGGAATTGTTGTAATAACAATGAAATGTTCTTCTGTTTGCGTTCTGATTCGTCTTGTACTCAATTTTATCCGAGCTTTCCTTACCGGGGAAGTTCGGGTCGTCTCAGTTTGGTATCAGAGCTTTGGTTTACAGAGCTTGAGAACAAGACACATTAGAACCAAACGAAAGAATTCATCAGATATTGGATTAGTAATATCCAAATAGAATGACTCGTTAGAGATAGGATCAGCAGTATCCTAGGACGAGTGCGAATAGTATATTTTTCAAATGAAAACAGTTTTATTTTGAAATTTAAATCGTTTTATATGTATTTGAATATTTGTTTATTTTGAATTTGGACAACCCAATATATAAAGATTTCGCGTATACGCGTCATGAACGTATATTCGAAGTTTTAATATACTGGATAGATACAGAATCACGCTCTAGTCGCCCGGAGATGATGTTGATAATGACCATAGCATCATCAATATTTATGTTCGTGTTTCGAAGGTGTGATATCTATATATTTCCATTAGACTGGTGTGAGAACCAAAACTTACATAAATTATTTGTTGTGATTTGGCATCAAAAACACGATTTTCTGTATATGTATCAAAATTATGAATTTGAAACGATAATCTACTAATTGATTGATGGTTGTGTTGTTTGATTATTGGTTTGAAATTTTGAACCATTTAGCCTAATTGAACCGAATATTGAATTGTTTGAAATTAGTCGCATTTGCTTGCATATACACGTACTTATATTGAATAGGTCATAGCAAGGAGTCTAGAGCAGAAGAATAAAATTGTTTGCCCAACAAATAGGTACATGTTTACCATAATTTACTGTTTTGTTTGGGTGATGATGATTTTATGAGCCGATTGGCTAGCCGCTTGGCTTTTTCTTTTTCTTTTTGAGATCAGAGGGCCTGTATGGCAATTTCGGGATTTTCCCGGTGCTCCCGGTGCAGGGGAGGTTATGGCGAAATTTTTCGAAAATTTAGGGTGTTAGCCAAATTTTTGGAAAATTTGAAAAGTACTTAGAAACTGGAAAGTTGAAGAACTAAAGCCGTAATGAAAATAACAGAAGTTGAGTTGAATTGTTAAACAACTTTCAGCTTCGTTCCTTTTTGGGGACGAAAATTTTTAGTGGAGAGATTGTAACAACCCGGAAAATGCGAGCCAATTTAAAATTTTTATTTTGGCAATTTTAGCGAATTATGGATATTTAAAATGATTATTTTAAATAATACCGATGAGAAATTTATTTTGAATATAATCCGAACGTATATATTTATATACGCCGTCGTTAGAATATAATATTTATATATATAAAAGGAATTGAAAATGGCGCGGTAGTTCGATAATTCAATTTCAAATTTCAATTGAACATACCGGGTGCAAAATAAACAGGATTTTAGTGAAACCAAAAATATTTGAATCTAATTGAGAATATCTTTCCAACGAATCCAAGAAATCGAAATTTCATAGCGGGAATCAAAAGATATGCCCAGTTGAAAATTCTGAATAGTCGCTATGGAATTCAGGCCCTTAAAAATGGAAATTTTGCAAACGACCTCGGATTTCAACGAAACCACTTTTGTTGGGTCCGTGATGTAAAGTTATTGCTAGATTACAATTTTAATAATTTTTCGAATCAATATGTGAGCGTGGCAAAGGAAAACGCGTTTGACCAGTTTCAGTTGATTTTAATCGACTGGAAATTGGCCATTTTTCAAGTGGTCTCAGAATTCGACGAAATTCATTTTGTTAGGACCGTATCGTCAATACGAAGCTAGATAATATTTTTATGGAATTTTTAGAGTTCGTATGTGGCCCTGGTAAATTAAAATGTGCGTTTAAATTCAATTTTAATTGATTTTATTTTAATTTAAAGGAAAACCTATCGAAACAATCAAATTGGCTAACGATACATATTCCATTGTGTTCGGGATGGGGGTAATTAGCTAGGGGCGACAGTAGTTGGGTTCAGATTGGAGTTCGAATAGAAAAGTTGACTTTTTGGATTTAATTAAATATTAAAATATATATAAAAGGCCCTCCCTCCTTTGTTTTCTCTCAGATCCGAAATAAAGAATAATAATAAAAAACCACCATGCTACGTCGATCTCGTCGCCTCCTCCTCCTGGTTCGCCGCTGCTGTGCCCTAGCCTTCGCCGTCGATGGCCAGACCCGCCTCTCCATCCTCCTCTTCTTCCTTTCCTTCTCCCTCCTCTTCCTACCACGTCGTAACCTCTCCCCCCCTCAGAATTGAATCGCGCCCCTAGCCCCTCAAACCAACCTCTTCCCTCGCCTGTAGCTCGCCGTCCACCACCACGAGACACCCCCTCCTCCCCCTCCCGTCGTGTCCGCGCACACACCCCTCTGTTAAGACCCGACGCCCCTCAAAAAGCCACCACCGATCTCTTCTCTCTTCCCCTACCCTAACTTTCTTCAATTCAAACCTCCCCCTTTACTGAAAATCGAAAAGGTAAGATTTTTATTTTACCTTATTTATTTATATAGCTTAAATAGATTTTAGGAAAGGGTGGTGATTGTGAATGGGAAAGTTCGTATTTTTAAATATAGAAAAATATAATTTTTATAATATAGAAAGGATAAAAATATAATTTTTATATGAGTAGAAGATTAAAAATATGATTTTTATTATATATATGTTGAAATAAAAATGTGATTTTTATAGTGATGAAACAAAAATTAAATCTTTATATTTGAAAAGGCGAAATCTTTATATTTGAAAAGGCGAAATCTTTATATTTGACAAGGCGAAATCTTTATATTTGAAAAGGCGAAATCTTTATATTTGAAAAGGCGCAATCTTTATATGAAGAATAGCATGACAAAAATAAAATCTTGATTATATGAACATCGATATAAAAATAGAATTTTTATCTATATAGTAGCGATGGAAAAATAGAATTTTTATCCATATGGTGTAATTATAAAAATAGAATTTTTATATACATAGCAACAATATAAAAATGTGATTTTATAAATGTAGTGGCTACGGGCAACGAAAGTTACAAAAGACGAAAAGGTGAAGATTTCCTACATTTGAAGTGTCGTGGAGTTGGGATAGCTTTGGTGAGAACTTCCCACTTTAAATTTCTTTTTCTAGTTATAAATATATATACTAGGATGCAGACGGTGCTTAGTAGCACACGACACCCGTCGTCCACAGACCATGGACGGCTTGCATGCTTGTTTGATGTGTTGTGAAATTTGTTTGTGAGGTTGATGTGAAATCGATAATATAGATTAATGTGTTGAAATAAATTGATTATCGTTAAAAATATAATTTTTAACGTGAATACGAATATAGTGAAAGTGAATAAATAAATATTTATAAACAAATCGGCCGATTTGTTTATATACACTGATTTGATTGATATTGATTGGGATGATAAATTTTACACATCGCCCAACTGCACAAATAAAAATCTGCGTTTGTTGATTTAAAACCCCGCACGGGTGTTGGGATGATATTTGGCGTACACTACTCCCAATTATTTAATTGTATGTCGATCGATTGGTCGATAGGCTGTGTAAGCGTTAATTATTTATATTTGATGCTTATGCAGTTGTGTGGTGCACTTTGGATGATGGTTGATTGTTTATCATTGCTATTATATACATATGTTGTGTGGAATCCATATAATTAACATTATATGGTAATTGATTGGGCCTCATTCCAATTGGGAAAATAAAGAATATTAGTATATTAAAATAGTCATGTGTTGATGATGTTCATGTGTTGAAACTATTCATGTGTTGAGTAAAATATTTTAACAATAAAATTTACATCTTTATCATATTTAAGATTAGAACCTACTTTACGGTTGGAGTCTAATTAAAAATCAAACGATAGATACCATAATTTTATAAAATATATTACATAACAAAAATAGTCATGTGTTGACAGTACTCATGTATTGAGATTAGTCATGTGTTGAAGAAATATAGATTCATGTGTTGAATAGAATAAATATTCATTTGTTGAATAGAATAACGAATTTATTGAAATATATAAAGCCTGGTTGATTAGAGTTGTGCTATTTTGATGTGAACAATATTTATATCGACTATATTCGTTTTTACAATGAATATAGAAAAGGTAGTGATTTCAAAATATAACGTTTTGAAAATATTATCATTTATATAGTAATGATATGAAATATTCAATTTTGATTAAATTGAATATAGAGTTGAAATGGTTTTGAAAACGAATTTTAAAATACGTTTTAAAAGGAAATCGACGAAATATATATAATATATATATTATATATATATAATGGCCTGAATAGAAAGTGGCGCGCTGCGGTAGTTCGCGAATTTCGACCATTGAATTTGAATTGACGTTGCGGGAGATCCAACCGTCGGATTCTCCTAAAACCGGAACCGTTGGGTTCGTATCGAAAAGAGATTTTCAATAAATATTAGAAATTTGAAATCTAACGGTTGATTTGGAATTATGTCCAAATCAAATTTGGAAAAGGTCACTATAAGTGCAGTTCGATGGCCGTTGATGGAAATCGACTGTACGGGCCTTGATAAAATTATTAAAAATATTAATAATTTGTGTAAAATCATAATATATGATTTGAAAAGAACAGGGATGAAAAATTCCATATTTGAAAGGATAAAAATATTTTTTTATCGAAATGAACTAGTTTTGAACTAGAATTAAAATCAATTTATTTTTGAAATGAATAAATTGAATTTGAATTAGTTTTGAAAATAACTAGAATTTCCAATATATATAAAGAGGAAGTGGATTTGAATCGAAATTGTCATTGGAATATTTCGATGTTGGATTCTGTGATTCTACAGATATTGTTATGGGAATTTGAAAGATATATTTATATCGTTATTTCCAATACGATATTTGTTGGTTTCAGAATTTGATATTGAATATAAGCCTGTATATTTTCTATTCAGAGCCTTGTATATAATATCAAATGTGATTTGGGTTTGTCGAGAATCGTGTTTTATATGATATTGGTTCTTTAACCCAGTTAAAGACATGATATTGATTTTTGGGAAGATTAAAACGAAGTGGAGTTTTAATGAATCTTTAATTAGATTGAATTGTGAATTGATAATTTAAATTATCAAATCTGAAAAGTGATCGAGAATGGAGTATCACAAGTTTTGCTCCAAAGCGATAGTTAAATCTTTAATTAGATATGAACGTGAAATGGTAATTAATTTTACCGATAACACCGTGGTGTTAGATATGGAGTATTACCAGATTTGCTCCATGGGATGAATAGGTTGGGATTGGGAAATAAAATAAATAATTAATTCGGTGTGGTTCGCTAATCCCGACTAGTTTGGAAAACCATAAAATGGTTTGAAATGATATCCAAAGGAAGATTAAAGAATAAATTTAGAAGAATTTATCTTTGATAAAATTAATGGGAACCTATTCCCTAAGAATGTGATTTTTTGAATAAAAGAATATTCTGAATTGGAATGAGGCGTTTGTTGTGTTTGTGTAACATTTGTTTATCATATATGTGGGTTATTCGGAAAGGCCGAGTTTATACCCATTCTGAATAACCGATTCGACGATATGTCGAAGATGAAGACGGCGGTTGAAGACCGGAAGTCTTCACATCGTTTGGGTGATTACTGATGATCTTGATTGGGCTGTACACCCAAGATGAGAGAATCAGTTGGTGATCGTCCAGACGTACTTGGAGATGGATGGATATGCGAGGAAAGTGCCTCCGGTTTCGTTCAGACCCAGAACGAACTTGTCAATGGACTGTGTGTCTGACATTGGATTTTATTTTGTGTTGATTGATCTCTATTAAATAAACATCTGTTTGGCGGTGGAGAATTTATTCTCTTGCTTAACGCCCTTCTCTGAGACATACGAGCTCAGAGGTTGTATATCGATGGACATCAGTCGCATGGAGTGAATTGCCTGTGTGGCACGCCTTAATGGAAGATGATCAAGGCTTCTATTGAAAAGCAAAGTCTTGTGGTTGATGATCAAAGCACGGCCTGTGTGGCATAGCTTTGTGTATAACGTGAATTCGCGAGCCTCACACCTCGGTATGAGTCAAAAACGGGATACGGACCGTTGGGAGAACATGACGTTTCTTTCTAGCTATGGGTGATGTCAGTGACCTACCAGCCCTGACATTTATATACTTTTTACCTGTGTGGATGTTGGAATGCGAGGCGCCTCAGATATAGGTCTGTTAGGACTGGCAAACGTGTGTTCAGGAATTGCAAATCCTCCAAAGTTAGGTGAGGCCCGGCCCAACCGATTCCAAGGATCATAGTGGGGTCCTGAGACATTTGCTAGAGTGTCTCGAACGGAGAGGAGCTTGCCCCTTGCCTCGACTCATGACGGAAATCCAATTTCCAATACGTGATATTGCGGTTTTATTTGTAGAGCCTAGTATGGCGACATGATAGATGGTACCCATGTCGCCTATGATTGATATTTATGATTTGAATTGTTTTAACACTATACACTTATGATAGTATCAAATGATTTGTTTTAAGCGTACCAAGCATGTTTGGCTATTATAAGGGAAAACCCTATCCTCCGGCTTGCGTTGCATTGTGTGATGGGACCTGGGTCTTATAATAGCTTCATTTTTACAAAGAGCATTGCGCTGTTTTGTTATATGCACTAGTATTCTTAGGAGGAAACCCGTTTCGTGTTATACGGCGTGGTCCCTTGAATTACTATCTTTTAAAGTAAAGTTTTAAATAACTGTTTTAGTTCTCACACCAGTCACATGACTAGCCTGGAGTTTATTGTTTTAACCTAAACTCTGGGTGCCCCTATTTTCCGCACGGGCAGCTAGTAGTTTTGGTTTTACAGATTTATATTCACAGGATCCTGATTTACAACTGGAACGATGCTCGGAAAGCTCTATATCCGTGTATTACTTTCAGTTGTGTGTTATATTATTTTTCAACTGCTATGTAATTTATTGTAATCTCTGATATTCATCGAATTTATTTTATTCATTTATACTCTGTATATTCTTGTATCTGATGGAATTGTTGTAATAACAACGAAATGTTCTTCTGTTTGCTTTCTGATTCATCTTGTACTCAATTCTATCCGGGCTTTCCTTACCGGGGAAGTTCGGGTCGTCTCAGTGGTATTGTTTATTAATGTTGAAAAGATTAGGTCAGAATTACTAGCCTTGATAGAAATATGTCTTTGGTTGTACCAAATGTAACACATTTGTGTATTGTAGACTGTGTTATACTCTTTCTGCTCACCAGAACATATTGTTCTAACCCCCTCCTCATTACTATCTCCCAGGTTATCTTGAGAAGGTATGGTTCTCACATGTGTTTAAGTTTGATTTTTGGTTCACGTTCTCTCTTATGCTTGGTATTGACATGTTGAATTGTTATTATAAAGTAGTTTTGTGATTGGTTTCTTATGTCATCTCTAATTCGCTTTTGTAAGAGATGGTGACGTGGAAACCTCCAACAATACTGGCAATGTTTATAACATAAGAATGAGCATTTTGCTATAATTGTATGACTAATCAAAGGTCATAAAAATGATTTGAGATCTTATCGCGGAGCAAGACATCCCGTTGTTTATAGGCATTGTTTTGGAAGTTTCGGTGTTGTTGTTTTATTGTCGTCTATATAGTTTTCTCATTCCAGCATTTGGTTCTTCCCTTTGTGGTAATTCATGTTTATAACTGTTATTGTTTGAGGTCTTTGAAATTGCACGACTTTTTAATGAGATTTCTGTGTTTAGAAATATTCGTTTGTGCATATCTAAATGAAATCTCATTTTTCTTATCTAACTAACAGTTGTCTTAGAGATGGAAAGAATGAAATTATATATTGAATAAATTTTAGAGAAGGACAAGTTTTTGGTTACTTTTGCCACAGATATATTAATCACTTGTTTCTTGTAGGGCTAATTTTTTTTTTCTTTTTGTATGTGGTTTCGATTTTTGCATTTTTCACATGATCGACTTCCTCTTTCGCCAACATATGACTTGAAGTGTTTTAGTGTCAGAAAAATATATTTCTTTAGAAATCTTTGCAATCATATTTTGAAAAAAAGATCTTTTTGAATTTTATATTTTACTTTCTTTTATTTTAGTTTATGTTAAAACGTGGATTTCGGTACGGTAGTTTGCGCACGTTTAGACATCTGTTTTGCATTAAAATAGATGGCTTATGTAACAACCCGGAAAATCCGAACCAATTTAAAATTTTTATTTTGGCAATTTTAATGAATTGAATATTTAAAATGAATTATTTTAAATAATAACGACGAGAAATTTATTTTGAATAGAATTAGAATGTATACATTTATTTGAATCGACGTTAGAAAATAAATATTTATTTTAATTATAAAAGGAATTGAAAATGGAGCGGTAGTTTGGAAATACGATTTCAAACTTCAAATGAATGTATAGGATTCAAAATTAATCGGATTTTAGCGAAACCAAAAACATTAGAATCTATTTGAAAATATATTTCCAAAGAATCTGAAAATTTGAAATTTCATAGCGGGAATAAAAAGTTATGCCCAGTTGAAGATTCAAAATAGTCGCTATGGAATTTTGGCCCTTTAATATAGAAATTTTGCAAACGACATCCGTTTACGACGAAACCACTTTTGTTGGATCCGTGATGTCAAGTTATTTATAAATTCCAAAATTCATAATTTTTCGAAGCAATATGTGAGTGTGGCAAAGGAAAACGTGTTTTGTCGGTTTCAGTCAGTTTGGATCGACCAGAAAATGGCCATTTTTCAAACGGTCTCAAAATTTGACGAAATTGGTTGTGTTAGGACAATATAGTCAATACAAAGTGAGAAATATTTTTTCTGGAATTTTTAAAGTCCGTATGTGACCCCAGAAAATTGAAATGTGCATTCAAATTCAATATATATATTTATATTTTGATTTTACGAAAACTGATCGAAACGATCGAATCAGCCTACGATATATATCCCATTGCTTTCGGAATGTGGGTAATTAGATGGTTTTCTTGGGGGTAATTAGCTATGGACGACAGGCGGTGGGTCTCATTTGGAGATCGAAATTTAAAGTTACGTTTTGGGATTTAAATAAAAATATCTTAATATATATTGGCCCAAGGCCCTTCTCTCTTCCACTTTAGTTCATGATTGAATAAAGAAAGAAATTAAAATAAAAAAAACCGTGTGCCTCGTTTACCACCGCACCCCCCTCGTGCGCCACCGCCGTCAATGGCCGCCCCCTCTCGTACCTAGCGCCGCAGCCCCCTTTCGATCTCCCTTTCCCCGTTCGATTCCCACAGCCCCAAAACCCCCAAACCCATAACCCTGTTGTATATAACGGTGTTGTATACACAATTATACGATTTTTGTTTGATGATAACAACCAAATATATATTAATATAAATGTGTTTGTTATTGTACTGTTATATAACATCACAGACGGGAATATAATATTTATATTTAAATAGAGTACGACTGTACACAATTCCATACATTCACACAGTATTTTATTTAAATATATTATTATATTTCAACATTCGAACAGTACAAATTATATGACTCCACTATTTGTACACATTCACAGATATTGCGCATGATATTGTACTAATATATAAACTGAATACGTTAGACAAATTTGTTTGAACACAATAAAATAATATTTTATTTCAGTCAAATTTGTTTAGTACAAATATCATTACGTTTCTATCTACAACACTCATACAGTCACTCTGTCTATACAAATCATATATACATACATTTTCACTGTTATATACAGACTCATACATTCATTGACACTATACATTGTCTTCTTATCTTCAGTCTTCTGTCTTTACATCAGCTCAGTCAATCCAATCATCCTCACTTGTCACATAAAACAGAAACACACAGTACACTGCAACAAGAATAAAACTGAATACATATGAAAATAAATTTTATTTTTAAAATTTTATTTGCCTCAGTTTTCCAGTGTGTTTCTCATCATCTTTTATGACATGATCTGATTTGTGTCTAGTCAGTCTGTATATGTTTAGTATGGGGACATGAAATCTTGTCTGATGGCAGCATAAATGCACGTGTATAGATATACACGTGGGCATTGCCTCACCAATCAGAGTGCAGCTGTGGAGCAGCCACATGGACCAAGCTTGACACAGTGAAATGGACAAGTGAACACAACAACAAAATGATAGTGCAAGTGTCAAAGTGGTCAAGCAGCATTAACATGGAGCATGCATTGCACAAATGTAGCAGCACAAGTGTGTTCAGGCAAGTGACAGCAGTGGTGAGATGAGGAAGTTCAACAAAAATGTTGAGCAACAAAGTCAAGACAAGTATATGCAGCAGTGAGTTCAAGTCTGCGTGGGATGTGTATGTGTGACAAGGCATGTACACATGTGAACTGAATACTCATATGAACAAGTGATGGCAACAACAATGGAGAAGCTTAGATCAACATGGAACATAGGATGGAGCTATCAAGCGAGTACAACATCAAAACAGCATAAACATGTGCAGGAAAGCAAAACTGGTTCAAGTATATTCAAGTTACAAAGTGCTCAACTGGTAAAGACAGTTCAAAGCTTATGCAATGTACCAAATGCACGAGTTCAAGGAAGCATGGTAAATGAAGTAACTCACACGATGGTTCAGCATGGGTATGAAACATGATGCAACAAGTTATATATACAGCAAGCATGCAAAAATGGATTCAAGGGCCATAAGTGTGCAAGTGCATAAACATGCCATGGTGCACAAGCCAGGAGCAAAGATCAACAGTAGTAGAAGGCATCATACACAAAACAACATGGTATATAGTATACTTAGTTCATGTGTTTATTTACAAGGTGGTCGAGATAGCCATTTTAGGACATGACAACAACTAGCTTGTGGTGCTCAAGGATCAAGCATGTGATTTGGTGAAAACTCAAGAAAAGTGCAGATCGCAATGGTCAAGCAGCTAAGTCATGTTCAAGTTTGACACAACAATTTCATGTTCATTTTCATTTTCAAATACAAACAGGTGAAATTAATGTCATGTTCAAGTTCAACATGCAAGAGGCAGTTGCATGTGTTCATGTATGTAAGGAAAATACACATAAGTCAAGGCAGTATGGACTCAAGCATGTATGAATTAATGTGCCAGATATACAAGCATAATACATGAGCAAGTCCATGCAAGAGTTTTTGGAAAGAAATCACAAACATTTCTTTCTGAAATTCTACTAAATGTGGCAAGTGTTATTTGTCCTCTTGAAATTCAAATTATATCTTTCCTGAATAGGTTTTACTGATGTTTTCAAGGCAACAGGGGACATATTTGTTTCCAGTTTTGAAATCTCACAATTTCATAAAAGCCGAATTCATACAAGGGGTTCAAATGCATTTCAAGAATCTCTCCAACATACATGGAATGTGACAATACAAGAAAATCAATTCATCAGATTTACAGTAGTGTAAAATTGGTAAGAAGATTTTCAGAAAATCCAAGTTATTTCAAGGCAGTTTTTAAATCAAGGAAATTTCCAATATTTGTTTACAAAGCCAATTTTATTCAAGGCATCTATCATGGAATTTCATGCAAATTCAATCAAAATTTTTATGGCAAGAAACCACGCAAACATTTCTGGAAATCCATCAATGAATTACACAGGGATTTTCAAAGTGTCCAAGAACAGGTCTAGGTTCATTTCGACAATCACGCAGGCCACAAATCAAAAAGGGAAAACACAAAATCAGACAAGACATATACGAAATCAGCGATTTAAAGGATTTGAAATCCTATATATTTTCACCATTCTCATCATCGCCAAATATAGGAAACCAACCCAACATTTCAAATCAGAAATAAGAGCAAAAATCGAAGAATAAATTTCAGAGAAAGCTCACCAAATTTATTCATCATTTTCGATCACAATAGTCTCCAAATCAAAGTTGAGAAGCCATCGAAGAATCGAGCATCAGGAAATCTAATTTCATAAAATTAGACATCATCGATTTGGGGAAGAACAAGGAAAACCTTAGAATTACTTTCAGAGTAGCCGCCATTTTTTTTCTCGAGAGAAAAAGGATCGGGACATAGAAGTGTGGGTGCACCACGTTAAAATTGGCCGGCCAAGTTTCTAAATGGATATAAGGGGATGACCCTTCTATTGTAATTCCTAGGGGTTTTTTAGCTTGTGTTGTTTTATTTTGTATTGTTTTTTAATTCTGCCTTCTTTGTAAATGAATCAAACAATTTCTAGGTCTGTAAAATCTAGGGGGATCCAGTCAGAGGGTTGACTGACAGTTGCCAGAGTCTGTAATATCTAGGTTACGTGTTACGGGTTTGTAATACGGGAAAAAATCTGATCGAGGGGATATCTGTCAGTCTAGGGTTTTGAGTGTAGAATTAGAATAAGAGCGAGGGGTTCGCAAGTGTACATGGTCTTGTATGCGGGATCAGTTTTATCATCTAGTAGAAACCTTAGGAATGCAGTAGTAAGCAGGATTTTGCCGAAGCTGGGTATATCTTGTGTCATTTACTTTTCTGCATTTCTATTTCTGCTATATTCTGTGATCTGTGAATGTTTTAATATCCCGTAATATTTGAACTCTGCGATAATTTGCGATAAACACTATTCACCCCCCTCTAGGGTTAATCTAGAATAAGTGGTATCAGAGCTGGTATATGGTTACAACATGATAGGGAGTTCTCGCTCTATGATTAAGTGGCGAAGTAGTGACTCTTATCCCTACATGTCCGTGCGTGGTTGTCCATGTCGAGAGGCAGGATGTGAAATCAGTCTCTGAGGTGCCATTGTAGGCTACTGGGGTGTGACTAAAATCCTCGAGAAGGAGACTACAAGTGGTGTCAGAGCAGGTTATTTCATTAACTCTAGAGTCATGGGTCATCCAAGTTGTCAACTGATAGAGAGTCAGTCCAGTTCATCTCCAACTATTTTCGATGGAACAGATTTTTTAAACTGGAAATCCAAAATGGAATTTTATTTAAAATATATTAATATTAAATGTCGGGATGTTGTTATCAATGGGTTTAATAGTGTAGACATTACTTTCAATGCTGGATCTATGAAAATTATATTTGATTATCTTAGTACTGAACAGTTTAACCTTATCTGTCTTTGTTTATCTGCATAGGAAATCTCGGATACTCTCAATACGAAGTATGGAAGATCTGACTACCACAGCTCAAAACCCCAGAATGTCAACTCTGATTCAGATCTATGCTTGACAAGTCCTAGAGATGAAAATTCAGATGGATCAGATGATGGAGAATCAACAAATGCTGAAACAGAAAATCTCTCATATGAAAATTTGTTTTACATGTGTCTTGATTTAATGAAATCTATTGATAAACTCCAACTAAAAAATAAGTCTTTGAAATCTAAGAATTTTGAGTTGACCAACAAAATTGATAATTTGGAATCACAACTAGAATATGTTAAAAATTCTTCAAATTCAGTTTGTAAAAATTGTTTGAAATTGAAAACCAATCTTGTTCATCTCAATAAAAATATTCAAAAGTTTGAAAATGAATTTCTGATCTTAAATGAGAACAAGACTGAGATATCAAATTTGAATAACCTTCTGCAAAAGGAATTTGAAAATTTTAAAATAGATATAAATTCCAAATTTGAAATTGCTGAAAAGGAGAACTTGTTGAAATCAAATTTGATTTTAGAAGAACTTGAAACTGAGATTGAAACATCCAAGAAATTTGAGTCTGAAAGCAAAAACGATTTGAACTTCGAATTTTTGAATCCCAAGCCAAAATTAAATTGCCTGAAAATGAGAATTTGGTTTTGAAACAATCCAATGATGAACATAAGATTGGTATAAATAATTCCTCAAATTTATTAAAAGAAAATAGCGATCTAAAATCCAAAATTCAACGATTAGAATCGACTTTGGATAAATTTTCTAATGGGGAAAAATCGTTGAATATGCTATTACAAAACCAAGTTTCTATTGGAAATAAATCTGGACTTGGCTTTGGGAATATCAATCGTTTTGATAGGATGAATTCAAATGATTTTAAAGACACTTCAAATTATCTTGAAAAAGATTTTTTTGAATTTTTAAACTCTGGCAATTCAAAAGATTGTTTGAAACATAAACAAAATAAGAATTTGTTTTATAACAAACCATTCTATCATTCTTGGACCTCAAAACGAAGTAAAGTGAATTCGTCTAATTTCAAACAGATCTGGGTCCCTAAAGGTACTTTGGTAAATTCTGATGGATTGTTAAGTAAACAAGTTTGGGTACCTAAAGCTATGAACAAGACTATGAGTGGTTTTACAAATTTTGTTAGACCACTCGATTCTCTAAACTGTTAGGTACCAGAGGTGGCTGATGAACTGCTAAGCAAAAGGGATTTGGATTCAAGCTGCTCAATACTTCTGTAATCATTCACAGTTCCTTAAGCCAAGACTGTTGAGTTAGAGATTTATTTACTCACGTCAATTTCAGGTATAACCTCTAAACTCGTCTTTGTAAATAATTTTTTGTATTCCTTCTTCTACCCCTTCTTTTTCTGTTTTCTGTTTTGTCTCTGTCATCTCATTGTAACTTCTTCTAGGCTTCATTAACTTCCAATTGTAGAACTCATATTGTCTGGAAAGTTCACTTTAGTTGAATAGAACTCTGATGTTTTTAATCATTTCCAGACCTTGAATTTATTTTTTTAAATATCTGCAATTAATTTGAAGTTTGTTTTCTGATTCTCTGAATTCATAACAGTGCTGATGTATTCTTGTCAAATCTTGAACACTGTTAATTTGAATTACAAAATTTTGAAGATCTGAAAGTTTAATGGAATTTCACACTACTGTTTTGAGTTTCTTCTAATTCAGTTTGGAAGGACTTGAAAATTTATACTCATTACAACACTCTGTTATTTATCAGTTGTGATAATTTCGGAAATTTTCAGATTTGTTTGAATATTTTAAATTGTCTTGAATCAGCGATACTTCTAAAATTCATCTTTATTCATGATTATTATGGTTGAAATTAGTTTTGTTTCAAATCATCTGAAATTCTTGATATTTTGAATATTACACACCACTCAAATTTGAAATTATCAATCTTGTGTGAATAATTCAATATATCTCAAACTTAACATTGATTCCAGTGATTTCAAATACATTATTTTCTAAAATTTTCTGAATCATGAATACCTCTCAAACTGGATGTAAATGATCTGAATTCTCTTATGCTTGTTAGAGAAAATTGTGAAAAGTTCTTTGGAAATACAGGTCTTTAAACTTACTGTTATTTCATGGTTATTTGATTTGAATATTTGTTTGTTTAAAATCATTTGAAATTATTGATTTATTGGATCATGCACATATTTTGAATATGGAACTTACTTTCTGGTGTGATTGATTCACTGAATCTTAAGAGTTTCGTATTTCTCTAATGATTTCAAATAAACGGTATATTTTAATCATTGGATCATGAATCATCTCATGTGACCGTTACCTTGATAAGTCTATTTTGAACTGATATCTTGTGCTACTCCGATATTGTTTTGAAAATATAGTGGAAATTGCTTGTTTATGATCTGTTTGCTGCTCTGATACTGTTCTTCAAATAACTGCTTGTTCTTGTCTGCAGTTCTGATAAATGTGCCAAATTTGTTGATTTTGTCTGTTTGGGCCTTGTGATTAAATTCTTCTGTCTACGATATCCTTGTTTGACTCTTGCATCTTGTTAAAATCATCATAAATAGAGACACCAATTGGTATCAGATGTGCTGAATTTTTTTATTTTAATCACTCCCGTCATGTATAGCTCTTCATATTTCTCTTGTAATTGTTTTTCAATTTTAAGATTATTTATTGATTATTCGTTCATAAATTGAAATCACTATCCAAATTGAACTGCATTTATAATTCATCAAAATCATTATCAGATTTTGAAATTGTGATGAATTGTGATTGCAATACGTTTCACAAAAAGAGGAGTTTTTATTTAAAAAATTTCATGATGGTTGAACAACTATTATAATATCTTTGAATTGGCAACTATTTTATGACCACCTCCTTTATCTATCATCATTCTGCCATTCATGGTTTTTTTATATTAATATGGAGAGTTTAATATTTTTTTTTAAAAAAATCTTTTTGAATAAACATTGAAAATATTTGTGATAGATATTGGACTATGTTATTATTTAGAATTAGCGATAATTGAAAATTTTCAATGAACCCGGTGTAGTCGAGCATATTTCATAATATAATTAATTTAGAAATTTATTTCACAGTCCATTTCTATACCTACCACATTTCTATCATTCATATTGGTTGTATATAACGAGGAGTTTTTCTATTTAAAGCTGAAAATGATAGAATATATAATTAATTCATAAGTGTCACTAACCTCATTTAAAAATCCAAGATCTGGTTATGCATGGTTATGAGACAACTTATAATTTAAGCTGCTACTGACCCCATTTAAAAATCCAAGCTCTGGTTATGCGTGGTCAGTGTGCTCTTAAATAAATATAAAAAAAATATAAAAAGAGAAAAAAATGTGTTATAAAATAGAAATAAATCTGAAATTCTTCTCTGAGTATAAATACCAGCCTATCAATCCATCTTTCTAATCTATGAAATGTATTGATATTTTATGACATATTATAATTTGTTGATTGATAGATATTGGGATTTAAGATTATTCGAATTTGTCACTTAAATTGAATTATTAATTATAGTCCAAATCCATCACTGTTTTTGTGCTTTATTTTTATAAAAAATCTTTTGAAAATAATTGGAAATGATTTGTTTTTAAAACTCTCTCCATTATGTATGAAATTCATCGTAAATCCGTCATTCTCTAAAATGTGAAATATACCACCCTTTCTCAGAATATTATGATTTTTGTTTGACTGATTGAGATTTATGATGATCGTTCTTCCACTTATGCTGAAATTATAATTTTGTCATTTTTCATCTGTATTTTAAATTCTGTATCCTTTTGATGATAACAAAAGGGGGATAATTGGGTAGAGATTTTGATTTATGAGTGAATATTTTATAAATATTTTTATTTTTGAAAATTCATATTTCACTCATGCACAGTTATAGGGGGAGTTTCTGTTGTAGGGGGTGCTTTCAATTGGGGAGTTCAGTTCTTCACTCTCAAACACATTTATTATATTCAAAATCCTCATATTTGTTTGTCATCATCAAAAGGGGGAGATTGTTGTATATAACGGTGTTGTATATACAATTATGTGATTTTTGTTTGATGATAACAACCAAATATATATTAATATAAATGTGTTTGTTATTGTACTGTTATATAACATCACAGACAAGAATATAATATTTATATTTAAATAGAATACGACTGTACACAACTCCATACATTCACACAGTATTTTATTTAAATATAATAATATATTTCAACATTCAAACAGTACAAATTATATGACTCCACTATTTGTACACATTCACAGATATTGCACATGATACTGTACTTGTATATAAATTGAATATGTTAGAAAAATTTGTTTGAACAAAACAAAATAATATTTTATTTCAGTCAAATTTGTTTATTACAAATATCAGTACATTTCTATCTACAACACTCATAAAAGTCACTCTGTCTATACAAATCACATATACATACATTTTCACTATTATATACAGAATCATACATTCACTGACACTACACCTTGTCTTCTTATCTTCAGTCTTCTGTTTTCACATCAGCTCAGTCAGTCCAATCATCCTTACCTGTTACATAAAACAGAAGCACACAGTACACTGCAACAAGAATAAAAGTGAATACATATGAAAATAAATTTTAATTTTAAAATTTTATTTGCCTCGGTTTTCTGGTGTGTTTCTCATCATTTTTCATGACTTGATCTGATCTGTGTCCTGTTAGTTTGTATATGTTTAGTACATGGATAGGAAATCTTATCTGATGGCTGCAAATACACACGTTTATAGATATACACGTGTGCACTGCCTCGCCAATCAGAGTGCAGCTGTGGAGCAGCCACATGGACTAAGCTTGACATAGTGAAATGGAAAAGTGAACACAACAACAAATGATAGTGCAAGTGTCAAAGTGGTCAAGCAGCATTAACATGGAGCATGCATTGCACAAATGCAGCAGCTCAAGTGTGTTCAAGCAAGTGACAGCAGTGGTGAGACGAGGCAGTTCAACAAAAATGTCGAGCAACAAAGTCAAGACAAGTATATGCAGCAGCGAGTTCAAGCTTGCATGGGATGTGTATGTGTGACAAGGCATGTACACATGTGAACTGAATACTCATATGAACAGGTGATGGCAACAGCAATGGTGAAGCTCAAATCAAAATGGAACACAAGATGGAGCTATCAAACAAGTACAATATCAAAACAGCAAAAACATGTGTAGGAAAGCTAAACTGGTTCAAGTATATTCAAGTTACAAAGTGCTCAACTGGTCAAGACAGTTCAAAGCTTATGCAATGTACCAAATGCACGAGTTCAAGTAAGCATGGTAAATGATGTAACTCACATGATGGTTCAGCATGAGTATGAAACATGGTGCAGCAAGTTATATATACAGCAAGCATGCAAAATTGGATTCAAGGGCCACAAGTGTGCAAGTGCATAAACATGCCATGGTGCACAAGGCTGGAGCAAAGATCAACAGTAGTAGAAGGCATCATATACAAAACAACATGGTCTATGGTACACTAAGTTCATGCACTTATTTATAAGGTGGTCGAGATAGCCATTTTAGGACATGACAACAACAAGCTTGTGGTGCTCAAGGATCAAGCATGTTATTTGGTGAAAACTCAAGAAAAGTGCAGATCATAATGGTCAAGCAGCTAAGACAAGTTCAAGTTTGACACAGCAATTTCATGTTCAGTTTCAGTTTCAAATACAAACAGGTGAAATTAATGTCATGTTCAAGTTCAACATGCAAGAGGCAGTTGCATGTGTTCATGTATGTAAGGCAAATACACATAAGTCAAGGCAGTATGGAACTCAAGTATGTATGAATTAATGTGCCAGATATACAAGCATAATACATGAGAAAGACCATGCAAGAGTTTTTGGAAAGAAATCACAAACATTTCTTTCTGAAATTCTACTAAATGTGGCAAGTGTTATTTGTCCTCTTGAAATTCAAATTATATCTTTCCAGAACAGGTTTTACTGATGTGTTCAAGGCAACAGGGTACATATTTGTTTACAGTTTTGAAATCTCACAATTTCATAAAAGCCAAATTCATACACGGGGTTCAAATGCATTTCAAGAATCTCTCCCACATATATGGAATGTGACAATACAAGAAAACCAGTTCATCTGATTTCCAGTAGTGTAAAATTGGCAAGAAGATTTTCAGAAAATCCGAGTTATTTCAAGGCAGTTTTTAAATCAAGGAAATTTCCAATATTTGTTTTCAAAGCCAATTTTATTCAAGGAATCTATCATGGAATTTCACGCAAATTCAATCACAATTTTTATGGCAAGAAAACCACACAAACATTTCTGGAAATCCATCAATGAATTACGCAGTGATTTTCAAAGTGCCAAAGAACAGGTCTCGGTTCATTTCGACAATCACGCAGGCCACAAATCAAAAAGGGAAAACACAAAATCAGATAAGACATATACGAAATCAGAGATTTAAAGGATTTGAAATCCTATATATTTTCACCATTCTCATCATCGGCAAATATAAGAAACCAACCCAACATTTCAAATCGAAAATAAGAGCAAAAGTCGAAGAATAAATTTCAGAGAAAGCTCACCAAATTTATTCATCATATTCGATCACAATAGTCTCCAAATCAAAGTTGAGAAGCCATCGAAGAATCGAGCATCAGGAAATCTAATTTCATTTAATCAGACATCATCGATTTGGGGAAGAACAAGGAAAACCCTAAAATTACTTTCAGAGCAGCCACCATTTTTTATCTCGAGATAAAAAGGATTGGGACATAGAAGTGTGGGTGCACCACGTTAAAATGGGCCGACCAAGTTTCTAAATGGATATAAGGGGATGACCTTTCTATTGTAATTCCTAGGGTTTTTTTACCTTCTGTTGTTTTATTTCGTATTGTTTTTTAATTCTGTCTTCTTTGTAAACGAATCAAACAGTTTCTAGGTCTGTAAAATCTAGGGGGATCCAGTCAGAGGGTTGACTGACAGCTGCTAGAGTCTGTAAAATCTAGGTTACGTGTTACGGGTTTGTAATATGGGAAAAAATCTAATCGAGGGGATATTGGTCAGTCTAGGTTTTTGAGCATAGAGTTAGAATAGGAGTGAGGGGTTCGCAAGTGTACATGGTCTTGTATGCGGGATCAGTTCTATGATCTAGTAGAAACCTTAGGAATGCAGCAGTAGGCAGGATTTTGCCGAAGCTTGGTATATCTTGTGTCATTTACTTTTCTACATTTCTATTTCTGCTATATTCTGTGATCTATGAATGTTTTAATATCCCATAATATTTGAACTCTGCGATAATTTGCGATAAACCCTATTCACCCCCTCTAGGGTTAATCTAGATCCAACAAACCCAAGCCGCCATTGACCGCAACCACCGCCTCCCTAGCCACCTGCGTGCCCCTCAACACCCCCTCCTCCTTCCTCCGACGTGTGGGCCCTCCTCCAAGCGAAAACCGTGAGTTTCTCCGACCCTTTCTTCATTTTATTTTATATAAAGATCCGTTTTGTTTCTAATTAGGTAAAAACCTGATTTTTATTATATAAAAATGTAATTTTAAGTTAGGATAAAAACATGATTTTTATATGAATAGTTTTGAAATAAAGATTGGATATATATATATATTTTAACGATATAAAAGCGTGATTGTTATGTATATATGTAGCGTCATATAAATTTAAAACATACGATTTTTATATATGCGAATAGAGTATAAAAAAATTTGATTTTTATTTATATAGACGCGGTATAAAAATGTGATTTTTAATTTAGCAAAGAGTTAAGATTTTTATTTGAGTAAAGATGTGATTTTTAATTATATAAAAATACGATATTTATGTATATATAACTAATAAAAAATGTGATTTTTATATCAATTTTCTTTATATAAAAATACGCTTTTTATATAGGAAGTAAAGCGATAAAAAAATATAATCTTTACATAGAAAATAGAGTAATAAAAATATGATTTTTATTTAAGTAGCATTATAAAAATTCGATTTTTATATATGTATTAGCAAAGTAAAAATATGATTTTTATTTATATGGTAGCCGTCTAAAATTCACATTTTTTTATGAGTAGTACCGAAATAAAAATGTGATCTTTACAATATAGATATGATATTAAAAATGTGATTTTATATATGAACAGCGTGAAAATGAAGTTGGAATTTCGGGCAAGTCCAATTGATCAGAAATTCAGAATAAGACACACCGACGGAGTGGAACCCAAAGGTGAGAACTTCTCACTTTAATTTTATTTCTAGTTAAAATATATACTAGGATGCAGATGGTGCTTAGCAGTACACGACACCGGTTGTCCACAGACCATGGACGACTTGTTTATTTATTTGATTGTGTGGTGAAAATTGTTTGTGATGTGGAATGGATAAATAAAATATTCATAAATGGAAATAGAATATTTTATAGTTAAAAAATATAATTTTTAACGTGTATATAAATAAAATAAATATTTATAAACAAATCAGATGATTTGTTTATGTACACATATTTGACTTATAATGATTGTGATGATAAATTTTACACATCACCCAACTACATAAATAAAATTTGATATTTGTTGATTGAAACCCCACACGGGTATTGGGATGATATATGACATACACTAGTCCCAATAATTAGCTGTATGTCGATCGATTGATAGACAGGCTGTATGAGCGTTCAATATTTATATTTAATGCTTATACAGTGTAGAATGCACTTTGGATGATGGTTGATTGTTTATCGTTGTTGTTCTGTACATGTGTGCATGAAATCCATATAAATCAAATTATATGGTAACTAATTGTGTCTGATTCTAGTTCGGAAAGAAAGAATATTTTAAAATAATGATTATTTTAAAATAACGAATAATTTAAAGTAATATTCAGTAATGGATCAAAATATGATTTTGATGTCCGATTTGGGATGGACACGAATAAATTTAAATATATGAAGCCATGTTGATTAGATTAACGCCATTTAGACGTGAACGATATTTACATCGATTTTATTCATTTTTATAATGAATATCGAAAAGGAAATGATTTCGAAATATAATGCTTTGGAAATACTATCATTTATATATCGATTATATGGAATATTCAATTTTGATTTGAAATTGAATATGAAGTTGAAATCTTTTTGAAAACAATTTATAAAATAGATTTTGAAAGGAAATCAACGAAATATATATAATATATATATTATATATATAATGGCCTGAATAGAACGCGTCGCGCAGCGGTAGTTCGCGAATTTCGACCATTGACTTTGAACGGATATTAAGGGAGATCCGACTGTCGGATTCTCCTGAAACTGGAACCATTGGGTTCGTATTGAGAAGAGCTTTCCAAAGAATATTAGAGATTTGAAATCTAATGGTAGGATTTGGAATTATGTCCAAATCAAATTTGGAAAAGGTCATTGTAAGTGCAGTTCGATCACCGTTTATGGAAATCGACTGTATATGCCTTGATAAAATTATTAAAATATCAATAATTTGTGCAAAATCATAATAAATGATTTGGAAAGAATTGGGATGAAAAAAATCCATATTTGAAAAGATAAAAATATATTTTTTATCGAAATGAACTAGTTTTAAAATAGAATAATAAATCCAACATTTTTAAAATAAATAAATTGGACTTGAAATGGTTTTAAAAATAACTAGTATTTCCAATATATGAATTGGAATGGATTTGAATCAAAATTATCTTCAGAATATTTCGATATTGGATTTCGTGATTATATGGGTATTGTGGAGGAATTTGTAAGATATATATATATACCGTTATTCCAATACAATATTTGTTGGTTTCAGAATTTCATATTGAATATAAGACGATATATTTTCTATTCAGAGCCTTGTATTTAATATCAAATTGGATTTTGGGTTTGTCATGAATGGTATCTTTAATAATACTGTTATTAGACCCAATGGAGTTAGAAAATTAGAAACTGACTGGAGACTAGTTAAGTTGAATGGTTTCCTGGGTATTGATCTGATGTTGGTTTCGGCCTTCGGGGTTAATACTTAGGGAATTGTTCTTTTACTAATTTACGGTTAGAGACTAATGGGTTTTTGGGTTTGTTGTGGACTTTGTTTTTAATGACATTCATTCTTTAACCCGATTTACAGTGAAATGAAATTTGGAATTTATAAATCTTTTTGTTAAGATTTAAAGGAGATTTTCCAAAGTAAAGTTTTCCAATTTAACATATTAAATTGGAATTGAATGGAATTCGATTTGGTAATAATCGAAGTAAGCTTCTGCAGAGGAAGATGGTTAATATATATGGAATTTAAAAGGCCTTGTCGTTATTCCATTTATATTATCGGTTGGATATGGAAGTTTATATCAATTACATATATCGATCTGTTTTCCATGAGGATTCCATTGTTAATGGAATGAGATTTTGGGTTGTCATGAATGGTATCTTTAATAATGATGTTCTTGGACCCAACAGAGTTAAGAAAATCAGAAACTAACTGGAGATTAGTTAGATTGAATTGTTTTCTGGGTATTGATCTGATGTTGGTTTCGGCCTTCAGGGTTAATACTTAGGAATTATTCACTTGCTAATTAACAGTTAAAGGCTGATGGAATGGAATGTGATTTAGGGTTTATCGTGGATCGTGTTTTAAATGACATTGGTTATTTAGCCCAGTTAAAGGCAGGATATGTTTTCCCAAGTTAAACAATCGTTAATATTGATTTCTGGGAAGATTAAAACCTAGTGGAGTATTAATGCATCTTTAATTAGATTGAAATGATATCCAAAGAAAGATTAATGAATAAATTTAAAGAATTTATGTTAGATAAAATTAATGGGAACCTTTCCTAAAGTATAAGAATATTTGAATAAAGGAATATTCTAAATTGGTTTGAGGCATATGTTGTGTTTTTATAGCACTTGTTTATTATATACGCTAGTTATTCAGAAAGACCGGTTTATCCCATTCTGAATAACTGATTCGACGATGTCTCGAGGATGAAGACGGTGTTGAAGACCGGAGGTCTTCACATTGTTTGGATGATTGCTGATTTCTTGATTGGGCTGTACACCCAGGACAATGTACTAAGCGGTGATCGTCCAGACATATTTGGAGATCGACCGGATATGCGAGGGCCTCTCCCCTATATTGGACATATTGGGGAGGAATAAGGTGCCTCCAGTTTCGTTCAGACCCAGAACGAACTTGTAAATGAATGTGTGTCAGACATCGGATTTCATTCTGTGTGATTGATATACATCGATTGCATAGCGTGAATTGCCTGTGTGGCATGCTGAGATTCAAATGATCAAGGATTCTGTTGAAAAGCAGAGTCTTGTGGTTGATGATCAAAGCAAGGCTATAATATAGCGTAGCTTTGTGTAGCATTAATTCGCGAGCCTCATACATTGGCGTGAACCAGAAATGGGAGAAGACATCAGGGAGGGCATGCGTTTATTTCTATCTAGGAGTGGTGTCTGCGTTTTACTAGCCCTGGTATTTAACTTATGTGGATGATGGATTGCGAGGCACCGCAGTTATATCGGTCACTCTGGAGCCGATAGTTTGGTCGGGATATTACTAGTTTACGCCCTAAAGGGCGGGGAAACGCAGTGTTCAGGCATTTTAATCCACATCGAGTGGACTGGCCCTGACGATCTAAAGGCTTGACCGAATACTTGCCTGAGGCTCGGGCTAGACAGTCTCGAAGCGGTAAGGACGATCCCTTGCCTTGGTTCACAGATGGAAATCCAACTTCCAATATGACATTTTGCGGTTTTAACTGTAAACCTATATATGGTGACATAGTGGTATGGGGCACTTATGCCATCTATGATTGATACTTATGATTGGAATTGTATTGACACTATACACTTATAGTAATAATAAAAGATGAAATTTCACGTACCAAGCATTTTTGGCTATATAAGGTAAAAAAATTATCCTCCGACTTGTGTTGCATTGTGTGATGGGATCTGAGTCTTATAATAGGTTCATTGTTCTTTATTTAGCATTGCGCTGTTAGTTTTATGCACTAGTTTTCTTGGGGGTAAACCCGTTCCATGCTATACGGCGTGGTCTCTTGATTTACCGAACTTACAAAATATAATAATAACTGTTTTAGTTCTCACACCAGTCACATGACTGTCCTGGAGTTTATTGTTTTAACCTAAACTCTTGGTGCCCCTATTTTTCGCACGAGCAGCTAGTAGTTTTGGTTTTGTAGATTTATATTCATAGGATCCTGGTTTACAGCTGGAATAATATTCGGAAAGCTCTGTATCCGTATATTTCTTTCAGTTGTGCTTTGTATTGTTTTTCCGCTGCTTTGTATTTAAATGTAATTTAAATCTCTAATATTTTTAAAATGTGTAATATTTATTCATACTCTGTATATTCTTGTATTCTGATGGAATTGTTGTAATAAGCAATTAAATGTTCTTCTGTTTGTGTCCCGATGTGGCTTGTTCTCAACTCAATCCGGGCTTTCCTTCATGGGGAAGTTCGGTTCGTCTCAGCTTAAATAACGCAAAACATACAGTACCAAAATTTTAGTTTTTTACAATTCTCATATGTAAAGTTAAACGATAATGAAAAGAAATTTTCAAAATAACTGAGAGAAGTTTTAAAGTGGAAATCTATTTTTATGATTTTTTTGATTTTTGGTCACAAGAAAAGCGTGAGGATGATTTTTGGATGGTTTGTATGCGCGTGTTAGTGGTGTTGTAGGGTTGACGATGCGATAAAAATATTAATGACAACAAGGAAAAGTTTGTTTTAGCCTTTAAAATATTGTTTCCATACCTTGTCAATGATGTGTGGGAGTTTATCAATTAACTCATTATACATTTTAGAGCTTGCTTTAAGCCTTCTTTACTGTCTGTAGATGGAATTTTTTTGGAGTATTTTGGAGAACTCAGGTAAAATTTCCACTATAGAACGGGAAATGGAAAGTTTATAAGCGAAGAAACTTTATAACTCTTCACTTTGATTTCCTTTTTCCGGCTTAGGAGAAATTTTTTAGTTAGCGATTAGTGCGTTGGCCTTTTTTATGGTAGCATTTGGATACAAAGTTGGATGCTTCATGCTTCTATTCATAGTCGTGTGAAGGTTATGGATGAAGAAGGGTTTCAAATATTTGCATTCATATAGAACTGCTAGTAAATTTAGGATGCTTTGCATCATGTTTTCGAAAGTGTTTTAAAAATTTAAGACATACATATAGGAGGATCCGATTTAGAATCATTGTTCATACATGCTTTGTGATTAAAATGCATTATGCACGTCGTGCACATGCGCACTTGATTGCAAAGTGGATTTACACCAATTGGTTGTGTATGATAGGATAAGTATATGTTAGAGTTTTGGGACAAAATTACTTTTAAGAGGTGAAGAATGTAACAACCCGGAATTTTGATAATAGATAAATTAGTTATTTAATTAGATTTTTTTCAAAAATAGGAATTTTTTGAAATGATGGAATTTGACAATGAAACTTTCACTGTTGCATTCGTCATGGAATTTTGGTCAACCTTTATGTTTGGAGTTTCGCAAACGGAGTTCGTAAGAAAAAGTTACGGACCAAAAACAAAAAACGAACAGAAATAAAAAAGCAAAATATATATAATATTTAATGCCATTTATAACCTGCCATCATTGGGCGTTTTAGGCCAAGGGCAATCGATACCTATGGATTGGACCGTCGACCGCTCCTAGCGACTTCAGCCCAGTGACGGTTACATAGGTTTTTATTATATAATATGTAAAACGGATGGACATATATTTATTAAATTAAATCTAATGCTTCGGGGTCATTTCCACTCCTATAAGTAAAAGGTTAGGCCCTCGTTCTTTCCTACATATTTCTGAGAGCAGCAGCGTAGCTCTGCAATTTCCCTTTCTCCTCAAACAAATTCTAAAACAAAAATAAGTTCATATACAATCAAAATCAAACATAAACAATATATTTTTGAAAGGTTAAACTAGATTCAAGTGAAAAAGAATGTGGATTGGCACTTATATTCTTCATCATCAGATCTCTCCCCTCTTTTCTTATCCTCTTGCAAATCTACAAATCAGAAAGTATCCCTTTTTTAGAATAACTGCAGATCTGTAGGAATTTAGGAATTATAGGCCTAAAAGACCATTCAGAATTGGATGCTTTCAAGTGAGTGGGAAATTTATATTAAAAGTGTACAATAATCTGATTACTTTGTTTCTATTAAATCTGAAATATATGCCTATGTGTTCAATAGATATGTTGTAGTTTTTTTAGATCTGAAGAATAATTATGGTTTTGAATAACATTATTATTTGGTAGGCTTATTAGATTGTTCATAGTATTTCCTGCATTTGTATTTAAAAATATTATGGTTATTGTAAACACAATAGATCAGGAAATCAGGCCAATAAATAACTGTTAAATTTTAGTTTTATTTCGGATCTGTAGTTTTGGTGTTGATTAGTAACTTACGTAAATTTTGTTAAAAGGATATACGATTTTTTGTGTTCATTTTTGTTTGGGTCTTAACTTAATTATTGTAAATATACTTTTTTGTTCTTTTTCAATAAAAGGCATAATTTGAAATTAATAAGAAATATGCTCAAAAAAAAAAGGAAAAGATTGTGTAAAGTCATGTATATGTGTGTGTGTGTGTGTGTGTATATATATGTGCATAGTTTACATCAACCATTCCAAAAACATGCATATTATATATTTCTTATGATTTGAAGTATACGTATTCCTCTTTTGAATATTTAGGCATAATTTGCAATAATTACAGTTAAATGTCTTTTTGTAAGATTTAGGATCTTATTACGAAATTGAATGCAAAAAGGAATGTTTGTTTGTTATCTTAAACTAAAACATTGAATTTAATAATAATAAAAGTAAAAGAATAATAACTACGTAAACTGAGCGAATATATATATATATACACACACGCACACATTATTCTTCCAAATCTACGGAAACAACGAAATATATATTATAACTAATGTTTGTGTGTTTGACTGATCTTCATTTTATGGAGTAACATATGGAATTGTAATCCATATTAAATGGAAATGTGTATTATGATAATTGTAGCAATAAAAGTAATTTATTTGCTACAAATAAGGCCATAAAGAAATAATAACTACTGTAACCATCGTTGGTTAGGGGAAAATAAATTGAATTAGGTAGTTAGGCCTAATGGTTACAATTTGAAACAATGACTAGGAATAAGAACTGTAACGCCAATTAAGTATGTAAATATTTCTTATTACATAATATATATATATATATATTTAAAATAAATCAAATTAAAATAAAATAGAAATGTTTACGGAGTTATTATAATTAGATTAGAAATAAAAAGGGACTGATAATAAAGATATTTAATTGTATATTAATATCTTAGGAAATTATGATCGTTAGGTTCATAAATGACATTAATTGTAATAAATGTCAGTAGATAGTAATTAAGGGATTAATTAGCACCTTAGAAGAATATGAACATTTTGGTCATAAGTGGCAACAAGCTGCAATAAAAGAAATAAAAAGGGCATTTATATGTATTGATTGGCCTTTAAATTACTAACTCCAGTAAGGAAATAGTTAAATAAATATTCTGGGGCAGAAAGGATATATTTTTCCATATTTTATACTAGTTAATATAGAATTATTAATAATTAAAAATTAAAAATTAAAAATTAAAAATTAGAATTGAACTTTGTAGGCTAATGAAGCGAGGTCATTTTCCTTATTCGATAGAAGTCTGCACTTTCCTATAGTCAAATACGTGTCCAACCGATATGAGACATCATTGACCATAGGAACCCGTGATGATAGTTAGTTTACATACATAAATTATTTCCGTAAGGAGAAACCAAACTAGAATAACTCAGTAACGTAGCTTGCTTTGGGGATTACAGTCCTAAGTGGTTGGATCTGTCTATAAAAAGTTATTAAGTGATAGCGTAGCCCACCTCCCATAAATAAAAATATTAAAGGCTAGTTGGGTACGAGTTTGATAATCTCTATGATAGTCTTCTTTCTCCTAGGGTCTTTGGCTAGGGCTCGAGGGTCCACCCTGGGAATACGTTACCAACCACTTTGGAGGTACCACAGATCAACCTATCCTAGGAAGAAAGTACTAAATGATTATTCTACTAAGATTACCTAGTGCAACACACCATAACTTAATACACAATAATTACATAAAAAATAAAATAAAATGAATATTAATCAATAAAATATTCGGAATAGAGTAAAATAAACTTTATTGTTGCATTCATTACGAAATTCTGGTTCAGATATACTTTTGGTTTTCGTAAATCGAACTACATATGAAGAATTTATGAATAAAAGAAGTTGGAACTAAATTAAAATAATTTAATAACTAATTCAAATAGAAGTGACGGTAATGGGTCGACCTGACCATACATGGTTCGAACAATGGGTCGACACTAGTGTCGACCCAGGTAATAGGTGGGTCGATCCACCTTCGACTAGGCTGGAGCCTAAACCTAGACTGTTTATTGTGTTTTATTCCTTGTTGACTATGCATGATGGGTAATTAACGGTTTGATTTTAAAACCTAATATCCTATAGTTTATGTTATCCTAACATATCTATAAATAGGCTACAACCTCACCATTTTCTTACACAAATATTTCTTCATCTTCTTCCTCCTCTAAGTTATCTACCGAAATAGAATGAAAATATAATTCTTGTACAACAACTATTTCAAAGGCTTTTTTATGGATTTAATACATATCTCTATGAGTTCTACGTTATTTTTGGATATGCAGTTTGTAACACCCCACATCCGTTAGTGTCACTCACAAAGGGAATGCACTAAGTTCTGTGGAGCATTTTAAGGTAAAAGATGCAGATAAATTACAAGATAGACAGAAATTAAACAACGGAAAATAAAACTTTGCTTTATTGATAAAATGATTTGTACAATGGTTTCTTTACAATATCAGAGTATCTTCTGTCTTACAAAATAAAGAAGCATAAAAACAACATTTATATTCCCCGATTTTAGCAAAAGCCAGCCATAGCATCTGAAAAGAGAATCCAAGCAAACTTCGACAATTCTTCAAGCTGGAAAGAGTGACGGTCCAACTAAATCTGGGCTATTCTATTCCCTCCTTTTCTACCTGGGGGTGGGGGGGGGGGGGGGAAACGGAAGAAAAGAAGACGAAAGGAAAACAGAGTCAGACATAAAGCCTGAGTAAGTTCAGTAACTTCTAGCATGTGAACATGGAAAAACAAAACGACATGAATTTACTGAATACAAGATAACACAATGATGATAGGGTCAGCAAGATTAGACAAGGTCAACACAAGATATGCTAAGATAAGATAAACTGGATGTTCTCTAATACTTTCGCCGCTTCTCTTTTTCCTTGTTATACTTGGTTTCTATATCTCTGCACCGCCAAACTAGTGTCCCAATTAGTAACGATAACGTGATCCCAGTCCCTGTAGTTTCCATTGCCTTCAGGCCTACATTAATTATTTGTTACCTAGATTTACATCTAGGGTTTTCTATCAAGTGCTTTCTAGTTTCAACTAGAGTTTATGCTATCTGCTGAACGCTTCTTGGATTCAGGGTTTATGCCCCCTAGTCCAATCGATGCCCCCAAGTCTAGGACACACTACCTAGAGTGGTATATGTTCCTATACTTCCCCACGCATGTATCGCGAACCGTTATCGCTTGTCTAGATGCACATGTCCTGTAATGTGCAGTCCAAGTCCTGTGTCAGGGCAAGTCAAGGAATACATAACTCGGTCGGGAGCTTTCAGATATCTGCCGATGCAAATACTAAGGTCTGTTTTTATTCTAGTGGCTATGGTCCCACTTGACCCCTCCCTCAACTAATGGAAGGCACACCTTGAAAAATGAGAACTATACGCCGGCCCCCGTTGCCCCACTATCCTATGGCCATCCTCACCCAAAACTAGATAGCAAGTATACGGTCTTTTGGGGTTCTCCGCCTTTCCGCTTCACGTATCTCAATTGACTGAAGATTGATGGTAGACGACGAGTCGCTATCACAGGGCTACCGTTTGCTCGCCGAATCACGTCGGTCCATCCTAGTCTTTAGGTTGCCATGTATTGCAACCAAGGCATACCCCTGGTTCTTCTACGCAGACCTTAACCTCTGTGGGCCTAGGCGGATCATCTACAACCTCCCAGAGGGATACCAAGAGTACCCTCACGTCCCCTCGAAGCCTCGGGCTTCGTAACCAAATTCGTTGGAGCCTTCTTTTTAATCAGACAGACGTTCGCTCCTCCTCGTGTTATACTAAGAATTACTACTTAGTTTTGTCAACTAAGGTTTACCATTTATTTTCCAGAATCGTTGTTTTCTTAACTAAGGTTTTCTACTTAGTTCTCTTTCTTGTCAATTTGGATTGGTTAAGTTTCATTAGTCAATTCAAGCCAACTTAACCCTCTTCATTCACCCTGTTAAACTGGTTAAGTGTTATCAGTAATTCATGATGACTTAACCCTACCACAAACCAAGTTATATTGGTTAAGTATTTATTACTTAACCCTACCCATTCACCCTGTATTGGTTAAGTGTTCCTTTTTATCTTAACCTTGCCCGTCTGTCTTAACTAACATGTTATTAATGGTTAAGTATTATCCCTTCATGTTTTAGACTTAACCCCATTCCTTTATCACAACCTGATGGTTAAGTGTTCAGGTTTACTTAACCCTACGGTCTAGCCCAGCTAACACATCAAATTTGCTAAGTGTATTAGATTTTACTTAACCCCAACCTCTAGTCTAGTTAACATATTAGTTTGGCTAAGTGTATTAACTTTACTTAACCCTTACAAGTCTCGTTTTGCTACCTTGAGTTTGGTTAAGTGTATTTATGGACTTAGCCCTCCCATTCTAGCTTAACTGTGTTAAGTTGGTTAAGTGTTCCTATGGACTTAACCCTCCCATTCTAGCTTAACTGTGTTAAGTGTCAGTCTGGACCTAACCCCACCCATCAGTCTAGTTATCATGTTGAACTGGTTAAGTGTCTTAGTTAACTTAACCCTACCATTCTTGTTCTAGCTTTAAATAAATTAAAGCCGCTACCACTCACATTAGACAGATATTGTTGCGAATACTGGATGTGCCGGTTGGTTCCGGGCAGGTTTACATCGCAACTCAGTCTAACCTCGGGTTAGGCATATTCGTGTTTTCTAAGTTCAAAAGGGGTTTTGATTAGTTTCCAAATCAGGTTTTGAAAGTAACCATCCCGTCCGTCGGATCAGTTAGGGATAGCCAGGGAGAGCAGGAAACTTGTGTTTTCCAAACTCAAGCCTAGACACTATCCTCTCTGTCACCCTAGAACTTTCTGGCTTATTATTAAAAGAGATGTCGTTAATAAACCTTTAATTTGTCTAAATTCACATTTCCTCATTTAGGCCAGATTCTATAAGTAAATTATTCCTAATTTACTTATTTCCTAATTACCATTTTAATGTAAACTGTCAACATTTATTCTTATAGCCCATTTTCCCCTCTTTATCATATTTATGCCTTTTGGGTATGTAAACTATACCAATTAAATGTCACTAACCATGATTTTGCTAAACCTGACGGTTGTTCCCAATTATGGCCAATTTCCAATTTATCCCAATATACTTATTACGCCAAATTAGCTAATCCAATCCTGATTTAACATCCTAATTACAGTTCACGTCAAACTAGACTTATTATTCTAGTTCATAACTCATGTAAATGCTAGATTTACAAGTCAATACTAGATTCAAATTACACATCCTATAATTCATGTAAAATTTATCCAATTTGCATATTTATGAACATGCCATAATACATGTTCCCAATTTATGCCAATTTCCAAGTTAAAACCATGTTTTTAGTAAATTTCATATTTTTCCCAAACCGCATTCCCACCGTTCGTATAATCGTGATTCATTCTAGATTATAAATAAAGCTAGATTCGTCTATAAAAGGGAATGAACCAAAATGCCATGAGAGAACGGACATAACAACTGGCATAAGATGGTAGTTCCCAGGCATATAGAATACGACGTAGGTTAGAGAGCGTGGGTAGACCTAACTTAATAGGTAAATTCCCAAGATCTAAAGCCAAGAATAGACGGAGTAGGTTAAGAACATGGGTAGACCTAACTTAATAGGTAAATTCCCAAGGTCTAAAACCAAAGAAAACCAAGAAGAGACATAATAGATAATCGGGTTTAGACCCAATTTTATAGTCACAAAACTTAAGCAACACTTTCCTAGTCATGAATCACAGATGTTTAATCACAGATGTCCTTGTTATGTCGTAGGCAATAGTTTATATTTCCTAGTCAAAGGCATAGGATTAGTCAAGGAAATAATCCTCATAGTCACAGTCACAGTCATAGGCAATGTTCATAGTCATAGGCAATGTCCATAGTCATAGGCAATGTTCATAGTCATAGGCATATGGTTTTAAGGTCCATAGATTCATAGCCACGGTCTTATTTGTCCTAGAATCATAATAGTTCTTAATTAAATTCAAGAGTATAGGCACTGATTCGAATAGAGAGAGAGATTTGGCATATTCTTTTATTCCTTTAATTTCATGTCACAGACAGAGAAAAACATTCAAATCTAGAAATAACTGACTTACAGAGATTAGATTAGAACAGAAAGATGGCGTTGCTATGATTCGTAAAAAAAACAGTCGTTGCAGTCGTTCAAATCTTCACTTGAATTCTAGCTTGAATCTCCTCTTAGAAAGTCTTTGAGCAGCACTTCGTCGTCTTGATTTATTTTATATATATTATTTATTTATATATTTTAGAGGAGGAGGAGAAGCCATGTCTACTAAGAATCTTTGCAGCATAAGGGTAGAGAACGATTGTGAATAGAGAAGAAGACCAGGGTTGTTTATATAGTGTTAGGTGGACGAACCTGGTCAGAAAACGTAACCAGATACATCAGAACGAACCAGTGCAGAAAGCTGGAAAAAGCAGGGGGGTCGACCCCCAGGTCGACTACCCAGTCGACCTGGGTGCCCAGGTCGACTACCCAGTCGACCTGGGTGCCTTGGGCGGGAAAATTCCTGCCCAGCCCATTCTTGGTCCGATTTGAATTTTGAACCTGACCTGTTTTGAAATTTGAACTTCGCTGAATCTTCCGGAGGCCATATCTTCCTCATACGGACTCCGATTTACACAAACTCGGACTCGTTTTCATGCAGAATTCCGAGACGAACGCAATGGCGTAGCCCATTTCCCTTGATTTTGATATTAACTTTTAATTCTGCCCTAATTTGTGAATCCTAGTGTTATAGAATTACGGGGTGTTACATTCTCCCCCACTTAAAAGGATTTCGTCCCATAAATCTTCAAGTTAGGAAGAATGTGTCCTACCATCCAATCACCCATCTACTCAACCATTCACTCATAGGCATCCATTGTCCTTAAAAGATTTCTAATGCTTTCATGTTCATATGCATAGTGTGTGTATATGTCTTTATCTACTATAAAATCAGGCGGTCTACTGATTCAGTCGACCTCCTTAATGCTAGTCATGCCAGTGCCGTGCGTCCAATCATGTATGCAAGCATCCCTAGTTATGTAAATACTACATGCGTGCATAGCCATTCATCCATATGCAACATCCATATGATAAAATATCAAGCTCAACTTACCAACAAATACATATCTGTAAATGCAATATAAAAGCGTCCGAACTGATCTAGAGCCTAATACGTATGCATACGCATCCACGAGCAACCATTAGCAATCACTTGCAACCACCAATCATAACATGTTTACATCCACTGGCTTCTACCTAAGGATCGAAGATACGACCTAGGTGATATACTTTGGAAAGAGAGAAACAATTATGCGTAAAGCTCCTAAAACAAAGAAATCAAGGATGCACCCTCAAGGAAAAGGGTATGATGCCAGTATCTAGCCTTCTTGAGCTTTACTCCACTGTATCTTAACTAATTTAACTTCACGATTGTGAAGTTCTGGATCTCCATTTCCAAAATAAACAGATTTCAATCACTGTAGCTGGTATACGTACTAAGATGATTAGAGGTTTCCCTCTTATCCGCCATGCCATAACTATAAGAGTCGAAAGGTCACTACGTGCTCTTTGGAGTGCCTGCCACAACTATTCATCTCTCACGCAAACCATCCAAACCGAACTCGACATTCCTCAAGTACAAGCCCCAAAGGCCTAAACCAATATCAGACAAGCACCCAAGGAATATCTCCCCCGAATTTAGACGATCTACGTGAGATGATATAAGCAAACTCGATAGCTATTCTCAAATCCCTACTAACCAAAAACAAACTGGTCGGACCACCAATTGGACTTGAGACTCTAGTGGGATCTTCCTACTATACAAGTACTATGGTGCAGAGACTCAACTATGGAAGTGGATATGAACAAATGCGAAGCGCTAAAACCAAAGGAAATAGTACGAATAGCAAAACTAGACTCTTCCATCGGAAATTCACTACCTTTCTCCTAGGTATGCTTGGTGGTGAAAGTATGTACTTGCCCTTTTGAAAATCTTATTCCCCGTTCTTGCCCTTGTCCTTAAGTATATGCCCTATCATACCCTAGTAAAGATACTTCCTCTTGTCTTAGGTTTTATAATTTCTTCCTCCTTCGTGTGCTAAGTCTACATCCATGAATTCCTCATCCTAGGGTTATGCTCCTTAGCCAAACTCCTCATCCCCTACCGTGTGTAGTCATGTTGACAAATCTCTCGAAAACTGCCTCCAACGTCCGGAAAACCCTATAAGCTTCGAAAGAAAACTGCCCGTAGATGAAACAACTACGGCTATGGATGGAAGCCGGGCACTACTTTGCTCTTCGATGAGGTTACCTCCCAGAAAGCCAGGAGCCCCAGAGACTCAAGAAAGAAGGAGACAAGAATTTAAACAGAGGAAGAGAAGATAGTGCGTATGGCTTTGGGGAATATGTCTTTAAAACAAAACTTTTCTTTTGAAAATGCTTCTTTTAAAACCGTTTTGAAAATAATTTTCCAAATCCTTTATCTGATCTGGTAACCTTCGGCTCTGATACCACGTGTAACACCCCACATCCGTTGGTGTCACTCACGAAGGGAATGCACTAAGTTCTGTGGAGCATTTTAAGGTAAAAGATGCAGATAAATTACAAGATAGACAGAAATTAAACAGCGGAAAATAAAACTTTGCTTTATTGATAAAATGATTTGTACAATGGTTTCTTCACAAAATCAGAGTATCTTCTGTCTTACAAAATAAAGAAGCATAAAAACAACATTTATATTCCCCGATTTTAGCAAAAGCCAGCCATAGCATCTGAAAAGAGAATCCAAGCAAACTTCGACAATTCTTCAAGCTAGAAAGACTGATGGTCCAACTAAATCTGGGCTATGCTATTCCCTCCTTTTCTACCTTGGGGGGGGGGAGGGGGGAAACGGAAGAAAAGAAGACGAAAGGAAAACATAGTCAGACATAAAGCCTGAGTAAGTTTAGTAACTTCTAGCATGTGAACATGGAAAAAAACAACATGAATTAACTGAATACAAGATAACACCATGATGATAGGGTCAGCAAGATTAGACAAGGCCAACACAAGATATGCTAAGATAAGATAAACTGGATGTTCTCTAATACTTTCGCCACTTCGCTATTTCCTTGTTATACTTGGTTTCTATATCTCTGCACCGCCTAACTAGTGTCCCAACTAGTAACGATAACGTGATCCCAGTCCCTGTAGTTTCCATTGCCTTCAGGCCTACATTAATTATTTGTTACCTAGATTTACATCTAGGGTTTTCTATCAAGTGCTTTCTAGTTTCAACTAGAGTTTATGCTATCTGCTGAACGCTTCTTGGATTCAGGGTTTATGCCCCCTAGTCCAATCGATGCCCCCAAGTCTAGGACACACTACCTAGAGTGGTATATGTTCCTATACTTCCCCACGCATGCATCGCGAACCGTTATCGCTTGTTTAGATGCACATGTCCTGTAATGTGCAGTACGAGTCCTATGTCAGGGCAAGTCAAGGAATACAGAACTCGGTCGGGAGCTTTCAGATATATGCCGATGCAAATACTAAGGTCTGTTTTTATTCTAGTGGCTATGGTCCCACTTGACCCCTCCCTCAAATAATGAAAGGCACACCTTGAAAAATGAGAACTATACGCCGGCCCCCGTTGCCCCACTATCCTATGGCCATCCTCACCCATAACTAGATAGCAAGTATATGGTATTTTGGAGTTCTCCGCCTTTCCGCTTCACGTATCTCGATTGACTGAAGATGGATGGTAGACGACGAGTCACTATCACAGGGCTACCGTTTGCTCGCCGAATCACGCCGGTCCATCCTAGTCTTTAGGTTGCCATGTATTGCAACCAAGGCATACCCCTGGTTCTTCTACGCAGACCTTAACCTCTATGGGCCCAGGCGGATCATCTACAGCCTCGCAGAGGGATGCCAAGAGTATCCTCACGTCCCCTCGAAGCCTCGGGCTTCGTAACCCAATTCGTTGGAGCCTTCTTTTTAATCAGACGGACGTTCGCTCCTCCTCGTGTTATACTAAGAATTACTACTTAGTTTTGTCAACTAAGGTTTACCATTTAGTTTCCAGAATCATTGTTTTCTTAACTAAGGTTTTCTACTTAGTTCTCTTTCCTGTCAATTTGGATTGGTTAAGTGTCATTAGTCAATTCAAGCCAACTTAACCCTCTTCATTCACCCTGTTAAACTGGTTAAGTGTTATCAGTAATTCATGATGACTTAACCCTACCAAAAACCAAGTTATATTGGTTAAGTATTTATTACTTAACCCTACCCATTCACCCTGTATTGGTTAAGTGTTCCTTTTTAACTTAACCTTGCCCGTCTGTCTTAACTAACATGTTATTAATGGTTAAGTATTATCCCTTCATGTTTTAGACTTAACCCCATTCCTTTATCACAACCTGATGGTTAAGTGTTCAGGTTTACTTAATCCTACGGTCTAGCCCAGCTAACACATCAAATTTGCTAAGTGTATTAGATTTTACTTAACCCCAACCTCTAGTCTAGTTAACATATTAGTTTGGCTAAGTGTATTAACTTTACTTAACCCTTACAAGTCTTATTTTGCTACCTTGAGTTTGGTTAAGTGTCTCTATGGACTTAGCCCTCCCATTCTAGCTTAATTGTGTTAAGTTGGTTAAGTGTTCCTATGGACTTAACCCTCCCATTCTAGCTTAACTGTGTTAAGTGTCAGTCTGGACCTAACCCCACCCATCAGTCTATTTATCATGTTGAACTGGTTAAGTGTCTTAGTGAACTTAACCCTACCATTCTTGTTCTAGCTTTAAATAAATTAAAGCCGCTACCACTCACATTAGACAGATATTGTTGCGAATACTGGATGTGCCGGTTGGTTCCGGGCAGGTTTACATCGCAACTCAGTCTAACCTCGGGTTAGGCATATTCGTGTTTTCTAAGTTCAAAAGGGGTTTTGATTAGTTTCCAAATCAGGTTTTGAAAGTAACCATCCCGTCCGTCGGATCAGTTAGGGATAGCCAGAGAGAGCAGGAAACTTGTGTTTTCCAAACTCAAGCCTAGACACTATCCTCTCTGTCACCCTAGAACTTTCTGGCTTATTATTAAAAGAGATGTCGTTAATAAACCTTTAATTTGTCTAAATTCACATTTCCTCATTTAGGCCAGATTCTATAAGTAAATTATTCCTAATTTACTTATTTCCTAATTACCCTTTTAATGTAAACTGTCAACATTTATTCTTATAGCCCATTTTCCCCTCTTTATCATATTTATGCCTTTTGGGTATGTAAACTATACCAACTAAATGTCACTAACCATGATTTTGCTAAACCTGACGGTTGTTCCCAATTATGGCCAATTTCCAATTTATCCCAATATACTTATTACGCCAAATTAGCTAATCCAATCCTGATTTAACATTCTAATTACAGTTCACGTCAAAGTAGACTTATTATTCTAGTTCATAACTCATGTAAATGCTAGATTTACAAGTCAATACTAGACTCAAATTACACATCCTATAATTCATGTAAAATTTATCCAATTTGCATATTTATGAACATGCCATAATACATGTTCCCAATTTATGCCAATTTCCAAGTTAAAACCATGTTTTTTAGTAAATTTCATATTTTGCCCAAACCGCATTCCCACCGTTCTTATAATCGTGATTCATTCTAGATTATAAATAAAGCTAGATTCGTCGATAAAAGGGAATGAACCAAAATGCCATGAGAGAACGGACATAACAACTGACATATGATGGTAGTTCCTAGGCATATAGATTACGACGTAGGTTCGAGAGCGTGGGTAGACCTAACTTAATAGGTAAATTCCCAAGATCTAAAGCCAAGAATAGACAGAGTAGGTTCAGAACATGGGTAGACCTAACTTAATAGGTAAATTCCCAAGGTCTAAAACCAAAGAAAACCAAGAACAGACATAATAGATAATCGGGTTTAGACCCAATTTTATAGTCACAAAAATTAAGCAACACTTTCCTAGTCATGAATCACAGATGTTTAATCACAGATGTCCTTGTTATGCCGTAGGCAATAATTTATATTTCCTAATCAAAGGCATAGGCTTAGTCAAGGAAATAATCCTCGTAGTCACAGTCACAGTCATAGGCAATGTTCATAGTCATAGGCAATGTCCATAGTCATAGGCAATGTTCATAGTCATAGGCGTATGGTTTTAAGGTCCATAGTTTCATAGCCACGGTCTTATTTGTCCTGGAATCATAATAGTTCTTAATTAAATTCAATAGTATAGGCACTGATTCGAATAGAGAGGGAGATTTGGCATATTCTTTTATTCCTTTAATTTCATGTCACGGACAGAGAAAAACGTTCAAATCTAGAAATAACTGACTTACAGAGATTAGATTAGAACAGAAAGATGGCGTTGCTATGATTCGTAGAACAACAGTCGTTGCAGTCGTTCGAATCTTCACTTTAATTCTAGCTTGAATCTCCTCTTTGAAAGTCTTTGAGCAGCACTTCGTCGTCTTGATTTATTTTATTTATATTATTTATTTATATATTTTAGAGGAGGAGGAGAAGCCATGTCTGCTAAGAATCTTTGCAGCATAAGGGTAGAGAAGAATTGTGAATAGAGAAGAAGACCAGGGCTGTTTTTATAGTGTTAGGTGGACAAACTTGATCAGAAAACGTAACCAGATACATCAGAACGAACCAGTGCAGAAAGCTGGAAAAAGCAGGGGGTCGACCCCTAGGTCGACTACCCAGTCGACCTGGGTGCCCAGGTCGACTACCTAGTCGACCTGGGTGCCCTGGGTGGGAAAATTCCAGCCCAGCCCATTCTGGGTCCGATTTGAATTTTGAACCTGACCTGTTTTGAAATTTGAACTTTGCTGAATCTTCCGGAGGCCATATCTTCCTCATACGGACTCCGTTTACACAAACTCGGACTCGTTTTCATGTAGAATTCTGAGACGAACGCAATGGCGTAGCCCATTTCCCTTGATTTTGAATTTAACTTTTAATTTTGCCCTGATTTGTGAATCCTATTGTTATAGAATTACGGGGTGTTACACAGTTTAAAAGGGATTTTGACAATAAATATACTAGATTTGAAAAGTATCAGTGTTTATAAGTTTATTCTTATATGTTATTATTCTTTCATTTATTGTCAATTATCTATTCAGTTTTCCGTTATTGACTGTTTATATTTACATATATCTTCCTTATCCCTTTTCTATCTTAGTGTTATTTACAGTATTATTATGCCTATTTATTCAGTATATTCATGTCTGAGTTGGATCTATTTTCTCCTTTTTCTTTCTATTTTGTGCTGAGCCTACGACGTCAAGAGCTCCTAGGTCATTTCCGTTTGAATTACGTAAAATTGGAATAATATGTAATGACATTAAAAAGAGATTTAGCCATATTAAAATATTAGAAATAGGTTGACTATATAATTGTGATAATTATAAAGGAATAATAAGCAAATATGTAAATCTGAATCGATTGGACTTAATTTTATATTAATTAGAACATGTCATGGAAAAGTATGTGAATCAGATGTAAATCAAGTAAAAACATGTTATTGTAATGAATATACATCTGAGCAGGTGCCTGTATGATTTAGGGAAGGGTTGTAATATTTAATTAATGTCATTTACAACTGGGAAATATAACATAGGTTTGTATGGTATTTATTAATGAACATAAACCTTATAAGTTAAACCTATTAAATTAATAAGCTAAGGGGTTCCACATCTGCTGTTAATATATCTTGGGGGGACACATAAATCTTAGTTTGTTTGGGGGGCCAAGCCTATGGGTGGCTTGTGTAATTCTGATGTTTGCTTTGAACCCCTATCAATCAGCACCCTCATGTTATCAAATGAGTCTCACACTTAGGACACGCTTTACTGATCGATGATTGTAGCATGTTCAAATTTTAGAGGTGGGTATGGGGTCGTTCCGATAGTCATGACGTGCATAGGTCTAATGGTGAAGATAAGACGCTGTAGCACTAGCTGATAGGGTTATGTCTTTAAAGATAATGGATTTGGAACTGATATCCCCTACTGTCATGGCTGGTACAGGTTATTCATGTCTGTTAGGGTCCCCATCACTGGGTAGTAATTTAGATAAAACCTAATCCTGTTATTGTGATAGTTGGTGCAGAAATTCTATTCTGGGATATGAATAAGAAGCTTATCTGATCTTACATTATCTCGTTTACTATGCACTTTTTTTATTTCAATGTATATTCTTGTCCAGTATTGTAGATCAGTCTTGATACCGTTTTACCTTATACTTATGCTAAAGATCACTGGAACACACCAAACTTTATGTCTGACCTATTTTGTTTTTCCTTCCCTTTCTTTCTTCTCCCTTCGGGTTCTTCGGGTGGTGGATGCAGCAGTGACCATGACTCCTTGATTCAGCTTGGATTTGGATTATTTCTTACTTGATGTATTGCTTCAGTTTTTGTTCTATGTTTATTGTTATGGCTCATGAGGGAGACGATTTTTATGGTTTTGTACTTGTACTCTGATGGTTTATGTGTCCAGATGACATATGTTTATGATTATGAATTTATGGTATTTGAAAGTGTAATGATATAATGATTTACTAATAAAAGTTTGAAAAGTTTTCCACTGCATTTTATATTTTGTCTTGTGAAATTAGTCTCTGTATTATTATCGCGCTTCACAGAACTTAATGCATCCTTATATGGGTGACATTAAGGGACAAGGGATGTCACATTTGGTATCAAAGCCAAATGTTACAAGATCAGAGAAAAAGTTTTTTGATAAAGGTTTTCAAAGAAAAAGATTTTCAAGTAAACCTATTTTTGAAAAAATATATTCCCTTAAGTCATTTACAATATTCCTTCCATCTCATTTTGAATCCCTGTTTCTTCTCTTTTTTGCATATCTAGGGCTCCTAATTTTCCTGAGGGCATTCCCATTTCGACATGGTTCTGTAGATAAATAGAGGCTACGACACCTGCCAAAGTGCAAGGAAATGTCCCACCCAGCTGCAGCCGTGGTAGTTCCAACCAATCCTATATTCAACTTCTCTAAGCTTTGTAAGGATTTTTGTGCGATGGGAGGCAAGCTGTTTCGAGGAACTGAGAGTTTTGTGGAGGCGTGAAATTGGCTTAGAGAGACATAGAATGTGTTTGATTTGTTGGATCTAAATGATAGAAGAAAGATTCAGCTGGCCACTTAGCAACTGAAGGACGAAGCATCATATTGGTGGGAGGTGATTCAGACGGTACCTGTGGTGGCCACTTGGGATGAGTTTAAGCGCAGATTTAAGATCACATACTTGTCGCAGGCTGAGGAAGGAATGCAAATGGAGAAATTCTTGACCTTGAAGTAAGAAAGTATGACAGTGAAGGAATATGTCAATAGTTTTAATTAATTGGAAAGACTGGCTTGGATTTGGTAAACACTCCTTATAAGAAGGCTTCAAGATTCATGAGAGGGATAAATTAACCTCTTCAAGAACTAGCATTGACACATATCCTGATGGGGGAGACTTTCGAGAGACTAGTAGACATGTCTTTGATGCATGAGGACGGGAAAGAGGAGAAGAAGGAGGTTAAGAATAAAGAGGACAAGCCCAGCACTGAGAAGAAGAAGTGGTGGCCCAAAAAGGGGGTGGAAAGAAGGGAGGAAAACCTGATAAGCCACAAATTAATACAAAGGTTAAGTGTTACCGCTATGGAAATATAGGGCGCTTTGTTTGGGACTGAAGGAAGGCAAAGAATGCTTGTTTTAGTTGCAGTAAAATTGGACATTTTACCAAGTAGTGCCCGAATAAGCAAGGTTAGATTAAAAGATCATCTAGAGGGCAAGTTCATGCGCTAGAGGCAACTTGGGCTGGCATATCAAGGTAGGAAAGTCAGCATAGAAGGTTTGATTTCACTTTTTGACTCTCCTATTAGGACTCTATTTTATTTTGGTGCTTCTCATTCATTCATATCCAATTATGTTGTAGATAGTCTACACCTAGACACTATTATAGTTATTGATCCTATCGTGGTCTCAAACCCTATAGAAGGTACAACTCACCTGTTTATGATACATAGAGGTTTAATAATTTTTGTTATGGGCGTCGAGTTTGAGTGCAACGCATATGTTCTTGGATTTATGGCTACGGGCTTATTCTAGGAATGGATTGGCCATGTATGGTGCCATTCTAGAATGTGAGAAAAGGGTTGTAACGTTTCTGACATGCCACAGAATAACTCTCAAGATTTCTTTTGACCTACGGGGGTTAGTTATGCTCAATTTCCTAGATTCCCTTAATGCTTCTACTGACGATCATAGATAAATACCCATAGTCAGAGATTTTTCAGACGTGTTCGATGAGGTTAGAGGATTGCCTCCGAACGAGAGGTAGATTGTGAAGCCTGTTGGTTTACCTGTGCACGACATGTCTACTAGGGAGAGGAGGGAGCTCAACAAGCAAGTATGTGAGTTATTTGAGAAAGGATTCGTCAGACGGGGCATTTCTAAGTGGGGGGTCCAGTCGTCTTTGCGAACAAGGCAAACGACTCTCTTCGTCTATGCCTGGACTATAAAGTGTTGAATAAGCTCACCAAGAAGAATATGCACCCGCTCCTGAGGATTTATGACTTGTTTGACTAATTCATAGATGCTTCGATTTTCTTACAGTTGGATCTAGCCACAAGATTTCATCAACTGAGGGTAGTAGATGACAGTATAGACAAGACTGCTTTCAAGACTCCAGATGGATTCTTTGAGTGGTTGGTCATGCCTTTTGGGTTGACTAATGCACCTGTGTACTTTGGGAATTTGATGAGTAGGGTGTTTAGGGAGTACTTCAACAAGTTTGTAGTAATTTTCATGGACGATATTATGATTTTCTCGAGGAGCGAGGAAGAGCACGTCGTACACTTAGGAAAGTTCTTCGTGTTCTTAGGTCACATCAGCTTAAGGCTAAGTTTTCTAAGTATCGTTTCCAGAGAAAGGAAGTAAGGTTTCTAGGATATGTTGTCTTTAAGAATGGAATAACAGTGGGCCCCTCTAAGGTTGTAGCAGTTCATGATTGGAAAACCCTTAGAACATGGTAGAGGCTAGGAGTTTCTTGAGGTTTATAAGTTACTATAGAAAGTTCACTAAGGACTTTGCACAGATTTCAGCTTCACTCACCCGTCTGACATATAAGAATTTGGTTTTCACTTAGAGCATAGATTATGAGGATGCATTCTAAAGGTTAAAGAGGTATATGACATCAGCCTCTGTTCTGACTCTTCCTAGTGGTAGCATGGTGTTTATGATCTACACAGATGCTTGTGGCAGAGGTTTAGGTGCCGTGTTCATGCAAGAAGGAAGGGTGGTCTGCTGTGAAAGTATGCAATTAAGGGTTCATGATAAGAACCGTCCTACCCACAATTTGGAGTTGGCAACTATATTGTTCGCACTTAAGTCTTAGTGACACTACATGCTTGGTCAGAGGTTCGAGCTTTACACAGATCAAAAGTCTATCAAGTACTTATTCTCGTAGAAGGAACTCAATTTAAGGCAATAATGTTGGATGGAGTTCTGTGCATCCTATGATTTTGAGATAGCATATACCCCAAAAAAGGGGAATGTGTTTGCGGACGCGTTGAGTAGGCAGAGGATGACCTTGAGCCCTCTATTCGTAGAGAGGACGAACTTATATTTTGTCTCGACATTTTGATTTTACCATCTCTGCATTTTATGCCTGGTTTGTTGGCATTGTTGAGATGTGACCTACTCTTATGGAGCATATTGGATCCACATAGCAAGAGCATCAGCAGTTAGTGAACATCTTGGATAGACTCAGTGGAGGAGAGACCTCTAGTCAGCTAGTTATATATTCAATGGACGAGAAGGGGTGGCTACGTCGAGATGGAAGATTGAGTGTTCCTGAGTTAGAGATTTGATGAGATCGGTTCTTGAGGAGGATCATCACTCTCGGATGACAATCCATTCGTGCGGTGACAAGATGTACTGAGACATGAAGAAAGTTTTTCATTGGACTGGTGTGACGAAGGAAAGATTGTGTCCCGATGTTTGACTTGCCAGCAAGTAAAGGTTGAACAGAGGAAACTTGGAGGATTACTTCAGCCTCTAGATATTCCACTGTGGAAGTGGGAAAGTGTCTCTATGGATTTTATTGATTGATTACCCAGATCGAGAAAGGGAAACACCAGCATATGGGTTATAGTAGAGAGATTGACTAAGAGTACATACTTTATCTTAGTAAAGGGAAAGAGAACGACAACTTGGTTAGCATCGGTATACCTTAGAGAGATCGTTCTACTTCATGAGGTACCTAACAGTATAGTTAGTGACCGTAACCCCATCTTTACGAGTGAGTTTAGGAGGAGCTTTTAGGGGGCACTAGGTACATAGTTACGACTTAGAACAATCTATCACTTTCAGACCAATGAACAGACTAAGAGGGTCAATAGAGTTCTCGAGGATTTATTGAGACTATGTATCCTAGACTTCCGATGGACTTGGGAGGAGCATCTTTTATTGTTATAGTTTGTCTATGATAATAGTTATCAATCAAGCATTGGTATAGCTCCCTTCAAGGCACTTTATGGATGATCGTACAAATCACCTACATGTTATGGAAATCTACCGACAAATTTCTACTTGGGCATGAGATGATTAGAGAAACTTCGGAGAAGATAGACCTTATTCGCGGACGGATTAAAGCAGCTCAAGGCAGGTAGAAGTCATATGTTGATCAAAGGAGGATTGACTTAGAGTTTGAGGTAGGAGATATGGTCTTTATCAAGGTGTCACCTTTGAGAAATGTGTTCGCTTTGGCTCGGTAGGGAGGCGCCAAGGTTTGTTGGACCATTCCCCATAATCGAGAGGATAGGCCAGACTGCCTACAAAGTTAGACTACCAGAGAGGCTAGTGGGAGTTTACGACGCGTTCCATGTTTCCCACTTAAGGATATGTCTACATGATTCAACAAAGGTATTTGAGCCAATTACACTTGAGGATGTTGAAATTGAAAAGGATGCATCAATTAGAAAAGTTCTTACCTGTATTCTTAGATAGGAAGTTAAGAAGCTACGCAACAAGGAGATCAGGCTTGTGAAGGTAAAATGGGGAGAAGATCTTGATGATGCGACATGGGAACCTGAAGACAAGATTCGCGCTTCTTATCCCTTTCTCTTTGAGAGTATGTTCTTAATTCCTTTTTAAGCTTTTGAATTCGAATTTGTTTTTCTTATTGTTTGAGTCTTCGATGTTAGGTAGAAAGCCTATGGTTGGAATCATGTATTTGAGACGTGTTATGTTCGATGGTTCAAGTGGATGCAAGTGTTTGCTAGTGGATGCAGTGGATGCATATACACAAACATTAGGCACTTGATCGACTCAAGTAGTTACATATTACATATGGATGTGTGCACATTTTAAATTTTCAATGGATGAAAATGGTTGACTTATTGAAATGATGTTGCATTTTGGTGGATGGTTGTTGCAAACATATAAAATTTATACGTGCTTTTCGGATTACTTTGTGTTAATGATATTTTATGTCAACACTGGAGTTGGGTCAACTGCGGTGGATCTGAAGGAAAAATAGGTAGTTCGTCTATTTTTGGGTTAAATCGGATCACCACCCTAGATATCGAAGTCTGGAGAAGCACGATCGCTAAGGACTACCAGAATAGATCTAAACTCAGAGGAGGAGATATATCCCCTTATTCGAGGACATATTGAGACTGGAATCCATGCTAATCTAGAAAATGAAAAGTAAACTGCAACAATGATGATTGGAAAATATAATACAAACTTACAGAGCAGTCTTCTATAAGAAGATAACTTTTTATTAAACTTTCATATGGAGTACACACTACTACAAAAGTAGGCATATTGGACACTAAGTGCGTTGCATGAAAAGTGTGGCGAAAGCTATGATTTCTTTGAGCTTCTGCAACAGCATTCAAATGTTGTAGCATTATACGTGGATACACTGTTGCGGTGGGAATTTTAGTGTTTTGATGTGCAACACCAGTTAAAAGCGTAGCATTTCGTATATATAATCCAGCTCAGCGATCCGCGTTGTCAACATATAAAAACCCCAACCGTAGATGAAAGATTAATCCAACGGTTCAAAATATCTATGGATCTGATGATCTTAATGTAGGCCATCATCCAATCATTGACAGCCACGTCATTGCATTCTTTTGACAAAATTTTGGCACGATCTTCTCCCTTCATGAAATCGTTTTCTTCTCTATCATCTAATCATTTTCCCCCTTTTTACTATTGACAAAAAATTAAACCTAAATTCACGTCATTATCGCTCCTCTCCTCGACAGCAAATTCTATTTCGAAAAGGATGAAGCTTTGAAATGCTTTCTAGCTTTGATTGCTCAGGGCGCTGACATCGCCAGTTTTTCCCCTCAGGTTCAGTTTGTATATCACTGTGAATTAGTTGCGCTTATTATAGATTGGATTATGAGTAATTAGTTCATTTGTTACATTTTGGAAAACCCATTCGCTTATGAGTAATTAGTGGCGCTGATTATTGATTTGGGAATATGTTGAGGTTTATTAGAAAATTATACCCAACAATAAACCATGAGAACCGGGCTCATGAAAAAGACATTGGTTTATTATAGAGGTCGAGCTAGTTAAGGAATGGGGACTGTGGTTAATTTGCACTGCTTGAGGTTCATACCTTACACTGAGGTTAATTTGTATGCTTGAGGTTAATTTGCACTGCAGTGTGTATGCACTGCGGTGTGTTTGCACTGCGGTGTGTATGCACTGCTGTGTGTATGCACTGCGGTGTGTTTGCACTGAGGTTTTGTGGTACACGCAGTGCATACACGCACAAGTATACCCGATTTTTTATTACGGACGATGCTAGTATGCCCAGGTGTAAAGCCGGGTAAAATGTGCGATTCAGTGGGAACTGAGGAAATCAGGGGGTATGATGGTAATTTTGTATCTGGTGATGGTGGGAACATCCGAATTTTAAGCCTCTTACCGCAGATTTTTACAAAATCTGAAGCGGGCACTCAAGCATTTTCGTTTTATTACAATACACATCATACACGCAATGCATACACGCACAAGTATACACGCACGCACGAGTATGCATGTACACACAAGTATACACGCACAAGTATACACGCTCAAGTATCATAAGTATACACACACAAGTATACATGCACAAGTATCATAAGTATACACGCTTTTATTGATATTGCATTTCATGATAATGGTGTTGCATTATACACGCTTTTATTGATATTGCATTTCATGATAATGGTGTTGTATTACATATTGCTGTGGTGTTGCATTACATTAAATATGATTGCTTACCCATTGCACGTGGACCCCACAACTGACGTGGATAGCTGGTGTGGCATGTGACACGTGGAGTGCTGACATGGAAAGATGACGTGTCGTGTGACACATAGACAACTGACGTGGAAAGCTGACGTGGCCACACTGGAAGCCAGGCCCTAACTAATGCTTAAGGCAACGCTGAATTGTGTTGCATTACATGCAAATAGTGTTGCATTATGGCTATAATGCAACACTTCCTGTCTGTAGCCAAAGATGGGCAAAAGCGTTGTCTTAGATGGCTAATGCAACGGCCGCGGATGCCACGCCCCCTGGTGTTGCCTATTTAAAAAAAGGCCTACGACAACGCTATTTTGATCTACGGCCACATCAAATTAGTATCGAATATGCCCACTTTTGTAGTAGTGACATGAATGTAATAGGAGAAATTCTCTGGTTAATCTATTTTCTAAGCTTCTTTAAGGAGTACTAGTACGAAGAAAATCGATCTCCTAAATGTGACACCAAGGTCTAATTTATAGTGGTTCTGGGCTCCTTCCGTTGTTGGGTTATTGGGCCTGCGGTGGCCTTTGTCAGCCTTTTTTTCCTTAGTTTCGGGCACTGGGCTTCCTGCCATCTTTGGAGTACCAGTTACGGTCTTTGGATGGAGTTTGAACCCTTGGTAACAGCTCCTGAATGTAGGCTATCAAACGTAAGATTTCGGATGTAGGCCTCCGACTTTATCGTGAATATTTAGAGGGGCCTTCCCTTATGATGTACGTAGATAATTGCCGGTTTGAAGGCACTATGGGTTTTGGTACTAAGTAAATTAGTACGGTTATCCTGTATCTCCGCTTTGGTCCCAATTAGCCTTTCGGTATTCGTGCGGTAGAAGCTCCGGAAGTTGGTTTTGGATGATCCTTGCGCTCTCTTGGCTTAGTACATTTGGTGCCCTCACCGTCAGGTGCATCGGTATTTAGGCAATTCATTACCAATAAATCTTCCGAGTTTTAAGGAGGGCTGCTCGTGCCTTCTACTTTCTTAGTTTCTATCCTAGGGGGCCCTTTCACTACGAAATATCCTGTCGAACAAGTCCTGACAGGAGGGTTTTGTCAAACTTGCTTTGTAGGCATTTTGTAGACTTTGAGTTTTCTTCCCTTTAGGAAGGTGTCGGTTTGTGTTGCTTTCCAACTATTTTCTTGGCTTTCGGTTCGATCTATTGCTCTGCTTTCTGCTTTCGGGGGACTTTCCGATGCCTGTATTCTTCTGACACCCCTTCATTGCTAGCTAGCCTTGGAGTCAATTTTGGTGATGACATTTGCCCCCCAGTGAACGGGTGTTTTTGAATTTCCAAGTCAATATATTTTTCTTTGTTTTTCTGAAGTGTCACTTCAAGGTCTTTTGATTTCCCTCGGTCAGAAGCATTGATTGGTTTTTACCTGTACAACTTTGAACATAAACTTTCCTTCCCCTCGTTCCCGTCTTTTACCTACAAAATAAATCCTTGAACAAGATTACTACTTTCCTAAAAAGGCGCTCAAATTCTCCCCCTTTTGAAGATACAAGCTCGATTATTGGTGAGTATTTTTACTTCTTATATGTATCACAATCCTAATTACATGTCAAAGTTGACACGAAAGTTGGTTAGGACTATTCTGTTCATAAAATAGGTTCAGGTGTCAATCTTACTGCCATTGCTGAAATGATTCTAATGTCATTAGGGCTAATTTCCCTTCATTAATTGTGTTGGTTTGTATAGGTTTCTAGGGTGATTATGTTTGGCTTAGTTGTATGTTAGCTAAGGTATAAAAGATATAATCTTCCTTATACACCCTATTTAGGTTTGATTTAGGTTTTTGCCAAAACGACCTTTGTGTTAAACAAGACGTAATAGTACTCACTAATGTTTGATAGTGATATGTGTATTTGTGTAAGAGATATGCATACTAATCGCATTGTTATGGAACGATGTTACCTGGTAGAATCATGTCTCTCAAAAGCCCTGCTAAGGAGAAGATAAATGATTCCAAGGTCTCCCATCCTAAGAAGGCATTCGCGCCCAAGCCATCCTTAATCGTATCCTAACATTCTATGGACGCCATATTAGATAATTTTGGCGTAGTGGATACGGATGCTATGGTAGCTGCTTCTCCAAATTTTCTCAAGAATCCTTTAGAAGGTTTCTTTGTGTATTCGGCTATTCATGTCTGGCATGGAGGTTTTCTTCCTTTCTCTCCCTTTCTACACAAGCTTTTGGTTGACTTGAAAGTTGCTCCTATTCAGCTTTTGCCTAATACATGCACGACCCTTTTGTGCTTGGAGGCTCTGGCGCTTGCTTCAGGTCAGGGTTCCGTAGGCCCCAAACTCACCTGTCACATAATCAAGTTCTCCAAGACCACAGAGTCACCGATCTGGAGGCTAACCCCGTAAAGAGGCTGATTACCAATGGCATTAAAAAAACTAGGTCGTGGAAGGACCAATACTTCCTTGTACAATGTCCACCCGACATATCAAGACACGACGGTAAGTCTCTTGCTTTTAGAAAGTAAATGCCTTATAGTTGTGGTTTTTTGTTTACATGAACCTTCCCCTTATCGCAAAACACCCCTCCAAAGATGTGATTTTAACTCCGGAAGAGGCTCTAGTGGTTGATGCTGTCTTCATTGCACCGGTGGAGCATATGTGCAGATCGTTTCTCTTGACCGTCGATAAACTTCGCGAGTATGGTTTGCTTCCTCCTGGACAAAAGATATTAAGGCAACCTCCCATCCAATTCTCTAGTCCTAAGGGATTATTGTTGGGTTCTGACTCATTTAATGCAGGCTCTCCCATCCGTCCAAGTGTTTTAGATGGGATTCACTCATTTGTCTTGGCAACATCTGTCATTCTTTCTCTTGTGTTCTGGTTGTTGCATTTTATAATTCATCTCTCTTTGTTAAAATCTACATTCCCTCAGGACACAACTATCCTTGCCGCTTATAGTCGGTCCAATGTCTAGGCCATGAAGAGGCTTGCTCAACTCGTCGTTGACCCTCCATCGAAGAAGCCCAAGTGTGACGAATCGGTTGGCTTCTTAGGAGATATTGTTGCTACTCCAAAGACAAGGTGTACTTTTGATCCTTCTACTGTAGTTGACAAACAAGTGGTTGATATTGATGCTTCCCTGGAAGTCTCCCCGAAAGGTGAATCCACAAGCGGCCCTGTACCTTTCGATGCTTTTGGTGAAATAGATGGGTAAGGCTTGATCATTTGGCACCATCTTCTTCCCATCCTATTTCTTATTCCGTACCACCTTTGCCGGCCACAGATTTTGATAAGCTTGTGGAACTGGCTCTTTCTTCCCCCGAAGTTGTGAATATTGCCTCAACTTCTACCACTTTGGACTCGGTAGATTTCCACACACAACAAATCAGGGATTTCCTTTTTGTATAATACATACATACGACCCTCTCTCCCTTTTTTGAGATATTTAGCCTACTTTTCTTCTTTGGATGATGAAAACTTGGTATGTCTCCTAGGGATTAGCTTCCATCTCAGCGGCTGGGGTCAATAATTTATGGGAGGAGAATAAGGTGTTGTTGGATAAAGTGAATGCTTTGTTGCGAGAGAACATGGAGGGAGATAACGAACGCGAGGAGTTGGCGGCCTCATTAGTGGAGAAGAGGAAGGATAAAGAGGAGGTTGACAGAGTAGGTTGAGTACCTTAAGGAAGAGAAACCGGAACTGGAGATTGACTATGCCGCCGAGATGGATACGATGAACACTCAGCTCTCCACCGCAAAGAGAATCATTTACGAGGCCAATGATAGAATTTCAAATTTTCTGGATGTCCACCTTAACAACGTAGCCATGGAATATTATGAAGATGCCCTCACCCTTGCCTTTTCAGACAAATATGAAAGGCTTTTTGAATTTAAGTTTTCTTCAATTGATCCCTACATTCGAGACAAAGTTTTAGACAAGATCGAACAAGCGAGAAAGGAGCATAAGGATCCCCCAACGAACAAGATAGGTCCCACGTCGTTGTTGTTTATTGATGAATTTTCTGAAGATTATAAGGAAAAAGGGGAGGAGGAAAATGCTGCAGACAGAGAGATGGAATGTCACGTGGGTCAGCCAGATGGGTCCGGAAAAGTTGGTAGAAAATCTACTATTGCATCACAGGATTTTCCCTTTAAGGACGGTGGTTCTTTAGATTTTGGGAAGAAGAGGACTCCCGATCAGTCCGATGTTGATGTCGCACAGGTATGGATTTCGCTTTCGAAGTGCTTTCCTTTCCCTTGAATTTCATTAATAATTAGGTTTCCCATATTAAAGAAATTCTCAGCTTCTTTAAAGACGTGAGTTGTAGTTATGTTTTTAGATTCCGCGTTTAGAAATTTAACGGGGAAAATCAAGGAGCTTTGTTCAGCACAAACAATTTTGACAAGGGATTTTGAATGTTATTGTATTAAGCGTACATTTTCTTTTGATTTGTCTGTGAATTGTGTTGATTTTGCAATACTTGGTGGTTTACGGTGTTGTGGTAATATGCTTATGTGAATGTGGTATTTGTGGTTTATATGAATTGATAAAGGTTATGTGATTGTTCTTCTTTCCTTGGGATGTATGATGTAATTAGCGTATATTAGATCTTTATAATTTACATATTACGATATTCCATCTTGTCTGTGGCAAGGAGTACTTGTTCCAGATGCCCCTCTTCACAATTTAGGGAGGAATGTCCAAACACCGTTGGTTGTAAAGATATTTTTTGGTACTTCTCCTCTATCGGGCTACAAAAAGATGTATTACTTCCAAAAGGTGACAGTCACAAACCTCAAGGAACAAGTGTCCTATTAGGAAAAGCAACTGAAAGAAAAAGATGAAATTGTTTCCAATTTACAACATAAATTAGCAACAAAATCCTCCGAGAGCTCAGATGTAGTGGTTAGTAGATTATGCCAACAAATTGATATGTTGGAGGATTAGATGAAGAAAGAAAAACAGGACTGCGCTTCTTTGGAATTTGCTTTTAGAACCCTGATTAAGAATGACAGATTTTTATTGTATGTTTGGGATGTGAAAATTTTATTTTCTTAAAACGATGACTGTGTCTGTGTAATGGTTTATGTCCTGACTTCCGGTGGGGCTGCCAGTGTGTTGTTCGATTTATATGATGTATCGCTTTTGTTAGAAACAATGTCACCGTAGCCCACGGTGTTGTAGTAAGAGAAAACCTACTTGTGCTAAGTGTCAGTAAAAAGTTTCTTTATGTAAAAATTATTCTTGGGAAAATTCCTAATGAAAGATTTCATAGAACAAAGGGATAGTCTGTTATAGGACGCTATTAGAAATGCTTGGAATCTTTTCCCAGCTCTTCCTTGAATCGGTGTTGTGATATGATGTCATTTTCAGAGTTATGTAAAGGACTGATATGTTGAAAAGAAAATGAACTAATGAACATATAAGTTAAAGATACTTCCTTGAGAGGATCATAAGCTTGTCATTGGTAGTAAATTTTGATCCCTACTCGAGTTTCCTAGAGGGGTGAGCAATTGCTTCTTGTTTGGATCAAGGGTTGGACTCTAATTAAGTTTAGGGTAACCGTGATGACATTAGAACCCCACATCCGACTGGGATTTACTTAAGGATCATCCCGGGTTTAGGTATCGAAATGTAAGACCACGGGCTTGCTTTAGGAATTTGTTGAGAAACCAATTCGATACAGATTCGGGTATTAATATATGGAAGATTGAAACCTCTTTTGGCACTAGTGAAGAGCCGAAACGACCCAAATTCAGGTATTTATACGTAGAGGACCGGAATCCCTTCCGGTATTTGTGAAGAGCCGAACTGACCCAGATTCGGGTATTGATGTCTAGAGGACCGGAACCTCTTCCAGTATTTGTGAAGAGCTGAATCAACCTAGATTTAGGTATTGATACGTAGAGGACCGGAACCTCTTTCGGTATTTGTGAAGAGCTGAATCGACCCAGATTTGGTTATTGATGTGTAGAGGACCGCAACCCCTTCCAGTATTTTGAAGAGCCGAATCGACCTAAATTCGGGTACTGATATGTAAAGGACCGGAACCTCTTATGGTATTTATAAAGAGCCGAATCGACCCATATTCGGGTATTGATATGTAGAGGACCGTAATACCTTCTAGTATTTATGAAGAGCCGAATCGACCCGGATTCTGGTATTGATATATAGAGGATCGATACCCTTCCAGCATTTATTATTTTGGCATCCCTTTTGGATTCGATTAGTGAAGCAGAGGCTGCATGTGCTTCTTGAGGCACTCCTTGGGCTTTTGATGTTAAAGCAGAGGATGTACGTGCTTTTTTGGCCACTCTCTGGGCCTATGCGTCTGGTAAGCTTGGCTAGCTTATCCACAAGCAGAGCCTAAGGACTTACCCGACCACGCTTCAGGAGGTGCCTTGTCCTGACCATCATAGCCGATGATAAGGTCTTAGAAACTTAGATGGGGCCATCGTAGGCGCATGACTAATGTTTACTCTTTTGATGCTCTATACTGACCATCGTAGATTCTGATAGAGGCTTATGCACCACCCCACTCCAGGGGGAGCCCTATCCTGATCATCGTTGGCGATTATAGGGGTTTGCGCTTCCTACTGCGAGTAATGCGGAACATAAGCAGAGGTAGGACGTTCTCTTCTATGAGCAGAGGTAGGACGTGCTTAGTTCTAGCAGTGGCAGGGCGCACACTTCTACAAGCAGAGGCAGGGCATGCTAAAATTAGATGCACCGCCACGACCATTTCCGGTGTGAAACGGAGGCTTATGCTTTTGATTCTTTAACCATGCCCCCTCTGATTTAGACTTGGAGAAAGACTAACACATCACCCCCTTCAGGGGAATGCCTCATCCTAACCAATTTTGCGATTATGAGGGATTTAATCCATTTACAGTCTTACCCCTTTCGGGTTTCCTTGTGAATTCTAGGAAGAGGTATTTCCGTACCCTTGAACATGTTTGGTAATCTTTTTCCTAAGCATTCTTACCTAATTCACCTCGATCTTTTCACAAATTCTCGTAATTGGCCTTGGCTGACAAATCTAATGATGGTTTTCTCTGAGGGTTCTGCAATGATTAGTCTCATGTCCATTCAGCAGGTGGTAATGGCAGCAAGGCCCCCCTGTTTTCCTTTCGTATTTGGGCTTCTTCTTCGTGAATGGCCAATAGTTGAGTTCGTGTCTGGTTAACAAGTAAACATTCTCCATCGAAGTAGTGAGATAGTATTCCTTGGGTACCCTCGACATACGTTCTTCTCTTTGCTGCTGGGGTCTAATCCTCCTATGACTTGGCCTAGTTGCGGTGCCTATACTTTCGTTCTTTCCTCCCGGAACATAATGAAATTGAGGTGACATCTCTTTAGACCATTTGTTGGTGAAGTGATTGAAATCGTCAATTATTTCTCGTTCGATTGTCATTGTAACACCCCATATTTTCTGAGAATATTAAATTAATGAATTAAAGAACAATTAATTACAAATGTGACAAATAGGTGAAATGGGTTGCGCCATTGCGTTCATCTCGAAATTCTTCTTGGAATAGAGTCCAAGTTTTCGAAAATCGGACTTCGTATGAAGAAGTTATGGCACTCGGAACTTTCAGAAATTTATATAAAACAATTCAGAAAATTAAATACCAAGGTAGGTCGACCTACCCCAGGCCAGGTCGACCAGGGGGTCGACCTCCCTATATATAGGTCGACCTGAGGGTCGACCTCCCCCCGGGTCAGATCTGTAATCTGACATGTTTCTCTGTGTGACGAATTGATGTGTCATTAGGGCTTATGAGGCAAGTTCTGGTTGGTTCTCTTAGGCTTGAATGGCTTTGATTTTCCCTAGTTTGATCTGACGGCTCCTATTAAATCAAACTTGTATATAAGAAACCCAAATCTAAACCCTAAGCCACACAAAAATATTCCTAAGACCGTCATACTGTCAACACTCAACCTATAGTAGCGACCATTCTCATTCAACTAGAAAGAAAGTTTGGAATATACAAATCAAATCTAATTCAACTAAGAGAATTCAACGTCTACAATAAAGGAGAGCTATTCAATTTCAGAAAACAGATCCCAGAAAAACAAGACTTTATTTTCTTTCTGAGTCCTGTCATTATTTAGATGTGAACAATTAAAAGTTGTGATTTGTAATAAAATGAAAACTAGAGTAATTCCTAGTTGTAAGATAATGATGATGCTGATTAATGCCTATTCTTGTAACGGTTCTATCGTATATGCTTGTGAGATTGTTGTGGTTAAATGTTGATGTTAAACCAATCGTATATTATGTTGTATATTTTGGCGATGACATAAATTGGCGATTACATATTATAATTTGGCAATGGAATATCATATTGTGTAATTTGGCAATGACATACCATATTGTATAATTTGGCGATGGATATCATATTGTGTAATTTGACGATGACATGCCATATTGTAAAATTTGGCATTGACAATTCAAGTTTTATGATTTGGTAATGACACCTATATGTTGTATGACAATTTGGGAATTTTGCTATGTTTATTGAATAATGCAAGTTGTTTAGGTCAACATTTAGATCTATGTTTATTGAATCATTTGTTTAGATCTACATTTAGATCTATGTTTATTAAATAATGCAAGTATTAGGCTTAGACATGTATTATGTTTAGATCTATGTTTATTGAATCATGCAAGTTGTTAGGCTAAGACATGTATTATGTTTATATTCACATTTAGATCTATGTAAAGTGGATTCAAAATTAAAGCTCATATTTAAATGCCTTGTTAAACTTGTGTAAACCATATGCTTAAGATTCACGTTTGTTGGATCCAAGATAAAAGTTCATATTTACATGCCTTGTTAAACCTGTGTAATTCCATATGTTTAAGATTCATGATTATTGGATCCAAATTAATGTTTACATTCACATGTCTAGTTGAACTTGTGCAATTCTATATGCTTAAGGTTTATGTTCATTGGACCCAAAATAAAAGTTTGCATTTACATGCCTAGTTGGATTTGGGTAATTTCGTATGTTTAAGACCCATGTTAATTAGATCCAAAAATGCAAGTTCACCTTTATATGACTAATTGGAATTGTGTAGTTCTATGTAAACTCCCATCCATACGCTTATGGTTCATGTTGATTAGGTTCAAAATTGCTAGTTCATAATTAAACATATATTTATTCTATGCCAAATTTATGTGACATATGTTGGATCCATATTATGCTTGTCTTGATTGCTAGTGTCTCTTACTTTTCCCCTCTTGATTTTGAGTTAGGCTAAATTGTGAAACCTAACATTCTATGAAATTTATGCGAACGTTTAGCGGGGCTAACGTTGGCAAAAACATGAAGTTATATGTTATTGGCATATTTTAAATGATTAGTGGCATTGAAATGGTATAATTTATATACCTAAAATTATGAACATGATTTAGAGAGAAATAAGGCATGGCTTGAATGACAATAATTTACATATGAATATAGAAGGTAAATATGTAAATTTAGAAAATACAAATATGCCTAACCCGAGGTTAGATTGAGTTATAGTGTAAGACTGCCCGGAACTGCCCGGCACATCCAGCAACCATAACAATATATATCTAATGTGAGAGGTTAGTGAATCAAGCCCAAAAGAACCCGAGGTTAGATTGCGTTGCGGTGTAAAAATGCCCGGAACTGCCCGGCACATCCAGTAACCGCAACAATACATGTCTAATGTGAGTAGTTGGTGCTTTAATGAATGAATTAAAGCTAAGACAGGAATGGTAGGGTTAAGTTAATTAAGGTAACACTTAACCAATATAAGAAGATGAATGACTAGGCTTAAGTTAATAGGAAACACTTAACTAGTATAGCATGATGAATGGGTAAGGTTAAGTAATAAGAAACACATAACCAATATAACTTGATTTGTTGTAAGGTTATGTTAAAACAAGTGGGCAACACTTAACAAATATAACTTGATTTGTGTTAGGGTTAAGTTAACACTAGAAGGCAACACTTAACCAAAGTAACATGAAAAGAAGGTGGGTAAAGTTAACTTGTATTGATTGATGACACTTAACCAATACAACATGTTGAACATGTGGGGTTAAGTTAACAAGAAAACACTTAACCAATATAACTTGATGAACGGACGGGGTTAAGTAAATAAGGAACACTTAACCAACATGACACGATGAATGGGTGGGCTAAGTTAACATGAATGGACATCACTTAACCAATATAACATAATGTGTAGGAGGGTTAAGTACATATCGGGTTGGTGGGTAATATTAGTAAATATAGGCCCACAAAACTTAACAGTTTAATAAACATGCTTGAATCGATGGGAAGGTTAAGTACATATCGCGTTGGTGGGTAATATTAGTAAATATAGGCCTACAAAACATAACTGTTTAATAAACATGCTTGAGTCGATGGGAGGGTTAAGTACACATCGAGTTGGTGGGTAATATTAGTAAATATAGGCCCACAAACATATCCAGTTAGAAAACCTAGTAATGGGGACCCATTTCAGCAATAACCCACATAGATGTATCATGGTACCCTAAACTAGGCAGGGTGGGGCACGATTACTGGGCTGATTATAAGCGGTCAAAACAACGGCAGAGGGTACGTCAATGTAGGTTCCGATAGTTTACAGGCATGCACGTACTCCGGAGTGGGAAAAAGCAGGCATTGGGTACTAGTAGTTATACATTGTGCATCTTGAATCATGTCGGGTCTCCATCATAAGGATTGATACACCTTATGGTGGGACCAGCACAGGGTATCTACACGCAAGTGAGGGCCAATTGACACAGACACATGGAACATGAATGCAAGTAAGGGAGCCGATCGATAGGGTAGTAAGGGTACATCTAACATGTTCATGGCAATCAGGATGATTGAGGTGGAATCCTCACGATAGATGTACGCCTGAAGGCTACCACAATTGTGGGGATTGGATCACATTACAGTATGGTCATTTTTATATTGATTACTAGTTGGGACACTAGTTAGGTGGTGCAGAGAAGTAAAATGGGTGCAATAGCATATTCAACCTTATTACCTTATCTCTAGGGTGATGTCCTAGATTCATTTTATTCATGTCATAACCCTTTTCTTGTATACATGCTAAATAGTCACTAGACTTACCAAACTCATGTCTAACCCATTTTCTTATGTCTTCTTTTCTTCCGTTCCCCCTCCCCACCAAGGTCTGCAGGGAGGGAATACTTCATCTTAGATCGGGTCATTTCCAACTTGAAGAAAGTAGATGTATTGCTTGGAATCTTTTTCCTTGGGCTATGGCTTTGGATACTCTCTTATTGGGGATTTATGCTACCTTACTGGTGTTTCAATGCTTCTTTATGTTTTAATTCAAGACAGAAGTTCTATGTATTACTTTTAAGTATGATTGAGACAACTGTTGTAAAAGCTTAAACCACATTGTTTATAAAATGATTTTTTTATTTTCCACTGCTTTATTTGTCTGTCTTGTAATTAATCTACATATTTACCTATAATTCTCCACCAAAGTTAAGGCACTCCTACCTTTATGGAGGTGGGGTGTTTAACTTGGTATAAGAGCTGAAGGTTACCGGATCAGATAAATGTTTTGAAAAATTATTTTCAAACGGTTTTAAAAGAAGCATTTTTAAAAGAAAAGTTTTGTTTAAAGGCATATTCCCCAAAGCCATATGCACTATCTTTTGATCCTCTGTTTGAATCCTTGTTCCGTTCTTCCATGAATCTCCGGGGATCCTGGCTTTCTGGGAGGTACCCTCATCGCACCATGGTTCCGTAGGCTTGATGAGACTATGATACTTGTCAAAGGGCGAAGAAGTGCCCGACTTCCACCTATAGCCGCAGTAGTTTCACCTGTGGCTAATTTTCTTTCAAGATTTGTAGGATTCTCCATGCGATGGAGGCAGCTTTTGAGAGACTTGTCAACATGTTACACGAGGATAGTAAAGATGAGACTAAGGGAGTTTTGCTAAGGAGCACAACCCAAGGACGAGGAACTCATGAATATAGGCTTGGTTCACAAAGGAGGTAAAAAGAAAGTGGTGTAAGTGAAAGAATAGTAAAACCTAAGACAAGAGGAAGTATCTTTATAATGGTATAACGGGACAAGGGCAAGAACTAATGACAGGATTTTCAGGAGGGAAAATGCATGCTCTCATCCCCAGCGTACCTGAGAGAGAGGTAGTAAGGTTTCTATTGAAAAAGTTTAGTCTTTCTTCTTGATCATCATGTTAGTACTCTTTTTGATTTTAGCGCTTCACATTCGTTTATGTCTTCTTCCATAGTTGAGTCTCTGCACCTTAGAGCTCGTATAGTAGAGGATCCCATTATTGTCTCAAGTCCAATTTTTGGTTCGGCTCATTTATCTTTGGTTTGTAAGGATTTGAGATACTTATGTTTTTGGTTTCATGGGCTATGGGTTGATTCTTGGCATGAATTGGTTAGCTATTAATTGTGAAAGGAGGGCAGTTAGACCTTTTACTTGCCTGGGAATACCCTCGAAATTTTGTGTAATCCTAAGGGATCAGTTTGTCTTAGCTACCTAGAATCACTTTATGTATTTATCGACGATTTTCAATCCGTTGGAGTAGTCCATGAGTATGCGTCTGTTTTGATTAGGTTAGGGGTTTCCCCCCAAAGACTCGAGACAGACTTCCACATATATCTAGATGACAATGCAAAGCTAGTTATGCGATCAACAACAATTTTCGAGCTAGATAGGTGAGGATAGCCAGAGTCGGTTAAGTGCTCAATTGTTTGGTTGTTTTGCTAGTATCATCTCACATAAGTCATCCAAATTCGGAGGAGGTATTCCTCGGGTGCTTATCTGATATTGGTTTAAGCCTTTGGGGCTTGTACTTGAGGGATGTGTAATTCGACTAGGATGGTTTGCGTGAGAAATAAATGGTTGTGGCAGGCGTCCTAAAGTAAGACTGACCTTAAGAGAGGTAAAAAGTACATAGCAACCTTTAGCTTTAGACCCTCAGATTTGTGACATTATGGATAAGCTAAGTAGACGAGAGACCTCAAATCACTTAGTATATACACTTGGTATCTTGGCTCACACCTGTTTATCTTGGAAAGATAGTTCGACTACATTGGATACCCTCTAGCATAGCAAATGATCGATGTCCTATCTTTACTACTGAGTTTTGGAAATGGAGGTCAAGAAGCTTCGCAACCGTGAAGTTAAACTAGTTAAGGTACAGTGGAGTGAAGCTAAAGAAGATGTGACTTAGAAGATTGAAGACTAGATACGCACATCATACCCTTTTTGAGGGTATATCCTTGATTCCTCTTTTTCTGTAAAGTTTATTTGCATGCTAGTCTTTATCTTTTTAGGTATATCCTCTAGGTCATATCTTCAATCCTTAGGTAGAGGCTAATGGATGTAATCATGTGTTTGAAACATTTTATGATTGGTGGTTGCAAGTGGTTGCTAGTTGTTGCTCGTGGATGCATATACACACATTAGGCACTAGATCGGCTCAGTCACTTTCATATTGCATATGCATGAGTGAACTTTTATATATATAGATTGAAACTTGATGTGTTATCATATGGATGTTGCGTTTGTATGAATGATTGTGCACCCATGTAGAAGTTATAAAGTACAATTAGGAATAATTGCATACATGATGGACTCATGGCATTGACATACTTCGCATTGAGGAGGTCAACAGAATCAGTAGACCGCCTGTTTTGCTTTAGATAAGGACATGTACACACACTATGCATATGATCATGAAGTCATTAGAAATCTTTTTAAGGACAATGGATGCCTGTGTTTGATGGTTGAGTAGATGGATGATTGGATGGTAGGATATACATTCTTCTTAACTTGAAGATTTTGGGGATGAAATCCTTTAAGGAGGGGAGAATGTACCACCCCATATTTTCTAAGAATATTAAAGTAACGAATTAAAGAATAATTAATTACAAATGTGAGAAATAGTGAAATGGGTTGCGCCATTGCGTTCGTCTCGAAATTCTGCTTGGAATAGAGTCCAAGTTTTCGAAAATCGAACTTCGTATGAAGAATTTATGGCCCTCGGAACTTTCAGAAATTTATATAAAACAATTCAGAAAATTAAGTACCAAGGCAGATCGACCCCGGGGTCGACCTACCCTAGGCCAGGTCGACCAGGGGGTCGACCTCCCTATATACAGGTCGACCTCCCTCTCGGGTCAGATCTGAAATCTGATGTGTTTCTCTATGTGACGAATTGTTGTGTCATGAAGGCTTATGTGGAAAGTTCTGGTTGGTTCTCTTAGGCTTGAATGGCTTTGATTTTCCCTAGGTTGATCTGACGGCTCCTATTAAATCAAACTTCTATATAAGCAACCTAAATCTAAACCCTAAGCCATACAAAAATATTCCTAAGACCGTCATATTGTCAACACTCAACCAAGAGTAGCCACCATTCTCATTCAACTAGAAAGCAAGTTAGGAATTTACAAATCAAATCTAATTCAAATAAGAGAATTCAACGTCTACAACAAAGGAGAGCTATTCAATTTCAGAAAACAGATCCCAGAAAAAAAAGACTTTCTTTTCTTTGTAAGTCCTATTATTATTTAGATGTGAATGATTAAAAGTTGTGATTTGTAATAAAATGAAAACTAGAGTAATTCCTAGTTGTAAGATAATGACGATGCCGATTTATGCCTATTCTTGCAACGATTCTATATGCTTGTGAGATTATTGTGGTTATATGTGGATGTTAAACCAAATGTATATTATGTTGTATATTTTGGCGATGACATAAATTGGCGATGACATATTATAATTTGGCGATGGAATATCATATTGTGTAATTTGGAAATGACATAACATATTGTATAATTTGGCGATGGATATAATATTGTGTAATTTGATGATGACATACCATATTGTATAATTTGGCAATGACATTTCAAGTTGTATGATTTGGTAATGACGCCTATATTTTGTATGACAATTTGGGAATTTTGCTATGTTTAATGAATAATGCAAGTTGTTTAGGTCCATATTTAGATCTATATTTATTGAATCATGCAAGTTGTTTAGATCTACGTTTAGATCTATGTTTATTAAATCATGCAAGTTATTAGGCTAAGACATGTATTAGTTTAGATCTACATTTAGATCTATGTTTATTGAATCATGCATGTTGTTAGGCTAAGACATGTATTATGTTTAGATTCACATTTAGATCTATGAAAAGTGGATCCAAAATTAAAGCTCATATTTACATGCCTTGTTAAACCTGTGTAAAACCATATGCTTAAGATTCATGTTTGTTGGATCCAAGATAAAAGTCCATATTTACATGCCTTGTTAAACTTATGTAATTCCATATGTTTAAGATTCATGATTATTGGATCCAAATTAAAGTTTACATTCACATGTCTAGTTGAACTTGTGCGATTCTATATGCTTAAGGTTTATGTTCATTGGACCCAAAATAAAAGTTTGCATTTACATGCCTAGTTCGATTTGGGTAATTTCGTATGTTCAAGACCCATGTTAATTAGATCCAAAAATGCAAGTTCACCTTTACATGACTAATTGGAATTGTGTAGTTCTATGTAAACTCCCATCATATGCTTATGGTTCATGTTGATTAGGTTCGAAATTGCAAGTTCTTAATTAAACATATGTTTATTCTATGCCAAATTTATGTGACATATGTTGGATCCATTTTATGCTTGCCTTGAATGCTACGTGTCTCTTCCTTTTCCCCTCTTGATTTTGAGTTAGGCTAAATTGCGATGCCTAACATTCTATGAAATTTATGTGAACGTTTAGTGGGGTAACGTTGGGAAAAACATGAAGTTACATGTTATTGGCATATTTTAAATGATTAGTGGCATTGAAATGGTATAATTTATATACCTAAAATCATGAACATGATTTAGAGAGAAATTGGGCATGACATGAATGACAATTATTTACATACAAATATCAAAGGTAAATATGTACATTTAGAAAAGACAAATATGCCTAACCCGAGGTTAGATTGAGTTACGGTGTAAGACTGCCCGGAACCGCCTGGCCCATCCAGCAACCGTAACAATACATATCTAATGTGAGAGGCTAGTGCATCAAGCCTAAAAGGACCCAAGGTTAGACTGAGTTGCGGTGTAAAACTGCTCGGAACCGCCTGGCACATCCAGTAATCGCAATAATACCTGTCTAATGTGAGTGGTTGGTGCTTTAATGAATGAATTAAAGCTAAGACAGGAATGGTAGGTTCTAGTTAATTAATGTAACACTTAACCAATATAACAAGACGAATGACTAGGGTTAAGTTAATAGGAAACACTTAACCAGTATAACATGATGAATGGGTAAGGTTAAGTAATAAGAAACATTTAAACAATATAACTTAATTTATGGTATGGTTAAGTTAAAACAAGAGGACAACACTTAACCAACATAACTTGATTTGTGGTAGGGTTAAGTTAACACTAGAAGGCAACACTTAACCAAAGTACCATGACAAGTAGGTGGGTTAAGTTAACTTGAATTGATTGATGACACTTAACCAATACAACATGATGAACACGTGGGGTTAAGTTAACAAGAAAACACATAACCAATATAACTTGATGAACAGACGAGGTTAAGTAAATAAGGAACACTTAACCAACATGACACGATGAATGGGTGGGTTAAGTTAACATGAACTGAAAACACTTAACCAATATGACATAATGTGTGGGAGGGTTAAGTACATGTCGGGTCGGTGGGTAATATTAGTAAATATAGGCCCACAAAATTTAACTATTTAATAAACATGCTTGAATTAATGGGAGGGTTAAGCCATATCGCGTTGGTGGGTAATATTAGTAAATATAGGCCCACAAAACTTAACCATTTAATAAACATGCTTGAGTCGATGGGAGGGTTAAGTACATATCGGGTTGGTGGGTAATATTAGTAAATATAGGCCCACAAAACTTATCCGTTTAATAAACATGATTTAATCAGTGGGAAGTTTAAGTACATATCAGGTTGGTGGGTAATATTACTAAATATAGGCCCACAAACTTAACCGGTAGGAAACCCTAGTAACAGGGACCCATTTTAGCAATAACCCACATAGATGTATCATGGTACCCTGAACTGAGCAGGGCGAGGCACGATTACTGGGCTGATTATGATCGGTCAATACAGCGGCAGAGGGTATGTCAGTGTAGGTTCCAACGGTTTACAGGCGTGCACGTACTCTGGAGTAGGAAAAAGAAGGCACTGGGTACCAGTAGTTATACACTGTGCATCTTGAATCGTGTCGGGTCACCATAAGGATTGATACACCTTATGGTGGGACCAACACAGGGTATCTACACGCAAGAGAGGGCCAATTGACATAGATACATGGAACATGAATACAAGTAAGGGAGCCGATCAATAGGGTAGTAAGGGTACATCTAACATGCTCATGGCAATTAGGCTGATTGAGGTGGAATCCTCACGATAGATGTACACCTGAAGGCTACCACAATTACGGGGATTGGATCACATTACAATATGATCATTTTTATATAGTTTACTAGTTGGGACACTAGTTAGGGGGTGCATAGAAGTAAAATGGGTGAGCCTTATTATCTTATTTCTAAGGTGATGTCCTAGATTCAGTTTATTCATGTCATAAACCTTTTCTTGTTTACGTGCTAAATAGTCACCGGACTTACCAGACTCATGTCTGACCCATTTTCTTCCGTCTTCTTTTCTTCCACTCCCCCTCCCCCCCCCCCCCCCCCAAGGTCCGCAGGGAGGGAATACTTCATCTTAGATCGGGTCATTTCCAGCTTGAAGAAAGTAAATATATTGCTTGGAATCTTTTTCCTTGGGCTATGGCTTTGGATACTCTCTTATTTGGGATTTATGCTACCTTATTGTTGTTTCAATGCTTCTTTATGTTTTAATTCAAGACAAAAGTTCTATGTATGATTCTAAAGTATGATTGAGACAACTGTTGTAAAAGCTTGAACCACATTGTTTATAAAATGATTTTTTTATTTTCCACTGCTTTATTTGTCTGTCTTGTAATTCATCCGCATCTTTTACCTATAATGCTCCACCAAAGTTAAGGCACTTCCTTTGTGAGTGACCTTAATGGAGGTGGGGTGTATCAGTCTTTCCCTTAACATGCCCGTAGAGATAATTCTTTAGGTGAGAAAAAACACTAGTATCCTCTGATGTAGATCCACTGGTTGCCAGCACTAAGGTTTGTCCTATGTGGGAAAAGCTATCATCCCTTGTTTCGCAAGCATGGAGTTCCATTTTTCTTTTCCGCTTTATCACCCGCAAGGCTTCTACTCTTAAACTTTGCTCCTTCATCAGCCTAGGGTTAGTAGTTTTTGACTTATCCGCTCGAGATCCTGAAAACTTTTGTTTAGGTCTCTTACTCATAACTTTGCTTCTTCTAAGCTAGTCCAATTAAGTATAGAACAGTTCACGTAGATATGTGATGGGGTTAACCAAAGGATTGGAGGTTCAGGCCCACCTTCTAGCACCAAAATGTTAAAGATATTTTTTGTCAACATCGGAGATGTGTCAAATAGGGCAGTTCTAAATGAAAAATAGGCGGTTTGGCTATTTTTGGTTTAAATCGGATCACCATCCTTGATATCAAAGTCTGGAGGAGTGGGATCATTAAGGGCTACTAGAATGGATCTAAACTCAGAGGAGGAGATATATCCTCCTACTCGAGGACATATTGAGATGGGAATCTATGCTTATCTGGAAAATGAATAGTAAACTACAACAGTGATGATAGGAAAAAATAATATAAAATTACAGAGCAATTTTTATAAGAAGATCCCTTTTTATTAAACTTTCATTTGGAGTACATGAATGTAATAGGAGAAATTATTTGGTTAATCTAAGCGCTAAGCTTCTTTGAGGAGTACTAGTATGAAGAAAATTGATCCCCTAAATGTGACCCCGTTGTCTAATTTATAGTGGTTATGCGCTCCTTCCGCTGTTGGGCTATTGGGCCTGCGGGGGCCTTTGCCAACCACTTTTTTCCTTAGTTTAGAGAACTTGGCTTTGAACCTTTGGTAACAGCTCCTAAACGTAGACCCTCAGACATAAGCTTTTGGATGTAGGCCTCCGACTTTATCGTGAACACTTAGACGGGCCTGCCCTCATGATGTATGTAGATAATTTTTGGTTCTAAGCCACTGTGGGTTTTGGTACTAGGTAAATCAATACGGGCAGCATGTATCTCCACTTGGGTCCTGGTTAGCCTTTCAGTATTCGTGTGGCAGATGCTCCGAAAGCTGGTTCTGGATAATCCTTGCGCTCTCTTGGCTTAGTACCTTTGGTGCCCTCGCATTTAGGTGCATCGGTATTTAGGCAGGTCGTTACCTATAACCCTTTCGGGTTTTAAGGAGGGTAGCTCGTGCCTTCTTCTTTCTTAGTTTCTGTCTTGGGGGGCCTTCCAGTACGAAATCTCCTACCGAATAGGTCCTGTTAGGAGGGTTTTGTTGGATGTGCTTTATGGGCATTTTGTATACTTTTGGTTTTCTTCCCTTTCGGAAGGTGTCGGTTTTTGTTGCCTTCCAACTATTTTCTCCGGCTTTCGATTCGACCTATTGCTCAGCTTTCTACTTTCAGAGGACTTTCCTACACCTACATTGTTCTAGCACCCCTTCATTTCCAGCTAGCCTTGGAGTCAATTTTGGTGATAACACTTTGCATACGTTGGTTACATGGCACAAACATATATTGCATTAAGGAGGCAATTGAATCAGTAGACCGTCTGATTTGCGCATTAGTATAGGGGCATACACGCAACACCTTTGCAAATGTACAAATAATGCATTAGAAATTTTACGGCCAATAGATGCCAATTGTTGATAGATGAGCAGATGGGTGTAGGTAATATTTGATAACATTAATAACATTCTTCTTAACTTGGATATTTCGGGAACGAAATCCTTTAAAGAGGGGAGAATGTAACATCTCATATTTATACACCATAATTACATAAATAAGATAATCAAATGAATATTAATTAATAAAATATTCAGAACTGAGTAAAACAGATTTCACCATTGCGTTCATTACGAAACTCTGGTTCAGATAGACTTTTGGTTTTCGTAAATCAGACAAAGTATGAAGAATTTGTGGATAAAAGAAGTTTGAACTAAATTAAAATAATTTAATAAATGGTTCTATCAGAAGCGATGGTAATGAGCCGACCTGACCCTACACGGTTCGACCCATAGGACGACACTAGTGTCGACCCAGGTAGTAGGTGGGTCGACCCACCTTTGGCTAGATTGGGGCCTGAAACTGGACTATTTTGTGTTTTTTGTTCCTTATTGACTCAGCATAATGGTCTTTAACGATTTGATTTTAAAACCTAATATCCTATATATGGTTTATATTTTCCTAACATATCTATAAATAGGCTAGCAACCTCACCATTTTCTTACACAAATATTTCTTCATCTTCTTCCTCCTCTAAGTTATGTTCTGAAATAAAATTAAGAAAATGTCGAGGTATTGTCAGAATATAGATTAAAAGTATAATTATTCTACAACAACTATTTTGAAGACCTTTTCTGGATCTAATACATATCTTTGTGACTTCTAAGTTATTTTTAGATCTACAATTTAAAAAGGATTTTGTGTATATTAAAACTAAAAAGTATCAGTGTTTATAAGTTTATTCTTATATGTTATTGTCCTTTATTTACTGTCAATTATCTATTTAGTTTTCATTTATTAGTTGTTTATATGTACATCTATCTTCCTTATACTTTTCTGTCTTAGTTTTATTTATAGTCTTATTATGCCTGTTTATTCAGTTTATTCATGTCTGAGTTGGATCTATTTTCTCCTTTTCCTTTTTATTTTGTGCTCAGCCTAGGCCATCGAAAGCCAAGGCCATTTCCATTTGAATTATGTAAAATTAGAATAATATGTAATGACAGTAAAAATGAGATTTAGGCATATTGGAATATTAGTACCATTGACTATACAATTGGGATAATTATAAAGAAAGAATATGAAAACATGTTAATCTGAATAGGTTGGACTTAGTTTTATATTAATTATAATAAGTAATGGAAAGGTATGTGAATCAGATGTAAATTAAGTAAAAAACATTTTGTTGTAATCTATATACATCCGCTAAGTTAAACCTATTTGATTATTTCATTTACAACTGGGAAATGTAACATAGGTTTATAAGTTGCTTATTAATGAACTTAAACCTGCTAGGTTAGACCTTTTTTATTAATAAACTAAGAGGCTCCATGTCTGTTGTTAGTATATCTTAGGGACTCTAAAATTCCTAGTTTAATTGGGGGACCAAACCTGGGGATAGCTTGTGTCAATTTGTTGTTTCCTTGGAACCTATATCAACCAATACCCTTGTGATGTCAAATGCGTCTCGCACTAGGTAGAGACTAGGGCATGCTTTACTTATGGATGATTGTAAGAGGTTCAAATTTTCAAGGTGGGCACGGGCGCGTTTGGCAGAGTCATGAGCGTGAATGGGTCCGATGAAGGAAGATAAGACGCTGTAACATCGGCGGATAGGGCTGTGTCATTAAAGTTGATGGGTTCGGGACTGATATCCATGACTTCCATGGCTAGCCCAGGTTATTCGCGTCTGTTAGGAAGCCGATCACTAGGAAGTAATTAGGGTAAGACCTGATCCTATTATTATGATAGTTGGTGTAGAAATTCTGTTATGGGATATGAATAAGAAGCTTATCTAATTTAACCTTATCTCGTTTACTTCGATCTTGTTTATTTTACTGTATTTTCTTGTCCAGTATTATTTATTTGTCTTGATACCTATTTATCTTATGCTCATGCTAAAAATCACTGGAACTCGCTGGACTTCATGTCTGATCTATTTTGTTTTTCTTTCCCTTTCTTACTTCCCCCTCAGGTTATTAGGGTGGTGGATTGCAGCAGTGACCATGATTCTTTGATTTAGCTTGGGCTTGGATTATTTCTTACTTGATGTATTGCTTCAGTTATTGTTCTATGTTTATTGTTATGGCTCATAAGAGATATGATTTTTATGGTTTTAAACTTGTACTCTGATGGTTTGTGTTTCCACGAGACAGATGTTTATGGTTATGACTTTATGGTATATGAAAATGTAACGCTATAATGATTTGGTAATAAAAATTGAAAAGTTTTCCACTGCATTTTATATTTTGTCTTGTGAAATTAGTCTTTGTATTATTATTGCGCTTCATAGAACTTAATGCATCCTCATATGGGTGACATTAAGGGACGTAGCATGTCACAACTAGATAGTAATGAGGGGTTCCACCATAGGGAGATCTTAAATGGCATGCTACATCTACCTATCCGATTGGTATTAAGTGGCTGCTTACTATCTCCCCCTATTCAAGGCATGTGTTTTTTATGCGTGAATGACGGAAGCCTTAATTAGTAGGACCTGTAGCTAGTGTCCTTTAATTTATGTTAGCGTTGAGTAAACCATCAAAAGAGCATTAAGTTATCAATAAGTCCACCTAGGATCTTAAGCAACTAAGAGGAACCATCCTTATATATCATTTGATAGTGAGGTCTTAAGTGGCTATATATATATATATATATATATATATATATATAATTAACCACTATATTACTAGTGAGTATTTGAGAGCCCACCTCTTAGTTTTTGTAATTGGTTGAAGGATGGTTTAAAAGCTTCATTATGCGTCAAAGTACTATCTCGGTATTGCAATATCATTTATCATTTGGAAATGCTAGCTTTGGTCTGGTAGTTAGATTCATGCATTAATGTTTACAAGGTTAGGTTAGAATTACTAGCCTTGATAGACATATGTCTCTGGTTGAACCAAACGGAACACATCTGTGTATTGTAGACAGTGTTATACTCTTGATGCTCACCAGAACTTATTGTTCTGACCCCCTTCCTCATTACAATCTCCCAAAGCTTTGGTTCTCACATGTTTTTAAGTTTGGTTTTCAGTTCACGTTCTCTCTTATGCTCGGTATTGACGTGGTGATTTACTATTATAAGTTAGTTACATGATTTGATACTAATTTATCTTATTTTGTTTCAGCTATGAGTTATTTTATCGTACTTTGATTATGCTCATAATTAATTATTTGCAGGTTCAAAATATACACGCTCCATTCTAGTATGGGTTTGAATTTCGATTTATATCGAAATTTAGGATCAGAAAAGTGTAGAGTGTTACATGAACCATGAACCTTTTATATATCTTAATTTATAAACATTTTTCCTATCATTTTAAATGCATAACTTTATCATTGTAGATTACTATAACATTATATTGCATATATTCTGACAATAATAGAAATATTAAGCATTGTCTTTTTAGTTTTATGATAAGTATCTCACTAGTCTTTTATGTTACCAAACCCTAGGTGGACATGGAAGTCTTTTGAATTCGATAGTGAGTGTAAGGACATATATGTCTTAAGATTTTTACTTTGAGGAAAGCTCAAAAAAATCATATGTTGACATAAAAGGGCTAACTCCATTAGAATGCATAAAATGGATCTTAACGCTAATGTTAACACTAAAGAAGGGATAGTTTTTACAAAATTATATGAATCTTTTTAAACTACAAGCATAATTATACTTATACAGATGATATTGAAAACCTCAAAATCAATAATGTTGATAAGAGTAAATTCAGTAAAGTAAAAGGATGGAACACATTAAGATTTTTATCCTAGTTTGGTGTTACCCTATGTCCAGTCCCGCACTAACCCTTATGGATTTCTTTCCACTAGCAAATGCAAATATAATCTTAGTTTCAAAACTACAAGATACATCCTCCAAAATTTCAGCTTCTAGGTATAGTCTCTTAGGTTCTAGGAGTTACAAAGCACACCCAATTAATTTCCAAGCTCAACCGCACCCGAGTGATTTATGGGTCATAGCCATACTCTTATAAATAACGTTTTTGCTTTATGACTTTTTAAACTCAGATCTTTTGATCGTTCATTATAGTTTTTCTTATAATTTTTTAAATGCACTTTAACCTCGAGAAATTGATAAAAGAATGGTAAAGAATCAAAACAGAGGCAAACAGAATTCGATTTTTATTGAATTACGATAGAATATGGTTTAAGTTTTTTATATAAAATACGAGAGCGGGTAAAAAGGAGAGATGAACGAAGAAATTAGTTATCCAGTTCATATGAAAAACTAAGCTATTTATAGTGGTTTAACAGTCAGGTCTATTTGCAAAAGGTTGCAATGAACAGACACCTCTTTTTAAAATTTATTTTTTGAAAAACTATTTAGTGTGTCAACAAACTTTTCCGGGATATGTCAACATAACCATTTGAAACTTTCAAATTTATTTTATTTAAATAATATTACAAATATGTTTCTATATAAATAATTCATAACACTTTAAAATCATTTAAACATAGTTTACACATATTTTAATCGTAATAAAACTTTACAAAATATTTTTTGAAATATTTAGTATAAAACATTATATATAATGTAAATAATATATATAGCTAGTTAAAAACAAAGTACAAAGAAATTTCCAAAATAAGCATATAAGGAGCAATAAAACTAAAGTATAAAAAATATCAAATGTTAGAAAATCGAAAGAATGTTTTGAAAACTATCATTTAATATATAAGGATTATTTGAAAATCAGCTGAAAGATCATTTACAAAAGAAATCAAGTGATATCGAAAAATTTAACATGTATTCTAAGACTCGAAACTTACTGGGAATATTTTGAAATCTTGAATTCTTCATGTTAATGTTCAAAAGTTGGCACAACATTTAAAGATTACCACGACAGTTAAAATAAGTGAAAGGTGATGTAAATATGTAGGGAGAACGCAACAGAACTGCAACACGATATTTATAGTGGTTTGGCTTGTTCACACGTACGTCCACTCCGATAATTTAGCACTTTGTTAATAAATTTCCATCAATTACAATGTGGGATCAGTAGTTCTCTGTAACACCCCGTAATTCTGTTAACACTAAAGTTCACAAATTAAAGAATAACTAATCTCAGATGTGAGAATTAAGGGAAACGGGTTGCGCCATTGTGTTCGTCTCAGAATTCTGGTTGAGATAGATCCGTGTTTGCGTGAAATGGACTTCGTATGAAGAAGTTATGGCCATCGGAAGTTTCAGAAAATTCAAAACAGATTTCAGAAAATTCAAATTTCAGAGTCAAACAGGCTAGGCGGGAAAATTCCCGCCAGGGCCAGGTCGACCATAGGGTCGACCTGGGGGTCGACCTACCCTGACTTGGTCGACCATATTGCCGACCTAGGGGTCGACCTGCCCCCCCCCCCTCCCCCGCCCAGGGAGATTTGTTTGGTGACCTGTTTGTGACTAGATGCTGACTCATTAGGGTTTCTGATCTACTCTGATTGGCTGGGATCAATTCTGGGTTGATCGGACGGCTTAAACTAATCCTAAACTCTATAAAGCACCTATTGACTCAAACCCTAAAATCAAAACAAAATTAGATTCATGGCCTCCATGCCGTCACCTAGCAACTCAGCATAGTCGCCACCAATTAGAGAGGAAGAAAGCAAATCAAATTCAATCCTTTTCAACTTTAACAATGAATCTTCTTCAAAGGAAAGCTAATACAACTTCAGAACTCAGAATTCAGAACTCAAGGCCTTCTATGAGTTGTGAATTCGATAATTTTAATAAAATAATTAGTAATTTAATTAGATTAAGTCATGATGTGGATTATTTGGATATGATGTGAATTATTGACCACATGTTATAATTATGTTGTAAATTTGTGATGTTATCATACATGTTGTAAATTCTATGATATTATGTTGTGATGTTATCATATATGTGGTAAATTTATGATGCTACCATCTATGTGGTAATTCTATGATTGGCTTATGTATAATCAAATCATCATGTTGTTCATATGCTAGTTTGGTTATGTTGATTCATATGATAAAACGTGAGTATGTATGCAAGTTTAGATTTTGATTTAGACATGAATCATATGTAAGTTAGAGAAAATTATATGAAACCTTACATGTTTCATGACACCTAGTTTATGTGAAAATTTGATCTAAAGTTAGGCTATGACATGTGTGAGTTTTATGATAAATTCTACATGCTAGTTTACATGTTTAGATGTAAGTTCACACCATTGTTATGTTGCATAAATCACATATGCAAGTTTATATAAATATATGAGTTTGGAATATGAATCATGTTATGCAAGTTTGTGGTTATTGCCTATGCAAGTTTACACCTTTAGATGTAGATCTATGACATACATGATTTATGCAAGTTTGTGACTATCACCCAAACAAGTTTACACCTTTAGATCTGGATCTATGACATATGTAGTTTTATGCAAGTTGTAACTTTGGCCTATGCAAGTTTTAGATGTAGAACATCATTCATACATGCAAGTTCCCCCCTATGTTTAGATCTATCTTTAATTATATGTATGTTGTGATGTTTTCTCTTTATTCCATGAGTTAGACTATTCGAGTCTAATGTATATTTTACGTTAAACGAACGAACATACAATGTGGGGTAATGGTATAATGTTAAAAAGATTTAATATTAAGAATTGGCATAAATGCCTTAAATCACATAAAATAAATTTGTGATGAAAATTGTTATGATTTGCATACCATAAATGGATGGACATAATTGAGTCAATTATGGCCATAGTTAAATTTGGAATTGATTGATAATTTGAATAGGGGAAGTAATTCAAATTGGGGAATGATTAATTAGGAGTAATTAATCGTCTAAGACACGAGGTTAGGCTCGTTTGTGGTGTAAGACTGCCTAGACCCGCCCGGTAAATCCAGCTGCCACAAATGCCAGTCTAATGTGAGAGGTCTTATGCATAAATTAAATATGTAACAATTGTAAAGACATGAGGTTAGGCGCGTTTGTGGTGTAAGACTGCCCGGACTCGCCCGGCAAATCCAGCTGCCACAAATGCCAGTTTAATGTGGGAGGTCTTTATAAGGTTACAGTCTTAATGAATTAAGAAACACTTAACCAGATAAACATGTAGTAGGACATGAGGGGGTTAAGTAGGTGCCTTGGGTGGCATGTGGAATTAAGTGGGTGCCTTGGGTGGCATTTGAAATACGATTAGAAACACTTAACCAAAATTGAAACATGTAATTGAACATGAATAAGAAGAGGGTTAAGTGGGATGTACTAGAGGGGACCAAGCTTAGGTGGATAGCTTGTGTCAAGTAATGGGTGTCCCATTTCAACCAGTAACCAATACGAATCTTTGTGGGCTCGACCCAAGTCGAGGACGGGACACACATACTGGGCTTGACTGTAAGAGGCCAAAACGGGTTAGCAGTGGCAACGCAAGTCTAACGGGTTCATATGCGTGTGTGAAACGGGCTGGTAGGTAAGACGTTGTTGCATCGTGTAGGTATAAGCCATGCATCATTGGTGTTATCGGGTTGCCACTTTGGGGAGTGATGCACCCCAATGTGGGACCAGCACAGGTATCTACGAGTTAGGGAGTCGATCTCATGGAGGTAGTGTGTACACCTAGTGGAGATAGTGGCAGGCGGCACCTATGAAGGCAGCTAGGGGTGCACGAAACTACCATTATCATTATTAAGTTCTGTAGGCGGGATCAACCTTAGGGTGACTAGTGGTGGTGCAGTATAGCAATTACAGTATAATAGTGATGGTACAGTATAGTAATTATCTTATAGTGATTTAGGGGCGCTTTAACGTTATCATAGTTCAATCTTGTTTCCTTATTAACTCTGTCTTACTCAATTGGTCACAGTCATTTCCTTATTTTCCAACTTATGCCTTAGCCTAGTTATTTTGGTAATTATATTGTTAAAGTTATCGCACTTGCCAGACTTTATGTCTGACCCCCTTTGTTTCCTCCTCTTTTCTGCCTTTCCCCCGCAGGTGCTCAGGTTGGAACTAGCACCAGTGGAGCTTGAATTTGGATAGCTGTATTTCTTGCTTTTAGAAGATTGCTTGGATCGTTGAAGTAAAGTTCAGCCTCTCTTATTTATGGCTATTTTGTATTGGGGATTATGTCTTTCAATTTATGTACTTTGATTTAGTCAAGATGGATATTGTGTACTTTGAATCTGGTTTTGATGATGTAATCAAACTTATGTGTTTTCCGCTGCAATGAAATAAAGTTTTAAAGTTTTATTACTATTTATATATGTCTTGTTGTTATGTTTCTGTTCTATACACACTTAAAATGCTCCATGAAAGTTAATGCATTACCTTTATGAGTGACATTAATGGACGTGGGGTGTTACACGTGGTATCAGAGTTGAAGTTTACCAGAACAGATATGAATTTTGAAAAGTGTTTTTTTAAAAACAAATTTTATAAAGGAGTACCTTCAAAAGTATGTTTTAAGGAAAGTATTTTCAATAGAAAAGCTTATTTTTAGTAAGCATAACCCCAAAAGCCATATATCTTTCCTTCGGTTCTTTTGTATTGAATCTTTCCTTTTTCGTTTCAGCATGTCTGGAATTTCCGAGATACCTGAGGGAATAACGATGCCAGGATGGTTTAGGAGGTATTTGGAGACCAGGGCCACCACTGCAGGTCCAGCAAATGCTCCCCCTCCTCCTCCTTCCCCTCCTCCTCCTCGTGTCGATACTTTTTCTAAGATATATTAGGACTTTCAAGCAATGGGTGGAAAACCTTTTCACGGGACAGAGACAATTGTTGAAGCTCATAATTGGCTAAAGGAGGTGGAAGAATTGTTTGGAATCTTTGAAGTGGATGACGGAAGAAAGGTCCAGTTAGCTGCCTGGCTAATGAAGGATGAGGCCTTGTTTTGGTGGGAGGTCACTAATGGGGAGCGTCCAGTTGATACATGGCCAGAATTCAGGCGAAGGTTTGAGGCGAAGTTTCTCTCACGGGCTGGAGAGATTCTCTATATGGAAAGGTTTTTGGCATTGAAGCAAAGGAATCTATTGGTGAAAGAATACGTCAACAAGTTCAACCAGTTGGCGAGATTTGGCTTAGACTTGGTGAATACACCAGAAAAGAAGGCCCTGAGATTTGTTAAGGGTTTGAACGAGCCGCTTCATGGGTTAGCTATGACCCAAGTCCCTATGGGAGCTACCTTTGAGAGACTAGTTGACATGGCGCTTATGCATGAAGAAGAGAAGGGAGCCAATTCTTATAAGGCACCCGACAAGAAAGGGGATCAAAAGAAACCGCAACAGCAACAACAGAACAAGAAAGGTGGTAAAGGCAACAATGCTAAGGGAAAGAAGAGATGCTTTAACTGTGGGACACCAGGCCATCTAAGAAAAGATTGTAGGAAAAAAAAAGGAGACTGGTTGTTTCCACTGAGGCGAAGCGGGACATCTTATTAAGGACTGCCCAAAGAAGGGGTAGAGGGCAGGGTCTACCTCGGGAGGACAGGTGCAGGCTCTTATGGCACCAGGGTAGGCAAGGGGACAAGTTCAGGATCTTGTGGTCCCACCGCTGCAAGAACAAGGTAGAACGATTTTCGTTGAAAGTTTAGTTTTTCTGTTTGATCATCCTGTCCGTACTTTATTCGATTCTAGCGCATCACATTCGTTTATGTCTACATCATTAGTTGAAACACTGCACCTAGATACTAGTCTAGTTACAGATCCCTTAGTAGTCTCAAATCCTATTGTTGGTTCGGCTCATCTCTCTATGAATTGTCAGGATTTGAGAGTTTTTATCTTGGGCATTGAGTTTGAATGCAACGCCTTTGTTCTTGGCTTCATGGGCTACGGCTTGATTCTAGGTATGGATTGGCTAACTAGATACGGGGCCATCCTAGATTGTGAAAGAAGGGTAGTTAGATTGTTGACTCATTGTGGAAAGACCCTTGATATTTCTTGTGACCCTAGAGGTCCAGTAATGCTTAGCTACCTAGAATCCCTTGATGCATCTGATGATGAATTACATTCTGTTCGTATAGTCCATGAATATGTTGATGTCTTTGATGAGGTGAGGGGTTTACCCCCAAAACGTGAGATAGACTTTCGAATATATTTAGTAGATGATGCAAAGCTAGTTGCATTGCCGGTGCGCCACATGGCTCCAAGAGAGAGAAGAGAACTCAGTAAGCAAGTGAAAGAATTGCTTGAGAAGGGGTTCATAAGACGTAGTATATCGGAGTGGGGTGCTCCAGTAGTATTTGCCACGAAGGCAGATGGGTCCCTTGGACTTTGTGTGGACTATAGAGAACTTAATAAGCTTACTAAGAAGAATAGACACTCACTACCGAGAATTGACGATCTCTTCGATCGGTTAGTTGGCGCCTCAGCGTTTTCGCAGTGGGACTTAGCCACTAGTTTCCATCAGTTGAGAGTGGCTGAGGATAGCATAGACAAGACTGCCTTTAGGACTTCGAACGGTTTCTTCGAGCTACTTGTGATGCGTTCGGTTTGACAAACGCCCCCGCATACTTTGTTGACTTAATGAGTAGGGTGTTTAGGGAGTACCTTAATAAATTCGTGGTAGTCTTTGTGGATAACATCTTGATCTTTTCTAAGAGCAAGGAAGAGCATGCCCTACATCTTAGGGAAGTGTTGGAGACCCTTCGAGCGCATAGCCTTAAAGCTAAATTTTCTAAATGTCACTTTTGGAGAAAGGAGGTGCGATTCTTAGGGCACGTGGTTTCCAAAGAAGGGATAGTTGTGGATCCCGCGAAGGTAGTGGCCATCCAAGATTGGAAGGTCCCTAAAAATGCTACCGAGGTGAGGAGTTTCTTAGGGTTGGCTGGCTACTATAGCAAGTTTATCAAGGACTTTGCAAAAATATCATCTCCATTAACACGCTTGACGAAGAAGAACCTAGTTTTCACATGGGACGTAGATTGTGATGATGCATTCCAACGTTTAAAGAGAGCTTGGACCACAGCCCCAGTCTTAGTGTTGCCAGATGGGAGTAAGCCGTTTACCGTTTATACCGATGCTTATGGGACAGGACTAGGCGCAGTCTTAATGCAAGAAGGAAGGGTAATAGCCTATAGTGGAAAGCAGTTGAGAGTGAATGAGAGAAATTACGTTACACATGACCGAGAGTTGGACGCTATTGTTTTCGCGCTTAAATCTTGGCGCCATTATCTTCTTGGCGAAAAATTCGAATTGTTCACTGACCACAAATCGCTAAAATACTTGTTCTCTCAGAAGGACTTGAACTTAAGGCCGCAAAGGTGGATGGAATTCTTAGCGTCCTATGACTTCGAGATAGCATATACCCCTGGCAAGGGTAACGTGGTGGCAGACACCTTAAGTAGGAAAAGGTTATCCTTGAGTCCATTGTTTGTTGAGCAGCGAAGCTTAGAGTTCATCTCTACATTTGACTTTAGGCCTTCCGTTGACTTTGTAACCGGTTTGCTAGCATCCTTGGAGGTCAGACCTACGCTTTTGAGACGGATTGGTGAGGCACAGCGAGATGACCCACAGTTGGTTGAGTTGCTAGAGAAGCTCGAAAGAGGGGAGTCATCGAGCCATCTCAGTAGGTATACCCTAGATGAAAAGGGTTGGTTACGTAGGGATAGTAGGCTTTTTGTACCATGGGACGAGAATATGAGTAAAACCATTCTTGATGATGCACATCGTTCGTAGATGACCATCCATTACGGCGGGGAAAAGGTGTACATGGACATGAGATGAGTTTACTTTTGGGCCAGCAGGAAGAGGGATGTGGCTGAGTTTGTCGCTAGATGCTTGGTGTGCCTACAAGTAAAAGCAGAGCAAAAGAAGCCCGGTGGGTTGCTTCACCCACTGGAGGTCACACAATGGAAGTGGGTAAGTGTCTCGATGGATTTTGTCGATTGGTTACCGAGATCGAGAAAGGGTAATACGGGGATTTGGGTCATGGTAGACAGACTTACTAAGAGCGCCCATTTCATTCCCGTAAAGAGTAAGAGGACTGCTCCATGGTTAGCCTCCGTATACATTCGGGAGATAGTTCGTTTGCATGGTGTTCCTTCTTGCATAGTTAGCGACCGCGATCCTATCTTTACTAGCGAATTTTGGAAGAGCTTGCAAGAGGCGGTAGGGACTCGGTTATGTTTGAGCACCGCATATCATCCTCAGATGGATGGCCAGACCGAGATGGTGAATTGTATTCTAGAGGACTTGTTGAGGTTGTGTGTCTTAGATTTCGGAGGTACATGGGAGGAACATCTTCTATTGGTAGAGTTCGCATATAATAATAGCTTCCAGTCTAGCATCGGCATGGCACCGTTCGAGGCTCTTTATGGACGGCCGTGTCGTTCGCCAACATTTTGGTGGGAGTCTACAGATAAGATCTTACTTGGGCCCGATATGATTAGAGAGACTTCGGAGAAGATCGATTTGACTCGAAGGAGGATGAAGACGGCGCAAGATAGGCAGAAATCTTATGCGGACAAGAGTAGGTCAGATCTTGAGTTTGACATTGGGGATATGGTCTTTGTCAAGTTGTCTCCATTATGGAATGTGGTTCGCTTTAGGTCTGTTTGGAAGTATAAGATAAACCAAGTATATCGTTAAAGGCGCCCCTAATCACTATAAGATAATTACTACACTGCATCACCACTAGTCATCCTAAAGGTTGATCCCGCCTACAAAACATAATATTGATAATGGTAGTTTATTGTACCCCTAGCTACCTTCATAGGTGTCGTCTGCCCCTATCTCGACTAGGTGCACCCACTGCCCCCATTCGATTGGCTCCCTAACTCGTAGATACCCGTGCTGGCCCCACAGTGGGGTGTATCACTCCCCAAAGTGGCAACCCGATACAACCAAAAATGCACGGCTTATATCTACACGATGCAACAACGTCTTACCTACCAGCCCGCGCCCACACACGCATATGAAGCCGTTGGACTTGCGTTGCCATCGCTGACCCGTTTTGACGTCTTACAATCAAATCCAATATGCGTGTCCCGTCCTCGACTTGGTTCGAGCCCACAAAGATACTTAATGAGTTACCGGTTTGAAAAAGGCCCCCATGCATGACACAAGCTTTTCACTTATGCTTGGTCCCCTCTAAGATTTCTTCCCCCACTTAACCCCATTCTTATTCATATCTTCTTACATGTTTCAATCTTGGTTAAGTGCATCTAATCGTATTTCAAATGCCACCCAAGGCACCCACTAAATTCCACATGCTACCCAAGGCACCCACTAAATTCCACATGCCACCAAGGCACCCACTTAACCCCCTCATGTCCCACTACATGTTAATCTGGTTAAGTGTTTCTTAATTCATTAAGACCGTAACCTTGTAAAGACCTCCCACATTAGACTGGCATTTGTGGAAACTGGGTTTGCCGGGCGGGTCCGGGCAGTCTTACACCACAAACGAGCCTAACCTCGTGTCTTTACACTGTTATGCATTTAATTTATGCCTAAGACCTCCCACATTAGACTGACATTTGTGGCAGCTGGATTTGCCGGACGGGTCCGGGCAGTCTTACACCACAAAAGAGTCTAACCTCGTGTCTTAGGCGATTAATTACACCTAATTAATTATTCCCAATTTGAATTAATTTCCCTATTCAAATTGCCAATCAATCACAAATTTAACTTTGTCCATAATTGACTCAATTATGTCCATCTATTATACCAAATAACATCACATTTAAGGCATTTATGCCAATTCTCAATATTAGATCGTTTAATATTATCCCATTGCCCCCACATTGTACGTTCGTTCGTTTAACGTAAAATATATGTTAGACTCGAATAGTCTAACTTATGGAATAAAGAGAAAACATCACAACATGCATAGAATAAAAACTAGATCTAAACATAAGGGGTGAACTTGCATGTGTGAATAAGGTTTTTCATCCAAAAACTTGCACAGGCCAAACTAGCATAAACTATGGATGTCATAGATCTAATCATAAGGTGTAAACTTGCATAGGCAATAGTCACAAACTTGCATAAACTATGGATGTCATAGATCTAATCATAAGGTGTAAACTTGCATAGGTATTAGTCACAAACTTACATTACATGGTTCATACTCCAATATATATATATATATATATATATATATATATATACACACACACACACACACACTTGCATATGAGATTTATACAACATAGACTATGATGTAAACTTGCATCTAACTCACACATGTCATAGCTTAACTTTAGATCCAATTTACACATAAAATAGATCTCATGAAACATGTAAGGTTGTTTATGATTCTCACTAACTTGCATATGATTCATATCTAATTTAACATCTAAACGTGCATAAATACATATGATTTAACATATGAATTAGTTCCAACAACATAACTAAACTAGCTTATGAAACATCATTATGAATTGATTGTACATAAGCCAACAATTAACATAGATTTACAACATAGATGATAACATCACAACTTTACAACATAGATAATAACATCATAGATTTACAACATAGATAATAACATACGGTCAATGATTCACAACAAAACCATATAATCCAATTCATAGCTCAATCCACTTAAATTGTTAATTATCTTATTAAAGAAATCGAACTCACAAAAAGAAGGTCTTGCGTTCTGAAATCTGAGTTCTGAAATTGATTTAGCTTGCCTTTGTAGTAGATTCGTTATTGTTTAGATTAGAGTTGAATAGAACTGAATTGATTAGCTTTGATTTCCCTCTAGTTGGTGGCGGCTACTCTGGGTTACAAGATGACAGCATGACGGCCATGATTCAGATTTTTATTTGATTTTAGGGTTTGAGTCCACCCATGTTTATAGAGAATTTCAATTTAATTATAGCTGTCAGATGATCTTAGGGTTGATCAAAACCACTCAGTCAGGATAGGGTGACACCTCAGCCCTAATGACTCAACAAGGAGTCAGAAAGGACTCAGCAATGAGTCACAATGTGGATCAGATTGCACTAGAAAGCTGTGCAGGCTTTCTGCTCGGCCTGGGCGCACTTGGCAGGTGCGCCAGTGCCACTTTTGTACTGGCGCACTTCCCAAGTGCGCTAGTGCAATTTTTTTTATTATTCCGCCTGACTTCGTTTGTCCATATCTCCTTCATCCGATATCCGTTTTACGCAAACTCGGACTCTATCTCAACCAGAATTCCGAGATGAACACAATGGCGCAACCCGTTTCCCTTAATTCTCACGTCTGAGATTAAGTATTCTTGAATTTAGTTAATTCGATTATTCAAAATTTTGGGGTGTTACATTCTCCCCTACTTAAAGAATTTCGTCCTCGAAATCTCTAAGTCAAGAAGAACGATCCTACCATCCAATCATCCATCTACTCAACCATCAACCACTAGAAACCATGGTCCTTAAAAGATTTCTAATGCTTTTCGTGTACATATGCATAGTGTGTGTATATGCCCATATACTAATGCTAAATCAGGCGGTCCACTGATTCGGTCGACCTCCTTAATGCAAATAATGATAGTGCCATGTATCCATCATGTATGCAAGGAATCCTATACATATCATTACTACATGTGTGCACAACCACCCATTTAAATGCAACATCCCTATGATACACACATTCAATGTACATTCATTTTACTAAATACATCCATTTATATGAAATATGCAATATGAAGGTGATTGAGCCGATCTAGTGCCTAAAGTGTGTGTGTATGTATCCACAAGCAAACACTTGCATCCACATGCATCAATTATACATAACATGTCTCAAACACATGTTTCAACCATAGGACTACCCTATCTAAAGGTCAAAGATACTAGCGAGAGGACATACTAAAGATAAAACGAGTACAAGCTAAGCGATAAAGGAGAAATTAAAAGACATACCCTCGAAAAAAAGGGGTATAATGAACGCATCTTCTCTTCCGTCTCCCAAGTAGCGTCGCTCTCATCATCTCCCTATTGCACTTTGACTAGCTTGACCTCTCGATTCCTCAAGTTCTTAATCTCCGACCCAAGAATGGACGTAGGAGCTCGTTGAATCATCGCGTCACGCTCTATCTCCACCTCTCTAAGCAAGCTCGGCTCTACCACTTTAGCGGTCTCATGAAAGCACTTCCTCAAATGTGATACATGGAATACGTCGTGTACACCACTGAGTCTCTCGGGCAACTCCACTCTATACGCCATTTGTCCAATCCTCTCCTTAATAGGAAACGTCCCTACGAACCTTGGTGCTAACTTCCCAATGGACCCAAAGCGAACAACATTCGGTAACGGAGACACCTGGATAAAGACCATGTCCCCAATATCGAACTCAAGATCTATCCTCCTCTTGTCCGCATAAGATTTCTGCCTATCTTGCGCCGTCTTCGTCCTCCTTCGAATCAAATCGATCTTTTCCGAAGTCTCTCTAATCATATTGGGCCCAAGCAAGATCTTATCCGTAGTTTCACACCAACCTGTAGGCGAAAGACATGGCCATCCATTAAGAGCCTCGAAAGGTGCCATGCCAATGCTAGACTGAAAGCTATTATTATGTGCGAACTCCACCAAAGGAAGATGCTCCTCCTATGTACCTCCGAAGTCTAAAACACATAGCCTCAAAAGGTCCTCTAGAATATGATTTAACCTCTCGGTCTAGCCGTCCGTTTGAGGATGATATGCGGTGCTCAAACATAACTGAGACCCTAACGCCTCTTGCAAGCTCCTCCAAAACTCGCTAGTAAAGATAGGATCGCGATCGCTCACTATGCTAGAAGGAACACCGTGCAAACGAACTATCTCTCGAATGTATACGGAGGCTAACCATGGAGCAGTCCTCTTACTCTTCACGTAATGAAATGGGCGCTCTTAGTAAGTCTGTCTACCACGACCCAAATCCCCGTATTCCCCGATCTCGGTAACCCGTCAACAAAGTCCATCGAGACACTTTCCCACTTCCATTGTGGGATCTCCAATTGGTGAAGCAACCCACCGGGCTTCTTTTGCTCTGCTTTTACTTGTTGGCACACCAAGCACCTAGCGACAAACTCGGCCACATCCTTCTTCATACCGGCCCAAAAGTAAACTCGTCTCATGTCCATGTACATCTTGTCCCCGCCGGGATGAATGGTCATCTTCGAACGATGTGCATCATCAAGAATGGTCTTCCTCAAGTTCTCGTCTTGAGGTACACAAAGTCTACCGTCCCTATGTAACCAACCCTTATCATCTAGGGTATACCTACTGAGATGGCTCGATGACTCCCCCCTTATGAGCTTCTTTACTAACTCAACCAACTGTGGGTCATCTCGCTGTGCCTCACCAATCCACCCCAAAAGCGTAGGTCTGACCTCTAAGGATGCTAGCAAATCGGGTACAAAGTCAATGGAAGGTCTAAAGTCAAACGTAGAGATGAACTCTAAGCTTCTCCGTTCAACAAACAACGGACTCAAGGATAACCTTTTCCTACTTAAGGCATCTTCCACAACGTTACCCTTGCCAGGGGTATATGCTATCTCGAAATCGTAGGACGCTAAGAATTCCATCCACCTTTGCTGCCTTAAGTTTAAGTCCTTCTGAGAGAACAAGTATTTTAGCGATTTATGGTTAGTGAATAGTTCGAATTTCTCGCCAAGAAGATAATGGCGCCAAGATTTAAGCGTGAAAACAATAGCAGCCAACTCTAGATCATGTGTAGGGTAATTTCTCTCATGTACTCTCAACTGCCTTCCTCTATAGGCTATTACCCTTCCTTCTTGCATTAAGATTGTGCCTAGTCATGTCCTACAAGCATCGGTATAAATGGTAAATGGCTTACTCCCATCTGGCAACACTAAGACTGGGGCTGTGGTCAAAGCTCTCTTTAAACATTGGAACGCATCATCATAATCTATGTCCCACATAAAAACTAGGTTCTTCTTCGTCAAGCGTGTTAATGAGGCTGATATTTTTGCGAAGTCCTTGATAAACTTCCTATAGTAGGCTGCCAATCCCAAGAAACTCCTCACCTCGGTAGCATTTTTAGGGACTTCCAATCTTGGATGGCCACCACCTTCGCGGGATCCAAAGCTATCCCTTCTTTGGAAACCACGTGCCCTAAGAATCGCACTTCCTTCCTCCAAAAGTGACATTTAGAAAATTTTAGCTTTAAGGTTATGCGCTCGAAGTGTCTCCAACACTTCCCTAAGATGTAGGGCATGCTCTTCCTCGCTTTTAGAAAAGACCAAGATGTCATCCACAAAGACCACCACGAATTTATTAAGGTACTCCCTAAACACCCTACTCATCAAGTCAACAAAGTATGCGAGGGCGTTTGTCAAACCGAAGAGCATCACAAGCCATTCATAGAAACCGTCCGTAGTCCTAAAGGAAGTCTTGTATAAGCTATCCTCAACCACTCTCAACTGATGGAACCCACTGGCTAAATCCAACTGCGAAAACACTGAGGCGCCAACTAACCGATCGAAGAGATCGTCAATCCTCGGCATTGGGTGCCTATTCTTCTTAGTAAGTTTATTAAGCTCTCTATAGTCCACACAAAGTCTAAGGGACCCATCCGCCTTCGTGGCAAATACTACTAGAGCACCCCACTCCGATATACTACGTCTTATGAACCCTTTCTCAAGCAACTCCCCTACTTGCTTATTGAGCTCCCTCCTCTCACGAGGAGCCATGTGGCGCACTGGCAGAGATACTGGTTTTGCATTGTCTACAAGATAGATACGAAAGTCTATCTCACGTTTTGGGGGTAGACCCCTTACCTCATCGAAGTCATCAACATATTCACGGACTATACGAACAAAATGTAAATCATCATTGAATGCATCAAGTGACTCAAGATAACTAAGCATCACCGGTCCTCTAGGGTCACAAGAAATGTCAAGGGTCTTTCCACTACGAGTCAACAATTTTACTACCCTTCATTCACAATCTAGGATGGCGCCATATCGGGCTAGCCAATCCATCCCTAGAATCAACCCATAGCCCATGAAACCAAGCACAAAAGCATTACATTCAAAACCAATGCCTAAGGTAGACAATCTTAAATCCCTACAGACCATGGATAAATGAGCTGACCCGCCAATAGGATTTGAGACTACAATGGGATCCACAACAAGACTAGTATCTAAGTGTAGTGTTTTAACTAATGATATAGAGATAAACGAATGTGATGCGCCAGAATCGAATAAGGTACGGACAGGATTATCAAATAGAAAAACTAAACACTCAACGGAAATGTTTCTACCACGTTCTTGCAGCCGTGGGACCGCGAGAGCCTGGACCTTCTCCCTTGCCTGCCCCAGTGCCACAAGAGCCTGAAGCTGTCCTCCAGAAGTTCTTTGCCCTTGCCTCTGTTTCCTTGGGCAGTCCTTAACTAGATGATCTGCCTCTCCACAGTGGAAACAACCAGTTTTCTTCTTTTTCCTACAGTCTTTATTCGGATGGGCTGGTGACCACAATTAAAGCACTTCTTCTTTCCTTTGCCATTATTTTTCTTCCCGCCTTTCTTGTTTTGTTGTTGTTGCTGCGGTTTCTTTTGATCCCCTTTCTTCTCGGGTGCCTTTTTAGCATTGGTGCCTTTCTCCTCTTCATGCATAAGTGCCATATCGACTAGCCTCTCAAAGGTGGCCCCCATAGGGATGTGGGTCATAGCTAACCCATGCAGTGGCTCGTTCAAACCCTTAACAAATATCGGGGCCTTCTTTTCAGGTGTATTCATCAAGTCCAAGCCAAATCTCGCCAATTGATTGAACTTGTTGACGTATTCTTTTACTAACAGATTCCCTTGCTTTAATGCCAAAAACATTTCCATGTATAGATTCTCTTCAGCCCATGAGAGAAACTTTGCCTCAAACAAACGCCTGAAATCTGGCCATGTATCAACCGGACGCTCTCTATTAGTGACTTCCCACCAAAACGAAGCTTCGTCCTTCATCAACTAAGCAGTCAATTGGACCTTCTTACAATCGTCCAATTGAAGATGCCAAACATATCCTCCACTTCTTTCAACCAATTTCTAGCTTCAATGAACGTTTCAGTCCCACTAAAAGATTTTCCACCCATCGAACGAAAGTCCTCATATATCTTAGGAAAAAGCATCTATACGCGGAGGAAGAGATTCAAAAAGGGAAAGAGGAAGATATTCAAAATGGAGAATCGAAGGAAAGATATATGGCTCTTGGGGATTATGTTTTTAAAATAAACCTTTCTCTTGAAAATAGCTTCTTTAAAACAAGTTTTTGAAAATACTTTCTAGGAAAATAATACTTTTGAAAACACTTTTCACAACTTTTTATCTGTTCTTGTAAACATAGCTCTGATACCACGTGTAACACCCCACGTCCATTAATGTCACTCACAAAGGGAATGCATCAGTGTCCATGAAGCGTTATTGTTTGTATAGAACAGATAAATTACAAGAATAAATAAATAAAACAAAATAGTGGAAGATAAAACTTATTTTATTTCATCTTAACTCAAAACGAGTTTACATAAGTAGTTTCCAAAACCATTACAACAGGATCAATAGTCTTGTTCAAAAACTTCAAAGTACATAAAGAAGCAAAAACTTAAATAACATAAATGCATAAATCCCCACTGAGCATAAGCAAAGCCATAAAGATGAGAGATTCCCAAGCGATACATCTACTATCTTCAAGCAGCTGAAAGAAATCGGCCCTAAGATGTAGTATTCCCTCCTTGCAAACCCGAGGAGGGGGAAGGAAGAAAAGAGGTGGAAAGAAATGGGGGGTTAGACATAAAGTCTGGCGAGTGCGATAACTTTAACAATATAATTATCAAAATAACTAGGCCAAGACATAACCTGGAAAATAAGGAAATGACTGTGAATAATTGGGTATGATAGAACAAAACGAGGAAATAAGATGAACCAAGATATCGTTAAAGGCGCCCCTAATCACTATAAGATAATTACTACACTGCACCACCACTAGTCACCCTAAAGGTTGATTCCGCCTACAAAACTTAATAATGATAATGGTAGTTTATTGTACCCCTAGCTACCTTCATAGGTGTCGTCTGTCCCTTCACTAGGTGTACTCGCTACCCCCATTCGATCGGCTCCCTAAATCGTAGATACCCGTGCTGGCCCCACAGTGGGGTATATCACTCCCCAAAATGGCAACCCGATACAACCAAAAATGCACGGCTTATATCCACACGATGAAACAACGTCTTACCTACCAGCCCAGGCCCAGACACGCATATGAACCCGTTGGACTTGCGTTGCCACCGCTGACCCGTTTTGACCTCTTACAATCAAATCCAGTACGTGTGTCCCGTCCTCGACTTGGGACGAGCCCACAAAGATACTTATTGGGTTACTGGTTTGAAAAGGGCCCCCATGCATAACACAAGCTTTCCACCTATGCTTGGTCCCCTCTAAGGTTTTCCCCCACTTAACCCGATTCTTACTCACGTCTTCTTACATGTTTCAATCTTGGCTAAGTGCATCTAATCGTATTTCAAATGCTACCCAAGGCACCCACTAAATTCCACATGCCACCCAAGGCACCCACTTAACCCCCTCATGTCCCACTACATGTTTATCTGGTTAAGTGTTTCTTAATTCATTAAGACCGTAACCTTGTAAAGACCCCCCACATTAGACTCTCATTTGTGGCAGCTGGATTTGCCAGGCGGGTCCAGGCAGTCTTACACCACAAACGAGCCTAACCTCGTGTCTTTACAACTATTACGCATTTAACTTATGCCTAAGACCTCCCACATTAGACTGACATTTGTGGCAGCTGGATTTGCCGGGCAGGTCTGGGCAGTCTTACACAACAAAAGAGTCTAACCTCGTGTCTTAGGCGATCAATTACACCTAATTAATTATCCCCAATTTGAATTAATTTCCCTATTCAAATTGCCAATCAATTACAAATTTAAATATGTCCATAATTGACTCAATTATGTCCATCTATTATACCAAATAACATCACATTTAAGGCATTTATGCCAATTCTCAATATTAAATCTTTTAATATTATCCCATTGCCCCCACGTTGTACGTTCGTTCGTTTAACGTAAAATTTACGTTAGACTCGAATAGTCTAACTTATGGAAAAAAGAGAAAACACCACAACATGCATAGAATAAAAACTAGATCTAAACATAAGGGGTGAACTTGCATGTGTGAATAAGGTTTTTCTTCTAAAAACTTGCATAGGCCAAACTTGCATAAACTATGGATGTCATAGATCTAACCATAAGGTGTAAACTTACATAGGCAATAGTCACAAACTTGCATAAACTATGGATGTCATAGATCTAATCATAAGGTGTAAACTTGCATAGGAAATAGTCACAAACTCACATTACATGATTCATACTCCAATATATATGTACTTGCATATGTGATTTACACAACATAGACTATGATGTAAACTTGCATCTAACTCACACATGTCATAGCCTAACTTTAGATCCAATTTACACATAAAATAGATGTCATGAAACATGTAAGGTTGTATATGATTTTCACTAAATTGCATATGATTCATATCTAAATTAACATCTAAACTTGCATACATACATATGATTTAATATATGAAATAGTTCCAACAGCATAACCAAACTAGCATGTGAAACATCATTATGAATTGATTGTACATAAGCCAACAATTAACATAGATTTACAACATAGATGATAACATCACAACTTTACAACATAGATAATAACATCATAGGTTTACTACATAGATAATAACATACGGTCAATGATTCACAACATAACCATATAATCCAAATCATAGCTCAGTCCAATTAAATTGTTAATTATCTTATTAAAGAAATCGAAATCACAAAAAGAAGGACTTACGTTCTGAAATCTGAGTTCTGAAATTGATTTAGCTCGCCTTTGTAGTAGATTCGTTATTGTTTAGATTAGAGTTGAATATAACTGAATTGATTAGCTTTGATTTCCCTCTAGTTGGTGGCGGCTACTCTAAGTTACAAGATGACAGCATGACGACCATGATTCCGATTTTTATTTGATTTTAGGGTTTGAATCTATCCATGTTTATATAGAATTTCTATTTAATTATAGTCGTCGGATGATCTTAGGGTTAATCAAACCCACTCAGTCAGGATAGGGTGACACCTCAGCCCTAATGACTCAGCAAGGAGTCAGAAAGGACTCAGCAATGAGTCACAATGTGGATCAGATTGCACCAGAAAGCTGTGCAGGCTTTCTGCTCGGCCTGGGCACACTTGGCAAGTGCGCCAGTGCCACTTTTGTACTGGCGCACTTCCCAAGTGCGCCAGTGCAATTTTATTTCTTTTGATTATTCTGCCTGACTTCGTTCGTCCATATCTCCTTCATCCGGTATCCGTTTTATGCAAACTCGGACTCTATCTCAACCATAATTTTGAGACGAACACAATGGCGCAACTCATTTCCCTTAATTCTCACGTCTGTGATTAATTATTCTTGAATTTAGTTAATTTGATTATTCAAAATTTCGGGGTGTTACATGAATAGTCAACATAGATTTTATTTTGATTTTCAGGGTCGAAAATTCATGTTTGTTACAGATCCCGCAGAGTATAGGTTTTTTTGCACTGATCTGAAAGGACCCGATGAAAATACTAATCCAGGAAGCTTGCGAATACTTGTAACGACCCAGAAATTAAGCGACATTGATTATCTGATATACAACACATATCGAACATCAAGAGTCGAAAATATCAGATGGTTAATGAAAGAAATTAGAGGGTGAGGAAAGATAAGATGGAAACTTAGAATAGAAGTAGAAGAAGAACATACAACATTAGAGTAAACACGAATCTCACAGAAAAAAGAATAAATATATTTCATAACATAACATTGAAATACAAATCTGTACTTGAATATAGATATCATTTCCAAAGTACAACAATAACAACACAATGGAAATAAACAATAGCTCTATGATTCTGAGGCCTCCTGCTCCAGCTCTTCAAGTATCTGTAAATCCTGACTACTTGACTGCCCATACAAAATTGGGTACCCAAGAGTTTAGGGAAAACAAAACAAAACAAACTCCGGGTTAGTCATGGGACTGGTATGAGTAAAACAGTTTAAAATAGTTTGAGCCAGTAAATGATATCTCACAAGACCACGCCGTATAACGAAACAGGTTTTTCCCTTATGAGAATCCAAAATATCTTTATATCAAAAAACTTTTGATATTATACTAATGTCTATCAACTACAATATAATAATCATCTAGCAGAAAAGCTTTCATCTCATGTCTTACATATATAGTATACAATCAAAACCGCAAGCACGTATTGGGTAATGGATTTCCAACTATGACAAGGTATGGAACCACCTTTCTCTAGTGTAGCTCTAGAGAGGAATACACTAGGTTCAACAAGAACATCTTGCAACCCGGCCACACATGACCGACCACTCATTTCGCTTGAGTGTATCGAATGTATATCACCAACGGTTGGGATCAGCAACCGTTTCCCGAATGGGATAGCATCGTCAATAGATTTTTAGAAGTAAATGAAACTCAAGATTAGGTGATTATACACCCTAATAGGTGCGACCTACATAGCCATGCTGCATGCCCGATTTCTGTCATTTCCCGGTTGTGAGGCTAGAGGCCACGCTTATCTCTGACAGATCACACATCTATTTACTTTGAATGTCACATCGTCATACCCACCAAATCACAAATTGATTTCCCCAAAAATACCATGGGTATACAGCTAAGAGAAATGAATTCCTCTGCCACCAAACGTAAAACATTTGAAGAGATCAACTTGCACGATCAATTAAATATACTCTGTCATACATTCTTCCATACAGGTCTTCCTGGGACTGGACAAACCAAAGGCACTATTCAGTACAACCATCTAGGCAATCTTTACCTAAGATTTATACAACAGCCCTTGCACTTTACTCCGTCTCCAATTATCTTTAGCATATATGATTCGCAATGCTTATGCCAATATGGGGTCGTTCTTCGAATAATAATCCAACCGGTCTCTCCATATGAACAACCTTAAAATGGTCAAAAACTTCGATAGTCAGTGAGTTAACTATCAAAGAAAACACGTGTGCAAATAACAATATTATTTCCAAATGGAAATTATATCGATCAATCATCATTCAACTTTTATCCTTTAAATAATTTATCATTAATTTATTTCATTTGTCATTTCTTGTTTCCATATAATCAACATTTCTAATTTTCTAAATTTAGAAAATATACATTATTAACAATGGAAAACATTTCCATTTCTTGTTTTCTATATTAGAAAACATTTCTGATTCTTATTTGGAAAACATTTCCAAAGCTCCTTTATTTGGTTGAAACAGATGTTTAAATAAAACATTGCGATGCCAACTTAAACCATTTACTAAATTCACTTAACCATCATTCACTATCAAACCTTACCATTCCTTAATTAAGAAGGAAGTCAATCAAGTTGGGGTATAGTTACCTCTCAGACCTTAACTGAACAATGTTTTAACTTTAGAATAGACAAAGTTTATCTTTTAAACCTTTAACAAACTTCCTTACGTAACTCTCTTTCGAATAAATCTCTATTCGATAACTCCTCCCTTCGAATAACTATATTCAATAATCTCTCTTACGAATAACTAGATTTGAAAACCTTTGTTCGAATAAACTATATTCGATTAACTCTATTCAATTAACTCTTATAAATTTACTCTATTGGATTAACTCTATTGGATTAACTCCTTTGGATTAACTCTAATCGATTAACTCTATTTGATTTAACTAATTTCGATTAACTCCTTTTAATTTAGCTAACTTCGATTAACTCCTTTTAACTTTATTCGAATAACTAATATTCGATAACTCCTTTTAACTTGATTTGAATAACTAATATTCGATAACTCCTTTTAACTCGATTCGAATAACTAATATTCGATAATTCCTTTTAACTAATTCTAATCGATTTATTCTAATTCGATTAACTCTATTTAAATTCTCTATTGGTTAACTCTAACTCTAAATGGTTAACTTTAACTGATCAACTCTAACTGATTAACTCTAACTGGTTAACTCTAACTGATCAACTCTAACTGGTCAACCCAAATTGATTAACCCTAACTGGTTAACTCTAACTCATTTAGTCTATCCGATTAACTCTAATCGACTAACTAATATTCGATTAACTTATTTCGATTTACTCTTTTGTATTAACTCCTTTGATTATTTCCTTTGAATTATCTCCTTTGATTAATTCCTTTGAATTAACTCCTTTGATTAATTCCTTTGAATTAACTCCTTCGATTAATTCCTATGAATTATCCCCTTTTCTATTTGTTTACTTAGCAAATAACTATTCCCTTTTCAATTCTATTTATTTAACAAATAAATATTTCTTTTATCTTTTCTATTTATTTAACAAATAAATATCTCATTTATAACCTTCTATTTATTTCCTATAAATAAATATTTCCATTTAATCTATTTGTAAATGTTTTACAAATATTTCCTTTTCTATTCGATTTGTAGATGTTTTACAAATATTACTTTTCTATTCTATTTGTAGATGTTTTACAAATATTCCTTTTCTATTTGTTTTGCAAATATCTTCCTTTGTATTTGTTTTACAAATGTATTTTCTTTGTATTTTTTTTACAAATAATTTCCTTTTTATTTGTTTTACAAATATATTTACTCCTTTTCTAATTCTATTTATTTTCTAAATAAATATTCCTTTATAATTCTATTTATTTTCTAAATAAATATTTCTTTTTAAATAAATATTTCTTTTCACTTCTTTTTACTTTCTAAGTAAATACCTTTTTTATAAAACCTTTATCGTTTTATAAATAAATCGCTTTTATAATATCCTGTTTATTTTCCCAATAAATATTCCTTTATGATATTCTATTTATTTTCTAAATAAATGTTCCCCATTATAAAATCCTATGATTTTATATATACTTTATTTTCAAAATATTTCCTTTTATAAAATCAGTTGATTTTATAAAATTCCTTTATTTCAATGTACATTGAAATATTCCTTTTTACATCCCAGGGTTACTTGTGATATTAAAAATATCGAATAACAATGATCAACATCATTTTAACACATATAATCCATAACAGATTATATATCACATCATATATCAAAATATATGAAAAACCGTAAAATAAATGTTGAGGAATCCAGTCGGATTCCTCCAACCTGTTTCCCTGCATCACAGATGTTAAACAATATAAATAACATCACTTTCAATTCAAGAAGAAATATTCTGATCGACAGAGTTAATATTTAATAACGATATATATGTGTGTGTATATATATATGTATGTATGTATATATATAACCATAACTGTTTTTTCAATCAATTATTTAACGGTCCATCTAAACAGTCCATATACAACAATCAATCAATATTTATCAGAAATAAAGTATAGTTTATAAAAATATAAATTGAACAGAGTTAGTGAGATTTACTCACATTGGCAGTTCATCGTTAAAGAACGATAAACTTTTTGTTTGATTTGAATCAAAAAATTTATTTCGCCATAAATTCAAACGAGCACCAATCCACTCCCAGTCAGTTCAATTGGGTGGTGTCCGTCCATACGATCCCATCGGATCTTATTTTGTCGAATTCCGATCACAGGTGAAAAAGTTATGGTTTTTATACATTAATTCACATTTTATATACAAAAATTATTTAAAACCTTATCGGGCTTTACATTACACCTCTGGCCCAATTCCACCCTTATAAACCCGTACCCGAAATTTCCTTCTTCCTTAAACTGGAAAAATCTGCTCCCTCTTTTCCTGTACCCAAACCGTTGACCCTATTTTGACCCTTCCCTGACATCACCTCGGCCACCAAACAGTGCCGTCGACTTCACCTTAGCACTCATCAAGTCGATCTCCACCTACCCGACCCCAACTCAGCAAACTCGACGACCCTCTTCGCCACGCCCTGCTGCTTCTACCTCGCTTCCAAGGAGAGTCGCTTCGTCCAAAACAGCGTCGACCCCTACCAAAATCCCTCCCCTGATGCGCCTCCTCACCAAGAACTTTACTGCACAACCGAAATCACCTCCAGCTTCTTTGCTAGCCCAAAGCCGCTGCCCTAACATGCCGTGCCAAAGTAACGATACCCAGTAAAATGCATCGTACCCGAAATGAAGACTACCCATGTGAAGCTGCCGAGCATTGGAGTTCAATGAATCCAACATCAAAGAATTCCATTGAGTATTTCACTGGATTTAATTGCTTGAAGATTAAAATGAAGTGGCGGCTCAGTTTATTTGATTTGCAGAAGGATTTGAGCTAGGTCTTAATGAAGAGAGAGGGTTATTTATAGTGTCTTCTTTGAATTTCTGTGGATTTTCTGAAGGCCAGATCTTTGTTTTTGAGGCCATAGAGAACGGATGGCTGAGAAGAATGTAATGTGGCCTTGTTTTTGGCCTTGTATATAGGTTAGGATATTTTTATTTTTATTTATTTTATTCATGTTATACTCGTTTTTGCTTTCTAAAAATCCGTGTGATCACACACGACATACAAAAATCACGAAACTGGACATGTAGCTAGAGTTCGACATTACGAACCCAACGAAACTAGTTTCGTCAAATTCCGACTCCCTTTGCTCATACAACATATTTTTAATCATCAAAATACTGACTGTTTTTCACTCTAAAAATCCGTACGGCCACACAGTGACTCTAAAAATCATGAAACTTGGAATCTAGAAATAATTTGATGTTGCGGATCCAACAAAATTTGTTTCATCGAGTTCTGACTTCGTTTGCAAAAGTGGCTATTTTTAAAGCTCTAAATAACCCATTTAAATATATAAATATATTTAAATATAATTAAATTAAATATGAATAAATTAATATTATCGTATATATTCGTATACGATATCATACAGCTCCACAATATTCTTATATGAATTTCTAACTTGATATTTCAAATCCCGATTAAATCGATATTCGACTTAAAATGAAATTCCTTTAATAAATCGATATAATTTATAAAGGAATTCCACAGCGACTTTTCTAAAATTTGGTTTGGACATAAATCAAAATCTACACGACGAAATCCCGATTTTTCTCTTCCATTACAAAAATATACTTCACCAGCTCCTAACGTTTCTTATTTCACAGAATTCCGATTTAAAACGGCTTCTATATATTCGTTTAAAGTTCGAATCGCCAAACCGCAAACTGCCGCGCCATTTCGAACTCGGTTATATTTATAATATAATTTATACGTTCAACTATCGTTAATTAAATATATTCGTTATCGTAATTCAATTAAACTGAATTATATATTTTGAATTGCCCCTTTCACACCATATCGCCATTTCAGCCCATTCTGATTATTTCAGAATTAAATATATTATTTAATTATTATTTTGTTTAAATACTTACCATTATTTACTTCAATGACCGTTTGAATTCTAAACCACTATTTATATAATTAAATAAGTAAATTATATATCGTAGAAAATACAGGTCGTTACAATACTAATCTAGAATGCTTCAAGGAATATCGATCTCGAAGGCTTTAAGGAATACCAAATCGAAAAGCTTCGAGGAACAACGATACAGAAACACCTTGGTTTTTGTTGGATTTTGGGAATACTTCGAAAGACACATCGATCCTATACATTATTGGGATACGTACCAATCCCAAAGGAATTAGGAATGATTGTTGAATTGTGTAACGGCCAGGGGATTCTCGACCCGGAAAATTGACATAAAAATACCATGTCGAACATTCAAGCATCGAAAACACAGGAACGTCGTTAAAAAGAAATTAGAGGATGGGATAAGAAAGAAAGAAATATTAGAATAGAAGAAGAAGAACTAACAACACACAACATAGAATCTCAGATCGCAGCGGAACAAAATATAATATAGAAATAAATATTTACTGAGAGCTTTAAAAATACTTACAATCATTAGAGTACATCGGCACATCTGGACAGTTATAATATCTTGTCCTCATATACAACACAAAGCGGAATAACAACCATATATCATAAGTTTGGACTTCTCCAGCTCGTCTATGGACTTCGCATCATCTGATAATCTGAACCTGTACGCCCTAGTCTAACCTGAGCATTACAAACGACGGGTCAGTCTGGTGAACCAGAGTGAGAAAAACGCACTAAGTTTATAGGTATCACATAAGTTGATTTTAAAGTCAAAATCTTTTTGAAAGAAAAGGATAATCGTAAGACTAAATCAACACATAAATACGGATGGTTTTTACCTTACGATAACCCAAAATGTTTTTGAAATCAATAACTTTTCTGATATTGTAATAGTGTCTAAATACAAATAAATATCAATCTAGCAGAACGCTTGCATTTCACGCTCCACATATATAGTATACAATCAAAACAGCGGGTGCTTATTGGAGAACGGATTTCCAACTAGGGTAAGGTATGGAACCACCTTCTGACAATGTACCTCCGGAGATGAATACATTGGGGATTCAACAAGAACATCTTGCAACCCCGGCTAAACATGATTGGTCCCTCACTTCGCTTGAGAGTACCGAATATATCATCACCACGGTTGGGGTCCAACCAACCGAACCGATAGCATACAAATAAAATAAAGGGACAACCGAAGGCATTTAATTTCACTAGATCAGGTAATGATATACACTTTTGATGGGTGCAACTGACATAGCCATGCGACCTACCCGATTTTATACCATTTCCCGGTTGAAGAGGCTTGAGGCCTAAATTAATTAATTAATTTATTTATCATTATAATAGTAATGTTTAATTCTTCTGAACATTGGCCACCATTCACTTTGAATGCCACATCATTAGATCCGCTGGATATCTCTCATTGTCATCCACAAAAATACCCTAGCTAAGCTAAGAGAATGGCCATTCTCCACCATCAACTTGGTACGTTTTAAGAAATCAACGTATGTGACCACTTTGGAAATACTCTGTCAGACACTCGTCCATACAAGTCATCCAAGAACAGGATAAACCGAAGGCACCCTCCTACCACATCCTATATAGGTATCACCCTAAGGATCAGTAATGAGTAGTCCTTATAATCCGAAGATTTCACTCACGATAGAATCACAAGTCAAAATATCTCCGACCGCTAAACCAGAGAAATTCAACATGTGGTTCTTACATTAATGAAGATTCACGGTCTTTAATGCTCCATCTTCAATTAACATTTTCACGTATTAGCTGGACGGAATGGTTTTCGAAAATAATGTGACCCCAGTCTTTCCACACCAACAATTGTATTTGGTCAGATTTGATAGTCAGTTATTTAACTATCAAATAATATCAAGTGAATGAAACGAGTTTACTGATTTGGTACTTGACATTACTTGGCCTTTTTAATTAATATCTATTAATTATATTCTTAAAAATCATTTTATTCGCTTATAAACTTTTCGAATACAGTTTTCAGTATTTTTTACGGAAATCATAACTTATGTTTCCTCAATTTCTCTCATTTATATACTAATATCATTCTGGGGTAATCGTGAAGCCGTTCAAGTTAGGGTTTTTTATTTGCCTCTCAGACCTTGACCAACAACACTCATATCTTCAGAATAGACAGGAGTTTATTAACCACATATTTTCCTTTGAAACCTTTATTTATATCTCAACACCATTTACTTAATTAATTATTAAGTAAACTATTATTATACTTCACGGTTAATCTTTATTAATCCTTTTTAATATTATACTTGACTTTTGATTCTATTATAAACATTCTTAGACTTGTTTGCAACAACAATATCATATTGGTTTTTAAATCATATATAATTGTCTTTAACAAATCTAATATAAATATCTTAAATGATCTTAAATAAATATATTTATAAATCTTACCTTTATATCCTTTACAACTCTTATATTGACATCTTGTACGAATCCCTTTTATCAAAACACTTCATTTATCATCTATAACAAATGTTACATATTTCATTTCTAAACTCTTAACATTCATTTTATTATACCTTTTCAAATTATTACGATAGCTTATGGATTGTCTAAAATCACATAGCGATCCTTTTTAAAGATTCTTAGTTTATAAATCAAATAGATAATTTTGTTATTTGTAATAATTATTACAAATTCAATTTTTTTCAAATCTCTCACTTAATTTACAAATCCCATTGTAAATTATTATCGACAACAAATATTTCTATTACATTTCAACCCTTAACTTCCATTTATAAAATCATTTGTAAATCATTAACGACAATTTATATTCATTGCCATTTCCAAAATATTTTACTTCTTGTACTCTCAACTCCGCTTAACATTCTGAACTTTGGAATATCACATTCCGAACCTCGGAATAAATCTCACTTAGTTATTTCATACCATTTCCCAATTTCTAAATTCCCTTTTCCTAACTTCAAATATTCAGTAAATATTTAATTTAAGCTATCACACTGGCTTAATATCCTTTTTATAACTTCGTTATAAATATATAAAACTCGTTCATAAATTCCTTTTCACCATTCAATTCGATTCGTTTCAACTTCGATCACTTTTTAAATGAATTGCAATTAAAAAGTAACCTCTGAAATTATTAATTGAAATAATAATTTAATTCATCATTAACTACTGTATAAGTGGTTAACTTCTTTATTGACTAAAATAAATAGTAATTTTCCTTTTTTAAAAGAATATTATCAAAATTTAAACAAATATTCAGTAACTATTTCATTATATAAATTCAACCAAATTGATTTAATAGTCAATCCAGTTAACATGGTTGACTTCGTCAATTCAAAACATGGTTATTTCGTTAACTAGTTCCAGTTAGTCTCTTATTTAAATTAATTAATATTATAATTAATTTCATTTAATTGTTTCTTACAAACAATAAATCTCAGTAATAAATCATTTTATTAATCCTTGCTCACTTGCTTATTCATCTTAGTAATGTAAGAATTAGCTTTATAAATCATATAATAAGTAAGATGAGGCACATGCTTCGCGCACAACTGATTTTTGGTACAACAATGGTGATTTGTGGTTAAAACAATCAACATACATGTGTTTGGTTTATTTCCCTTTTATAAACTTTATTTTAAATAATATATTTAAAAACCAATATTCCATTATAAAATAATTTATAACTTCATTACGGTAGATTCATCCGATGGTAAATCCATATTTATACAATGATTGATTTATAGGTCATATCCTACTAATTACCCAACCAATATCACCCATTGGTTTAAATCAAACAATTGTTGAATTTCAAGTCAACGGTCAACAAATCGAATCAATCATTCAAACATATAGGTTTCAACTATTCATATAATGATAGTGTGAAAATAAATAACATTAAATGTATTTGAGGAATCCCGTTAGATCACTCCAATCTATACTTCCCTGCATTCAAAATGGTTATCTCAATACAATATTATTCAATTCAATTTAACTGATATAACAGTAAATAACAGCCATTTAACAACAACTAATTTATTTAACACAAACAAACAATTCAAACAATCAATAGTTTATTTTATAAACGTGACCAACAAGGTAAGTAACCTTTATTGGGAACAATCGTTAAAATAACGATTCGTTGTTTCACTGAAATTAAACAACGTTTAATTTCATTTGTTCAATCAACATATGCATATATAATTAACAAACACTCAAACAGGCAATCATTAGCAACCATATCACACAATTATAAAAACCCAACTTATATAAAATATAAGTGGAAAGAACTGAGTGAGTTTAACTTACTTTAATTTGATTTGTTGAAACGGTTTGGTTACAATTAAATTAAACGGCCGATTAATTTAACCATAAATTCTAGTCGTCTCCTGCTCTGTCCAGATCAGTTCCATAATGTAGCATTCATCACCGTGATTTCGGTGTAGCTTGTTCCACTGGGTTTGGACCTTGCAATCAAGAGTTGTTCATGTTTTAATAATCCTACTTGATGAAATATAATTAATCATTTAATTAACTATAAAACATTTTATTACTTTAGTATAGTTTGAACAGGCCGAGCGTTTTTCTTCATAACCGCTTGCTATAGTTCGAACCAGTACCAGCTTCACTTCATTTTTTTTTCAAACCAAACTCCAGCGCCCTCCCCTCTCCCCACTTTGACTTCGTTGTCTAAAATCCCACATGCTTCAAAAGATGCATAATTTTAACAATTGTGAAAAACATTTTAATTAGATTTAAACTTTAATATAATTTAAGTTGGGCCTTACCCAAATTCTCCAAGCCCACGTAAAAGCTAAATCCTGCACCACACTTTCTCAATTTTGTTTCCATGCTCCCTTATTATATTTTTCCTTTTTCTTTCTTTTTTTCTTTTCACCTCGCTATTTACGTTAAAACAAAGCCGATCTCCTTTGTTCCCTACTACTATTGTTCTTCCATTACAAATCTCCCCGGTTCACTAACCCCACGATACGTGCCAATTGTTTCTATAAGCAACTTCCTCCTTCCAGTGTTGTTTTTACAAAGCCGCTGCATCCTTCTAGAAATGGTTTCCACGTCATAACAAAAATGTGGCCATCCTTATTTTCTTCGAATAAAATTCCGACTAACCGCCAACTTCTTCTCATTTGTTTCAAACTTCCAAACCCATCTTGCACAAAAACAAGTAAACACAAATGTTATAATTAGCACTTTAATTAATATAATTTAATTTTCCTTTAATTAAACAATTAGCTTTAAATTATACTTAACATAGTTAGCTGATCCTTCTTACTGTTCCTCACGTATTGCATCCTTCATTTGAAAACTGCTACACGTCCAAGATACCATACAAGATTATCCTTCCCATGCAAAGATAAACTCACGAACAAAAGCCTTGCTTCCACACTTTTGCACGTGCTAGGACCTCCACTACCGCACGCTGTACCGACCGCCGAAAACCCATCAACCACTGCTGCTGAAATCGCCTTCACGCCGGTAATCGTCTGCCCCGGCACCGATGAACTCGACGCCATGGTTCATCCCAAATTTATCACGAACGCTCCACTAGTTCGAGACAAAATCCGGTCACGAGAAGCATTCATTTCCAATCATTACCGTTAAACTTGACGAGCTAGCTAAGCTGAAGACTTTTGCAGTTGAGTGAATATGAAGAAGATTTGTAGATTAAGAGATAAAGAGGATAAATGATTGGAAGTTCTGGTGTGTTCATTGATAGGGTACCGGCTCCTTCTGCGTTTGACCACGAAGAGGGTTCTAACCAATTTTAGGTTACATTGCATGTTTATATACCGGAGTGGGGATGAAATATTATTATTTTATTATCCATAACTTTGCAATGAGAAATGTGTCAAATTTTCTACATAAACCCTCCGTTTTTTACAAACTCATATGTATTCCTAGCATAAAAAAATATTCCGGACCTAATGGGACAGGTTTCGTCGAATTCCGAGGTCGTTTGTGAAAAGCCCTTTAAAAATATCGATGAAAAATCAAATGTTAAAAATTCCTATAATTTTTTTGACAGCAAAAGGTAGTGAATCTAATGATTCACGCCTAGAGATACCATATATATAGAGTTCAGTACAGTACAGGAAACATAGTATATGTACATCATTTACAAGCCAGCAACAAAAAGACAATCATCATAGCCTGACGCAGCATAAGTAAACTTAAACATAAGAAGCATCATACATAAACAGCAACATGAAGCTAACCACTAATGCGCTTGCATTTGCGATCGTGAACCCTTGCAGCGATGGTGTCTACGAACTTCTCCTTTTCCATCCCTGCCCACAATAAAACATATTTAAGAATGATGAAGACAGTTTTATCAGGCGATTTCATCTTGAATTTGAACTTTCTAGAGTTTCTCTCATGCCATAATATCCAAGTATAAGCGAAGTTAAGTAGAATAAAAAGACTCTTTTTATGTGAGTTGTCTAAATTTGGTAAAAAGGTTAACCAAAAATGTTGCTGGTCTTTGATTGAGTCCCTCCAGCCTAAGTTTAAATCAAGGTACACGATACACTTGGTCCATACATAAAACGCAAAATCACATCTCCAGAAAACATATTTAAAAATTCCTATAATTACAGAAAAACTAAAAGATATGAGACCTTGACATTTTACTAGGTCTCTTCCTAACGGATCCAATGAATCTTGTTTCGTCAAATTTGGAATTCGTTTGGCCAGTTGTTTATTCATTAAAAGTTACCCCTGTCTAAATTATCTAAACAATGAAATAGAATCAAAGGCTTTTTTGGCCACCGAAATCACATACAACATCAGTTTTCCCCGAAATTTGATTTTCTTACGATAATTTGACGATACGGTTCCAATGAAATTGATTTCATCGAAAAATGAGACCGTTTCCAAAAATGACTATTTTTAACGCTTATATAATATCGAATAAAATATTATTTAAATTCCAAATAAATTCAAATAAATCATAATAAATTATTTTTATCATATATATACAAACAGAATATATATATATATATACAATTCCAAATATAATTTACATAACTCAATATCGTCAATTTTGAGTTAAATGATTTAAATTACCCTTTTAAATATATTAAATAAACGTTATATTTTAATAACGATTTCCATAGTGACTATTTTAAAAATTGAATTGAGCACAACAAACAATCTATAACACGAAATATGATTTTTTCTCTTTCATATGATAATTATAATCAATAAGATACCAATGTTTCTTGTTTCACAGAATTCCGACTCAAAACAGATCCTGTATATCCAACTAAAGTTCAAAATTCAATATTACAAACTACCGCGCCATTTCGAGCTCGATTTATATTATAAATAAATTTAATGTTTAAACTTCGTTTTTATTAATGAATTTAATTTTAAAATCCATTAATATTCCAAATATAATATTTAAAATAATAAATTAAATTAAATATTAGACTACCAAAAATACGGGACATTATAAGTTGTATGGAGCTTAGGGATACATATCAATCTCGGAAGATGATTTATACCGATCCACAAGCACTTAGTCGTCTGAGAGGTATTTTGATGAGCTAGGATGACCATACTTACGCAACTCCATGTAGACTTGATCTCTAGGTACTTGAGTGACACTTCTGAGTCGCTTAGCTACATGATAGTTAAGTTGTAGTGGCCTGAATTTTCTTTTGATAGCCAGGCTAAAAGTTCGAGTAACATTTGCCACATAAAGTATGCCATGTGTAAACATGATGTGTTTTTTTTTTTTTGATTTACGTGTGGAACCTAAGACTTCACTCAAGTCATTGCTTGTCGGTCTTAGTAAACCCCACGGGTAGTGATATACCCCGATTTTTCAACGCCTTCACACTACCTAGGTAGTCACCCCTAGAAATTGGCAGAGGTGGCCCTCGAACCTGAGACCTATGTCTCATCCCATAAACATGATGTGTTTTGAATCGAGACAAGTATCTAGTATAGGAAAAGGTCTCCAAGTTGTGTCCAGTGAATGGTCATGACCCTTTCGTTAAGAAGCATATACCAGGGAGCATGTTGCTTTGGAGCGGTTGCGACGCTTTTCTTGAAGTTTTTTGGTAAGAGTCTGCAGTTCCAACATTGTTGATAGCTATGGTAAGTTTGAACTTCGTTGCTCGGATTGGAACCTGTCTTGTTTATCAAGAAGACATCTAATTTCTGTCATTCCAAGAAATTAATTGTTAGTCATCGAATCTCGATTACACTCGGGCATAAATGAGCCATTGTCGGGATATAGTCATGTATTCACTCACATGTTTGCATGTGTTTTGCGTGATACGATTAGAGTTGCAGTTGTGAAACATAATATAGATGATATGTTTAGGCGTACGATTGAACAATTTTGCCTTCGAAGAGGGATTGTGTCTATGTACCATGCACGTGCATTCAGATGACTAAACATTTGGTGAGTGCACAAGTAGTCATTGTTTATAGCATGACCTAGCAATTGAGTCCTCGAAAACAAATGAATATGATAATAGCTTTGATCCCTGTAACATCGCTTCTAAAAGTACCAACCCCTAAGATACTGAACTCTTGATACCAATCCCCGAAAGAATAGATGAACCAAGTATGGGGAAATATAAATGAGTTCTCGTATTCTAGGTGCGCTTTGGTGATACGAAATGAATTTTCATACCCCGAAAACTTGGATTATTTTTTGGGTACTTGGGAATTTAAATTCGGGTTACAAAGTTGAGGAGAGAGTTGATTGATGCTTTCTGGTGTGGAATCGATAAATGATTAATAAACCAGTAGTGAGAACGTATGATATGGGGCGCACAGTTATCACCGTTCAGTTACTAGTGGTAAGTCTTTGGCACATCCAATGATTATTGCTAGTACTAGAGGCTGTTTGGTCCCGTATGTATGTAGATATACGTACAAAATTGGTGTTCTGGGTAGATCCAAACGTTGTAATCTAGGTAGATCCAAATAGCTGTAATCCTAGGTAGCACCAATACTATGTTGCACTTTTGTATAGATCCAAAACTATGTTATAATTCTTGGTAGATCCAACACAATATAGTAATTTTAGGTAGATCTAGTATCATGTTGTTGTATTGGGTAGATCCAAATGTTGCCAACGTGGGTAGATCCAAATATTGAGGTGCCTAGGTAAATCCAAATACTATAATTCTGGGTAGATACAAATGTCGTCATTCTGGATAGATCCAAGTCTTATATTCTAGATAGATCCAAGTGATTGTGAATCTGGATTGATCATAAAATATAGTACTTGGAAAATAATTTCCTTCTGTGATACTTGTTGACTTAATGATTTGGATACATTTTCTAGTGTCTTATTGATTTGTTGAGTTTACGGTTTTTGACCCTATTTTATGATAGTGGGTTGATTTTAATAGCCTTTATGTTATATTTGTGTTATTCTAATGGAGAATTTCATTTATATTGCTTAAATTTGTAAAACGAGTTTAAGAGTTTTCTTTGGAGTCTTCCTTGTTGTTGATGTATCTTATGCTTAGCTTGTCACGTAACACCTAAATAACGAAGTTGCTTCTTATAGTTAATCTTTTGGTTCTTAAGATTTTATAGGCTACTTAGCCCTTAGTATCTCATGAATCGATTGTCACCTTTAGTTATCCAATTTCTTTTGGTTATGAAAAAAATTTCAAATTATATGTTTTCATATACATTATTGATTATAAATTATATATAAACTAAACTAATCCGTGTTACATACTCCGGTCAAACCGAGGTGTTTCAGGATCTTCGGATTCTTGGGCTGGTGAAGCTTTGACTATTCTTTGAAGTAATTTACCCATTGCTCCTTCGTATACTCGTGTCGTTGTATATTTATATTATTTGACTAAGTTGTATTCGTGTTGTATATTAATTTGAAATGTATCACATGTAGAAGTTGTATTTCCGTGATTGTATCTATGTTTAAATTTTTTGTGATCTTTGACTATGATGTATCGTATATTGTTTTGAAACGATCCTTAATCATCATGGTTTCCTACTAGAAGTACTAAGTATGGTTATCCACTTGAGAAAAGAAAAGATTTTTTGTACACCTAATTGATGTACTCAATAATCAACTAGTACGAAAGGTCGCCCCTAGCCAACCCTATTCTATGCTCTAATAGATGGAGTTACTTGTTAATACCCTTTATTAGCACGGGCCTTAGGGTGGGGTGTCGCAATTGGTATCAGAGCAGAGGTTTAAAACAAAATACAATAAAACACTGAACAGAACTACAAGAGTACATGTGTTACAATGCCGAAGGATTACAAATATGTTTACTTTTTCGTTTCAATTATTATCCTTATAAACCCTGAGATTCTTATCTATTGAGTTGTGTATAGTCCAAGATTTTGGAGTACACTAAGAATATATCTTATTCCATAGTATTCAATGTGTGGTATCCTATGTTTTGTATCCTATCTTGATGGAATTTCATCCCTTATCCTTTTCGGTGCTTTCACCTTGGGTTTAAAATTTTAGAAAATTTGATCCCATCCATTGATGTTTGTGTTTCTTGTTATATTAATAGAATATTAGGATGGTTGTGAATTAAAAATCAAGATAATTAAAAAATAAATTTGTGTTAGGATAATATGGTGTTAAATTGAATTAAATTAGAGTTGCACAGTGAAAGCAAGTGATTGTTTCAGCTCTGCGGAGTTTAATCAAATAATAATTGATAATAAAGGATATTTGAAACCGACGATTAATTGTTGTTAAAAGTTAATCGCCAGGTGAATATAACCTAGGTGAATCATTATAAAGAGTAGTGTTGTTCTTGTTTTGAAAATAGTTATTTTAGTAAATAATATAATAACCCTAATATGATATGAAAAATCTAGTGATTCCTTTTGTAATGGATTATCTATTGGGTATTTTATGGAATTTTGATCAGTATGTTTGATCAAGAATATCCATAAGAATTTCTTAAACACCTTAACGAGACAATCGAGGATGGTAACTTGTGGTATAAATAAAAAAAGGAAAGAATAAGTGAATAGTTTGTGAGAAGGATGTCAAACCGCTACATTGGTTAGTGATATTGAAGTTGACTGGCATGGCGATAGTGATCTTGTGTCAACATCACAGCCATAGGATAAATGATGACGAATGAGTGGTTTAATGCTATTTGAATCAAATCAAAGAATTACGTAAGGGAAAACTGGGAGTTTTATATTGTAACGAGATTAAGTATTGGTGTTACTATAACCAAAAGTGTTACGAAATATAAAACACTCTTGAGCTAAAGTGATATTTTAGAACATTTACTCCAAAATTTGGTTAAGAAAGGGTTGTAGCCATCAAGTTTGTAACGTCCCGTATTTTTAGCAACATAACGTTTAGTTTATTTAATTATTTAAAGAGTGATTTAGAGATTTAAATAATTTAAATTAAATAATATTTATATTTAATAAATATATATATTATTTATATTTAATTAATATAAATAATGGAATAATAAATTTTAAATTATGAAATAGTCGGAATATAGTAGAATTCGCAATATTGTGTGAATTGGATAGTGTAAGAGATTTGGTTAATTTAGATTAGAATTTTAATAATGAATCTATTTAATAAACGACGGTTGAACATATAAATTATAATATAATTTAAAAGAAGCTCGTAACGCCGTGGTAGTTCTTAATTTTGAGTATTGAACTTTAATTGAACATACAAAATCCTTTTTAAGTCATATTTTTTCGAAACAAGAAACGTTCAGAACTGGTGAACAATATTTTTCTAATGAAAGAGAAAAATCGAGATTTCGCCTTGTAGACTATAAGTTATGTCCAAATCAAATTTCATAAAGTTGCTATGGAATTCGTTTATAATTATAACTATTTATTTATTTATTTATTTTAATAAAAGGATTTTTATTATAAATTGAATATCGTCATAACTTGGAATTATATCGAGTTATATATCCCGATATGTTTATTTTGGATCTAGATAATATTCTATATGAATATATACGATAATATTAATTTATTAATATTTAATTATTTTGTTTTTGAATATATTAATATTTTATTGGTTTATTTATAACTTAGAAAATAGCCAGTTTTGCAAATGACCTCCGTTTTCGATGAAACTAATTTTGTTGGATCCGAGATATTAAATTATTGTTAAATTTCAAATTTTGTGATTTTTGGAGTCAGTATGCGGCCATGCGTGATTTTAATGTGAAAAACAATTAATAATTTGACTTTAAAAATATGCTATGTGAGCAAACGGACTCGGAATTTGACAAAACAAGTTTCGTTAGGTCTGCAATCTCGAACTGTAGCTCCATGCCGATTTTTATCGAATTTGGATATTGTATGTGATCATAGGAAATTTTAATCGACGAAAAAACAAATAGCGATGGGCTTAAATTAATAAAAAAAGTTATGAAGCTTCTAATACAAGCTAACATACCCAATAAATACCATCCAATCCTTATCCTAAAACCTAAAATTCAATTCTCTGGTCAAGTACAATTCTGGCAGCCACCATATATTATGACCGAGAGTTTATAAATCAATAGAAAATCAAAATAAAATTTCTAATCCACAATACTTATATTTTTAGGATCGTGAGATAGTGATCTTCAAACCCATATGCATTTTGTGGCTTGTGACGGTAGTTGGGTTCGTTGTCCTTTTCAGTTAGAAGACTAAGGTTTGAAATATCATGGTGTACAAGTATTTATTTAAGTTTTCAGTATTTTTTTTGAGATGAGAAGATGAAATGGATCTCGTTCAATTTTTTTTTGGAATTTTTAAAATTAAAAAGTGACACAAGTTTTCATACAGTGATTGAATGATCCAAGTGACGCTTTCTAGTTCCCCATTTCGAGTAGTATGATTTTGATGTTGGTGGATAGAGGATTTAAAGAGGGATTAAATGGAATTTTTATTGGAATTTTAATTTGAGTATGGGAGGAGAAATTGTGGAGTGTATGTGCGTCAATGGTGAATAGAGCTGAGTTGCGGCGTATATCTGAGAAGAAGAAGGAAACATTATTTTGAACGGTGAGAAATGATGTGGGTATTAGCTGTAATGAATAGTAAGGCCCAACGTGAAATTAAAATTTAGTTTATTTAAATTTAAATAAGTGTGTTAACTTATAACTATTATATCTTTTCCATACGGTACCAGAATTCAGTGAAACTAGATCCGTTGGACCGTATGAATGATGAATACAAAATGGAACTGGTTGGGAGTGAATTGGAACTCATTACAAATTATAGTCGAAAAAAAAGTCTGTCTGAATCACCGATAGTTTATCGTTATTTAGCGATAAACATCCAAAGTGAGTAAACGCACTAACTCTATCAGTTTACAATTTTTATAAACGTAATTTGGTATTTATAAATGATGATAAATTTCAGTGTAAATTTTGTTTGGATGAATTGCTAGTTAATGGGTTGAAAATATAGATATAGTTATATATATATATAAATTGTTTATTAAATATTGATTCTGTTTATCAGAATATTTCTTATTTATGTTGTTTAACATCTGTGGATGCAGGAAAACAAGTTAGAGGGATCCAACTGGACTCCTCAACATTTATGTATTGTTTTTCATATATTGTGATATATATTGTAATATATAACCTGTTATTGATTTTGTGTGTTTGGATGATATGGATCCTTTTTATTTGGTATTTTAAATACCATAAGTAAATATTGAAATATATAAAAAGAATTTTTGAAATGGGTATTAAATTTAAGAATTTTATAAAATCAATAGATTTTATAAAAAGGAAATATTTGGAAATTAAATAGCAAACTTTTGTAGAAAGTTATTAATTTTTATATGGAAGGGATATGATTTTTTTTAAATTAATAGAATAAAAAAGGAATTGCGAGTTAAAAAAGAATTATAGGAAGATTTACTTAAAGTAGATATTAAATAGAAATATGTTTTAATAGATAAATTGAGAAGAATAATTTATAAACGATGTTTATAAATTAAGAAAAAAATATGTATCATTGGACAAACAAAAATATAAGTCTGAATTTATATAGAAAAGTAAAAAAACCAGTTTTAACACCGATATTTGAAAATGGAATATAAATTTAACATTTATAAAAGGAATTATAAGGGAAGGAATATGAATTTGAAAAGGGAAAATCTATTTTTAAAAATAGAAAAATGGAATTTTGAATGGGCTAGAAAAAATTAACTTGTTTAATAATAAAAACAAGTGGTGTGATTTATAAACAATGTTTACAAATGGAATAAAAATAATTATCAATGGATAATTTGGATTGTAAATTTAGAAGTGAATTTAAAATGGGAAATTGGGAGTTTGTTTTAAAAAAGGGAAATGATGGAATTTATTTCGATGTTCGAAATGTGAATAGGATAAAAATAAAATCCATAAAGAATTGTTACTAGAATTCGATTAGGCGAAATATTATAAAATAATTTATTGTAAAAAATTAAATATTGAATAAATTGGGATTTGACAAGATGATTATTATTCGGCTAGAAACCGATATTTTATAATCGAATATAAAGGCGATATAGAATTATAAACTTATTAAATAAAATCAATTCGGAAGTTGACATGTAAACGAGATTTGATAAATAAAACGGAATGTGAATAAGAAGATATAAAATAACTAAATAATTGGAATTTGAACCTATGTTAGTATTTAAATTATGAAATCAAGTTTTAATTTGATAAAACGAGTCTAGTTTTCTTTAAAGGAATAATATTCACGTTCTAAAGTAAATAATGATTTAAAAGAAAATGTTTTGCAGATTTAAAATATTTTAAAAAGGAAATTGGTAATTATTGGGAAGTACTAAATTCAAAAGTGAATTTAGAAATTGAGTTGACCTGAGACGACCCCGAACCCCGTACTGACGGTGGCAAGGGCAATCCTTGGAATATAACACATAAACAGATAACAACAGAACAGAAATTAATAAATACACCAGATAATGCACAATAGAATATACTGGATAAACGTAATCATCAGAGTTACACAGTATACAGGATCATATTTAGTACAAATACAGTTCAACTATACATAAATGTCTATAGCAGAAACAAACATAATATGTACAATAGGAGCTGAACAGCATAAAAAGAGATAAATGATAGAATCATCTTCAGCCCCAGCTATCCAGAGAAAGCCCGCTAAAACCTGAATAGAAGGCTGCCCGTGTAGAAAAAAGGGGCACCCGAGTTTGAAAGTGAAACAAACTACGAGTCAGTCATGGGACTGGTACGAGAAATCTAATCAACACATTTAAAATATGGCTAATCACAGGACCACGCCACTTTCATGGAACGGGTTTCCTCTATTGGATTGCCAATGCTTTAAAACAAATAATTCTTTTAAACACCGCAATGCTTTTTATAAAAATGAAGCCATTATAAGACTCAGTTCCCATCACACAATGCAAAGCAAGCCGAAGGATAGAGTTTTTACCTTATAACGGCCAAAATATGCTTGATACGAATAAAACATAAGAATTTGATATTATTACTAGTGTTTATATGTTTCAAAAACAATTTCAAATCATAAGTATGAATCATAGACGACATTAATGCCCCATACCACTAAGTCGCCGTATATAGGTATACAATCAAACCCGCACGATGTCGTATTTGGAAATTGGATTTCCGTCCTGAACCAAGGAAAAAGATAGTCCTTACCGAATTCGAGACTACCTAGCCCGAGCCTCAGGACCAACCACAACTTCCCCTTGGAGCGACAGGGCCGGTCCACCGATGTGGATTAAAATTCCTGAACACTGCTTTTCCCCGCCGTTTGGGGCGTAAATGAGCCAACGAATGACTCCATCGGTCCCGGATCGACCGATATAACCGAGGCGCCTTGCAACAGCAACAACCACATAGGTGAAAATGATATAAATGTCAGGGCTGGTAGGTCACTGACACCACCCTAGCTAGGAAGAAACGCATGCCCTCCCTGAGGTCCTTTCTCCCGTTTCTGGTTCATACCGGGGTGTGAGGTTCGCGAATTCACGTTAATCACAAAGCTACGCCACACAGGCGGGGCTTTGATCATCACCACAAGACTTTGCTTTTCAACAGAAGTCCTGATCACTGCATCTTAGCATGCCACACAGGCAATTCACACCATGTAACTGATGGTTGTCAATCACACAGAATAAATTCCAATGTCAGACACACCATCCATTTACAAGTCCGTTCTGGGTCTGAACGAAACCGGAGGCACTATATACCTCGCAAACTCATCGACCTCCACGTACGTCTGGACGATCACCACTCATTATCCATATTTCGGGATGCCTCCTAATCAGGACATAAGTTACCATCCAAACGAGGTGAAAATCTCCGGTCTTCGACCACCGTCTTCATCTTCGATTTCTTATCGTCGATTTAGTTATTCAGAATGGGATAAACCCGGTCTTTCTGAGCAACTCGCGTATATAATAAACAAGTGCTACACAATCACAACATACGCATCATTTCAATTCATTAGTCACTAACCGTAGATCAGTAAGAGAACGATTTCCCAAATATTAACCCCGAAGTCCGAAACCAACATCAGATCAACACCCAGGAAACCATTCGACTTAGCCAACCTTCAGTTAGTTTCTAAATTTCACATCCATATCGTTTATAATATTTTATAATGATTTATCGCTATTTTTATTTATTCTAAAATAGCCAATTTATTCAAAACGACGCTTCGGGCCATAACGCGGCCGTGGCGCTGTTTTTCTTCAGATTTGATTTACACATCTGAAAATCTAACCGTTGGATCTTCACAAAATTTACATCATTAGAAAGATCTTTTCAAAACGAATCCAACGGTTCTAGTTTCAGGAAAATCCGACAGTCGGATCTCCCGGTATAATCGTTTGAAGTTTCGATTTCAAAATACGAACTGCAGCGTCGTTATTCGATTTAATATAATTATATTTATATATATATATATATAAATATACTCGATTCTAGCGTTGTTTTTCTTCATATTTGAATTAAACATTCCAGACAATCCAACCGTTGGATCTTTACAAAGTTGGTGTCGTTGGAAAGATATTTCCAAAGCGAACCCAACGGTTGCGGTTTCGGGAAAATCCGATGGTCGGATCTCCCGCACTAATCGTTTGAAATCACAGTTTCAAAATACGAACTGCAACTTCGTTATTCGATATATTTCAATTCTATTTATATATATATCGATTCTTCGATTTCAAAACTATATGATTTTAATACATTTGATAAAAATGATATTTTTATCTAACTGTCTTCTATTTCAATAATTCACTATTTTTAACAATTCATTTATATAGTAAAAATGTGATTTTTATTGTAAAATGATTTATTTCAAAACACGACTATTTTATATAGTTAATATAGGTGATAAAAAATAGGATTTTTATTATAAAACAATTTCTTTCAAAATATGAATACCATTCAACACATGAATTTCAATTCAACGAATGAATTTCGATTCAACACATGAAGGTTTTCTATAGTTTATATATATAGATAAAAAGGTGATTTTTATATTTAAAACACGAATACCATTCAACACATGAATTTCAATTCAACGAATGAATTTCGATTCAACACATGAAGGTTTTCTATAGTTTATATATATAGTTAAAAAGGTAATTTTTATATTTAAAACACGAATACCATTCAACACATGAATTTCAATTCAACGAATGAATTTCGATTCAACACATGAAGGTTTTCTATAGTTTATATATATTGTTAAAAAGGTAATTTTTATATTTAAAATACGAATACCATTCAACACATGAATTTCAATTCAACGAATGAATTTCAATTCAACGAATGAATTTCGATTCAACACATGAAGGTTTTCTATAGTTTGTATATATAGATAAAAAGGTGATTTTTTATATTTAAAACACGAATACCATTCAACACGTGAATTTCAATTCAACGAATGAATTTCGATTCAACACATGAAGGGTTTCTATAGTTTATATACATAGAGTAAAAATGTGTTTTTTATCGTTAAAACAGTTTATTCAAAACACGAATATCATCCAACACATGAATTTCTATTCAACGAATAAATACAGTTTCAACAAATGAAAATAATTCTAACACATGAATATTATTCAAAATTTCGGTAGCATAACGGCAGGGTAGTTAAAACCGGGACCGTCCCTAGTACGGCTCCTCGCTCTACCTTAAAGCCTCGCAGCTTTTGACAATGGGGAATCATGCATCTAGTTCGCACGCAGGCGGCATGTATATTTTTTTCATTTCCACAAATTAATCCTATGTGGTTTCAACCAAATATTTCTCAACCACAAACGGGTATTTTTCAATCACAATCAATCAATTTCAACCACAAATAATTTCAATCAACCATTCGTAATCAACCAATTTTCACACTAATAACAACCAATAAATATCGTCCATGGTTTGCGGACGAGGGGCGTATATATATATATATATATATATATATATATAGCATTTCACTTCTATTTCAACACATATATAATTTTTACAACGCATATACAACTTATACATCGAACGTACAACTTATACAACGCTTATACAAGAGGTGTACAATGCTTATATAACTCATACATCGATTATATAATTTATACATCGTCGTTTTACATATCGTTTATAAATTAGAAATCTCACATTGGGTTCCACTCCACCAAAAATAGCAGAAGGCTCAGAAAAATATGGGGTCTCTTCTAGAAGGTAGAGGACGTCCACACGAGTCCACTGTCATTGTTTCACTGAATTTCGTCAAGAAACGAAAAAGATATGATTTTTACAGTGAAATCAAAAACCGTAGCGCTTAGAACTGCTATAATATAGTTTATATTAAAATAGCCGTATACCTTTCAAAATCCTTCAAAACTAGGTTTGGATTTTCACGCAAATCCGTGTATCGGTTGGACGATCGGAGTGTGCAGCGTCGTAGGGGGGCGTGCGGCGCACGTGCGCCTAAAGGGGGTCCACTTCGGTGGCCCCAGGTGTCGACGGCGGCGGTGGGAAGTCGAGAACATCCTGGCGTCCGTCCTCCCAAAATACACAATGAAAAAATCCAAACTATATATGGATTTGAAGGCGGTGAGGAGCACTACAAAATTCTCCAAAGGGGCATGGGTTTTTATTGAGCGGATTAGAAGAAATCGAGGAGAGAAGGAAGGAAGGGGGTTCCTCCGTTCGTCGTTTTAATCGGGGAGAGAGAATGTCGTGGGGGGGGGGGGCGTGATGTGGACTAATCAATTTTTTTTATTTATATATTTTTAAAAATTCGAAAATACCCTCTATCACACACGATTCCCAATTCAAACCCAACGACTGTCGTCCCTAGCGTTTTACCCCCATTCCGAACAAAAAGGGATATGTTTCGTAGGCCCTTTCGACTGTTCCAGTCAGTTTCCATTCAAATTAATACATAAAACATTCAGTATTCGATTTGAACGTACATTTCAATTTTCCAGGCCCAAAACTGATTCGAAAAATTCCAGAAAAATAAATCTAGCTATGTTTTGACGATACGGTCCCAACAAAACTAGTTTCGTCGAATTCTGAGACCGTTTGCAAAATGGCCCATTTCTGGTCGATCCAATTTAACTATAATTGACCAAAACACATTTTCCTTTGCCATGCTCACATACTAGCTTCAAAAATTATGAAATTTGAAACCTAGCAATAACTTCACATCCCGGATCCAACAAAAGTGGTTTCGTCGAATTCCGAGGTCGTTCGCAAAATGGCCAATTTCACGGGCTATATAAATTCCATAGCGACCTTTCTGAAAATTCATTTGGCCATAACTTTTGCTTTCCGCTATGATATTTCGATTTTTCAGATTCGTTAGAAAGGTATTCACTAACATATTTAAATATTTTTCGTTTCACTCAAATCCGTTTTGTTTTGCACCCAGTAAAGTCAGTCAAAGTTTGAATTCAAATTTTGAAACTACCGCGCCATTTCAGGCCTTGTTTATAATTAGAATTAATTATATTCCTTTTCAATTGTTGATCAAACTCAGTTTTCATCTTTATTATTTAAAATATTTATTTTAAATATTTAAATTCCACTATTTTAGCTAATTTAAATTTTTTAAATTGGTTCAGATTTTTCGGATCGTTACATGACCTGAAATGGTAAATTTTTCTGAAGTTCAGAATGTTAATCGAATATAGGTTATTTAAAAGGAGTTGTCGAATAGGGATTTTTCGAAAGAGAGTTACACGTTGAAATTCGATTATATCTAATTCAGGAACGTATTATTTACTTTTAGATTTTTAATCAAGATTTATTATTAATAAATTAAATGTTTATTTACTTATTTAAAATAAGGAATAATAGTTATATTTTGAAGTTAGGTATTTTAGAAGTATGGATAATAATGATATCGTTATAATCAAAGTTTTTCATAAAAGAAATGGATTCGTAAACTGAATTTGAGAATTACGTGAGCAATGATTTGATAAGAAATTAAGAAATGGAGTTGAAGAAATTAGAAACTAACTGGATAGTAGTTAAGTTGAATGGTTTCCTAAATGTCGATCTGATGTTGGTTTCGGCCTTCGGGGTTGATACTTAGGAAGTTGTTCTCTTACTAGTTTACAATTAGATACTGATCAATGTGGGAGGATAGTGATGCATGAATAAGAAATGGAAATGTTTTCCAATGTTAATAACATATATTTTGTAAATTTAGAAAATAAGAATTCATGAATATATGGAAACGGGAAATGGGGAAATAAATAAATAAATAGTAAATTATTTTAAAGGGAAAAGTGTTGATTGATGATTGATCAATAAAATTCCCATTTGGGAATAAGATTATTGTATGTATGGATGTTTTCCTTTGATAGTTAAATAACCAACTATCAGAGTTTTGACCATTTTTCCATCGTCAATATGGAGAGACCGGGATAAGATTTATTATCTAAAAACCACTCCGTATGGGCATTAGAATTGCGAATCAAATACGATGACGATGATTGATGATGGAGTTTATGCAAGGGTTGTTCTAGCAAATCCTAGGTATAAATTTCCCAAGATGGGTTTGTAGAATTGTGCCTTCGGTTTGTCCATCCCCAGGACAACTTATATGGAAGAATGTTTAACAGATTGTAATGACCCGAAAATCTGGTCCAATTTGAGCTGACTGAAAACACAAGTCCAACCCCAATTACACTGGAAAATCAGAACACTAATAAAATGAAAACAGAGGGTGAGGACAGATAAGGTAGAAAATTAGAATAGAAGAAGAAGAAGAACACAACATCAGAGTAACATGAATCTCACAGCGGAACGAATAACATATAATATATATAACATAACTTGAAATATACATCTGTACTTGAATATACATCATTATCAAAGTACAAAACTTACAACACAGCGGAAATAAACAATATCTATATGATCTTGAAGCCTCCTGCTCCAGTTCTTCCAGTATATCTGTAAATCCCGACTACTTGACTGCCCGTACAAATTTAGGCACCCAAGAGTTTAGGGAAACAAACAAATAAACTATGGGTCAGTCATGGGACTGGTATGAGTAAAACAGTTAAAAACAGTTCAAGCAGGTAATCAATATCTCATAAGGCCATGCCGTATAACGAAACGGGTTTTTCCCTTATGAGAATCCAAATATCTTTATATCAAAAACCTTTTGTTATTATAATAATGTCTATCAACACAATATAATAATCATCTAGCAGAAACGCTTTCATCTCATGTTCTACATATATAGTATACAATCAAAACCGCAAGCACGTATTGGTAATGGATTTCCAACAATGACAAGGTATGGAACCACCTTTTGCTAGTGTACTTCTAGAAAGGAATACACTGGGTTCAACAAGAACATCTTGCAACCCGGCTACACATGACCGACCACTCATTTCGCTTGAGTGTATCGAATGTATATCACCAACGGTTGGGATCAGCAACCGTTTCCCGAATGGGACAGCATCAACAATAGATTTTTAGAAGTAAATGAAACTCTAGATCAGGTGATTATACACCCTACTTCGGTGCGACCGACTTAGCCATGCTGCCTCCCCGATTTCTGTCATTTACCGGATGATGAGGCTAGAAGCTACGCTTTATCATCACACCAGATTCACTTTGAATGCCACATCGTCAAATCCATCAAATCACCGATTGACGTCCTCAACCATACAATATGTGTTAGCTAAAAGAAGTTTCCTTCTCCGCTTCCACTCTTGGTACGCTTGGAGAAATCAATATACGTGATCTTCTGGAAATACTGTGTCAGACATCCATCCATACAAGTCATCCAGGAACAGGATGAACCGAAGGCACTAATCAATACATCCATCTTAGACACTGTTATCTAAGACTTATACAATAGCCCTTGCACTTTACTCCGTCTTAAATTATCTTTGGCATATATGATTCGCAACGCTTATGCCAAAACAGAGTGGTTCTTTGGATAATAATCCAACCAGTCTCTCCATATTAACAATGTTAAAATGGTCAAAACTTCGATAGTCTGTGAGTTAACTATCAAAGAAAAACAAGTGTGCAAACAGCGATATTATTTCCAAATGGAAATTCTATCAATCAATCACCAATCATATATATATATATATATATATATATATATTTCCTTATTCCATTTTTATCTCCTATTTCCCTATATTCAACATTTCTTATTTTCTTTGTTTAGAAAATATATATGTTATTACCATTGGAAAACATTTCCATTTCTTGTTTTCTATATCAGAAAACATTTATGGTTCTTATTTGGAAAACATTTCCAAAATTCCTTTACTTGGATTTAAACAGATGTTTAAATCAACATTTGCGACGACAACTCAAACCATTTTACTTATTTACTACATACACTTAAACACTTTCACTGTCGAACCTTAACCATTTCTAAATTAAAAACGAAGTCAATCAAGTTGGGGTAATACTACCTCTCAGACCTTAACTAAACAACGTTTCTAACCTTGAAATAGAAAAAGTCCACCTTTTAACTCTTTAACACTTCCTTACGTAACTCTCGTTCAAATAAATCTCTATTCGATAACTCCTCCCTTTGAATAACTATATTTGATAATCTCTTTTACGAATAACTCATTCAATAACTCTTATGTGTTTAACTCTATCCGAATAACTAATTCGAATAACTCTTATTTATTTAACTCTGTTCGAATAACTCTAGTTCGATTTAACTCTATCGATTAACTCTAACTAATTAACTCTAACTGGTTAACTCTAATGGTTTTACTCTAATTGGTTAACTCTTATTCGAATAACTAATATTCGATTAACTCTATTTAACTAACTCGACTCGACTAACCCCTTTCGAATAACTAATTCGATTTACTAACTTTCGAATACCATATTCGATTTAACTCCTTTCGAATACCATATTCGATTTAACTCCTTTCGATTACCATATTCGATTTAACTCCTTTCGAATAAACTATATTCGATAACTCCTTTTACTTTCTATTCGTATAAACTATATTCGATTAACTAATTTGCTTTAACTCTAATCGATTAAACTAACATCGATTAATTCCTTTTACTCGATTAAACTATTCATTTATAAAGATTTACTTTTAGTAACGGTTCTTCACTTTACAAATGATTTCCTTTTTTAATTCTATTGGTAAATGGTTTACAAACATTTCTCTTTCTGATTGATTTGTAAATGGTTTACAAACCTTTCTCGTTCTAATCTATTTGCTAATGGTTTTACACTATTTCCTTTTCAATCCTATTTGTAAATGGTTTACAAATATTTCCTTGTATATCTTTATTTATTCTACCCTAGTTATTTCCTTTTTTCTATTCTATTCGTTTTATCAACATTTTTCCCTTTTATAAAACTCTATTCGTTTTATAAACATTTCCCCTTTCATTTACTTTCAAAATATTTACTTTTATAAAATCTATTGATTTTATAAAATCCCTTTATTTCAATATACATTGAAATAATTCTTTCTACATCCCAGGGTCTTTTATGATATTTAAAATATCGAATAACAAGGATCAATATCATTCCAACACACATAATCCGTAACAAATTATATAACACATCATATATCACAATATATGAAAAACAGTAAAATAAATGTTGAGGAATCCAGTTGGATTCCTCCGACCTATTTCCCTGCATCACAGATGTTACACAACATAATCAACATCACTTTCAGTTCCATATGATATATTCTGTTAAACAGAATCAATATTGAAATTCAACTAACTAAGTAGCAGTTCAATTAAACAGTCAATACACAATCAATCAGCCAATATTTAACAGTTCTAAAAATACAACATGAAATTGTAAATTGTTCAGAGTTAGTGAGATTTACTCACATTGGCAGTTCATTGTTAAAGAACGATAAAATGTTGTTTGATTTGAATCAAATAGTTTATTGTGCCGTAAATTCATACGAGCCCCAATCCACTTCCACTCAGCTTCATTGTGAAGCTCTCGTCCATACGGTCCCAACGCAAATTACGGTTCGTGATTCTGATATCTATGACAAAGTTATACGTTATACAAGTTTTTAACAATATTAATTTAATAACTTAAACTATTTTCTTAATTGGGCCTTAACCTTCTTTGTCGGCCCACTCATGAACATCAGACCCGACCTTTCCCATTTCTTTCTTCCCGAATCAAATCCCACGAGCTCCAGAACCATGACCGACGGTTTTCCTGCTCCCATCTCCTCCTTCTTTCATCTTGAACACAAACTGAATGTACCACACTCCTTCTCGTCGAATCCTCTTTCACTACATCCCCAAAATGCTCAACTCGAGCTCATCTTTTGAATCCCGTCGTTCAGCTACCTCACGCCAGTACAGGGATGTCGCGACCTGTTTCGGTGTAGAATCCATTCAAAAACAACCACAAGATGTAATTCAACCTCCTAAATCCAAATCTAAGAACCAAAACAGGAATTTAAGCTCGAGCTTCGCAAATCCTTGAACCCTAGTACTCACAGTGGTATTTTCGAGCTCTGCTAAACAGCGTCGAGCTTCACAGTTTGCATACCAAAATAAAGCTCTTCACTCAACGATTCCAATTATATTTGTTTCAAGATTTTAGAAACTTTGTATGATTTTATCTTGATTTTAAACGGAGGGTTTTCCACATTTCCCTGAAGAAATGAAAACGGCGGATAAAGTGTTGACTAATGAATGAAGTTGAATGTAACGACCCTGAATTTTGGGGCCAAGTTAAAATTTATTTTAAGTGATTTTAAATGAGTTTTGATATTTAAAATAATCTATTTTAAATAATAAGGATCACAAATTTGGTTCAAATCGAAGTTAGAATGAATAAATTAATTTTAAATATAAAAAGAGCTAGAAATGGCGCGGTAGTTTGAAAAGTCAAACTTGAACTTTGACTAACCATACAGGATGCAAAATTTAACGGATTTTAGTAAAACCAAAAATATTAGAATCTATTTAAAAATATCTTTCCAACGAATCCGAAAAATCGAAATTTCATAGCGGAAATCAAAAGTTATGGCTAATTCAATTTTTAGAAAGGTCGGTGGGTAATTTGCATAGGACAAAAATGCTACTTTTCACATATGTAGGAATTTGAACTCGAAACCACTTCCATTGGTTTCAGAATGACATTTCTGCATTGAAAAACAGTAAACACTTATATGTTTCGAGTTTCAGAAAATATTTGTTTAAAAATGTATTTTTAATATTAAATATATTCGCCTTGAAAATAGCCATTTTTCAAAAAGTCTCAGAATCGAACGAAATAAATTTTGTTGGGTTCGTATCATCAAAACAAAGCTAAAAATGATTTTTTGGTAATTTTTAGAATTAATATATAATTATAATTGATTTTTCAGTGTAAACGGGCAAATTTTTTCATTAAAAATTCAAACGGGCTCAGAATTGAACGAAATTAATTTTCATAGGTCCACAGCATCAAAACATAGCTAAGTATATTTTTCGAGAATTTTTGAAGTTAATTTGAGACCTCGGTGAATTTTCACGTACGGTACACATTAAATTATTAATAAAATAATGTATTTATTCCAAAACTCATAGCAGACCTCGGAACTGGACCCCGGGACATAGCCCATTGTGTTCAGAAGGCCTCAAAACCTTAAGAACGACAGTAAGCGGGCCTAAATCGGAGTTCGGACCAAAACGGGCCTTAACGGGCTAATTACATAATTAGTTAACCCTAATATTATAAAATTCGGATTTTACTGTTCATCCTCCATCTTCAGCCGACACCTCTTCATGCTGAACCCATCATGGCTGAAAACTTCAAACCCTCATAACTCTTTCATTTCTCAACGAAAATTAGCGTGTGAGTACACGTTTCGAAGCTCTCGCCGAGCTCTTCGATCTCCGACAAGTCCCGTCCCTTTCCGTCGCCTGTGCCGCCCGCCCCGAGCCCGAGAAGGCGCCGCCGTCGCAGCCACGTGGGCCCCACCACGTCCAACCGCACGTCCCCCCTTTTTGCCGCACCTAGATTTCTTCTTCCCGGTCATTCTCCAACTAACGGCGTCCAAAACCGTTCAGTAAATCAAAAGTTATCGGGATTTGAAGTTTTGAACAAATTCTGAAATGAGGTATGCTTCAAAAATAGCAACGCTTTTAAGCGTGGCAGAAACAGTTGTTAAAAGTCTGTTTGATTTAAAACATTGATAACTTATGCATACGAACCCCGTTTCTGAAAATTTCAGATCCGACATGACCGTGAGGACGAGTAGTATTTGCTGAGACCAATTGGAGCGTTCTGAAAATTTATTTGGATTTATTTTAATTATTATCCAATCAAAGGTGAGAGTTCACTTCTATTTTAATTAATTTAATTTAATTCATAATATGCGATGTGAACCTGCTATGAACAAATGCGATGTGAATCAGCTATGACCAAACCTCTGTATGTATGCTAGATCTAATGTTGTGAGTATTCACTTTATTTAAATTAATTATAGATCTATTATTTGATGTATGAAGTATGATGTTTGAATTGTATGGTTGATGTTTTGAATGATTAGAAATAGTAGATCTGAAATTCATCATCGATGAATATATTTGCTGTTGTTATGTTTCATGGAAAAATAAGATTAGCAATGTGTGTATGACATGAAAACTTGAATCACTATAGAGGTAGGAAATTTAAGTTGGACGATGTTAATATGACATGAAACAAAAGTTAGAGATTTTATTGTTTTTATAAAAAGATTATATTTTTATTGATTATATAAAAAGTTATATATTTTGTTGTTATAAACAAAAGACCACATTTTTATTGCAAACATATAAAAGTATATGTTTTGTTGATTTAATAAGATGGATAGATTTTACATTTGAAATTTGTAAATATAGTTGCAATGAAAAACGGTGTTTAATTTTACATTAGAAATATGTAAATATGAAAATGCATTGATATGAAGAATAACATTTTTGTCATGTGATAAATATAAAATGTGCATTGTAGGGAAAATAGCATTTTGTTAATATCATATAGAAAATATGCATTCTATGTAAAATAGCATTTTTGTCATATTAAAATTAGATAAATGCATTGTATGAAAAACAGAATTTTGTCATGTTAATAATATAAATTTGCATTGTATGTTAAACTAGCATTTTGTCATGTTAAAAATGCATTGTATGTTCAACTAGCATTTTGTCATGTTAATAATATAAAAATGCACTATATGTTAAACTAGCATTGTGTCATGTTGAAAATGCATTGAATGAAAGGTAACATTTTGACATGTTATAAAATAGAAAATGCATTGTAAGAAAATTAGCATTTATTTTTAGTGTTAATAAATTTGAAATGTAAGGCATGAAAAATTTAACATTTATTTTTAATGCTAATAAAAAGGAAATGTAATGCATGTTAAATTAACATTTGTTTTTTTTAAAAGTAATTAAGAAGAAAATGTATCGCATGTTAAATTAACATTTATTCTTAATGTTAATATATCGTATGTTAAATTTACATTTATTTTATAATGTATAATAAGGAAAATGCATCGTAAGAAATTAACATTATTTTATAATGTTATGAAATAAGAAAATAAACACCGTATGATGATTGACATTTTTTGTCAATGTTTATATAAGAAAATAAACACCGTATGTTGATTGACATTTTTGTCAATATTTTAAAATAGAATTTGTCGCCATTTGAGATAAGTATATTTTTGTTCATTATAACATATAGAATATGCCACCGTATGTTGATGAACGCTATTTTTGTATCATTATTAAAATAGTATTATACACCGTATGTTGATGAACGCTATTTTGTTCATTATTAAATTAGTATTACACACTGTATGTAAGAATGACAAATTTTGTTCAATACTTAAATAAAAATTGTCACTGTATGTTTATTAACAAATTTTGTCACTTTTAAAAATAGAATTGTCACTATATGTTAATGAGCAATTTTAGTTAATATAATGTCACCGTATGAGATGAACTAATTTTTGTTCATTATTAAAATAGAATTATATATCGTATGAGGATGGACACTATTTTGTTCATTGTTAAAATAGAGATATCCATCGTATGAATGAATGACACTTTTATTGAATGTTAAAATAGAAATATTCATCATATGAATAAATGGCACTTTGGTTTAATGTTAAGATAGAAATGTGCACCGTATGCAAATTGACATTTTGTCTAATGTTAATAGAAAATTGTCACCGTATGTAAACTGATACTTTTGTTTAATGATAAATGAAAATTAATAAGATATGTTTTGCTCATTAGAAAAATTTACATGTAGGAGAAATTGACATTAAATTTATTTTTAATGTTAATATATGAAAATATACACCGTATGATTCATTAACATTATTTTAATGTTATGTACTAAGAAAATGAACCGTATGAGATTAACATTCATTTGTGTTAATTATAGAAAAGTTTTCACCGTATGTTGAATTGAAAATTTTTGTTAATGTTATATGGAAAATTTCACCATATGATAATTTAGCATTTTTGCCAAGTTAGAAAATAATGCATTGTATGTATGCATATTATTTTGCCAAGTTAGAATATAATGCATTGAATGTATAGCATAGTATTTTGTCCAAGTTAGAAAATAATGTATTGTATGTATAATATATGAAAATAATGCATTGTATGTATAATATATGAAAATAATGCATTGTATGTAAAATATGAAAATAATGCATTGTATGTAAAATATAAATAGAAAAGGCACCGCATGTAATATTAACATTATTTTCAATATTAATAAATAGAAAAAGCACAGTATGTAATGTTAGCATTATTTTCAATGTTATTAAAAAGAAAATGAAATGTATATAAATTTAACATCATTTACAATGTATATAAATGTATATAAATTTAATAAAAAGAAAATTTCACCGTATGACAGTTACACTATTTTATAATGTCAAGTTTTAAAGAACTTGACCGTAGGAAGAATAAACATTATTTATAATGTATATAAAAAGAGAATTCACCCCGTAGGAAGAATTAACATTATTTATAATGTTAAATAAAAGAAATGATACGGTTTGTAAGATTAACATTATTTATAATGTTGAATAAAAGAATATATAAAGGAATTAATGGAATGGTATGTTAAAATTTACATTTTTAAATGTAAATTATAAAGTATAAATAAATTAAAAGAGAAGAGTCCATCGTCTATTCCTAGGCCAAATTGTCATGTAAGTTGAAAGGTAAAAGATAAGAGGAGAAGGAGGTTATATATAAGGGCGATGAGTTAAACGAACTAATTATATATATATATATATATATATATATATATATATAATATAACGAATCGAGCGCAGTAGTTCGCGTTTTGAAATCGAACTTTTAAATGATTATACCGGAAGATCCGACCGTCGGATTTTCCCAAAACTGAAACCGTTAGGACCGTCTTGGAAAAATCTTTCCGACGATATAAGCTACGCTAAAATCCAACGGTTAGATTTTGAGGAAAGTGAAAATCAAAATTGATTGAAAACAGCGCCAAGGTCGCCTTTCACCTGAAGCGTCGTCAAATAAGGAATTAATTATATTAAATAATTAAGGCAAGAATTAATCGTTATAAAATAAAATAACGATATGAAATATGTTTTTCTCAAAATATATGAATGCGAGATTATTTGGAAAGACCGGGTTAATCCCATTCCAAATGATCGTACGATTTCAAGAATTCAAGTATGAAGACGGCGTATGAAGACCGTAAATCTCCCCTCGAATGGACAACGATTAAGACTCTGAGTTGGTTTGATCCCAATTCAAGGGTCGGGATAATTGCCCAAACGTACGTGTTGATTTCACGGGTTTGACCCTAGTTCAGACCTAGAGCATGGGTATAAATGGATGGTGTGTCTGACATCGTACCCCACAAAATATTATATTGTTGATATTCAGTTAATATATAAACGATTGGTGGTAGAGAATTTATGCTCTACTTAACACCCGTTTATATAGTGACGGAAGATCAATAGTACGGTATGGAGTGACGGTGTGGCATACTAAGATGCCATGATCAGGGTTACTTGTTGAAAAGCAGAACCTTGTGGTATGAAGAACATGACTTCACGAGCCTCACAAACCGGTAGAGTCTAAAAAGGGGGAAGGGAACGCAGGGAAAGTAGCACGTTTCTTTCTAGTTAGTAGTCATTTTACTTTTGGAGGATGATGAAATGAGGCGCCTCGGATAGGTCCTATAGGACCGGGGAACGTGTGCTTAGGAATTGCCAATCCTCTAAGCTGTATGTGAGGACCGGCCCTGCAGGATCCAAGGGTTAACTGCGGGTAATCCTGAGACGTTAACTAGAGCGTCTCGAATCGGTAAGGAGTCCTCCCTAGCCTGGACTCATGATGGAAACCCAAATTTCCAATACGACCCCGACGGATTTGATTGTATTACTAGTATTGGAGGCATAATATATGGTACCTATGCTTCCTAGGATTGATACTTATAATTTGAATTGTTTTAAAACCATATACACTAATAATAGTATTAGTTTCGTATTTAGCGTATTTAGCATGTTTAACCACCATAAGGTAAAACTCTATCCTCTTGGTGTGCGTTGCATTGTGTGATGGGACCTGAGTCTTATGGTGGTTCCATTTTTCAAAAGACATTGCGTTTTGTTACGTTTTACTTATCTGTATTGACACTATAGTTATGCACGGCAATCCATTGGTACAACCCGTTCCGCGTTAGCGGCGTGGTCTTTGGATTTGCCTTATTAGTATAAGTTATTTAAGAATTCTCACACCAGTCCCACGACTGACCCATAGTTTGTTTCACCTTTTTGCAAACTTGGGTGCCCTCTCTTCTACACGGGCAGCCAAGTAGACAGGTTCATTCTTTGCTTGGAGCTTTTCTTTGAAGCTGCTTATTTTCTCTCTCTTGGATTCTGATTGGGAGAAGAGGTGATGACTTGGAGCTTGAAGACTTTTTGTTTCTATTGGCATCTTTTCTTTTCTTTTTAGACATCAAACTTATTTCTTTTCTGCAAACTTGTTGTAATAATCTTAGTTTTCTGTGACTGTGGAATTTCTGTGATTGATGACATTATATTTTTCCGCTGCTATAATGTTATTACTCTATGAATCTCCTTTGCTATATTGTATCTGTGTTCTGTTTTATTGTATTTATGTTGTATTCCAAAAATGATTTCTCCTTGCTTTCACCCGTGGAAGTTTGGGGTCATCACAGTTGGTATCAGAGCTTTGGTTTACAAAGCGGAGTACAACATATCTATAATAATCCGTTTACATAGAATCACTATATTCTATGGCGAACAGTTCATGAGATACATAATAGCCAGTCACTTTATCGTCATCTTTTCATTCATCCTTCGATCTTTTAGAATCACCATTTCAGTTGTTTTGACTCTTCCCTTGATCGTGGATTCGAAGAAGACTAAGTGAAGTGGCGATGCTCAATTGGCACATGTTTACGAAGGAGCGAAAGGACCAACTTCTTCGGTAGAAAGCCTGATGTTATAGACGGTACCATCTCTGTTAAAAACATTCTCTGTGTTTATTCTTCCTCTTTTCCTCTTCTATTTTTCTTTTTCCTTTTCGGGGACGAAAAGTTTTTAAGTGGGGTAGGCTGTAACGACCCTGAATTTTGGGGCCAAGTTAAAATTTATTTTAAGTGATTTTAAATGAGTTTTGATATTTAAAATAATCTATTTTAAATAATAAGGATCACAAATTTGGTTCAAATCGAAGTTAGAATGAATAAATTAATTTTAAATATAAAAAGAGTTAGAAATGGCGCGGTAGTTTGAAAAGTCAAACTTGAACTTTGACTAACCATACAGGATGCAAAATTTAACGGATTTTAGTAAAACCAAAAATATTAGAATCTATTTAAAAATATCTTTCCAACGAATCCGAAAAATCGAAATTTCATAGCGGAAATCAAAAGTTATGGCTAATTCAATTTTTAGAAAGGTCGGTGGGTAATTTGCATAGGACAAAAATGCTACTTTTCACATATGTAGGAATTTGAACTCGAAACCATTTCCATTGGTTTCAGAATGACGTTTCTGCATTGAAAAACAGTAAACACTTATATGTTTCGAGTTTCAGAAAATATTTGTTTAAAAATGTATTTTTAATATTAAATATATTCGCCTTGAAAATAGCCATTTTTCAAAAAGTCTCAGAATCGAACGAAATAAATTTTGTTGGGTTCGTATCATCAAAACAAAGCTAAAAATGATTTTTTGGTAATTTTTAGAATTAATATATAATTATAATTGATTTTTCAGTGTAAACGGGCAAATTTTTGACTTTAAAAATTCATTAAAAATTCAAACGGGCTCAGAATCGAACGAAATTAATTTTCATAGGTCCACAGCATCAAAACATAGCTAAGTATATTTTTCGAGAATTTTTGAAGTTAATTTGAGACCTCGGTGAATTTTCACGTACGGTACACATTAAATTATTAATAAAATAATGTATTTATTCCAAAACTCATAGCAGACCTCGGAACTGGACCCCGGGACATAGCCCATTGTGTTCAGAAGGCCTCAAAACCTTAAGAACGACAGTAAGCGGGCCTAAATCGGAGTTCGGACCAAAACGGGCCTTAACGGGCTAATTACATAATTAGTTAACCCTAATATTATAAAATTCGGAATTTACTGTTCATCCTCCATCTTCAGCCGACACCTCTTCATGCTGAACCCATCATGGCTGAAAACTTCAAACCCTCATAACTCTTTCATTTCTCAACGAAAATTAGCGTGTGAGTACACGTTTCGAAGCTCTCGCCGAGCTCTTCGATCTCCGACAAGTCCCGTCCCTTTCCGTCGCCTGTGCCGCCCGCCCCGAGCCCGAGAAGGCGCCGCCGTCGCAGCCACGTGGGCCCCACCACGTCCAACCGCACGTCCCCCCCTTTTTGCCGCACCTAGATCTCTTCTTCCCGGTCATTCTCCAACAAACGGCGTCCAAAACCGTTCAGTAAATCAAAAGTTATCGGGATTTGAAGTTTTGAACAAATTCTGAAATGAGGTATGCTTCAAAAATAGCAACGCTTTTAAGCGTGGCAGAAACAGTTGTTAAAAGTCTGTTTGATTTAAAACATTGATAACTTATGCATACGAACCCCGTTTCTGAAAATTTCAGATCCGACATGACCGTGAGGACGAGTAGTATTTGCTGAGACCAATTAGAGCGTTCTGAAAATTTATTTGGATTTATTTTAATTATTATCCAATCAAAGGTGAGAGTTCACTTCTATTTTAATTAATTTAATTTAATTCATAATATGCGATGTGAACCTGCTATGAACAAATGCGATGTGAATCAGCTATGACCAAACCTCTGTATGTATGCTAGATCTAATGTTGTGAGTATTCACTTTATTTAAATTAATTATAGATCTATTATTTGATGTATGAAGTATGATGTTTGAATTGTATGGTTGATGTTTTGAATGATTAGAAATAGTAGATCTGAAATTCATCATCGATGAATATATTTGCTGTTGTTATGTTTCATGGAAAAATAAGATTAGCAATGTGTGTATGACATGAAAACTTGAATCACTATAGAGGTAGGAAATTTAAGTTGGACGATGTTAATATGACATGAAACAAAAGTTAGAGATTTTATTGTTTTTATAAAAAGATTATATTTTTATTGATTATATAAAAAGTTATATATTTTGTTGTTATAAACAAAAGACCACATTTTTATTGCAAACATATAAAAGTATATGTTTTGTTGATTTAATAAGATGGATAGATTTTACATTTGAAATTTGTAAATATAGTTGCAATGAAAAACGGTGTTTAATTTTACATTAGAAATATGTAAATATGAAAATGCATTGATATGAAGAATAACATTTTTGTCATGTGATAAATATAAAATGTGCATTGTAGGGAAAATAGCATTTTGTTAATATCATATAGAAAATATGCATTCTATGTAAAATAGCATTTTTGTCATATTAAAATTAGATAAATGCATTGTATGAAAAAAAGAATTTTGTCATGTTAATAATATAAATTTGCATTGTATGTTAAACTAGCATTTTGTCATGTTAAAAATGCATTGTATGTTCAACTAGCATTTTGTCATGTTAATAATATAAAAATGCACTGTATGTTAAACTAGCATTGTGTCATGTTGAAAATGCATTGAATGAAAGGTAACATTTTGACATGTTATAAAATAGAAAATGCATTGTAAGAAAATTAGCATTTATTTTTAGTGTTAATAAATTTGAAATGTAAGGCATGAAAAATTTAACATTTATTTTTAATGCTAATAAAAAGGAAATGTAATGCATGTTAAATTAACATTTGTTTTTTTTAAAAGTAATTAAGAAGAAAATGTATCGCATGTTAAATTAACATTTATTCTTAATGTTAATATATCGTATGTTAAATTTACATTTATTTTATAATGTATAATAAGGAAAATGCATCGTAAGAAATTAACATTATTTTATAATGTTATGAAATAAGAAAATAAACACCGTATGATGATTGACATTTTTTGTCAATGTTTATATAAGAAAATAAACACCGTATGTTGATTGACATTTTTGTCAATATTTTAAAATAGAATTTGTCGCCATTTGAGATAAGTATATTTTTGTTCATTATAACATATAGAATATGCCACCGTATGTTGATGAACGCTATTTTTGTATCATTATTAAAATAGTATTATACACCGTATGTTGATGAACGCTATTTTGTTCATTATTAAATTAGTATTACACACTGTATGTAAGAATGACAAATTTTGTTCAATACTTAAATAAAAATTGTCACTGTATGTTTATTAACAAATTTTGTCACTTTTAAAAATAGAATTGTCACTATATGTTAATGAGCAATTTTAGTTAATATAATGTCACCGTATGAGATGAACTAATTTTTGTTCATTATTAAAATAGAATTATATATCGTATGAGGATGGACACTATTTTGTTCATTGTTAAAATAGAGATATCCATCGTATGAATGAATGACACTTTTATTGAATGTTAAAATAGAAATATTCATCATATGAATAAATGGCACTTTGGTTTAATGTTAAGATAGAAATGTGCACCGTATGCAAATTGACATTTTGTCTAATGTTAATAGAAAATTGTCACCGTATGTAAACTGATACTTTTGTTTAATGATAAATGAAAATTAATAAGATATGTTTTGCTCATTAGAAAAATTTACATGTAGGAGAAATTGACATTAAATTTATTTTTAATGTTAATATATGAAAATATACACCGTATGATTCATTAACATTATTTTAATGTTATGTACTAAGAAAATGAACCGTATGAGATTAACATTCATTTGTGTTAATTATAGAAAAGTTTTCACCGTATGTTGAATTGAAAATTTTTGTTAATGTTATATGGAAAATTTTACCATATGATAATTTAGCATTTTTGCCAAGTTAGAAAATAATGCATTGTATGTATGCATATTATTTTGCCAAGTTAGAATATAATGCATTGTATGTATAGCATAGTATTTTGTCCTAGTTAGAAAATAATGTATTGTATGTATAATATATGAAAATAATGCATTGTATGTATAATATATGAAAATAATGCATTGTATGTAAAATATGAAAATAATGCATTGTATGTAAAATATAAATAGAAAAGGCACCGCATGTAATATTAACATTATTTTCAATATTAATAAATAGAAAAAACACCGTATGTAATGTTAGCATTATTTTCAATGTTATTAAAAAGAAAATGAAATGTATATAAATTTAACATCATTTACAATGTTTAATAAAAAGAAAATTTCACCGTATGACAGTTACACTATTTTATAATGTCAAGTTTTAAAGAACTTGACCGTAGGAAGAATAAACATTATTTATAATGTATATAAAAAGAGAATTCACCCCGTAGGAAGAATTAACATTATTTATAATGTTAAATAAAAGAAATGATACGGTTTGTAAGATTAACATTATTTATAATGTTGAATAAAAGAATATATAAAGGAATTAATGGAATGGTATGTTAAAATTTACATTTTTAAATGTAAATTATAAAGTATAAATAAATTAAAAGAGAAGAGTCCATCGTCTATTCCTAGGCCAAATTGTCATGTAAGTTGAAAGGTAAAAGATAAGAGGAGAAGGAGGTTATATATAAGGGCGATGAGTTAAACGAACTAATTATATATATATATATATATATATATATATATATATATATATATATAATATAACGAATCGAGCGCAGTAGTTCGCGTTTTGAAATCGAACTTTTAAATGATTATACCGGAAGATCCGACCGTCGGATTTTCCCAAAACTGAAACCGTTAGGACCGTCTTGGAAAAATCTTTCCGACGATATAAGCTACGCTAAAATCCAACGGTTAGATTTTGAGGAAAGTGAAAATCAAAATTGATTGAAAACAGCGCCAAGGTCGCCTTTGACCTGAAGCGTCGTCAAATAAGGAATTAATTATATTAAATAATTAAGGCAAGAATTAATCGTTATAAAATAAAATAACGATATGAAATATGTTTTTCTCAAAATATATGAATGCGAGATTATTTGGAAAGACCGGGTTAATCCCATTCCAAATGATCGTACGATTTCAAGAATTCAAGTATGAAGACGGCGTATGAAGACCGTAAATCTCCCCTCGAATGGACAACGATCAAGACTCTGAGTTGGTTTGATCCCAATTCAAGGGTCGGGATAATTGCCCAAACGTACGTGTTGATTTCACGGGTTCGACCCTAGTTCAGACCTAGAGCATGGGTATAAATGGATGGTGTGTCTGACATCGTACCCCACAAAATATTATATTGTTGATATTCAGTTAATATATAAACGATTGGTGGTAGAGAATTTATTCTCTACTTAACACCCGTTTATATAGTGACGGAAGATCAATAGTACGGTATGGAGTGACGGTGTGGCATACTAAGATGCCATGATCAGGGTTACTTGTTGAAAAGCAGAACCTTGTGGTATGAAGAACATGACTTCACGAGCCTCACAAACCGGTAGAGTCTAAAAAGGGGGAAGGGAACGCAGGGAAAGTAGCACGTTTCTTTCTAGTTAGTAGTCATTTTACTTTTGGAGGATGATGAAATGAGGCGCCTCGGATAGGTCCTATAGGACCGGGGAACGTGTGCTTAGGAATTGCCAATCCTCTAAGCTGTATGTGAGGACCAGCCCTGCAGGATCCAAGGGTTAACTGCGGGTAATCCTGAGACGTTAACTAGAGCGTCTCGAATCGGTAAGGAGTCCTCCCTAGCCTGGACTCATGATGGAAACCCAAATTTCCAATACGACCCCGACGGATTTGATTGTATTACTAGTATTGGAGGCATAATATATGGTACCTATGCTTCCTAGGATTGATACTTATAATTTGAATTGTTTTAAAACCATATACACTAATAATAGTATTAGTTTCGTATTTAGCGTATTTAGCATGTTTAACCACCATAAGGTAAAACTCTATCCTCTTGGTGTGCGTTGCATTGTGTGATGGGACCTGAGTCTTATGGTGGTTCCATTTTTCAAAAGACATTGCGTTTTGTTACGTTTTACTTATCTGTATTGACACTATAGTTATGCACGGCAATCCATTGGTACAACCCGTTCCGCGTTAGCGGCGTGGTCTTTGGATTTGCCTTATTAGTATAAGTTATTTAAGAATTCTCACACCAGTCCCACGACTGACCCATAGTTTGTTTCACCTTTTTGCAAACTTGGGTGCCCTCTCTTCTACACGGGCAGCCAAGTAGACAGGTTCATTCTTTGCTTGGAGCTTTTCTTTGAAGCTGCTTATTTTCTCTCTCTTGGATTCTGCTTGGGAGAAGAGGTGATGACTTGGAGCTTGAAGACTTTTTGTTTCTATTGGCATCTTTTCTTTTCTTTTTAGACATCAAACTTATTTCTTTTCTGCAAACTTGTTGTAATAATCTTAGTTTTCTGTGACTGTGGAATTTCTGTGATTGATGACATTATATTTTTCCGCTGCTATAATGTTATTACTCTATGAATCTCCTTTGCTATATTGTATCTGTGTTCTGTTTTATTGTATTTATGTTGTATTCCAAAAATGATTTCTCCTTGCTTTCACCCGTGGAAGTTTGGGGTCATCACATTGAAATTAGGTTTAGAGGGATTTTAGTGTATTTATCGAATTTTGGATTGGAATATTCCATAGCATATTCTATTTTTACTTTTATTTACATTGTCATACGAGTCTTTAAAAATTTCTGTGATCACTTATGATACCCAAAAATCACCAAACTGGACATATTGGTAGAGTTTGACATTACGGTCCTAACGAAACTGGTTTCGTCGAATTCCGACTTCGTATGCTCACATAACGTATTTTTAACCGTCGAAATACTGACTGTTTCTCACTCTAAAAATCCATACGACCACACAATGACTCTAAAAATCACAAAACTAGAAATCTAACAACTATTTGACATTGCGGATCCAACGAAATTAGTTTCGTCAAATTCTGAGGTCGTTTGCAAAATTGGCTATTTTTAAAGCCCTAAATGACCCATTCAAATATATAAATATATTTAAATATAACTAAATTAAATATAAATAAATTTATATTATCGTATATATCCACAGTGGAATATCATACAGCTCCAGTATAATTATTTACTCGCTATTCCGAGTCCAGATTGAATCGATATTCAATTTACATTGAAAAATCCTTTTATAATGTATATAAAGCGTTACGAATTACGAAGGAAATCCACAGCGACTTTTCTAAAATTTGATTTGGACATAAATCAAAATCTACACGACGAAATCCCGATTTTCCTCTTCCACTCGAAAGATATACTCCACCAACTCCACACATTTCTTGTTTCATAGAAATCTGATTTAAAACGAACCTTGTATATCCAGTTGAAGTTCAAATCGCCAAATAGCGAACTGCCGCGTCGTTACGCGCTCTATTTTAATTATATTAAAATTCTACGTTCAGACTGACATCGATTGAATATATTCGTTATTCAAATTCAATCCCAAGCTGAATTAAATATCACAGATGATCCGGTTCACACCATATCGTCATTTCAGCCAATTCTGATTATTTCAAAATTAAATATATTATTTAATTTATTATTTTAATTAAATATTCCTAGCTATTTAATTCCACGACCATTAAATTCACTATATCACTATTTATATAATTAAATAAATTAATTATAATACCTCTGCCAATGCGGGTCATTACAATCTTTCCAACTTAAAATAATTTCGTCCTCGAAATTGCTAAAAGGTAGAGGATGACCCTGTCGACTGGTTAGAACATATTTGTTCACTTCTTAACTTCAGTTTCAACAGAACCAATTTAATTTCAATTAAATATTAACTAATTCTTATCAACAAAAATTTTCAAAAATCCTGAAAATTTTCTAACGCCTTACCACTTCGAAAAATTTACCAGTACCTCCTTTGTACTGGTCAATCGGTCAAACTCCAACTTGCCTCTCTGGGCCATCTCCAACCCAAAAGAAAACCAAACAGCCAAGCGGCTTGCCAATTCGGCTCATAAATCTTATATCCAGTAGAAATATAAACTTGTACCTTTTGTCGGCATATCATTATATCCTTTCCACCTGTTATCAATTCAGCGGATACAAGGGTCATCACAATCAAATTCCAATCTGCTTTTATCCACAACACAACCATTCGCTTATATTTGAGCCAAATATCATTTCAACTCGAGTTTCTTCTCGATTCCCAACTCTTAACTTGATTATCACATTACACTTCAAATTTGAGTCTCACACTCCAATTTGTCTTGATATCATTCTAATTCAATATCAGTTACCACTTTACTGGCTTTACTTTAATTCAAATTTTCTTTCACAAATTTCTGTTAAATTTGTTCTTAATTCAAACAATCTTTCCCTGGGAGTTTTTAAACAGTTTACTCTTTTCAAAAATCAAATTTTCCTTTTGAACATGTCACTGAGCCCTTAATTAATATTCCATTAGTTAAATCACTTCTCTATTTCTTTATCAATATTTGTTAACCAAATATTTTCAATAACCATATTGGCCTTTTATGTTATTTGGAAAACATTTCCGAATATCGCCTTCCTTTATTTTCTAAACTTTAGAAAATATATGCTATTTATAATTGGAAAATATTCCAATTACTTATCTCTTTTTCGATCTCGTTTATTTCTGTACTTTGGAAATATTCTTTATTATATTTCCAAGCTTACACTTATTTGGGTTAAAACGAATGTTGTGTAAAACATCGTTACAACAACCCAAATAATATATTCAACTAACTCTTATTCAACATTGATCTTCGAGCCTGAAATCATACTATTTATTTGTTAATAATGAAATCAATTAAGTTGGGGTATAACTACCTCTCAGACCTTGACTGAATAACATTTATAACGTCAAAACAGATATGACTAATTACTCGAATAATCAGTACCATACGACTACTTCTTCACTTGTAAACACGTATATGCTTCCTCTTTCTATTCTTACTAGATTTTATTCTTAGTCTTCCTTTTTGATTTTACTATTCTATTTCTATGTTCTTTTCCTTATCGACTTCTATATATATATCGTTACGTTGATTTCTAACTATCAAATTATCTTTAAAAAAAATTCTAACTCCTTAAATTCTCGGAAAAATTCGCCATAACCTCCTTTGTACCAGGAGCATCGGGATATTTCAAATAGCCTCCCATGGCCCTCAACAATCCAAAAGAAAAAAAACCAAGCGGATAGTCGATACAGCGCATAAAATCTCATATATGAATTAAATACATACCTTTTCGTCGAGCATTCTATTTATATACCTTCCTACCATATCCATACCTATCTCATGTATATTTATTCCTGTCCAATCTATTTTAACTATACCTGATCGTTTGAACTCAATTCGTTAATTAATTTGTTAATTAACTCTTTAGTCTATTTCACTTTTATATTTGAACATGACATGTTCAAATATATTTTAACTTACTTATTAACTAATTTGAATTCAAATTTCAAATTTAAGTTCTATATTCGATTTCGAATATCCATTTACAAATCCAATTCACCTTTCAAAGTTCGACTTCAAATTCAAAACTCGATTAACTAATTCCTCTTCGACTTAGTTTATTCTATTCAATTTCTATTCAAATTTTATATCACTTCTATTATTCAAATCTATATATTCAAGTTCTATAGTTTAAATTCCATTTGAATTCTGTATTCAAATTTTATATATTCAAATCCTATATTTGAATTCCTTTATATTTTCTATATTCAAATCCTATATTTGAATTCCATTTGAATTCTATATTCAAATTCCATTTGAATTTCTATATTCAAACTCTATTTCAATTCCATTGAATTTCATATATTCAAACTCCCTTTGAATTTCTATATTTAATTCTACTTCAATTCCATTGAATTTCATATATTCAAACTCCCTTTGAATTTCTATATTCAATTCTATTTGAATTCTCTTTATTCAAATTCTATATTCAAATCTATTTGAATTCTCTTTATTTAAATTCTATATTCAAATCTATTTGAATTCTCTTTATTCAAATTCTATATTCAATTCTATATTATAAATCCCATTTTGAAGTTCAACGCAACTTGTCTTTCCCAAAACAAATTCAAAATAGTATCTCTGGTAGTAATTCTTCACTTACAACTCGAAAATGAATACTGATGATGCATCTGTCATCATCAGAAATCTATTTTCCAGCGATCGAAGTGAGTTCAATACTATAAAACCATTTCTAAGCATTTCCACATTGAAATTCATTTCAAAATATAATTCACACTGCTTGTAAAACAATTTAAAATCTCCTAGGATCTTAAATTTTCCTTATTTTTAATCCATATCCATTTACTAACACTTATCCAAATTTCCAGAATTTTAATTCAATTTCTAATTTAAAATTTAGGATTCAACTCATCTGATTTCACGTATTTCACTTATATGAATTCTGGTTGGTTATTTACATAACCATTTAATTTATAATCTTACTCGATTATAATAACAACCAATATATCCATTATATTATAATTTTGATATATATCTTCTCTATATCAAGATATAACTTGGGTAAACTTATTTTAATTTACCCTCTTTTCAAAACATATCGTGTCGACCCATCGTATTCGAGTGTTTAGTAACTCCTACCGATATAGTGGATCAAACTGATCGACCAAAACTCATAAACAACTCAACCAATATATCTCCACAATATAAAACAAATTTTTATATCAATAACAAATACGTTCACTCGTATATATACACTCAACTCAATCTAGGGTATTACTAACCCTATCTCAACCGAGTCACGCCACAGAGCCAAGGTAATTAACTTAACTTAAGCTCTGATACCAACTGTAATGACCCGAAAATCCGATCCAATTTGAGATGACCAAAAACACAAGTCCAACCCCAATTACACTGGAAAATCAGAACACTAATAGAAAGAAAACAAAGGGTGAGGATAGATAAGGTAGAAAATTAGAATAGAAGAAGAAGAAGAACACAACATCAGAGTAGCACGAATCTCACAGCGGAACGAATAACATATAATATATATAACATAACTTGAAATATACATCTATACTTGAATATACATCATTATCAAAGTGCAACACTTACAACACAGCGGAAATAAACTATAGGTGTATGACCCTGAAGCCTCCTGCTCCAGCTCTTCCAGTATATTTGTAAATCCCGACTACTTGACTGCCCGTACAAATTTAGGCACCCAAGAATTTAGGGAAACAAACAAATAATCTCCGGGTCAGTCATGGTACTGGTATGAGTAAAACAGTTAAAAACAGTTCAAGCAGGTAATCGATATCTCATAAGACCACGCCGTATAACGGAACGGGTTTTTCCCTTATGAGAATCCAAATATCTTTATATCAAAAACCTTTTGATATTATAGTAATGTCTATCAACACAATATAATAATCATCTAGCAGAAACGCTTTCATCTCACGTTCTATATATATAGTATACAATCAAAACCACAAGCACGTATTGGGTAATGGATTTCCAACTATGACAAGGTATGGAACCACCTTTCGCTAGTGTACATCTAGAAAGGATTACACTGGGTTCAACAAGAACATCTTGCAACCCGACCACACATGACCGATGTAACAACCCGGAAAATCTGGGCCAGTTTAAAATTTTTATTTTGGTAATTTTGGCGAATTTTAATTATTTAAAATGAATTATTTTAAATAATATCGACGAGAAATTTATTTTGAATAGAATTCGAACGTATATATTATATACGTCGTCGTTAGAATATAAATAATTATATATAATTATAAATAGAATTGAAAATGGCGCGGTAGTTCGATAATTCGATTTCAAACTTCAATTGAATGTACCGGGTGCAAAACAATCCGGATTTTAGTGAAACCAAAAATAATGGAATCTAATAGTGAATATCTTTCTAACGAATCCGAATAATCAAGATTTCATAGCGGGAATCAAAAGTTATGTCCAGTTGAAAATCCTGAATAGTCGCTATGGAATTCAGGCCCTTAAAAATGGACATTTTGCAAATGACCTCGGATTTCGACGAAACCACTTTTGTTAGATCCGTAGTGTCAAGTTATTGCTAGGTTTAAAATTTCATAATTTTTCGAATCAGTATGTGAGCGTGGCAAAAGAAAACGCGTTCGACCATTTCAGTTGATTTTAATCGACTGGAAATTGGCCATTTTTCTAACGGTCTCAGAATTCGACGAAACTAGTTTTGTTAGGACCGTATCGTCAATACGAAGCTAGAAAATATTTTTCTGGAATTTTTAAAGTTAGTATGTGACCCCGGTAATTTGAAAAGTACGTTTAAAATTCAATATAGCGATTTAAGTGTAAATTTAACAAAAACTGATTCAAACACTCGAATCAACCTACGATACATATTCCATTGTGTTCAGAATGGGGGTGAAACGCTATAGACGACAGGCGGTGGACCTCGTTTCGAGTTCGTTTGTAAAAGTCAACTTTTCAAATTAATTAAATAAATAAAAAAATAAAAAAATAAATATCCCCCCCTTTCCCTTAACCAGGCCCCCCCCCCCCGATTAAAATCATTTCAAAGAGAAAAAAAAAAAAAAAAAACCGCTCTGCCTCTCGCTGGCGATGGTGGCGCCGCACCCCCTCCCTCGCCTCCGCCCCCTTCTCCGATCAACCCAAGACCCCCTCCCTTGCGTCAACTCGACGCCAAAGCCCTCAGACCCATACGACGCGCGATCCACCCAAACCCCTGCCTCAGTCAAACCGCGCCCTAGCCCTCCCTCCCCGCCGACACCAGAGCCGCCGCCGCCCCTTCGGCCAGCAGCCTCGCGTTCAGACGCCCGCCCCCCTCTGAACCCCCTTTTCCTCTAAACCGTGAAGCCCCATGCCGTGAGCACCTTTCAACAACCCCCTTTCTTTTCTGCTTCACCTCCGTAAGGTACGGATCCACACAATTTTAATTTCAGATTTAGTTTTTATATAAATCAATTTTTATTCAGATTTAGTTTTTATATAAATCAGTTTTTAGCTTATGTTTAATTCAGTTTTTAAAGTGATAAAAATATTGTTTTTATATTTTTAAAGTATTAAAAATATAGTCTTTACTATATAGCGATTATAAAAATATGCTTTATATATTTTTAAAGTAGTAAAAATATAATCTTTTACATTGTAGAAAGATAAAAAAATATGATCTTTGCATAGTAGGAACTATAAAAATATCATCTTTGTATATGTAGCAAAATAAAAATCTGATTTTTATTTTATATACGTTGAAATCAAGTGATGATTTTTATAAAGGTGAAATCTTTAAATTTATAAAGGTGAAATCTTTAAATTTATAAAGGTGAAATCTTTAAATTTAAAAAGGTGAAATCTTTAAATTTAAAAAGGCGAAATCTTTATATAGAAAATAGCGTGATAAAAATATGATTTTTATATATTGAATAGCATAATAAAAAGTCGATTTTTATATATTGAACTTTGAAATAAAAATTCGATTTTTATATATTGAACATCGAAGTAAAAATTCGATTTTTATATATTGAATAGCGAAGTAATAAATGTGATTTTTACGTATGTAGTGAAAGCAGCAACGAAGGTGACAAAAAGGCGAAACGACGAAGACTTCTGCAAAAGAAGAGTCGAGATGGCTAGGATAGCTAATCGGTGAGAATTTCTCACCTTTCGATTTCTTTTCTAGTTATATATATATACTAGGATGCAGACGGTGCTTAGTAGCACCCGACACCCGTCCACAGACCATGGACTTGTTTGTTTGGCTGTTTGGTTATTGATTGTGATATTGGTTTGAATGTGGTTTGTGGTGTGAAAAATCGAATCGATAAATTGGTTAGGATTAGACGTGCGCCGTTATAAGGCGAAGGAGTAAGGCTAGGTTAGACCCTTACTCCAAAGTTTGTGGTTTGCATAACGAATTGATTTGATTGATGTGTGAATGGCGTGGGCCTTCACTAGACCGGGGATAAGGCTAGGCCTTGTCCCGTTTCTAGTATCGTGCCGTTATGCCGCCGAAATTTTCTAAAACGTGTTAGAAAAATAAAAATATCATTTTATTTAAAGAATGAACTTAATAGAAATTCATATGTTGGAATAAAATGTTTTATCGTTAAAAATATAATTTTTAACGTGAATGTGAATAAATAAATATTCATTTACAAACCGAACGGTTTGTTTATGTACACCTATTTGAATGACATTGATTGGGACGATAAATTTTACACATCGCCCAACTGCACGAATAAAATCTGTGTTTGATTGTTTGAAACCCCGCACGGGTGTTGGGATGAAATTGGAAGTTCACTCATCCTGATTGATTAAATATGTCAATCGATTGATTGACAGGCTGTTATAAGCATTAGATATCTATATTTGATGCTTATACAGTGTAGTGCACTTTGGTTGATGGTTGATTATTTTTCAAGGCTATTATACATGTGTTGTATGAAAATCCATATAATTAACTTTATGTGGTAATTGATTGGGCCTCATTCTAGTTTTAAAATAGAAATATTTGAAAAAGAAATATTTGAAATAGAATATTTGAAAATAGAACTTTATGAAGCCGTGTTGATTAGATTGACGCCATTTTGACGTGAACGATATTTATATCGATTTTATCGATTTCGAATTGAATTGAAAACGAATTCGAAATGAATTGAATTGAAAACGAATTCGAAATGAATTGAATTGAAAACGATTTCGAAATGAATTGAATTGAAAACGAATTCGAAATGAATTGAATTGAAAACGATTTCGAAATGAATTGAATTGAAAACGAATTCGAAATGAATTGAATTGAAAACGATTTCGAAATGAATTGAATTGAAAACGAATTCGAAATGAATTGAATTGAAAGCGATTTCGAAATGAATTGAATTGAAAACGAATTCGAAATGAATTGAATTGAAAACGATTTCGAAATGAATTGAATTGAAAACGAATTCGAAATGAATTGAATTGAAAACGATTTCGAAATGAATTGAATTGAAAACGAATTCGAAATGAATTGAATTGAAAGCGATTTCGAAATGAATTGAATTGAAAACGATTTCGAAATGAATTGAATTGAAAACGATTTCGAAATGAATTGAATTGAATATGAATTCAAATTGAATTGAAATTTGAATTGAACAGAAATGAATTTTGAAACGAATTTATAAAGAAGAATTCAATTTTGCTTTGAATTGAAATGGAAGTTGAAATAGATTTTGAAATGAATTTAAAACTGTTTATATAATTCGTTTTAAATAAAAATCGGCGAAGTATATATTATATATATTATATATATAATATAATGGCCTGAATAGAACGCGCCGCGCCGCGGCAGTTCGTGAATTTCGACCATTTATTTCAAACGGACATTGCGGGAGATCCGACCGTCGGATTCTCCTAAAACCGGAACCGTTGGGTTCGTATCGAAAAGAGCTTTCTAACGAATATTAGAAATTTGAAATCTAACGGTTGGATTTGGAATTACGTCCAAATCAAATTCGAAAAAGGTCGCTGTAAGTGCAGTTCGATGGCCGTTAATGGAAATCGACTGTACGGGCCTTGATAAAATTATTAAAAATAGTAATAATTTGTGTAAAATCATAAGAAGTGATTTGTGAAAGTTTGGGATGAAAAACTCCATATTTGAAAAGATAAAAATAGATTTTTATCGAAATGAACTAGATTTGAACTAGAATTATAATTCTATTTATTTTTAAATAAATAAATTGAATTTGAAATGGTTTTGAAAATAACCAAAATTTCCAATGATTGCATTGGAGTGGAGTTGAATCGAAATTGTCTTCGGAATATTTCGATGTTGGAATTCGTGATATTACAGGTGTTGTTATGGAAATTTGAAAGATATATATTTGTATCGTTATTTCCAATACGACATTTGTTAGTCGTAGAATTCGATATTGAATATAAGCCGATATATTTTCTATTCAGAGCCTTGTATTGAATATCGAATGTGATTTGGGTTTGTCGTGAATGGTGTCTTCACTAACACTGTTCTTAAACCTAGTTGAGAAAAGATTAAATCTTTTTATTTAGATTTAATGAAGTGTACCAGTTAAATGATATTTAATTGGAATTGAAATGGGTATTGATTTTTGGGTTTATCGTGAACAGTGTTTTAAATAACACTTGTTCTTTAACCCGATAATTAATGAATGTGATTTGGGTTTGTCGTGAATGGTGTCTTCACTAACACTGTTCTTGAACCCAGTTGAGAAAAGATTAAATCTTTTGATTTAGATTTAATGAAGTGCACCAATTAAATAATATTTAATTGGAATTGAAATGATATTGATTTTTGGGTTTATCGTGAACAGTGTTTTAAATAACACTTGTTCTTTAACCCGATAATTAATGGGATGTGACTTTGGGTTTATCGTGAACCGTGTTTTAAATGACATTGATTCTTTAACCCAGTCACAGATTAAAACTAAGTGGAGTTTTAATGAATCTTTAATTAGATTGAAAAGATCGAGAATGGAGTATCACCAGTTTTGCTCCAGGCGATAGTTAAATCTTTAATTAGATTTGAACGTGAAATTTAGAAACTAACTGTCGGTTAGCCAAGCAGAATGGTTTTCTGGATATTGATCTGATGTTGGTTTCGGCCTTCGGGGTTAATATTTGGGGAATTATTCTCTTGATTAATTTACGGTTAGTGACTGATGAATTGGAATGAGGCGTATGTTGTGTTTGTGTAACACTTTTATAAAATATACGCGAGTTATTCGGGAAGACCGGGTTTATCCCATTCTGAATAACTGATACGACGATAAGTCGAAGATGAAGACGATGGTCGAAGACCGGAAGTCTTCACGTCGTTTGGGTGGTAACTGATGATCTTGATTGGGCTGTACACCCAAGAAGATGGAAACAGTTAGTGATCGTCCAGACGTACTTGGAGATCGATGGATATGCGGGGTACTAGGTGCCTCCGGTTTCGTTCAGACCCAGAACGGACTTGTAAATGGACTGTGTGTCTGACATCGGATTTCGTTCTGTGTGACTGATATCGGTTGCATAGGATGGTTTGCCTGTGTGGCATGCTAAGATGCAAATGATCAAGGCTTCTGTTGAAAAGCAAAGTCTTGTGGTGATGATCAAAGCACGGCCTTTGTGGCGTAGCTTTGTGTAACGTTTCCTTCGCGTGTTTCACACCCGGTATGAACCAAAAACGGGAGAGGACATCAGGGAGGACTTGCGTTTCTTTCTAGCTAGAAGTGGCGTCAGTGGTTTTACACGCCCTGACGAGTTTGACTTATGTGGTTGTTGCTGTTGCGAGGCGCCTCGGTTATATCGGTTTCGGCCGAATGCATTCTGGTCGGCTGACGGACCAGACTTACGCCCCAAAGGGCGGAGAGACGTATTGTTCAGGCATAATAATCCACATCGGTGGACCGGCCCTGACGATCTAAAGGGTTGATGCGTTCTGATCCTGAGACATGGGCTAGATTGTCTCGAATCGGTTGAGGACTATCTTTTGCCTCGGTTCATAGACGGAAATCCAACTTCCAAATACGTGACATTTGCGGTTTTAATTTGTAAACCTATATATGGCGACATAGTGGCATGGGACGCTCATGTCGCCTATGATTGATACTTATGATTTGAAGTTGTTTTATACACTATGCACTTATTATAGTATCAAATGATTTGTTTTAAACGTATCAAGCATTCTTTGGCTGTTATAAGGGAAAACCCTATCCCCCGGCTTGCGTTGCATTGTGTGATAGGACCTGGGTCTTATAACAGCTTCATCTTTCTTTATTTAGCATTGCGCTGTTTGTTTTATGCACTGGTACTCTTGGGAGGAAACCCGTTCCGTGTTATACGGCGTGGTCCCTTGATTTACCTAGCTTTGAAAATAAAGATTAATAACTGTTTTAGTTCTCACACCAGTCACATGACTGACCTGGAGTTTATTGTTTTAACCTAAACTCTGGGTGCCCTTATTTTGACACGGGCAGCTAGTAGTTTTGGTTTTGCAGATTTATATTCACAGGATCCTGGTTTACAGCTGGAACGATATCCGGAAAGCTTTGTATCCGTATATCTCTTCTAGTTGTGTATTGTATTATTTTCCGCTGCTATGTATTTAAATGTAATTTAAATCTCTGATATTTCTGTGTAATATTCTTTTATAATCTGTATATTCTTGTAATCTGATGCATTGTTGTAATATACAATGAAATGTTCTTCTATATGCGTTCTGTTGTGGTTTGTTCTCGAACTATCCGACGCTTTCCTTTACGGGGAGGTTGCGGGTCTTTACACGTGGTATCAGAGCTTTGGTTTACAAAGCTCAGAGAACAAGACACATTAGAACCCTACGAAAGAATTCATCAGATATTGGATTAGTAATATCCAATGAGGATGACTCGTTAGAGATGGGATCAGTAGTGTCCTAGAACGAGTCGAAAGAGTGTTGTTTTTGAAAATAAAAGTGAAAACCCACTTTGTTTTGGAAATTCAAATCTTAAGTATTCGTATTTGAATAGTCTATTTAAATTGAATTTGGGCAATCGAGTATATAAAGATTTTGCATACACGCTTAGCGGCTTGTATTCGAAGTTTTAATATACTGGATAGATATAGGATCACACTTTAGTTGCCGGAGATAATTCAGATGATGAGGCATCGTCATCTGTGTTGTGTTCGACTGGCGAGAGTTGGTTATCTATATATTTCCTATTGACTGGTGTGAGAACCAAAATTAGATAGGGCCTATTGTTGTGATTTGGCATCAAAAATCTGATTTTTATATATATATCAAATTACGAATTTGAGACTCTAATTCACTAATTGATTGATGTTTGTGTTGTTTGTTTAATTGTTTGGTAATTTTGAACCATTATGTCTAATTGATCGAATATTGAATTGTATTGAAAATTGGTCGCATTTGCTTGCATATACATATATATCATTGAACAGGTCATAGCAAGGAGGCTAGAGCCAGAGAATAAAATTTGTTCGCCCGACAAATAGGTACATGTTTACTACATAATTTCCTGTTTTGTTTGGGTGATGATGATTTTGTGAGCCTATTGGCTAGCCGCTTGGCTTTTTCTTTTTCTTTTTGAGATCTGAAGGACCGGGGAAGCTATTTGAAATTCCCCGATGCTCCCATTGCAGGGGAGGTTATGGCGAAATTTTTCGAAAATTTAGGGTGTTAGCCAAATTTTTGAAATTTTGAAAATTCTCAGAAACTAAAGAGTTGGAGAATGGAAGCCAGATCGAACGTAGAGCTGAATAATCAAACCACTTTCGACTTTGTTCCTTTTCGGGGACGAAAAGTTTTAAGTGGGGGAGATTGTAACAACCCGGAAAATCTGGGCCAGTTTAAAATTTTTATTTTGGTAATTTTGGCGAATTTTAATTATTTAAAATGAATTATTTTAAATAATATCGACGAGAAATTTATTTTGAATAGAATTCGAACGTATATATTATATACGTCGTCGTTAGAATATAAATAATTATATATAATTATAAATAGAATTGAAAATGGCGCGGTAGTTCGATAATTCGATTTCAAACTTCAATTGAATGTACCGGGTGCAAAACAATCCGGATTTTAGTGAAACCAAAAATAATGGAATCTAATAGTGAATATCTTTCTAACGAATCCGAATAATCAAGATTTCATAGCGGGAATCAAAAGTTATGTCCAGTTGAAAATCCTGAATAGTCGCTATGGAATTCAGGCCCTTAAAAATGGACATTTTGCAAATGACCTCGGATTTCGACGAAACCACTTTTGTTAGATCCGTAGTGTCAAGTTATTGCTAGGTTTCAAATTTCATAATTTTTCGAATCAGTATGTGAGCGTGGCAAAAGAAAACGCGTTCGACCATTTCAGTTGATTTTAATCGACTGGAAATTGGCCATTTTTCTAACGGTCTCAGAATTCGACGAAACTAGTTTTGTTAGGACCGTATCGTCAATACGAAGCTAGAAAATATTTTTCTGGAATTTTTAAAGTTAGTATGTGACCCCGGTAATTTGAAAAGTACGTTTAAAATTCAATATAGCGATTTAAGTGTAAATTTAACAAAAACTGATTCAAACACTCGAATCAACCTACGATACATATTCCATTGTGTTCAGAATGGGGGTGAAACGCTATAGACGACAGGCGGTGGACCTCGTTTCGAGTTCGTTTGTAAAAGTCAACTTTTCAAATTAATTAAATAAATAAAAAAATAAAAAAATAAATATCCCCCCCTTTCCCTTAACCAGGCCCCCCCCGATTAAAATCATTTCAAAGAGAAAAAAAAAAAAAAAAAAACCGCTCTGCCTCTCGCTGGCGATGGTGGCGCCGCACCCCCTCCCTCGCCTCCGCCCCCTTCTCCGATCAACCCAAGACCCCCTCCCTTGCGTCAACTCGACGCCAAAGCCCTCAGACCCATACGACGCGCGATCCACCCAAACCCCTGCCTCAGTCAAACCGCGCCCTAGCCCTCCCTCCCCGCCGACACCAGAGCCGCCGCCGCCCCTTCGGCCAGCAGCCTCGCGTTCAGACGCCCGCCCCCCTCTGAACCCCCTTTTCCTCTAAACCGTGAAGCCCCATGCCGTGAGCACCTTTCAACAACCCCCTTTCTTTTCTGCTTCACCTCCGTAAGGTACGGATCCACACAATTTTAATTTCAGATTTAGTTTTTATATAAATCAGTTTTTATTCAGATTTAGTTTTTATATAAATCAGTTTTTAGCTTATGTTTAATTCAGTTTTTAAAGTGATAAAAATATTGTTTTTATATTTTTAAAGTATTAAAAATATAGTCTTTACTATATAGCGATTATAAAAATATGCTTTATATATTTTTAAAGTAGTAAAAATATAATCTTTTACATTGTAGAAAGATAAAAAAATATGATCTTTGCATAGTAGGAACTATAAAAATATCATCTTTGTATATGTAGCAAAATAAAAATCTGATTTTTATTTTATATACGTTGAAATCAAGTGATGATTTTTATAAAGGTGAAATCTTTAAATTTATAAAGGTGAAATCTTTAAATTTATAAAGGTGAAATCTTTAAATTTAAAAAGGTGAAATCTTTAAATTTAAAAAGGCGAAATCTTTATATAGAAAATAGCGTGATAAAAATATGATTTTTATATATTGAATAGCATAATAAAAAGTCGATTTTTATATATTGAACTTTGAAATAAAAATTCGATTTTTATATATTGAACATCGAAGTAAAAATTCGATTTTTATATATTGAATAGCGAAGTAATAAATGTGATTTTTACGTATGTAGTGAAAGCAGCAACGAAGGTGACAAAAAGGCGAAACGACGAAGACTTCTGCAAAAGAAGAGTCGAGATGGCTAGGATAGCTAATCGGTGAGAATTTCTCACCTTTCGATTTCTTTTCTAGTTATATATATATACTAGGATGCAGACGGTGCTTAGTAGCACCCGACACCCGTCCACAGACCATGGACTTGTTTGTTTGGCTGTTTGGTTATTGATTGTGATATTGGTTTGAATGTGGTTTGTGGTGTGAAAAATCGAATCGATAAATTGGTTAGGATTAGACGTGCGCCGTTATAAGGCGAAGGAGTAAGGCTAGGTTAGACCCTTACTCCAAAGTTTGTGGTTTGCATAACGAATTGATTTGATTGATGTGTGAATGGCGTGGGCCTTCACTAGACCGGGGATAAGGCTAGGCCTTGTCCCGTTTCTAGTATCGTGCCGTTATGCCGCCGAAATTTTCTAAAACGTGTTAGAAAAATAAAAATATCATTTTATTTAAAGAATGAACTTAATAGAAATTCATATGTTGGAATAAAATGTTTTATCGTTAAAAATATAATTTTTAACGTGAATGTGAATAAATAAATATTCATTTACAAACCGAACGGTTTGTTTATGTACACCTATTTGAATGACATTGATTGGGACGATAAATTTTACACATCGCCCAACTGCACGAATAAAATCTGTGTTTGATTGTTTGAAACCCCGCACGGGTGTTGGGATGAAATTGGAAGTTCACTCATCCTGATTGATTAAATATGTCAATCGATTGATTGACAGGCTGTTATAAGCATTAGATATCTATATTTGATGCTTATACAGTGTAGTGCACTTTGGTTGATGGTTGATTATTTTTCAAGGCTATTATACATGTGTTGTATGAAAATCCATATAATTAACTTTATGTGGTAATTGATTGGGCCTCATTCCAGTTTTAAAATAGAAATATTTGAAAAAGAAATATTTGAAATAGAATATTTGAAAATAGAACTTTATGAAGCCGTGTTGATTAGATTGACGCCATTTTGACGTGAACGATATTTATATCGATTTTATCGATTTCGAATTGAATTGAAAACGAATTCGAAATGAATTGAATTGAAAACGAATTCGAAATGAATTGAATTGAAAACGATTTCGAAATGAATTGAATTGAAAACGAATTCGAAATGAATTGAATTGAAAACGATTTCGAAATGAATTGAATTGAAAACGAATTCGAAATGAATTGAATTGAAAACGATTTCGAAATGAATTGAATTGAAAACGAATTCGAAATGAATTGAATTGAAAGCGATTTCGAAATGAATTGAATTGAAAACGAATTCGAAATGAATTGAATTGAAAACGATTTCGAAATGAATTGAATTGAAAACGAATTCGAAATGAATTGAATTGAAAACGATTTCGAAATGAATTGAATTGAAAACGAATTCGAAATGAATTGAATTGAAAGCGATTTCGAAATGAATTGAATTGAAAACGATTTCGAAATGAATTGAATTGAAAACGATTTCGAAATGAATTGAATTGAATATGAATTCAAATTGAATTGAAATTTGAATTGAACAGAAATGAATTTTGAAACGAATTTATAAAGAAGAATTCAATTTTGCTTTGAATTGAAATGGAAGTTGAAATAGATTTTGAAATGAATTTAAAACTGTTTATATAATTCGTTTTAAATAAAAATCGGCGAAGTATATATTATATATATTATATATATAATATAATGGCCTGAATAGAACGCGCCGCGCCGCGGCAGTTCGTGAATTTCGACCATTTATTTCAAACGGACATTGCGGGAGATCCGACCGTCGGATTCTCCTAAAACCGGAACCGTTGGGTTCGTATCGAAAAGAGCTTTCTAACGAATATTAGAAATTTGAAATCTAACGGTTGGATTTGGAATTACGTCCAAATCAAATTCGAAAAAGGTCGCTGTAAGTGCAGTTCGATGGCCGTTAATGGAAATCGACTGTACGGGCCTTGATAAAATTATTAAAAATAGTAATAATTTGTGTAAAATCATAAGAAGTGATTTGTGAAAGTTTGGGATGAAAAACTCCATATTTGAAAAGATAAAAATAGATTTTTATCGAAATGAACTAGATTTGAACTAGAATTATAATTCTATTTATTTTTAAATAAATAAATTGAATTTGAAATGGTTTTGAAAATAACCAAAATTTCCAATGATTGCATTGGAGTGGAGTTGAATCGAAATTGTCTTCGGAATATTTCGATGTTGGAATTCGTGATATTACAGGTGTTGTTATGGAAATTTGAAAGATATATATTTGTATCATTATTTCCAATACGACATTTGTTAGTCGTAGAATTCGATATTGAATATAAGCCGATATATTTTCTATTCAGAGCCTTGTATTGAATATCGAATGTGATTTGGGTTTGTCGTGAATGGTGTCTTCACTAACACTGTTCTTAAACCTAGTTGAGAAAAGATTAAATCTTTTTATTTAGATTTAATGAAGTGTACCAGTTAAATGATATTTAATTGGAATTGAAATGGGTATTGATTTTTGGGTTTATCGTGAACAGTGTTTTAAATAACACTTGTTCTTTAACCCGATAATTAATGAATGTGATTTGGGTTTGTCGTGAATGGTGTCTTCACTAACACTGTTCTTGAACCCAGTTGAGAAAAGATTAAATCTTTTGATTTAGATTTAATGAAGTGCACCAATTAAATAATATTTAATTGGAATTGAAATGATATTGATTTTTGGGTTTATCGTGAACAGTGTTTTAAATAACACTTGTTCTTTAACCCGATAATTAATGGGATGTGACTTTGGGTTTATCGTGAACCGTGTTTTAAATGACACTGATTCTTTAACCCAGTCACAGATTAAAACTAAGTGGAGTTTTAATGAATCTTTAATTAGATTGAAAAGATCGAGAATGGAGTATCACCAGTTTTGCTCCAGGCGATAGTTAAATCTTTAATTAGATTTGAACGTGAAATTTAGAAACTAACTGTCGGTTAGCCAAGCAGAATGGTTTTCTGGATATTGATCTGATGTTGGTTTCGGCCTTCGGGGTTAATATTTGGGGAATTATTCTCTTGATTAATTTACGGTTAGTGACTGATGAATTGGAATGAGGCGTATGTTGTGTTTGTGTAACACTTTTATAAAATATACGCGAGTTATTCGGGAAGACCGGGTTTATCCCATTCTGAATAACTGATACGACGATAAGTCGAAGATGAAGACGATGGTCGAAGACCGGAAGTCTTCACGTCGTTTGGGTGGTAACTGATGATCTTGATTGGGCTGTACACCCAAGAAGATGGAAACAGTTAGTGATCGTCCAGACGTACTTGGAGATCGATGGATATGCGGGGTACTAGGTGCCTCCGGTTTCGTTCAGACCCAGAACGGACTTGTAAATGGACTGTGTGTCTGACATCGGATTTCGTTCTGTGTGACTGATATCGGTTGCATAGGATGGTTTGCCTGTGTGGCATGCTAAGATGCAAATGATCAAGGCTTCTGTTGAAAAGCAAAGTCTTGTGGTGATGATCAAAGCACGGCCTTTGTGGCGTAGCTTTGTGTAACGTTTCCTTCGCGTGTTTCACACCCGGTATGAACCAAAAACGGGAGAGGACATCAGGGAGGACTTGCGTTTCTTTCTAGCTAGAAGTGGCGTCAGTGGTTTTACACGCCCTGACGAGTTTGACTTATGTGGTTGTTGCTGTTGCGAGGCGCCTCGGTTATATCGGTTTCGGCCGAATGCATTCTGGTCGGCTGACGGACCAGACTTACGCCCCAAAGGGCGGAGAGACGTATTGTTCAGGCATAATAATCCACATCGGTGGACCGGCCCTGACGATCTAAAGGGTTGATGCGTTCTGATCCTGAGACATGGGCTAGATTGTCTCGAATCGGTTGAGGACTATCTTTTGCCTCGGTTCATAGACGGAAATCCAACTTCCAAATACGTGACATTTGCGGTTTTAATTTGTAAACCTATATATGGCGACATAGTGGCATGGGACGCTCATGTCGCCTATGATTGATACTTATGATTTGAAGTTGTTTTATACACTATGCACTTATTATAGTATCAAATGATTTGTTTTAAACGTATCAAGCATTCTTTGGCTGTTATAAGGGAAAACCCTATCCCCCGGCTTGCGTTGCATTGTGTGATAGGACCTGGGTCTTATAACAGCTTCATCTTTCTTTATTTAGCATTGCGCTGTTTGTTTTATGCACTGGTACTCTAGGGAGGAAACCCGTTCCGTGTTATACGGCGTGGTCCCTTGATTTACCTAGCTTTGAAAATAAAGATTAATAACTGTTTTAGTTCTCACACCAGTCACATGACTGACCTGGAGTTTATTGTTTTAACCTAAACTCTGGGTGCCCTTATTTTGACACGGGCAGCTAGTAGTTTTGGTTTTGCAGATTTATATTCACAGGATCCTGGTTTACAGCTGGAACGATATCCGGAAAGCTTTGTATCCGTATATCTCTTCTAGTTGTGTATTGTATTATTTTCCGCTGCTATGTATTTAAATGTAATTTAAATCTCTGATATTTCTGTGTAATATTCTTTTATAATCTGTATATTCTTGTAATCTGATGCATTGTTGTAATATACAATGAAATGTTCTTCTATATGCGTTCTGTTGTGGTTTGTTCTCGAACTATCCGACGCTTTCCTTTACGGGGAGGTTGCGGGTCTTTACAACCGACCACTCATTTTGCTTGAGTGTATCGAATGTATATCACAAACAGTTGGGATCAGCAACCGTTTCCCGAATGGGACAACATCAACAATAGATTTTTAGAAGTAAATGAAACTCTAGATCAGGTTATTATACACCCTACTTCGGTGCGACCGACTTAGCCATGCTGCCTGCCTGATTTCTCTCATTTACCTGATGATGAGGCTAGAAGCTACGCTTTATCATCACACTAGATTCACTTTGAATGCCACATCGTCAAATCCATCAAATCACAGATTGACGTCATCAACCATACATTATGTGTTAGCTAAAAGAAGTTTCCTTCTCCGCTTCCACTCTTGGTACGGTTGGAGAAATCAATATACGTGATCGTTTGGAAATACTCTGTCAGACATCCATCCATACAAGTGATCCAGGAACAGGATGAACCGAAGGCACTATTCAATACATCCATCTTAGACACTGTTATCTAAGACTTAAATAATAGCCCTTGCACTTTACTCCGTCTTAAATTATCTTTGGCATATATGATTCGCAATGCTTATGCCAATACAGCGTGGTTCTTTGGATAATAATCCAACTGGTCTCTCCATATTAACAACGTTAAAATGGTCAAAACTTCGATAGTCTGTGAGTTAACTATCAAAGAAAAACAAGTGTGCAAACAACGATATTATTTCCAAATGGAAATTCTATCAATCAATCATCAATCATATATATATATATATATATATATATATACACATTTCCTTATTCCATTTTTCATCTCCTATTTCCCTATATTCAACATTTCTTATTTTCTATGTTTAGAAAATATATATGTTATTACCATTGGAAAACATTTCCATTTCTTGTTTTCTATATTAGAACATTTTTGGTTCTTATTTGGAAAACATTTCCAAAATTCCTTTACTTGGATTTAAACAGATGTTTAAATCAACATTTGCGACGACAACTCAAACCACTTTACTTATTTACTAAATACACTTAACCACTTTCACTCTCGAACCTTAACCATTTCTAAATTAAAAACGAAGTCAATCAAGTTGGGGTAATACTACCTCTCAGACCTTAACTGAACAACGTTTCTAACCTTGAAATAGACAAAGTTCACCTTTTAACTCTTTAACACTTCCTTACGTAACTCTTGTTCGAATAAATCTCTATTCGATAACTCCTCCCTTCGAATAACTATATTTGATAATCTCTCTTATGAATAACTCATTCAATAACTCTTATGTGTTTAACTCTATCCGAATAACTAATTCGAATAACTCTTATTTATTTATCTCTATTCGAATAACTCGAGTTCGATTTAACTCTATCGATTAACACTAACTAATTAACTCTAACTGGTTAACTCTAATGGTTTTACTCTAACTGGTTAACTCTTATTTGAATAACTAGTATTCGATCAACTCTATTTAACTAACTCGACTCGACTAACCCCTTTCGAATAACTAATTCCATTTATTAACTTTCGAATACCATATTCGATTTAACTCCTTTCGAATACCATATTCGATTTAACTCCTTTCGAGTACCATATTTGATTCAACTCCTTTCGAATAAACTATATTCGATAACTCCTTTTACTTTCTATTCGTATAAACTATATTCGATTAACTCATTTGCTTTAACTCTAATCGATTAAATCCTTTTACTCGATTAAACTATTCAATTACAAAGATTTACTTTTAGTAACGGTTCTTCACTTTACAAATGATTTCCTTTTTTAATTCTATTGGTAAATGGTTTACAAACATTTCTCTTTCTGATTGATTTGTAAATGGTTTACAAACCTTTCTCGTTCTAATCTATTTGCTAATGGTTTTACACTATTTCCTTTTCAATCCTATTTGTAAATGGTTTACAAATATTTCCTTGTATATCTTTATTTATTCTACTCTAGTTATTTCCTTTTTTCTATTCTATTCGTTTTATCAACATTTTTCCCTTTTATAAAACTCTATTCGTTTTATAAACATTTCTCCTTTTATTTACTTTCAAAATATTTCCTTTTATAAAATCTATTGATTTTATAAAATCCCTTTATTTCAATATACATTGAAATAATTCTTTTTACATCCAACGGTCTTTTATGATATTTAAAATATCGAATAACAAGGATCAATATCATTCCAACACACATAATCCATAACAGATTATATAACACATCATATATCACAATATATGAAAAACAGTAAAATAAATGTTGAGGAATCCAGTTGGATTCCTCCGGCCTATTTCCCTGCATCACAGATGTTACACAACATAATCAACATCACTTTCAGTTCCATATGATATATTCTGTTAAACAGAATCAATATAGAAATTCAACTATCTGACTAGCAGTTCAATCAAACAGTCAATATACAGTCAATCAGCTAATATTTAATAGTTCTAAAAATACAACATGAAATTATAAACTGTTCAGAGTTAGTGAGATTTACTCACATTGGCAGTTCATCGCTAAAGAACGATAAACTGTTATTTGATTTAAATCAAATAGTTTATTTCGCCGTAAATTCATACGAGCCGCAATCCACTTCCAGTCAGCTTCATTGTGAAGCTTCGTCCATACGGTCCCAACGCAACTTACGGTTCGTGATTCTGATATCGTATGACAAAGTTATACGTTATACAAGTTTTTAAACAATATAAATTTAATAACTTAAACTATTTTCTTAATTGGGCCTTAACCTTCTTCGTCGGCCCACTCATGAACATCAGACCCGACCTCTCCCTTTTTTTTCTTCTCGAATCAAATCCCACGAGCTCCAAAACCATAATCGACGGTTTTCCTGCTCCCATCGCCTCCTTCTTTCATCTTGAACACAAACCGAATGTACCACACTCCTTCTCGTCGAATCCTCTTTTACTACATCCCCAAAATGCTCAACTCGAGCTCATCTTTTGAATCCCGTCATTCAGCTACCTCACGCCAGTACAGGGAAGTCGCGACCTGTTTCGGTGTAGAATCCATTCAAAAACTACCACAAGATGTAATTCAACCTCCTAAATCCAAATCTAAGAACCAAAATAGGAATTTAAGCTCGAGCTTCGCGAATCCTTGAACCCTAGTACTCACGGTGGTATTTTCGAGCTCTGCTAAACAGCGTCGAGCTTCACAGTTTGCATACCAAAATCAAGCTCTTCACTCACTGATTCCATTTATATTTGTTTCATGATTTTAGAAACTTCGTATGATTTTATCTTGATTTTAGAAGGAGGGTTTTCCACATTTTCCTGAAGAAATGAAAACGGCGGATAAAGTGTTGACTAATGAATGAAGTTGAAATTAGGTTTAGCGGGATTTTAGTGTATTTATAGAATTTTGGATTGGAATATTCCTTAGCATATTCTATTTTTATTTTTTTTACATTGTCATATGAGTCTTTAAAAATTCCTGTGATCACTAATGTACCAAAAAATCACCAAACTGGACATACTGCTAGAGTTTGACATTACGGTCCCAACGAAACTGGTTTCGTCGAATTCCGACTTCGTATGTTCACACAACGTATTTTTAACCGTCGAAATACTGACTGTTTCTCACTCTAAAAAATCCGTACGACCACACAGTGACTCTAAAAATCACGAAACTGGAAATCTAACAACTATTTGACATTGCGGATCCAACGAAATTAGTTTCGTCGAATTCTGAGGTCATTTGCAAAACTAGCTATTTTTAAAGCCCTAAATGACCCATTTAAATATATAAATATAATTAAATTAAATATAAATAAATTTATATTATCGTATATATTCACAGTGGAATATCATACAGCTCCAGTATAATTATTTACTCGCTATTCCGAGTCCAGATTGAAACGATATTCAACTTACAATGAAAAATCCTTTTATAACGTATGTAAAGCGTTACAAATTACAAAGGAATTCCACAGCGACTTTTCTAAAATTTGATTTGGACATAAATCAAAATCTACATGACGAAATCCCGATTTTCCTCTTCCACTAGAAAGATATACTCCACCAGCTCCACACGTTTCTTGTTTCACAGTAATCCGATTTAAAACGAACCCTGTATATCTAGTTGAAGTTCAAATTGCCAAATAGCGAACTGCCGCGTCGTTACGCGCTCTATTTTAATTATATTAAAATTCTACGTTCAAACTGATGTCGATTGAATATATTCGTTATTCAAAATCAATCCTAAGCTGAATTAAATATCACAGATGATCCGGTTCACACCATATCGTCATTTCAACCAATTCTGATTATTTCAGAATTAAATATATTATTTAATTTATTATTTTAATTAAATATTCCTAGCTATTTAATTCCACGACCATTAAATTCATTATATCACTATTTATATAATTAAATAAATAAATTATAATACCTCTGCCAATGCGGGTCATTACACATATTATATCTAACTGATCGCGTAAGTTGATCTTTTCAAATATATTTACGTTTTGTGGCAGGGGAATTCGTTTCTCTTAGCTTTATGAATGTGATATTTTTGGAGAAATAAATTTGTGATTTGGCGGGTAAGACGATGTGACATTCAAAGTAAATAAAGGTGTGGTATATACGTTATGGCCTTAAGCCTCTCAACTAGGAAATGGAATAAAATCGGGTAGGTCACATAGCTAAGTGGGTAGCTCCCAATTAGGGTGTACTGTCACCTGATCTAAAGAATATTCATTTACTTCTTTAAAATATTTCGATGTTGTCCCTTTTGGGAAACGATTGCTGATCCCAATCGTTGGTGATAGTACATTCGGTACACTCAAGTGAAATGAGTGATCGGTCATGTGTAGCCTGGGTTGCAAGATGTTCTTGTTGAACTCGATGTATTCCTCTCTAGACATATACTGTTGGAAGGTTGTCCCATACCTTACCAGTTGGACTCTATTACCTTATAAGCGCCCGTGGTTTTTGATTATATATTATATAAGTGGAACGTGAGATAAACGTGATCCACTAGATTTCTATTTATTAGATTTTATTATAATATCCGAAGAGTATTGTTTTTAAAGAATGTGTTGGGTTATCGTAAGGTACAAACCATCCATGTTTTTGTGTGTATCAGTCCTACGATTTTCTTTCTTTTAAAAGGAAAAGTTAAACCAAGTGGCTGGAGTTTACTCACACCAGTCCCATGACTGACCCAGAGTTTATTTTGTTTTATCCTAAACTCTTAGCTGCCCAAATTTGTACGAGCAGTCAATTAGTCAGGATTTTACAAATATACTTGGAGAGCTTGGAGCAGAAGGCTTCATAATTATTTAGCTATTATTTATTTCCACTGTGATGTTATATGTCGTACTTTGAGATGGTATGTATATACAGTTATACGTTTGTATTTCAAATGTTATGTTGTATAATATATTTTATTCATTCCACTGTGAGATTCGTGTTTATTTTGTTCTGTTATGATCTTCTTCTTCTTCTATTATAACTTTCTTCCTTTCTATTTCTCACCCTCTAACTTCTTTCTAATTGATGATCTGGTATGTTTGATGCTTGAATTGTTGACATGGGTTTTATGTCAATTTTCGGGATCAAAAATCTCAATTCGTTAAAAGTTAATAGCATAAAATGGTGAATGGTAAGGCTACTTGATGTTGCGGTCAAGTTAGAAGCCATCGTTTATTAGGATTAATATAAAAGAGATGGCGCAACAACATTTCCATTTGGGTGTATCGGATGTAGATGAGTGTGTATTCGAAATAATCAACTTTGTGAAAGAGTTGTTGTATATTTGAATTTTTGGTGACACGATGTTTGGAGTAAAATTTGATTTCGTAGGAGCCAGGTAACTAAAAAAATTCAAGATTTATTGAATTGAATATTAATTAAGTGTAAAAATTTGGAAATTGTATGACTTTAGTTTGAGCTAATATTCTTCCAAAGTAAATAAATAATAGATGTGTTAGTAAAGAGAAAATATATTTTTGGATTTGAGTAAAGAAAATTGCTGGGATGCAATTTTTTTAAGAGGGAATCTGTAACAACCCGTGTTTTTAATACCCGGTTAAACAGGCTCTAATGTGTTTTTGAGATCTTAAATTTAAAGAGAATAAAATGCAAATTCTAAAGCCCAACTCCTATATTATTTAAAACAAGAAATAAGGAATCTGATTTTTTTAAATTAGTGAGTTTGGAACAAATTATGTGTTATTAATTCAATGACTAATTTATTCCTTCCTATGTTTATAAATTGTATCTTATCGATTATAGTGAATATTGAAAATATATAATATTGATTGGTAATCAATATTTAAGAGGAAAAAATATTTTCAATATTTATGATAAAGTGTTGGTTGAAATAATTATTAAACTGTTAAATTGTGTTTTAATTATAAGAAGTATTTCTTTTCACAAATAGAGAATTGTGTTTTTAAATTATATTGGAAGAGTTAACGTAATAATATGGTGCTGGATTTGTTAGTTACTGTTAATAAATAATGTGGCTTTTAATAATAATAATATCAACAACATTAGTGTTTAATTAGTTGTTAATTAATATAAAATATAAATATTGATTATGAATCAATATTTGTAGTTGCAAAAAAATCATTGTAGTTAATTTAATTAATTTGTTAGTCGATGAAGGATGTAAACGTAGTTGGTGAGATATAAACTTAAGCAAATAGTTATTTTTTTAAACTTGTTTATACTTTGTGTTATACCAAATTGATAATTCAAGCATTAATTATTTTGTGTTAAATTATTTGGGTGTATTAAGTAATTTTAAAGTGTGTTAGTGGATTTGTTGTATTAATATTTATTAATTGAGTTCAATTAACACATTTAACTTAATTTGGGCCTTTTGGGTTATTTAGCCTATTACTCTCCTTCTTAATACTTCTTGAGAAAACATACGACATTTGGAATTGTTTTCTCACTACTCCCTCTTCTTCTTCTGGCTGAATCCAAAAATCATGGCATCTTCCCTGATTTACTCAAAAATTGAATTCCCTTTGCAAGATTTTTTTAATATATATATATATATAATAAAAGAGCTTCTCTAGTTTATATCCAATCGATGTAAGTCTTCCTTTCAAGTTAATCTAAATCTAAAAGGAGAAATTATCACTATTTGTTTACTGGAGGTTGCATGTTCCTTCTGTGTCTTCGCATGTTGCTTTAAAAGCTAGACATCATGGTTTGGCAAGCTTTAGTGCGAGGATGTCTTCAGTTTCAGTCATTAATCCAATCTTAGGCGAGTTGTGAAACTCACACATTCAAGTTTATGATATTTTTTTTGTTACTGTAGAAATACGTAAATTTTGTTTCTGTTTGCTAGGAATTATTTTTCTAGTGTCATCTCATTCTAATGTCCTCCTTCGAAAAGTATATCTTCCTCAATTTTCCATGAATTGTTTTCAAACTTATTACGGATTGATGTTCGGATAATCTTCTTTGGGCATGCAAAATTTGGTTTCATTCTGATGTTGTCTGCACCTTGTAACATGTCTTTAAAGTTAAACACGAAGATGGTTGTCTACTTGTAGCATCCCGAACACATTATTGCGCAATTCCCCTCACAATGGTCGACCTGGGTGTCGACCCCAATGCTAAGGAGGTCGATCGTGAGGTCGACCACCTACTAAAGAGAGGTCGACACTAGGGTTTACCCCCTTGGGGAATTTATGGTTGTGACTTCGTGTTGTATGCTGTGTTGTTTTGGGCTTTGTTTTCTTAGCCTGCACCACATTTATGATGATTGTTGAAGGGTTTTGTAACACCCCAAATTTTAATAAACAATAACTAAACAAAGAAGAATAATAAATCAAACATTAATAATCCCTAGAATTAGTCTAAGAGTGTTTCACCGTTGCATCCGTTATGAGTGCTAACTTAGATAGACTTTTTTATTTCCCCTAAAATTGGGCTTAACACCAAAAATGCGAAGAAAATGTTTCACAAAAAGAAAATGATAAGTGGAGCAACACAATGATTAAAATACAAGAAGAAGACAAAAAGCTTTATAGTGGTTCAATCCAATAAGGATCTACATCCACTCTCACAAGAGATTCCATTACCAATATACAAATTACAAGATTAACTTCTCTCTTACAAAATTTTCATCACTCCTTTACTCATGAATCATGTTTAAATCCATTAGGGATGATAGAGTAGTGAATTAATCAGTGGAGATACGATGTTAATGTGGTAGAGTTGGAAGAATTCCTTCTTGTGCACAAGCTACACTTAATCAATCTTCAACTCTTGAATCAATTGGATGTGTTTAATAAAGATGACGATCCATGGATTAATCTTCAATTTATGATGTTGGATAGATGTTAGAATTGTTGTAGAATAATTTCCGGCAGCACTTCGTGGTCTCAAGACTCGATCCCCCCTAATGAAGAAGTGAGGGGGGGGGGGGTATTTATAGGATATTTCCAGACCAGATGGCAGTTCTTTAATTATGCAGCAAAATGTCATGACTCATGTCGCCACCGACATGAAGTGGATCTTCGCTACAACTCATGTCGCCAACGACATGACTCATATCATATGGCGGGGTAGCCCTTGGCGTCTTAAGCTTACGACACTATGTGACTCTCCTCGACATGGTTCATGTCGTTCGAATGATAGCTGTCAACAACCTGGTAATAGTTGGATGCAACATGAGTAGGTCACGACATGGTTCGTATTGAGATTTTAAGTAGCACATTGCTCCTTATGTCGCTGAACGACACGGGGGATGAACGACATAGCGTGTTTCCTGAATCTGACCTGGCTCTCTCGACATGGTTTAAGGCCGACATGAATTAATTGTACACCATGTCATTGAACGACATGGATAACAGTAGTATAATGTCATGTCGCTGGCCGACATGAATCTAAGCCTTATTTTATGCCATTACATTAGAGCGACATGACTGTCGAATGCTTTAGCTTCCTCTCGACGCCATAAAGCAGGCACGACATAGCTTGGAAATGATTTAACCTTCTGGGATCGCCTTGACGAACCATGATTCAAAGGAGTCACGGTTGCGACATGGTGATACATGCCTTAGCTTTATGATTTGATACGGATTATGATGACCTGACTGATGCAAACTGAAGACGGCATGGTTCCTCCCTTTTCTCACGACATGGCCTTAGAATGACTTGGCATCCACGCCATGAATCCGAGTTTGACTTGGTTTACTCCATATGAATCCAATGACTTAACTAATATCAGCATGATTTTTTTTGTATTATTTCTGACTCATATTTTATGGGTTAACATTTTCCCCCACGAAGTTTTTGTTATTAAAAATAACATGGGCTTCGAATCATGATATTTCTGATACCTTCTTCATGCATTTTAGTTAAGTCGTTAACTGCTTTTTATGAAGGAATCAAGTCACTCTCGGATTTATGTTGCAAGTTATATTGTCGCAACCTTCTTTAGTTTCTCTATGTCGTGCGGGACTGTCTAAATCATGTTGGGCTTTAATCTGAACCGAACTCAGCCCAGTCATGTCGCACCCCTTATATTATCTCCAACCCGTGTGTCCATTATTATTCTTCATTGCATCTTGAAGCTTTACTTGTAAATGGCAGATAAAACTGGAGAGACAACATCGTCTTCCTCGTGAGTGACATATCTAATCAGTCTGACTCCTTCACCAAAGTCATCTCGACCAGACTCCAGCCGGCTTTAACAAACTCCAGCAATCATAATCAATTACATTCATTTCCTCACTCACACTCTCGATTTTGAAGAATCCTTCCTTCGACGACCATTCAGAAATTGATGCAAGTAATTGTTAGATTTAAATTCTCTTTTTTTGAATGCTCGGACCTGTATAGAATCCAAGGTTTTTCATTTACTTTCGATAAAGTGGTGGTCACGTGAATTGATTTTGAATGTTTTGTGTTATTGAAATCTTTGTGAATCAAAAATGTGTTGGAACTGATTTGCTTTGATCAACGAAATTACAGTAGAAATCTGGAGTAGTTTCTAAATTTTTTTTAGTGGCCATTTTGATCCTAAGTCGTATAAATTGACAAGACACCTTAGCTATCATGGCAATTCAAGTTGTGGGAAAGAACCATTAATCAGTACAAGTGACATGAGTCTTGTCTCCAGGAATTGTATGGCTCTCAAGTCGTGAACCGACATGAGTCCCAGGCCATAGGTCGATACGAGTTTCAAACCTTGGTAATGACTTAGGCCATTTGTCGTAAGACGTAGTGGCAGCGTGAATTTCAACTTGTGATAATGTTTGAACACCTCCTTTTAATGTCAGGACCCTTGTGTTGAAGTTGAGTTGCTCTTAAGGCTCCAAGATGCGAAGCGACATGGGTCGCATGTCGTGGACCTACATGAGTCTTAGGTCGTGGACCAACATGTGTTTCACGTCGTAGATCAACATGAGTATCATGCCGTGAGCCGACATGAGTCTTATGCCGTGAACCGACATGACTCCCATGCCGTGTCAGCGACTGAGCAAGCCGTTATGTTGTTATTATGGCATGGGCAACCATTCCATATCGACTTAACTCTAATGTCGTCAAACGACTCACTTCGATGTTTGTCACCTTTGTTTTAACGCTTTGATGTTTTATTTTCACACTTTTATTCTTCGAATCTTGTTGCTAGAAAACTGAAATGTATTCAAGTATATTTGTGTAGAATGACTACCAAAAAGCAAGTTCTCCCTCAAAATAAAGAGACTTCTTCGGCTTAAACTGATCCGCCTTTAAATACGGTTTCCGAAACTGAAACAACCATTACTTCTAGCCAAGTTTCCGCTTCTATGTATACAGTGTCATGAGCCATGGGAGTTTGCATTACTTAGGGGATAGTTTTGTGCGTACTTTGACGCTTGTTTGGGAGCGAGTGCTTGAGATTAACGGTGATGATTGTAGCAAGGACGAACTCATTGAAAAACTCTTAGATGATAGGTCCAGAGAGGCTTTGGCAGAAGGAAAGGCGCAACTAATAGACGAGAGGACCGGTGCTTCCGGTGAGCAAGTTCAAACCCAGCCTGATGTCAACCCTCCTACTGATGCCTCGATCCTTGAAGCTTCCGGTTAACAAACATTAACTACCCCCGTTGATGCTTCTAAAGATAAAGATGTTGTTACTGAGGGGGATATCAATACAGGGAATATTGTTGAAGAACATGGTGAGAACAATGAGGCTGATGATGACAACCTTGATTGTTGGAGAATTGAGCACAGGGATCACCCAGAGAGTCATCTAGACACAGGTAAAATTGAAACTAATTTTACCATGCCATGCTTAGAGTCCATTTTGGATTCACCAGGGACCCTTGCTTATTATGCTCGATGTTTCCATAACCTAAATTTAATTTTACCTCTGTCTTATCCTACCATAGGCAATGCAACGACAACAGGAGCTACCAGGACTGATTCACCACTGACAACTTTCCCTCTTACTTATGTCATTACCCCCCTCCTCATAGTAACACACCTTGCTTATTACAGCTCCCAGGTCTCAAGATACAAAAATCGGTGCCTTCCTGGATTTAGATGTTGTTGACTACAGCCTTGTGATGACCATGAGGGCATCGAAGCAGATGAAAGCCCCCAAGATACCGCCGAGGGTAAAGGGAAAAAGCCTGTCAAGTTCTCATCGTCTAAGAAGAAGAAGAAGAAGGATATAGAGGTTATTGCTTTATCTTTCCAAGAGAATCAGAGTAATGTGGAAGGGACCCTTCCACCTTTACTTAACAAGCTGGCTTCGAGATCAAGCGACAAGAAGAAATGATCATGCTTAGTAGTAGCTTAATCTGGTTGCTAATTACTTTTTTTATAAGTTGTATTCGGGCAGGTTGTATATGCAGGTTCTGGTTCCTGCTTATTACTTTTGTAGTTGTCATCTTTATGCAGTGTGTTGTTTGATATTTTGCACTTTAAGCTGTGACTTTATGATATAATTCTTCTTTGCTGTTGGGAAATTGTGTCATGTTTTTCATGCTTTAAATTTCGCTTTTAATCTCGCTGTACTTCTTTATCTTGCATTTCATGCTTGTTTTATATTTGCAATACAGATTCTGCATCACAAATTGTTTGTTAAGACAAGCCGAATTAATCTTGTTTTGTTGGTTGAATAACCCAATGCCGAGTTTTCATGATGTTGTGACCGAATTGTAGTATGTTTAAAAAAAAGCGTTATTAGACTTCATTAATGCAATGGTTATGCCCCCATACCACAATTAGTTTCAATATTTAGAAAATTAGGTATGATATTTATAGTTAAATAAGAAATAAGTTAGTCCTAGCAACTGTGCAGGCCAGCTGCTTGTAGACATTATTAAATGACTTCTTAGACTCCGTCACTAACCGAATTTGGAAGATTCGGCTTATGATCGGTTGCCCCCGAAAGGATTTTTGATCTGTTGTTCGTTGAGTCTGAATAATTCAGACGCTTATTGAACTTATCAAACGCCTCTTAAGGGGTCTTTGGGTCATTCAGTAACTGGATTTGGAAGATCCAGAATCATTAACTTGATTTGGAAGATCCAGAATCATTAACTAGATTTGGAAGATCCAGCATCTGAGCAAATGCCTCCAAAGAGGTCTTTGGAAATCCAGTGTTTATATCGCAATCCGGCTATGCACTAATTGCGCTGGCGATCAACCGAGTGCCCCTCGGGGAGGTCTTTGGTTTAAAAGCCCGGTGTTTGTATCACTATCCAGCCATGTATTAATGGCATCGGTGATGAACCAGGTGCCACTCAGGTGGGTCTTTGGTTAAAAAAAACCCCGGTGTTTGTATCACTATCCAGCCATGTATTAATGGCATCGGTGATGAACCAGGTGCCCCTCGGGGAGGTCTTTAGTTAAAAAACCCAATGTTTGTATCACTATCCAGCCATGTATTAATGGCATTGGTGATGAACCAGGTGCCCCTTATTTATGGTTTTGTACTTCACACCCTCCGTAGCAAAAACATGAGGATATTTGAGTATTATGCAACGGGCGCTTGAGCTCTCCCTGTCGGGATGTGCTGTAGCACTCACCAGGCTCATTTTGGTTTTAAATGTGCTTTTGCCTACATAAAAGGCCTGTAATTAAAATCGATGTTAGCAGCCTGAAATCAAAAAACTTGCAAATGTGCACTTTTAGATAGGTAAAGTAGTTTCTTTCATTAACTTGTGCAAACATTACATGACATTCACAATGCATGATATATATACAATTCATGATGTATGTATAACGCGTAATATGTAAAAGAAACTTTAAATAAAATAACGGCGAAGGTGAATGCTATTCCATGCTCGAGGGAGTGCAATTCCGTCTGTCGTTTTTAGCTCAAAAGTGCCATCTGCAAATTTCTAGCTTATCATGTATAGCTCCTCCCAATTGGGTCTGAATACCCCGGTTCCTTTCATAATTTTCTTCAGGACGAGGTCCCCGACTTGGAAAGTTCTTTGCTTGACTTTTGTATTGAAATGCCTGGCTATATTCCGTTGATGGGCCGTTATCCTAAGCTCTGCTTCTTTTCGCTTTTCGTCAAGCAAATCAAGTGCCTCAAGTTGCAGCTTTTCATTCTCCTTCTGGTTAAAGTGGATTCCATGGTGAGTGGGTACTTCCAGTTCCACTGGGATCATAGCTTCTGACCCGAACGCAAGTGAGAATGGCATGTGCCCCATGGCAGTTTTATGTGTTGTCCGGTATGCCCATAGTGCCAAGGGAAGTTCGTCAACCCAGTTGCCTTTGGATTTTTCAAGACTCTTTTTAATGGTTGATTTTAGTATTTTGTTGGTGGCTTCCACTTTCCCTTTTGCTTGCAAATGGGCCATAGCTGCAAAACTCTTTTTGATTTTATATTTAGCGCAGAAGTCTAGGAATTCGTTGCTTTCAAACTTGGTTCCGTTATCGGTAATGATCTTCTGTGGCACTCCAAACCTACAAATGATGTTTTATAAAACAAAATTGATCACTTTCTTTGATGTGATAGTAGCCAAAGGTGCTGCTTCAGCCCATTTGGTAAAGTATTCAACAGCTACTATAGCGCATTTCATATTCGATTTCGTAGTGGGTAATATCCCAATTAATTCTATTCCCCAGACCGCAAACGGCCATGGACTGACCATTTGAGTTAGCTCCGTGGGAGGTGCTCTTGGAATCTTAGCGAATCTCTGGCACTTGTCACACTTCTTTACATAAGTCATGGCATCTAGATTTACATCCGGACAAAAATAGCTGTATCGCAGAATCTTCTTGGCTAATGTTTGACCACCGGTGTGCCCTCCGCATTCTCCCTCATGCAACTCTGCCAAAATTGCTCTAGATTCCTCTTTGGTTACACATCGCAGCAATGGCATGGAAAATCCTAGTCGGTAAAGCCTGCTGTCTTGAATGAGGTACAGAGGAGCTTTGTGCAATATCTTTGTTTTCTTTTTTCGGTCCTCAGGAAGTGTCCCATTAAGGATATACTCCTTGATTGGAGTCATCCATGATATAGGTTCTTCAGTAGTCTCCATTATCCATTCAATACTCACTTCCTCAATGGTTGGGGTAGAAAGGACTTCGATGGGAATTAGACCCATCAGTTGAGCGTCTGATGAACTAGCATACTTGTCACTAGAATCCGCTTCTGAATTTTTCTTTCTAGGGATGTGAGATATAACATAATGATTGAGATCGTTTAGAAGTTCCATAGCTTTGATTAGATAAGAAGGATGGTTCCCAGATTTGGTTTGGAACTCTTTGCGCACTTGACCCACCACCACTTGAGAATCGCTGAGAATTTGCAAGGTTTTCAGGTTTAGCTCTTTCGCCAACTTTAACCATGTTATTAACGCTTCACATTCGGCCTCATTATTAGTTGACGGAAATTCCGATCTCAAGGCATAGCATAACGAGTGATCTTCTAGGGTTTCTAAGACAATTCCGGCCCCTGACAATAGTCATTTCTAGACCCATCAAAGTATAGTTTCCAACTAGCCTCCGTTTCTGCTAGTTCATCGATCTCTTCTCCTCTGTCTGTAAACTCAGCAATAAAATCTGCTAGGGCTTGGACATTAATGGCTCTTCGAGGATGATAAGTGATGTCATACTGACTTAGCACAATGTTCCACGTTAGTAACCTTCCTGAAGTTTCCGGGCGAAAGAGAATTTGACTTAATGGTGGATCGGTGAGAACTTTGATAGGGTGAGATCGGAAATACGGTCTCAACTTTTTGAGGCAATGAGGAGGCAATATGCGAGCTTCTCTAGCTTAGGGTAATTTAGTTCGGCCCCGGCAAGTCACTTACTGATGTAGTATACCGGCAATTGTACCCTTGCTTCTTCTTGGATTAGTGCAACACTCAAGGCATGTGACGAAACTGCAAGATACAAAAATAGATCTTCCCCATCTTTAGGTTTCGACAACATTGGCGGTGATTCCATATGTCTAACCAATTCCTCGAAGGCCTCCTGACACTCTGAGGTCCATGGAAGTCCTTTCTTCCTTTTTACAAGGCATCAAAAAGTGGGATACACCGATCATTTGCTTTGGATACGAACCGATTTAATGCTGCCACCTTTCCATTTAGGCTTTGGAGTTCCTTTTTTGTCCTTGGAGCCTGCATTTCCCTTAAAGCCGAAATTTGAGATGGATTCGCTTCGATGCCCCTAGCAATGACGATAAACCCCAAAAATTTCCCCGAAGAGACCCCGAATGAACACTTTAATGGGTTTACTTTCATTCCATATTTCCTGAGTATGTGAAACATCTCAGCTAGATCCTCGAGATGATCTTCGGCCTTCTTTGATTTGACTAGCATATCGTCTACATACACTTCCATTGTATTCCCTATTTGAGATCTAAACATGGAGTTTACGAGACGTTGGTAAGTCGCTCCTGCGTTTTTCAGTCCAAATAGCATGACTTTATAGCAGTATACCCTCCTATCCGCTATGAAACTCGTGTTCTCCTCATCCGGCTTGTGCATCATAATTTGAATATATTCGGAATATGCGTCCATAAAAGATAGTAACCCATGTCCCGCTGTTGCATCTACGAGTGAGTCAATCCGGGGGAAGGGAAAACTGTCTTTTGGGCACGCTTTATTAAGGTTTAAGTAATCAATACACGCTCTCCACTTTCCGATGGACTTTCTGACAAGGACTAGATTAGAAACCCAATATGGATATGTAGATTCTCGCATGAAATTGTTTTCGAGTAATTTATCTACTTCTTCTTTTAGAGCTACAAATCGTTCTAATCCTTGCATTCGTCTATTTTGTTTTATAGGAGTCAATTTTTGATTTATATTCAATTTGTGAACAATTACATTTGATGGGATCCCACACATATCAAAGTGTGTCTAGGCAAATACATCTAAATTTGCTTTCAAAAACAGAATAATTCCTTTTGCAGCTTCATACCTAGCTGAGATCCTATCCTCAGGGCTTGGTTGGGATCTTTATCGGATACTGGAACGGGGATAGTATCTTCGGCCGAGGCTGTTCTATTTTCCCCATACTGTTTTTCCTTGGGTCAATTGCTTTTCGAGAGCCACTGTGTTCTCCAATATGGGGGCTTTGCTTTAATTGCTATAAGAGGGGTTTTTGGATTCGGAGCGACAACTCTGCATCCCTCTTCAATTCCTTCTTCCTTGCCTTTGCCAATTCAACAAAATAACATTCTCTTGTTGCTCATTGATGGCCTATAACTGTGCCAATTCCATTCTCTGTTGGGAATTTCATAGTGACGCACCACAGAGCCATAGTTATTCTGAATGCTGCAAGAGTAGGTCTTCCTAGAAAGGTATTGTAAGCAGAGATTGCATCAATTATAAAGAAATCCTGTTCTAGTGCGGCTTTCTGCCCCCTTCTCCGAGTTCCACTAGTAAACTGATAACGCCAATTGGTTGAACAGCTTGACTTGTGAACCCGTGGACTTGTTCAGGCAGGCTATTACGTCGTTCATGGAAAGCTTCATTCTATGGAATGCGCTAATAAAGAGGACATTAACAGATTCTCCACTATCGACCAGAACCCTTCTAATTATGGTTGGGCCCAAACCAATGGTTATCACCATTGGATCCTCTGTAGGTGTTATGATCCCGTTTGGATCTTCATCTTGAAATGTGATGTCATCTCGTGAAATTCTTGGTATTTTTGCTGATAAAGCCTCATTCATGATCATGAGTTCACCTTTTTTTCGAAATGTCCTTCACCTCATGGGCATACTTCACCATGTCCCCCCAGCTTTTCCCAACCGGGTATGGGCCTCCTGAGATGGTGTTTATGATCATCCTTGGTATAGCAACAACCAAAGCATTCTCATTTTGTCTAGGCTGTCCCGTAGAGGCTCCTTGGTCTTGAGCTCCCTTAGAATTCTGGGGGTTCTTTGTGTACTGTTGAAGCCTGTTTTTCCTTATCAGCTCCTCAATTAAGTTTTTCAAATGTCTACACTCGTTTGTGCTATGCTCCGGTTGGTTGTGGAATTGACAGAATCTGCCGGGCTTTATTTCATTATCGGTGACTCTTAACATCCCTGGTTCTGGGTATTCCTCCGTGTCTTTGGTAACCATATAAATATTTTCTATGGTATCGTTAAGGGGAGTCATTTCAGAATTCTTGAAGAAACGAAGCTTTTTGTTGTTTCGACCTTCATTCCCCCTTTTATGATTTCCTTCAGCGTTTTTCTGTCCTCCTTGCACGTTTACGTCTTTTTTTCTCTATGGGCTCATTATTTTCTGGAGTTTCTACTGTATAGGCCGGATCATCATCCACGCCAATATATTCCTCTGCCTTATCGAATAGCTCTTCGAGAGTGGTAGGCTTCTTTTTCTTGATCCACTGCCCAAGTTTGGTCCATTGATTTATACCTCCTTTTAGAGCCGTCAAGGCCAAACGTGGCTTATAATTTCCAACTTCGGCCGCAGCTATATTAAAATGAGAAAGGAAGCCTTTAATGGATTCCCCTGGCCCTTGTTCCAATTCATTCAGCTCCATTACATCACGCACCTTAGTTTCTTGAAGTCTGAATTGCTGCCTAAACAGCTTGGCCAAGGTGGCAAAGTCATCTACAGACTTTGGTGGAAGCTTCGTGAACCAAAGTGAAGCTACCCCCTCCAAGTAAGTAGGGAAGTATAGACATTTGAGCTCATCAGTAGCACGTGCCCCATCCATGATAGCTGTCAACAACCTGGTAATAGTTGGATGCGACATGAGTAGTTCACGACATGGTTCATATTGAGATTTTAAGTAGCACCTTGCTCCTTATGTCACTGAACGACTTGAGGGATGGAGGACATGGCATGTTTCCTGAATCTAACCTAGCTCTCTCGACATGGTTTAGGGCCGACATGAATTATTTGTACACCATGTCGCTGAACGACATGGATAACAGTAGTATAATGTCATGTCACTGAACGACATGAATCTTAGCCTTATTTTATGTCATTACATTAGAGCGGCATGACTGTCGAACGCTTTAGCTTCCTCTCGACGCCATAAAGCAGGCATGACATAGCTTGGAAACGATTTAACCTTCTGGGATCGCCTTGATGAACCAAGATTCAATGGAGTCACGGTTGCGACATGGTGATACATGACTTAGCTTTATGATTTGATACAGATTATGATGACCTGGCTGATGCAACATAACTGAAGACGGCATGGTTCCTTCCTTTTCTCATGACATGGCCTTAGAACGACCTGGGATCCACGCCATGAATCCGAGTTCGACTTGGTTTACTTCATATGAATCCAACGACTTGACTAATATCAGCATGATTTTTTTTGTGTTATTCTGACTCATATTTTATGGGTTAACACTTTTAGTTTACATCGGACAAAAAATGAATAAGTTGTAATCAGTTAAAGTTTGAAATTTAAATTAGAAAATTTAAATAATAATTAAAATTAAATCAATGGTGAAATGGGCGATCCAACCCATATATGGGTCGACCCCTATGTCGACCCATGGGTCGATACGTGTTGACATCAAAAGTTGGTTACTAGTGACAATCAACCCCCAATCGTGCGATCAACACACGAGTAAAGATTATAAAATGCAGTAAAAGCAAAAAGAATAAGGAGCACACACAGAATTTTTATATTGGTTCGGCAAAGACAGTGCCTACATCCACTTTATATATTATTTCTCTTTTTTGATTACAAGTACAAAGCTTTTTTTGTTTGTAGAAGAAAGAGAAGATGACTATTTTCCTTTCTTCTTTTTGAGTTAGGTTAAGAGGAATGAAGTCCAAAGTCGAAGTGCAAAAGAAGTTGGAGGAAGAGAAGAGTCCTCTTTTCTCTTTTAGCATGGGGGTATTTATAGGAGGAAAGTGCAACTTGGGCTGTTGTAATAAGATCCGGCCATTCCGGGAAAGCCTGGACACGTGGAACCCATCAGTTGGTTTGAATAGCGGCTGGGGACTGATTCCGCTATTCATAAATAGTATCCTTGGAAGTTGCGGCTAATGTGGCCTCCACGAAATGGTATATCAAAAGTCGAGCTTTGTCCGAATGTGGTTTGACCGCTTTGATTGCCTTGGATGTAGGGATATACGGTGGAATGGCTCTGTAGATGATTTCCACTCTGGCTCGAGATAATCTGTAATGACCCGGTAGGGATATGAGCCCCGAATTCTGAGAATAATACATAATCCTGCATTAATTGCCAAAATCCAAGTATCGAACACCCCTAGATAGTTATTAGAAAGAATTTAGAGGGTGAGACAAGAAAGAAAGAAATACTAGAATAGATGAAGAAGAAGATCCATCACGACATAGAGTCTCACATTGCAGCGGAACAAAATATATTATAGAAACAAATTTTTATTAAGAGCTTGAGAATATACTAACAATCATCAGAGTACATCACACATCTGGACAGTTATATAATCTTCCCTCATATACAAGACATAGAGGAATAATATAACTTCATATGTCTAAATTCTTCCAGCTCATCTCTTTGCAGCATCCAATAACCTGAACCTATAAACCTCGGTCTAACCCGAGCATTACAAATACCGGGTCAGTCTGGTGAACCAGCATGAGAAATCCACTAAATTTAAAGTATCACACAGCTTGATTTTAATGTCAAAATAGTTCCGAAAGAAAAGGATAATTGTAAGACCAAATCCACACATAGATATGGACGGTTTTACTTTATGATAACCCAAAACGGTTTGAAAATCAATACTTTTCTGATATTATAATAGTGTCTAAATACCAATAGATAGAATCTAGCAGAACGCTTGCATCTCACTCTCCACATATATAATATACAAACAAAACCGCAGGTGCTTATTGGAGATTGGATTCCAACTATGACAAGGTACGGGACCACCTGCCGATAGTGTATCTCTAGAGGCGAATACACGGGGTTCAACAAGAACGTCTTGCAACCCGGCCCACACATGACCGACCACTCATTTCGCTTGAGTGTATCGAATGTATATCACCAACGGTTGGGCTCGAACCACCGTTTCCCAAAAGGAACAGCATCGAGATAGATTAAAGAAGCAAAAGGAATTTCTCTAGATAGGTGATTATACACCCTAATGGGAGCGACCCATATAGCCATGCTGCCTGCCCGATTTTTGTCATTTCCCAGTTGATGAGGCTCGAGGTTTAAATTATCTTTCAGAACATTTGGCCATAATTCACTTTGAATGCCACATTATCAAATTCATCAGATATTACTAATTGACTTCCTCAAAAATACTCTAGTAGTTAAGCTAAGAGAAGTGCCCCTCTTCGCTACCAACTGTAGTACTCTTGAAGAAATCAACGTACGTAATCCCTTTGGAAATACTCTATCAAACATCCGTCCATTTAAGTTGTCCTGGGATAGGAAAAACCGAAGGCACCCTCCTACTGCATCCTAGCAATCACCCTATGGATCAATAGCGAGTAGTCCTTGAAATCCATAGATTTCAACCACGACAGAATCACAAATCAAATAACTCTGGTTGCAAGCCAGAGAAATTCGGTAAGTAGTCCTTCTGCTTATGAAGATCCATGGTCTTTACTGCTCCATCTTCAAACAGCGTCTTTTACGTATTTGCTGGTTTAGAATGTTTTTCGAATATAAATTCGATCCCGGTCTTTTCGTACCAACAACGTATTGGTTATGATTTTGATAGTCGGTTTTTTAACTATCAAAATAAAACAACCATAAAAATAAAATAAATCCATTGGTTTATTACACGGCCTCACTTGGCCATTTAAAATATAGATCAGTTGTAATACCAAAGATAATGTAAATATTCTCAAATTATTTAATTAAAATACTTAAAAGAAATATCTTAAAATCCTAACCAATTTCCCGTTACTATCCTTTAAAAATATTTTCCACTGCATTACTTATCATCAAGATGAATTTACTTACCATCATAAACACTCGTAACAAAATCTCGTTTTATTCCGTTATTATGAAAATACCATTCCATATACCAAAGCCCTTCTTTATTCCCGTAATATGGAAATATCATCTCATATTCACAAGCCCTCTTTCCATATCGCTTTCCTTTACTTAAAATATTAAGTAACATTTGTTATAAGCTTACTTAGCTTGCCTAAATTCAATTTATAACCTCATTTACCAAATTCGGTTTAAATATAAACCCGTTTGTAAACTTCCTTCAAAAAACTTAATTATACTTTGTTTCTAACTTTAGTTTTCTACTTAATGAGCTTCATTTAAGAAATAATTCCTTAAATTAAATAAGAAATATAATTTGCTTCATCATTAACAGGAATTAAATTCCTTTTTGGACATCTCATTAAGATAAACAAATATTCGCTAAATTATTTCATTAATTGGCATAATCTAATTTAATTAACAAAACAATTACTGATCAAAACAGTTGGCTTAATAAATCTTAAATCATGATTTACCCATTGAGCAACTCTAACCCGTTATTTCATTAAAATCAATAAATAACGTTATTAATTCAACTAACCTCATTTACTTTGAATATTAAACCATAACCTACTTCTAAAATAAATCTCATTTTATATGTTTCTTAAAAACAATAAATCTCGGTTATTACTCATCGTTAATTTCCACCCACTTTCTTATCAATATTAATATAAAAATCAGCTTTATAAAATTGTTCAATGATTTCGATGCAATACGTGCTTCGCACACGGCAGATTACTGGTACCAAAATAGTGGTTAAAAACAAACGATATATATTTATATGGTTGGTTCATTTCCTTTTTAAAACCTTCATTAAAAATTATATTTAAAAATATAATTAAAAATCTATAAAATAAATTCCATAATTTAATTTATATCGATTTACCTGATGGTAAATCGATCTTTACAAAAACAGTTTGTATTTGGCCATCTACTATCAACTACTCAGCCAGTATCACACACTGGTTAATAACCAAACAAATGTTGTATTTGGGTTTAACAACCAATAACAGTTCAATCATATGGGGTTCGACGGTTCATATACTGATCATATGTAAACAAACAACAAAATTGAGTAATTCGGTTGGATTCCTCCAACCTGTCCTCCCCTGCATATAAATATGTTATTTCAATGTAGTCACAACTCAGAGGGATATACAACTAAACTGATATTTCCAATAGAAATCCAACAATGATAATTCAATGTTAACCAATTAATTCAACGCGTTTATAAAAATATAAATGCGACCACTCGGGTAAGTTACCGCAGTCGGTTCCAATCGTTAGAACAACGATTTGGTTTATAATTAAATTAAACAACAGTTTAATTTAATTTATTCAGTCAATAGCAGTATCATTCAGCAATCAGCAAACAGTAAACAACCATAACACACAAAAATTAAACCCTACTTATAAAATATATGTGGGTAACTGAGTGATTTATACTCACTTGGTCTGCGTCGTTTGAACAACTCATTCCAGACAATTTCAACCCCGTCCAATTTAATTCCATTCCATATCGTCGTGCCTGTTCATTTCGTTTCGATCTAATCTGAATCGGCCAGTTTTGGGTTCAAAATATTACACCTCCATTCCTTTATCCAGTGCCACGTCAGTTACTTCTCTGTTACAACTCGTGACTGAGTTCCAGGGCCCTAGCCAAATGTTGTAGATCCTGTCGCGTTTTAAATAATATAATTAACAATAGTTTTAAATAAAATTAGTTAACTTTATATTTCAAATAGGTTGAACTAATTATAAATCGATAAATCCTATAGGCCATTTATTTTCCATTATCGAATTGGTTCCTTTGCATTGCAAGCCTACCAACCTTAAAGCCCATCATCCAATCCACTGAAATCCAACCCGTCCACTATAAACCCTTCTGGATAAAAACGTAGCTGCCCTCAACTCTTACCACTGCTCCTCATTTTTTTCTTCCTTCTCGTCCAAAATAAAAACATCACTCTGACAAAACGAATGCGACACCTTTTCCCCTTCTTCGTTGACCGAAGCTCCGTCGAATACCCCCAGATCAGGCGTCCCCATCATCTCCTCTGTCGGTTTCAACCTCGTCGCCGTTAGTCCTTCCATTCGACTGTGTTTCATTCACAAAGATGTTGCCTTTCTTATGAGATTTAGCCCACACGATACTTCGAATTGCACTATAACAAGTAAGCGCGCAGATCTCATTCCCCTTCACATATTTTCTGTTTAGTAATTGGGGGTATCATTGTATAACTTGAGAGTTTTATGGTAGAAGATCGAACGGGTTTACTGCATTTCATCGCTTACTTCGTGACTTAAATTTGGGTTTTCTGATTACGAATTTACCCAGTTGCGAAGTGAGATAAGTGGACAGAGTAATCTCCTTTGGGATTGGCAAGTATTGATATGGGGATGGTATTTATAAGCATGAAGACATAGCAAGAAAGGGTGTTGTAGCGTGGTCACCACGGCTTGGGGTTTGGAGAGCACGGCATAGGCATAGATGTGGATAGAGGTGGGTAGATAGCTGTGGCGTTCTATCATTTCAATGTCCGCATGATTTCAAGGCTATGTTGATGGGTCAATAGCTGTGTAGATGAAAGCTTAGAATGGACAGTGGCATGTGTGCAACTGTTGAAGACAGGAAGGTGAAAAGAAAGAACGTAGCCTTAGGATGTACAAATCTATTAGAATGAACGAGTTTGATTTTTCTTTTATTTGTTTCGGTTCAGAATGCATGTGGAGGAACTGTTCCCCTCTTGTTTATTTTATTCACTTTTTGTACTGTATTGTCTAGTCCTTGTTCTTATATATGATACCATGCTTTGTATTGAATATATTTTGTTGGGAATCCCTATTCTGTTGTACATGTGTACTGTTTGTATAAAGTAATCAAGGTTTGAAGTTCAACTCCCCATTTCGTTCAAATCATCGGAAATTTGAAAGTTTTTTTTATTCTATTTGAAATTCGGTATGGACTTTTATCTAAATCACTATAGTTAGTGGTAGAAGTTTGTCTATTTGGTTACGCGTACCTATGGGGATTGATACCCATCTAAAAATCATTTTATACCGCTGTGTACCATGAAAGGATTAAATTCAAAAATAAATGAGTTATTATTGACATATATATATGTCCTAATGGAATATCACTTCAGATTTACGTAGTATCGAGTTATAGCTCAGCATCAAAATTTTTGAGTTAACCGTTATTAAATTATGTATTAAACATTATTAAATATATAAACGTTATCGTTTATTAGCGATTTCCATAGCGACTATTTTCAAAAATTGAATTGGACAAAACTAACAATCTATAACACGGAATCCTTATTTTTCTCTTGCATTAGAAAATTATAACCAAACTGATTCACATGTTTCTCAATTCACGGAATTCTAACTTCCACCGGATACTGTACATTCAGTTGAAGTTAAAAACTGAATATTACGAACTATCGCGCCATTATAAGCTCGTTTATAATTATATAAATATATAATGTTTAACTTCGTTTTAAATAACGAATTCAATATTAAAATCTATTAATATTCCAAATATAATATATAAAATAATAAATTAAATTAAATATTTGGCTACCAAAAATACGTGATGTTACATTCTTCCCCCTTAAAATAATTTCATCCCCGAAATTGATAAGGTAGGAAAGAACGTTACAAATCTCATTAATTTACAAACCTACTTTATTTTAAATCAACAACCAATTTAATAATATAAATAATTAATTTCCAAAATATCGAAAATTTTCTAACACATTAAATTTTTGAAAAAATTTCGGCAGAATCTCCACTGTACGGAGTGATATCTGCGAAATCGCAGGAACAAATAATATATATTCATCGACTCACATGGTCGGAAAACAAAATTCAAAAACCAAAACTTTTTATTTCGCGTAGGCGTACCTCATGCGAGCGCTATTGAGTATATTTGCTCAACTTAATGCATTCTAATCATCCAAAATTTATCCTCATAGCTTTCTAACACCTATATTCAACCCAATCCAACATGTAAGTGGTCATTACATGAAATTTGTAAATAATACTTCATTAGTCAACCGATATAATTCCACCAGTTCCCAAGGCATTTTCCAGAAAGGTATACGCAAATACAGGTTTAAATCACTTTGTTTTAAATCATAAGCAATCCCATTCAAATCTTATTATACTGGAATTTTAGTTTACAACCCATTCAACTTTTTCATTTAAGTTATTGATGAGTTCATTTCAGCCAATCTAATACCCAAATAACACCCAATACACAGTCAATTCAGCGAATCGTTCAATTACATTAAATTTCATTAATATTCAACATTAATATAAGTTCAACAATTTAAGTCTCATTTCACCTCCAATTACCAGATTGATTTTCAAACATTTCATTTTATAATTCCAATCCTAATTTTTAATTCAAACACCATCACACTAATTTATTCCGTTTTAACTTTTCTTAAATTCTGATTTCAATTCCATTCTGAAATTCTCATTCACAACTATATATTTGAAATTTTGGTTATATTAACCATTCAAATTCAAATTCCCATTCGAATTCCACTCAAATCAATCAATCAAATCAAAATACCTCAATAATTTAATAAATTTATTTCCTTTCTATACAAAAATATAATTTGGGTAAAATTATTTCATTTACCCTGTTTAAAAATAAAAATATTGTGTATATTCCCAGTTCAATGCTTCTTCAACACTTGAACCGATCAAACCACATAATACAAAACAATTTTATATAAAATATACAAATATGCTCTCATATATGTATACTCAACTCAATCTTGGGTATTACTAACCCTATCTCTATCGAGTCATGCCACAGAGCCAAGGTTATTACTAAACCAATAGCTTTGATACCACTGTAACGACCCGGTAGGGATTCGAGCCCCGAATTCTGACAATAATACATAATCCTGCATTACTTGCCAAAATCAAAGTATCGAACACCCTCAGATAGTTATCAGAAAGAATTTAGAGGGTGAGATAAGAAAGAAAGAAATATTAGAATAGAAGAAGAAGATCCATCACGACACAGAGTCTCACATCGCAGCGGAACAAAATATAATATAGAAATAAATCTTTATTGAGAGCTTGAAAATATACTTACAATCATCAAAGTACATCATATATCTGGACAGTTATATAATTTGTCCTCATATACAAGACATAGTGGAATAATATAACTTCATACACCTGAATTCTTCCAGCTCATCTCTTTGCAGCATCCGATAACCTGAACCTGTACAACTCGGTCTAACCCAAGCATTACAAATACCGGGTCAGTCTGGTGAACCAGCGTGAGAAACCCACTAAGTTTAAATTATCACACAGCTTGATTTTAAGGTCAAAATAGTTCCGAAATAAAGGGATAACCGTAAGACCAAATTCACACATAGATATGGAAGGTTTTTACCTAACGATAACCCAAAATAGTTTGAAAATCAATACTTTTCAGATATTATAATAGTGTCAAAATACCAATAGATAGAATCTAGCAGAATGCTTGCATCTCACTCTCCACATATATAATATACAAACAAAACCGCAGGCGCTTATTGGAGATTGGATTCCAACTATGACAAGGTATGGGACCACCTGCCGATAGTTATCTCTAGAGGCGGATACACTGGGTTCAACAAGAACGTCTTGCAACCCGACCCACACATGACTGACCACACATTTCGCTTGAGTGTATCGAATGTATATCACCAACGGTTGGGCTCAAACCACTGTTTCCCGAAAAGTGACAACATCGAGATAGATTAAAGAAGCAAAAGGAATTTCTCTAGATAGGTGATTATACACCCTAATGGGAGCGACCCACATATCCATGCTGCCTGCCCGATTTTTGTCATTTCCCGGTTGATGATGCTCAAGGTTTAAATTATCTTTCAGAACATTTGGCAATAATTCACTTTGAATGCCACATTGTCAAATCCATTGGATATTACTAATTGAAGTCCTTAGAAATACTCTAGTAGTTAAGCTAAGAGAAGTGCCGCTTTCCGCTACCAACTGTAGTACGTTTGAAGAAATCAATGTATGTAATCCCTTTGGAAATACTATGTCAGACATTCGTCCATTCAAGTTGTCCTAGGATAGGACAAACCGAAGGCACCCTCCTACTACATCCTAGGAATCTCCCTATGGATTAATAGCGAGTAGTCCTTGCAATCCATAGATTTCAACCACGACAGAATCACAAATCAAATAACTCTGGTTGCAAGCCAGAGAAATTCGGTAAGTAGTCCGCCGATTAAGAAATATGGTCTTTACTGCTCCATCTTCAACTAGCGTCTTTTACATATTTGCTAGTTCGGAATGGTTTTCAAATATAAATTCAATCCCAGTCTTTCTGTACCAACAGCGTATTGGGTATGATTTTGATAGTCGGTTATTTAACTATCAAAATAAAACAACCATAAAAATAAAAAAAAATCCATTGGTTTATTACACAGCTTTACTTGGCCATTTAAAATATAGATCAGTTGTAATATGAAAGACAATGTAAATATTCTCAAATTATTTAATTAAAATACTTAAAAGAAATATCTTAAAATCCTATCCAGTTTCCCATTACTATCCTTCAAAAATATTTGCCACTGCATTACTTGTCATCGAGATTAATTTACTTACCATCGTAAACACTAGTAAAAAATCCCTTTTTTTGTTATTATGAAAATACCATTCCATATTCCAAAACCCTTCTTTATTTCCGTACTATGGGAATATCATCTCATATTCACAAGCCCCTCTTTCCGTCTCGCTTTCCTTTACTTAAAATATTAAGTAACATTTGTTATAAGCTTACTTAGCTTGCCTAAATTCAGTTTATAACCTCATTTACCAAATTCAGTTTAAATATAAACCCGTTCATAAACTTCCCTCAAAAAACTCAATTATATTTTGTTTCTAACTTTAATTTCCTACTTAATGAGGTTCATTTAAGAAATAATTTCTTAAATTAAATAAGAAATATAATTTGCTTCATCATTAACTGGAATTAAATTCCCTTTTGGATATCTTATTAAGATAAAAAAATATTCGCTAAATTATTTCATTAATTGGCATAATCTAATTTAATTTAACAAAACAATTACTGATCAAAATAGTTGGCTTGATAAATCTTAAATCATGATTTACCCATTGATCAAATCTAACCCGTTATTTCATTTAAATCAATAAACAACGTTATTAATTCAACTAACCTCATTTGCTTTGAATATTAAACCATAACCTACTTCTAAAATAAATCTCATTTTATTTGTTTCTTAAAAACAATAAATCTTGATTATTACTCATCGTTAATTTCCGCCCACTTGCTTGTAAATATAATATAGAAATCAGCTTTATAAAATTGTTCAATGATTTCGATGTAACACATGCTCGCATACGGTAGATTACTGGTACCAAAATAGTGGTTAAAAACAAACGATATATATTTGTATGGTTGGTTCATTTCCTTTTTAAAACCTTCATTAAAAATTGTATTTAAAACTATAATTAAAAATCTATAAAATAAATTCCATAATTTAATTTATATCGATTTACCTGACGGTAAATCGATCTTTACAAAAACAGTTTGTTTTTTGCCATCTGCTATCAACTGCTTAGCTAGTATCACACATTGATTAATAACCAAACAAATGTTGTATTTGGGTTTAACAACCAAAAACAGTTCAATCATATGGGGTTCGATTGTTCATATACTGATCGTATGTAAACAAACAACAAAATTGAGTAATCCGATTGGATTCCTCCAACCTGTCCTCCCCTGCATATAAATATGTTATTTCAATATAGTCACTACTCACGGGGATATACAACTAAACTGATAATTCCAATAGACATCCAACAATGATAATTCAATTTTGACGAATTAATTTAATGCGTTTATAAAAATATGAACGTGACCAATCGGGTAAGTTACTGCAGTCGGTTCCAATCGTTAGAAAAACGATTTGGTTTATAATTAAATTAAACAACCATTTAATTTAAATTATCCAGTCAATAACAGTATCGTTCAGCCATCAACAAAGCAAACAACCATAACACACAAAAATTAAACCCTGCTTATAAAATATAAGTGGGGAACTGAGTGAGTTATACTCACTTGGTCTGCGTCGTGTGAACAGCTCATTGCAGACAATTTCAACCCCATCCAATTTAATTCCATTCCATACCATCGTGCATATTCATTTCGTTCCGGTTTAATCTGAATCGGCCAGTTTTTGGTTTAAAATATTATGGCTCGATTCCTTTATCCAGTGCTACGTCAGTTACTGCTCTGTTCCAACTCATGACCGAGTTCTAGGGCCCTAGCCAAATGTTGTAGATCCTGTCGCATTTTAAATAATATAATTAATAATAGTTTTAAATAAAATTAGTTAACTTTATATTTCAAATAGGTTGAACTAATTATAAATAGATAAATCCTATAGGCCATTTATTTTCCATTACCGAATTGGTTCCTTTGCATTGCAAGCCTACCAACCATAAAGCCCATTGTCCAATCCACTGAAATCCAACCCATCCACTATAAATCCTTCTGGATAAAAATGTAGCCGCCCTCAACCCTTACCACTGCTCCTCATTTTTTTCTTCCTTCTCGTCCGAAATAAAAACATCACTCTGAAAAACGAACGCGGCGACTTTTCCTCTTCTCCGTTGATCGAAGCTCCGTCAAAACCCCAGATCAGGCGTCCCCATCATCTCCTCCGTCGGTTTCAACCTCGTCGCCGTTAGTCCTTCCATTTGACCATGGTTCGTTCACAAAGATGTTGCCTTTCTTATGAGATTTAGCCCCCACTATACTTTGAATTGCACCATAATAGGTGAGCGCGCAGATCTCATTCCCCTTCACATATTTTCTGTTTAGTAATTGGGGTATCATTGTATAACTTGAGAGTTTTATGGTAGAAGGATCGAATGGGTTTACTGCATTTCATTGCTTACTTCATGACTTAAATTTGGGTTTACTGATTAGAATTTACCCAGTTGCGAAATGAGATAAGTGGACAGAGTAAGCTCCTTTGGGCTTGACAAGTATTGATATGGCGATGGTATTTATAAACATGAAGATTTGGCAAGCAAGGGTGTTGTAGCGTGGTCACCACGGCTTGGGGTTTGGAGAGCACGACATAGGCATAGATGTGGGCAGAGGTGGGTAGATAGCTGTGGTGTTCCATCATTTCAATGTCTGCATGATTTCAAGGCTGTGTTGATGGGTCAATAGCTGTGTAGATGAAAGCATAGAATGAACAGTGGCATGTGCGCAACTGTTGAAGATGGGAAGGTGAAAAGAAATAACGTAGCCTTACGATTTACTAATCTATTAGGATGAACGGGTTTGATTTTTCTTTTATCTGTTTCAGCTCAAAATGCATGTGGAGGAACTGTTCCCCTCTTGTTTATTTTATTCACTTTTTGTACTGTATTGTCTAGTCTTTGTTCTTATATATGATACCATGCTTTGTATTGAATAGATTTTGTTGAGAATCCCTATTCAATGTTGTACATGTATACTATTCGTATAAAGTAATCAAGGTTTGAAGTTCAACACCCCATTTCGTTCAAATCATCGGAAATTTGAATTTTTTTTTATTCTATTTGAAATTCGGTCTGGACTTTTATATAAATCACTATAATTAGTGGTAGAAGTTTGTCTATTTGGTTACGCGTACCTATGGGGATTGATACCCATCTAAAAATCATTTTATACCACTGTGTACCATGAAAGGATTAAATTAAAAAATAAATGAGTTATTATCGACATATATATATATATATATGTCCTAATGGAATATCACTTCAGATTTACGTAGTATCGAGTTATAACACAGCATCAAAATTTTCGAGTTAACCGTTATTAAATTATATAGTAAACGTTATTAAATATATTATATAAACGTTATAATTTATTAACAATTTCCATAGCGACTATTTTCAAAAATTGAATTGGAAAAACTAACAATCTATAACACGAAATCCTGATTTTTCTCTTGCATTAGAAAATTATAATCAAACTGATTCACATGTTTCTCATTTCATGGAATTCTAACTTCTACCGGATCCTGTACATTCAGTTGAAGTTAAAAACTGAATATTATGAACTACCGTGCCATTTCGAGCTTATAATTATATAAATATATAACAATCAACTTCGTTTTAAATAATGAATTCAATATTAAAATCTATTAATATTCCAAATATAATATTTAAAATAATAAATTAAATTAAATATTTGGCTACCAAAAATATGGGATGTTACATAATCGGTCGACGCGCCTTTCATGGAAGAGAGACACTCGGTCGATGGGGAGAGCGATTCTTCCGGAGTGAGCTGTCAATTGACTAGGCTGGACTTAGGCCGATATGTGACTGCTTCGGACCATGCATTTGTTGGGCTTCCTGAAGCGCTACTTATATCCATTTGCGCGTTTGGGCTTTGGTCTGGCTCGTTGAGACTCTTGCCAAAAAGTGGGTTAACACTATGGCCCTCAGAATGCATCTTCATTGGTAGAGGGAGGTGTGTTCTGAAATTTGAACCAAAGCACAAACACTCGAGCAGCTATGGTCGCGCTGGACCATATCAAGGCCAGAAAACTGACGATTCCGATGTTGTATTAAGGCTAGAAAACCGATGACCATACCAGGTTGCATTAAGGCCGGAAAACCGACAATGATCAGGAACCGTATTAAGCCGAGGTGACGATCACCTTTTGTATGAGAGTTAGTTCCTGCAAATACAAAATAAATAATTCTTGTTTTAGAGAAGGCTAATGGGTCGAGCATTTTATTTCACTTGGCTTTGAAGGGTAGCGAGAATTAACCATGTTCGGCTTAGCAGCGATCATTAACCATGTCCGGCTTAATGGCGAATGCTTAACCAGGTTCAGCTTAGTGGCAAGCATTAACCATGCTCGGCTTAGAGAGGTGGCGAGTATTAATCATACTCGGCTTAGGGCAAATTTGTTTTTAATGCTCGGCTCATGTTAGGTTAGTTTGTCCAGCAAGCTATGAATGCTCGTGGTGTAAAAAGAAAAGTGGGAGTATAATCTATACTTCATATTTAGAAAAATGGCCTCACTCGGTTAAGGGAGTAGGCGTTTAGGAGAAAAGAAAGGGTACTGGGCTTTTGCGCTGACCACATAAAACAAGGGGTGAGCGTTATTCATGCTCGGCTTAGAAGTTTCCAAACATGATCGATATTTGGAAAAATAAAATTCATAACTGTTAAACAACTATTAAAAAGAAAAGAAATTCTAAGGGGACATCAGTTGCCTAGGAGATAAATCCTAACCCCATACATTTGTATATCAAGGTGTCCTTATTGTTGAAAGGAATACATCAATAGAAAAGAAATGTAATTAATGATAATGCCGCGAGTTCTAGTCTTGGGGTCCTTTCCGTTTCTAGGCGCTCGAGGACTGACCTGAGGATCTTGGGTAGAAGGTCACGGCGGCATGGTCGGGGCGCGATCTTTGACATATTCGGGGAGCTCTCCTTTTCTGACTCGCCCTTCGATGAGATCATGCATATGTAGGCATTCATTTGTATTATGTCCAGCTACGTTGTGGAATATACAATGCTTGCCAGAATCGAGTTCCATTTGGTTCGGCTCTCATTGAGGTGGTCTTGGAGTTGGTAAGGACTCGCATATGTCGAGATAGATATCAAGAAAAGAGGAATTGAGCTCGGTGTACTGATCTTATTTATTCAAATTTCGAGGTCGCACATTGCGCTCGATTTTCTCTAGGGCCTTTCCTCTTCCTTTATTCTGGTCGTTGCCATTGAATGGACCTTGTCGTTTGGCTACTAAAACCTCGAGGCTCTCCATTTCAAAGCTGGCATCTTCTTGTCGGAGGAATCTTTCGGCCTTGGAGTAAAAGTCGTCTATATCCTTAGGAGGATCTCTGGTTAAAGAGATTGAGAATTTTGATCGATTTTGAACTCCTGCGATGGCAGCAATGAGTACCATCGATGGTTCGGGCCGATCGACAGATGCTACGGCCGCGTTGAATCTTTCTAGGAAGGGCTTGAGCGTCTCTTCGGATCGCTGCTTGATGGTAGACAAGAACATAAAACTTTTTAGTCCGGAGATATGCACTCGGAATTGTTCGATGAAACGGGTAGCTAGGGTGTTCCAACTGCTGATCAACTCCGTTGTTGGCTGCCGAAACCACATGTCGGCTATATCTGTGAGAAAGAGGGTAAAGCACTTAGCCATGACGTTGGTCGATGCACCCAATACTTCCATATGTCGCGTGTGTCGCATGAGGTAAATGGTTGGGTCAGTGCGGCCGTTGTATCGCTCGATAGCTGGGAACATGAAGTCCGGAGTGTTTCAAGAATTTCTGATTTCCCTGGTGAAGGGGCTGCGATTGACATTGTCTATGTCTTGCTACGAAGAGTTGCCCCGAGTGAAGCATCGAATAATGCTTGCAAGTTGGTTCCTATCTCCGAGAAGTTGTTGCCATGAATTTAACTCTACATTTGGAAGAGCTTCTGTGTGGCGATCTGGCAAAAGCATGCTCGGAAGGGCGGCCGTTGGTAGGGCTCGTCTTCTGAGAGTTCAGTGAAGGTGTGAGGGAAGGTGAGCCACGGTAGGTGGTTCAGGGTAGAATTGGCCCTCTGGAACCTGATAAATTATTGGTCGAGCAATGCCTGTAACAAAGGGTCCAGGCTGATCCAGCATAGCATGTGATGTTCAAGGCTCGGGGTTGCCCCCGTTTGGAGCGAGGTTAGGAGGGTCTACGGTAGCATTTTCTTCTACCGCGGTGAGGACCAATATAGTAGGGTGGCTTTCCTCATTTGAAGGGAAGGATGCACTGGCTCTTCACTGAAGGTGAAGAGTGGTTAGACTGGTCTGTGGTAAAATTACGGATTGTAATGGGAATGATGTTTATTCTGAGAGACCCGGAGGTAGCTCGACTGGTTCGATAGGTCGACTTGCTCCCAAGAGTGGGGGGAAATTTGCCAGACGACCTAGATCTCGATCGCCTGCCGCCTAAGCTTCTACTAATGCACCTACGTTGGTTGTTGGAAGTGATACTCCTGGTTGTGAAGGATTGGTTGTTGGGACCAAACCAGGATGAAATAAAGGTGTAACCTAATCAGTGGTCTGATTCTAGGCAGACCGAAGATTTGTTGTTGGCCCAGTCTCGAAAGATGGAGGAATTGATGTTGAAGCGTTCAATCATGTCCTCAGTCGACCGAGAAGGTGATCCATCAAATGCTGCTGTCGTTCGAGGAGTTTACCCTAAGATGCCATTTGTTCTGTAAATTTGACCATCATGTCGTCATGAGATGAAACTTCGTGACTTGCTTCCGCAGCATCTGTATCGCCACAAGTAGAAGTGAGCAGAGGCTCTAACGGAATGTCAGTACTTAGCACGTACCTGGCGCGCCAAAAGTGTTGACGTCAAAATTTGGTTACTAGTGACAATCAACCCCCAATCGTGGGATCAACACATGAGTAAAGATTATAAAACGCAGTAAAAGAAAAAAGAATGAGAAGCACACACTGAATTTTCATAGTGGTTCAGCAAAGACGGTGCCTACGTCCACTTTATATATTATTTCTCTTTTTTGATTACAAGTACAATGCTTTTTTTGTTTGAAGAAGAAAGAGAAGATGGCTATTTTCCTTTCTTCTTTTTGAGAGAGGTTAAGAGGAAAGAACTCCAGAATCGAAGTCCAAAAAAAGATGGTGGAAGAGAAGAGACCCCTTTTCTCTATTAGCTTGGGGGTATTTATTGGAGGAAAGTGCAGCTTGGGCTGTTGCAATATGATCCGGCCATTCCGCTAAAGACTGGTCAAGTGGAACCCATCAGTTGGTTTGAATAGCGGCTGTGGACTGATTCAGCTGTTCATAAATAGTATCCTTGGAAGTTGCAGCTAACGTGGCCTCCAAGGAAAGGTATATAAAAAGTAGAGCTTTGTCCGGATATGGTTTGACCGCTTTTATTGCCTTGGAAGTCGGTATATATGGTGGAATGGCTCAGTAGAAGATTTCCACGCTGGCCCAAGATAATCAGTCGACACGCCTTTCACGGAAGCGAGATACTCAATCGACTAGGAGAGCGATTCTTCCGGAGTGAGCTGTCGATTTACTAGGCTGGACTTGGGCCGATATGTGACTGCTTCGGACCGTGTGTCTACTGGGCTTCCTGAAGCGCGGCTTATATCCATATGCGCGTTTGGGCTTCAGTCTGGCTCATTGAGACTCTTGCCAGAAAGAGGGTTAACAATACGTGTATCGACCCATATAAAAGGTGTGTCGACCCAGCGTGAGCCAGGCACAAAACCGTGCCTGGCCGTTGTCAAACCTGCTGTGTCTATATTCTATAATCTTCTTCACTGATGTGTTGCTGAGGTGTCTTCTAAGGTTGATATTAAAAACCTAAAATCCTAAGGTTATTATCCTTCCATACTTATAAATAAATTGCTACTCTTCACATTTTCCCCCACCTCTTCTTCTTCGTTTTCCTAGCCTCTACTCCATTACTCTCTAAAATAAAATAAAATTCGGGAATAAGTCAGAGTGCTGTCAAATTTTAGTTATAGAAGGATATTCTTCTTTTTATTCCAAGGCCTTTTTCTGGATCTACAATATTTCTCTATGGGTTTTAAATCAGCAATTTATATAAAAAAGATTAAGACAGTAAAATATATTGGATCTGAAATTTTTACATTTACAGCGTTTATAAGTTTGTCTTCTACAAGTAATTGTTCAATTTATTTACCGTCTATTGTTTATTCCTTTTTAGTTGTTATTTATTTGAATGCAAATTATTCCTATTTATCACCTTCTCTGTTATTATTTTATTTACAGTCTTGTAATTCCCTATTTATTTATTTTGTTTATTTCTGGGTCTAGACCTCACGAGTTGCCTAGACCAACTTCTTATTTTTATTTGTTTTTGCGATGAGCCTAGGCCTGCGAGAACCTAGGCCTTTACTGTCTAATTTGCATAAAATTGGAATAAAATTGAAAGAATGTCAAAAATGGGATTTTGGGCATATTAAGAATTGATGAATATTATATTACAAATTATGGACTATAAATTGGTATAAAATTTAATGGAAGAATGGTCAAACTTGTGAATTGGAATAAAATACACTTAGTTGTACATTAAGTAACATGTAATTGTAAAACATCTAAACGGTGATAGATTGGATTTAATTGGACAATAAGTGACATGAGGAAGGGTATTATAGAATATTACATTTAATTAGAAAGGTTAATTGCAACCTGGGAATATAACACATAGTTATATTGAGATTATTAATGAACTTAAATATGTTAAGTTAAATTCTATGATCAATAAGCTAAGGGGTCCATTCTAGTGGGATATAAGGGGCTTGTAGAAATCCTAGTTATATATTAGGGACCAAGTCTAGTGATGACTTGTGCCAACTGCATTTTTATGCGGGAACCCATATCAGTCTGTATCCCTTTTTTATCATGAAGTCTTGCACAAGGTAGAGGCTAGGGCATGCTTTACTGAATTGGATAGCAAGAGGTTGAAACGAAGTGGGTACGTGCGCTTTTCGGCGGAACCATGAGCGTGCATTATTCCGAGTGGGGAAGATAAGATGTTATAATGCATGTGATTAAGGTTGTGTCTTTTTAGTTGATGGGTTTGAGTATTGATGACCCTGAATTCCATAGTTGGCATCGGTTATTCACATGTGGGAAACAAGCCGATCGATGGCTAGGAATTAGATAAAGCCTAACTATTATATTTTGTTTGTTGGTGTAGCAATTTTTGGATATGAAGGAGAAGCCTATCTTATTTCGCGCTTTCTATTTTGTTATATTTTCATGTCCATTACTATTTATCTATCTAAATACTTCTTTATCTCATGCTGATGCTAGAAATTACCAGAACACGCTAGATTCATGTTTGACTAAGTTCGTTTTCTCCTTCTCTCTTTCTTCCCCTTAAGTTCTCAGGGTGGAGGTCGCAACAGTGACTTTTGATCTTTTGACTTGGCTTGGATTCAGACTATTTCTTGCTTCATGTATTGCTTCATTACTTGCTTTATAACTATTGTAATGACGTATAAGGGAGATGACATTTGTAGTTTCATTCTTGTACTCTGAATTTTTTCCATAAGACAATTTATTTTACGATGATGATTCCATGGTATTTTGGATTGTAATAAATGTTGTGACTGATTTAATAATAAATATTTTGAAAAAAATGGCTATATATTATATTTCTATCTTGTGGGTTTTGTTCACTTTGTTGTTACTTTATACCTTAGCACTTTACAGAACTTAACGCATCCTAGTATGGGTGACGTTAAGGGATGTGAGTTGTCACATTCGGTATCAGAGCCTAAGGTTACAAGATCAGAGATTTTTTATGAAAAAGTGTCTTCAAAGTAATTTTTTTTAAGTAAAACTTATTTTTGAAAAATATATCCCCTCAAGTCAATTACAATATTCCTTTGATCTCTTTTTGAATCCTTGTCTCTTCTCTTTTCAACATGTCTGGGGCTCCCAATTTCCCAGAGAGAATTTGCATTCCGACGTGGTTCCGTAGATATGTATAAGCTATGGGGTCTACCAAAGCACAAGGGAATGCCTTACCCCCAGCTGTAGCTGTGGTAATTCCACCTAATCCAGTAGTTAACTTCAAAGCTTTGTAAGGATGTTTATGCGATGGGCGGAAAGCCATTTCTTGCAAAGAAGAGTTACGTGGAAGCTCGCAATTGTCTTAGGGAGATAGATCGTGTGTTTTGATTGATGGCGCTAGATGACTGGAGGAGGATTTAGTTGTCCGCTTGGAAACTGAAAGGGGAAGCATCTTTTTGGTGGAAGGTAGCTCAAGAAAAGCGAATAGTGGAGATACGGGATGAGTTCAAGGATAGGATTCAATATGAAGTTCTTATCAAAAGCCGAGGAAGGAATACAATTGGAAAATTTCTTGAGACTGAATCAAGGAAATATGTCAAGGAAATATGTCAGTGAAGGAGTATATGAACAACTTTAATGAATTGGCATGGTTTGGCTTGGATCTAGTTAACATTGCACACAAAAAGGCTTTGAGATTTTTGAAAGGGCTAAACTAACCCTTCCAAGGATTAGTGATGACACCTATCCCTATGAGAGCTACATTTGAGAGACTATTGGAGATGGCTTTGACGCATGAAGATGAAAAAAGTGGGCAAGCAAGAGGATAATACTAAAAAGGCCAAACCAAATACTGAAAAGAAAAAGTGGGGGCTAAGAAAGGCATAGTAAAGAAGGGAGTGAAATTTGAGAAGGCGCAAATCATGAAGGAAGTTATGTGCCACGATTGCGGAAAGATTGGACACTTTACCAAAAACTATAGGAAGACTAGTAAGAATGCTTGTTTTTAGTGCGAATAAATAGGACATTATAGCTTGCAATGCCCTCAAAAGCAGGGAAAGGGGGAAAGATCATCCAGAGCACAGCTTCATGCGCTTGAGGCGGCTCAGACTGGTGGCGACAGTCAGGACCAAGATAGAAAATTAACTGTAGAAGGTTTGATTTCTCTTTTTAACTCTCTTGTTATGACTTTGTTTAATTATAGTGCTTCTCATTCTTTCATATCCAGTTCTATTGTTCATAATCTGCACCAAGATACTTCTATAGTTTCAGCTCCAATAGTTGTCTCAACCCCACATAGGAGGCACGGCTCACCTATCAATGATGTGTAGGGGTTTGAGGATTTCTATTCTTAGCGTCGAGTTTGAGTGTGATGGATACGTACTGGGTTTTACAGGTTACAGGCTTATTCTAGGGATGGATTGGCTAGCCATGTATGGTGTCATCCTTTATTGTGAGAGGAGACTTGTTAGGATTTTTACATTCCATGGTAGGACTCTCGAGATTTCTCGCGACCCACAAGTGTCGGTCATGCTCAGTTTCTTGGATTCCCTAGATGCTTCTCTTGACAATCTCAGTTTGGTACCTATAGTTAGAGACTTTCTGGACATATTCGAGGGGGTGAGAGGGTTACCTCCTAGGCATGAGACAGATTTTCAAATAATCTTGGTGGAGAATGTTAATCTTGTAGCTTTACTAGTGCGCCACAAGGATCCTAGAGAGAGGAGGGAGATCAATAAGCAACTTGGTGAGTTGTTCAGGAAGGGATTTATTAGATGGAGCATTTACGAGTGGGGGGGGGGGACAAGTCGTCTTTGCGACAAAGGCAAACAGCTCTCTCCGTTTATGCGTGGACTACAAGGGGTTGAAACAAATCACTAAGAAGGATAGATACCCACTCCCACTAATATATGACTTGTTTGACCACTTAATGGGCGCTTCATTTTTCTCACGGTTGGATCTAGCCATAGGTTTTTGTCAGCTTAGGGTAGTAGATGACAACATAGACAAGAATACTTTTAGACTCCAGACGGATTCTTTGAGGGGATGGTTAGGCCTTTTTGGCCAACCAATGCACCGATGTACTTTGTGGATTTGATGGGTAGGGTATTTTGGAAGTACCCGAACAATTTTGTCGTGGTATTTGATGATGATATCTTATTTTTCTTGAGCAGTGAGCAAGAGCATGCGATACACTTGGGAGAGTTTCTCCGTATCTCCGAGTATATCATCTGAATATGAAATTTTCCAAGTTCCACTTTTGGTGGAAGGAAGTAAGCTTCATGGGGCATGTTGCTTCTAGCGATGGTATAGCGGTGGACCTCTCTAACATTGTTGCAGTTCAAGATCGGAAATCCACTAACAATGCAATGGAGGTTAGGAGTTTTTTGGGATTAGCGGGATATTACAAGAAGTTCGTTAAGGATTTTGCGTGGATCTGGGCTTTACCTACCCATATAACAAAGAAGTACCTAGTTTTTGCTTGAGATGTAGATTGTGAGGATGCATTCTTGAGATTGAAAAAGGCTCTTACATCAACTCTATTTTTGACTCATACTGATGGTACCAAGATGTTTACTGTTTACACGGATGCTTGCGAAATGGGTTTAGATGTAGTGTTGATGTAGGAAGGTAGTGTAGTCTACTATAGGAGTAAGGAGTTGAGGGTGCGTGAGAAGAACTACCCTACCTACAGTTTGGAGATGGCGGCAATATTATTTGCTCTCAAATTTTGGAGACACAATTTACTAGATGAGAGGTTCGAGATTTATATAGATTATAGGTCGCTCAAATATTTATTCTCGCAGAAAGATCCTAATTTATGACAATAACGTTGGATAGAGTTCCTCACGTTTTATGTTTTCAAGATAGTGTATACCCCGGGGAAGGGAAATGCGGTAGAAGATGCGTTGAGCAGGCATAGAATAGCCTTAAGTCCATTATTCGTAAAGTGGAAAAATTTGGGGTTCATCTCATCGTTTGATTTTAGACCATCTATGGATTTTACACCTAGATTATTGGCATCATTAGAGGTGCAACCTACCCTCTTAGAGCGCATTGGATCCGGTCAGTATGAAGATCAGCAATTAGTTGACATCATGCATCGACTCCATGGAGGAGAGACCTATAGTCACGTTGTTAGGTATTCTGTCGATGATAGAAGGTGGCTATGTCGAGATGGGGGACTGTGTGTTACTTGGGTTGGTGATTTGTTGAGATCAAATTTAAAGGAGGCTCATCACTCTTAGATGACTATCCATCCGAGCGGTGACAAGCTGTACAGAGATATGAGGAGGGTTTTTCATTGGATCGGAATGAAGAAAGACGTTGCAGAATATGTAGTCCGATGTATGACTTGTTAGCAAGTGACGGCTGAACAGAGGAAGCCTGGTGGATTGCTTCAGCCTCTGGACATACCTCAGTGGAATTCGAAGAGCATCTCTATGGATTTTATAAGTGGATTGCCCGGATTAAGGAGGGAAAACACCAGTATTTGGGTTACAGTTGAAGAATTGACTAGGAGCGCTCACTTTATCTCAACAAGAGCAAGAGGATGACAACTTTGTTAGCATCAGCATATCTTAGAGAGATCATCCGACTTCAAGAAGTACCCTCTAGTATTGTTAGTGATAGTGACCTTATCTTTAAGTGTGAGTTTTGAAGGATCCCGCAGAAGGCATTAGGAACACGGCGACGACTTAGTACCGCCTATCACCTCAAACGGATGGACATTCAGAAAGGGTTAATAGGATTATCGAGGATTTATTGAGACTATGTATTCTGGACTTCAGAGGACTTGGGAGGAGCATCTCATGTTAGTAGAGTTCACATACAATAACAACTATCAAACGAGTATTGATATGGCTCCCTTCAAGGCACTTTATGGATGATCCTGCATATCACCTACATATTGGTGGGAATCTACGGATAGACTTTTACTTGGACCTGAGATGGTTAAAGAGACTTCAAACAAAATAGAATTAATTCAGAGGTGGATAAAAGCAGCTCAGGACAGGCAAAAGTCATATGCAGATCAAAGGAGGACAGACCTAGAGTTCAAAGTAGGAGATATGGTCTATTTTAAGGTGTCACCATTGAGGAATGTTGTTCATTTCGGCTTAGTAGGGAAGTTGACGGTGAGATTTATAGGGTTATTCCCTATAGTAGAGAGGACACGTCAGATGACCTATAGAGTTAGACTATCGGAGAGACTGGCAGGAGTTCATGATGTGTTCCATGTTTCACACCTGAGGAAGTGTCTATATGATTCTGTGGTTGTAACGACCCGTATTTTTAATGGATAATAAATAATTTATTTAATTATTTGAATAATGGTTTGGAAATTTAAAGTGACTAGAATTAAATAATATTGAATATTTAATTAATATAAATAATTAAATAATATTTTTAAATTACCAAATCTTCTGAAATAGTGGAATTCACAATATTGTGTGAATTGGATTATTTATTATATTTAATTCAGTTTAGAATTAAATTATAATAACAAAGTTATTTATAAATGTAATTTAAATATATAAATTATATTATAATAATCGAGCTTGAAATGGCACGGCATTTCAAAATTTGGCGATTCGAACTTTAAACGAATATATAGAATCCGTTTGAAGCCGGATTTCTGTGAAACAAGAAACGTTTGAAGCTGGTGAAGTATATTTTTCTAATGGAAGAGAAAAATCGGGATTTCGTCATGTAGATTTTGAGTTATGTCCAAATCAAATTAAAAATAGTCGCTATGGAATTCCTTTATAATTTTTATCGATTTATTTATATTATAAAATGGATTTTTAATATAAATTGGGTATCAATTTAACACTGGATTTGAATATAAAGTTATAAATTCAGATACGAATATTTTGGAGCTGTATGATATTCTAGTGTGAATATATACAATAATATTAATTTATTATTATTTTGTTTAATTATTTTTAAATATATTAGTATTTAAATGGGTTTATTTAGAGCTTTAAAAATAGGCATTTTTACAAATGACCTCCGTTTTCGATGAAACTTATTTTGTTGGATCCGGAATGTTAAACTATTGTAAGATTTCAATTTTTGGGATTTTTGGAATCATTATGTGGCCGTACGGAAGTTTAATGTGAAATACAATCGATAATTTGACTTTAAAAATACGCTGTGTGGGCAAATGTACTTGGAATTTGACAAACAAGTTTCATTGGGTCCATAATGTCGAACCATAACTGCATGTACATTTTCATCAAATTTGGATATTCTATGTAATCATAAGGATTTTTAAACATCAAATGGAAGCAACTGTTCAACAAAAATCAGTATAAAATTGATTATAGAAATATTATAATTTACCTATATATATTCCTTAACTTTTCTAATCGTACCATTTTTTCTTCCACGGTCAAAACAAAGAGCCGTTAGTTGAAAAGGAAAAAGTCAAGCAAAATGTGAGATTGAAAAAAAAAATCAAAACAACTCATAGAAAATTTATAAATCTCAACATTGATTTATGTAAGCTGCTGGCAGAAAGAGCTTCAGTTTTATCTACGTATGGTTGTATGCGATTAGGGTTTTTCCAGCTCCATTCTGAACAACCGTAACAAGGGCTAGATGGCATTGCGTGTAGGAGCAACCGGAGAGCCGTTTGTGGGTAGTTCCATGATGCTGGTGGAATGGCGGATCATTTTGCAAAGTTTGGTGGGGATTCAACTTGAAAGGTGCCGATCGAATTACTGGGAACGCGAGGACAAGCTGCAGGTCGCGGCATGCAAAAACAGGGCGAGTTGAGGAAAATGGTATTGGGAGGAAGGAGTTCGGGAGAAGGAGCTCGATGGTGAAATTTGTTTGGAAATTCATGAAGTAGAATGGTAGAACGAAGGCCACGAAGTTGGGGAAAATGCGGAGTTGCATTTCGACGTATCATAGGAGGATGGAGAAGAAGGGTGTGGGTTGGGTTATTAATGAGCCAGGTTAGAAAAGAGGGAGGCCCAAATAATTTAAATCATTTAATTTAAATAATATAAATGTATACGCAAACTAATTAAATTGATAACTTTGTCATACATTGTCCAAATTCAGAAAACAAGATCCGTTGGGATCGTATGGACGGTGGCTACACAGTGGAACTGACTGGGAGTAAATTGGAGCTCATTACAATTTATAACAAATTAAATTGTCTGAACTGAATCGATGATCGATTATCGTTATTTAATAATGATCGTCCAATGTGAGTAAATCTCACTAACTGTAACACCCTGTGTATTCTATAACAGTGAAATTCACAAATTAAAGTATAATTAATTTCAAATCAAAGAATTAAGGGAAACGGATACGCCATTGCGTTCGTATCGGAATTCTGCTTGGGATAGAGTCCGAGTTTGCGTAAAACGGACTCTGTATGAAGGAGATATGGCCTCCGGAAGTTTTGGAATTCAGTTTAAAATTCAAACAGGCAGAAACAGAGTTCAAAATTCAAAAATCAGACCCAGATTGGGCTGGGTGGGAATTTTCCTGCCCAAGGCACCCAGGTCGACTGGGTAGTCGACCTGCGCCACCCAGGTCGACTGGGTAGTCGACATGGGGGTCGACTGGGTAGTCGACCTGGCCCCTGAGCCAGGTCGAACCCAGCCCCTCCTGGCTGGCCTGGTCTGTGCTTGGCCGAATTTCTGAGCCTTGCCTTGTCACTAGGGCTAGGTGTCAGCTCCTTATTGGTCTCTCTTTTAAACGAACGGCTAATATTAATCTAAGCTCCATCGACGGTTCTAATCAATTCACAAACTCTATAAAAAGGACCTAAGACTCCACCTAATTCACACAAATAAACATGAGAATGAGACCGTCATGCTGCTGAAGAAAGAATAGGAGCAGCCGTCAAAATTGAGAGACGATTAGGAGTCGATTTAAGGGCTTAAAGCAACGACAACTAAATCAAAAAAACGCCTACAACAAAGGATAACATCTCCAAATTCAGAATTCAGAATCCTGAATTGAAGATTCGTCATACGTTGTAAGTAGAGTGTTATTCCGATGTGAATGAATAATTGAGTTTTGATTTGTGTAAAATGAGAAATGGAATTGTACTTAATTTGTGGTGATGATAATTCATAATTGTATGTTGCTATGATTCTAATTACGAATAGGTTTGGAATGTTGTGATGTAATGATGTTAGACCTATTGGATATTTGCAAGTATATGATTCATGTTGGAAGTTAACAACTATTAGTTTGTGGTAGTTTATTACAACCAAGTTGAGACTCATGCAAGTATGTGATTCACCATTATGCCAACATGATTTTAGATCCATCTATGTATATTTTTATGATCATTTTTAGTGTAGTTGGATCCAATTAAGTATTATGATTCATACGAATTTATGTTGGAATTGGCATCATGATTCAAGTACAAAACCATACTTTTGTATTAGTGACAAAAGTAAGCATTTTTGTGAATTTGTGTTGACTTTATGAACATGGTTAGTTTATGTTTAACTTTATGCCCAAACAAAATATGTTTTAGGCTTTGGTTGTTGTTAGAAACATATGATAATATATGTGGCACATAATTCAGTTAGATTCATGCTTTAAACAAAAGTTCACATGATTAGATTAAAACCATGATTCATGTTTAGGTATGTTTTATGTCAAGATGTTATGCTACAAGTACACAAGTGCCTAATTTATGTTAATTAGATCGTTATGTTGCAAGTTCATGCGTTCTCACACCCCTTTTGATGTTACTTAGAATATATAAACACCATGTTTTAAGCCTCCCCTTTTTCATGTGGCTAAGTTGGGCTTTAATGTTAAACCCAACATATGTTATATTATAGCGAACGTATAAAACGGGGGTAATGACATTGGGTTAAAAATATAAAACATATGTGTTGGCATGTCTGACGCATGCCAATGACCTTGAGAACATTTAAGGGGTATAAATTAATTTTACCCAATAAAGATGAATTTGAATAATGGGCTGCAAATATTTACATATAAAAAGAAAAGAGACAAAATATGTAAACTTAGAAAATACGATGTGTTTAACCCGAGGTTGGATTGAGTTGTGACGTAAACCTGCCCGGAACCGCCCGACTGTCCAGTAGTCACAACAATACCTATCCAATGTGGGTGGTTAAACATTGAGCCCAATAAAGACCCGAGGTTAGACTGAGTTGTGACGTAAGACTGCCCGGAACCAACCGGCAACAGGCAGTCACAACAATACCTGTCTAATGTGAGAGGTCGAGGTTTTAACAAGACAATTAAGGCTGAGTCGGGATTGATAGGATTAAGTAAATTGAATTAATACTTAATCAAATTGAACATGCTAAACTATACAGACTGATTGGGGGTTAGGTTTACAAAACACTTAACCAACTTAGCATGTTGGCTAGAAATAGAAAACCTAGTAGTGGGGGACCCTTTTCAGCAGTAACACTACAAGGTGTATCAGGATACCTTGAACTAGGCAGGGTGGGGCACGATTACTGGGCTGACTGTAAGAGTCAAATCGACGGCGGTGGTGCAGCAGTGTAGGTTCTAACGGGGTGCGGGCGTGCACACACTCCGGCGCAGAAAAATTAGGCACTGGGCACCAGTATTATACCTGTGCATTCTAGAATTGTGTCGGGCCGCCACCATGGGACTTGATACACCACATGGTGGGACCAGCATAGGTAGCTACAACATCGGGGGCCGTAAGACACATGTAACTATGCGAGTAGGAGCCGATCATTAGAAATGGATCACTTCACCCTGATTATGGGGTGCCTGTTGGGAACTTGTTTATAGGGGTGCAGAGATTAATATGGGGTACGATAGTATATTCGACTCTAGACAACTTAATTTAGCTTATAGTGCTTTCCCATTTCCAGTTTGTACCTATCATGCTCATTTCTTTTTTCATAGACTGGATAGTCCTGGACTTACTCAGGCTTTATGTCTGACTCTACTTTTCTTTCGTCTTCTTTTCTTTCGTCCCCCCTAGGTCCACAGGGAGGGAATACCGCAGCTTGACCAGTTTTCACATCCAGCTTGAAGAGAAAGAATGTATTGCTTGGATTTCTTTCGTTTTGGACTATGGCTTTAGATAGCAATTATGGGGACTTATGCAGTTTACTTATGTTTTTATGCTTCTTTAAGTTATGAAATCAAGACATTTATGAAAATGTAATGTTTTTGGAACTATTGTAAGACAATTATGGCATGGTTTGTGTAACACGTATTTTGATGAAATAAAAGTTGTTGTTTTCCGCTGTTCAAAAATATGTGTAATTATATCTGTCTTGTCTATCTGTGACTTATACTTATAAACCTCCACCAAAATTAGGGCATTCCCTTTGAGAGTGACCGTAACGGAGGTGGGGTGTTTCACTAACACGGTACTGTTTATATTTTTATAAATATAATCTAGTATTGATAAATGATGATTGATTGTTGTGTTTTGATTGATTGGTTGAATTGTTGATGTATTGGTTGAAATTATAGATAACGATATATATATAAATCGTTAATCAAATATTGATTCTGTTTATCAGAATATTTCATATTCAAATGAAATCGATGTTATTTATATTGTTTAACATCTGTGGATGCACGGAAACAGGTTGGAGCGATCCAACTAGAATCCTCAATATTTATAATAATTTTTGTTTTCATATAGTGATATATGATGTGATATAAAATATGTGATTGATTATGATGACATTGGTCATATTATTCGGTATTTAAATACCATATGAAATACTGGAATGTAAGAAGGAAAATTTCAAAGTGAATATTGAAAATGAAATATTTATATATGAAATAAATTGGATATTATAAAAGGTAATATTTGAAAAACAAATATTGGAAAATATAATTAAGGAAATATTTGGGAAATGAATAGAATTATATAAAAGGATTCATGTAAAATGAATAGAATTATATAAAAGGATTTTATAGAATAAATAGAATTATATAAAGGGAATTATAAATGAGATTTAGGGTTAGAAATAAAAGGAATTTGTATGAATAATTCTGCAAATAAAAATATAAATAGAATTTGGGTTTGAGATATTGTTTTTAAAATACGAAATCAAACTGTTTTGATTATATAAAGACATGTTTTTCACATTCTATGTGAAAAAATATATTACATTAAATATTTTGCAAATAAAATATTATAAAAGAATTTGGGGTTTTGAATTAGGAAGTTAAATGGAATTACTGAAATTAGAAACTGGCTAGAAATTAGTAGAGTTCAATGGCTTTCTGGGTATCGATCTGATGTTGGTTTCGGCCTTCGGGGTTTATACTTAGGAATTTGTTCTCTTACAAGTTTACAATTAGAGACTGATAGAGGTAGGAAGATATTGATACGTGGATCATAAATGGAAACATTTTCCAAAGTTAATAACGTATATTTTCTAATTTTAGAAAATAAGGAATTTATTAATATATGGAAATGATAAATGGGAAATTGGGAAAAGAAATGATGATTGATCAGTAAGATTTCCGCTTGGAAATTCGGCCATTATTTGTACATATATTTTCCTTTGATAGTTAAATCACCGACTATCAAATATTTTGAGCATTTCTGTTGTCAATACGGAGAGACCGGGATCAGATATATTATCTGAAAACCACTCCGTATGGCATTAGCGTTGAGATTTAAATATGATGAAGATAATTGAAGACGGAATTATGTAAGGGCTGTTCAGTAATCCTATGTAGAAATTGCCTAAGATGGATTAACAGAATAGTGCCTTCGGGTTGTCCAGTCCCAGGACAACTTGAATGGACGAATGTCTGATAGAGTGTGTCTAGTAGATTGCGTAAGTTGATTGTTTCAAACATATTTACGTTGGTGGCGGAGGAATTCTTTTCTATTAGCTTATACCCATGGTATTTTTAGAGGAATCAATTTGTGATTTATGGGTATGGCGATGTGGCATTCAATGTAAATAATGGAGTGATATGTTAAAAGATACGTTATGACCTCAAGCCTCATCAATTAGGAAATGACAGAAATCGGGCAGGCAACATGGCTAAGTGGGTCGCACCTAATTAGGGTATATTGCCACCATCTAGAGAATATTCATATTTGTTACTTCTTTCAATTCTGTATCTCCCGGGAATGGTTAGGTTGGTATACCAACCATAAGGTGATAATATATTTGGAAATTCAAGCGAAATGAATGACCAGTCATGTGTGGCTGAGTTACAAGTTGTTCTTGTTGAACTTCTAGAGTACACTGATCGGAAGGTGGTTCCATACCTTGTCATAGTTTGGAATACATTATCCAATAAAAAGCCCTTGATTTTTGATTGTATATAATATATGTAGAGCATGAGATGAAAGTGTTCTACATAATTGCTATCTATTTGATTTATACAAAATTATAATATCAGAAGAGATTTGATAAAAAAAAGAACGTTTTGCGTTATCGTAAGGTAAAAACCATTCGTGCTTATGTTTGGGTCGGTCTTATAATTATTCTTTGTTTTAAAAGGTTTTTAAAGTTAAACAAATGGTTGGAGTCACCAGTCACATGACTGACCCGGAGTTTATTTTGTTTTGTTTTCCCTAAACACTTTCGTGCCCAATTTTGTACAGCCAGTCAAGTAGTCGGGATTTTACGGATACTTGAAGAGCTAGAGCAGGAGGCTTCATGATTATATAGCTATTGTTTTTTCCACTGAGTTGTTAGTGTTGCACTCTTATAATGGTATTGTATACATATACTGTTTTTATTTCAAAAGTAATGTTGTATACTATATTTTATTCGTTCCATTATGAGATATGTTTTACTCTGATGATGTTGTATGCTCTTCTTCTTCTATTCTAATTTTCTATCTTACCTATTCTCACCCTCTAATTTCTTTCATTAACTATCTGGTATTTCCGATGCTTGGATAGTCGACATTGGGTTCATGTCGATTACCAAGATCGCAAATTCCCTGGGTCGTTACAGTGGTATCAGGGCATAAGGTTAAGTGATTACCTTGGCTCTGTGGCTTGACCCAGTAGAGATGGGGTTAGTAATGCCCTAGATTGAGTTGTGTATATATATACAAATGAACATATTTGTACATTTTATATAAAAAAAATTGTGGTGATTTATTAGTTGATTTGTCTATGAATTCTGGTCGATCAGTTTGATCCACTATATCGGTATGGGTTTATAAACACTTGAATACGATGGACAAACACGGTATGGTTTGAAAAGTGGGTAAATGAAATAATTTTATCCAAATTATATTTTGATATAAACGAAGTATAGATATTTGATATATTATAGTATATTGATATGTTGGTTGTTATATTAATCGCAAAAGATTAAAATTGAGTTGGTTATACATATATAACCAAATAAATTTCGTATAAGTGTTACAAAATGAATTAAATTTGAATTTAAATCAAAATTGAAATTAAAATCCTAGAAATTGGGAAAGGCGTTTGTAAATGGACTTGTAATAATATATGAGGATTTTAAAATCCTGAGAGATTTTAAATTGTTTATAAGCATTGTGAATCGTATTTTGAAACAGATTTCAAAATGGAAATGTTTAAGATTGAGTTTTGAAATGATATGGTATTGAACTCACTTTGGTCGCTGGGAAATAATTCCGATGATGATTCGGACATTATCGATGTTCATTTTCAAGTTTCTAAGTGACGGATTACTACCAAAAATTTTGTTTTTGGAAATGTTTTGAGAAAACAATTTGCTTTGATTCCGAAAGGGAATATTTGATTTTTGATATGGTAAATGGTTTAAAATTCCTAGGGAAAGATTTGTTTGAAATAAAACAAATTAAATTAGAATTTAGGAAAGCAAATTTGAATTAAAATTGAAATCAGTTAAGTGGAAATTGAATTGAAATAGAATGATATCGAGAAAATTTTGACTTTGGAATATGATTGGACTCAGATGAATAGATTGTTTGGTTCCCGAATTAAAAACCAAATTAGATTTCTGAGATGAAGATAACTGGTTAGAGGAATTAATTAGTTAATGAAATATGGAAATGTAACTTAACGTGCATAAGTATATTGGGCTGGTGAGTTAAGAATTTGAAATTGAGAATGAGATTTAGTTTGAATAAGCGAATGATTGTGTTTGAGGATGAAAACTAATTGAAGTCTTATTGGGATGACATTGGTATATGCTGAATTGGTAGCAGATGGAAATGATATAATGATATGCCCGACCAAAAGGTACAAGTTTATATTTCATATTGGGTATGAGATTTATATGTGCCGAATTGGCTGTTTGATTTTCTTTTGGAATGGAGAAGGCCTAGAAAGGCGAGTTGTAGTTGTACTGATTGACACATACAAAGGAGGTGCTAGCGATTTTTTTTTTTGGAATTTAAGGGTGTTAGAAAATTTTCGTTGGTAAGAATGAATAAATAATTTAATTAAAATTTATTGGTTCAGTTGAAACTGAAGTAAATAAATAAACAAATAAATTTTTCCTAGTTAATAGGGTTTGTTTTCTACCTTATCAATTTCGAGGACGAAATTATTTTAAGGGGGGAAGAATGTAACGACCCGTAATTTTAATGGATAATAAATAATTTATTTAATTATATAAATAATGGTTTAGAAATTTAAATTGACCAGAATTAAATAATATTGAATATTTAATTAATATAAATAATTAAATAATATTTTTAAATTCCTAAATCGTTCGAAATAGTGGAATTCACAATATTGTGTAAATTGGATTATTTATAAAATTTAACTCAGTTTAGAATTTAATTATAATAACGAAGTTATTTATAAATTCCATTTGAACGTATAAATTATATTATAATTATAATCGATCTTGAAATGATGTGACAGTTCGTAATTTGGTGATTCGAACTCTAAACGAATATACAGAATCTGTTTTAAGTCGGATTTCTGTGAAACAGGAAACGTTCGAAGCTGGTGAGGTATATTTTTCTAATGGAAGAGAAAAATCGTGATTTCATCATGTAGATTTTGAGTTATGTCCAAATTAAATTTTAAAATAGTCGCTATGGAATTCCTTTATAATTTGTATCGATTTTTTTATATTATAAAAGTGATTTTTAATATAAACTGGGTATTAATTTAACATTGGATTTGAATATCAAGTTATAAATTTAGATACGAATATTTTGGAGCTGTATGATATTCTACTGTGAATACATATGATAATATTAATTTACTATTATTTAATTTAATTATTTTTAAATATATTAATATTTAAATGGGTTTATTTAGAGCTTAAAAATAGCCATTTTTACAAAAAAGATCTCCTTTTTCGACGAAACTAATTTTGTTGGACCAGAATATTAAATTATTGTTAGATTTCAATTTTCGTGATTTTTGGAATCAGTACGTGGCCATACGGAATTTTAATGTGAAATACAGTCGATAATTGACTTTAAAAATACGTTGTGCAGGCAAACAGACTCGAATTTGATGAAACAAGTTTCGTTGGGTCCGTAATGTCAAACCGTAACTACATGTCCATTTTCGTTAAATTTGGATATCCTATGCGATCATAAGGATTTTTGAACATCGAATAGAGGCAACAGTTCAATGAAAATCAATATAAAATTGATTATAAAAATTATTATAATTTATCTATATATATTCCTTAATTTTTCTAAATCTACCTTTTTTTCTTCCACGGTCAAAATAAAGAGTCGTTGCTTGAAAAGCTAAAATGAGAGCAAACCGTGAGATTGAAAAAAAATCAAAAAAAATCATAGAAAATTTATAAATCTCAACATTGATTTATGTAAGCTGCTAGCAGAAAGAGCTTCAAATTTATCTACATATCGTTGGGTGCGATTAGGGTTTGTCGAGCTCCATTCTGAACAACCGTAACTAGGGCTGGACGACATTGCACGTAGGAGCAACCGGAGAGCCGTTTGTGGGTGGTGAAATGATGCTGGTAGAATGGCGCATCATTTTGAAAAGTTTGGTGGGGTATCAACTTGAAAGGTGTCGATCGAATTACTGGGAACGCGAGGACAAGCTGCAGGTCGCGGTGAGCAAAAACAGTGTGAGTTGAGGAAAGTTGTATTGGGAGGAAGGAGTTCGGGAGGAGGAGCTCGATGGTGAAATTCGTTTGGAAATTTATGAAGTGGAATGGTAGAACGAAGGTCACGAATTTGGGGAAAATGTGGAGTTGTAGTTCGATGTATCATAGGAGGATGGAGAAGGGTGCGAGTTGGGTTGTTAACGAGCCAGATTAGAAAAGAGGGAGACCAAAATAATTTAAATAATATAAATGTATGCGCAAACTTATTAAATTGATAACTTTGTCATACATTTCCCAAATTCAGCAAAAAAAGATCCATTGAGATTGTATGGACGGTGGCTACACAGTGGAACTGACTGGGAGTGAATTGGAGCTCATTAAAATTTATAGCAAAATAAATTGTCTGATCTGAATCGACGATTGATTATTGTTATTTAATGATGATCGTCCAATGTGAGTAACTCTCACTAACTCTGTACTATTTATATTTTTATAAATATAATCTAGTATTGATAAATGATGACTGATTGTTGTGTGTTGATTGTTTGGTTGAAGTGCTGATGTATTGTTTGAAATTATAGATAACAATATATATAAATCATTAATCAAATATTGATTCTGTTTATCAGAATATTTCATATTGAAATGAAATAGATGTTATTTATATTGTTTAACATCTATGTGTAACACCCCGTAATTCTATAACATTAAGTTTCACAAATTAAAGTATAAATAATTTTTAGAAGAATAATTAAGGGAAATGGGGTACGCCATTGCGTTCGTCTCGGAATTCTTCTTGAAATAGAGTCTGAGTTTGTGTAAATCGGACTCCGTATGAAGAATTTATGGCCTTCAAAAGTTTCAAGAATTTAAATAAATAAAAACAGATTCAAAATTCAAATTCAAAACACACACTCGGGCTGGGCGGGAAATTTCCCGCCCAGGACCTAGGTCGACCAGGCGGTCGACCTGGTGGTCGACCTGTGTACATAGGTCGACCAAGGGGTCGACCTCCCCCCTATAGTTCGACCAGGGGGTCGACTTGGGGGTCGACCTGCCCTGTTTTTCTAGATCTGGACTGCAACGATTTTGACCTATTTTGGACGGACTGGATGGCTTCTAGGGCGATCTAATGACTCTAAAACACTCTCTACACCTATAAAGGAATGCCTAGACCTAAGGTTTCTCCACATAAATTCTTTGAGACGTCTACATGGTGTTTCTCTCTATTCTAGGCTCCACCATTAAAATAAATCTTATTCTCCACTAAAACAAGTAATAGTTCTTCTTTAAATTTGAGATTCAAATCAAGTTAAAGCTTCAATAAGGGAATCAAAGGCTAATTCAATGGCTTCGAGCAACGTCACGTGAATCATAGCAAATCACCACAACGCTATCTTATTATGCTTTTCTAAACCGATCATTGTAAGTTCAGTTATTCTTTAGATTTGAACGTGTAATTGGACTCGTGAATGTAATAAATTAAAATATAGAACTGTGCCTATTTGCAAGTAAATTATCTTTGATTCATGCTTATGTCAAGTCTAACGTTATCTATGCCTTTGGATCTGATTCTCGATTGTGGCCTAGAAATTATTGTGGCTATTTGCCAATGACTATGATTATGGGACTTTTGCCTAAGACTATGACTATGAAACTGTTGCCCATGAAACTATCGCCTATGACTTTGATTCATGACAAAGAAACTATTACGTATGACTATGACTATAAGACTGTTTCCTAAGACTATGACTATGATTCATAATTTTGAGACTATTGCATATGACTCATGACTATGAGACTATTACTAAGATTCATAACTTCGAGACTATTGCCTATGACATTGATTAAGAAACTATTGTGATTAGTCGCCCGTGACTATTGTGGTTAATTGCCTATAACTATTGTAGTCAGTGACTTATGCCTATTCCCATTAACCTATTAGGTTGTACTTCGAACTGGCATTACGTTGGACCAAATCACCTATGCCGATTCCCTTAATTATGCTGGATCTCATTTTTTGGGGTGTAACTTGTCTAGTTTATTACTATTCACTGTTATGTACATCAAACCCATTGGGACCATTATTTTTGTATTTGGTTCATTCTTGCGTGGCTACTCTTTTATGTCAATTCTCGTGCTTATCCCCTATTCCTTGCTTTGATACTATTAGTATCATTTCATGACTATTTAGAAACTTGTGAAATCATGTTATACATATGATTACGGTGCGGGAATTTGGACGTAGCTTAATTAAGTTAATTTGGCATAAAAAATATGTTGGCATAATCTAAATTTGCTATAATCGTGAATCATTTACATGCATATTAGACTTGGGCATAAATTGATAAATTTAATCGGTCGCAAAGTGTGTAACTGGCGTGTAAACCAAGTTTTGGACATAAACGGTAAACTAGAATATTAAATCTAGCTTTGAAATGAACCGTAAATTGGAATATTAATCTAGATTGGGCATGAATTGTAAAAGGGGAATATTAAATCTAAATTGGAATAAACTACAAGTTGGGTTAATTGATTGGTGAATCAAGTTTTGGGCATAGAATATAAGTATGTTAATTTGCATGACAGTTGAATATGATCTAGGCTAAATCGATTTACGGAAAATTTACATAAATAGTAAATATGTAAATTTAGTAAAAGACGAATATGCCTAACCCAAGGTTAGACTAAGTTGTGGTGTAAAACTTCCTGGAACCGACCGGCACATCCAGTGACCACAACAATACCTGTCTAATGTGGGTGGTTAGTGCATCAAGCCCAGAAAGACCCGAGGTTAGACTGAGTTGTGGTGTAAACCTGCCCGGAACCGACCGGCACATCCAGTAACCACAACAATATCTATCTAATGTGAGTGGTTGGTGCTTTAGTTAATTAATTAAGGTTCATGAATAAATCAAGCTAGAAATGGTGAGGTTAAGTAACTAGGGAAACACTTAACCGTAATAACATGTTAACAAAGACAAGAAGGGTGGGTAAAGTCATCGAGAAAACACTTAGCCAATTCAACATGTTAACTAGACAAGATTGATAGGAGTCAAGTTAATTTGGACAGTTAACCAACTTAACATGTTAACAAGGCAAGATTTGTGGGGGGTTAAGTAACTAAGGGAACACTTAACCATAATAACATGTTAGCTAGACAAGTGGGTAGGGTTAAGTAAGTGTTTAACATGCTAACTAGACTAGATGGTGAGGTTAAGTAAATTTAGAACACTTAACCGTCATAACATGTTAATTAGACAAGTGGGTGAGGTTAAGTTAATAGGACACACTTAACCAATATATATATATAACATGATGTGTGATAGGGTTAAGTAAAACAAGAGGAACACTTAACCAAAATATATATACATAACATGATATGTGATAGGGGTTAAGTAACACAAGGGGAACACGTAACCAATATATATATATATATATATATATATATATATATAACATGATGAGTGGGCAGATTAAGTTAGCTTGAATGAATGGACAACACTTAACCAAGAATATATATCAACTAGAATCAGTAGGAGGGTTAAGTACATATTGGGTTGGTGGGTAATATTAGTAATATAGGCCCACAAACTTAACCAGTAAATAAACATGCTTGAACCAATGGAAGGGTTAAGTACGTATCGGGATCGGTGGGTAATATTAATACATATAGGCCTACAAACTTAACCATTAAATAGACATGCTTGAACCGGTGGGAGGGTTAAGTACATCACGTGTAGGTGGGTAATATTGTACATATATAGGACCACAAACTTAACCAGTAGGAAACCCTAGTAACGGGGACCCATTTCAGCAGTAACCCACATAGAGGTATCATGGCACCATGAGCTAGGCAGGGTGGGGCACGATTACTGGGCTGATTATAAGCGATCAAAATAGAGCCAGGGGGTACGTCAGTGTAGGTTTCGATGGTTTACGGGCGTGCACATACTCCGAAGTGGAAAAAACAGGCACTGCGTACTAGTAGTTATACACTGTGCATCTTGAATCATGTCGAGTCGCTATCATAAGGCTTGATACACCTTATGGTGGGGCCAACACAAAGTATCTACACGCAAGAGAGGGACGACTAACACAGACACATGGAAAATTAATACAAAGTATGTAGCATAATCCCTAGTTGGACCTAGGTCGCGTAAACCTTGAATCCGATAAGCGTTCAATGGGTAGCATAAACCCCAGTGGCCCTGGGTAGCGTAAACCCTGGTTGAATCTAGGAAGCGCTCGATAGTAAACCCTAGATTAGATCTAGGTAATAAATGGAATCCCCAACCTAGATTAGATATAGGTAATAAAAGGAATCCCCATAATAGATGTACACCTGAAGGCAACCGCAAATACGAGGATTGGGATCACGTTATCATATGATCATAGATTACTAGTTCGGACACTAGTAAGTAGTGCAGAGGTATTGAAATCAGTATAACAGGGTAGTTACGAAGCAGAGAAGGAGTAGAAGCGCATTCAGTTTATCAGTACATTCAGTTTATCGGTACATTCAGTTTATCTTGCCATATCCCATGCTTACCCCCCTGTTATCTTGTTACTATGGTTTAGTCTTATATTTAGTTTATTCATGCATGACCCTTTTCCTCGTTTAAATACTAAGAATCACTAGACTTACTGGACTTTATGTCTTACCTAGTTTTCTTTCACCTCTTTTCTTCCGTCCCCCCCCCCACTAGGTAGTCAGGGAGGGAAAAGCTCGGCTCATTTTGGGGCAGTTACTCTTTCCGAGCTTGAAGATTCTTTGGTGCATTGCTTTGAACTCCATTATCTACTGCTATGGCTGGCTCATGCTTTATTAGGCAATATCATTGTCAGTATGTTCTTCTTATATATTAAACAAGACAGATGCTTTCTTGTAATAAGTATTGGTGTTGTAAAACAATCTTTGTACAAGCTGTTTTAATCAATAAAGGTTATTTATTTTTTGCTGCTTTATTTGTCTGTCTTATAATTTTTCAGCATCTTGTACTAAACAAATTTATCCACCAAAGTTAAGGCATTCCCTTTCTAAGTGACCTTAACGGAGTTGGGGTGTTTCACTTGGTATTAGAACTGAAGGTTACCGGATTAGATAAAAAGATTTGAAAAATTATTTTAAAATTGTTTTAAAAGATGCATTTTCAAAAAAAAAATTGTTTTAAAGGCATATTCCCCAAAGCCATAAGCACTATCTTTTGATCCTCTATTTGAATCCTTGTTTCCTTCTTTCCTAAGTCTCCGGGGCTCCTGGCTTTCTGGGAGTAACCTCATTGCGGCACGGTTTCGTAGGCTCAACAAGACTACGATACTTGTCAAAGGGCAAACAAGTGCCCAACTTCCATTTGTAGTCGTAGCAGTTTCACCTACGGCTAATTTTCTTTCGAGCTTTGTAGGATTCTCCATGCGATGGAAGCAGCTTTCGAGAGACATGTCAACAAGTTACACAAGGATGGCAAAGTTGAGAATGAGGGGGTTTGGCTACGGGGCACAACACAAGGATGAAGAACCCATGGATATGGACTTGGCTCACAAAGGATGGGAGGAAAAAAATAGTAAAACCTAAAACAAGAGGAAGTATATTTATTTTGGTATAACGGGTCGTATAATTAATGGCAAGGGCAAGAAAAAGGGACAGGATTTTCCGGAAGGCGAGTGCATGCTCTTACCGCCAGCATACCTGAGAGAGAGGCAGTAAGATTTCGGTTGAAAGCGTTTTTCCTTTTTGATTATCCTATTATTACTCCTTCCGATTTTAGTGCTTCACATCCGTATATATCTGCTTCCATAGTTGAGTCTCTGCACCCTAAATATTGTGTAGTAGAGGATCCCATTATATTCTCGAATCCAATTGCTGGTTCAGCCCATTTATCTTTGACATGTGAGGATTTGAGAATAGCTATATTTATGCTTATGTTTTTTTTGGGCTATGGGTTGATTCTAGGCATTGATTGGTTAGCTAGTAATTATGAAACAAGGGTAGTTAGACTTTCAACTTGCCTCGAGAATACCCTTGAGATTTCGTACGATCCTAAGGGATCAGTTTGTCTTAGCTAGCTAGAATTACTTTACTTATATATCGACGATTTTCGATCCGTTGCGGTAGTCAATGAGTATGCAAGATGTTTTTATTAGGGTAGGCGTTTTCCCCCTAAAATTCGAGACAGACTTCCGCATGTATCTAGATGACACTGCAAAGCCAGTTATGCGATCAACGATAATTCTGGAGCAAGATTGGCGAGGATAGCCAGAGTCGGTAAAATGCTCAATTGTTTGGTTGTTTTGTTAGTATCATCTCACATAGATCGTCCAAATTCGAAGAAGGTATTCCTTGGGTGCTTATTTGGTATTGGTTTAGGCCTTTGGGGCTTGTAATTGAGGGATGTCGAGTTCGACTATGATGGTTTGCGTGAGAAATAAATGGTTGTGGCAGACGCCCTAAGTAGAAAAAAGACTGACCTTAAGAGAGGTAATAAGCACATAGTAACCATTAGCTTTAGACCCTCAGACTTGCATCATGATGGATAAGCTAAGTAGAGGAGAGACCTCTAATCATCTTAGGATATACACTTGATATCATGGTTAATACCTGTTTATCTTGGAAAGATAGTTCGACTACATTGGATATCCTTTAGAATGGTAAGTGATCGAGGTCCTATCTTTACTAGTGGGTTTTGGAAATGGAGGTCAAGAAGCTTTGCAACCATGAAGTTAAATTAGATAAGGTATAGTGGAGTGAAGCTCAAGAAGATGCGATTTAGAAGACGAAAGACTAGATACGAGCATCATACCCTCTTTCTTGAGCGTATATCCTTGATCTCTTTTGCTAGGAATTTTAGGCATTCTTATTTCCATCTTTTTAAGTATATCCTCTAGGTCGTATCTTCATGATCCTTAGGTAGAAACCAATGGATATAAACATGTATTTGAAACATGTTATGATTGATGGTTGCAAGTTGTAACACCCTACATCCGTTAAGGTCACTCACAAAGGGAATGCCTTAAATTCAATGGAGCAATATGGGTACTGGAACAGAAATATTACATGACAGACATATATAAAACCACGGAAAGTAAGGTAAAAGCACTTCAAATCATTTATTAAGTATAATTGTTTACAATAAAAGCCCATCAACTTCCAGTACCCAACTACATAGCTAAAATATTCGTCTTACTCAAAAACAAAGAAGCATAACAATAAACTATAGTATTCCCCAATAACGCAAAGAAAGCCATAGCCAAGAGAAATCCAAGCCGTACATGAAAGAGCCTTGAAGCTTGGTAAGATCCGAACTAAGCTGTATTCCCACTCTGCAAACCTGAGGGGGGGGGGGGGAAGGGGGGAGAAATGAAAGAAAAAGATGCGAAACAAACTGGGTCAGTCATAAAGACTGAGTAAGTCCTAGTGACTTTCAGCATAAAAACAGGTAAAAATAATATGGCTTGAATAAACTGAAAGTAAACATAAGCATGATGACGAGGTAAGCTACAGGCACGATGAATCAAGTATAACACCCCATACTTCCTATCAAGAGTAGCATCACAAGGTTCCTACCAAGTATCACATCGCAAGGTTTCTATAACATCGCAAGATTTCTAAGCTTCACCATTATCCTAGTTTCCTTGATTTCCTATATTCTTTGCACCACCTAACTAGCTTTCCAACTAGTTTACTTAGTTATAATTACAAGATAAGTGATCCCCCATAACCCACATGATAGTTTTATAAGTACATATCCCACGATGAGGGTCCCACCTCATATTGACAGTTTCATGTCCCCACCGTACCTATCTTAATTGACCGGCTCTTACTTATAATGTTTCACATGTATCATATACTAAGGTTATCCCAACCCCGTAGTTATGGCAGCCTTCAGGACTACATCTAATATGAGGATTTCACCTCAACCAGCCCAATTTCCATGAATGTGTTAGATGTATCCTTACTACCTTAATCGATCGGCTCCTACTCGACCTAGTTCTTGTTTGTGTCAGCGGCCCCCTATTCGTAGATACCTGTGCTAGTCCCACCCTAGGGTGTGTCAATCCCTAGGATGGCAACCCCGACACAATTCTTGATGCACAGCTTTATATCTACTGATGCCCAATGGCTAAATTTTCCACTCCGAAATACGTGCACGCCCGTAATCCGTCGTAACCTGCACTTCTGCATCACCCGCCGCCGTTTTGACCGCTTATGATCAGCCCAGTAATCGTGCCCCACCCTGCCTAGCTCAGGGTACCGTTGATACCTAATGTGGGTTACTACTGAAACGGGTCCCGATACTAAGGTTTTCCTAGGGTCTATTCGTATACGCCACAGGTTGGTTAAGTGTTATCCATTCAAGTTAACTTAACCCCACCCCCTCATTCATGTTACCTTGGTTAAGTGTTCAATCTTGTGTTACTTAACCCTACCGAATGTCTTGTTATATCGGTTAAGTGTTTCCTTCGAGTGTTTACTTAACCCTACCACACACCATGTCGTATTGGTTAAGCGTCGTCAACCCATTTAACTTAACCCTCCCATTCGTCAGATTGCATTGGTTAAGTGTTTTCAAGTAATTCATGGCTTAACCCGCCCACGTATCATGTCAAGTTGGTTAAGTGATGTCTAGTGATTCATAACTTAACCCCGCTATCTTAGCATATCAAATTGGTTAAGTGTTTCAAGTAATTTATGACTTAACCCGCCCATGTATCATGCTAAGTTGGTTAAGTATTATCTATATGTTCAAGTTGAATTAACCCTGCCACGCGTCATGTTATATTGGTTAAGTGTCATTAGTCTAGTCATATTACTTAACCCACCCATTCATGTCATATCGGTTAAGTGTCATTAGCCTTGTCATATTACTTAACCCACCTATTGGTCAGATTAACAATTATGTTGGTTAAGTGTTCTTAATTTACTTAACTCCACCCACTTGTCTAATTAACATGTCATGTTGGTTAAGCATTCTTAATTTACTTAACCCCACCCACTTGTCTAATTAACATGTTATGTTGGTTAAGCGTTCTTAATTTACTTAACCCCACCCACTTGTCTAATTAACATGTTATATTTGTTAAGTGTCGACTATTCATATGTCACTTAACCTTTCCATTCTTAGCATGTCTGTTTATTGGCATTAATTAATTATTAATGCATCAACCACTCACATTAGATCTATTGTTGCGGTCACTAGATATGCCGGGCGTTTCCGGGCAGGATTACACCACAACTCAGTCTAACCTCGGGTTTAAGCATGATATGACTAGCTTCTCACATTGGATCTTATTATTTGCAGTCACCGGATATGCTGAGGGGTTCCGGGCAGAATTACACTGCAAACTCAACCCAACCTCGAGTTAGCCATGTTCACGTTCGTGTTCGTATTTCAACCACGTTCATATTTCCCCCGTATACCATCGTACGTATATCGTAGTTTAGGTCTAGGTCCGAAATTGACCTAGGTTCATCAAAAGAAAATAAATAGGGGAAGGTAGAAGTTGCAATAAAAACAAGATCAGAGAGAAAACGACATAAAAACATCATCTCAGGCATAAAGAATAGTTCCTGATAATAATATCAACATGAACCAAGAAAATTGATTCACAAAAAGCTGAATAGACCATAAACTTGTCATGAGAATAAAGATAGAAAAGTTCCCAAAATCAAGATCCAAGAAGAAACAAGAGTAGACTTGAATCAAAGGTCCAATTTCACTTCATCACATGTCCATATTAAATTTAATTATTTTAATCTGAAAATAACTAGAACTTACAGATCGTGGATGAGGAATTAATAACTGAATTTGTTGTAAAAATGTTGCGACGCTGTAGATTTATTGTCTTGAATCATTGTAGAAGTCTTAATCTTCGAATTGGATTGTGTATGAAAGCTTAGGAAATCGATTAAAGGCGGCGACCATGATCAAGAGGTATTTTAGCAACATTTTGGTGTAAGAATGATTTGTTGTGAATTAGGTTAGGTCTTAGGGTGTATTTATAGATGTAGTAACTATTTAGGGCCTTTAGATCAACCCTAGAATCAATTCGTACCATCAAAACAAATCTTATGCTTCAAAAATGGGTTCTGGGCTAAAACAGGCCGACCAGATTGACCTGTAAGGGGGGTGGTCGACCATATGGTCGACCTGTAGGGGGTAGGTCAACCCCCAGGTCAACCACGTGGTGGACCTTACCCCCAGGTCGACCTGCCTGGTTCTGTGCTGCCTGAAATTTGCTGAATCTTCTACAGGCGATAACTTCTTCATCCGGACTCCGATTTTCGAAAACTCGGACTCTATTTCATGTGGAATTCCAAGACGAACGCAATGGCACAAACTATTTCCCATAATTCTCATTTTAAAAATTAATTATACCTTGATTTTTTGTTATAACATGTTATTAAAATTCGGGTTGTTGCACAAGTGGTTGCTAGTGATTGCTCGTGGATGCATATACACACATTAGGCACTAGATCAGCTCAGTCACTTTCATATTGCATTTGCATATATGTATTTGTTTATGGATTGAATTTGACATTTTGCATTTGAGTAAATGGTTGTGCACTCATATAGAAATGATATGCATCGTTAGGATTGCATACATATTTGACGCATGGCACTGACATAATTCGCATTAAGGAGGTCAACTGAATTAGTAGACCGCCTGATTTTGCATTAGATAAGGACATATACGCACATTATGCATATGAACATGAAAGCATTAGAAATCTTTTTAAGGACAATGAATGCACGTGATTGAATGGTTGAGTAGATGGATGACTGAATGGTAGGACACATTGTTCCTAACCTGAAGATTTCGGGGACGAAATCCTTTAGGGGGGGAGAATGTAACACCCCATAATTCTGTAACATTAATTTTCACAAATTAAAGTTTAATAATTTTTAGAAGAAGAATTAAGGGAAATGGGTTACGCCATTGCACTCGTCTTAAAATTCTGCTTGAGATAGAGTCCGAGTTTGCGTAAATCGGACTCCGTATGAAGAAGTTATGGCCTTCAGAATTTTCAAGAATTTAAATAATTTAAAACAGATTCAAAATTTGAATTCAAAAAACACACCCGGGCTGGGCGGGAAATTTCCCACCCAGGACCTAGGTCGACCAGGGGGTCGACCTGGGGGTCGACCTGTGTACATAGGTCGACCAGGGCTTCGACCTCCCCCTTAGAGGATGACCAGGGGGTCGATCGGGGTGTCGACCTGCCCTGTTTTTTCAAATTTGGACTGCAACGATTTTGACCTATTCTGGATGGACCGAATGGCTTCTAGGGCGATCTAATCGCTCTAAAACACTCTCTACACCTATAAAAGAATGCCTAGACCAAAGGTTTCTCCACACAAAATCTTTTAGGCATCTACAAGATGTTTCTCTCTATTCTAGCCTCCACCATCAAAATAAATCTTATTCTCCACTAAAACAAGTTATAGTTCTTCTTCAAATTGGAGATTCAAATCAAGTTAAAGCTTCAAGAAGGGAATCAGAGGCTAATTCAATGGCTTCGAGCAACGTCAAGTGAATCATAACAAATCACCACAATGCTATCTTATTATGCTTTTCTAAACCGATCACTGTAAGTTAGGTTATTCTTTAGATTTGAACGAGTAATTGGACTCGTGAATGTAATAAATTAAAATATAGAATTGTGCCTATTTGCAAGTTAATTATTTTTGATTCATGCTTATGTCAAATCTAACGTTATCTATGCCTTTGGATCTGATTCTCGATTGTGTCCTAGAACTTATTGTGGCTAATTGCCAATGACAATGATTATGGGACTTTTGCCTAAGACTATGACTATGAAACTGTTGCCCATGAAACTATCGCCTATGACTATGATTCATGACAAAGAGAATATTACATATGACTATGACTATAAGACTGTTGCCTATGACTATGACTATGATTCATAATTTTGAGACTATTGCATATGATTCATGACTATGAGACTATTACCAAGATTCATGACTATCAAACTATTGCCTATGACATTAATTAAGAAACTATTGTGATTAGTCGCCCATGACTATTGTGGTTTATTGCCTATAACTATTGTAGTCAGTGACTTATGCCTATTCCCATTAACCTATTAGGTTGTACTTCGAACTGGCATTATGTTGGACCAAATCACCTATGCCTATTCCCTTAATTATGTTGGATCTCATTTTTTAGGGTGTAACTTGTCTAGTTTATTCCTATTCACCGTTATGTACAACAAACCCATTGGAACCATTATTTTTGTTTTTGGTTCATTCTTGCATGGCTATTATTTTATGTCAATTCTCGTTCTTATCCCCTATTCCTTGCTTCGATACTATTAGTATCATTTCATGACTACTTAGAAACTTGTGAAATCATGTTATACGTACGATTACGGCGCGGGAATTTGGGCGTAGCTTAATTAAGTTAATTTGGCATAAAAAATATGTTGGGATAATCTAAATTTGCTATAATAGTGAATGATTTACATGCATATTAGACTTGGACATAAATTGATAAATTTAATTGGCAGCAAAGTGTGTAATTGGCGTGTAAACCAAGTTTTGGACATAAACGGTAAACTAGAATAATAAATCTAGTTTTGACATGAACCATAAATTGGAATATTAATCTAGCTTGGGCATGAATTGTAAAAGGGGAATATTAAATCTAAATTGGTATAAACTGCAAGTTGGGTTAATTGATTGGTGAATCAAGTTTTGGGCATAGAATATAAGTATGTTAATTTGCATGACAGTTGAATATGATCTAGGCTAAATTGATTTACGGAAAATTTACATAAATAGTAAATATGTAAATTTAGTAAAAGACGAATATGCCTAACTCAAGGTTAGACTGAGTTGTGTAAAATAGCCCGGAACCGACCGACACATCCAGTGACCACAACAATACCTGTCTAATATGGGTGGTTAGTGCATCAAGCCTAGAAAGACCCGAGGTTAGATTGAGTTGTGGTGTAAACCTGCCCGGAACCGACCGGCACATCCAGTAACCACAACAATAGCTGTCTAATGTGAGTGGTTGGTGCTTTAATTAACTAATTAATTAAGTCTCATGAACAAATCAAGCTAGAAATGGTGAGTTTAAGTAACTAGGGAAACACTTAATCGTAATAACATGTTAACAAAGACAAGAAGGTTGGGGTAAAGTAATCGAGAAAACACTTAGCCAATTCAACATGTTAACTAGAAAAGATTGATAGAGGTCAAGTTAATTTGGACACTTAACCAACTTAACATGTTAACAAGGCAAGATTTGTGGGGGCTTAAGTAACTTAGGGAACACTTAACCATAATACCATGTTAATTAGATAAGTGGGTAGGGTTAAGTAAGTGTTTAACATGCTAACTAGACTAGATGGTGAGGTTAAGTAAATTTAGAACACTTAACCATGATAACATGTTAATTAGACAAGTGGGTGAGGTTAAGTTAATAGGACACACTTAACCAATATATATATATACGTATATATATATATATATATATATATATATATATATATAACATGATGTGTGATAGGGTTAAGTAACACAAGAGGAACACTTAACCAAAATATATATATATATATATATATATATATATACCAATAAAGGAAATCATTTAAAGATGGTGAAGCTTTTATTCATTTCCTGAAATACCCCAATATCCTCCTACAATTTCAGTTCATGAAAAAATAGGGTTTTGAGGGCAATATGGTCATCCCGCTTCCCATTTACTATCTCTTTTACCCCACGATCCACGCAGTCAACTGTCTCCACGCATTAGGTTTCCTCCTTCCATTTCGCACGTCTTCTCTGTCGTTTCTTCTGTTTTTCCACCCATGTCTTCCCAATTCGCCAACCCTATCCGATTAAATCGTAAATCTTTTCTTCACTTTTTCCTTCCAACCACATACCGCTTTCACCCAAATCATCTCCACCTCCACCTACAGCTACAATTGCTTTCGCTTACATGATTTTTTTCCAACCACCTCCCGCAGTCAATTTCGCTTATACGATTCAGGTATCGAGGCTCTTTTTTTTCTTCTTCTTCCATCAGCCTATTCTACGATATGTAATTCTAAGTTTTTACGTTCGTTCTTTATTAGTACTAACTGTTTAAACCTTAAGCTTTTATTCTCATCAGTGCTAATGTCCTCAATTTTCGTTTTCTAAGTTGTAGGGATACTGATTCTCTCAACTTTTACAAATTCGGCTTCAGATCTCCGTTATTCTTTTGAGGTTGGTCTTTCATTTTTGGGCCTTCGATTCATTTGGTATGAATTCTAATTCCGACTTATTTAGGCAGCTTATGGTCTTTTTTTCTCAAATTTCTAAGTATACTAACATCTCTTATCATGCTTGAGTGGGTTGTGTGAAAAAACATAAAGATTAAGATTAAGAATAGTTTATGTGTTGCATCTGCAGTAATTTTTGTGTTTGTTTAAGTTCATGATTTGTTTTTATTGATTGTAAATCGTAACAGTTTAATTTTGTAGAGGAATGAGCAATCTAAGTAATAATAAACAATAAGGTGCATATCAATATGCAATGATACATTATGTCCAGAATGAGGGAACATTGCACTTTTGTTGTTTCGGCGCTATTCATTCAATGAGTACTAAAAAACTTGAATTGTGACTGTTCCTTATCTTTTGATTTTTTTTAAGAGTATGAAAAATGTTCGGTTTTGTGCTCTCTATTCTTTCTTATAGAAGATGTTGATCTGGATTGTAGATACAGCACAACTCATCTATGTTCAAAATTCATATATGTTTTCAAAGTAATTTTACTGAGCTTGAGGACAAATTAAATAGGTTATCAATATTATGTGTTGTTTTCATAGTAATTTCATTGAGCTTTTTATTTATTGCTAGATAAAGATGAAGAGAACAAGACACAATGTGCAGTAGAGGAACTGAAGATTTTGACATGTGGTAAGAGTTTCTTTGCTGATTTGGAAATTAACTGTAACGACCCGAATTTTTCGATCATGTGAATTCGAATATTTAAATTGCTTTTAAATATTTTATTTGGAATATTAATGAATTATTAATATATATTTCGTTATTAAACGATGATTAAACGTTTATATTTATATTTATATGTAAAAAGAGCTCGTGACAGCGCGGCAGTTCGCAATATTGAATTTTGAACTTCAGTTGAATGTACAAAATCCGTTTCAAGTCGGAATTTTATGAAATTTATTTCATTAGAACGGTAACATCAAGACATAATAGTGCGTTCATGCATATATTTAAAGCTCAACGTTAAATAGCGGTAGAATTAAATAATCATACAAAACCAAGCGTACAGCCTTAAAAGAAGACCATCTGTTCACATATATTTCTTTTAAATTTGTACGACCTAAACGCTGAGCAAAGTTGCCTACCCTATGCTAACGCAGCATTCTTTAATATCAGAGAAAATTAAAATAAATGTACACTTTCCATTACTCTATATCCTTGCTCCTATCTTTTCTTTTCTAAATATCTACCCACCTATTTTTGTACCTCATGAGTACGAAAGAGCATGGAAAAATATGAAAATGCTACAATTTTTTTTTAAATCCCATCAACTGCAACCCTATATTTAACTCACCCAGCTACATTGTAACCTATAAAAACTTGGCAGCCACACATTCAAAATTACTTGGCTCCAACATAAATCTAAATTACTTGGCTCCAACGTAAACTTCCATCCCACGGTGTCTCCTTCTATAAAAGCCATGCTTTCTTTTCATTTTTTCGCTTGCTGAGAGAAAAACACAAACATCTTTAATTCTTCAACAAGTAATTAAAAGTCAAAAATGTAATGAAACTGCAAATTTTCTTATTCATGGAGCTGCTGCGGAACATAGCTTTATGCTCAAACCATTTCTCTTGGTTTCCGAAACTTTCGAGTTTAGTATGTTATTTATGCCATGAGTTAAGAACCGGCGTTAATGGCCTTCCGGGAGGTGATGGTCGAAACGGAGGAGGACACTGGCTGGTCCGAAGGTGTTGGCGAGCTCATGGTGCCAGGGCTGCGAGTTTCATGGGGGAGCTGTGTACGGACGGTCTGCTGGAAAGGGTGGTTTGGTGCGGTCATATGGCAAGTACTCGGTTCAGGTTTGAAGAACAGTGGGAAGATCAACAATGAAATGGAGCACGAAAATAAAGCTCCAGTAAAATGAATCAAAGAAGAAGAGATGTAGATGCGGGATTAGAAGGGGACGTGGGTCATTGTTTTGTAGTGGGCTTTAGGCTGATAAAAAAAAAAACTGTCGGACGTGGAAGGAGACGAGCACGGTTGGGCTGCCGATGCAGGACGTCGGAGTGTAGGAAAATGGGGCCCGCATGTCTACTATGTGTGGAGGAGTCGGACGAACTTGTTTTGTGGGGGTTCACGAGGTTTTCCGTGGTATCAGTTAAATGCGTATACAGAGGAGGGGCACGATGAAGCTCCAGGCAATTCATTGGGAGAAGAAAGGTATGTGCTAAATGGGTATATGCGGTTTGGGCTGGTCTTGGTGATGGGCCATATGGGTTTTCATCAAAAAAAAAAAAAGAATGAACAAAAGAAAGTGGTGAACAGTGCATCTGAACATGTACAGGAGGCGTGGCTTTAATCTTTGGAGAGGAAAAAGAATAAGGGACGTGCAGTTTGGGTGTGTTGGGACGAACAAGTCGAATCGAACGACCTAAGGAGCGTTGGAATCACGTTACCAAGCAAGACGTTATGGAGCTTATCTGGTCAAAATTGACAACAATGGAAATTTTCATTCAACAGGACGTTCAAAGGACAGAATTAAATTCAAGGTGAGTTAAACTCACTCAGTTATCCTATTTATAATTTTTATAAATCGGGTTTATTGCTTGTGTGTTATGTTTGCTAGTTGATTTGGTTGATTTAGTGATTGTTTGGTTATCCACTACACTGTTTAAATTAAACGGATGTTTAATTTAAATGAAATGAAATCGTTATTTTTAACGATTATTTCCGATGAAGGTAACTTACCTTGTCGGTTACGTTTATATCAATATAAACGTATTTGGATGCTTGAATTATTATCTTGGTTGACCGCTACTTGTTGAATTGATTATTTATCTGCATATGATCATTATATAAACTGTTTAACCGACATGATTGGATTATTGACTTGGTGGTTGTTTGTTGTATCCAAATTCAACATTTGTTCGGTTATTAACCAAAGAGTGATATTGGTTGAGAAATTTGTAGCAGATGGCCAAAATACAAACTAGGTCTAAAAAGGTTGATTTACCGTCGAGTAAATCGATAGAAATAAAGCGATGAAATTTATTTATAAGTAAATATAGATTTAATACACTATTTTAATTGGGGTTTATAAAAAGAAATAAACTAACCAGGTATATGTTGATTGTTGTAATCACCAAACACCATTTTTATACAAAAAGTTACCGTGCGCGAAGCACGTGCTTTATCTTTTGTAAAGCAAATCCTTGTGTTAATGGGATTGTTAAGCAACTGTGGAATGATTAATAATGATGATTACTTGTTTTTAAGAAAACAAATTATAATAAGATTATTTTGAAAGGGTTTATTTAAATTAATAATATTATTTATTAATTTAACTGAGAAGACGAGTTACGGTTGATCAATAAGTTAATTATGTTTTAAATGGACCAGGCCAACTGTTATAACGACAGTTGATTATTAAGTTAAATAAATTTGTGCAGATTTATCTAATGAAATAGATTTAGCGAATAATGTTTAACTTAATAAGAAAAGGAAATTGGATATTTATCCAAGTTAACGATAAAGTAAATTATTTCTTAAATAAAGCTCATTTAAGTAATCGAAGTTATAAATGAATTATGATTGGAAGTTAAAGGAAGTTTGTGAACGGCTTTATGTTTTAAACCAGATTTGGTAAATTAAGAGATTTTTAAGCAAAGGCGATAAGCCTAAGATAACTGTTTGAATTTAGAAAGGAAATCGAGGCGAAAGGGGTTTGTATTAAACCAAAGTTGTGCAAACAAGTATATAAAAACGGATCGAAAGTTAAAACGTTAATTTTAGATTAACGCTACTTTATAATGGCATTAAGTGAAATGAGCGAGTTTGAAATAAGATTTACCAGAAGGAATAAATGGATTCTTGTAATTGAATTGAGAAAAGGATCGAGTAATGGGATTTGTAATGATTTAAAGAAGTTAAAGTTTAAATATGGATATTTTATTTATCATTTACTAAATCAATATATTAGTGATAAATTTGAAAGGAAGATTTCCAAGATGAGAAGATTTATAAAAACCATATGTTAAATGAAATAGTGAAACGGAAATTTCTGATATCGGAATGAATATGAGATTATGAATTACAATTCATATTTACTTTAAGATAAGAGTGTTGTTGATCAAGGTCTGAGAGGTAATTAAAATACCCCAACTTGAACGACTTCAGGATTATCGAAGGATGGTATTTATTGTAATAAGGAAGACGTAAGAAGTAATTGATTTTGAGAAAATAGTAGTGAAACATTATTTGAAGTGTTTAGAAATATACATAATGAGATGCCTTAAGAAAAGGGAATAAAATGATTTGAGAATATTATGTTATCTTATTGGCCAAGTGATGCTGTGTTCTGAACCAATGAATCTATTTTATTTATGATTGTTTATTTTGATAATTAAATAACCAACTATCAAAATCTGGCCCTACGTTATTGGTATGGAAAGACCGGGATCGAATTTATATTCGAAAACCATTCCGACCAATAAATACGAATACGTCGAAGATGCTGATCGAGATGGAGCAAATTGAGGACCGTTGATCTTCATAAACGGAAGGATTACTTATAATCTCTGGTTGATCCCCAGAGATATACTGCGATTCTGTCGTGGCTGAAATCTACGGGTTGCAAGGACTACTCGCTACTGATCTATAGGGTGATTCCTAGGAAGCAGTAGGAGCGTGCCTTCGGTTCATCCTGTTCCTGGATGACGTGTATGGATGGATGTCTGACAGAGTATTTCCAGAAAGGTCACGTACATTGGTTTCTTCAACCGTACCAAGAGTGGAAGCGGAGAAGGAAACTTCTTTTAGCTGACACATAAAGTATTGTTGTGAACGTCAATTAGTGATTTCGATGGATCTGACAATGTGGCATTCGAAGTGAATGTGATGTTCTGATTATAAAGGTAAAGCATGGCCTCAAGCCTCATCAACCGGGAAATGACAAAAATCGGGCAGGCAGCATGGCTATGTGGGTCGCTCCCATTAGGGTGTATAATCACCTATCTAGAGAAATTCCTTTTGTTCTTTAATCTATCGATTCTGCCCATTCGGGAATGGTGGTTTGAGTCCAACCGTTGGTGATATACATTCGATACACTCAAGCGAAATGAGTGGTCGGTCATGTGTGGGCCGGGTTGCAAGACGTTCTTGTTGAACCCAGTGTATTCGCCTCTAGAGATACACGAGCGGCAGGTGGTCCCATACCTTGTCAAGGTCGGAATCCAATCTCCAATAAGCGCCCGCGATTTTGTTTGTATACTATATATGTGGAGCGTGAGATGCAAACATTCCACTAGATTGATATTTACCTGTATGTAGACACTATTATAATATCAGAAAAGATATTGATTTCAAAAATGTTTTGGGTTATCGTAAGGTAAAAACCGTCCGTGTTTATGTGTGGATTCGGTCTTACGATTATCCTTTTCTTTCGAAAAGATTTTCGAACTTTAAAACCAAGTTGGATGATCCCCTTAATACTGTGCGAGTTTTACTCACTCTGGTTCACCAGACTGACCCGGTGTTTTGCAAATGCTCGGGTTAGACCGATGTGTACAGGTTCAGGTTACCAGATGATTTGAAGTCCATAGACGAGCTGAAGGAGTTCAGACGTATGATGATTCAACCGTTATTATTCCGCTGTGTGTTACATATTTGAGGATAGACTATTATAACTGTCCAGGTGAATTGTTGTACACTGATGTTGTAAGTATTATTTCAAGCTCTCTATAAAGTTTATTTAAATATTATATTTTGTTTCGCTGCGAAGTGAGATCATGTGTTGTGTTCTTCTTCTTATTCTTCTATTCTAACTTTCTTTCTTTCTTTTCTCACCCTCTAACTTCTTTCTCCTAGCTTTCTGGGGTTTTCGGTACTTGGATTCTGGACGAGAGTTGTGTAAATGTCAGGATTCGGGTGTCGAAATTCCCGGGTCGCTACATTAACCTCAGCAATTATGAATGTGATATCATATTTGGGTTATGTATATAGCATGTAGCTCTCATTTTAGAATATAAAACAATTAACTAATCGCACTATAATTATCTACCATAATACGAGCTGGAACAAGTAATTTTCAAGTACAGTTTTGCATTTTGTCTATTGCTCATCAAATTATTACTACATTGATTGTATTCTGATTAAAGCACTGTGGTTAGTATTCGACATATTGAATTTTTTTTTTGGTTATTGTTAGTTTGCATATATTTTAAGCTATTAAAACAAATATGGATCATACCATTCTGACATAAATTGATGTTTTACTTTCAGTTTACTGCAGTTGCTACCAAAAACAGAAAAATTCCATTTTTAGATAAAAAAGCACAAAGCTTTACAGGGTATTAAAGTTAAACTATGTGGAATGTGCATTCAATTTATCAATGATTTTATTTGATTGTTATCCATAATAAGTTTTCAGGTCCTAAATATTGGTAATATTATTTCTATTATTTTCTTATTATGTAACATTGTTGAAAATTAATTAATTTTAGGTGAAATCAAAGAAAAATGCATCTTTGTACTTTTCATTTGACTCATTGTCATTTACATAGCCGATAAGATATTTAGTCGCAAGTGGTGGGTTGACGATCATATACGAGTTTGATCATGTGGATGTATACAATCAGTTAACAGCAATAAACACATAAAATTTTAATTTCAACATGTACTAATAATGTAAACTAATGGACTCGATAAGAGAATGCATGTATATGCCACTTTAATGCATGCATGCATTGCCACTATTTTGACGTGGTTAGTTCATCTCAGTTTACACCTTACCGTATTATACACTAACATATACTTAAAATTTTCTCCTTCTCATCATAGGATCATCATCATTCAATCTAGATGCTGCAAGCCAAGTAAGTTTTCTTATCCAAATAACTCGACTCCAAGTTTTTATAAATTATTTGCTTGGTCCTTTTTCTGCTAATTTTTTATTTTCCTCTTTTAATATATGTTGATGTTCAATTTTCTTTTTCTTTTTAGAAATCACCACAGATTCGATGATTCTCAATGCTCACGTTCATAGGAGGAAAACTTTAACGTAATAAGGTATGCAGTTCTGATTTTTGTGGTTTTCAGTGCTTAATTATGTTAAGTAGTAATTAAAGGATTTCTTTATGCCCGGTTTTAGTACTATCATTTATACATTAACAAATATTTTGGTTAATTTGGGAAATAACTTCAAATTTTTTTTTGACAACCCTCTAAGTTTATTTGTTATCTTGCATCATTATGAATTTTAGTTCTGAAATGATTCACATCAAAAAATCCTCATAATGTGGAGTATATCTTTACTTCAGTTATTTTTTGATAAATTCCAATTGAATTAACTATAGGAAAATGTCTTTTGGTGGATATGCATAGGATAGAGTCAAGAGCATGAGGATAACCTGTAGTTGGAGCTTTGTTTGCTGATTTTTTTTTTTGATTTCTAAGTGTTTTCTTCCTCTTCAAGTTTCATTTTGTATCTTAAAAAGGATGATTTTTACCTTTTGTTTATATTAAATGACATTTACTTTTTTAAAACTTTCACTTGCCAAATACGTAAAAGGTATCCTGCCAACCTCTTACATGTAAAATTTTAATTTTTTGCATACATCGCCATATGTTTGGTAAAAGTTCCTTTGCAATTATTGCATTAAAACAAATATATCTATTGTTTCTTTTATCAAATGTAGGTCTGCTGTTTGAAGATGGAATCAATCAGTTCTGCGAGCAGATTCCACTGCAGCTTGGCTTGGAGCATGATAATAGGCTATTCGAGTAAGGCTTCTTTCCCATTTTACGCTTAATTTTCGATATTAAAACTGCAGTCGGTAATTGAAGTAACTGCGATATTATTACAAATAAATTTAAGTTATTTGCATGAATGTTAATTATTCGTTGTCTTTTATTGCATGGCTTCATTATTTTGTTAAAAGTATCCCATTTTATACAGTTGTCAAACAAATATTTGAAAAGTCGCAAGTTTTGATCCCATTTTCCACGATTTTAAAGACTTATTTGGGAAGTGCCAAAAGTTTTGCAAATCATGTAGTAATTTGCATTTTAAGTTCCACAAAAAACTATTTTTTTTAAGATGCTCATTTATTACCAATCTGAATTGATTTTACCCCCCCCCCCCTTAGATAATTAAGAGAGATATTTCACACAAAACAAATAAATAGAAACTTGTATGATACTTGATACAAAGGCTTTTGTTACAAGAACAGTAAAACTATTATCCTTCATCCTATCTATAAATTGGAAAGACCATTAAAAATTGTATTACATGCTCGAAATCAGATTTGAGCTTTTCCATGTTTTCAAAACTGATTTTTCTCTTTTTTTGGAATGCTCGGTATTACTCAATTTTTCTTTCCGAATTGTAGACATATGAAATGTCTACCAGTTAATCCCCACCATTTGTAAATAAGTTCATTTTCCTTTTGGTGATACCGCAATGGTTGCTGATTGAAACTGCAAATTGAAATCATGAGTATGGGAACCAAGGTTAGATTTTAGCATTCTCTATTCTGATTGTAGATCTGTTATTGCATTAAGAAAGTAAAATAATAACATCCTGCTGAAGTAATTCAGTTCATAGCGAACTTGCTCACTCAATGCTGAGTGAGTGAAAAGCCAATTAGATTACTCACGCCATAGATGCCATACATGTCAAGCATATGGGAGTGGTTTTTGAAATGTTGTTGATCTTTAAAATGAGAAGAGTTGAGAGAATCCATCCAATTTAGTAGCTTCTTAGTATGCAAAATGTCTATGTTTAACTGTCTTTTGATGCGAAACCATATATAAGCAGAACTCCATCAGTGCCCTTTCTTAAGGATTAGGTATGATTTCTGTATAATCCATTTGTTTGTAAACTCTTTGTCTACTACAAATCCTATACTAGTATAACTTTCTCTCATTTGTCATTCTTTAAATCATACATATGCTCGAAAGTAGGTTTGAGTTTCAGGTTTGTGTTTCTCTTTTCTTTAACCTTTCAATGACACAGATATTTAACTATTTTTTTCTTTCTCATGCTGTAGAATACCAAACAAACAGATGGTCAAGTCAGCACAGTTTTGTATACAGTGATTGGTATATCTACTATTTTTTATATACAAGTGTACATACGTCATAAGATATGCTTACATTAGATAGTAAAACTGCATTGAATTATAAGCAAACTAAATATATCGATTAAAATCTAACCCTTTCTTATTGTATTCTGTATTTCTTCACACCATTTGAGAAAATGCTTAACAAATAACCAGTTTTCCAATATAATATTGCGACTCATATCCGAACCAAAGTGGCTTGATAAATTTTATTTTACACTATTTTTTTAAAACTAGGTTTCCATATTTTTGCATGGCTGACGTAAATGCAGTTACTAGCTTACTATTTAGAACTCTACTTCCATTCATGCATATATGGTGCTTCAAATAATGTTGCCTCCACTAAACAATTAGTTTATGCTTTTATAATCTACTTGTTAAGAAAAAGCTTGCTACTGTTGAACTTTAATTCACTCCTAATATTGTTCATTGGAATATATATTTTTTCTACTCAACATGTTGGCCTAGCGATTATGGGTTGTGGGTACTCAAATCTTGGAGCAGCGGTTGTCAAAGTGGTTGACGACATCGGTTTCTCAAGTCAAGGGTAGAAAAAGGAGGTTGACATCATCAAAGTGATTTACCGGATATTTGGTTGCAAACCTATTCCACTGCACTTACCGATCTCTCAACCTAAAAGATACAGGTTCTTTTTGTCCATTTCTTTCATTTGATTTTGATTTGAGTAACTATGGTTAATTGCACTCTTTTTACTGTCGATTGTGATGTTAATGTCTTAATACTACTCTTTTACAACGAATTGTAGATTAGATAAACATAAAGGGTTCATTTTTTATTTTGGTTGCTAAATCTAGATTTCCCAAAGTTTGTTACTGTACATATGATAAGTTTAATAAGAAGATGTCCATAATGATAAAAATTTGCAAACTTCTGGCCTTTTAATACGGTTCAGCTGGATGTGCTAATGGGTTTTCTAAAAATACAATTTAGTTTTCTTCTGTTCTTCACATTCCTTTGTTTTCTTGAATTTCTATTGTCATTGTACTGCAAACGTGCAGTCAAGAGACTGAACTGGCATCATTTTTTTACAACAATGGGCAAATGATATGTACTGTCGACGATTGAATGCTGTAATTAGTTGGTTCACGATGTTACCTTTTCTATCATTTTTAAAGGAATCAGCTTTGTTTCATATCTTACATAAATTTCCTTATTTATACATGACCAATTTTTACAAAAAAAATTCCTTCTATTTAGCTACAGCATAAGATGAAGATTATAATTTTTCGTTCAATATTCATGAACATGTTAACTAAAAAACAGAGGTAATTTTCCACTTATTTTTTTGATCTTACCCAACAGACTTCAGTTTGTTCTAATTTATAAATACACATATACCTTTAACTGTTGTATGCTAATTCATGTTAATATCTTTACATATATAGATGATTTGGCTGCGTTTTGCTCCAACCCAGAAGTGGTTAGATATGCTTTCTTTTTCTCATATTGTTCAAAACCACCATATTCCCACTTAAATAGCTAACGTTCAAACTTCCATTTTTCCTTCCTTGCAGATTGCAGAAATAGATAAAAAATTTGAAGAACTTGAAAATCGTTCACATAAAAGCTGATGCTGATACTTACTATGCTGATGCTGCTTGCCAGTTTTCGTTGCTCTTTGTGTTTTATCTGTTTTTCTATTCTATCATTTTTTTCATTCACTTTTGCAAATAACATTTACTACCTAATATGTACTTCGAATAAACACAGTGCATACTTTGTAATTTTCAGTTCATTATGTTCTCTGATTATTATGGTAATTCATAGCATACACGTGCAGAATCTAACTGCTCAATGTTTCCCTCTATTTATTCACCTACTGTACAATTTCACGGTTGTTTCGGTGTTCATGTTTACTATGTTTCCTTGCTTGCGATTGATTTAATACTCAACGTGCTACTGCATCAGGCAGTACCCTTTTAACATTTTAATGCAACGGTCGTCATTTTCTTGACCAGTCTATGAACACGTCCAACGGACGTGCATAAGTACTGGTATATATAAAACATGATATGTGATAGGGGTTAAGTAACCCAAGGGGAACACTTAACCAATATATATATATATATATATATAACATGATGAGTGGGTAGGTTAAGTCAACTTGAATGAATGGACAACACTTAACCAAGAATATATATCAACTTGAATCAGTGGGAGGGTTAAGTACATATCAGGTTGGTGGGTAATATTAGTAATATAGGCCCACAAACTTAACCATTAAATAAACATGCTTGAACCAGTGGAAGGGTTCAGTACGTATCGGGATCGGTGGGTAATATTAGTACATATAGGCCCACAAACTTAACCATTAAATAGACATTCTTGAATCGGTGGGAGGGTTAAGTACGTCACGTGTAGGTGGGTAATATTGTATATATATAGGCCCATAAACATAACCAGTAGGAAACCCTAGTAACGGGGACCTATTTCAGCAGTAACCCACATAGATGTATCACGGTACCCTGAGCTAGGCAGGGTGGGGCACGATTACTGGGCTGATTATAAGCGGTCAAAATAGTGGCAGGGGGTACGTCAGTGTAGGTTCCGACGGTTTACGGGCGTGCACGTACTCCGGAGTGGAAAAAGCAGGCACTGGGTACCAGTAGTTATACACTGTGCATCTTGAATCGTGTCGGGTCGCTATCATAAGGCTTGATACACCTTATGGTGGGGCCAACACAGAGTATCTACACGCAAGAGAGACCCGACTAATGCAGACACATGGAAAATTAATACAAAATAGGTATCATAATCCCTAGTTGGACCTAGGTCGCGTAAACCCTGAATCCGAGAAGCGCTCACTAGGTAGCATAAACCTCAGTGGCCCTGGGTAGCGTAAATCCTTGTTGAATCTAGGAAGCGCTCGATAGTAAACCCTAGATTAGATCTAGGTAATAAATGGAATCCCCATAATAGATGTACACCTAATGGCAACCGCAAATACGGGGATTGGAATCACGTTATCATATGATCATAGATTACTAGTTTGGACACTAGTAGGTAGTGCAGAGATATACAAATTAGTATAACAGGGTAGTTGCGAAGTAGAGAAGGAGTAGAAGCGCCTTCAGTTTATCAGTACATTCAGTTTATTGGTACATTCAGCTTATCTTGCCATATCCCATGCTTACCCCCATGTTATCTTGTTACTATGGTTTAGTCTTATATTTAGTTTATTCATGTCATGACCCTTTTCCTCGTTTAAATACTAAGAATCAATGGACATACCAGACTTTATGTCTGACCTAGTTTGCTTTTGCTCTTTTCTTCCGTTCCCCCCCCCCAAGTAGTCAGGGAGGGAAAAGCTCAGCTCATTTTTGTGCCGTTACTCTTTCCGAGCTTGAAGATTCTTTGGCGTATTGCTTTGAGATCCATTTTCTACTGCTATGGCTGGCTCATGCTTTATTAGGGAATATCATTGTCAGTTTGTGCTCCTTATATAATAAACAAGATAGATGCTTTCTTGTAATAAGTATTGCTGTTGTAAAACAATCTTTGTACAAGCTGTATTAATTAATAAAGGTTATTTATTTTTTGCTGCTTTATTTGTCTGTCTTGTAATTTTTCTGCATCTTGTACTAAAAAAATGCTCCACCGAAGTCAAGGCATTCCCTTTGTGAATGACCTTAACGGAGGTGGGGTGTTTCACTATGGATGAAGGGAAACAGGTTGGAGGGATCCAACTTGATTCCTCAATATTTATAATAATGTTTGTTTTCGTATATTCTGAGATATGATGTGATATATAATCTGTGATTGATTATGATGACACTGGCCATGTTATCTAGTATTTAAATACCATATGAAATATTGGAATGTAAAAAGGAAATTTTCAAAGTGAATATTGAAAATGAAATATTTATATATGAAATAAATAGGATATTATAAAAGGTAATATTTGGAAAACAAATATTGGAAAATATAATTAAGGAAATATTCGAGAAATGAATAGAATTACATAAAAGAATTTATATAAAATGAATAGAATTATATAAAAGGATTTGTATAGAATAAATAGAATTATATAAATGGAATTATAAATGAGATTTAAGTGTTGGAAATAAAAAGGAGATTTGTTTGAATTATTCTACATATAAAAATAAAGAGAATTTGGGTTTGAGATATTGTTTTTAAAATACGAAATCAAACTGTTTTGATTACATAAAGACATGTTATTCACATTATATGTCAAAAATTAGATTAAATTAAATATTTTGCAAATAAAATATTATAAAGGAATTTGGGGTTTGAATTAGGAATTTAAACGGAATTATTAGAAACTGATTGGAAATTAGTTGAGTTAAATGGCTTTCTAGGTATCGATCTGACGTTGGTTTCGGCCTTCGGGGTTTATACTTGGGAAGTGGTTCCCTTACTAGTTTACAGTTAGAGACTGATAGAGGTGGGAAGATATTGATGCATGGATCATAAATTGAAACATTTTCCAAAGTTAATAACGTATGTTTTCTAATTTTGGAAAATAAGGAATTTATGAATATATGGAAATGATAAATGGGAAATGGGAAAAGAAATGATGATTGATCGGTAAGATTTCAAATTGGGAATATGACCGTTGTTTGTACACATGTTTTCCTTTGATAGTTAAATCACCGACTATCATAGATTTTGACCATTTCCGCTTCAAAACGGAGAGACCGGGATTAGATATATTATCTGAAAACCACTCCATATGGCATTAGTGTAACGACCCAAAAATTAGCAACCTTGATCAAGAGTCGAAAATACCGGATGGTTAATGTAAGAAATTAGAGGGTGAGGAAAGATAAGATAGAAACTTAGAATTGAAGAAGAAGAAGAACAAAACATCATAGTAACACGAATCTCACAGCGGAACGAATAACATATAATATATATAACATAACTTTGAAATATAAATCTGTACTTGAATATACATCATTATCAAAGTACAACACTTACAACACAACGGAAATAAACAATAGCTATATGATCCTGAAGCCTCCTGCTCCAGCTCTTCGAGTATCTGTAAAATCCTGACTACTTGACTGCCCGTACAAAATTGGGCACACAAGAGTTTAGGGAAAACAAAACAAAATAAACTCCGGGTCAGTCATGGGCTGGTATGAGTAAAACAGTTTAAAATAGTAAACGATATCTCATCAGACCGCGCCGTATAACGGAACGGGTTTTTCCCTTATGAAAATCCAAAATATCTTTATATCAAAAACCTTTTGATATTATAATAATGTCTCTCAACCACAATATAATAATCATCTAGCAGAAACGCTTCCATCTCACGTTCTACATATATAGTATACAATCAAAACTGCAAGCACGTATTGGGTAATGGATTTCCAACTATGACAAGGTATGGAACCACCTTTCGCTAGTGTAGCTCTATAGAGGAATACACTGGGTTCAACAAGAACATCTTGCAACCCGGCCACACATGACCGACCACTCATTTCGCTTGAGTGTATCGAATGTATATCACCAACGGTTGGGATCAACAACCGTTTCCCGAATGGGACAGCATCAACAATAGATTTTTAGAAGTAAATGAAACTCTAGATCAGGTGATTATACACCCTAATAGGTGCGACCTACATAGCCATGCTGCCTGCCCGATTTCTGTCATTTACCGGATGTGAGGCTAGAAGCTACGCTTATCTTTGACAGATCATCGTCATACCCGCCAAATCACAAATTGATTTCCCCAAAAATACCACGGGTATACAGCTAAGAGAAATTAATTCCTCCGCCACCAAACGTGAATACGTTTGAAGAGATCAACTTACGCGATCTATTAGATATACTCTGTCAGAAATTCTTCCATACAGGTCGTCCTTGGACTGGACAAACCGAAGGCACTATTCAGTACATCCATCTTAGGCACTGTTATCTAAGACTTATACAATAGCCCTTGCACTTTACTCCCTCTTCAATTCTCTTTGGTATATCTGATTCACAACGCTTATGCCAATACAAAGTGGTTCTTTGGATAATAATTCAACCTGTCTCTCCATATTAACAACGTTAAAATGGTCAAAAACTTCGATAGTCGGTGAGTTAACTATCAAAGAAAAATAGGTGGGCAAACAACGATATTATTTCTAGAGGGGAATTATATCGATCAATCATCATTTAACATTATATATATATATATATTCACATTTCCTTATTTTCTATGTTTAGAAAATATATGTTATTAACACTGGAAAACATTTCCATTGTTTATTACATATCACTATCATCCCACATCTATCAGACTCTAACTATAAACTAACAAGAGAACCACTTCCTAAGTATAAACCCTGAAAGCCGAACCCAACATCAGATCGATACTCAGGAAACCATTCAACTTATTAATCTCTAGCCAGTTTCCAATTTCTATTTAACTCCCTTTTGATTAACTATGTCCGATTAACTCCTTTCGATTAACTCGATTTGATTAATTCCTCTATTTATTTTCCCAATAAATAATCCTTTATTCTATTTATTTTCTAAATAAATAATCCTTTATTCTATTTAGTTTCTAAATAAATATTCCTTTTTAATTTCTAAACAAATATTCCTCTTTATAAAATCCTATGATTTTATAAATACTTTATTTTCAAAAATATTTCCTTTTATAAAATCGGTTGATTTTATAACATTCCTTTATTTCAATATACATTGAAATATTTCTTTTTACATCCCAGGGTTTCTTATGATATTAAAAATATCGAATAACAATGATCATCATCATTCTAACACACAAAATCAATAACAGATTATGTATCACATCATATATCAAAATATATGAAAAACAGTAAAATAAATGTTGAGGAATCCAGTCAGATTCCTCCAACCTGTTTCCCTGCTTCACAGATGTTAAACAACATAATTAACAATGATTTCATTCCAATATGAAATACTTTGTTAAACAGAATCACTATTTGATTAACGATATATATATATATATGTATATCATTATCTATAATTTCAACCAATACACAAGCAATTCAACTAAACAGTTAACACACATCAATCAATAGATAATTATCAGTTCTAAATATACATTAGAAAAATATAATTGTTCAGAGTTGGTGAGTTTTACTCACCTTTGTCATTAATCATTATATAACGATAACATCAGTTGATTAAATCGAGCATTTTATTCCACCGTAAATTATAACATGCTCCGAATTCGTTGAAACCAACTCCAACGTGTAATATTCTTCCATGTGGTTCCAACGCAGACCGTTCGTTTGTCGGACCATATCTGAGCAAGATATTATGTTTATAAGTGGATACATTATTTTATTTAAAAATAAACTTGCTTTAAATATTTTAATTGGGCTTCACCTATCTTTTCAGCCCAATTCTGTTGCACTTCATCCATCTTGTTTGTTTCCTCAAAGAAGAATTTAAACAGATCCTTATGCTTGAAACTCACTGTCTTATTTCTTTACCCGTCATACGCGTCATACCCCTTATTTTCCGTAACCATAACCATCTTTAAATGCCTTATTGAAATCCTCACCAACCATTTATCCGCTGCACTCACCATCATTCATAGAAGCTAAGATCACGTCCTTCTCCGTTTCCATCCCACTCTCCCACGTTTCAACTTCACAGTTCCATCCTTGTCCAACCACTCCTTCCAATTAAAACCTAAACAAAATCGATCCCTCAACAATACCACGCACTAACCCATTTTAACTTCACAGTATAATTCATATTTAATAGTCCATCGTCTTCCTCCTCGTGCACACTTCTGTACAGCAGTCGACCCAAAGCTTCTCCGTCCATCCAAACAGAACTTCCACTGTCTGCTCCTCCACAAACAAATGAAACACACCATCATCTTCTTCACATACTTCACACTGCAAATTCACGCATCCAAGTTGCTACCCATCCTTTATCTTCTAGACCCCCTTCCGCATCTCCTTATCCCCTCCTCTGCGTTGCTGCCGATGCCGCTAACTCCACCCAGCATCGACCAAAAAATCCAAACTTTCTCCTCCGAGTTAAAAAGGAGTCAAACCAAACCTTGAACGAAGGTCTGACAAACTCCAGAGCCCCAAAACATGATCGAGTTTCCTGGAAAACGCTCGAAGTACAAGAACTGACCCCAAACTGAAGCTCCTTTATATTATAGGATTTTATCTTGATTTTAGGTGGATTTTGAAGTAAAGGGATCTCAAGCTTTTCGTTGGAGAGAAATGTTTGAAGCGGTGGCTTGTGTTTTGAGTTACGTGGACCACCAAATAAAATTAGGTTTGATGATTTTATAGATAAATTTGTGGGTTGCTAAAATGATTGGAGGCCATGCTTTTTCTGAGGTTAATTGGAGGGCCACGAGTTTGGGCTTTTAGGCCACATAAAACTGGTGGATGAGAATAAAGAGGTCGTGGCCATGTATTTAACCAAAACAGTGGAGGATATGTATTGGTTTTATTCTATTTATATGGATATGTGGATGCTTTGTTTACTGTACCTTACTATATAAGATTCTGTTCACCCATGGACAGATATAAAAATATAGTCGTGTCCACATTGCACTACGACTTCAAAAATATAATAATACCGATAGATTAACTCATATTGTGAAACCCCAAAATATTGATTACAGGGTGCAAAATACTCCAAATAAAAAGTTGCTTATTTAATTAATTAAAAATTACGATAAAATTCTAAAAATTAAATTATCGTTATGTCCCGATATTCAAACATTTTTAAATAACCATTATGGCCACGAACGAATATACCGCTATTTTCTGAATATTTGATTTGGACATAAATCGAAATCTATACGACGAAATCCCTATTTTTCTCTTCCACTAGAAAGATATACTCCACCAACTCTGTATGTTTCTTATTTCACAGAAATCCGATTTAAAACAACTTCTTATACTCGTTTAAAGTGCGAATCACCAAATCACAAACAGCTGCGCCATTTCGAGGTCGATTATAATTATATTATAATTTATACGCTCAACCATCGTTAATTAAATATATTCGTTATCGTAATTCAATTCTAAACTGAATTATATAATTTGAATTCCCCAATTCATACCATATCGCCATTTCTGCCAAATTTTGATTATTTCAGAATTAAATATATTATTTAATTATTATTTTAATAAAATATTCATTCTTATTTAATTCAACTACCATTAAATCCTCATAATCACCTTTTAAATAATTAATTATTATCTCGCTGAAAATGCGGGTCATTACATTCTTCCCCACTTAAAATAATTTCGTCCTCGAAATTGCTAAGGTAGAAAACAAACCCTATCGACTGGTCAGAACTTAGTTGTTCACTTCTTAATTTCAGTTTTCAACTGAACCAATTTAAATTTAATTAAATTATTAATTTATTCTTATCAACGAAAATTTTCAAAAATCCTGAAAATTTTCTAACGCCTAAATTTTTCGAAAATTTTCGCCAACATCTCCTTTGTACAGCTCAATTGGTACAACCACAAATCGCCTCTCTAGGCCTTCTCCAACCCAAAAGTAAAGCAAACAGCCAAGCGGCTTGCAAAATCGGCTCATAAATCACCAAACTCACATGAAATATAAACTTGTACCTTTTTGTTGGGCATATCATTATATCACTTTCATCTGCTGTCAGTTCAGCATATGCCTATATCAATCCAATCAAACTCTGATCAATTTATCCTCAACACAACTATTCGCTTAAACAAGCCAAATACCATTTCAAACTCAAGTTTCATTCTTGATCCCAAACTTTTAACTTATCAACTAAATTCCAGATCACTCTTTGGTCAATTCCAGCTTTATTTAACTTATCTTAAGTTAAATTCTAATTTATTTACTTATCTTTACCATCTCGATTTATTTAACTTAATAAGTTAAATTTAAATTCTAGAATTTAAATCCATGGGTTTTTATTTCAAATCAATTTGAAATCCTAATAACTATTCAAAACCCTTTGAATTTCTGAATAACTTGTTTTCGCAAAACAAATTTTAAAAACAAAATCCTTGGTAGTTATCCATCACTTAACAACTCGAAAATGAACACTGATGATGCAGCTGTCATCGTCAGAGTTTATTCTCCAGCGATCGAAGTGAGTTCAATACTATATCACTTTTAAAAACCATTTCTAAACACTTTCACTTTGAAATACATTTCAAATTCCATTCACACCGCTTGTAAACAATTTAAAATCTCCCAGGATTTTAAATTCTCATATATTCAATCCAGATTTAATTACAAACACTAATCTGAATTTCCCGTTTTTAATTTCAATTCTGACTTAAATTTCAGATTTAATTCATTCGTAACACTTATACGAATTCTAATTGGTTATCTACATAACCGTTTAATTTTATAATTTTACCCGATTATAATAACAACCAACACATTTTAATATTTTCAGTATATATACTTGGGTAAAATTATTTCATTTATCCTCTTTCAAAACATACCATGTCGGTTCATCGTATTCAAGTGTTTAGAAACTCCTACTGATACAGTGGATCAAATTGATCGACCAGAATTCACAAGCAACCCAACCAATCAATCTCCATAATATAAAACAAATTTTTATATCAAATAACAAATACACGCTCATATGTATACACTTAAACTCAATCTAGGGTATTACTAACCCTATCTCTATGGAGTCACGCCACAGAGCCAAGGTAATACTTAACCTTATGCTTTGATACCAACTGTAACGACCCGAAAATTAGCGACCTTGATTATCCGATATACAACACATATCGAACTTCAAGAGTCGAAAATACCGGATGGTTAATGTAAGAAATTAGAAGGTGATGAAAGATAAGATAGAAACTTAGAATAGAAGAAGAAGAAGAAGAAGAAGAAGAACACAACATCATAATAACATGAATCTCACAGTGGAACGAATAACATATAATATATATATAACATAACTTTGAAATATAAAACTGTACTTGAATATACATCATTATCAAAGTACAACACTTACAAAACAGCGGAAATAAACAATATCTATATGATCCTGAAGCCTCCTGCTCTAGCTCTTTAAGTATCTGTAAAATCCTGATTACTTAACTGCCCGTACAAAATTGGGTACCCAAGAGTTTAGTGAAAAAAAAACAAAATAAACTCCGGGTCAATCATGGGACTGGTATGAGTAAAACAGTTAAAACAGTAAACGATATCTCATAAGACCACGACGTATAACGGAATGGGTTTTTCCCTTATGAGAATCCAAAATAACTTTATATCAAAAACCTTTTGATATTATAATAATGTCTATCAACCATAATATAATAATCATCTAGCAGAAACGCTTCCATCTCACGTTCTACATATATAATATACAATCAAAACCACAAGCACGTATTGGGTAATGGATTTCCAACTATGAAAAGGTATGGAACCACCTTTCGCTAGTGTACCTCTATAGAGGAATACACTGGGTTCAACAAGAACATCTTGCAACCCGGCCACACATGACCGACCACTCATTTCGCTTGAGTGTATCGAATGTATATCACCAACGGTTGGGATCAACAACCGTTTCCCGAATGGGACAGCATCAACAATAGATTTTTAGAAGTAAATGAAACTCTAGATCAGGTGATTATACACCCTACTAGGTGCGACCTACATAGCCATGTTGCCTGCCCGATTTCTATCATTTACCGGATGTGAGGCTAGAAGCTACGCTTATCTTTGACAGATCACACATTTATTCACTTTGAATGTCACATCGTCATATCCGCCAAATCACAAATTGATTTTCCAAAAAGTACCACGGGTATACAGCTAAGAGAAATGACTTCCTCCGCCACCAAACGTGAATACGTTTGAAGAGATCTACTTACGCGATCTATTAGATATGCTCTGTCAGACATTCTTCCATACAGGTCGTCCTGGGATTGGACAAACCAAAGGCACTATTCAGTACATCCATCTTAAGCACTGTTATCTAATACTTATACAATAGCCCTTGCATTCAATTATCTTTGGCATATATGATTCGCAACGCTTATGCCAATACAAAGTGGTTCTTTGGATAATAATCCAACCGGTCTCTCCATATTAACAACGTTGAAATGGTCAAAAACATCAATAATCGGTGAGCTAACTATCAAAGAAAAACAGGTGTGCAAACAACGATATTATTTCCAGATGGGAATTATATTGATCAATCATCATTTAACATTATATATATATATATATATATTCACATTTCCTTATTTTCTATGTTTAGAAAATATATGTTATTAACACTGGAAAACATTTCCATTGTTTATTACATATCACTATCATCCCACATCTATCAGACTCTAACTATAAACTAACAAGAGAACAACTTCCTAAGTATAAACCCCGAAGGCTGAAACCAACATCGGATCGATACTCAGGAAACCATTCAACTTATTAGTCTCTTGCCAGTTTCCAATTTCTGTTTAACTCCCTTTTTATTAACTATGTTCGATTAACTCGATTCGATTAACTCCTCTATTTATTTTCACAATAAATAATCCTTTATTCTATTTATTTTCTAAATAAATAATCCTTTTTTACTTTCTAAATAAATATTCCTCTTTATAAAATCCTATGATTTTATAAATACTTTATTTTCAAAAATATTTCCTTTTATAAAATTGGTTGATTTTATAACATTCTTTATTTCAATATACATTGAAATGTTTCTTTTTACATCCCAGGGTTTCTTATGATATTAAAAATATCGATTAACAATGATCAACATCATCCTAACACACAAAATCCATAACAGATTATGTATCACATCATATACCAAAATATATGAAAAACAGTAAAATAAATGTTGAGGAATCCAGTCGGATTCCTCCAACCTGTTTCCCTTCATCACAGATGATAAACAACATAATTAACATTGATTTCATTCCAATATGAAATATTTTGTTAAACAGAATCACTATTTGATTAACGATATATATATATCGTTATCTATAATTTCAACCAATAAACAAACAATTCAACCAAACAAATAACCCACATCAATCAACAGATAATTATTAGTTCTAAATATACGTTAGAAAAATATAACTGTTCAGAGTTGGTGAGTTTTACTCACCTTTGTCGTTAATCGTTATATAACGATAACATCAGTTGATTAAATCGAGCATTTTATTCCACCGTAAATTATAACATGCTCTGAATCCGTTCATACCAACTCCAACATGTAATATTCTTCCATGTGGTTCCAACGCAGACCGTTCGTCAGTCGGACCCTATCTAAACAAGATATTATGTTTATAAGTGGATACATTATTTTATTTAAAAATAAACTTGCTTTAAATATTTTAATTGGGCTTCACCTATCTTTTCAGCCCAATTCCATTGCACTCCATCCATCTTGTTCGTTTCTTCAGAGAAGAATTTAAACAGATCCTTATGCTTGAACCTCACTGTCTTATTTCTTTACCAGTCATACCCCTTATTTTCCATAACCATAACCATCTTTAAAAGCCTAATTGAAATCCTCACCAACCATTTATCCGTTGCACTCATCATTTGTAAAAACCCGTAACTTCCCCGGTGAGGAAAGCGCGGATAGTTCGAGAATAAGCCACAACAGAACGCATACACAAGAACATTTCATTGTATATTACACCAATGCATCGGATTACAAGAATATACAGAGTATAAATGAATATTACACAGAAATATCAGAGATTTAAATTACATTTAAATACATCGCAGCGGAAAATAATACAATACACAACTGAAGGAGATATACAGATACAAAGCTTTCCGGATATCGTTCCAGCTGTAAACCAGGATCCTGTGAATATAAATCTGCAAAACCAAAACTACTAGTTGCCCGTGTAGAAAATAGGGGCACCCAGAGTTTAGGTTAAAACAATAAACTCCAGGTTAGTCATGTGACTGGTGTGAGAACTAAAACAGTTAATCTTTATTTTTAAAGTTAGGTAAATCAAGGGACCACGCCGTATAACACGGAACGGGTTTCCTCCCAAGAATACCAGTGCATAAAACAAACAACGCAGTGCTAAATAAGGAAAAATGAAGCTGTTATAAGACCCAGGTCCTATCACACAATGCAACGCAAGCCGGGGGATAGGGTTTTCCCTTATAACAGCTAAAGAATGCTTGATACGTTTAAAACAAATCATTTGATACTATAATAAGTGCATAGTGTATAAAACAACTTCAAATCATAAGTATCAATCATAGGCGACATGAGCGTCCCATGCCACTATGTCGCCATATATAGGTTTACAAATAAAACCGAAAATGTCACGTATTTGGAAATTGGATTCCCGTCTATGAACCGAGGCAAAAGATAGTCCTCAACCGATTCGAGACAATCTAGCCTACCATGTCTCAGGAACAGAGCTCGAGTGTCCCTTGGATCCTCAGGGCCGGTCCACCGATGTGGATTAAAATGCCCGAACACTACGTCTCCCCGCCCTTTGGGGCGCAAATGAGCCAACGAATGACTCCATCGGACCCGGATCGTCCGATCAAACCGAGGCTCCTCGCAACAACAACAACCACACAGGTGAAAAGTATATAAATGTCAGGGCTGGTAGGTCACTGACACCACCCTAGCTAGAAAGAAACGCATGTCCTCCCTGACGTTCGTCTCCCGTTTCTGGTTCACAACCGAGGTGTGAGTCTCGCGACTTTACGTTACACAAAGCTGTGCCACCCAGGCTGTGCTTTGATCATCACCACAAGACTTTGCTTTTCAACAGAAGCCTCGATCAATTGCATCTTAGCATGCCACACAGGAAATTCACTCCATGCGTTTGATATCCATCAGTATATAACCCCTGAGCTCGTACGTCTCAGAGAAGGGCGTTAAGCAAGAGAATAAATTCTCCGCCGCCAAACAGATATATATTTAATAGAGATCGATCACACAGACTAAAATCCAATGTCAGACACACAGTCCATTTACAAGTCCGTTCTGGGTCTGAACGAAACCGGAGGCACCTAGTACCCCGCACATTCATCGATCTCCAAGTACGTCTGGACGATCACCAACTGTTTCCATCTTCTTGGGTGTACAGCCCAATCAAGATCATCAGTAATCACCCAAACGACGTGAAGACCTCCGGTCTTCGACCATCGTCTTCATCTTCGACTTATCGTCATATCAGTTATTCAGAATGGGATAAACCCGGTCTTTCCGAATAACTCGCGTATATTTTAAATAAGTGTTACACAAACACAACATACGCCTCATTCCAATTCATCAGTCACTAACCGTAAATTAATCAAGAGAATAATTCCCCAAATATTAACCCCGAAGGCCGAAACCAACATCAGATCAATATCCAGAAAACCATTCTGCTTGGCTAACCGACAGTTAGTTTCTAGATTTCACATTCATAGGGAAAGGTTCCCATTAATTTATCCAAGATAAATTCCTTGAATTTATTCTTTAATCTATTTTTGAATATCAATTCAAACTAGTCGGGATTAGCGAACCTTACCGAAGTAATCATTTGTTTTAATTTCCCAATCCCAACCTATTCATCCCATGAAGTAAAACTGGTTATACTTCATATCTAACACCACGGTGTTATCGGTAAATTCAATTACCATTTCACGTTCAAATCTAATTAAAGATTTAACTATCGCCTGGAGCAAAACTGGTGCTACTCCATTCTCGATCATTTCAATCTAATTAAAGATTCATCAAAACTCCACTTAGTTTTAATCTTTAACTGGGTTAAAGAATCAGTGTCATTTAAAACACAGTTCACGATAAACCCAAAATCACATTCATTAATTATCGGGTTAAAGAACGAGTGTTATTTAAAACACTGTCCACGATAAACCCAAAAATCAATATCAATTCAATTCCAATTAAATATTATTTAATTGGTACACTTCATTAAATCTAAATAGAAAGATTTAATCTTTTCTCAACTGGGTTCAAAAACAGTGTTAGTGAAGACACTATTCACGACAAACCCAAATCACATTTGATATTCAATACACGGCTCTGAATAGAAAATATATCGGCTTATATTCAATTTCAAATTCTACGATTAACAAATGTCGTATTGGAAATAACGATATAAATATATATCTTTCAAATTTCCATAACAACATCCGTATAATCACGAATTCCAACATCGAAATATTCCGAAGACAATTTCGATTCAAATCCACTCCAATGCAATCATTGGAAATTCTAGTTATTTTTAAAACCCTTTCGAATTCAATCTATTTATTTAAAAATAAATAGAATTATAATTCTAGTTCAAAACTAGTTTACTTCGATAAAAAACTATTTTTATCTTTTCAAATATGGAGTTTTTCATCCCAATTCTTCTCAAATCATTTCTTATGATTTTACACAAATTAATACTATTTTTAATAATTTTATCAAGGCCCGTACAGTCGATTTCTATCAATGGCCATCGAACTGCACTTACAGCGACCTTTTTCAAATTTGATTTGGATATAATTCCAAATCCAACCGTTAGATTTCTAATTTCTAATATTCGTTAGAAAGCTCTTTTCGATACGAACCCAACGGTTCCAGTTTTAGGAGAATCCGATGGTCGGATCTCCCGCAATATCCGTTCGAAGTCAATAGTCGAAATTCGCGAACTGCCGCGGCGTGGCGCGTTCTATTCAGGCCATTATATTATATATATAATATATATAATATATACTTCGTCGATTTCCTTTCGAAATGAATTTTACAAATCGTTTTAAATTCGTTTTCAAAACGGTTTCAACTTCATATTCAATTTCAAATCAAAATTGAATATTCCAATATAAATTCGTTTTAAATTCATTTCAATTCGATTTCAATTCAAATTGATTTCTAATTCAATTTCAGTTCGTTTTCAATTCAGTTTCAATTCGAATTCATTTATATTTAATTTCAATTCGAATTCATTTCAATGTCATTTCAATTCTATTCAATTTAATTCGAATTTCAAATCTATTTCAATATTCGTTGAAAAATGAATAAAATCGATATAAATATCGTTCACGTCAAAATGGCGTCAATCTAATCAACACGGCTTCATATATTCCTATTTTCAAATATTCTATTTCAAATATTTCTATTTCAAATATTTCTATTTCAAATATTTCTTTTTCAAATATTTCTATTTCAAGTATTTCTATTATTAAAATATTTCGTTCAACACATGACTAATCTCAACGGATGAGTACAGTCAACACATGAATCTTTATTTTATAATATTCTTTATTTTTCAAATTGGAATGAGGCCCAATCAATTACCATATAAAGTTAATTATATGGATTTTCATACAACACATGTATAATAGCATTGAAAAATAATCAACCATCAACCAAAGTGCACTACACTGTATAGGCATCAAATATAGATATCTAACGCTTATAACAGCCTGTCAATCAATCGATCGACATATTTAATCAATCAGGATGAGTGAACTTCAAATTTCATCCCAACACCCATGTGGGTTTTCAAACAATCAAACACAGATTTTAGTTGTGCAGTTGGGCGATGTGTAAAATTTATCGTCCCAATCAATGTCATTCAAATAGGTGTACATAAACAAACCGTCCGGTTTGTAAATGAATATTTTATTTTGTTCACTTCACTATTTTCATATTCACGTTAAAAAATATATTTTTAACGATAAAACATTTTATTTCAACCTATGAATTTCTATTCAATTCATTTATTCAATAAAATGATATTTTTATTTTTCTAACATATTTTAGAAAATTTCGGCGGCATAACGGCACGATACTAGAAATGGGACGAGGCCTAGCCTTATCCCCGGACTAGTGAAGGCCCACGCCATTCACACATCAATCAAATTCATTCAATTCACCAAACAATTTAATTCAAACCAAATAATCTAACCAACTACACAACCAAACAAACAAGTCCATGGTCTGTGGACGATTGTGTCGGGTGCTACTAAGCACCGTCTGCATCGTAGTATATATATATAACTAGAAAAGAAATCGAAGAGTGAGAAATTCTCACTGAAAGCTATCCTAACTTCACGGCTCTTCTTTTTCAGAAACCTTCGTCGTTCTTCCTCTTGTCACTTCGTTGCACGTATTCTCTACATATGTAAAAATCGAATTTTTACTTCGCTATTCAAAAATCACATTTTTTACTTCGATGTTCAATATATAAAAACAATATTTTTACTTCGATGTTCAATGTATAAAAATCACATTTTTACTCGATGTTTAATATATAAAAATCAATTCTTTTCCTAATGAAAAATCAATTCTTTTCCTAATGAAAAATCAATTCTTTTCCTAATGAAAAATCAATTCTTTTCATTCTTTATTTACCTCTAAAAATCGAATTGCTAATGTACAGATAAAATTGATTTTTAGAATACGTTTAACTTATAAAACAATAGGACACTTACAGCAGTGGGAGGGGAAGGGGAATCGCAGTTCTTCTGAGGAGTGGTTGCGCCTCGCGGTGGCGCCGGTCAGTGGGAGGCCGCGTCGGAGTGCTGTAGCGCCGGAGGTGGCGATGGGGGTCTGGGTGGCTCGCGGTTGTTGCGCTTAGGGGGGTTCGGGGTCTCGTGGAAGAGGAGAGCGCGGAGGAGATGGAAGAGGCGGTGGGAAGGCTGAACGAAGGGGGAGGTGCTTGGAGGAGCGACGGGCGGTCAACGACAAGGGGGGGCACGAGATCGAGAGGCACAATGTTTTTTCTTCTTTTTCCTTTTTTTTAAAACGATTAGAAGAATGAACGGGGGGGGGGGGCAGAACGAAGAAAAGGGGAGAAGGGATATTTTTAATTTATTTCTTTAATTTATTTTCAAAAAGATGACTTTTACATACGACCTCGGAACGAGACCCACCGCCTGTCGTCCATAGCTAATTACCCCCATTCCGAACACAATGGGATATGTATCGTCGGCCGATTCGCTCGTTTCGATCAGTTTTCGTCAAAATCAGCATATAACTCTATATATTGAATTTGAACGCGCATTTCAATTTACCGGGGTCACATACGAACTCTAAAAATTCCAGAAAAATATTTTCTAGCTTCGTATAGACGATACCGTCCTAACAAAACTAGTTTCGTCGAATTCTGAGACTGTTGGAAAAATGACCATTTTCCAGTTGATTAAAATCAACTGAAACTGGTCAAACGTGTTTTCCTTTGCCACGCTCACATATTGATTCGAAAAATTATGAAATTTGGAATCTAGCAATAACTTGACATCCCGGATCCAATAAAAGTGGTTTCGTCGAAATCCGAGGTCGTTTGCAAAATTTCCATTTTTAAGGGCCTGAATTCTATAGCGACTATTCAGAATTTTCAACTGGACATATCTTTTGATTCCCGCTATGAAATTTCGATTTGTCGGATTCGTTGGAAAGATATCATCAATTAGATCCTAATGTTTTTGGTTTCACTAAAATCCGGATTGTTTTGCACCCGGTACATTCAATTGATGTTTGAAATCGAATAATCGAACTACCGCGCCATTTTCAATTCTATTTATAATTATATATAATTATTTATATTCTAACGACGACGCGTATAAATATATACGTCGAATTATATTCTAAATAAATTTCTCGTCGATATTATTTAAAATAATTCATTTTAAATAATCAAAATTCGCTAAAATTGCCAAAATAAAAATTTTAAACTGGCCCAGATTTCCGGGTTATTACAATCTCCCCCACTTAAAACTTTTCGTCCCCGAAAAGGAACAAAGTCGAAAGTGGTTTGATTATTCAGCTCTACGTTCGATCTGGCTTCCATTCTCCAACTTTTCAGTTTCTGAGAATTTTCAAAAATTTGGCTAACACCCTAAATTTTCGAAAAATTTCGCCATAACCTCCCCTACAACGGGAGCAACAGGAAAATCCTGAAATTGCCATATAGGCCTTCTGATCTCAAAAAGAAAAAGAAAAGGCCAAGCGGCTAGCCAATAGGCTCATAAAATCATCATCACCCAAACAAAACAGTAAATTATGTAGTAAACATGTACCTATTTGTCGGGCAAACAAATTTTATTCTTCGGCTCTAGCCTCCTTGCTATGACCTGTTCAAAAGATATACATGTATGCAAGCAAATGCGACCAATTTTCAATACAATTCAATATTCGGTTCAATTAGGCATAATGGTTCAAAATTAGCAAACAAATAAACAAACAACACAAACATCAATCAATTAGTGGATTAACGTTTCAAATTCATAAATTTTGATACGTATACAGAAAATCATGTTTTTGATGCCAATTCACAACAATGTATTCTAGCTATATTAGTTTTGGTTCTCACACTAGTCTAATGGAAATATATAGATATCATACCTTCGAAACACGAACACAAATTCTGATGATAATCGATCAATCATCAGAATCATCTCCGGGTGTCTAGAATGTGATTCTATATCTATCCAGTATATTAAAACTTCGAATATACGTTCATGACTCGTATATGCAAAATCTTTATATATTGGATTGTCCATATTCAAAATAAATAAATAATCAAATACGTTTAAAACGATTTAAATTTTCAAAACAAATTGTTTTCATTTGAAAAATATACTCTTCACACTCGTTCTAGGATACTACTGATCCCATCTCTAACGAGTCATTCCCATTGGATTTTACTAATCCAATATCTGATGAATTCTTTCGTATGGTTCTAATGTGTCTTGTTCTCTGAGCTATGTAAACCAAAGCTCTGATACCATCTGTAAAAACCCGTAACTTCCCCAGTGAGGAAAGCGCGGATAGTTCGAGAACAAGCCACAACAGAACGCATACACAAGAACATTTCATTGTATATTACACCAATGCATCAGATTACAAGAATATACAGAGTATAAATGAATATTACACAGAAATATCAGAGATTTAAATTACATTTAAATACATCGCAGCGGAAAATAATACAATACACATCTGAAGGAGATATACGGATACAAAGCTTTCCGGATATCGTTCCAGCAGTAAACCAGGATCCTGTGAATATAAATCTGCAAAACCAAAACTACTAGCTGCCCGTGTCGAAAATAGGGGCACCCAGAGTTTAGGTTAAAACAATAAACTCCAGGTCAGTCATGTGATTGGTGTGAGAACTAAAACAGTTAATCTTTATTTTTAAAGTTAGGTAAATCAAGGGACCACGCCGTATAACACGGAACGGGTTTCCTCCCAAGAATACCAGTGCATAAAACAAACAACGCAGTGCTAAATAAGGAAAAATGAAGCTGTTATAAGACCCAGGTCCTATCACACAATGCAACGCAAGCCGGGGGATAGGGTTTTCCCTTATAACAGCCAAAGAATGCTTGATACGTTTAAAACAAATCATTTGATACTATAATAAGTGCATAGTGTATAAAACAACTTCAAATCATAAGTATCAATCATAGGCGACATGAGCGTCCCATGCCACTATGTCGCCATATATAGGTTTACAAATAAAACCGCAAATGTCACGTATTTGGAAATTGGATTCCCGTCTATGAACCGAGGCAAAAGATAGTCCTCAACCGATTCGAGACAATCTAGCCTACCATGTCTCAGGAACAGAGCTCGAGTGTCCCTTGGATCCTCAGGGCCGGTCCACCGATGTGGATTAAACTGCCTGAACACTACGTCTCCCCGCCCTTTGGGGCGCAAATGAGCCAACGAATGACTCCATCGGACCCGGATCGTCCGATCAAACCGAGGCGCCTCGCAACAGCAACAACCAGACAGGTGAAAAGTATATAAATGTCAGGGCTGGTAGGTCACTGACACCACCCTAGCTAGAAAGAAACGCATGTCCTCCCTGACGTCCGTCTCCCATTTCTGGTTCACAACCGAGGTGTGAGGCTCGCGACTTCATGTTACACAAAGCTGTGCCACCAAGGCTGTGCTTTGATCATCACCACAAGACTTTGCTTTTCAACAGAAGCCTCGATCAATTGCATCTTAGCATGCCACACAGGCAATTCACTCCATGCGTTTGATATCCATCAGTATATAACCCCTGAGCTCGGACGTCTCAGAGAAGGGCGTTAAGCAAGAGAATAAATTCTCCGCCGCCAAACAGATATATATATAATAGAGATCGATCACACAGACTAAAATCCAATGTCAGACACACAGTCCATTTACAAGTCCGTTCTGGGTCTGAACGAAACCGGAGGCACCTAGTACCCCGCACATCCATCGATCTCCAAGTACGTCTGGACTATCACCAACTGTTTCCATCTTCTTGGGTGTACAGCCCAATCAAGATCATCAGTAATCACCCAAACGACGTGAAGACCTCCTGTCTTAGACCATCGTCTTCATCTTCGACTTATCGTCGTATCAGTTATTCAGAATGGGATAAACCCGGTCTTTCCGAATAACTCGCGTATATTTTAAATAAGTGTTACACAAACACAACATACGCCTCATTCCAATTCATCAGTCACTAACCGTAAATTAATCAAGAGAATAATTCCCCAAATATTAACCCCGAAGGCCGAAACCAACATCAGATCAATATCCAGAAAACCATTCTGCTTGGCTAACCGACAGTTAGTTTCTAGATTTCACATTCATAGGGAAAGGTTCCCATTAATTTTATCCAAGATAAATTCCTTAAATTTATTCTTTAATCTATTTTTGAATATCAATTCAAACTAGTCGGGATTAGCGAACCTTACCGAAGTAATCATTTGTTTTAATTTCCCAATCCCAACCTATTCATCCCATGAAGTAAAACTGGTTATACTTCATATCTAACACCACGGTGTTATCGGTAAATTCAATTACCATTTCACGTTCAAATCTAATTAAAGATTTAACTATCGCCTGGAGCAAAACTGGTGCTACTCCATTCTCGATCATTTCAATCTAATTAAAGATTCATTAAAACTCCACTTAGTTTTAATCTTTAACTGGGTTAAAGAATCAGTGTCATTTAAAACACAATTCACGATAAACCCAAAATCACATTCATTAATTATCGGGTTAAAGAACGAGTGTTATTTTAAACACTGTCCACGATAAACCCAAAAATCAATATCAATTCAATTCCAATTAAATATTATTTAATTGGTACACTTCATTAAATCTAAATAGAAAGATTTAATCTTTTCTCAACTGGGTTCAAGAACAGTGTTAACACTATTCACGACAAACCCAAATCACATTTGATATTCAATACATGGCTCTAAATAGAAAATATATCGGCTTATATTCAATATCAAATTCTACGATTAACAAATGTCGTATTGGAAATAACGATATAAATATATATCTTTCAAATTTCCATAACAACATCCGTATAATCACGAATTCCAACATCGAAATATTCCGAAGATAATTTCGATTCAAATCCACTCCAATGCAATCATTGGAAATTCTGGTTATTTTTAAAACCCTTTCGAATTCAATCTATTTATTTAAAAATAAATAGAATTATAATTCTAGTTCAAAACTAGTTTACTTCGATAAAAATCTATTTTTATCTTTTCAAATATGGAGTTTTTCATCCCAATTCTTCTCAAATCATTTCTTATGATTTTACACAAATTATTAATATTTTTAATAATTTTATCAAGGCCCGTACAGTCGATTTCCATCAATGGCCATCGAACTGCACTTACAGCGACCTTTTTCAAATTTGATTTGGACATAATTCCAAATCCAACCATTAGATTTCTAATTTCTAATATTCGTTAGAAATCTCTTTTCGATACGAACCCAACGGTTCCGGTTTTAGGAGAATCCGGCGGTCGGATCTCCCGCAATATCCGTTCAAAGTCAATAGTCGAAATTCGCGAACTGCCGCGGCGCGGCGCGTTCTATTCAGGCCATTATATTATATATATAATATATATAATATACTTCGTCGATTTCCTTTCGAAATGAATTTTATAAATCGTTTTAAATTCGTTTTCAAAACGGTTTCAACTTCATATTCAATTTCAAATCAAAATTGAATATTCCAATATAAATTCGTTTTAAATTCATTTCAAATCGATTTCAATTCAAATTGATTTCTAATTCAATTTTAGTTCGTTTTCAATTCAGTTTCAATTCGAATTCATTTATATTTAATTTCAATTCGAATTCATTTCAATGTCATTTCAATTCTATTCAATTTAACTCGAATTTCAAATCTATTTCAATATTCGTTGAAAAATGAATAAAATCGATATAAATATCGTTCACGTCAAAATTGCGTCAATCTAATCAACACGGCTTCATATATTCCTATTTTCAAATATTCTATTTCAAATATTTCTATTTCAAATATTTCTATTTCAAATATTTCTTTTTCAAATATTTCTTTTTCAAATATTTCTATTTCAAATGTTTCTATTATTAAAATATTTCGTTCAACACATGACTAATCTCAACGGATGAGTACAGTCAACACATGAACCTTTATTTTATAATATTCTTTATTTTTCAAATTGGAATGAGGCCCAATCAATTACCATATAAAGTTAATTATATGGATTTTCATACAACACATGTATAATAGCATTGAAAAATAATCAACCATCAACCAAAGTGCACTACACTGTATAGGCATCAAATATAGATATCTAACGCTTATAACAGCCTGTCAATCAATCGATCGACATATTTAATCAATCAGGATGAGTGAACTTCAAATTTCATCCCAACACCCGTGTGGGTTTTCAAACAATCAAACACAGATTTTAGTTGTGAAGTTGGGCGATGTGTAAAATTTATCGTCCCAATCAATGTCATTCAAATAGGTGTACATAAACAAACCGTCCGGTTTGTAAATGAATATTTTATTTTGTTCACTTCACTATTTTCATATTCACGTTAAAAATTATATTTTTAACGATAAAACATTTTATTTCAACCTATGAATTTCTATTCAATTCATTTATTCAATAAAATGATATTTTTATTTTTCTAACATATTTTAGAAAATTTCGGCGGCATAACGGCACGATACTAGAAACGGGACGAGGCCTAGCCTTATCCCCGGACTAGTGAAGGCCCACGCCATTCACACATCAATCAAATTCATTCAATTCACCAAACAATTTAATTCAAACCAAATAATCTAACCAACTACACAACCAAACAAACAAGTCCATGGTCTGTGGACGATTGTGTCGAGTGCTACTAAGCACCGTCTGCATCCTAGTATATATATAACTAGAAAAGAAATCGAAGAGTGAGAAATTCTCACCGAAAGCTATCCTAACTTCACGGCTCTTCTTTTTCAGAAACCTTCGTCATTCTGCCTCTTGGCACTTCGTTGCCCGTATTCTCTACATATGTAAAAATCGAATTTTTACTTTGCCATTCAAAAATCACATTTTTACTTCGATGTTCAATATATAAAAACCATATTTTTACTTCGATGTTCAATGTATAAAAATCACATTTTTACTCGATGTTCAATATATAAAAATCAATTCTTTTCCTAATGAAAAATCAATTCTTTTCCTAATGAAAAATCAATTCTTTTCCTAATGAAAAATCAATTCTTTTCCTAATTCTTTTCCTAATGAAAAATCAATTCTTTTCCTAATGAAAAATCAATTCTTTTTATTCTTTTTTACCTCTAAAAATTGAATTGCTAATGTATAGATAAAATTGATTTTTAGAATACGTTTAACTTATAAAACAATAGGACACTTACAGCAGCGGGAGGGGAAGGGGAATCGCAGTTCTTCTGAGGAGTGGTTGCGCCTCGCGGTGGCGCCGGTCAGTGGGAGGCCGCGTCGGAGTGCTGTAGCGCCGGAGGTGGCGATGGGGGTCTGGGTGGCTCGCGGTTGTTGCGCTTAGGGGTGTTCGGGGTCTCGTGGAAGAGGAGAGCGCGGAGGAGATGGAAGAGGGGGTGGAAAGGCTGAATGAAGGGGGAGGTGCTTGGAGGAGAGACGGGCGGTCAACGACAAGGGGGGCACGAGATCGAGAGGCACAATGTTTTTTTTCTTTTTCCTTTTTTTTTAAAACGATTAGAAGAATGAACGTGGGGGGGGAGGGGGCAGAAAGAAGAAAAGGGGAGAAGGGATATTTTTAATTTATTTCTTTAATTTATTTTCAAAAAGTTGACTTTTACATACGACCTCGGAACGAGACCCACCGCCTGTCGTCCATAGCTAATTACCCCCATTCCGAACACAATGGGATATGTATCGTCGGCTGATTCGCTCGTTTCAATCAGTTTTCGTCAAAATCAACATATAACTCTATATATTGAATTTGAACGCGCATTTCAATTTACCGGGGTCACATACGAACTCTAAAAATTCCAGAAAAATATTTTCTAGCTTCGTATAGACGATATGGTCCTAACAAAACTAGTTTCGTCGAATTCTGAGAGCGTTGGAAAAATGGCCATTTTCCAGTCGATTAAAATCAACTAAAACTGGTCAAACGCGTTTTCCTTTGCCACGCTCACATATTGATTCGAAAAAATATGAAATTTGGAATCTAGCAATAACTTGACATCCCGGATCCAATAAAAGTGGTTTCGTCGAAATCCGAGGTCGTTTGCAAAATTTCCATTTTTAAGGGCCTGAATTCTATAGCGAATATTCAGAATTTTCAACTGGACATATCTTTTGATTCCCGCTATGAAATTTCGATTTGTCGGATTCGTTGGAAAGATATCATCAATTAGATCCTAATGTTTTTGGTTTCACTAAAATCCAGATTGTTTTGCACCCGGTACATTCAATTGAAGTTTGAAATCGAATTATCGAACTACCACGCCATTTTCAATTCTATTTATAATTATATATAATTATTTATATTCTAACGACGACGCGTATAAATATATACGTCGAATTATATTCTAAATAAATTTCTCGTCGATATTATTTAAAATAATTCATTTTAAATAATCAAAATTCGCTAAAATTGCCAAAATAAAAAATTTAAACTGGCCCAGATTTCCGGGTTATTACATCATCATTCACAGAAGCCAAGATCACGTTCTTCTCCGTTTCCATCCCAGTCTCCCACGTTTCAACTACACAGTTCCATCCTTGTCCAACCACTTCTTCCAATTAAAACCCAAACAAAGTCGATCCCTCAACAATAACAGGCACTAACCCATTTAACTTCACAGTATACTTCATATTTAACAGTCCATCTTCCTCCTCCTCACGCACACTTCGGTACAGAGGTCGACCCAAAGCTTCACCGTCCATCTAAACAGAACTTCCACTGTCTTCTCCTCCACAAACAAATGAAATGCACCATCATCTTCTTCACATACATCACACTGCAAATTCACGCATCCAAGTTGCTACCCGTCCTTCATCTTCTAGACCCCCTTCCGCATCTCCTTATCCCCTCCTCTGCGTTGTTGTCGATGCCGCTAACTCCACCCAGCATCGACCAAAACATCCAAACGTTCTCCTCCGAGTTAAAAAGGAGTCAAACCAGACCATGAACAACGGTCTGATAAACTCCAGAGCCCCAAAAACGTGATCGAGTTTCCTAGAAAACGCTCGGAGTACAAGAACTGACCCCAAACTAAAGCTCCTTCGAATTATAGGATTTTTTCTTGATTTTTGGTGGATTTTGAAGTAAAGGGATCTCACTCTTTTCGCTGGAGAGAAATATTTGAAGCGGCGGTTTGTGTTTTGAGTTACATGGACCACCAAATGAAAATAGGTTTCAGGAATTTATAGATAAATTTGTGGGTTGCTAAAATGATTGGAGGCCATGCTTTTTTTGAGGTTAATTGGAAGGCCACGAGTTTTGGTTTTTAGGCCATATAAAACTAGTGGATGAGAATAAAAAGATCGTGGCAATGTATTTAACCAAAACAGTGGAGGATATGTATTGGTTTTATTCTATTTATATGGATACGTGGATGGTTTGTTTACCGTACCTTACTATATAAGATTCTGTTCACCCATGGACAGACATAAAAATATAGTCGTGTCCAGCATTGCACTACGACTCCAAAAATATAATAATACCGGTAGATTAACTCATATTGTGAAACCCCAAAATATTGATTATAGGGTGCAAAATACTCCAAATAAAAAATTGCATATTTAATTAATTAAAAATTACGATAAAATTCTAAAAATTAAATTATCGCTATGTCTCAAAAGAACCTTGTCTAAATTCAAAACTGATATTCAAATATTTTTAAATAACCGTTATAGCCACGAACGAATATAACGCTGTTTTCTGTATATTTGATTTGGACATAAATCAAAATGTACACGACGAAATCCCAATTTTTCTCTTCCACTAGAAAGATATACTCCACCAGCTCCGTACATTTCTTGTTTCACAGAAATCCGATTTAAAACGACTTTTGTATATTCGTTTAAAGTTCGAATCGCCAAATCGCGAACTACCGCGCCATTTCGAGCTCGATTATAATTATATTATAATTTATACGTTCAACCATCGTTAATTAAATATATTCGTTATCGTAATTCTATTCTAAACTGAATTATGTAATTTGAATTGCCCAATTCACACCATATCGCCATTTCTGCCAAATTTTGATTATTTCAGAATTAAATATATTATTTAATTATTATTTTAATTAAATATTCATTCTTATTTAATTCAACGACCATTAAATCCTCTTAATCACCTTTTAAATAATTAAATAAATTAATTATTATCCCGTTGAAAATGCGGGTCATTACAATTAGCGTTGCGAATCAAATATGTTGAAGATAATTGAAGATGGAGTTATGCAAGGGCCGTTTAGCAATCATAGGTAGAAATTGTATAACAAACCCAAACCCCTGTTCCACGGTGGCAAAGTTAATCTTTGGAATATAACACATAAACAAATAACAGCAGAACAGAAATATATAATTACACCAGATAATTTACAACAGAATACACTGGATAAACATAATCATCAGAGTTACATAGTATACAGGATCATACTTAGTACAAAACACAGTTCAGCTTTACATAAAATGTTTACAGCGGAATCAAAACATAATATGTACAACAGGAGGTGAACAACATAAAGAGAAAGAAGTGATAGAATCCATATTCAGCTCCATAGCTATCCAGAAAGAGCCTGCTAAAACCTAAATACATGGTTGCCCGTTTAGAAATAGGGGCACGTGAGTTTGCAAGTGAAACAAACTACGAGTCAATCATGGGACTGGTATGAGAAATCTACTTAGCTTATTTTAATAATAAGGCCAATCAAAGGACCATGCCGCTTTCGCGGAAAAGAGTTTACTCCCTTTGATTGCTAGTGCTTAAAACAAATAAATCAGTTAAACATCGCAATGCTTTTTGTAAAAATGAAGTTATTATAGGACTCAGTTCCTATCACATAATGCAACGCAAATCGGAGGATAGAGTTTTACCTTATAATGGCCAAAATATGCTTGATACGAATAAAACAAAAGCATTTGATATTATTACTAGTGTTTATATGTTTCAAAAACAATTTCATTCATAAGTATCAATCATAGACGGCATGGGTACCATATATCATGTTTCCATATATAGGTATACATTCAAAACTGAGACGACCCCGAACCCCGTACTGACGGTGGCAAGGGTAATCTTTGGAATATAACACATAAACAGATATTAGCAGAACATAATTAAATAAATACACCAGATAATGCACAATACAATATACTGGATAAAAGTAATCATCAGAGTTACACAGTATACAGGATCATACTTAGTACAAATACAGTTCAGCTATACATAAATGTCTACATCGGAAACAAACATAATATGTACAGTAGGACCTGAACAGCATAAAAAGAGATAAATGATAGAATCCATCTTCAGCTCCAGCTATCCAGAGAAAGCCAGCTAAAAACTGAATACAAGGCTGCCCATGTAGAAAAAGGGGCACCCGAGTTTGAAAGTGAAACAAACTACGAGTCAGTCATGGGACTGGTATGAGAAATCTACTCAACACATTTAAAATATGGCCAATCACAGGACTACGCCACTTTCGTGGAACGGGTTTATTCCATTGGATTGCCAGTGCTTTAAAACAAATCGTTCTTTTAAACATCGCAATGCTTTTTATAAAAATGAAGCCATTATAAGACTTGGTTCCCATCACACAATGCAACGCAAACCGAAGGATAGATTTTTACCTTATAATGGCCAAAATATGCTTGATACGAATAAAACAAAAGCATTTGATATTATTACTAGTGTTTATAGGTTTCGAAAACAATTTCAATCATAACTATCAATCATAGACGGCATGGGTACCATATATCATGTCGCCATATATATATACAATCAAAACCGCACAGTCACGTATTTGGAAAATGGATTTCCACCATGAACCAAGGCAAAAGATAGTCCTTACCGAATTTGAGACTGCCTAACCCGAGTCTCAGGATCAGAACGCATCGACCCTTGGAGCATCAGGGCCGGTCCACCGATGTGGATTAAAATGCCCGAACACTACGTTTCCCCGCCCTTTGGGGCGTAAGTGAGCCAACGAATGACTCCATCGGTCCCGGATCGACCGACATATCCGAGGCGCCTCGCAACACTAACAACCACATAAGTCAAACCCATCAGGGCGTGTAAAACCACTGACGCCACTTCTAGCTAGGAAGAAACGCATGTCCCCCCTGAGGTCCTCTCCCGTTTTTGGTTCATACCGGGGTGTGAGGTTCGCGAATTCACGTTGTACACAAAGCTGCGCCATACAGGCGGTGCTTCGATCATCACCACAAAACTTTGCTTTTCAACAGAAGCCTTGATCACTGCATCTTAGCATGCCACACAGGTAATTTACACCAAGCAACTGATGGCAATCTATCACACAGAATAAATTCCTATGTCAGACACACAGTCCATTTACAAGACTGTCCTGGGTCTGAACGAAACCGGAGGCACTATATACCTCGCAAACCCATCGACCTCCACGTACGTCTGGACGATCACCACTCATTATCCATATTTCGGGATGCCTCCCAATCAGGACATCAGTTACCATCCAAACGAGGTGAAGATCTCCGGTCTTCGACCACCGTCTTCATCTTCGATTTCTTATCGTCGATTCAGTTATTCAGAATGGGATAAACCCAGTCTTTCTGAACAACTTGCGTATATATTAACAAGTGCTATACAAACACAACACATGCGTCATTTCAATTCATTAGTCACTAACCGTCAATCAGTAAGAGAACGATTTCCCAAATATTAACCCCGAAGGCCGAAACCAACATCAGAACAAAATCCAGGAAACCATTCGACTTAGCTAACCTTCAGTTAATTTCTAAATTTCACATCCATATCGTTTATAATATTCTATAATGATTTATCGCTATTTTTGTTTATTTTAAAATAGCCAATTTATTCAAACGACGCTTAGGGCCATAACGCGTCCGTGGCACTGTTTTTCTTCAGATTTGATTTACACCTATCTGAAAATCTAATCGTTGGATCTTCACAAAATTTATATCATTAGAAAGATCTTTTCAAAACGAATCCAACGGTTCCAGTTTTGGGAAAATCCGATGGTCGGATCTCCCGGTACAATCGTTTGAAATTTCGATTTCAAAATACGAACTGCAGCGTCGTTATTCGATTTAATATAATTATATTTATATATATATAAATATAATCGATTCTGGCGCTGTTTTTCTTCAGTTTTGAATTAAACATTCCAGACAATACAACCGTTGGATCTTTACAAAGTTGATGTCATTGGAAAGATATTTCCAAAGCGAACCCAATGGTTTCGGTTTCGGGAAAATCCGATGGTCGGATCTCCCGCACTAATCGTTTGAAATCACGGTTTCAAAACACGAACTGCAGCTTCGCTATTCGATATATTTTATTTCTATTTATATATATATATATATCGATTCTTCGATTTCAAAACTATATTCTTTTCATACATTTGATAAAAATGATATTTTTATCCAACTAACAATTATTTCAACACTTCGCTATTTTTAACAACTCATGTGTACAATAAAAATGTGATTTTTATTGTAAAAACAATTTATTTCAAAACACGATTATTTTATATAGTTCATATAGGTAATAAAAAAATATGTTTTTTATTATAAAACAATTTATTTCAAAATAAGATTATTTTATATAGTTCATATTGATGATAAAAATAGGATTTTATTATAAAACAATTTCTTTTAAAATACGAATACCATTCAACACATGAATTTCAATTCAACGAATGAATTTCGATTCAACAAATGAAGGTTTTCTATAGTTTGTATATATAGAGTAAAAATGTGATTTATATTGTTAAAACAATTTATTTAAAACACGAATACCATTCAACACATGAATATGATTCAACGAATGAATTTCTATTCAACACATGAAGGTTTTCTATAGTTTGTATATATAGAGTAAAAATGTGATTTTTATTGTTAAAACAATTTATTTAAAACACAAATACCATTCAACACATGAATATGATTCAATGAATGAATTTCTTTTCAACACATGAAGGTTTTCTATTCAACAGACGAATATAGTTTCAACACAGGAAAATAATTCTAACACATGAATATTATTCAAAATTTCGGCAGCATAACGGCAGGGTAGTTAAAACCTGTGACGAGAAGGAATTTCGCTCGGTCTGAACCAGTCGCTAAACCGACCCAGACCGTTCGAAACGCCCTATCGTTGAGAACAGGACAAATCAGAACGCAAACAGAAGAACATTACATTGTATATCACAACAATGCATCAGATTACAAGAATATACAGAGTATAAACAAATGAATATATATTACACAGAAATATCAGAGATTTAAATTACATTTAAATATATAGCAGCGGAAAATAATACAATACACAACTAGAAAGAGATATACGGATACAAAGCTTTCCGGATATCATTCCAGCTGTAAACCAGGATCCTGTGAATATAAATCTGCAAAACCCAAAACTACTAGCTGCCCGTGTCAAAATAAGGGCACCCAGAGTTTAGGTTAAAACAATAAACTCCAGGTCAGTCATGGGACTGGTGTGAGAACTAAAACAGTTAATCTTTATTTTTAAAGTTAGGTAAATCAAGGGACCACGCCGTATAACACGGAACGGGTTTCCTCCCAAGAATACCAGTGCTTTTAAGTAAACAGCGCAATGCTTTTCTAAAAATGAAGCTATTATAAGACCCAGGTCCCATCACACAATGCAACGCAGCCGAGGATAGGGTTTTCCCTTATAATAGCCAAACATGCTTAGTACGTTTAAAACAAATCATTTGATACTGTAATAAGTGCATAGTGTATAAAGCAACTTCAAATCATAAATATCAATCATAGGCGGCATGAGTGCCCCATCCCACTATGTCGCCACACTAGGCTCTACAAATAAAACCGCAGAATCACGTATTTGGAAATTGGGTTTCCATCTATGAACCGAGGCAAAAGATAGTCCTCAACCGATTCGAGACAATCTAGCCCATGTCTCAGGAACAGCCGCAACTGCCCCATGGAGCGACAGGGCTGGTCCACCGATGTGGATTATTATGCCTGAACACTACGTTTCCCCGCCCTTTGGGGCGTAAATGAGCCAACGAATGACTCCATCAGACCCGGATCGTCCGATCAAACCGAGGCGCCTCGCAACAGCAACAACCACATAAGTCAAACTCGTCAGGGCGTGTAAAACCACTAACGCCACTTTTTAGCTAGAAGGAAACGCATGCCCTCCCTGAGGTCCGTCTCCAGTTTCTGGTTCATACCGGGTGTGAAACTCGCGAATTCACGTTACACAAAGCTGTGCCACACAGGCTGTGCTTTGATCATCACCACAACACTTTGTTTTTCAACAGAAGCCTCGATCTATTGCCACTTAGGCATGCCACACAGGCAATTCACCCTATGTGTTTGATATCCATCAGTATATAACCCCTGAGCTCGTATGTCTCAGAGAAGGGCGTTAAGCAAGAGAATAAATTCTCCGCCGCCAAACAGATATATATTTAATAGAAATCAATCCCACAGACTAAAATCCAATGTCAGACACACAGTCCGTTAACAAGTCCGTTCTGGGTCTGAACGAAACCGGAGGCACCTAGTACCCCGCATATCCATCGATCTCCAAGTACGTCTGGACGATCACCAACTGTTTCCATCTTCTTGGGTGTACAGCCCAATCAAGATCATCAGTTATCACCCAAACGACGTGAAGACTTCTGGTCTTCGACCACCGTCTTCATCTTCGACACCACGTCGAATCAGTTATTCAGAATGGGATAAACCCGGTCTTTCTGAATAACTCGCGTATATATTATAAAAGTGTTACACAAACACAACATACGCCTCATTCCAATTCAGAATATTCTTTTATTCAAATATTCCTATACTTTGGGAAAAAGTTCCCATTAATTTTATCCAAGATAAATTCTTTAAATTTATTCTTTAATCTTCTTTGAATATCAATTCCAACTAGTCGGGATTATCAAACCACACCGAAGTAATCATTTATTTTCCCAATCCCAACCTATTCATCCCATGAAGTAAAACTGGTAGTACTTCATATCTAACACCACAGTGTTATCGGTAATTCAATTACCATTTCACGTTCAAATCTAATTAAAGATTTAACTATCGCTTGGAGTAAAACTGGTGATACTCCATTCTCGATCTTTTCAATCTATTTAAAGATTCATTAAAACTCCACTTAGTTTTAATCTTTAACTGGGTTAAAGAATCAGTGTCATTTAAAACACGGTTCACGATAAACCCAAAAATCAATACCAATTCAATTCCAATTAAATATCGTTTAATTGGTACACTTCATTAAATCTAAATAAAAAGATTTAATTTTTTTCTCAACTGGGTTCAAGAACAGTGTTAGTGAAGACACCATTCACGACAAACCCAAATCACATTTGATATTCAATACAAGGCTCTGAATAGAAAATATATCGGCTTATATTCAATATCAAATTCTACGACTAACAAATGTCGTATTGGAAATAACGATATAAATATATATCTTTCAAATTTCCATAACAACATCTGTATAATCACGAATTCCAACATCGAAATACTCCGAAGACAATTTCGATTCAAATCCACTCCAATGCAATCATTGGAAATTTTGGTTATTTTCAAAACCCTTTTCAAATTCAATTTATTTGTTTAAAAATAAATGGAATTATAATTCTAGTTCAAAACTAGTTCATTTCGATAAAAACCTATTTTTATCCTTTCAAATATGGAGTTTTTCATCCCAATCCTTTCTAAATCATTTCCTATGATTTTACACAAATTATTACTATTTTTAATAATTTTATCAAGGCCCGTACAGTTGATTTCCATCAATGGCCATCGAACTGCACTTACAGCGACCTTTTTCAAATTTGATTTGGACATAATTCCAAATCCAACCGTTAGATTTCAAATTTCTAATATTCGTTAGAAAGCTCTTTTCGATACGAACCCAACGGTTCCGGTTTTAGGAGAATCCGACGGTCGGATCTCCCGTAATGTCCGTTTGAAATAAATGGTCGAAATTCGCGAACTGCCGCGGCGCGGCGCGTTCTATTCAGGCCATTATATTATATATACAATATATATAATATATATTTTGTCAATTTTCTACTCAAAACGAATTATATAAATAGTTTTAAAATTCGTTTCAAAATCTATTTCAACTTCCATTTCAATTCAAAGCAAAATTGAATTCTTCTTTATAAATTCGTTTCAAAATTCATTTCTATTCAATTCAAATTTCAATTCAATTTGAATTCATTTCAATTCGCTTTCAATTCAATTTGAATTCGTTTTCAATTCAATTCATTTCGAAATCGTTTTCCATTCAATTCATTTCGAAATCGTTTTCAATTCAATTCATTTCGAAATCGTTTTCAATTCAATTCATTTCAAAATCGTTTTCAATTCAATTCATTTCGAAATATTCGATTTCGAAATCACTTTTCAATATTCATTTTAAAATGAATAAAATCGATATAATTATCGTTCACGTCAAAATGGCGTCAATCTAATCAACACGGCTTCATAAATTTCTATTTTCAAATATTCTATTTCAAATATTCTATTTCAAATATTTCTTTTTCAAAATAGTTGTTATTATCAAAATATTTCGTTCAACACATGACCAATCTCAATGGATGAGTACTGTCAACACATGAACTTTTATTTTATAATCTTCTTTATTTTTCAAATTGGAATGAGGCCCAATCAATTACCATATAAAGTTAATTATATGGATTTTCATACAACACATGTATAATAGCATTGAAAAATAATCAACCATCAACCAAAGTGCACTACACTGTATAAGCATCAAATATAGATATCTAACGCTTATAACAGCCTGTCAATCAATCGATCGACATATTTAATCAATCAGGATGAGTGAACTTCAAATTTCATCCTAACACCCGTGTGGGGTTTCAAACAATCAAACACAGATTTTAGTTGTGCAGTTGGGCAATGTGTAAAATTTATCGACCCAATCAATGTCCTTCAAATAGGTGTACATAAACAAACCGTTCGGTTTGTAAATGAATATTTTATTTTATTAACTTCTCGTTAAAAATTATATTTTTAACGGTAAAAACATTTTTTATTTCAACCTATGAATTTCTATTCAGTTCATTTATTCAATAAAATGATATTTTTATTTTTCTAACATATTTTAGAAAATTTCGGCGGCATAACGGCACGATACTAGAAACGGGACAAGGCCTAGCCTAATCCCCGGTCTAGTGAAGGCCCACGCCATTCACACATAAATCAATCCATTCATTTCACCAAACAATTCAATTTCAATCAAATAATCCAACTAATCTATGCAACCAAACAAACAAGTCCATGGTCTGTGGACGATTGTGTCGGGTGCTACTAAGCACCGTCTGCATCCTAGTATATATATATAACTAGAAAATTAATTTGAAAGGTGAGAAGTTCTCACCGATAGCTATCCTAACTTCACGGCTCTCCACTGATAGAAATCTTCATCGCTATCGCATCTTCGTCATCTTCGTTGCCCGTAGCCACTACATATATAAAAATCGAATTTTTACTTCGCTTTTCAATATATAAAAATCACATTTTTATTTTGATGTTCAATATATAAAAATCATATTTTTAATTCGAAGTTCAATATATAAAAATCATATTTTTAATTCGAAGTTCAATACATAAAAATCATATTTTTAATTCGAAGTTCAATATATAAAAATCATATTTTTAATTCGAAGTTCAATATATAAAAATCATATTTTTAATTCGAAGTTCAATATATAAAAATCATATTTTTAATTCGAAGTTCAATATATAAAAATCATTATTTTAATTCGAAGTTCAATATATAAAAATCATATTTTTAATTCGAAGTTCAATATATAAAAATCATATTTTTAATTCGAAGTTCAATATATAAAAATCATATTTTTAATTCGAAGTTCAATATATAAAAATCATATTTTTAATTCGAAGTTCAATATATAAAAATAATATTTTTAATTCGTAGTTCAATATATAAAAATCATATTTTTAATTCTTTTATAATATAAAAATCCTATCTTTTCTTAAAAAAAAACCATTTCTTTTACTTTGTAAAAATCATTCTTTTTGCTTTATAAAAATATTTCCTTTTTTTTGCTTTATAAAAATCATTCCTTTATATTATATAAAAATTGAACTTTTATATTATTCAAATCGTTTCTTTTTATAAAATTCAAATCTTTTCGCTAGAACAAAGGTTATATCTTCACCCAAAACAAAGATCATCCCTTCTATATACTAATTACAGTAAACAAAAATAATAATAATTATAAACTTACCGGAAAAGGTGGTTGAGGGGGGCTTCTCGCCGGAGGAGGGGATCATCGGCAGGGGGGGGGGGGGCACCTAAGCGCGGCGGTGCGCTGAGGAACGGGGGAGGGGGAAACTGGGCAAATCGCGATCGACTAAGGGGGTTTTGGGCTCCTTGCGTTCGATTTGGGTATGGAGGAGGGCGCGGATGTTGGCGTCGCGGTGGAGGTGAGCGGCGCGTTGGCCAGGCGAGGCGTGGCGCGGGCGGAGCTCGGCGATGGGGCAACGCTCCAGATCGGCGGTGGCTCCGTAGTTTAGTTTTTTTCTTTTTTCTTTTTCTTTGATTAAATGAACTAACGGGGGGGGGGGGGGGGGCTGGAGGAATAGGAGAGAAAAAGGGGGGAGAATATTTTTTTTTTTTATTATTATTTTAATTAATTTAATTTCTAAAACTTGACTTTTTATTTCGACCTCAAAACGAGGCCCACCGCCTGTCGTCCATAGCGTTTTACCCCCATTCCGAACACAATGGGATATGTATCGCATGCTGATTTGATCGTTTCGATTAGTTTCCGTTAAACTTTCATTTAATTCTCTATATTGAATTTTAAACGTACATTTCAAATTACTGGGGTCACATACTAACTAGAAAAATTCCAGAAAAATATTTTCTAGCTTCGTATTGACGATACGGTCCTAACAAAACTAGTTTCGTCGAATTCTGAGACCGTTGGAAAAATGGCCATTTTCCAGTCGATTAAAATCAACTGAAACTGGTCAAACGCGTTTTCTTTTGCCACGCTCACATATTGATTCGAAAAATCATGAAATTTGGAATCTAGCAATAATTTGACACTGCGGATCCAACAAAAGTGGTTTCGTCGAAATCCGAGGTCGTTTGCAAAATGTCCATTTTTAAGGGCCTGAATTCCATAGCGACTATTCAGAATTTTCAACTGGACATATCTTCTGATTCCCGCTATGAAATTTCGATTGGTCGGATTCAATAGAAAGATATTATCAATTAGATCCTATCATTTTTGGTTTCACTAAAATCCGGATTGTTTTGCACCCGGTACATTCAATTGAAGTTTGAAATCGAATTATCGAACTACCGCGCCATTTTCAATTCTATTTATAATTATATATAAATATTTATATTCTAACGACGGCGTATATAATATATACGTTCGAATTATATTCAAAATAAATTTCTCGTCGATATTCTTTAAAATAATTCATTTTAAATAATCAAAATTCGCTAAAATTGCCAAAATAAAAATTTTAAACTGGCCCAGATTTTCCGGGTTATTACAATCTCCCCCACTTAAAACTTTTCGTCCCCGAAAAGGAACAAAGTCGAAAGTGGTTTGATTAATCAACTCTACGTTCGATCTGGCTTCCATTCTCCAACTCTTTAGTTTCTGAAAATTTTCAAAAATTTCAAAAATTTGGCTAACACCCTAAATTTTCGAAAAATTTCGCCATAACCTCCCCTGCACCGGGAGCATCGGGGAATTTCAAATAGCTTCCCCGGTCCTTCAGATCTCAAAAAGAAAAAGAGAAAGCCAAGCGGCTAGCCAATAGGCTCATAAAATCATCATCACCCAAACAAAACAGTAAATTATGTAGTAAACATGTACCTATTTGTCGGGCAAACAAATTTTATTCTTCGGCTCTAGCCTCCTTGCTATGACCTGTTCAATATAAGTATATGTATATGCAAGCAAATGCGACCAATTTTCAATAAAATTCAATATTTGACTCAAATGAACTAAATGGTTCAAATTTTAATTATTCAAACAATAATCAAACAATACAACCATCAATCAATTAGTCGATTAGTTTTTCAAATGCATAGCTTTGATATATATACAGAAAATCATGTTTTTGATGCCAATTCACAACAATGTGTTCTAGCTACATATATAAGTTTTGGTTCTCACACCAGTCTAATGGAAATATATAGATATCACACCTTCGTCACTCGAAAATAAATGCTGATGATGTTTCGAACCACCATCAGAACATCTCCGGACGACTAGAATGTGATTCTATATCTATCCAGTATATTAAAATTTCGAATACACGCGGATCAGACGTATACGCAAAATCTATATATACTGGATTGTCCACATCAATATAAATAGATAATCAAATACGAATAATCGATTTAAATTTTCAAAACAAAAATTGTTTTCATTAGAAAAATATACTCTTCACACTCGTTCTAGGATACTACTGATCCCATCTCTAACGAGTCATTCCCGTTGGATATTACTAATCCAATATCTGATGAATTCTTTCGTACGGTTCTAATGTGCCTTGTTCTCTGCTTTGTAAACCAAAGCTCTGATACCAACTGTGACGAGAAGGAATTTCGCTCGGTCCGAACCAGTCGCTAAACCGACCCAGACCGTTCGAAACGCCCTATCGTTGAGAACAGGACAAATCAGAACGCAAACAGAAGAACATTACATTGTATATCACAACAATGCATCAGATTACAAGAATATACAGAGTATAAACAAATGAATATATATTACACAGAAATATCAGAGATTTAAATTACATTTAAATATATAGCAGCGGAAAATAATACAATACACAACTAGAAAGAGATATACGGATACAAAGCTTTCCGGATATCATTCCAGCTGTAAACCAGGATCCTGTGAATATAAATCTGCAAAACCCAAAACTACTAGTTGCCCGTGTCAAAATAAGGGCACCCAGAGTTTAGGTTAAAACAATAAACTCCAGGTCAGTCATGGGACTGGTGTGAGAACTAAAACAGTTAATCTTTATTTTTAAAGTTAGGTAAATCAAGGGACCACGCCGTATAACATGGAACGGGTTTCCTCCCAAGAATACCAGTGCTTTTAAGTAAACAGCGCAATGCTTTTCTAAAAATGAAGCTATTATAAGACCCAGGTCCCATCACACAATGCAACGCAACCGAGGATAGGGTTTTCCCTTATAATAGCCAAACATGCTTAGTACGTTTAAAACAAATCATTTGATACTGTAATAAGTGCATAGTGTATAAAACAACTTCAAATCATAAATATCAATCATAGGCGGCATGAGTGCCCCATCCCACTATGTCTCCATACTAGGCTCTACAAATAAAACCGCAGAATCACGTATTTGGAAATTGGGTTTCCATCTATGAACCGAGGCAAAAGATAGTCCTCAACCGATTTGAGACAATCTAGCCCATGTCTCAGGAACAGCCGCAACTGCCCCATGGAGCGACAGGGCCGGTCCACCGATGTGGATTATTATGCCTGAACACTACGTTTCCCCGCCCTTTGGGGCGTAAATGAGCCAACGAATGACTCCATCGGACTCGGATCGTCCGATCAAACCGAGGCGCCTCGCAATAGCAACAACCACATAAGTCAAACTCGTCAGGGCGTGTAAAACCACTGACGCCACTTTTTAGCTAGAAGGAAACGCATGCCCTCCCTGAGGTCCATCTCCCGTTTCTGGTTCATACCGGGTGTGAAACTCGTGAATTCATGTTACACAAAGCTGTGCCACACAGGCTGTGCTTTGATCATCACCACAAGACTTTGCTTTTCAACAGAAGCCTCGATCTATTGCCACTTAGGCATGCCACACAGGCAATTCACCCTATGTGTTTGATATCCATCAGTATATAACCCCTGAGCTCGTATGTCTCAGAGAAGGGCGTTAAGCAAGAGAATAAATTCTCCGCCGCCAAACAGATATATATTTAATAGAAATCAATCACACAGACTAAAATCCAATGTCAGACACACAGTCCATTTACAAGTCCGTTCTGGGTCTGAACGAAACCGGAGGCACCAAATACCCCGCATATCCATCGATCTCCAAGTACGTCTGGACGATCACCAACTGTTTCCATCTTCTTGGGTGTACAGCCCAATCAAGATCATCAGTTATCACCCAAACGACGTGAAGACTTCTGGTCTTCGACCACCGTCTTCATCTTCGACACCACGTCGAATCAGTTATTCAGAATGGGATAAACCCGGTCTTTCTGAATAACTCGCGTATATATTATAAAAGTGTTACACAAACACAACATACGCCTCATTCCAATTTAGAATATTCTTTTATTCAAATATTCCTATACTTCAGGAAAAAGTTCCCATTAATTTTATCCAAGATAAATTCTTTAAATTTATTCTTTAATCTCCTTTGAATATCAATTCCAACTAGTCGGGATTATCGAACCACACCGAAGTAATCATTTATTTTCCCAATCCCAACCTATTCATCCCATGAAGTAAAACTGGTAGTACTTCATATCTAACACCACAGTGTTATCGGTAATTCAATTACCATTTCATGTTCAAATCTAATTAAAGATTTAACTATCGCTTGGAGTAAAACTGGTGATACTCCATTCTCGATCTTTTCAATCTATTTAAAGATTCATTAAAACTCCACTTAGTTTTAATCTTTAACTGGGTTAAAGAATCAGTGTCATTTAAAACACGGTTCACGATAAACCCAAAAATCAATACCAATTCAATTCCAATTAAATATCGTTTAATTGGTACACTTCATTAAATTTAATAAAAAGATTTAATTTTTTCTCAACTGGGTTCAAGAACAGTGTTAGTGAAGACACCATTCACGACAAACCCAAATCACATTTGATATTCAATACAAGGCTCTGAATAGAAAATATATCGGCTTATATTCAATATCAAATTCTACGACTAACAAATGTCGTATTGGAAATAACGATATAAACATATATCTTTCAAATTTCCATAACAACATCTGTATAATCACGAATTCCAACATCGAAATACTCCGAAGACAATTTCGATTCAAATCCACTCCAATGCAATCATTGGAAATTTTTGTTATTTTCAAAACCCTTTTCAAATTCAATTTATTTGTTTAAAAATAAATGGAATTATAATTCTAGTTCAAAACTAGTTCATTTCGATAAAAACCTATTTTTATCCTTTCAAATATGGAGTTTTCATCCCAATCCTTTCTAAATCATTTCCTATGATTTTACACAAATTATTACTATTTTTAATAATTTTATCAAGGCCCGTACAGTCGATTTCCATCAATGGCCATCGAACTGCACTTACAACGACCTTTTTCAAATTTGATTTGGACATAATTCCAAATCCAACCGTTAGATTTCAAATTTCTAATATTCGTTAGAAACCTCTTTTCGATACGAACCCAACGGTTCCGGTTTTAGGAGAATCCGACGGTCGGATCTCCCGTAATGTCCGTTTGAAATAAATGGTCGAAATTCGCGAACTGTCGCGGCGCGGCGCGTTCTATTCAGGCCATCATATTATATATACAATATATATAATATATATTTCGTCGATTTTCTACTCAAAACGAATTATATAAATAGTTTTAAAATTCGTTTCAAAATCTATTTCAACTTCCATTTCAATTCAAAGCAAAATTGAATTCTTCTTTATAAATTCGTTTCAAAATTCATTTCTATTCAATTCAAATTTCAATTCAATTTGAATTCATTTCAATTCGCTTTCAATTCAATTTGAATTCGTTTTCAATTCAATTCATTTCGAAATCGTTTTCAATTCAATTCATTTCAAAATCGTTTTCAATTCAATTCATTTCGAAATCGTTTTCAATTCAATTCATTTCGAAATCGTTTTCCATTCGATTCATTTCGAAATCGTTTTCAATTCAATTCATTTCGAAATCGTTTTCAATTCAATTCATTTCGAAATCGTTTTCAATTCAATTCATTTCGAAATCGTTTTCAATTCAATTCATTTCGAAATATTCGATTTCGAAATCACTTTTCAATATTCATTTTAAAATGAATAAAATCGATATAAATATCGTTCACGTCAAAATGGCGTCAGTCTAATCAACACGGCTTCATAAATTTCTATTTTCAAATATTCTATTTCAAATATTTATTTTTCAAAATAGTTGTTATTATCAAAATATTTCGTTCAACACATGACCAATCTCAATGGATGAGTACTGTCAACACATGAACTTTTATTTTATAATCTTCTTTATTTTTCAAATTGGAATGAGGCCCAATCAATTACCATATAAAGTTAATTATAAGGATTTTCATACAACACATGTATAATAGCATTGAAAAATAATCAACCATCAACCAAAGTGCACTACACTGTATAAGCATCAAATATAGATATCTAACGCTTATAACAGCCTGTCAATCAATCGATCGACATATTTAATCAATCAGGATGAGTGAACTTCAAATTTCATCCTAACACCTGTGTGGGGTTTCAAACAATCAAACACAGATTTTAGTTGTGCAGTTGGGCAATGTGTAAAATTTATCGACCCAATCAATGTCCTTCAAATAGGTGTACATAAACAAACCGTTCGGTTTGTAAATGAATATTTTATTTTATTCACTTCTCGTTAAAAATTATATTTTTAACTGTAAAAACATTTTTTATTTCAACCTATGAATTTCTATTCAGTTCATTTATTCAATAAAATGATATTTTTATTTTTCTAACATATTTTAGAAAATTTCGGCGGCATAACGGAACGATACTAGAAACGGGACAAGGCCTAGCCTAATCCCCGGTCTAGTGAAGGCCCACACCATTCACACATAAATCAATCCATTCATTTCACCAAACAATTCAATTTCAATCAAATAATCCAACTAATCTATGCAACCAAACAAACAAGTCCTTGGTCTGTGGACGATTGTGTCGGGTGCTACTAAGCACCGTCTGCGTCCTAGTATATATATATAACTAGAAAATTAATTTGAAAGGTGAGAAGTTCTCACCGATAGCTATCCTAACTTCACGGCTCTCCACTGATAGAAATCTTCATCGCTATCGCATCTTCGTCATCTTCGTTGCCCGTAGCCACTACATATATAAAAATCGAATTTTTACTTCGCTTTTCAATATATAAAAATCACATTTTTATTTTGATGTTCAATATATAAAAATCATATTTTTAATTCGAAGTTCAATATATAAAAATCATATTTTTAATTCGAAGTTCAATATATAAAAATCATATTTTTAATTCGAAGTTTAATATTTAAAAATCATATTTTTAATTCGAAGTTCAATATATAAAAATCATATTTTTAATTCGAAGTTCAATATATAAAAATCATATTTTTAATTCGAAGTTCAATATATAAAAATCATATTTTTAATTCGAAGTTCAATATATAAAAATCATATTTTTAATTCGAAGTTCAATATATAAAAATCATATTTTTAATTCGAAGTTCAATATATAAAAATCATATTTTTAATTCGAAGTTCAATATATAAAAATCATATTTTTAATTCTTTTATAATATAAAAATCCTATCTTTTCTTAAAAAAAAAAACCATTTCTTTTACTTTGTAAAAATCATTCTTTTTGCTTTATAAAAATATTTCCTTTTTTTTTTTGCTTTATAAAAATCATTCCTTTTTTTATATAAAAATTGAACTTTTATATTATTCAAATCGTTTCGTTTTTATAAAATTCAAATCTTTTCGCTAGAACAAAGGTTATATCTTCACCCAAAACAAAGATCATCCCTTCTATATACTAATTACAGTAAACAAAAATAATAATAATTATAAACTTACCGGAAAAGGTGGTTGAGGGGGGCTTCTCGCCGGAGGAGGGGATCATCGGCAGGGGGGGGCACCTAAGCGCGGCGGTGCGCTGAGGAACGGGGGAGGGGGAAACTGGGCAAATCGCGATCGACTAAGGGGGTTTTGGGCTCCTTGCGTTCGATTTGGGTATGGAGGAGGGCGCGGATGTTGGCGTTGCGGTGGAGGTGAGCGGCGCGTTGGCCAGGCGAGGCGTGGCGCGGGCGGAGCTCGGCGATGGGGCAACGCTCCAGATCGGCGGTGGCTCCGTAGTTTAGTTTTTTTTTCTTTTTCTTTGATTAAATGAACTAACGGGGGGGGGGGGCCTGGAGGTATAGGAGAGAAAAAGGGGGGAGAATATTTTTTTTTTATTATTTTAATTAATTTAATTTCTAAAAGTTGACTTTTTATTTCGACCTCAAAACGAGGCCCACCGCCTGTCGTCCATAGCGTTTTACCCCCATTCCGAACACAATGGGATATGTATCGCATGCTGATTTGATCGTTTCGATTAGTTTCCGTTAAACTTTCATTTAATTCTCTATATTGAATTTTAAACGTACATTTCAAATTACTGGGGTCACATACTAACTAGAAAAATTCCAGAAAAATATTTTCTAGCTTCGTATTGACGATACTGTCCTAACAAAACTAGTTTCGTCGAATTCTGAGACCGTTGGAAAAATGGCCATTTTCCAGTCGATTAAAATCAACTGAAACTGGTCAAACGCGTTTTCTTTTGCCACGCTCACATATTGATTCGAAAAATCATGAAATTTGGAATCTAGCAATAATTTGACACTGCGGATCCAACAAAAGTGGTTTCGTCGAAATCCGAGGTTGTTTGGAAAATGTCCATTTTTAAGGGCTCTAAATTCCATAGCGACTATTCAGAATTTTCAACTGGACATATCTTCTGATTCCCGCTATGAAATCTTGATTTGTCGGATTCGTTGGAAAGATATTCACAATTAGATCCTATTGTTTTTGGCTTCACTAAAATCCGGATTGTTTTGCACCCGGTACATTCAATTGAAGTTTGAAGTCGAATTATCTAACTACCGCGCCATTTTCAATTCTATTTATAATTATATATAAATATTTATGTTCTAACGACGACGCGTATAAATATATACGTTCGAATTATATTCAAAATAAATTTCTCGTCGATATTATTTAAAATAATCTATTTTAAATATTCAAAATACGCTAAAATTGCCAAAATAAAAATTTTAAACTGGCCCAGATTTTCCGGGTTATTACAAAACCGGGACCGTCCCTAGTACGGCTCCTCGCTTTACCTTAAAGCCTCGCAGCTTTTGACAATGGGGAATCATGCATCTAGTTCGCGTGCAGGCGGCATGTATATTTTTTTCATTTCCACAAACTAATCCTATGTGGTTTCAACCAAATATTTCTCAACCACAAACGGGTATTTTTCAACCACAATTAATCAATTTCAACCGCAAACAATTGTAATCAACCATTCGTAATCAACCAATTTTTCACACCAATCACAACCAATAAATATCGTCCATGGTTTGTGGACGAGGGGCGTATATATATATTTATATAAGCATTTCACTTCTATTTCAACACATATATAATTTTTACAACACATATATAAATTATACATCGAACGTACAACTTATACAACGCTTATACAAGAGGTGTACAACGCTTATATAACTCATACATCGACTATATAATTTATACATCGTCGTTTTCTAAATCGTTTATAAATTAGAAATCTCGCATTGGGTTCCACTCCACCAAAAATAGCAGAAGGCTCAGAAAAATATGCGGTCTCTTCTAGAATGTAGAAGACGTCCACACGAGTCCACTGTCTCTTGTTTCACTGAATTTCATCAACAAACGAAAAAGATATGATTTTTACAGTGAAATCAAAAACCATAGCGCTTAGAAGTGCTATTATATAGTTTATATAATTTAACAGTTGTACCTTTCTTTGAATGTTCAAAACTAGGTTTGCGGATTTCACAAAATCCGTAGCACGATACAGTGATCAGCTTGTACCACGTTGACGGGCCTCGAGAGGCGCACAGGTGCCACCCCACGTTGGCGAACTCGAACTGGGTAAGGAGGGGGTACGGCGGCTTAAACGTCGGAAGTTTAGAGGGGTGATTCTCTCTGGTGGAGCGACTAAACAGGCTGTATTTGATGTTGATTTGAAGAGGGGAGGGAGAGGTTCAGAAAACTCAACGGTGGCAGGGGTCAACGATGACCGTGGCGGCCAGAATATGGCCTGGAAGCGGCGAACGTTTTCCGCCTTCAACGTAGCAGCGGGGAGAGAGAATAAGGGGGGTCTGATGTGGACGAATCAATTTTTTTATTTATTTATAACTTTTAAAATTCCAAAAATACCCTCTCACACACGAACCCCAATCCAAACCCAACGACTATAGTCCCTAGCGTTTTACCCTCATTCTGAACACAATGGAATATGTTTCTTAGGCCCATTCGACTGTTTCAGTCAGTTTTCCTTCAAATTAAAATATAAAACATTCAATATTTGATTTGAACGTACATTTCAATTTGCCAGGGCCACAAACTGATTTGAAAAATTCCAGAAAAATAAATCTGGCTATGTTTTGACAATACGGTCCCAACAAAACTAGTTTCATCGAATTCTGAGATCGTTTGTAAAATGGCCCTTTTCTGGTCGATCTAATTTAACTGTAATTGACCAAAACACATTTTCCTTTGCCACGCTCACATACTAGCTTCTAAAATTATGAAATCTGAAACCTAGCAATAACTTTACACCCCTGATCCAACAAAATTGGTTTCGTCGAATTCCGAGGTGTTTGCAAAATGGCCAATTTCACGGACTATATAAATTCCGTAGCGACCTTTCTGAAAATTCATTTGGCCATAACTTTTTCTTTCCGCTATGAAACTTCGATTTTTCAAATTCGTTAGAAAGGTATTCACTAAAATATTTAAATATTTTTGGTTTCACTCAAATCCGCTTTGTTTTGCACCTGGTACAGTCAGTCAAAGTTTGAATTCAAATTTTGAAACTGTCGCGCCATTTCAAGCCTTGTTTATAATTAGAATTAATTATATTCGTTTTCAAATGTTGATTCAAACTTACTTTTCATCATTATTATTTAAAATATTTATTCTAAATATCTAAAATCTACTATTTTAGCAAATTTAAAATTTTTAAATTGGTTCAGATTTTCCGGGTCATTACAATCTCCCCGACTTAAAACTTTTCGTCTCCGAAAAGGAACAAAGTCGAAAGTGGTTCGATTAATCAACACTACGTTCAATCTGGCTTCCATTCTCTAACTTTTCAGTTTCTGAGAATTTTCAAATTCTTCAAATATTTGGCTAACACCCGGAATTTTCGAAAAATTTCTCCATAGCCTCCTTTGTACAGGGAGGGGTTTGGAAATTTATTGGGCCGTATTAGGTACCCAATAAATCCTATAAAGCATACACATATTTATAGTGATATATTCTGGTGTTTATAGGGGAGCGTGTATTGATAATAACTCCAGAGAATAAATTCTCGTCACCCTGTCAAAGCCTGAGGGAGTGTGTATTTTTAATTGCTCCAAAGGATAAATCCTCATCACCTCGTCCCATGTGGGAAATAAATAATCCATGTGCCGTATCTAATGACTAGAGAGACGTGATTATTGTCAACTCCAGACTCGTGTGGGGTTTTTATTAATCTGGCAATTTATAGTTACATTTTAAATAGTCCATATCAGTCATCAGTTCAACCTGTAAAATATAGTCATCGCCATACAAGCCTCTCGCTCGTATGGTAAATCTTCCACCTCGTCACACAAGCTCCAAATGCTTATGTGGTATATGATGAAGTATGCCTATCTCCCAGAAGTTTGCTATGTAATGTAGTTCAAAATTGATTGTTACTATCCTATGGCGACGTATGTGATTACACACAGAACAACCAGCACTCCGCATCCAATGGCTTTCACAGGAGTTGATATAATAACATTTCGCATCCAACTCATTAAGGTTTACCTATTTGTCGGGCACGCAAATAATTTCTTTACTCAACAGCTATCCATTTACCTGTTTAAACATATATAATGCACATGCATATATTTCTATCCATTTTTAAATCATTTCAATGTGTGAGTCAATCGAATAAATCCTACCATTCATTCTCTTATTAATTAAATTAACTATCGTTTCAATAATTTAATTAATCCAATCTACTATCACACAACACAAACAACAATCAAATTGTTTTTAACTTTTTAAAAATATACTCTTTTAAAATCATTCAGACTATAGAATCAAAAGTGCACATCCATGGAAAGAAAATAACAACAGAGTAGAGAACTAATTGGCAATGCAAAGTATGGTAAATGTACCTTGCACCGGAGTCAATCAGAGATGTCTACTCGACACTTAGGATAGGCTTTCTGAATGCTCTCCTCAGTTTCCCAAGTACAATCTCGCGGATCTCCACTCCATTGCACTTTGACTAAGTGAACTTTCTTGTTCCTTAGCTCTTTGGTTTCTTTGCCGATAATCTTGAGCAGCTCTCTTCTCACAGCTAATTCTGGAGTAATTTCAATATCCTGTTGAGCTACTTCTTCCACGATCAAGTCTGGATCATGAATGTGCTTTCGAAGTTGAGATATGTGAAATACATCATGCACTCCAGGCAACCAATCAGGCAATTGAACCCTATAAGCGAGAGTTCCAATCCGTTCAAGAATAGGAAATGGACCAATGAATTTGGGCGCCAACTTCCCTGTTTTACCGAACCGGATAACTCCTCTCATCGGCGATACTTTCAAATATACATAGTCGCCAACTGCAAATGATATATCTCTTCTTCTCCTATCAGCATAACTCTTTTGTCGGCTTTGAGCGGCAGGTAATCGATTCTTAATAAAATTGACTTTGTCAACAGCTTGTCGGATCATATCAGGTCCTAACACAAGTCTATTACCGGGTTCGACCCAACAAGCAGGGGATCGGCACGGTCTACCATACAATGCTTCGAATGGCGACATTGTCAAGCTCGCCTGGTTGCTGTTGTTATAGGAGAATTCTGCCAAATGCAAATGGTCTTCCCATGATCCACCGAAATCTAGAACACAAGCCCGCAATAGATCTTCTAAGATACGATTCACCCTCTCAGTCTGACCATCTGTCTGAGGGTGATAAGCGGTGCTCAAGTTCAGTTTTGTTCCCAGCTCTACTTGAAACGCCTCCCAGAATTTACTAGTAAATATCGGGTCTCTATCACTGACTATACTGAGCGCCACTCCATGTAGTCTAACAATTTCCTTGAAGTATATCTGCGCCAGACTCTGAGCAGTTCTGTTTGATCTGACAGGTATGAAATGGGCGGTCTTCGTGAAGCGATCTACGATCACCCAAATACTGTCATTTCCTTTTCTGGTTCTAGGCAAACCATCAATGAAGTCCATGGAAATATGTTCCCACTTCCAACCTGGAACGTCCAGCGGTTGCAACAATCCAGCAAGTTTCTGTTGGTCGCTTTTGACTAACTGGCAAGTAGGGCATCGACTAACATATAAAGAAATGTCCCTCTTCATCGACTTCAACCAGAAAGTTTGTTTGATGTCATTATACATTTTGCTTACTCCCGGATGGATACTAAGTTTTGACTTGTGGCATTCATCCAGTACTTCCATTCGGAGCTCAGCAATGTTAGGAACACAAATTCGACCTTTTAGCCTTAGAATCCCATCGTTATCAACCTGAAACCTCGAGGGTTCGCCTTTCTGAATTATTTCTCTCATCTTCTGAATGAAGTGATCATCCTTCTGAAGAGCAGATATTTTATCTATCAATGAAGTCGTGATAATAAAACTGGCGATCATTTCATTCTTTCGGCTTAACGCATCGGCCACGACATTGACTTTCCCTGGAGTGTATAGAATCTCAAAATCATATGCTACAAGGAACTCTAGCCAACGTTGCTGCCTCAGATTCAAGTCTTTCTGGGTGAACAAATACTTTAACGATTGGTGATCTGTAAACAGTTCAAATTTCTCACCCAGAAGATAGTGCCTCCAGATTTTCAAAGAGAATACTATAGCCAACAACTCAAGATCATGAGTTACGTAGTTCTTTTCATGTGGCTTCAGCTGACGGCTAGCATAAGCGATCACTTGACCTCTTTGCATTAGTACTGCACCTAGGCATTCGCTAGAGGCATCTGTCCAGACTTTTAAATCCTGATTGTCGTCGATAATGGTTAACATTGGAGCAGTCGTTAATCTTAACTTTAGCTCTTCAAAAGCCTCATCACATTTTCGAGTCTATTTGAATTTAGAGTGTTTCTTTGTAAGATTCGTTAAGTGACCAGATATCTTCGAAAAGTTTTTAACGAACTTCCAGTAATAACTAGCCAATCCAAGAAAACTGCGAACCTCTGTAGGAGTACTAGGCTGTTTCCAGTTTTGAATAGCTATGATTTTACTTGGATCCACAGCAATTCCTTCTTTCGATACGACGTGGCCTAGAAGTTTCGCTTCATCTTGCCAGAATATACATTTGGATAGTTTGGCTTTTAATACATTCCTTCTGAGGATTTCTGGAACCTGCTCCAAATGCTTTTCATGTTTGGCCTTTGATTTAGAGAAGATTATAATATCGTCGATAAAAACCAGAACAAACTTATTCAGGACTCCTCTGAACACTCTATCCATCAAATCGACGAAGTTCGCTGGAGCGTTACATAAGCCGAACAACATTACTAACCACTCGTAGAATAAGTCTGGACCTCTGAATGTTGTCCTTGGAACACACTCTTCGGCAGTTCGAAGCCGAAGGAAGCCTATAGCTAGGTCCATCCTTGAAAATACTTGTGCTCCACTCAGACGATCCAATAAATCATCGATTCGCGGCAATGGATATTTGTTCTTTATTGTCTACTTGTTCAAATCACGATAATCCACACATAGCCGTAGAGTACCATCAGATTTTGGGACAGACACCACTGCTGCACCCCAATCAGAGAAACTAGGCCTGATCAGACCCTTCCATACGAGCTGTCGTGTTTGATTGTATAATTCCTCTTTCTTTTTCAAGGACATACTTCGAATAGCGTGAACTACCGGCCTTGCATTCGGAATCAAAGCGATCTTGAAATCTATTTCCCTCTGCGGAGGTAAGCGAACAACTTCTTCAAACACATCCGCATAATTCTTGATGATAGGAATATATTTTACGAGGTCGGGAATATTCTCTGTGACTTCAGGTACATTTTCTATTTGAGCAGGAGAAACATCCAACGCTGCCCAGAAATCTTTTCTATTTGAATTTTGGCCTTCACAGGGAATGGTTACATAATCACCTGATTTTATCTTTGCCTTAACGACTCTATCGGCGCATTTAACCTCAGCTTCATACTTGGTCACCAGTCTAACCCCAAGATAAGATCAAACTCTGTAAAATTCATGACGACTGCAATGGTAGGGAACCGATAACGAGAAAAGGAAACCGGCACTCCACAAACCCAACTGAGATCGATGGAACCCCCGACCGGATTTTGGACAGTCATTGGTTCTTTGAGCTTCTTCAAATTTAAATCCAGCTTCTTAACCGCATTCTTGGCAATGAAGCTTCATGATGCGCCAGTGTCAAACAGTACTTTAACAGAAATATCTTTGACAGTTAGCGTGCCTTCTAAAATATCTGGCCTTTCTTGAATAGTTGAGGGCTAAGAAGTTTCTGCTACTTCATTTATATGTTCTGCTTTGGATTTCTTAAACAGCCGTCAGTCCTTTTCAAGATGACCAATCCGACAGCACTGACTGCATTTTATGTTCTCTCGAAACTGGTTATCGGGTTTAAACCCCTTCTTTTGTTTCTTCGAGGTTTTACAATTCCTGGTCAAATGCCCTGGTTTCTTGCAGTTAGAGCATGTGGGCGTCGTTATGGGTTCTTTATCAGACTTAGCCCTTTTCCTTTTGGCATTGGGATTCTTATTAACCTCAGACATCCTACTGGTCTCCGGACAGGCAGTTTCAGACTCACCTTCATTACTAGAACTGACTTCTTCTTCGTACTGTAACATACCTTTCTTGTCGAGATCCTCGTATTGGTAAGCCATGTATATCAGAAAAAGGAAGCTTCACATTCCTCATTACACTATTCTGATATTTTCTTTGTAGGCCATGAATAAATCTCAAATTCTTCCTCTTTTGATCTTGAATCAGATAAGGATCAAAGTGAGAAAGTTCGTTGAATTTCTTATGATATTCGGGAATGGTCATATCTCCTTGTATCAGATAAGAGAATTCATCACATAATCGCTCGGTCGCTTCAGGAGGAGTAAATCTTTCTAAAAAAATCACATTAAATCTATCCTAGGTGATATCACCTTCTGGATTATCTTTAATAACTGAATCCCACCAAAACAAAGCTTCTTCTTTGAGTGCCCAAGACGCCGGTAATCTTTTCTGGTCATCTCTCAGCTTTAAACCCTCAAAGATTTTCTCTGCAGGACGAATCCAAGCTTGTGTTTCCAAAATGGACTCTTTGCCTAAGAATGGAGATCCACCTAGATTTCGAAATCTCTTGAATAGAACATCTATATCTGATTCTGACTGTGGGAGCACAACTGGCTCATTAACTGGTCGAGCCATTTGATTATTTCTCCTGTTCCTGTCACTCATTTTCTAGTACATCTGCAATTAGCAGACAAAGTGTCTGGTCAATAGAAAAGATAATTCAAAATATAGAAACAAATACTTGAATGGAAATGTGTCTACTGGGGTGCATTTCATTCTGCTTTACTCATACTAGGACATTAATGTCCTATCTGTAATGAGTTACCCGTCCTAGAACACCACTGGTTCTATTTCTGACGAGTTCGTTAATGTGTTATATTCCAGAACTAAGCTTAACCAAAGCTCTGATACCAAATGAGACGACCCCAAACCCCGTACTGACGGCAGCAAGGGTAATCTTTGGAATATAACACATAAACAGATAATAGTAGAACAGAATTAAATAAATACACCAGATAATGCACAATAGAATATACTCGATAAAAGTAATCATCAGAGTTACACAGTATACAGGATCATACTTAGTACAAATACAGTTCAGCTATACATAAATGTCTACAGCGGAAACAAACATAATATGTACAATAGGAGATGAATAGCATAAAAAGAGATAAATGATAGAATCCATCTTCAGCTCCAGCTATCCAGAGAAAGCCAGCTAAAACCTGAATACAAGGCTGCCCGTGTAGAAAAAGGGGCACCCGAGTTTGAAAGTGAAACAAACTATGAGTCAGTCATGGGACTGGTATGAGAAATCTACTCAACACATTTAAAATATGGCCAATCACAGGACCACGCCACTTTTGTGCAACGGGTTTATACCATTGGATTGCCAGTGCTTTAAAACAAATCATTCTTTTAAACATCGCAATGCTTTTTATAAAAATGAAGCCATAATAAGACTCGGTTCCCATCACACAATGCAACGCAATCCGGAGGATAGAGTTTTACATTATAATGGCCAAAATATGCTTGATACGAATAAAACAAAAGCATTTGATATTATTACTAGTGTTTATAGGTTTCGAAAACAATTTCAATCATAACAATCAATCATAGACGGCATGGGTACCATATATCATGTCGCCATATATATATATATACAATCAAAACCACACAGTAACGTATTTGGAAATTGGATTTCCGCCATGAACCAAGGCAAAAGATAGTCCTTACCAAATTCGAGACTGCCTAGCCCGAGTCTTAGGATCAGAACGCATTGACCCTTGTATCGTCAGGGCCGGTCCACCGATGTGGATTAAAATGCCTGAACACTACGTTTCCCCGCCCTTTGGGGCGTAAGTGAGCCAACGAATCACTCCATCGGTCCCGGATCGACCGATATATCCGAGGCGCCTGGCAACAGTAACAACTACATAGGTCAAACTCGTCAGGGGGTGTAAAACCACTGACGCCGCTTCTAGCTAGGAAGAAACGCATGTCCCCCCTGAGGTCCTCTACCGTTTTTGGTTCATACCGGGGTGTGAGGTTCGCGAATTCACGTAGTACACAAAGCTACGCCACACAAGTGGTGCTTTGATCATCACCACAATACTTTGCTTTTCAACAGAAGCCTTGATCACTGCATCTTAGCATGCCACACAGGTAATTCACACCATGCAACTGATGGCTATCAATCACACAGAATAAATTCCAATGTCAGACACACAGTCCATTTACAAGTCCGTCCTGGGTCTGAACAATACCGAAGGCACTATATACCTCGCAAACCCATCGACTTCCATGGACGTATGGACGATCACCACTCATTATCCATATTTCGGGATGCCTCCCAATTAGGACATTAGTTACCATCCAAACGAGGTGAAGATCTCTGGTCTTCGACCACCGTCTTCATCTTCGATTTCTTATCGTCGATTCAGTTATTCAGAATGGGATAAACCCGGTCTTTCTGAACAACTCGCGTATATATTAACAAGTGCTATACAAACACAACACACGCGTCATTTCAATTCATTAGTCACTAACCGTCAATCAGTAAGAGAACGATTTCCCAAATTTTAACCCCGAAGGCCGAAACCAACATCAGATCAAAATCCAGGAAACCATTCGACTTAGCTAACCTTCAGTTAATTTCTAAATTTCACATCCATATCGTTTATAATATTTTATAACGATTTATCGCTATTTTTGTTTATTTTAAAATAACCAATTTATTCAAACGACGCTTCGGGCCATAATGCGGCCGTGGCGCTGTTTTTCTTCAGATTTGATTTACACCTATCTGAAAATCTAACTGTTGGATCTTCACAAAATTTATATCATTAAAAAGATCTTTTCAAAACGAATCCAACGGTTCCAGTTTTGGGTAAACCCGACGGTCGGATCTCCCGGTACAATCGTTTGAATTTTCGATTTCAAAATACGAACTGCAGCGTTGTTATTCGATTTAATATATATATATATATATATATAATCGATTCTGGTGCTGTTTTTCTTCAGTTTTGAATTAAACATTCCAGACAATCCAACCGTTGGATCTTTACAAAGTTGATGTCGTTGGAAAGATATTTCCAAAGCGAACCAAACGGTTTCGGTTTCGGGAAAATCCGATGGTCGGATCTCCCGCACTAATAGTTTGTAATCACGGTTTCAAAACACGAACTGCAGCTTCGCTATTCTATATATTTTATTTCTATTTATATATATATATATATATATATATATATATATATCGATTCTTCGATTTCAAAACTATATTCTTTTCATAAATTTGATAAAAATGATATTTTTGTCCAATCGACAATTATTTCAACACTTCGCTATTTTTAACAACTCATGTGTACAGTAAAAATGTGATTTTTATTGTAATAACAATTTGTTTCAAAACACGATTATTTTATATAGTTCATATAGGTAATAAAAAAATATGATTTTTATTATAAAACAATTTATTTCAAAACAAGATTATTTTATATAGTTCATATTGATGATAAAAATAGGATTTTATTATAAAACAATTTCTTTCAAAATACGAATACCATTCAACACATGAATTTCAATTCAACGAATGAATTTCGATTCAACACATTAAGGTTTTCTATAGTTTGTATATATAGAGTGAAAATGTGATTTATATTGTTAAAACAATTTATTTAAAACATGAATACCATTCAACACATGAATATGATTCAACGAATGAATTTCTATTCAACACATGAAGGTTTTCTATAGTTTGTATATATAGAGTAAAAATGTGATTTTTATTGTTAAAACAATTTATTTAAAACATAAATACCATTCATCACATGAATATGATTCAACGAATGAATTTCTATTCAACACATGAAGGTTTTCTATTCAACAGACGAATATAGTTTCAACACAGGAAAATAATTCTAACACATGAATATTATTCAAAATTTCGGCAGCATAATGGCAGGGTAGTTAAAACTGGGACCGTCCCTAGTACGGCTCCTCGCTCTACCTTAAAGCCTCGCAGCTTTTGACAATGGGGAATCATGCATCTAGTTCGCACGCAGGCGGCATGTATATTTTTTTCATTTCCACAAACTAATCCTATGTGGTTTAACCAAATATTTCTCAACCACAAACGAGTATTTTTCAAACACAATCAATCAATTTCAACCACAAACAATTCTAATCAACCATTCGTAATCAACCAATTTTTCACACCAATCACAACCAATAAATATCGTCCATGATTTGTGAACGAGGGGCGTATATATATATATATATATATATATATATATTTATATATTTATATAAGCATTTCACTTCTATTTCAACCATATATAATTTTTACAATGCATATATAATTTATACATCGAACGTACAACTTATACAACGCTTATACACGAGGTGTACAACGCTTATATAACTCATACATCGACTATATAATTTATACATCATCGTTTTCCATATCGTTTATAAATTAGAAATCTCACATTGGGTTCCACTCCACCAAAAATAGCAGAAGGCTCAGAAAAATATGCGGTCTCTTCTAGAATGTAGAAGACGTCCACACGAGTCCACTGTCTCTTGTTTCACTGAATTTCGTCAACAAACGAAAAAGATATGATTTTTACAGTGATATCAAAAATCGTAGCGCTTAGAAGTGCTATTATATAGTTTATATAATTTAACAGCCGTACCTTTCTTTGAATGTTCAAAACTAGGTTTGCGGATTTCACAAAATCCGTAGCACGATACAACGATCAGCATGTACCACGTTGACGGGCCTCAAGAGGCGCACATGCGCCACCCCACTTTGGCGAACTCGAACTGGGTAAGGAGGGGGCACGGCGGCTTAAACGTCGTAAGTTTAGAGGGGTGATTCTCTCTGTTGGAGTGACTAAACAGGGTGTAGTTGATGTTGATTTGAAGAGGGGAGGAAGAGCTTCAGAAAACTCAACGGTGGCAGGGGTCAACGATGATCATGGCGGCCGGAATATGGCCTGGAAGCGGCGAACGTTTTCCGCCTTCAACGTAGCAGCGGGGAGAGAGAATAAGGGGGTCTGATGTGGATGAATCAATTTTTTTTATTTATAACTTTTAAAATTCCAAAAATACCCTCTCACACACGAACCCCAATCCAAACCCAATGACTATCGTCCCTAGCGTTTTACCCCCATTCCGAACACAATGAAATACATTTCGTAGGCCCATTCGACTGTTTCAGTCAGTTTTCCTTCAAATTAAAATATAAAACATTTAATATTTGATTTGAACGTACATTTCAATTTGCCAGGGCCACAAACTGATTCGAAAAATTCTAGAAAAATAAATCTGGCTATGTTTTGACGATATGGTCCAAACAAAACTAGTTTCGTCGAATTCTGAGACCGTTTGTAAAATGGCCCTTTACTGATCGATCCAATTTAACTATAATTGACCAAAACATATTTTCCTTTGCCATGCTCACATACTAGCTTCAAAAATTATGAAATTTTAAACCTAGCAATAACTTCATATCCTGGATCCAACAAAAGTGGTTTCGTCGAATTCCGAGGTCGTTTGCAAAATGGCCAATTTCACGGACTGTATAAATTCCATAGCGACCTTTCTGAAAATTCATTTGGCCATAACTTTTGCTTTCCGCTATGAAACTTCGATTTTTCAGATTCGTTAGAAAGGTATTCACTAACAGATTTAAATATTTTTGGTTTCACTCAAATCCGCTTTGTTTTGCACCCGGTACAGTCAGTCAAAGTTCGAATTCAAATTTTGAAACTACCGCGCCATTTTAGGCCTTGTTTATAATTAGAATTAATTATATTCGTTTTCAAATGTCGATTCAAACTTACTTTTCATCATTATTATTTAAAATATTTATTTTAAATATTTAAAATCCACTATTTTAGCCAATTTAAAATATTTAAATTGGTTCAGATTTTCCGGGTCGTTACAAAAACCGCATGATGTCGCATTTGGAAATTGGATTTCTGACATGAACCATGGAAAGGGATTGTACTTACCGCTTCGAGACAATCTAGCCTACCATGTCTAAGGAACAGCCGCAACTGCACCTCGGATCGTCAGGGCCGGTCCATACGAAGTGGATAAAAATGCCTGAACACTGCGTTTCCCCACCCTATGGGGCGTAAACTGGTCATTTCCCGACCATACCATCGGCACCTGAAGAGACCGAAATAACCGAGGCGCCTCTCTATCCATCATCCATATAAGTAAAATGTCCGGACGTATAGTACCCAAAAACACCACTCCTAGATAGAAAGAAACCCAGGTCCTCCCTGAAGTCCTTTCCTGTTTCAGGTACATAACGGGGTATGAGACTCGCGAATCGACGTTAAACACAAAGCTAGCTATTTAAGGCTCTACTTTGATCATCAACCACAAGACCCTGCTTTTGAACAAAAGCCTTGATCACTGCATCTCAGCATGCCACACAGGAAATTCACGCCATGCAACTGACGTATATCAATCACACGGAATGAAATCCAATGTCAGACACACCATCCATTTACAAGTCCGTTCTAGGTTTGAACGTAACCGGAGGCACCTTATTCCTCTCCAGTATGTCCAATATAGGAGAGAGGTCCTCGCACATCTGAAAGATCAACAAGTACGTCCGGACGACCACCAATGTAACCCCTTCAGGGAAGCAACTCCCATCAAAGGCATCAGTAGCCATCCATTCGATGTGAAGATCATCGGTATTGCACCATCTTCATATCTTTGACTTTTAACCATCGACCAATTATTTGAAATGAGAACTAACTCGGCCTTTTCAAATAATTCACGTATATTTAGAATTACAAATCAATTCATTTCAATGGTTAAATTATCTGACATCCATAATTCAGTTCATTAATGTAGTTTTCACGTCAAACACATTTAACCACCAAATATCCTATAAACCGAGTATATTCAGTTTATTTCCATTCCATATCGTTTATAATATTTTATAACGATTTATCGCTATTTTTATTATTTAAATATAGCCAATTTATTCAAATGAAGCTTCGGGCTATAACGCGACCATGGCGCTGTTTTTCTTTTGATTTGATTTACATATATCTGAAAATATAACCATTGGATGTTTACAAATTTTGTACCATTAGAATGATCTTTTCAAAACGGTCCCAACGGTTCCAGTTTTGGGAAAATCCGACGGTCGGATCCCCCAGTACAATCGTTTAAAGTTACGAAATCAAAATATGAACTACAGCGTCATTATTCGATTTAATTTAATTATATTTATATATATTAATATAATCCATTCTAGCGTTGTTTTCATTCAGATTTGAATTTAACATTTCACAAAATTTAACCGTTGGGTCTTTACAAATTTGGTGTCATTGGAAAGATATTTCCAAAGCGGACCCAATGGTTTCGGTTTCGGGAAAATCCGATGGTCGGATCTCCCACAATGATCGTTCAAAATCACAGTTTCAAAATATGAACTGCAGCTTCGTTATTCGATTTATTTTAATTATACATACATACATATATATATATAAATATAATCCATTCTTCGATTTCCACACCATTTCATTTCATACATGTGATAAAAATAATATTTTATCCAACAAATATCTATTTTAACACATGACAATTTTTCATACTTCATATACATATATATATATATATATATATAAATGTGATTTTTATTGTTAAAACAATTTATTTCAAAAACGAAGATTTTTAGCAATTCATATATATAATAAAAATGTGATTTTTATTGTTTAAACAATTTATTTCAAACATGAATATTTTATATACTTCGCATATATAATAAAAATGTGATTTTTATTGTCAAACCATTTTATTTCATACATTCACTAAAAATGTTATTTTTATCGTTCAAACCATTTCTATTTCATACATTCAATAAAAATGTTATTTTTATCGTTCAAACAATTTCATTTCATACATTCAGTAAAAGTATTAATTTTTTCATCTAAACAATTTATTTCAAAAAGGAATATTTTTCCAATGCACGAATATTAATAAAACATATGAATACTTCAGAAAATTTCGGCAGCATAACGACAGGGTAGTTAAAACCGGCACTGTCCCGAGTACGGCTCCTCGCTCTACCTTAAAGCCTCGCAGCTTTTGATAATGGGGATTTCAATAATCTAGTTCGTACGTAGACGAATTTTTCCACAAACTAATCCTATTTGTTTTCAACCACAACGACCATAATCAAATCAACCATTCGTCATATTCATCAAATTTCACGTCAACCAAAATCCAAACAATCACAACCAATATATGTCATCCATGGTCTGTGGACGAAGGGAGTATATATATAGAGATATATGTATATAAATATATTTCACTTTCATTTCAACTCACATATAATTTTTACAATGCATATATAACTTATACATCGCATATACAACTTATACAACGCTTATACATGAGGTGTACAATGCTTATATAACTCATATATCGATTGTATAATTTATACATCGTCATTCCATATCGTTTATAATTTAGAAATCTCACATTGGGTTCCACTCCTCCAAAAATCATAGGAAGCTCCAAAAATTCTCCGGTCTCTTCTAGAATGTAGAAAACGTCCACACTAGTCCAATGTCTCTTGTTTCACTGGATTTTGACTACATAGCAAAAGGATATGATTTTTATTGCAAAATCATATTTCGTAGCGCTTTAAAGTTCTATAATCTATTTTAAATTATAAAGGTCGTACCTTTCTGAATTTGTTCGAAAGTAGGTTTCAATTTATCTCGGAATCCGTGCAGCGTGGTGACAATCGGAGGGCACCACCTTGGAGAGCTTGGAGAGGCGCCTAGATAGAGGGTGGAGCGACGGTGATCGATCGCCAGACGAGGGAGCATGGCGGCGATGAACGGAGGAACTTCTAGGAGTTGGATCTCGACAGAGAAGAAACGGGGGAGGACGCCACTTGTATGGATTCGAAGAGGAAGACAAACTCTTAAAAATTCCCAATTGGAGCACGGGTTAATTCAATGCGTAGGAGAAGGAATCGGAGGAGGAAGGCTGGAGGTGGTTTCCGCTATTAATCGCAATTACGGGGAGAGAGAAAAGGGTTTTCCCGAAATTTTAAAAATAATAAAGGAATTATTCTATTGGCCGGATTATATATTTATTCGAAAAATAGTGTTTCTCTATACGAACTCAAATCCAAACCCAACGATTGTCTCCCCTAGCTAAATACCCCCATTCCGGACACAATGGAATATGTTTCGTAAGCCCATTCGACTGCTTCAGTCAGTTATTCTTCAAATTAAAATATACATCATTCAAATATGGATTTGAACGTACATTTCAATTTGCCAGGGCCACATACTAATCCCAAAAATTCCAGAAAAATTAATCTAGCTATGTTTGGACGATACGGTCCCAACAAAACTAGTTTCATCGAATTTGGAGACCATTTGATAAATGGCCATTTTCTGGTCGATCCAAATTGACTAAAATCAACCAAACACATTTTCCTTTGCCACGCTCACATATTAACTCCAAAAATTATGGAATTTGGAACCTAGCAATAATTTGACATTCCGGTTCCAACAAAAGTTGTTTCATCGAAAACGGAGACCATTTGCAAAATGTCTATTTTCACGGGTTATATTAACTCCATAGCGACCTTTCTGAGTATTCATTTAGCCATAACTTTTGATTCCCGCTATGAAATTTCGATTTTTCAGATTCGTCAGAAAGATATTCATAAACGGATTTAAATATTTTTGGTTTCACTAAAATCCATTTTATTTTGCATCTGGTACCGTCAGTCAAAGTTCGAATACAAATTTCCAAACTGCCGCGCCATTTCAGACCTTGTTTTATAATTAAAATAAATATATTTATTTTTCCAACATCGATTTCAATAGGCTTTTGGTCATTATTATTTAAAATAACTTATTTTATGTATTCAAAATCAACCAAAATAGCCATATTAAAATTTTTAAATTGGTTCAGATTTTCCGGGTTGTTACAATCTCCCCCACTTAAAATCTTTTCATCCCCAAAAAGGAACGAAGCTGAAAGTTGTTTAATTAACCAACTCAACTTTCATTCTGAATTTCATTCTTCAACTTTTCAGTTTCTAAGAATTTCCTAATTCTTCAAAAATTTGGCTAACACCTTAAATTTTCGAAAAATTTCGCCATGACCTCCTTTGTACGGGGAGGGGTTTGGAAATTTATTGGGCCATATTAGGTACCCAATAAATCCTAACAACCATGCACATATTAATAGTAATATATTTCGGTGTCCACAGGGAAGTGTGTATAGGTCATAACTCCAGAGAATAAATTCTCGTCACCCTATAAATGGTTTTTGTTCCTTAATGACCACAGAGACGTGTTTATTGTCATTTTCAGATCCGTGTGGGGTTTTTATTAATCTGGAAATTTACCGTTACATTTTATATAGTCCATATCAGTCTTTGGTTCAACCTGTAATATAGTCATCGCCATACAAGCCTCTCGCTCGTATGGTAAATCTTCAACCTCGTCACATAAGCTCCAAATGCTTATATGGTATATGATGAAGTATGCTATCTTCCAGAAGTATGCCATGTAGTGTAGTTCAAAATTAATTGTTACTATCCTATGGCGACGTTTATTATTACACACAGAACAACCAGCACTCCGCATCCAATGGCATTCACAGGAGTTGATATAACAATAAAAGTGCGCATCCAACTCATTAAGGTTTACCTATTTGTCGGGCATGCAATTAAATTCTTTACTCAATAGCAAATCCATTTCCCTGTTCAAACATATATAATGTACATGCATCCATTTCTATCTATTTTTAAATCAGTTCAATATTTGATTCAATTGCATAAATTTACCATTCGTTCTCTTATTGATTACATTAATTATCATTCCAATAATTTGATTAGTCAAATTCATAATCACACAACACAAACAACATTCAATTTGTTGATTAACTTTTCAAAAATATACTAAGTAATTCATTTACTCCTTTAATATATTCAAAATTCATATTTTCTAAGATCATATTATATATAATCACAAATATGTAATTTATAAACATATAACTCTCAACTCATTCTAAGGCATTACTAACCCCATCTCTAATGAGTCACTTATTCTAGAATGCTACTGATTCTATCTCTAATGAGGATTTTTCAATAGGATATTACTGGTCCTATCTGAAATGAGTATGTTCGTCTTAGGGCACTACTGGTTCTATTTCTGACGGGTTCGTTAATATGTTATATTCCAGAACTAAGCTTAACCAAAGCTCTGATACCACGTTGTGATGACCCCAAACCCCTATTCCCCGGTGGCAAGGGTAATCTTTGGAATATAACACATAAACAAATAACAGAAGAACAAAAATATATAAATACACTAGATAATTTACAACAGAATACACTGGATAAACATAATCATTAGAGTTACATAGTATACAGGATCATAATTAGTAAAAAGTACAGTTCATCTTTACATAAAATGTCTACAGTGGAATCAAAACATAATATGTACAACAGGAGCTGAACAACATAAAAAGAAAGAAGTGATAGAAACCATCTTCATCTCTGTAACACCCCGTATTTTTTGTGAATATTAAAATAACAAATTAAAGAACACTTTGTAAAATTAAGAATTAAGGGAAACGGATTACGGCATTGCATTCGTCTCGGAATTCTGCTTGAGATAGAGTCCGAGTTTGCGTAAATCGAACTCTTATGAAGAAGTTATGGAGTTCAGAAGATTTCATGTTAAATCAGAAATGAAATATAAATAATAATTAAATTGAAAAAGCAGTTCGAATTTCGAAATCACGTAGATCAGCTAAGCAGGGAAAATCCCGCCTATAGGGGTTGACTCCCCCCTCCCCCCGGGGGGGGGGGGGGGGCGACATAGGTGTCGACCCCCCAAGAGGGCTGTCGACTAGGGTGTTGACCACCCCATAGGGGTCGACCCCCTCAACCAAATCCAAACAGTGACGATTTCTGAGTTGTTGCTGAGTCACTAGGGCAGAGGTGGCAATTTCTGGATAGCTCTATCTTGTCTGGATGGTTGTGATTGCTCCTAGGTTGATCTAATGGCTCACATAAGTTTAATCCTCTATAAAAGAAACCCTAGTCCTCAACCCTAAATCACACAATTTCATTCCAAGGAGCCACCATGCTGTCCACGATCGTCCTAGCCATTTCTTCTCAAACTAGAAAGCAAGTTAGAAGCTACAAATCAAATCTAATTTATAGAATTGATCGTATACGTCAAGGGATTACTTTTCAAATTCAGAAATCAGATCCCAGAATTCAAGACCATTCTATAATTTGTAAGTTCATGTTACTTTCAGAAGTAAAATTCAATTGTGATTCTGACATTGTAATAAATCTGAATCTAATATTATGCCTATTTCTATCTATCTTTCTATATCCATTGGATCTATCTCAATTAATATTATTATTTCCATTCTTTGTCTCTACTTTCCTTCTTCCCTTTTTGCTTTTATAACCAGGCTACTGCAAGCTTGAGCCAAATCTATAAGAGATGAACGTACTTTGGAAATAAAATTGGGCATAATATATGATTTGGACATGACCAGCGCAAAATTTGGGAAATGTATTAAATTATGTATAATTGGGCATGACTGATTTGTAACTGATTTGAGGACATAACATACGTTGTATTTAAAACATAAAGTGTATCGAACATATGACTTGAGATTTGAGACATAGTATATTGGACATATGACTTGGGATTTGGGGCGTAAATTGAACTGTAAACATGTAAGGCATAGTACATGTTGTGGTTTAAGACCTAAAAATTAGGGCATATTATATATAATAGTTTATGACTTGGAAGAAGGAGATTATGCATGAAAACCTAAAGTAAGATAGGGGCAAATGTTAAATGTAAAAACACCAAAATTGGGATTTTGGGTGAATTGGCATGCATTGTACATAAAAGGCTATAATTTGGCGTAGTTTATACTAGGAATCATGATTAGGGGTTTTTGGAGAATATTTTGTACGGTGCAATATGACTAAACCTTAGGGCATGTTTTGTGGATTATGACCATGATTTTGGGCATGTAAGTTTATAGGCTTAATTTATTAGGCGAGATATGTTAATGGAACTTTAAGTGAGGTTCAATTTGTTAAACTGACTAATATGCTAAAATCTATTGAAAGTGAATTTATGGGGCATAACTTGAAATTAGTTTTGTTGAGGTATAACTTGAGAATTGGAACATGACTAGTTTTGTGAATTTGGGATAATTAGCATATAAAATCTAGACTTGAACATGTATGGTAAATATGCTAAAAGATAAACATTCCTAACCCGAGGTTAGATTGAGTTGCGGTGTAAAACTGCCCAGAACCGCTCAGCACTTCTAGTAACTGCAACAACACCTATCTAATGTGAGAGGTTAGTGCATCATGCCCAAGAAAAACCCGAGGTTAGATTGAGTTGTGGTGTAAAACTGCCCGGAGCCGCCCGGCACATCCAGTAACTACAACAACATAGATTTAATGAGAGAGATTGGTGCATTAATGTAACACCCCTTGTTCCCTGTAAACATTAAAGTAACGAATTAAGGAATAAATAATTAAAAATGTGATAATTAACAGAAACGAGTAAAGCCATTGCGTTCATCTTGGAATTCTGCTTGAGATAGAGTCCGAGTTTGCGTAAATCAGACTCATATGAAGGAGTTATGACCTTCAGAAGATTCAAGAATTTAAATAAATAGCTCAGATTAAAGTTCAGAAAATTCAAAATTCAAAATCAGAACCAGAAGCGGGCTCGGCGGGAATTTTCCAGCCCAAGGCCAGGTCGACCAGGAGGTCGACCTCCCCCCATACAGGTCGACCACGGGGTCGACCTCCCCCTCGGGCCAGATCAGAAAACTGATGTGTTTCTTCCAGTGATGATTTTCTGTGTCATTAAGGCTTGTGTGGCAAGTTCTGGTTAGTTCTCTTAGGTTTGTATGGCCTTGATTTGCCCTGGGTTGATTTGACGGTTCTTATTAAATCAAACATCTATATAAGCAACCTAAATCTAAACCCTAAGCCACACAAAAATATTCCTAAGACTGACATGCTGTCAGAACTCAACCTAGAGTAGCCTTCATTCTCCATCAACTAGAAAGCAAGTTAGGAATTGCAAATCAAATCTAATTCAACTAAGAGAATTCAACGTCTACAACAAAGGAGAGCTATCCAATTTCAGAATACAGATCCCATAACACAAGAATAGTCTCCTTTTTGTAAGTCCAATTATCATTTAGACCTAGATGATATTGGAATTGTGACGAAATAACTGGATGTCGAACAACGCCCTATGTAAATTTATGCCTATACTTTTTGTTAAAACTGAATTGATTAAGACTATGACTCTTATCATGTTAAGTTTGTGGCCATATTGTATGTAATTTGATGATAAATTGGCGATGACATATTATTATTTGGCAATGGCATGTCATATTGTGTAATTTGGCGATGACATACCATATTTTATAATTTCGCGATGGATATTATATTGTGTAAATTGGCGATGGCATACCATATTGTATAATTTGGCGATAGATATGATACTGTGTAATTTGGCGATGACATACCATATTGTATAATTTGGCAATGACATTTCAAGTTGTATGATTTGGTAATGACACCTATATGTTGTATGACAATTAGGGAATTTTGCTATGTTTAAGCAAGTTCAACCATGATCACATATATGACCAAAAATACATGCTAATATGATTAGGTTCATGTTAAATTTGATCCAACTAATTTGCAAGTTCGCAACTACATGCCTAATTTTAATTTTATGTAGTTCTATGTAAAACCCTATTTCATGAATCATGTTGAGTAGATCTAAATTTGCAAGTTCATAATTGAATGTATATTGTTCTATGCCAAATTCATATGATACATGTGTAGTTAGATCCATATTTTTATTATGTTAGAATTATCACATGTTCCTCTTTTTCCCCTTTTGTGTATAAGTTAGGCTATGTATCGAGTCTAACATTTTATGCGATTTATGTGAACGTTTAACGGGGGTAACGATGGGGTAAAACATGAAATTACATTTAATTGGCATATTTGGCTCATAAACATGTAAATGTTTTATGGCATAAAGTGGTATAAATTTTTATACATAAAATTATGAACTTGATTTAAAGGGAAAGTGGGGCTTGACTTGAATGACAATAATTTACATATAAATATAAAGAGGCAAATATGTAAATTTAGAAAAGTCGAATATGCCTAACCCGAGGTTAGATTGAGTTATGGTGTAAGACTGCCCGGAACCGCCTGGCACATCCAGCAACCATAACAATTTATATCTTATGTGGGTGGTTAGTGCATCGAGCCCAAAAGAGCCCGAGGTTAGACTGAGTTGCGGTGTAAAACTGCCCAGACCCGACCGGCACATCCAGTGACCGCAACAATACCTATCTAATGTGAGTGGTTGGTGTTGTAACGAATGATTTAAAGCTAAGTTTGGAATGGTAGGTTTAAGTTAATTAAGGAAACACTTAACCAATACAACATGTTGAATAACTGATGGGTGGGGTTAGGTTAACTTGGATACTTAACCAATTTAACATGTTGATTAGGAAACCCCAGTAACGGGGACCCATTTCAGCAGTAACCCACATAGATTTATCATGGTACCTTGAACTAGGCAGGATGGGGCACGATTACTAGGCTGATTATAAGCGGTCAAAACAACGGCGATTGTTGCGTCAGTGTAGGTTCCGATAGAGTACGGGCACGCACATACTCCGAAGTGGAAAAAGCAGGCACCAGGCATTAGTAGTTATACACTGTGCATCTTGAATCGTGTCGGGTTGCCACCATAGGATTTGATACACCCCATGGTAGGACCAGCACAGGTATCTACAATCGAGCTGGGCTGTATGACACAAGTAGTAAATGTGTGCGAGAAGGAGCCAATCGATAAAAAGGGATCACTGGGTTTGAACTCATGATGATGGTTGAAATATCTAGTACGTGCAGAGAATATGGATATTAGTGCGATAGTATGATTAATTTATCTTGCCTTGTTTATCTTGCCTTGTCCTATGTTACCTTAGTTCCTTGTTATTGTCCTATGTCTAGCTTAAGCAAGTCATGGTTCTCTTATCAGTTTACATGCTGAATAATCACTGGACTTACCAGACTAATGTCTGACCCATTTTTCTTTCTCTCTCTTTTCTTCCATTCCCCCCCCCCTCTCAGGTACCCAGGAGGGACTAGCTCAGCGTAATTTGGACCGTTCATCTTTCCAAGCTTGAAGACTCTGTGATGTATAGCTTGGAACCTCTTATCTTTGGCTATGGCTTTGGACACATTACTACTTGGGGATTTATGCAGTTTTATTGTGTTTTATGCTTCTTTATGTTATAATCAAGACAGAGATTTTGATGTAATTATTTGGAAGTTCTTTTGAGACAGTTTGTTGTAATGTTTTTGTTATGAACTACGAATGAAATAAATTTAGTTTTTCCGCTACTTATATATGTCTGTCTTGTAAATTATCTGTGTCTTTTACCTATAATGCTCCACCAAAATTAAGACATTTCTTTTTAGAGTGACCTTAACGGAGGTGGGGTGTTTCACTTGGTATCAAAGCAAAGGTTTACCAGATCAGATAAAAATTTTGAAAACTATTTTTTCAAAAAAGAAGTTTAAAGAAGCAATTTTCAAGAAAAAGTGTGTTTTATCTCAAAAAGGCATAATCCCCCAAAGCCATACGCACTATCTTTCTATGCTTTGTTTTGAATCTTTTCTTTTTATTTCAGCATGTATTGGGATCTTAACCTTCCAGAGAGCATGCCGGTACCTGGTTGGTTTAGAATGTACCCAGAGGCTAGGGCTAATGTCGCAGGCCCAGCAAACGTTTCTCTTCCCCCAGCTGCTGCGGTTCCTCCTCCTCCGCGTGCAAATGCTTTCTCAAAAATATGTAGGGACTTTCGAGCCATGGGTGGAAAGAATTTCAATGGAAATGAATCCTTCATGGAAGCATGAAACTGGCTCAAAGAGACCGAGGATTTGTTTGATATCTTCGAAGTGGATGATAGGCAGAAGATACAGTTGGCGGTATGGTTCCTCAAAGATGAAGCTTCCTATTGGTGGGAAGTTACGAACGCTGAAAGACCAATTGAAACTTGAATGGATATTGGAATGAGGTTTGAAATGAAATTCCTCTCACAAGCAGAATGAAGCCTACAAATGGAGAAGTTCTTAGCTCCCAAACAGGGGAGTATGTCGGTCTAGGAATACGTTAACCAATTCAACCAGCTGGCTAGGTTCGGATTGGAGTTAGTGAACATTCCACATAAGGAGGCTCTCCTTTTTGTTAAAGGATTGAATGAGCCACTGCACAGCATAGCTATGTCCCAAATACCTATGGGTACGACTTATAAGTGACTGGTGGACATGTCACTATTACAAGAAGAAGATAAGATTGGCAAGAAAGAGACAAAGGCGGAAGTACCTGAAGATTAGAAAGTGGAAGGATCACAGTGCAAGAAGACAGATTCCAAGAAGGGCGGGAAGAAGAACAAACCTTGTGACAAGAGGAAGTGTAATTTTTGTGGCATTCTTAGACATCTAGTTAAGGATTACAGAAAGAAGAAGAGGAAGATGGGTGGCTGTTTCCATTACGGCGAGACAGGACACATGGCTAGGGACTGCCTAAGAAAGCAAAGGCAAGAGCAGAGAGCTGGATCTACTTCTGGAGGGCAGGTTCACGCTCTCATGGCACCACCACAAGAATGAGGTAGAAATGTTTTTGTTGAGAGTTTAGTTTATCTTTTTGATCTTCCTGTTCGTACAATCTTTGATTCTGGCGCAACGCACTCTTTTATATCTATTGCTTAAGTTGAATCTCGCACCTAGACACCAGTTTAGTAGAGAATCCCTTCGTTGTTTCAAATTCAATTGGGGGCTCAAGTTATTTGTCAATGATTTGTTTGGATTTGGAAATTTCTATACTAAGTTTGGGGTTTAGAAGTAATGCCTATGTCTTGGGCTTATTAGGCTATGGGTTGATTCTAGGCATGGATTGGCTATCCAGTAATGGTGCCATCCTCGATTGTAAAAAGAGAGTGGTTAGACTCATGACTTACCTCGGTAACACTCTCGAAATATCTTGTAATCCGATGAACTCTGTTAGCTTAGCTGTCTAGAATCTCTTGATGCGTCTGTTGAGAATTTGCAGTTCGTTAGAGTAGTTCGTGAATACTCGGTTGTGTTTGAAGAGGTGAAGGGCTTACCTCCGAAGCGGGAGATAGACTTCCGCATATACCTCGTTGATAATGCAATACACATTCCTTTAGCTGTTAGACACATGGCTCCAAGGGAGAGGGAAGAACTCAGCAAGCAAGTTAAAGAGTTGCTTGAGAAGGGGTTTATAAGGCAGAGTATTTCTGAATGGGGTGCTCCAGTAGTGTTTGCAACTAAAGCAGATGGTTCGCTTTGCCTATGCGTGGATTATAGGGAGATAAACAAGCTGACCAAGAAGAATAGGCAACAACTCCGAAGAATAGACGACTTGTTCGATCAGCTTGTAGGTGCATTAGTTTTCTCCCAACTAGACCTAGCTACCGGGTTTCACCAGCTAAGAGTGGCTGAAGACAGTATTGATAAAACCGCGTTCAGAACCCCGGATGGTTTCTTTGAATGGCTTGTCATGCCTTTCGGCTTGACAAATGCACCCGCTTACTTCGTTGACTTGATGAGCAGGGTGTTCAGGGAGTTCGTTAATAAGTTTGTGCTGGTCTTCGTAGATGACATATTGATTTTCTCAAAGAGTGAGGAAGAGCATGCTCAGCATTTAAAAGAAGTCATGGATACCCTTCGAGCACATTAGTTGAAAGCCAAATTCTCCAAATGCCACTTCTGGAGAGAGGAAGTAAGGTTTCCTGGATAGGTGGTGTCCAAGGAAGGGTTAGCCGTGGACCCCGCAAAAGTAGTTGCGGTGCAAGATTGGAAGGTTCCACAGAATGAGACCTAGGTCCGGAGCTTCCTCAGGCTAGCGGGCTTTTACCAAAAAATAATCAAAGACTTTGCGAAAATCTCATCTCTGCTTACAAGTTTGACGAAGAAGAACCTAACTTTCAATTGGGATTTGGATTGCGATGTTGCTTTCCAATGATTGAAGAGAGCTCTAACAACTGCCCCAGTTCGGACATTGCCGGATGGGAGCAAGATGTTTACCGTATACACGGATGCATGTGGTACGGGACTAGTTGTTGTCTTGATGCAAGAGGGGAAGGTAGTAGCTTATGGAGGCTGACAATTGAAAGTACATGAGAAAAACTAACCAACCCACGATCTAGAGTTGGTCGCCATCATCTTTGCGCTTAAGTCTTGGCGCCATTATCTCCTAGGTGAGAAGTTTGAATTGTATACTGGCCATAAATCGTTTAAGTACCTTTTCTCGTAGAAAGATCTTAACTTGAGGCAACAAAGGTAGATGGAATTCTTGGCATCCTACGATTTCGAGATTTCCTATACCTCTGGCAAGGGCAATGTAGTAGTAGATGCCTTGAGCGGAAAGAAGCTGACCTTAAGCCCTCACTTTGTAGAAAGGCAGAGCTTGGAGTATATAGCCAATTTTAACTTTAGACCCTCTGTCGATCATGTGACTGGTTTGTTAGCCTCACTAGAGGTGTGATCTACTCTCTTGGACTCAATAGGAAATGCACAACGTGAAGACCCTCAACTAGTTGATGTGATGGATAAGCTACTTAGGGGTGAGACTTCTAGTCACCTCAATAGATACTCCATTGATGATAAGGGTTGGTTGAGGCGGGATGGAAGGCTATGCATCCCACAAGCAAGGGATTTGGTGAAGAAGGTTCTCGAAGAGGCACACCATTCCAAGTTAGCCATACACCTAGGTGGAGACAAGATGTATAAAGACATAAAAAGGGTTTTCTTTTGGAATGGCATAAAGAGGGATGTAGCTGAATTCATCTCGAAGTGCTTAGTATGCCAGCAAGTCAAGACGTAGCAAAAGGAGCCTGGTGGTTCGCTTCATCCTCTAGAGGTCCCACAGTGGAATTGGGATAGCATTTCAATGGACATTATCGATGGGCTGTCTAGGTCAAGACGGGGCAATAACAGTATTTGGGTAATACTGGATAGGCTCACAAAAAGTGCTCACTTTATACCCGTTAAAAGTAGAAGGACTGCCTCATCTTTAGCAACCATTTATCTTAAAGAGATAGTTCGACTCCATGGGATACCCTCCAGCATTGTGAGTGACCGAGATCCTATCTTTATGAGCGAGTTTTGGAAGAGCTTGCAAGAGGCTGTAGGCACACAGCTATGCTTAAGCATGGCCTATCACCCCCAAAACGATAGTCAAACGGAAAGGGTGAATAGAGTATTAGAAGACATCTTGAGATTATGCATTCTTGACTTTGGAGGAACATGGGAGGATCATCTTCTTTGGTGGAGTTTGCCTACAACAATAGCCACCAAGCCACCATAGGCATAGCACCCTTTGAAGCTTTATATGGAAGACCATGTCGATCACCAACTTGTTGGTGGGAGTCTACAGATAAGCTCATACTTGGACTAGATATGATTAGAGAAACTTCAGATAAAGTGGACTTGATACGAAGAAGAATGAAGACTGCCCAAGAAAGACAGAAGTCCTACGCAGATAAAAGAAGGACCTACCTTGTGTTTGAGGTTGGAGATAGGGTTTTCCTTAAAGTATCTCCTTTGAGGAACGTCGTCCGCTTTGGATCTGCAGTAAAGTTGGAACCAGGATTTGTTGGGTCGTTTCCTATCATTGAAAGGATTAGAAAGATGGCTTACAGAGTAGAGCTGCCTGAAAGAATGCACTGGAGTTCGTAATGTCTTTCATGTTTCTCACCTACGGAAGTGCTTACATGAGTCTGCGGAAGTGGTGGAACCAAGCATGTTAGAAGAAGTAGAAGTAGAACGAGAGGCGACTGTGAAAAGAGTTCCAACTCGTATCTTGGGTACATAAGTCAAAAAGCTACACAACCGCAAAGTCAAAATTGTTAAAGTTCAATGGAATGACGCTGAGGAAGATACAACTTAGGAGACTGAGGCCATGATAAGTGCAGCCTACCCTTTCCTTTTTGAGGGTACATCATTGATCTCTTTTCCTTAAGTTTGTTCATGCTCATATCTATCTTTTTAGTATTTTCCTTAGTGTTATTCTCGATCCTTAGGTAGAAACCAATGGATGCAAACATGTATTTGAAACATGTTATGATTGATGGTTGCAAGTGGTTGCAAGTGATTGCTCGTGGATGCATATACACACATTAGGTGTTAGATCGGCTCAGTCACTTTCATATTGCATATGCATATATGTACTCGTATATGACTGAAACTTGATGTGTTATCATGTGGATGTTGCATTTGTATGAATGATTGTGCACTCATGTAGAAGGTATGATTAGGGATGATTGCATACATAATGGACTCATGGCACCGACATGACTTGCATTAAGGAGGTCAACTGAATCAGTAGACCTCTTGATTTTGCATTAGATAAGGACATGTTCACACACTATTCATATGATCATAAAGAATTAGAAGTCTTTTTAAGGACAATGGACGCCTATGGTTGATGGAGGAGTAGATGGACGATTGGATGGTAGGATATACGTTCTCCTTGTCTCAAAGATTTCGGGGATGAAATCCTTTAAGGAGGGGAGAACGTAACACCCAGTGTTTTATGTAAACATTAAAGTAATGAATTAAAGAATAAATGTGAGAACTAATGGAAACGGGTTATGCCATTACATTCGTCTCGGAATTCTGCTTGAGATAGATTCCAAGTTTGCGTAAATCGGTGAAACACCCCACCTCCATTAAGGTCACTCACAAAGGGAATGCCTTAACTTTGGTGGAGGCTTATAAGTAAAAGTCACAGATAAACACAAGACAGATATAAGTACACATATTTTAAGCAGTGGAAAACAAACAGGCTTTCATTTCATCAATACGTGTTCATATAAAACATTTCCATAATTGTCTCAAAATACTTCCAACATTACAACCTCATTACTGTCTTGATTATTAAAGAAGCATAAAACATAAATAAAGCAACAAAAATCCCCATAGTGATATCCAGAGCCATAATCCGAGCAAAAGAGATCCAAACCATACTTCTACGGTCTTGAAGCTTGCAAAAGAGTATTAAGCTGGGTTGTTTCCTCCCTGTGGACCTGGGGGGGAAACGAAAGAAAAGAAGACGAAAAGAAAATAGAGTCATACATAAAGCCTAAGAAAATCTAGTGACTCTTCAGTATGTGAATAAGAAAAAGGGCATGATAGATATAAACTGAAAACAGGAAAGTATCACAAGCTAAGGAAGTGTCATTTAGAATCGAATGTACTATCGTACCCACACTATACCTCTGCACCTATTCGAGATTATTCTAACTGGCACCCCCATGCTGAGGGTGAAGTGATCCCCATTTTCTAAAGATCGGCTCCTACTCGTATAAACATGTGTCATACGGCCCCCAAGAATTGTAGATACCTATGCTATTCCCACCATGGGGTGTAAGAAAACCCATGGTGGTGGCACCGACACAATTCTAGAATACATAGGTTAGACTACTGGTGCCTCAGTGCCCTGTTTGTCTGCTCCAGAGTGTGTGCATGCCCGCACCCCACTAGAACCTACACTGTGCACCCACTACCGTCGTTTTGACCGCTTACAATCAGCCCAGTAATCGTGCCCCACCCTGCCTATTTTCAGGGTACCATGATACCTAACTTGGGTTACTGCTGAAACGGGTCCCTCATTACTAGGGTTTTCTAGTTAAACATATTAAGTGGTTAAGTGTCTGTATTTACCTAACCTCACCCATCAATTCTTGTTAACATTTTGAATTTGGTCAAGTGTTTTTAGTTGACTTAAGCCTACCATCTGTCCTTAGCCTCTTAAAGCACCTGACCACTCACATTAGACAGATATTGCTATGGTTACTGGATGTGCCGGTCGGTTCCGGGCAGGTTTACACCGTAGCTCAGTCTAACCTCTGGTCCTTATTAGGCTCAATGCTTAACCACCCACATTGGATAGGTAATGTTGTGACTACTGGACAGCCGGGCAGGTCCGGGCAGGTTTACGTCACAACTCAATCCGACTTCGGGTTAAGCAAACCGTATTTTCTAAATTTACATATTTTATCACTTCTCAATTATATGTAAATGTCATGTCCTTTATTCTTGGGTATAACAACTCATACCACTTAAATGTCATTGTCATTGGCATGTGGAAACCATGCCAACATATATTTTCATGTTTTGTACCCAACGTTATTACCCTCGTTTGTACGTTCGCAACATTATAACGAATGTTGGGCTCGACACAATTCGGCCCAACTTTTTAAACGTGAGAAAAGGGGAAATTAAGAACATGTAATATTTCACAATACATAAAGGTGTGTGGCGCATGAACTTGTAATTTAGCGATTCAACTAACATAAATTATGGGTCATGTGAACTTGCATCCAAATCAGAGTATAACTAAGTAGGTGTCATACAAAATGGCATAGTGTAGGCTTATACAAACTTGGGTTTAAACATGATTAACTCGGCATAATGTCAACAACAAAACCAACATGTTGTATAATCACCAAAATGTCCAATTTTAACAACTAACCATATAGCCTATTTCAACACGAAACTTGCATAGTTTATGTAATCCAAATGGTACTTAGTATAGATCCAATTATACTTACAAATAAACATAAGAATGTGTTCATAGGTTTTGGGTCATGTAGGCATAAAAGGTCTCAAATCTAGAACATGTTTACATAAGTTTTAATTTAGATTTTAGAGAATGTATAAAGTCCATAACATAGACATAAACATAAAGGGATCAAATTCTAGTTTTTTTCCACAAACTTGCAAGTGCCATTATTTTCATGTACAATGTCCCATAGGCTTGCATCAATCAATTTATGCCACAAATATCAATACACAAGTCATGACAGAATTATTACAATACACAGAATTCATATCATCTGTATACAATAGCACAATTCTATTTTCATTTACATCGAATCACGTCACAGTTTTATTCATATTCTGAAAGATCACTATACATACAACGAATGTAGAATCTTGAATTCTGGATTATGAATTCTAAAATTGAGATGCGTTCCTTTGGGTAGATTAACGTTGCGTTGATTAATTTGATTAAGCTTTAGTCTTCTTCTTAATTTGATTCGTCTCTTAGCTCCTCTCTCTTGACGGCTACGCTCAATTCCTTCCTGGCAGCATGACGATTCCAATCTTATTTTTTTTGTGAATTTTTGGTTGAGACTTAGGGTGTATATATAGATTTTTAAATTGTTTTGAGCCATCATATGAAGACAGGAGGAATCTAGACCATACAAAGTTCAAAGAGCCAATCAAGAGGTGACATGTCATCCCTAATGACACACCGAGCCACAGAAATTCGATCCAGACCCAGCCAGCCAGGTCGACCAGGTAGGTCGACTGGCAGGTCGACACCCAGGTCGACACTATCGTCGACCTGGGGTGACAAGGACGACACCATGGTCGACCCTATGGTCGACCTGGTCCCTGGGCGGGAAAATTCCCGCCCAGCCCAGTTTGAGCTTGTTTTTCGGATTTTGAATTTGAAACCGAGCTGTTTGAATTTTAAATTTTATTCTGAAACTTCTGAAGGTCATAACTCCTTAATACGGAGTTCGATTCACGCAAACACGGACTCTATCTCAAGCAGAATTCCGAGACGAACGCAATGGCGTAACCCGTTTCCCTTAATTCTTTCATTTAGAATTAATTACACTTTAATTTGTGAAGCTTAATGTTATAGAATTCACGGGGTGTTACATTCTCCCCCCTTTAAAGGATTTCATCCCCGAAATCTTCAAGTTAGGAAGAATGTATATTCTACCATCCAACTGTCCATCTACTCAACCAACAAACACAGGCATCCACTGTCCTTAAAAGACTTCTAATGCTTCATGATCATATGCATAGTGTGTGTACATGTCCTTATCTAACGCAGAAATCAGACGGTCTACCGATTCAGTTGACCTCCTTAATGCGAATCACGTATGTGTCATGAATCCATTATGTATGCAAATTTTTCCTACTCATAATTCTACATGAGTGCACAACTATTCATACAAATGCGACAACCATATGACAGCATATCAAGTTTCAACCATATACAAATGAGAATACATATATGCATATGCAATATGAAGTGACTGAGCCGATCTAAAACCTAGGGTGTGTGTGTATATGCATCCACGAGCAACCACTAGTAATCACTAGCAACCATTTGTAGCCATCATCCATAACATGTTTTCAAATACATGTTTGCATCCATTTGTTTTCTACCTAAGGAGTTAGGAATAGGACCGAGGAGATATACCTAAAAAGATAAAGCATAACTTAAGTAAAAAGAGAGATCAAAGATGTACCCTCAAAAAGAAAAGGGTAGGCAGCGCGTATTCTGTCCTTAGTTTCCCAAGTCGCGTCTTCCTCGGCGTCGCTCCATTGAACTTTAACGAGTTTGACTTCACGGTTGCGTAGCTTTTTCACTTCAGTTCCTAAGATGCGGGTTGGAACTCTCCTCACAGTTGCTTCTCGTTCAACTTCGGCTTCTTCTAGAATGCTAGGTTCCACCACTTCCGCAGACTCATGCAAACACTTCCGGAGGTAAGAAACATAAAAGACGTTGTGAGCTCCGTCCAGTCTCTCGGGTGGCTCTAATCTATAGGCCATCTTCCCAACCTTCTCGATGATAGGAAACAGTCCTACAAATCCTGGTGCTAGCTTTCTTGCGGATCCAAAGCGAGCGACGTTCCTTAAAGGAGATACATTAAGGAAAACCCTGTCCCCAACCTCAAACTCAAGGTCGGTGCTTCTTTTGTCGGCGTAGGATTTCTGTCTGTCTTGGGCAGTCTTCATTCTCCTTCGTATCAAGTCCACTTTCTCTGAAGTCTCTCTAATCATGTCTGGCCCAAGTATAATCTTGTCAGTGGACTCCCACCAACAAGTTGGTGATCGGCAAGGTCTTCCATACAAAGCTTCGAAGGGCGCCATACCGATGGTGGCTTGGTAACTGTTGTTATAGGCGAATTCCACTGAAGGAAGGTATCCTCCCAAGTTCCTCCGAAGTCCAGAACGCACAGTCTTAGTAGATCTTCTAGTACCCTATTCACCCTTTATGTCTGACCTCAGTTTGGGGGTGATAGGCCATGCTCAAACATAACTGTGTGCAGACAGCTTCTTGTAGACTCCGCCAAAATTCGCTCGTGAAGATGGGGTCTCTGTCACTCACTATGCTGGAGGGTATTCCATGGAGTCGAACTATTTCCTTGAGATAAAGAGAAGCTAGTGACGAGGCAGTCCTTCTACTCTTGATAGGTATAAAGTGGGCGCTCTTAGCAAGCCTGTCCACTATTACCCAAATGCTAGTAGTGCCTCTTCTTGACCTAGGCAACCCGTCAATGAAGTCCATTGAAATGCTATCCCACTTCCATTGCGGGACTTCTAGTGGATGTAGTAGTCCTCCAGGTTTCTTCTGTTCCGCCTTGACCTATTAGCAGGTCATGCACTTAGAAACGAAATCTACCACGTCCTTCTTTATGCCGCTCCAAAAGAAAGTCCTTTTTATATCCTTGTACATCTTATCACCGCGAGGGTGTATAGTTATCTTGGAATGATGCGCTTCATCTAGAACCTTCTTTGTCAATTCCCTTGCTTGTGGGACGCATAATCTTCCATCTCGCCTCTTCCAACCCTTATCATCGATGGTGTATCTACTGAGGTGACTGGAAGTCTCACCCCTAATAAGTTTATCAATCACATCAACAAGCCGAGGGTCTTCACGTTGTGCAGCCCCTATTGAGTCCAAGAGAGTAGGGCGTACTTCGAGAGATGCTAACAAACCCGGTACAAAATCCGAGGAGGGCCTAAAGTTAAAACTGGCTATATACTCCAAGCTTTGCCTTTCCACAAAGAGAGGGCTTAAGATCAGTTTCTTTCGGCTCAATGTGTCTGCTACTACGTTGCCTTTGCCGGGAGTATAGGAAATTTCAAAGTCATACGAGGCAAGAAACTCCATCCATCTTTGCTGCCTCAAGTTAAGATCCTTCTGCAAGAAGAGATATTTCAATGATTTATGGTCAGTGTATAATTCGAACTTCTCACCTAGGAGATAATGGCGCCAAGACTTAAGCGCAAAGACGATGGCGGCTAACTCAAGATCGTGGGTTGGGTGGTTCTTTTCATGAACTTTCAATTGCCTCCCACCGTAAGCTACTATCCTCCCTTCTTGCATCAAAACAGCGCCTAGCCTCGTACCACAAGCATCTGTATATACTGTGAACATTTTGCTTCCATCTGGCAAAGTCAGAACTGGGGCTGTTGTGAGAGCCCTTTTTAATTGTTGGAAAGCAAACTCGCAGTCCAAATCCCAAGTAAACGCCAGATTCTTCTTTGTTAGCCTTGTGAGTGGAGCTGAGATTTTCGCGAAATCCCTGATAAACTTTCGGTAAAAACTGGCTAGCCCAAGAAAGCTTCAAACTTTGGTTGCATTTCTTGGTGTCTTCCAATCTTGCATTGCAACCACTTTCGCGGGGTCCACAGCCAACCCCTCTTTGGACACTATATGCCCCAGAAATCTTACCTCCTTTCTCCAAAAGTGATACTTAGAGAATTTGGCTTTTAGCTGATGTGCATGGAGAGTATCCATGTTTTCTTTCAGATGCTGAGCATGTTCTTCCTCATTATTTGAGAAGATTAAGATATCATCTACGAAGACAACCACAAATTTGTTGAGGAATTCTCTGAACACCCTTCTTATTAGGTCTATGAAATAAGCAGGTGCGTTTGTCAAGCCGAAATGCATGACAAGCCACTCGAAGAAACCGTCTGAGGTTCTGAACGCCGTTTTATCAATGTTGTCTTCAGCTACTCTTAGCTGAAGGAACCCAGTTGCCAGATCAAGTTGGGAGAAAACCGTCGCACCTACAAGTTGATCAAACAAATCGTAGATTCGGGGAAGAGGATGCCTATTTTTCTTGGTCAATTTGTTTAACTCCCTATAGTCGATGCAAAGGCAAAGCGAACCATCCGCTTTGGTTGCGAACACCACTGGAGCACCCCATTCCGAAATGCTCCGTCTAATGAACCATTTTTTGAGAATTTCTTTAACCTGCTTACCGAGCTCCTTTCTCTCCTTTGGAGCCATGTGTCTGACAGGTAAAGCTACAGGCTTTGCATTATCCACAAGATATATGCGAAGTCTATTTCCCGCCTCGGAGGTAAGCCCTTCACCTCCTCAAAGACATCCGGATATTCCCGGACTACTCTAACTGACTGCAAATTTTCATCAGAAGCATCAAGCGACTCTAGATAACTAAGCATAACAGCATTCAAGGGATTACAATAAATTTCTAGAGTGTTACCAAGCCGAGTCAAGAATCTAACTACTCTTTTCTCACAATCAAGAATGGCACCAGTACTGGATAACCAGTCCATGCCTAAGATCAAACCATATCCCGAGAAGCCCAAAACAAAGGCATTACAACTAAACTCAATGCTGAGAATAGAGATTTTCAAACCCAAACAAACCATTGACAAGTAAGCGGAGCCCCCAATTGGATTTGAAACTTCTAAGGGATCCTCTACCATACTAGTGTCTAGATGCAGATATTCTACTAAGGCAGATGAAATAAAGGAGTGCGATGCGCCAAAGTCAAAAAGTGTGCGAACTAGATGATCATAAAGATAGACTACACTTTCTACAGAAATATTATTGCCTCGTTCCTGTGAAGGTGCCACTAGTGCATGAACTTTACCCCCTGAAGTGGATCCAGCCTTCTGTCCCTGCCCTCGCTTCTTTGGGCAGTCCTTAGCCAAGTGCCCAGTCTCTCCGCAATGGAAGCACCCACCCATCTTCGCTTTCCTTTTTTGGTAGTCTTTCGATATATGTCCAACAGTGCCGCAGAAATTGCACCTTCTCCTCTCACGGGGCTTATTGTTCTTCCCTCCTTTCTTGAAGTCTGTTTACTTAGCTTGTAGACCCTCTTTCTTTTCTTTCACCTTAGTCTCTTTCTTGCCGTTATCTTCCTCGTGTAGCAACGCCATGTCCAACAAGCTTTCATAAGTCGCTCTCGTGGATACATGGGTCATAGCAAGGCTGTTAGAGGCTCATTCAAACCTTTGACGAAGCAAAGCGCCTTCTTGTGTTGGGTGTTTACTAAGTCCAGCCCAAATCTGGCCAGCTGATTAAACTGATTGACGTACTCCCTTATCGTCATGCTCCCCTATTTAAGAGTTAGGAACTTCTCCATTTGCAGGCTTCTTTCAGCTTGGGAGAGGAATTTCATCTCAAATCTTGTCCTGAAATCTTCCCATGTTTCCACTGGCCTCTGAGCATTGGTAATTTCCCACCAATAGGAAGCTTCATCTTTAAGCAACCATACAGCTAGCTGTATCTTTTGTCTGTCATCAACTCCGAAGATGACAAACAGATCTTCAGTCTCCTTTAGCCAGTTTCTTGCTCCTATAAAGGATTCTGTCCTATAAAAGTCTTTTCCACCCGTAGCCTTGAAGTCTCTACATGTTTTTGTGAAGGCATTTTCACGAGGAGGTGGTGGAGGGGGAGGAACCGCGGCCACTAGAGGAGGAATGTCTGCTGGGCCCGCGCCATTGGCCCTTGCTTCTAAGAACCTCCTAAACCAGCCGGGTATCGGCACTCCTTCTGGAAGGTTAAAGTCTCCAGACATGCTGAAACAGAAAGGAAAGATTCAAAACGAAGGATAGAGAGAGATAGTGCACATGGCTTTGGGGGATTATGCCTTTTTAAAAATATAACACTTTTTCTTGAAAAAATGCTTCTTTAAACTTCCTTTTTGAAAATAGTTTCAAAATCTTTTATCTAGTCTGGTAAACCTATGCTCTGATACCAAGTGAAACACACCACCTCCATTAAGGTCACTCACAAAGGGAATGCCTTAACTTTGGTGGAGGTTTATAAGTAAAAGTCACAGATAAACACAAGACAGATATAAGTATACATATTTTAAGCAACGGAAAACAAACAGGCTTTTATTTCATCAATACGTGTTCATACAAAACATCTCCATAATTGTCTCAAAATACTTCCAACATTACAAACTCATTACTATCTTGATTATTAAAGAAGCATAAAACATAAATAAAGTAACAAAAATCCCCATAGTGATATCCAAAGCCATAATCCGAGCAAAAGAGATCCAAACCATACGTCTACGGTCTTGAAGCTTGCAAAAGAGTATTAAGCTGGGTTGTTTCCTCCCTGTGGACCTGGGGGGGAAACGAAAGAAAAGAAGACGAAAAGAAAATAGAGCCAGACATAAAGCCTGAGTAAATCTAGTGACTCTTCAATATGTGAATAAGAAAAAGGGCATGATAGATATAAACTGAAAACAGGAAAGTATCACGAGCTAAGGAAGTGTCATTTAGAATCGAATGCACTATCGCACCCACACTATATCTTTGCACCAACTCGAGCTTATTCTAACTGGCACCCCCATGCTGAGGGTGAAGTGATCCCCATTTTCTAAAGATCGGCTCTTACTCGTATAAACATGTGTCATACGGCCCCCAATAATTGTAGATACCTATGCTGGTCCCACCATGGGGTGTATCAAGACCCATGGTGGCAGCGCCGACATAATTCTAGAATACATAGGTTATACTACTGGTGCCCCAGTGCCCTGTTTGTCTGCTCTGGAGTGTACGCACGCCCGCACCCCGTTAGAACCTACACTGTGCACCCACCGTCGTCGTTTTGACCGCTTATAATCAGCCCAGTAATCGTGCCCCACCCTGCCTAGTTTTAGGGTATCATGATACCTAACTTGGGTTACTGCTGAAACGAGTCCCTCGTTACTAGGGTTTTCTAGTCAAACATGTTAAGTGGTTAAGTGTCTGTATTTACATAACCTCACCCATCAATTCTTGTTAACATGTTGAATTTGGTCAAGTGTTTTTAGTTGACTTAACCCTACCATCTGTCCTTAGCCTCTTAAAGCACCTGACCACTCACATTAGACAGATATTGCTATGGTTACTGGATGTGCCGGTCGATTCCGGGCAGGTTTACACCGTAGCTCAGTCTAACCTCGGGTCCTTATTGGGCTCAATGCTTAACCACCCACATTGGATAGGTATTGTTGTGACTACTGGACAGCCGTGCGGGTCCTGGCAGGTTTACGTCACAACTCAATTCAACCTCGGGTTAAGCATACTGTGTTTTCTATATTTACATATGTTATCACTTCTCAATTATTTGTAAATGTCATGTCCTTTATTCTTGGTTATAACAACTCTTACCGCTTAAATGTCATTGTCGTTGGCATGTGCCAACCATGCCAACATATATTTTCATGTTTTACACCCAATGTTATTACCCCCGTTTGTACATTCGCAACATTATAACGAATGTTGGGCTCGACACAATTCGGCCCAACTTTTTAAATGTGAGAAAAGGGGAAATTAAGAACATGTAATATTTCACAATACATAAAGGTGTGTGGAGCATGAACTTGCAATTTAGCGATTCAACTAACATAAATTATGGGTCATGTGAACTTGCATCCAAATCAGAGTATAACTAAGTAGGTGCCATATAAAATGGCATAGTGTAGGCTTATACAAACTTGGGTTTAAACATGCTTAACTTGGCATAATGTCAACAACAAAACCAACATGTTGTATAATCACCAAAATTTCCAATTTTAACAACTAACCATATAGCCTATTTCAACATGAAACTTGCATAGTTTATGTAATCTAAACGGTACTTAGTATAGATCCAATTATACTTACAAATAAACATAAGAATGTGTTCATAGGTTTTGGGTCAAGTAGGCATAAAAGGTCTCAAATCTAGAACATGTTTACATAACCCTTAATTTAGATTTTAGAGAATGTATATAGTCCATGCCAAAGACATAAACATAAAGGGATCAAATTCTAGTTTTTTTTTCCACAAACTTGCAAGTGCCATTATTTTCATATACAAATATCCAATAGGCTTGCATCAATCAATTTATGCCACAAATATCAATACACAAATCATGAAAGAATTATTACAATACACAGAATTCATATCATTATTATACAATAACACAATTATATTTTCATTTACATCGAATCACCTCACAGTTTTATTCATATTATGAAAGATCACTATATTTACAATGAATGCTGAATCTTGAATTCTGGATTCTGAAATTGAGATGCGTTCCTTTGGGTAGATTAACGTTGCATTGATTAATTTGATTAAGATTTAGTCTTCTTCTTAATTTGATTCAACTCTAAGCTCCTCTCTCTTGACCGCTATGCTCAATTCCTTCCTGGCAGCATTACGACTCCAATCTTATTTTTTTGTGTGAATTTTTAGTTGAGTCTTAGGGTGTATATATAGATTTTTAAATTGTTTTGAGCCGTCAGATGAAGACAGGAGGAATCTAGACCATACAAAGTTCAAAGAGCCAATCAAGAGGTGACATGTCAGCCCTAATGACACACCGAACCACAGAAATTTGAGCCAGACCCAGCCAGCCAGGTCGACCAGGTAGGTCGATTGGGAGATCGACACCCAGGTCGACACTATGGTCGACCTGGGGTGACCAGGTTGACACCATGGTCGACCTAGTCCCTGGGCGTGAAAATTCCCCCCAGCCCAGTTTGAGCTTGTTTTTCGAATTTTGTATTTGAAACCGAGCTGCTTGAATTTTAAATTTTATTCTGAAAATTCCGAAGGTTATAACTCCTTCATACGGAGTCCGATTCACGCAAACTCAGACTCTATCTCAAGCAGAATTCCGAGACGAACGCAATGGCGTAACCCATTTCCCTTAATTCTTTAATTTAGAATTAATTATACTTTAATTTGTGAAGCTTAATGTTAAAGAATTCACGAGGTGTTACAATCGGACTCCATATGAAGGAGTTATGATCTTCAGAAGATTAAAGAATTTAAATAAACAGCTCAGATTGAAATTCAGAAAATTCAAAATTCAAAATCAGAAGCAGAAGTGGGCTGGGCGGGAATTTTCCAACCCAAGGCCAGGTCGACCTGGAGGTCGACCAGGGGGTCGACCTCCCCCTATACAGGTCGACCTGGCGGTCGACCTCCCCCTCGGGCCAGATCTGAAAACTGACGTGTTTCTTCCTATGATGATTTGCTGTGTCATTAGGGCTTGTGTGGCAAGTTCTGGTTGGTTCTCTTAGGTTTGAATGGCCTTGATTTTCCCTGGGTCAATCTGACGGTTCCTATTAAATCAAACTTCTTTATAAGAAACTAAATCTAAACCCTAAGCCACACAAAAATATTCCTAAGACCGTCATGCTATCAGAACTCAACCTAGAGTAGCCGCTATTCTCCATCAACTAGAAAGCAAGTTAGGAATTGCAAATCAAATCTAGTTCAACTAAGAGAATTCAACATCAACAACAAAGGAGAGCTATCCAATTTCAGAATACAGATCCCAGAACACAAGACTAGTCTACTTTTTGTAAGTGCGGTTATCATTTAGACCTAAACGATATTGGAATTGTGACTAAATAACTGAATGTAGAACAACGACCTATGTAAAATTATGCCTATCCTTTTTGTTAAAAATGAATTAATTAAGACTATGAATCTTATCATGTTAAGTTTGTGACCATATTGTATGTAATTTGATGATAAATTGGCGATGACATATTATTATTTGGCAATGGCATGTCATATTGTGTAATTTGGCGATGACATACCATATTTTATAATTTGGCGATGGATATTATATTGTGTAAATTGGCGATGGCATACCATATTGTATAATTTGGCGATAGATATGATATTGTGTAATTTGGCGATGACATACCATATTGTATAATTTGGCAATGACATTTCAAGTTGTATGATTTGGTAATGACACCTATATGTTGTATGACAATTTGGGAATTTTGCTATGTTTATTCAAGTTCAACCATGATCACATATATGACCAAAAATACATGCTAATATGATTAGGTTCATGTTAAATTTGATCCAACTAATTTGCAAGTTCGCAACTACATGCCTGATTTTAAGTTTATGTAGTTCTATGTAAAACCCCTATTTCATGATTCATGTTGAGTAAATCTAAATTTTCAAGTTCATAATTGAATGTATATTGTTCTATGTAAAATTCATATGATACATGTGTAGTTAGATCCATATTTTTATGATGTTGGAATTATTACATGTTCCTCTTTTTAACCTTTTTTGTATAAGTTAGGCTATGTATCGAGTCTAACATTTTATGTGATTTATGCGAACGTTTAACGGGGGTAACGTTGGGGAAAAGCATGAAATTACATTTAATTAGCATATTTGGCTCATAAACATGTAAATGTTTTATGGCATAAAGTGGTATAAATTTTTATACCTAAAATTATGAACTTGATTTAAAGGGAAAGTGGGGCTCGACTTGAATGACAATAATTTACATATAAATATAAAGAGGTAAATATGTAAATTTAGAAAAGAAGAGTATGCCTAAACTAAGGTTAGATTGAGTTATGGTGTAAGACAGGCCGGAACCACCTGGCACATCCAGCAACCGTAACAATATATATCCAATGTGGGAGGTTAGTGCATCGAGCCCAAAAGAACCCGAGGTTAGACTGAGTTGCGGTGTAAAACTGCCCGGACCCGAATGGCACATCCAGTGACCACAACAACACCTGTCTAATGTGAGTGGTTGGTGGTGTAATGAATGAATTAAAGCTAAGTCAGGACTAATAGGGTTAAGTTAATTAAGGCAACACTTAACCAATACAACATGTTGACTAAACTGATGTGTGGGTTCCGACAGAGTACGGGCGTGCACGTAGTCCAGAGTGGAAAAGCAGGCACTGGGCAACAGCAGTTATACACTGTTCATCTTGAATCGTGTCGGGTTGCCACCATAGGATTTGATACATCCCATGGTGGGACCAGCACAGGTATCTACAATTTAGCGGAGCCGTATGACACAAGTAGTAAATGCGTAGGAGTAGGAGCCGATCGATGAAAAGGTATCACTGGGTTTGAACTCATAATGATGGTTGAAATATCTAGTACGTGCAGAGAATATGGATATGAGTGCGATAGTATGATTAGTTTATCTTGCCTTGTTTATCTTGCCTTATCCTATGCTACCTTAGTTCCTTGTTATTGTCCTGTGTCCAGCTTATTCAAGTCATGGTTCTCTTATCAGTTTACATGCTGAATAATCACTGGACTTACCAGAATAATGTCTAACCCATTTTTCTTTCGCTCTCTTTTCTTTCGTTCCCCCCAGGTACCCAGGGAGGGAGTAGCTCAGCTTAATTTGGACCGTTCATCTTTCCAAGCTTGAAGACTCTATGATGTATAGCTTGGAATCTCTTATCTTTGGCTATGGCTTTGGACACATTACTACTTGGGGATTTATGCAGTTTTATTATATTTTATGCTTCTTTATGTTATAATAAAGACAGAGATTTTGATGTAATGATTTGAAAGTTGTACTGAGACAGTTTGTTGTTATGTTTTTGTTATGAACTACGAATGAAATAAATTTAGTTTTTCCGTTGATTATATATGTCTGTATTAAAAACTATCTGTGTCTTTTACCTATAATGCTCCACCAAAATTAAGGCATTCCCTTTGAGAGTGACCTTAATAGAGGTGGGGTGTTTCAATTAATAAATCAATTAGTGCTAATGAACAAGACATGATAAGAATGGTAGGGTTAAGTTAACTAAGGCATCACTTAACCGTTATAACATGTTAATTGGACAAGAAGGTGGGGTTAAGTAAATTTAGGACATTTAACCATTATAACATGTTAATTTGAAAAGTGAGAAGGGTTAAGTTAATAAGAAACACTTAACCAATATGACATGATGAATGGGTAGGGTTAAGTTAAAACAAGAGAGCAACAATTAACCAATATAACAGGATGCGTGGAAGGGTTGAGTTAACACAAGAAGGCAACACTTAACTAATGTAACACGACAAGTGGGTGGGTTAAGTTAACTTGAATTGATTAATGACACTTAACTAATACAGCATGATGAACGCGTGGGGTAAAGTTAATAAGATACACTTAAACAATGTAACCTGATGAACGAATGGGGTTTGGTTAATGGGAAATACTTAACCATTATAACATGATGAATGAACGGGGTTAAGTTAATAGGAAACACGTAACCAATCCAACATGACGAGTGAGAAAGGTTAATAAGAAACACTTAACCAACATGACATGATGAGCGGGTGGGTTAAGTTGACATGGATGGACAATACTTAAGCAATATGACAAAATGTGTGGAAGGATTAAGTAGATATCGGGTTGGTGGGTAATATTAGTAAATATAGGCCCACAAACTTAATCATTAAGTAAACATGTTTGAATCTGTAGGAGGGTTACGTACATATTGGGTTGGTGGGTAATATTAGTAAATATAGGCCTACAAACATAACCAGTAAGAAACCCTAGTAACGGAGACCCATTTCAGTAGTAACCCACATAGATGTATCAAGGTACCCTAAAACTAGGCAGGTGGGGCACGATCACTGGGCAGATTATAAGCGGTCAAAATAGCGGCAGAGGGTACGTCAGTGTAGGTTCCGACGGATTATGGGCATGCACGTACTCCGGAGTGAAAAAAAGCTAGAGGCTACCGGTGGAGAGATATTGAGTAACCAGGTTATAGCGAAGTAGAGAAAGAGTAGAAGCGCATTTAGTTTATCTTGTCCTTTCATATCTACGCTAATTGAATGTTATCTTGTTATCCTTGTTATCTCGGTATTGTCTTATATTCAGTTTATTCATGTCATGATGTTTTTGCCTATTTGCATGCTGAAAGTCACTGGACTTACCAGACTTATGTCTGATCTAGTTTGTTTCGCCTCTTCTCTTCCGTTCCCCCTAGGTTCACAGGGAGGAAATGTTACCACTTAGCTCAGTTTTCTTTCCAAGCTCGAAGATAGTCGATGTATTGCTTGGACTCCCTCTTCCACTGCTATGGCTGGTTCATGCTTTATTGGGGAATATCATTGTTATTTTTATGCTTCTTTTATACTTGGAAGTTTTTGAATCAAGACAGAAGTTCTATATATTGTTTTAAGTATGATTGAGACAAATTGTTGTAAAAGCTTGACTGAACCACATTGTTTATAAAATGACTTTATTTTCCGCTGCTTTATCTGTCTGTCTTGTAATTTATTTGCATCTTTTACCTTACACGCTCCACGAAAGTTAAGGCATTCCCTTTTTGAGTGACCTTGACAGAGGTGGGGTGTTTCACTTGGTATCAGAGCTGAAGGTTACTAGCTCAGATAAAAGATTTGAAAAATTATTTTCAAAATGGTTTTAAAAGAAGCATTTTCTAAAGAAAAGTTTTGTTTTAAAGGCATATTCCCCAAAGCCATATGCACTATCTTTTGATCCTCTGTTTGAATCCTTGTTTCGTCTTCCTTGAGTCTCCGGGGCCCCTGGCTTTCAGGGAGATAACCTCATCGTGGCATGGTTCCGTAGGCTTGATGATACTACGACACCTGTCAAAGGGCGAACAAATGCCCAACTTCCATATATAGCTGTAGTATTTTCACCTGCGGCTAATTTTCTTTCAAGCTTTGTAGGGTTCTCCGTGCTATGGAGGTAGCTTTCAAGAGACTTGTCAATAAGTTACACAAAGATGGCAAAGATGAGAATGAGGGGGTTTGGCTAAGGAACACAACCCAAGGATGATAAACTCATGGATATGGACTTGATTCACGAAGGAGGAAAGAATAGGAAATCCTAAGACAAGAGGAAGTGTCTTTATGACGGGTCATATAATCAAGGACAAGGGTAAGAACAAAGGACAAGAATTTCCGGAGGACAAGTGCATGCTCTCACCGCCAGCATACCTAAGAGAGAGGTAGTAAAGCTTCGGCTGAAAAAATTTAGTTTTCTTTTTGATCATCTTGTTAGTACTCTTTTGATTTTAGTGCTTCATATTCATTTATATCTGCTTCCATAGTTGAATCTCTACACACTAGAGCTTTTATAGTAGAGGATCCCATTATTGTCTCAAATCCAATTGGTGGTTCGGCTCATTCATCTTTGGTTTGTAAGGATTTGAGAATAGCTATATTAAGTATTGAGTTTAAGTGTAATGCTTATGTTTTTGGTTTCATGGGCCCTATGGATTGATTCTAAGCATGAATTGGTTAGCTAGTAATTGTGAAAGGAGGGTAGTTAGACTTTTTACTTGCATCGGGAATACCCTCGAGATTTCGTGCGATCCTAAGGGATCAGTTTGTCTTGGCTACCAAGAATCATTTGGTGCATATATCGACGATTTGTTATCCGTTAGAGTAGTCCATGAGTACTGTAACACATCGTGAATTCTATAACGTTAAGCTTCACAAATTAAAGTATAATTAATTCTAAATGAAAGAATTAAGGGAAATGGGTTACGCCATTGCATTCGTCTCGGAATTCTTCTTGAGATAGAGTCCGAGTTTGCGCGAATCGGACTCCATATGAAGGAGTTATGGCCTTCGGAAGTTTTAGAATAAAATTTAAATTCAAACAGCTCAGTTTTAAATTCAAAATACGAATTTCAGGTTCATACTGGGCTAGGCGGGAAAATTCCCCCTAGAGACCAGGTCGACCATAGGGTCGACCATGGTGTCGACCTGGCCTCCCCAGGTCGACAACAGTGTCGACCTGGCCACCCCAGGTCGACCATAGTGTCGACCTGGGTGTCGACATGCCAATCGACCTGCCTGGTCGACCTGGCTGGCTAGGTCTGGCTCTGTCTCAAATTTCTGTGGCTCTGTGTGTCACTAGGGCTCACGTGTCACCTCTTGATTGGCTCTTTGAACTTTGGATGGCCTAGATTCCTCCTGTCTTCATCTGACGGCTCAAAACAATTTAAAAATCTATAAATACACCCTAAGTCTCAACTGAAAATTCACACAAAATAATAAGAAAGGAGTCGTCATGCTGCTAGGGAGGAATTGAACATAGCCGTCAAGAGAGAAAAGCCTAGAGACGAATCAAATTAAGAAGAAGATTAAAGTTTAATCAAATTAATCAACGCAACGTTAGTCTACCCAAAGGAGCGCATCTCAATTTCAGAATTCAGAATCCAGAATTCAAGATTTTGCATTCGTTGTAAGTATAGTGACCTTTCAGAATATGAATAAAAATTGTGATGTGATTCGATGTAAATGAAAATAGAATTATGTTATTGTATTGTACAAATTCTGTGTATTGTAATGGTTCTATCATGACTTGTGTAGTGATGTTTGTGGCATAAATTGATTAATGCAGGCCTATTGAACAATTGTATATGAAAACAATGGCACTTGTAAGTTTATGGCAAAAACTAGAAATTGATTCCTTTTTGTATATGCCTATGGCATGTATTATGTACATTCACTAAGTCTAAGTTAAGGCTTATGTAAACATGTTCTAGATTTGAAACCTTTTACGCCTACATGACCCAAAACCTATGATATCATTTTCATGTTTATTTGCAAATATAATTGGATCTGTGCTAAGTATCGTTTGGGTTTCATAAACTATGCAAGTTCATGTTTATTTGTAAGAATAATTGGATCTATGTTAAGTATCGTTTGGGTTTCATAAACTATGCACGTTCATGTTGAAATATGCTATGTGATTAGATGCTATAATTGGACATTTTGGTGAATATACAACATGCTAGTTTTGTGTTTGACATTATGCCAAGACAAACATGTTTAAACATAAGTTTGTATAAACCTAAACTATGTCATTTCATATGTCACCTACTTAGTTATACTTTGATTTTAATGCAAGTTCACATGACCCATCATTTATGTTAATATCGCTAAATTGCAAGTTCATGCGCCACACACCCTTATATGTTGTAAAATATTACATGTTCTTGATTTCCCCTTTTTCTCACGCTTATAAAGTTGGGCTGAATTGTGTCGAGCCCAACGTTTGTTATAACGTTGCGAACGTATAAACGGGGGTAATAACGTTGGGTGTAAAATATGAATATATATGTTGGCATGGTTGGCACATGCCAACGACAATGACATTTAAGCGGTATGAATTGATATACCCAAGAATAAAAGATATGACATTTACATATATAATTGAGAAGTAATAAAATATGTAAATTTAGAAAACACGATATGCTTAACCCGAGGTTGGATTGAGTTGTGATGTAAACCTGCCCGGACCCGCCCGGCTGTCCAGTAGTCACAACAATACCTATACAATGTGGGTGGTTAAGCATTGAGCCCAATAATGACCCGAGGTTAGACTGAGCTACGGTGTAAACCTGCCCGGAACCGACCGGTTTATCCAGTAACCGTAGCAATACCTGTCTAATGTGAGTGGTCAGGTGCTCCTAAGAGGCTAATGAAAGATGGTAGGGTTAAGTCAACTATAACACTTAACCATATTCAACACTGATGGGTGGGGTTAGGGAAATACAAACACTTAACCACTTAACGTGTTTGACTAGAAAATCCTGGTAACGAGGGACCCGTTTCTGCAATAACCCAAGTTAGGTATCAACGGTACCCTAAAACTAGGAAGGGTGGGGCACGATTACTGGGCTGATTGTAAGCGGTCAAAACGACGGCGGTGGGTGCACATTGTAGGTCTAACGGGTCGCGGGCGTGCACACACTCTGGAGCAGACAACCAGGGCACTGGGTACACCAGTAGTATAACCTATGCCTTCTATAATTTGTGTCGGGGCCACCACCATGGGTCTTGATACACCCCATAGTGGGACCAGCATAGGTATCTACAATTCTTGGGGGCCGTATGACACATGTTAACGCGAATAGGAGCCGATCTTTAAATAAAGTTGGGGATCACTTCACCCTCACCATGGGGTGCCAGTTAGAATAAACTCAAGTAGATGTAGTGATATAGCATGGGTGAGATAGTACATTGGACACTTCCTTAGCTTGTGACACTTTCCTATTTTCAGTATATATCTATCATGCCCTTTTCTTATTCACATACTGAAGAGTTACTAGATTTACTCAGGCTTTATGTGTGACCCTGTTTACTTTCCGTCTTCTTTTCTTTCGTCCCCCCCCCCCAAGGTCCACAAGGAGGAAACAGCTCAGCTCAGTCAGGCTCTTCACAAGCTCCAAGACCGTAGATGTATGATTTGGATCTCTTTTGCTCGGAATATGGCTTTGGATATCACTATGGGGATTTTTGTCACTTTATTTATGTTTTATGCTTCTTTAATAATCAAGACAGTCATAAGGTTGCAATGAAGGAAGTATTTTGAGAAAACTAAGGAATGTTTTGTTTTGAACACATATTAATGAAATAAAAGTCTGTTTGGTTTCCGTTGTTTAAATTATGTGTATTTATATCTGTCTTGAGTTTATCTGTGGCTTTTACTTATGAATCTCCACCAAAACTAAGGCATTCCCTTTGTGAGTGACCTTAACGGAGGTGGGGTGTTTCTCTTGGTATCAGAGCATGGTTTACCAGATAAGATAAAAGTTTTTGAAATTGTTTTCAAAAAGAAAGTTTAAAGAAGAATTTTTCAAGAAAAAAAGTGTTATGTTTATAAAAAGACAAAATCCCCCAAAGCCATGTGCCCTATCTATCTCTCTCTATCCTTCGTTTTGAATCTTTCCTTTCTGTTTCAGCGTGTCTGGGGACCCTACTTCTCAGCTACAGATGCTTTTACTCCTCCTTCTCCTCCTCTACGTAAACCAGCAAACGGAAGAATCGCCGAACAAGAAGTCGGATAATAGTCAAGGAAGAAAGGACCACAATAATAATAACAAGACACGTAAGGAAAGGAAATGTTATTTCTGTGGCATTGTTGGACATATGGTGAACGACTGCAGAAAGAAGAAGAGGAAGCTAAGTGCTACTTGCTTCTATTGCGGTGAGGCTGGACACATGGCTAAGGACTGCCCTAGGAAGCAAGGACAAGGCCCGCAAGCAGGACCTTCTAGGGGTACCTCTTTAACTTCTTCTCCTAGATGATTTGTTTTATCCTGCTTATCTTCTAAATCCTATCTTGAGAACTTTAGGTAGTAATATTTCTGTAGAAAGTGTAGTCTATCTTTATGATCATCCAGTTCGCACACTTTTTGACTCTGGCGCATCACACTCTTTTATTCCATCTGCCTTAGTAGAATCTCTGCATCTAGACACTAGTATGGTAGAAGATCCCTTAGTAGATTCAAATCCAATTGGGGGCTCCGCTAACTTGTCAATGGTTTGTTTGGGTTTTAAAATCTCTATTCTCAGCGTCGAGTTTAGTTGCAATGCCTTTGTCTTGGGCTTCTCGGGATATGGTTTGATCTTAGGCTGGACTGGTTATCCAGTAATAGTGCCATTCTTGATTGTGAGAAAAAAGTAGTTAGACTCTTGACTCGGCTTGGTAACAGTCTAGAAATTTCTTGTAATCCCTTGAATGTTGTTATGCTTAGTTATCTAGAGTCGTTTGATGCTTCTGATGAGAATTTGCAATCAGTTAGAGTAGTCCGGGAATATCTGGATGTCTTTGAGGAGGTGAAAGGCTTACCTCTGAGGCGGGAAATAGATTTCCGCATATATCTTGTGGATAATGCAAAGCCTGTAGCTTTACCTGTCAGACACATAGCTCCAAAGGAGAGAAAGGAGCTCAGTAAGAAGGTTAAAGAACTTCTCGAAAACGGGTTCATTAGATGGAGCATTTCGGAATGGGGTGCTCCAGTGGTGTTCGCGACCAAAGCGGACGGTTCGCTTCGCCTTTGCGTCGACTATAGGGAGTTAAACAAATTGACCAAGAAAAATAGGCACCCTCTTCCCCGAATCGACGATTTGTTTGATCAACTTGTAGGTGCGACGGTCTTCTCCCAACTTAATCTGGCAACTAGGTTCCATCAGCTGAGAGTAGCTGAAGACAGCATTGATAAGACAACGTTCAGAACCCCAGATGGTTTCTTCTAATGGCTTGTCATGCCTTTTGGCTTGAAAAACGCACCCGCTTATTTCGTAGACCTAATGTGCAGGGTGTTCAGAGAATTCCTCAACAATTTTGTGGTTGTCTTCGTAGATGATATCTTAATCTTCCCAAAGAATGAGGAAGAGCATGCTCAACATCTGAAAGAAATCATGGAAACTCTTCGAGCCTATCAACTAAAAGCCAAATTCTCCAAGTGTCACTTCTGGAGAAAAGAAGTAAGATTTCTGGGGCATATAGTGTCCAAAGAGGGGTTGGCAGTGGACCCCGCGAAAGTGGTGGCAGTGCAAGATTGGAAGACACCAAGAAATGCAACCGAAGTTCGAAGCTTTCTTGGGCTAGCCGGTTTTTACCGAAAGTTTATCAGGGATTTCACGAAAATCTCAGCCCCACTCACAAGGCTAACAAAGAAGAACCTGGCGTTCACTTGGGATTTGGACTGCGAGTTTTTCTTCCAACGATTAAAAAGGGCTCTTACATCAACCCCAGTTCTAACTCTGCCTGACGGAAGCAAAATGTTCATAATATACACAAATGCATGTGGAATGGGACTAGGCGTTGTTCTAATGCAAGAAGGAAGGGTAGTAGCTTATGGCAGAAGACAATTGAAAGTTCATTAAAAGAATTACCCAACCCATGATCTTGAGTTAGCCGCCATCGTCTTTGCGCTTAAGTCTTGGCGCCATTATCTCCTAGGTGAGAAGTTCGAACTATACACTGACCATAAATTGTTGAAATATCTCTTCTCGCTGAAGGATCTTAACTTGAGGCAGCAGAGATGGATGGAGTTTCTTGCCTCATATGACTTTGAAATTTCCTATACTCCCGGCAAAGGCAACGTAGTAGCAGACGCGTTGAGCCAAAAGAAACTGACCTTAAGCCCTCTCTTTGTGGAAAGGCAAAGCCTGGAGTATATAGCCAGTTTTAACTTTAGGCCCTCCTCGGATTTTGTACCAGGTTTGTTGGCATCTCTCGAAGTACGCCCTACTCTCTTGGACTCAATAGGGGCTGCACAATGTGAAGACCCTCAGCTTGTTGATGTGATTGATAAACTTGTTAGGGGTGAGACTTCTAGTCACCTCAGTAGATACGCCATCGATAATAAGGGTTGGCTAAGGCGAGATGGAAGATTATGTGTCCCACAAGCAAGGGAGTTGACAAAGAAGGTTCTCAAGGAAGCACATCATTCCAAGCTGACTATACACCCTGGCGTTGATAAGATGTACAAGGATATAAAAAGGACTTTCTTTTGGAATAGCATGAAACAAGACGTGGCAGATTTCGTTTCTAAATGCCTGACCTGCCAACGGGTCAAGGCAGAACAGAAGAAGCCTGGAGGACTACTTCATCCTTTAGAGGTCCCACAGTGGAAATGGGATAGCATTTCAATGGACTTCATCGATGGACTGCCTAGGTCGAGAAAAGGCAACACTAGCATTTGGGTAATAGTGGATAGGCTTATCAAGAGCACCCACTTTATACCTATCAAGAGTAGAAGGACTGCCGCATCTCTAGCATCTCTTTATCTCAAGGAAATAGTTCGACTTCATGGGATACCCTCCAGCATTGTTAGTGACCGAGACCTTATCTTCACAAGTGAGTTTTGGCGGAGTCTGCAAGAAGCTGTAGGCACACAGTTATGTTTGAGCACGGCCTATCACCCCCAAACCGATGGCCAGACGGAAAGGGTGAATAGAGTTTTAGAAGATCTTTTGAGACTTTGCATTCTTGACTTTGGAGGGACTTGGGAGGATCACCTTCCTTTAGTGGAATTTGCCTACAACAACAGCTATCAAGCTACCATCGGTTTGGCGCCCTTCGAAGCCTTGTATGGAAGACCATGCAAATCACCAACTTGTTGGTAGGAGTCTACAGATAAGCTTATACTTGGACCAGATATGATTCGAGAGACTTCGGGGATAGTGGACTTGATACGTAGGAGAACGAAGACCGCCCAAGACAGACAGAAATCCTACGCCGACGAAAGAAGGACCGACCCTGAGTTTGAGGTTGGGGACAGGGTTTTCCTTAAGGTATCTCCTTTAAGGAATGTCATTTGTTTTGGATCCGCAGGAAAGCTAGCACCAAGATTTGTAGGATCGTTTCCTATCATCGAGACGGTTGGAAAAATGGCCTATAGATTAGAGATACCCGAGAGACTGGCCGGAGTTCACATCATCTTTAATGTTTCTCACCTCCGGAAGTGTTTACATGAGTCTGCGGAAGTGGTGGAACCTAGCATTCTAGAAGAAGCCAAAGTGGAACGTGAAGCAACTGTGAGGAGAGTTCCAACCCGCATCTTAGGAACTGAAGTGAAAAAGGTAGGCAATCGCGAAGTCAAACTCGTTAAAGTTCAGTGGAGCGACGCCGAGGAAGACGCGACTTGGGAAACTGAGGACAGAATACGCGCTGCCTACCCTCTTCTTTTTGAGGGTACATCTTTGATCTCTCTTTTTCCTTAAGTAATGCTTTATCTATCTTTTTAGGTATATCTCCTCGGTCCTTTTCCTAACTCCTTAGGTAGAAAACAAATGGATGCAAACATGTATTTGAAACCATGTTATGGATGATGGTTGCAAATGGTTGCTAGTGATTGCTAGTGGTTGCTCGTGGATGCATATACACACGCACCCTAGGTTATAGGTCGGCTCAGTCACTTCATATTGCATATGCATATATATGTATTCTCATTTGTATATGGTTGAAACTTTATATGTTGTCATATGGTCGTCGCATTTGTATAAATAGTTGTGCACTCATGTAGAATTGTGAGTAGGAAAATTTTGCATACATAATGGATTCATGACACTTACATGATTCGCATTAAGGAGGTCAACTGAATCAGTAGACCGCCTGATTTCTGCATCAGATAAGGACATTTACACACACTATGCATATGATCATGAAGCATTAGAAGTCTTTTAAGGACAATGGACGTCTGTGTTTGTTGGTTGAGTAGATGGACTGTTGGATGGTAGGATATACATTCTTCCTAACTTGAAGATTTCGAGGACGAAATCCTTTTAAGGGGGGAGAATGTAACACCCCGTGAATTCTATAACGTTAAGTTTCACAAATTAAAGTCTAATTATTTCTAAATGAAAGAATTAAGGGAAATGGGTTACACCATTGCGTTCGTCTCGGAATTCTTCTTGAGATAGAGTCCGAGTTTGCACGAATCGGACTCCGTATGAAGGAGTTATGGCCTTCAGAAGTTTTAGAATAAAATTTAAATTCAAACAGCTCAGTTTAAAATTCAAAATACGAATTTCAGTTTCAAACTGGGCTAGGTGGGAAAATTCCCGCCCAGAGACCAGGTCGACCATGGTGTCGACCTGGCCTACCCAGGTTGACCACAGAGTCGACCTGGCCACTCCAGGTCGACCATAGTGTCGACCTGGGTGTCGACCTGCCAGTCGACCTGCCTGGTCGACCTGGCTGGCTAGGTCTGGCTCTGGCTCGAATTTCTGTGGCTCTGTGTGTCACTAGGGCTGACATGTCACTTCTTGATTGGCTCTTTGAACATTGGATGGCCTAGATTCCTCCTGTCTTCATCTGATGGCTCAAAACAAATGAAAAATCTATAAATACACCCTAAGTCTCAACTGAAAATTCACACAAAAAAATAAGAAAGGAGTCGTCATGCTGCTAGGGAGGAATTGAACATAGCCGTCAAGAGAGAAAAGCCTAGAGACGAATCAAATTAAGAAGAAGATTAAAGTTTAATCAAATTAATCAACGCAACGTTAGTCTACCCAAAGGAGCGCTTCTCAATTTCAGAATTCAGAATCCATAATTCAAGAGTCTGCATTCGTTGTAAGTATAGTGACCTTTCAGAATATGAATAAAAATTGTGATGTGATTCGATGTAAATGAAAATAGAATTATGTTATTGTATTGTATAAATTCTGTGTATTGTAATGGTTTATCATGACTTGTGTATTGATGTTTGTGGCATAAATTGATTAATGTAAGCCTATTGAACAATTTTATATGAAAACAATGGCACTTGTAAGTTTGTGGCAAAAACTAGAAATTGATCCCTTTTTGTTTATGCCTATGGCATGTATTATATACATTCACTAAGTCTAAGTTAAGGCTTATGTAAACATGTTCTAGATTTGAAACCTTTTATGCCTACATGACCCAAAACCTATGATATCATTTTCATGTTTATTTGCAAGTATAATTGGATCTGTGCTAAGTATCGTTTGGGTTTCATAAACTATGCAAGTTCATGTTTATTTGTAAGTATAATTGGATCTATGTTAAGTATCGTTTGGGTTTCATAAACTAAGCAAGTTCATGTTGAAATAGGCTATGTGATTAGATGCTATAATTGGACATTTTGGTGAATATACAACATGCTAGTTTTGTGTTTGACATTATGCCAAGATAAACATGTTTAAACACAAGTTTGTATAAACCTAAACTATGCCATTTCATATGTCACCTACTTAGTTATACTTTGATTTTAATGCAAGTTCACATGACCCATTATTTATGTTAATATCGCTAAATTGCAAGTTCATGCGCCACACACCCTTATATGTTGTAAAATATTACATGTTCTTGATTTCCCTTTTTTCTCACGCTTATCAAGTTGGGCTGAATTGTGTCGAGCCCAACATTTGTTATAACGTTGCGAACGTATAAACGGGGGTAATAACGTTGGGTGTAAAATATGAAAATATATGTTAGCATGGTTAGCACATGCCAACGAAAATGACATTTAAGCGGTATGAATTGATATACCCAAGAATAAAAGATATGACATTTACATATATAATTGAGAAGTAATAAAATATGTAAATTTAGAAAACACGATATGCTTAACCCGAGGTTGGATTGAGTTGTGATGTAAACCTGCCCGGACCCGCCCGTCTATCCAGTAGTCACAACCATACCTATCCAATGTGGGTAGTTAAGCATTGAGCCCAATAATGACCCGAGGTTAGACTGAGCTACGGTGTAAACCTGCCCGGAACCGACCGGCATATCCAGTAACCGTAGCAATACCTGTCTAATGTGAGTGGTCAGGAGCTCCTAAGAGGCTAAGTACAGATGGTAGGGTTAAGTAAACTATAACACTTAACCAAATTCAACATTGATGGGTGGGGTTAGGTAAATACATACACTTAACCACTTAACGTGTTTGATTAGAAAATCCTGGTAACGAGGGACCCGTTTCAGCAGTAACCCAAGTTAGGTATCCACGGTACCCTGAAACTAGGCAGGGTGGGGCACGATTACTGGGCTGATTGTAAGTGGTCAAAATGACGGCGGTGGGTGCACAGTGTAGGTCTAACGGGGTGCGGGCGTGCACACATTCCGGAGCAGACAACCAGGGCACTGGGGACACCAGTAGTATAACCTATGCCTTTTAGAATTTGTGTCGGGGCCGCCACCATGGGTCTTGATACACCCCATGGTGGGACCATCATAGGTATCTACAATTCTTGGGGGCCGTATGACACATGTTAACGCGAATAGGAGTCGAACTTTAAATAAAGATGGGGATCACTTTACCCTCACCATGGGGTGCCTGTTAGAATAAACTCAAGTAGATGTAGAGATATAGCATGGGTGCGATAGTACATTCGACACTTCCTTAGCTTGTGACACTTTCCTATTTTCAGTATATATCTATCATGCCCTTTTCTTAGTCACATACTGAAGAGTTACTAGAATTACTCAGGCTTTATGTCTAACCCTGTTTTCTTTCCGTCTTCTTTTCTTTCGTTCCCCCCCCCCCAGGTCCACAGGGACGAAACAGCTCAGCTCAGTCAGGCTCTTTACAAGCTCCAAAACTGTAGATGTATGATTTGGATCTCTTTTGCTCGGATTATGGCTTTGGATATCACTATGGGGATTTTTGTCACTTTATTTAGGTTTTATGCTTGTTCAATAATCAAGAGAGTTATGAGGTTGTAATGATGGAAGTATTTTGAGACAACTAAGGAATATTTTGTTTTGAACACATATTAATGAAATAAAAGTCTGTTTGGTTTCCGCTGTTTAAAATATGTGTATTTATACCTGTCTTGAGTTTATCTGTGGCTTTTACTTATAAACCTCCACCAAAATTAAGGCATTCCCTTAGTGAGTGACCTTAACGGAGGTGGAGTGTTTCAAGTACGCAGACATTTTTGATCAGGTTAGGGGTTTATCCCCTAAAACGCGAGATAGACTTCCACATATATATCTAGTTGACAATGTAAAGCCAGTAGCATTACCTGTACGACACATGAATCCAAGGGAAAGGAAGGGCTCAGTAAACAAGTAAAAGAGTTACTTAAAAGAGGGTTCATAAGGCGAAGTATTTCTAAATGGGATTCTCCAGTCATTTTCGTTACAAAGGCGGATGGTTCACTTCGCTTGTGCATAGATGATATTTTGGAATGAGGAAGAACATGCTTTGCATCTAAGGGAAGTCTCGGATACCTACCAAGCGCATCAACTTAAGGCGATGTACTCCAAAAATGTCACTTTTGGAGAGAAAACGTATGGTTTTTTGGACTAGCGGGCTAATATAGGAAGTTCATTAAGGACTTTTCGAAGGTATTAGCCCCACTTACTAGATTGACGAAGAATAATCTAATCATCTTAGTATATACACTTGGTAACATGGTTAGCATCTGTTTAGTTTCAAGAGATAGTTCTGGAAATGTTAGCATGACACGACAGAGGTTGTAGTGCCAAGTATACTATAAGAAGAAAAGGTGGAACGAGAGGCAACAATGAAATGAGTTCCAACACATATTATGGAAACAGAAATTAAGAAGCTACGCAAATCGTGAAGTTAAGACAGTCAGAGCAACATGGAATGAAGCTCAAGAAGATGCGACTTAGAAGAACTGAAGACTAGATATACGCATCATATCATTTTTGAGGGTATATCCTTGATCTCTCTTTTTCTATAAAGTTTATTTGCTAGTCTTTATCTTTTAAGTATATCCTCTCGATCCTATCCTCGATCCTTAGGTAGAATCCAATGGATGTAAACATGTGTTTGAGACATGTTAAGTTTGATGGATGCAAGTGGATATAAGAGTTTGCTAGTGGTTTCTCGTGGATGCATATACACACATTAGGCACTAGATCGGCTCGGTCACTTTTATATTGCATATGCATGAGTGAATTTTTATATATGAATTGAAACTTGATGTGTTATCATATGGATGTTGCATTTGTATGAATAATTGTGCACTCATGTAGAAGTTATAAAGTACAATTAGGAATAATTGCATACATGATGGACTCATGGCACTGACATAATTCGCAATTAAGGAGGTCAATTGAATCAGTAGACCGCCTATGACAGCCCGCCCCACACCAACCTACATTTACTCCAAGAGTGCGCTATACACATGTACAGTTAGCACGGGATAGATCGTCACAAGGAAAGGAAGAAAGAAGACGAAGAATCAACAAGGAACCTGTAGAATGTCTCACAACGCAGAACAAAATATAATAACAACATACTTGACATAAAACATGTGAGACAGTGCATAAGCTGAAAACAACTATCATAGCAGCGGAAAATCCAAAGTACAACTTATGATCCAAAGCCAACATTATTACAACTTTTAAAAACTGTCTCAAAATCTAAACAAGATAGGTACACTACTAGTGCCCAAAGTAGTGACCAGCAATTACACAGGGAGAATATCTATATATCATACGTGGAAGCCTCCTACTCGCCTCCGAATCTGCTACTCGCACATCACCAGCAAACCTGTCTCTAGTCTGCTCGTGTGAGCACCCAGAGTAATAGAAGAGACATAAAACTCTGGGTCAGACAAAAAGTCTAGTATGAACGATAAGCAGATAAACAGAACAATAACAGATATACTAAACCATACCGGAACCTAGACCTGCAACCAAAGAGTTAGCACTACATACTGTACAACACTCTAAGGTGCCACTGAATAAATGGCGTACGGATAACGGGGGTAGGGGTGTGCATGTCATAGTGATGACAAACAATCAAACATAGCAACCATCCTCACATCTCTCACTCAATGCGTAAAGCATACGATATCCACCACTTCGACCACCTAATACCTTGCTATGATCACTTTGCCCCATGGAGTCACAAAGGCTTCACTACACTGATCCATAGCCACTAATCCTTCGCTATGTTCACTTTACCTCATGGAGTCGTACACACCCCACTGCACTGGCTCATAGCCTTACTAATCCTTTACTATGTCCACTCTGCCCCCATGGAGTCACAATGGCCCCACTGCACTGGCTCATAGTCTTACCACGATCACTTTGCACCTCGAGTCGTAATGACTCTACTGCACTGATACGTAGTCCTGCTACGATCACTTTGCCCATCGAGTCGTGATGACTCTATTGCACTGATACGTAGCCCATCATCCCTTTTCAGTGGTGAATCGAAGTTATGAATGTCGACAACTCCTTAGCACACGTCCCGCAGCAAAGCCCAACCATGAAGTGAACTCATTGGTTCCCAACTGGATCCTGAGCTCTAACTTCCATTTGGATTACCTTTGCATCTCGGGTTATGGGTCATCACCGGGTCCGTTCGGATCTTTGTCCTTCTTCTCTATCGGTTCGGATCGGTATCCTCCAAGTGCTTCGGTTCGGGTCGGAGGTCTCCAAGTCCCTTAGCAGTGCGTCAGTTCGGTTCAGGTCTTCCATATCACATCGGGTCGGTTCGGGTCCTCCATGTCACATCGGGTCGGTTCGTCAACTGTCTTCCTTCCGTCCCTTGCTTGATCTTCTGGTCCGATCCGATCCCCCATTCCTATTCCCATCCGCTCCGATCCGATCCCCCCTTCTCTAGCTCGATTCGATCCCAGTTCAACCGTTGTGGCCTTCCTTTTTGCCACATTTTCCCCTTGTGCCAAGCCTCGGTTCGGTTCAGTGATCCCTTGCCCAATCCTCTATTCGGTCCGAGCCCATTCCTCCGATCCGAAAACCTGCACTGTTTTTCTGCAACTTTTCCAGCGAGCATTTTACGCCATTCGACGACGTTTTAGACTATTCTATCTATGCTAATCAATCAAAAAGCATACCATACAGTCATAACAATAACTAAAAGTGACCTCAAACACCAAAACATCAATATGATAGGTTAAAATGGATCAATCATAGCCAAAACCCCATATTTTCCCTTAAACATGTTCAAGCATAATTAATGATAGGATTATCAAAACTTAACCAAATTAACCCAAGTTCATATCAGAGGTCTAAAACATCATTTACGAATTTTTGAATATTTTTCCAGAATTTTATCATGTTTAAATTCGCTAATTAACACTAATTACCCTTAATTAACCATAATTAGTGAGGAACTATGCAAATCACTCACCTTAGCCACAAATAAACCTTAGATCTGAAATAAATCTCTATTTGGGCGCGAATAACAATGCAAATCAGCTGCTCTAATCTTGATTTGGTGAAGATCTCTCTTGATTTGATGTTGCTAAGCTTAATCCTTGATTAGAAAGTGATTTGGAGGTGATTTAGAGGTTGTAGGCCATTTTTAGGGTTTCTAATAGGTAAGTGGAGGCTAGAAAACTGAAATGGAATGAAACCCTATCTCTTTTCAGCCTCACCATAACCCTAATCCCGAAATGGGTTATGGGCCCATTCACTAACCACCCTATTTGGCCCGGTTAAGCAGTTTTTCACCTTCCAAACCTTATTTCAGCCATGTCTCCCAAATGTTGAGTCCGTTTGGCAACTATGACCACTCTACGGAATGGTAAACCATCAAACGAATCTAATGGAAGTGGTTTCAGGTCAAAATTCCTCTCCAGTCAAAAGTTATGGCCAAAACAGTATCAGCTAATGGCAAAACGGTCATCTAAAAATCGGCAAAAATCATGATTATGGGAAATGGCCCCAATAGTCGTTTCCCAAAGTTACATGACCATATGACTTCATATAAGGAAGAAATAAATATTCTATGATCCTCCGATGCGTAGAATGCGGGTTGTTACATCCCCCCCCCCCCTTAAAAAAATTTTGTCCCCGAAATTCCCTGACTAAAACACAAAAAGGACCCCGCATGCCTATCAACCATAGAACAACAATCAAACATACAAAACAAGTCTATCACAGCATGCAGAATAACTAAATTGCAATGTAAATCTTGCCAGGCAATGAGTTCTGGATACGTCTTCCTAATGCTCTCCTCTGTCTCCCAAGTACAGTCATTCTCGTTCTCGCCCCACTGAACCTTGACTAGCTTCACCGCCTTCCTTCGAAGTTGCTTCGTATCGTGCTCGACAATACGAATCGGATTGCGGTTCCCAACCGCCTCGGGTTCCACTTCGAAGTCCTCTAACTGATCAGGTGAAACAGTCATATCTGGGTCGTGCACGAACTTCCTGAGCTGGGAAACATGAAATACGTTGTGAACTCCCGCCATCTTCTCTGGTAAGTCAACTCTATATGCCAAATTCCCAACTTGTTCGAGAATTGGGAATGGGCCAACAAATCTTGGTGCCAACTTGCCTCTCCTGCCAAATCGTATCACGCTCTTAAACAGAGAAATCTTGACAAACACCAAGTCACCAACAGAGAATTTTAAGTCTCTTCTCCTCTTGTCAGCATAACACTTCTGCCTATCCTGGGCAGCCTTCATCCGTTGTTGAATGATCTTAATCTTATCTGAAGTTTCCCTTACCATATATGGTCCAAGCACAAACTTCTCATCGGTCTCTATCCAACATGATGGTGAGTTGCACGGTCTTCCGTACAAAGCTTCATATGGAGCCATACCGATACTGGATTGGTAGCTATTATTATATGCAAACTCTACTAGATGCAAATGGTCATCCCATGATCCACCGAAATCCAATATACAAGCTCTCAAGAGATCTTCCAATATACGATTCACCCTCTCTGTCTGACCATCAGTTTGAGGATGATACGCGGTACTGAGATATAATTCCGACCCTAGAGCCTCTTGTAAGCTCTTCCAAAACCCACTAGTTGACAACGGGTCACGGTCACTCACAATGCTTTTAGGTACTCCATGAAATCTCACTACCCACTTCATATACAATTCTGCCAACTTAACTGCCGTTCTAGTCGATTTGACTGGTATAAATCTTGCACTTTTAGTCAATCGATCCACAATTACCCAAATGCTATCATATACCGATCTAGTCCTCGGTAAACCATTAATGAAATCCATGGAGACTTGTTCCCATTTCCATTCAGGAATTTCTAATGGTTGCAACAAACCACTAGCCTTCTTTTGCTCAGCTTTGACTAGCTGGCAATTCATGCACTTGGATATAAACTTCCCAACGTCTCTTTTCATCCCTTCCCAGTAGTAAGTCTTTTTCATGTCTCGATACATCTTATCGCCACCGGGGTGTATAGTCAGTTTTGAGTGATGACATTCCCTAAGCACTTCTTCTCTCAAACCATTCACGTTGGGTACAACTAGTCTTCCATTCTTTCGAAGCCATCCTTCTCGATTAAGCCCATGCAAATTCATCTCCTCACCATCGATATTCATCTCTAACTTGGAGATGATTTCCAATAGATTAGGATCGTCTCTCTGACTGGAACCAATCTGCTCAATCAAGGTGGGTCTGATCGTCAAACTAGCTAATATCTCTGGATCTAATTTGCACTTTGGTCTAAAATCATACCTTGCGATATACTCCAGTTGCTTCCATTCAAGAAACATGGCCCCTAAACTGGCATGTCTCCTACTCAAGGCATCGGCTACCGCATTGCCCTTCCCAGGTGTATATGTGATATCAAAATCATACAAAGCCAAGAACTCTAACCATATCTGCTGTCGGAGATTTAGATCCTTTTGAGAGAAGAGATACTTTAACGATTTATGATTGGTAAACAACTCAAATCTCTCTCCCAAGAGATAATGTCTCCACATCTTCAACGCGAACACGATCGCTGCCAGTTCCAAATCATGGGTAGGATACTTTTTCTCATGCGGCTTTAGTTACCGACTAGCATAAGCTACAACCCTACCTCCTTTCATCAATACAGCACCTAATTCGGTACCATAAGGATCCATGTATTCCGTAATTTCCTCATTCCCTTTAGGAATGACTAATATTGGCGCACGCGTCAACTTTTCTTTTAAACTCTTGAATGCATTCTCACATACTTCGTCCCAGACGAAGGCTTGATTCTTCTTAGTCAGCTGAGTCAACGGTGCTGCTATCTTGGAGAAGTCCTGGATGAACTTACGATAATACCCATCTAACCCCAAGAAGCTTCTCACGTGTGTTGCATTCTTGGGCGTAGGCCAATCCTGTACCGTAGCCGCCTTCGCAGGGTCCACGGCAATACCATTCCCTGAAACAATATGGCCCAAAAATCTCACTTCCCTCCTCCAGAAGTGACACTTAGAAAACTTTGCTTTCAATTGGTGTTTTCTCAACACCTCCATCACTATCCTCAAATGTCCCTTGTGTTCTTCCTCTCTCCTCGAGTAAACAAGGATGTCGTCTACGAACACAAGAACAAACTTATTCAGCTGATCTCTGAATACTCGATTCATAAGATCCACGAAGTATGCTGGTGCATTGGTCAACCCAAATGGCATGACCAACCACTCATAAAATCCAGATGGCGTCCTAAATGCCGTTTTCGGAACACTCTCAGCCGCTACTCGAAGCTGATGAAATCCTGTCGCGAGGTCCAACTGGGAGAACACTCTTGCTCCTTCCATTTGATCAAACAAATCATCTATTCGTAGTAGAGGATACTTATTCTTCCACGTCATCTTATTCAACTCGCGATAGTCTACACACAAATGAAGGGAACCATCTGCCTTAGTGGAAAACATAGCTGGTGCTCCCCACTTGGAGACACTTCTTCTAATAAACCCCTTCTTCAAAAGATCGCTTACTTGCACCCCGAGCTCTCGCTGCTCCCTTGGTGCCATACGACGAAGTGGCATCACTATAGGTCTGGAATCTTTCACTAAATCAATACGGAACTCAATCTCTCAGTGTGGTGGAAGCCCGGTCACCTCCTCGAAGACGTCCGGATACTGGCCAACCACGGGTACATCTGACAGCTCATCATGCGGGATGTCGAGGGAATTTATAAAAGTAGCCATTACCCCATCACTAGGTAGACTACCAAACACTACCCTCCACCCATCATCCACCCTAACTGTCACCAAAAAGCCCTCACAGTCTACCACCACCCCATATCTTTGGAGCCAATCGACTCCCAATATAATGCCATAACCAGTAAAACCCAAAACAAAGCAATCACAAACATACATCCATGACTCGATAAGACCAAATTTCGGCAAGTCATACTAAGATTAGTCGAACCACCAATCGGGTTCGTCACAACCAACGGTCTATCGACTATCTCGGGTTCCAGTCCCAACCTACCTACCAGGTCACTAGATATGAAGGAACGGGAAGCCCCAGTATCAAACAAAACTCGAACATGTACATCATGAATAGAAAGCATACATTGAATGACGACATTATTTCATTTCTCCGCCGCAGTTGGGGCATTCGACGAAGAAGGAACAGCATTAATAGCATATGCTTTCACAATTTGTTTCTCTTTAAGAGGTTGTGGACATTTATCTTTTATGATGTCCCACTTGGCCACAGTTGTAGCACTTCCTTTCCGCTGGCTTAGCCCGACATTCTCTAGCATAATGGCCCTTCTTTCCACAGCTGAAGCACTCAACATCTTTCTTGCTCTTTTTCTGGCCATCCTTAGCTTGGCTCTGCTTACTCTTATTCTGAGAGTTGTTCTTGCCTCCACCGCCTGCTTGCGGCTTCAGCCCTTCTGCAGATGCAACCTCAGTCTTTGACTCAGGGTAAAGACTTTTCGATCTCAAAGCTTTCCCCACAATCAATTCAAAAGTCTCATCGATGTGATTGATAAGCCTTTCCCCCAAGTATCCATCCAAACCAGTAATGAACTTCTCATTCTTCTTCTCAGGAGTATCGGTAAGGGACAATCCATATTTCGACAAAGTGTTGAACTCAGCAATATAGTCCGAGACTGTCCTACCATTCTGCTTAAGCTCCAAGAACTTCCTAGACAATTCCGACTTCTGAGCAGCTGGGATAAACTTGTCGCTAAATCGAGCCTTAAACTGATCCCAAGTAACCTGATCTTCTGGAGTGGCTGTCTTAACAGCATTCCACCAATTCATCGCTCGCCCTTGCAATTGACGAGACGCTAGCCTTCTCTTCATCACATCCTCGATACCCAAGTCGTCGAAGATACGATCACAGCTATCCAACCAATCCTGAACATCTGTAGCCGACTCTGTTCCGTAAAACGGCTTCCCACCAAGGTGAGTGTAATCCTTGCACAACTTGGCAAAATCGGCCCTAGGCGCCTGCACTACTAGACCACCACCATTACCGGGATTGGGAATTGCCCCTTGCACATCCCTAAGCATGTCTCTCATGAGGTTAGTAAACATCGCCCTCATGTCAGCAGCATTCCCATTATTGGCTCCTCTACCAGCACCTCTTGCGTATCGACTCATCGTTCAATCAGTAAAGAGGAAACGATTAACCATCTTCATAGTGGTGCTAGTGCAGTGCGACTTCATTCTTAGCTATACTAATAGTATATGTATAGCTTTTGAAAACCAAAATAATCACAAATACGCACTCTCATATACGTATACTATCTCTCCCTGGTGTCTTTCCATAGGTTAACTACGCAACCTAGAGCTCTGATACCAAATGTGACGGCCCACCCCGCACCAACCAACATTTACTCCAAGAGTGCGTTGTACCCATGTACAGTTAGCACGGGACGGATCGTCACAAGGAAAGGAAGAAAGAAGACGAAGAATCAACAAGGAACCTGTAGAATGTCTCACAACGCATAGAACAATATATAATAACAACATACTTGACATAAAACAGGTGAGACAGTGCATAAGCTGAAAACAACTATCATAGCAGCGGAAAATCCAAAGTACGGCTTATGATCCAAAGCCAACATTATTACAACTTTTAAAAACTGTCTCAAAAGCTAAACAAGAAAGGTACACTACTAATGCCTAAAGTAGTAACCAACAACGACAGAGGGAGAATATTTATATATCATACGTGGAAGCCTCCTGCTTGCCTCGGAATCTGCTACTCGCGCATCACCAGCTAACCTGTCTCTAGTCTGCTCGTGTGAGCACCCAGAGTAATAAGAAGAGACATAAAACTCTGGGTCGGACAAAAAATCTGGTATGAGCGATAGGCAACTAAACAGAACAATAACAGGTATACTAAACCATACCGGAACCTGGACCTGCAACCAAAGAGTTAGCATTACATACTGTACAACACTCTAAGGTTCCATTGAATAAATGGTGTACGGATAACGGGGATGGGGGTGTGCATGTCATAGTGATGGAAAACAATCAAACATAGCAACCATCCTCACATCTCTCACTCAGTGCGTAAAGCATGCGATATCCACCACTTCGAGCACCCAATACCTTGCTATGATCACTTTGCCCCATGGAGTCACAAAGGCTTCACTCCACTGATCCATAGCCACTAATCCTTCGCTATGTCCACTTTGCCCCATGGAGTCGTACACACCCCACTGCACTGGCTCTTAGCCTTACTAATCCTTTACTATATCCACTCTGCCCCATGGAGTCACAATGGCCCCACTGCACTGGCTCATAGTCTTACTACAATCACTTTGCCCCTCGAGTCGTGATGACTCTACTGCACTGATACGTAGTCCTGCTACGATCACTTTGCCCCTCGAGTCGTGATGACTCTACTGCACTGATACATAGCTCATCATCCCTTTTCAGTGGTGAATCGAAGTTATGAACGTCGACAACTCCTTAGCACACGTCCCGCAGTAAAGCCCAACCATGAAGTGAACTCATTGGTTCCCAACTGGATCCTGAGCTCTAACTTCCATTTGGACTACCTTTGCATCTCGGGTTATGGGTCATCACCGGGTCGGTTCGGATCTTTGTCCTTCTTCTCTATCGGTTCGGATCTGTATCCTCTAAGTGCTTCGGTTCGGGTTGGAGGTTTCCAAGTCCCTTAGCAGTGCGTCGGTTCAGTTCGGGTCCTCCATATCACATCGGGTAGGTTCGGGTCCTCCATGTCACATCGGGTCGGTTCGTCAACTGTCTTCCTTCCGTCCCTTGCTTGATCTTCCAGTCCGATCCAAACCCCCATTCCTATTCCCATCCGCTCCGATCCGATCCCCCTTCTCTAGCTCGATTCGATCCCAGTTCAACCATTGTGGCCTTCCTTTTTGCCACACTTTCCCCTTGTGCCAAGCCTCGGTTCGGTTCGGTGATCCCTTGCCCAGTTCTCTATTCGGTTCGAGCCCATTCCTCCGATCTGATCCGAAAACCTGCACTGCTTTTCTGCAACTTTTCCTGCGAGCATTTTACGCCATTCGACATTGTTTTCGACCATTCTATTTATTCTAATCAATCACAAAACATACCGTACTGTCATAGCAATAAGTAAAAGTTACCTTAAACACCAAAACATCAATATGATAGGTTAAAATGGATCAATCATAGCCCAAACCCCATATTTTCCCTTAAACATGTTCAAGCATAATTAATGATAGGATTAGCAAAACTTAACCAAATTAACCCAAGTTCATATCAGAGGTCTAAAACATCATTTAAGAATTTTTGAATATTTTTCCAGAATTTTATCATGTTTAAATTCTATAATTAACACTAATTACCCTTAATTAACCATAATTAGTGAGGAACTATGCAAATCACTCACCTTAGCCACAAATAAACCTTAGATCTGAAATAAATCTCTATTTGGGCGTGAATAACAATGCAAATCAGCAGCTCTAATCTTGATTTGGTGAAGATCTCTCTTGATTTGATGTTGCTAAGCTTAATCCTTGATTAGAAAGTGATTTGGAGGTCATTTAGAGGTTGGAGGCCATTTTTAGGGTTTCTAAGAGGTAAGTGGAGGCTAGAAAACTGAACTAGAATGAAACCCTATCTCTTTTCAGCCTCCCCATAACCCAAATCCTGAAATGGGTTATGGGCCCATTCACTAACCACCCTATTTGGCCCGATTAAGCAGTTTTTCACCTTCCGGACCTTATTTCAGCCATGTCTCCCAAACGGTGAGTCCGTTCGGCTATAACGACCACTCTATGGAAAGGTAAACCATCAAACGAATGTAATGGGTCAAAATTCCTTTTCAGTCAAAAGTTATGGCCAAAACAGTATTTGCTAGGGTCAAAACGATCATTTAAAAATCGGCAAAAATCATGATTATGGGAAATGACCCCAATAGTCGTTTCCCAAAGTTACATGACCATACGACTTCATATAAGAAAGAAATAAATATTCTACGATCCTCCGATAAGTAGAATGCGGGTTGTTACACCGCCTGATTTTGCATTAGATAAGGACATATACACACACTATGCATATGTTCATGAAGAGCATTAGAATTATTTTTAAGGACGATGGTCGCCTGTGATTGAATGGTTGAGTAGATGGATTTTGGATGTTAGGATGCATCCTCCTTGACTTGGAGAATTCGGGGATGAAATCCTTTAAAGGAGGGGAGAATGTAACACCCCGTATTTTTTGTGAATATTAAAATAACGAATTAAAGAACACTTTGTAAAATTAAGAACTAAGGGAAACGGGTTACGCCATTGCATTCGGCTCAGAATTCTGCTTGAGATAGAGTCTGAGTTTACGTAAATCGGACTCCGTATGAAGAAGTTATGGAGTTCAGAAGATTTCATGTCAAACCAGAAATTAAATATAAATAATAATTAAATCGAAAAAGTAGTTTGAATTTTGAAATCACGTAGATCAGCTGGGCGGGGAAAAGTCCCGCCTATAGAGGTCGACTCCCCCCGGGGGGGTCGACATAGGTGTCGACCCCCCAAGAAGGGTGTCGATTGGGGTGTCGAACACCCCCTATAGGGGTCGACACCCTCGCCCAGATCCAAACAGTGATGATTTTTGAGTTGTTACTGAGTCACTAGGGCAGAGTTAGTAATTTCTGGATAGCTCTGTCTTGTCTGGATGGTTGTGATTACTTCTAGATTGATCTAACGGCTCACATAAGTTTAAACCTCTATAAAAGCAACCCTAGTCCTCAACCCTAAATCACACAATTTCATTCCAAGGGGCCACCATGTTGTCCATGTTCATCCTAGCATAGACACCATTTCTTCTCAAACTAGATAGCAAGTTAGAAGCTATGAATCAAATCTAATTTAGGGAATCGATAGTCTACGTCAAGGGATTGCGTTTCAAATTCAGAAATCAGATCCCAGAATTCAAGACAGTTCTGTAATTTGTAAGTTCATATTACTTTCAGAAGTAAAATTCAATTATGATTCTAACATTGTAATAAATCTGAATCTGAGATTATGCCTATTTCTATCTGTCTTTCTATATCCATTGGATCTATCTCATTTCATGTTATTATGTCCATTCTTTGTCTCTACTTTTCTTCTTCCCTTTTTGTTTTTATAGCCAGGTCACCGCGAGCCTGAGCCAAATCTCATAAGAGATGAATGTACGATGGAAATAAAATTTGGCATAATATATGATTTGGACATGACCAGCGCTAAAATTGGGAAAAGTATTAAATTATGTATAATTAGGCATAACTGATTTATAACCGATTTGAGGACATAATGTACGTTATATTTAAAACATAAAGTGTATCAAACATATGACTTGATATTTGAGACATAAAGTATATTGGACATATGACTTAGGATTTGGGGCGTAAATTGAACTGTAAACATGTAAGGCATAGTACATGTTGTGGTTTAAGACTTAAAAATTGGGGCATATTATATATAATAGTTTATGACTTAGAAGAAGGAGATTATTCATGAAAACCTATAGTAAGATAGGGATAACTATTAAATGTAAACACGCCTAAATTGGGATTTTAGGTAAATTGGCATGCACTGTAAATAAAAGGCTATAATTTGGCGTAGTTTATACTAGGAACCATGATTGGGGTTTTTTGGAGAATATTTTGTACAATGCAATATAACCAAACCTTAGGGCATGTATTGTGGATTATGACCATGATTTTGGGCATGTATGGTTATAGACTTAATTTATTAGGCGAGATATGTTAATGGAACTTTAAGCGAGGTTTAATTTGTTAAACCATCTAATATGCTGAAATCTGTTGAAAGTGAATTTATGGGGCTTAACTTGAAATTAGTTTTGTTGAGGTATAACTTGAGAATTGGAACATGACTAGTTTTTTGAATTTGGGATAATTAGCATATAAAATCTAGACTTGAAATGTATGGTAAATATGCTAAAAGACAAACATGCCTAACCCGAGGTTAGATTGAGTTGTGGTGTAAAACTGCCCGGAACTGCCTGGCACATCCAGTAACCGCAACAACAGCTATCTAATGTGAGAGGTTAATGCATCATGCCCAAGAAAAACTGGAGATTAGATTGAGTTGTGGTGTAAAACTGCCCGGAGCCGCCCAGCACATCCAGTATCCACGACAATATAGATCTAATCTGAGAGGGTGGTGCATTAATAAATCAATTAATGCTAATGAACAAGACATCATAAGAATGGTAGGGTTAGGTTAACTAAGGCATCACTTAACCGTTATAACATGTTAATTAGACAAGAAGGTGGGGTTAAGTAAATTTAGAATACTTAACTGTTATAACATGTTAATTTGAAAAGTGAGAAGGGTTAAGTTAATAAGAAACACTTAACCAATATGACATGATGAATGGGTAGGGTTAAGTTAAAACAAGAGAGCAACACTTAATCAATATAACAGGATGCGTGGAAGGGTTAAGTTAACACAAGAAGGCAATACTTAACCAATGTAACACAACAAGTGGGTGGGTTAAGTTAACTTGAATTGATTGATGCCACTTAACCAATACAGCATGATGAACGTGTGGGGTTAAGTTAATAAGATACACATAACCAATGTAAACTGATGAATGAATGGGGTTAAGTTAATGGGAAATACTTAACCAATATAACATGATGAATGAACGGGGTTAAATTAATAGGAAACACTTAACCAACATGACATGATCAGCGGGTGGGTTAAGTTGACATGGATGGACAACACTTAACCAATATGACAAAATGTGTGGAAGGGTTAAGTACATATCGGTTTGGTGGGTAATATTAGTAAATGTAGGCCCACAAACTTAACCATTAAGTAAACATGTTTGAACGGGTAGGAGGGTTAAGTACATATCGGGTTGGTGGGTAATATTTGTAAATATAGTCCCATAAACTTAACCAGTAAGAAACCCTAGTAACGGAGACCCATTTCAGCAGTAACCCACATAGATGTCTCAAGGTACCCTGAAACTAGGCAGGTGGGGCACGATTACTGGGCAGATTATAAGCGGTCAAAATAGCGGCAGGGGGTACGTCAGTGTAGGTTCCGACAGATTACGGGCGTGCACATACTCCGGAGTGGAAAAAAGCAGGCACTGAGTACCAATAGTTATACACGGTGCATCTTGAATCGTGTCGGGTCACTATCATAGGGATTGATACACCGTATGGTGGGGCCAGAACATGGTATCTACACGCAAGAGAGGGTCGAATTGACACAGACACATGGAAAATTAATACGAGTAAGGAGTCGATCGATAGGGTAGTAAGGGTACATCTAACATCTTCATGGCAACTAGGTTGATTGAGGTAAGATCCTCTTACTAGATGTACACCTAGAGGCTACCGCAATTGCAGGGATTTGGGATCACGTTGTAATATTATCATTTTACACAGATTAGTAGTTGGGACACTAGTTTGGCGGTGCAGAGATGTAGAATAACCAGGTAGTACCGAAGCAGAGAAAGAGTAGAAGCGCATTTAGTTTATCTTGTCCTTTCATATCTACGCTAATTGAATGTTATCTTGTTATCTCGGTATTGTCTTATATTCATTTTATTCATGTCATGATGCTTTTGCCTATTTACATGCTGAAATTCACTGGACTACCAAACTTATGTCTGACCTAGTTTGTTCCCCTCTTTTCTTCCGTCCCCCCCCCCCGGTTCATAGGGAGGAAATGTTACCACTTAGCCCAGTTTTCTTTCCAAGCTCGAAGATAGTCGATGTATTGCTTTGGACTCTCTCTTCCACTGCTATGGCTGGTTCATGCTTTATTGGGGAATATCATTATTATTTTTATGCTTCTTTTATACTTGGGAAGTTTTTGAATCAAGACAGAAGTTCTGTGTATTATTTTTAAGTATGATTGAGACACATTGTTGTAAAAGCTTGACTGAACCACATTGTTTATAAAATGACTTTATTTTCCACTGCTTTATTTTTCTGTCTTGTAATTTATCTGAATCTTTTACTTAAAACGCTCCACCAAAGTTAAGGCATTCCCTTTGTAAGTGACCTTAACGGAGGTGGGGTGTTTCAAGCTCCATAGCTATCCAGAAAGAGCTTGCTAAAACCTGAATATAAGGCTGCCCGTGTAGAAATAGGGGCACCTGAGTTTGCAAGTGAAACAAACTACGAGTCAGTCGTGGGACTAGTATGAGAAATCTACTTAACTTAGTTTAATAATAAGGCCAATCAAAGGGACTGGTATGAGAAATCTACTTAACTTATTTTAATCATAAGGCCAATCAAAGGACCACGCTGCTTTCGCGGAACGGGTTTACTCCATTGGATTGCCAGTGCTTAAAACAAATAAATCATTTAAACATTGCAATGCTTTTTATAAAAATGAAGCCATGATAAGACTCAGTTCCCATCACACAATGCAAGCAAACCGGAGGATAGAGTTTAACCTTATAATGTCCAAAAAATCATTGATACGAATAAAAAAAGCATTTTATATTATTACTAGTGTTTATATGGTTCAAAAACAATTTCAATCATAAGTATCAATCATAGATGGCATGGGTACCATATATCATGTCGCCATATATAGGTATACAAACAAAACCGCGCGATGTTGTATTTGGAAATTGGATTTCCACCGTTAACCAAGGCAAGGGATCGTCCTTACCGCTTCGAGACAATCTAGCCTACCAAGTATCAGGAACAGATGCAACTACACCTTGGATTGTCAGGGTCGGTCTACACGGAGTGGATTAAAATGCCTGAACACTACGTTTCCCCACCCTATGGGGCGTAAAATAGTCATATCCCGACCAGACCATCGGCTCCTGAAGAGACCGAAATAACCGAGGCACCTCGATATCCACCATTCACATAAGTAAAATGTCCAGGTGTGTAAAACCCAAAAACACCACTCTTAGCTAGAAAGAAACGCAGGTCCTCCCTGAAGTCCTCTCCCGTTTCTGGTCCATACCAGGGTGTGAGGCTCGCGAATCGACGCTAAACACAAAGCTAGATATTTAAAGCCCTGCTTTGATCATCAACCACAAGACTCTGCATTTCAACAAAATCCTTGATCACTACATCTCAGCATGCCACACAGGCAATTCACGCCATGCAACTGACGTATATCAATCACGCGGAATGAAATCCAATGTTGGACACACCATCCATTTACAAGTCCTTTATGGGTCTGAACAAAACCAGAGGCACCTTATTCCTCTCCCATATGTCCAATACAGGAAGGAGGCCCTCGCACATCCGAACGATCAACAAGTACGTCCGGACGACCACCACTGTAACCCCTTCAGGGCAGCAACTCCCATCAAAGGCATCAGTAGCCATCCATTCGATGTGAAGATCCTCGGTCTTGCACCATCTTCATATCTTAGACTTCTAATTGTCGACCAATTATTTGAAATTAGAATTAACTCGGCCTTTTCAAATAATTCACGTATATTAGAATTTCAAATCAATTCATTTCAATGGTGAAATTATATGACATCCATAATTCAGTTCATTAATGCAATTTTCACGTCAAACACATTCAACCACCAAATATCCTATAAACCAAGTAAATTCAGTTTATTACCATTCCATATCATTTGTAATATTTTATAATGATTTATCGCTATTTTTATTTATTTAAATATAGCCAATTTATTCAAACAACGCTTCAGGCCATAACGCGGCCATGGCGCTGTTTTTATTTAGATTTAATTTACACATATCTGAAAATCTAACCATTGGATCTTTACAAATTTATCTTTTCAAAACGGATCCAACGGTTCTATTTTTGTGAAAATCCGACGGTCGGATCTCCCGGTACAATCGTTTCAAGTTATGGTTTCAAAATACGAAATGCAGCGTCATTATTCGGTTTAATTTAATTATATTTATATATATTAATATAATCCATTTTGGCGCTGTTTTCATTTAGATTTGAATTTAATATTTCACAAAATCTAACTGTTGGATCTTTACAAATTTGGTGTCATTAGAAAGATATTTCCAAAGCGGACCCAATGGTTTCAGTTTCGGGAAAATCCGATGGTCGGATCTCCCGCAATGATCGTTTAAAATCACAGTTTCAGAATACGAACTATAGCTTCATTATTCGATTTATTTAAATTATATATATATAATCCGTTCTTCGATTTCCACACCATTTCATTTCATATATGTGATAAAAATAATATTTTTATCCAACAAATATCTATTTCAACACATGACTATTTTTCATACTGCATATGTATATATATATATATATGTGTGTGTGTGTGTGTGATTTTTATTGTTAAAACAATTTATTTCAAAAATGAAGATTTTTAGCGATTCATATATATAATAAAAATGTGATTTTTATTGTTTAAACAATTTATTTCAAACATGAATATATTATATACTTCGCATATATAGCAAAAATATGATTTTTATTGTCAAAACATTTTATTTCATACATTCATTAAAAATGTTATTTTTATCGTTCAAACCATTTCTATTTCATACATTCAATAACAATGTTATTTTTATCATTTAAACCGTTTCTATTTTATACATTCAATAAAAATGTTATTTTTATCGTTCAAACAATTTCATTTCATACATTCAATAAAAATGTTATTTTTATCGTTCAAACAATTTATTTCAAAAAGGAATATTTTTCCAACACATGAATATTAATCAAACATATGAATACTTCAGAAAATTTTGGTAGCATAACGGCAGGGTAGTTAAAACCGGCACCGTCCCGAGTACGGCTCCTCGCTCTACCTTAAAGCCTCGCAGCTTTTAACAATGGGGATTTCAATAATCTAGTTCGTATGCAGAAGATTTTTTCCATAAACTAATCCAATTTGTTATCAACCATAAACAACCATAATCAAATCAACCATTCGTCATATTCACCAAATTTCACGTCAACCAAAACCCAAACAATCACAACCAATATATATCATCCATGGTCTATGGACGAGGGGAGTATATTTATATATAGATATACGTATATAAATATATTTCACTTTCATTTTAATTTCATTTCAACTCACAAATAATTTTTACAATGCACATATAACTTATACATCGCACATACAACTTATACAATGCTTATACATGAGGTGCACAACGCTTACATAACTCATATATCGATTGTATAATTTATACATCGTCATTCCATATCGTTTATAATTTAGAAATCTCACATTGGGTTCCACTCCTCCAAAAATTGTAGGAAGCTCCAAAAATTCTCCGGTCTCTTCTAGAATGTAGAAGATGTCCACACGAGTCCAATGTCTCTTGTTTCACTGGATTTCGACTACATAGCAAAAAGATAAGATTTTTATTGTAAAATCATTTTTCATAGCGCTTTAAAGTGTTATAATCTATTTTAAATTATAAAGGTTGTACCTTTCTGAATTTGTTCGAAACTAGGTTTCGATTTATCTCGAAATCCGTGCAGCGTGGTGACAATCAGAGGGCACCACCTTGCAGAGCTTGGAGAGGCGCCTGGACAGAGGGTGGAGCGGTAGTTATCGATCGCCAGATGAGGGAGCACGGCGGCGATGAACGGAGGAACTTCCAGGCGTTGGATCTCGAAGGAGAAGAAATGAGGGACGACGCCACTTGTATGGGTTCAAAGAGAAAGACAAACTCTTCAAAATTCTCAACAGGAGCGGGGTTTAGTTCAGCGTGTAGGAGTAGGAATCAGTGGAGGAAGGCTGGAGGTGGTTTCCGCGGTTAATCACGATTACGGGGAGACATAAAAGGGTTTTCCTGAAAATTTAAAAATAATAAAGGAAATGTTCTATTGGCCGGATTATTTTTTTTTCGAAAAGTAGTGTTTCTCCATACGAACTCAAATTTAAACCCAACGACTGTCGCCCCTAGCTAAATACCACCATTCCGGATTATGTTTCGTAAGCTCATTCGGCTGTTTCAGTCAGTTATTCTTCAAATTAAAATATACATCATTCAAATATGGATTTCAACATACATTTCAATTTGTCCGGGCCACATACTGATCCCAAAAATTCCATAAAAATTAATCTAGCTATGTTTGGTCGATACGATCCCAACAAAACTAGTTTCGTCGAATTTAGAGACCGTTTGAAAAATGGCATTTTCTGGTCGAACCAAATTGACTAAAATCAACCAAACACATTTTCCTTTGCCAAGCTCACATATTAACTCCAAAAATTATGGAATTTGGAATCTAGCAATAATTTAACATTCCGGATCCAACAAAAGTTTTTTTGTCGAAAACGGAGACCGTTTGCAAAATGTCTATTTCACGGGTTATATTAACTCCATGGCGACCTTTCTAAAAATTCATTTAGCCATAACTTTTGATTCCCACTATGAAATTTCGACTTTTCAGATTCGTTAGAAAGATAATCATAAATAGATTTAAATATTTTTGGTTTCACTAAAATCCGTTTTATTTTACATCTGGTACCATCAGTCAGAGTTCGAATTCAAATTTTCAAACTACCACGCCATTTCAGGCCTTGTTTTATAATTAAAATAAATATATTTATTTTCCAATATCGATTCAAATAGGCTTTTTGTAACGACCCAGAAAATCTGAACCAATTTAAATTTTTTAAATTGGCTGAAATAATGGATTTTAAATATTTAAAATAAATATTTTAAACAATGTTAATGAAAAGTGAGTTTGAATCGACAATTAAAAACGAATATAATTAATTTTAATTATAAACAAGGCCTGAAATGGCGCTGCAGTTTCAAAAATTGAATTCAAACTTTGTCAGACTGTACCAGGTGCAAAACAAAACGGATTTTAGTGAAACCAAAAATATTTAAATCTGTTAGTGAATACCTTTCTAACGAATCTGAAAAATCGAATTTTCATACCGGAAAGCAAAAGTTATGGCCAAATGAATCTTCAGAAAGGTCGCTATGGAATTTATATAGCCTGTGAAATTGGCCATTTTGCATACGACCTCGGAATTCGACGAAACCACTTTTTTGGATCTGGGTTGTGAAGTTATTGCTAGGTTTCAAATTTCATAATTTTTGAAGCTAGTATGTGAGCGTGGCAAAAGAAAACGTGTTTTGGTCAATTATAGTTAAATTGGATCGACCAGAAATGGGCCTTTTTGCAAACGGTCTCAAAATTCGACGAAACTAGTTTTGTTGGGACTGTATCGTCAAAACATAGCTAGATTTATTTTTCTGGAATTTTCCGAATCGGTTTGTGGCCCTGGCAAATTGAAATGTACGTTCAAATTAAATATTGAACATTTTATATATTAATTTGAAGGAAAACTGACTGTAACATACGAATGGGCCTTCGAAACATATCCCGTTGTGTTCGGAATGGGGGTAAAACGCTTGGGACGACAGTCGTTGGGTTTCAATTGGTGGTCGTGTCAGAAAACACCTTTAAAGACCCACCGGCCAATCAGAATTTAAATAAATAAAATAAAAAATCCTCAGACCCTCCCCCCCCCCCCCCCCCCCGCGATCGACGACGGAAATGCTCCATACCTTCCCGATCATTTTCCGACCGCCACGCGCATCGATACCCCAAGCTCCAGTTCAACTTTTTGAAGCCCCTCCTCTCAGCTTCAAATCCATCCTGGTCTCGCTCGGTATGGTGGAGGGATCGTCGAGTTCTGGGCTCAGGAAGTTCGCCCGCGTCGGAGGAGATTCCGCCGCCACCTGGAGCTCGAGCTGAGCAACACCCACCTTGTCGGGAAGCCCTCTCGTAGGCGGAGGTCGTGGTCAACCCCGATCAGCCCCTAGCGCAACGGATTTCGCGAGAGATCGAAACCTAGTATTGAAGATCTAGGGAGGTAATCGGCTGTTTAATTTAAAACTGATTTTAACAGTTTAAAACCATTGCAAACATCGAAAAATCATATCTTTTTCGTTCGTTAACGAAATTCGATGAAACAGGAAACATCATGACCGTGTGGACGTCTTCTACATTTTAGAAGAGACCGCATATTTTTCTGAGCCTTCTGCTATTTTTGGTGGAGTGGAACCCAATGTGAGATTTCTAATTTATAAACGATATGGAAAACGACGATGTATAAATTATATAGTCGATGTATGAGTTATATAAGCATTGTACACCTCATGTATAAGCGTTGTATAAGTTGTACGTTCGATGTATAAGTTATATATGCGTTGTAAAAATTATATATGTGTTGAATTAGAAGTGAATTGCTATAAATATATATATATATATATATACGCCCCTCGTCCGCAAACCATGGACGATATTTATTGATTGTGATTGGTGTGAAAATTGATTGATAGCGAATGGTTGTTTGGGATTGTTTGTGGTTGATATTGATTGATTGTGGTTGAAAAATACCCATTTGTGGTTGAGAAATATTTGGTTGAAACCACATAGGATTAGTTTGTGGAAATGAAATAAATATATACATGCCGCCTGCGTGCGAACTAGATGCATGATCCCCATTGTCAAAAACCGCGATGTTTTAAGGTAGAGCGAGGAGCCGTACTAGGGACGGTCCCGGTTTTAACTACTCTGCCGTTATGCTGCCGAAATTTTGAATGATATTCATGTGTTTGAATTATTTTCATTTGCTGAAACTATATTTATTCATTGAATAGAAAACCTTCATGTGTTGAATCGATATTCATTCGTTGATTAGAAATTCATGTGTTGAATGGTATTCGTGTTTTAAATATAAAAATCACATTTTTATCTATATATAGAAACTATAGAAAACCTTCATGTGTTGAATCGATATTCATTCATTAAATTGAAATTCATGTGTTGAATGGTATTCATACTTTGAAATAAATTGTTTCATAATAAAAATCACCTTTTATCAACTATATGGGCTATGTAAAATAATCTCGTTTTAAAAGAAATTGTTTTATAAGAAAAACCCTATTTTTATCACCTATATAAACTATATAAAACAATAGTGTTTTGAAATAAATTGTTTTACAATATAAAAATCACATTTTTATTATGTACATGGATTTGTTGAAATGTGAAGTATTAAAAATAGCAACTCGTTCAAATAAATATGCATGAGTCGAAATACTCATTAATTAGCTAATGATATGATTTTTGCCTATGCATGCAACATTAGAATGAATGGTGTTTTTAAGCCAAATGGAATCAAATATGAAGTTGAATGGAAAATGATAAATGATAAGAACTGTATATATGTACATGCATATTTATTGAACAGGTTATAGCAAAGGGGCTAGAGAAGAGGAATAAAATTTTGTGCCCGACAAATAGGTACACATTTACTGTTTTGTTTGGGTGATGATTTTATGAGCCTGTTGGCTAGCCGCTTGGCTATTTCTTTTTCTTTTCGACATGAGACGCCCATGTGGCTATTCGGGAATTTTCCCAGCCCCTCCTGTACAAAGGAGGTTATGGCGAAATTTTCCAAAATTTAAAGGCATTAGTGAAATATTTGAAGTGAAAACGATATTGAAATTGTTGACTGAACTATATTTATATAAATATATAAATATAAATAAAATTAAAACGAAACGTGGCCGTGCAGTTCGTGTTTTGAAACCGTGATTTCAAATAACTAGTGCGGGAAATCCGACCATTGGATCTTCCCGAAACCGCAACCGTTGGGTTCACCTTGAAAATATCTTTCCAACGGCACCAACTTTGTAAAAATCCAACGGTTGGATTGTCTGGAATGTTTAATTCAAATATGAAGAAAAATAGCGCTAGAAACGATTTTATATATATATATAAATAATTATATTTAATCGAATAACGACGCTGCAGTTCGTATTTTGAAATCGAAACTTCAAACGATTGTACCGGGAGATCCGACCGTCGGATTTTCCCGAAACTGGGACCGTTGGATTCGTTTTGAAAAGATCTTTCTAATGATTTAAATTTTGTAAAGATCCAACGGTTAGATTTTCAGATATTTGTAAAGCAAATCTGAAGAAAAACAGCGCCATGGCCGCGTTATGGCCCGAAGCGTCGTTTTGACTAAATTGGCTATTTTAAGATAAATAAAAATAACGATAAATTATTATAAAATATCATAAACAATAAGGAATGGAAATAAACTGAATTTGCTCGATTTATGTGGCTTTTGATGGTTGAATGTGTTTGGTGTGAAAATTACATTAAAGAACGAAATTGGTGTTGTCGAATGATTTAACCATTGAAATAAATTGATTTGAAATTCTAAATATACGTGAATTATTTGAAAGGGCCGAGTTAATTCTCATTTCAAATAATTGACCGACGATTGAAAGTCGAAGATGAAGATGGTGGTCGAAGACCGGAGATCTTCACCTCGTTTGGATGGTAACCGAGGTCCTCATTGGGAGGCATCCCGAAATATGGATAATGAGTGGTGATCGTTCAGACGTACGTGGTGATCAATGGGTTTGCGAGGTATTTAGTGCCTCCGGTTTCGTTCAGACCCAGAACGGACTTGTAAATGGACTGTGTGTCTGACATTGGATTTTATTCTGTGTTGATTGACCTCTGTTAAATATACATCTGTTTGGTGGCGGAGAATTTATTCTTTTGCTTAACGCCCTTCTTTGATACGCACGAGCTCAGAGGTTGTATATCGATGGACATCAGTCGCATGGCATGAATTGCCGGTGTGGCATGCTAAGATGTAGTGATCAGGGCTTCTGTTGAAAAGCAAAGTCTTGTGGTGATTATCAAAGCACCGCCGGTGTGGCGTAGCTTTGTGTATAACGTAAAATCGCGAGCCTCACACCGCGGTATGAACCAGAAACGGGAGAGGACATCAGGGAGGGCCTGCGTTTCTTTTTAGCTAGGGTGGTGTTAGTGACCTACTAGCCCTGACATTTATATACTTTTCACCTGTGTGGTTGTTGCTGTTGCGAGGCGCCTCGGTTTGATCGGACTATCCGGGTCCGATGGAGTCATTCGTTGGCTCGTTTACGCCCCAAAGGGCGGGGAGACGTAGTGTTCAGGCATAATAATCCACATCGGTGGACCGGCCCTGAAGATCTAAAGGCTTGCCTGCGCGCTTGCCTGTGGCTCGGGCTAGAGAGTCACGAATTCGGTAAGGACTATCTTTTGCCTTGGTTCAGGATGGAAATCCAATTTCCAATTACGTGACTGTACGGTTTTAATTGTATACCTATATATGGCGACATAGTGGTATAGGGCATTAATGCCGTCTATGATTGATAGTTATGATGTGAAATTGTTTTCAAAACATATAAACACTAGCAATAATATCAAATGCCTTTATTTTATTCGTATCAAGCATATTTTGGCCGTTATAAGGTAAAAACTCTATCCTCCGGTTTGCGTTGCATTGTGTGATGGGAACTGAGTCTTATAATGGCTTCATTTTTATAAAATGCATTGCGTTGTTTAAAAGAAAGATTTGTTTTAAAGCACTGGCAATCCAATGGAGTAAACCCGTTCCACGAAAGTGGCGTGGTCCTGTGATTAGCCATATATTAAATGTGTTGAGTGGATTTCTCATACCAGTCCCATGACTGACTCGTAGTTTGTTTCACTTTCAAACTCGGGTGCCCCTTTTTCTACACGGGAAGCCTTGTATTCAGGTTTAGCTGGTTCTTTCTGGATAGCTGGAGCTGAAGATGGATTCTATCATTTATCTCTTTTTATGCTGTTCAGCTCCTATTGTACATTATGTTTGTTTTCCGCTGTAGACATTTATGTATAGCTGAACTGTATTTGTACTAAGTATGATCCTGTATACTGTGTAACTCTGATGATTACTTTTATCCAGTATATTCTATTGTTCATTATCTGGTGTATTTATTTAATTCCGTTCTGCTATTATCTGTTTCTGTGTTATATTCCAAAGATTACCCTTGCCGCCGTCAGTACGGGGTTTGGGGTCGTCTCAATTTGGTATCAGAGCTTTGGTTAAGCTTAGTTCTGGAATATAACATATTAACAAACTCATCAGAAATAGAACCAGTAGTGTTCTAGGAGGGGTAACTCATTACAGATAGGATCAGTAGTATCCTAGTATGAGTAAAGCAGAATCAGAATAACTCGTTAGAGATGGGGTCAGAAGTGCCCCAGAACGAGTCGAGAGTTATTTGTTTTAAATAATGTATTTGTGATTATATATATAGTCTGGTTTTAGAAATATAATTTTTGAATATATAAAAGATATATTTTTGAAAAGTTAAAAACAATTTGATTGTTGTGTGTGTTGTGTGATAGTAGATTTGATTAATTAAAATTATTGAAACGATAGTTAATTTAAATTAACAATAGAATAATGGTAGAATTTATTCGAGTAAATCACACATTGAACTGATTAGAAAATAAATAGAAATATATACACGTGTATTATATATGTTTGAATAGGTAAATGGATTAGCTGTTGAGTAAAGATTTTATTTGCGTGCCCGACAAATAAGTAAACCTTAATGAGTTGGATGCGAAATATTATTATATCAACTCCTGTGAATGCCATTGGATGCGGAGTGCTGGTTTTTCTGTGTGAAATAATAAACGTCGCCATAGGATAGTAACAATTAATTTTGAACTACATTACATAGCATACTTCAGAAGATAGGCATACTTCATCATATACCACATAAGCATTTGAAGCTTGTGTGACGAGGTGGAAGATTTACCATACGAGCGAGAGGCTTGTATGGCAATGACTATGTTTTACAGGTTGAACTGATGACTGATATGGACTATTTAAATTGTAACGATTAAATTGCCAGATTAATAAAAACCCCACACGGGTCTGGAGTTGACAATAACCACGTCTCTCTAGTTATTAGATACGGCACATGGACTATTTATTTCCCACACGGGGCAGGGTGACGAGAATTTATTCTCTGGAGTTATTATCAATAAATGCTCCCCTGTAAACACCAGAATATATCACTATAAATATGTGTATGCTTATTAGGATTTATTGGGTACCTAATACGGCCCAATAAATTTCCAAACCTCTCTCCGTACAAAGGAGGTTATGGCGAAATTTTTCAAAAATTCCGGGTGTTAGTCAAATTTTTGAATAATTTGAAATTTCTCAAAAACTGAAAAGTTGGAGAATTAAAGCCAGATCAAACGTAGAGTTGAGTAATCAAACCACTTTCGACTTTGTTCCTTTTCGGGGACGAAAATTTTTAAGTGGGGGAGATTGTAACGACCCAGAAAATCTGAACCAATTTAAATTTTTTAAATTGGCCGAAATAATGGATTTTAAATATTTAAAATAAATATTTTAAATAATGGCAATGAAAAGTGAGTTTGAATCGACAATTAAAAACGAATATAATTAATTTTAATTATAAACAAGGCCTGAAATGGCGCTGAAGTTTCAAAAATTGAATTCAAACTTTGTCGGGCTGTACCGGGTGCAAAACAAAACGGATTTTAGTGAAACCAAAAATATTTAAATCTGTTAGTGAATACCTTTCTAACGAATCTGAAAAATCGAATTTTCATAGCGGAAAGCAAAAGTTATGGCCAAATGAATCTTCAGAAAGGTCGCTATGGAATTTATATAGCCCGTGAAATTGGCCATTTTGCATACGACCTCAGAATTCGACGAAACCACTTTTGTTGGATCCGGCATGTGAAGTTATTGCTAGGTTTCAAATTTCATAATTTTTGAATCTAGTATGTGAGCGTGGCAAAAGAAAATGTGATTTGGTCAATTATAGTTAAATTGGATCAACCAGAAATGGGCCTTTTTGCAAACGGTCTCAAAATTCGACGAAACTAGTTTTGTTGGGACCGTATCGTCAAAACATAGCTAGATTTATTTTTCTGGAATTTTTCGAATCAGTTTGTGGCCCTGGCAAATTGAAATGTACGTTCAAATTAAATATTGAATGTTTTATATTTTAATTTGAAGGAAAATTGACTGTAACATTCGAAAGGGCCTTCGAAACATATCCCGTTGTGTTCGGAATGGGGGTAAAACGCTAGGGACAACAGTCGTTGGGTTTCAATTGGTGGTCGTGTCAGAAAACACCTTTAAAGACCCACCGGCCAATCAGAATTTAAATAAAAAAAATCCTCAGACCCCCTCCCCCTCCCCCCCCCCCCCCCCGATCGACGACGGAAACGCTCCATAGCTTCCCGATCATTTTCCGACTGCCACGCGCATCGATACCCCAAGCTCCAGTTCAACTTTTTGAAGCCCCTCCTCTCAGCTTCAAATCCATCCTGGTCTCGCTCGGTATGGTGGAGGGATCGTCGAGTTCTGGGCTCAGGAAGTTCGCCCGCGTCGAAGGAGATTCCGCCGCCACCTGGAGCTCGAGCTGAGCAACACCCACCTCGTCGGGAAGCCCTCTCGTAGGTGGAGGTCATGGTCAACCCCGATCATCCCCTAGCGCAACGGATTTCGTGAGAGATCGAAACCTAGTTTTGAAGATCTAGGGAGGTAATCGGCTGTTTAATTTAAAACTGATTTTAACAGTTTAAAACCGTTGCAAACTTCGAAAAATCATATCTTTTTCGTTCTTTAACGAAATTCGATGAAACAGGAAACATCGTGACCGTGTGGACATCTTCTACATTTTAGAAGAGACTGCATATTTTTCTGAGCCTTCTGCTATTTTTGGTGGAGTGGAACCCAATGTGAGATTTCTAATTTATAAACGATATGGAAAACGACGATGTATAAATTATATAGTCGATGTATGAGTTATATAAGCGTTGTACACCTCATGTATAAGCGTTGTATAAGTTGTACGTTCGATGTATAAGTTATATATGCGTTGTAAAAATTATATATGTGTTGAAATAGAAGTGAATTGCTATATATATATACGCCCCTCGTCCACAAACCATGGACGATATTTATTGATTGTGATTGGTGTGAAAATTGATTGATAGCGAATGGTTGTTTGGGATTGTTTGTGGTTGATATTGATTGATTGTGGTTGAAAAATACCCATTTGTGGTTGAGAAATATTTGGTTGAAACCACATAGGATTAGTTTGTGGAAATGAAATAAATATATACATGCCGCCTGCGTGCGAACTAGATGCATGATCCCCATTGTCAAAAACCGCGAGGTTTTAAGGTAGAGCGAGGAGCCGTACTAGGGACGGTCCCGGTTTTAACTACCCTGCCGTTATGCTGCCGAAATTTTGAATGATATTCATGTGTTTGAATTATTTTTCATTTGCTGAAACTATATTTATTCATTGAATAGAAAACCTTCATGTGTTGAATCGATATTCATTCGTTGATTAGAAATTCATGTGTTGAATGGTATTCGTGTTTTAAATATAAAAATCACATTTTTATCTATATATAGAAACTATAGAAAACCTTCATGTGTTGAATCGATATTCATTCGTTAAATTGAAATTCATGTGTTGAATGGTATTCATACTTTGAAATAAATTGTTTCATAATAAAAATCACCTTTTATCAACTATATGGGCTATGTAAAATAATCTCGTTTTAAAAGAAATTGTTTTATAAGAAAAACCCTATTTTTATCACCTATATAAACTATATAAAACAATAGTGTTTTGAAATAAATTGTTGTACAATATAAAAATCACATTTTTATTATGTACATGGATTTGTTGAAATGTGAAGTATTAAAAATAGCAACTCGTTCAAATAAATATGCATGAGTCGAAATACTCATTAATTAGCTAATGATATGATTGTTGCCTATGCATGCAACATTAGAATGAATGGTGTTTTTAAGCCAAATGGAATCAAATATGAAGTTGAATGGAAAATGATAAATGATAAGAACTGTATATATGTACATGCATATTTATTGAACAGGTTATAGCAAAGGGGCTAGAGAAGAGGAATAAAATTTTGTGCCCGACAAATAGGTACACATTTACTGTTTTGTTTGGGTGATGATTTTATGAGACTGTTGGCTAGCTGCTTGGCTTTTTCTTTTTCTTTTCGACATGGGACGCCCATGTGGCTATTTGGGAATTTTCCCAGCCCCTCCCGTACAAAGGAGGTTATGGCGAAATTTTCCAAAATTTAAAGGCGTTAGTGAAATATTTGAAGTGAAAACGATATTGAAATTGTTGAATGAACTATATTTATATAAATATAAAAATATAAATAAAATTAAAACGAAACGTGGTCGTGTAGTTCGTGTTTTGAAACCATGATTTCAAACAACTAGTGCGGGAAATCCGACCATTGGATCTTCCCGAAACCGCAACCGTTGGGTTCGCCTTGGAAATATCTTTCCAACGGCACCAACTTTGTAAAAATCCAACGGTTGGATTGTCTGGAATGTTTAATTCAAATCTGAAGAAAAACAGCGCCAGAAACGACTATATATATATATATATATATATATATATATAATTATATTTAATCGAAAAACGACGCTGCAGTTCGTATTTTGAAATCGAAACTTCAAACGATTGTACCGGGAGATCCGACCGTCGGATTTTCCCGAAACTGGGACCGTTGGATTCGTTTTGAAAAGATCTTTTTAATGATGTAAATTTTTTAAAGATCCAACGGTTAGATTTTCAGATATGTGTAAATCAAATCTGAAGAAAAACAGCGCCACGGCCGCGTTATGGCCCGAAGCGTCGTTTTGACTAAATTGGCTATTTTAAAATAAATAAAAATAGCGATAAATTGTTATAAAATATCATAAACGATAAGGAATGGAAATAAACTGAATTTGCTCGATTTATGTGGCTTTTGATGGTTGAATGTGTTTGGTGTGAAAATTACATTAAAGAACGAAATTGGTGTTGTCGAATGATTTAAACATTGAAATAAATTGATTTGAAATTCTAAATATACGTGAATTATTTGAAAAGGCCGAGTTAATTCTCATTTCAAATAATTGACCGACGATTGAAAGTCGAAGATGAAGACGGTGGTCGAAGACCGGAGATCTTCACCCCGAGGTCCTGATTGGGAGGCATCCCGAAATATGGATAATGAGTGGTGATCGTCCAGACGTACGTGGTGATCGATGGGTTTGCGAGGTATTTAGTGCCTCCGGTTTCGTTCAGACCCAGAACGGACTTGTAAATGGACTGTGTGTCTGACATTGGATTTTATTCTGTGTTGATTGACCTCTGTTAAATATACATCTGTTTGGTGGCGGAGAATTTATTCTTTTGCTTAACGCCCTTCTCTGAGACGCACGAGCTCAGAGGTTGTGTATCGATGGACATCAGTCGCATGGCATGAATTGCCAGTGTGGCATCCTAAGATGCAATGATCAAGGCTTCTGTTGAAAAGCAAAGTCTTGTGGTGATGATCAAAGCACCGCCGGTATGGCGTAGCTTTGTGTATAATGTAAAATCGCGAGCCTCACACCCCGGTATGAACCAGAAACGGGAGAGGACATCAGGGAGGGCCTGCGTTTCTTTCTAGCTAGGGTGGTGTCAGTGACCTACCAGCCCAGACATTTATATACTTTTCACCTGTGTGGTTGTTGCTGTTGCGAGGCGCCTCGGTTTGATCGGACTATCCGGGTCCGATGGAGTCATTCGTTGGCTCGTTTACGCCCCAAAGGGCGGGGAGACGTAGTGTTCAGGCATAATAATCCACATCCGTGGACCGGCCCTGACGATCTAAAGGCTTGCCTGCGCGCTTGCCTGTGGCTCGGGCTAGAGAGTCACGAATTCGGTAAGGACTATCTTTTGCCTTGGTTCAGGATGGAAATCCAATTTCCAATTACGTGACTGTGCGGTTTTAATTGTATACCTATATATGGCGACATAGTGGTATGGGGCATTAATGCCATCTATGATTGATAGTTATGATGTGAAATTGTTTTCAAAACATATAAACACTAGCAATAATATCAAATGCCTTTATTTTATTCGTATCAAGCATATTTTGGCCGTTATAAGGTAAAAACTCTATCCTCCGGTTTGCGTTGCATTGTGTGATGGGAACTGAATCTTATAATGGCTTCATTTTTATAAAATGCATTGCGTTGTTTAAAAGAAAGATTTGTTTTAAAGCACTGGCAATCCAATGGAGTAAACCCGTTCCACGAAAGTGGCGTGGTCCTGTGATTAGCCATATATTAAATGTGTTGAGTGGATTTCTCATACCAGTCCCCTGACTGACTCGTAGTTTGTTTCACTTTCAAACTCGGGTACCCTTTTTCTATAGGGGCAGCCTTGTATTCAGGTTTAGCTGGTTCTTTCTGTATAGCTAGAGCTGAAGATGGATTCTATCATTTATCTCTTTTTATGTTGTTCAGCTCCTATTGTACATTATGTTTGTTTTCCGCTGTAGACATTTATGTATAGCTGAACTGTATTTGTACTAAGTATGATCCTGTATACTGTGTAACTCTGATGATTACTTTTATCCAGTATATTCTATTGTTCAATATCTGGTGTATTTATTTAAATCTGTTCTGCTATTATCTGTTTCTGTGTTATATTCCAAAGATTACCCTTGCCGCCGTCAGTATGGGGTTTGGGGTCGTCTCACTTTTAGTCGTTATTATTTAAAATAATTTATTTTAAATATTCAAAATCCACCAAAATAGCCAAATTAAAATTTTTAAATTGGTTCAGATTTTCCGGGTTGTTACAAATTGCCTAAGATGGATTTACAGAATAGTGCCTTCGGGTTGTCCAATCCCAGGACAACTTGAATGGATGAATGTCTGACAGAGTATATCTAGTAGATCACGTAAGTTGATCGTTTCAAACGTATTTACGTTGGTGGCGGAGGAATTCATTTCACTTAGCTTATACCCGTGGTATTTTTGGGGAAATCAATTTATGACTTGGCAGGTATGGCGATGTGGCATTCAAAGTAAATAAAGGAGTGATCTGTTAAAAGATACGTTATGACCTCATCAACTGGGAAATGACAGAAATCCGGTAGGGAGCATGGCTAAGTGGGTCGCACCCAATTAGGGTATATTGTCACCATCTAGAGAGTATTTATATTTGTTACTTCTTTCAATTCTGTATCTCCCGGGAATGGTTATGCCGGTATACCAACCGTAAGGTAATAATATATTCGGAACATTCAAGTGAAATGAATGGTCGGTCATGTGTTACTGAGTTACAAGATGTTCTTGTTGAACTCCAATGTATCGCTTCTAGAGTACACTGATTAGAAGGTGGTTCCATACCTTGTCATAATTGGGAATTCATTATCCAATAATAGCCCATGATTTTTGATTGTATATTATATATGTAAAGCGTGAGCTGAAAGCGTTCTGCTAGATTGCTATCTATTTGATTTAGACATTATTATAATATCAGAAGAGATTTGAAAAAAAGAACGTTCTGGGTTATCGTAAGGTAAAAACCATCCGTGTTTATGTGTGGGTCGGTCTTACGATTATTCTTTCTAAAAGGTTTTTAAAGTTAAACAAATGGTTGGAATTTACTCACACCAGTCACATGACTGACCTAGAGTTTATTTTGTTTTGTTTTCCCTAAACTCTTGGGTGCCCAATTTTGTACGGGCAGTCAAGTAGTCAGGATTTTACAGATACTTGAAGTGCTGGAGTAGGAGGCTTCAGGATTATATAGCTATTGTTTATTTCTGCTGAGTTGTAAGTGTTGTACTCTGATAATGGTATTGTATACATATACTGTTTTTATTTCAAAGTTATGTTGTATACTGTATTTTATTCGTTCCGCTGTGAAATTCGTGTTTACTCTGATGATGTTGTATGTTCTTCTTCTTCTATTCTAATTTTCTATCTTACCTATTCTCACCCTCTAATTTCTTTCATTAACTATCTGGTATTTCTGATGCTTGGATAGTCGACGTTGGGTTTATGTCGATTACCAAGGTCGCAAATTCCTCATATCATTACAGTGGTAGTAGTAGAGCAAGTAGACTTAAGGATATTGAGGTAGATAAGGGGCATCAATCTGTAACGTCCCGCATTTTTAACGGCTGAATAATTAATTTATTTAATTATTAAATATCGATTTGGCGATATCGATAACTTGAATTAAATAATATTTAATTAATATAAATAATAGAATAATAATTTTTTTTCGAAATGGTCGAAAATAGATGAATCCCCAAGATTGTGTGAATTAGATTATTTATAACATATAATTCAGTTTAGAGTTGAAATATATTAACAAATATATTATTTGAACGACAATAGAAAGTATAAATTATATTTTTATTTTAATCGAGCTCGAAATGGCGCGGCAGTTCGTAATTTGGTGATTCGAACTTTAAACGAATATACAGAAGTCGTTTTAAGTCGGATTTCTATGAAACAAGAAATGTTAGGACCTGGTGAACTATATTTTTCTAATAAAAGAGAAAAATCAGGATTTCGTCGTATAGATTGCAAGATATGTCTAAATCAAATTTTCAAATAGTCGCTATAGAATCGTTCATCGACCGTAACAGTTACTTGAAATAACTGCGTACTGGATTCGAATTTAGACAAGGTTCCTTTCAGACATAGTGATAATTTAATTTTTAGAATTTTATTATAATTTTTAATTAATTAAATACACAACTTTTTATTTGGAATATTTTGCACCCTATATCAATATTTTGGGATTTCAAAATATGAGTCAACCTACCGATATTATTATATTTTTGGAATCGTGGCACACTACTCTTCATGACAGTATTTTTATTTCTGTCGATGGCATTATGAAATGAGCAGAATTTTGTGTAGCGGGATATGCAAACATTATAATCTAAAACACATACCTACCCTAGTCTCACTCAAGTATACTAATAGTAAGAATGCAGCCTAGTATTTAAAAATCAAACCGAAATGACAATTCAAAAAAAAAAACAAGAGAAACAGCCGTGCTTCCTACATGCTAAATATAGTATGTATCAAATCATATCCTAAGCCAATATCCTACCGTATACTAGACAACTCAATACAGGCTGCTTACGTCTCTTTCAACCTAAGACTTCATGCTCAAGGTATTACTGCAAATCTACCTACTCGTTCTTCTCCCGGACTATGTTCATCTCAATACTATTCTCACATGCCTACCTCATCTATGCAACAAACTTTTCCAATGACAAAGCCTCGTTTTGCCAACCTACCTAAATTGCCTAATACTGCATGCCTATTTCTTAATTTAGTCATCCTACTTTACGCTGTACCAAAGCACTACACCAACGCAGCTTTTATCAAATCTAACCATCTCCTCTAATAAATCACTGCCGTATGGTTTTCAAATCAGAAGCCTACCCCAAGACATCCAAGACGTTTCAATACAGACCTAGGTTCTGGAAAATCTCATGACTATGCTGCGATATTTTTCTTCTTTCCTAGTCTAATCTTCCTCTTACGAATAGCAGGCCTAAAGACAAGGACTTGGTTCTTAGCCTACTCGCTTTTCTCATATAAATACACGCAGCCTACCACATTTTATTTCCGAAAGGAAATGAAGAAAAACGAGAATTTGTAATGGCTTCCGAAAACATTAAACAAAACAAGAAAATGTTGAAATGATGACTGAAGCAGTGGGTTACTGCTGTTCTTGGCGATTGCATGGAGGAGTTCGAACTCGGTAAGGATGGTGTAGTCACGCAAAAGGAGAAGACGGGATTTTCACGGAGGGTGTGACCTGTGCGTGAGTATAGGCTGAGAGCAGCGTCATGGGAGAAGGGTTTGATACCAGTAGCTGTTCAAAGCGTCTAGCAGCATGCAGCGAGTTGAACGTAAGGGGTATGGGGAGAATGCGTTCGGAAGAGAGAAAAACTATTGGCACCTTCAGTTTGGATTTTTGCTGCATATGAAGAATATAAATGGGAGAACGTGAAATGTGCGAAAATGGTGTAAAGTATGAAAACAAGTATGCAGATTTCGCTCAAAAACTGGAAGCTTGGGAACACTGCGGTTGACGCAAATTCTGGGGAGATTGAAGAAATGATTTTCAGTAATTTCAAGTTGTGTACTTTTACAAAGAAAAGGGAAAGGGATGGCGGTCTCATTATTGAGGACGGTGGACCAATGTGATTTAAGTAGAATAAATGAGTGGTTGGGCCAGTCTCTAAAGGGTAAGGCTCGAAATTTTATTTAACTCAGTTTAAATTAGAATTTAAAATATCATATTAACTTTAAACTATCATGTCTTATGCATACGGACTCAGATAGACGAGCCGTCTATCACGTTAGGATCGTATGATCACAAGCGAACCGGTCTGGCGCAATTTGGAGTTCGTTACGAATTATGGCAGAATTGAACGCATGAACTAATAGATCAACTGACGTTAATCGTTATTCAACGATTCATGACCAGGTGAGTAAAACTCACTAACTCTGCTCAGTTATATTTTTATAACGTATTTTTATAAAATAATGGTTGTTTGCTGTGTGTTGGCTGTTAGGTTGAACCGCTAGTCAGTTGATTGAAAATATAGATAACGATATAAATCGTTAATCAAATATGGATTCTGTTTAGCAGAATATTTCATAGTGGAATGAAATTGATGTTAATTTTATTGTTTAACATCTGTGGGTGCAGGGAAACAGGTCGGAGGGACCCAACAGGGTTCCTCAACATTTATTTTACTGTTTTTCCATATATTGTGCAATGTGAAATCTATTGTCGATTTCGTATGTTTGAATGATACCGATCATTGTTGTACGGTACGTTAAATACCATAAAGAATACTGGAATGTTAAAAAGGGAATCTTCAATGTTGTATTGAAAAAGAAATATTTATAAAATCAATAGATTTTATAAAAGAAAACTATTTATTTAGGAAAATAAATAGATTAAAAGGGATATTTAATCGTTTGTCAACTAGATAGAATTGAAAGGAAATATTTGTAACTATTTATAAATAGAAATGAAAGGGATATGCACTTGAAAGTGAATAGAATAGAAAGAGGATATTTGCGTAAAACGAATAGAAAAGGAATAGTTAGATTATAAAAGGAATCACTTATAAAATCGATAGATTTTATAAATAGCAAATATTTTATAGGTAAATAGATTTATCAAAAAGGGATTTATTTGGAAACAAATAAATTTTAAAAGGAAATAATTGAAAAGTGACTAGAATTAATTTTAAAAGAAGAATTTCGCAAGTGAAATGTTTATACCCGTGCTTCGCACATGGGTATAACGTGTTATGAATTTAAAGCGAAGTTTTAAAATAGAATTTATTCTAACCGATAGATTGAGAAAATAAATTTATAAATTATATTTTATAAATGAGATGTTTATCATTGTGTAAATAGGATATATAAGTCAAGACTTATATAGAGAAGTAAAGGTCGATTTCAACATCGATATTTGAAAACTGGATAAACATAGAGTTAATTAGATAGAGTTAATCAAATTTGAATTAATTGAATATTGGTATTCAATTAGAGTTAATTGAATATGGTTATTTGAGTTAGAGATAGTCAAACATATTTATTTAGGATGTGTTGCCATTTCGTACGACTGCTAGCGTAATTCGCAGGGCTGCAGATAGCCTACGGCGGTCGGATGTTTCCTGAGGGAATCAGGCGTAACCATTGTGATCGCTGCGATCTAGAGTCAAGTGAATGAAGTTAAATAGAATATTATTTAATCGATAGGAATTATATAAGTCGAGTTTGAGTTAATCGATCATAGTAAATCAGTAGAGTTAAATCGGTAAGAGTCAACCAGTTAGAGTTAATCAGTTAGAATTAACCAGTTATGGGTAATCAATTAGAGTTAATCTATTGGAGGTAAATCAAATTAGAGTTATACAACTGGAGTTAATCAAGTTGAATTAGTTGAGTAGTAGTAAATTGAATAGAGTTAGTAAAAAGAAATTAATTGCACTTATTTGAAATGGAGTTATCGAATATAGTTGATTTGAGAAAAGTAATCGAATATAAGTTATTCGAAGTGTGTTAAAGAATTTGAAAGGTGAGCTTTGTCTATTTCGAGGTTAGAAATGTCGTTCAGTTAAGGTCTGAGATGTAATTATACCCCAACTTGATTGACTTTGGTTTTAACGAAGAAGTGGTTAAGGTTCGGTAGTGAAAGTTGTTAAGAAGTTGAGTTAATAACCGTGATGGTTTAAATTGGCTTAGGGATCTTTATTTTAAACATATGTTGAAATCAAATGTATAAATTTTGGAAATATTTTCCAAACGAAATCAGAGATATTTTCTAATTATAGAAAATGAAATGTTGATGAGAAAGAATACTGGAATGTCAGTAAATACGTGAGACAGAGATGGAAATATTTTCCAATGTTGGATGACGTATATTTCCTAAATTTAGGAAATAAGAAATGTTGAGTATGTAGAAAAGAGTAAATGAATAAATTAATGGTAAATTAAATTAAAAGAGATAAATGTTGAATGTTGATTGATCGATAGGATTTCCATCTGGAAATAATATCGTTGGTTGCACACCTGTTTTTCTTTGATAGTTAAATCAGCGACTATCGGATTTTTTGACCATCTTTCCGTCGTCAATACGGAGAGACCGGGATCAGATTCATTATCTGAAAACCACTTTGTATGGACGTTAGCGTTGCAATCAAATATTGAAGACGGAGTTATGCAAGGACTATCCTGTTTGTAGAATAGTGCCTTCGGTTTGTCCAGTCCCAGGACAACGTGAATGGACGAATGCCTGACAGAGTATATCTAACGGATCGTGTAAGTTGATCTCTTCAAACGTACTTACGTTTGGTGGCAGAGGAATTCGTTTCTCTTAGCTTTATACCCGTGGCATTTTTGGGGAAATCAATTTGTGATTTGGCGGGTATGACATTGTGGCATTCAAAGTGAATGGTGGTCAAGTGTTTCAAAAGGATACGTAATGACCTCAAGCCTCATCAACCGGGAAATGACAGAAATCGGGCAGGCAGCATGGCTATGTGGGTCGCTCCCATTAGGGTGTATATCACCTATCTAGAGAAAATTCATTTCATTCTATTATCTATTTCGATGCTGTCCCTTTTCGGGAAGACGGTGGGTAGCTCCCAACCGTTGGTGGTATACATTTGATACACTCAAGCGAAATGAGTGGTCGGTCATGTGAGGGCCGGGTTGCAAGATGTTCTTGTTGAACCTAGTGTATTTGCCTCTAGAGATACACTATCGGTAGGTGGTCCCATACCTTGTCAAAATGGGAATCCAATTTCCAATAAGCGCCTGCGGTTTTTTGTTTGTATACTATATATGTGGAACGTGAGATGCAAGCGTTCTGCTAATTTGTTATTTACTTGTGATTAGAAATTATTATAATATCAGAGAAGTATTGATTTCCAAATCTGTTTTGTGTTATCGTAAGGTAAAAACCATCCGTGTTTATGTGTGGATCGGTCTTACGATTGTCTTTTCTTTTGAAAGGATTTTGAAAAGTTAAACCGATGATTTGAGTTTACTCACACCAGTCCCATGACTGACCCAGAGTTTATTTTGTTTTTCCCTAAACTCTTGGGTGCCCAAATTTGTACGGGCAGTCAAGTAGTTCAGGTCTTTAAAGATATACTTGGAGGAGCTTGAAGCAGGAGGCTTCAGGATTTTATAGCTATTGTTATTTCCGCTGTGTATAAGTGTTGTGCTCTGATAGTGTTATTGTGTATTCATATACCGTTTTATTTCAAAGTTATGTTATATATTATACTTTATTCATTCCGCTGTGAGATTCGTATTACTCTGATTCCGTTCTGTGATAATCTTCTTCTTCTATTCTAATTTTCTATCTTATCTATCCTCACCTTCTAATTTCTTTCTATAAATGATCTGGAATGTTCGATGCCTGAATAATTAACATGGGGTTTATGTTGATTTTCTGGGTCGAAAACCCCAGTTCGTTACATCAATCAGAAGAGTTACTACTTGAATACTAGGATCTGAAGTTAAGAAGCCATGGAATAAGGAGATCAAGCTACTTAAGATACAATGGGAGAAGATATCAACAACATGACTTGGGAACTTGAAGATAGGATTCACGCTTCTTTTCCGTTTCTCTTTGAGAGTACACTCTTAATTCTTTTCTAATCTTTTGAATTTGAATCTATTTTTATATTGTTTGAATCGTAATTCTTAGGTAGAAGCCTATGGACAGTAGGGAAATGTTTTAAAACATGTTACTAGAACATGTTATAGTTGTGAGGATTCACGTGGATGCAAGTGTTTGCTAGTGGATGCAGTCGATGCATATACACATTCTAGGTACTAGATTAGGGATTGGCTGAACTGGGACACTTCCATATTGCAATGTATGCGTGTGCATTTTAATTTATTATAAATATGGATGAAAAATGGTAGGATCATCACTTGGATGTTGCATTTTGGTGAATGATTGTTGCACACATATAGAATTAATATGTATTATTAGGACTCTTTCGCATATATATTGGATGCATGGCACAAACATGAATTTCATTAAGGTGGTCAACTGAATTAACAGACCGCCCGATTCCCGCATTAGCTTAGGGACATATACACAACACCTTTGCATATGTTCATACAAAGCATTAGAAATATTAAGGACAATGGTTGTAAGTAGTTGATGTTTGAGTAGATGGGTGTAGATGATGGTTGATAATATTTATGACATTCTTCTAACCTTGGAGATTTCGAAGACGAAATCATTTAAGGAGGTGAGAATGTAACACCCCAAATTTTAATAAACAATAATTATAAAAAGAAGATTAATAAATCAAATATTAATAATACCTAGAATTGGGCCAAGAGGATTTCATTGTTGCGTACGTTACGAAATTCTGATTCAGATAGACTTTCAGTTTGTGTAGATAGGACGAAAAATGAACAAGTTATGATTGGTTAAAGTTTGAAATTTAAATTAGAAAAATAAATTATAATTATAACTAAATCAATGGTGAAATAGGCGACCCATCCCATATATGGGTCAACCTCTTTGTCGACCTATTGGCCAACACATTTGTTGACCTATGGGTCGACACGTGTGCCGACCCACATAAGAGGTGGGTCGACTTGGTGTGAGCCAAGCAGAAAACCATGCCTGGCCAATGTCGAGCCTGCTCTGTCTATATTCTGGAATCTTCTTTGCCGATGTGTTGCTAAGATGTCTTCTAAAGACTAGATTAAAAACCTAAAATCCTAAGGACTAAGTTATCCTTTCACGCATATAAATAGACCACTACCCTACTTTTTCCCCTACACCTCTGCTTCTTCATTTACTTAGCCTCCACTCCATTATGCTCTAAAATAAAATAAAATTGGGGAATAAGTCTTAGCGCTGTCAAATTGTAGATCTGAAAGGATATTCTTCTTCTTATTTTTCCAAAGCCTTTTTCTGGATCTAAAATATTTCTTTTTGAGTTTTATGTGATTTTTAGATCAACAATTTATATAAAAAGGATTAAGACAGTAAAATATATTAGATCTGAAAGTTTTACATTTACAGTGTTTATAAGTTTGTATTCTACAAGTTATTATTCAATTTATTTACCGAATATTGTTTATTCCTTTCCAGTTGTTGTTTATTTATGTGCAAATTCATTTTCTTTATCCTCTTCTCTGTTATTATTTTATTTACAGTCTTGTAATGTCCTATTTATTTATTTTGTTCATTTCCTAAGTCTAGGCCTCATGAGCAGCCTAGACCAATTTCTCCTTTTTATTTTATTTTTGTGCCGAGCCTAGGCCAACGAGATGACAGTGTATATTTGGATCGTGTGTGTATCTAATGATAGCAAGTAAAGTGATAATAACTAGTAAATAATAAAGTAAGTAAAAAACAATCACACCGATATTTTATCCTAGCTTGGACCTCATGTCCCAAAGCTTCCCTTCGACTTTCTAACTGTCACAAACCACCCTTGCATTTCCCGGAGGAATGGGCTTAAATATGAAAATTTTGCTTTGACAAAATTGTGTCCTTTACAACACGTGTTTCGACTAATTGGTACAGAAATCTCCTATAATCTCCTTGTATTGATATGAGATTGAAGATCTCAGAATTTAGAAAAATTTACACGCTATTTGGAAAGATTTTAGAAGAGTATTTAATATAGGGAAGTATAAAGAATTGAGAATAGATTCAGAAAGTTTAAATGATTGAAATCCTTCAATTTAGGTTATATATATAGTAATTGAAAAGTTTTTACGAAGAGATTTAACCTTTGAGTACAAAACTTTTCGTTTGAAACATTGTATCCTTCAAAATTTTAATTTAGGGTTCAATAAAAAAGTTGTAAAATTTTCAAAATAAGAAGAAACCCTTTCAGAAATAGGCAACCTTTGCTCAAGACAAACGTCAATCAATATGGTCAGATGTCTGTCAATGAATTTTGGGTGTAATTCGAATACACCGGCAGACGTGGGTCCATTTATAACGGATGTCTATGTTGTTAGGAGAATTGTCCCGAGACTTCCTACAGACATCTGTCATAAATGGAAGACATCTGTGCTGAGTCCAGGAAATTTCCAGGACTATATATCTGTAACGTCGCTCCTATTTAACAGCTTCAAATTGGTGATTAAACCAACTTAAAATGCTCAAATCGAAGGATCGTTATTTAGCTTACAGAGTCTAAAATAGAATTAACACCTAAAAACAGAATAGATAAATAACACAGTGTTGAACAACAAAATAATCTTTTATTTATCAATCAGAAATTTGAATACAAGATGTTTAGATACAGCGGAATTTGAAAGAATAATTTAAATATGAGAAAAACATTTACTGGATTAAACTCCAGAGTGCACATCGCCAATCTTCGAATCCAAGCTGCTAAATCTTCAAATGCTCGGATCTGACCCGAGTGTTTCATGCAAAAAAATAAAACACTCGAGTCAGGATTAATCATTTGTTCAAGTGAATTAATTCAGATTTGCCCAGATCTAATCGAACGCTAAATCGACCAAGACCGTTCAAAACCCAAATACGCTAACTCTGGGAATACAATACATCAGAACAAATAATAGAAGACTTTTATAAACATTATAATAATGTTACATCAGAGTACAGAATATATCAGAGTACATCAAATAAAATACAGCAGAAGAATAAATTTACAACAGATTTAATACAGTGCAGCGGAACAAATAAACTAATCACAGCAGAAGATTATCAGTGCTATGGACACAGCTTTAAGCTTCAATCCAAAATCCTGCTTAATATATCTGCAAAATAAGCTACTCGACTGCCCATGTGGAAAAGAGGGCACCCACGTTTGCAAAGTGAAACCAACTAAAGGTCAGTCATGGGACTGGTATGAGAAATCTTACTTAACTAATCTAATAATAAGGCTAATCACAGGACCACGCCGCTAACATGGAACGGGTTTACTCCATTGGATTGCCAGTGCATGAAATGAAGTAAATCGTTAAACAATGCTGTAACGACCCAAGGATTTTCGGCCCCGAAAATCGACATAAATACATTTCTGTACCACATACCGACCTTCCAAACACCGAAAACACTAGATAGTTATTAGAAAGAAATTAGAGGGTGAGGTAAGAAAGAAAGAAATATTAGAATAGAAGAAGAAGGACCAACACAGAGTCTCACATCGCATCGGAACAAAATAAAATACAGAAATAAATCTTTATTGAGAGCTTTTAAAAAAAAATACAATGATCAGAGTATATCACACATCTGGACAGATATAATAACCCGTCCCTATATACAACACACTGCGAAATAGTGGCTATATAGTATCATACATCCGAACACCTCCAGCTCGTCTTTGGACTTCGCAGCATTCGATAACCTGGACCTGTACACCCCGGTCTAACCCGATCATTTACAAAACACCAGGTCAGTCTGGTGAACCAGAGTGAGAAAAACTCGCACAGTATTAAGGGGACTCATCCAACTTGATTTTAAAGTTCAAAAATCTTTTTGAAAGAAAAGGATAATCGAAAGACCAAATCCATACATAAATACGGACGGTTTTTACCTTACGATAACCCATAGCATTTTTGAGATCAAATTGTTTTTGATATTATAATAGTGTCTAAATACAAGTAGATATCAATCTAGCGGAACAATTGCATCTCACACTCCACATATATAGTATACAATCAAAAACCGCGGGCTCTTATTGGGGATTGGATTCCGACTATGACAAGGTATTGGACCACCTGCCAATAGTGTATCTCTAGAGGCGAATACACTTGGTTCAACAAGAACGTCTTGCAACCCGACCCACATATAACCGACCACTCATTTCACTTGAGTGTATCAAATGTATATCTCCAACGGTTGGGCTCAAACCACCATTCCCCGAAAGGGACATCATCAAAATAGATTAAAGAAGGAAAATGATTTTCTCTAGAGAGGTGATTATACACCCTAATGGGAGCGACCCACATAGCCATGTTGCCTGCCTGATTTTTGTCATTTCCCAGTTGATGAGGCTTGAGGTCATAACGTATCCTTTGGAACACCTGTCCACCATTCACTTTGAATGCCACATCGTCAAATCCGCTAGAAATCAGTAATTGATTTCGACATAAATACTTGGGTTGATAAGTTAAGAGAAGGTTTCTTCTCCGCCGCCACAGAAATATGTTTGAGGAAATCAACATACGTAATCACTTTGGAAATATTCTGTGAGACAACCTTCCATACAAGTTGTCTTGGGACTTGACAAACCGAAGGCACCCTCCTACCACATCCTAAAAATCACCCTATAGATCAGTAGCAAGTAGTCCTTACGATCCATAAATTCCAACCTCGACAGAACCACAGTACATCTTTGGCTGCAGACCGAAGATTAGTAGCAGTTCTTCCGTTTATGAAGATCTACGGTCTTCAATGCTCCATCTCAATCATCTTCTGATATCTTCACATATTTTTTGGTCGGAATGGTTTTCGAGTATAAATTCGATCCCGATCTTTCAATGCCAACAATCGTATTGGACAGATTTGATAGTCAGTGATATAACTATCAAAGTAAACCGTGATTCAATCATGAAAATCCATTGAGTTCACTGGTTCAGTATTCAGCATCAATTGGCCTTTTAATTTAAAACAAATGTAATTTTAAAACTCTTAAATATATCGACATTATAAATATAGTTTTCACTTCTTATTTAACACAAGATTTTTCTTTAAGCAGATTAACTTTTATATATCCAGTTTCCTATTTTCACTTTCAAAACATTAGTCACATTATTATCTAAAATTTGGGAAATCAATTCAATTTATTTATTCGTAAAAATATCGTTATGAAAAATCTTTTATTTGTTACATGACAACCACCACTGCTTATTCTTATAGGATAAATCCATTTCAATACTCAACTTTACATTTCCCTTTTAATCTCGCGTATATCGTTATAATTTCACGTGATCCTCTTTTATTTCCCATTTACATTGGAATCCTCAATATATATATATATATATTCTCCAAATTTTCACCAAACATTGAATTATTATTTCTTTAATGGAAATAATAAATTAGTAAAAATCTCATTTTCCATTACCAACCAATATCATCCTCAGATAATCCTGAAATCGTTCAAGTTGGGGTACTTTAATTACCTCTCAGACCTTGATCAACAACGTTTATATCTTAAGATAGATATGAGTTGTAAACCAATATTTCATTCTAATATCCACACAAATTCCATTTAACTAATTTATTCAAATACGGTTTCATAAAACCTTCCTATCTTTTTGAAGATCTCTTCCTCGGGTATCACCATTACTTCTTAATTTAATAATTTAGTAATTCCTTATAAAACACCACTTTTAATTCTGCTTCTTTAACCAAACTCATTTATAACTCGGATTTGTTTACAAAATCCTACGACCTACTTCTTTCACCAGATTCACCTTTACTAATTCCTTTCCAAATCCATTTAACCATTCCTACTTTGGAAACCTTATTTTAATTCCCCCTTCCCATTAATCCCATTATTAAGTAATGTAAATACAAAATTAACACTATAACACCCTCATCATTTTTCATAAACCTTGTTTATATAACTCTATTTTAATATAAACCCTTCTTGTCTAAATTCCACTTACTTAATTCGAATATTAAGTAAACATTTGATTCAAGTTATCGTGTCCGTTTGAATTTCCTTTTATACTTCATTATAAAAATTTGGGTTTTAAATATAAACCCGTACATAAATTCCTTTCGCCATTCAATTAGATTTCATTTCGATTTCGATTACCTTTTTAAAATGCATTTCAATTAAAATGTAATTTTCTAATTTATCATTAATTAAATTGATAATTTATTTCAATCATTAACTACTTCAGTAGTTAACGTCTTTATCAACTAAAATAAATAATAAATCTTTTTCCAAAAATCATACTAAAATTAAAACAATATTCATTAAACTATTTTATTCAAAACACACTAATTTACTAATCAATCCCAATTAGAACGGTCGATTTAGTCAATTCAAACCAAAATTATCTCATTAACCGATTCCAATTCGTTTCCCTTCTAAATTAATTAATAATATAATTAATTAAAATAATTTCATTTAATTTCTTCTTAACGAAACAATTATCGAATTTTAACCGTTAGGTTAATTTCTATTTTTGTATTTATAAATCTGATTAACATAAAGATTGACTTTATAAAATCAATAATTAAATATAGCCTTAAAAAAATAAAATAAAAAGCTATTTATTACGTTCTTATAAAGTTTTTATTCAAAATAAATTATATTTCAAAATCTATATCCAGTTAAAAAATAAATTTTATAACTTTATTAGGTTGATTCATATGACTGTAAATCACCATTTATAAAACGATTGGTTTTATAGGCCATATGTTGCTAACTACTCAACCAATATTTCCCATTGGTTTAGACAAAACAAATGTTAAATTTTCATTTAACTATAAAAAATCAAATCAATCACCCGATAAGGACAATTCATATTTGATAATATGAAAATAAATAATATACTTGAGGAATTCCGTTGGATTCCTCCAACCTGTTCTTCCCTGTATTCAAATTGGTTAACTCAAATCAGATCATTCAATTTTATTTAACTGATAACAATAAATAATGACCATTTAACACCAACCAATTCACAAGAAATTTAAACACGTTTATTTTATAAACGTGACCAATCAAGGTGAGTTACCTCTATTGGATCCAATCGTTAAAAATAACGATTTGGTATTAATATTGAAATTAAACAACAGTTTAATTTCATCAGTTAAATCAACAAATAAATATATAACTAGCAAATAGTCAACCATTAGCAACCAAGGCACACAAAATAAAAACCCAGTTTATATGAAATATAAATGGGAAGTACTAAGTGAGTTTAAATCGCCTTATTTCTGTCTGTCTAGCGACTGAATTTAGTTAAATTAAACGCATGTTTAATTTAACTGAAAAGCCCAGCTCCCTTCTAACATGTTCGCACCTGCTCCATAATGTAGTCCTTTCCAATATAATTCCAACGAATCTGACGGCACGTAAATCTGATCATGTATGGGTTTGCTATAAGCTTTATAAGTTAATAAGTTTTTATTTTAAATTAAAATAAACTAATATTCATAATTAAAATTGGGCTTCACCTTGTTTCATTACCTCGCCCCGATTACCCCCAACCCGTTATCATCCACAAAACCCTCTATCAGATCCCTAAATCCACAAAAAAAACGTCGCCTCCAAAATTCTTTAATGGCCGATCCCTTTTTACTTCCCTTTCCACTTTGGCAGCGTCAAAGTTAGTTGCCTCGCAACCCTCCCCTCTACGCAATCACTCCTTCAACCTTCTCTGCGCCCTCAAATTTTGATCGTTCTTCTAACCCAAGGTCTTCGATTTCGAGTAGGATTATCGGAGAATTCGTCACGCTTACATCGAGTAGAAGCGCGTACATTCATGAACACAGATAAGTCATTTATTCGATTTTTAATTAATGTATTATTTTGTTTTGATTTTTCAAGTGGTTTTCACAGTTTTCTTTCTTCTTCACTTTGTTTATTTATGTGTACTGGAATTGGCGAAACACCATGTAACGACCCGGATTTTGCCCGACCCCAATCGATCGCAAGATCGATCAAGACCGTTCAAATTCCGCATACGTTAACTTTGGGCATACAAAACATCAGAACAACAACACAGAGTTTTATAACATCAATAATAAATGTTACATCAGAGTACAGAATATTAGAGTACATCGATAAATAATACAGCGGAAGATACATTTACAAATAATTAAATACATTGCAGCGGAACTAATCTCAGCGGAAGGCCATCAATATTCTGGACCCAGCTTCAGGCTTCAATCCAGGATCCTGCTTAACTATATCTGCAAAAAAAGTTACTCGACTGCCCGTGTGAAAAGAGGGCACCCAAGTTTGCAAAGTGAAACAAACTACATGTCAGTCGTGGGACTGGTGTGAGAATTCTATACTTAAATTATCTAATAAGTAGGCTAATCATAGGACCATGCCGCTAACGCGGAACGGGTTTACTCCATTGGACTGCCAGTGCATAAATAAAGTAAATCGTCAAATAACGTAATGCTTTTTTGAAAAATGAAACCATTATAAGACCCAGGTCCCATCATACAATGCAACACACACCAGAGGATAGGGTTTTACCTTATAATGGTCAAAAGATGCTTGATATGTAAAAACGATATTATTATTAGTATGTATATATGTATATTTAAAACATTTCAAATATAATATCAATCCTAGACGTCATAGATACCATCTCTATGTCGCCATACTAGTTATACAATCAAAACCGCAAGGGCGTATTGGAAATTGGGTTTCCATCATGAGTCAAGGCTAGGGAGGAGCTCCTGACCGATTCGAGACACTCTAGCAATGCCTCAGGATTCGGATGCTGGCGAACCCTTGGATACAGCAGGGCCGGTCCACAAATACTTTAGTGGATTAGTTATGCCTGAACACACGCTCCCCGATCTTATTGGACCTACAAATCAGCCGAGGGCGACCGATAAGAATAAACCGAGGCCTCACAAAAATTCCATCAACCACATAAGCAAATGTCGGGCCGTGTCAAAGCCCAACACCACTTCTAGCTAGAAAGAAACGTGTGCACTCCCTGCGTTCCCTTCTCCCGTTTTAGACTCAACCGGTGTGTGAGGCTCGCGAAGTCACGATATACACAAAGCTATGCCTAAAGAGACTGTGCTTTGATCATCAACCACAAGGCCTGCTTTTCAACAAAGCCTTGATCATTTGCATCTTAGCATGTCACATTGTCATACCCTACCATATTGTTGATCATCTACCAATATATATAACCTCTAAGCTCATACGTCTTAGAGAAGGGTGATAAGTAAAGAATAAATTCTTCACCACCAAACAGAAATATATAATCAGTAGCGTTCAACAAATACAGTAGAAATGAATACAATGTCAGACACGCAATCCATTTACAAGTCCGCTCTGGGTCTCAACAAAACAACGTGTCTGTCGATCTCCAAATGCGTTTGGACGATCATTACCAAATACCTTGCCTTGGAAGGCCAATCCCAATTCAAGATACCAGTCATCATCGTCCCAATGATGTTAAAACCTTCGGTCTTCAATCACAGTCTTCATCTTCGACTCTTGATCGTCGTGATGATTATTCAGAATGGGTTAAACCCGGTCTTTCTGAATAACTCGCCTATTTTGTGACTAAAAAGCAAATATTGGAAAATCACACATTTCGCCACATTCCAACTCAGAATATTCTTTTAATAAGATATTTGTGTTCAAAGATTCTCACTAATTCTATCAAAGATAAACTCTGAAAATAAAATCTTAAATATTCCTTAAAAGATTTATTAAAACTCCAGTTTTGATTTGATATCAAAAATCATTATTACAAGATCACTTATTTAAATCTATAAAATAGATTTATAAATTGCAAATAATAATTTCAATGTAAATTGGATTAAAGGACAAATGTCGTTTAAAACACCGCCCACGATAAATCCACTTCACATTTCAATTTATTTCATATCACAAATTATAAGCGCAAATCCTTATAATCTTTACTAAAAGATTTCTCTTTAAATATTAATTATAAAACATAATTCAAAGTAATCATTGAAAATACTCTTTATATAAAAGACCCTAAATGGGAGGTTTTCTTTATATTATAAATTATTTATCTTTTACAAATATTCTTTGGTTTAACATATACTTGATTAACAATATATATATATATATATATATATATTTATGAAAATATATATACTTTATATAAAAAGGATTTTTCAAATGTAAGGATATTCTTATTTAAAAGAACACCTGAATCGAAATGCGACTCAACCATTTACCATATAATTTGGATTACATGGATTTCACACACATCAGTATAATCATCAAACCACCCATCTACATCCAGAGTGTAATTTCCACTGTGTAAGCGTTAAAATTAAATAATAACGCTCATCACAGCCTGTCGATCTAACGATTAACATAAAACTGAATATTGGGATTAGTATATGTAAATTTTCATCCCAACACCCGTGTGGGGTTTCAACCATCAAACAAATAATAAACTAATTTGTGCGCTTGGGCGATGTGTGAAAATTATCGTCCCAATCACATAAACAAGTCGGGTAACTTGTGAATGGAAGTGTAATACACAATATATAGCCATGACAAACAAATAATTGGTTTCAACCAATGTAAATTGACATAAGTAAATAATTGGTCTTAACTAGTGTGAATTGACAAAAGTGAGTATTTGTTTTAACTAGTATAAATTGACTAAAATGAATAATTGTTTTTAACTAATGTACATTAACAAAAATGAATAATTGGTTTTAACTAATATAAATTTATGATAGTGATTAATTTGTATTTCAATACTAATATAATATACAGTGCTATATTTTGTTTCATTCTTTTAATTTAGACAAAATAAGTATTTTTGTCTATTTTACTTTAATGATAAAAATGTGAATGTTTAGTTACTCATTCTTTTCAAAAGCTTAAATAAACATTTTCAATTCATTCTTTTTGAAGTGACAAAAAGAACTCATTTTATTACATATAAGATATTTGACAAATTTGCTCTTTTTATTTCATATAGAATTGCAATAGAAATGCATTTCTAAAAACTATTTTTCTATCAATATTTATTCATATCAAAATTATAAGTCAAAAATGTAACTTTCATTTTGATGTTGGTTTGCATGTAGGATTGCAAACAAAAATGAAACTTTTATTTAATGTTTTATTCGCAACAAGGAAAGCAACTAACAAATGTAACATTTTATTTAAAAGTATATTTGAGTGAATGTAAAAAGGAACTCATTCCCAATGTGTATTTACATTAGTGAATGTAAATAAAGAAACAAATTTTATTTAAATGTGTATTTGCATTAATGAGTGCAAATAAAAGAACTAATTTCATTTTCAAAGTATTTTTACATTGGTGAATGTAAATAAAAGAATAAATTTTGGTTTCAACATATATTTGTATTGGTGAATGCAAATAAAAGGGTAAATTTTATTTTCAATGTATGTTTGCATTAGTGAATGCAAATAAAAGATTGAACTCAAAATTTCAATTCTAGAATAACATAAAAAGGGTATTTCATTGTTCTACACTTTTCTATGTGCTCTAATAACAAATAAAAGAATCCTTTTATTTGTTTATACTTTTCTATACATTCTAATAACATATAAAAGAATATTTTATATGTAAATATTTTTCTATGTATTCTAATATCAAATAAAAGTGAATTTTATTTGTATAATAAATTCTAATTTTTAAATGACAAATAAAAAGTAGATTTTATTCGTCTAATAAATTCTGAGTTTCAAATGACAAAAAAGTGAATTTTATTTGTGCAACAAATTCTAAGTTTCAAGTGACAAATAAAAGTGGATTTTATTTGTGCAACAGATTCTAAGTATATATTGGTGTTGTAGCATGTATATAAAAAGGTGGACTTTATTTCTATGCCATATTTGTATGGAAAAATAAAAATAAAAAGATGAACTTAATTTCTATGTTATATTTGTATTGAAAAATACAAATAAAAAGATGAACTTTATTTCTATGTTATATTTGTATGGAAAAATGCAAATAAAAAGGTAATTCATTTTCTAAGTTATTTTTGTGTTGAAAGACACAAATAAAAAGATACTTCATTTTCTAAGTGTATATTTGTGTTAAGAACACAAATAAAAAGAAACAATTCAATTTCTATGTTAATAATAGTGTTGAGGGACAAAAATCAAAAAGACATTCATTATTCTATGTGTATTTGTGTTAAGAACACAAATATAAAGACATTTATTTCCTTATGTTTATGCTTGTGTTAAGAATACAATTGAAAAGATGATTCATGTTCTATGATTATGTTAAGAACACAAATATAAAGATAATTCATTTGTGATCTTATTTTCTATGTAATACTTGCATTGTAAAATGCCAATAAATAGATAATTCATATTCTAGGTTTTATTTGTGTTGGTAAACACAAATAAAAAGATAATTCTTTTGCTGAGTTATATTTGTGTTGAAAAACACAAATAAAAATAATAATTCATTTCTATGTATATATTTATGTTGAAAAACACAAATAAAAGAATGGTTCTTTTTCTATGTTATTATTTGTGACGAAAAACACAAATAAAAGAATGGTTCTTTTTTTCAAAAAAAATGTAAACACTTATGTGTTTTTTTCGAATATTACTTTTAATTTACAAATACAATGTAAATAAAGTTTTGTTTTATAAACATGTTTTTAATATCAACAATAAAATTTAATATTTTATAATGATTCTAATTCTATAATATCCTGTGTTTAAGGTGACGATAAAAAGAAAATTTTTACTGTAATTCACAAATCTGTTCTTAATGTAAACCAATAAAATAGGATTTTTTTTCGTTAGCCAAATTATGTTGTAATGAAACAAATGAAAATATATTCTATTCGTTGTTCATATTCTATTGTAAACAAACAAATAAAAATAATATTTTATTTGTCGACCAATTTCTGTTGTCTATTTTCATAAAAAATAATAATATTTTAACAATATAAAATAAGTTAGAACAACTAGATCCAATCGCAAATAAAATTCAACAATATATGCAATTTCAACCATGGACAACAGAAACACACCACAAGCGACAACCAACAATTTATACAACATAGAATATTTCAGATCTGAACTAATATCACAATACAATTATTTTAAAGCGAGAAAACTAATTAATAATTAATTAAATAATAAAAATTAGAGTTCTCACATTGATATGGCCGAAAATTCGACTGTCTCGGATTCAGCTCTGGTCTGCGCCATCGCGAAGATCTCGGAAAGGCGAGTCCAACGCAACTTATGGTTCGTCAATCGGACCTCGTATGAAAGAGATATTGATTTTTAAAGATTGCATAAATTAAATATTAAATAAATAAAATAATATTAAATTAATACTTCTTCCTCCTCTTTACATCGTTCGGCCGAACCCAATCACCACCTCCAAACCTCCCTGCGCGCGCCAAACCGAGCCACCGTACCACAATCGGACATCACCACGTCGTAGCTCCGGCCGCCGCATGCCATCGCCAAGCCCTAGGGCGAACTCGGTGGGCCCCAGCGCCACCAAATCGCCTCTAACCGCGCCGCCTTTGTGGCTAGAATTCGGCCAATCCGTGGCTTGGTTTCAGATCTTGACCGTATGGATTTATAGCTCTCAGAAATCTCTTTGAATTGATATATAGTTTGTAGATTTTCATAGAGCGGATTAAGAGAAATTGAAGTTTGAAAATCGGATGATTCTGGCCATTGTTTGGAAATAGGCGGCGGCGGCCATTTTAGGGTTAGGGTTTTATTTTTTTTATTATGTAATTCATTGAAAAACGTGTTATAAAGGCGGATTTCAGGACTGTCTCATAATTGGGCTTGCTTACTGTCGATCTTAACGTTTTGAGGCCTTCTGAACGCAATGGGACGGCTCTCGGGTTCCAATTCCGAAATCTGTAGAAAATTTATTTAAAATCCCGTTAAAAATTAATTAATTAAATATTGACCGTACATTTAAATATGCCGGGGCCACATATGACCTCAGAAAATTCCAGAAAAATTATTTTTAGCTTTCTTATGATGATACGGTTCTAACAAGACTAATTTCGTCGAATTCTGAGACTGTTTGAAAAATGGTTATTTTCAAGTCGTTTAAATTTAACTGAAATAGTCAAAACACATTTTCTTTCGCCACGCTCACATATTAATTCAAAAAATTCTGAAAATTGAAACCTAGCAATAATTTGACAGTCCAGTTCCAACGAAAGTGGTTTCGTCAAAAACAGAGGTCGTTCAAAAAATGACTATTTTCAAGGCCAATATATTTAATATTAAAAATACATTTTTAAACAAATAATTTTTGAAACTCAAAATATATAAGTGTTTATACTTTTTAATGCGGAAACATCATTCCGGACTCAATGGAAGTGGTTTCGAGTCGAAATTCCTTCATATGTGAAAAGTAGCCCTTCGGGCCATATATATATATATATATATATATATATATATATATATATATATATATATATATATATATATATTCTACAGCGAGTCTTCTAAATATTGAATTGGCCATAACTTTTGATTTCCGCTATGAAATTTCAATTTTTCAGATTCGTTAGAAAGATATGATTAAACAGATTTAAATATTTCTAGTTTCACTCAATTCTGATTTATTTTGAATCATGTATATTCAGTTAAAGTTTAAAATTAAATTATAAAACTACCGCGCCATTTCTACTCCATTTATATTTATAATAAATTTATTCTTTTTAACTTCGATTAAAATAAATTCTAGCCATTATTATTTATATAAATTATATTATAACCTCAAAATTCATTAAAATTTTCTAAAATAAATTTTTTAAATTGGTTCAGAATTTGCGGGTTGTTACACACCACTATGTGAATGCATATATTTATAGTGGTAGATTTCAGATAATATCAACGTCCATCAAGGACTGATTGTATATAGATTCGGCTATAATCAACTTAGGCCATATGCTTTTCTTTTCCTTTTCAGATAATGGTTACTTGATGATGTGTGATGGGTGGTTTGTTCGAATGGGTTACTGATTGACTTGTGCATGTATAGCTTAAGTACCTATGAGTCTATGAATTATTACTTCAAATCAGAGGTTTTGGGACTGTAAAAATAGATCTTTTTTTTAGATTTTTACATGTATGAACCAGTCACGATGTATAAATTCGACTGTACATATGAATAGATATACCAGCTGCTTGATTTGTTTGCCTTAGATTTGATGTTTAAATTATATATATATATATATATATAAATTTATATATATATATACACATACACACGTTTAGTTAGCTGTTTATATTCTGTTTCCCTTAGTTGTTCATACGCTGTACAGATTTATGTATGTGTGTGTGTATGTGTGTGCATATATATATATATATATATATATATATATATATATATATATATATATATATATATATTTGTTCCATTTAGCTGATCATTGCGGTTGAGGTTTGATGTTTGAATATCTTCAACTATTCCTTAGCTGATTAGCTGTTTTATTTGGATGTATACATCTCAATGTAATAAGATATATCTTAGCTGTGTGATATGTTCTTGCATTGTCATATACTTTTAGATTTTACTGTGTTGATTTGAAACAATAGGGTACCGCATAAGTTTTCCTTCATGTGAAGGAGTTGTGTTCATATTTTTATTTGTTAATTTAGGTTCTGCGTGATGGGTTTGTGGTGCAGCGTCTTTTCAATATTGATGGAAAGCTCATAGGATGGTGAAAAGAGAACACACTACACACTGTTGAAAGGAAAAGAGATAGCTGTATTGGAAAAAGAATCCAAGTATGGTGTAGCTATGTAAATAGATACCCTATGGAGTTGTTTATTAAATTGAGAGATTTTAAGATCTGTATCATAGCTGTGAGGCTATATGTTAGCTATTGAGTTGTAATATTCAAATGAGCTGATTTGATTTTATATATATGTGTAAGTTTTCTGTATGTATTTTTGTTTACACCTTGCCAGACATGTACATGTATTTTTTTTATCAAATAGATAGATATAAATTATACCAGGACTACATGAAGTCTCTAGTTAGTTAATTGTTTGATTTAAGTTATACCTACATAGATAGTTACTTCAAGTATATGGATTTGTTTGGAATTTTCCATTCAAAGGTTTCATATAAATTGAACCCTTAGATAACCACGCACGTTAACTTCAAATCCCTATATGATGTCGTCATTTCCTGGGGACTTACTGGAAGAGTGCCAAATGCAAAATGAGAAGATACCATCTCACTTTGCAGGAAAGATAGTTTTTAGTCATTTTACTTTTGTATGTTATATATTTTAAGCAAGCCAATGATGCTCAAATTACAGACTAATAGGAATATATGCAACATACATTATTAACTGTTACATTTAGCGTATATTTGATTGTCTATATATTTATTAACGTAGTATCGTTGTCCAATGTGCTGTAGAAATTTGGGCAGTGTATATTAGTTGAAACAAATTTTTTATATTTTATTCCAATTGTAAATTATCTAATATGTTTTGTACCATATAGTCGCAAAGCATCATTCTTTCATTAGCTGTGTTTGTGTGGGCACAAGCTTTAGGGTGGTTTATTTTTAAACTCATTGAATATCGATACAATATAAATTAAATTCCAAAATAGTTGAATTGAATAATAAACGGATATTATCAAATATATTCAAACGGAATATCGTTTAACTTCAAATAAGATTAAGATGGATTTCAAAATCGACATTCAGAAATTCGCTTAACAATATATGAATATATATATATATCAAAACCATTAATATTTTATTTAATAAACATTATCGTTATATAATGATTTTCATAGCGACTATTTTAAATTTTTGATTTAGCCATAACTAACAAATTATAACACAAAATCTGGATTTTTCTCTTCCATATAAAAATTATAATCAGCAAGATCCCAACGTTTCTTGTTCCACAGAAATCATACTTATATCGAATCCTATATATTCAATTGAAGTTCAAAACTCCATATTACGAACTGCAGCGCCATTTCGAGTTCGATTTATAATTATATATAAGTTTATATAATCAAACTTCATTTTAATTATGAATTCAATATTAAAATCCATTAATATTCCAAATATAATATTTAAAATAATAAATTAAATATTTGACTGCCAAAAATACGGGTCATTACAAACGCAATGCTTTTTAGAAAAATGAAACCATTATAAGACTCAAGTCCCATCACATAACGCAACACAAACCGAAGGATAGAGTTTTACCTTATAATGGTCAAAAATGCTTGATACGATAAAAACGAGTTTGATATTATTATTAGTGTATATATGTTTTAAAAACATTTCAATCATAATGTATCAATCATAAACAGCATAGCAACCATATACTATGTTGCCATACTAGTTCTACAATCAAAACTGCATGGTGTCGTTTTGGAAGTTGGATTTCCATCATGAGTCAATGCTAGGAACGATCTCCTTAACGATTCGATACACTCTAGCTATGTCTCAGGGTCCCCCGTAGTGAACCTTTGGTATTGCAAGGCCGGTCCACAAATACGTTAGTGGATTAGTTATGCCTGAACACATGCTTCCCGATCCTATTGGACCTATAAAATGGTCACAATCGACCAATAAATCTGATGCCTCGAAATCCATCATCCACATAAGTAAAAATGTCAGGGCTTCTAAACGCTGACACCACTTCTAGGTAAAAAGAAATGTGTGCACTCCATGCGTTCCCTTGTCCCATTTTTGACTCATACCGGGGAGTAAGGCTCGCGAAGTAACACTATACACAAAGCTACACCTAAAAAGGTCATGCTTTGATCATCAACCACAAAGCTCTGCTTTTCGGCAAAAGCCTCCATCATTTGCATCTTGGCATGCCACATTGACAATTCACGCCATGCGATTGATAACTAACAATATATAACCTCTGAGCTCGTGCGTCTCAGAGAAGGGATTAAGCAAGTGAATAAATTCTCCGCCACAACAGATGTATATTAAATAGAAATAAAATTAATTTGCATGGAATGAAATCCAATGTCAGACATACATCCATTTACAAGTGCATTCTGGGTCTAAACGAAACCGGAGACACCTTATTCCTCGTCCCGTATGTCCAATACGGAAGAGAGGTGCTCGCTTATCTGAACAATCAACAAGTACATCCAAACAACTACCACTGTAACCCTTTCCTGGGAGCAAATCAGTCCAGGGCATCAGTAGTCATCCATTCGAAGTGAAAATCGCTGGTCTTCAATCACCATCTTCAATGTCTTCGACTTTAAATCATCGTATAATTATTTGAAATGAGATTGAACTCGGTCTTTTCAAATAATTCTCACATAATTATAATTTAAAACCATTTCATATCGTTAATATTGTTTTATAACAATTTATCGCTATCTTTATTTGTAACAACTCGCAAATTTCTGAACGAATTTAAAAATTTTATTTTAGAAATTTTAATGAAAATTTAATATTTAAAATGGTTTATTTTAAATAATAACGACTAAAAATTTATTTTAATCGAAGTTAAAACGAATAAAATAAAATTAAATATAAAAGGAGTTAGAAATGGCGCGACAGTTTGAAAATATGATTTTAAACTTTAACTAAATGTACAAGATTCAAATTAAATCGGATTTCAGTAAAAACAAAAATATTTAAATCTGTTTAACCATATCTTTCTAACGAATGTAAGAAACTGAAATTTCACTTTAAAAATAAATAGTTATGGCTAGTTTAAAATTTAGAAAAGTCGCCATAGAATTTATATGTATTTTAATATAATATATAGCCCTTAAAAATAGCCATTTTGCAAACGACCTCCGTTTTCGAAGAAACCACTTTTGTTGGGATCGGAATGTCAAATTATTGCTAGGTTTCAATTTTCATAATTTTTTGAATTAATATGTGAGCGTGGCAAATGAAAATGCGTTTTGTTAATTTTAGTAAAATTTAATCAACTTGAAAATGGCCATTTTTCAAACAGTCTCAGAATTCAACAAAATTAGGTTTTTTAGGACCATTTCATCAAAACATAGCTAGAAATATTTTTTTGGATTTTTTTTGAGTTCGTATGTGGCCCCGGTGAATTTAAATATACGATCGAATTAATTTAATAAAGGATTTAAATATTAAATTAAATATTCCAGGCCACATACATTCATTTGGACTGACGAGGCCTAGCCCACTGGATCCGGAACGGGGGCTATTGGGTGGGGTTAACTCTGGTTGGACTGAAATCGGATTGGTTTAAGAATTATGGGTTTTATTGTAAAATTCACATTAAAATATTATAAATAATCACAAAAAAAAAAACCTAAACACTGTTCAACATCGCGTAGCTGCCTTCTCCAAAAACCCATGGCCGACGTTGCGCCCTTCTTTCCCCTCTGAATTCCGTCGATCCATACACCAAAACTACCCCCTCCAAACTACACGAACTCCGAGAACCGACCCTCTAAACTGCCACCGTCTCGACGGCCGCCATGGTCGAACCACGCGATTGCACCTCATGACGTGGGTCCCCCTGGACGTGCGCCGCCTCCCTCCTTGACGTAGCACACTCCGATTGATCTCCAGTGATCTGAACAGCGAGCGAATTGGAACCCTAGGTTCGGAAAAAATTGGGTAAACTCACGGCCGATTACTATAAGGAAGAAGAAGGTTAATTTTCCAATTTTAATTAATTTATTAATTTAATTTAAATGTTACAATCTTATTTAAACCATAACTAATTCATACGACTTCGAAATTTAATGATTTCAGATTCTGTGCGATCGTAGAGACGAGATCTACAACTCTAGAATGAAAATGAGCGATTCCGAGTTGTTTGAATTTTGACCAAATTTGCAACCCTACTGTGAGATTTCTTTTTTTTATTATTTATTTATTTATTTAATTTAATTGCTACGGGATGATCGTATGTGTAGGAATGAGATCTGCTATGTGATGATATTGTGAATGATTTATCTGTTTGATGGTGATGTATAAACACAGGTTTGTGTGTATTAAATAAAAATTAATCATATTGCTATATTATTGATTTGGATTAGAATTTCTATTTCAATAAAAATAAATCATATTGTTTTATTATTGATTTAGATTAGGATTTCCATTTCAACAAAAATAAATCATTTTGTTATAGTGTTGAATTGAAATAAAATTGTCAATTCTACATTTAAAACATTATCTTGTTTATTGTTGTTGAATTGAATTAGATTGTCAATTCAACATAAAAATATTATTTGGATTATTTTGTTGAATTGAAATAGAATTTTCAATCCAATATGAAACATTATTTTATCATTTTTATTGAGTTGAAATAGTACTGTATATTCAAAGTAAAATATTATTTTGTCATTTAATAGAATTGTCAATACAATTGGAATAAATCATTTTGAAATTTATAATAAATGATGAATTAAAAAGTTATTCTTTTATTTGCATTCCTTGACGCAAATAAACATTGAATTAAAAAGTTATTCTTTTATTTGCGTTCCTTGATGCAAATATACAATGAATTAAAAAGTTATACTTTCGTTTGCATTCTTTGATACAAATAAAATGTTGAAATTGGTAGTTAAATTTTTATTTGCATTTCTTGATGCAAATAAGACATAGTTTTTTTTAAAAAAAGGTTATATTTTATTTGTAATTTAGATACAAATTAATAACATGATTTGTAAAGTTACATTTTTTTGTTTGCAATTTTAGATGCAAACAAAACAGTAGAATTAAAGTTACAATTTTGTCTGTAATTTTAGATGCAAACAAAACACTAAAATAAAAGGCTACATTTTTATTTACATTTTAGTTGTAATAAAAATGAGAGAATTAAAGGTTTCATCTTTATTTGTCAAATTAGATATAAGTAAAGGAATAAAATAGAAAGTTTCATTTTTGTTTACATTTTAGCTGTAATAAAAATGATAGGACTAAAAGTAATATTCTTATTGTCATTTTGAGACAATAAAAAGAATAGAATTAAATGTACATTTTTGTTGCCACTTTAGAGACAATAAAAAGAGTAATATTGCATGTACATTTTTGATGTCACTTTATGCACAGGATTACATTTCTTATGTAATATAAAGATTACATTTTTTTACAATGTAATAAGGATATCATTTTTATGCAATATAAAAAGATTACATTTCATTGTAAATGAATCAACATTAGAATTTACATTTTTAATGTAAATGAATCAGTAGAAAAGATTCATTGTTTTTGATAAGATATGTAAACATGAGAACCTACATTTTTATTGAAAATGACTCATAGTTGCATTAAAATGTTTAAGTATAAAAAGGTACACATTTTTATTGCAAAAAGAGATTATATGAAAACATTCATTTGCTGAAAATATAATGTAGCGATGCCTTGAAGTATATGTTTGTGATGATGAAATGTTACACTTTCATTTACAAGTTGTCCGACTTGTTTATGTGATAGGGACAATAATTTTTCACACATCGCCCGAGTGCACAGATAATCTATTATTATTTTTTGGCTGAAACCCCACACGGGAGTTGGGACGACATTTGATATACACTAGCCCTAATATTTAATTAATTGTCAATAGATGGATTGGCAGATTGTGTTGAGCATTACTTATTTATTTATTTTAATGCTCACACAGTTATAAATCTCGCTTTGGATGTTAATGTATTGTTTGATGATTGTTCATCATTATCGTTGGATATATGCAATGTATGAAAGCCATATAACTGTAATTATATGGTAATTGATTGAGTCATTCCGATTCAGAATTATTTTAATGAAAAAGATCATTTTAATGTAAAAATACATTTTAATGTTTAAGAATATAAAAGAAAAAGGAACATTTTAGAAAGGGAACAACTTAGTACAAAGAATATTTTAATACAAAGAATATTTTAATATAAAGAATATTTTAAAATAAAGAATATTTTAAACTAAATTTAGGAAAGAATAAAGTAAGATTTTTACGTCAGCCTTAGAATGGATACACGAATATAAAGTATGAAGTCGTGTTATATAGGGATGTTATTTTTTAACCCGAACGAGTTTATCAATCTATTTATTCCATTTTAAAATAAATATAAAAAGTAGCGATTTATAAATCTAATGTTTTGAAAATATAAATATTTTAATATGATAAAAGCATAGAATATTCAATGTTGCTTTAAAATTGAAAATGAAGATAAAATCATTTTAAAAATGAATTTTTTTAGTATTTTATAAAATACGTTTTAATAGAAATCGACGAAATATATAGAATATATATATATATATATATATATATATATATAATGGCCCAAATAGAACGTGCCGCACAGCGACTGTTCGCGAATTTTGACCATTAACTTCAAATTGATGTAACGGGAGATCTGATAGTCGGATTCTTCAAAATACAGAACCGTTGGGTTCGCATCGAAAAGAGCTTTCCAATGAATGTAAGAGTTTTGAAATCTAATGGTTAGATTTGGAGTTATGTCCAAATCAATTTCAGAAAAGGTCGCTATGGACGCAGTTCGATGACTGTTTATGGAAATTAACTGTAAAGGCCTTAATAAAATTATTTAAAATATTGGAAAATTATGTAAAATCATAGTAAATGATTTAAAAATATTTTAAGATGAAAAACTCCAATTTTGTAAAGGTAAAATATATTTTTATCAAAATGAACTAGTTATTAACTAGAAAGATAAACCAATGTTTTAAAATAAATAAATTAGATTTTGGGTTATCGTGAATGGTGTCTTAAATAACACTATTCTTAAAACCCCGTGTAAAAAGAATAAATATTTTAATTAAGATTAATAGAGTTTTCAAATTATATTTTGTAATTGGAATAAAGTGAAATGTGAATTGGGTTTATCGCGAACTGTGTTTTAAAACGACATTTGTTCTTTAACCAAACTAACCGTGAAAATATAATTCAGAATTTATAAATATTTTATTAAGATTTAATTGGAAATTTTCCAAAATAAAATTTTCCAATTTATTACATTAAATTGGAATTGAATGGAATTTGGTTCGGTAATAATCGAGATGAGCTTATGTAAAAGAAGGCTGTTACCATATACGGAATTTAATAGGCTTTTCCATCATTCCATTTATATTATTGGTTTGATACAGCGATTTATATCAATTATATATTGATTCAGTTTTTATGAAGATTCCATATTTAATGGAAGATGATTTTGGGTTTATTGTCAACTGTATTTTAAATGACATCAGTTCTTTAACCCAGTTAAAGATAAGATTAATTTCTTAAATTTGAATAATCTTTAAGTAATGATTTTTAAAGATTTAAGAATAAATTCAAAGAATTTATCTTTGACAAAATTAATGGGAACTTTTCTCTAATATTGTGAATATTTTACTAAAAGAATATTCTGAATTGGAATAAGGCATTGGATATGTTTTTATAGCACTTGATTATAAATTACGCGAGTTATTCGAAAAGACCGGGTTTAACCCATTCTGAATAGTGAATACGACGACTAATAGTCGAAGAAATTGAAGACGGTGCAAGACCGACGATCTTCAAGTCGAATGGATGAGTTGCTACTAATGCCCATGATTGGAGTAGCTACCTTGGAGGGGCAACAGTGGTAGTCGTCCGGACGTACTTGTTGATTGTTCGGATATGCGAGGAATAAGGTTCCTCCGGTTTCGTTCAGACCTAGAATGAACTTGTAAATGGATAGTATGTCTGACGTTGTATTCCTTTACATTGTATATGTTGATTTCTGCTAATATATATCTGTTTGGTAGCGAAGAATTTATTCTCTTGCTTAATACCCTTCTCTGAGACGTATGTGCTCAAAGGTTATATATTGGCAGAAATAAATGGCAGGGATTGACAATGTGGCATGCTAAGATGCATGGATCAAGGCCTTTGTTGAAAAGCAGAGCCTTGGGGATGATGATCAAAGCATAGCATTAACTAGCATAGCTTTGTGTAGTGTTACTTCGCAAGCCTCACCGGTGTGAGTCAGAAACGGAGCAAGGGAACGGAGGGAGTGCACACATTTCTTTCAAGCTAGAAGTGGTGTCAGCGACTTACCAGCCCTTACAATTTACTTATGTGATTGATGGATTATGAGGTGCCTCAGATTATTTTTATTGCTCGCTAATGGCAAATTTATAGATCCAATAGGATCGCTAAGCGTGTGTTCAGGAATTGCCAATCAACTAAAGTATTTGTGGACCGGCCCTGCTGGATCTAAGGGTTCACTAGCGTCCGAATCCTGAGACATTGCTAGAGTGTCTCGAATCGGTAAGGAGATAATTCCTAGGCTTGACTCAAGATGGAAACCCAACTTCTGATACGACACCTTGCAGTTTTGATTGTATAACTAGTATGGCGACATAGTAGGATGGGGTACAATGCCGTCTTTGATTGATACATTATGATTGAAAATGTTTTTAAAACATATATACACTAATAATAATATCAAATCAGTTTTATCGTATCAAGCATCTCTTGACCATTATAAGGTAAAACTCTATCCTCCAGTTTGTGTTGCTTTGTGTTATGGGACTTGAGTCTTATAATTGTTTCATTTTTCTAAAAAGCTTTGCGTTGTTTAACGATTTACTTTATTTCATGCACTGGCAATCCAATGGAGTAAACCTGTTCCGCATTAGCGGCGTGGTCCTGTGATTTGACTTATTATTAAATAAATTAAATAAAATTTCTCATACCAGTCCCATAACTGACATGTAGTTGGTTTCACTTGCAAATTCGGGTGCCCTCTTTTTCGCATGGGAAGTCGAGTAGCTTGTTTTGTATATATATTGAGCAGGATTCTGGATCGAAGCTTAAAGCTGTGTCCAGATGTAACGACAAGGAATTTCGCTCGATCCGAATCAGTCGTTAAACCGACCTAGACCGTTCGAAACCCCTGATCGTTTTGAGAACAGGATAAATTGGAATGCAGACGGAAGAACATTTCATTGTTATTACAACAATTCCATCAGAATACAAGAATATACAGAGTATAAATGAATAAATTACATTCGATAAATATCAGAGATTACAATAAATTACATAGCAGCGGAAAATAATACAAAGCACAACTGAAGGTGATATACAGATACAGAGCTTTTCGGATATCATTCCAGCTGTAAACCAGGATCCGGTGAATATAAATCTACAAAACCAAAACTACTAGCTGCCCGTGTCGAAAATAAGGGCACCCAGAGTTTAGGTTAAAACAATAAACTCAAGGTCAGTTATGTGACTGGTGTGAGAACTAAAACAGTTATTTAAAACTTTACTTTAAAAGAGAGTAATTCAAGGGACCACGTTGTATAACACGGAACGGATTTCCTCCCAAGAATACCAGTGCATAGAATAAACAGCGCAATGCTTTTTCGAAAAATGAAGCTATTATAAGACCCGGGTCCCATCACACAATGCAACGCAAGCCGGAGGATAGGGTTTTCCCTTATAATAGCCAAACATGCTTGGTACGTTTAAAAACAAATCATTTGATACTATTATAAGTGTATAGTGTCAAAACAATTTCAATCATAACTATCAATCATAGACGGCATGGGTACCATATATCATGTCGCCATACTAGTTCTACAATTAAAACCGCAATATCACGTATTGGAAATTGGATTTCCGTCATGAGTCGAGGCAAGGGGCAAGCTCCTCTCCGCTTTCGAGACACTCTAGCAAATGTCTCAGGACTACACACTTTGGGCAATCCATGGATCTTCAGGGCCGGTACTCTCTTATGTTTGAGGATTAGTTATTCCTGAGCACGCGTTTCCCGGTCCTTACAGACATAAAATCGAGGTGCCTCATCCAACAACCACATAGGTGAAAAGTATATAAATATCAGGGATGGTAAGTCACTGACACCACCAAAGCTAGATAGAAACGTCGTGCTCTCCCCGCAGTCACTATCCCGTTTTTGACTCATACCGAGGTGTGAGGCTCGCGAATTCACGTTATACACAAAGCTACGCCACAAAGGTCGTGCTTTGATCATCAACCACAAGACTTTGCTTTTCAACAGAAGCCTTGATCAATTGCCACTTAGGCGTGCCACACAGGCAATTCATGCCATGCGACTGATGTCCATCGATATACAACCTCTGAGCTCGTACGTCTCAGAGAAGGGCATTAAGCAAAAGAATAAATTCACCGCCGCCAAACAGATGTATATTTAATAGAGATCAATCAACACAGAATAAAATCCAATGTCAGACACACATACCATTTACAAGTTCGTTCTGGGTCTGAACGAAACCGGAGGCACTTTCCTCGCATATCCATCAATATCCAAGTACGTCTGGACGACCACCAACTATTTCCATCCTCTTGGGTGTACAGCCCAATCAGGATCATCAGTAATTATCCAAACGATGTGAAGACTTCCGGTCTTCAACCACCATCATCATCTTCGACTTATCGTCGAATCGGTTATTCAGAATGGGTATAAACCCGACCTTTCCGAACAACCCGCATATATTAAAAACAAATGTTACATAAACACAATATACGCCTCATTCCAATTCATCAGTCACTAACCGTAAATTAGCAAGAGAACAATTCCCTAAATATTAACCCCGAGGGCCGAAACCAACATCAGATCAATACCCAGGAAACCATTCTTCTTAACTAACCTACAACTAGTTTCTAAATTTCATATTCTTAGGGAAAGGTTCCGATTAAATTTATAAAAGATAAATTGTTTAAAATTTATCCTTTAATCTTCCTTTGGATATCATTTCAAACCAGATTATGGTTTTCCAAACTAGTCGAGATTAGCGAACCACAGCGAAGTAATTATTTATTTTATTTCCCAATCCCAACCTATTCATCCCTTGAAGCAAAACTGGTAATACTCCATATCTAACACCACGGTGTTATCGGTAAATTTAATTACCATTTCACGTTCAAATCTAATTAAAGATGTAACTATCGCTTGGAGAAAAACTGGTGATACTCCATTCTCGCTCATTTTCCAGATTTGATAATTTAAATTTTCTATTCACATTTTAATCTAATTGCAGATTCATTAAGACTCCTTTTACTGGGTTAAAGAACTAATGTCATTTTAAACACAGTTCACGATAAACCCAAATCACATTCTACTTATTATCGGGTTAAAGAACAAGTGTTATTTAAAACACCCTTCACGATAAACCCACAAATCAATTCTATTTAAAACCCATTTCAAATCAAATTTATTTATTTAAAAATAAATAGGTTTTAATTTTAGTTCAAAACTAGTTCATTTCGATAAAAATCTATTTTTATCTTTTCAAATATGGAGTTTTTCATCCCAATTTTTCCCAAATCATTTCGTATGATTTTACACAAATTATTACTAATTTTAATAATTTTATCAAGGCCCGTACAGTCGATTTCCAACAACGGCCATCGAACTGCACCTACATCGACCTTTTCCAAATTTGATTTGGACATAATTCCAAATCCAACCGTTAGATTTCAAATTTCTGATATTCGTTAGAAAGCTCTTTTCGATACGAACCCAACGGTTCCGGTTTTAGGAGAATCCGACGGTCGGATCTCCCATAATGTCCGTTCGAAATCAATGGTCGAAATTCACGAACTGCCGCGGTGCGGCGCGTTCTATTCAGGCCATTATATTATATATATAAATTATATTTCGTCGATTCCTATTTAAAACGAATTTTATAAATAGTTTTAAATTCGTTTCAAAAACATTTCAACTTCCATTTCCAATTCAAATCAAAATTGAATTTTTCCTTATAAATTCGTTTTAAAATTCATTTCAATTCAATTCAAATTTCAATTCAATTTGAATTCATTTCGAATCGATTTTTATTCTATTCCAATTCATTTTCAATTCAATTCAAATTTGTTTTATATTCAATTAAATTCGAATTCGTTTTATATTCAATTCAATTCGAATTTGTTATATATTCAATTCAATTCGAATTCGTTTTCTATTCAATTCAATTCGAATTCGTTTTCTATTCAATTCAATTCGTTATATATTCAATCCAATTCGAATTCGTTTTATATTCAATTCAATTCGAATTCGTTATATATTCAATTCAATTCGAATTCGTGTTATAAATATTCGATTTTTATCTCTTTTCAATATTAATTATAAAAACGAATATAATCAACATAAATATCGTTCGCGTCAAAATAGCGTATCTCTAACCAACACGGCTTTATATTTTTCAATAACTTCGTTATTCTATTCAACAAATGAATCTATATTTCTTTCAATACATGACTCTATATTTTTGTCAACACATGAATAATCTCAACGAATGAGTACTGTCCACGTGTGACTATTTTTGTTATTTAATATATTTTATAAAAATTATGGTATCTTTCGTTTGATTTCAAATCGGACTCCAACCGTAAATTAGTAAGAGAACGATTCCCTGAATATTAACCCCGAAGGCCGAAACCAACATCAGATCAACATCCAGGAGACCACTCATCTTATCTATTTTCCAGTTAGTTTCTAATTTTATATATAATAAAGATGTAAATTTTATTGTTAAAATATTTCGTTCAACACATGACTAATCTCAACGGATGAGTACGGTCAACACATGAACCTTAATTTTATAATATTCTTTATTTTCCCAATTGGAATGAGGCCCAATCAATTACCATATAATGTTAATTATATGGATTCCATACAACACATGTGTATAATAACAACAATAAATAATCAACCATCATCCAAAGTGCACAACACAACTGTCTGTCAACCTATCGATCGACACACAACTAATTATTGGGACTAGTGTACATCAAATATCATCCCAATACCCGTGTGGGGTTTCACATCAACAAACACTGAATATTATTTGTGCAGTTGGGCGACATGTAAAATTTATCGTCCCAATCAATATCAGTCAAATCAGTGTACATAAACAAACCGTCTAGTTTGTAAATGAATATTTTATTCACACAAGTTAAAAATTATATTTTTAACGATAAAATATTTTATTTTAACACATGAATTTCTATTCAGTTCATTTAAAAAATAAAAATGATATTTTTATTTTTCTAACTTATTTTAGAAAATTTCGGCGGCATAACGGCACGATACTTGTAACAACCCGGAAATGCGAGCTAGTTTAAAATTTTTATTTTGGCAATTTTAGCGAATTTTGAACATTTAAAATAGATTATTTTAAATGATATCAACGGGAAATTTATTTTGAATAGAATTAGAATGTATATATTTATACGTCGTCGTTAGAATATAAATATATATATATATATATATTTTATAAAAGGAATTGAAAATGGCGCGGTAGTTCGATAATTCGATTTCAAAGTTCAAATGAATGTACCGGGTGCAAAATAAACCGGATTTAGTGAAACCAAAAATATTAGAATCTATTTGAGGATATCTTTCCAACGAATCCGAAAAATCAAGATTTCATAGCGGGAATCAAAAGATATATCCAGTCGAAAATCCTGAATAGTCACTATGGAATTCAGGCCCTTAAAAACGGGAATTTTGCAAATGACCTCGGATTTCGACGAAACCACTTTTGTTGGATCTGTGATGTCAAGTTATTGCTAGATTACAAATTTCATAATTTTTTGAATCAATATGTGAACGTGGCAAAGGAAAACGCGTTTGACCAGTTTTAGTTGATTTAAATCGACTGGAAAATGGCCATTTTTCCAACGGTCTCAGAATTCGACGAAACTAGTTTTGTTAGGACCGTATCGTCAATACGAAGCTAGAAAATATTTTTCTGTAATTTTTAGAGACTGTTTGTGGCCTCGGTAATTTGAAATGTATGTTTAAATTGAATATACAAAGAATTATACTTTGATTTAAATGAAAACTGATTGTAACAGCCGAATCAGCTTACGATACATATCCCATTGTGTTCGGAATGGGGGTAATTAGCTAGGGGCGACAGTCGGCGGGTTCGATTCTGAGGTCGAAATAAAAAGTTGCTTTTAAAATTAAAATAATAATATTATATAATATATAAATTAGGTGGCCCTCCCCTTATCTCTCTCCTCTTCCCCCGTTAGTTCAGAATGAAATTGGAAAGGAAAAAAAACGATGAAACCTCGTCGCCTCGCCGCCGCTAGGGGCGACGCTGCCCCCCCCCCCCCCCCCACCGCATCTCCTCCTCCAGCCTCCACCTCGCCCCCCCCCCCCCCCCCCCAGAAACCCAAATCGAAGCAAACCCTAGCCCCCCTCTCGTTGACCGTCGTGGCCAGCTTCACCCCCCCTCTCGACAGCCGCCTCCCCTCCACCTCCCTCTCCTTCGCCTGCATCGAAGACCCGACTCCCCATTCCGACCTCTGCCCCCTCTCTTCCTTCTTCTTCCTTCTACGACGCACGAAAACCCCAATCGAGCACCTCCACTCGCCTGAACAGCCGCCGTTCAACAGTGAATTCCCCCCACTTTTTCTTCTGACGAGCAAAGTAAGTTTTAATTAATTATTAGTGTAGAAATATATAATTTTTCCTATGTGTTTGATTATAAAAGAAATGATTTTTATTTTATAGTGATGATATAAAAATTCGATCTTTGTATAAGAAGTCGAAATATGTATAAAAATATAATCATTTATATTGTAGAAGTATAAAAATATAATCTTTTATATTGTAGAAGTATAAAAATATAATCTTTTATATTGTAGAAGTATAAAAATATAATTTTTATATAGGTAAGATAGTAAAAATATCATCCTTATATATGTAACGAAGTAAAAATTTGATTTTTATTATATATATAATGAAGTAAAAATGTGATTTTTATTGTGATGAAATAAAAGGCAAAATCTTTATATTTGAAAAGGCGAAATCTTTATATTTGAAAAGGCAAAATCTTTATATTTGAAAAGGCGAAATCTTTATATTTGAAAAGGCGAAATCTTTAAATTTGAAAAGGCGAAATCTTTATATAGAGTATAGCACGATAAAAATATAATCTCTATTATATGAGCATCGATGTAGAAATAGAATTTTTATCTATATAGTAGCGGAGTAAAAATAGAATTTTTATCTATATAGCATCGATGTAAAAATAGAATTTTTATCTATATAGCAGCGGAGTAAAAATAGAATTTTTATATATATAGCATTGATGTAAAAATAGAATTTTTATCTATATAGTAACGGAGTAAAAATAGAATTTTTATATATGTAGTGAATACGGGCAATGAAAGTGACAAAAGGCGAGCACGGTGAAGATATTCTACATAAGAAGAGTCGTGATATTGGATTAGCTAGTTGGTGAGAACTTCTCACTCTAAATTTCTTTTTCTAGTAATATATATATATATATATATATATATATACTAGGATGCAGACGGTGCTTTGCAGCACCCGACATCCGTCGTCCACCGACCATGGACGGCTTGTAAGCTTGTTTGATGTGTTGTGAAATTTGTTTGTGATGTTGATGTGAAATCGATAATAAATTGTTGATGGTTGAAACAAATTAATTATCATTAAAAATATAATTTTAACGTAAATGTGAATAAATAAATATTTATAAACAAATCGACCGATTTGTTTATATACACTGATTTGACTGATATTGATTGGGATGATAAATTTTACACATCGCCCAACTGCACAAATAAAAATCTGTGTTTGTTGATTTGAAACCCCACACGGGTGTTGGGATGATATTTGGCGTACACTAATCCCAATTATTTAATTGTATGTCGATCGATTGGTCGACAGGCTGTGTAAGCGTTGATTATTTATATTTGATGCTTATGCAGTTGTGTGGTGCACTTTGGATGATGGTTGATTGTTTATCGTTGCTATTATATACATGTGTTGTATGGAATCCATATAATTAACATTATATGGAGATTGATTGGGCCTCATTCCAATCAGGAAAATAATGAATATTATAAAAGAAAATTCATGTGTTGAATATAAAAATAGTCATGTGTCGACGATGTTCATGTGTTGAGTAAAATATTTTAATAATAAAATTTACATCTTTTTCATATTTAAAATTAGAACTACTTCACGGTGGAATTTGATTAAAAATCAAACGATAGATACCATAATTTTATAAAATATTTTACATAACAAAAATAGTGATGTGTTGACAGTACTCATGTGTTGAGATTAGTCGTGTGTTGAAAGAAATATAGATTCATGTGTTGAATAGAATATATATTCATTTGTTGAATAGAATAACGAATTTATTGAAATATATATATAAAGCCGTGTTGATTAGAGTTGCGCTATTTTGACGTGAACGATACTTATATCGATTATATTTGTTTTTATAATGAATATAGAAATGGTAGTGATTTCAAAATATAACGTTTTGAAAATATTATCATTTATATAGTAATGATATGAAATATTCAATTTTGATTTGAAATTGAATATAGAGTCGAAATGGTTTTGAAAACGAATTTAAAACGGTTTATAAAATACGTTTTAAAAGGAAATCGACGAAATATATAATATATATATATATATATATATATATATATATATATATATAATGGCCTGAATAGAACGCGCCGCGGCAGTTCGTGAATTTCGACCATTGACTTCGAATTGACGTTACGGGAGATCCAACCGTCGGATTCTCCTAAAACCGGAACCGTTGGGTTCGTATCGAAAAGAGCTTTCCAATGAATATTAGAAATTTGAAATCTAACGGTTGGATTTGGAATTATGTCCAAATCAATTTCAGAAAAGGTCGCTATAAGTGCAGTTCGATGGCCGTTGATGGAAATCGACTGTACGGGCCTTGATAAAATTATTAAAAATATTAATAATTTGTGTAAAATCCTAATATGTGAATTGGAAAGAACTGGGATGAAGAATTCCACATTTGAAAGGATAAAAATATATTTTTGTCGAAATGAACTAGTTTTGAACTAGGATTAAAATCAATTTATTTTTGAAATAAATAAATTGAATTTGAAAGTGATTTTAAAAATAATCAATATTCCTAATACGTGAATGGGACTGGAGTTGAATCAAAATTATCTTCGGAATACTTCGATGTTGGATTTCGAGACTATACAGATATTGTTATGGGAATTTGAAAGATATATTTTATATCGTTATTTCCAATACGATATTTGTTGGTTTCAGATATTGAATATAATCCGGTATATTTTCTATTCAGAGCCTTGTATTTAATATCAAATGTGATTTGGGTTTGTCGTGAATGGTGTCTTCATTAACACTGTTCTTAAGACCAATAGAGAAAAAGATTAAATCTTTCTATTCAGATTTAATGAAGTGTATCAATTAAATAATATTTAATTGGAATTGAATTTGAATTGGTTTTAGGGTTTATCGTGAGCGGTGTTTTGAACAACACCTGTTCTTTAACCCGATTAACAATAGAGTGTGATTTTGGGTTTATCGTGAATCGTGTTTTAGATGACGTTGGTTCTTTAACCCAGTTAAAGACAGGATATTGATTTTTAAGAAGATTAAAACTAAGTGGAGTTTTAATGAATCTTTAACTAGATTGAAATGTGAATTGATAATTTAAATTATCAAATCTGAAAGGTGATCGAGAATGGAGTACCACTAGTTTTACTCCAAAGCGATAGTTAAATCTTTAATTAGATTTGAACGTGAAATGGTAATTAATTTTACCGATAGCACCGTGGTGTTAGATATGGAGTATTACCAGTTTTGCTCCAGGGGATGAATGGGTTGGGATTGGGAAATAAAATAAATAATTACTTCGGTGCGGTTCGCTAATCCCGACTAGTTTGGAAAACCATAACATGGTTTGAAATGATATCCAAAGGAAGAATAAAGAATAAATTTAGAAGAATTTATCTTGGATAAAATTAATGGGAACCTTTTCCTAAGAATGTGATTTTGTGAATAAAAGAACATTCTGAATTGGAATGAGGCGTTTGTTGTGTTTGTGTAACATTTGTTTATCATATACGTGGGTTATTCAGAAAGGCCGGGTTTATACCCATTCTGAATAACCGATTCGACGAGATGTCGAAGATGAAGACGGTGGTTGAAGACCGGAAGTCTTCACATCGTTTGGGTGATTACTGATGATCTCGATTGGGCTGTACACCCAAGATGAGGGAAACAGTTGGTAATCATCTAGACGTACTTGGAGATGGATGGATATGCGAGGAAAGTGCCTCTGGTTTCGTTCAGACCCAGAACGAACTTGTAAATAGATTGTGTGTCTGACATAGGATTTTATTCTGTATTGATTGATCTCTATTAAATATACATCTGTTTGGCGGCAGAGAAATTATTCTCTTGCTTAACGCCCTTCTCTGAGATGTACGAGCTCAGAGGTTGTATATCGATGGACATCAGTCGCATGGAGTGAATTGCCTGTGTGGCACGCGTAAGTGGCAATTGATCAAGGCTTCTGTTGAAAAGCAAAGTCTTTTGGATGATGATCAAAGCACGACCTGTGTGGCATAGCTTTGTGTGTAACGTGAATTCGCGAGCCTCACACCCCGGTATGAGTCAAAAACGGGAGAAGGAACCAAGGAGTGCACAACGTTTCTTTCTAGCTATGGTGGTGTCAGTGACCTACCAGCCCTGACATTTATATACTTTCACCTGTGTGGTTGTTGGTTACGAGGCGCCTCGGTTATATGTTTGTAAGGACCGGGAAACGTGTGTTCAGGAATAACTAATCCTCAAAAGTAAGAGAGGACCGGCCTTGGAGGTTCCAAAGGATCATAGTGGGGTCCTGAGGCATTTGCTAGAGTGTCTCGAATCGGAGAGGAGCTTGCCCCTTGCCTCGACTCATGATGGAATCCAATTTCCAATAAGTGATAATTCAGTTTTATTTGTAGAACCTAGTATGGCGACATAGTGGTATGGGTCATTCATGTCGCCTATGATTGATATTTATGATTGAAATTGTTTTGACACTATACACCTATAATAGTATCAAATGATTTGTTTTAAACGTATCAAGCATTATTGGGCTATTATAAGGGAAAACCCTATCCTTCGGCTTGCGTTGCATTATGTGATGGGACCTGGGTCTTATAATAGCTTCATTTTTCCAAAGAGCATTGCGCTGTTTTGTAATATGCACTAGTATTCTTGGGAGGAAGCCCGTTCTGTGTTATACGGCGTGGTCCCTTGAATTACTATCTTTTAAAGTAAAGTTTTAAATAACTGTTTTAGTTCTCACACCAGTCACACGACTGACCTGGAGTTTATTGTTTTAACCTAAACTCTGGGTGCCCTTATTTTCCACACGGGCAGCTAGTAGTTTTGGTTTTGCAGATTTATATTCACAGGGTCCTGATTTACAGCTGGAAAGATGCTCGGAAAGCTCTGTATCCGTGCATTACTTCTAGTTGTGCTTTTGTATTATTTTTCGCTGCGATGTATTTAAATGTAATTTAAATCTCTGATATTTATCGAATGTAATTTATTCATTTATACTCTGTATATTCTTGTATCTGATGGAATTGTTGTAATAACAATGAAATGATCTTTCGTCTGCGTTCCGATGTGTATTGTTTTCATAGCATTCGTCCTTTCTCTTATCTTCGGAGACCGGGGAAGTTCAGGTCGCTTTAGAGTGGAATCAGAGCTTTGGTTTACAGAGCTCGAGAACAAGACACTTTAGAACCGTACGAAAGAATTCATCGGATATTGGATTAGTAATATCCAACTAGAATTACTCGTTAGAGATAGGATCAGTAGTATCCTAGAACGAGTGTGAAGAGTATATTTTTCAAATGAAAACAATTTTGTTTTTAAAATTTAAATCGCTTTATACGTATTTGAATATTTATTTATTTTGAATTTGGACAATCGAGTATATAAAGATTTCGCGTATACGCGTCATGAACGTATATTCGAAGTTTTAATATATTGGATAGATATAGAATCACATTCTAGACACCTAGGGGTAATTCTGGTGATGTGGCCACATCATCAGTATTTATGTTCGTGTTTCGAAGGTGTGATTTCTATATATTTCCATTAGACTGGTGTGAGAACCAAATATAGATAGGATTTATTGTTGTGATTTGGCATCAAAAACATGATTTTTGCATATATATCAAAATTATGAATTTGAAACTCTAATTCACTAATTGATTGATGTTTGTGTTGTTTGTTTATTTATTTAATAATTTTGAACCATTACGCCTAATTGTATCGAATAGTGAATTGTGTTGAAAATTGGTCGCATTTGCTTGCATGTACATGTACTTACATTAAACAGGTCATAGCAAGGAGGCTAGAGCAGAAGAATAAAATTTGTTTGGCCGACAAATAGGTACATGTTTACTATAATTTACTGTTTTGTTTGGGTGATGATGATTTTATGAGCCGATTGGCTAGCCGCTTGGCTTTTTCTTTTTGAGATCAGAGGGCCTGTATGGAAATTTCGGGATTTTCCCGGTGCTCCCGGTGCAGGGGAGGTTATGGCGAAATGTTTCGAAAATTTAGGGTGTTAGCCAAATTTTTGAAAATTTTGAAAAGTTCTTAGAAACTGAAAAGTTGAAGAACTTAAGCCGTAGAGAAAATAATGGAAGTTGAGTTGGTTTGTAAAACAACTTTCGGCTTTGTTCCTTTTCGGGGACGAAAAGTTTTAAGTGGGGGAGATTGTAACAACCCGGAAATGCGAGCCAGTTTAAAATTTTTATTTTGGCAATTTTAAAGAATTTTGAACATTTAAAATAAGTTATTTTAAATGATATCGACGGGAAATTTATTTTGAATAGAATTAGAACGTATATATTTATACATCGTCGTTAGAATATAAATATTTATATGTATATTGTAAAAGGAATTAAAAATGGTGCGGTAGTTCGATAATTCGATTTCAAATTTCAAATGAACGTACCGGGTGCAAAATAAACCGTATTTTAGTGAAACCAAAAATATTAGAATCTATTTGAGGATATCTTTCCAACGAATCCGAAAAATCAAGATTTCATAGCGGGAATCAAAAGATATGTCCAGTCGAAAATCCTGAATAGTCGCTATGGAATTCAGGCCCTTAAAAATGGGAATTTTGCAAACGACCTCGGATTTCGACGAAACCACTTTTGTTGGATCTGTGATGTCAAGTTATTGCTAGATTCCAAATTTCATAATTTTTTGAATCAATATGTGAGCGTGGCAAAGGAAAACGCGTTTGACCAGTTTTAGTTGATTTTAATCGACTGGAAAATGGCCATTTTTCCAACGGTCTCAGAATTCGATGAAACTAGTTTTGTTAGGACCATATCGTCAATACGAAGCTAGAAAATATTTTTCTGTAATTTTTAGAGACTGTATGTGGCCTCGGTAATTTGAAATGTATGTTTAAATTGAATATACAAAGAATTATACTTTGATTTAAATGAAAACTGATTGTAACAGCCGAATCAGCTTACGATACATATCCCATTGTGTTCGGAATGGGGGTAATTAGCTGGGGATGACAGTCGGCGGGTTCGATTCCGAGGTCGAAATAAAAAGTTGCTTTTAAAAATTAAAATAATAATATTATATAATATATAAATTATGTGGCCCTCCCCTTATCTCTCTCCTCTTCCCCCGTTAGTTCAGAATGAAATTGGCAAGGAAAAAAAACGACGAAACCTCGTCGCCTCGCCGCCGCTAGGGGAGATGCTGCCCCCCCCACCGCATCTCCTCCTCCAGCCTCCACCTCGCCCCCCCCCCCCCCCTAGAAACCCAAATCGAAGCAAACCCTAGCCCCCCCCCCTCGTTGACCGTCGTGGCCAGCTTCCCCCCCTACCCTCTCGACAGCCGCCTCCCTTCCACCTCCCTCTCCTTCGCCTGCATCGAAGACCCGACTCCCCATTCCGATCTCCGCCCCCTCTCTTCCTTCTTCTTCCTTCTGCGATGCACGAAAACCCCAATCGAGCACCTCCACTTGCCTGAACAGCCGCCGTTCAACAGTGAATTCCCCCCTCTTTTTCTTCTGACGAGCAAAGTAAGTTTTAATTAATTATTAGTGTAGAAAAATATAATTTTTCCTATGTGTTTGATTATAAAAGAAATGATTTTTATTTTATAGTGATGATATAAAAATTCGATCTTCGTATAAGAAGTCGAAATATGTATAAAAATATAATCTTTTATATTGTAGAAGTATAAAAATATAATCTTTTATATTGTAGAAGTATAAAAATATAATTTTTATATAGGTAAAATAGTAAAAATATCATCTTTATATATGTAGCGAAATAAAAATCTGATTTTTATTATATATATATATATATATAATGAAGTAAAAATGTGATTTTTATAGTGATGAAATAAAAAAGGCAAAATCTTTATATTAGAAAAGGCAAAATCTTTATATTTGAAAAGGCAAAATCTTTATATTTGAAAAGGCGAAATCTTTATATTTGAAAAGGCGAAATCTTTATATTTGGAAAGGCGAAATCTTTATATAGAGTATAGCGCGATAAAAATATAATCTCTATTATATGAGCATCGATGTAAAAATAGAATTTTTATCTATATAGTAGCGGAGTAAAAATAGAATTTTTATCTATACAGCAACGATGTAAAAATAGAATTTTTATCTATATAGTAGCGGAGTAAAAATAGAATTTTTATCTATATAGCATCGATGTAAAAATAGAATTTTTATCTATATAGTAATGGAGTAAAAATAGAATTTTTATATATGTAGTGAATACGGGCAATGAAAGTGACAAAAGGCGAGCACGATGAAGATGTTCTACATAAGAAGAGTCGTGATATTGGATTAGCTAGTTGGTGAGAACTTCTCACTCTAAATTTCTTTTTCTAGTAATATATATATACTAGGATGCAGACGGTGCTTAGCAGCACCCGACACCCGTCGTCCACAAACCATGGACGACTTGTATGCTTGTTTGATGTGTTGTGAAATTTGTTTGTGATGTTGATGTGAAATCGATAATAAATTGTAGATGGTTGAAATAAATTAATTATCGTTAAAAATATAATTTTAACGTAAATGTGAATAAATAAATATTTATAAACAAATCGACCGATTTGTTTATATACACTGATTTGACTGATATAGATTGGGATGATAAATTTTACACATCGCCCAACTGCACAAATAAAAATTTGTGTTTGTTGATTTGAACCCCACACGGGTGTTGGGATGATATTTGGCGTACACTAATCCCAATTATTTAATTGTATGTCGATCGATTGGTCGACAGGCTGTGTAAGCATTGATTATTTATATTTGATGCTTATGCAGTTGTGTGGTGCACTTTGGATGATGGTTGATTGTTTATCGTTGCTATTATATACATGTGTTGTATGGAATCCATATAATTAACATTATATGGTGATTGATTGGGCCTCATTTCAATCGGGAAAATAATGAATATTATAAAATAAAATTCATGTGTTGAATATAAAAATAGTCATGTGTCGACGATGTTCATGTGTTGAAATTATTCATGTGTTGAGTAAAATATTTTAATAATAAAATTTACATCTTTATCATATTTAAAATTAGAACTATTTCACGGTGGAGTTTGATTAAAAATCAAACGATAGATACCATAATTTTATAAAATATTTTACATAACAAAAATAGTGATGTGTTGACACTACTCATGTGTTGAGATTAGTCGTGTGTTGAAAAAATATAGATTCATGTGTTGAATAGAATATATATTCATTTGTTGAATAGAATAACGAATTTATTGAAATATATATATAAAGCCGTGTTGATTAGAGTTGCGCTATTTTGACGTGAACGATACTTATATCGATTATATTCGTTTTTATAATGAATATAGAAAAGGTAGTGATTTCAAAATATAACGTTTTGAAAATATTATAATTTATATAGTAATGATATGAAATATTCAATTTTGATTTGAAATTGAATATAGAGTCGAAATGGTTTTGAAAACGAATTTAAAACGATTTAAAAAATACGTTTTAAAAGGAAATCGATGAATTATATAATATATATATATATTATATATAATGGCCTGAATAGAACGCGCCGCGCCGATGTAGTTCGTGAATTTCGACCATTGACTTCGAATTGACGTTACGGGAGATCCAACCGTCGGATTATCCTAAAACCGGAACCGTTGGGTTCGTATCGAAAAGAGCTTTCTAATGAATATTAGAAATTTGAAATCTAACGGTTGGATTTGGAAGTATGTCCAAATCAATTTCAGAAAAGGTCGATGTAAGTGCAGTTCGATGGCCGTTGATGGAAATCAGCTGTACGGGCCTTGATAAAATTATTAAAAATATTAATAATTTGTGTAAAATCCTAATATGTGAATTGGAAAGAACTGGGATGAAAAATTCCACATTCGAAAGGATAAAAATATATTTTTGTCGAAATGAACTAGTTTTGGACTAGGATTAAAATCAATTTATTTTTGAAATAAATAAATTGAATTTGAAAGTGATTTTAAAAATAATCAATATTCCCAATACGTGAATGGGACTGGAGTTGAATCAAAATTATCTTCGGAATACTTCGATGTTGGATTTAGAGACTATACAGATATTGTTATGGGAATTTGAAAGATATATTTTATATCGTTATTTCCAATACGATATTTGTTGGTTTCAGGATTTGATATTGAATATAAGCCGGTATATTTTCTATTCAGAGCCTTGTATTTAATATCAAATGTTATTTGGGTTTGTCGGAATGGTGTCTTCATTAGCACTGTTCTTAAGCCCAATAGAGAAAAAGATTAAATCTTTCTATTCAGATTTAATGAAGTGTATCAATTAAATAATATTTAATTGTAATTGAATTTGAATTGGTTTTTGGGTTTATCGTTAGCGGTGTTTTGAACACCACCTGTTCTTTAACCCGATTAACAATAGAGTGTGATTTTGGGTTTATCGTGAATCGTGTTTTAGATGACATTGGTTCTTTAACCCAGTTAAAGACAGGATATTGATTTTTAAGAAGATTAAAACTAAGTGGAGTTTTAATGAATCTTTAATTAGATTGAAATGTGAATTGATAATTTAAATTATCAAATCTGAAAGGTGATCGAGAATGGAGTACCACCAGTTTTGCTCCAAAGCGATAGTTAAATCTTTAATTAGATTTGAACGTGAAATGGTAATTAATTTTACCGATAGCACCGTGGTGTTAGATATGGAGTATTACCAGTTTTGCTCCAGGGGATGAATGGGTTGGGATTGGGAAATAAAATAAATAATTACTTCGGTGTAGTTCGCTAATCCCGACTAGTTTGGAAAACCATAACATGGTTTGAAATGATATCCAAAGGAAGAATAAAGAATAAATTTAGAAGAATTTATCTTGGATAAAATTAATGGGAACCTTTCCCTTAGAATGTGATTTTGTGAATAAAAGAACATTCTGAATTGGAATGAGGCATTTGTTGTGTTTATGTAACATTTGTTTATCATATACGTAGGTTATTCAGAAAGGCTGGGTTTATACCCATTCTGAATAACCGATTCGACGAGATGTCGAAGATGAAGACGGTGGTTGAAGACCGGAAGTCTTCACATCGTTTGGGAGATTACTGATGATCTCGATTGGGCTATACACCCAAGATGAGGGAAACAGTTGGTGATCATCGAGACGTACTTGGAGATGGATGGATATGCAAGGAAAGTGCCTCCGGTTTCGTTCAGACCCAGAACGAACTTGTAAATGGATTATGTGTCTGACATTGGATTTTATTCTGTGTTGATTGATCCCTATTAAATATACATCTGTTTGGCGGCAGAGAATTTATTCTCTTGCTTAACGCCCTTTTCTGAGATGTACGAGCTCAGAGGTTGTATATCGATGGACATCAGTCACATGGAGTGAATTGCCTGTGTGGCACGCGTAAGTGGCAATTGATCCAGGCTTCTATTGAAAAGCAAAGTCTTGTGGTTGATGATCAAAGAAAGGCCTGTGTGGCATAGCTTTGTGTATAACGTGAATTCGCGAGCCTCACACCCCGGTATGAGTCAAAAACGGGAGAAGGAACCTAGGAGTGCACGACGTTTCTTTCTAGCTATGGTGGTGTCAGTGACCTACCAGCCCTGACATTTATATACTTTTCACCTGTGTGATTGTTGGATACGAGGCGCCTCGGATATAGGTCTGTAAGGACCGGGAAACGTGTGTTCAGGAATAACTAATCCTCAAAAGTAAGAGAGGACCGGCCTTAGAGGTTCCAAAGGATCATAGTGGGGTCCTGAGGCATTTGCTAGAGTGTCTCGAATCAGAGAGGAGCTTGCCCCTTGCCTCGACTCATGATGGAATCCAATTTCCAATATGTGATAACTCGGTTTTATTTGTAGAACCTAGTATGGCGACATAGTGGTATGGGTCATTCATGCCGCCTATGATTGATATTATTTTGACACTATACACCTATAATAGTTTCAAATGATTTGTTTTAAACCTATCAAGCATTATTTGGCTATTATAAGGGAAAACCCTATCCTTCAGCTTGCGTTGCATTGTGTGATGGGACCTGGGTCTTATAATAGCTTCATTTTTTCAAAGAGCATTGCACTGTTTTGTTATATGCACTAGTATTCTTGGGAGGAAACCCGTTCCGTGTTATACTGCGTGGTCCCTTGAATTACTATCTTTTAAAGTAAAGTTTTAAATAACCGTTTTAGTTCTCACACCAGTCACATGACTGACCTGGAGTTTATTGTTTTAACCTAAACTCTAGGTGCCCTTATTTTCCGCACGGGCAGCTAGTAGTTTTGGTTTTGCAGATTTATATTCACAGGATCCTGATTTATAGCTCGAACGATGCTCGGAAAGCTCTGTATCCGTGCATTACTTCTAGTTGTGCTTTTGTATTATTTTCCGCTGCGATGTATTTAAATGTAATTTAAATCTCTGATATTTATCGAATGTAATTTATTCATTTATACTCTGTATTGTATCTGATGGAATTGTTGTAATAACAATGAAATGTTCTTTCTTCTGCGTTCTTTTGTGTGTTGTTCTCAAAGTATCCGCTCTTTCCTTCACGGGGAAGTTACGGGTCCTCACATTATAAACGGGACAAGGCTTAGCCTTATCCCCGGTCTAGTAATGGCCCACGCCATACACATATCAATCAATTCAATTTCAATTCACCAAACAACCAAATCAAATCAAATAATCTAACTAACTACACAGCCAAACAAACAAGTCCATGGTCTATGGACAATGGTGTCGGGTGCTACTAAACACCGTCTACATCCTAGTATATATAATAATATAACTAGAAAAAGAAAATTAAAAGGTGAGGAGTTCTCACAGAGGGATCCACTCCGCCGTGCTTTGCTTTTGAACTGTTGAACATCTGGATTCCTTTGAAATTCCAATTTATTTCTTTTCACGCTATTCAAATAAAAATTATATTTTTATTGCTTCATTCAAATAAAAATAACATTTTTATAATGCTACTCATATAAAAATAATATTTTTATTACCTACATACAATAAAAATTATGTTTTCATCCTCTACATATAATAAAAATTATTTCTTGTCATGTTTAAAAATCGGATTTTTATTCCTCTAAAAATCGATCCTTTATATTTTCAAATCAAAGTGAAAATCGTATTTTTTTTACTTGACTATAAATCTAATCTTTATCGTTATACAAACCTAACTTTTCAAAATTAAAAATCAAATCTTTTTGATTAACAAAATCAAATCTTTTTTATTAACAAAATCAAATCTTTTGTAATTCAAAATCCAATCTTTTTATAATGCTATATTCTTCATAAAAATCCGATTTTTCCTAAGCTATAATATTAAAAAAAATCGATTTTTATTAAATAAATGAAAACAAAAGAAAAACTTACAGCGTTATCATAGGGGGGAAATGGTTGAGGAGGTGCTGGAGTGGGTCAAGGGGGTGCGCTGCTTCTGGTGGCGGGTCCGGAGCTCTGGCAGCCGTCGTCTTCAAGTGAGAAGGGGCTCACGGTTTTGGGCAAGAACGAAGGGGATAAGGAACCATCATCGAGGTGGAAGGGGCAGCGTCATCAAGAGAGGGGGGTGGCTCTATCTGAGGCACGGCGGTGGTTAGGGTTTGCAGGGGATGGCAGTTTGCGTCGGGTTTAGGGGGCGCGAGGTTGAGGCTGGAGGAGGAGATGCGGTGGGGGGTCGGCGCCACCTTGGGGGGCGCGATGGACATGGCGGCGGCGGTTGCCCCACCAAGTCGCCCCTTCCTTTATCTTTTTTTTTTATTCTGTTTGAAATTAATCGAACGGGGGGGGGGGGGGGGTGGAGGGTATAGGGAGGATGAGAGGGAAGGGTTTTTTATTATTATTATTATTCTAATTATTAAATTCCAAAAAGCAACTTTTATTTTCGACCTCGTTACGAGACTCACCGCCTATCGTCTATAGCCAATTACCCCCATTCCGAACACAATGGGACATGTTTCGTAGGATGATTCGACTGTTTCGGTCAGTTTTCGTCAAAATCAACATATAACTCTATATATTGAATATGAACGTGCGTTTCAATTTACCGGGGCGACATACTAACTCAAAAAATTCCAGAAAAATATTTTCTAGCTTCGTATTGACGATACGGTCCTAACAAAACTAGTTTCGTCGAATTCTGAGACTGTTGGAAAAATGGCCATTTTCCAGTCGATTAAAATCAACTAAAACTGGTCAAACGCGTTTTCCTTTGCCACGCTCACATATTGATTCGAAAAATTATGAAAATTGGAATCTAGCAATAATTTGACATCCTGGATCCAACAAAAGTGGTTTCGTTGAAATCCGAGGCCGTATGCAAAATGGCTATTTTTAAGGGCCTGAATTCCATAGCGACTATTCTGAAAATTCATTTGGACATATCTTTTGATTCCCGCTATGAAGTTTTGATTTTTCGGATTCATTGGAAAGATATTCTCAAATAGATCCTAATATTTTTGGTTTCGCTAAAATCCGGTTTATTTTGCACCCGGTACGTTCAATTGAAGTTTGAAATCGAATTATCGAACTACCGCGCCATTTTCAATTCCTTTTATAATTATAAATAATAATTTATATTCTAACGACGACGTATATAAATATATACGTTCTAATTATATTCAAAATAAATTTCTCATCGATATTATTTAAAATAATTTATTTTAAATGTTCAAAATTCGCCAAAATTGCCAAAATAAAAAATTTAAATTGGCTCGCATTTCCGGGTTGTTACAATCTCCCCCACTTAAAACTTTTCGTCCCCGAAAAGGAACGAAGCCGAAAGTTGTTTTACTAATCAACTCAACTTCCTTTATTTTGATTACGGCTTAAGTTCTTCAACTTTTCAGTTTCCAAGAACTTTTCAAAATATTCAAAAATTTGGCTAACACCCTAAATTTTCGAAAAATTTCGCCATAACCTCCCCTGCACCGAGAGCACCGGGAAAATCCCGAAATTGCCATACAGGCCCTCTGATCTCAAAAAGAAAAGGAGAAAGCCAATCGGCTCATAAAATCATCATCACCCAAACAAAACAGTAAATTATGGTAAACATGTACCTATTTGTCGGGCAAACAAATTTTATTCTCTGCTCTAGCCTCCTTACTATGACCTGTTCAATGTAAGTACATGTATATGCAAGAAAATGCGACCAATTTTCAATACAGTTCAATATTTGGTTCAATTAGGCTAAATGGTTCAAAATAATCAAACAAATAAACAAACAACACAACCATCAATCAATTAGTAGATTAGAGTTTCAAATTCATAATTTTGATATATATATAGAAAATCATGTTTTTGATGCCAATTCACAACAATGTATTCTATCTATATTAGTTTTGGTTCTCACACCAGTCTAATGGAAATATATACAAATCACACCTTCGAAACTCGAACATAAGTTTTGATGATGATCGATCAATCATCAGAACCATCTCCGGGTGTCTAGAATGTGATTCTATATCTATCCAGTATATTAAAACTTCGAATATACGTTCATGACGTGTATATGCAAAATCTTTATATATCGGATTGTCCAAATTCAATATAAATAAATATTCAAATACGTTTAAAACAATTTAAATTTTCAAAACAAAATTGTTTTATTTTAAAAATATACTCTTCACACTCGTTCTAGGATACTACTGATCCTACCTCTAACGAGTCATTCTAATTGGATATTACTAATCCAATATCTGATGAATTCTTTCGTTCGGTTCTAATGTGTCTTGTTCTCGAGCTCTGTAAACCAAAGCTCTGATACCAAATGTAACGGCAAGGAATTTCGCTCGATCCGAATCAGTCGTTAAACCGACCTAGACCGTTCGAAACCCCTGATCGTTTTGAGAACAGGACAAATTGGAACGCAGACGGAAGAACATTTCATTGTTATTACAACAATTCCATCAGAATACAAGAATATACAGAGTATAAATGAATAAATTACATTCGATAAATATCAGAGATTACAATAAATTACATAGCAGCGGAAAATAATACAAAGCACAACTGAAGGTGATATACGGATACAGAGCTTTTCTGATATCATTCCAGCTGTAAACCAGAATCCTATGAGTACAAATCTGCAAAACCAAAACTACTAGCTGCTCGTGTCGAAAATAAGGGCACCCAAAGTTTAGGTTAAAACAATAAACTCAAGGTCAGTCATGTGACTTGTGTGAGAACTAAAACAGTTATTTAAAACTTTACTTTAAAAGAGAGTAATTCAAGGGACCACGCCGTATAACACGGAACGGGTTTCCTCCCAAGAATACCAGTGCATAGAATAAACAGCGCAATGCTTTTTCGAAAAATGAAGCTATTATAAGACCCAGGTCCCATCACACAATGCAACGCAAGCCAGAGGATAGGGTTTTCCCTTATAATAGCCAAACATGCTTGGTACGTTTAAAAACAAATCATTTGATACTATTATAAGTGTATAGTGTCAAAACAATTTCAATCATATCTATCAATCATAGACGACATGGGTACCATATATCATGTCGCCATACTAGTTCTACAATTAAAACCACAATATCACGTATTGGAAATTGGATTTCCGTCATGAGTCGAGGCAAGGGGCAAGCTCCTCTCCACTTTCGAGACACTCTAGCAAATGTCTCAGGACTACACACTCTGGGCAATCCTTGGATCTTCAGGGCCAGTCCTCTCTTATGTTTGAGGATTAGTTATTCCTGAACACACGTTTCCCGGTCTTTACAGACCTAAAATCGAGGAGCCTCATCCAACAACCACATAGGTGAAAAGTATATAAATGTCAGGGCTGGTAAGTCACAGACACCACCAAAGCTAGAAAGAAACGCCGTGCTCTCCCCGCAGTCACTATCTCGTTTTTGACTCATACCGAGGTGTGAGGCTCGCGAATTCACGTTATACACAAAGCTACGCCACAAAGGTCGTGCTTTGATCATCAACCACAAGACTTTGCTTTTCAACAGAAGCCTTGATCAATTGCCACTTAGGCGTGCCACACAGGCAATTCATGCCATGCGACTGATGTCAATCGATATACAACCTCTGAGCTCATACGTCTTAGTGAAGGGCGTTAAGCAAAAGAATAAATTCTCCGCCGCCAAACAGATGTATATTTAATAGAGATCAGTCAACACAGAATAAAATCCAATGTCACACACACAGTCCATTTACAAGTTCGTTCTGGGTCTAAACGAAACCGGAGGCACTTTCCTCGCATATCCATCGATCTCCAAGTACGTCTGGACGACCACCAACTATTTCCATCCTCTTGGGTGTACAGCCCAATCAGGATCATCAGTAATTATCCAAACGATGTGAAGACTTCCGGTCTTCGATCACCGTCATCATCTTCGACTTATCGTCGAATCGGTTATTCAGAATGGGTATAAACCAGGCCTTTCCGAACAACCCGCGTATATTAAAAACAAATGTTACATAAACACAACATACGCCTCATTCCAATTCATCCGTCACTAACCATAAATTAGCAAGAGAACAATTCCCCAAATATTAACCCCGAAGGCCGAAACCAACATCAGATCAATACCCAAGAAACCATTCTTCTTAACTAACCTACAGCTAGTTTCTAAATTTCATATTCTTAGGGAAAGGTTCCCATTAAATTTATCAAAGATAAATTCTTTAAAATTTATCCTTTAATCTTCCTTTGGATATCATTTCAAACCAGATTATGGTTTTCCAAACTAATCGAGATTAGCGAACCACACCAAAGTAATTATTTATTTTATTTCCCAATCCCAACCTATTCATCCCATGAAGCAAAACTGGTAATACTCCATATCTAACACCACGGTGTTATCGGTAAATTTAATTACCATTTCACGTTCAAATCTAATTAAAGATTTAACTATCGCTTGGAGCAAAACTGGTGATACTCCATTCTCGCTCATTTTCCATATTTGATAATTTAAATTTTCTATTCACATTTCAATCTAATTGCAGATTCATTAAGACTCCTTTTACTGGGTTAAACAACTAATGTCATTTTAAACACAGTTCACGATAAACCCAAATCACATTCTACTTATTATCGGGTTAAAGAACAAGTGTTATTTAAAACACCCTTCACGATAAACCCACAAATCAATTCTATTTAAAACCCATTTCAAATCAAATTTATTTATTTAAAAATAAATAGGTTTTAATTTTAGTTCAAAACTAGTTCATTTCGATAAAAATCTATTTTTATCTTTTCAAATATGGAGTTTTTCATCCCAATTTTTCCAAAATCATTTCGTATGATTTTACACAAATTATTACTATTTTTAATAATTTTATCAAGGCCCGTACAGTCGATTTCCAACAACGGCCATCGAACTGCACCTACATCGACCTTTTCCAAATTTGATTTGGACATAATTCCAAATCCAACCGTTAGATTTCAAATTTCTAATATTCGTTAGAAAGCTCTTTTCAATACGAACCCAACGGTTCCGGTTTTAGGAGAATCCGACGGTCGGATCTACCATAATGTCCGTTCGAAATCAATGGTCGAAATTCACGAACTGCCGCGGTGCGGCGCGTTCTATTCAGGCCATTATATTATATATATAAATTATATTTCGTCGATTCCTATTTAAAACGAATTTTATAAATAGTTTTAAATTCGTTTCAAAAACATTTCAACTTCCATTTCCAATTCAAATCAAAATTGAATTTTTCCTTATAAATTCGTTTTAAAATTCATTTCAATTCAATTCAAATTTCCATTCAATTTGAATTCATTTCGAATCGATTTTTATTCTATTCCAATTCATTTTCAATTCAATCCAAATTTGTTTTATATTCAATTAAATTCGAATTCGTTTTATATTCAATTCAATTCGAATTTGTTATATATTCAATTCAATTCGAATTCGTTTTCTATTCAATTCAATTCGAATTCGTTTTCTATTCAATTCAATTCGTTATATATTCAATCCAATTCGAATTCGTTTTATATTCAATTCAATTCGAATTAGTTATATATTCAATTCAATTCGAATTCGTGTTATAAATATCCGATTTTTATCTCTTTTCAATATTAATTATAAAAACGAATATAATCAACATAAATATCGTTCGCGTCAAAATAGCGTATCTCTAACCAACACGGCTTTATATTTTTCAATAACTTCGATATTCTATTCAACAAATGAATCTATATTTCTTTCAATACATGACTCTATATTTTTGTCAACACATGACTAATCTCAACGAATGAGTACTGTCCATGTGTGACTATTTTTGTTATTTAATATATTTTATAAAAATTATGGTATCTTTCGTTTGATTTCAAATCGGACTCCAACCGTAAATTAGTAAGAGAACGATTCCCTGAATATTAACCCCAAAGGCCGAAACCAACATCAGATCAACATCCAGGAGACCACTCATCTTATCTATTTTCCAGTTAGTTTCTAATTTTATATATGATAAAGATGTAAATTTTATTGTTAAAATATTTCGTTCAACACATGACTAATCTCAACGGATGAGTACGGTCAACACATGAACTTTAATTTTATAATATTCTTTATTTTCCCAATTGGAATGAGGCCCAATCAATTACCATATAATGTTAATTATATGGATTCCATACAACACATGTGTATAATAACAACAATAAATAATCAACCATCATCCAAAGTGCACAACACAACTGTCTGTCAACCTATCGATCGACACACAACTAATTATTGGGACTAGTGTACATCAAATATCATCCCAATACCCGTGTGGGGTTTCACATCAACAAACACTGAATATTATTTGTGCAGTTGGGCGACATGTAAAATTTATCGTCCCAATCAATATCAGTCAAATCAGTGTACATAAACAAACCGTCTGGTTTGTAAATGAATATTTTATTCACACACGTTAAAAATTATATTTTTAACGATAAAATATTTTATTTTAACACATGAATTTCTATTCAGTTCATTTAAAAAATAAAAATGATATTTTTATTTTTCTAACTTATTTTAGAAAATTTCGGCGGTATAACGGCACGATACTTGTAACAACCCGGAAATGCGAGCTAGTTTAAAATTTTTATTTTGGCAATTTTAGCGAATTTTGAACATTTAAAATAGATTATTTTAAATGATATCGACGGGAAATTTATTTTGAATAGAATTAGAATGTATATATTTATACGTCGTCGTTAGAATATAAATATTTATATATATGTTATAAAAGGAATTGAAAATGGCGCGGTAGTTCGATAATTCGATTTCAAAGTTCAAATGAATGTACCGGGTGCAAAATAAACCGAATTTTAGTGAAACCAAAAATATTAGAATCTATTTGAGGATATCTTTCCAACGAATCCGAAAAATCAAGATTTCATAGCGGGAATCAAAAGATATATCCAGTCGAAAATCCTGAATAGTCACTATGGAATTCAGGCCCTTAAAAACGGGAATTTTGCAAATGACCTCGGATTTCGACGAAACCACTTTTGTTGGATCCGTGATGTCAAGTTATTGCTAGATTACAAATTTCGTAATTTTTTGAATCAATATGTGAACGTGGCAAAGGAAAACGCGTTTGACCAGTTTTGGTTGATTTAAATCGACTGGAAAATGGCCATTTTTCCAACGGTCTCAGAATTCGACGAAACTAGTTTTGTTAGGACCGTATCGTCATTACGAAGCTAGAAAATATTTTACTATAATTTTTAGAGACTGTTTGTGGCCTCGGTAATTTGAAATGTATGTTTAAATTGAATATACAAAGAATTATACTTTGATTTAAATGAAAACTGATTGTAACAGCCGAATCAGCTTACGATACATATCCCATTGTGTTCGGAATGGGGTAATTAGCTAGGGACGACAGTCGGCGGGTTCGATTCTGAGGTCGAAATAAAAAGTTGCTTTTAAAAATTAAAATAATAATATTATATAATATATAAATTAGGTGGCCCTCCCCTTATCTCTCTCCTCTTCCCCCGTTAGTTCAGAATGAAATTGGAAAGGAAAAAAAACGACGAATCCTCGTCGCCTCGCCGCCGCTAGGGGCGACGCTGCCCCCCACCGCATCTCCTCCTCCAGCCTCCACCTCGCCCCCCCCCCCCCCCAGAAACCCAAATCGAAGCAAACCCTAGCCCCCCTCTCGTTGACCGTCGTGGCCAGCTTCAACCCCCCTCTCGACAGCCGCCTCCCCTCCGCCTCCCTCTCCTTCGCCTGCATCGAAGACCCGACTCCCCATTCCGACCTCTGCCCCCTCTCTTCCTTCTTCTTCCTTCTACGACGCACGAAAACCCCAATCGGGCACCTCCACTCGCCTGAACAGCCGCCGTTCAACAGTGAATTCCCCCCTCTTTTTCTTCTGACGAGCAAAGTAAGTTTTAATTAATTATTAGTGTAGAAAAATATAATTTTTCCTATGTGTTTGATTATAAAAGAAATGATTTTTATTTTATAGTGATGATATAAAAATTCGATCTTTGTATAAGAAGTCGAAATATGTATAAAAATATAATCATTTATATTGTAGAAGTATAAAAATATAATCTTTTATATTGTAGAAGTATAAAAATATAATCTTTTATATTGTAGAAGTATAAAAATATAATTTTTATATAGGTAAGATAGTAAAAATATCATCCTTATATATGTAACGAAGTAAAAATCTGATTTTTATTATATATATAATGAAGTAAAAATGTGATTTTTATTGTGATGAAATAAAAGGCAAACTCTTTATATTTGAAAAGGCGAAATCTTTATATTTGAAAAGGCGAAATCTTTATATTTGAAAAGGCGAAATCTTTATATTTGAAAAGGCGAAATCTTTATATAGAGTATAGCGCGATAAAAATATAATCTCTATTATATGAGCATCGATGTAGAAATAGAATTTTTATCTATATAGTAGCGGAGTAAAAATAGAATTTTTATCTATATAGCATCGATGTAAAAATAGAATTTTTATCTATATAGCAGCGGAGTAAAAATAGAATTTTTATCTATATAGCATTGATATAAAAATAGAATTTTTATCTATATAGTAACGGAGTAAAAATAGAATTTTTATATATGTAGTGAATACGGGCAATGAAAGTGACAAAAGGCGAGCACGGTGAAGATATTCTACATAAGAAGAGTCGTGATATTGGATTAGCTAGTTGGTGAGAAATTCTCACTCTAAATTTCTTTTTCTAGTAATATATATATATATATATATATATATATATATATACTAGGATGCAGACGGTGCTTAGCAGCACCCGACATCCGTCGTCCACCGACCATGGACGGCTTGTAAGCTTGTTTGATGTGTTGTGAAATTTGTTTGTGATGTTGATGTGAAATCGATAATAAATTGTTGATGGTTGAAACAAATTAATTATCATTAAAAATATAATTTTAACGTAAATGTGAATAAATAAATATTTATAAACAAATCGACCGATTTGTTTATATACACTGATTTGACTGATATTGATTGGGATGATAAATTTTACACATCGCCCAACTGCACAAATAAAAATCTGTGTTTGTTGATTTGAAACCCCACACGGGTGTTGGGATGATATTTGGCGTACACTAATCCCAATTATTTAATTGTATGTCGATCGATTGGTCGACAGGCTGTGTAAGCGTTGATTATTTATATTTGATGCTTATGCAGTTGTGTGGTGCACTTTGGATGATGGTTGATTGATTATCGTTGCTATTATATACATGTGTTGTATGGAATCCATATAATTAACATTATATGGAGATTGATTGGGCCTCATTCCAATCAGGAAAATAATGAATATTATAAAAGAAAATTCATGTGTTGAATATAAAAATAGTCATGTGTCGACGATGTTCATGTGTTGAGTAAAATATTTTAATAATAAAATTTACATCTTTATCATATTTAAAATTAGAACTACTTCACGGTGGAGTTTGATTAAAAATCAAACGATAGATACCATAATTTTATAAAATATTTTACATAACAAAAATAGTGATGTGTTGACAGTACTCATGTGTTGAGATTAGTCGTGTGTTGAAAGAAATATAGATTCATGTGTTGAATAGAATATATATTCATTTGTTGAATATAATAACGAATTTATTGAAATATATATAAAGCCGTGTTGATTAGAGTTGCGCTATTTTGACGTGAACGATACTTATATCGATTATATTTGTTTTTATAATGAATATAGAAATGGTAGTGATTTCAAAATATAACGTTTTGAAAATATTATCATTTATATAGTAATGATATGAAATATTCAATTTTGATTTGAAATTGAATATAGAGTCGAAATGGTTTTGAAAACGAATTTAAAACGGTTTATAAAATACGTTTTAAAAGGAAATCGATGAAATATAATATATATATATATATATATATAATGGCCTGAATAGAACGCGCCGCGCCGCGGCAGTTCGTGAATTTCGACCATTGACTTCGAATTGACGTTACGGGAGATCCAACCGTCGGATTCTCCTAAAACCGGAATCGTTGGGTTCGTATCGAAAAGAGCTTTGCAATGAATGTTAGAAATTTGAAATCTAACGGTTGGATTTGGAATTATGTCCAAATCAATTTCAGAAAAGGTCGCTATAAGTGCAGTTCGATGGCCGTTGATGGAAATCGACTGTACGGGCCTTGATAAAATTATTAAAAATATTAATAATTTGTGTAAAATCCTAATATGTGAATTGGAAAGAACTGGGATGAAGAATTCCACATTTGAAAGGATAAAAATATATTTTTGTCGAAATGAACTAGTTTTGAACTAGGATTAAAATCAATTTATTTTTGAAATAAATAAATTGAATTTGAAAGTGATTTTAAAAATAATCAATATTCCTAATACGTGAATGGGACTGGAGTAGAATCAAAATTATCTTCGGAATACTTCGATGTTGGATTTCGAGACTATACAGATATTGTTATGGGAATTTGAAAGATATATTTTATATCGTTATTTCCAATACGATATTTGTTGGTTTCAGATATTGAATATAATCCGGTATATTTTCTATTCAGAGCCTTGTATTTAATATCAAATGTGATTTGGGTTTGTCGTGAATGGTGTCTTCATTAACACTGTTCTTAAGCCCAATAGAGAAAAAGATTAAATCTTTCTATTCAGATTTAATGAAGTGTATCAATTAAATAATATTTAATTGGAATTGAATTTGAATTGGTTTTAGGGTTTATCGTGAGCGGTGTTTTGAACAACACCTGTTCTTTAACCCGATTCGCAATAGAGTGTGATTTTGGGTTTATCGTGAATCGTGTTTTAGATGACGTTGGTTCTTTAACCCAGTTAAAGACAGGATATTGATTTTTAAGAAGATTAAAACTAAGTGGAGTTTTAATGAATCTTTAACTAGATTGAAATGTGAATTGATAATTTAAATTATCAAATCTGAAAGGTGATCGAGAATGGAGTACCACTAGTTTTGCTCCAAAGCGATAGTTAAATCTTTAATTAGATTTGAACGTGAAATGGTAATTAATTTTACCGATAGCACCGTGGTGTTAGATATGGAGTATTACCAGTTTTTCTCCAGGGGATGAATGGGTTGGGATTGGGAAATAAAATAAATAATTACTTCGGTGCGGTTCGCTAATCCCGACTAGTTTGGAAAACCATAGCATGGTTTGAAATGATATCCAACGGAAGAATAAAGAATAAATTTAGAAGAATTTATCTTGGATAAAATTAATGGGAACCTTTTCCTAAGAATGTGATTTTGTGAATAAAAGAACATTCTGAATTGGAATGAGGCGTTTGTTGTGTTTGTGTAACATTTGTTTATCATATACGTGGGTTATTCAGAAAGGCCGGGTTTATACCCATTCTGAATAACCGATTCGACGAGATGTCGAAGATGAAGACGGTGGTTGAAGACCGGAAGTCTTCACATCATTTGGGTGATTACTGATGATCTCGATTGGGCTGTACACCCAAGATGAGGGAAACAGTTGGGGATCATCTAGACGTACTTGGAGATGGATGGATATGCGAGGAAAGTGCCTCTGGTTTCGTTCAGACCCAGAACGAACTTGTAAATAGATTGTGTGTCTGACATTGGATTTTATTATGTGTTGATTGATCTCTATTAAATATACATCTGTTTGGCGGCAGAGAAATTATTCTCTTGCTTAACGCCCTTCTCTGAGACGTACGAGCTCAGAGGTTGTATATCGATGGACATCAGTCGCATGGAGTGAATTGCCTGTGTGGCACGCGTAAGTGGCAATTGATCAAGGCTTCTGTTGAAAAGCAAAGTCTTTTGGATGATGATCAAAGCACGACCTGTGTGGCGTAGCTTTGTGTATAACGTGAATTCGCGAGCCTCACACCCCGGTATGAGTCAAAAACGGGAGAAGGAACCAAGGAGTGCACGACGTTTCTTTCTAGCTATGGTGGTGTCAGTGACCTACCAGCCCTGACATTTATATACTTTCACCTGTGTGGTTGTTGGATACGAGGCGCCTCGGTTATATGTTTGTAAGGACCGGGAAACGTGTGTTCAGGAATAACTAATCCTCAAAAGTAAGAGAGGACCGGCCTTGGAGGTTCCAAAGGATCATAGTGGGGTCCTGAGGCATTTGCTAGAGTGTCTCGAATCGGAGAGGAGCTTGCCCCTTGCCTCGACTCATGATGGAATCCAATTTCCAATACGTGATAATTCAGTTTTATTTCTGGAACCTAGTATGGCGACATAGTGGTATGGGTCATTCATGTCGCCTATGATGATTGAAATTGTTTTGACACTATACACCTATAATAGTATCAAATGATTTGTTTTAAACGTATCAAGCATTATTGGGCTATTATAAGGGAAAACCCTATCCTTCGGCTTGCGTTGCATTATGTGATGGGACCGGGGTCTTATAATAGCTTCATTTTTCCAAAGAGCATTGCGCTGTTTTGTAATATGCACTAGTATTCTTGGGAGGAAGCCCGTTCTGTGTTATACGGCGTGGTCCCTTGAATTACTATCTTTTAAAGTAAAGTTTTAAATAACTGTTTTAGTTCTCACACCAGTCACACGACTGACCTGGAGTTTATTGTTCTAACCTAAACTCTGGGTGCCCTTATTTTCCACATGGGCAGCTAGTAGTTTTGGTTTTGCAGATTTATATTCACAGGGTCCTGATTTACAGCTGGAACGATGCTCGGAAAGCTCTGTATCCGTGCATTACTTCTAGTTGTGCTTTTGTATTATTTTTCGCTGCGATGTATTTAAATGTAATTTAAATCTCTGATATTTATCGAATGTAATTTATTCATTTATACTCTGTATATTCTTGTATCTGATGGAATTGTTGTAATAACAATGAAATGATCTTCCGTCTGCGTTCCGATGTGTATTGTTTTCATAGCATTCGTCCTTTCTCTTCTCTTCGGAGACCGGGGAAGTTCAGGTCGCTTTAGAGTGGAATCAGAGCTTTGGTTTACAGAGCTCGAGAACAAGACACATTAGAACCGTACGAAAGAATTCATCGGATATTGGATTAGTAATATCCAACTAGAATTACTCGTTAGAGATAGGATCAGTAGTATCCTAGAACGAGTGTGAAGAGTATATTTTTCAAATGAAAACAATTTTGTTTTTAAAATTTAAATCGCTTTATACGTATTTGAATATTTATTTATTTTGAATTTGGACAATCGAGTATATAAAGATTTCGCGTATACGCGTCATGAACGTATATTCGAAGTTTTAATATATTGGATAGATATAGAATCACATTCTAGACACCTGGGGGTAATTCTGGTGATGTGGCCACATCATCAGTATTTATGTTCGTGTTTCGAAGGTGTGATTTCTATATATTTCCATTAGACTGGTGTGAGAACCAAATATAGATAGGATTTATTGTTGTGATTTGGCATCAAAAACATGATTTTTGCATATATATCAAAATTATGAATTTGAAACTCTAATTCACTAATTGATTGATGTTTGTGTTGTTTGTTTGTTTATTTAATAATTTTGAACCATTACGCCTAATTGTATCGAATAGTGAATTGTGTTGAAAATTGGTCGCATTTGCTTGCATGTACATGTACTTACATTGAACAGGTCATAGCAAGGAGGCTAGAGCAGAAGAATAAAATTTGTTTGGCCAACAAATAGGTACATGTTTACTATAATTTACTGTTTTGTTTGGGCGATGATGATTTTATGAGCCGATTGGCTAGCCGCTTGGCTTTTTCTTTTTCTTTTTGAGATCAGAGGGCCTGTATGGCAATTTCGGGATTTTCCCGATGCTCCCGGTGCAGGGGAGGTTATGGCGAAATGTTTCGAAAATTTAGGGTGTTAGCCAAATTTTTGAAAATTTTGAAAAGTTCTTAGAAACTGAAGAGTTGAAGAACTTAAGCCGTAGAGAAAATAATGGAAGTTGAGTTGGTTTGTAAAACAACTTTCGGCTTTGTTCCTTTTCGGGGACGAAAAGTTTTAAGTGGGGGAGATTGTAACAACCCGGAAATGCGAGCCAGTTTAAAATTTTTATTTTGGCAATTTTAGCGAATTTTGAACATTTAAAATAAATTATTTCAAATGATATCGACGGGAAATTTATTTTGAATAGAATTAGAATGTATATATTTATACATCGTCGTTAGAATATAAATATTTATATGTATATTATAAAAGGAATTGAAAATGGCGCGGTAGTTCGATAATTCGATTTCAAAGTTCAAATGAACGTACCGGGTGCAAAATAAACCGTATTTTAGTGAAACCAAAAATATTAGAATCTATTTGAGGATATCTTTCCAACGAATCCGAAAAATCAAGATTTCATAGCGGGAATCAAAAGATATGTCCAGTCGAAAATCCTGAATAGTCGCTATGGAATTCAGGCCCTTAAAAATGGGAATTTTGCAAACGACCTCGGATTTCGACGAAACCACTTTTGTTGGATTTGTGATGTCAAGTTATTGCTAGATTCCAAATTTCATAATTTTTTGAATCAATATGTGAGCGTGGCAAAGGAAAACGCGTTTGACCAGTTTCAGTTGATTTTAATCGACTGGAAAATGGCCATTTTTCCAACGGTCTCAGAATTCGACGAAACTAGTTTTGTTAGGACCATATCGTCAATACGAAGCTAGAAAATATTTTTCTGTAATTTTTAGAGACTGTATGTGGCCTCGGTAATTTGAAATGTATGTTTAAATTGAATATACAAAGAATTATACTTTGATTTAAATGAAAACTGATTGTAACAGCCGAATCAGCTTACGATACATATCCTATTGTGTTCGGAATGGGGGTAATTAGCTGGGGATGACAGTCGGCGGGTTCGATTCCGAGGTCGAAATAAAAAGTTGCTTTTAAAAATTAAAATAATAATATTATATAATATATAAATTAGGTGGCCCTCCCCTTATCTCTCTCCTCTTCCCCCGTTAGTTCAGAATGAAATTGGCAAGGAAAAAAAAACAACGAAACCTCGTCGCCTCGCCGCCGCTAAGGGAGATGCTGCCCCCCCCCACCGCATCTCCTCCTCCAGCCTCCACCTCGCCCCCCCCCCCCCTAGAAACCCAAATCGAAGCAAACCCTAGCCTCCCCCTCGTTGACCGTCGTGGCCAGCTTCCCCCCCTACCCTCTCGACAGCCGCCTCCCTTCCACCTCCCTCTCCTTCGCCTGCATCGAAGACCCGACTCCCCATTCCGATCTCCGCCCCCTCTCTTCCTTCTTCTTCCTTCTGCGATGCACGAAAACCCCAATAAAGCACCTCCACTTGCCTGAACAGCCGCCGTTCAACAGTGAATTCCCCCCTCTTTTTCTTCTGACGAGCAAAGTAAGTTTTAATTAATTATTAGTGTAGAAAAATATAATTTTTCCTATGTGTTTGATTATAAAAGAAATGATTTTTATTTTATAGTATGATATAAAAATTCGATCTTTGTATAAGAAGTCGAAATATGTATAAAAATATAATCTTTTATATTGTAGAAGTATAAAAATATAATCTTTTATATTGTAGAAGTATAAAAATATAATTTTTATATAGGTAAGGTAGTAAAAATATCATCTTTATATATGTAACGAAATAAAAATCTGATTTTTATTATATATATATATATAATGAAGTAAAAATGTGATTTTTATAGTGATGAAATAAAAAAGGCAAAATCTTTATATTAGAAAAGGCAAAATCTTTATATTTGAAAAGGCAAAATCTTTATATTTGAAAAGGCGAAATCTTTATATTTGAAAAGGCGAAATCTTTATATTTGGAAAGGCGAAATCTTTATATAGAGTATAGCGCGATAAAAATATAATCTCTATTATATGAGCATCGATGTAAAAATAGAATTTTTATCTATATAGTAGCGGAGTAAAAATAGAATTTTTATCTATACAGCATCGATGTAAAAATAGAATTTTTATCTATATAGTAGCGGAGTAAAAATAGAATTTTTATCTATATAACATCGATGTAAAAATAGAATTTTTATCTATATAGTAGCGGAGTAAAAATAGAATTTTTATATATGTAGTGAATACGGGCAATGAAAGTGACAAAAGGCGAGCACGATGAAGATGTTCTACATAAGAAGAGTCGTGATATTGGATTAGCTAGTTGGTGAGAACTTCTCACTCTAAATTTCTTTTTCTAGTAATATATATATATATACTAGGATGCAGACGGTGCTTAGCAGCACCCGACACCCGTCGTCCACAGACCATGGACGGCTTGTATGCTTGTTTGATGTGTTGTGAAATTTGTTTGTGACGTTGATGTGAAATCGATAATAAATTGTAGATGGTTGAAATAAATTAATTATCGTTAAAAATATAATTTTAACGTAAATGTGAATAAATAAATATTTATAAACAAATCGACCGATTTGTTTATATACACTGATTTGACTGATATAGATTGGGATGATAAATTTTACACATCGCCCAATTGCACAAATAAAAATTTGTGTTTGTTGATTTGAACCCCACACGGGTGTTGGGATGATATTTGGCGTACACTAATCCCAATTATTTAATTGTATGTCGATCGATTGGTCGACAGGCTGTGTAAGCATTGATTATTTATATTTGATGCTTATGCAGTTGTGTGGTGCACTTTGGATGATGGTTGATTGTTTATCGTTGCTATTATATACATGTGTTGTATGGAATCCATATAATTAACATTATATGGTGATTGATTGGGCCTCATTCCAATCGGGAAAATAATGAATATTATAAAAGAAAATTCATGTGTTGAATATAAAAATAGTCATGTGTCGATGATGTTCATGTGTTGAAATTATTCATGTGTTGAGTAAAATATTTTAATAATAAAATTTACATCTTTATCATATTTAAAATTAGAACTACTTCACGGTGGAGTTTGATTAAAAATCAAACGATAGATACCATAATTTTATAAAATATTTTACATAACAAAAATAGTGATGTGTTGACAGTACTCATGTGTTGAGATTAGTCGTGTGTTGAAAAAATATAGATTCATGTGTTGAATAGAATATATATTCATTTGTTGAATAGAATAACGAATTTATTGAAATATATATATAAAGCCGTGTTGATTAGAGTTGCGCTATTTTGACGTGAACGATACTTATATCGATTATATTCGTTTTTATAATGAATATAGAAAAGGTAGTGATTTCAAAATATAACGTTTTGAAAATATTATAATTTATATAGTAATGATATGAAATATTCAATTTTGATTTGAAATTGAATATAGAGTTGAAATGGTTTTGAAAACGAATTTAAAACGACTTAAAAAATACGTTTTAAAAGGAAATCGATGAATTATATAATATATATATATATATATATATATATTATATAATGGCCTGAATAGAACGCGCCGCGCCGATGTAGTTCGTGAATTTCGACCATTGACTTCGAATTGACGTTACGAGAGATCCAACCGTCGGATTATCCTAAAACCGGAACCGTTGGGTTCGTATCGAAAAGAGCTTTCTAATGAATATTAGAAATTTGAAATCTAACGGTTGGATTTGGAAGTATGTCCAAATCAATTTCAGAAAAGGTCGATGTAAGTGCAGTTCGATGGCTGTTGATGGAAATCAACTGTACGGGCCTTGATAAAATTATTAAAAATATTAATAATTTGTGTAAAATCCTAATATGTGAATTGGAAAGAACTGGGATGAAAAATTCCACATTCGAAAGGATAAAAATATATTTTTGTCGAAATGAACTAGTTTTGGACTAGGATTAAAATCAATTTATTTTTGAAATAAACAAATTGAATTTGAAAGTGATTTTAAAAATAATCAATATTCCCAATATGTGAATGGGACTGGAGTTAAATCAAAATTATCTTCGGAATACTTCGATGTTGGATTTCGAGACTATACAGATATTGTTATGGGAATTTGAAAGATATATTTTATATCGTTATTTCCAATACGATATTTGTTGGTTTCTGGATTTGATATTGAATATAAGCCGGTATATTTTCTATTCAGAGCCTTGTATTTAATATCAAATGTTATTTGGGTTTGTCATGAATGGTGTCTTCATTAGCACTGTTCTTAAGCCCAATAGAGAAAAAGATTAAATCTTTCTATTCAGATTTAATGAAGTGTATCAATTAAATAATATTTAATTGTAATTGAATTTGAATTGGTTTTTGGGTTTATCGTTAGCGGTGTTTTGAACAACACCTGTTCTTTAACCCGATTAACAATAGAGTGTGATTTTGGGTTTATCGTGAATCGTGTTTTAGATGACATTGGTTCTTTAACCCAGTTAAAGACAGGATATTGATTTTTAAGAAGATTAAAACTAAGTGGAGTTTTAATGAATCTTTAATTAGATTGAAATGTGAATTGATAATTTAAATTATCAAATCTGAAAGGTGATCGAGAATGGAGTACCACCAGTTTTGCTCCAAAGCGATAGTTAAATCTTTAATTAGATTTGAACGTGAAATGGTAATTAATTTTACCGATAGCACCGTGGTGTTAGATATGGAGTATTACCAGTTTTGCTCCAGGGGATGAATGGGTTGGGATTGGGAAATAAAATAAATAATTACTTCGGTGTAGTTCGCTAATCCCGACTAGTTTGGAAAACCATAACATGGTTTGAAATGATATCCAAAGGAAGAATAAAGAATAAATTTAGAAGAATTTATCTTGGATAAAATTAATGGGAACCTTTCCCTTAGAATGTGATTTTGTGAATAAAAGAACATTCTAAATTGGAATGAAGCATTTGTTGTGTTTATGTAACATTTGTTTATCATATACGTAGGTTATTCAGAAAGGCTGGGTTTATACCCATTCTGAATAACCGATTCGACGAGATGTCGAAGATGAAGACGGTGGTTGAAGACCGGAAGTCTTCACATCGTTTGGGAGATTACTGATGATCTCGATTGGGCTGTACACCCAAGATGAGGGAAACAGTTGGTGATCATCGAGACGTACTTGGAGATGGATGGATATGCAAGGAAAGTGCCTCAGGTTTCGTTCAGACCCAGAACGAACTTGTAAATGGATTATGTGTCTGACATTGGATTTTATTCTGTGTTGATTGATCCCTATTAAATATACATCTGTTTGGTGGCAGAGAATTTATTCTCTTGCTTAACGCCCTTTTCTGAGATGTACGAGCTCAGAGGTTGTATATCGATGGACATCAGTCGCACGGAGTGAATTGCCTGTGTGGCACGCGTAAGTGGCAATTGATCCAGGCTTCTATTGAAAAGCAAAGTCTTGTGGTTGATGATCAAAGCAAGGCCTGTGTGGCATAGCTTTGTGTATAACGTGAATTCGCGAGCCTCACACCCCGGTATGAGTCAAAAACGGGAGAAGGAACCAAGGAGTGCACGACGTTTCTTTCTAGCTATGGTGGTGTCAGTGACCTACCAGCCCTGACATTTATATACTTTCACCTGTGTGGTTGTTGGATACGAGGCGCCTCGGTTATATGTTTGTAAGGACCGGGAAACGTGTGTTCAGGAATAACTAATCCTCAAAAGTAAGAGAGGATCGGCCTTGGAGGTTCCAAAGGATCATAGTGGGGTCCTGAGGCATTTGCTAGAGTGTCTCGAATCGGAGAGGAGCTTGCCCCTTGCCTCGACTCATGATGGAATCCAATTTCCAATACGTGATAATTCAGTTTTATTTCTGGAACCTAGTGTGGCGACATAGTGGTATGGGTCATTCATGTCGCCTATGATTGATATTTATGATTGAAATTGTTTTGACACTATACACCTATAATAGTATCAAATGATTTGTTTTAAACGTATCAAGCATTATTGGGCTATTATAAGGGAAAACCCTATCCTTCGGCTTGCGTTGCATTATGTGATGGGACCGGGGTCTTATAATAGCTTCATTTTTCCAAAGAGCATTGCGCTGTTTTGTAATATGCACTAGTATTCTTGGGAGGAAGCCCGTTCTGTGTTATACGGCGTGGTCCCTTGAATTACTATCTTTTAAAGTAAAGTTTTAAATAACCGTTTTAGTTCTCACACCAGTCACATGACTGACCTGGAGTTTATTGTTTTAACCTAAACTCTAGGTGCCCTTATTTTCCGCACGGGCAGATAGTAGTTTTGGTTTTGCAGATTTATATTCACAGGGTCCTGATTTATAGCTCGAACGATGCTCGGAAAGCTCTGTATCCGTGCATTACTTCTAGTTGTGCTTTTGTATTATTTTCCGCTGCGATGTATTTAAATGTAATTTAAATCTCTGATATTTATCGAATGTAATTTATTCATTTATACTCTGTATATTCTTGTATCTGATGGAATTGTTGTAATAACAATGAAATGTTCTTTCGTCTGCGTTCTTTTGTGTGTTGTTCTCAAAGTATCCACTCTTTCCTTCACGGGGAAGTTACGGGTCCTCACATTATAAACGGGACAAGGCTTAGCCTTATCCCCGGTCTAGTGATGGCCCACGCCATACACATATCAATCAATTCAATTTCAATTCACCAAACAACCAAATCAAATCAAATAATCTAACTAACTACACAGCCAAACAAACAAGTCCATGGTCTATGGACAATGGTGTCGGGTGCTACTAAACACCGTCTACATCCTAGTATATATAATAATATAACTAGAAAAAGAAAATTAAAAGGTGAGGAGTTCTCACAGAGGGATCCACTCCGCCGTGCTTTGCTTTTGAACTGTTGAACATCTGGATTCCTTTGAAATTCCAATTCATTTCTTTTCACGCTGTTCAAATAAAAATTATATTTTTATTGCTTCATTCAAATAAAAATAACATTTTTATAATGCTACTCATATAAAAATAATATTTTTATTACCTACATACAATAAAAATTATGTTTTCATCCTCTACATATAATAAAAATTATTTCTTGTCATGTTTAAAAATCGGATTTTTATTCCTCTAAAAATCGATCCTTTATATTTTCAAATCAAAGTGAAAATCGTATTTTTTTTACTTGACTATAAATCTAATCTTTATCGTTATACAAACCTAACTTTTTAAAATTAAAAATCAAATCTTTTTGATTAACAAAATCAAATCTTTTTTATTAACAAAATCAAATCTTTTGTAATTCAAAATCCAATCTTTTTATAATGCTATATTCTTCATAAAAATCCGATTTTTCCTAAGCTATAATATTAAAAAAAATCGATTTTTATTAAATAAATGAAAACAAAAGAAAAATTTACAGCGTTATCATAGGGGGGAAATGGTTGAGGAGGTGCTGGAGTTGGTCAAGGGGGGTGCGCTGCTTCTGGTGGCGGGTCCGGAGCTCTGGCAGTCGTCGTCTTCAAGTGAGAAGGGGCTCGCGGTTTTGGGCAAGAACGAAGGGGATAAGGAACCATCATCGAGGTGGAAGGGGCAGCGTCATCAAGAGAGGGGGGGTGGCTCTATCTGAGGCGCGGCGATGGTTAGGGTTTGCAGGGGATGGCAGTTTGCGTCGGGTTTAGGGGGCGCGAGGTTGATGCTGGAGGAGGAGATGCGATGGGGGGTCGGCGCCACCTTGGGGGGCGCGATGGACATGGCGGCGGAGGTTGCCCCCCCCGGTCGCCCCTTCCTTTATCTTTTTTTTATTCTGTTTGAAATTAATCGAACGGGGGGGGGGGGGAGGGGGGGATGGAGGGTATAGGGAGGATGAGAGGGAAGGGTTTTTTTTTATTATTATTCTAATTATTAAATTCCAAAAAGCAACTTTTATTTTCGACCTCGTTACGAGACCCACCGCCTGTCGTCTATAGCCAATTACCCCCATTCCGAACACAATGGGACATGTTTTGCAGACTGATTCGACTGTTTCGATCAGTTTTCGTCAAAATCAACATATAACTCTATATATTGAATATGAACGTGCGTTTCAATTTACCAGGGCCACATACTAACTCGAAAAATTCCAGGAAAATATTTTCTAGCTTCGTATTGACGATACGGTCCTAACAAAACTAGTTTCGTCGAATTCTGAGACTGTTGGAAAAATGGCCATTTTCCAGTCGATTAAAATCAACTAAAACTGGTCAAACGCGTTTTCCTTTGCCACGCTCACATATTGATTCGAAAAATTATGAAATTGGAATCTAGCAATAATTTGACATCCTGGATCCAACAAAAGTGGTTTCGTTGAAATCCGAGGCCGTTTGCAAAATGGCTATTTTTAAGGGCCTGAATTCCATAGCGACTATTCTGAAAATTCATTTGGACATATCTTTTGATTCCCGCTATGAAGTTTTGATTTTTCGGATTCATTGGAAAGATATTCTCAAATAGATCCTAATATTTTTGGTTTCGCTAAAATCCGGTTTATTTTGCACCCGGTACGTTCAATTGAAGTTTGAAATCGAATTATCGAACTACCGCGCCATTTTCAATTCTTTTTATAATTATAAATAATAATTTATATTCTAACGACGACGTATATAAATATATACGTTCTAATTATATTCAAAATAAATTTCTCATCGATATTATTTAAAATAATTTATTTTAAATGTTCAAAATTCGCCAAAATTGCCAAAATAAAAAATTTAAACTGGCTCGCATTTCCGGGTTGTTACAATCTCCCCCACTTAAAACTTTTCGTCCCCGAAAAGGAACGAAGCCGAAAGTTGTTTACTAATCAACTCAACTTCCTTTATTTTGATTACGGCTTAAGTTCTTCAACTTTTCAGTTTTCAAGAACTTTTCAAAATTTTCAAAAATTTGGCTAACACCCTAAATTTTCGAAAAATTTCGCCATAACCTCCCCTGCACCGAGAGCACCGGGGAAATCCCGAAATTGCCATACAGGCCCTCTGATCTCAAAAAGAAAAGGAGAAAGCCAAGCGGCTAGCCAATCGGCTCATAAAATCATCATCACCCAAACAAAACAGTAAATTATGGTAAACATGTACCTATTTGTCGGGCAAACAAATTTTATTCTCTGCTCTAGCCTCCTTACTATGACCTGTTCAATGTAAGTACATGTATATGCAAGAAAATGCGACCAATTTTCAATACAGTTCAATATTTGGTTCAATTAGGCTAAATGGTTCAAAATAATCAAACAAATAAACAAACAACACAACCATCAATCAATTAGTAGATTAGAGTTTCAAATTCATAATTTTGATATATATACAGAAAATCATGTTTTTGATGCCAATTCACAACAATGTATTCTATCTATATTAGTTTTGGTTCTCACACCAGTCTAATGGAAATATATACAAATCACACCTTCGAAACTCGAACATAAGTTTTGATGATGATCGATCAATCATCAGAACCATCTCCGGGTGTCTAGAATGTGATTCTATATCTATCCAGTATATTAAAACTTCGAATATACGTTCATGACGCGTATATGCAAAATCTTTATATATCGGATTGTCCAAATTCAATATAAATAAATATTCAAATACGTTTAAAACGATTTAAATTTTCAAAACAAAATTGTTTTATTTTAAAAATATACTCTTCACACTCGTTCTAGGATACTACTGATCCTACCTCTAACGAGTCATTCTAATTGGATATTACTAATCCAATATCTGATGAATTCTTTCGTTCGGTTCTAATGTGTCTTGTTCTCGAGCTCTATAAACCAAAGCTCTGATACCAAATGTAACGGCAAGGAATTTCGCTCGATCCGAATCAGTCGTTAAACCGACCTAGACCGTTCGAAACCCCTGATCGTTTTGAGAACAGGACAAATTGGAACGCAGACGGAAGAACATTTCATTGTTATTACAACAATTCCATCAGAATACAAGAATATACAGAGTATAAATGAATAAATTACATTCGATAAATATCAGAGATTACAATAAATTACATAGCAGCGGAAAATAATACAAAGCACAACTGAAGGTGATATACGGATACAGAGCTTTCCGGATATCATTCCAGCTGTAAACCAGGATCCTATGAGTACAAATCTGCAAAACCAAAACTACTAGCTGCTCGTGTCGAAAATAAGGGCACCCAAAGTTTAGGTTAAAACAATAAACTCAAGGTCAGTCATGTGACTTGTGTGAGAACTAAAACAGTTATTTAAAACTTTACTTTAAAAGAGAGTAATTCAAGGGACCACGCCGTATAACACGGAACGGGTTTCCTCCCAAGAATACCAGTGCACAGAATAAACAGCGCAATGCTTTTTCGAAAAATGAAGCTATTATAAGACCCAGGTCCCATCACACAACGCAACGCAAGCCGGAGGATAGGGTTTTCCCTTATAATAGCCAAACATGCTTGGTACGTTTAAAAACAAATCATTTGATACTATTATAAGTGTATAGTGTCAAAACAATTTCAATCATAACTATCAATCATAGATGGCATGGGTACCATATATCATGTCGCCATACTAGTTCTACAATTAAAACCGCAATATCACGTATTGGAAAAAGGATTTCCGTCATGAGTCGAGGCAAGGGGCAAGCTCCTCTCCACTTTCGAGACACTCTAGCAAATGTCTCAGGACTACACACTCTGGGCAATCCTTGGATCTTCAGGGCCAGTCCTCTCTTATGTTTGAGGATTAGTTATTCCTGAACACACGTTTCCCGGTCTTTACAGACCTAAAATCGAGGAGCCTCATCCAACAACCACATAGGTGAAAAGTATATAAATGTCAGGGCTGGTAAGTCACAGACACCACCAAAGCTAGAAAGAAACGCCGTGCTCTCCCCGCAGTCACTATCTCGTTTTTGACTCATACCGAGGTGTGAGGCTCGCGAATTCACGTTATACACAAAGCTACGCCACAAAGGTCGTGCTTTGATCATCAACCACAAGACTTTGCTTTTCAACAGAAGCCTTGATCAATTGCCACTAAGGCGTGCCACACAGGCAATTCATGCCATGCGACTGATGTCCATCGATATACAACCTCTGAGCTCATACGTCTTAGTGAAGGGCGTTAAGCAAAAGAATAAATTCTCCGCCGCCAAACAGATGTATATTTAATAGAGATCAGTCAACACAGAATAAAATCCAATGTCAGACAAACACAGTCCATTTACAAGTTCGTTCTGGGTCTAAACGAAACCGGAGGCACTTTCCTCGCATATCCATCGATCTCCAAGTACGTCTGGACGACCACCAACTATTTCCATCCTCTTGGGTGTACAACCCAATCAGGATCATCAGTAATTATCCAAACGATGTGAAGACTTCCGGTCTTCGACCACCGTCATCATCTTCGACTTATCGTCGAATCGGTTATTCAGAATGGGTATAAACCCAGCCTTTCCGAACAACCCGCGTATATTAAAAACAAATGTTACATAAATGCAACATACGCCTCATTCCAATTCATCCGTCACTAACCATAAATTAGCAAGAGAACAATTCCCCAAATATTAACCCCGTAGGCCGAAACCAACATCAGATCAATACCCAGGAAACCATTCTTCTTAACTAACCTACAGCTAGTTTCTAAATTTCATATTCTTAGGGAAAGGTTCCCATTAAATTTATCAAAGATAAATTCTTTAAAATTTATACTTTAATCTTCCTTTGGATATCATTTCAAACCAGATTATGGTTTTCCAAACTAATCGAGATTAGCGAACCACACCAAAGTAATTATTTATTTTATTTCCCAATCCCAACCTATTCATCCCATGAAGCAAAACTGGTAATACTCCATATCTAACACCACGGTGTTATCGGTAAATTTAATTACCATTTCACGTTCAAATCTAATTAAAGATTTAACTATCGCTTGGAGCAAAACTGGTGATGCTCCATTCTCGCTCATTTTCCATATTTGATAATTTAAATTTTCTATTCACATTTCAATCTAATTGCAGATTCATTAAGACTCCTTTTACTGGGTTAAACAACTAATGTCATTTTAAACAAAGTTCACGATAAACCCAAATCACATTCTACTTATTATCGGGTTAAAGAACAAGTGTTATTTAAAACACCCTTCACGATAAACCCACAAATCAATTCTATTTAAAACCCATTTCAAATAAAATTTATTTATTTAAAAATAAATGGGTTTTAATTTTAGTTCAAAACTAGTTCATTTCGATAAAAATCTACTTTTATCTTTTCAAGTATGGAGTTTTTCATCCCAATTTTTTCCAAATCATTTCTTATGATTTTACACAAATTATTACTATTTTTAATAATTTTATCAAGGCCCGTACAGTCGATTTCCAACAACGGCCATCGAACTGCACCTACAGCGACCTTTTCCAAATTTGATTTGGACATAATTCCAAATCCAACCGTTAGATTTCAAATTTCTAATATTCGTTAGAAAGCTCTTTTCGATACGAACCCAACGGTTCCGGTTTTAGGAGAATCCGACGGTCAGATCTCCCGGAATGTCCGTTCGAAATCAATGGTCGAAATTCACGAACTGCCGCGGTGCGGCGCGTTCTATTCAGGCCATTATATTATATATATAATATATATATAATATATATTTTGTCGATTCCTATTTAAAACGAATTTTATAAATAGTTTTAAATTCGTTTCAAAAACATTTAACTTCCATTTCCAATTCAAATCAAAATTGAATTTTTCCTTATAAATTCGTTTTAAAATTCATTTCAATTCATTTCAATTCAATTCAGATTTCAATTCAATTTGAATTCATTTCAAATCGATTTTTATTCTATTCCAATTCGTTTTCAATTCAATTCGAATTCGTTTTATATTCAATTCAATTCGAATTCGTTTTATATTCAATACGAATTCGTTATAAATTCAATTCAATTCGAATTCGTTTTTCTATTCAATTCAATTCGAATTCGTTTTCTATTCAATTCAATTCGAATTCGTTATATATTCAATCCAATTCGAATTCGTTTTTATTCAATTCAATTCGAATTCGTTATATATTCAATTCAATTCAAATTCGTGTTATAAATATTCGATTTTTATCTCTTTTCAATATTCATTATAAAAATGAATATAATCGATATAAATATCGTTTGCGTCAAAATAGCATATCTCTAACCAACATGGCTTTATATTTTTCAATAACTTCGTTATTCTATTCAACAAACGAATCTATATTTCTTTCAATACATGACTCTATATTTTTGTCAACACATGACAAATCTCAACGAATGAGTACTGTCCACGTGTGACTATTTTTGTTATTTAATATATTTTATAAAATTTATGGTATCTTTCATTTGATTTCAAATCAGACTCCAACCGTAAATTAGTAAGAGAACGATTCCCTGAATATTAACCCCGAAGGCCGAAACCAACATCAGATCAACATCCAGGAGACCACTCATCTTATCTATTTTCCAGTTAGTTTCTAATTTTATATATGATAAAGATGTAAATTTTATTGTTAAAATATTTCGTTCAACACATGACTAATCTCAACGGATGAGTACGGTCAACACATGAACCTTTATTTTATAATATTCTTTATTTTCCCAATTGGAATGAGGCCCAATCAATTACCATATAATGTTAATTATATGGATTCCATACAACACATGTGTATAATAACAACAATAAATAATCAACCATCATCTAAAGTGCACAACACAACTGTCTGTCAACCTATCGATCGACACACAACTAATTATTGGGACTAGTGTACATCAAATATCATCCCAATACCCGTGTGGGGTTTCACATCAACAAACACTGAATATTATTTATGCAGTTGGGCGACGTGTAAAATTTATCGTCCCAATCAATATCAGTCAAATCAGTGTACATAAACAAACCGTCTGGTTTGTAAATGAATATTTTATTTTATTCACACACGTTAAAAATTATATTTTTAACGATAAAATATTTTATTTTAACACATGAATTTCTATTTAGTTCATTTACAAAATAAAAATGATATTTTTATTTTTCTAACTTATTTTAGAAAATTTCGGCGGCATAACGGCACGATACTAGAAACGGGACAAGGCCTAGCCTTATCCCCGGTCTAGTGATGGCCCACGCCATACACATATCAATCAATTCAATTTCAATTCACCAAACAACAAAATCAAATAATCTAACTAACTACACAGCCAAACAAACAAGTCCATGGTCTGTGGACAATGGCGTCGGGTGCTACTAAACGCCGTCTGCATCCTAGTATATATAATAATATAACTAGAAAAAGAAAATTAAAAGGTGAGGAGTTCTCAAAGAGGGATCCACTCCGCCGTGCTTTGCTTTTGAACTGTTGAACATCTGGATTCCTTTGAAATTCCAATTCAGTTCTTTTCACGCTGTTCAAATAAAAATTATATTTTTATTGCTTCATTCAAATAAAAATAACATTTTTATAATGCTACTCATATAAAAATAATATTTTTATTAGCTACATACAATAAAAATTATGTTTTCATCCTCTACATATAATAAAAATTATTTCTTGTCATGTTTAAAAATCAGATTTTTATTCCTCTAAAAATCGATCCTTTATATTTTCAAATCAAAGTGAAAATCGTATTTTTTTTACTTGACTATAAATCTAATCTTTATCGTTGTACAAACCTAACTTTTCAAAATTAAAAATCAAATCTTTTTTATTAACAAAATCAAATCTTTTGTAATTGTAAATCCAATCTTTTTATAATGCTATATTCTTCATAAAAATCCGATTTTTCCTAAGCTATAATATTCATAAAAATTCGATTTTTATTAAATAAATGAAAACAAAAGAAAAACTTACAGCGTTATCATAGGGGGGATATGGTTGAGGAGGTGCTGGAGTGGGTTAAGGGGGTGCGCTGCTTCTGGTGGCGGGTCCGGAACTCTAGCAGCCGTCGTCTTCAAGTGAGAAGGGGCTCGCGGTTTTGGGCAAGAACGAAGGGGATAAGGAACCATCATCGAGGTGGAAGGGGCAGCGCCATCAAGAGAGGGGGTGGCGCGGCGGCGGTTAGGGTTGACGGGGGAGGCGGTTTGCGTCGGGGTTAGGGGGGCGCGAGGTTGATTCGGGGGGCGTGAGGTTGAGGCTGGAGGAGGAGATGCGGTGGGGGGTCGGCGCCACCTGGGGGGGCGCGATGGACGTGGCGGCAGCGGTTCCCCCCCATCGCCCCTTCCTTTATATTTTTTATTATTTATTATTCTGTTTGAAATTAATCGAACGGGGGGGGGGGGGGGGCTGGAGGGTATAGGGAGGATGAGAGGGAAGGTATTTTTTATTATTATTTTAATTATTAAATTCCAAAAAGCAACTTTTATTTTCGAACTCGTTACAAGACCCACCGCCTGTCGTCCATAGCCAATTACCCCCATTCCGAACATAATGGGACATGTTTCGCAGGCTGATTCGACTGTTTTAATCAGTTTTCGTCAAAATCAACATATAACTCTATATATTGAATTTGAACGCGCGTTTCAATTTACCGGGGCCACATACTAACTCGAAAAATTCCAGAAAAATATTTTCTAGCTTTGTATTGACGATATGGTCCTAACAAAACTAGTTTCATCGAATTCTGAGACCGTTGGAAAAATGGCCATTTTCCAGTCGATTAAAATCAACTAAAACTGGTCAAACGCGTTTTCCTTTGCCACGCTCACATATTGATTCGAAGAATTATGAAAATTGGATTCTAGCAATAATTTGACATCCCGGATCCAACAAAAGTGGTTTCGTTGAAATCCAAGGTCGTTTGCAAAATGGCTATTTTTAAGGGCCTGAATTCCATAGCGACTATTCTGAAAATTCATTTGGACATATCTTTTGATTCCCTCTATGAAGTTTTGATTTTTTGGATTCATTGGAAAGATATTCTCAAATAGATCCTAATATTTTTGGTTTCGCTAAAATCCGGTTTATTTTGCACCCGGTACGTTCAATTGAAGTTTGAAATCGAATTATCGAACTACCACACCATTTTCAATTCCTTTTATAATTATAAATAATTATTTATATTCTAACGATGACTTATATAAATATATACGTTCTAATTATATTCAAAATAAATTTCTCATCGAAATTATTTAAAATTATTCATTTTAAATGTTCAAAATTCGCTAAAATTGCCAAAATAAAATTTTTAAACTGGCTCGCATTTCCGAGTTGTTACACTAGAGTTTTGACAGACTTCCGTTGTATCAGTTTATTTATTTCCGCTGCATTGTATTAAATCTTTTGTAATTTTATCTTCCGCTATATTATTTTCTATGTACTCTGATATATTCTGTACTCTGATGTTATATTATCATGATGTAATAAAAGTATTCTGTTTTCTGTTCTAATGTATTGTATTCCCAAAGTTAAAGTGTTCGAAGATTTCTGACTTTTGGTTCAGACCTATGCGGTTTATGGTCGATTCAAAGGGTGGGGATTTTCGGGTCTTTACATTTGGTATAGAGATCTGGTTAGCTCAAATCTTTGGGGTACGACTCTTTAGAACTGAACAAAAGACTCATCAGAGGTAGGATTAGTAATATCCTATAAAAGAATGACTCGTTAGAGATGGGATCAGTAGTATCCTAGAACGAGTGTGAAGAGTATTATTTTAAAAATAAAAACAAACTTAGTTTTGAAAATTTTATCTTAAAATACGTGTTTGAGATATTATTATATTTTAATTTGGACAATCGAGTATATAAAGATTTTAATATACGTTTGATCCACGTGTATACGAAGTCTCAAATATACTAGATAGATATGGAGTCATACTCTAATCGCCCGGAGATGATTCTGATGATGATGCATCATCATCATCTGTGTTTATGTTTGAGTTTTGGAGTAGGATGTATATATATTTCCAACTGAGTGGTATGAGAACCAAAACTAGATAAGGTTTATTGTCGTGATTTGCACTAAAAATGTGATTTTTGACTATATATATAAAAGTTATATATTTAAAAAGTTAATCACCTAATTGATTGCTGGTTGTGATGTTTGAAAATTAGTTTACTAATTAAAATGTTGGTATAATAATTAACTTAACCAATATGTGAAAGAATGATAAATTTAGCTAAATTTAAATTAATATTGAACTAAATTGATAAGAAATGAAAATTGAGTTGATTAGTTAAACAACTTTTAGCTACGTTCCTTTTCGAGGACGAAAAGATTTTAAGTGGGGGAGATTGTAACAACCCGCAAATTTCTGAACCAATTTAAAATTTTTATTTTAGAAATTTTAATGAAAATTTAATTTTTAAAATTTTTTATTTTAAATAATAATGAATAAAAACTTATTTTAATTGAAGTTAAAATGAATAAAATAAATTTAAATATAAAAGGAGTTAGAAATGGCGCGGTAGTTTGAAAGTTTGATTTTAAACTTTAACTGAATGTACAGGATTCAAATTAAATCGGATTTCAGTAAAACCAAAAATATTTAAATCTATTTAACCATATATTTCTAATGAATGTAAGAAGCTGAAATTTCACTTTAAAAGTAAATAGTTATGCTAGTTTAAAATTTAGAAAAATCACAACATAATTTATATATATATTTTAATATAATATATAGCCCTTAAAAATAGCCATTTTGCAAACAACTTGCATTTTCGATGAAACCACTTTTGTTGGGACCGGAATGTCAAATTATTGCTAGGTTTCAATTTTCATAATTTTTCGAATTAATATGTGAGCGTGCAAACGAAAATGTGTTTTGTCAATTTCAGTCAAATTTAATCGACTTGAAAATGGCCATTTTTCAAACAGTCTCAGAATTCGACAAAATTAGTTTTGTTAGGACCGTATCGTCAAAACATAGCTAGAAATATTTTTTCTGAATTTTTCTGAATTCGTATGTGGTCCCGGTGAATTTAAATATACGATCGAATTAATTTAATAAAGGATTTAAATATTAAATTAAATATTTCAGGCCATAGACAGTCGTTTAGGCTGACGAGGCCTTGCCCATTGGATCCGGAACGGGGGCTATTGGGTGGGGTCAACTCTAGTTGGACTGAAATCGGATTGGTTTAAGAATTATGGATTTTATTGTAAAATTCACATTAAAATATTATAAATAATCACAAAAATCAAAAAATAATAATAATCCTAAACATTGTTCCACTTCATGTAGCCGCCATCTCCAAAAACCCATGGCCGACATTGCTCCCTACTTTCCCCTCTAAATTTCATCGATCCATACACCAAAACCACCCCATCCAGTTCAACTTTTTGAAGACCTTCGAACCCTCTATCCATCCATACGGTGAACACCCCATGAAACTGCACGAACTTCGAGAACCGACCCTCCAAACTGCCATTGTCTCGACCGCCGCCGTGGTCGAACCACGCGATCGCACCTCAGGCCGTGGGCCTCCTTAGACGCGCGCCGCCTCCCTCCTCGATGTAGCATACTCCGATTGATCTCCAGTGACCTGAACAGCAAGCGAATTAGAACCCATATTTGGAACAAATTGGGTAAACTCACGGCTGATTACTATAAGGAAGAAGAAGGTTGATTTTCCAATTTTAATTAAGGGTGCGTTTTTTACAGGTCCCTATTAAGTTTCAAAATTAAGCTCACATCCGGTCATAAAAATAATATAGATTACATCCCTACTTTTGAAACACGGCTGAAAAAGTTCCATCTTTACCCTTCCGCAATTCCAAAACCCTCAAACCATGATTCGTCATTTGTTCAACCGTCAAATATCTTTTTCAATATCTATCAAAAACCTAAATCAACGATTCTTCGAAACCTAAATCGATAAATCGCGGTTTACAATCAACAGCTGATCGTCGTCAATTTAATCTCGATTGTACGATTTTTGTCAAAATCGTTGTCGTCGTCTTCATCAAGTTAAAATAAATGGCAAGAACGGAGGTATAATTTTTAATTTTTTATTTCATCTCCAGCCATTCATAATCTTTGCGTACAATATACAGTAATTTAACTGAACATAATATTTTGTGTGCATGTTTCCTGTTATTGAGAGTTATTGCATGCGTGATTGTATGATTATATTGACAATTGTTGCGTAAATCTACGATTATGTTGCGAAATGTTGCATTAGTAGATGCAGTTATCAATTAATTGTCGAGTTTGTGTGTTTAGAGTATTTTTGCGCTTATCATTGGAATAAAAACATTTGTTAGTTAAATAAATAAATTTTATAAGAAATATTGCATGCAAGTGTGCATGAATTCATAATAAATTCGTAGTTATATGCATATATTCAGTACATTTGAACACAGGCATTGCATATATTCACAACATTTGCATGCATGGATTCGTTTAATTAATATAGTTGAATAAATCCAATAATTTATGCAGAACATTTGAATACAGGAATGAATTTAATGAGAATTTTTGCACTATGGTATTCATTTTTTCACAATTGTTGCATTATTGTATGCATGTAAAAAGAATTGTTTCATTGCAAGTGTGCAACTAGCAGCTAGTTATTTCAATATTCTATGCATTTAAAAAGATATGTTGCATGATTTAAGTGAGAATTTATCAGCTAATTGATATAATATTATATGCATTTAATAGGAAATGTAGCATGGTTGTGTGAATTTATCAGCTAAATGTTGCAGTATTATATGCATGTAATATTGTTGAATTTAATAGGACATACGTAAGTAAATAAATTAAGAATATTTGCATTCTTGTATACATTTTTCAAAAATTGTTGCATGTTTGTATGCATATAGTATATACAATTTCGTACCAATACCAATTATGCAACCTAAAATTGTTGATTTTTTATAATTATTTCAGGATGGACTGTGAAATGTATGTTGTGAACATAATGAAAGAACAAAGGGAATACAAAGAACTCACTAAAAACGATGATATCTGCACTACTGGGGAAATTAATCTACAAAGGGCTGTGCTTGCATATGAACTTGTCAACTGCAAACCATATAGTTGGACTCCAGTAGAAAACATTACACAAAACTACCTTATATCAGATGCAAGCTTGACTGATTAATATTGGGAAAGATGATGTTCACAATTGTTGTAAATATTTTTAGATGTTTTTTTTTCAAACTACTAGTACATGATTACTTAGTTTCTAAAATGTTTACTGTAGAATTTTATGTTTGTAATTTAGAAATTTTGATTTTAAATGTTATGATGAAATATTGCGTACTTTTGTTGAGTTATTCATAATAGTTGCATGCTATTCTGAAAATTTTATGAAATTTGATAGTTTGAATTGCCAAAATATTCAGAATAATTTAAGACTTGTACGAAAGTATTGTTGGTAATAGCTTATTTATATGCAAATGATATAAATTTTTTCTTTGTGAATTAATTTTGAATACTTGCATACATTAATGCATTTATTTGGGTAAATTGCCTACACAACTACATTTATTTGCAAAATTCCAGAAAAATAAGCAGCCTTATTTTTTACAAATACTTAATGCACGATCAGAACTACGAAAGATTTAAGTAGTAGACTGAAAAATCAAAACTGATGAATAGTCAGATTAAATAAAAGAATGCAACATTAAACAGGAAAATTTCATTTAAATTAAAAAGAATGTATGCAGATATATAGAATAGTTTAATATTTGCATGTAAATAATATGAACAGTTGCACCATTATGCACAAAAATGAGCAATAGTTGTATGCTAATATGCATATTTACAGAATACTGGAGTACTTCTGTATGCAGGTAATATGAATTGTTTCATTGCTATATACACCAATACCATAAACCTCAATACGTGAGGTATACAAATATGCAGAATAACCGAATACATTTATGCAACTATTATGAATTTTTTCATACATATAAGATGAAATAAATAACTATAAACTACACTCAAATTCACATTAAAATTCTCAACTGATTTTATTGCATTACAGAAATGTTTCAAACAAATAGTAATAGTAAACACTAAAACCAAGTGTCTTAAAAAAAACATATCAACTATTCTTTTGAAGAACAAGTCCTCTTACTATGACCCAGCTTGTTGCACAAACCACATCCAGTAGTCTTTGTAAATTCACCTGCAGATTTCAACCTTTTAGAAGATGATGGACGACCAGGCATATATCGGTAATAGCTGCGTACTTATATGAAACTATAAAGAATAATTGCATATACTAATATTCAGAAGAGATGCGTACGAGTATGCATATATTATGAATGAATGCATATTTTTATGCAATTTTCATCATATGCGGATATAAACAAAATATTCTAGATAGTTGCATATATGTATGCAATTTTGAAGAATATTTGCATATATAAATGCAACTATGCAGAATATATGCAAACCAGTATGAATGTATTTTAACAATAGTGGCATATTTGTATGCTTATATTCATATTATTTCTTAATTTTATGCATGTTTTCAAATTTGAAGAACAATTATCATCGGAAAAAAATAAATATGGCTATATGATGCAGTAACAATAAAAATTTATACAATAACTACATTTAACATGGAAAAACTCAAGAACAAGTTGAACATCAGAATAATCACTGAACAAAAAATGTAATAATAAATTGATAACGATATACGGAATTTTTTCAAAAACAACCATATATTACGGAATTTTTACGAATACTTGTTGTCGTCGTCTTCATCAATTTAATCTCTGAACAAATTGCGAGTAAATTGAGTACACGGCAGAAAAAATCCAAAGTGAAAAAAATTAGACAGAGCCCTTCGCCGCCATGGATCTAATTAAATTACTGAATGAATTCCGAGCGCCTAAATTTTAGATCGATGGAATGAAAAAATTGAGAATGATGGCGGCGCCGCCAAGACCCAAAACTATTTGATTATGTAAAAAATAAAACCCTAATATGTGCTTCGTATCACATAAATTACGGCGTGAATTAAGTGAGAAAGGGCAGTTCTGTAAAAAAAAAAGAGCAGCTATTTGAAAATAAGGATGAAATTTATATGTTTATAAAGGGGAGGATGTGAGCCTAATTAAGTTTAGATTTAAGGTTGTGAGCCTAATTTTCAATTTAATTAATCTATTAATTTAATTTAAATGTTACAATCTTATTTAAACCATAACTAATTCATACGACTTCGAAATTTAACGATTTCAGATTCTGTGCGATCGTAAAGACGAGATCTACAACTCTAGATTGAAAAGGAGCGATTCCGGATTGTTTGAATTTTTACCAAATTTGCAACCCGACTGTGAGATTTCTTTTTTTAAATAATTTATTTGTTTATTTAATTTAATTGCTATGGAATGATTGTATGTGTATGACTAAGATCTGCTATGTGATAATATTGTGAATGATTTATTTGTTTGATGGTGATGTATAAACACAGGTTTTTGTGTGTTAAATAAAAATTAATCATATTTCTATATTATTGATTCGAATTAGAATTTCCATTTCAATAAAAATAAATCATATTGTTTTATTATTGATTTGGATTAGAATTTCCATTTCAAAAAAAATAAATCATTTATTTATAGTGTTGACTTGAAATAGAATTGTCAATTCAACATTTAAAATATTATCTTGATTATTGTTGCTGAAGTGAATTAGATTGTCAATTCAACATAAAAACATTATTTGGATTATTTTGTTGAATTGAAATAGAATTTTCAATTCAATGTAAAACATTATTTTATCATTTTTATGGAGTTGAAATAGTATTGTATATTCAAAATAAAATATTATTTTGTCATTTAATAGAATTGTCAATATAATTGGAAATATATTATTTTGAAATTTATAATAAATAATGAATTAAAAAGTTATTCTTTTATTTGCATTCCTTGATGCAAATAAACGTTGAATTAAAAAGTTATTCTTTTATTTGCATTCCTTGATGAAAATATATGATGAATTAAAAAGTTGTTCCTTTATTTGCATTCTTTGATGCAAATATACATTGAAATAAAAAGTTATACTTTCATTTGCATTCTTTGATACAGATAAAATGTTGAAATTGGAAGTTAAATTTTTATTTCCGTTTCTTGATGCAAATAAGACATAGTTTTTTAAAAAAAAGGTTATATTTTATTTGTAATTTAGATACAAATCAATAACATGATTTGTAAAGTTACATTTTTTTGTTTACAATTTTAGATGCAAACAAAACAGTAGAATTAAATTTACATTATTGCTTGCAATTTTAGATGCAAACAAAACATTAAAATAAAAAGCTACATTTTTATTTACATTTTAGTTGTAATAAAAATGATAGAATTAAAGGTTGAATCTTTATTTGTCAAATTAGATGTAAGTAAAGGAATAAAAACAGAAAGTTACATTTTTATTTACATTTTAGCTGTAATAAAAATGATAGGACTAAAAGTAATATTTTTATTGTCATTTTGAAATAATAAAAAGAACAGAATTAAATGTATATTTTTATTGCCAATTTAGAGACAATGAAAAGAGTAGTATTGCATATACATTTTTAATATCACTTTATGCAATGCAAAAAGGATTACATTTCTTATGTAATATAAAGATTTCCTTTTTTTTACAATGTAATAAGGTTTATGCAATATAAAAAGATTACATTTCATTGTAAATGAGTCAACATTAGAATTTACAATTTTAATGTAAATGAATCAGTAGAAAAAATTCATTGTTTTTTATAAGATATGTTAACATGAGAACCTACATTATTATTGAAAATGATTCATAGTTGCATTAAAATGTTTAACTATATAAAGGTACACAATTTCATTGTAAAAAGAGATTATATGAAAACATTCACGTGTTGAAAATAAAATGTAGTAATGCCTTAAAATATATGTTTGTGATGATGAAATGTTACACTTCCATTTACAAGTTGTCCGACTTGTTTATGTGATTGGGACGATAATTTTTCACACATCGCCCAAGTGCACAGATAATCTATTATTGTTTGTTGGTTGAAACCCCACACAGGTGTTCGGATGACATTTGATATAGACTATCCCCAATATTTAATTAATTGTCAATCGATGGATTGACAGTCTGTGATGAGCATTACTTATTATTTATTTTAATTCTCACATAGTTATAAATCTTACTTTGGATGTGAATGTATTGTTTGATGATTGTTCATCATTATCTTTGGATATATGCAATGTATGAAAGCCATATAACTGTAATTATATGGTAATTGATTGAGTCGCATTCCGATTTAGAATTATTTTAATGAAAAAGATCATTTTAATGTAAAAATACATTTTAATGTTTAAGAATATAAAAGAAAAAGGAACATTTTAGAAAGGGAACACCTTAGTACAAAGAATATTTTAAAATAAAGAATAATTTAAAATAAATTTAGGAAAGAATAAAGTATGGTTTTTATGACCGTCTTAGAATGGACACAAGAATATAAAGTATGAAGCCGTGTTATGTAGGGACGCTATTTTTAACCCAAATGGGTTTATCAATCGATTTATTCCATTTTAAAATAAATATAAAAAGAAGTGATTTATAAATCAAATGTTTTGAAAATATAAATATTTTAATATGATAAAAATATAGAATATTTAATGTTGCTTTAAAATTGAAAATGAAGATAACCTCATTTTGAAAATGAATTTTTTTAATATTTTATAAAATACGTTTTAATAGAAATCGACGAAATATATAGAATATATATATATATATATATATAATGGCCTGAATAGAACGCGCCGCACAACGACCGTTCGCGAATTTCGACCATTAACTTCAAATTGACGTAACGAGAGATTCAACTGTCGGATCCTCCTAAAACCAGAACCTTTGGGTTCGTATCGAAAAGAGCTTTCTAATGAATATAAGAGTTTTGAAATCTAACAGTTAGATTTGGAGTTATGTCCAAATCAATTTCAGAAAAGGTCGCTATGGATGCAGTTCGATGGCCGTTTATAGAAATCGACTGTAAAGGCCATATTAAAATTACTAAAAATATAGAAAAATTATGTAAAAACATAGTAAATAATTTAAAAAGTTTTTAAGATGAAAAACTCCAATTTTGTAAAGGTAAAATATATTTTTATCAAAATGAACTAGTTATTAACTAGAAAGATAATCCAATGTTTTTAAATAAATAAATTGGATTTTGGGTTATCGTGAATGGTGTCTTAAATAACACTATTCTTAAAACCCCATGTAAAAAAGAATAAATCTTTAAATTAAGATTAATAGAGTTTTCAAATTATGTTTTGGAATTGGAATAAAGTGAAATGTGAATTGGGTTTATCGCGAACTGTGTTTTAAAACGACATTTGTTCTTTAACCCAATTAACAATGAAAATATAATTCGGAATTTATAAACCTTTATTAAGATTTAATTGGAAATTTTCCAAAATAAACTTTTCTAATTTATTACATTAAATTGGAATTGAATGGAATTTGGTTTGGTAATAATCGAGATGAGCTTCTGTAAAAGAAGGCTGTTACTATATATGGAATTTAAAAGGCTTTGTCGTTATTCCATTTATATTATTGGTCTGATACAGAAATTTATATCGATTATATATTGATTCGATTTCTGTGAAGATTCCATATTTAATGGAAGATGATTTTGGGTTTATCGTGAACTGTGTTTTAAATGACATCGCTTCTTTAACCCAATTGAGGATAATATTAATTTCTTAAATTTGAATAATCTTTAAGTAATGATTTTTAAAGATTTAAGAATAAATTCAAAGAATTTATCTTTGATAAAATTAATGGGGACTTTTTCCTAATATTGTGAATATTTTACAAAAAGAATATGCTGAATTGGAGTGAAGCGTTGGATGTGTTTTTATAGCACTTGATTATAAATTACGCGAGTTATTTAGAAAGACCGTGAGACGATACGGATTTCGCCCGAACCTAATCGATTGCTAAATCGACCAAGACCGTTCGAATCCTATATACGCTAACTATATAAATATTTTATTTCATTTTACATCACACAATCAACTACACATCAAAATCAAATAATCAAACATACAAACCGTCGATGGTCTGTGGACGACGGGCGTCGGGTGCTACTAAACACCGTCTGCATCCTAGTATATATTTATAACTAGAAAATTAAATTAAAGAGTGAGAAATTCTCACATTTTGGGATCCACTCCTCCATTTCTTATCTCTCGCTCAGACCCGCTGTTTTGATTCCAATGCAATCTGTTTTCACGAAATCTTATATTAAAAACCACATGTTTATTCTGTTATTGTATAAATAAAAATCATATTTTTATTCTGCTATTTCTATTTTATTTTAACAACAATGCGGTATATATTTTCAAAACTAGGCGATATATATTTCCAAAGCAAGGCGATGTGTATATTATAAAGATTATATTTTAATTTCACTTCTCATATAATAAAACTTATATTTTTATTGTGCTACATATATAAAAATTGTATTTTTATCTTCTCTATCTTATAAAAACCATATTTTGATAATCCATATTATATAAAAATCAAATTTTTATAATCTCTACCATACAAAAATCATATTTTTATCTTTGTTATATATATTTCGATCTCGCCTTTATATTCAAAAAAATCTGAACTTTATATTTATAAAAATCTGAACTTTATATTTATAAAAATCTAAACTTTATATTTATAAAAATCTTATTTTCTTTAATCTAAGAAATCCTATTTCTAAACAATTCTATTTTTAAAACGATGCTATTTTTATAAAATTTCCAATTTTAAAACTAATCTATTTATATAGAATATCATATTTTAAAAACAACCCTTTATATATATAAACTGAATTTTTAAACCTATGCTATATATTAAAGATCAGAGATTAAACAATGTTATAAAATAAAAAAAATGTAAATCACCTTCAGGCCTTGTTCAGTATTCACGAACCTCCCCACAAACCCGAACTGTCGATCCACAAATCCACTACGCCCCGCCATTTTCAATTCCTTTTAAATATATAAATAAATATTTATATTCTAACGACGACGTATATAAATATATACGTCGAATTCATTTCAAAATAAATTTCTCATCGATATTATTTAAAATATTTCATTTTAAATATTCAAAATTCGTTAAAATCGCCAAAATGAAAATTTTAAACTGGCTCGCATTTCCGGGTTGTTACAGACCGGGTTTGTAACAACCCGGAAAATCTAAACCAGTTTAAAATTTTTAATTTTGCTATATTAGTGTATTTTAAATATTTAAAATAAATTATTTTAAATAATAACGATGAAAAGTATGTTTGAATCGATGTTTGAAAATAAATATAATTATTTTTAATTATAAACAAGGCCTGAAATGGCGCGGCAGTTTCAAAAGTTGAATTCGAACTTTGACTAATTGTACCGGGTGCAAAATAAAACGGATTTTAGTGAAACCAAAAATAATTAAATTTGTTTATGATTATCTTTCTAAAGAATCTAAAAAATCGAAGTTTCATAGCGGGAATCAAACGTTATGGCCAAATGAATTTTCAGAAAGGTCGCTATAGAGTTATATAGCCCTCGGAAATAGACATTTTGCAAACGACCTCAGAATTCGACGAAACCATTTTTGTTGGATCCGTGATGTCAAATTATTGCTAGGTTTCAAATTCCATAATTTTTGAAGTTAATATGTGAGTGTGGCAAAGGAAAACGTGTTTGGTTGATTTCTATTAAATTGGATCGACCAGAAAATGGCCATTTTTCAAACAGTCTTAGAATTCGACGAAACTAGTTTTTCGGGATCATATCGTTAAAACGTAGCTAGATTAATTTTTCAGGAATTTTTAGAATCAATTTGTGGCCCCGGCAAATTGAAATGTACGTTCAAAACAAATATTGAATGTTTTATATTTTAATTTGAAGGAAAATTGACTGAAACAGTCAAATGGGCCCACGAAACATATCCCATTGTGTCCAGGATGGGGGTAATTAGCTAGGGACAACAGTCGTTGAGTTTGATTTGGAGTTCTTGTGAGAAAAAACTAATTTTCGAATTAATATATATATATATATATATATATCAGCGAATCAGAAATTTTCTTTCATAAATAAAAAAACGTATTTTCTCTCTCCCCGTATACGATCGACAACAGAAATAGTTCCTCTGCTTCCTCTTCTGATTCCTCCTCCTACACGCAAAATTAGACCCTGCTCCAGTTGGGAATTTTGTAGAGCTCAGAGAGATCTTCAAATCCATACCTGTTGCACCCTGTATCATCGCCTAAATCGCCCGGATCGACGCCCCGAAGTTGCGCCGTTCGAAGCCCCGCCACAACAACCTACCACCATCGCACCTGATGCAGTCCCCACCACCGACATGAGATAACAAATCAAGTCTTTCCCTAAGATTTCGAATAGCTGTCCCGAATTCAAGTTGGGAGAATTCGCGCCGACTCTGACTTTCGCGAGACATGCGAGAAACGATAATAAACTTGAAAGAGCTTAACTGTCGCAACTAGCTTCGCTGACTTGCTTTGCTAGCTTCTACTTTAATGCAGGCGATTTGATATTGAATGTAAATAATTCATAATCATCAATAAACCCGATCGTCGCCACTCACTCAGATTGGAAGAAAACCGCAACCCTATATTCGAACCTTTTGCTGAGGTATACGGCTTTGGTTTTTAATAATAGATTCTTCGCCCAAGAATGGTACTCCACCCATATTTCTATATTTCTTAAATAGAGCTTCAATATCTGGTTCCAACCAACCTCTTTTACTTCTGCCACACTTTTTTCAATGTCTACAAATAGCAGACAAAGTGTTAGGCCAACAGAAAAGGTAATTTTAAAATATAGAGAAATATACTTGAATGTAAATGTGTCTATCAGGGTGTATCTCATTCTGCTTCACTCATTCTAGGATATTACTAATCCTATCTGAAATGAGCGATCCGTCTTAGAACACTACTAGTTCTATTTCTGACGAGTTCGTTAATATGTTATATTCCAGAACTAAGCTTAACCAAAGCTCTGATACCACGTTGTGATGACCCCAAACCCCGTTCCACGGTGGCAACAGTAATCTTTGGAATATAACACATAAACAAATAACAACAGAACAGAAATAATTAAACACACCAGATAATGTACAATAGAAACACTGGATAAATAGATACATCAGAGTTACACAATATACAGGATCGTACTTAGTACAAATACAGTTCAGCTATATATAAATGTCTACAGCGGAAAACAAAACATAATATGTACAATAGGAGCTGAACAGCATAAAAAGAGATAAATGATAGAATCCATCTTCAGATCCAGCTATCCAGAAAGAGCCTGCTAAAACCTGAATACAAGGCTGCCCATGTAGAAAAGGGGCACCTGAGTTTGCAAGTGAAACAAACTACGAGTCAGTCATGGGACTGGTATGAGAAATCTACTTAACTTACTTTAATATATGGTCAATCACAGGACCACGCCGCTAACACGGAACGGGTTTACTCCATTTGATTGCCAGTGCTTAAAAACAAGTAAATCTTTTAAACATCGCAATGCTTTTTATAAAATTGAAGCCATTATAAGACTCAGTTCCCATCACACAATGCAACACAAACCGGAGGATAGAGTTTTACGTTATAATTGCCAAAATATGCTTGATACGAGCAAAACAAATCATTTGATATTATTGCTAGTGTTTATATGTTTCAAAACAATTTCGATCATAAATATCAATCATAGATGACATTAATGCCCCATACCACTATGTCGCCATATATAGGTATATAGGTACACAATCAAAACCGCACGATGTCGTATCTGGAAATTGGATTTTCGTCATGAAACAAGGCAAGGGATCATCCTTACCGAATTCGAGACGCTCTAGCCTGTGTCTCAGGACCAGAATGCATCGACCCTTGGATCAATAGGACCGGTCCACTCGATGTGGATAAAAATGCCTACACACTGCGTTTCCCCGCCCTATGGGGCATGGTCATATCCGACCAAATCATCGGCTCCGAAGAGACCGAACTAACCGAGGCCTCGGTTTCCATCATCCACATAAGTAAAATACCCGGGCATGCAAAACCCAAAGCACCACTCCTAGCTAGAAGGAAACGCATGTTCTCCTTGAGGTCCTTCTCCCGTTTCTGGCTCATACCAGGGTGTGAGGCTCGCGAAACAACGCTAAACACAAAGCTAGCCATTCAAAGCCGTGCTTTGATCATCAACCACAAAGCTCTGCTTTTCAACAAAAGCTTTGATCATTTGCATCTTAGCATGCCACACAGGCAAACCACTCCATGCAACCGATATCCATCAATCACACAGAATGATATCCAATGTCAGACACACAATCCATTTAAAAGTCCGTTCTGGGTCTGAACGAAACCGGAGGCACCTTATACCTCGCACATCCGTACAATCAACACGTACGTCCGGACGACTAACGCTTCAGCCCCTTCAAGGTAGCTACTAATAGCATGAGCATCAGTAGCACCCCTTCATTCGACGTGAAGATCATCGGTCTTACATCGTCTTCATATCTTCGACTTTTAATAGCCGATCAATTATTTGAAATGAGAATCAACTCAGCCTTTTCAATTAATTCACGTATATTTGGAATTTCAAATCAATTCACTTCAAATGTTAAATTATTCGACATCAATAATTCTGTTCTTTAATGTAGTTTTCACGCCAAACACATTCAACCATCAAATATCCAATAAACCAGGTAAATTCGGTTTATTTCCATTCCATATCGTTTATAATATTTTATAACCATTTACCGCCATTTTTATTTATTTAAAAACAGCCAATTCATTCAAACGACGCTTCAGGCCATAACGCGGCCGTGGCGCTGTTTTTCTTCAGATTTGATTTACACATATCTGAATATCTAACCATTGGGTCTTCACAAATTTTATATCATTAGAAAGATCTTTTCAAAACGAATCCAAAGGTTTCAGTTTTGGGAAAATCCGACGGTCGGATCTCCCCGTACAATCGTTTGAAGTTACGATTTCAAAATACGAACTGCAGCGTCGTTATTCGATTTATTATAATTATATTTATATATATATAATCGATTCTGACGCTGTTTTCATTCGGATTTGAATTAAACATTCCGGACAATCCAACTGTTGGATCTTTACAAAGTTGGTGTCGTTGGAAATATATTTCCAAAGAGAACCCAACGGTTTCGGTTTCGGGAAAATCCGATGGTCGGATCTCCCGCAATAATCGTTTGAAATCATGGTTTCAAAATACGAACTGCAGCTTCGTTATTCGATTTATTTCATTTATATTATATATATATATATAATCCATTCTTTGATTTCAAAACCATATTCACTTCATATATTTGATAAAAATGATATTTTTATCCAACAGATATTTATTCCACACATCACTATTTTTAACAATTCATGTATATAATAAAAATGTGGTTTTTATTGTAAAACAATTTATTTCAAAACAAGATTATTTTATATAGTTCATACACAAGGTAACAATGTTATTTTTCAAAGAATTTATTCAACACATGAATTTCTATTCAACACATGAATATAGTTTCAACACATGAATGTTTTCTATAGTTTATATATATAATAAAAATGTGATTTTTATTGTAAAACAATTTATTTTAAAACACGAACAATTTATATAGTCTATATTTGTGATAAAATGTTATTTTTATCTTTCAAAGAATTTATTCAACACATGAATATAGTTTCAACACATGAATATGGTTTCAACACATGAAAATAATTATAACACATGAATATTATTGAAAATTTCGGCAACATAATGGCAGGGTAGTTAAAACCGGCACCGTCCCTAGTACGGCTCCTCGTTCTACCTTAAAGCCTCGCAGCTATTGACAATGGGGATTTTCAATATCTAGTTCGTACGCAGACGAATTTTCCCATCTACTAATCCTATTTGGATTTCAACCACAATCAATCATTTCAAATCAACCATTCATGATATTCACCAAATTTCACACCAACTAATAATCCAAACAATATCACAACCAATATATATCATCCATGGTCATCAACCATTCAAGATATTCACCAAATTTCACACCAACTAATAATCCAAACAATATCACAACCATATATATTGTCCATGGTCTGTGGACGAGGGGAGTATATATATATATATATATATATATATAAACGTATATAACTATATTTCGATTTCATTTCAATATCATTTCAATTCATTTCAACGCATATATCATTTTTACAACGCATATATAACTTATACATCGAACATACAACTTATAAAACGCTTATACATGAGGTGTACAATGCTTATATAACTCGTACATCGACATTATAATTTATTCATCGTCGTTTCCATATCGTTTATAAATCAAAAATCTCACACTGGGTTCCACTCCTCCAATTGTAGAAGGCTCAAAAAAATATCCGGTCCTTTCTAAAATGTAGAAGACGTCCACATGAGTCCAATGTCTCCGGTTTCAATAAATTTCGACAACATAGCAAAAAGATATGATTTTATAAGTTAATCGAATTTTGCGATGGTTTAAAAGTGTTAAAATCAGTTTTAAAAACCAAAGCCGTATACCTCAGCAAAAGGTTCGAATATAGGGTAGCGGTTTTCTTCCAATCTGAGGTGGGTGGCGACGATTGGGTTTTGGCACGTCGAAGGGCTTCGAATGGCACGCCAGGTGGTGGGGACCGCGTCAGGTGCGATGGTGGCAGGTGGTGGTGGCGGGGCTTCGAACGACGCAACTTCGGGGCGTCGATCCGGGCGATTCAGGCGATGATACGGGGTGCAACAGGTATGGATTTGAAGATCTCTCCGAGCTCTACAAAATTCCCAACTGAAGCAGGGTCTAATTTTGCGTGTAGGAAGGGGAATCAAAGGAGGAAGCGGAGGAACTATTTCCATCGTCGATCGTAAACGGGGAGAGAGAAAATATGTTTTTTTTATTTCTTTAATTTATGAAAGAAATTTTCTGATTTGCCGATATATATATTAATTCGAAAATTAGTGTTTTCTCACATGAACTCCAAATCAAACTCAATGACTCTTGTCCCTAGCTAATTACCCCCATCCCGGACACAATGGGATATGTTTCGTAGGCCCATTCGACTGTTTCAGTCAGTTTTCCTTCAAATTAAAATATAAAACATTCAATAATTGTTTTGAACGTACATTTCAATTTGCTGGGGCCACAAACTGATTATAAAAATTCCTAAAAAATTAATCTAGCTATGTTTTGATGATACGGTCCCAACAGAACTAGTTTCGCCAAATTCTTAGACCATTTGAAAAATGGCCATTTTCTGGTCGATCCAATTTAACAAAAATCAACCAAACACATTTTCTTTGCCACGCTCACATATTAACTTCAAAAATTATGGAATTTGAAACCTAGCAATAATTTGACATCCCAGATCCAACAAAAGTGGTTTCATCGAATTTTGAGGTCGTTTGCAAAATGTCTATTTCCAAGGGCTATATAACTTTATAGCGACCTTTCTGAAAATTCATTTCGCCATAACTTTAGATTCCCGTTATGAAACTTCGATTTTTCAGATTTGTTAGAAAGACAATCATAAATAGATTTAAATACTTTTGGTTTTGCTAAAATCCGTTTTATTTTGCACCCAGTACAGTCAGTCGAAATTCGAATTCAACTTTTGAAACTGTCACGCCATTTCATGAAACGACCCGAAATACCCCTTACGGGAAATCAAGGATTGAGTTAAGGACAAGCCAGATCAGAACTCAAACAGTAGAACATTTCATTGCTTATTACAACAATTCCATCAGAATACAAGAATGTACAGAGTATGAATAAATATTACACAGAAAATATCAGAGATTTAAATACATTACATAGCAGCGGAAAATAATACAAAACACAACTGAAAGGAATATGCGGATATAGAGCTTTCCGAATATCGTTCCAACTGTAAATCAGGATCCTGTGAATATAAATCTGCCAAACCAAAACTACTAGCTGTCTGTATCAAAATAAGGGCACCCAGAGTTTAGGTTAAAACAATAAACTCCAGGTCAGTCATGTGACTAGTGTGAGAACTAAAACAGTTATTAATCTTTATTTTAAAGTTAGGTAAATCAAACACGGAATGGGTTTCCTCCCAAGAATACCAGTGCATAAAACAAACAGCGCAATACTAAATAAAGAAAAATGAAGCTATTATAAGACCCAGGTCCCATCACACAATGTAACGCAAGCCGGAGGATAGGGTTTTTACCTTATAATAGCCAAGAATGCTTGGTACGTGAAATTTCATGTTTTATTATTACTATAAATGTATAGTGTCAAAACAATTTCAAATCATAAGTATCAATCATAGACGGCATAAGTGCCCCATACCACTCTGTCGCCATACTAGGCTCTACAATCAGAACCGCAAAGTCACGTATTGGAAGTTGGATTTCCATCTGTGAACCGAGGCAAAAGATAGTCCTCTATCGATTCGATACTCTCTAGCCCGAGCCTCAGGAACAGCCGCAACTGCCCCATGGATCGTTAGGGCCGGTCCACCGATGTGGATTATTATGCCTGAATACTACGTTTCCCCGCCCTTTGCGGCGTAAATGAGACAAATGACTCCATTGGCTCCACGCATTCACCGATATATCCGAGGCGCCTCGCAACAGCAACAACCACACAGGTGAAAATAATATAAATGTCAGGGTTGGTAGGTCACTGACACCACCCTAGCTGGAAGGAAACACATGCCCTCCCTGAGGTCCTTTCTCGTTTCTGGTTCACAACTAGGGTGTGAGGCTCACGAATCAACGCTACAAAAAGCTATGACACACAAGCCGTGCTTTGATCATCAACCACAAGAAATTGCTTTTCAATAGAAGCCTTGATCATTTGCCACTTAGGCATGCCACACAGGCAATTCACTCCATGCGATTGATATCCATCAATATATAACCTCTGAGCTCATACGTCTCAGAGAACGGCGTTAAGCAAGAGAATAAATTCTCCACCACCAAATAGATATATATTTAATAGAAATCAATCAAACAGAATAAAATCCAATGTCAGACACACAGTCCATTTACAAGTTCGTTCCGGGTCTGAACGAAACCGGAGGCACCTTGTACCTCACATATCCATCGATCTCCAAGTACATCTGGACGATCACTAACTGATTCCCTCCTCTTGGGTGAACAGCCCAATCATGATCATCAGTAATCACCCAAACGATGTGAAGACCTTTGGTCTTCGACCACCGTCTTCATCCTCAACACCACGTCGAATCAGTTATTCAGAATGGGATAAACCCGGTCTTTCTAAATAACTCGCGTATATAATAAACAAGTGTTACACAAATACAACATACGCCTCATTCCAATTCAGAATATTCCTTTTTTCAAATATTCTTACACTTTGGGAAAAGTTCCCATTAATTTTATCAAAGATAAATTCTTTAAATTTATTCTTTAACCTTCTTTTGAATATCCATTCAAACTAGTTGGGATTAGCGAACCACACCGAAGTAATTATTTATTTTATTTCCCCATCCCAACCTATTCATCCCATGAAGTAAAAATGGTAATACTTCATATCTAACACCACGATGTTATCGGTAAATTCAATCACCATTTCACGTTCAAATCTAATTAAAGATTTAACTATCGATGCCTTCATCCCCCAAGCAGTAGGTAAAACCCATTCGTGGCTTCCACCTGGTCCCCCAGTATCACTTATTTTATAGCCAGCCTCTCGACTGTCAGCACACAGCAACCAACCCTCGCAAGGGACATGTAGGGGTAACAGCCCACTGTTCGCCACCAAACCACATGGTGAGAACCCCCCATCATGACTGCAACAAGAACTGGTGATACTCCATTTCGATCATTTCAATCTAATTAAAGATTCATTAAAACTCCACTTGGTTTTAATCTTCCCAATAATCAATATTAATGATTGTTTAACTTGGGAAATCACATCCTGTCTTTAACTAGGTTAAAGAGCCAACGTCACTTAAAACACTGTTCACTATAAAACCAAAATCACATTCCATTTTAATTCAATTATTGAAACTTCTGGTTACTTTTAAAACCCTTTCAAATCCAATTTATTTATTTAAAAATAAATAAATTATCATTCTAGTTCAAAACTAGTTCATTTCGATAAAAATCTATTTTTATCCTTTCAAATTTGGATTTTTTCATCTCAATCCTTCATAAATCATTTCTTATGATTTTACACAAATTATTACTATTTTTAATAATTTTATCAAGGCCTGTACAGTGGAATTCCATCAACGGCCATCGATCTGCACTTATATCGACCTTTTCCAAATTTGATTTGGACATAATTCGAAATCCAACCGTTAGATTTCAAATCTCTAATATTCATTAGAAAACTCTTTTCAATACGAACCGAATGGTTCCGGTTTTAGGAGAATCCGACGGTCGGTTCTCCCGTAATATCCATTCGAAGCCAATGGTCGAAATTCGCGAACTGCCGCGGCGCGGCGCGTTCTATTCAGGCCATTATATATATAATATATATTATATATTTCATCGATTTCCTTTCAAAACGTATTTTATAAATCGTTTTAAATTCGTTTTCGAAACGATTTCGACTTCATATTCAATTTCGAATCAAAATTGAATATTCCACATCATCGATATACAAATGATAATATTTTCAAAACGTTATATTTTGAAATCACTTCCTTTTCTATATTCATTATAAGAATGAATAAAATCGATATAAATACCGTTCACGTCAAAATGGCGTCAATCTAATCAACACGGCTTTTATTCAACACATGAATGTTTATTCTATTCAACACATGAATATTTATTCTATTCAACACATGAATATATATTTTACCTCAACACATGAATTTATTTCTATTCAACACATGAATTTATTTCTATTCAACACATGAATATATTTTTTATTCAACACATGAATTTATTTCTATTCAACACATGAATTTATTTTCTATTCAACACATGAATTTATTTTCTATTCAACACATTAATATTTATTCTATTCAACACATGAATTTATTTCTATTCAACACATGAATTTATTTTCTATTCGACACATGAATTTATTTCTATTCAACACATAAATTTATTTTCTATGCAACACATGAATTTATTTCTATTCAACACATGAATTTATTTTTATTCAACACATGAATTTTTTTTCTATTCAACACATGAATATTTATTCTATTCAATACATGAATTATTATTCTATTCAACACATGAATTTATTTTTGTAATATTTCTTATTTTCCAAATCGGAATGAGGCCCAATCAATTACCATATAAGGTTAATTATATGGATTTTCCACAACACATGTATATAATAGCAACGATAAATCATCAACCATCATCCAGAGTGCACCACATAACTGCATAAGCATTAAATATAAATAATTAACGCTTACACAGTCTGTCAACCCATCGATTGACATACAACTAAACAATCGAGATTAGTGTACGTCAAATATCATCCCAATACCCGTGTGGGGTTTTACATCAACAAACACAGATTTTTAATTGTGCAGTTAGGCGATGTGTAAAATTTATCGTCCCAATCAATATCAGTCAAATCGGTGTACATAAACAAATCGTTCGATTTGTAAATGAATATTTATTTTACTTCAACACATGAATATATATGTTACTTCAACACATGAATATATATTTTATTTCACAACACAAACAATCACACAAGCATACAAGTCGTCCATGGTCTATGGACGACGGGTGTCGGGTGCTACTAAGCACCGTCTGCATCCTAGTATATATTTCAACTAGAAATCAAAATAAAAGTGAGGAGTTCTCACCTTGGGGTTCCACTCCGCCGTTTTATTTCTGAATTTCTGAATGGCTTGGGTTTTCCCAAAATTCCTACGCCATCCTTTTCACGCTGTTCATATTAAAAATCACATTTTTAATATGATGTTTAAATATTTCTAAAAATCTTTGTCTTTCTATTTTTAAAGATCTAACTTTTCACTTATAAAAATATAATCTTTTTATCGCTTCTTTACATGTATAAAAATCATATTTTTATATTTCCTATTATATAAAAATTCTATTTTTAATTCGCTACCCATATAAAAAAAATTGAATCTTTATATACGCTGCTCCATGATAAGAATAAAGTTCATATTTTTACTTCGCTCAAAACCATATTTTTTTTAGATTGCTAGCTTCATAAAAATCCGATTTTTACCTTGATAATATATATATATAAAGATCCAATGTTTATATCACTAATCATTTAATAAAAATCTAATCTCTTTATTAAAGAAAATCTAATCTTGTTGTTATATATACATATATAAAACCATAGCTTTCTCCTATATAAATATCTCAACTTTTTACATGATAAAAAAATAATCTTTTATATCATGCTATATAAAAAAAACTAATTTTTATAATTTTAAAACTAGTTTCTTTAAAATAAACAAACAAATAAGGGGCAAAAAGGCTTATAGTTGAAATCGAAGGGGGGGAGGGGCATTCTACATGCTGGAGGCGGGCGCTGGAGGTAGCCGGAGAGGCTGGTGGTCGGGCGTCGGGATTCCAGTGGTGGAGGCGGTTGCTATAGCGGAGGGTTAGGGTTTTTTGTGAATTGTGGGGGGGGGGGGGGGGGGTTGGGTTCCACGGAGGGAAGAGAGGTCGTGGAGGGAGGGGGAGGCGCGCCGCCGCCTGGGGTGTCGCGATGGGTGGAGCGTCGACGACGAATGGGGGGAGCACCGCGGTTTTCTTTTATTGAAAATTGTTGACCGAGAATTAGTAAGGGAGGAGAGAGATAAAGGAAGAGAGAGGGGTGTGTTTATATATTTAATTTATTTAATGAAATTTCCAATAAAAAGTTGACTTTTCTTTTGAACCCCGAATGAGGCCCAACGACTGTCGTCCCTAGCGTATTACCCCCATTCCGAATACAATGTTATATGTTTCATAGGCTGATTTGGTCGTTTCGATCAGTTTCCGTCAAAATCAAAATATAAATCTATATATTGAATATTAACGCGCATTTCAATTTACCGAGGCCACATACGGACTCTAAAAATTCCATAAAAATATTTTCTCACTTCGTATTGACGATACGGTCCTAACAAAACTAATTTCGTCAAATTCCGAGCCGTTTTAAAAATGGCCATTTTCTGGTCGATCGAAATTGATTGAAACTGTCAAAACACGTTTAACTTCGCCACGCTCACATATTGATTCGAAAAAATACGAATTTTGGAATCTAGCAATAACTTGACATCACGGATCCAACAAAGGTGGTTTCTTTGAAAACCGAGGTCATTTGCAAAATTTCCATTTTTAAGGGCCAGAATTCCATAGCGACTATTTTGAATTTTCAACTGGGCATAACTTTTTATCCCCGCTATGAAATTTCAATTTTTCGGATTCGTTGGAAAGATATTCTCAAATGGATTCAAATATTTTTGGTTTTGCTAAAATCTGGTTTATCTTGCACCCGGTACATTCATTTGAATTTTGAAATCGAATCATCGAACTACCACGCCATTTTTAATTCCTTTTATAATTAAAATAAAATATTTATATTCTAACAACGATCTATATAAATATATACGTTCTAATTCTATTCAAAATAAATTTCTCGTCGTTATTATTTAAAATAATTCATTTTAAAAATTTAAAATTCATCAAAATTACCGAAATAAATTTTTTAAATTGGCTCAGATTTCCGGGTTATTACATTTCATGCCTTGTTTATAATTAAAAATAATTATATTTATTTTCAAACATCGATTCAAACATACTTTTCGTCGTTATTATTTAAAACAATTTATTTTAAATATTTAAAATCCACTAATATAGCTAAATTACAAAATTTGAACTGGTTCAGATTTTCTGGGTTGTTACAGGGTTTAACCCATTCTGAATAATGAATCGACGACTAATAGTCGAAGTAATTGAAGACAGTGCAAGACCGACGATCTTCAAGTCGAATGGATGAGTTGCTGTTGATGCCTATGATTGGAGTAGCTACCTTAAAGGGGCTACGGTGGTAGCCGTCCGGACGTACTTGTTGATTGTTTGGATATGCGAGGAATAAGGTTCCTCCAATTTCGTTCAGACACAGAACGAACTTGTAAATGGATGGTATATATGACGTTGCATTCCTTTACATTGTATCTGTTGATTTCTGTTTATATATATCTGTTTGCTAGCAGAGAATTTATTCTCTTGCTTAATACCCTTCTCTGAGACGTATGAGCTCAGAGGTTATATATTGGCAGAAATAAATGGTAGTAATTGGCAATGTGGCATGCTAAGATGCATGGATCAAGGCTTTTGTTGAAAAGCAGAGCCTTGGGGATGATGATCAAAGCATAGCTTTAACTAGCATAGCTTTAACTAGCATAGCTTTGTGTAGCGTTACTTCGCGAGCCTCACACCTCGGTATGAGTCAGAAACGGAGCAAGAGAACGCAGGGAGTGCACACGTTTCTTTCTAGCTAGAAGTGGTGTCAGCGACTTACCAGCCCTGACATTTTACTTATGTGGTTGATGGATTATGAGGCGCCTCAGATTATGTTTATTAGTCTCCAATGGCCAATTTATAGGTCCAATAGGATCGGCAAGCGTGTGTTCAGGAATTGCAAATCCACTAAAGTATTTGTGGACCGGCCCTGCAGGATCCAAGGGTTCGCCAGCGTCTGAATCCTGAGACATTGCTGAGTGTCTCGAATCGGTAAGGAGATCGTTCCTAGCCTTGACTCAAGATGGAAACCCAACTTCCAATACGACACCTTGCAGTTTTGATTGTATAACTAGTATGGAGACATAGTAGGATGGGCAATATTTCGTCTATGATTGATACATTATGATTGAAAATGTTTTTAAAACATATATACACTAATAATAATATCAAATTTGTTTTATCGTATCAAGCATCTCTTGACCATTATAAGGTAAAACTCTATCCTCCGGTTTGTGTTGCATTGTGTGATGGGACTTGAGTCTTATAATGGTTTCATTTTTCTAAAAAGCATTGCGTTGTTTAATGATTTACTTTATTTCATGTACTGGCAATCCAATGGAGTAAACCTGTTCCGCATTAGCAGCGTGTCCTGTGATTAGCCTTATTATTATATAAATTAAATAAGATTTCTCATACCAGTCCCATGACTGACATGTAGTTTGTTTCACTTGCAAACTCGGGTGCCCTCTTTTCCATATGGGCAGTCGAGTAGCTTGTTTTGCAGATATATTGAGCAGGATTCTAGATCGAAGCTTAAAGCTGTTTCCAGAGTTTTGACAGACTTCCGCTGTATCAGTTTATTTATTTCCGCTGCATTGTATTAAATCTTTTGTAATTTTATCTTCCACTGTATTATTTTCTATGTACTCTGATATATTCTGTACTATGATGTTATATTATCATGATGTTATAAAAGTCTTCTGTTATTTGTTCTAATGTATTGTATGCCCAAAGTTAAAGTATTTGAAGATTTCCGACTTTTGGTTCAGACCTGTGTGGTTTATGGTCGATTCAAAGGGTGGGATTTTCGGGTCTTTACATTATTTATATAAAAATAGCCCAATTTAATTTAACGACGCTTCGGATCAATAGGCGGCCCTGGCGCAGTTTTTACCTAAATTTGATTTACACATTTCTCGAAATCTAACCGTTAGATTTTAACGAATTTTAAACCGTTGGAAATATCTTCCCAAAGCGGTCTTAACGGTTCCGGTTTTGGAAAAATCCGACGGTCGGATCTTTGTGTACAATTGTTTAAAGTTACGATCTCGAAACGCGAACTACCGTACGCGATTTGTTTAATTTTAATATATATATATATATATATATATATATATATATATATATAATTTTAAATAATATAAATTATTCGACGACTCCTCTAATGTATTTAACACACCAAATAAAAGAATGTTTTATTGGCATATCATATCTACATGTACGTAATGTCAAATAAATATGTATTTCATTTACATGACATATTTGCTAATGACAAATAAAAAGATAATTTTTATTATTTTTATGCAATTTCTATTTTATACGGCAACAAATAAAAAGAAATATTTTTATTTGTATATAGTTTCAATGTGTGACACAACACCCATAAAAACGTTTATTTTAAATTTGCATACAAACTATAATATATATTCTAGCAATAAAAATGTCTTTTTAATTTATACACAGATTCAAATGTGTACATTTGCGATAGAAATGTCTCTTTAATGTATACTCAAATTCTAATGAGTATATTGACAATAGAAATGTCACTTTAATATATACACAAATTCTAATGTGTATATTGACAATAAAAATGATTCTATAATTTGCATACAAACTTTATTTCAACAAATTGCATAAAAAGTGATACATTCATTTTTGTTGACAATTCAAGTTCAACAAAATGATTAAAAAGTTATTCATTTATTTTGTTGACAATTCTATTTCAACAAAATGATTAAAATGATATTTTTAATTTTTGTGAACAATTCTAGTTTAAAAAGTGACAATTTCGTATTGTTAACAATTCTAATTTAACAAAATGAATATTTTTGTTGTAACACAAATCTATTTACCAAAAATGCTATTCGTATTTTGACACAAACCTATATAACCAAAATGTTATTTGTGTTTTGACAAAAGCCTATTGTAACAACCCGAAAATCTGGGCCAGTTTAAAATTTTTATTTTGGCAATTTTAGCGAATTTTGATTATTTAAAATGAATTATTTTAAATAATATTGACGAGAAATTTATTTTGAATATAATTCGAACGTATATATTCGTTTGAATCGACGTTAGAATATAAATATTTATTTATATTTATAAATAGAATTGAAAATGGTGCGGTAGTTCGATAATTCGATTTCAAACTTCAATTGAACATACCGGGTGCAAAATAAACCGGATTTTAGTGAGACCAAAAATAATAGGATCTATTTGAGAATATATTTCCAACGAATCGGAAAAATTGAAATTTCATAGCGGGGATAAAAAGATATGTCCAGTTGAAAATTCAGAATAGTCGCTATGGAATTCTGGCCCTTAAAAATGGAAATTTTGCAAACGACCTCGGATTTCGACGAAACCACTTTTGTTGGATCCGTGATGTAAAGTTATTGCTAGGTTCCAATTTTCATAATTTTTCGAATCAATATGTGAGCGTGGCAAAGGAAAACACGTTTGACTAGTTTCAGTTGATTTTAATCGACTGGAAAATGGACATTTTTCCAACGGTCTCAGAATTCGACGAAACTGGTTTTGTTAGGACCGTATCGTCAATACGAAGCTAGAAAATATTTTTCTGGAATTTTTAGAGTTCGTATGTGACCCCGGTAAATTGAAATGCGCGTTCAAATTCAATATATAGAGTTATATGTTTATTTTAACGGAAACTAATTGTAACAGCTGAATCAGCTTACGATATATATCCCATTGTGTTCGGAATGGGGGTAATTAGCTATGGACGACAGGCGGTGGGTTTGGTTTCGAGGTCAAAATAAAAAGTTGCTTTTTGAAAAATAAAATGAATTAAATATAAAATATATAGCCCCCCCTTTTCGTTCTCCCCCAAATCATTTCAGATGAAAAAAAAGAAAAAACCCTAAACTACCGCGCGATACCCCCCCCCCCCCAGGCGGCGCGCCACCGTGATACCCCCACTTCCCCTGCGCCACCGCGCGATACCCCCCCCCCGCTTCCGCTGCGCCACCGCGACACCCCCCATCCTCTGCCTAGACCAACGCCCCCCCTCCTAATGCTGCCGACCGAAGACCCCCCCCCCCTCTCTGAAAATCCGATACAATGTAAGTTTATTTTATTTTTATTTTGGTTTATTTAATTGTCTAGGTTATTTATTTATAAAGTAATTAGTTCGTTAGAGATAAAAATATGATTTTGATATTAGTAGACAATTAAAAATATGTTTTTTATCATATGTGAAATATAAAAATATAATTTTTATAAAATAGAAGTTATAAAAATATAATCTTTTATGTTGTAGAGTTATAAAAATATAATCTTTTATATTGTAGAAGTATAAAAATATAATTTTTATATAGGTAAGATAGTAAAAATATCACCTTTATATATGTAGGGAAATAAAAATTAAATCTTTATATTTGAAAAGGCGAAATCTTTATATAGAGGATAGCGTGTAAAAATGGAATTTTTATCTATATAGTAGCGAAGTAAAAATGTGATTTTTCTATATTGAATAGCGAAGTAAAAATTCGATTTTTACATATGTAGTGAATACGGGCAGAGAAAGTGACAAGAGGCAAAACGACGAAGATTTCTGCATAAGAAGAGTCGTGGCGTTGGATTTGCTATTATGTGAGAATTTCTCACTCTTTAATTTGATTTTCTAGTTATATATATATATACTAGGATGCAGACGGTGTTTAGTAGCACCCGACACCCGTCGTCCACAGACCATGGACGGCTTGTATGCTTGTTTGTTTGATTTTGATGTGTAGTTGATTGTGTGATGTGATGTGAAATGAAATAAAACATTTATATAGTGAAATAAAATATTTTATAGTGGAAAATATTCTATAGTTAAAAATAAAATTTTAACGTATATATGAAATGAAATAAAATAAACAAATCGGACGATTTGTTTATATACACACATTTGACCGATATTGATTGGGACGATAAATTTTACACATCGCCCAACTGCACAAATAAAATCTGTGTTTGATTGTTTGAAACCCCACACGGGTATTGGGATGATGGATGACATACACTAATCCCAATAATTAGTTGTATGTCGATCGATTGATTGACAGACTGTTATGAGCGTTAAATATTTATATTTGATGCTTATACAGTGTAGAATGCACTTTGGATGATGGTTGATTATTCATCGTTGTTATTGTATACATGTGTTGTAGGAAATCCATATAATTAACATTATATGGTAATTGATTAGGCTTCATTCCAGTTTTGAATAGAAATATTTGAAAAAGAAATATTTGAAATAGAATATTTGAAAATAGAAATATATGAAGCCGTGTTGATTAGATTGACGCCATTTTGACATGAACGATATTTATATCAATTTTATTCATTTTATAATGAATATTGAAAGTGATTTCAAAATCTGATATTTTGAAAAGAAATGAATTCGAATTGAAATTGAATAGAAATGAATTCGAATTGGAATTGAATTGAATTGAAAAGGAACTGAAATTGAAATGAAAAGGAACCGAAATTGAATTAGAAATCAATTTGAATTGAAATTGAATAGAAATGAATTCGAATCGAAATTGAATAGAAATGAATTCGAATTGAAATCGGACAGAAATGAATTCGAATTGGAATTGGAATTGAATTGAATTGAAAAGGAACTGAAATTGAATTAGAAATCAATTTGAATTAAAATCAATTTGAAATGAATTTAAAACGAATTTATATTGGAATATTCAATTTTGATTTGAAATTGAATATGAAATTTAAACCGTTTTGAAAACAAATTTAAAACGATTTATAAAATTCATTTCGAAAGGAAACCGACGAAGTATATATTATATATATATAATATAATGGCCTAAATAGAACGCGCCGCGCCGCGGCAGTTCGCGAATTTCGACCATTGACTTCGAATGGCTATTGAGGGAGATCCGACCGTCGGATTCTCCTAAAACCGGAACCGTTGGGTTCGTATCGAAAAGAGCGTTCTAACGATTATTAGAAATTAGAAATCTAATGGTTGGATTTGGAATTATGTCCAAATCAAATTTGAAAAAGGTCGCTGTAAGTGCAGTTCGATGGCCGTTGATAGAAATCGACTGTACGGGCCTTGATAAAATTATTAAAAATAGTAATAATTTGTGTAAAATCATAACAATTGATTTAGAAAGAATTGGGATGAAAAACTCCATATTTGAAAAGATAAAAATAGATTTTTATCGAAATGAACTAATTTTGAACTAGAATTATAATTCTATTTATTTTTAAATAAATAAATTGGATTTGAAATGGTTTTGAAAATAACCAGAATTTCCATTGATTGCATTGGAATGGGTTTGAATCGAAATTGTCTTCGGAATATTTCGATGTTGGATTTCGTGATTATACAGATATTGTTATGGAAATTTGAAAGATATATATATATATATATATATATCGTTATTTCCAATACGATATTTGTTGGTCGTAGAATTTGATATTGAATATAAGCCGATATATTTTCTATTCAGAGCCTTGTATTTAATATCAAATGTGATTTGGGTTTGTCGTGAATGGTGTCTTGACTAACACTGTTATTGAACCCAGTTGAGAAAAGATTAAATCTTTTTATTTAGATTTAATGAAGTGTACCAATTAAATAATATTTAATTGGAATTGAATTGATATTGATTTTTGGGTTTATCGTGGACAGTGTTTTAAATAACACTCGTTCTTTAACCCGATAATTAATGTGATATGATTTTGGGTTTATCGCGAACCGTGTTTTAAATGACACTGATTCTTTAACCCAGTCACAGATTAAAACTAAGTGGAGTTTTAATGAATCTTTAATTAGATTGAAATAATCGAGAATGGAGTATCACCAGTTTTGCTCCAGGCGTTAGTTAAATCTTTAATTAGATTTGAACGTGAAATGGTAATTGAATTTACCGATAACACCGTGGTGTTAGATATGAAGTAAGACCCGTTTTACTTCATGGGATGAATAGGTTGGGATTAGGAAATTAAAACCAATGATTACTTCGGTAAGGTTCGTTAATCTCGACTAGTTGAATCGAAATTCAAAAGGAGATTAGAGAATAAATTCAAGGAATTTATCTTGGATAAAATTAATGGGAACCTTTCCCTATGAATGTGAAATTTAGAAACTAACTGTCGGTTAGCCAAGCGGAATGGTTTTCTAGATATTGATCTGATGTTGGTTTTGGCCTTCGGGGTTAATATTTGGGGAATTGTTCTCTTGATTAATTTACGGTTAGTGACTGATGAATTGGAATGAGGCGTATGTTGTGTTTGTGTAACACTTATTTATAATATACGCGAGTTATTCGGAAAGACCGGGTTTATCCCATTCTGAATAACTGATACGACGATAAGTCGATGATGAAGACGGTGGTCGAAGACCGGAAGTCTTCACGTTGTTTGGGTGATTACGGATGATCTTGATTGGGTTGTACACCCAAGAAGATGGAAACAGTTGGTGATCGTCCAGACGTACTTGGAGATCGATGGATATGCAGGGTACTAGGTGCCTCCGGTTTCGTTCAGACCCAGAACGAATTTGTAAATGGACTGTGTGTCTGACATTGGATTTTAGTCTGTGTGGTTGATTTCTATTAAATATATATCTGTTTGGCGGCGGAGAATTTATTCTCTTTCTTAACGCCCTTCTCTGAGACGTACGAGCTCAGGGGCTATATATTGATGGATATCAATCGCATGGAGTGAATTGCCTGTGTGGCATGCCTAAGTGGCAGTTGATCAAGGCTTCTGTTGAAAAGCAAAGTCTTGTGGTGATGATCAAAGCACAGCCTGTGTGGCACAGCTTTGTGTAACGTGAATTCGCGAGCCTCACACCCCGGTTGTGAACCAAAAACGGGAGAGGACCTCAGGGAGGGCATGCGTTTCTTTCTAGCTAGGGTGGTGTCAATGACCTACCAGCCCTGACATTTATATACTTTTCACCTGTGTGGTAGTTGCTATTGCGAGGCGCCTCGGTTAGATCGGACGATCCGGGTCCGATGGAGCCATTCGTTGGCTCATTTACGCCCCAAAGGGCGGGGAAACGCAGTGTTCAGGCATTTTAATTTACATCGGTGGACCGGCCCTGACGATCCAAGGGTCACTCGAGCTCTGATCCTGAGACTCGGGCTAGACAGTCTCGAATCGGTTGAGGACTATCTTTTGCCTCGGTTCATAGATGGAAATCCAATTTCCAAATACGCGACATTTGCAGCTTTATTTGTAGAGCCTAGTATGGCAACATGATATATGGTACCCATGCCGTCTATGATTGATATTTATGATTTGAAGTTGTTTTATACACTATGCACTTATAATACTATCAAAATAATCTGTTTTAAACGTATCGAGCATGCTTTGGCTATTATAAGGGAAAACCCTATCCCCCGGCTTGCGTTGCATTGTGTGATAGGACCTGGGTCTTATAATAGCTTCATTTTTTCTTTATTTAGCATTGCGCAGTTTGTTTTATGCACTGGTGTTCTTGGGAGGAAACTCGTTCCGTGTTATATGGCGTGGTCCCTTGATTTACCTAACTTTAAAATAAAGATTAATAACTGTTTTAGTTCTCACATCAGTCCCATGACTGACCTGGAGTTTATTGTTTTGACCTAAACTCTGGGTGCCCTTATTTTGACACGGGCAGCTAGTAGTTTTGGTTTTGCAGATTTATATTCACAGGATCCTGGTTTACAGCTGGAATGATATCCGGAAAGCTTTGTATCCGTATATATCTTCTAGTTGTGTATTGTATTATTTTCCACTGCTATGTATTTAAATGTAATTTAAATCTCTGATATTTCTGTGTAATATTCATTTATACTCTGTATATTCTTGTAATCTGATGCATTGTTGTTATATACAATGAAATGTTCTTTTGTATGCGTTCTATTTTGTCGTGTTCTCAAAACAATCCGCGCTTTCCCTTCTCTTCGGAGGTCGGGGGAGTTCGGGTCGTCTCAGCGTGGTATCGGAGCTTTGGTTTACAAAGCTCAGAGAACAAGGCACATTAGAACCATACGAAAGAATTAATCAGATATTGGATTAGTAATATCCAATTAGAATGACTCGTTAGAGATGGGATCAGCAGTATCCTAGAACGAGTGTGAAGAGTATGTTTTTTTTAAAATGAAAGTAGATTTTGTTTTGAAAATTTAAATCAACTATTCGTATTTGATTACTTATTCTATCTTGATCGGGACAATCCGATATATAAAGATTTTGCATATACGTCTTGCAAACGTGTATTCGAAGTTTTAATATACTGGATAGTTATAGAATCACACTCTAGTGCCCGGGGATAATTCTGGTGACGGGGCACCGTCGCCAGTATTTATTTTCGAGTAACGGAAGTGAGATTTCTATATATTTCCTATTGACTGGTGTGAGAACCAAAATTAGATAGGGCTTATTGTTGTGAATTGGCACCAAAAATGAGGTTTTTGACTATATATCAAAGTTATGAATTTGAAATGATAATTCACTAATTGATTGATGGTTGTGTTGTTTGATTATTGTTTGAATAATTAAATGTCGAAACTTTAACCAAATTGGTCAAATAGTGAATTATATTGAAATTTGGTCGCATTTGCTTGCATATACTTGTACTTACATTGAACAGGTCATAGCAAGGAGGCTAGAGCCGAAGAATAAAATTTGTTTGCCCGACAAATAGGTACATGTTTATCATAATTTACTGTTTTGTTTGGGTGATGATGATTTTATGAGCCTATTGGCTAGCCGCTTGGCTTTTTCGTTTTCTTTTTGAGATCAGAAGGCCTATATGGCAATTTCGGGATTTTCCCGTGGCTCCCGGTGCAGGGGAGGTTACGGCGAAATTTTTCGAAAATTCCGAGTGTTAGCCAAATTTTTGAAGAATTTGAAAATTCTCAGAAACTGAAAAGTTGGAGAATGAAAACCAGATCGAACGTAGAGTTGATTAATCAAACCACTTTCGACTTTGTTCCTTTTCGGGGACGAAAAGTTTTAAGTGGGGGAGATTGTAACAACCCGAAAATCTGGGCCAGTTTAAAATTTTTATTTTGGCAATTTTAGCGAATTTTGATTATTTTAAATGAATTATTTTAAATAATATCGACGAGAAATTTATTTTGAATATAATTCGAATGTATATATTCGTTTGAATCGACGTTAGAATATAAATATTTATTTATATTTATAAATAGAATTGAAAATGGCGCGGTAGTTCGATAATTCGATTTCAAACTTCAATTGAACATACCGGGTGCAAAATAAACCGGATTTTAGAGAAACCAAAAATTATAGGATCTATTTGAGAATATTTTTCCAATGAATCCGAAAAATTGAAATTTCATAGCGGGGATAAAAAGATATGTCCAGTTGAAAATTCAGAATAGTCGCTATGGAACTCAGGCCCTTAAAAATGGAAATTTTGCAAACGACCTCAGATTTCGACAAAACCACTTTTGTTGGATCCGTGATGTAAAGTTATTGCTAGGTTCCAATTTTCATAATTTTTCGAATCAATATGTGAGTGTGGCAAAGGAAAACGCGTTTGACCAGTTTCAATTGATTTTAATCGACTGGAAAATGGCCATTTTTCCAATGGTCTCAGAATTCGACGAAACTAGTTTTTTTAGGACCGTATCATCAATACGAAGCTAGAAAATATTTTTTTGGAATTTTTAGAGTTCGTATGTGACCCCGGTAAATTGAAATGCGCGTTCAAATTCAATATATAGAGTTATATGTTGATTTTAACGGAAACTGATTGTAACAGCCGAATCAGCTTACGATATATATCCCATTGTGTTCGGAATGGGGGTAATTAGCTATGGACGACAGGTGGTGGGTTCGGTTTCGAGGTCAAAATAAAAAGTTGCTTTTTGAAAAATAAAATGAATTAAATATAAAATATATAGGCCCCCCCTTTTCGTTCTCCCCCAAATCATTTCAGATGAAAAAAAAGAAAAAACCCTAAACTACCGCTCGATACCCCCCCAGGCGGCGCGCCACCGCGATACCCCCCTCTTCCCCTGCGCCACCGCGCGATACCCCCCCTTCCCCTGCGCCACCGCGCGATACCCTCCCCCCTTTCCCCTACGCCACCGCGACACCCCCCCATCCTCTGTCGAGACCGTCGCCCCCCTCCTCCTGTTGCCGACCGAAGACCCCCCCTCTCTGAAAATCCGATACAATGTAAGTTTATTTTATTTTTATTTTTATTTTGGTTTATTTAATTGTCTAGGTTATTTATTTATAAAGTAATTAGTTCGTTAGAGATAAAAATATGATTTTTATCATATGTGAAATATAAAAATATAATTTTTATAAAATAGAAGTTATAAAAATATAATCTTTTATGTTGTAGAGTTATAAAAATATAATCTTTTATATTGTAGAAGTATAAAAATATAATTTTTATATAGGTAAGATAGTAAAAATATCACCTTTATATATGTAGGGAAATAAAAATTAAATCTTAATATTTGAAAAGGCGAAATCTTTATGTAGAGGATAGCGTGTAAAAATGGAATTTTTATCTATATAGTAGCGAAGTAAAAATGTGATTTTTCTATATTGAATAGCGAAGTAAAAATTCGATTTTTACATATGTTGTAACAACCCGTAAAATCTGGGCCAGTTTAAAATTTTTATTTTGGTAATTTTAGCGAATTTTGAACATTTAAAATGAGTTATTTTAAATAATATCTGTGAGAAATTAATTTTGAATATAATTCGACGTATAAATTATATACGTCGTCGTTAGAATATAAATAATTATATTAAATTATAAATAGAACTGAAAATGGCGCGGTAGTTCGATAATTCGATTTCAAACTTCAAATGAATGTACCGGGTGCAAAACAATCCGGATTTTAGCATAACCAAAAATATTTGAATCTAATTGATAATATCTTTCCATCGAATCCTAAAAATCAAAATTTCATAGCGGGGGTCAAAGGATATGTCCAGTTGAAAATTCTGAATAGTCGCTATGGAATTTCGGCCTTTAAAAATAGCCATTTTGCAAACGACCTCGGATTTCGACGAAACCACTTTTGTTGGATCCGCGATGTCAAATTATTGCTAGGTTTCGAATTTCGTAATTTTCCGAATCAATATGTGAGCGTGGCGAAGGAAAACGCGTTTGACCAGTTTTAGTTGATTTTAATCGGCTGGAAATTGGCCATTTTTCAAACGGTCTCAGAATTCGACGAAATTAGTTTTGTTAGGACCGTATCGTCGTTACGAAGCTAGAAAATATTTTTCTGGAATTTTTAAAGTTCGTATGTGGCCCCGGTAAATTAAAACGTATGTTTAAATTCAATATATATTGAATTATATTTTAAGTTGGATAAAAACTGGTCAAAACATTTGAACTGGCATGGGAAACATATCCCATTGTGTTCGGAATGGGGGTATTTAGCTAGGGGAGGCAGTCGTTGGGATTCGTTTGGGGTTCGTTTCAATATAAGGGTATTTTTGGAAATTAAAATTATATATATATTTTCTGGCCAATGAAAATTTAGAAAAACCCTAATTCCTAACACGTTGAACACCAGCCGCCTTCAATACGATATAAGGCGATATATCGCTCAAACCATTCTTCCATTCGATCTTCAAATTTGTGAATCGATTCAAGCAATTTCTGAAGCCATATTGAAGAACATCTCGAGCTCTTCAAATCCAACGGACGGCGTCAAGTATCATCTCGTGTATTGTGTGGATCGCGGGTCCAAAGTCCGACCGCTTCGAGGAAATTTCTGGCGTCGGGAAGAATCCGAGTTCGCCGTGGTTGAGGCTGGTGGTAGTTGTCGCGGAGGAGCATGACGGGGGAGCATCCGATCCTCAGCCAGCGTCTCGAGTTGCGTGAAAAATCCGGCCCTAGGTTTTGAGTAGTGGGTTTCACGGGTCTGGAGTGTATAACGGGGAGGAAGAAGGTATTAATTTTACTAATTATTATATTAATTAATTTAAATTATCATTAACGTATAAACACAGTGAACTATTAATTTTGTATAATAAAAACAGTAATAGCATTGTTTTTTTTTTAAATAAATATATAGCATTGTAAATATACATTTCTTTCTGAATAGAAAATACATTGATTTTTGAAAAAATAAAATTTACATATGTTTTTAAATAATAAATTAGCATTACTTTTGAAATAAAATCAGCATAGAGATTTTTGAACTATAAAATAGCTTTGTTGTTTTTAAATATAAGAATAGCTTTGTTTAAAAAAAATTATATATATATATATATATATATATATATATATATATATATATATTGCATGATTTTTGAGGATAAAAATAGAATTGTTTTTGAAGATAAAATTAGCAATTGATTTGAAAAATACATGAACATTTTTTATTTGAAAAATACATGAACATTTTTTATTTGAAAATATATATGTAGCTGGATAAAGAAAATACGATTTTTCTATATAGGAATGTGAAGTAAAAACTCGATTTTTATATATTGAATAACTGAGTAAAAATTCGATTTTTATATATTGATTAGCGAAATAAAAATGTGATTTTTATTTATATATAAACAGGGGGAAAGGGACTGCATTGGAATTTCAAACAGATCCAGACGGTTCAGCAGTTCAAAAGCAAAACACGGCAAATGGAAACCTCGGTGAGAATTTCTCACTTTTCAATTTCTTTTTCTAGTTATATATATATATATATATATATACTAGGATGCAGACGGTGTTTAGTAGCACCCGACACAATCGTCCACAGACCATGGACTTGTTTGTTTGATTGCAAAAATTAGTTAGATTATTTGGTTTGAATTGAATTGTGTGGTGAAATGAATGCATTTGATTGATTTGTGAATGGCGTGGGCCTTCACTAGACCGGGGATAAGGCTAGGCCTCGTCCCGTTTCTAGTATCGTGCCGTTATGCCGCCAAAATTTTCTAAAATGAGTTAGAAAAATAAAAATATCATTTTTATTTTGTAAATGAACTGAATAAAAATCCATGTGTTAAAATAAAATATTTTATCGTTAAAAATATAATTTTTAACGTGAAAGTGAATAAATAAATTTTTATAAACAAATCGGCCGATTTGTTTATATACACTGATTTGACTGATATTGATTGGGCCGATAAATTTTACACATCGCCCAACTGCACAAATTAAATATGTGTTTGATTGTTTGAAACCCCACACGGGTGTTGGGATGAAATTTGAAGTTCACTCATCCTGATTGACTAAATATGTCGATCGATTGATTGACAGACTGTTATAAGCGTTAGATATCTATATTTGATGCTTATACAGTGTAGTGCACTTTGGTTGATGGTTGATTATTTTTCAATGCTATTATATACGTGTGATGTATGAAAATCCATATAATTAACATTATATGGTGATTGATTGGGCCTCATTTCAATTTAGAAAATAAAGAATAATATAAAATAAAGGTTCGTGTGTTGACTGTACTCATCCGTTGAGATTAGTCATGTGTTGAACGAAATATTTTAGTAATAAAATTTACATCTTTATTAATATAAAATAAAGGTTCATGTGTTGACTGTACTCATCCGTTGAGATTAGTCATGTGTTGAACGAAATATTTTAGTAATAAAATTTAAATCTTTATTAATATAAAACAAAGGTTCATGTGTTGACAGTACTCATTCGTTGAGATTAGTCATGTGTTGAACGAAATATTTTGATAATAGGAAATATTTGAAATAGAATATTTGAAAATAGAAATATATGAAGCCGTGTTGATTAGATTGACGCCATTTTGTCATGAATGATATTTATATCGATTTTATTCATATTGAAATGAATTGAATTGAAAACGAATTCGAATAGAATTGAATAGAAAACGAATTCGAATAGAATTGAATAGAAAATGAAAATGAATTTGAATTGAATAGAAAATGAAAATGAATTGAATTGAAAACGATTTCGAATAAAATTGAATAGAAAATGAATTCGAATAAAATTGAATAGAAATTGAATTCGAATAGAATTGAATAGAAAATGAATTCGAATAGAATTGAATAGAAATTGAATTCGAATAGAATTGAATAGGATTTGAATTGAATAGAAAATGAAAATGAATAGAATTGAATAGAAAATGAATTTGAATAAAATCGAATAGAAATTGAATTCGAATAGAATTGAATAGAAAATGAATTCGAATGGAATTGAATAGAAATTGAATTCGAATAGAATAGAATAGAATTGAAATCGAATCGAAATTGATTTGGATTGAAGGAAGTTGAAACTGTTTTTGAAACGAATTTAAAACGATTTATAAAATTCGTTTTAAATAGAAATCGACGAAGTATATATTATATATATATAATATAATGGCCTGAATAGAACGCGCTGCGCCGCGGCAGTTCGTGAATTTCGACCATTTATTTCAAACGGACATTACGGGAGATCCGACCGTCGGATCCTCCTAAAACCGGAACCATTGGGTTCGTATCGAAAAGAGCTTTCTAACGAATTCTAGAAATTCGAAATCTAACGGTTGGATTTGGAATTATGTCCAAATCAAATATGGAAAAGGTCGTTGTAAGTGCAGTTCGGTGGCAGTTATTGAAAACCGACCGTACGGGCCTTGATAAAATAATTAAAAATATCTATAATTTGTGTAAAATCAAAAGAAATGATTTGGGGAAAATTGGGTTGAAAAACTCCATATTTGAAAAGATAAAAATAGATTTTTATGGAAATGAACTAGTTTTGAACTAGAATTAAAACCAATTTATTTTTGAAATAAATAAATTGAATTTGAAATGGGTTTTAAATAACCAGAATTTCTAATATATTTTATTGGAATTGAAATAGAATGTGATTTGGGTTTATCGTGAACTGTGTTTTAAATGACATCAGTTCTTTAACCCAATAAAAGGAGTTTTAATGAATCTTTAATTAGATTGAAATGAGAATTGGTAATTTAAATCATCAAAATTTGGAAATGATCGAAAGGGGAGTATCACCAGTTTTGCTCCAAGCGATAGTTAAATCTTTAATTAGATTTGAACGTGAAATGGTAATTAAATTTACTGATAACACCGTGGTGTTAGTTATGGGGTAATAACAGTTTTGCTCCATGGGATAAATAGGTTGAGATTGGGAAATAAAATAAATAATTACTTCGGTGTGGTTCGCTAATCCCGACTAGTTTGGAAAACCATGATATGGTTTGAAATGATATCCAAAGGAAGATTAAAGAATAAATTTAAAAGAATTTATCTTTGATAAAATCAATGGGAACCTTTCCCTAGGAGTGTGAATATCTGAATAAAAGAATGTTCTGAATTGGAATGAGGCGTATATTGTGTTTTATAGCACTTGTTGATTAAGATACGTGAGTTATTCAGAAAGTCCGGGTATAACCCATTTTGAATAACTGATTCGACGAGGAGTCGAAGAGATTGAAGACGGTGCAAGACCGACGATCTTCACATCGAATGAGTGGGTGCTACTGATGCTCACGATGGGAGTAGCTACCTTGAAGGGGGCTGAAGTGGTAGCCGTCCGGACGTGCTTGGAGGTCGATGGATATGCGAGGATAGTGCCTCCGGTTTCGTTCAGACCCAGAACGGACTTGTAAATGGATGGTATGTCTGACATTTTATTCCTTTATATTGTATTCGTTGATCTCTGCTAAATATATATCTGTTTGGCGGCGGAGAATTTATTCTCTTGCTTAACGCCCTTCTCTGAGGCATACGAGCTCAGAGGTTATATATTGGCAGAAATCAGTGGTACGATATGGATTGATAGTGTGGCATGCTGAGATGTAGTGATCCAGACTTTTGTTGAAAAGCAAAGTTTGGTGGATGATGATCAAAGCGCAGCTTTAATATAGCACGGCTTTGTGTATAGCGTTGATTCGCGAGCCTCACACCCCGGTATGGTGGTAAACTGATGGTTTAATCAGTATGCTTTTTCGTGGATGGGCACCTTCGTGGTGTCGTGGATTCGGTCGACCGAGAGTGAGCTTAGTGCTCAGAGGGATAGGGTAAGCGGTGTTTTCTCTCGCCGGGACGTAAGCCGCAGTGATACTCGATTTCCCAAAAGTGCGGATGTGCATTACGGTGTTTTCTCTAGCCGAGACGTAAGCCGTTGAGATGGCACTACGCGATCGATCTTTCGAATCAGGAGCCACCATGATGGAAATCCAATTTCCAAATATGACATTTTGCGGTTTTGATTGTAGAGCCTAGTATTGGCGACATGATATATGGTACCCATGCCGTTTATGATTGATATATTTATATTTGAAGTTGTTTTCTTCACTTATAGTAATAATATAAGATGAAATTTCGCGTATCAAGCATATTTGGCTATTATAAGGGAAAACCCTTTCCTCCGGCTTGCATTGCATTGTGTGATGGGACCTGGGTCTTATAATAGCTTCATTGTTCTTTATTTAGCATTGCGCTGTTTGTTTTCTGCACTGGTATTCTTGGGAGGAAACCCGTTCCGTGTTATACGGCGTGGTCCCTTGATTTACCTAACTTTAAAAACAAAGATTAATAACTGTTTTAGTTCTCACACCAGTCATGTAACAACCCGGGATTTTCGGACGACGACTAAAATACGTCAGAACTAAAAATTTTGCTATACATTAATAATTTAGTTATTAATGTAAATATTCATTTGAATGATCCGGAAATTTGTGAATAAAGTTTATTTACAACATCATGAAGCATCGCTAAAACCTGACAACTTTTAGTGTAACTAAATTCTATAGTAAATAGTAGCAGTAGAACTCTATAGCAGCGTTAGTGAAGCGCTATAGAAAAAGCGTTACTAAAGGAACTGTAACTAAAGCGTCGAAAATCTTTAACTGGAGAAATCGATCGATTGGAGCAATAACTTCAACTGCAACTTAAAGAGAGATTAACTGGATGATGACTAGACCATTATAGGACCTTAGTGCAACTTGTTTTAGACATGACTTAGCAGAGAATTTTGGAGAACCAATGGACTAAGTCGAGTACACTTGTGCTAGTACAAAACCATGTTACGTGCAATTTGAAGACCATAGTTCAACCCAATCCTGGATCAATCAAAAGAAAAGTTCTGCTGTAACTTTTAGCCAATCATACGTACTAAATAATGCAAACAACTTATAGCACGACTTTGCAGAAAATATTAAAGAAACACAGGGTCCAAAACGTGAAGACAAGCTAATGAAAATAGCCATTTACATGCAACATTCAAGGCCTAGAACCAAACTATTCTGGAGCAAAGTTAACAAAACGTTTTGCTGTGATTTCTAGCCCATCATGTACGTATTAGTGCACCCGTAAAATAGAGTGACCTTGCATCAAATTTTAGAGAAACTATGTGACCAGATTAGTACATCTTAAGCTAGCAAAGACCAATGAAATCATGCAACCACTTGCAACCAAACTTCAACCAATTATTGCGCATGAAAGCTAAGTGGACTGATGTAGTTAAGGCCCCTAAACAAGTGAACTTATAAGCTATTAAATCACCATAGAATCATGCAACCACTAGAGGAAAAACAGCCCAAAACAGTCCACTTTTGTGCAAGGAAAAAACAGCCCAAAACAGTCCACTTTTGTGCAAGGAAAAAACAGCCCAAAACAGTCCACTTTTGTGCAAGGAAAAACAACCCAAAACAGTCCACTTTTGTGCAAGGAAGAACAGCCAAAACAGCCCATATTTTGAGCAAAGGAGAACAGCCCAAAACCAGCCACATTAGTGCGCAAGACAGCAGCCCAAAAACAGCCCATGTATCATGCATTCTTTCCTTCTAGAATAAGACCAAAGTTGTGTAGACGATTCATGTTAGAACTAGAGAACACTAGATGATAGTGACACATGAGATAATGGAATTAATACAAAAGTAAATGGAGATATCATCAAGCATGCGCAGGCTATACAAGTTGATGGTGCAAGCTAGAAACATACATTATTTAATCATCTTTCTAGAAGCTAAGGACAAACATGAAAGTGATGTTTGTGGTAACATAAAACAATGAATGGATATCATTCATCCACCTATACTCTTGCATATAAAACAAGCTACAAGTTGCTTTCACAAATATTTCTTGCTGTACACACATCCTGCGCATGATCTTTTGATAGAGAAAGAGTATGAAGTTGTTTAATCTCTTCATCTAGAAGGATACATTACTTGGTCATGAATTAACACAAGTGTATGGCTATGATTTCTCCACCAAACCACATGCATGCAAGCCAAAAGAGATGTTGCTTTCATGAAACATGCTGCTGTCCATTTCATATCTGCGCAAAGATCATTGACAAAGGAAGATTTAGATTTGATTAATAAACATAAAACTTAACTAATATAATACACTATAATTAAGTCTATAAATATGGAGCTTCTTCACCATTTTCTGGACGGTTACAATTCGCAAGAAATAAACTAAACTGGGCGCATTTTTCCTGTGTCAAATACCGCAACAAATCAAAGAAGAAAATGAAACCCATAAAGCTGCTGTAATGACGCAAACATGAGAGAAGATGGGCACGTTTTTATGCTGTCCAAACCCGCAAGCTAGAAGGAAAATGAAAGCATTAAACTACTGTTAAATGCCGCAAGCTAGTGAGGGAATGAAACCCATGAACCTGCTGTTCATGCCGCATGCAAAAGGTGAGAAATGAAAAAAACATTTGCTGCTGTTAAAACCGCCAGAAAGAATGAAGAAATGAAACATTTTACTACCCTAAATCCACAAGCAAAGAAGACAGAAATGGAAACATTTCTGCTGTGAAACCGTGAGCAAAGAGAACCCAAAACTGGACGTGTTTGGGCTGTTGAAACCAAGAGCTAAAAAGAGAATGAGAAGCTAGAATCCAAAGCTCCATTTCAGCCACTAGACAGTGAGTAAACTCTCACCTTTCAACCCTTGTTTATCATGATAAGCATTGTTTTAGATTGTATGATGTTGGCTGCTAGTATAAACCTTGCTGTCCTTCACATGTTAGCTGAAAAAAACCAACATATACATGCATGAAAACCCACTGTATGTTCATGTTTTAATTACTATTTGATGCTAGTTCACTCACGATGTTTACTGTAGGTTCCATGTTAGATTGCTTGACTGTATGCATTAAAACTGACGAGATCTCCACGTATAAATGAAATTCCATGTTATAGAATGATGCATGCACATGTATTAATCTATATTATAGTACCTATATGTGGTTATAGGACATTGGTTTTACTGTATGAAGTATTGTTTGAGAAACAATGAAAACCCGCAAGCTATTATCAAAATATGCAACCCAAACCATGAACAAAACTCTCATGTAACACTGGTTAGAGTATAGGAGAGCTATGCATTGTTATAAGATGAATACACAAGCAAACCATAGGAAATTATATCGTATAGATCAAGAGAAGTTCAGTTTTTAGTTGAAACATGGACATAGGATAAAAACAGAGTTTATACACTGTATGAAACTGGACAGAGTTATGTACACACGCGCAACGATGTCTAAAACACTATGGAAACCCTGAACCAACTTTGTAGCATGTAGTTTAGATATTAGAACTAGTTATTCGAGTTGGGATAATTAAACCGAGTTAATCAGATATTAATTGAATATTAGTTATTCAATTAATGATAATCGAATATTAGATATTCGAGTTAGAACTAAACAAACTTAGTTGAACAGACGTAGTTAAGTAGAGTTGAACAGACATAGTTAATAAATGATGATCGAATATTAGACATTCGAGATAGAATTGAGTAGACGTAGTTAATCAAGTTAAATTGAACAGACATAGTTGATTAGATTATAATTTAATTGAACATTAGTTATTCAATTAAAGATGATCGAATGTTAGACATTCGAGTTGAAGTTGATTAAAAAGAGTTAATCAGATTTTAATTGAATATTAGTTATTCGATTAAAGGTAATCGAATATTAGATATTCGAGATTAAGTTGAAAAGATGTAGTTAATCAGATTAAGTTGATTTAAACGTAGTAAATCAAGTTAAGTTGAACAAAACTCGTTAATCGAGTAAAGCTAATTAATTGAAGTTATTTAAGTAAAGTTAATCAAGTGAAGCTAATCAAGTAAAGTAAATCAAGTGAAGTAAATCAATTGAAGTTAATTAATTGAAGTTATTTATGTAAAGTTAATCAAGTGAAGTTAATCAAGTGAAGTTAATCAATTGAAGTTAATTAATTGAAGTTATTTAAGTAAAGTAAATCGATTATTAGTTAATCGAAGATTAGAAGTTAAACCAAGTTAACCGATTAAGAGTTAATCAAAGATAATATAAATCGGTTGAAACGATATCGAGGTAGATTCAAGAATAAGTCTAAATGAACTTATCTTTGATAAAATTTATGGGAACCTTCCCAGATGATAGTAATCTACGAATACAATAATATTCTGGATTAAGCTAATTGAATTAGAAGTAAGTAATCGATTGAAGTTAAGTTATCGATTAGAGTTAAGAAAAATCAGTTTAAGTTAAGATAATCCAATAGAGTTAAGTAAACATAGTTAACCGAATTTGTATTAATTGAATATCAGTTGTTCAATTAAAGATGATCGAATATTAGATATTCGAGATAGAGTTTAAACAGACATAGATCCAGATTAAAGTTAATCGACCATTAGTTGGTCGAGTGATAGTTAGAACACCTTAGAGTTATTCGAACTAGTTATTCGAATAGAGTTAAACACGTAAGAGTAGTAATAACGAAGTAAGCTATGGAAATGTTTTCCAGTGTTAATAACGTGGATTTTCTAAATATGGAAAATAAGATAAACATATATATATTTGTATATATATGGTAATGATGATTGATCGATCGAACTTCCAATTGGAAAAAAGATTGTTTGTTTGTACACCTGTTTCCTTTGATAGTTAGGTCATCGACTATCGAAGTTTGTAATAATTATATTTCGTTGTTAATATGGAGAGACCGGTTGGATTATTATCCGAAGAACCACTCCGTATTGGCATAAGCATTGTAAACCAAATATGTCGAAGCAAAGTGAAGACGGAGTGAAGTGCAAGGATTATTCTGTCGATCCTAGGTAGCAATTGCTTAAGACGGATTTATAGAAAAATACCTTCAGATTGTCCAATCCCAGGACAACGTATATAGACGATTGTCTGACAAAGTAATTCTAACTGAACTCGTACGTTGATCTTTTCAAACGTATATGCGTAGTGGCAGAAGAATTTGTTCATCTTGCTTTATACTCGTATTATATTTTTGGGAAAGTCAATTAGAGATTGGAAAGTTTTGACGATGAGACATTCAAAGTGATTCAGTGTAAAAGGAAGTAGACTTAAGCCTCACAACCGGGAAATGACAAAAAGACGGGCAGGCAGCATGATTATGTGGGTAGCACCCATTAGGATGTATCATCACCTATCTAGAAATTGTATTTACTTCTTATTCTATCTGATTCTAACCCTTCACGGGAAACGGTTGGCATGCTACCACCGTTGGTGATGTATATTCGATACACTCAAGGTAGATGAGTGGTCGGTCATGTGTGGCCGAGTTATAAGATGTTCTTATTGAACCCAGTGTATTCGTATCTAGGGGTACATATTCGGAAGGTGACTCCCATACCTTGTCATAGTTGGAAACCCAATATCCCTACGCGATTAGCGGTTTTGTTTGTATACTATATATGTAGAATGTGAGATGCAAGCATTCTACTAGATTATTATTATTTGTGGACACCCTAGACATTATTATAATATCATTTGTAATATTGTGGATTGCATACTATGTATGTGGACGTGAGATGAAAGCGTTCTGCTGGATGGTATAATATCTATTTAACTATACAAACTGTTATGATCTCATAAGGTAAACAACCCGTTCCGTATTCACGGCGTGGTCTTATGAATCATTGTGATGTATTAATAACTTGTTAGATAAGAGGTTTATTCACACCAGTCCCCTGACTGACCCTGAGTTTATTTTCTGTGTTTCCCCTAAACTCTTTGGTACTCATAATCTTGATTATGAGTAGACAAGTGATCCAGGTTTAGTTAAACATGTGGAGAAGCGAGATGGCAGTACCTGAAGAAATGGGCTACCTATCGATCTGATGTACAATTATCCAATGTTGGCCCAAGTTGTGACATTGTATTAGAAATGTGTAAGTTAATATGTAAACAGATGTAAACCTGTGTATTTCAGTACCTTAGAGTACTTGACTTGTGATGTAATATATTTGAAGAAATATATGATGTTTAAGTTCCGCTGTGAGATTCTGATGTCTTGTCTTTGTTCTATCTTCTATCTATTCTTTTTCTTTCATAATTATCTGGATTTTGTCGACTCTTGGACGCTCGATATGTGAGATATATCGGATATCCAAGGTCTCTGAAATCCGGGTCGTTACAGTTGGTATCAGAGCTTAAGTTTAGAATTACTTGGCTTTGTGGCGTGACTCGATAGAGATAGGGTTAGTAACACCCTAGATTGAGTTTGAGTGTATACATACGAGAGAGCATATTAGTTATTGAATATAAAGTGATTTATATTGTGGAGATTTATTGGCTGAGTAGCTTATGGATTCTGGACGAGCAGTTTGATCCACTGTATCGAAAGGAGTTTTATAAACACTTGAATACGATGAACCATCATGGTAAATTTTGAAATTTATATACTGGATGTGTTGGTTGTCAGTATAATCGAATAAGATTATAAAAAGTGAAATGATTATAAATAACTAATCAGAATTCATATAAGTAAAGTATATGAAGAAGATGAAGTAAATCTGAATTTAAATCAGAATTGGAATTAAAATAAGGAAATTTTAAGTTCCTGGAAGTTTGAAAATGTTTTTCAAAAGTGATATAGTATTAAACTCACCTTGATTACTGGGAAATAAGTTCTGATGATGAATCGCGACATCATCAGTATTCATTTTCGAGTTGATAAGTGACGGATTACTACCAAAGGTTTTGAATTAAATTTTGAATGGACTAGGAGTTGAAGTCTGGAATTTAAAATTTAACTTATGAAATTAAATGGATTAAAAATAGTGAAAGTGAATAAATAAAATGAAAATTTAACTAGTAGAGTTAAATAGGATGAGATGGTAAAACTAAATAAATCAAAGGTTAACTTGAAATTAGTTAGATTAAAACTGGATTGATTATAGAATAATCCGGGATGGAATTAAGTTGATGAGTTTAGAGTTTGGAATTGAGAATAGAACTCGAGTTTGAAATTGAATCTGACTTGGTGATAAGTAAATAATTTAGTTTGAAGATATAAATTGATTGAGGTATGATTAAGATGGCTTTGGGATTAGAGTTGAGAAAGCATATTAGAAAACGTAGTTATATACACACTGAGGATAGATTGACTTAAGTTTTCATAGGAACCCCGTATTCTAATATCCAATAGAGTTTAGACATAGACCTATACCTCTAGGTTAGTAACTATGGCAACCCGTACACGAAGTAGTAGAGCTAATGGAACCATCACCACTAACAGTCGTGACACTACCCAAACTCCAGTAGAAACAGATGGGAGAAGTTGAACCAATCGTACCAGTAGTATCAGTTGCACCAACTCAACCGAGGATGAGTTTGCGACTACTTGTTAGAAATACCATATACTGGGAAGAGAACCTTTAAGGGAGCTAAATCTTTTACTGAAGTACAAACTTGGTTGAGATCCTGCGAAAGAACTTTCAAAGGACAGAACCTAAATGACGAACGAAAACGACCTTTAGTTTAGTAACAACTAGAAGGAGCTGCAACAATCTGATGAGATGAACAAACTGCGAATGTTCCGAAAACTAATTTTTCTTGAGACAGAATCAAGAAGAGTTGAGCTAATAGAGAGAATCCTCTGAAGAGGAAATTCAATACAAACAAGGGGAGATGGGAGAAAAGTCCCAGGATCGTTACGAAGATTTTATATACCACAATTATAGAAGGTACCTTAGCCTGTTAATAATGAAGTTAGGATTATTAATTGAATTAAAATGTGGATTTCCGATAAATTAAGTCTAGACTTAACTTAATCAAACTTAGGAGAAGTGAACTAGTTGGTTATTGAGATAAAATCAAATTAGTAAGTCCTGAAATGAGGCAACTAATGTAGGAATAAATTGGTATAATACTTAACGGAGTTAAGTAAAGTAAACGGGAGATTATTGAATATAGATTCAAGTAAAAGAGAATTCAGTATAGATGAGCATATTTGGATGAGTCAATTCAAATGGAGGAAGTTAGTAAAGATTTGGGATTTATTTTCCAAATATAATTGATGAAATTTTGAGTAATATGGATAGTGAGGAATTGAGATGTGAAGTTAAGAAATTAGAACCTAACTGGAAGTTGATTAAGCTGAAGGATTTTCTAGGTATCAATCTGATGTTGATTTCGGTCTTCGGGGTTGATATTTAGAGAGTTATTCGCTTATCGATTTACGGTCAGGAACTAATGGATATTGAGAGATAGTAATGCAGTAGTAGAGAATGTTTTCTAACTATAGTAACAGATATTGAAGTTAGGGAAATAACTGTGATAAATAACAATTGATTGATATATGTTGATTATTTATGGATGAGTTGATAACTTTGATTTTAACTTGGACTTACTAGTACTTACGATTTCGAGGACGAAATCTTTTTAAGGTGGGAAGATTGTAACAACCCGGGATTTTTGGACGACGACTAAAATACGTCAGAACTAAATTTTTTGCTATACATTAATAATTTAGTTATTAATGTAAATATTCATTTGAATGATCCGGAAATTTGTGAATAAAGTTTATTTACAACATCATGAAGCATCGCTAAAACCTGACAACTTTTAGTGTAACTAAATTCTGTAGTAAATAGTAGCAGTAGAACTCTATAGCAGCGTTAGTGAAGCGCTATAGAAAAAGCGTTACTAAAGGAACTGTAACTAAAGCGTCAAAAATCTTTAACTGGAGAAATCGATCGATTGGAGCAATAACTTCAACTGCAACTTAAAGAGAGATTAACTGGATGATGACTAGACCATTATAGGACCTTAGTGCAACTTGTTTTAGACATGACTTAGTAGAGAATTTTGGAGAACCAATGGACTAAGTCGAGTACACTTGTGCTAGTACAAAACCATGTTACGTGCAATTTGAAGACCATAGTTCAACCCAATCCTGGACCAATCAAAAGAAAAGTTCTGCTGTAACTTTTAGCCAATCATACGTACTAAATAATGCAAACAACTTATAGCACGACTTTGCAGAAAATATTAAAGAAACACAGGGTCCAAAATGTGAAGACAAGTTAATGAAAATAGCCATTTACATGCAACATTCAAGGCCTAGAACCAAACTATTCTGGAGCAAAGTTAACAAAACGTTTTGCTGTGATTTCTAGCCCATCATGTACGTATTAGTGCACCCGTAAAATAGAGTGACCTTGCATCAAATTTTAGAGAAACTATGTGACCAGATTAGTACATCTTAAGCTAGCAAAGACCAATGAAATCATGCAACCACTTGCAACCAAACTTCAACTAATTATTGCGCATGAAAGCTAAGTGGACTGATGTAGTTAAGGCCCCTAAACAAGTGAACTTATAAGCTATTAAATCACCATAGAATCATGCAACCACTAAAGGAAAAACAGCCCAAAACAGTCCACTTTTGTGCAAGGAAAAAACAGCCCAAAACAGTCCACTTTTGTGCAAGGAAAAACAGCCCAAAACAGTCCACTTTTGTGCAAGGAAGAACAGCCAAAACAACCCATATTTTGAGCAAAGGAGAACAGCCCAAAACCAGCCACATTATTGCGCAAGACAGCAGCCCAAAAACAGCCCATGTATCATGCATTCTTTCCTTCTAGAATAAGACCAAAGTTGTGTAGACGATTCATGTTAGAACTAGAGAACACTAGATGATAGTGACACATGAGATAATGGAATTAATACAAAAGTAAATGGAGATATCATCAAGCATGCGCAGGCTATACAAGTTGATGGTGCAAGCTAGAAACATACATTATTTAATCATCTTTCTAGAAGCTAAGGACAAACATGAAAGTGATGTTTGTGGTAACATAAAACAATGAATGGATATTATTCATCCACCTATACTCTTGCATATAAAACAAGCTACAAGTTGCTTTCACAAATATTTCTTGCTGTACACACATCCTGCGCATGATCTTTTGATAGAGAAAGAGTATGAAGTTGTTTAATCTCTTCATCTAGAAGGATACATTACTTGGTCATGAATTAACACAAGTGTATGGCTATGATTTCTCCACCAAACCACATGCATGCAAGCCAAAAGAGATGTTGCTTTCATGAAACATGCTGCTGTCCATTTCATATCTGCGCAAAGATCATTGACAAAGGAAGATTTAGATTTGATTAATAAACATAAAACTTAACTAATATAATACACTATAATTAAGTCTATAAATATGGAGCTTCTTCACCATTTTCTGGACGGTTACAATTCGCAAGAAATAAACTAAACTGGGCGCATTTTTCCTGTGTCAAATACCTCAACAAATCAAAGAAGAAAATGAAACCCATAAAGCTGCTGTAATGACGCAAACATGAGAGAAGATGGGCACGTTTTTATGCTGTCCAAACCCGCAAGCTAGAAGGAAAATGAAAGCATTAAACTACTGTTAAATGCCGCAAGCTAGTGAGGGAATGAAACCCATGAACCTGTTGTTCATGCCGCATGCAAAGGGTGAGAAATGAAAAAAACATTTGCTGCTGTTAAAACCGCCAGAAAGAATGAAGAAATGAAACATTTTACTACCCTAAATCCGCAAGCAAAGAAGACAGAAATGGAAACATTTCTGCTGTGAAACCGTGAGCAAAGAGAACCCAAAACTGGACGTGTTTGGGCTGTTGAAACCAAGAGCTAAAAAGAGAATGAGAAGCTAGAATCCAAAGCTCCATTTCAGCCACTAGACAGTGAGTAAACTCTCACCTTTCAACCCTTGTTTATCATGATAAGCATTGTTTTAGATTGTATGATGTTGGCTGCTAGTATAAACCTTGCTGTCCTTCACATGTTAGCTGAGAAAAACCAACATATACATTCATGAAAACCCACTGTATGTTCATGTTTTAATTACTATTTGATGCTAGTTCACTGACGATGTTTACTGTAGGTTCCATGTTAGATTGCTTGACTGTATGCATTAAAATTGACGAGATCTCCACGTATAAATGAAATTCCATGTTATAGAATGATGCATGCACATGTATTAATCTATATTATAGTACCTATATGTGGTTATAGGACATTGGTTTTACTGTATGAAGTATTGTTTGAGAAACAATGAAAACCCGCAAGCTATTATCAAAATATGCAACCCAAACCATGAACAAAACTCTCATGTAACACTGGTTAGAGTATAGGAGAGCTATGCATTGTTATAAGATGAATACACAAGCAAACCATAGGAAATTATATCGTATAGATCAAGAGAAGTTCAGTTTTTAGTTGAAACATGGACATAGGATAAAAACAGAGTTTATACACTGTATGAAACTGGACAGAGTTGTGTACACACGCGCAACGATGTCTAAAACACTATGGAAACCCTGAACCAACTTTGTAGCATGTAGTTTAGATATTAGAACTAGTTATTCGAGTTGGGATAATTAAACCGAGTTAATCAGATATTAATTGAATATTAGTTATTCAATTAATGATAATTGAATATTAGATATTCGAGTTAGAACTAAACAAACTTAGTTGAACAGACGTAGTTAAGTAGAGTTGAACAGACATAGTTAATAAATGATGATCGAATATTAGACATTCGAGATAGAATTGAGTAGACGTAGTTAATCAAGTTAAATTGAACAGACATAGTTGATTAGATTATAATTTAATTGAATATTAGTTATTCAATTAAAGATGATCGAATGTTAGACATTCGAGTTGAAGTTAATTAAACAGAGTTAATCAGATTTTAATTGAATATTAGTTATTCAATTAAAGGTAATCGAATATTAGATATTCGAGATTAAGTTGAACAGATGTAGTTAATCAGATTAAGTTGATTTAAACGTAGTAAATCGAGTTAAGTTGAACAAAACTCGTTAATCGAGTAAAGCTAATTAATTGAAGTTATTTAAGTAAAGTTAATCACGTGAAGCTAATCAAGTAAAGTAAATCAAGTGAAGTAAATCAATTGAAGTTAATTAATTGAAGTTATTTAAGTAAAGTTAATCAAGTGAAGTTAATCAAGTGAAGTTAATCAATTGAAGTTAATTAATTGAAGTTATTTAAGTAAAGTAAATCGATTATTAGTTAATCGAAGATTAGAAGTTAAACCAAGTTAACTGATTAAGAGTTAATCAAAGATAATATAAATCGGTTGAAACGATATCGAGGTAGATTCAAGAATAAGTCTAAATGAACTTATCTTTGATAAAATTTATGGGAACCTTCCCAGATGATAGTAATCTACGAATACAATAATATTCTGGATTAAGCTAATTGAATTAGAAGTAAGTAATCGATTGAAGTTAAGTTATCGATTAGAGTTAAGAAAAATCAGTTTAAGTTAAGATAATCCAATAGAGTTAAGTAAACATAGTTAACCGAATTTTTATTAATTGAATATCAGTTGTTCAATTAAAGATGATCGAATATTAGATATTCGAGATAGAGTTTAAACAGACATAGATCCAGATTAAAGTTAATCAACCATTAGTTGGTCGAGTGATAGTTAGAACATCTTAGAGTTATTCGAACTAGTTATTCGAGTAGAGTTAAACACGTAAGAGTAGTAATAACGAAGTAAGCTATGGAAATGTTTTCCAGTGTTAATAACGTGGATTTTCTAAATATGGAAAATAAGATAAACATATATATATTTGTATATATATGGTAATGATGATTGATCGATCGAACTTCCACTTGGAAAAAAGATCGTTTGTTTGTACACCTGTTTCCTTTGATAGTTAGGTCATCGACTATCGAAGTTTGTAATAATTATATTCCGTTGTTAATATGGAGAGACCGGTTGGATTATTATCCGAAGAACCACTCCGTATTGGCATAAGCATTGTAAACCAAATATGTCGAAGCAAAGTGAAGACGGAGTGAAGTGCAAGGATTATTCTGTCGATCCTAGGTAGCAAATGCTTAAGACGGATTTATAGAAAAATACCTTCAGATTGTCCAATCCCAGGACAACGTATATAGACGATTGTCTGACAAAGTAATTCTAACTGAACTCGTACGTTGATCTTTTCAAACGTATATGCGTAGTGGCAGAAGAATTCGTTCATCTTGCTTTATACTCGTATTATATTTTTGGGAAAGTCAATTAGAGATTGGAAAGTTTTGACGATGTGACATTCAAAGTGATTCAGTGTAAACGGAAGTAGACTCAAGCCTCACAACCGGGAAATGACAAAAAGACGGGCAGGCAGCATGATTATGTGGGTAGCACCCATTAGGATGTATCATCACCTATCTAGAAATTGTATTTACTTCTTATTCTATCTGATTCTGACCCTTCTCGGGAAACGGTTGGCATGCTACCACCGTTGGTGATGTATATTCGATACACTCAAGGTAGATGAGTGGTCGGTCATGTGTGGCCGGGTTATAAGATGTTCTTATTGAACCCATTGTATTCGTATCTAGGGGTACATATTCGGAAGGTGACTCCCATACCTTGTCATAGTTGGAAACCCAATATCCCTACGCGATTAGCGGTTTTGTTTGTATACTATATATGTAGAATGTGAGATGCAAGCATTCTACTAGATTATTATTATTTGTGGACACCCTAGACATTATTATAATATCATTTGTAATATTGTGGATTGCATACTATGTATGTGGACGTGAGATGAAAGCGTTCTGCTGGATGGTATAATATCTATTTAACTATACAAACTGTTATGATCTCATAAGGTAAACAACCCGTTCCGTATTCACGGCGTGGTCTTATGAATCATTGTGATGTATTAATAACTTGTTAGATAAGAGGTTTACTCACACCAGTCCCCTGACTGACCCTGAGTTTATTTTCTGTGTTTCCCCTAAACTCTTGGGTACTCATAATCTTGATTATGAGTAGACAAGTGATCCAGGTTTAGTTAAACATGTGGAGAAGCGAGATGGCAGTACCTGAAGAAATGGGCTACCTATCGATCTGATGTACAATTATCCAATGTTGGCCCAAGTTGTGACATTGTATTAGAAATGTGTAAGTTAATATGTAAACAGATGTAAACCTGTGTATTTCAGTACCTTAGAGTACTTGACTTGTGATGTAATATATTTGAAGAAATATATGATGTTTAAGTTCCGCTGTGAGATTCTGATGTCTTGTCTTTGTTCTATCTTCTATCTATTCTTTTTCTTTCATAATTATCTGGATTTTGTCGACTCTTGGACGCTCGATATGTGAGATATATCGGATATCCAAGGTCTCTGAAATCCGGGTCGTTACAAGTCACATGACTGACCTGGAGTTTATTGTTTTTACCTAAACTCTGGGTGCCCCTATTTTCCACACGGGCAGCTAGTAGTTTCGGTTTTGCAGATTTATATTCACAGGATTCTGATCTACAGCTGGAACGATATCCGGAAAGCTCTGTATCCGTATATCTCTTCTAGTTGAGTTTTGTATTATTTCCGCTGCGATATATTTAAATGTAATTTAAATCTCTGATATTTTCTATGTAATTTATTCAATTATACTCTGTATATTCTTGTATCTGATGGAATTGTTGTAATAACAATGAAATGTTCTTCTGTTTGCGTTCTATTTTGTCGTGTTCTCAAAACAATCAGGCGTTTCGAAAGGTCTAGATTGGTTTAGCGACTGATTCAGATCGAGCGAAATTCCTTGTTGTCACAGTTGGTATCAGAGCTTTGGTTTACAGAGCTCGAGAACAAGACACAGTAGAACCAAACGAAAGAATTCATCAGATATTAAATTAGTATTATCCAATGAGAATGACTCGTTAGAGATAGGATCAGTAGTATCCTAGAACGAGTGTAAAGAGTATATTTTTAAAAAGAAAACCATTTTTTTTTTGAAATTTAAATCATATCATACGTGTTTGACTATTTATTTAAATAGATTTGGACAATCCAATATATAAAGATTTTGCATTTACGCCTTGCAAGCATGTATTCGAGGTTTTAATATACTGGATAGATATAGAATCATACTTTAGTTGCCCGGGAATAATTCTGGTGATGGGGCCCCATCGCCAGTACTTGTTTTCGAGTTTCGAAAGTGAGATTCCTATATATTTCCAATCGACTGGTGTGAGAACAAAACTTAACTGAAATTTCCTGTTTGTGACTTGACACTGAAATCTGATTTTTGAGTATATAAAAATCATATATATTTGACAATCTAATCAACAAATTGATTGATGGCTGTGATGTTTGATTATTGATTCAACTAATAAAAAAATACTGGAATAATAAATGAAGTATAAACAAGATGATTGTTAAGTGAAACATAGTGCAACCTCTCTTGACAAAAATCCTAAAAGTACTATATAGGATATGGACGACTATGGCTTATCTCATACTGAATTCTGAATGACCCCGAAACAAGCGAGGAGAGCTCACTAGAAAGCAGAAAAAGAACGTGAGTTGAACTTAGGAACGTACGTGGGTATTTATTGCCGCATATGCAGAAAAGAAGGACATTATGCCGTTCGTTGCCCGGAGCGAAAGAAAAGTAGGGAGAAAATGATGAGAATGGACATAGTGTGTTTCAAATGCAAAGAGACGGGTCATTTCGTACATAAGTGTCCGAGGATAAAGAAGAAACCCACAAATTTAGGAAAGGAAAAGAAGTGCTTTCAATGCAAAGAAGTATGGCATCTAGCCCGAGATTGCCCGTTAAAGAAGGGTGATAAGAAATCCAAGGGAAAGGAGCTATCAACTTTGGAAACCATGCAAGAAGAAGACACGACTTCCTAGAAAGCTGGGTTTTAATGCAATGAACTAGCGTTTTGGATATATGTATATAGGTATGATGCTTGTATGAACGTAATTATGCTTTTTGTTTTAAAATGTATTAGTATTGTATAATATAACTAAGGTAAGAAAATGTTGAACCAAGTGAATTTAGCACCAAACATCGAACTGTATTAAAAATTTATCGCATTTGCTTGCATATACTTGTACTTACATTGAACAGGTCATAGCAAGGAGGCTAGAGCAGAAGAATAAAATTTGTTTGCCCGACAAATAGGTACACGTTTATCATAATTTACTGTTTTGTTTGGGTGATGATGATTTTATGAGCCGATTGGCTAGCCGCTTGGCTTTTTCTTTTTGAGATCAGAAAGCCTGTATGGCAATTTCGGTATTTTCCCGTGGCTCCCGGTGCAGGGGAGGTTATGGCGAAATTTTTCGAAAATTTAGGGTGTTAGCCAAATTTTTGAAAATTTTGAAAAGTTCTTAGAAACTGAAAAGTTGAAGAACTTAAGCCGTAATCAAAACAAAGAAAGTTGAGTTGTTTTGTAAAACAACTTTCGACTTTGTTCCTTTTCGGGGACGAAAAGTTTTAAGTGGGGGAGATTGTAACAACCCGTAAAATCTGGGCCAGTTTAAAATTTTTATTTTGGTAATTTTAGCAAATTTTGAACATTTAAAATGAGTTATTTTAAATAATATCTATGAGAAATTCACTTTGAATATAATTCAACGTATATATTATATACGTCTTCGTTAGAATATAAATAATTATATTAAATTATAAATAGAATTGAAAATGGCGCGGTAGTTCGATAATTCGATTTCAAACTTCAAATGAATGTACCGGGTGCAAAACAATCCGGATTTTAGCGAATCCAAAAATATTTGAATCTAATTGATAATATCTTTCCATCGAATCCGAAAAATCAAAATTTCATAGCGGGGGTCAAAGGATATGTCCAGTTGAAAATTCTGAATAGTCGCTATGGAATTTTGGCCTTTAAAAATAGCCATTTTGCAAACGACCTCGGATTTCGACGAAACCACTTTTGTTGGATCCGTGATGTCAAATTATTGCTAGGTTTCGAATTTCGTAATTTTCCGAATCAATATGTGAGCGTGGCGAAGGAAAACGCGTTTGACCAGTTTCAGTTGATTTTAATCGGCTGGAAATTGGCCATTTTTCAAACGGTCTCAGAATTCGACGAAATTAGTTTTGTTAGGACCGTATCGTTGTTACGAAGCTAGAAAATATTTTTCTGGAATTTTTAAAGTTCGTATGTGGCCCCGGTAAATTAAAATATACGTTTAAATTCAATATATATTGAATTATATTTTAAGTTGGATAAAAACTGGTCAAAACATTAGAACTGGCATGGGAAACATATCCCATTGAGTTCGGAATGGGGGTATTTAGCTAGGGGAGGCAGTCGTTGGGATTCGTTTGGGGTTCGTTTCAATATAAGGGTATTTTTGGAAATTAAAATTATATATATATTTTCTGGCCAATGAAAATTTAGAAAAACCCTAATTCCTAACACGTTGAACACCAGCCGCCTTCAATACGATATAAGGCGATATATCGCTCAAACCATTCTTCCATTCGATCTTCAAATTTGTGAATCGATTCAAGCAATTTCTGAAGCCATATTGAAGAACATCTCGAGCTCTGCAAATCCAACGGACGGCGTCGAGTATCATCTCGTGTATTGTGTGAATCGCGGGTCTAAAGTCTGACCGCTTCGAGGAAATTTCTGGCGTCGGGAAGAATCCGAGTTCGCCGTGGTTGAGGCTGGTGGTAGTTGTCGCGGAGGAGCATGACGGGGGAGCATCCGATCCTCAGCTAGCGTCTCGAGTTGCGTGAAAAATCCGGCCCTAGGTTTTGAGCAGTGGGTTTCACGGGTCTGGAGTGTATAACGGGGTGGAAGAAGGTATTAATTTTATTAATTATTATATTAATTAATTTAAATTCTCATTAACGTATAAACACAGTGAACTATTAATTTTGTATAATAAAAACAGTAATAGCATTGTTTTTTTTTAAATAAATATATAGCATTGTAAATATACATTTCTTTCTGAATAGAAAATACATTGATTTTTGAAAAAATAAAATTTACATATGTTTTTAAATAATAAATTAGCATTACTTTTGAAATAAAATCAGCATAGAGATTTTTGAACTATAAAATAGCTTTGTTGTTTTTAAATATAAGAATAGCTTTGTTTAAAAAAATATATATATATATATATAACATGATTTTTGAGGATAAAAATAGAATTGTTTTTGAAGATAAAATTAGCAATTGATTTGAAAAATACATGAACATTTTTGATTTGAAAAATACATGAACATTTTTTATTTGAAAATATATATGTAGCTGGATAAAAAAAATACGATTTTTCTATATAGGAATGTGAAGTAAAAACTCGATTTTTATATATTGAATAACTGAGTAAAAATTCGATTTTTATATATTGATTAGCGAAATAAAAATGTGATTTTTATTTATATATAAACAGCGGGAAAGGGACTGCATTGGAATTTCAAACAGATCTAGACAGTTCAGCAGTTCAAAAGCAAAACATGGCGAATGGAAACCTCGGTGAGAATTTCTCACCTTTCAATTTCTTTTTCTAGTTATATATATATACTAGGATGCAGACGGTGTTTAGTAGCACCCGACACAATCGTCCACAGACCATGGACTTGTTTGTTTGATTGCAAAAATTAGTTAGATTATTTGGTTTGAATTGAATTGTGTGGTGAAATGAATGGATTTGATTGATTTGTGAATGGCGTGGGCCTTCACTAGACCGGGGATAAGGCTAGGCCTCGTCCCGTTTCTAGTATCGTGCCGTTATGCCGCCGAAATTTTCTAAAATGAGTTAGAAAAATAAAAATATCATTTTTATTTTGTAAATGAACTGAATAAAAATCCATGTGTTAAAATAAAATATTTTATCGTTAAAAATATAATTTTTAACATGAAAGTGAATAAATAAATTTTTATAAACAAATCGGCCAATTTGTTTATATACACTGATTTGACTGATATTGATTGAGCCGATAAATTTTACACATCGCCCAACTGCACAAATTAAATATGTGTTTGATTGTTTGAAACCCCACACGGGTGTTGGGATGAAATTTGAAGTTCACTCATCCTGATTGATTAAATATGTCGATTGATTGATTGACAGACTGTTATAAGCGTTAGATATCTATATTTGATGCTTATACAGTGTAGTGCACTTTGGTTGATGGTTGATTATTTTCAATGCTATTATATACGTGTGATGTATGAAAATCCATATAATTAACATTATATGGTGATTGATTGGGCCTCATTTCAATTTAGAAAATAAAGAATAATATAAAATAAAGGTTAATGTGTTGACTGTACTCATCCGTTGAGATTAGTCATGTGTTGAACGAAATATTTTAGTAATAAAATTTACATCTTTATTAATATAAAATAAAGGTTCATGTGTTGACTGTACTCATCCGTTGAGATTAGTCATGTGTTGAACGAAATATTTTAGTAATAAAATTTACATCTTTATTAATATAAAACAAAGGTTCACGTGTTGACAGTACTCATCCGTTGAGATTAGTCATGTGTTGAACGAAATATTTTGATAATAACAAATATTTTGATAATAGGAAATATTTGAAATAGAATATTTGAAAATAGAAATATATGAAGCCGTGTTGATTAGATTGACGCCATTTTGTCGTGAACGATATTTATATCGATTTTATTCATATTGAAATGAATTGAATTGAAAACGAATTCGAATAGAATTGAATAAAAAACGAATTCGAATAGAATTGAATAGAAAATGAAAATGAATTTGAATTGAATAGAAAATGAAAATGAATTTGAATTGAATAGAAAATTAAAATGAATTGAATTGAAAACGATTTCGAATAGAATTGAATAGAAAATGAATTCGAATAAAATTGAATTCGAATAGAATTGAATAGAAAATGAATTCGAATAGAATTGAATAGAAATTGAATTCGAATAGAATTGAATAGGATTTGAATTGAATAGAAAATGAAAATGAATAGAAAATGAATTCGAATAAAATTGAATAGAAATTGAATTCGAATAGAATTGAATAGAAAATGAATTCGAATAGAATTGAATAGAAATTGAATTCGAATAGAATAGAATTGAAATCGAATTGAAATTGATTTGGATTGAAGGAAGTTGAAACTGTTTTTGAAACGAATTTAAAACGATTTATAAAATTCGTTTTAAATAGAAATCGACGAAGTATATATTATATATATATATATATATATATATATATAATATAATGGCCTGAATAGAACGCGATGCGCCGCGGCAGTTCGCGAATTTCGACCATTTATTTCAAACGGACATTACGGGAGATTCGACCGTCGGATCCTCCTAAAACCAAAACCATTGGGTTCGTATCGAAAAGAGCTTTCTAACGAATACTAGAAATTCGAAATCTAACGGTTGGATTTGGAATTATGTCCAAATCAAATATGGAAAAGGTCGATGTAAGTGCAGTTCGGTGGCAGTTATTGAAAACCGACCGTACGGGCCTTGATAATATAATTAAAAATATCTATAATTTGTGTAAAATCAAAAGAAATGATTTAGGGAAAATTGGGATGAAAAACTCCATATTTGAAAAGATAAAAATAGATTTTTATGGAAATGAACTAGTTTTGAACTAGAATTAAAACCAATTTATTTTTGAAATAAATAAATTGAATTTGAAATGGGTTTTAAATAACCAGAATTTCTAATATATTTTATTGGAATTGAAATAGAATGTGATTTGAGTTTATCGTGAACTATGTTTTAAATGACATCAGTTCTTTAACCCAATAAAAGGATTTTTAATGAATATTTAATTAGATTGAAATGAGAATTGGTAATTTAAATCATCAAAATTTGGAAATGATCGAAAGGGGAGTATCACCAGTTTTGCTCCAAGCGATAGTTAAATCTTTAATTAGATTTGAACGTGAAATGGTAATTAAATTTACCGATAACACCGTGGTGTTAGTTATGGGGTAATAACAGTTTTGCTCCATGGGATAAATAGGTTGGGATTGGGAAATAAAATAAATAATTACTTCGGTGTGGTTCGCTAATCCCGACTAGTTTGGAAAACCATGATATGGTTTGAAATGATATCCAAAGGAAGATTAAAGAATAAATTTATCTTTGATAAAATTAATGAGAACCTTTCCCTAGGAGTGTGAATATCTGAATAAAAGAATGTTCTGAATTGGAATGAGGCCTATATTGTGTTTTATAGCACTTGTTGATTAAGATACGTGAGTTATTCAGAAAGTTCGGGTATAACCCATTCTGAATAACTGATTCGACGAGGAGTCGAAGAGATTGAAGACGGTGCAAGACCAACGATCTTCACATCGAACGAGTGGGTGCTACTAATGCTCACGATGGGAGCAGCTACCTTGAAGGGGGCTGAAGTGGTAGCCATCCGGACGTGCTTGGAGGTCAATGGATATGCGAGGAAAGTGCCTCCGGTTTCGTTCAGACCCAGAACGGACTTGTAAATGGATGGTATGTCTGACATTGTATTCCTTTATATTGTATTCGTTGATCTCTGCTAAATATATATCTGTTTGGCGGCGGAGAATTTATTCTCTTGCTTAACGCCCTTCTCTGAGACATACGAGCTCAGAGGTTATATATTGGCAGAAATCAGTGGTACGATATGGATTGATAGTGTGGCATGCCGAGATGCAGTGATCCAGACTTTTGTTGAAAAGCAAAGTTTGGTGGATGATGATCAAAGCGCAGCTTTAATATAGCACGGCTTTGTGTATAGCGTTGATTCGCGAGCCTCACACCCCGGTATGGTGGTAAACTGATGGTTTGATCAGTATGCTTTTTCGTGGACGGGCACCTTCGTGGTGTCGTGGATTCGGTCGACCGAGAGTGAGCTTAGTGCTCAGAGGGATAGGGTAGGCGGTGTTTTCTCTCGCCGGGACGCAAGCCGCAGTGATACTCGATTTCCCAAAAGTGCGGATGTGCATTACGGTGTTTTCTCTAGCCGAGACGTAAGCCGTTGAGATGGCACTACGCGATCGATCTTTTGAATCAGGAGCCACCATGATGGAAATCCAATTTCCAAATATGACATTTTGCGGTTTTGATTGTAGAGCCTAGTATTGGCGACATGATATATGGTACCCATGCCGTCTATGATTGATATATTTATATTTGAAGTTGTTTTCTTCACTTATAGTAATAATATAAGATGAAATTTCGCGTATCAAGCATATTTGGCTATTATAAGGGAAAACCCTATCCTCCGGCTTGTGTTGCATTGTGTGATGGGACCTGGGTCTTATAATAGCTTCATTGTTCTTTATTTAGCATTGCGTTGTTTGTTTTCTGCACTGGTATTCTTGGGAGGAAACCCAATCTGTGTTATACGGCGTGGTCCCTTGATTTACCTAACTTTGAAAACAAAGATTAATAACTGTTTTAGTTCTCACACCAGTCACATGACTGACCTGGAGTTTATTGTTTTAACCTAAACTCTGGGTGCCCCTATTTTCCACATGGGCAGCTAGTAGTTTCGGTTTTGCAGATTTATATTCATAGGATTCTGATCTACAGCTGGAACGATATCCGGAAAGCTCTGTATCCGTATATCTCTTCTAGTTGAGTTTTGTATTATTTCCGCTGCGATGTATTTAAATGTAATTTAAATCTCTAATATTTTCTATGTAATTTATTCAATTATACTCTGTATATTCTTGTATCTGATGGAATTGTTGTAATAACAATGAAATGTTCTTCTGTTTGCGTTCTATTTTGTCGTGTTCTCAAAACAATCAGGCGTTTCGAAAGGTCTAGATTGGTTTAGCGATTGATTCAAATCGAGCGAAATTCCTTGTTGTCACATATGTAGTGAATACGGGCTGAGAAAGTGACAAGAGGCAAAACGACGAAGATTTCTGCATAAGAAGAGTCGTGGCGTTGGATTAGCTATTATGTGAGAATTTCTCACTCTTTAATTTGATTTTCTAGTTATATATATATATACTAGGATGCAGACGGTGTTTAGTAGCACCCGACACCCGTCGTCCACAGACCATGGACAACTTGTATGCTTGTTTGTTTGATTTTAATGTGTAGTTGATTGTGTGATGTGATGTGAAATGAAATAAAACATTTATATAGTGAAATAAAATATTTTATAGTGGAAAATATTCTATAGTTAAAAATAAAATTTTAACGTATATATGAAATGAAATAAAATAAACAAATCGGACGATTTGTTTATATACACACATTTGACTGATATTGATTGGGACGATAAATTTTACACATCGCCCAGTTGCACAAATAAAATCTGTGTTTGATTGTTTGAAACCCCACACGGGTATTGGGATGATGGATGACATACACTAATCCCAATAATTAGTTGTATGTCGATCGATTGATTGACAGACTGTTATGAGCGTTAAATATTTATATTTGATGCTTATACAGTGTAGAATGCACTTTGGATGATGGTTGATTATTCATCGTTGTTATTGTATACATGTGTTGTAGGAAATCCATATAATTAACATTATATGGTAATTGATTGGGCTTCATTCCAGTTTTGAATAGAAATATTTGAAAAAGAAATATTTGAAATAGAATATTTGAAAATAGAAATATATGAAACCGTGTTGATTAGATTGACGCCATTTTGACGTGAACAATATTTATATCGATTTTATTCATTTTATAATGAATATCGAAAGTGATTTCAAAATCTGATATTTTGAAAAGAAATGAATTCGAATTGAAATTGAATAGAAATGAATTCGAATTGGAATTGAATTGAATTGAAAAGGAACTGAAATTGAATTAGAAATCAATTTGAATTGAAATTGAATAGAAATGAATTCGAATTGAAATTGAATAGAAATGAATTCGAATTGAAATCGGATAGAAATGAATTCGAATTGGAATTGAATTGAATTGAAAAGGAACTGAAATTGAATTAGAAATCAATTTGAATTAAAATCGATTTGAAATGAATTTAAAACGAATTTATATTGGAATATTCAATTTTGATTTGAAATTGAATATGAAGTTTAAACCGTTTTGAAAACAAATTTAAAACGATTTATAAAATTCATTTCGAAAGGAAATCGACGAAGTATATATTATATATATAATATAATGGCCCGAATAGAACGCGCCACGCCGCGGCAGTTCGCGAATTTCGACCATTGACTTAGAATGGCTATTGCGGGAGATCCGACCGTCGGATTCTCCTAAAACCGGAACCGTTGGGTTCGTATCGAAAAGAGCTTTCTAACGGTTATTAGAAATTAGAAATCTAACGTTTGGATTTTGTAACGACCTACATTCTACGCATCGGAAGATCGTAGAATATTTATTTCTTTTTCTTAGTAAGTCGTATGGTCGTGTACTTTTGGGAAACGACTAGTAGGGTCATTTCCCATGTTCATGATTTTTGTCGATTTTTAAATGACCGTTTTGCCCCTAGTTGAACTTGTTTTGACCATAACTTTTGACTGGAAAGGAATTTTGACCTGAATCCACTTCCATTGGATCCGAATGATGGTTTACAATTCCGTAGAGTGGTCATAATAGCCAAACGGACTCACCGTTTGGGAGATATGGCTGAAACAAGTTTCAGATGGTGAAAAACAGCTTAATTGGGCTTAACCGGGTGATTAACAGCTAGGCCCAAAGGGGAATTTCGGGATTAGGAGTTTAAAAGGGCTGTTAGGGTTTGGAGAATACCTTTTTCTCATTTTTCAGCCGTCACTATTCATTCCTCTTAACCTAGTCATGGCCTCCACCCTCTAAATCTCTTCAAAACACCTCTTAATCACTTTCTAATTGAAGATTAGGCTTAGCAAACATCAAATCAAGGAGTATTAGCACGAGAACCGAGGTAGAGCTGCTGTGTAAGATTGGGAACAGCGCCAAATCAGAGAATATTTCAATTTTGGGGTTTTAGTGGTGGCAAAGGTGAGTGATTAGCTTGCTTTTACACTAATTACGGTTAATTATGGGGTAATTAGTGAAGATTAGCGAATTTATACATTAATAAATTCTGGAAAAATTCCTAAAATTCTATAATGATGTTTTATGGCTCTGATAAAAATTTGGGCTAATTTGGATAAGTTTTGCTAATTGTATGCATAATCACGGTTAAGAATAATTAAGGGGAAAACATGGGTTTCTGGGTATGTTTGATCTAAAGTATTTCATGTAAATGATGTTTTAATGTTTGTGATTGATTCTATATGTTGTTACTGCTGTTTGGAATGTTTTGTAATGTCATAGGAAGTTTAGAATGGTTGAAAACGCCGTCGTTCGGCGAAAATAGCTTGCTGGAAAAAGTTGCAGATTTTCAGAACCGTTAGGAAGGACACCCGATCCGAACCGGATAGGAGGAGGAGATCCGATCCGAACCGGATAGGAGGAGGAGATCCGATCCGAACCGGATAGGAGGAGTAGATCCGAACCGAATAGAAGGAGGAGATCCGAACCGGATAGGAGGAGACACCCGAACCGAACCGGATAGGAGGAGACACCCGAACCGAACCGGATAGGAGGAGGAGATCCGATCCGAACCGGATAGGAGGAGTAGATCCGATCCGAACCGAAAAGAAGGAGGAGATCCGAACCGAACTGGATAGGAGGAGACACCCGAACCGAACCGGATAGGAGGAGACACCCGGACCGAACCGGATAGGAGGAGGAGATCCGATCCAAACCGAATAGAAGGAGGAGATCCGAACCGAACCGGATAGGAGGAGACACCCGAACCGAACCGGATAGGAGGAGGAGATCCGACCCGAACCGGATAGAGGAAGAGACCCGAACCGAACCGAAGAAGACCATAACCCGAGATGCAAAGGTAGTCCAAATGGGAAGTTTGTACCAAAGATTCAGATGGGAATCAACGAGTTAACTTCATGATTGGGCTTTGCTGCGGGACGTGTGCTAAGGGGCTGTCGATGTCTGTAACTTTGGATCACTATGTATAGGGGGTACGTGAACGGATTCAGGGCCACAGTGGTCTAGGTACGACTAAAAGAGCTATAGACCAGTGAAGTGGGGTCATTTGTAAAGGTTTAGTCGTGACTCCATGGGGTAAGCTTGGTGGTAGCAGTAGTTGTACAAGCCGAACTCCGTCACTACTTCGATGGGTCTAGTGGTTGAAAGCGGTATACATCGTATGCTTTATGCACTGAGTGAGAGATGTGAGGATGGTTGCCATGATTGAATTGTTTGCTATCCCTATGACATGCACACCCCCACCCCCGTATTTCTTTACACCATATGTTGATGGCACCTTAGAGTATTGTACGGTATGTAATGCTAACTCTTTGGTTGCAGGTCCAGGTATGGTTTAGTATACCTGTTATTGTTCTGTTTAGCTGCTTATCGCTCATACCAGACTTTTTGTCTGACCCAGAGTTTTATGTCTCTTCTTATTACTCTGGGTGCTCACACGAGCAGACTAGAGACAGGTTAGCTGGTGATGCACGGGTAGATGATCCGGAGACGAGCAGGAGGCTTCCACGTAATATATATATATATAGTATTCTCCCTGTGTTGTCGAAGATCACTGCTTGGGCATTGGTGGTGCATCTTCCACTTTAGCTTTCTTTTGTTTAGAGACAGTAGATTTTGAAAAGTTGTAATAAGCTGTATTTGGATTTCCGCTGCTCTGATGTTGACATTTATTATTAGTTATCAGCTTATGCACTGTCTCACCTGTTTTATGTCAAGTATGTTATTATTATATTTTATTCCATGCGCTGTGAGACATTCTACAGGTTCCTTGATTAGTTCATTCTCTTCTTTCTTTTCTTATGACGACCGTTCCGTGCCAGTTGGACATGTGTACAGCGCACACTTGGAGGAAGTGTCGTTTGGTGCGGGGCGGGCCGTCACACTTGTTATCAGAGCTCTAGGTTGCATAGTTAACCTAGGGAAGTTATCAGGGAGAGATAATATACGTATACAAGAGAGCGTATTTATGGTTATTTTGGTTTTCAAAAGCTATATATATACTATTAGTAGTATAAGAATGAAGTCGTACTGCACTAACACCACTATGGAATCGTTAATCGTTTCCTTTTTCAGATTGACGATGAGCCGAGATACTAGAGGTGCTGGTAGGGGAGCCAATAATGGGAATGCTGCTGACATGAGGACGATGTTTACTGACCTCATGAGAGAGATGCTTAGAGATGTACGGAGGGCAGCTCCCAATGGTGGAAATGGTGGTGGTCCAATAGTGCAGGCGCCAAGAGTCGACTTCGCCAAGCTGAATAAGGATTATACTAGCCTTGGTGGGAAGCCGTTCCATGGAACGGAGTCGGCCACAGATGTTCAGGATTGGTTGGATAGTTGCGAACGTATCTTCGAGGATTTGGGTATCGAGGATGCGATGAAGAGAAAGCTAGCGTCCCGTCAGCTGCAAGGGCGGACAATGAATTGGTGGAATGCTATAAAGGCAGCTACTCCCGAAGATCAGATTACTTGGGAGCAGTTTAAAGCTCGCTTTAGCGAGAAGTTCATTCCAGCTGCTCAGAAGTCAGTGCTGTTTAAGAAATTCTTGGAGCTCAAGCAGAATGGCAGAGCTGTCTCGGAGTACATTGCTGAATTCGACACTTTGTCAAAGTATGGGTTATCTCTTATTGATACTGCCGAGAAGAAGAATGAGAAATTCATAACTGGGTTAGATCAGTACTTAGGGGAAAGGCTTATTAACCACATCGATGAGACGTTTGAGTCGATTGTGGGGAAAGCATTAAGATCAGAGAGTCTCTACCCTAATCCGAAGACTGAGGTTGCATCCGCAGATGAGCCAAAGCCACAAGCAAGTGGTGGAGGCAAGGGTGGTTCCCAGAATAAAAGAAAGCAGAGTCAGACTAAGGATGGCCAGAAGAAAAAGAATAAACAAGATGTTGAGTGCTTCAGCTGTGGTAAGAAGGGCCATTATGCTAGTAATTGTCGGGCCAAGCCAGCGGATAGGAAGTGCTTCAACTGTGGCCAAATGGGACATCACAAGGACAAGTGTCCGCAACCCCCTCAAGAAAAGCAAATGGTGAAAGCATACGCCCTTAATGCTATTCCTTCTTCGTCGAATGCCCCAACTGCGGCGGAGAAGGGAAAGAATGTCGTCATTCAAGGTATGCTTTCTGTTTATGATGTTCCTGTTAGAGTTTTGTTTGATACCGGAGCTTCCATTTCTTTCATATCTAGTGACCTGGTAGATAGGTTGGGATTGGAGCCCGAGATTGTCGATAGACCTTTAGTAGTGACGAACCCGATTGGTGGTTCTACTAGCCTTAGCATGATTTGTCGTAATGTGGTCTTATCGAGTCATGGATGCATGTTTGTTTGTGATTGCTTTGTTTTGGGCTTTACTGGGTTTGGCATTATTTTGGGAGTAGATTGGCTCCGAAGATACGGGATGGTGGTAGACTGTGAGGGCTTTTTGGTGACAGCTAGAGCGGATGATGGGCGGAGGATAGTGTTTGGTGGTCTACCCAGTGAGGGGGTATTGGCTAGTTTTCTAAACTCCCTCGGCATTCCGCATAGTGAGTTGTCAGGTTTGCCCGTGGTTGGCCAGTTTCCGGATGTTTTCGAAGAAGTGACCGGACTTCCACCACACCGAGAGATTGAGTTCCGTATAGATTTGGTAAAAGATGTCAGACCTATAGTGATGCCACTTCGTCGTATGGCACCAAGGGAGCAGCGAGAGCTCGAGGTGCAAGTCAGCGATCTTTTGAACAAGGGATTTATCAGAAGGAGTGTCTCTGAATGGGGAGCACCAGTTGTGTTTGCTACCAAGGCGGATGGTTCCCTTCGTTTGTGTGTAGACTACCGCGAGTTGAACAAGGTGACGAGGAAGAATAAGTATCCTCTCCCGCGGATAGATGATTTGTTCGATCAGTTGGGTGGCGCGAGAGTGTTCTCCCAGTTGGATCTTGCGACAGGTTTTCATCAGCTTAGAGTGGAAGCTGAGAGTATAGCTAAAACGACATTTCGAACGCCGTCTGGATTTTATGAATGGTTGGTTATGCCATTTGGGCTGACTAATGCCCCAGCATATTTTGTGGATCTTATGAATAGGGTATTCAGAGATCAGTTGAATAAGTCTGTTCTTGTGTTCGTGGATGATATTTTGGTTTACTCAAGGAACGAGGAAGAACACAAGGAACATTTGAGGACAGTGATGGAGGTGTTGAGGAAACACCAATTGAAAGCAAAGTTTTCTAAGTGTCACTTCTGGAGGAAGGAAGTGAGATTCTTGGGCCATGTTGTTTCAGAAAATGGTATCGCCGTGGATCCTGCTAAGGTGGCTACGGTGCAAGATTGGTCTACGCCCAAGAATGCAACAGACGTAAGAAGTTTCTTAGGATTAGCGGGATATTATCGTAAGTTTATCCAAGGCTTCTCCAAGATAGCAGCACCGTTGACTCAGTTGACAAAGAAGAATCAAGCTTTTGTTTGGAACGAAAGGTGCGAGGATGCATTCAAGAGTCTAAAAGAAAAGTTGACAAGTGCACCAGTGTTAGTCATTCCCAAGGGGAGTGAAGAGATGACGGTATATACAGATGGTTGTGGTACCGGACTAGGTGCTGTGTTGATGCAGGGTGGTAGGGTTGTAGCTTATGCAAGCAGGCAACTGAAACCGCATGAGAAGAGGTATCCTATCCATGATTTGGAATTGGCAGCGATCGTATTCGCATTGAAGATGTGGAGACATTATCTCTTGGGAGAAAGATTCGAGCTGTTTACTGATCATAAGTCGCTGAAGTATCTTTTCTCTCAAAAGGATTTGAATCTTCGTCAGCAGAGGTGGTTAGAGTTCTTAGCTTCATATGATTTCGACATCGCATATACACCGGGAAAGGGCAATGCCGTAGCCGATGCGTTGAGTCGAAGACATGCCAGTTTAGGGGCTATGTTCCTTGAATGGAAGCAACTGGAGTATATCGCGGGGTTTGATTTCAGACGAAAGTGCGAATTGGACCCAGAAATGTTAGCAAGTTTGACGATCAGACCCACTTTAATTGAGCGGATCGGCTCTAGTCAGAGGGACGATCCTAACCTATTGGAAATCATCTCCAAGTTAGAGATGGGTATCGATGAGGAGATGAGCAAGTATGGGCTTGATCAAGATGGATGGCTTAGAAAGAATGGAAAGCTCGTTGTACCCAATGTCAATGGATTGAGAGATGAAGTGCTTAGAGAATGTCATCACTCAAAACTGACTATACACCCCGGTGGTAATAAGATGTATCGAGACATGAGACAGACTTACTACTGGGAAGGGATGAAAAGAGACGTTGGGGAGTTTATATCCAAATGCATGAATTGCCAGCTAGTTAAAGCCGAGCAAAAGAAGCCTAGTGGGTTGTTACAGCCATTAGAAATTCCCGAATGGAAATGGGAGCAAGTCTCGATGGATTTCATTGATGGTTTACCAAGGACTAGATCGGGACATGATAGCATTTGGGTGATTGTGGACCGATTAACCAAAAGTGCAAGATTTATACCAGTCAGATCGACCAGAACGGCAGCTAAGTTAGCAGAATTGTATATGAAGTGGGTAGTGAGATTCCATGGAGTACCTAAAAGCATTGTGAGTGACCGAAACCCGTTGTTCACTAGTGGGTTTTGGAAGAGCTTACAAGAAGCTCTAGGGTCAGAGTTACATCTCAGTACCGCATATCATCCTCAGACCGATGGTCAGACGGAGAGGGTGAATCGTATTTTGGAAGATCTCTTGAGAGCATGTATATTGGATTTTGGTGGATCATGGGATGACCATTTGCATCTAGTAGAGTTTGCATATAATAATAGCTACCAATCCAGTATCGGTATGGCTCCGTTTGAAGCTTTGTACGGAAGACCATGCAACTCACCATCATGTTGGATAGAGACTGGCGAGAAGTTTATGCTTGGACCAGATGTGGTGAGGGAAACTTCAGATAAAATCAAGATCATTCAACAACGAATGAAGGCTGCCCAAGATAGGCAGAAGAGTTATGCCGATAAGAGGAGAAGAGACTTAAAATTCTCCGTTGGCGACTTGGTGTTTGTCAAGATTTCTCCGTTGAAGAGCGTAATACGATTTGGCAGGAGAGGAAAGTTGGCACCAAGATTCGTTGGCCCATTCCCTGTTCTTGAACTAGTCGAGAATTTGGCATATAGAATTGACTTACCAGACAAGATGGCGGGAGTTCACAACGTATTTCATGTTTCCCAGTTAAGGAAGTTTGTGCACGACCCTAATGTGGCTATTTCACCTGATCAGTTGGACGATATCGAGGTTGAACCTGAGGCGGTTGGGAACCGTAGGCCTATGCGTATCGTTGGGAACGATACGAAGCAACTTCGAAGGAAGGCGGTGAAATTAGTCAAAGTCCAGTGGGGTGAGGATGAGAAAGACTGTACTTGGGAAACAAAGGAGGACATAAGGAAGAAGTATCCAGAACTCTTTGCCTGGTAAGATTTAATTAGCGATTTAGTTTTCCGCATGCTAGGTTATGTTTGTTTTGCTTGTTTTGCATGTTTAGTTGCTGTGAATGATTGTTAGGCATGCAGGATTCATTGTTTGTTTCTTTGTTAAGGAATTTCGGGGACGAAATTTCTTAAGGGGGGGGAGAATGTAACGACCTGCATTCTACGCATCGGAAGATCGTAGAATATTTATTTCTTTTTCTTAGTAAGTCGTATGGTCGTGTACTTTTGGGAAACGACTAGTAGGGTCATTTCCCATGTTCATGATTTTTGTCGATTTTTAAATGACCGTTTTGCCCCTAGTTGAACTTGTTTTGACCATAACTTTTGACTGGAAAGGAATTTTGACTTGAAACCACTTCCATTGGATCCGGATGATGGTTTACAATTCCGTAGAGTGGTCATATTAGCCAAACGGACTCACCGTTTGGGAGATATGGCTGAAACAAGTTTCAGATGGTGAAAAACAGCTTAATTGGGCTTAACCGGGTGATTAACAGCTAGGTCCAATGGGGAATTTCGGGATTAGGAGTTTAAAAGGGCTGTTAGGGTTTGGAGAATACCTTTTTCTCATTTTTCAGCCGTCACTATTCATTCCTCTTAACCTAGCCATGGCCTCCACCCTCTAAATCTCTTCAAAACACCTCTTAATCACTTTCTAATTGAAGATTAGGCTTAGCAAACATCAAATCAAGGAGTATTAGCACGAGAACCGAGGTAGAGCTACTGTGTAAGATTGGGAACAGCGCCAAATCAGAGAATATTTCAGTTTTGGGGTTTTAGTGGTGGAAAAGGTGAGTGATTAGCTTGCTTTTACACTAATTACGGTTAATTATGGGTAATTAGTGAAGATTAGCGAATTTATACATTAATAAATTCTGGAAAAATTCCTAAAATTCTATAATGATGTTTTATGTCTCTGATAAAAATTTGGATAAGTTTTGCTAATTGTATGCATAATCACGGTTAAGAAGGATTAAGGGGAAAACATGGGTTTCTGGGTATGTTTGATATAAAGTATTTCATGTAAATGATGTTTTAATGTTTGTGATTGATTCTATATGTTGTTACTGCTGTTTGGAATGTTTTGTAATGTCATAGGAAGTTTAGAATGGTTGAAAACGCCGTCGTTCGGCGAAAATAGCTTGCTGGAAAAAGTTGCAGATTTTCAGAACCGGTTAGGAAGGACACCCGATCCAAACCGGATAGGAGGAGGAGATCCGATCCGAACCGGATAGGAGGAGGAGATCCGATCTGAACCGGATAGGAGGAGTAGATCCGATCCGAACCGAATAGAAGGAGGAGATCCGAACCGGGTAGGAGGAGACACCCGAACCGAACCGGATAGGAGGAGACACCCGAACCGAACCGGATAGGAGGAGGAGATCCGATCCGAACCGGATAGGAGGAGTAGATCCGACCCGAACCGAATAGAAGGAGGAGATCCGAACCGAACCGGATAGGAGGAGACACCCGAACCAAACCGGATAGGAGGAGACACCCGAACCGAACCGGATAGGAGGAGGAGATCCGATCTGAACCGAATAGAAGGAGGAGATCCGAACCGAACCGGATAGGAGGAGACACCCGAACCGAACCGGATAGGAGGAGGAGATCCGACCCGAACCGGATAGAGGAAGAGACCCGAACCGAAACGAAGAAGACCATAACCCGAGATGCAAAGGTAGTCCAAATGGGAAGTTTGTACCAAAGATTCAGATGGGAATCAACGAGTTAACTTCATGATTGGGCTTTGCTGCGGGACGTGTGCTAAGGGGCTGTCGATGTCTGTAACTTTGGATCACTATGTATAGGGGGTACGTGAACGGATTCAGGGCCACAGTGGTCTAGGTACGACTAAAAGAGCTATAGACCAATGAAGTGGGGTCATTTGTAAAGGTTTAGTCATGACTCCATGGGGTAAGCTTGGTGGTAGCAGTAGTTGTACAAGCCGAACTCCGTCACTACTTCGATGGGTCTAGTGGTTGAAAGCGGTATACATCGTATGCTTTATGCACTGAGTGAGAGATGTGAGGATGGTTGCCATGATAGAATTGTTTGCTATCCCTATGACATGCACACCCCCACCCCCGTATTTCTTTACACCATATGTTGATGGCACCTTAGAGTATTGTACGGTATGTAATGCTAACTCTTTGGTTGCAGGTCCAGGTTCAGGTATGGTTTAGTATACCTGTTATTGTTCTGTTTAGCTGCTTATCGCTCATACCAGACTTTTTGTCTGACCCAGAGTTTTATGTCTCTTCTTATTACTCTGGGTGCTCACACGAGCAGACTAGAGACAGGTTAGCTGGTGATGCACGGGTAGATGATCCGGAGACGAGCATGAGGCTTCCACGTAATATATATATATATAGTATTCTCCCTGTGTTGTCGAAGATCACTGCTTGGGCATTGGTGGTGCATCTTCCACTTTAGCTTTCTTTTGTTTAGAGACAGTAGATTTTGAAAAGTTGTAATAAGCTGTATTTGGATTTCCGCTGCTCTGATGTTGACATTTATTATTAGTTATCAGCTTATGCACTGTCTCACCTGTTTTATGTCAAGTATGTTATTATTATATTTTATTCCATGCGCTGTGAGACATTCTATAGGTTCCTTGATTAGTTCATTCTCTTCTTTCTTTTCTTATGACGACCGTTCCGTGCCAGTTGGACATGTGTACAGCGCACACTTGGAGGAAGTGTCGGTTGGTGCGGGGCGGGCCGTCACAGATTTGGAATTATGTCCAAATCAAATTTGAAAAAGGTCGTTGTAAGTGCAGTTCGATGGCCGTTGATGGAAATCGACTGTACGGGCCTTGATAAAATTATTAAAAATAGTAATAATTTGTGTAAAATCATAAGAATTGATTTAGAAAGAATTGGGATGAAAAACTCCATATTTGAAAAGATAAAAATAGATTTTTATCGAAATGAACTAATTTTGAACTAGAATTATAATTCTATTTATTTTTAAATAAATAAATTGGATTTGAAATGGTTTTGAAAATAACCAGAATTTCCAATGATTGCATTGGAATGGGTTTGAATCGAAATTGTCTTCGGAATATTTCGATGTTGGATTTCGTGATTATACAGATATTGTTATGGAAATTTGAAAGATATATATATATATATATATATCGTTATTTCCAATACGATATTTGTTGGTCGTAGAATTTGATATTGAATATAAGCCGATATATTTTCTATTCAGAGCCTTGTATTTAATATCAAATGTGATTTGGGTTTGTCGTGAATGGTGTCTTGACTAACACTGTTCTTGAACCCAGTTGAGAAAAGATTAAATCTTTTTATTTAGATTTAATGAAGTGTACCAATTAAATAATATTTAATTGGAATTGAATTGATATTGATTTTTGGGTTTATCGTGGACAGTGTTTTAAATAACACTCGTTCTTTAACTCGATAATTAATGTGATGTGATTTTGGGTTTATCGTGAACCGTGTTTTAAATGACACTGATTCTTTAACCCAGTCACAGATTAAAACTAAGTGGAGTTTTAATGAATCTTTAATTAGATTGAAATACTCGAGAATGGAGTATCACCAGTTTTGCTCCAGGCGTTAGTTAAATCTTTAATTAGATTTGAACGTGAAATGGTAATTGAATTTACCGATAACACCGTGGTGTTAGATATGAAGTAAGACCCGTTTTACTTCATGGGATGAATAGGTTCGGATTGGGAAATTAAAACCAATGATTACTTCGGTAAGGTTCGTTAATCTCGACTAGTTAAATCGAAATTCAAAAGGAGATTAGAGAATAAATTCAAGGAATTTATCTTGGATAAAATTAATGGGAACCTTTCCCTATGAATGTGAAATTTAGAAACTAACTGTCGGTTAGCCAAGCAGAATGGTTTTCTGGATATTGATCTGATGTTGGTTTCGGCCTTCGGGGTTAATATTTGGGGAATTGTTCTCTTGATTAATTTACGGTTAGTGACTGATGAATTGGAATGAGGCGTATGTTGTGTTTGTGTAACACTTATTTAAAATATACGAGAGTTATTCGGAAAGACCGGGTTTATCCCATTCTGAATAACTGATACGACGATAAGTCGAAGATGAAGACGGTGGTTGAAGACCGGAAGTCTTCACGTTGTTTGGGTGATTACTGATGATCTTGATTGGGCTGTACACCCAAGAAGATGGAAACAGTTGGTGATCGTCCAGACGTACTTCGAGATTGATGGATATGCGGGGTACTAGGTGCCTCCGGTTTCGTTCAGACCCAGAAAGAACTTGTAAATGGCCTGTGTGTCTGACATTGGATTTTAGTCTGTGTGGTTGATTTCTATTAAATATATATCTGTTTGGCGGTGGAGAATTTATTCTCTTGCTTAACGCCCTTCTCTGAGACGTACGAGCTCAGGGGCTATATATTGATGGATATCAATCGCATGGAGTGAATTGCCTGTGTGGCATGCCTAAGTGGCAGTTGATCAAGGCTTCTGTTGAAAAGAAAAGTCTTGTGGTGATGATCAAAGCACAGCCTGTGTGGCACAGCTTTGTGTAACGTGAATTCGCGAGCCTCACACCCCGGTTGTGAACCAAAAACGGGAGAGGACCTCAGGGAGGGCATGCGTTTCTTTCTAGCTAGGGTGGTGTCAGTGACCTACCAGCCCTGACATTTATATACTTTTCACCTGTGTGGTTGTTGCTGTTGCGAGGCGCCTCGGTTAGATCGGACGATCCGGGTCCGATGGAAGCATTCGTTGGCTCATTTACACCCCAAAGGGCGGGGAAACGCAATGTTCAGGCATTTTAATCCACATCGGTGGACCGGCCCTGACGATCCAAGGGTCACTTGAGCTCTGATCCTGAGACTCAGGCTAGACAGTCTCGAATCGGTTGAGGACTATCTTTTGCCTCGGTTCATAGATGGAAATCCAATTTCCAAATACGTGACATTTGCGGTTTTATTTGTAGAGCCTAGTATGGCGACATGATATATGGTACCCATGCCGTCTATGATTGATATTTATGATTTGAAGTTGTTTTATACACTATGCACTTATAATACTATCAAAATAATCTGTTTTAAACGTATCGAGCATGCTTTGGCTATTATAAGGGAAAACCCTATCCCCCGGCTTGCGTTGCATTGTGTGATAGGACCTGGGTCTTATAATAGCTTCATTTTTTTCTTTATTTAGCATTGCGCTGTTTGTTTTATGCACTGGTGTTCTTGGGAGGAAACTCGTTCCGTGTTATACGGCGTGGTCCCTTGATTTACCTAACTTTAAAATAAAGATTAATAACTGTTTTAGTTCTCACACCAGTCCCATGACTGACCTGGAGTTTATTGTTTTGACCTAAACTCTGGGTGCCCTTATTTTGACACGGGCAGCTAGTAGTTTTGGTTTTGCAGATTTATATTCACAGGATCCTGGTTTACAGCTGGAATGATATCCGGAAAGCTTTGTATCCATATATCTCTTCTAGTTGTGTATTATATTATTTTCCGCTGCTATGTATTTAAATTTAATTTAAATCTCTGATATTTCTGTGTAATATTCATTTATACTCTGTATATTCTTGTAATCTGAGGCATTGTTGTTATATACAATGAAATGTTCTTTTGTATGCGTTCTATTTTGTCGTGTTCTCAAAACAATCCGCGCTTTCTCTTCTCTTCGGAGGCCGGGGGAGTTCGGGTCGTCTCACCTATTTAACAAAAATGATATTTTTGTTTTAACTCTTTTATTTAACAAAAATGTGGGTTTTGTTTTTTTTCAAATCTAATTAACAAAAATGTAGTTTTTGTTTTCAACCATCATACTTAGCAAAATGTAATTTTTGTTTCAACTATTATATTTTGACAGAAATGAATACTTTGGTTCAACTAATCTATTTGGCCAAAAATGTTCATTTTGACAAAAATGTGTATTTTGATTCAACTAATCTACTTCAACAAAACAATAAAGATGATGAATTTGTTTTGTCGACAAATCTATTTCAACCAAACAATAAAGATGATGACTTTGTTTTGTCAACAAATCTATTTCAACAAAGATAACTTTGTTTTGTCGACAATTCTAATTCAACAAAACAAATCAAAGTGACTGTTTATTTTGTCGACAATTCTAATTCAACAAAATAAATTAAAGTGACATGTTTATTTGTTTACATTTTTTAATTCAACCTAACAAATAAAAATGATAATTTTATTTGTTTACAATTTCCATTTCAACCTAACAAATAAAAATGATAATTTTATTTGTTAACAATTTCTATTTAACAAAAATGATATTATTGTTTTAACACAAATCTATTTGAGAAAATTGTAATTTTTGTTCTAACTCAATTCTAATTTACAAAAATGCAATTTTGTTATAACCATTATATTTTGACAAAATGCCAAATTTGTTTCAACTGTTACATTTTGACAAAAGTGGCAAATTTGATTTCAAATATTATAAATTCACAAAAGTGACATATTGGTTTCAACTTTGATAATTTGACAAAGCGATAAATTGGTTTCAACTTTGATAATTTGACAAAAGCAACAATTTTGATTTCAAACTTTATAATTTGACAAAAGTGACAATTTTGATTTCAACCTTTATAATTTGGCAAAAGCAACAATTTTGATTTTAACCTTTATAATTTGACAAAAGTGACAATTTTGATTTCAACCTTTATAATTTGACAAAGTAAGTATTTTTGTTTAACTAAATTTTATTGCCAAAAAAGAATATTTTTGTTTACTTACACTATATTGACAAAAATGAATATTTTTGTTTAACTAAACAATATTGAAAAAAATTAGTATATTTGTTTAACTACACTATATCGGCAAAAATGATTTTTTTGTTTAACTACACTATATTGACAAAAATGAGTATTTTTTGTTTAACTACACTAAATTGACAAAAATGAGTATTTTTGTTTAACTACACTATATTGACAAAAATGAGTATTTTTTTTAACTACACTATATTGACAAAAATGAGTATTTTTATTTCAACTAACATGTTTGACAAAAATGTTTATTTTTATTTCAAAAGAATGAACATTTTAACATATTCTACATATACGATAAAAATGTGAATTTTATCGTTAACATAATTTAACAATTCTAATTTGACATTTCTAATATGATGACATTTCTAATATAATGAAATTATCTAAACATATGACATTTTTAATCTAGTGACACTTTTAATATAATAATATTTCAATATAATGACATTTTTAGTCTAATGACATTTTTAACATAACGATATTTCAATATAATGACATTTTATATTATAACTAAAATGACATTTTTATAATCATAACATTATCTAAATAAATGGACATTTCTATTTCACATAACATTTCTATGTCTCTAATGACATGTTTTATTTAACACAATAAATACAACAAAATGACATGTTTTGTTTTAACAGAACATATACTAATCGAATGACATGTTTTATATAGTGGAAAATAGGCATAAGGACAAACTTTGGAAAAAAAATTAGTCTCAAGGACGTCAGGTTTTATTTTAGGCTGGAGGGCAAACTTTGAAAAAATTAGGCTGAAGGACAATGCTAAATATAATTAACATTTTCTGTAGTGTAAAACTGAATAATGCTAGTTAAAGCTAGCATTTTCGTGTATTGTAAAAAACTAAATATAATGCTAATTACATTTAGCATTTTCCTTCAGCTTAATTTTGGTTCAAAGTTTGTCCTTCAGACTAAAAATATAATTTGGTGTCATTTAGCTTAATTTTTCGGCAAAGTGTGTTCTTCTTCCTAATTACCTCTAATAACACGACAAATACTAACAAAATGGCATGTTTTGTTTTAACATAACATATACTAATAGAATGACATGTTTTATTTATTTCTAATGTACATTTTCTAACAAAATGTTCTTTTTCTTTCTAATGTACATTTTCTTACAAAATTTTCTTTTCCTTTCTAATGTACATTTTATAACAAAATGTTCGTTTTCTTTCTAATGTACATTTTATAACAAAATTGACATAAAATAAAAATAAAATGGAAATTATAGTTTTCGTTGTCTAATCTCTTTAATGAAAAACAACTTACAATAAAAATGATATATATTTTTTCTTACTGTCTCATCTTTCAAATGTGAACAAAACTGCATCAAAAATCTAATCATTCTAATGAAAACAAAACTACATTAAAAAAGTAATCTTTCTAATCTAATTTTTTTTTAATGAAAACAAAATTACATAAAAATGTAATCTTTCGAATCTATTCTTTTTAATGAACACAAAATTACATAAAAATGTAATATGTCTAATCAATTCTTTTTAACGAAAACAAAATTACATAAAAATGCAATCTTTCTATTCTATTCTTTTTAATGAAAACAAAATTACATAAAAATGTAATCTTTCTAATCTATTCTGAAAACAAACAATGAATATTTTTGTTCATATATACGATAAAGAGAATAACCTTTATTGTAAAACAAATTTTAACAATTTATATGTTCCTACATGACAAATAAAGAATAATTTTTCATTGTCTAACAAATTTTGACAATTCTAATATTTTCTACTTGGCAATAAAATAATAATTTTTCATTGTCTAACAAATCATGATAATTCTAATATTTTCTATTTGACAATAAAAGAATAATTTTTCGTTGCCTAACAAATCATGATAGTTCTAATACTTTCTATTTGAAATAAAAGAATAATTTTTCATTGTCTAACAAATCATGATAACTCTAATGCATAACATTTATGAAAAAATGTTATTTTAGTTTTTGACAGCAATCTAACTTAACAAATTGACATTTTTATTCTGTAAATTTTAATAAAACAAAATTTACATTTTTATGTTGTCAATTCTAATACAACAAAAATATTCCATCATATCAATAGAACAACAAACAGCATCAAACAATCAGATCATATACCACTAACAACATGAATTTTAACAGCCAATAAATAAACATTTCCAATGCACAACAATTTATTTAAATTTTAAATTTTTAAAATAAGAAATCTCACTTTGCTTTTTCTCTGAATTTTCAAAGTGCTCCGTTTCAGATCTAGTTTGTTCCATCGCGTAGATCTCGATTTTATGGTTCCAACGAACTTCGTTTCGTCAAATTCTGATTACGTATGAATAAGATATGGGATTACAAACTTTATTACATTAATATTCAATTAAATAAAAATTAAAATAACCCTTTCCTCAATATTCTCTCTCCCCTTCCTTCTGTAATACGTAACAGCTCGGAAATTCTGAGCCAATTTAAATTTTTTTGTTTTGGCAATTTTAATGAATTTTGAATATTTAAAATGAATTATTTTAAATAATAACGACAAGAAATTCATTTTGAATAGAATTAGAATCAATATATTTATATAGATCGGCGTTAGAATATAAATATTCTATTTTAAATATAAAAGGAATTGAAATTGGCGCGGTAGTTCGAAAATTTGATTTCAAAGTTCAAATGAACGTATAGGATTCAAAATAAACCGGATTTTAGAAAAACCAAAAATATTAGGATCTATTTGAGAATATCTTTCCAACGAATCCGGAAAATTGAAATTTAATAACGGGGATAAAAAGTTATGCCCAGATGGAAATCCAGAATAGTCGTTATGGAATTCTGGCCCTTAAAAATGGAAATTTTGCAAACGACCTCTGTTTTCGATGAAACCACTTTTGTTGGATCCGGGATGTCGAATTATTGCTAGATTCCAAAATTCATAATTTTTCGAATCAATATGTGAGCATGGCGAAGTAAAACGTATTTTAACAGTTTCAGTCAATTTCGATCGACTAGAAAATGACCATTTTGCAAACGGTATCAGAATTGGACGAAATTAATTTTGTTAGGACCATATCACTAAAACATAGCCATATTTATTTTCTATAATTTTTAGAATCCATATGTGGCCCCGGCAATTTAAAATGTACGTTCGAATTAAATTTATACTGATTTATATTTTAATTCTAACGAAAACTGATCGTAACAATTGAATTGGCCTACATGGCATATCTTATTATGTTCGGAATGTGGGTAATTAGCTAGGGACGATAGTCGTTGGGTTCGATTTGGACTTCGAAATAAGAAGTTACTTTTAGGAATTAAATTTAATATTAAAATTATAGAAAACCCTAGTCAAACCACATCCCCCTTAAACCCGTGGTCAACCCCGCCCCCTTACTATTTCTTCCGTCAGTTTTCAAAATGAAATAAAAAAAAGATAAAAGAAATCGCGCCCTCCCCTTTAGCGTAACCGACGGCCAGCTTCCTCCGCCCTCATGCTCAGCCCGCCGCCATCCCCTCTCTCCTCGCCTCCCCTCCCCCCCATCGTTCCCCTCTCTAGTCTCATAACACCCCACGTCCCACAGCCCAAACCCGCCAAGACCGACGCTGCCACCCCCTATCTGACCACCAGAGGTTCACCGCCGACCATCTCCTGCTCCCACACCACCTGCAGCGACGCCAAGCCCTCCACCTCCTGTCGGCAGTCCAAAATTAAGTTTTAGGCGAGTCTTTTTTTTTACATTTTTAGTTCATTTAAATTCTGAAATAAATAAAATCAGTTTTATTATATAGAAAACATTATAAAGTTATGATTTTAATAATTAGAAAGATTATATTTTTAAAATAGAAAAGATTATATTTTTAAAATAGAAAAAGTAATGATTTTTAATTTGAAAAAGAAATTATTTTTATGAGAGAAAAGAATTGATTTTTAACAGTATAAAGATTTGATTTTTAACATAATAAAACTATATATATATGATCTTTATATGGATATCATTAAGATAAAAATTTGATTTTATATATGTAGCAAAATAAAATTCTGATTTTATTATATATCTAGCGTTGGAATAAAATTTTGATTTTTACTATGAATTGCGGGAAAAGATCGCATTGGAATTTTGGACAAATCCGAACCATTCAGAAATAGAGAACGGTGGAGTGGAACCCAAAGGTGAGAACTCCTCACTTTTAATTTGTTTTCTAGTTGAAGTATATACTAGGATGTAGACGGTGCTTAGCAGCACCCGACACCCGTCGTCCACAGACCATGGATGACTTTTTTTGTTTAATTGATGTATTGTGAAAGTTGATTGTGTGAAATGGAATGAAATAAAATATTTTATAGTTAAAAATATAATTTTTAACGTGTATATAAAATAAATAATTATAAACAAATCGGACGGTTTGTTTATGTACACCCATTTGACTGATATTTATTGGGACGATAAATTTTACACATCGCCCAACTACACAAATAAAAATCTTTGTTTGTTGATTTGAAATCCCATAGGGTGTTGGGATGATATTTGACATACACTAATCCCAATTGTTTAGTTGTATGTCAATCGATGTGTTGACAGACGGTGCAAGCGCTAATTATTTATATTTAATGCTTATGCAGTTGTGTGGTGCACTTTGGATGATGGTTGATTATTTATCATTGCTATTATATACATGTGTTGTATAGAATCCATATAAATAACATTATATGGTAATTGAGTGGGTCCCATTCCAATTTAGAATAAAGTATATATTCATGTGTTGAATAAAAGAATATTCATGTGTTGAATAAAAGAAAATTCATGTGTTGAATAAAATATATATTCATGTGTTGAATAAAAGAAAATTCATGTGTTGAAGAAAATATTCATTTGTCGAATAGAGTAACGAAGTTATTGAAATATATAAAGCCGTGTTGGTTAGAAATGCGCCATTTTGACGCGAATGATATTTATATCGATTATATTCGTTTTTATAATGAATATCGAAAAGGAATTGATTTCAAAATATAATATTTTGAAAATACTATCATTAATATATCGATGATATAGACTATTCAATTTTGATTTGAAATTGAATATGTGGTTGAAATTGTTTTGAAAATGAATTTAAAACGATTTATCAAATACGTTTTAAAAGGAAATCGATGAAATATATAATATATATATTATATATAATGGCCTGAATAGAACGCGTCACGCAGCGGCAGTTCGCGAATTTCGACCATTGACTTCGAATGGACATTATGGAAGATCCGACCGTCGGATTCTCCTAAAACTGGAACCGTTGGGTTCGTATCGAAAAGAACTTTCTGACGAATATTAGAGATTTGAAATCTAACGGTTGGATTTGGAATTATGTCCAAATAAAATTTGGAAAAGGTCGCTATAAGTGCAGTTCGATGGCCGTTGATGGAAATCGACTGTACGGGCCTTGATAAAATTATTAAAAATAGTAATAATTTGTGTAAAATCATAAGAAATGATTTGGAAAGAATTGGGATGAAAATTTTCATATTTGAAAAGATAAAAATAGATATTTATTAAAATGAACTAGTTTTGAACTAGAATTATAATCCATTTACTTTTGAAATAAATAAATTGGATTTGAAAGGGTTTTAAAAGTAACCAGAATTTCCAATAATTGAATTGGAATGGATTTGAATCGAAATTGTCTTTGGAATATTTCGATGTTGGATTTTGTTTTTAAACAGATATTTTTATGGAAATTTGAATGATATATTTATAACGTTATTTCCAATACGATATTTATTGGTCGTAGAATTTGATATTGAATATAAGCCGATATTTTCTATTCAGAGCCTTGTATTTAGTATCAAATGTGATTTGTGTTTGTCGTGAATGGTGTCTTCATTAACACTGTTCTTAAACCTAGTTGAGAAAAAGATTAAATCATTTTATTTAGATTTAATGAAGTATACCAATTAAATGGTGTTTAATTGGAATTGAATTTGAATTGATTTTTAGGTTTATCATTAACGGTGTTTTAAATAACACTTGTTCTTTAACCCGATAATTAATGGAATGTGAATTGGGTTTATCGTGAACTGTGTTTTAACGACATTCGTTCTTTAACCCGATTTACAATGAAATGTGATTTGGAATTTATAAATCTTTTTTTAAGATTTAAAGGAGATTTTCCAGAGTAAAAGTTTTCCAATTTAATAAAATAAATTGGAATGGAATAGAATTTGATTTGGTAATAATCGAAGTGAATTTCTGTGGAGGAAGACTGCTAATATATCTGGAATTTAAAAGGCGTGGCCGTTATTCCATTTATATTATTAGTCGGATATGGAAGTTCATATCGATTATATATATCGATTTGTTTTCCATGAAGATTCCATCGTTAATGGAATGTGATTTTGGGTTTATAGTGAACCGTGTTTTAAATGACATTGGTTCTTTAACCCAGTTAAAGACAGGATATGGTTTCCCAAGTTAAACAATCATTAATATTGATTTTTGGGAAGATTAAAACCAAGTGGAGTTTTAATGAATCTTTAATTAGATTGAAATGGTCGAGAGTGGAGTATTACCAGTTTTGCTCCAGGCGATAGTTAAATCTTTAATTAGATTTGAACGTGAAATGGTAATTGAATTTACCGATAACACCGTGGTGTTAGATATGAAGTATTACCAGTTTTACTTCATGGGATGAATAGTTGGGATTGGAGATTAAAACAAATGATTACTTCGGTAAGGTTCGTTAATCCCGACTAGTTTGGATAAACCATAATTTGGTTTGAATTTATATTCAGAGGATGATTAAAGAATAAATTTGAGGAATTTATCTTTGATAAAATTAATGGGAACCTTTCCCAAAGTATAAGAATATTTGAATAAAAGAATATTCTGAATTGGAATGAGGTGTATGTTGTGTTTGTGTAACACTTGTTTATTATATACGTGAGTTATTCAGAAAGACCGAGTTTATCCCATTCTGAATAACTAATTCGACGGTGTGTCGAGGATGAAGACGGTGATCGAAGACCGGAGGTCTTCAAATCGTTTGGATAATTACTGATGATCTTGATTGGGCTATATACCCAAGAGGAGGGAATTAGTTGGTGATCGTCCAGACGTACTTGGAGATTGATGGATATGCGAGGCACAAGATGCCTCTGGTTTCGTTCAGACCCAAAACGGACTTGTAAATGGACTGTGTGTCAGACATTGGATTTCATTCTACGTGATTGATATCGGTTGCATAGGATGAATTGCCTGTGTGGCATGCTGAGATGCAAATGATCAAGGCTTCGGTTGAAAAGCAAAGTCTTGTGGTTGATGATCAAAGCACTGCCTGTGCGGCATAGCTTTTTGTAGCGTTAATTCGCGAGCCACACACCCCGGTTGTGAACCAGAAACGGGAGAGGACCTCAGGGAGTGTAACAACCCGCAAATTCTGAACCAATTTAAAATTTTTATTTTAGAAAATTTTAGTGAATTTTGAAAATATAAAGTGATTTATTTTAAATAATAACGGCTAGAATTCATTTTAATCGAAGTTAGAACGAATAAATTTAATTTAAATATAAATGGAGTTAGAAATGGCGTGGTAGTTTTAAAATTTTAATTTTGAACTTTAACTGAATATACAGGATTCAAAATAAATCAGAATTGATTGAAACCAGAAATATTTAAATCTGTTTAATCATATCTTTCTAACGAATCTGAAAAATTGAAATTTCATAGTGGAAACCAAAAAGTTATGGCCAATTCAATTTTTAGAAAGGTCGTTGTAGAATATATATATATATATATATATATATATATATATATATATATATATATATGGCCCGAAAGGATACTTTTCACATATGAGGGAATTTCGACTCGAAACCATTTCCATTGAGTCTGGAATAATGTTTCTGCATTTAAAAAGTATAAACACTTATATATTTTGAGTTTTGGGATTTATTTGTTTAAAAATGTATTTTTAATATTAAATAAATTGGCCTTGAAAATAGTCATTTTTCAAACGACCTCCGTTTTCGACGATACCACTTTTGTTGGAACCGGAATGTCAAATTATAGCTAGGTTTCAATTTTCAGAATTTTTCGAATTAATATGTGAGCGTGGAAAAAGAAAAGGTGTTTTAACTATTTCAGTTAAATCTAAATGACTTGAAAATAGCCATTTTTCAAACGGTCTCGGAATTCGACGAAATTAGTCTTGTTAGAACCGTATCGTCATAAGAAAGCTAAAAATAATTTTTCTGGGATTTTCTGAGATCGTATGTGGCCCTGGCATATTTAAATGTACGGCCAATATTTAATTAATTAATTTTAATGGAATTTTAAATAATTATTCTACAGATTTCGGAATTGGACCCCGAGACTCGTCCCATTGCGTTCAGAAGGCCTCAAAACGTTAAGATCGATAGTAAGCGAGCCCAATTCTGAGACAGTCCAGAAATCCGCCTTTATAACACGAAAAACGAGAATTAATAATAAAAAAATAAAACCCTAACCCTAATTTTTTCAGCCACCGCCTATTCAAACAATGGCCAGAAACATCCCTCATTCAAACACTAATTTCTCTCAATCCGTTCAGTGAAAATCTACAAACTATATATCAAATCGAAGAGGACGGAGAGCTCAACAAATTCGTACGGTTAAGATTAGTTTTCAGTGCTTGGATTTCGCGAATTCTAGCGAGGAAGGGGCCGCATTCGTGTTCGGATTTTGAGGCGAGGAGGGGGCTGAGCGTGGTGGCCTTCTGGGCGGTGGTGGCTCGCGGGCGGAGCTTCGGAGTGGCGGAGTTCGATCGGTGGTCGGTGGCTCGGATGGCGCGCGCGCAGGAGGATGACGATGGTGATTTGGGTTCGGCTGTATCGACGTGAAAAGGAAGAAGAGAGGGTATTATTTTAATATTATTTTATTTATTTAATATTTAAATTATGCAATCTTTAAAAATCAATATCTCTTTCATACGAGGGCCGATTTACGAACCGTAAGTTGCGTTGGACTCGTCTTTCCGAGATCTTCGCGCTGGCGTAGACCAGAGCTGAATCCGAGACAGTCGAATTTTCAGCAAAAATCAATGTGAGAATTCTGAATTTTATTATTTTATTAATTATCAATTATTTTTCTCGCTTTAAAATGATTGTATTGTGATACTAGTTCGGATTTGAAATGTTATGTGTTGTGTAAATTGTTGATTGTCGCTTGTGGTGTGTTCTGTTGTCCATGGTTGAAATTCATATATTGTTGAATTTTATTAGCAATTGGATCTAGTTGTTCTAATTTATTTTATATTGTTAAACTATTATTTTTATCTGAAAATAAACAACAGAAATGGTTAACAAATAAAATCTTATTTTTTTTTGTTTTACAATAGAATATGAACAACAAATAAAACCTCATTTTTTTTATTTGTTGATTTTACCATAGAAATTGAACGACACATAAATATATAAATAGAAATGAGTTATTATTTTTATTTGTGTTTTTCAACACAAATATAACTCAGCAAAAGAATTATCTTTTTATTTGTGTTTACCAACACAAATAAAATTTAGAATATGAATTATCTATTTATTTGCATTTTACAATGTAAATATTACATAGAAAATAAGATCACAAATGAATCATCTTTTCATTTGTATTCTTAAAACAAGCATAAACATAGGAAAACTAAATGTCTTTATATTTGTGTTCTTAACACAAATACATATAGAATAATGAATGCCTTTTTAATTTTTGTCCATTAACACAAATATTAATATTGAAATTGAATTGCTTCTTTTATTTGTGTACTCAACACAAATATTAACATAGAAATTGAATTGTTTCTTTTTATTTGTGTTCTTTACACAAATATACACTTAGCAAATGAAGTATCTTTTTATTTGTGTTTTTCAACACAAGTGTAACTCAGAAAATGAAGTATCTTTTTATTTGTGTCTTTCAACACAAATATAATTTAGAAAATGAATTATCTTTATATATACATTTTTCAATGCAAATATACATAGGAAAATAAATTGTCTTCTTTGTGTTTCTTAACACAGACATTATATAAGAAAATAAATTGCCTTTATTCTGTGTTCTCTAACACAAACACAGCATAGGAAGATAAATTATCATTTGACTTGTGTTCTTACTACAAATATAACATAGAAATAAAGTTCATATTTTTATTTGTATTTTTCAATACAAATATAACATAGAAATTAAGTTCATCTTTTTATTTTTATTTTTTCATACAAATATGTCATAGAAATAAAGTCCATCTTTTTATATACATGCTACAACACAAATATATACTTAGAATCTGTTGCACAAATAAAATCCACTTTTATTTGTCACTTGAAACTTAGAATTTGTTGCACGAATAAAATTCACTTTTTATTTGTCATTTGAAACTCAGAATTTATTAAACGAATAAATTCTACTTTTTATTTGTCATTTACACATTAGAATTTATTATACAAATAAAATTCACTTTTATTTGACATTAGAATACATAGAAAATATTTACATATAAAATATTCTTTTATATGTTGTTAGAATGTATAGAAAAGTATAAACAACTAAAAGGATTCTTTTATTTGTTATTAGAACACATAGAAAAGTGTAAAACAATGAAATACCCCTTTTATGTTATTCTAGAATTGAAAATTTGAGTTCAATCTTTTACTTGCATTCACTAATGCAAACATACATTGAAAATAAAATTTACCCTTTTATTTGCATTCACCGATACAAATATAGGTTGAAACCAAAATTTATTCTTTTATTTACATTCACCAATGTAAAAATTCAATGAAATGAAATTAGTTCTTTTATTTGCACTCATTAATGCAAATACACATTTAAATAAAATTTGTTTCTTTATTTACATTCACTAATGTAAATACACATTGGGAATGAGTTCCTTTTAACATTCACTCAAATATACTTTTAAATAAAAAGTTACATTTGTTAATTGCTTTCCTTGTTGCAAATAAAACATTAAATAAAAGTTTCATTTTTGTTTGCAATCCTACATGCAAACCAACATCAAAATGAAAGTTACATTTTTGACTTATAATTTTGATATGAATAAATATTGATAGAAAGAATAGTTTCTAGAAATGCATTTTTAATGCAATTCTATATGAAACGAAAAGAGCAAATTTGTCAAATATCTTATATGTAATAAAAGGCGTTCTTTTTGTCATTTCAAAAAGAATGAATTGAAAATGTTTATTTAAGCTTTTGAAAAGAATGGATAACTAAACATTCACATTTTTATCACTAAAGTAAAATAGGCGAAACACTTATTTTGTCTAAATTAAAAGAATGAAACAAAATATAGCACTGTAATATTATATTAGAATCGAAATACAAATTAATCACTATCGTAAATTTATATTAGTTAAAACCAATTATTCATTTTTGTTAATTTACATTAGTTAAAAACAACTATTCATTTTAGTCAATTTATACTAGGTAAAACAAATATTCACTTTTGTCAATTAACACTAGTTAAGACCAATTATTTACTTATTTCAATTTACATTTGTTGAAACCAATTATTTATTTGTCATGGCTATATATTGTGTATTACACTTCCATTCACAAGTTACCCGACTTGTTTATGTGATTGGGACGATAATTTTCACACATCGCCCAAGTGCACAAATTAGTTTATTATATGTTCGATGGTTGAAACCCCACACGGGTGTTGGGATGAAATTTTACATACACTAATCCCAATATTCAGTTGTATGTTGATCATTAGATCGACAGGCTGCGATGAGCGTTATTATTTAATTTTAACGCTTACACAGTAGAATTTACACTCTAGATGTAGATGGATGATTTGATGATTATACTGTTATTATCATATATATGATGTGTGTGAAATCCATATAATCCAAATTATATAGTAAATATTTGAGTCGCATTTCGATTCAGGTGTTCTTTTAAATAGGAATATTTCTACAGTTGAAATTTTCTTTTTATATAAAGGATATTCTTTCATAAAAGAGAAAATATGGTTAATCAAGTATATGTTAAAACAAAGGATATTTGTAAAAGATAAATAATTTGTAATATAACGAATACTTCTCATTTAGAATCTTTTATATAAAGAATATTTTTATTGATTAATTTAAAATATGTTTCTAAAAGATTATTAGGATTTGCAATTATAATTTGTGATATGAAATAAATTGAGATGTGAAGTGGATTTATCGTGGACGGTGCTCTAAACGACATTTGTCCTTTAATCCAATTTACATTGAAATTATTATTTGCAATTTATAAATCTTTTTTATAGATTTAAATAAATGATCTTGTAATAATGATTTTTGATATCAAATCAAAATTGGAGTTTTTAATAAATCTTTTAAGAAAGATTTAAGATTTTATTTTCAGAGTTTATCTTTGATAAAATTAATGAGAATCTTTTAACACGAATATCTTATTAAAAGAATATTCTGAGTTGGAATGTGGCAAAATGTGTGATTTTCCAAAATTTTCTTTTTAATCACAAAATACGTGAGTTATTCAGAAAGACCGGGTTTAACCCATTCTGAATAATCATCACGACGATCAAGAGTCGAAGATGAAGACGGTGATTGAAGACCGAAGGTTTTCACATCGTTGGGATGATGATGACTTATCTTGAATTGGGATTGGCCTTCCAAGGCAACGTATTTAGTTATGATCGTCCAAACGCATTTGGAGATCGACGGACACGTTGTTTCGCTCAGACCCAGAGCGGACTTGTAAATGGATTATGTGTCTGACATTGTATTCCTTCCTGCTGTATTTGTTGAACGCTACTGATTATATATTTCTGTTTGGTGGTGAAGAATTTATTCTTTACTTATCACCCTTCTCTAAGACGTATGAGCTTGGAGGTTATATATACATATTGGTAGATGATCAATAATATAGTAGGGTCTGACAATGTGGCATGCTAAGATGCAAATGATCAAGGCTTTGTTGAAAAGCAGGCTTTGTGGTTGATGATCAAAGCACAGTCTATTTAGGCATAGCTTTGTGTATATCGTGACTTCGCGAGCCTCACACACCGGCTGAGTCTAAAACGGGAGAAGGGAACGCAGGGAGTGCACACGTTTCTTTTTAGCTAGAAGTGGTGTTGGGCTTTAACACGGCCCGACATTTTCTTATGCGGTTGATGGAATTTTTGCGAGGCCTCGGTTTATTCTTATCGGTCGCCCTCGGTTGATTTGTAGGTCCAATAGGATCGGGGAGTGTGTGTTCAGGCATAACTAATCCACTAAAGTATTTATGGACCGGCCCTACTGTATCCAAGGGTTCGCCAGCGTCCGAATCCTGAGGCATTGCTAGAGTGTCTCGAATCGGTCAGGAGCTCCTCCCTAGCCTTGACCCCTGATGGAAACCCAATTACCAATACGCCCTTGCGGTTTTGATTGTATAACTAGTATGGCGACATAGTAGATGGTAGCTATGCCGTCTAGGATTGATATTATATTTGAAATGTTTTAAATATATATATGCCGTGACGATCCCAAAACCCCGTGACACGGTGTTAAGGATAATCATTGGAATATAACACATTAATCATCATTAGCAGATCACAGATAATAGCATAAACAGAAAATAGAATAATTTACACACATATGACAGCGGAATCATATAGATTTCATCACATCAGAGAAGCACAGTACAGGATACAACTTAGTGCATAATGATACATAATCAGTCACCATCGCCTGAGGCGGAATCATACATAAAGAGTACACAAAAGGAATATCAGTCTACATCGCCAATGGAGGAATCATAATATAGATACAATAATGGCGGAGAAAATCCAAGTCAGCACGGTGTAGTCAAGCCTCGCCATGAGCCAAAAGGTGCGTCAGAAACCTGTAACTAGGCTGCCCGTGTGAAATGAGGGCACCCGAGTTTGCAAGGTGAAACAAACTACGAGTCAGTCATGGGACTGGTATGAGAAATCTACTCAACTTATTAACAACAATAATGAGGCAAATCAAAGGACCACGCCACTTTCGCGGAACGGGTTTACTCCAATGAGTGCTAGTGCATGAAATAAAGTAAATGATTAAATCATCGCAATGCTTTTTATAAAATGAAGCCATTATAAGACTCAGGTCCCATCACACAATGCAACGCAAGCCGGAGGATAGAGTTTTTACCTTATAACAGCCAAAAATGCTTCATATGAATAAAACTAAAGTGCTTGATATTATTACTAGTGTATATATGTTTCAAAAGCGATTTCAATCATAAATATCAATCATAGGCGGCATAAATGACCCATACCACTATGTCGCCATACTAGTAATACAATCACGTCCGCATATTTCGTATTGGAAATTGGATTCCTTCATGAGTTGAGGCAAGGGGCAAGCTCCTCTCCGTTCGAGACACTCTAGCAAATGCCTCGGGACCGCACACAGCAATCCCCTGGATCCTCGAAGGCCGGTCCTCTCTTACTTTTGAGGATTAATTATTCCTGAACACACATTTCGCGGTCCTTACAGACCTATAATCGAGGCGCCTCGCATTCCAACAACCACACAGGTGAAAAGTAGATATAAATGTCAGGGCTGGGAGGTCACTGACACCACCATAGCTAGAAAGAAACGTCATGCACTCCTTGGGTCCTTCTCCCGTTTTTGACTCATACCGGGGTGTGAGGCTCGCGAATTCACGTTATACCCAAAGCTACGTCACACAGACCATTCTTTGATCATCCACCACAAGACTTTGCTTTGCAACAGAAGCCTTGATCATATGCCACTTAGGCGTGCCACACAGGCAATCCACTCCATGCGACTGATTTCTGTCAATACATAACCTCTGAGCTCGTACGTCTCAGAGAAGGGCATTAAGCAAGAGAATAAATTCTCCGCCGCCAAATAGATATATATTTAATAGAGATCAATCAACACAGAACAAAATCCAATGTCAGACACACAGTCCATTCACAAGTCCGTTCTGGGTCTGAACGAAACCGGAGGCATCAATTCCTCGCATATCCGTACAATCAACAGTATGTTTGGACGGCTACTCCTTCAGTTCCTTCATGGTAGCTACTCCAATCACGAGCATCAGTAGCGCCCATCCATCCAATGTGAAGATCGTCGGTCTTCAGCCATCTTCGACTCTTCGACTTCTCAACGTCGATCGATTATTTGAAATGAGATAAACTCGGCCTTTTCAAATAACCCACGTATATTTAGATTTTCAAATCAATTATTCACATGGTTGGACTATTCAACATTCACATTTCAGTTATTTAGTTATAATTTTCATGTCAAATACATTCAACCATCACATATCAAGCAAACACAACAAAATTGGTTTATTTCCACTCTATATCGTCTATAGTATTTTATAACGATATATCGCCATTTTTATTTAATTAAAAACGGCTATATTTTAATTAAACGATGTTTCAGGTCGTGTCGATGCACAGGCGCTGCTTTTCACTAATTTTTTTTTTACACATATCTGAAAATCTAACCGTTGGATCTTCACAAATTTTATATCATTAGGAAGGTCATTTCAAAACGAATCCAACGGTTTCAGTTTTGGAAAAATCCGACAGTCGGATCTTCCACACTAGCCATTTGAAGTTATGATTTCAATTTACGAACTGCAGCGTCGTTATTCGATTTAATTTAAATTATATTTATATATAGATATAAATATAATCGTTTCTGGCGCTGTTTTTCTTCAGTTTTGAATTAAACATTCCAGACAATCCAACCCTCGGATCTTCACAAAGTTGGTGCAATTGGAAAGATATTTCCAAGGCGAACCCAACGGTTGCGGTTTCGGGAAAATCCAATGGTCGGATTTCCCGCACTAATCGTTTGAAATCACGGTTTCAAAACACTAACTACACGGCCACGTTTCATTTTAATTTCATTTATATTTATATATTTATATAAATATAGTTCATTCAAAAATTCCTATATCATTTCCACTTCAATTATTTCACTAACGCCTTTAAATTTCGGAAAATTTCGCCATAACCTCCTTTGTACGGGAGGGTCTGGGAAAATTCCCAAATAGCCACACGGGCGTCTCATATCAAAAGAAAAAGAAAAAGCCAAGCGGCTAGCCAACAGGCTCATAAAATCATCACCCAAACAAAGCAGTAAATGTGTACCTATTTGTCGGGCACAAAATTTTATTTCTCTTCTCTAGCCCCTTTGCTTTAACCTGTTCAATAGATATGCATGTGCATATATATACAATTTCTATCACTTATCATTTTCCATTCAATTTCATATTTGATTTGCTTTGGTTTAAAAACACCATTCATTCTAATATTGCATGCATAGGCTAAAATCATATCATTAGCTAATTAATGTATATTTCAACTCATGCACGTTTATTTGAACAAGTGGCTATTTTTAACACTTCACATTTCAAAGATGATAATTTTGGCGAGCTAAAATATATTTCAACACATGACTATTTTATTTAGTTCCTATGCATGTTAAAAAGAATATTTCTTTCACAAATATTTATTTCAACGTCCGCATATATTTAGCATATCACAAATATGATAAAAATGATATTTTTATCATTCAAATATTTATTCGACAAATGGATGTTTTCAACACTACATAGTTTTAATAAAAATGTAATTTTTATTGTTCGATCTTTTTATTCAACACATGAACTTTTCCACTACACACACTTCTCAACAAATGAGCATGTCCACACATGGACATTTTATTTATGTTGTTCATATTAGAAAGATGGGATTTTTATTGTTGAAACTATTTATATAAGGCGAATATTTTTCATACTTCATATATATATAAATGTGATTTTTATTGTTCAAACACTTCATTCATTCACAAATGAATTTAATTTTCACACAACACTTTTCAACACACAAACATTTCCACACATGGATATAGTTTCAACATATGGCTTTAATTTCAACGCATGAAAATAATTTCAACATATGAAAATAATTCTAACACACAAAGATTATTCAAAATTTCGGCAGCATAACGGCAGGGTAGTTAAAACCGGCACCGTCCCTAGTACGGCTCCTCGCTCTACCTTAAAACCTCGCGGTTTTTGACAATGGCGATTCATGCATCTAATTCGCACGCAGGCGGCATGTTTATTTTTATTTCCACAAATATTTCCAATTCATTTCAATCACCAATGGGTATTTTTCAACCACAACCAAACAATATCAACCACAAACAATTATTCAACCATTCGTATTTTTCATCCAATATTTCACACCAATTCACCACAATAAATATCGTCCATGGTTTGTGGACGAGGGGAGTATATATATATAAATATATATTTGCTATATTTCACTAGCATTTCAACACATATATCAATTATTCTATGCATGTAAAATTCATACTTCGCTTATATAGCTTACACTACGCATGTACTTGAGGTATACAACACGTATGTAATTTATATTTCGCTAATATAAATTATACACGACATTTTCCATTCAATTTCATGTTAATTTAGATTTCTCACCTTGGTTTTCGGAGCGCTAAAAATCGATACGATGTCAGAAAAATCCGCGGCTTCTTCTATTGGGTAGAGAGCTTCCTTGCGGTCCCGATGTTTCCTGTTTCATCGAATTTCATCAACACACCAAAAAGATATGATTTTTCAAAGTGTTAAGATCAAAGAAAAACTCACTTTTACGAAGCTTCAAAACTAGGTTTGCAGTTTTCGCGAAATCAGTGGCTCGTGGGGACGATCAGGGGTGCTGACGTGGAAGAGGACGGCGAGGGCTTCACGGCGCTGGTGGTTTGAGGGGGTGCGGTGGCAGATCGGAGCGGCGGCGGCGCTGGGAAGGTCAGGACTTCCTGGCCTCGATTCTGGCGGAGGAGGCGACGAGGGTGGCGATGCTAGGGTCGGATTTGAAGAGGGGGCTGAGACGCGTCGAATGGTGGCGGTGGCGAAGTCTGGAAGCGACTGTGGCGGCGGCGGCGGAGGAGAGAAGGTCAGGAGCGGGTTTCGCCATTGATCGGGGGGGTTTTCTTTTTTTTATTTTTAAATTTATGAAAGGAAAATTCTGATTGGTCGAGGATTATATTAAATTTTTAAATAGTGTTTTCCCAAACGAACTCCTTTTTAAACCCAACGACTGTCGCCCCTAGCTAAATACCCCCGTTCCGGACACAATGGGATATGTTTCGTAGGCCAATTCGACTGTTACAGTCAGTTATTTTCCAAATTAAAGTATAAAACATTTAATTTTTTTACTTTCAACGTACATTTCAATTTGCCAGGGCCACAAACTGATTCGAAAAATTCTAGAAAAATAAATCTAGCTATGTTTTGACGCTACGGTCCCAACAAAACTAGTTCCGTCGAATTCTGAGGTCGTTTGAAAAATGGCCATTTTCTGGTCGATCCAATTTAACAGAAATTGACCAATCACATTTTCTTTTGCCACGCTCACATACTAGCTTCAAAAATTATGAAATTTGAAACCTAGCAATAGTTTGACATCCCGGACCCAACAAAAGTGGTTTCGTCGAATTCCGAGGTCGTATGCAAAATATCAATTTTCCAGGGCTATATATTCTATATATCGACCTTTCTGAAAATTCATTCGGCCATAACTTTTGATTCCCGTTATGAAACTTCGATTTTTCAGATTCGTTAGAAAGGTATTGACTAAAAGATTTAAATATTTTTGGTTTCGCTAAAATCCGTTATATTTTCCACCCTGCACAGTCAGTCAAAGTTTGAATTCCAATTTTCAAACTGACTCACTATTCCTAATTCACTATTTTATTGAAATATTCTATTTCAATGGTTCAAATTCCTTTGAAATCACCATTTTAAAAAATTTAAATTGGCTCGTATTTTCCGGGTTATTACATATACACAGTAATAATAATATCGTTTTTACGTATCAAGCATCTTTTGACCATTATAAGGTAAAACCCTATCCTATGGTGTTCGTTGCATTGTGTGATGGGACCTGGGTCTTATAATGGTTTCATTTTTCTAAAAAGCATTACGTTATTTGACGATTTACTTTATTTATGCACCGGCAATCCAATGGAGTAAACCCGTTCCGCGTTAGCGGCGTGGTCCTGTGATTAGCCTATTTATTAGATAAGTTAAGTAAAGAATTCTCACACCAGTCCCACGACTGACCTGTAGTTTGTTTCACTTTGCAAACTCGGGTGCCCTCTTTTCACATGGGCAGTCGAGTAGCTTTTTGCAGATATAGTTAAGCAGGATCCTGGATTGAAGCCTGAAGCTGGGTCCAGAATATTGGTAGCCTTCCGCTGAAATTAGTTCCGCTGTTATGTATTTAATTTATTGTAAATGTATCTTTCGCTGTAATTTTATTTCGATGTACTCTGTTATATTATGTACTCTGATGTAACATTTATTATTGATGTTATAAAAGTCTGTTTTGTTGTTCTGATGTATTGTATGCCCAAAGTTAACGTACGTGGGTTTTGAACGGTCTTGATTGATCTTGCGATCGATTGGGGTCGGGCAAAATCTGGGTCGTTACAGCTGGTATCAGAGCCAGGTTAGCTCAAATCTTTGTGGTACAATTCATTAGAACTAAACAGAAGACTCATCAGAGGTTGGATTAGTAATATCCAATAAGAATACTCATTAGAGATAGGATCAGCAGTATCCTAGAATGAGAATACTCATTAGAGATGGGGTTAGCAATGCCCTAGAATGAGTCAGAGTGGAAAATTTATAATTAACGTACTTGTTATTATATATAATTTGATTTTAGAAAATATGATTTTGAATATATAAAAGTTATATTTATTTTTGAAAATTTAATCAACTAATTGATTGATGATTGTGTTGTGTGAATATGAATTCAACTAATAAAATTATTAAACAATAAAAGAATGAAAATTAAATTAGTAAAATAAACAACTTTAGCTTCATTTCCTTTTCGAGGACGAAAAGATTTTAAGTGGGGGAGATTGTAACAACCCGCAAATTCTGAACCAATTTAAAAAATTTATTTTAGAAAATTTTAATGAATTTTGAAAATATAAAGTGATTTATTTTAAATAATAATGGCTAGAATTCATTTTAATCGAAGTTATAACGAATAAATTTAATTTAAATATAAATGGAGTTAGAAATGGCGCGGTAGTTTTAAAATTTTAATTTTGAACTTTAACTGAATATACAGGATTCAAAATAAATCAAAATTGAGTGAAACCAGAAATATTTAAATCTGTTTAATCATATCTTTCTAACGAATCTGAAAAATTGAAATTTCATAGCGGAAATCAAAAAGTTATGGCCAATTCAATTTTTAGAAAGGTCGCTGTAGAATTTATATATATATATTATATATGGCCCGAAAGGCTACTTTTCACATATGTGGGAATTTCGAATCGAAACCACTTCCATTGAGTCTAGAATAATGTTTTTGCATTTAAAAAGTATAAATACTTATATATTTTGAGATTCGGGATTTATTTGTTTAAAAATGTATTTTTAATATTAAATATATTGGCCTTGAAAATAGTCATTTTTCAAACAACCTCCGTTTTCGACGAAACCACTTTTGTTGGAACCGGAATGTCAAATTATAGCTAGGTTTCAATTTTCAGAATTTTTCGAATTAATATGTGAGCGTGGCAAAAGATAATGTGTTTTGACTATTTCAGTTAAATTTAAACGACTTGAAAATAGCCATTTTTTAAAACAGTCTCAGGCTTCGACGAAATTAGTCTTGTTAGAACCGTATCGTCATAAGAAAGCTAAAAATAAATTTTCTGGAATTTTCTGAGATCGTATGTGGCCACGGTATATTTAAATGTACGGTCAATATTTAATTAATTAATTTTTAATGGAATTTTAAATAAATATTCTACAGATTTCAGAATTGGACCCCGAGACCCGTCCCATTGCGTTCAAAAGTCCTCAAAACGTTAAGATCGACAGTAAGCAAGCCCAATTCTGAGACAGTCCAGAAATCCTCCTTTATAACACGAAAAACGAGAATTAATAATAAAAAAATAAAACCCTAACCCTAATTCTTTCAGCCGCCGCCTATTCAAATAATGGCCAGAAACATCCCTCATTCAAACACTAATTTCTCTCAATCCGTTCAGTGAAAATCTACAAACTATATATCAAATCGAAGAGGACGGAGAGCTCTACAAATCCGTACGGTTAAGATCAGTTTTCAGTGCATGGATTCCGTGAATTCTGGCGAGGAAGGGGCCGCATTCGAGTTCGGATTTTGAGGCGAGGAGGGGGCCGAGCGTGGTGGCCTTCTGGGCGGTGGTGGCTCGCGGGCGGAGCTTCAGAGTGGCGGAGTTCGATCGGCGGTCGGTGGATCGGATGGCGCACGCGCAGGGGGATGACGATGGTGATTTGGGTTCGGCTGTATCGACGTGAAAAGGAAGAAGAGAGGGTATTATTTTAATATTATTTTATTTATTTAATATTTAAATTATGCAATCTTTAAAAATCAACATCTCTTTCATACGAGGGCCGATTTACGAACCGTAAGTTGCGTTGGACTCGTCTTTCCGAGATCTTCGCGATGGCGCAGACCAGAGCTGAATCCGAGATAGTCGAATTTTCAGCAAAAATCAATGTGAGAATTCTGAATTTTATTATTTTATTAATTATCAATTATTTTTCTCGCTTTAAAATGATTGTATTGTGATATTAGTTTGATTTGAAATGTTCTGTGTTGTATAAATTGTTGATTGTCGCCTGGGGTGTGTTCTGTTGTCCATGGTTGAAATTCATATATTGTTGAATTTTATTGGCAATTGGATCTAGTTGTTCTAATTATTTTATATTGTTAAACTATTATTTTTATCTGAAAATAAACAACAGAAATGGTTAACAAATAAAATCTTATTTTTATTTGTTTTACAACAGAATATGAACAAAAAATAAAACCTCATTTTTTTATTTGTTGATTTTACCATAGAAATTGAACGACACATAAATATATACATAGAAATGAGTTATTATTTTTATTTGTGTTTTTCAACACAAATATAACTCAGCAAAAGAATTATCTTTTTATTTGTGTTTACCAACACAAATAAAACTTAGAATATGAATTATCTATTTATTTGCATTTTACAATGCAAATATTACATAGAAAATAAGATCACAAATGAATCATCTTTTCATTTGTATTCTTAACACAAGCATAAACATAGGAAAACTAAATGTCTTTATATTTGTGTTCTTAACACAAATACACATAGAATAATGAATGCCTTTTTAATTTTTGTCCCTTAACGCAAATATTAATATTGAAATTGAATTGCTTCTTTTATTTGTGTACTCAACACAAATATTAACATAGAAATTGAATTGTTTCTTTTTATTTGTGTTTAACACAAATATACACTTAGCAAATGAAGTATCTTTTTATTTGTGTTTTTCAACACAAGTGTAACTCAGAAAATGAAGTATCTTTTTTATTTGTGTCTTTCAACACAAATATAACTTAGAAAATGAATTATCTTTATATATGCATTTTTCAATGCAAATATACATAGGAAAATAAATTGTCTTCTTTGTGTTTCTTAACACAAACATTACATAGGAACATAAATTGCCTTTATTCTGTGTTCTCTAACACAAACACAGCATAGGAAGATAAATTATCATTTGACTTGTGTTCTTACTACAAATATAACATAGAAATAAAGTTCATCTTTTTATTTGTATTTTTCAATACAAATATAACATAGAAATTAAGTTCATCTTTTTATTTGTATTTTTCCATACAAATATGTCACAGAAATAAAGTCCATCTTTTTATATACATGCTACAACACAAATATATAGTTAGAATCTGTTGCACAAATAAAATCCACTTTTATTTGTCACTTGAAACTTAGAATTTATTGCACAAATAAAATTCACTTTTTATTTGTCATTTGAAACTCAGAATTTATTAGACGAATAAAATCTACTTTTTATTTGTCATTTACAAATTAGAATTTAGTATACAAATAAAATTCACTTTTATTTGACATTAGAATACATAGAAAATATTTACATATAAAATATTCTTTTATATGTTGTTAGAATGTATAGAAAAATATAAACAAATAAAAGGATTCTTTTATTTGTTATTAGAACACATAGAAAAGTGTAAAACAATGAAATACCCCTTTTATGTTATTCTAGAATTGAGAATTTGAGTTCAATCTTTTATTTGCATTCACTAATGCAAACATACATTGAAAATAAAATTTACCCTTTTATTTGCATTCACCAATACAAATATAGGTTGAAATCAAAATTTATCTTTTATTTACATTCACCAATGTAAAAATTCATTGAAATGAAATTAGTTCTTTTATTTGCACTCGTTAATGAAAATACACATTTAAATAAAATTTGTTTCTTTATTTATATTCACTAATGTAAATACACATTGGGAATGAGTTACTTTTTACATTCACTCAAATATACTTTTAAATAAAAAGTTACATTTGTTAATTGCTTTCCTTGTTGCAAATAAAACATTAAATAAAAGTTTCATTTTTGTTTGCAATCCTACATGCAAACCAACATCAAAATGAAATTTACATTTTTGACTTATAATTTTGATATGAATAAATATTGATAGAAAGAATAGTTTTTAGGAATGCATTTTTTTATTGCAATTCTATATGAAATGAAAAGAGCAAATTTGTCAAATATCTTATACGTAATAAAAGGAGTTCTTTTTGTCACTTCAAAAAGAATGAATTGAAAATGTTTATTTAAGCTTTTGAAAAGAATGGATAACTAAACATTCACATTTTTATCACTAAAGTAAAATAGACGAAACACTTATTTTGTCTAAATTAAAAGAATGAAACAAAATATAGCACTGTAATATTATATTAGAATTGAAATACAAATTAATCACTATCGTAAATTTATATTAGTTAAAACCAATTATTCATTTTTGTTAATTTACATTAGTTAAAAACAACTATTCATTTCAGTCAATTTATACTAGTTAAACAAATATTCACTTTTGTCAATTCACACTAGTTAAGACCAATTATTTACTTATGTCAATTTACATTTGTTGAAACCAATTATTTGTTTGTCATGGCTATATATTGTGTATTACACTTCCATTCACAAGTTACCCGACTTGTTTATGTGATTGGGACGATAATTTTCACACATTGCCCAAGTGCACAAATTAGTTTATTATGTGTTCGATGGTTGAAACCACACACGGGTGTTGGGATGAAAATTTACATACACTAATCCCAATATTCAGTTGTATGTTGATTGTTAGATCGACAGGCTGCGATGAGCGTTATTATTTAATTTTAACGCTTACACAGTGGATTTTACACTTTGGATGTAGATGGATGATTTGATGATTATACTGTTATTGTCATATATGATGTGTGTGAAATCCATATAATCCAAATTATATGGTAAATGTTTGAGTCGCATTTCGATTCAGGTGTTCTTTTAAATAAGAATATTTCTACAATTGAATTTTTCTTTTTATATAAAGGATATTCTTTCATAAAAGAGAAAATATGGTTAATCAAGTATATGTTAAAACAAAGAATATTTGTAAAAGATAAATAATTTGTAATATAATGAATACTTCTCATTTGGATTCTTTTATATAAAGAATATTTTTAATGATTAATTTAAAATACATTTCTAAAAGATTATTAGGATTTGCAATTATAATTTGTGATATGAAATAAATTGAGATGTGAAGTGGATTTATCGTGGACGGTGTTTTAAACGACATTTGTCCTTTAAACCAATTTACATTGAAATTATTATTTGCAATTTATAAATCTATTTTATAGATTTAAATAAATGATCTAGTAATAATGATTTTTGATATCAAATCAAAACTGGAGTTTTTAATAAAATTTTAAGAAAGATTAAAGATTTTATTTTCAGAGTTTATCTTTGATAAAATTAATGAGAATCTTTTAACACGAATATCTTATTAAAAGAATATTCTGAGTTGGAATGTGGCGAAATGTGTGATTTTCCAATATTTTCTTTTTAATCAAAAAATATGCGAGTTATTCAGAAAGACCGGGTTTAACCCATTGTAATAACCCGAAAATCTGGGCCAGTTTAAAATTTTTATATTAGCAATTTTAGCGAATTTTGAAGATTTAAAATGAATCATTTTAAATAATATCGACGAGAAATTTATTTTGAATAGAATTAGAACATATATATTATATACGTCGTCGTTAGAATATAAATATTTATATATAATTATAAATAGAATTGAAAATGGCGAGGTAGTTCGATAATTCGATTTCAAACTTCAATTGAATGTATCGGGTGCAAAACAATCCGGATTTTAGTGAAACCAAAAACATTAGGATCTAAATGAGAATATCTTTCCAACGAATCCGAAAAATCAAAATTTCATAGCGGGAATCAAAAGATATGTCCAGTTGAAAATTCTGAATAGTCGCTATGGAATTCAGGCCCTTAAAAATGGGAATTTTGCAAACGACCTCGGATTTCGACGAAACCACTTTTGTTGGGCCCGCAGTGTCAAATTATTGCTAGATTCCAAATTTCATAATTTTTTGAATCAATATGTGAGCGTGGCAAAGGAAAACGCGTTTGCCCAGTTTTAGTTGATTTTAATCGACTGGAAAATGGCCACTTTATTAACGGTCTCAGAATTCGACGAAACTAGTTTTGTTAGGACCGTATCGTCAATACGAAGCTAGAAAATATTTTTCTGCAATTTATAGAGTTCGTATGTGACCCCGGTAAATTGAAATGCGCGTTCAAATTCAATATATAGAGTTATACGTTGATTTTGAAGAAAACTGATCAAAACAATCGAATCAGCTTACGATACATATCCCATTGTGTTCGGAATGGGGGTAATACGCTATGGACGACAGGCGGTGGGTCTTGTTTCGAGGTCGAATAAGAAAGTTAACCTTTTTGAAATAAATTAATTAAATAATATATTATTATATAACTCCTAAACCCCCCTTTTCCTTCCATCGTTCATTCAGAGGGGAAAAAAAAGAAAAGGAAAGCGAATCGAAATCGCGCCGCCCACCCCCCTAAACCACCGCCGCCACTTCGACGAAACCCCCCCTCGCGCCGCGCCACCACACACCTCCCTTCCCCCTCCTCCTCCTCAGTCGCGATCGAACCCCCCTGCGATCGACGCGACACAGACACCGAGCCCCCCCCCCCCCCCCATCGAAGAAACCGACGTGCCGCAGCTACCCCCCTCTACTTCTCTCTCCTCCGCTGTACATCGAACCCCGTGCGCCTCTGCCGCAACCCACCATCGAAGACTGCCCGTTTCGCTGAGAAAAAAATGCAAGTTTTATATTTTTATTTTATCCATCTCCTTTTAATTAGTTCCTAAGGAAAAATATAGGAGTTTTAGATTATTTTTAAATAAAGATTTGTATTTTTATCTTATAGAAAGAATAGATCTTTATTTTATGGAAAAAAATAGATTTTTAAAACAAGTAAGATCGGATTTTTAATGTCTAAAAGAAGTGATTTTAGTTATACAAAGAAATTTATGGGTTTTAAAAATATAATTTTTAGATTATAAAAAGAATCAAAATACGATTTTTATATAGTAAATATAATAAAAATATAACTTTTATATTTTATGGATAGTCAAAATATTATCTTTATGTAGTAGAGATAATTAAAATATAATTTTTATATTTTATAGATAGTAAAAATAGCATCTTTATATTTGAAAAGGAGAAATCTTTATATTTGAAAAGGAGAAATCTTTATATTTGAAAAGGCGAGATCTTTATATAGAAAATAGCGAAGTAAAAATTCGATTTTTATATATTGAATAACGATGTAAAAATTCGATTGTTATATATTGAATAGCAATATAAAAATGTGATTTTTATATATAAAGTGGCTACGGGCAACGAAAGCGACAAAGGGCGAGAATGGCGATGATTTATCTAAATGAAGAGTCGTGGTATTGGATAGCTATTTGTGAGAATTTCTCACTCTTCAATTTCTTTTCTAGTTATATATATATATATACTAGGATGCGGACGGTGCTTAGTAGCACCTGACACAATCGTCCGCAGACCATGGACTTGTTTGTTTGGCTGCGTAGTTGGTTAGATTATTTGGGTTGAATTGAATTGTTTGGTGAAATGGAATGGATTTGATTGATGTGTGAATGGCGTGGGCCTTCACTAGAACGGGGATAAGGCTAGGCCTTGTCCCGTTTCTAGTATCGTGTCGTTATGCCGCCAAAATTTTCTAAAATATGTTAGAAAAATAAAAATATCATTTTTATTGTGTAAATGAACCGAATAGAAATACATGTATTAAAACAAAATATTTCATCGTTAAAAATATAATTTTTAACGTGAATGAAAATAAATAAATATTCATTTACAAACCGGACGGTTTGTTTATGTACACCTATTTGAAGGACATTGATTGGAACGATAAATTTTACATATCGCCCAACTGCACAAATAAAATCTGTGTTTGATTGTTTGAAACCGCACACGGGTGTTGGGATGAAATTTGAAGTTCACTCATCCTGATTGATTAAATTTGTCGATCGATTGATTAACAGGCTGTTATAAGCGTTAGATATCTATATTTGATGCTTATACAGTGTAGTGCACTTTGGTTGATGGTTGATTATTTTTCAATGCTATTATATACGTGTGATGTATGAAAATCCATATAATTAATATTATATGGTGATTGATTGGGCCTCATTCCAATTTAGAAAATAAAGAATATTATAAAATAAAGGTTCATGTGTTGACCGTATTCATCCGTTGAGATTAGTCATGTGTTGAACGAAATATTTTAATAATAAAATTTACATCTTTACCAATATAAAATAAAGGTTCATGTGTTGACAGTACTCATCCGTTGAGATTAGTCATGCGTTGAACGAAATATTTTAAAAATAGAAATATTTGAACTAGAAATATTTGAATAGGAAATATTTGAATAAGAAATATTTGAAATAGAATATTTGAAAATAGAAATATATGAAGCCGTGTTGATTAGATTGACGCCATTTTGACGTGAACGATATTTATATCGATTTTATTCATTTTAAAATGAATATTGAAAAGTGATTTCGAAATCGAATATTTTGAAATGAAATTTGAATTAAATTGATTAGAAAACGAATTTGATTTCAATTGAATATATAACGAATTTGATTTCAATTGAATATATAACGAATTTGATTTCAATTGAATTGATTGACATAGAAATGTGTTTATTTTATGCTCTTATTTCTTATCTTTTGTATATAAATAAATATTACTTGGGTATTGTTTTGTTATTTTTACAGATAGTCCAACCCAGCCCGCATGCAACCAGAAATGTAGAGAAATAGAGTTCAATTTGCTGTGTATTTGCATTTTGAAGAATTGTAGATGAAGATATCACATCTAGTTGCTGTTGGACAAGAAAAGAATTGATAAAAAGGCTTTGAACATCACAAATCAATGAAGAAATGTCAAGCAAACAAGAGAAAAAGAGAAAAGGCCCGAATTTGCTTTATTTAAGGCCCATTTATGTCTTTCATTGTAACTAATTAGTGGTGTAATGACCAGGCCCATTTACCATTAGGGTTAGGGTTTGGCTATCTACCCTATATATACCCTTGTAATGGCATTGTAGCCACCATCCTATCTCATCTCTTATTCCATTGTTCTAATAAAAGTTCTTCTTTCTCTTTTATTTTCTGCATTTTTTTGTTTTCTTAGCAACTAGTGTTGTCTATACGATTAGATTCGGTAGAACACTATTTGTATTTTGCACTTGTTTGCATTAGTGATTTACCGTCTGATTAGATTCAGCGGAAATCCTAATTTTAATTCTTGTTTGTTATTTCAATTGCTGCAATTTCAATTTCTGCTTTTGTTATTTTCTTAGGTCAAATTGGATTTGATTAGATTCAAATCTAATTCATAGTTTTATTTCTTTTCCATTGAAATTGTGATCTGATCGTCGGTTCAGTTAGATCTGTTCTGAATCAAATCACAGTTTTAATTTTGTTTTGTTTTGCAAAATCAACCTCCAAAGTTCGTCTAACACGCCCACGAAACATATAAATAATAAAATTTAACTTTCCTCCCTGTGTTCGACCTGTATGCTACACACCTGTATGCTTGCAGAATTTATTACAAATGTCGCGCTTTTCTAATTCATAGATTAGCGACGATCAAGTTTTTGGCGCCGTTGCCGGGGAGGTAACAATTAAATTTTATTATTTATTTAATTTCTGATTCGTGTTAGTTTTATTTTCTTGATTTTGTGTATTAAAAAAAAAAAAAATCTCTATTGGTGATTTGTTTTCTTGTATATATCGAATAAAAATATTGATTTGTTTGAGTTGATATTACTCAATGATACAGTAGACCTCTAAATAAACAAATTGTTGCCACTTTTTCCTCTTTTAATTGCTTCCCTTTTTTTCCCACTTTTATTTCTTTCCTTTTATTCCTCCTTTCCATTTTTCTATACATCCCTTTTCTTCCTTTTACAAATTTCGAAAAAAAAATATAATAAAAGATTTCCTGATTTTTCTCCTTATTTCTTTCCAAAAAAAAAAAATTCTTTCCTCTTTACCCCATCTTCATCTGTTTTCCGTCATCTCTTATTTACCACCATCACCAATACATATCTCACCACCCACTGACCACCATCTACTTCTCTGCACAGTCATCATCTCCATTCCACCAGCCAACAAGTACTCAGCAAATTCCGCCCATCTTCAAATCGCCTTGTTTTTCTCCTCATCTGAAACCCAGTCATCTTCACATAAGTCACGTCCTCCTCAATCCCCAATCACATTCTCATCAGACTTTCACCATATCCATCACCACAACAACTCCTGCCGAGCACCAAACAAAAATCACAAAACTCTTGAAACCATTCAAACCATCAGCTCATCCCGCAACCGATCACCCCTCAATCCCCGACCACCCATCTTCACCATACAGCCACAACCAATTCTGCAAAAAAAAGAAAAAATTAAAAAAAAAAAAAAACAGCCAAATTCCCCTTGCCTAAACCATTTACCTTCCCCCTCTGGAACCTGTTTCACCGATCATTCATCTCCCCCATCATCACCGTACAGCACAACCCAAACCAAACCCCATATTTCAAATTTCATCACCGACTAGCATCTCCCCTCTGTCACAACCCCTGCTGAACCCCGTCCTTCCCCATCCTTTCCCCCCTTTCAACTATCGCAGAACCTGTTCAATCTCATCACGCAGCAACTTGCTCTCAACATCACACCAAGACTACAGCACCGTCACTCTTTCCATTCAATCCTTCAGACCAGCCCTCACCCAGATCCATTCACGTCCACATACCCATCGAATCAACCACAGACCCGAAAACCGAATCACAGGATTCTACTCGAATACTCGGATCGAATCGATTTCCTAAGGAAAAGGAAAAAAAAGGAGAAGCCTGAATTGTTAGTTTTGGGAAATTTCGATTGTTTGCAAATTTATAAGGAAAGGGCTCGTGAATCATTTTTATGACTGTTGAGTGTTTGAGTGCGTGGTCTATTTGGGGTTGAAACTGAGAGGGACCATCGAATAATTAAGAGGAGATAGAGAAATAAAGGGAAAGATTTTTAGGCTTCTAATTGCCATTTTTTTCTTGTGAGTGGTGCGTGTTTTTTTTTTTTTTTTTGTTGTTGAGCGCGTGATTATATGGTTACTTATCTGAGCCATTTTGCCATTTTTTTAATTCATTGATTTGGAACTTGGATTCTATTTTTTTTTTTTTGCTTGATTTGTGAGCTTTCTATTGCCGAGTGTGGGTTTGAACTGAGTATTCGTTTGATTTTGACCTAGGTTTGGTACGCAATCACATTTAACTGCTTGTGGCATGTTTGTTTTTGGCCTTGAACATTTTTTCTTTGAGCTTAGTGTTTTCGGTATTTTTTTTTTCCTATATTCTTTTTTAGTCGTTCATTGACTCCAAAAAAAAAAAAAAAAAAAAAAAAAAAAAAAAAAAATCAAACCAAGGGCCAAAGCAAAAAAAAAAAAAAAAAGGAGAATTTTTCAAAAACAGGTACAGCTGAAATTTTTAAAAAAAGGGTCTTAAAAAAAAAAAATCGGGCTCCTAGCCCGAACCCGTGCCGCAGCGCAGTCAAGCAATTAATAGAAGGGGACAACAACAGAAAGCAGCGGTCGATTCAGATGGGTTGGAGCGGTTGCACATCAAGTGGGGTGTGAACGCGCTAGCGCTTTCCAAATTCACTGGAGGACTGCCGATCAAGGTGAAAACTTTTAAAACTCTACAGGTGCTCTACTGCAAAAGGAAAAAGAAAAAAATATATAGACAATTGTTGTAAAAAATTTCTGCAGGGGCAGCGGCTTGAATGTAAATTTTAATTCTGCAATATATATTTCTGTGACTGTTCTGTGTTGTTTCTGAATCTATTTGGTGAGGAGCGAATTTCGATAATTAAAATCATCACTTCCATCGTTTTTCAACAGATTAGATATTTCAAATTATTTGACTACAAAAGTGTATTTCATGAAATTGATTTTCTCAACAGTTTGATCGCGGATATATATTAGTTCAATTTATTGAACTTCTAGCAAAAGAGGTTGCATACTACCCGTAAAACATTGGTCGTATCCCTTAGTATTTATACTATACGTGAACGGCCATAAGACCCTCTTCCCCCTTCAAATCGAGATTATCAATTAATAAGATATACTAGTGTACGTTATTTATTTTGAAGTGAAGCTCATTTTGTCAACCTCGAATCTAAGATTTTCTTTGTTTACATTTGATAACGATGAGTGAAAACAGTGTTAGCCAACATAACTCTCCTAGGGGTTCTCGAGTAAATCAGAACTTTCCAAACGAGTTGGATCAAAACCGAGTAAATCAAAACTTTCAAAATCTCAATGTGGAAATGAATAGACCCTTATCTCTTCGAGAACGTTGTTATCCAAATAGAACCGTTCAACCCTCTGTCATCATGTTTCCACCAGCTGAAGGAAATTTTGAGCTTAAACATTCTTTCATTCGAGGGGTACCAAAATTCACTGGTTCTGAAAATGCTTATGAATTTTTAAGTGAATTTGAATTGTATTCATCCACAACTCAAATGCAACAATTATCCAATGAATCAATCAAGCTAAGGCTAATTCCATTTGCACTACTTGAAAGCGCTAAACGATGGCTAAATTCTCTTCCCAAACAGTCAATAAGAAGTTGGGATGAATTCATCAGTGTATTCCTGAAAAAGTTTTTCCCTTTTCACAAAACTCTGCAAATCCGAACTGAGATACATCAATTTTCTCAAAATGAAGGGGAAACTTTTTCAAAATATTTTGATAGGTTCAACCAATTACTGTATAGTTGTCCTCATCATGGAATCATAAAAGATTACTTATGTCAAATTGTATATGAGGGTCTAAACTATCAGACTAGAACTCAACTTGAATCAATGTGTGGGGGAGATTTTATGTCTAAAACGGCCGATGAAGCTTGGAAATTCTTAGAGGATTATTCTGAAAAGGACATGCAATGGGAGTCCATTCGTGTTCCCATCCGTGCTTCCACTAGAGGAGTGCATGTCGTGGATACAATTCATATTCCCTTAAAGACTCAAACTCCTCAATTCAATGGACTACCCCAATATTACCCTCAAGACCAAGTCAATGCCCTACCTCAAAATGGTCTTTACTCATCCACATCTGACCCTAGTTGGAGACATCATTCAAATTTCTCATGGTCTAATCCAAATAATGTCGTAAATCCCTCTCACATGATATCAAATTCGAATTACCAAGCTCCTTTTTCTTTTGGTCCTCAAACTTTTCAAGTTTCACCTCAATTCGAGCCTTCGAGTGAACCACATAGACATTCTAACTTTCAATCTACTTCATCTTCTCAATCGTCACCAGAAATTGTGCGTTTAGAGAAACGAATGGAACAAATGATGGATATGATAAAGGAACTAAGAAAAAATAATGGTGAGAATGAAAATTTGCTTAGTCAACACGAGGTGAATCCAAAATATAATTCTCGTACTGTGAACTCTTGCAAGGACAAAAACATTAATTCGAACAACTCAGTCATCACCCTCAGATCAGGAAAAACGGTTGACAACAGCGTCGGCAATCCCGATAATCATTCGGTTTCAACCCCAATCGAAATCGTTGACACTCATCCAATGACTACTAATGCCCACCATTCTGAACTTTCTAAACTTCCACCGAATGTTGGCAATCCCAACATCTACTCCTCTAATTACAGTAATCCCAACAAACCATCTTCTACACCCGTGACTCTTTCACTTCCTATATCGAAACCTTCTTCTTCAAACGATCAAAAGTCTGAAAGAGTCTACAAATCAGTAGCTCCATACCCTCATAGACTTAACAATAAGAAGAAGGATGCGAATTTCGAAAAAATTCTGGAAATCTTCAAACAAGTTCGTGTCAATATTCCACTCTTAGACACTATCCAACAAATTCCACAATACGCCAAGTGTCTCAAAGAGCTATGCACCCAAAAACGAGCCACCAACATTCCCAAAACTGCCTTCTTGACGGCAAATACTAGCTCTGTTTTCTCAAATCCTTCACTAATCAAGTACAAGGATCCCGGTTGCCCTACCATCGGTTGTAAAATTGGAAATACTCACATCAGTCACGCCTTACTTGATCTTGGTGCAAGTGTTAACCTTCTTCCCTACACTGTTTATCGTCAACTTGGACTAGGAGAGTTGAAACCTACGAATATCACACTTCAACTAGCTGATCGATCTTTTAAAAAACCCTTAGGCATTGTTGAAGATGTCTTGATTCAAATTGAACAATTTTATTTCCCGGTTGACTTCATAGTTCTTGAAACCGAGCCTGTTTCGAATTCAAATAATCAGATTCCATTGATATTGGGTCGACCATTCTTAGCTACCTCGAATGCCATCATCAATTGTAGGTCCGGCCTACTTCGACTATCATTTGGGCACTTAACCATCGAACTGAATACTTTTCATCAACCCAAAGAAATCGAAATAGGAGAAGTCGACATAATAGAAACAGTTTTGGATGTCACGTCTAATTTATCTCCTCAGAAAACTTCACTTTCTTCGATAGACGTGACCACTATGTCTTTTGAAGAATTATTTGAAGATGAACTTAAGCTTTTAAATGGAGAAAAGGAATATTTGGGAAGTCTCGAAGATAACCATAATTTTATATCATCAAAAGAAATTATGATTGAAAACTCAAATTTATGGGATTATGATAATCTTCAGTTGAATGATACAAATCATTGGCACGATAAAAAATTTGTTGGAAGGATTTTGATCTCAGAATCCATTGATATGCCTAGGGTACCTCACAAATCAAACATGAAATCATCAATCATCATTTTCGACAAAGGCAAGTGTGGGGGGAAAAGAAAATTTCATTCTTCACAAACCATTCATCATCTTAACAGATTTCGTCTTGCATATGATTTTCATACGCAAATAGTTGCTAAATTGCATTTTATTTTACAAATCATATTGCAATTAATCCATCATTGGTTTCTATCTTTCACATTCAGAAAAAAATTACAGTGTGGACACTGTTTAGTTCTAGTGTGGGGGGAGTCTGCATTACATCCTTTTATTTTTTCTTTAAATTTTTTCTTTCTTTTCATATAGGACCATCATGCATTTTAGATTGTAGTAACATACCATTTTTTTTTTTTAAAAAAAAAAAATACGACTCATTTTCAATTGATACAACAAAATAAGTTTACAATTTTTAGCCAGTTGGTAGTATTTTTCTCTCTCAGCCAAGTTCGAATTTGAAATATAATGAAAAGTTTAATTTTGAGGGATAATAGTGTAACCGGTACATAGGGAGATTCTTAGGTGATGGCCATGAAATCTATTCTATATTGTAGACTTTGTTTAAACAAGTGGAGGACTTAAAGCACTTATATTGGCTTTTCAAATCTTTAAAACTAAGTTGTGTTAAGTTGAATTCGCGTAACTCTCTTTTGTGCTTATATTTTCGATAATAATAATAATAGTATTCCAAGGGTATCCAACATTGCTTGTATATCGAGCGTTGGTGTGCAAACCCGCCAAGCTCTATCCGACACGTTGTTGACAAAGTCAAAGTTGGAATATCTTGGTCTCATTTTATGGGATTGGACACCTAAGGATTACCGACACGTTGTTGACAAAGTCAAAGTCGGCCTGCACAATCCGCCAAGCTCTTTACCTACTCTCCGTTAGTCCGCGAGGCAGTGCATGGGTGGTAAACCTTGGTCTTTTTAGGTGTATGTACTTAATCATAAATCTTAAAATTTTATAGAACAAAGAATAAGCGATGATACCCAAACACTTCTTGACCTTATTGATTTGACTAGCCATACATGAGAAAATTAGAATACCACTTTGCAAACTGTGCCAAGCAAACTAAGAATTTATTTCATGGCTGCACTATGTTATCAACCGAACTAACTGGCCAAACTGGAATTTAACATTTGAAAACTTGATTTATATTGAAAATTTGTGACAAGTTGAGGTATCTAAAATAAAATCAACTGATTAGAAATTATTAACTTAATTTGTTGTACCGCCTTCCTGAAATAAGTCGTGTTTTCATTTTTCGTTTTTATCTGCATATGTCCATTGCATTCATGTAGTTTCATTAGAATCATAGCATACTGCATTTGGATTTTGTGGGTAGTATCCGCTGAAAACCCTCACGAGACACCACTCGTCCTACTAGGGACACCTAGAGGTTTAACGGCTTGTTGCATACGCTCAATGCAATCGTATTTCCTACGAAAGTGTGACCTATCTAGTTTAGTTTTTCATTTTTTGTTTTACTCGAGGACGAGTAAAAGATAAGTGTGGGGGTATTTGATTGACATAGAAATGTGTTTATTTTATGCTCTTATTTCTTATCTTTTGTATATAAATAAATATTACTTGGGTATTGTTTTGTTATTTTTACAGATAGTCCAACCCAGCCCGCATGCAACCAGAAATGTAGAGAAATAGAGTTCAATTTGCTGTGTATTTGCATTTTGAAGAATTGTAGATGAAGATATCACATCTAGTTGCTGTTGGACAAGAAAAGAATTGATAAAAAGGCTTTGAACATCACAAATCAATGAAGAAATGTCAAGCAAACAAGAGAAAAAGAGAAAAGGCCCGAATTTGCTTTATTTAAGGCCCATTTATGTCTTTCATTGTAACTAATTAGTGGTGTAATGACCAGGCCCATTTACCATTAGGGTTAGGGTTAGGGTTTGGCTATCTACCCTATATATACCCTTGTAATGGCATTGTAGCCACCATCCTATCTCATCTCTTATTCCATTGTTCTAATAAAAGTTCTTCTTTCTCTTTTATTTTCTGCATTTTTTTGTTTTCTTAGCAACTAGTGTTGTCTATACGATTAGATTCGGTAGAACACTATTTGTATTTTGCACTTGTTTGCATTAGTGATTTACCGTCTGATTAGATTCAGCGGAAATCCTAATTTTAATTCTTGTTTGTTATTTCAATTGCTGCAATTTCAATTTCTGCTTTTGTTATTTTCTTAGGTCAAATTGGATTTGATTAGATTCAAATCTAATTCATAGTTTTATTTCTTTTCCATTGAAATTGTGATCTGATCGTCGGTTCAGTTAGATCTGTTCTGAATCAAATCACAGTTTTAATTTTGTTTTGTTTTGCAAAATCAACCTCCAAAGTTCGTCTAACACGCCCACGAAACATATAAATAATAAAATTTAACTTTCCTCCCTGTGTTCGACCTGTATGCTACACACCTGTATGCTTGCAGAATTTATTACAAATGTCGCGCTTTTCTAATTCATAGATTAGCGACGATCATGAATATATAACGAATTTTATTTCAATTGAATATATAACAAATTTGAATTGAATCGAATAGAAAACAAAATGAATTTGAATTGAATAGAAAACCAATTTGAATTGAATCAAATAGAAAACAAATTTGAATTTGAATTGAATAGAAAACCAATTTGAATTGAATTGAATAGAAGACCAATTTGAATTGAATTGAATTAAAAACGAATTCGAATTGAATTGAAACCGAATTGAAATGAATTCAAATTGAATTGAAATTTGAATTGAATAGAAAGGAATTTTAAAACGAATTTATAAGGAAGAATTCAATTTTGATTTGAATTGAAATGGAAGTTGAAATTGTTTTTGAAACGAATTTAAACCTATTTATAAAATTCATTTTAAATAGAAATCGATGAAATATATATTATATATATATAATATAATGGCCTGAATAGAACGCGCCGCGCCGCGGCATTTCGTGAATTTCGACCATTTATTTCAAACGGACATTACGGGAGATCCGACCATCGGATTCTCCTAAAACCGGAACCGTTGGATTCGTATCGAAAAGAGCTTTCTAACGAATATTAGAAATTTGAAATCTAACGGTTGGATTTGGAGATACGTCCAAATCAAATTTGAAAAAGGTCGCTGTAAGTGCAGTTCGATGGCCGTTGATGGAAATCGACTGTACGGGCCTTGATAAAATTATTAAAAATAGTAATAATTTGTGTAAAATCATAAGAAATGATTTGGGAAATATTGGGGTGAAAAACTCCATATTTGAAAGGATAAAAATAGATTTTTATCAAAATAAACTAGTTTTGAATTAAAATTAAAACCCATTTATTTTCAAATAAATAAATTGGATTTGAAATGAATTTTAAATAGAATTGATTTGTGGGTTTATCGTGAACGGTGTTTTTAAATAACACTTGTTCTTTAACCCGATAATAAATAGAATGTGATTTGGGTTTATCGTGAACTGTTTTTTAAATGACATTAGTTCTTTAACCCAGGAAAAGGAGTTTTAAGGAATATGCAATTAGATCGAAACATGAATTGATAATCTAAATTATCAAATTTGGCAAATGAGCAAGAATGGAGTATCACCAGTTTTGCTCCTGAGCGATAGTTAAATCTTTAATTAGATTTGAACGTGAAATGGTAATTAATTTTACCGATAACACTGTGGTGTTAGATATGGAGTATTACCAGTTTTGCTTCATGGGATGAATAGTTTGGGATTGGGAAATAAAATAAATAATTACCTCGGTGTGGTTCGCTAATCTCGACTAGTTTAGAAAACCATAATTTGGTTTGAAACGACATCCAAAGGAAGATTAAAGGATAAATTTTAAAGAATTTATCTTGGATAAAATTAATGGGAACCTTTCCCTGAGAATATGAATTGGAATGAGGCGTATGTTGTGTTTGTGTAGCATTTGTTTTAATATACGCGGGTTGTTCAGAAAGGCAGGGTTTATACCCATTCTGAATAACCGATTCGACGATATGTCGAAGATGAATACGGTGGTTGAAGACCGGAAGTCTTCACATCGTTTGGGTGATTACTGATGATCTTGATTGGCCTGTACACCCAAGATGATGGAATCAGTTGGTGGTCGTCCAGACGTACTTGGAGATGGATGGATATGCAAGGAAAGTGCCTCCGGTTTCGTTCAGACCCAGAACGGACTTGTAAATGGATTGTGTGTCTGACATTGGATTTTATTCTGTGTTGATTGATTTCTATAAAATATACATCTGTTTAGCGGCGGAGAATTTATTCTTTTGCTTAACGCCCTTCTCTGAGACGTACGAGCTCAGAGGTTGTATATCGATGGACATCAGTCGCATGGCATGAATTGCCTGTGTGGCACGCTAAGATGCAATGATCAAGGCTTCTGTTGAAAAGCAAAGTCTTGTGGTTAACGATCAAAGCACGGCCTACGTGGCGTAGCTTTGTGTATAGCATGGATTCGCGAGCCTCACACCTCGGTATGAGTCAAAAACGGGATACGGACCGTTGGGAGAACATGACGTTTATTTCTAGCTTTGGTGGTGTCAGTGACTTACCAACCCTGACATTTATATACTTTTCACCTTTGTGGTTGTTGGAATGAGGCGCCTCGATTATAGGTCTGTAAGGACCGGGAAACGTGTGTTCAGGAATAAATAATCCTCAAACGTAAGAGAGGACCGGCCCAACCGATCCAAGATTGCCCAGAGTGTGTAGTCCTGAGACATTTGCTAGAGTGTCTCGAACGCGGAGAGGAGCATGCCCCTTGCCTCGACTCATGACGGAAATCCAATTTCCAATACGTGTATTTCGGCTTTATTTGTAGAGCCTAGTATGGCGACATAGTGGGATGGGGCGCTTATGCCGTCTATGATTTATATTTTTGATTGAAAATGTTTTGACACTATACACTTATTATAGTATCAAATGATTTGTTTTAAACGTATCAAGCATGCTTTGGCTGTTATAAGGGAAAACCCTATCCTCCGGCTTGTGTTGCATTGTGTGATGGGACCTGGGTCTTGTAACAGCTTCATTTTTCTTTATTTATCATTGCGCTGTTTGTTCTATGCACTGGTATTCTTGGGAGGAAATCCGTTCTGTGTTATACGGCGTGGTCCCTTGATTTACCTAACTTTAAAACCAATATTAATAACTGTTTTAGTTCTCACACCGGTCACATGACTGACCTGGAGTTTATTGTTTTAACCTAAACTCTGGGTGCCCCTATTTTCGACACGGGCAGCTAGTAGTTTTGGTTTTGCAGATTTATATTCACAGGATCCTGGTTTACAGCTGGAATGATATCCGGAAAGCTCTGTATCCGTCTATCACCTTCAGTTGTGCTTTGTATTATTTTCCGCTGCTATGTAATTTATTGTAATCTGTGATATTTATTGAATGTAATTTATTCATTTATACTCTGTATATTCTTGTATCTGATGGAATTGTTGTAATAGCAATGAAATGTTCTCCCGTCTGCGTTCTGATTTGTCTTGTCCTCACAGTAATTCGTTCTTTCTCATCTCTTCTTAGACCGGGGAAGTTCGGGTCGCTTCATTTGGTATCAGAGCTTTGGTTTACAGAGCTCGAGAACAAGACACATTGGAACCATACGAAAAAATTCATCAGATATTGGATTAGCAATATCCAATTAGAATGACTCGTTAGAGATAGGATCAATAGTATCCTAGAACGAGTGTGAAGAGTATATTTTTCAAATGAAAACAATTTTGTTTTGAAAATTTAAATCGTTTTATACGTATTTGATTATTTATTTATTTTGAATATGGACAATCGAGTATATAAAGATTTCGCGTATACGCGTCATGAACGTATAGTCGAAGTTTTAATATACTGGATAGATATAGAATCATACTCTAGTGGCCCGAAGATGATTCTAATGGTTGAGTACTCGTCGTCAGCATTTATTTTCGAGTGACGAAGGTGTGATACCTATATATTTCCATTAGACTGGTGTGAGAACCAAAACTAATATAGCTAGATTTATTTGTTGTGAATTGGCATCAAGAACATGATTTTCAGTATATACATCAAAGTTATGAATTTGAAACGTTAATTCACTAATTGATTGATGTTTGTGATTTTGTTTATTTGTTTGATAATTTTGAACCATTATGCCAAATTGAACCAATATTGAATTGTATTGAAAATTGGTTGCATTTGCTTGCATATACATATACTTACATTGAACAGGTCATAGCAAGGAGGCTAGAGCAGAGAATAAAATTTGTTTGCCCGACAAATAGGTACATGTTTACTATAATTTACTGTTTTGTTTGGGTGATGATGATTTTATGAGCCGATTGGCTAGCCGCTTGGCTTTTACTTTTTCTTTTTGAGATCAGAAGACCTATATGGCAATTTCGGGATTTTCCCGTGGCTCCCGGTGCAGGGGAGGTTATGGCGAAATTTTTCGAAAATTTAGGGTGTTAGCCAAATTTTTGAAAAATTTGAAAATTCTCAGAAACTGAAAAGTTGGAGAATGGAAGCCAGATCGAACGTAGAGTTGATTAATCAAACCACTTTCGACTTTGTTCCTTTTCGGGGACGAAAAGTTTTAAGTGGGGGAGATTGTAATAACCCGAAAATCTGGGCCAGTTTAAAATTTTTATTTTGGCAATTTTAGCGAATTTTTAAGATTTAAAATGAATTATTTTAAATAATATCGATGAGAAATTTATTTTGAATAGAATTAGAACGTATATATTATATACGTCGTCGTTAGAATATAAATATTTATATATAATTATAAATAGAATTGAAAATGGCGCGGTAGTTCGATAATTCGATTTCAAACTTCAATTGAATGTACCGGGTGCAAAACAATCCGGATTTTAGTGAAACCAAAAACATTAGGATCTAAATGAGAATATCTTTCCAACGAATCCGAAAAATCAAGATTTCATAGCGGGAATCAAAAGATATGTCCAGTTGAAAATTCTGAATAGTCGCTATGGAATTCAGGCCCTTAAAAATGGGAATTTTGCAAACGACCTCGGATTTCGACGAAACCACTTTTGTTGGGTCCGCAGTGTCAAATTATTGCTAGATTCCAAATTTCATAATTTTTCGAATCAATATGTGAGCGTGGCAAAGGAAAACGCGTTTGCCCAGTTTCAGTTGATTTTAATCGATTGGAAAATGGCCATTTTTCTAACGGTCTCAGAATTCAACGAAACTAGTTTTGTTAGGACCGTATCGTCAATACGAAGCTAGAAAATATTTTTCTGCAATTTATAGAGTTCGTATGTGACCCCGGTAAATTGAAATGCGCGTTCAAATTCAATATATAGAGTTATACGTTGATGTTGACGAAAACTGATCGAAACAATCGAATCAGCTTACGATACATATCCCATTGTGTTCGGAATGGGGGTAATACGCTATGGACGACAGGCGGTGGGTCTTGTTTCGAGGTCGAATAAGAAAGTTAACCTTTTTGAAATAAACTAATTAAATAATATATTATTATATAACTCCTAAACCCCCCCTTTCCTTTCATCGTTCATTCAGAGGGGAGAAAAAGAAAAAAAAAGAAAAGGAAAGCGAATCGAAATCGCGCCGCCCCCCTAAACCGCCACCGCCACTTCGAAGAAACACCCCCCTCGCGCCGCGCCACCACCCACCTCCCTTCCCACCCTCCTCCTCCTCAGTCGCGATCGAACCCCCCTGCAATCGACGCGACACAGACACCGAGCCCCCCCCCCAATCGAAGAAACCAACGCGCCGCAGCTACCCCCCCTCTGCTTCTCTCTCCTCCGCTGTACACCGAACCCCGTGCGCCTCTGCCGCAACCAACAATCGAAGACCGCCCATTTCGCTGAGAAAAAAATGTAAGTTTTATATTTTTATTTTATCCATCTCCTTTTAATTAGTTCCTAAGGAAAAATATAGGACTTTTAGATTATTTTTAAATAAAGATTTGTATTTTTATCTTATAGAAAGAATAGATCTTTATTTTATGGAAAAAAATAGATTTTTAAAACAAAGAAGATCGGATTTTTAATGTCTAAAACAAGTGATTTTATTTATACAAAGAAAGTTATGGGTTTTAAAAATATAATTTTTAGATTATAAAAAGAATCAAAATACGATTTTTATATAGTAAATATAATAAAAATATAACTTTTATATTTTATGGATAGTCAAAATATTATCTTTATGTAGTAGAGATAATTAAAATATAATTTTTATATTTTATAGATAGTAAAAATAGCATCTTTATATTTGAAAAGGAGAAATCTTTATATTTGAAAAGGAGAAATCTTTATATTTGAAAAGGCGAGATCTTTATATAGAAAATAGCGAAGTAAAAATTCGATTTTTATATATTGAATAACGAAGTAAAAATTCGATTGTTATATATTGAATAGCAATATAAAAATGTGATTTTTATAGAAATAGTGGCTACGGGCAACGAAAGCGACAAAGGGCGAGAATGGCGATGATTTCTCTAAATGAAGAGTCGTGGTATTGGATAGCTATTTGTGAGAATTTCACACTCTTCAATTTCTTTTCTAGTTATATATATACTAGGATGCAGACGGTGCTTAGTAGCACCCGACACAATCGTCCACAGACCATGGACTTGTTTGTTTGGTTGCGTAGTTGGTTAGATTATTTGGGTTGAATTGAATTGTTTGGTGAAATGGAATGGATTTGATTGATGTGTGAATGGCATGGGCCTTCACTAGAACGGGGATAAGGCTAGGCCTTGTCCCGTTTCTAGTATCGTGCCGTTATGCCGCCGAAATTTTCTAAAATATGTTAGAAAAATAAAAATATCATTTTTATTGTGTAAATGAACTGAATAGAAATACATGTGTTAAAATAAAATATTTCATCGTTAAAAATATAATTTTTAACGTGAATGAAAATAAATAAATATTCATTTACAAACCGGACGGTTTGTTTATGTACACCTATTTGAAGGACATTGATTGGAACGATAAATTTTACACATCGCCCAACTGCACAAATAAAATCTGTGTTTGATTGTTTGAAACCCCACACGGGTGTTGGGATGAAATTTGAAGTTCACTCATCCTGGTTGATTAAATATGTCGATCAATTGATTGACAGGCTGTTATAAGCGTTAGATATCTATATTTGATGCTTATACAGTGTAGTGCACTTTGGTTGATGGTTGATTATTTTTCAATGCTATTATATACGTGTGATGTATGAAAATCCATATAATTAATATTATATGGTGATTGATTGGGCCTCATTCCAATTTAGAAAATAAAGAATATTATAAAATAAAGGTTCATGTGTTGACCGTACTCATCCGTTGAGATTAGTCATGTGTTGAACGAAATATTTTAATAATAAAATTTACATCTTTACCAATATAAAATAAAGGTTCATGTGTTGACAGTACTCATCCGTTGAGATTAGTCATGTGTTGAACGAAATATTTTAAAAATAGAAATATTTGAAACAGAAATATTTGAATAGGAAATATTTGAATAAGAAATATTTGAAATAGAATATTTGAAAATAGAAATATATGAAGCCGTGTTGATTAGATTGACGCCATTTTGACGTGAACGATATTTATATCGATTTTATTCATTTCAAAATGAATATTGAAAAGTGATTTCGAAATCGAATATTTTGAAATGAAATTTGAATTAAATTGATTAGAAAACGAATTTGATTTCAATTGAATATATAAAGAATTTGATTTCAATTGAATATATAACGAATTTGATTTCAATTGAATATATAACGAATTTGATTTCAATTGAATATATAACAAATTTGAATTGAATCGAATAGAAAACGAAATGAATTTGAATTGAATAGAAAACCAATTTGAATTGAATCGAATAGAAAACAAATTTGAATTTGAATTGAATAGAAAACCAATTTGAATTGAATTGAATAGAAGACCAATTTGAATTGAATTGAATTAAAAACGAATTCGAATTGAATTAAAACCGAATTGAAATGAATTCAAATTGAATTGAAATTTGAATTGAATAGAAAGGAATTTTAAAACGAATTTATAAGGAAGAATTCAATTTTGATTTGAATTGAAATGGAAGTTGAAATTGTTTTTGAAACGAATTTAAACCTATTTATAAAATTCGTTTTAAATAGAAATCGATGAAATATATATTATATATATAATATAATGGCCTGAATAGAACGCGCCGCGCCGCGGTAGTTCGTGAATTTCGACCATTTATTTCAAACGGACATAATGGGAGACCCGACCGTCGGATTCTCCTAAAACCGGAACCGTTGGGTTCGTATCGAAAAGAGCTTTCTAACGAATATTAGAAATTTGAAATCTAACGGTTGGATTTGGAGATACGTTCAAATCAAATTTGAAAAAGGTCGTTGTAAGTGCAGTTCGATGGCCGTTGATGGAAATCGACTGTACGGGCCTTGATAAAATTATTAAAAATAGTAATAATTTGTGTAAAATCATAAGAAATGATTTGGGAAAAATTGGGGTGAAAAACTCCATATTTGAAAGGATAAAAATAGATTTTTATCAAAATAAACTAGTTTTGAATTAAAATTAAAACCCATTTATTTTCAAATAAATAAATTGGATTTGAAATGAATTTTAAATAGAATTGATTTGTGGGTTTATTGTGAACGGTGTTTTTAAATAACACTTGTTCTTTAACCCGATAATAAATAGAATGTGATTTGGGTTTATCGTGAACTGTTTTTTAAATGACATTAGTTCTTTAACCCAGGAAAAGGAGTTTTAAGGAATCTGCAATTAGATCGAAACGTGAATTGATAATCTAAATTATCAAATTTGGCAAATGAGCGAGAATGGAGTATCACCAGTTTTGCTCCAGAGCGATAGTTAAATCTTTTATTAGATTTGAACGTGAAATGGTAATTAATTTTACCGATAACACCGTGGTGTTAGATATGGAGTATTACCGGTTTTGATTCATGGGATGAATAGTTTGGGATTGGGAAATAAAATAAATAATTACTTCGGTGTGGTTCGCTAATCTCGACTAGTTTAGAAAACCATAATTTGGTTTGAAATGACATCCAAAGGAAGATTAAAGGATAAATTTTAAAGAATTTATCTTGGATAAAATTAATGGGAACCTTTCCCTGAGAATATGAATTGGAATGAGGCGTATGTTGTGTTTGTGTAGCATTTGTTTTAATATACGCGGGTTGTTCGGAAAGGCCGGGTTTATACCCATTCTGAATAACCGATTCGACGATATGTCGAAGATGAAGATGGTGGTTGAAGACCGGAAGTCTTCACATCGTTTGGGTGATTACTGATGATCTTGATTGGGCTGTACACCCAAGATGAGGGAATCAGTTGGTGGTCGTCCAGACGTACTTGGAGATGGATGGATATGCGAGGAAAGTGCCTCCGGTTTCGTTCAGACCCAGAACGGACTTGTAAATGGATTGTGTGCCTGACATTGGATTTTATTCTGTGCTGATTGATTTCTATTAAATATACATCTGTTTGGCGGCGGAGAATTTATTCTTTTGCTTAACGCCCTTCTCTGAGACGTACGAGCTCAGAGGTTGTATATCGATGGACATCAGTCGCATGGCATGAATTGCCTGTGTGGCACGCTAAGATGCAATGATCAAGGCTTCTGTTGAAAAGCAAAGTCTTGTGGTTGACGATCAAAGCACGGCCTACGTGGCGTAGCTTTGTGTATAGCGTGGATTCGCGAGCCTCACACCTCGGTATGAGTCAAAAACAGGATACGGAGCGCTGGGAGAACATGACGTTTCTTTCTAGCTTTGGTGGTGTCAGTGACTTACCAACCCTGACATTTATATACTTTTCACCTTTGTGGTTGTTGGAATGAGGTGCCTCGATTATAGGTCTGTAAGGACCGGGAAACGTGTGTTTAGGAATAAATAATCCTCAAACGTAAGAGAGGACCGGCCCAACCGATCCAGGGTTGCCCAGAGTGTGTAGTCCTGAGACATTTGCTAGAGTGTCTCGAACGCGGAGAGGAGCTTGCCCCTTGCCTCGACTCATGACGGAAATCCAATTTCCAATACTTGTATTTCGGCTTTATTTGTAGAGCCTAGTATGGCAACATAGTGGGATGGGGCGCTTATGCCGTCTATGATTTATATTTTTGATTGAAAATGTTTTGACACTATACACTTATTATAGTATCAAATGATTTGTTTTAAACGTATCAAGCATGCTTTGGCTGTTATAAGGGAAAACCCTATCCTCTGCCTTGCGTTGCATTGTGTGATGGGACCTGGGTCTTATAACAGCTTCATTTTTCTTTATTTAGCATTGCGCTGTTTGTTCTATGCACTGGTATTCTTGGGAGGAAACCCGTTCCGTGTTATACGGCGTGGTCCCTTGATTTACCTAACTTTAAAACCAATATTAATAAGTGTTTTAGTTCTCACACCAGTCACATGACTGACCTGGAGTTTATTGTTTTAACCTAAACTCTGGGTGCCCCTATTTTTGACACGGGCAGCTAGTAGTTTTGGTTTTGCAGATTTATATTCACAGGATCCTGGTTTACAGCTGGAATGATATCCCGAAAGTTCTGTATCCATATATCACCTTCAGTTGTGCTTTGTATTATTTTCCGCTACTATGTAATTTATTGTAATCTGTGATATTTATCGAATGTAATTTATTCATTTATACTCTGTATATTCTTGTATCTGATGGAATTGTTGTAATAGCAATGAAATGTTCTCCCGTCTACGTTCTGATTTGTCTTGTCCTCACAGTAATTCGTTCTTTCTCATCTCTTCGTAGATCGGGGAAGTTCGGGTCGCTTCACCCATTCTGAATAATCATCACGACGATCAAGAGTCGAAGATGAAGACGGTGATTGAAGACCGAAGGTTTTCACATCGTTGGGATGATGATGACTGGTATCTTGAATTGGGATTAGCCTTCCAAGGCAAGGTATTTAGTTATGATCGTCCAAACGCATTTGGAGATCGACGGACACATTGTTTCGCTCAGACCCAGAGCGGACTTGTAAATGGATTGTGTGTCTGACATTGTATTCCTTCCTGCTGTATTTGTTGAACGCTACTGATTATATATTTCTGTTTGGTGGTGAAGAATTTATTCTTTACTTATCACCCTTCTCTAAGACGTATGAGCTTGGAGGTTATATATATATATATATTGGTAGATGATCAATAATATGGTAGGGTCTGACAATGTGGCATGCTAAGATGCAAATGATCAAGGCTTTGTTGAAAAGCAGGCCTTGTGGTTGATGATCAAAGCACAGTCTATTTAGGCATAGCTTTGTGTGTATCGTGACTTCACGAGCCTCACACACCGGCTGAGTCTAAAACGAGAGAAGGGAACGCAGAGAGTGCACACGTTTCTTTTTAGCTAGAAGTGGTGTTTGGCTTTAACACGGCCCGACATTTGCTTATGCGGTTGATGGAATTTTTGCGAGGCCTCGGTTTATTCTTATCGGTCGCCCTCGGTTGATTTGTAGGTCCAATAGGACCGGGGAGCATGTGTTCAGGCATAACTAATCCACTAAAGTATTTATGGACCGGCCCTACTGTATCCAAGGGTTCGCCAGCGTCCGAATCCTGAGGCATTGCTAGAGTGTCTCGAATCGGTGAGGAGCTCCTCCCTAGCCTTGACTCCTGATGGAAACCCAATTTCCAATACGCCCTTGCGGTTTTGATTGTATAACTAGTATGGCGACATAGTAGATGGTAGCTATGCCGTCTAGGATTGATATTATATTTGAAATGTTTTAAATATATATATACACAGTAATAATAATATCTGTTTTACGTATCAAGCATCTTTTGTCCATTATAAGGTAAAACCCTATCCTATGGTGTTCGTTGCATTGTGTGATGGGACCTGGGTCTTATAATGGTTTCATTTTTCTAAAAAGCATTACGTTATTTGACGATTTACTTTATTTATGCACTGGCAATCCAATGGAGTAAACCCGTTCCGCGTTAGCGGCGTGGTCCTGTGATTAGCCTATTTATTAGATAAGTTAAGTAAAGAATTCTCACACCAGTCCCACGACTGACCTGTAGTTTGTTTCACTTTGCAAACTCGGGTGCCCTCTTTTCACACGGGCAGTCGAGTAGCTTTTTGCAGATATAGTTAAGCAGGATCCTGGATTGAAGCCTGAAGCTGGGTCCAGAATATTGGGAGCCTTCCGCTGAAATTAGTTCCGCTGTTATGTATTTAATTTATTGTAAATGTATCTTTCGCTGTAATTTTATTTCGATGTACTCTGATATATTATGTACTCTGATGTAACATTTATTATTGATGTTATAAAAGTCTGTGTTGTTGTTCTGATGTGTTGTATGCCCAAAGTTAACGTACGCGGGTTTTGAACGGTCTTGATCGATCTTGCGATCGATTGGGGTCGGGCGAAATCCGAGTCGTTACAGGGAGGACATGCGTTTCCTTCTAGCTAGGGTGGTGTCAGTGACCTACTAGCCCTGACATTTATATTATTTTCACCTGTGTGGTTGTTGGATTGCGAGACACCTCGGATATATCAGTGACTATATGGAGCCGATGGATTCATTTGGCACATTTACGCCCCAAAGGTGGGGAAACGCAGTGTTCAGGCATAATTATCCATATCGGTGGACCGGCCCTAACAATCCATGGGGCAATTGCGGCTGTTCCTGAAGCTCGGGCTAGAGAGTCTCGAATTTGGTGAGGATGATCCCTTGCCTCGGTTTTCAGATGGAAACCTAACTTCCAAATACGAAATTTGCGGTTTTGATTGTAGAGCCTAGTATTAGCGACATGATATATGGTACCCATGCCATCTAGGAATGATACATTTATATTTGAAGTTGTTTTATACACTATGCACTTATAATAGTATCAAATGATTTGATTTTAATGTACCAAGCATGTTTGGCTAATATAAGGGAAAACCCAATCCTCCGTCTTGCGTTGCATTGTGTGATGGGACCTGGGTCTTATAATAGCTTCATTTTTTCATAAAGCATTGCGCTGTTTTGTTACATGCACTGGTATTCTTGGGAGGAGACCCGTTCCGTGTTATACGGCGTGGTCCCTTGATATATCTGATTTAAAGTAAAGTTTTAAATAACTGTTTTAGTTCTCATACCAATCACATGACTAACCTGAAGTTTATTATTTTAACCTAAACTCTGGTTGCCCTTATTTTGAGATGGGCAGCTAGTAGTTTTGGTTTTGCAGATTTATATTCATAGGATCCTGATTTACAGCTGGAACGATATTCGAAAAGCTCTGTATTCGTATATCTCCTTCAGTTGTGTTTTGTATTGTTTTTCCGCTGCTATGTAATGTAATTTAAATCTCTGATATTTTCTGTGTAATATTTATTTATACTCTGTTATATTCTTGTATTCTGATGGAATTGTTGTAAAAAGCAATGAAATGTTCTTCTGTTTGTGTTCCAATGTGGCTTGTTCTCAAAGCAATCCGGGCTTTCCTTACCGGGGAAGTTACGGGTTCTTATATTTGGTATCAGAGCTTTGGTTTACAGAGCTCGAGAATAAGACACATTAGAACCAAACAAAAGAATTCATCAGGGATTGGATTAGTAATATCCAATGGGAATGACTCGTTAGAGATAGGATTAGTAGTATCCTAGAACGAGTGTGAAGAGTATATTTATAAAATTGGAAACAATTTTTGTTTTGAAAATTTAAATCAATTATTCGTATTTGATTATTTATTTTATATTGAATTTGGACAATACAGTACATAAAGATTGAGCGTATACGTCTGATCCGCGTATATTCGAAGTTTTAATATACTGGATAGATATAGAATCACACTCTAGTCGCCCGGGGCTGATTCTGATAATGCTGCAGCGTTATCATTATTTATGTTCAAGTTACGAAAGTGGTATTTCTATATGATTCCAATTGACTGGTGTGGGAACCAAAGCTAGATAGGGTTTATTGTTGTGATTTGGCATTAAAAAACTGATTTTTGGACTATGTATCAAAATTATGAATTTGATAAGCTAATCAACAAATTGATTGCTAGTTGTGTTGTTTGATTATTTGTTGATTAATTAAAATTTAATCGTTTAGGCCAAATTGAATCAAATATTGAACTGAATTGAAAATTGATCACAATTGCATGCATGTACATGTATATCTATTGAACAGGTCATAGCAAGGAGGCTAGAGAAGAGGAATAAAATTGTTTGCCCGACAAATAGGTACATGTTTATTGTATTTCTTAGGGATTTGATATTTTTTAAGCCGATTGGCTTTTTCTTTTTCTTTTGGATTGGTGAGGGCCATGGGAGGCTATTTGAAATATCCCGAAGCTCCCAGTGCAGGGGAGGTTATGGCAAAAAAATTCAAAAATTTAGGGTGTTAGCCAAATTTTTAAAAAATTTGAAAAGTTCTTAGAAATTGAAAAATTGAAGAACTTAAGCCATAAAGAAAATAATGAAAGTTGAGTTGGTTAGTAAAACAACTATTAGCTTCGTTCCTTTTCGGGAACAAAAAGTTTTAAGTGGGGGAGATTGTAACAACCCGGAAGTTCTGAGCCTATTTAAAAAAAATTATTTTGGCAATTTTAATGAATTTTGAATATTTAAAATGAATTATTTTAAATAATAACGACGAGAAATTCATTTTGAATAGAATTAGAATGAATATATTTATATAGATCGTCATTAGAATTTAAATATTCTATTTTAAATATAAAAGGAATTGAAATTGGCGCGATAGTTCGAAAATTCGATTTCAAAGTTCAAATGAATGTACAGGATTAAAAATAAACTGGATTTTAGTGAAACCAAAAATATTAGGATCAATTTGAGAATATCATTCCAACGAATCCAAAAAATTGAAATTTCATAGCGGGGATAAAAAGTTATGCCCAAATGAAAATTCAGAATAGTTGCTATCGAATTCTGGCCCTTAAAAATGGAAATTTTGCAAACGACCTCTGTTTTCGACAAAACCACCTTTGTTGGATACGGGATGTCGAATTATTGCTAGATTCCAAAATTCATAATTTTTCAAATCAATATGTGAGCGTGGCGAAGTAAAACGTGTTTTAATCGTTTAAGTCAATTTCGTCGACCAGAAAATGGCCATTTTGCAAACGGTCTTAGAATTGGACGAAATTAGTTTTGTTAGGACCATATGGTCAAAACATAGCCAAATTTATTTTTCTGAAATTTTTAGAATCCGTATATGGCCCCGGCAATTTAAAATGTACGTTCGAATTAAATATATACTGATTTATATTTTAATTCTAACGAAAAATGATCATAACAATCGAATTGGCCTACTTGGCATATCCTATTGTGTTCGTAATGGGGGTAATTAGCTGGGGACGACAGTCAGTGGGTTCGATTTGGAATTCGAAATAAAAAGTTACTTTTAGGAATTAAATTTAGTATTAAAATTATAGAAAACCCTAGTCAAACCATATCCCCCTTAAACCCATGGTTAACCCCGCCCCCCTTTCTATTTCTTCCGACAGTTTTCAAAATGAAATTAAAAAAAAGAGAGAGAAAAGAAATCGCGCCCTCCCCTTTAGCGTCGTCGACGTCCAGCTTCCTCCGCCACCGTGCTCAGCCTGCCGCCATCTCTTCTCTCCGTGCCTCCCCCTCATTGTTCCCCTCTCCAGTCTCGTAACACCCCATGCCCCACAGCCCAAACCCGCCAAGATCGATGCCGCCACCCCCTATCTGACCACCAGTGGTTCGCCGCCGGCCATCTCCAGCTCCCACACCATCTACAGCGACGCCAAGCTCTCCACCTCCTGTCGGCAGTCCAAAATTAGGTTTTAGGTATGTCTTTTTTTTACATTTTTATTTCATTTATATTCTGAAATTAAATAAAATCAGTTTTATTATATAGATAACATTATAAAGTTATGATTTTTATAATTAGAAAGATTATATTTTTAAAATAGAAAAGATTATATTTTTAAAATAGAAAAGTAATGATTTTTAATTTGAAAAAGAAATTATTTTTATTAGAGAAAAGAATTGATTTTTAACAGTATAAAGGTATGATTTTTTTTTAACAGTATGAAGATTTGATTTTTAACAGAATAAATATACATATATGATCTTTATATGGATATCATTAAGATAAAAATTCATTTTGATATATGTAGTGAAATAAAAATCTGATTTTTATTATATACTTAGCTTTCGAATAAAAATTTGATTTTTACTATGAACAGCGGGAAAAGATCGCATTGGAATTTTGGACAAATCCAAACCGTTCAGAAATAGAGAACGGTGGAGCGGAACCCAAAGGTGAGAACTCCTCACTTTTATTTTGTTTTCTATCTGAAATATATACTAGGATGCAAACGGTGCTTAGCAGCACCCGATACCCATCGTCCACAGACCATGGATGACTTGTTTGTTTAATTGATGTGTTGTGAAAGTTGATTGTGTGAAGTGGAGTGGAATAAAATATTTTATATTTAAAAATATAATTTTTAACGTGTATATAAAATAAATAATTATAAACAGATCGGACGGTTTGTTTATGTACACCCATTTGACTGATATTGATTGGGACGATAAATTTTACACATCGCCCAACTGCACAAATAAAAATATGTGTTTGTTGATTTGAAACCCCACACGGTTATTGGGATGATATTTGACATACACTAATCCCGATTGTTTAGTTGTATGTCAATCGATGGGTTGACAGACGGTGTGTAACGACCTGCATTCTACGCATCGAAGGATCATAGAATATTTATTTTGTCTTACATACGAAGTCGTATGGTCATGTAACTTTGGGAGACGACTATTGGGGTCATTTCCCATGTTCATGATTTTTGCCGATTTTTAAATGACCATTTTGCCCTTAGCTAATCTTGTTTTGGCCATAACTTTTGATTGGTAAGGAGTTTTGACCTGAAACGACTTCCATTTGATCCGGATGATGGTTTACCTTTCCGTAGAGTGGTCACATTAGCCAAACGGACTCAACATTTCGGAGATATGGCTGAAACAAGGGTTAGAAGGTGAAAAACAGCTTAACCGGGCCTAATTAGAGTGATTAACAGCTAAGCCCATAACCCATTTCGGGATTAGGGTTATGGGAGGACTGAAATGAGTTAGAGAATAGTTCCTATTCATTTTTCCAGCCACCACAAACATACCTTGAGCTCTGGCAATGGCCTCCATCTTCTAAATCGCTCCCAAAACACCATTTTTATCATCCCTAATCACTAATTAAGCAAATCAACACCAAATCAAGGCGGATTAGCATCAAATCAGATATAGGGCTGCTGGAATACATTGGGATCCGTGTCATAATAGTAAAGTTTCAGATCTAAGATTTTAATTGTGGCTAAGGTGAGTGATTTGCATTGTTTTTCACTAGTTATGGCTAATTAGGGTAATTAGTGAAGATTAGCGAAATTATAACTCAGAAAAATCTAGGAAAATTTGTAAAATTCCAGAATATTATTTTAGGCCTCTGATATTAATTTGGGTTAATTTGGACTAATTTTGCTAATCCCTGAATTAAGGAGATTAAGGGGTGATTAGTGATAATTAGCGAAATTTTGCATCATAAAAATCTAAAAAAATTTGTAAAATTCTAAAATATTATTTTAGGGCTCTGATAGAAATTTGGGTTGATTTGGTTAAGTTGTACTAATCTTACCATTAGTTGTTGTTAAACATGCTTAAGGGAAAATATGAGATTTTGGCTATGTTTGATCCGTTTTAACTTATCAAGTTGTTCTTTTGCTGTTTGTGGATGTTTATACATGTTGCTATGGCTGTATGGTATGCTTTGTGATTGTTTAGAACAGTTAGATTGGTCGAAAATGCCATCGAATGGTGTAAAACAATCATTGGAAAGAAGTGCAGGAAATTACCCGAACCAGATCGGATCGGAGGGGGAAGCATGATCCGAACCGCTCGCACTTGAAGCTCCACGATCTGACTTGAGCATGGTGGCACGACCTGAAGAGAGCACCCGATCCGAACCATGTCACTCGACCCGAAGCAATGCACCAGGGATGGACTTGAGAGGCTCGACCCGATCCGGAGTGCTTGGGAAGGGGAACCGAACCGCTTGCCTGAAGTCACGATCTGATGCTCTGGAGATGATCCGAACCGATCCGAAGCTGGGGCCATGATCTGACCCGTAGGGGGTATTCCGATCCGAACCAAGATGCTTGGGTTTGAGGCGTGAACCACGATCCGAACTAAAAGTATGAGTTGAAGTGAAGAACAGGAACCGAACCGATCCGGAGAAGGCCAAAATCCGAGATGCAAAGGTAGTCCAAATGGAAAGTTTGTACTCAGGATTCAGGTGGGAACCAACGAGTTAACTTCACGATTGGACTTTTATGCGGGACGTGTGCAAAGGGGTTGTCGTTATTCATAACTTTGGTTCACCACTGACAGACGAATAGTGGGCTTATAGTGATAGTCGTACGGGGTTGGACTCCGTCAGGGCCCAAAGGATTAGGTGACAAAATAGTGGATATCGTATGCTTTACACACTGAGTGAGAAATGTGAGGATGGTTGCTGTGTTTGATTGTTTGCTTTGACTATGACATGTGCACCCCCATTCCCGTATTCTTTACACCATATTTTAGTGGCACCTTAGAGTATTGAGCGGTATGTTGTGCTAACTCTTTGGTTGCAGGTCCAGGTTCAGGTATGATTGGATTATACCTGTTATTGTTCTGTTTTGTTGCTTATCGCTCATACCAGACTTTTGTCTGACCCAGAGTTTTATGTCTCTTCTTATTACTCTGGGTGCTCCTAAATGAGCAGACTAGAGATAGGTTAGGTGGTATGCACGAGTAGCTGTACCGGAGACGAGCAGGAGGCTCCCACGTATGATATATAGATATTCTCCCTGTGTTGTTGAAGGTCACTGCTTGGGAATTAGTAGTGTACCTCCTTCTTTTACTTTCTTTTGCTTTAGAGACAGTTTTATAGTTGTAATAATGATTTTGGATCATAAGCTGTATTTTGGATTTTCGCTGCTATGATGATGATGGTTTTAGTTTTCAGCTTATGCACTGTCTCGCCTGTTTTATGTCAGGTATGTTACTATTATATTTTATTCCATGCGCTGTGAGACATTCTACAGGTTTCTTTGTTAGTTCTTTCATCTTCTTTCCTTTCTTTGATGACCGTCCCGTGCTACCGGACATATGTATAGCGCACTTTCGGAGGAAATGTCGGTTAATGCGGGGCGGGCCGTCACACTTGGTATCAGAGCTCTAGGTTGCGTAGTTAACCTAGGGAAAGACACTAGAGGGAGATAGTACGTATATGAGAGCGCGTATTTGTGATTATTTTGGTTTTCAAAGGCTATATATATACTATTAGTATAGCTAAGGGTGAAGTCGCACTGCACTGACACCACAAAGAGGATGGTTAATCATTTCTCTTTACAGATTGAACAATGAGCCGATAAATGAGTGCTGGTAGAGGAGCCAACATGGGAGTGCTCCTGGCATGAGAACTATGTTCACTGACTTCATGAGAGAGATGCTTACGGATGCTCGGGGAGCTGTTCCTAATGCTGCTAACGGTGGTGGTGTAGTAGTGCAGGAGCCTAGGGCCGATTTCACCAAGCTGTGCAAGGATTACACTGGTCTTGGTGGAAAGACGTTCCACGGAATGGAGTCGGCTACAGAAGTTCAAGATTGGATAGATAGTTGTGAGCGTATCGTCGAAGATTTGGGAATCGAAGACGCAATGAAGAGGAAGCTACCATCGCGTCAACTACAAGGACGAGCTATGAATTGATGGAATGCTATTAAGGCAGCTACTACTGAGGATCAAGTTACTTGGAATCAGTTTAAGACTCGCTTTTGTGATAAGTTTATTCCAGCTGTTCAGGAAGTTCTTGGAGCTTAAGCAAAATTGGAGAGTAGCCTTGGAGTATATCGCTGAATTCGACACTTTATCGAAATATGGATTGTCCCTTATCGATACAGTCGAAAAGAAGAACGAAAAGTTCATAACTAGTTTAGATGGGTACTTGGGGGAAAGACTTATAAACCATATCGATGAGACGTTCGAGTCTATTGTAGGAAAGGCATTAAGGTCAGAGAGCCCTTTCCCTAAGACAAAGACCGAATTTTCTATTGCATCTACAGAGGAACCAAAGCCACAAGCAGGCGGTGAAGGCAAGAAGAATTCTCAAAACAGGAGGAAGCAGAACCCGACAAAGGATGGTCAGAACAAGAAGAATAAGAATAGCGGTGAGTGCTGTAGTTATGGCAAGAAGGGCCATTATGCCAGAGATTATCGAGAAAAGCCTGGGAAGGGAAGTGCTTTAACTAAGGCCAGGCGGGACACCACAAGGATGATTGTCCACAGCCTCCTAGGGAGAAGCAAATGGTGAAAGCGTATGCTATCAACGTTGTTCCTTCTTCGTCGAATGCTCCAACGGCCGCGCAGAAGGGAAAAGGCATTGTTATCAAAGGTATGCTTTCTATTTAAGGTGTTTCTGTTCGAGTATTGTTTGACAAACTCGAGATACTCGATAGACCTCTAGTTGTGACGAACTCGATAGGTGGTTCGATTGATCTTAGTATGATTTGTTGTAGTTTGGTCTTATTGAGTCATGGATGTATGTTTGCTTGTGATTGCTTTGTTTTGGGCTTTACTAGGTTTAGCATTATTTTGGGGAGTCGATCTACTCTAAAGGAATAGGGTGGTATTAGGTACCTACTTGGTGATGGCGATAGTAACTGGAGTTAAGGAAGCTGAGAGGTTATCGTTGTAATAAGTTCTAGTTGTCTCTGGGAGGCAAATGAGTGCTCCAGTGCTTAGTTTTTTTGCTAGTATCACCTCACGTGGATTGTCCGAATTCGAAGGAGATGTTTCTTGGGTGCTTGTCTGATATTGGTTTAGGCCCTTGGGGCTTGTGCTTGGGGAATGTCGAGTTCAACTAGGATGGTTTGCGTGAGAGATAAATAGTTGTTGCGATTCTTCTTTGGATGATATCTTGAGTTACTCGAGGAGTGATGGGCATCCTGACATGATAAGACTGTTCAATGGTATAGACTGCCCCGAGTTAGACTCGATAGGGTTATGAGATGGCTCGACTAGGACTCGAGAAAGATGCAAAGTAATGGATTGTTTAGGACCCTATGCTGATGTTCTCTTTGGATAGTAGAACTTTGAAGAAATAGGATGTATACATTGACATTGGAAGATGTAACGAAGATTAGGACGATTCAAGTTGGACTTGAACTCGTAAAAGAAAATGGGTGTTCGTTGATCTTGGAGATGCAACTAATAGGGAGACGACTCACGTTGGACTAGAGTTTGTCGGTAATGGATACTTAAGACTGGGTCTGAGTTATAGATTGACTCGAGTTGGACTCGAGAAGGCGGCAAGGAATTGGATTTGGCTCGAGTTGGACTCGAGAGGGCAGTAAGATAATGGATAGACTTCTGTTGGACTCAAGTATTTTAGGCAGACTTAAAGCAAGAGTATCTGGGGACGCCCGTTACCTTGGATCCGTTGGACGTGATATAGTTATCCTTGGAGGATAAAATGTACGTTGGACGTACGGTAGTCCATTTGGAGGCTGGGCTTCCATTAGTTCTTGATGTTGGTTGGACCAGACATACAAGAATCGACATATTGGGACTGGTTAGACTAGTCATGTAGGTGTCGACGTGCTCATGGCTTTAGCAGGTGATAGGTAGAACTTGTGTGACGGATGTTATGGTTGCTATGTTTTTCCCAGTCTTTCTTCTCTTGAGTAGACTATCACCTGTAGGGTTCTAGCGATGGGGAACAAAGAGATGGTATTATAGATGGACATTAGGCTACGTATCAGTGCAGTGGGGGTAGTCATTACTCCATGGGGCAGAGTGATCATAGCAAGGGTATGAGCCAGTATATTGAAGTTGTCATGACTTCATGGGGCAGAGCGGAGATAGCAAAGGATTTAGGTGCGGTAACAGTTGCACTGAGTAGGAGGCATGCCAGTGTAGAGGTTACGTTTGCGGGTTGGAAGCAACTAGAGTATATCACAGGATATGATTTCAGAACCAAGAATGAATTGGATTCAGAAACGCTAGTAAGCTTGACGATTAGATTGATTTTGATTGAGTGGATTGGTTCTAGTTAGAAGGACGATCCTAACCTATTGGAAATCATCTCTAGGGTATAGATGGGTATTGATGGAAAGAGAATGATCAAGCAAGGATTTGATCGAGAAGGATGGCTTCAAAAGAATGGAGGACTAGTTCTACCTAATGTAGATGGACTGAGAGATGAAGTGCTTAGAGCATATCATCACTCGAAACTAACTATACATCCGGTGGTAACAAAATGTATTGAGACATGGATCAGACCTACCACTGGGAAAGGATAAATAAGGACATTGGGAAGTTTATGTCTAAATGCATGAATTGCCAGTTAGTTAAAGCTGAGAAAAAGAAGCCTAGTGGGTTGTTACAGCCATAGGAATTCCTAAATGGAAATGGAAACAAGTCTCAATGGATTATATTGATGGTTTACCAAGGACTAGATCAGGTCATGATGGTATTTGAGTGAATCGTATACTAGAAGGTCTTTTGAGAACTTATATATTGGATTTTGGAGGGTCATGGGATGGCCATTTGTGTAACGAACCGGGATTTTCGACTCCGAAAATCAACATCAAACTACCATGTTGACCCTTCAGACATCGAACATTCCAGATCATTAATAGAAAGAATTTAGAGGGTGAGATAAGAAAGGAAGAAATATTGGAATAGAAGAAGAAGAAGAAGAAGAAACACCACAACACAGAGTCTCACATCGCAGCGGAACAAAATATAATACACAAATAAATCTTTATTGAGAGCTTTAAAAATACTTACAGTATCAGAGTACATCACACAATGGGACAGTTATAATAGTCTGTTCCCATATACAACACACAACGGAATAGTAGTAATATCATACGTCTAGACTCTTCCAGCTCGTCTCTTCACAGCAGTCGATAACCTGAACCTGTACGACCCGGTCTAACCCGAGCATTTACAAAACACCGGGTCAGTCTGGTGAACCAGAGTGAGATAAACTCGCACAGTAATAAGGGTGAATCATCCAATCATGATTTTAAAGTTCAAAATCTTTTCGAAAGAAAAGGATAATTGTAAGACCAAATCCACACATAAACACGGACGGTTTTTACCTTACGATAACCCAAAACAGTTTTGAAACTAATATCTTGTCTGATATTATAATAATGTCTAAATACAAGTAAATAGAATCTAGTAGAACGCTTGCATCTCACGCTCCACATATATAGTATACAATCAAAAACCGCGGGCGCTTATTGGAGATTGGATTCCAACTTGACAAGGTATGGGTCCACCTTCCGATAGTGTATCTCTAGAGACGAATACACTGGGTTCAACAAGAACTTCTTGCAACCCGGCCCTCACATGACCGACCCCTCATTTCGCTTGAGAGTATCGAATGTATATCACCGACGGTTGGGATCAGCAACCGTCTCCCGACAAGGGACAGCATCGAAACATAGATTTAAGAAACAAACAGGACTTCCTCTAGATAGGTGATTATACACCCTAATGGGAGCGACCCACATAGCCATGCTGCCTGCCCGATTTTTGCTATTTCCCGGTTGATGAGGCTTGAGGCCAGAATTAACTCTTGACATCTGGTCGCCATTTACTTTGAATGCCGCATCGTCAGATCCGTCAGATATCACTAATTGACGTCCACAAAAATACTCTAGCTGAAAGCTAGAGAATGGCAATTCCCTGCCAACAACTATCGTACGTTTGAAGAAATCAACGTACGTGACCCTTTGGAAATACCCTGTCAGACATTCGTCCATATACGTCATCCAGGAACAGGATGAACCGAAGGCACTCTCCTACTGCATCCATATAGGAATCACCCCATGGATCAGTAGCGAGAAGTCCTTGCAACCCGTAGATTCCAACTACAACAAAATCACAGCTTATCTCCGCTTGCCAGGCAGAGAATATTATTGGTTCTTCCGTTTATGAAAATCAACGGTCTTCACAGCACCACCTTGATCATCTTCTGATATCTTCACGTATTTGTTGAACGGAATGGTTTTCGAATGTACATTCGATCCCGGTCTTTCCATACCAACAATCGCATTGGACATATTTGATAGTCGGTGTTTTAACTATCAAAATACTCAGTGTTTTCAAACATGACACTCCAATGAGTTCACTGGTTCAGTATTCAGCATCACTTGGCCTTTAATTAAACTGATTTACTTTTGTTAAATTAAAACTTCTAACTTCTTCAAATATTCAAAAATACGATATTTGAATACTTCTAATTCGATTTAACTTTAATCGATTAACTCTAATTGATTAACTAATACTTGACTTAAAACCATTCGCTTGACTCTAGATCACAGCGATCACAATGGTTACGCCTGATTCCCTCAGGAAACATCCGACCGCCGTAGGCTATCTGCAGCCCTGCGAATTTCGCTAGCAGTCGTACGAAATGGCAACTCATCCCTTATTATTTAAATCGGGAAATCCATTTGTTTTAATAAGGAAATTTATAGCACATATGTTAAAACGCTGTTTAGATTTATAACATATATGTTATAATAATAGCGTTATAATTACTATTTAGATTTACAAAACAACAGCGCTATAATCGCTGTTTAGGTTTACAACACATTTACCATAGCAACAGCGCTAAAATCGCTATTAGATTCATAAAACATATATTTTATAACAATAGCGCTAAAATCGCTGTTTAGATTTTCAAAACACATCCACTAACGTCTCTTACGATTCCCAACTAATATTATCTTCAGATAATCCCGACGTTGTTCAAGTTGGGGTATTTTAATTACCTCTCAGACCTTGATCAAACAACGATCTTATCCTCAGATAAATATCAGTTATAATCAATGCCAAAATTCCATATATAACTCTGGTTTATAATAAACCCTTTTATCGTAATCTCCTTTCACTTAATTCATATAATTGAGTACGTTTATTTCCTTTCACCATTCAATTGGCTTGCATCTCACATTCGGTAACTTTTTAAATGAATTCCCATTTGAAAATATATTCCTAAATTCATCATTAATTAAAATAATAACTTATTTCAAACATTACCTACTTTAGTAGTTAATCCCTTTATTAACTAAATTAAATATTCAATCCCTTTTAAATCCTTATTTAAATTCAAACAATATTCATTTAACTATTTTAGTCAAAGCACACTAACTTTATAAACAATTCTAATTTCGAACGGTCGATTTAATTAACTCAAAAACTTGATTATCTCATTAACCGATTTCAACAATCCTCGCCTTAAATTAATTAAAAAATATAATTAATTTAGATAGATTCTAATTATTTTTTTTCTTTACAAATTTTCAAGGTTTAACCATTTAATTCATTTCTTATTCTTCAACTCGTAAATCTGATTAACATCAGCATTTGCTTTGCAAAATAAATTCATAACAAATCAAAGTCTTAAACAAATAAAATATTTATTTATTTTTCTTAAATAACTTTATTTCAAATAATATAATTCAAATCTAACTCTGGTTATAAAATAAATTTTATAACCTCAACTCTATCGATTCACCTGACGGTGAATAAATATTTATAACTCGATTTGTTTTAAAGGCCATACTCTGCCAAACACTTAACCAATATCACCTATTGGTTCAAACCAAACAGATGTTTAATATTCAATTAATAATCAACCATCAAATCAATCACACAAACAGATCAGTTCATATATGATAATATGAAAATATGTAATACATTTGAGGGATCCGGTTGGGTCCCTCCAACCTGTTCTTCCCTGTATTCAAATGGTTATCTCAAATCAGACGGTTCAGTTTTGTTTAACTGATAAACTAAATAACGACCATTTAACGTCAACCATAAGCAATTCAATCAATGCAACCATTTAAACATGTTTATAAATAAACATGACCAACCAAGGTGGGTTACCTTTATTAGAATCAATCGTTAAAGATAACGATTTGGTATTCACTGAAATTAAACACAGTTTAATTTCATCGGTTAAATCAACAGATCAATGTATAACTAGCAAAATAGTCAACCATTGGCAAGCAGAGCACACAAAATAAAAACACCCAATTTATATAAAATATAAAAAGGGTAACTGAGTGAGTTTAACTCACCTTGTTTTGATTCGCCGTTTTATACAGCTCGTTTCGATCAAATTAAACCAGTGTTCGATTTGGCAGAAAAATCCAACGGATTCCAACTTCGTCCATTCCTACTCCATAACGTAGTGTCCTTCAACGCGATTCCATTGTGTGATGCTCGTCAGTCCGATTCCATTTCAATTTGTTCGGTTGATTCTGAGAATATATGAACGTGATATAAATATTTAAAGTTCATAAAATTTAATTATATACGAATTCCTTATTTAATAATCTTCATCAACCCTAGTTATATAAATAATTATAAACATTAAGCTAATCACTTAGGTTAAACCTTTTAAAAGCTGAATTTCATTCTTTGTTTCACGTCCCTTCGCTCCACCCAGTACTGCTTCGCCCACCCTCTCCTTGCTTCCACTTCATGTTCGTTTATCAGGAGCTGCCCCTCATACCAGTAGTTGTGCATCCTCAACCATGCAACTAAAGCCTTCATCAAAATTCCTCACCACCGCACTAGAACAGTTCACCGAACCTCACTGCTCACGCTCCATCCTTTCCCCATGCATCAACCACGGAAAGTTCCTCCCACCTTCATGCAAATTGTCCAGTCCTCCCAAGCTTTCCACCCCACGTCCTCGTTGCTTCTCCAAAAACTGAGAACCCACTCACCACACGTTCATCCGCTCACGTCCTAGCTCCCCCACACAGCTCCCATTCTTAAGTGCGGCAGCTCCTTCCCATTTGAAAAGCACAGTTCCGGTTATATTTTTTTTTTTTTGAGGAAGAGTGCGAGGAGGATTTGTTTTCTGCCATTTCTGGAAGATGAGCAAGAACGAATGGAGCGAGCCATTATATAGGAGTGGACGACGTGGTGGCCAAGTCGTTTAGAGTATATAGGGTTGCGAGCCATAGATATGTAGCTGTACGCTTTTGTGGGTTCCAAGAAAAGCTTGGTCGGCACGTTTTAATGCTGAAAAGAAAATACAAAAGGTAGGGCTGTAGCTAAATATGGTAGCGGCACAGTATAGGATTCTCAAAATAAAGCTTGGTCGGCATGGTGTATGCAAATGGGTAGACAAGAAATATACAGGGTACTGAAAAGAAAGGTCATATCGTAGGATTGAAGCAAAAAGGAAATCAACGTTCAGTGTTTATAAGAGGCCTGCATAATAGCTGAAAAATAGGGGTAGCCTCTTATTTCATTTCTTAAGGTTTAATTATGTATTTTATATTATAGTGAACTTGACGATGAAGTATCACGCAGGAACCACCACAAACGACTTCTGTTTACTGATAAAAATGCTGTTCTTGATGTAAAACGATATTCCAGACCCAATGGGACAAGTTTTGCCGCAATCCGAGGTCGTATGAAAAATTTTCCTTTATGAAACCGTAAATGAACACGCGTTTAATTTTTCCATGATCACCAGATAAATCAAATCAACTCGAAACTGCGAAGTCTGACAATAACTTTTCGATACGAACCCAACGGCACTAGTTTCGTCGCATTCTGAGACTATTGCCCTGGTAGGCCATTTTTAATGCGCACCGCACTACCCCTTTTATCGCCAAATTTCTCGATCTCTAAAAATAACAAACTATATACATATCCTGACTCTAATCGACGATACGAACTTAACGGAACTGGTTTCGTGGCCTAATTCGATCATCTGCTCAAGTTACACTCAAATATCCCTTTATTATATAAATCACGCGCTATAGAATTTGAACGGGCGTTTACGGCTACCGTGGTCACATATGATATCGGTTTTCCACGCAATTCACCACCGTACAATAATTTAGCGATACGGTTCTAATGAAACTAATTCCATCGAAATCTGAGTCCGTTTGCAAAACGGCCATTTTAAAGGCCTATAATTTAATAACGATTTTTCATAGCGACTATTTCAAAATTTGATTTGGCCATAAATATCAAACTATAACACGAAATCTGGATTTTTCTCTTTCATATGAAAACTATCGTCAATACAGTTCCAACGTGTCTTGTTTTACAGAAATCCGACTTAAATCGAATTCTGTATTCTCAGTTGAAGTTCAAAACCAAATATTACGAACTGCACGCCATTTCCAAGTTCGAATTTATATTATATATAAATTATAACGTTCAACTTTGTTTCAATAACGAATTAAGTATTAAATTCCATCAATATTCCCAACATAATGTTTAAAACTAATTTAAATATTCATATTCAAATGGTCGAAAAACACGGGTCGTTACATTCTTCCCCCCTTAAAATAATTTCGTCCTCGAAATTGCTAAGGTAAGAAAGGACATTAAAAACCCATTAACTTTCAAATCCAATTTATTTTAAATTAGAAACCAATTCAATACTGTAAATAAATATTTTCAAAAATATTGAAAATTTTTCCAACACCTTAAATTTTCGAAAATTTTTCGCCAGCACCTCCTCTGTACGGCTCAATCGGTATAACTCCAACTCGCCATTCTAGGCCTTCTCCAATCCAAAAGAAAATGAAACAGCCAAGCGGCTTGCCAAATAGGCTCATAAATCACCAACCCATATAAAAATAAACGTGTACCTTTTTGTCGGCATATCATTATATCATTTCCATCTGCTATCTTGTCACCATATACAAATGCATTTCCACACAAAATTCCAATTTCGTCCTCAGAACCAAATCCTTCACGCGTCTAAGCCAAATTCCATTCTTAACTCAATTTCCATCAATTATCCATTTCAACTCTTAACTTACCAGTCCACCACCATCTCAGATTCCTGTCTCGCCATTCAAAATCTGGTTCTGCTCGATATATTATATCCCGATTCAATTTCTAGTTAATTGGTTTCAATTCAATACATATTTGCTTTCACAAATTCGATTTAATCTTGTTCTTGTTCAAACACTTTCCCTGGGAGTTTTTAAACAGTTCAGTTCTTTCAAAAATCAAATAATCTTTTTCTAGGATTCAAACAACTTGTCTTTCTCAAAGCAATTCAAAACAAAACCTTTTGGTAGGAATCCGTCACTTAGAACTCGGAAATGCACACTGATGATGTGGCCAGCATCCTCAGAGTTATTTCCCAGCTATCAAAGTGAGTTCAATACTATATCACTTATCAAAATCATATTCAACATTTTCATTTTGAAATCTATTTCAAAATACTAAACACAATGTTTGTGAAACAAATTTAAAATCTCCCAGGATTTTAAAAATCTCATATATTCAATCCAAGTTTATTTACAACACCTTTCCCACTTTTAGGAATTTTAATTCCAATTCTTGATTTAGATTTCAGATTTAATTCATCTGATTCCATATTATACGAATTCTAATTGGTTATTTATATAACCATTTCAATTATGATCAACCAACACATCCAATACACTATAATACTTCAAATATATATCATTCTTTATATCAAAATATAATTTGGGTAAAATTATTTCATTTACCCTCTTTCAAAAACATACTGTGTCGAATTATTCTGTTCAAGAGTTTAGAAACACTTATCGACACGGTTTGCATTACTGTATCGACCAGAATTCATAAACTACTCGACAAACCAATCAACACAATATAAACAGTTTTTATAACAATATACAAATACGTTCACTCGTATATATACACTCAAACTCAATCTAGGGTATTGCTAACCCCATCTCTACTGAGTCACGCCACAGAGCCAAGGTAATCACTTAACCTTAAGCTCTGATACCACTGTAACGAACCGGGATTTTCGACTCCGAAAATCAACATCAAACTACCATGTTGACCCTTCAGACATCGAACATTCCAGGTCATTAATAGAAAGAATTTAGAGGGTGAGATAAGAAAGGAAGAAATATTGGAATAGAAGAAGAAGAAGAAACACCACAACACAGAGTCTCACATCGCAGTGGAACAAAATATAATACACAAATAAATCTTTATTGAGAGCTTTAAAAATACTTACAGTATCAGAGTACATCACACAATGGGACAGTTATAATAGTCTGTTCCCATATACAACACACAGCGGAATAGTAGTAATATCATACGTCTGGACTCTTCCAGCTCGTCTCTTCACAGCAGTCGATAACCTGAACCTGTACGACCCGGTCTAACCCGAGCATTTACAAAACACCGGGTCAGTCTGGTGAACCAGAGTGAGATAAACTCACACAGTAATAAGGGTGAATCATCCAATCATGATTTTAAAGTTCAAAATCTTTTCGAAAGAAAAGGATAATCGTAAGACCAAATCCACACATAAACACGGACGGTTTTTACCTTACGATAACCCAAAACAGTTTTGAAACTAATATCTTGTCTGATATTATAATAATGTCTAAATACAAGTAAATAGAATCTAGTAGAACGCTTGCATCTCACGCTCCACATATATAGTATACAATCAAAAACCGCGGGCGCTTATTGGAGATTGGATTCCAACTTGACAAGGTATGGGTCCACCTTCCGATAGTGTATCTCTAGAGACGAATACACTGGGTTCAACAAGAACTTCTTGCAACCCGGCCCTCACATGACCGACCCCTCATTTCGCTTGAGAGTATCGAATGTATATCACCGACGGTTGGGATCAGCAACCGTCTCCCGACAAGGGACAGCATCGAAACATAGATCTAAGAAACAAATAGGACTTCCTCTAGATAGGTGATTATACACCCTAATGGGAGCGACCCACATAGCCATGCTGCCTGCCCGATTTTTGCCATTTCCCGGTTGATGAGGCTTGAGGCCAGAATTAACTCTTGACATCTGGTCGCCATTTACTTTGAATGCCACATCGTCAGATCCGTCAGATATCACTAATTGACGTCCACAAAAATACTCTAGCTGAAAGCTAGAGAATGGCAATTCCCTGCCAACAACTATCGTACGTTTGAAGAAATCAACGTACGTGACCCTTTGGAAATACCCTGTCAGACATTCGTCCATATACGTCATCCAGGAACAGGATGAACCGCAGGCACTCTCCTACTGCATCCATATAGGAATCACCCCATGGATCAGTAGCGAGAAGTCCTTGCAACCCGTAGATTCCAACTACGACAGAATCACAACTTATCTCCGCTTGCCAGGCAGAGAATATTAGTGGTTCTTCCGTTTATGAAAATCAACGGTCTTCACAGCACCACCTTGATCATCTTCTGATATCTTCACGTATTTGTTGAACGGAATGGTTTTCGAATATACATTCGATCCCGGTCTTTCCATACCAACAATCGCATTGGACAGATTTGATAGTCGGTGTTTTAACTATCAAAATACTCAGTGTTTTCAAACATGACACTCCAATGAGTTCACTGGTTCAGTATTCAGCATCACTTGGCCTTTAATTAAACTGATTTACTTTTGTTAAATTAAAACTTCTAACTTCTTCAAATATTCAAAAATACGATATTTGAATACTTCTAATTCGATTTAACTTTAATCGATTAACTCTAATTGATTAACTAATACTTGACTTAAAACTATTCGCTTGACTCTAGATCACAGCGATCACAATGGTTACGCCTGATTCCCTCAGGAAACATCCGACCGCCGTAGGCTATCTGCAGCCCTGCGAATTTCGCTAGCAGTCGTACGAAATGGCAACTCATCCCTTATTATTTAAATCGGGAAATCCATTTGTTTTAATAAGGAAATTTATAGCACATATGTTAAAACGCTGTTTAGATTTATAACATATATTTTATAATAATAGCGTTATAATTACTATTTAGATTTACAAAACAACAGCGCTATAATCGCTGTTTAGGTTTACAACACATTTACCATAGCGACAGCGCTAAAATCGCTATTAGATTCATAAAACATATATTTTATAACAATAGCGCTAAAATCGCTGTTTAGATTTTCAAAACACATCCACTAACGTCTCTTACGATTCCCAACTAATATTATCTTCAGATAATCCCGACGTTGTTCAAGTTGGGGTATTTTAATTACCTCTCAGACCTTGATCAAACAACGGTCTTATCCTCAGATAAATATCAGTTATAATCAATGCCAAAATTCCATTTATAACTCTGGTTTATAATAAACCCTTTTATCGTAATCTCCTTTCACTTAATTCATATAATTGAGTACGTTTATTTCCTTTCACCATTCAATTGGCTTGCATCTCACATTCGGTAACTTTTTAAATGAATTCCCATTTGAAAATATATTCCTAAATTCATCATTAATTAAAATAATAACTTATTTCAAACATTACCTACTTTAGTAGTTAATCCCTTTATTAACTAAATTAAATATTCAATCCCTTTTAAATCCTTATTTAAATTCAAACAATATTCATTTAACTATTTTAGTCAAAGCACATTAACTTGATAAACAATTCTAATTTCGAACGGTCGATTTAATTAACTCAAAAACTTGATTAACTCATTAACCGATTTCAACAATCCTCGCCTTAAATTAATTAAAAAATATAATTAATTTAGATAGATTCTAATTATTATTTTTCTTTACAAAACAAATTTTCAAGGCTTAACCATTTAATTCATTTCTTATTCACTCTGGTTATAAAATAAATTTTATAACCTCAACTCTATCGATTCACCTGACGGTGAATAAATATTTATAACTCGATTTGTTTTAAAGGCCATACTCTGCCAAACACTTAACCAATATCACCTATTGGTTTAAACCAAACAGATGTTGAATATTCAATTAATAATCAACCATCAAATCAATCACACAAACAGATCAGTTCATATATGATAATATGAAAATAAATAATACATTTGAGGGATCCGGTTGGGTCCCTCCAACCTGTTCTTCCCTGTATTCAAATGGTTATCTCAAATCAGACGGTTCAGTTTTGTTTAACTGATAAACTAAATAACGACCATTTAACGTCAACCATAAGCAATTCAATCAATGCAACCATTTAAACATGTTTATAAATAAACACGACCAACCAAGGTGGGTTACCTTTATTAGAATCAATCGTTAAAGATAACGATTTGGTATTCACTGAAATTAAATACAGTTTAATTTCATCGGTTAAATCAACAGATCAATGTATAACTAGCAAAATAGTCAACCATTGGCAAGCAGAGCACACAAAATAAAAACACCCAATTTATATAAAATATAAAAAGGATAACTGAGTGAGTTTAACTCACCTTGTTTTGAATCGCCGTTTTAAACAGCTCGTTTCGGTCAAATTAAACCAGTGTTCGATTTGGCAGAAAAATCCAATGGATTCCAACTTCGTCCATTCCTACTCCATAACGTAGTGTCCTTCAACGCGATTCCATTGTGTGATGCTCGTCAGTCCGATTCCATTTCAATTTGTTCGGTTGATTCTGAGAATATATGAACGTGATATAAATATTTAAAGTTCATAAAATTTAATTATATACGAATTCCTTATTTAATAATCTTCATCAACCCTAGTTATATAAATAATTATAAATATTAAGCTAATCACTTAGGTTAAACCTTTTAAAAGCTGAATTTCATTCTTTGTTTCACGTCCCGTCGCTCCACCCAGTACTGCTTCGCCCACCCTCTCCTTGCTTCCACTTCATGTTCGTTTATCAGGAGCTGCCCCTCATACCAGTAGTTGTGCATCCTTAACCATGCAACTAAAGCCTTCATCAAAATTCCTCACCACCGCACTAGAACAGTTCACCGAACCTCACTGCTCACGCTCCATCCTTTCCCCATGCATCAACCACAGAAAGTTCCTCCTACCTTCATGCAAATTGTCCAGTCCTCCCAAGCTTTCCACCCCACGTCCTCGTTGCTTCTCCAAAAACTGAGAACCCACTCACCACACGTTCATCCGCTCACGTCCTAGCTCCCCCACACAGCTCCCATTCTTAAGTGCGGCAGCTCCTTCCCATTTGAAAAGCACAGTTCCGGTTATATTATTTTTTTTTTAGAGGAAGAGTGCGAGGAGGATTTGTTTTCTGCCATTTCTGGAAGATGAGCAAGAACGAATGGAGCGAGCCATTATATGGGAGTGGACGACGTGGTGGCCAAGTCGTTTAGAGTATATAGGGTTGCGAGCCATAGATATGTAGCTGTATGCTTTTGTGGGTTCCAAGAAAAGCTTGGTCGGCACGTTTTAATGCTGAAAAGAAAATACAAAAGGTAGGGCTGCAGCTAAATATGGTAGCGGCACAGTATAGGATTCTCAAAATAAAGCTTGGTCGGCATGGTGTATGCAAATGGGTAGACAAGAAATATACAGGGTACTGAAAAGAAAGGTCATATCGTAGGATTGAAGCAAAAAGGAAATCAACGTTCAGTGTTTATAAGAGGCCTGCATAATAGCTGAAAAATAGGGGTAGCCTCTTATTTCATTTCTTAAGGTTTAATTATGTATTTTATATTATAGTGAACTTGACGATGAAGTATCACGCAGGAACCACCACAAACGACTTCTGTTTACTGATAAAAATGTTGTTCTTGATGTAAAACGATATTCCAGACCCAATGGGACAAGTTTTGCCGCAATCCGAGGTCGTATGAAAAATTTTCCTTTATGAAACCGTAAATGAACACGCGTTTAATTTTTCCACGATCACCAGATAAATCAAATCAAATCGAAACTGCGAAGTCTGACAATAACTTTTCGATACGAACCCAACGGCACTAGTTTCGTCGCATTCTGAGACTGTTGCCCCAGTAGGCCATTTTTAATGCGCACCGCACTACCCCTTTTAACGCCAAATTTCTCGATCTCTAAAAATAACAAACTATATATATATCCTGACTCTAATCGACGATACGAACTTAACGGAACTGGTTTCGTGGCCTAATTCGATCATCTGCTCAAGTTACACTCAAATATCCCTTTATTATATAAATCACGCGCTATAGAATTTGAACGGGCGTTTACGGCTACCGTGGTCACATATGATATCGGTTTTCCACGCAATTCACCACCGTACAATAATTTAGCGATACAGTTCTAATGAAACTGATTCCATCGAAATCTGAGTCCGTTTGCAAAACGGCCATTTTAAAGGCCTATAATTTAATAACGATTTTTCATAGCGACTATTTCAAAATTTGATTTGGCCATAAATATCAAACTATAACACGAAATCTGGATTTTTCTCTTTCATATGAAAACTATCGTCAATACAGTTCCAACGTGTCTTGTTTTACAGAAATCCGACTTAAATCGAATTCTGTATTCTCAGTTGAAGTTCAAAACCAAATATTACGAACTACACGCCATTTCCAAGTTCGAATTTATATTATATATAAATTATAACGTTCAACTTTGTTTCAATAACGAATTAAGTATTAAATTCCATCAATATTCCCAACATAATGTTTAAAACTAATTTAAATATTCATATTCAAATGGTCGAAAAACACGGGTCGTTACAATTTGTATCTGGTTGAGTTATAGTTATTAGCCCAGTATTTGTATGGTTCCAACTGAAACTTTGTATGGAAGACCGTGCAAGGCAGCATCACGTTGGTTGGAGAATGGTGAGAAATTTGAGCTTAGACCAAAAATAATAAGAGGGACTTCAGGCAAGATCAAGGTTATCCAACAGAGAATGAAGACTACCTAAGATAAGCAGAAAATTTACGTCGATAAGAGACGAAGAGATTTGGAATTCTTCCTTAACGACTTGGTGTTCGTCAAGGTCCCTCCGTTGATGAATGTGATTCGTTTTGGTGGGAAAATCAAGTTAGCACCAAGGTTTGTTGGTCCATTTTCAGTTCTCGAGTAAGATGGGAATTTGGCATATAAAGTTGAATTACCAGAGAAGATGGCAGGAGTTCATAACGTATTTCATGTTTCCCAGTTAAGGAAATTCGCACACGATCCCGATAAGACTATTTCACCTGATCAGTTGGTTGATATCAAAGTAGAACCCGAGGCAGTTGGGAATCGCAAGCCGATTCGTATTGTCGAGCACGATACGAAGAAACTTCGAAGGAAGTGGTGAATCTAGTCATGGTTCAGTGGGGCGAGGATGAGAATGACTGTACTTGGGAGACATAGGAGAGCATTAGGAAGACGTATCCAGAACTCTTTGCCTGGTAAGATTTTAATTGCGACTTAGTTTTCCGCATGCTAGGATAGACTTGTTTGTTGTTTTGTATGTTTGATTGTTGTGAATAGTCGGTAGGCATGCAGAATCCTTTGCTTGTTTCTTAGTTAAGGAATTTAGGGGGCGAAATTTCTTAAGGGGGGAGAATGTAACGACCCGCATTCTACGCATTGAAGGATCGTAGAATATTTATTTCTCTCACATACGAAGTCTTATGGTCATGTAACTTTGGGAGATGACTATTGGGGTCATTTCCCATGTTCATGATTTTTGCTGATTTTTAAATGACCATTTTGCCCCTAGCCGATCTTGTTTTGGCCATAAATTTTGATTGGTAAGGAGTTTTGACTAGAAACCACTTCCATTAGATACGGATGATGGTTTACCTTTTCGTAGAATGGTCACATTAGCCAATCGGACTCACCGTTTGGGAGATATGGCTGAAACAAGGTTTAGAAGGTGAAAAACAGCTTAACCGGGCCTAATTAGAGTGATTAACAGCTAAACCCATAACCCATTGTTGAGTCAACGGTTTCAATGCTTATTTTGATTAATGAAAAGAAGGAGCTTCATGATCGACAAAAAGAAGACTCAATATTTTATAGGTTAGAAGATGGTTATTTAGAGTTATTTATGTTAAAATCTATCCTCAAATAATCATACTTCTTATTCTCTTCAAAAATATACATGAAAACTCATTTTTTATGTATGTTGACAAAAACCTGTCAACCTGTTAAATTTAACAGGTCAACAGCTTTTTAAACTTAACAGGTCAACCTGTTAAAATTAACAGGTCAACAGCTTTTTAAACATAACAGGTCAACCTGTTAAAATTAACAGGTCAACAGCTTTTTAAACTTAACAGGTCAACCTGTTAAAATTAACAGGTCAACAGTTATTTTGAAATAACGGTCAAAAACCTGTCAAACTATTAATTTTTCCTGTCGACCTATTTTTGAATTTCATGAAGAGTCATCTTCTTTCTTGAAAAGTTGCATCCATTTCTCTTCATTTAAATCATTTCTTTTGATTGTAACTTTTCACCAACAATTGCAACTTCTCAATTACTATAAATACATCAGTTTTCAATCAATCAAATTACCGAATTTTCTCTCCATTCTCTGATCTATATTATATTATTCTTAGCATTCTAAAAGCACTCAAAAGAATTCAATTATCATTTGAATCTCCAAGCATATTTAACACACTTGTGATTCAACTCGATAATCCACTTCCAAATCTTTGCAAACATCAATATATATTTGAGGATAAGATTATAGGAAGGTTGTACTCAATCATTGACTAATTAGTGTTGAAGAAAGAACACATTCAAGGTCAAACTCTTGTAATCGTCTTGTGGGTAAGCTTGTAGCCCGTGAAATCAAGTGGGTAAGCTTGTAGCCCGTGAAATCAAGTGGGTAAACTTGTAGCCCGCAAATCAAGTAGTGTTGTGAACCTGTTCCTCCTGGTGAAGCGAGGGTGTTGTTTAGTGAAAAGCCGAAGAGGAGCTTCGGGACTGGACGTAGGACGGGAGGTCCGAACCAGTATAAAAATCTTGGTGTCGTTACTCTACTTTACTTTATCTACAACATTTATATTTGTTAGTGATATATTTTTTGTTTGCGAATTTTTACCTGCGTAACTATTGAATAGCTTAAGTTATCACATACATTCCACATAGCCATATTATAGATCCTGCACAAGTCGTACACACTCGGATTTTTCAATTGGTATAAGAGCAGTGTCATCATATAACTGTAACACAGTTATTTGATATATTCTAGTAATATGGCAAATAACGCAAGTACGAGTAACACCACTTACATTGAAGGTCAATCGACACAAAGACCTCCTTTCTTTAATGGCCTAAACTATAGCTATTGGGCAACACGTATGGCTTTTTATATGCAATCAACAAGTTATGACGCTTGGAATGCTACTCAGAATGAAATAGTTAATCCAACAACTGAGTATGCAGAATGGACTCCTGCTGAGAAAACAGTAGCAACTGTAAATGCAAAAGCAATAAATATGTTGTTTTGTGCATTAGACCAAAATGAGTATAACCATGTTAGTATCTGTACCACTGCTTATCAAATTTGGCAAACACTAAAGACCACTCATGAAGGTACTAACAAGGTTAAACAAGCAAAAATAGCTTTGTTGAAAAGTCAATTTCAAAATTTTAAAATGAAGCCGAATGAAACAATAAATGAAATGTATTCACGATTTCAAACTATTCATCATGCTCTTATTGGTCTAGGACAAAAATATTCTGATTTTGATGTTGTTTCAACAATCCTACATTCTCTGACGAATGAATGGGAAGGAAAAGTATTAGCAATAGAAGAAGCTAATGATCTTTCCACCATGAAGCCAGATGAATTGATAGGAAATCTAATGTCCTATGAAGCTAAATTGCAGGCTAGAAGAGAACAAAGAGAAGAAAAGAAAAATGTTGCTTTTCATGCTGAAAGAGATGAAGACATCTCAGATTCCGAAGATGAAGATTTAGCATTCATTGCAAAAGGATTCAAGAAATTCTTAAAGCAATGAAAAGCTAGTCGTTATAACAGAAAGAAGTTCGAATCAAATAAACCATCATCATCGAATCTGGAATGCTTTAATTGTCACAAAAAGGGACATATGCAAAAATATTGTCCGGAGAAAAAGAGGAAATCCAAAAAATTCAAGAAGGACAAATCAAAGAAAAGAGCATTCTCAGTAACATGGGATGATTCAGACTCATCGTCATCCGATAGTGAAAGTGACTCAGACAACGAACAAGCAAATGTATGTTTCATGGCAGCAGAAGATGAGGTACAAATTCCTACTTTTGAAGAAGTTCTTGATATAAATGCTGAATTAATATTTAAGTTCAAAGATATGAAACGACAATGCAAACAAGCTCAAGCTGATTTAAGTAGAGTAGAATTTGAATGAGATATGTTAAAAGATGAAAAGAAAATATTAGAAGAGGAACTTGAAAAGGCTCAAGAATCATCATCTAATATTGACTCTCAACTATCTCTTTTGACTCAAGAAATTGAAGTTCAAAAAGAGAAGAATTATACTCTTACTACTGAGAATCGTGAGCTTAAAGCAAAAGTTAAATCTCTAGATCTTGAAAAAGATAGTTTACAAACAAAGTTAGACGATATTACTAAAAATGTTTCTAACTTTAACAAAGGTCGAGAAAATTTGACAAAAATTATTGAGAGTTCACAATCAGCTACAAATAAGCAAGGGTTGGGATATAAGAAATAAGTTATCAAGAAACATCTTGGTAAAAGAAAAAGGAAGGTAGTACAAGAAACTGAAGCTAAGAAAAATCTTAGTTTATTATATTCCAAACCAAAACCGATTGTGAAATTTCAAAAGAAGAATGTCAAAACTATAAAAATATGGGTTCCTAAAACAAATAACAATTTGATTAGGAACAAGTATATTCAAATTTTTTTGGGTACTGTGCATCATAATCCAAATTATTTGTATAAAGGGGATACCAGACCCGTATGGGTTTGGACTCCAAAGACCAAACTCTTAGGACCCTATAAAAAGTGGGTACCATGGACTTAACTTTATTTTTTGCAGGTCCCACTTAAGAAAAGAGGAAAGTGGATACTAGATAGTGGTTGCTCAAAGCATATGACTGGAGACAAGAGCTTATTAACAAATATCACGTATTCGGATGGTGGTTCAGTCACTTTTGGAGATAATTCAAAAGGCTATATCATCGGCAAAGGCGATGTGAGCAATTTTGGTACATCTAACATACCTCTTATTACAAATGTCATGTTAGTTAAGAATTTGAAACATAATTTATTAAGTATCAGTCAATTGTGCGACAAAGGTTTTACCATTTCTTTTTCGGATAATAAATGTAGTATTTTAGATAAAGATAAAAATATAGCTTTTGAAGGACATAGAGATAGAAACATCTATATTCTGAATATGAATATCAATCATAATTCAGATATGTGTCTTGTAGAAAATGATAATGATCCATGGCTATGGCACAAACGTTTCTGTCATATAAACTTCAGAACTATTGACAAGCTAGCCCAGAACGAACTAGTTAAAGGTTTACTCAAACTTAGCTTTAAAGTTGACAATCTTTGTGACGCATGCCAAGTAGGAAAATTGACAAAATCATCATTTAAATCTAAGAAGGTAATATCAACATTACAATCACTTGAGTTATTGCATATGGATTTATTTGGGCCTACTCAAATACAATCCATAAATCATAGTCGATATGTGTTTGTAATTGTTGATGACTATTCTCGTTATACATGGGTGATTTTCTTAAAAAATAAAAGTGACACGTTTACTCATTTCAAATCCTTCGTCAAGAAAATTCAAAAGTCAAAAGGACTTAAGGTTAAGAATATAAGTGATCATGGCGGAGAGTTCGAAAATAATGTATTTGAACATTTTTGTACAAAGAAAGGTTTTAATCATAATTTTTCGTTTCCTCGAACTCCACAACAAAATGGAGTTGTAGAACGGAAAAATCGGACATTACAAGAATGTGCAAGGACATTGTTAAATGGAAGTACTTTACCAAAACATTTTTGGGCAGAAGCTGTAGAAACTGCGTGTTATGTCTTGAATCGTGTATCCATTCGACCTTTTACTAAAAATACACCTTATGAATTATTTAATGAAAGAAAGCCAAATATTTCATACTTCAAAGTTTTCGGTTCAAAATGTTTTATTTTAAACACGAAAGATCATCTTGGTAAATTTGATTCAAAAGCTGATGAAGGAATCTTTATTGGTTATTCGGATCGAAGCAAGGCTTATCGTGTATTCAATAAGAGAACTAAAACTATTGAAGAATCACTTCATGTATCTTTTGACGAATTCTATAAACCGTCTCATAATATATCGGATGACGAAGAAACTATAGTCACTGATAATCCTACCATCTCAAATAATGATTATGACTCAGAAATTATTGAGAATTTTCCTCAACCTGTTATTGTACCTTCTCCACCAAGATTTAGATCTCCTCCGAGAATTCTAAGAGATCATCTAGTTCAAAATGTTATTGGAGAAGTAACATCACAAATTAGAACAAGGAGTCAACTTAATCAAATGGGTCATGTTGCGTTTATCTCAAATATCGAACCTAAAAATCCTAAGGAAGCTGCTACTGATGAATACTGGATCATTGCCATGCAAGAAGAACTAAACCAGTTCGAGCGCAATGATGTATGGGAACTTGTTCCAAGGCCGACTGATCAATCAGTTATAGGAACTAAATGGGTATATAAAAATAAGGCCGATGAACAAGGGAACATTACTAGAAATAAAGCAAGATTAGTAGCACAAGGATATAATCAGGAAGAAGGTATCGATTACGAAGAAACCTTTGCTCCCGTAGCTCGATTAGAAGCTATTCGAATCTTACTATCCTTTGCTTGTCATCGTGATTTCAAACTTTATCAAATGGATGTCAAAAGTTCTTTTTTAAATGGGTTTATCAAAGAGAATGTATATGTCGAACAACCTCCTTTGTTCGTACATGAGAAATATCCGGATCATGTATATAAACTTAAGAAAGCTTTATATGGATTGAAACAAGCACCTCGTGCTTGGTATGAACGATTAAGAAGCTATCTCATAGATTCTGGATTTCGAATTGGAAAAGTTGATCAGACTTTATTCATTAAACATTCTCAAAAAGATATATTAGTTATCCAAATATATGTAGACGACATTATCTTTGGTTCAACAAACGATGAACTTTGCAAAGAATTTGCAAATATTATGACCAAAGAATTTGAAATGTCACATATGGCAGAACTATCATATTTCCTCGGTCTTCAAATCAACCAGCTTTCAAATGGTATGTTTATCAATCAAGAAAAATATTGCGGAAATCTAGTTAAACGCTTCAGACTAGAAAATACCTCTGGTAAACCCACTCCTATGAGTACGACCACACATCTTGAAAAATATGAATTTGGAAAGAATGTTGCCCAGAAGTTATATCGAAGCATGATCGGTTCTCTCCTGTATCTTACGGCAAGTCGTCCTGATATTATGATGAGTGTTTGTTTATGTGTAAGATTTCAAGCTAATCCTAAAGAATCACATTTACGAGCAGTGAAACGTATTATACGATATCTTAATAAAACCAAAGATTTTGGTCTTTTCTACCCTAAAGATTGTTCATTTGAATTAGTGTCATATAGCGATGCTGATTTTGGTGGCTCTCGCACGGATAGAAAGAGTACAAGTGGTACGTGCCATTTTATTGGAAAAACACTTGTCTCTTGGTTTAGTAAGAAACAAAATTTCGTTTCGCTCTCAACATGTGAAGCTGAATACATATCAGCAGCAGTAGCTTGTACTCAAGTCTTATATATGCAACAAACACTTCGAGACTTTAATATTCATTTATTAAACTCCGTCATATATTGTGATAACACAAGTGTAATAAATTTATCGAAAAACCCAGTCAATCATTCCCGAACAAAGCACATTGACATTCGACATCATTTCTTACGAGACAATATTGAAAAAGGAACAATATGTGACGATCCCAAAATCCGAGGGGCGGTATTAAGGATAATCATTAGGAAATAACACATTAATCATCATAGCAGAGTACAGATAATAGCAGAAACAATAAATAAAATAATTTTACATGGATATGACAGCGGAATCACAACATGTAGGAATATCAGAATAGCATAACGTGGGATATACTTAGTAAAAAGAAAGGGGAGTGATCAGTCATCATCGCCAGAGGCGGAATACATACATGCAGTGACAAAATAAGAATATCAGTCTACATCGCCGAAGGCGGAATACATATACATATCGTGAGAAATACGGAAAGTAAATCAGTCTGCATCGCCAGTGGCGGAATCATAATGTACACAGTAATGGCGGAAAATATCTAAGTCATCACTATGAAGTCAGCCTCGCCATGAGCCAAAAGTGCATGCTGTGCAGCAGTGCAGAACCAAAAACCACCTGTCACCTGTATACTAGGCTGCCCGTGTGAAAATAAGGGCACCCGCGTTTGCAAAGTGAAACAAACAACGAGTCAGTCATGGGGACTGGTATGAGGAATCCATTTAACAGTTAAACAATAGTAATAGCGAATCATAGGACCACGCCACTTTCGCGGAACGGGTTTACTCCAGTGATTGCTAGTGCATTTAAAACAAGATAAATTCTTTTAAAGACAACGCAATGCTTTTAGAAAGAATGAAGCTATTATAAGACTCAGGTCCCATCACACAATGCAACGCAAGCCGGAGGATAGAGTTTTACCTTATAATAGCCAAATATGCTTGATACGTATAAAGCAAAACCATTTGATATTATTACTAGTGCATATATGTTTTAAAGCAAATAGCATCATAAATATCAATCATAGGCGGCATAGCTACCATATACTATGTCACCATACTAGTACTACAATCAAGTCCGTTATTTCGTATTGGAAATTGGATTTCCGTCATGAGTCGAGGCAAGGGGCAAGCTTCTCTCCGCTTCGAGACACTCTAGCAAATGCCTCAGGATTACGCACACTGGGTAACCCCTGGATGCTTCAGGGCCGGTCCTCACTTACGTTAGAGGATTAGTATTCCTGAACACACGTTTCCCGGTCCTTACAGACCTATAATCGAGGCGCCTCACATTCCAACAACCACAAAGGTGAAAAGTAGATATATATGTCAGGGCTGGTAAGTCACTGACACCACCATAGCTAGAAAGAAACGTCGTGCTCTCCCTGCAGTCCGTATCCCGTTTTTAACTCATACCGGGGTGTGAGGTTCGCCAATCTACGAAATACACAAAGCTAGGCCACGTAGACCTTGCTTTGATCATCATTCACAAGAATTTGCTTTTCAACAGAAGCCTTGATCACAGCATCTTGGCATGCCACATAGGCAGTCCACTCCATACGATTGATTTCCATCTATATATAACCTCTAAGCTCGTACGTCTCAGAGAAGGGCGTTAAGCAAGAGAATAAATTCTCCGCCGCCAAACAGATATATATTTAACAGAGATCAATCAATATAGAACAAAATCCAATGTCAGACACACAGTCCATTTACAAGTCCGTCCTGGGTCTGAACGAAACCGGAGGCGTCAAATTCCTCGTATATCCGTCCAATCAACATACACGTTCAGACGGCTACTACTTCCGTCCCTTTCCGGTAGCTACTCCGGTTAGGAACCTCAGTAGCACCCATCCAACCGATACGAAGATCGTCGGTCTTGAATCGTCTTTGCATTTTCCAATTCGAATCGCTCGATGAATTATTTGAAATGAGGGTTAGCTCGGCCTTTTCAAATAATTCACGTCATTAGAATTTAAATCGATTCTTTATATGGTTATATTATTCGACATCCATCTTTCAGTTATTTAGTGTTGTTTTCATGTCATACACATACAACCATCAAATATCAAACAATTCAAGCCCAACTGGTTTATTTGCAACCTATGTTGCTTATAATATTTTATAACGATTTTTCGCCATTTTTATTTATTTAAAAATGGCCATATTTAATTAAACGACGTTTCAGGTCGTTTCGTGTCACTGGCGCTGTTTTTCCCTAAATTTGTTTTACACATATCGGAAAATCTAACCGTTGGATCTTCACAAATTTTACATCATTAGGAAGATATTCCCAAAGCGAACCCAACGGTTCCAGTTTCGTGAGAATCCGACGGTCGGATCTTCCACACTAGTCGTTTGAAGTTACGGTTTCAATTTACGAACTGCAGCGTCGTTATTCTATTAAATTTAATTATATTTATATATATATAAATATAATCGTTCCTGGCGCTGTTTTTCCTTAATTTTGAATTAAACATTCCAGACAATCCAACCGTTGGATTTTCACAAAGTTGGTGCCGTTGGAAAGATTATTCCAAGGCGAACCCGACGGTTGAGGTTTCGGGAAAATCCAATGGTCGGATCTTCCGCACTAGTCGTTTGAAATCACGGTTTCAAAATACGAACTGCACGGCCTCGGTTCATTTTAATTTTATTTATATTTATATATTTATATAAATATAGTTCATTCAATGATTTCTATATCGTTTTCACTTCAAATATTTTTCTAACTCCCTAAAATTTTGGAAAATTTCGCCATAACCTCCCCTGTACCGGGGGCATCGGGAAATCGCAAATAGCGTTCCCGGTCCTTCTAATCTCAAAAAGAAAAAGAGAAAGCCAAGCGGCTAGCCAACAGGCTCAAAATCATCACCCAAACAAATCAGTAAATGTGTACCTATTTGTCGGGCACAAAATTTTATTCCTCTTCTCTAGCCCCTTTGCTATAACCTGTTCAATGAATATGCATGTACATATATATACAGTTCATATCATTTTTCATTTTCTATTCAACTTCATATTTGATTTCTATTTGGTTTAAAAACACCATTCATTCTAATGTTACATAAATAGGCGCAAATCATTTCATTAGTTAATTAATGAATATTTCAACTCATATATGTTTTCTATAGTTTCTATATATAGATAAAAATGTGATTTTTATTATCGAACGGTTTATTTCAAAATATGAATATCATTCAACACATGAATTGCTAAACAACGAATGAATATCAATTCAACACATGAATGTTGTCTATAGTTTCTATATATAGATAAAAATGTGATTTTTATTATCGAACAATTTATTTCAAAATATGAATATCATTCAACACATGAATTGCTAAACAACGAATGAATATCAATTCAACACATGAATGTTTTCTATAGTTTCTATATATAGATAAAAATGTGATTTTTATTATCGAACAATTTATTTCAAAATATGAATATCATTCAACACATGAATTTCTAAACAACGAATGAATATCAATTCAACACATGAATCTTTTCTATACAATGAATAAATATAGTTTAAGCATATGAAAATAATTCAAACACAAGAATATCATTCAAAATTTCGGCAGCATAACGGCAGGGTAGTTACACCGGCACCGTCCCTAGTACGGCTCCTCGCTCTACCTTAAAACCTCGCGGTTTTTGACAATGGGAATCATGCATCTAGTTCGCACGCAGGCGGCATGTTTATATTTTTATTCATTTCCACAAACTAATCCTATGTGGTTTCAACCAAATATTTTTCAACCACAATTGGGTATTTTTCAACCGCAATCAACCAATATCAATCACAAACAATTCCAAACTATCAATCAATTTTCACAACAATCTCAACCAATAAATATCGTCCATGGTTTGTGGACGAGGGGCGTATATATATATATATATATATATATATATATATATAGATATTTATATATAGCAATTCACTTTCATTTTCAACTCATATATGTTTATTTTAAAATCGAAATTGAAAAGTGAGAGATCCTCACCAATAGCTATCCACTAACACGATTCTTCCTCAATAGAAATCTCGCCTACTTCGCCTTCTTGTTGCTTTCGTTGACTGTATCCTCTACATAGGTAAAAATCGAATTTTTACTAGGTTATTCAATATATAAAGATTGCATTTTGCCTTTGCTATGCAATGTATAAAGATTATATTTTCTTTTTTAAAAATTCAGTTTTAACTCTTTTATAAAAATGCAGTTTTTTTTTATTCTTTCAAAAATGCAGTTTTTTTCTTCTTTCAAAAATGCAGTTTTTTTACTTTTTAAAAAATGCAGTTTTTTTATTCTTTCAAAAATGCAGTTTTTATCCTTAAAACTAAAAATCAGTTTTTATTTTCTTTTCAAAAAATCAGTTTCTCTTTTATTAAAATGCAGTTTTTTTTTCTTCTTTAAAAAAAAGACAGTTTTAAAACTTTATATAAAAAAAACAGTTTTTATAACTTAAAATAAAAATTCAGTTTTATTTTCTTTTCAAAAAATCAGTTTCTCTTTTATTAAAATGCAGTTTTTTTTTCTTCTTTCAAAAATGCAGTTTTTTACTTTTTAAAAAATGCAGTTTTTTTATTCTTTCAAAAATGCAGTTTTTATCCTTAAAACTAAAAATCAGTTTTTATTTTCTTTTCAAAAAATCAGTTTCTCTTTTATTAAAATGCAGTTTTTTTTATTCCTAAAAAAAAAAGACAGTTTTAAAACTTTATATAAAAAAAACAGTTTTTATAACTTAAAATAAAAATTCAGTTTTATTCTTTTAAAAAAACAAAACAGTTTTTTTTTATATAAAAAATACAGTTTTCAATTCACTGTTAAAACAAAAATAAAAACAAAACAAAATAACTTAAACACTCACCGAGATTTCGAATGGGAGGAGGAGGAGTCGGCGGTGGTCCAGTGGTGCTCGCGATGAGGCGTTCGTGGAGGTTCGCGGCAGGGGTTCGAGGGTTGCTTCGATTCGATGTCGGCGGCGTCTGGAGGGAGGAAGTCTGGCGGTGGGGGCTTCGGCGAAGGGCTCGTCGGCGGGTTGAGGGTCAGGCGGCGCGATTCGATGAACTTAGGGTTTTCTTCTCTTTTATTTATTTATTTGTTAACTGATAAATGAATGAGGGATCGGGGGGGGGGGGCAAGCAGAAGAGAAAAGGAGGGATTCTATTTTTTTTTATTATTATTATTTAATTATTAAATTTTTGCCAAAGGGTTGACTTTTACTTATGACCTCGAAACGAGGTCCACCGCCTGTCGTCCATAGCGTTTTACCCCCATTCCGAACACAATGGGATATGTATCGTAAGCTGGTTTGATCGTTACTATCAGTTTCCGTTGAATTTACAATTGAAATCCTTATATTGAATTTTAAACGTACATTTCAAATTACCGGGGTCACATACTAACTAGAAAAATTCCAGAAAAATATTTTCTAGCTTCGTATTGACGATACGGTCCTAACAAAACTAGTTTCGTTGAATTCTGAGACCGTTTGAAAAATGGCCAATTTCCAGTCGATTAAATTCAATAGAAACTGGTCAAACGCGTTTTCTTTTGCCACGCTCACATATTGATTCGAAAAATTATGAAATTTGAAATCTAGCAATAGTTTGACATCCCGGACCCAACAAAAGTGGTTTCGTCGAATTCCGATGCCATATGCAAAATATCAATTTTCCAGGCCTATATATTTTATATATCGACTCTTCTGAAAATTCATTCAGCCATAACTTTTGATTCTCGTTATGAAACTTCGATTCTTCAGATTCGTTAGAAAGGTATTGACTAACAGATTTAAATATTTTTGGTCTCACTAAAATCCGTTATATTTTCCATCCTGCACAGTCAGACTTAGTTTGTATTCAAAATTTCAAACGACCATATTATACACAATTCTATATTTTATGGAAATAGGCTATTTTAATCTTTCAAATTTCTTGTTAATAACCTAATTTAAAATTTTTAAACTGGTTCACATTTTCCGGGTTATTACAATCTCCCCCACTTAAAACTTTTCGTCCTCGAAAAGGAAATAATAGTTAAGCAGGAAATAAAATGTAAAAGCAAAGTATTGTAAAGGTACCTTGCACCGGAGTTAGTCAGAGATGTCCACTCTGCACTTGGGATAGGCTTGTTTAATGCTTTCCTCAGTTTCCCAAGTACAGTCTCTAGGATTATTACTCCACTGCACTTTGACTAAGTGAATCTTTTTCCTCCTTAGCTCTCTGGTTTCTTTGCCTACTATCTTTAATGGATCTCTTTTGAGTGCTAATTCTGGAGTTATGTCAATATCCTGTTGTGCTGCTTCTTCCACAACAAGATCTGGATCATGAACATGTTTTCTGAGTTGAGATACGTGGAACACATTATGTACACCAGGCAACCAATCAGGTAATGATACCCTATATGCAAGAGTTCCAATCCGTTCAAGTATAGGAAAGGGACCAATAAATCTCGGTGCCAACTTCCCAGTCTTGCCGAATCTGATTACTCCTCGCATTGGAGAAACTCTTAGATAAACATAATCGCCAACGGCAAACGATATATCCCTTCTTCTCGCATCAGCATAACTTTTCTGTCGGCTCTGTGCGGTTTTTAATCTCTTTTTAATGGAATCGACTTTATCCGATCCTTCTTGAATCATATCGGGCCCTAACACCAGTCTGTTGCCAGGTTCTACCCAACATGCGGGAGATCTGCACGGTCTACCGTATAGTGCTTCAAATGGGGACATTCCCAAACTTGCTTGATAGCTATTGTTGTAAGAGAATTCTGCTAAATGTAAATGATCTTCCCATGAGCCTCCAAAATCAATAATGCAAGCCCGCAGCAAATCTTCTAAAATTCTATTCACCCGCTCAGTTTGGCCGTCTGTCTGAGGATGATAAGCGGTGCTTAGATTTAATTTGGTCCCCAATTCTTCTTGGAATGCTTCCCAGAATTTGCTAGTGAACAGGGGATCTCTATCGCTGACTATATTGAGCGGTACTCCATGAAGTTTAACAATTTCTTTGAAGTAAATCTGTGCCAGACTTTGAGCCGTTCTGTTGGATCGGACAGGTATGAAATGGGCAGTCTTCGTGAAGCGATCTACGATTACCCATATACTGTCGTTTCCTTTTCTAGTCCGAGGCAAGCCATCGATAAAATCCATTGAGATTTGTTCCCACTTCCAACCTGGAATTTCTAATGGTTGTAATTATCCAGCCAATTTCTGCTGATCACTCTTAACTAGCTGACAAGTGGGGCATCTGCTAACATATAATGAGATATCTCTCTTCATTGACCTCCACCAGAATGTGCGTTTGACATCGTTATACATTTTGCTCACACCGGGATGGATACTTAATTTGGATTTGTGGCACTCATCAAGTATTTCTCTTCTGAGCTCGGGAAGGTTTGGGATGCAAATTCTACCCTTTAATCTTAGAACTCCCTTGTCATCAAGTCGAAAACTTGTGGATTCACCTCCTTTGACTCTTTGACTGATTCTTTGAATAAATTCATCGTCCTTCTGAAGAATAGTAATCTTATCTTGCAGGGAAGAAGTAATGATAAAACTGGCAATGATTTCATTCTTTCTGCTGAGCGCATCTGCTACAACATTGGCTTTCCCTGGAGTGTATATAATTTCAAAATCGTATGCTGCAAGGAATTCTAACCAACGTTGTTGCCTCAGGTTTAGATCTTTCTGGGTGAAAAGGTATTTCAAGGATTGATGATCGGTAAATAGCTCGAATTTCTCGCCCAGTAAATAATGCCTCCATATTCTTAAAGCGAACACGATAGCTAATAACTCAAGATCATGAGTAGCATAGTTTCTTTCATGCGGCTTTAGTTGACGGATGGCATATGCGATCACTTGGCCTTTTTGCATTAACACTGATCCTAGCCCTCTAATAGAAGCATCAGTCCATACTGTCAAGTCTTGGTTACCTTCTATTATTGTCAATACCGGAGCGGTTGTCAATTTCAGTTTCAGCTCCTGGAAAGCTTCTTCACATTCGGGAGTCCATTTGAATTTTTCATGCTTCTTTGTAAGCTTTGTCAAAACTCCTGATATCTTTGAAAAATCCTGAACGAATTTCCGATAGTAACTAGCTAATCCAAGGAAACTTCGAACTTCAGTGGGCGTAGTAGGTTGTTTCCAGTTTTGAATCGCTGTAATTTTGCTTGGGTCTACAGCAATTCCTTCTTTTGATACGACGTGGCCAAGGAATTTAACTTCATTCTGCCAGAAGACACACTTAGAGAATTTAGCTTTCAAGACATTTCTTCTTAGAATTTCCAACACTTGTTCTAAATGTTTTGCATGTTCTTCTTCCGACTTAGAGTAGATTAGAATGTCATCGATGAAGACTAGAACAAATTTATTCAACACACCACGGAACACTCTGTTCATAAGATCAACGAAGTATGCCGGAGCGTTGCACAAACCGAACGGCATTACTAACCATTCGTAGAATAAATCAGGACCTCTGAAGGCTGTCAAAGGAACACAGTCTTCGGCTATACGCAATTGGTGGAAACCTGTAGCTAGGTCCATTCTGGAGAATACGGTTGCTCCATTTAATTGATCTAACAGATCGTCTATTCGGGGCAAAGGATATTTGTTCTTCAGTGTTTGTTTATTGAGATCCCTGTAATCAACGCAAAGTCTTAGAGTACCGTCTGATTTAGGGACAAATACTACTGCGGCTCCCCATGCTGAAAAGCTTGGTCTGATCAGACCTTTCCAAAGTAATTCACGGGTTTGGCTACTTAGCTCTTCTTTTTCTTTCGAGGCCATTCTCCTTATTGGATGTACTACTGGTCGGGCGTTCGGAATTAGATCAATTCTAAACTCAATTTCTCTTTGCGGCGGTAAGTTTTCTACTTCCTCAAACACATCCGCATAATTTTTCACGACTGGTATCTTTTCCATTGAAGGGGGAGTAATTTCTAAAGAAGCCCAAAATTCGGTCCTATTAATTTCTGAGCCATGACAAGGTATATATATAGGTCCAAGCTTCGTTTCGACTTTAACGATTCTGTCGGCACATCTAACTTCGGCCTTATATTTTGTCAACCAATCAAGTCCCAGAATAACATCAAATTCGGAAAGGTCCATGACAATTACTTTAAAAGGGAATCGATAACATGAATATGAGGCGGGTACATTACAATATGAGCCGAGAATAGTAGACCCTCCTATCGGATTTTGAACTTTAATTTGTTCTTTAAGCTTCCTTGGATTCAATTTTAACTTATGAACAATATTACCAGAAATGAAGCTACGTGATGCACCAGTATCAAAAAGTACAGAAACAGGAATATTTTTAATAGTAAGGGTACCTCCCAAGACATCGGGTTTACCTTATCCGTCGGTGATAGCTGGCGGGGTATTCCCGTCATAAACATGGGCCACTTGTGCGCTCTTCTTCAAAGGACAATTATTGCTGTAGTGCCCCTTCTTGTGGCAATTGTAGCATTCAACTGAGTCACGAGCCCTTGGCTTCTTTGGGGCTTTGCATACATTAGAGAAATGACCGGGCTTCCCGCAATTGTAGCAGTTTCCTTTCGGGATCTTTGCGGGTTTTTGAGTAGCGGCCGTGGTGATGCTAGATTCAGGTTGGTCAGTTGAGGTCTTGCGCTTAATCCCTGCTTGGCTCTTAGCGCGGTCTTGGCTAGCATGCCTCTCATCCATGTCCTCATAGTTGCAAGCCATCTTTACGAGTTCTGTAAAAGAAAGTTTGATGTTGCTCATAGCTTTATCATGATATTTGCGCTTCAGCCCAAAAATGAATCTCTTATTCTTCGCTTTGTCGGTCAAAACCAACTCTGGGGCATAGCGCGATAGCTGAGTGAACTTATTCAGATAGTCTTGAATTGAGAGGTCTCCCTGTTGGAGATTAGCAAATTGCTCCCGCATCCTCTCAAGAGCTTGTTCTGGCACAAACTTCTCATTGAATAAAGTCTTGAACTGTTCCCAAGTTCGGATAGTACCAGCTGCATCTCCAGAAGTAATGGCATCCCACCAAAGCTCTGCCTCTTCCTGAAGGAGCCAAATGCCAAGTCGGGCTTTGTTGTTAGTTCCCATGCCCATACCTTCAAAGATTTTCTCACAGGTTTTCAGCCAAGCGATAGCTTCGGTCACTGTGCCTGTGCCAGTAAAAGGTTTCCCTCCCAGATTTCGGTATCTCTTTGCCACTTTATCCAACTCAAAGTCTTCGGGAGCTGGTGCCTGAATAATAGGGATCTCTGCAGCTACGGGGATATTCCCCCGTCCTCCTGCTGCATCTCCTCGGCCTCCACGGCCTCCTCTAGCTGCTGCTCCACGGGTAGCCATCTAAGAGTACTGTATAAGCAAGAAAAGAGTCAAGCTCACAGATTTGATAATTTTCATAAATGATAAAGCAAGGAAATACAAGGAAAGATAATGATGATGTACTGATCAAATTGTTTTGCTAATCTGCTTAGCTCATTCTAGGACATTGCTAATCCTATCTCTAATGAGCTACTCGCATTAGAACACTACTGATTCTATTCTGACGAGGTGTTTAATGTGTTAGATCCCGGAACTAAGGTTAACCAAAGCTCTGATACCAACTGTGACGATCCCAAAATCCGAGGGGCGGTATTAAGGATAATCATTAGGAAATAACACATTAATCATCATAGCAGAGTACAGATAATAGCAGAAACAATAAATAAAATAATTTTACATGGATATGACAGCGGAATCACAACATGTAGGAATATCAGAATAGCATAATGTGGGATATACTTAGTAAAAAGAAAGGGGAGTGATCAGTCATCATCGCCAGAGGCGGAATACATACATGCAGTGACAAAATAAGAATATCAGTCTACATCGCCGAAGGCGGAATACATATACATATCGTGAGAAATACGGAAAGTAAATCAGTCTGCATCGCCAGTGGCGGAATCATAATGTACACAGTAATGGCGGAAAATATCTAAGTCATCATTATGAAGTCAGCCTCGCCATGAGCCAAAAGTGCATGCTGTGCAGCAGTGCAGAACCAAAAACCACCTGTCACCTGTATACTAGGCTGCCCGTGTGAAAATAAGGGCACCCGCGTTTGCAAAGTGAAACAAACAACGAGTCAGTCATGGGGACTGGTATGAGTAATCCATTTAACAGTTAAACAATAGTAATAGCGAATCATAGGACCACGCCACTTTCGCGGAACGGGTTTACTCCAGTGATTGCTAGTGCATTTAAAACAAGATAAATTCTTTTAAAGACAACGCAATGCTTTTAGAAAGAATGAAGCTATTATAAGACTCAGGTCCCATCACACAATGCAACGCAAGCCGGAGGATAGAGTTTTACCTTATAATAGCCAAATATGCTTGATACGTATAAAGCAAAACCATTTGATATTATTACTAGTGCATATATGTTTTAAAGCAAATAGCATCATAAATATCAATCATAGGCGGCATAGCTACCATATACTATGTCACCATACTAGTACTACAATCAAGTCCGTTATTTCGTATTGGAAATTGGATTTCCGTCATGAGTCGAGGCAAGGGGCAAGCTCCTCTCCGCTTCGAGACACTCTAGCAAATGCCTCAGGATTACGCACACTGGGTAACCCCTGGATGCTTCAGGGCCGGTCCTCACTTACGTTAGAGGATTAGTATTCCTGAACACACGTTTCCCGGTCCTTACAGACCTATAATCGAGGTGGCTCACATTCCAACAACCACAAAGGTGAAAAGTAGATATATATGTCAGGGCTGGTAAGTCACTGACACCACCATAGCTAGAAAGAAACGTCGTGCTCTCCCTGCAGTCCGTATCCCGTTTTTAACTCATACCGGGGTGTGAGGTTCGCGAATCTACGAAATACACAAAGCTAGGCCACGTAGACCTTGCTTTGATCATCATTCACAAGACTTTGCTTTTCAACAGAAGCCTTGATCATAGCATCTTGGCATGCCACATAGGCAGTCCACTCCATACGATTGATTTCCATCGATATATAACCTCTAAGCTCGTACGTCTCAGAGAAGGGCGTTAAGCAAGAGAATAAATTCTCCGCCGCCAAACAGATATATATTTAACAGAGATCAATCAATATAGAACAAAATCCAATGTCAGACACACAGTCCATTTACAAGTCCGTCCTGGGTCTGAATGAAACCGGAGGCGTCAAATTCCTCGTATATCCGTCCAATCAACATACACGTTCAGACGGCTACTACTTCCGTCCCTTTCCGGTAGCTACTCCGGTTAGGAACCTCAGTAGCGCCCATCCAACCGATACGAAGATCGTCGGTCTTGAATCGTCTTTGCATTTTCCAATTCGAATCGCTCGATGAATTATTTGAAATGAGGGTTAGCTCGGCCTTTTCAAATAATTCACGTCATTAGAATTTAAATCGATTCTTTATATGGTTATATTATTCGACATCCATCTTTCAGTTATTTAGTGTTGTTTTCATGTCATACACATACAACCATCAAATATCAAACAATTCAAGCCCAACTGGTTTATTTGCAACCTATGTTGCTTATAATATTTTATAACGATTTTTCGCCATTTTTATTTATTTAAAAATGGCCATATTTAATTAAACGACGTTTCAGGTCGTTTCGTGTCACTGGCGCTGTTTTTCCCTAAATTTGTTTTACACATATCGGAAAATCTAACCGTTGGATCTTCACAAATTTTACATCATTAGGAAGATATTCCCAAAGCGAACCCAACGGTTCCAGTTTCGTGAGAATCCGACGGTCGGATCTTCCACACTAGTCGTTTGAAGTTACGGTTTCAATTTACGAACTGCAGCGTCGTTATTCTATTAAATTTAATTATATTTATATATATATATAAATATAATCGTTCCTGGCGCTGTTTTTTCTTAATTTTGAATTAAACATTCCAGACAATCCAACCGTTGGATTTTCACAAAGTTGGTGCCGTTGGAAAGATTATTCCAAGGCGAACCCGACGGTTGAGGTTTCGGGAAAATCCAATGGTCGGATCTTCCGCACTAGTCGTTTGAAATCACGGTTTCAAAATACGAACTGCACGGCCTCGGTTCGTTTTAATTTTATTTATATTTATATATTTATATAAATATAGTTCATTCAATGATTTCTATATCGTTTTCACTTCAAATATTTTTCTAACTCCCTAAAATTTTGGAAAATTTCGCCATAACCTCCCCTGTACCGGGGGCATCGGGAAATCGCAAATAGCGTTCCCGGTCCTTCTAATCTCAAAAAGAAAAAGAGAAAGCCAAGCGGCTAGCCAACAGGCTCAAAATCATCACCCAAACAAATCAGTAAATGTGTACCTATTTGTCGGGCACAAAATTTTATTCCTCTTCTCTAGCCCCTTTGCTATAACCTGTTCAATGAATATGCATGTACATATATATACAGTTCATATCATTTTTCATTTTCTATTCAACTTCATATTTGATTTCTATTTAGTTTAAAAACACCATTCATTCTAATGTTACATAAATAGGCGCAAATCATTTCATTAGTTAATTAATGAATATTTCAACTCATATATGTTTTCTATAGTTTCTATATATAGATAAAAATGTGATTTTTATTATCGAACGGTTTATTTCAAAATATGAATATCATTCAACACATGAATTGCTAAACAACGAATGAATATCAATTCAACACATGAATGTTTTCTATAGTTTCTATATATAGATAAAAATGTGATTTTTATTATCGAACAATTTATTTCAAAATATGAATATCATTCAACACATGAATTGCTAAACAACGAATGAATATCAATTCAACACATGAATGTTTTCTATAGTTTCTATATATAGATAAAAATGTTATTTTTATTATCGAACAATTTATTTCAAAATATGAATATCATTCAACACATGAATTTCTAAACAACGAATGAATATCAATTCAACACATGAATCTTTTCTATACAATGAATAAATATAGTTTAAGCATATGAAAATAATTCAAACACAAGAATATCATTCAAAATTTCGGCAGCATAACGGCAGGGTAGTTACACCGGCACCGTCCCTAGTACGGCTCCTCGCTCTACCTTAAAACCTCGCGGTTTTTGACAATGGGAATCATGCATCTAGTTCGCACGCAGGCGGCATGTTTATATTTTTATTCATTTCCACAAACTAATCCTATGTGGTTTCAACCAAATATTTTTCAACCACAATTGGGTATTTTTCAACCGCAATCAACCAATATCAATCACAAACAATTCCAAACTATCAATCAATTTTCACAACAATCTCAACCAATAAATATCGTCCATGGTTTGTGGACGAGGGGCGTATATATATATATATATATATATTTATATATAGCAATTCACTTTCATTTTCAACTCATATATGTTTATTTTAAAATCGAAATTGAAAAGTGAGAGATCCTCACCAATAGCTATCCACTAACACGATTCTTCCTCAATAGAAATCTCGCCTACTTCGCCTTCTTGTTGCTTTCGTTGACTGTATCCTCTACATAGGTAAAAATCGAATTTTTACTAGGTTATTCAATATATAAAATTGCATTTTGCCTTTGCTATGCAATGTATAAAGATTATATTTTCTTTTTTAAAAATTCAGTTTTAACTCTTTTATAAAAATGCAGTTTTTTTTTATTCTTTCAAAAATGCAGTTTTTTTTCTTCTTTCAAAAATGCAGTTTTTTTACTTTTTAAAAAATGCAGTTTTTTTATTCTTTCAAAAATGCAGTTTTTATCCTTAAAACTAAAAATCAGTTTTTATTTTCTTTTCAAAAAATCAGTTTCTCTTTTATTAAAATGCAGTTTTTTTTTCTTCTTTAAAAAAAAGACAGTTTTAAAACTTTATATAAAAAAAAACAGTTTTTATAACTTAAAATAAAAATTCAGTTTTATTTTCTTTTCAAAAAATCAGTTTCTCTTTTATTAAAATGCAGTTTTTTTTTCTTCTTTCAAAAATGCAGTTTTTTACTTTTTAAAAAATGCAGTTTTTTTATTCTTTCAAAAATGCAGTTTTTATCCTTAAAACTAAAAATCAGTTTTTATTTTCTTTTCAAAAAATCAGTTTCTCTTTTATTAAAATGCAGTTTTTTTTATTCCTAAAAAAAAAGACAGTTTTAAAACTTTATATAAAAAAAACAGTTTTTATAACTTAAAATAAAAATTCAGTTTTATTCTTTTAAAAAAACAAAACAGTTTTTTTTTATATAAAAAATACAGTTTTCAATTCACTGTTAAAATAAAAATAAAAACAAAACAAAATAACTTAAACACTCACCGAGATTTCGAATGGGAGGAGGAGGAGTCGGTGGTGGTCCAGTGGTGCTCGCGATGAGGCGTTCGTGGAGGTTCGCGGCAGGGGTTCGAGGGTTGCTTCGATTCGATGTCGGCGGCGTCTGGAGGGAGGAAGTCTGGCGGTGGGGGCTTCGGCGAAGGGCTCGTCGGCGGGTTGAGGGTCAGGCGGCGCGATTCGATGAACTTAGGGTTTTCTTCTCTTTTTTTTTTATTTGTTAACTGATAAATGAATGAGGGATCGGGGGGGGGGGGGCAAGCAGAAGAGAAAAGGAGGGATTCTATTTTTTTTATTTTTATTTATTTTATTATTTAATTATTAAATTTTTGCCAAAGGGTTGACTTTTACTTATGACTTCGAAACGAGGTCCACCGCCTGTCGTCCATAGCGTTTTACCCCCATTCCGAACACAATGGGATATGTATCGTAAGCTGGTTTGATCGTTACTATCAGTTTCCGTTGAATTTACAATTGAAATCCTTATATTGAATTTTAAACGTACATTTCAAATTACCGGGGTCACATACTAACTAGAAAAATTCCAGAAAAATATTTTCTAGCTTCGTATTGCCGATACGGTCCTAACAAAACTAGTTTCGTCGAATTCTGAGACCGTTTGAAAAATGGCCAATTTCCAGTCGATTAAATTCAATAGAAACTGGTCAAACGCGTTTTCTTTTGCCACGCTCACATATTGATTCGAAAAATTATGAAATTTGAAACCTAGCAATAGTTTGACATCCCGGACCCAACAAAAGTGGTTTCGTCGAATTCCGATGCCATATGCAAAATATCAATTTTCCAGGCCTATATATTTTATATATCGACTCTTCTGAAAATTCATTCGGCCATAACTTTTGATTCTCGTTATGAAACTTCGATTCTTCAGATTCGTTAGAAAGGTATTGACTAACAGATTTAAATATTTTTGGTCTCACTAAAATCCGTTATATTTTCCATCCTGCACAGTCAAACTTAGTTTGTATTCAAAATTTCAAACGACCATATTATACACAATTCTATATTTTATGGAAATAGGCTATTTTAATCTTTCAAATTTCTTGTTAATAACCTAATTTAAAAATTTTAAACTGGTTCACATTTTCCGGGTTATTACACAACATGTCTTGAATATATCCCAACTGACAACCAGTTAGCAGACATTTTCACCAAGCCTCTACTCGAATCTAGTTTTATTTCTTTACGAAGAGAGCTCGGCTTGATTTCTAGAAACTAACTGGGTGTATAAAAGTATACACTTTTGGGTTTCTAGTCGATACATTCATTTGTTTTTAAAACTTAACTAATTAATAGTCTTTTACTATTATTAGCAATTCATTTTGAGTTGTTCTTATTTCTGAATGCTTTTCATCCACTAATTTCTATCTCAATAAATCCTGTATATATACATACTCTTTCTAAATGTTGTTTTTCTGCATCTTTTTCTAAGAGTCTCGCTCAACATTCATATATTCCTCTATAATGGAACACATTTGTGATAAATGTGCTCAACAATCTCATATTTCGATCACTAGCTCCGAGCCAGAAGAGTACTATTCCCCGAAAACACCACAACATCCACCTGGATTCCATCCAAATTCTCGTACACCGGGAACCACACTAACTCCTAAACGAAGCAAGAAAGCACTATTTTTCTCTCCACGTACAAAGGATAAGATTAATGAAATACATAATTATCAACAAGAGATGTACTATGAGCAAAAATTAACTTCCTCTCGTTTGACGTATCTCGAGAAAATAGCTTCACTCTTCTGTAGTTCCAACAAGCTTAATGTTCATGAGCCAATACATATACCATCATCATTGAGAGCACCCAACTCATGGGATAGGAATTTCAACAAAAATGAAGGTGCTAGTGGGAAATACTCTCCGTGGGAACCAAGAAAATGAGTTCTTTATATCGGATCAAAGGAGATGCTTTATAATGTTTTTTAATAATAATGTTTTTATTTCTTACTTCATGTATTTGTTATATATTTTTGTAATAATACTTTGTTTGGCTTTGAATTCGATCAACAAAAGGCTGACAATTCATTTCAATCAAAAAACGTTCGACTGGTAGATAATTTTAGGTTGACCGGTTTGTACACTTTTGATCTCCAGAGAAATATCTAGGTCGACCGGTTGAAAAAAAGATGTCGACCGGTCTCTTGAAACACGAACAGGTCAACCGGTAATAAATTTTGGTCGACCGATTTTATGACACAAAAATTTCCAGAGAGTTTTCACGGTCGACCGGTCACAAATTTTATGTCGACCGAAAAAGTTTTAGCAAAATATGAAAAAAAGTGTCGACCGAAATTTTTGCACAGGTCGACCGGTCTTTTAAAGTTTTGAAATTCAAAACCATAGAATCCGGTCGACCGGTTACAATTTTATGTCGACCGATTTTAGCATTTTTTCTTCGATTTCAAACTAGAAACTAATTAGGTCGACCGGTATACTATTTTAGGTCGACTTTTTTCAGATTATACTATTTTTAAACATCCAATAGTCGGTTCAACCTCCTATATCAACACACTATTTCGTTTTTAACCTCTTCATTACTCAAATCAACACTTTTCTTCAAACCCTAACTCCTCAACTTCCATCACCTTCTCTTCAATGGCTCCAAAATCAAAGAAATCATAAACTTCTTCTACTTCTCAACAACAACCCATAGATGCTCAAATCAAACATTGGCTTAAGGATCCGATTGCTATAACAAGATGGAATAAGATGAAAGATTACACCATTCATGAAGGGATGTTTATCAAATACTTCGATTTTCTCCTCTATGATGTTAGAGAAATTGCAACCAAAGCAAAAATAGCATCTCTTCTTAGTTTTGAGGACAATAATGTTGAGATTAATCACATTATGATAAAATTATTCTATGCTAATCTAAATTTGGAGAAGTACAAGCCAGCAAATTCATCAAATTGCTTATGGTCAGTTGTATGTGATCAACAAGTATTCATCTCCAAGTTCCGAATGGAAGAAGTTCTTAAATCTTCAAATAATGGTACGAAATTTTCTTCTGATTTCTGTCCCATTCATATTAGAGACAAAATTAGTCATTTATTCATTGAAGATCACAAGTCAAGTGCTAAAGGAATAAATTTGAGACCTACGACTAGAATTTTCCATCATTGTATTGTTCATTCTCTCTTGCCACGAACCGGTAATTTTGATGCCATCTTCAAAGAAAATTTTAAGGCATTATATGCTATATATGGTGATATCAATATCAACTGGATTGATATGATTTTTGATGAGATATCATTAGTAAATAAATGTTCTCGCAAACATTTATTTTACAATGAATATTTAATGCGTCTCCTCATGAATTGCGGAATAAAATCTCCGGAATCCAAGATTTCAACACCTAAGTGTATTGATAAAGTATCAAAGAAGAGAATGAAACTTCCGGATCCATGCTTAACCATTATTCCATTTGAGCAATATAAACATAGAGGTTCTCCTGAAGCATCTTCATCACAAGCTCCTACTCCAAGACCGGAAGACGTTAAGATTCCTTCGCCAAATTCTACAACAAAGGATTCTCTTGAACAAATAGAAAGAAATCAATTTCTTTTAGAAGCAAGACTCAAGTGAACCAATACCAAGCTCGATCAGTTAGACACCAAAATGGATAAACGTTTTAACAAGCTTAAGTCTTTCTTTGGCATTATTTGGGATACAATTTCTTGGGGAGCTTCATCTTCAACCACACATGTTCAAAATCCAGGAAAACGACCAATGCCACCTACTTTCACATGGTCTACTTAGGAGGAAAACAACATTTCTGAAGAAAGTACTCACCATAGTCGTGGTCATGGATTTTCATTTATTGAACATGGTAGGCATGAGGGAGAAGAATATCAAGTTGATGATGATCAAGAAGAAGAAGGAGAAAAAGAAGGAACGGATAAAGATCAGGAAGTAGAAGGAGATGAGGAAGAGGAATCCTCAGAAGAATAAAAAGATGAGGATAAAGGATCATCAGAAGAAGAAGGAGACGAAACCGACTCTGATACACCTCCTCAGTAGTTATTTCTATCTATAGTTATGATATTACGTCTTTAAAACATCTCTATTAGCTTTTATATGTGTTTTGTGTTATGTATGCTACGAAAACTTGGTTCATCTTGTAAGTTTTTGGTATGGTTTGCAATGTATAATATACTCTGGATGTGATGTCCTATGTTAAAGGTTCATCTTGTTTATTATACCCTTTTTGTCGATGATAAAGGGGGAGAAAGTTACTAACATCTCTTCTTGCAGAAACTTAGTTATATTTTTCAGGGAGATCATATATACAGGGGGAGACAAAACTTATATACAGGGGGAGATAGAAATAAAGATTAAAATATCAAGCTATATTGTCATCAATCAAAAAGGGGGAGAATGTTGATTCAACGGTTTCAATGCTTATTTTGATTAATGACAAGAAAGAGCTTCATGATCGACAAAAAGAAGACTCAATGTTTTATAGGCTAGAAGATGGTTATTTAGAGTTATTTATGTTAAAATCTATCCTCAAATAATCATACTTCTTATTCTCTTCAAAAATATACATGAAAACTCATTTTTTATGTATGTTGACAAAAACCTGTCAACCTGTTAAATTTAACAGGTCAACAGCTTTTTAAACTTAACAGGTCAACCTGTTAAAATTAACAGGTCAACAGCTTTTTAAACTTAACAGGTCAACCTCTTGAAATTAACAGGTCAACAGTAATTTTGAAATAACGGTCAAAAACCTGTCAACCTATTAATTTTTCATGTCGACCTATTTTTGAATTTCATGAAGAGTCATCTTCTTTCTTGAAAAGTTGCATCCATTTCTCTTCATTTAAATCATTTCTTTTGATTGTAACTTTTCACCAACAATTGCAACTTCTCAATTACTGTAAATACATCAGTTTTCAATCAATCAAATTACCGAATTTTCTCTCCATTCTCTGATCTATATTGTATTATTCTTAGCATTCTAAAAGCACTCAAAAGCATTCAATTATCGTTTGAATCTCCAAGCATATTTAACACACTTGTGATTTAACTCGATAATCCACTTCCAAATCTTTGCAAACATCAATATATATTTGAGGATAAGATTATAGGAAGGTTGTACTCAATCACTGACTAATCAGTGTTGAAGAAAGAACACATTCAAGGTCAAACTCTTGTAATCGTCTTGTGGGTAAGCTTGTGGCCCGTGAAATCAAGTGGGTAATCTTGTAGCCCGTGAAATCAAGTGGGTAAACTTGTAGCCCGCAAATCAAGTAGTGTTGTGAACCTGTTCCTCCGGGTGAAGCGAGGGTGTTGTTTATTGAAAAGCCGAAGAGGAGCTTCGGGACTGGACGTAGGACGGGAGGTCTGAACCAGTATAAAAATCCTGGTGACGTTACTCTACTTTACTTTATCTACAGCATTTATATTTGTTAGTGATATATTTCTTGTTTGCGAATTTTTACCTGCGTAACTATTGAATAGCTTAAGTTATCACATACATTCCGCATAGCCATATTATAGATCCTGTACAAGTCGTACACACTCGGATTTTTCACCCATTTCGGGATTAGGTTATGTGAGGACTGAAATGAGTTAGAGAATAGTTCCTATTCATTTTTCTAGCCGCCACAAACCTCCCTTGAGCTCTAGCAATGGCCTCCATCTTCTAAATTGCTCCCAAAACACCATTTTTACCATTCCTAATCACTAATTAAGCAAATCAACACCAAATCAAGGCGGATTTGCGTCAAATCAGAGATAGGGCTGCTGGAATACATTGGGATCCGTGTCATAATAGTAGAGTTTCAGATCTAAGATTTTAATTATGGCAAAGTTGAGTGATTTGGATTGTTTTTCACTAATTATGGCTAATTAGGGTAATTAGCGAAGATTAGCGAAATTATAACTCAGAAAAATTTAGAAAAATATGCAAAATTGCAGAATATTATTTTATGCCTCTGATACGAATTTGGGTTAATTTGGACTAATTTTGCTAATCCCGGAATTTATGGGATTAAGGGGTGATTAGTGATAATTAGCGAAATTTTGCATTATAAAAATATGGAAAAATTTGTAAAATTCTAAAATATTATTTTAGGGCACTGATAGAAATTTGGGTTGATTTGGTTAAGTTTTACTAATCTTATCATTAGTTGTTGTTAAACATGCTTAAGGGAAAATATGAGTTTTTGGCTATGTTTGATCCGTTTTAACTTATCAAGTTGTTGTTTTGCTGTTTGTGGATGTTTATACATGTTGCTATGGCTGTATGGTATGCTTTGTGATTGTTCAGAACAGTTAGATTAGTCGAAAACGTCGTCGAATGGCGTAAAATAGTCGTTGGAAAGAAGTGTAGGAAATTACCCGAACCAGATCAGATCGGAGGGGGAAGCACGATCCAAACCGCTCGCACTTGAAGCTCCATGATACGACCTGAGCATGGTGGCACAAACTGAAGAGAGCACCCGATCCGAACTACGTCACTCGACCCGAACCGATGCACCAGGGATGGACTTGAGAGGCTCGACCCTATCCGGAGTGCTTGGGAAGGAGAACCAAACTGCTTGCCTGAAGTCACGATCTGATGCTCTGGAGATGATCCGAACTGATCCGAAGCAGGGGCCGCGATCCGAACCGTAGGGGGTATTCCGATCCGAACCGAGATGCTTGGGTTTGAGGCGTGGACAACGATCCGAACTAAAAGTATTAGTTGAAGTGAAGAACAGGAACTGAACCGATCCGGAGAAGACCAAAACCCGAAATGCAAAGGTAGTCCAAATGGGAAGTTTGTACTCAGGATCCAGTTGGAAACCAACGAGTTAACTTCACGATTGGACTTTGATGAGGGACGTGTGCAAAGGGGTAGTCCGTATTCATAACTTTGGTTCACCACTGAGAGACGGATAGTGGGCTTATAGTGATAGTTGTACGGGGTTGGACTCCGTTAGGGCCCAAAGGATTAGGTGACCAAATAGTGGATATCGTATGCTTTACGCACTGAGTGAGAAATGTGAGGATGATTGCTATGTTTGATTGTTTGCTTTCACTATGACATGCACACCCCCACTCCCGTATTCTTTACACCATATGTTAGTGGCAACTTAGAGTGTTGAGCGGTATGTTGTGCTAACTTTTTGGTTGCAGGTCAAGGTTCAGATATGATTGGATTATACCTGTTATTGTTCTGTTTTGTTGCTTATCGCTCATACCAGACTTTTGTCTGATCCAGAGTTTTATGTCTCTTCTTATTACTCTGGTTGCTCCTAAACGAGCAGACTAGAGACAGGTTAGGTGGTATGCACGGGTAGCGGTACTGGAGACGAGCAGGAGGCTCCCACGTATGATATATAGATATTCTCCCTGTGTTGTTGAAGGTCACTGCTTGGGCATTTGTAGTGTACCTCCTTCTTTTACTTTCTTTTGCTTTAGAGACAATTTTAAAGTTGTAATAATGATGTTGGATCATAAGCTGTATTTTGGATTTCCGCTAATATGATGATGGTGGTTTTAGTTTTCAGCTTATGCACTGTCTCGCCTGTTTTATGTCAAGTATGTTACTATTATATTTTATTCCATGCACTGTGAGTCATTCTACAGGTTTCTTTGTTAGTTCTTTCATCTTCTTTCCTTTCTTTGATGACCGTCCCATGCTAGCAGACATGTGTACAGCGCACTTTCGGAGGAAATGTCGGTTAATGCGGGGCGGGCCTTCACACGGTGTAAGCGCTAATTATTTATATTTAATGCTTATGAAGTTGTGTGGTGCACTTTGGATGATGGTTGATTATTTATCATTGCTATTATATACATGTGTTGTATAGAATCTATATAAATAACATTATATGGTAATTGAGTGGGTCTCATTCTGAAACACCCCACCTCCATTAAGGTCACTCACAAAGGGAATGCCTTAACTTCGGTGGAGGTTTATAAGTAAAAGTCACAGATAAAACACAAGACAGATATAAAAACATATATATAAGTAGCGGAAAACAAACAGACTTTCATTTCATAAATACGTGTTCATACAAAACATTTCCATAATTGTCTCACAATAACTTCCAAAACATTACATCATCATTTCTGTCTTGATTATTAAATACAGAAGCATAAAACATAATTAAAGCTGCATAAATCCCCATAGAACGTGTCCATAAGCCATAGCTAAGGAGATAGAGTCCAAACCATATATCTACTATTTTGAAGCTTACAAAGAGTCTGACTAAGCTGGTTTGTTTCCTCCCTGTGGACCTGGGTGGGGAAACGGAAAAAAAGAAGACGAAAGAGAAATAGAGTCAGACATAAAGCCTGGTAAGTCTAGTGACTCTTTAGTATGAGAATAAGAAAAAGGGCATGATAGGTATAAACTGGAAATAGGAAAGTATCATAAACTAAGATAAAGAAATTTTGAATCGAATATACTATCGCACCCCACACTATATCTCTGCACCTACTTGTATTAGTTCTGACTGGCGCCCCATGACCGGGGTGAAGTGATCCCCTTTTTAAAGATTGACTCCTACACGCAAAATCATATGTGTCATACGGCCTCCGATGATTGTAGATACCTATGCTGGTCCCACCATGGGGTGTATTAAGCCCCATGGTGGCGGCCCGACACAATTCTAGAATGCATAGTGCATACTATTGGTGCCCGGTGCCCTGTTTGTCTGATCTGAAGTGTGTGCACGTCCGCACTCCGTTAGAACCCACACTGCTGCACCAACCGCCGTCGCCTTTGACCGCTTACAATCAGCCCAGTAATCGTGCCCTACCCTGCCTAGTTTCAGGGTACCATGATACCTAATTGGGTTAGTGCTGAAATGGGTCCCCATTACTAGGATTTTCTAGTCAAACATGTTAAGTGGTTAAGTGTCTGTATTAACCTAACCCCACCCATCAGTTTAAATAACATGTTGAATTGGTTAAGTGTTTTAGTTAACTTAACCCTACCATCCTCATTCTAGCTTTAATCTATTCATTAAAGCACCGACCACTCACATTAGACAGGTACTGTTGTGGTTACTGGACAGCCGGTCGGTTCCAGGCAGGTTTACACCGCAACTGAGTCTAACCTTGGGTCCTTATTGGGCTTAATGCCTTAACCTCACACATTGGATAGATATTGTTGTGATTACTGGACAGCCAGGCGGGTCCGGGCAGGTTTACATCACAACTCAATCCAACCTCGGGTTAAGCATATTCGTATTTTCTAAATTTAGATATTTGTCTCTTTTACTTGTTATATGTAAATGTTACGGCCCATTTTCCAAGTTCGTTATCTTTTTAGGCATGGCAATCCAAACCATTTAAATGTCACCAATCATTGGCATGTGCCAAACATGCCAACAGATATATTTTTCATGTTTAATCCCAACGATGTTTCTCCCGTTTGTACGTTCGCAATATTAGAATGAATGTTGGGCTAGATATCTCAGCCCAACTTATAAACATAGAAGGGAAAGCCAAGAACATGAAATATTCTAAATAAAGGATGTGTGACATATGAACTTGAATCTTTGCGATCTAATTAACATAAATCATGGGTTTCAACTTGTCATGTGAACTTGCATTCAAATAAGAATCTAATTAAATAGGTGTCACATGAAATGGCCTAATTTAGACTTGCATGAAACATAAGCCCAAACATATTTTTATCTAGGCATAACTTCAAACACAAACTAGCATGTGACAAAGTTATTACATGTCCATAAAAAAGTCTATTTTTGACATTAACCCAAAAGCGTGAACTAGATCGAATCATGAATCCTATTATAACATGAAACTTGTAATAATCATGTGAAACTAAATGGTACTTGACATAGACCCAATTACAAACTTGCAAAGAACATAAGAACATATGCATGGGATTTAATCATGTAGGCATAATGGTTTTAACCTAGAACATGTGTATATAAGTCTTAACTTGGACTTAGAAAAATGTATATAACCTATATTAAACACATAAACATATAGGTGCAAATTCCAACATTAACCATATACTTGTATGTGATGTTGCTTTCATTCTAATTGTACAATAGGACCAACATCAAGTCGATTATAACGCAAACATCCCAATACCATTCACAATACAATCATTGCAATACACAGATATGGAATTAACATCGTCGTTATACAATAGTAAAATTCCATTTCTGCATTACATCGAATCAAGTCTAAATTTCATTCTCATCGGAAAAATCATTATACTTACATCAAACGACGAACTTAAGTTCTGGTTTCTGATTTCTGAATTTGCAATGCTTTCCTTTGGGTATATAAACGTTGTTTGAATCTTGTTTTTACTTTAGTTTTTCTCGTCTCTAATCTTTCTCTAACTGATGGCTACTCTTAGTTTCTTCCCGGCAGCATGACGGCTCTAGTTCTATTTTATTTGTTTGAATTTAGGTTGAGTGTTGGGTTGTATTTATAGAATTTCAGATTGATTTGAGCCGTCAGATGATCATAGAGTGAATCCAGACCATACACACCAAGAGGAGCCAATCAGAAAGTGACAAATCAGCCCTAGTGACACACTAGAACTCAGAAATTCGACCAGGCAACGCAGGACCTTACCAGGATGACTGGGTAGGTCGACCCCCAGGTCGACCCCCTGGTCTACCTGGGTACCCAGGTAGACCCTAGGTCGATCCCCTGGTGGACCTGGGTCCTGGGCAGGAAAAATTCCCGCCCAGCCCAATTTGGGTTTGATTTCGAATTTTGAACTGAATTTTTGAACTGTTGGAATTTTAAATTGAGTTCTGAAACTTCGGAAGGTCATAACTCCTTCATACGGAGTCTGATTTTAACGACCCGGAAAAATGTCGATCTTGGTTATCCAATATACAACACATATCGAACATCCAAGGATCGAAAATACCCGAATAGTTAATGAAAGAGGTTAGAGGGTGAGAATAGATAAGATAGAAACTTAGAATAGAAGAAGAAGAAGAACACAACATCAGAGTAATACGAACCTCACAGCGGAACGAATAAAATATAATCGATAACATATCTTTGAAATAAAAGATTGTACTTGAATATACATATCATTATCAAGTACAGCTCTTACAACACAGCGGAAATAAACAATATCTATATGATCCTGAAGCCTCCTGCTCCAGCTCTTCAACTATCTGTAAATCCCGACTACTTGACTGCCCGTACAAAATTGGGCACCCAAGAGTTTAAGGAAAACAAAACAAAATAAACTCCGGGTCAGTCATGGGACTGGTGTGAGTAAAACAGTTTAAAATACTTAAAGCAAGCAAATGATATCTCATAAGACCACGCTGTATAACGGAATAGGTTTTCCCTTATGAGAATCCAAATTATCTTTATATCAAAACCTTTTTGATATTATAATAATGTCTATCAACCACAATATAATAATCATCTAGCAGAAACGCTTTCATCTCACCTTCTACATATATAGTATACAATCAAAACCGCAAGCACGTATTGGGTAATGGATTTCCAACTATGACAAGGTATGGAACCACCTTTCGCTAGTGTACCTCTAGAGAGGAATACACTGGATTCAATAAGAACATCTTGCAACCCGGCCACACATGACCGACCACTCATTTCGCTTGAGTGTATCGAATGTATATCACCAACGGTTGGGATCAGCAACCGTTTCCCGAATGGGACAGCATCAACAATAGATTTTTTGAAGTAAATGAAACTCTAGATCAGGTGATAATACACCCTAATAGGTGCGACCTACATAGCCATGCTACCTGCCCGAATTCTTTCATTTACCGGTTGATGAGGCTTGAGGTTACGCCTTATCATCACATCAGATTCACTTCGAATTCCACATTGTCAGATCCATCGAAAATCACTAATTGACGTCTACAATAGTACATTACGTGTTAGCTAAAGAAGTTTCCTTCTCCTCTTCCACTCTTGGTACGGTTGAAGAAATCAATGTACGTGACCATTTTGGAAATACTCTGTCAGACATTCATCCATACAAGTCATCCAGGGACAGGATGAACCGAAGGCACTGTTCAGTATATCCATCTTAGGCACTGTTATCTAAGACTTATACAATAGCCCTTGCACTTTACTTCATCTTCAATTATCTTTGGTATATATGATTCGCAACGCTTATGCCAATACAGAGTGGTTCTTTGGATAATAATCCAACCGGTCTCTCCATATTAACAACGTTAAAATGGTCAAAAATTTCGATAGTCGGTGAGTTAACTATCAAAGAAAAACACGTGTGCAAACAACGATATTATTTCCAAATGGAAATTATATCGATCAATCGTCAACTATATATATATATATATATATATATATATATATATATTCATATTTCCTTATTTTCTACATTTAGAAAATATACATTATTAACATTGGAAACATTTCCATAGCTTATTCATGCATCACTACCATTCCACAACTATTAGTCCCTGACTGTAAACTAGTATGAGAACAATTCCCTAAGTATTAATCCCGAAGGCCGAAACCAACATCAGTTAAACACTTAGAAAACCATTCAATTTACTAATCTCTAGTCAGTTTCTAATTTTGCTCAACTTTATTTGATTTACTCTATTTCAAATAACTAATATATAACTCTATTTTGAATAACTTTATATTCAATAACTCTAATCGACTAATTCTAACTCAATTAATTCCTTTATATAATCCATTATGTTTCTAATACTTAAGTCTTATTTAAAATTCCCTTTTATAACTCTATTTATTTCGTAAATAAATAATTCCTTTTATAACCTTTATTTATAAATGTTTTACAAATATTCCTCTTACTATATTTGTCTATTTATTTTATAAATAAATAATCCTCTTATACTTCTATTTATTTTCCAAATAAATATTCCGTTTTAATTCTCTTTATTTATCAAATAAATATTCCTTTTATTAAACTCTATTCGTTTAATAAATATTTCCCTTTTATCTTTATCCTGTTTATTTTCCCAAAAAATATTTCCTCATGATATTCTATTTGTCTTATAAATAAATATCCTCCTTTATAAACTCCTATTTATTTTCTAGATAAATGTTCTCCTTTATAAAATCCTATGATTTTATAAATACTTTATTTTCAAAATATTTACTTTTATAAAATCGATTGATTTTATAAAATTCCTTTACTTCAATATACATTGAAATATTTCTTTTTACATCCCAGGGTCTCTTATGATATTTAAAATAGCAATTAACAATGATCAATATCATTCTAACACACATAATCAATAACAGATTATATATCACATCATATATCACAATATATGAAAACGGTAAAGTAAATGTTGAGGAATCAAGTCGGATTCCTCCAACCTGTCTCCCTGCTGCATCCACAGATGTTAAACAATATAATAACATCGATTTCACTTCGATATGAAATATTCTGATAAACAGAATCGATATCTGATTAACGATATATATAAATATCGTTTTCTATAATTTCAACCAATCAATCAGTATTTCACCCAAACAGTTAACACACGTTAATCAACAAATAATTATCAGTTCTAAATATACGTTAGAAAAATATGACTATTCAGAGTTGGTGAGATTTACTCACATTGGCAGTTCATCGTTAAAGAACGATAAACTGTTTGTTTGATTTGAATCAAACAATTTATTCCGCCATAAATTCAAACGAGCTCCAATCCATTCCTGTTCAGTTCCAATGGGTAGTGTCCGTCCATACGATCCTAACAGATCTTGTTTCGTCTGATTCTGACATCGTATGATCAAGTTATTGATTTTACAATACAATACATGAATTTAAATTAAATAAAACTTTTAATTTCATTTGCACTTGGGCTTTACCAATTATTTTCCGGCCCACTAACCTTTAAACACCCGGCCCGTAAGTCCCTTCTTCCCCATTCACTTGTAAATCACGAGCTCCAGTAATAAACCGAACATAGCTCCACCATTGAGCCGACTTCCTCCCTTAACCACCCTCCCATTCTTCAACCGAAATCAAAACGAATGCCACCATTTTACTCTCCATCACTCTCTCTATCCTCCCGTACCCTTCAGCTCGAACTCGAGCATGGAAACCATTTTCCATCGACCGCTCCTCAACACAGGTAGCGACGCCTTTCTGAACCGAATCCCACAAAATTACAACGCAAGTTGCTAAACTCCATGCTAAATCCAAATATGATACTCAATTCTTGAATTGATGCTCCAAACGATGGAAATCGCGAACCCTAGGACCTATTGTAAGTACAGCATACCCAAAATTCCATCGAGCCTAACAACTTGTATATGAGAATGAAGTTTGGACCCAGACAAAATCAACGATGCAGCTTTCTCAATTTACAGAAATTTATTTGATTTCTATTTGATTTTTCTTTTGAACGAAATGGTTACTGGAGAAAATGAAAAGGGTGGGGCACAAATTCTCTTTTATAATGGGGATGGGATTTTTTGTGTGGTTGAAAAGGATGAGTGTGTGGCCTCTTCTAAGCCTTACAAGGGATTGAGATATTTTATTTTTATTTTCATTTATTTGTTTCTGCACTCTAAAAATTCCTATGAACACACACGATACTTAAAAATCATGAAAATTGACGTGCAGCTACATTTTGACATTACGGTCCCAACGAAACTGGTTTCGTCGAATTCCGACTCTATTTGCTTGCACAGCGTATTTGTAAAGGTCCAATTATCGATTGTATTTCACATTAAAATCCACCACGGCCACATACGGACTCTAAAAATCATGAAACTAAAAATCTAACAACTATTTGACATTGTGGATCCAACAAAATTAGTTTCGTCAAATTCTGACTTCGTTTGCAAAAGTGGCTAGTTTTAAAGCTCTAAATAGCCTATTTAAATATATAAATATATTTAAAAACAATTAAATTAAATATTTATAAATAAATATTATCGCATATATTCACAGTGGAATACCATACAGTTCAGAAAACCCTTATATGGATTTCTAACTCGATATTCAAATCCGGGTCAACCCGATATTCGATTTATATTGAAATTCCTTTTTAAAGTATAAATAATTCCTTTATAAATTATAAAGGAATTCCACAACGACTTTTCTAAATTTGATTCGGACATAAATCAAAATCTACACGACGAAATCCTGATTTTTCTCTTCCACTAGAAAGATATACTCCACCAGCTCCTAACATTTCTTGTTTCATAGAAATCCGATTTAAAATGGCTTTTGTATTTTCATTTGAAGTTCGAATCGCCAATTTACAAACTGCAGCGCCATTTCGAGCTCGATTTTAATTATAATATAGTTATACGTTCAAACTGTCATTCAAATAATATATTCGTTATCATACTTCAACTCTAAACTGAATTAAATATCACAGATGATCCAGTTCACACCATATCGCCATTTCAGCCAATTCTGATTATTTCAGATTTGAATACATTATTTAATTATTATTTTAATTAAATATTCACCATTATTAAATTCAACGACCATGAAATCCTTTTAATCACCTTTTAAATAATTAAATAAGTTAATTATTATACCGCTGAAAATGCGGGTCATTACACCGATTTACGCAAACTCGGACTCTATCTCAAGCAGAATTCCGAGACGAGCGCAATGGCGTAACCCGTTTCCCTTAGTTCTTTCATTTTTAATTAAGTATACTTTAATTTGTTAATTTAATGTTAACTGAAAACTCGGGGTGTTACATTCTCCCCTCCTTAAAGGATTTCGTCCCCGAAATCTTCAAGTCTGGAAGAATGTATATCTTACCATTCAATCGTCCATCTACTTAGCCATCAAACACAGGCGTCCATTGTCCTTAAAAGACTTCTATTGCTTCATGATCATATGCATAGTGTGTGTATATGTCCTTATCTAATGCAAAAATTAGGCGGTCTACTGATCCAGTTGACCTCCTTAATGCAAATCATGTAAGTGTCATGAATCCATTATTTATGCAAATTTTTTGCTTACTCATAATTCTACATGAGTGTGCAACCATTCATACAAATGTGACATCCATATGACAACATATCAAGTTTCAACCACATACAAATATGAATACATATATGCATATGCAATATGGAAGTGACTGAGCCGATCTAATACTTAGGGTGTGTGTATATGCATCCACGAGCAACCACTTGCAACCACTTGCAGCCATCAATCATAACATGTTTCAAATACATGTTTACATCCGTTAGTTTCTACCTAAGGAGTTAGGAGAAAAAGGACCGAGAAGATACACTAAAAGGTAGATACAAGCATAAACTTATGGAAAAAGAGAGGTCAAAGATGTACCCTCAAGAAGAAAAGGGTAGACAACGCGTATTTTGTCCTCAGTTTCCCAAGTCGCGCCTTCCTCGGCATCGCTCCATTGAACTTTAACAAGCTTGACTTCACGGTTGCGTAGCTTTTTGATTTCAGTTCCTACGATTCGAGTTGGAACTCTCCTCACGATTGTTTCTCATTCTCTTTCAATTTCTTCTAAAATGCTTGGCTCCACCACTTCCACAGACTCATGTAAACATTTCCGGGGATGAGAAACGTGAAAACATTGTGAATTCCAGCCAACCTTTCGGGAAGCTCTACACTATAAGCCATTTTCCCAATCTTCTCGATGATTGGGAACGGTCCTACGAATCTTGGTGCTAGCTTTCCTGTGGAACCAAAGCGAACGACGTTCCTTAAAGGAGATACCTTAAGGAAAACCCTTGTAACAACCCGAAAATCTGGGCCAGTTTAAAATTTTTATTTTGGAAATTTTAGCGAAGTCTGAACATTTAAAATGAATTATTTTAAATAATATCGACGATAAATTTATTTTGAATATAATTCGAACGTATATATTTATACGCGTCGTCGTTAGAATATAAATATTTATATATAATTATAAATAGAATTGAAAATGGCGCGGTAGTTCAATAATTCGATTTCAAACTTCAATTGAATGTACCGGGTGCAAAACAATCCGGATTTTGACGAAACCAAAAATAATAGGATCTAATAGAGAATATCTTTCCAAAGAATCAGAAAAATCGAAATTTCATAGCGGGAATCAAAAGATATGTCCAGTTGAAAATTCTGAATAGTCGCTATGGAATTGAGGCCTTTAAAAATAGACATTTTGCAAACAACCTCGGATTTCGACGAAACCACTTTTGTTGGGTCCGTGATGTCAAATTATTGCTAGATTCCAAATTTCATAATTTTTCGAATCAATATGTGAGCGTGGCAAAGGAAAACGTGTTTGACCACTTTTAGTTGATTTTAATCGACTGGAAAATGGCCATTTTTCCAACGGTCTCAGAATTCGACGAAACTAGTTTTGTTAGGACCGTATCGTCAATACGAAGCTAGAAAATATTTTTATGGAATTTTTCTAGTTAGTATGTGACCCCGGTAAATTGAAATGCGCGTTCAAATTCAATATATAGAGTTATATGTTGATTTTGATGAAAACTGATCGAAACAATCGAATCAGCTTACGATACATTTCCCATTGTGTTCGGAATGGGGACGACAGGTGGTGGACCTCGTTTAGAGGTCGAAATAAAAAGTCAACTTTTCTTGTAATTAAATAATATGAAAATTAAAAATCTCTCTCTTCCTTTTAGCTTCTATGCCCCCTCCCCGCCCCCGTTCATATTCGATTCATACCAGAGGAAAAAAAAGACGAAGAGGGGGGAGGAGCGTCGTCGCTCCCCCCATCAGAGCGCCGCCGCGCCTTAGGAGGCAGCGCCGCCTCCCATCGCACCCCCCCCCCCCCACCTCGAGACCTCCCACTAACCTCGCCCCCCTCGATTTTCGTCTAGGCCCCCCTTCCATCGAAGACTCCGAAGCCGCCGCCACCGATGGCCAGGACCACCGCCGCCTCAGACCCCGTACCCACCTCTGACATGGCAGCAAACCCCCCCCCCCCTTGCGACTGATGCGCGCCATCTCCACCCCATTATCCACCGTAAGTTTTCTTCTTTATTCCATTCACTTTATTTAATTATAATACACTTTTATTTTCTGATTTTTTATTTATATAATTTACTTATATAAAGATAGCGATTTTTTTTATATATAATACATTAGTTTTAATTTAACAAAGATATGAAATTTTATACGTAAAGATTAGATTTTTAAAAAGGCGAAATCTTTGAAATTGAAAAGGCGAAATCTTTGAAATTGAAAAGGCGAAATCTTTGAATTAAAAAGAAAAATAAATATATAAAGGTGGGATTTTTAACATATAGAAATTCGATTCTTATTGTATACGAAAATTTGATCTTATCGTATATATATAAAGATTTGGTTTTTATAAAAAAAATATGATTTTTATATATGTAGTGAAATAAAAATTGAATCTTTATATGTGAAAAGGCGAAGTCTTTATATATATAGTAGCGGTGTGAAAATAGAATTTTTATCTATATAGTTGTAGTATAAAAATATGATTTTTATATATTGAATAGCGAAGTAAAAATTCGATTTTTATATATTGAATAGCGAAGTAAAAATGTGATTTTTATATATGTAGTGGCTACGGGCAACGAAAGTGACAAAAGGCGAGAACGACGAAGATTTCTATAAATGAAGTGTCATGGAGTTGGAATAGCTATTGGTGAGAACTTCTCACCTTTTAAAAATCTCTTTTTCTAGTTATATATATATCTACTAGGATGCAGACGGTGCTTAGTAGCACCCGACACCCGTCATCTATAGACCATGGATGGCTTGTTTTGTTCAATTGATGTGTTGTGAAAATTGTTTGTGATGTTGATGTGAAATCGGTAATAAATGTAGATAGTTGAAATAAATTAATTATCGTTAAAAATATAAATTTTAACGTGAAAGTGAATAAATAAATATTTATAAACAAATCGGCCGATTTGTTTATATACACTGATTTGACTGATATTGATTGGGTCGATAAATTTTACACATCGCCCAACTGCACAAATAAAATCTGAGTTTGATTGTTTGAAACCCCACACGGGTATTGGGATGAAATACGGCATACACTAATCCCAATAATTAGTTGTATGTCGATCGATTGATTGACAGGATGTTATAAGCGTTAGATATCTATATTTGATGCTTATACAGTGTAGTGCACTTTGGATGATGGTTGATTATTTATCGTTGCAATTATATGCATGTGTTGTATGGAATCCATATAATTAACTTTATATGGTAATTGATTGGGCCTCATTCCAATCGGGAAAATAAAGAATATTATAAAATAAAGGTTCATGTGTTGACCGTACTCATCCGTTGAGATTAGTCATGTGTTGAACGAGATATTTTAACAATAAAATTTACATCTTTATTAATATAATATAAAGGTTCATATGTTGACAGTACTCATTCGTTGAGATTAGTCATGTGTTGACCAAAATATAGATCTATGGTATTGAATAGAATAAATATTCATTTGTTGAATAGAATAACGGAATTATTGAAATATATAAAGCCGTGTTGATTAGAGATGCGCTATTTTGACGCGAACGATATTTATATCGATTATATTCATTTTTTTAATTTGAATTGAATCGAATAGAAAACCAATTTGAATTGAATCGAATAGAAAACCAATCTGAATTGAATCGAATAGAAAACCAATCTGAATTGAATCGAATAGAAAACCAATCTGAATTGAATCGAATAGAAAACCAATTTGAATTGAATCGAATAGAAAACCAATTTGAATTGAATCGAATAGAAAACCAATTCGAAATGAATTGAATATAAAACGAATTCGAATAGAATTGAAAACGAATTCGAATTGAATTGATAACGAATTGAAATGAATTCAAATTGAATTGAAATTTGAATTGAATAGAAATGAATTTTAAAACGAATTTATAAGGAAAAATTCAATTTTGATTTGAATTGAAATGGAAGTTGAAATTGTTTTTGAAACGAATTTAAAACTATTTATATAATTCGTTTTAAATAGAAATCGACGAAATATATATTATATATATTATATATATAATATAATGGCCTGAATAGAACGCGCCGCGCCGCGGCAGTTCGTGAATTTCGATCATTGACTTCGAACGGACATTACGGGAGATCCGACCATCGGATTCTCCTAAAACCAGAACCGTTGGGTTCGTATCGAAAAGAGCTTTCTAACGAATATTATAAATTTGAAATCTAACAGTTGGATTTGGAGATACGTCCAAATCGAATTTGGAAAAGGTCGCTGTAAGTGCAGTTCGATGGCCGTTGATGGAAATCGACTGTACGGGCCTTAATAAAATTATTAAAAATATCAATAATTTGTGTAAAATCATAAAAAATGATTTGGGGAAAATTGGGATGAAAAACTCCGTATTTGAAAAGATAAAAATAGATTTTTATCGAAACGAACTAGTTTAGAACTAAAATAAAACCCATTCATTTTAAATAAATAAATTGGATTTGAAATGGGTTTTGAATAGAATTGATTTGTGGGTTTATCGTGAAGAGTGTTTTAAATGACACTTGTTCTTTAACCCGATAAATAAATAGAATGTGATTTGGGTTTGTCGTGAACTGTGTTTTAAATGACATTAGTTCTTTAACCCAGTAAAGGGAGTTTTAATGAATCTGCAATTAGATTGAAATGTGAATTGATAATCTAAATTATCAAATTTGGAAAATGAGCGAAAATGGAGTATCACCAGTTTTGCTCCAAAGCGATAGTTAAATCTTTAATTAGATTTGAACGTGAAATGGTAATTAATTTTACCGATAACACCATAGTATTAGATATGGAGTATTACCAGTTTTGCTTCATGGGATGAATATGTTGGGATTGGGAAATAAAATAAATAATTACTTCGGTGTGGTTCGTTAATCCCGACTAGTTTGGAAAACCATTATTTGGTTTGAAATGACATCCAAAGGAAGATTAAAGGATAAATTTTAAAGAATTTATCTTGGATAAAATTAATGGGAACCTTTCCCTAAGAATGTGGAATTTAGAAACTAGCTGTAGGTTAGATAAGAAGAATGGTTTCCTGGGTATTGATCTGATGTTGGTTTCGGCCTTCGGGGTTAATGTTTGGGAAATAGTTCTCTTGTTGATTTACGGTCAGTGACTAATGAATTGGAATGAGGCGTATGTTGTGTTTGTGTAACATTTGTTTTAATATACGCGGATTGTTCGGAAAGGCCGGGTTTATACCCATTTCGAGTAACCGATTCGACGATATGTCGAAGATGAAGACGGTGGTCGAAGACCGGAAGTCTTCACATCGTTTGGGTGATTACTAATGATCTTGATTGGGCTGTACACCCAAGAGGATGGAAATAGTTGGTGGTCGTCCAGACGTACTTGGAGATCGATGGATATGCGAGGAAAGTGCCTCCGGTTTCGTTCAGACCCAGAACGAACTTGTAAATGGATTGTGTGTCTGACATTGGATTTTATTCTGTGTTGATTGATTTCTGTTAAATATATATCTGTTTGGCGGCGGAGAATTTATTCTCTTGCTTAACGCCCTTCTATGAGACGTACGAGCTTAGAGGTTATATATCGATAGATATCAATCGCAAGGCATGAATTGCCTATGTGGCACGCTGAGTTGCATAGATCAAGGCTTCTGTTGAAAAGCAAAGTCTTGTGGTTGATGATCAAAGCATGGCCTTCGTGGCGTAGCTTTGTGTATAACGTGAATTTGCGAGCCTCACACCTCGGTATGAGTCAAAAACAGGATAAGGACTGCAGGGAGAGCACGACGTTTCTTTCTAGCTTTGGTGGTGTTAGTGACTTACCAGCACTGACATTTATATACTTTTCACCTATGTGGTTGTTGGATGAGGCGCCTCGATTTTAGGTCTGTAAGGACCGGGAAACGTGTGTTCAGGAATTGCCAATCCTCAAACGTAAGAGAGGACCGGCCCTGAAGCATCCAGGGGTTACCCAGAGTGTGTAGTCCCGAGGCATTTGCTACAGTGTCTTGAAGCAGAGAGGAGTTTGCCCCTTGCCTCGACTCATGACGGAAATCCAATTTCCAATACGTGTATTTCGGTTTTATTTGTAGAACCTAGTATGGCGACATAGTGGTATGGGACATTTATGCCGCCTATGATTGATATTTATGATTGAAACTGTTTTGACACTATACACTTATTATATTATCAAGTGATTTGTTTTTTTTAACGTACCAAGCATGTTTGGATGTTATAACGTAAAACCCTATCCTCCGGCTTGCGATGCATTGTGTGATGGGACCTGGGTCTTATAATAGCTTCATTTTTCGAAAAAGCATTGCGCTGTTTATTCTATGCACTAGTATACTTGGGAGGAAACCCGTTCCATGTTATACGGCGTGGTCCCTTGAATTACTCTCTTTTAATGTAAAACTTTTAATAACTGTTTTAGTTCTCACACCAGTCAGATGACTGACCTGGAGTTTATTGTTTTAACCTAAACTCTGGGTGCCCTTATTTTCGACACGGGCAGCTAGTAGTTTTGGTTTTGCAGATTTATATTCACAGGATCCTGGTTTACAGCTGGAATGATATCCGGAAAGCTCTGTATTCGTATATCACCTTCAGTTGTGCTTTGTATTATTTTCCGCTGCTATGTAATTTATTGTAATCTTTGATATTTATCGGATGTAATTTATTCATTTATACTCTGTATATTCTTGTATCTGATGGAATTGTTGTAATAGCAATGAAATGTTCTTCCGTCTGCGTTCCAATTTGTCCTGTTCTCAAAACGATCAGGGGTTTCGAACGGTCTAGATCGGTTTAACGACTGATTCGGATCGAGCGAAATTCCTTACCGTCACATTTGGTATCAGAGCTTTGGTTTACAGAGCTCGAGAACAAGAGACATTAGAACCGTACGAAAGAATTCATCAGATATTGGATTAGTAATATCCAATTAGAATGACTCGTTAGAGATAGGATCAGTAGTATCCTAGAACGAGTGTGAAGAGTATATTTTTCAAATGAAACCAAATTTTGTTTTGAAAATTAAATCCAATTATACGTATTTGAATATTTATTTAATTTGAATTGGACAATCCAATATATAAAGATTTTGCATATACGCGTCATGAACGTATATTCGAAGTTTTAATATACTGGATAGATATAGAATCACATTCTAGAGACCCGGAGATGGTTCTGATGATTGATCGATCATCATCAAAACTTATGTTCGTGATTCGAAGGTATGATATCTATATATTTCCTTTAGACTGTTGTGAGAACCAAAATTATATAGAAAGATTTATTTGTTGTGATTTGGCATCAAAAACATGATTTTTGTATATGTATCAAAATTATGAATTTGAAACGTTAAATTCACTAATCAATTGTTGTTTGTGTTGATTGTTTATTTGTTTGATAATCTTGAACCATTTAGCCTAATTGTATCAAATATTGAATTGTACTGAAAATTGGTCGCATTTGCTTGCATATACATGTACTTACATTGAACAGGTCAGAGCAAGGAGGCTAGAGCAGAGAATAAAATTTGTTTGCCCGACAAATAGGTACATGTTTACTATAATTTACTGTTTTGTTTGGGAGATGATGATTTTATGAGCCTATTGGCTAGCCGCTTGGCTTTTTCTTTTTCTTTTTGAGATCAGAAGGCCTATATGGCAATTTCGGGATTTTCCCGTGGCTCCCGGTGCAGGGGAGGTTATGGCGAAATTTTTCAAAAATTTAGGGTGTTAGCCAAATTTTTGAAAATTTGAAAATTCTCAGAAACTGAAAAGTTGGAGAATGGAAGCCAGATCGAACGTAGAGTTGATTAATCAAACCACTTTCGACTTTGTTCCTTTTCGGGGACGAAAAGTTTTAAGTCGGGGAGATTGTAACAACCCGAAAATCTGGGCCAGTTTAAAATTTTTATTTTGGAAATTTTAGCGAAGTCTGAACATTTAAAATGAATTATTTTAAATAATATTGACGATAAATTTATTTTGAATATAATTCGAATGTATATATTTATACGCGTCGTCGTTAGAATATAAATATTTATATATAATTATAAATAGAATTGAAAATGGCGTGGTAGTTCGATAATTCGATTTCAAACTTCAATTGAATGTACCGAGTGCAAAACAATCCGGATTTTGACGAAACCAAAAATAATAGGATCTAATAGAGAATATCTTTCCAACGAATCAGAAAAATCGAAATTTCATAGCGGGAATCAAAAGATATGTCCAGTTGAAAATTCTGAATAGTCGCTATGGAATTCAGGCCTTTAAAAATGACATTTTGCAAACGACCTCGGATTTCAACGAAACCACTTTTGTTGGGTCTGTGATGTCAAATTATTGCTAGATTCCAAATTTCATAATTTTTCGAATCAATATGTGAGCGTGGCAAAGGAAAACGTGTTTGACCACTTTCAGTTGATTTTAATCGACTGGAAAATGGCCATTTTTCCAACGGTCTCAGAATTCGACGAAACTAGTTTTGTTAGGACTGTATCGTCAATACGAAGCTAGAAAATATTTTTCTGGAATTTTTCTAGTTAGTATGTGACCCCGGTAAATTGAAATGCGTGTTCAAATTCAATATATAGAGTTATATGTTGATTTTGACGAAAACTACTCGAAACGATCGAATCAGCTTACGATACATATCCCATTGCGTTCGTAATGGGGGTAAAACGCTATAGACGACAGGCGGTGGACATCGTTTAGAGGTCAAAATAAAAAGTCAACCTTTCTTGTAATTAAATAATATAAAAATTAAAAATCTCTCTCTTCCTTTTAGCTTCTATGCCCCCCCCCCCCCCCCGTTCATATTCGATTCATACCAGAGGAAAAAAAGAAAAGACGAAGAGGGGGGAGCAGCGCCGTTGCTCCCCCCATCAGAGCGCCGCCGCGCCTCAGGAGGCATTGCCGCCTCCCATCGCACCCCCCACCTCGAGACCTCCCACTAACCTCGCCCCCCTCGATTTCTGTCCAGGCCCCCTTCCATGGAAGACTCCGAAGCCGCCGCCACCGATGGCCAGGACCACCGCCGCCTCAGACCCCGTACCCACCTCCGACGTGGCAGCAAACCCTCCCCCCCTTGCGACTGATGCACGCCATCTCCACCCCATTATCCACCGTAAGTTCTCTTCTTTATTCCATTCACTTTATTTATTTTATTTAATTATAATACACTTCTATTTTCTGATTTTTTTATTTATATAATTTACTTATATAAAGATAGCGATTTTTTTATATATAATACATTAGTTTTAATTTAACAAAGATATGAAATTTTATGTGTAAAGATTAGATTTTTAAAAAGGCGAAATCTTTGAAATTGAAAAGGAGAAATATTTGAAATTGAAAAGGCGAAATCTTTGAATTAAAAAGAAAAAAATAATATATAAAGGTGGGATTTTTAACATATAAAAATTTGATTCTTATTGTATACGAAAATTTGATCTTATCGTATATATATAAAGATTTGGTTTTTATAAAAAAATAAATAAATATGATTTTTATATATGTAGTGAAATAAAAATTGAATCTTTATATGTGAAAAGGCGAAGTCTTTATATATATAGTAGCGGTGTGAAAATAGAATTTTTATCTATATAGTAGTAGTATAAAAATATGATTTTTATATACTAAATAGCGAAGTAAAAATTCGATTTTTATATATTGAATAGCGAAGTAAAAATTCGATTTTTATATATTGAATAGCGAAGTAAAAGTGTGATTTTTATATATGTAGTGGCTACGGGCAACGAAAGTGACAAAAGGCGAGAACGACGAAGATTTCTATAAATGAAGTGTCGTGGAGTTGGAATAGCTATTGGTGAGAACTTCTCACCTTTTAAAAATCTCTTTTTCTAGTTATATATATATATATATATCTACTAGGATGCAGACGGTGCTTAGTAGCACCCGACACCCGTCATCCACAGACCATGGATGGCTTGTTTTGTTCAATTGATGTGTTGTGAAAATTGTTTGTGATGTTGAAGTGAAATCGATAATAAATGTAGATAGTTGAAATAAATTAATTATCGTTAAAAATATAAATTTTAACGTGAAAGTGAATAAATAAATATTTATAAACAAATCGGCCGATTTGTTTATATACACTGATTTGACTGATATTGATTGGGTCGATAAATTTTACACATCGCCCAACTGCACAAATAAAATCTGAGTTTGATTGTTTGAAACCCCACACGGGTATTGGGATGAAATACGGCATACACTAATCCCAATAATTAGTTGTATGTCGATCGATTGATTGACAGGCTGTTATAAGCGTTAGATATCTATATTTGATGCTTATACAGTGTAGTGCACTTTGGATGATGGTTGATTATTTATCGTTGCTATTATATGCATGTGTTGTATGGAATCCATATAATTAACTTTATATGGTAATTGATTGGGCCTCATTCCAATTGGGAAAATAAAGAATATTATAAAATAAAGGTTCATGTGTTGACCGTACTCATCCGTTGAGATTAGTCATGTGTTGAACGAGATATTTTAACAATAAAATTTACATCTTTATCAATATAATATAAAGGTTCATGTGTTGACAGTACTCATTCATTGAGATTAGTCATGTGTTGACCAAAATATAGATCTATGGTATTGAATAGAATAAATATTCATTTGTTGAATAGAATAACGGAATTATTGAAATATATAAAGCCGTGTTGATTAGAGATGCGCTATTTTGACGCGAACGATATTTATATCGATTATATTCATTTTTTTTAATTTGAATTGAATCGAATAGAAAACCAATTTGAATTAAATCGAATAGAAAAACAATTTGAATTGAATCGAATAGAAAACCAATCTGAATTGAATCGAATAGAAAACCAATTTGAATTGAATCGAATAGAAAACCAATTTGAATTGAATCGAATAGAAAACCAATTTGAATTGAATCGAATAAAAAACCAATTCGAAATGAATTGAATATAAAACGAATTCGAATTGAATTGAAAACGAATTCGAACTGAATTGAAAACGAATTGAAATGAATTCAAATTGAATTGAAATTTGAATTGAATAGAAATGAATTTTAAAACGAATTTGTAAGGAAAAATTCAATTTTGATTTGAATTGAAATGGAAGTTGAAATTGTTTTTGAAACGAATTTAAAACTATTTATATAATTCGTTTTAAATAGAAATCGATGAAATATATATTATATATATAATATAATGGCCTGAATAGAACGCGCCACGCCGCGGGCCGCGGCAGTTCGTGAATTTCGACCATTGACTTCGAATGGACATTACGGGAGATCCGACCGTCGGATTCTCCTAAAACCGGAACCGTTGGGTTCGTATCGAATAGAGCTTTCTAACGAATATTAGAAATTTGAAATATAATGGTTGGATTTGGAGATATGTCCAAATCAAATTTGGAAAAGGTCGCTGTAAGTGCAGTTCGATGGCCGTTGATGGAAATCGACTGTACGGGCCTTAATGAAATTATTAAAAATATCAATAATTTGTGTAAAATCATAAGAAATGATTTGGGGAAAATTGGGATGAAAAACTCCGTATTTGAAAAGATAAAAATAGATTTTTATCGAAACAAACTAGTTTAGAACTAAAATAAAACCCATTCATTTTATATAAATAAATTGGATTTGAAATGGGTTTTGAATAGAATTGATTTGTGGGTTTATCGTGAAGAGTGTTTTAAATGACACTTGTTCTTTAACCCGATAAATAAATAGAATGTGATTTGGATTTGTCGTGAACTGTGTTTTAAATGACATTAGTTCTTTAACCCAGTAAAGGGAGTTTTAATGAATCTGCAATTAGATTGAAATGTGAATTGATAATCTAAATTATCAAATTTGGAAAATGAGCGAAAATGGAGTATCACCAGTTTTGCTCCAAAGCGATAGTTAAATCTTTAATTAGATTTGAACGTGAAATGGTAATTAATTTTACCGATAACACCATAGTATTAGATATGGAGTATTACCTGTTTTGCTTCATGGGATGAATAGGTTGGGATTGGGAAATAAAATAAATAATTACTTCAGTGTGGTTCGTTAATCCCGACTAGTTTGGAAAACCATTATTTGGTTTGAAATGACATCCAAAGGAGGATTAAAGGATAAACTTTAAAGAATTTATCTTGGATAAAATTAATGGGAACCTTTCCCTAAGAATGTGGAATTTAGAAACTAGCTGTAGGTTAGCTAAGAAGAATGGTTTCCTGGGTATTGATCTGATGTTGGTTTCGGCCTTCGGGGTTAATGTTTGGGAAATTGTTCTCTTGTTGATTTAGGTCAGTGACTAATGAATTGGAATGAGGCGTATGTTGTGTTTGTGTAACATTTGTTTTAATATACGCGGGTTGTTCGGAAAGGCCGGGTTTATACCCATTCTGAATAACCGATTCGACGATATGTCGAAGATGAAGACGGTGGTCGAAGACCGGAAGTCTTCACATCGTTTGGGTGATTACTGATGATCTTGATTGGGCTGTACACCCAAGAGGATGGAAATAGTTGGTGGTCGTCCAGACGTACTTGGAGATCGATGGATATGCGAGGAAAGTGCCTCCGGTTTCGTTCAGACCCAGAACGAACTTGTAAATGGATTGTGTGTCTGACATTGGATTTTATTCTGTGTTGATTGATTTCTGTTAAATATATATCTGTTTGGCGGCGGAGAATTTATTCTCTTGCTTAACGCCCTTCTCTGAGACGTACGAGCTTAGAGGTTATATATTGATAGATATCAATCGAATGGCATGAATTGCCTGTGTGGCACGCTGAGTTGCATAGATCAAGGCTTCTGTTGAAAAGCAAAGTCTTGTGGTTGATGATCAAAGCACGGCCTTCGTGGCGTAGCTTTGTGTATAACGTGAATTCACGAGCCTCACACCTCGGTATGAGTCAAAAACGGGATAAGGACTGCAGGGAGAGCACGACGTTTCTTTCTAGCTTTGGTGGTGTCAGTGACTTACCAGTCCTGACATTTATATACTTTTCACCTATGTGGTTGTTGGATGAGGCGCCTCGATTTTAGGTCTGTAAGGACCGGGAAACGTGTGTTCAGGAATTGCCAATCCTCAAACGTAAGAGAGGACCGGCCCTGAAGCATCCAGGGGTTACCCAGAGTGTGTAGTCCCGAGGCATTTGCTAGAGTGTCTCGAAGCGGAGAGGAGCTTGCCCCTTGCCTTGACTCATGACGGAAATCCAATTTCCAATACGTGTATTTCGGTTTTATTTGTAGAACCTAGTATGGCGACATAGTGGTATGGGACATTCATGCCGCCTATGATTGATATTTATGATTGAAACTGTTTTGACACTATACACTTATTATAGTATCAAATGATTTGTTTTTTTTAACGTACCAAGCATGTTTGACTGTTATAAGGTAAAACCGTATCCTCCGGCTTGCGTTGCATTGTGTAATGGGACCTGGGTCTTATAATAGTTTCATTTTTCGAAAAAGCATTGCGCTGTTTATTCTATGCACTAGTATTCTTGGGAGGAAACTCGTTCCGTGTTATACGGCGTGGTCCCTTGAATTACTCTCTTTTAAAGCAAAACTTTAAATAACTGTTTTAGTTCTCACACCAGTCACATGACTGACCTGGAGTTTATTGTTTTAACCTAAACTCTGGGTGCCCTTATTTTCGACACGGGCAGCTAATAATTTTGGTTTTACAGATTTATATTCATAGGATCCTGGTTTACACCTGGAATGATATCCGGAAAGCTCTGTATCCGTACATCACCTTCAGTTGTGCTTTGTATTATTTTCCGCTGCTATGTAATTTATTGTAATCTCTGATATTTATCGAATGTAATTTATTCATTTATACTCTGTATATTCTTGTATCTGATGGAATTGTTGTAATAGCAATGAAATGTTCTTCCGTCTGCGTTCCAATTTGTCCTGTTCTCAAAACGATCAGGGGTTTCGAACGGTCCAGATCGGTTTAACGACTGATTCGGATCGAGCGAAATTCCTTGCCGTCACAACCCTGTCCCCAACCTTAAACTCAAGGTCGGTCCTTCTTTTGTCTGCGTAGGATTTCTATCTATCTTGGGCAGTCTTCATTCTCCTTCGTATCAAGTTCACTTTTTTAGAAGTCTTTCTAATCATGTCTGGCCCAAGTACAAGCTTGTCTGTAGACTCCAGCCAAAAGTTGGTGATCGGCACGGTCTTCCATACAAAGCTTCGAAGGGTGCCATGCCGATGGTGGCTTGGTAGTTGTTGTTGTAGGAGAATTCTACTAAAGGAAGATGATCCTCCCACGTCCCTCCAAAATCAAGAACGCACAGTCTCAAAAGATCTTCTAATACTCTGTTCACCCTTTCCGTCTGACCATTAGTTTGGGGGTGATAGGCTGTGCTCAAGCATAACTGTGTGCCTACAGCTTCTTGCAGACTCCGCCAAAACTCGCTCGTAAAGATAGGATCTCGGTCACTCACTATGCTTGAGGGTATTCCATGGAGTCAAACTATTTCCTTGAGATAAAGAGATGCTAGAGTTGAGGCAGTCCTTCTAATCTTGACAGGTATAAAGTGGGCGCTTTTTGTGAGCCTGTCCACTATTACCCAAATGCTAGTATTGCCCCTTCTTGACCTAGGAGACCCATCAATGAAGTCCACTAAAATGCTATCCCACTTCCATTGTGGGACTTCTAGAGGATGAAGCAGTCCTCCAGGCTTCTTTTGTTCTGCCTTGACCTGTTGGCATATCATGCACTGAGAAATGAAATCTGCCATGTCCTTCTTCATGCCGTTCCAAAAGAAAACTCTCTTTACGTCTTTGTACATCTTCTCTCCACCTGGATGTATTGTCGTCTTGGAATGGTGTGCTTCCTCGAGAATCGTCTTTACCAAATCCCTTGATTGTGGGATGCATAGTCTTCAATCTTGTCTCAACTAGCCCCTGGCATCCATGGAGCATCTATTGAGGTGACTAGAAGCCTCACCCGTGATTAATTTGTCCATTACATCGGCTAGCTGAGGGTCTTCTCTTTGCGCGGCTCCGATTGAGTCTAATAGAGTTGGTCGCACTTCTAATGTTGCTAGCAGGCCGGGTACAAAGTCAGTGGAGGGTCTGAAGTTAAAGCTTGCTATGAACTCCAAGCTTTACCTTTCCACAAAGAGAGGGCTTAAGGTTAGCTTCTTTCTGCTTAAGGCGTCTGCTACTGCATTACCCTTGCCAGGCGTGTAGGAAATCTCAAAATCGTACGAGGCAAGAAACTCCATCCACCTTTGCTGCCTCAAGTTGAGATCTTTCTGCGAGAATAGGTATTTCAATGATTTATGGTCAGTATATAGTTCAAATTTCTCACCTAGAAGATAATGGTGCAAAGACTTAAGTGCAAAAACGATGGCTGCCAACTCTAGGTCGTGGGTCGGGTAGTTTTTCTCATGTACTTTCAACTGTCTTCCACCATAAGCCACTACCTTCCCTTCTTGCAACAGAACATCGTCTAGTCCCATTCCGCATGCATCTGTGTATACTATGAACATCTTGCTTCCATCAGGCAATGTCCGAATTGGGACTGTTGTAAGTGCCCTTTTCAAGCGTTGGAAAGCAATATCACAATCGAAATCCCAATCGAACGCTAGATTCTTCTTTGTTAGCCTTGTGAGTGGAGCTGAGATTTTCATGAAATCTCTAATGAACTTTCGGTAAAAACCTGCTAGCCCGAGAAAACTTCGGACTTTGGTTGCATTTCTTGGTGCCTTCCAATCTTTCACCACCACCACTTTCGCGGGGTCCACAGCTAACCCCTCTGTGGACACTACATGTCCGAGAAACCTTACTTCTTCTCTCCAAAAGTGGCACTTGGAGAATTTGGCTTTCAGCTGATGAACTCGAAGAGTTTCCATGATCTCCTTTAGATGCTGAGCATGTTCTTCCTCATTCTTTGAGAAGATCAAAATATCGTCTACGAAGACCACCACGAACTTATTGAGGAGTTCTCTGAACACCCTGCTCATTAGGTCAACGAAATAAGCGGGTGCGTTTGTCAAGCCGAAGGGCATGACAAGCCACTCGAAGATACCATCTGAGGTTCTGAATGTCGTCGTATCAATGCTATCTTCAGCTACCCTTAGTTGATGGAACCCAGTACCCAGATCGAGTTGGGAGAAAACCGATGCACCTACAAGCTGATCAAACAAATCGTCTATTTTGGGAAGCAGATGTCTATTCTTCTTAGTCAGCTTGTTTAGCTCCCTATAGTCCACACAAAGACGTAGTGAGCCATCTGCTTTGGTGGTGAACACCACTGGAGCACCCCATTCCGAGATACTCCGCCTTATAAACCCCTTCTCAAGAAGCTCCTTAACTTGCTTACTGAGCTCCTTTCTCTCCTTTGGAGCCATGTGTCTAACAGGTAAAGCTACGGGCTTTGCATTATCAACAAGATATATGCAGAAGTCTATTTCCCGCATTGGAGGTAAGCCCTTCACCTCTTCAAAGACATCCGGATATTCACGGACCACTCTAACCGACTGCAAATTCTCAACAGAAGCATCAAGAGACTCTAGATAACTAAGCATAACAACATTCAAGGGATTACAAGAAATTTCTAGAGTGTTACCGAGCCGAGTCAAGAGTCTAACCACTCTCTTCTCACAATCAAGAATGGCACCATTACTGGATAACCAGTCCATGCCTATGATCAATCCATATCCCGAGAAACGCAAAACAAAGGCACTACATCTAAACTCAACACTTAGAATAGAGATTTTCAAATCTAAACAAACCATTGACAAATAAGCTGAGCCCTCAATTGGATTTGAAACAACCAAGGGATCTTCTACCATACTAGTGTCTAGGTGCAGAGATTCTACTAAAGCAGATGAAATAAAGGAGTGTGATGCGCCAGAATCAAAGAGAGTGCGAACTGGATGATCATAGAGATAAACTAAGCTTTCTACAGAAATATTTCTACCTCGTTCCTACGGAGGTGCCACCAGCGCGTGAACCTGCCACCCTGAAGTGGATCCAGTCTTATGTCCCTGCCCCCGCTTCTTTAGGCAGTCCTTAGCCATGTGTCCAGTCTCACCGCAATGGAAACGACCACCGTTCATCTTCGCCTTCTTCTTTCTGCAGTCTTTCACTATATGTCCAATAATGCCACAGAAATTACAATTTCTCTTTTCACGGGATTTGTCGTTCTTCCCGCCTTTCTTGAAGTCTGTTTTCTTAGCCTATAAACCCTCTTTCTTTTCTTGAGGCACTTCCACCTTTGCCTCTTTCTTGCCTTTATCTTCCTCGTGTAGCAGCGCCATGTCCAACAAGCTTTCATAAGTCGCTTCCATGGGTATATGGGTCATAGAAAATCTGTGTAAAGGCTCATTCAGACCTTTGACGAAGCGAAGGGCCTTCTTGTGTTGGGTGTTTACTAAATCCAGCCCAAAACTGGCCAGTTGATTAAACTGATTGACGTACTCCTTGATCGTTATACTTCCTTGTTTAAGAGTTAGGAACTTCTCCATCTATAGACTTCTTTCTGCTTGGGAGAGGAATTTCATCTCAAACCTCGTCCTAAAATCTACCCAAGTTTCCACTGGCCTCTCAGCATGGGTAACTTCCCACCAATAAGAAGCCTCATCTTTAAGCAGCCACACTGCTAGCTGTATCTTTTGCCTATCGTCAACTTCAAAGATGATGAACAAATCTTCGGTCTCCTTTAGCCAGTTCCTTGCTATCACAAAGGATTCAGTTCCATAAAAGTCCTTTCCACCCATATCCTTGAAGTCTCTACACGTCTTAGCGAAAGCATTTCCACGAGGAGGAGGAACCGCTGCCACTGTGGGAGGAGGAACGTCTGCTGGGCCCGCATCATTGGCCCTAGCCTCTAGGTACCTTCGGAACCAGCTAGGTATCGGTACTCCTTCTGGAAGGTTAAGATCTCCAGACATGCTGAAACAAAAAGGGAAGATTCAAGACAAGAGGATAGAGAGATAGTGCATATAGCATTGAGGAATAATGCCTTTTAAAAACAACGCTTTTTCTTGAAAAAAAAAATGCTTCTTTAAACTTCTTTTTGAAAACAGTTTCAAAAACCTTTATCTAATCTGGTAAACCTATGCTCTGATACCGAGTGAAACACCTCACCTCCATTAAGGTCACTCACAAAGGGAATGCCTTAACTTCGGTGGAGGTTTATAAGTAAAAGTCACAAATAAAACACAAGACATATATAAACACACACACACACATATATATATATATATATATAAGCAGCGGAAAACAAACAGACTTTCATTTCATAAATACGTGTTCATACAAAAAATTTCCATAATTGTCTCACAATAACTTCCAAAACATTACATCATCATTTCTGCCTTGATTATTAAATAAAGAAGCATAAAACATAATTAAAGCTGCATAAATCCCCATAGAACGTGTCCATAAGCCATAGCCAAGGTGAGAGAGTCCAAACCATACATCTACTATCTTGCAGCTTGCAAAGAGTCTGACTAAGCCGGGTTGTTTCCTCCCTGTGGAGCTGGGAGGTGGGGGGGCGGGGGGAACGGAAGAAAAGAAGGCGAAAGAAAAATAGAGTCAGACATAAAGCCTGTTAAGTCTAGTGACTCTTCAGTATGAGAATAAGAAAAAGGGCATGATAGGTATAAACTGGAAACAGGAAAGTATACTAAACTAAGATAAAGCAGTTTTGAACCGAATATATTATCGCACCCCACACTATATCTCTGCACCTACTTGTATTAGTTCCGATTGGCGCTCCATGACCAGGGTGAAGTGATCCCCTTTTTAAAGATCGGCTCCTACTCGCAAAATCATATGTGTCATACAGCCCCCGATGATTGTAGATACCTATGTTGGTCCCACCATGGGGTGTATCAAGTCCTATGGTGGCGGCCCGACACAATTATAGAATGCATAGTGTATACTACTGGTGCCCAGTGCCCTGTTTGTCTGCTCCGAAGTGTGTGCACGCCCGCATTCGGTTAGAACCCACACTGTTGCGCCAACTGCCATCGCCTTTGACTGCTTACAATCAGCCCAGTAATCTTGCCCCACCCTGCCTAGTTTTAGGGTACCATGATACCTAATTGGGTTACTGCTGAAATGGGTCCCCTTACTAGGGTTTTCTAGTCAAACATGTTAAGTGGTTAAGTGTCCGTATTAACCTAACCCCACACATCATTTTAATTAACATGTTTGTAACACCCCACTCCCGCTATGATCACTCACTAAGGGAATGCCATAGCATCGGTGGAGTATTTTAGTGAATATAGAACAGAAAAATTACAACAAGACAGATATAAATAGTACTTGAAATTTTAAAACATCATCTCATAACAGCGGAAGTAAAACATGTCTGGTTACATCATAAAACCACAATAAAGGTCAAGTACAATATCCATCAAAATAAAGAAGTACATAATCCCACTCTCATACAATAGCCAAACAAAAGAAAAGATAACTGGATAACTGGAGCTTTACATCTATCCAAGCTCCTAAAGACTGGAACAGCAATCCGATCAAGCTCCACTACTGCTAGGATCCACCGTAGGACCTGAGGGTTGGGAAAAAGATAAAAACAACAGGGTCAGACATAAGTCTGAGCGAGTCCTATAACTTTAACAATACAATCGTTAAAGTAACCAGAGAAGACATAAACTGATATACGGTAACATATAGGGATGAATGGCTACCCTAAGCAGTCAACTAAACGAAGATAAAGGATAAAGACGCATCTACCCTCCCTAAGGTAAATTACTAAACTGCACCACACCAGTCGTTCCTAACTTAAAGGTTGATCCCACCCAAGGACTTATAAAATTTACTAATTAGTACCTGCGTACCCCTAGGTGACCAAGTAGGCGCCACGGGGCCCTACAATCCACTAGGTGTACACACTACTTCCCATTCGATCGGCTCCCTAACGTAGATACCCGTGCTGGCCCCACCGTGGGATGTATCATTCCCCAATGTGGCAACCTGATGAAACTAAAGGTGCACGGCTTATATCTACTCGATGCAACAACGGCTTACCTACCAGCCCGGGCCCACTCACGCATATGAAGCCCGTTGGACTTGCGTTGCCACCGCTAACCCGTTTGCCTCTTACAGTCAAGCCCAGTATGCGTGTCCCGTCCTCGACATGGGTCGAGCCCACAAAGATACGTATGGGTTACTGGTTGAAATGGGCCTCCACAAGCTACCCACCTAAGCTTGTCCCTTTTTCTAGTATATCCCACTTAACCCTTTAATCATGTTTTAATTACATGTTCTATTTTGGTTAAGTATTCTAATCGTATTTTCTATTGCCACCCAAGGCAACCACTAGATTTTCTCATGCCACCCGAGGCACCCACTTAACCCCTCATGTCCCTCTACATGCTAATGTGGTTAAGTGTTTCTTAATTAATTAATTAAGAACGTAACCTTTGTAAAGACCTCTCACATTAGACTGTCTTTTATGACCGCTGGTTAAGCCGGTTGGGTCCGGGCAGCCTTATGTCATAACAGAGTCTAACCTCGTGTCTTTACATTAATTACGTATTTAGTTTGTGCCTAAGACCTCTCACATTGGGCTAACATTTGTAGCAACTGGTTAAGCCGGTTGGGTCCGGGCAGTTTTACGCTACAACTGAGTCCAACCTCGTGTCTTAGTCAATTAATTACACCTAATTAATCACCCTCATAATTTTATATTAATTATCCCTAATTAATCAAGTTTTCTTAACATGGGTAGACCTAACTTAATAGGTAAATTCCCATGGGGTAGACCTAACTCAATAGGTAAATTCCCAACACATAGTATGGGTACACCTAACCAAATAGGCAAATTCCCATACTATGTTTATTTATTTTGTGTTATGCATAATTATATTAATTTCACACAATCTTATTAACTTATGCATTTAATTACCCCATCGTTCCCACGTAATTTCGTTCATGATATAACACATATAAAAGGTGTCAACTTGCATATGAATGAACATGTTTCAAAGGTGCCATCTTGCATATTAACAAACACATAACTTGCATATGAACTTGCATAACATGTCACATAACTTGCATATAATATGTCACATAACTTACATATTCATTTTGCATAACAAACTTGCATATTAGCTTATAGACTTGCATAATGTGTCATCATGAACTTGCATATTAATAAACATGTAACTTGCATATTTACATACATGTAACTCGCATATTAACAAACATGTAACTTGCATATAAAGAAACATGTAACTTGCATATTTACATACATGTAACTTGCATATTAACAAACATGTAACTTGCATATTAACAAACATGTAACTTGCATATTTACATACATGTAACTTGCATATTAACAAACATGTAACTTGCATATTAACAAACATGTAACTTGCATAGCATATTACCATGAACTTGCATAACATGCATATGATTACATAGCCCACAACTTGCATATTTAGCATCATGCAAACATAACATACATCATATTAAACTTGCATAAGCTTACATACTCAACATGCATAAACATAAGATTAATGCTAACATCATATCATATGATTCAAAGCTCATTAACCCACATACAAAACCATAAATCTCATCACATCTCATCTAATTAGTTTACCAAAAGATCATCAAAGTGATAGAAACTCACAACTAGCAACTTTGAACACCAAATGAAGAAGATTAAGATGCTAAGAAGGGATTAGAAGTTGATTAGAGAGTGATTAGTATGCAACCCTCTTCATAAAATTAGTGGAGGCCATGAGAGCTAGCATTTTGCCATAGTTTAGTCACTAGGTTTAATTATGAATGAATTAGGGTAGGTTAGGGTCTTATTTATAGATTAGGCAAGTGTTTTAGGCCATAGGATTAACCCTAGATTCAATCCAAGCCATCAAAGCATGTCTTGGGGAAGAAGTCAAGTGTAGGAACCATCTAGGGCCTTTAGATTAAAGATGGACCATGAGAACCATTCAAATGCAAAATCTGCACTTGAGCGAATCGGCCCACGGGTTGACAGCCAAACACCCTGGATTAACCCCTAGTCGACCCAGCGAGCTCGGGTCGACTTCAAAAATCGGCCGGTTCGGTTATTCCCCTCTCCCAATTCGCTGTTTTGAGCATTTTTGCATATTTATTTATTAAATTTTCAATTATATATATATATATATATATCAATATATATATATATATATATATATATATATATATATATATCTACACAACCCATTTCACTTAATTAAGTATACTTTAATTTGGGAATTTTCGTGAAACTTCGCGAGGCCATATCTTGGTCATACGGACTCCGATTTTCGAAAACTCGGACTCTATTTCGCGTATTTTTCCGAGACGAACACAATGGCATAGCCCGTTTCCCTTGATTCCCATTTTAGAATTAAATTCTGCCTCGATTTATGTTATTACAGGTTATTGAAAATACGGGTTGTTACATTCTCCCCTCCTTAAAGGATTTCGTCCCCGAAATCTTCAAGTTAGGAAGAACGTATCCTACCATCCAATCATCCATCTACTCAAAGCATCATCCACGAGCAATCATTGTCCTTACAAGATTCTAAATGCTGGATGGATATATGCAAAAGTGTGTGTATATGTACTTACCTAATGCGAAAATCAGGCGGTTACTGATACAGTAAACCTCCTTAATGCAAACCATGATAGTGCCATGCATCCAATATGTATGCGAAACCCTATTGACACATACAAATTTCTACATGCGTGCACAACCATACACAAAAATGCATCATCCATATGATAACACAGCCATGATACATCCATCAATCTAACTACCACATCCATTTATGCAATATGCAACATGAAGTGACTGAGCCGATCTAGTGCCTAATGTGTGTGTATATGCATCCACGAGCAACCACTAGCAAACAATTGCATCCATATGCATCCATCAACCATAACATGTTTCAAACACATGTCTCAACCATAGGTTTTACCCTATCTAAAGGTCATAGGTATTAGCGAGAGGATATACTAAAGATAAGATAAGTACTAGACAAGCAATAAAGGAGAAGTTAAAAGACATACTCTCAAAAAGAAATGGATACAAAGAACGCATCTTTGCTTCCGTCTCCCAAGTAGCATTGCTTTCGTCATCTCCCCATTGCACTTTAACTAGCTGAACTTCTCTGTTCCTCAACTTCCTAGTTTCTGACCCAAGGATGCGAGTAGGAGCTCGTCGAATCGTCGCATCACGCTCTACCTCTACATCTCTAAGCAAGCTCGGCTCTACCACCTCCGCGGTCTCATGTAAGCACTTCCTCAAATGTGATACATGGAATACATCATGAACACCACTAAGTCTGTCGGGCAACTCCACCCTATATGCCATCCGTCCAATCCTTTCCTTAATAGGAAACGGCCCAACAAATCTCGGTGCTAACTTCCCTACGGACCCAAAGCGAACAACATTTCTCAATGGAGATACTTTGACAAAAACCATGTCCCCAACCTCAAACTCAAGATCCGTCCTTCTCCGATCCGCATAAGATTTCTGTCTATCTTGCGCTGCTTTCATCCTTTTTCGAATTAAATCAATCTTCTCTGAAGTCTCTCTAACCATATCCGGCCCAAGCAAGATCTTATCCGTAGATTCCCACCAACATGTAGGAGATCGACAAGGCCTTCCATAAAGAGCTTCGAAAGGAGCCATACCAATACTGGACTGAAAGCTGTTATTATATGCGAACTCCACCAAAGGAAGATGTTCTTCCCATGTACCTCCAAAATCCAAGATACAAAGCCTCAAAAGATCTTCTAAGATACGGTTCACCCTCTCGGTCTGACCGTCCGTCTGAGGATGATATGCGGTGCTCAAACACAACTGAGTCCCTACCGCCTCTTGCAAACTTCTCCAAAACTCACTAGTGAAAATAGGATCTCGATCACTCACAATGCTGGATGGTACGCCATGCAATCTAACAATCTCTCTAACATAGACTGAAGCAAGCCATGGAGCGGTCCTCTTACTCTTTACGGGTATAAAATGGGCACTCTTTGTAAGTCTGTCTACCACAACCCAAATTCCCGTATTGCCCTTCCTCGATCTCGGTAACCCGTCGATGAAATCCATCGAGACACTATCCCACTTCCACTGTGGAACTTCCAATGGGTGTAGCAACCCACCGGGTTTCCTTTGCTCCACTTTAACTTGTTGGCACACTAAGCATCTAGCCACATACTCGGCCACATCTTTCTTCATACCGGCCCAAAAGAAAACTCTCTTCATGTCTTGGTACATTTTGTCTCCACCGGGATGAATAGTCATTCTTGAACGATGTGCATCATCCAAAATAGCCTTCTTCAAACCCTCATCTTGCGGTACACAAAGTCTACCGTCTCTATGCAACCATCCCTTATCATCTATGGTGTATCTACCCAAATGGCTGGACGACTCCCCTCTTATAAGCTTCTCTACCAACACAACCAACTGTGGGTCGTCTCGCTGAGCCTCGCCAATCCGTCTCAAAAGAGTAGGTCTAACCTCCAAGGATGCCAACAAACCAGGTACAAAATCAACAGAAGGTCTGAAGTCAAACAAAGAAAGAAACTCCAAGCTTCGTCGTTCCACGAACAATGGACTCAAAGATAGCCTTTTTCTACTTAAGGCGTCTGCCACCACGTTACCCTTACCAGGGGTATACGCTATCTCGAAATCATAGGATGCTAAGAACTCCATCCACCTTTGCTGTCTTAAGTTTAAATCCTTCTGAGAGAATAAGTACTTCAATGATTTATGGTCGGTGAACAACTCGAATCTCTCACCAAGAAGATAATGGCGCCAAGACTTAAGTGCGAAAACAATCGCGGCCAACTCTAGATCATGGGTAGGGTAATTCTTCTCATGCACTCTCAATTGTCTCCCTCCATAGGCTATTACCCTTCCCTCCTGCATCAAGACTGCGCCTAATCCTGTTCCACAAGCATCGGTATAAACAACAAACGGCTTACTCCCATCTGGAAGCACTAAAACTGGAGCGGTGGTCAAAGCTCTCTTTAACCGTCGGAAAGCATCATCACAATCTACATCCCATGAGAAAACCAGATTCTTCTTCGTCAAGCGGGTTAATGGGGCTGATATCTTCGCGAAGTCTTTGATGAACTTCCTATAATATCCTGCCAACCCCAAGAAACTTCTTACCTCGGTAGCATTTCTAGGAACTTTCCAATCCTGGATAGATACTATCTTTGCGGGATCCACAGCTATCCCTTCCTTAGAGACCACATGCCCTAAGAATCGCACTTCTCTTCTCCAAAAATGGCATTTAGAGAATTTAGCTTTAAGACTATGCGCTCGAAGAGTCTCCAACACTTCCTTGAGATGTAAGGCATGCTCTTCTTCATTCTTGGAAAAGACCAAGATGTCATCCACAAAAACTACTACAAACTTATTCAGATACTCTCTGAACACTCTACTCATGAGATCAACAAAGTATGCGGGGGCGTTTGTCAACCCAAATGGCATCACTAGCCACTCATAAAAACCATCCGGAGTCCGGAAAGCAGTCTTCTCTATACTGTCCTCCGCCACTCTTAACTGATGAAACCCTGTAGCTAAGTCCATCTGCGAAAATACTGACGCGCCAACCAACTGATCAAAAAGATCATCTATCCTCGGTAATGGGTGTCTATTCTTCTTCGTGAGCTTATTAAGTTCCCTATAATCCACACAAAGTCTGAGGGACCCATCCGCCTTCGTGGCAAACACTACTGGAGCTCCCCACTCCGATATACTTCGCCTTATGAACCCCTTCTCAAGCAACTCCCCTACTTGCTTATGAAGTTCTCTTCTCTCACGAGGAGCCATGTGGCGTACTGGCAAAGACACTGGTTTGGCATTATCCACCAAATAAATTCGGAAATCTATCTCCCGCTTCGGAGGCAAACCCTTTACTTCTTCAAACACATCCGGATATTCCTGGACTACTCTGACAGAACACAAACTTTCGACCGAAGCATCGAGCGATACAAGATAACTTAGCAAAACAGATTCCATGGGATTGCAAGAGATCTCGAGAGTGTTACCCAAGCGGGTCATGAGCCTGACAACTCTCCTTTCGCAATCAAGAACGGCACCATTACTGGATAACCAGTCCATGCCCAAGATCAACCCATAGCCCGTGAAGCCCAATACAAAAGCATCACATCTAAACTCAACGCTAAGTATAGAAATCTTCAAACCCAAACATATCATAGACAGATATATGGAGCCCCCAATTGGGTTTGAGACAACCAAGGGATCATCAACTAGACTGGTGTCTAAGTGCAGTGACTCAACTAACGATGATGAGATAAAAGAATGCGATGCGCCAGAGTCAAACAAAGTACGAACTGGATGATCAAACAGAAAAACCAGACTTTCAACGGAAATAGTTCTACCTCTCTGCTGAATCGGTGGAACTGAGAGAACCTGAACTTGCCCCCCTGACTGAGGTGGTGCTATAAGAGCTTGCACCTGGCCTCCTGAGGTAGACCCCGTCTTCTGCCCCTTCTTTGGGCAGTTTTTTCACAAGATGCCCTGCTTCACCACAATGAAAGCAACCGGTCTTCTTCTTTTTGCGACAATCCTTACTGAGGTGTCCTGGTGTTCCACAATTGAAGCACTTCTTCTTCGTCTTCTTTTTGTCACCATTGCCTTTTCCGCCCTTGCCTTGTTGTTGCTGTTGCGGTTTCTTCTGATCCCCCTTTTTCTCTGGTGCCTTAGAATTCTTATCATCCTCATGCATAAGTGCCATGTAGACAAGCTTCTCAAAAGTGGCCCCCATAGGAATGTGAGTCATAGCTATTCCTTGCAATGGTTCGTTCAAGCCTCTAACGAACCTCAAAGCCTTCTTCTCCGGTGTATTCACCAACTCTATGCCAAACCTTGCTAATTGATTGAATTTGTTGACATATTCTTTCACCGTGAGATTCCCTTGCTTCAAATTCAAGAACTTCTCCATAAACAGATTCTCTTCCGCCCTTGAGAGAAACTTAGCCCCAAACCTTTGCTTAAAATCTGCCCAAGAGTCAACAGGGCGTTCTCCATTAGTGACCTCCCACCAGAATGAGGCCTCTCCCTTCATTAACCAAGCCGCCAACTTGACTTTCTTTCCCTCTTCCACTTCAAAGATATCTAGCAACTCTTCCACTTCCTTAAGCCAATCTCTAGCCTCTACGAAAGTCTCTGAACCAAGAAAAGGTTTTCCTCCTATAGCCTTGAACTCCTTGCAAACCTTAGCAAAATTATCCACTCTAGGCTGAGGAGGAGGAGCGGTTGTCTCTGGTGTAGTAGCATTGGCCGGACCCGCAGCCGCGGCCCTAGCCTCTTGCAACCTCCTATACCATAGTGGTATAACTAAACCCTCCGGGATGTTAAGATCTTCAGCCATGCTGAAACGAAAGAGGAAAGATTCAAAAAGGAGATTCCGAAAGATAAAGATATGGCTATTGGGGATTATGCTTTTCTTTTTCAAAAACTTTTTCTCTTAGAAGACATGCTTTTAAAAATACTTTCTTCGAAAATACTCTTAAAAAGTAGTTTTTCTCAAAAATTTTATCTGTTCTGGTAACCTTAAGCTCTGATACCACGTGTAACACCCCACTCCCGCTATGATCACTCACTAAGGGAATGCCATAGCATCGGTGGAGTATTTTAGTGAATATAGAACAGAAAAATTACAACAAGACAGATATAAATAGTACTTGAAATTTTAAAACATCATCTCATAACAGCGGAAGTAAAACATGTCTGGTTACATCATAAAACCACAATAAAGGTCAAGTACAATATCCATCAAAATAAAGAAGTACATAATCCCACTCTCATACAATAGCCAAACAAAAGAAAAGATAACTGGATAACTGGAGCTTTACATCTATCCAAGCTCCTAAAGACTGGAACAGCAATCCGATCAAGCTCCACTACTGCTAGGATCCACCGTAGGACCTGAGGGTTGGGAAAAAGATAAAAACAACAGGGTCAGACATAAGTCTGAGCGAGTCCTATAACTTTAACAATACAATCGTTAAAGTAACCAGAGAAGACATAAACTGATATACGGTAACATATAGGGATGAATGGCTACCCTAAGCAGTCAACTAAACGAAGATAAAGGATAAAGACGCATCTACCCTCCCTAAGGTAAATTACTAAACTGCACCACACCAGTCGTTCCTAACTTAAAGGTTGATCCCACCCAAGGACTTATAAAATTTACTAATTAGTACCTGCGTACCCCTAGGTGACCAAGTAGGCGCCACGGGGCCCTACAATCCACTAGGTGTACACACTACTTCCCATTCGATCGGCTCCCTAACGTAGATACCCGTGCTGGCCCCACCGTGGGATGTATCATTCCCCAATGTGGCAACCTGATGAAACTAAAGGTGCACGGCTTATATCTACTCGATGCAACAACGGCTTACCTACCAGCCCGGGCCCACTCACGCATATGAAGCCCGTTGGACTTGCGTTGCCACCGCTAACCCGTTTGCCTCTTACAGTCAAGCCCAGTATGCGTGTCCCGTCCTCGACATGGGTCGAGCCCACAAAGATACGTATGGGTTACTGGTTGAAATGGGCCTCCACAAGCTACCCACCTAAGCTTGTCCCTTTTTCTAGTATATCCCACTTAACCCTTTAATCATGTTTTAATTACATGTTCTATTTTGGTTAAGTATTCTAATCGTATTTTCTATTGCCACCCAAGGCAACCACTAGATTTTCTCATGCCACCCGAGGCACCCACTTAACCCCTCATGTCCCTCTACATGCTAATGTGGTTAAGTGTTTCTTAATTAATTAATTAAGAACGTAACCTTTGTAAAGACCTCTCACATTAGACTGTCTTTTATGACCGCTGGTTAAGCCGGTTGGGTCCGGGCAGCCTTATGTCATAACAGAGTCTAACCTCGTGTCTTTACATTAATTACGTATTTAGTTTGTGCCTAAGACCTCTCACATTGGGCTAACATTTGTAGCAACTGGTTAAGCCGGTTGGGTCCGGGCAGTTTTACGCTACAACTGAGTCCAACCTCGTGTCTTAGTCAATTAATTACACCTAATTAATCACCCTCATAATTTTATATTAATTATCCCTAATTAATCAAGTTTTCTTAACATGGGTAGACCTAACTTAATAGGTAAATTCCCATGGGGTAGACCTAACTCAATAGGTAAATTCCCAACACATAGTATGGGTACACCTAACCAAATAGGCAAATTCCCATACTATGTTTATTTATTTTGTGTTATGCATAATTATATTAATTTCACACAATCTTATTAACTTATGCATTTAATTACCCCATCGTTCCCACGTAATTTCGTTCATGATATAACACATATAAAAGGTGTCAACTTGCATATGAATGAACATGTTTCAAAGGTGCCATCTTGCATATTAACAAACACATAACTTGCATATGAACTTGCATAACATGTCACATAACTTGCATATAATATGTCACATAACTTACATATTCATTTTGCATAACAAACTTGCATATTAGCTTATAGACTTGCATAATGTGTCATCATGAACTTGCATATTAATAAACATGTAACTTGCATATTTACATACATGTAACTCGCATATTAACAAACATGTAACTTGCATATAAAGAAACATGTAACTTGCATATTTACATACATGTAACTTGCATATTAACAAACATGTAACTTGCATATTAACAAACATGTAACTTGCATATTTACATACATGTAACTTGCATATTAACAAACATGTAACTTGCATATTAACAAACATGTAACTTGCATAGCATATTACCATGAACTTGCATAACATGCATATGATTACATAGCCCACAACTTGCATATTTAGCATCATGCAAACATAACATACATCATATTAAACTTGCATAAGCTTACATACTCAACATGCATAAACATAAGATTAATGCTAACATCATATCATATGATTCAAAGCTCATTAACCCACATACAAAACCATAAATCTCATCACATCTCATCTAATTAGTTTACCAAAAGATCATCAAAGTGATAGAAACTCACAACTAGCAACTTTGAACACCAAATGAAGAAGATTAAGATGCTAAGAAGGGATTAGAAGTTGATTAGAGAGTGATTAGTATGCAACCCTCTTCATAAAATTAGTGGAGGCCATGAGAGCTAGCATTTTGCCATAGTTTAGTCACTAGGTTTAATTATGAATGAATTAGGGTAGGTTAGGGTCTTATTTATAGATTAGGCAAGTGTTTTAGGCCATAGGATTAACCCTAGATTCAATCCAAGCCATCAAAGCATGTCTTGGGGAAGAAGTCAAGTGTAGGAACCATCTAGGGCCTTTAGATTAAAGATGGACCATGAGAACCATTCAAATGCAAAATCTGCACTTGAGCGAATCGGCCCACGGGTTGACAGCCAAACACCCTGGATTAACCCCTAGTCGACCCAGCGAGCTCGGGTCGACTTCAAAAATCGGCCGGTTCGGTTATTCCCCTCTCCCAATTCGCTGTTTTGAGCATTTTTGCATATTTATTTATTAAATTTTCAATTATATATATATATATATCAATATATATATATATATATATATATATATATATATCTACACAACCCATTTCACTTAATTAAGTATACTTTAATTTGGGAATTTTCGTGAAACTTCGCGAGGCCATATCTTGGTCATACGGACTCCGATTTTCGAAAACTCGGACTCTATTTCGCGTATTTTTCCGAGACGAACACAATGGCATAGCCCGTTTCCCTTGATTCCCATTTTAGAATTAAATTCTGCCTCGATTTATGTTATTACAGGTTATTGAAAATACGGGTTGTTACAATGTTGAATTGGTTAAGTGTTTTAGTTAACTTAGCCCCACCATCCTCATTCTAGCTTTAATCTATTCATTAAAGCACCGACCACTCACATTAGACAAGTACTGTTGCAGTTACTGGACAGCCGGTCGGTTCCGGGCAGGTTTACACCGCAACTCAGTCTAACCTCGGGTCCTTATTGGGCTTAATGCCTTAACCTCCCACATTGGATAGGTATTGTTGCGATTACTGGAAAGCCGGGCGGGTCCGGGCAGGTTTACATCACAACTCAATCCAACCTCAGGTTAAGCATATTCGTATTTTCTAAATTTACATATTTGTCTCTTTTACTTGTTATATGTAAATGTTATGGCCCATTTTCCAAGTTCGTTACCTTTTTAGGCATGGAAATCCATACCATTTAAATGTCACCAATCATTGGCATGTGCCAAACATGCCAACACATATATTTTTCATGTTTAATCCCAACGATATTTCCCCCGGTTGTACGTTTGCAAGATTATAATGAATGTTGAGCTAGATATCTCAGCCCAACTTATAAACATAGAAGGGAAAGCCAAGAACATGAAATATTCTAAATAAAGGGTGTGTGACATATAAACTTGCAACTTTGCGATCTAATTAACATAAATCATGGGTTTCAACTTGTCATGTGAACTTGCATTCAAATAAGAATCTAATTAAATAGGTGTCACATGAAATGGCATAATTTAGACTTGCATAAAACATAAGTCCAAACATATTTTTATATAGGCATAACTTCAAACACAAACTAGCATGTGACAATGTTATTACATGTGTAACAACCTGTATTTTTATAACATGTTAAAACAATAAATCAAGGCAGAATTAAATTTTAAAGTCAGAATCAGGGGAAATGGGTTATGCCATTGCGTTCGTCTCGAAATTTTACATGAAATAGAGTCCGATTTTTTGAAAATAGGAGTCCGGATGAAGAAGTTATGGCCTGTACAAGTTTCAGCAGTTTTCAGTCAGCACTAGACCAGGGGGTCGACCATAGGGTCGACCTACTCTCCCCCCCCCCCCAGGTCGACCATAGGGTCGACCTACCCCCCAGGTCGACCATAGTGTCGACCTCCCCCCTTACAGGCCGACCTGGTCGACCTGTTTTGACCCAGAACTCATTTTTGAAGCCTGAGACATGTTTTGATGGTCCGGATTGATTCTAGGGTTAATCTAAGGGCCTAAACTAGTTGCTACACCTATAAAAACACCCTTAGACCTAACCTAACTCACAAAAATCATTTTTACACTATTATGCTGCTAAACTCCCTCTTGAACCATGGCCGCCGTCCCCAAATTAAAGCTTAAGCATTCAAACACAAATCAATTCGAAGAACAAAGCTTCAACAATGGTTCAAACAATAAATCAACACTACTACAACGTTCCATGACAATTTTAGTTCTTAATTCGTTAGCAATGCCCTGTAAGTTCTAGTTATTTTCAGATTAAAATATTTAAATATAATATGGGCATGTGATGAAGTGAAATTGGATTTAAGTATGTTTATCGATCTATTTCTGTTGCTTCTTGAATCTTGAGTTTTGAGACTTGTCTATCTTTATTCCCATGTCTAGTTTATGATCTATTCAGCCTGTTGTAAATCAGTTTTCTTGATTCATATTGATATTATTACTAAGTTGTAATCTTCATGCCTGTGATGATGTTTTTCTCTCTGATCTTATTTTTATGCAAAATTCTACCTTCCCCTATTTATTTTCTTTTGATAAATCTAGGTCAATTTCGGACCTAGGCCTAAACTACGATATATGTGCGATGGTATACGGGGGAAATATTGGAATATGGCCTAGTGGAATATATGTGTTTGGTGGAATTGATGGCATAACATAAAAATTGGATATTTGGGTATTACTACCATTAACATGAAATTGGATATTTGGGTATTGTCAATATAATTGAAATTGCAAGTTTGGGCATACATGAATTGGCATGTAAATTAAATCACGAGTTTGGGACTATGTAAATTAAATCAAAAGATTGGGCTTATGTTAGTTAGGCATATGTAGAATTGGGAATTTGAACATGAAAGCAATTGTAAATTTGATAATTGGCATAAACATGTATTATGAACTTGGGCAACTGACATGTATTGTAATAAAATAATTATAGTTTGGGATAACTACATCATGAATCATGATTTGGGTTTATTCGGTATAAAACTTGATACATGTAATTTTGGCTAGAACTTGATATGGTAAAATGGCATAAAATTGGCATACATGTAAAACGGCATAAATTGAACATATGTAAATTTGGTACGAATTGGGCATATGTAAAATTTACATGTAATCTAGAACTTGGGCATATGTTAATTATGTAAAATTTGGAGTTGAAACATATATGATAATTTATGACTTAGTAGAGGTTTAACATGAACGGCCTAAGTTAGGTTTTGGGTAATTGGCATGTATTGTAAATTAAAGGCTATAACTTGGCATAACCTTATGGTGAATTATGATAATAATTTGGGAATACGTTTTAGGCAAAAACGTGAACCATGAACATTTCTATATGTTAAACACATGAACTGATATTGGGGTTTTGGGTGGAATACGACCATTAAGGAACCTTTGACACGAGGTTAGACTCAGTTTGTGGTGTAAATCTTCCCGGAACCGCCCGGCAAATCCAGTAGCCACAAAGTGTCAGTCTAATGTGAGAGGTCGAAGGCCAAATTGTAGGCGTAACGGTTTATGACACGAGGTTAGATCAAGTTTGTGGTGTAAATCTGCCCGGAACCGCCCGGCAAATCCAGTGGCCACAAAATGCACGGTCTAATGTGAGAGGTTATGATTCGTTCGTCATAATGAATGAATTAAGGAATACTAACCATAATAAGACGTGGGTATGGTTAGAGGGTTAGGTGGGATGACATGGAAATTTGACATGTAAATATGGACCTAACCGGTATGAGTTAAGAACATGTAAAACTTATAAATGTAGGCTCAACCAATATGTTATGAATGGGTGGGTTAAGTAACGTGGCTAGGCTAATGACACTTAACCGTTATAACATGACTAGTGGATGGGTTGGGCTAAATTGAATAGGTTGATAACACCCAACCGATATAACCTGATGCGTGGTAAGGTTAAGTAACAACAGAGGGTAACACTTAACCGTCACAACATGATAAGTAGGTGGGCTAAGTCAATATATACTTAACCAATTGGACACGATGATTTAATAGGGTCAAGTCATGAACCGCTTGAATATACTTAACCAATTGGACACGATGATTTGATAGGGTCAAGTCATGAACCGCTTGAATATACTTAACCAATTGGACACGATGATTTGATAGGGTCAAGTCATGAACCGCTTGAATATACTTAACCAATTGGACACGATGATTTGATAGGATTAAGTCATGAACCGCTTGAATATACTTAACCAATTGGACACGATCATTTGATAGGGTTAATTCATGAACCGCTTGAATATACTTAACCAACTTGACAGATGATTCATCGGGCTAAGTCATGAACTTGAACGACAACACTTAGCCAATTTGACATGACACGTAGGTGGGTTAAGTCACGAACTTGAATGACAATACTTAACCAACTTGACATGCTAGACTGATGGAGTTAAGTCTCGAATTTAAATGACAACACTTAACCTACTGAACGGAAACCCTAGTTGCGCGGTCCTTTTTAGCAGTAACCCACTAGATGTATCACGGTACCCTGGAACTGGGCAGGGTGTGGCACGATTACTGGGTTGATTGTAAGCGACCAGAACGACGGCTGAGTTGGTGCGCCATTGTAGGTTCAGGCGGATTATGGTCGTGCACGTAGTCCGGAGTTGAAAAAGCAGGCATTGGGCACCGGTAGGTTTACACTGTGCGTGCTTGATTCGTGCCATTGGTTGGCACCCTAGGGCTTGATACACCCTATGGTGGACCTAGCACTTGTGAATAAATTTCGTGATTGGGCCATTTGACACAGACACATGAACGAGCTCGGACTTGTAGGGAGCCGATCGATTAATAGGTCGTTACGTGGAAAAAGGGTGTTGTTCGTTAGGTAGCATAATCCCTAGTGGTCCTTGGTGGCATAAACCCTAATCGAATCTAGGAAATGTTCAATATGTAGCATAATCCCTAGTGGTCCTAGGTGGCATAAATCCTAGTTGAACACGCGATAGTTCATGATAAGGAAACCTAGCCAGAACAAGGGTGCAGTCCAAACGATTTCAAGAATGGTGGCACTACGTTGAAGTAGTATAGCAATACGTGATGAGACCCGTACAATATACGGTAAGGGACTGTACATATACATGGAAAGGATGATATGGGTTAGGGTACTAGTACAGTTGGTGCAGAGAATTTAGGAAATCAAAGAAAATAGTGGAATGGTGAAGCTTAGAAATCTTGCGATGTTATACTTAATAGAAACCTTGCAATATGATACTTGGTAGGAACCTCGTGATGATACTCTTGATAGGAAGCATGGAATGTTATACTTGATTCATCGTGCCTGTAGCTTACCTTGTCATCATGCTTATGTTTATTTTCAGTTTATTCATGCCATGATATCTTTACCTATTTTTATGCTGAAAGTCACTAGGACTTACTCAGTCTTTATGACTGACCCATTTTGTTTCGCCTCTTTTTCTTCCGTTCCCCCCCCCCAGGTTCGCAGGGTGGGAATACAGCTTAGTTCGGATCTTACCAAGCTCCAAGGCTCTTCCATGTACGGCTTGGATTTCCCTTGGCTATGGCTTGCTTTGCTTTATTGGGGAATATCACAATTTATTTTTATGCTTCTTTGTTTTTGAGCAAGACTGATATTTTAGCTATGTAATTGGGTATTTGAAAGTGATGGGATTTTATTGTAAACAATTATATTTAATAAATGATTTGAAGACCTTCCGCTGTTTTATATATGTCTGTCTTGTAATATTTCTGTTCCAGTACCCATAATGCTCCATTGACGTTAAGGCATTCCCTTTGTGATTGACCTTAACGGATGTGGGGTGTTACATTTGGTATCATAGCAGAAGGTTACCAGACTGGGAAAAAGCTTTTAAAAACCTTCTAAAACTATTTTCAAAACCGTTTACAAAGAAGAATTTTTCAAGAAAAGTCTTGTTTTATTTAAAGGCTATTCCCCAAAGGCCGTTAGCATTATCCTTTGTTTCCTTGTTTGAATCCCTTTTCCTTTCTTTCCTCCATCTATAGTCACATTAGTTCCATCTGCGACTAATCTTATTTCAAGCTTTGTAGCATTGCCGTGCGATGTAGGTAGTTCTCGAGAGACCTGTTAACACGTTATATAAGAGGGGATAAGAGTGGTTAAGGCGAACGAGGCTCAAAACAAGAAGGTAGAAATGTTTCTGTAGGAAAGTCTAGTTTATATTTCTATCATGTTCGTACCATTTTTTTATTATGGTACATCGCATCCTTTTTATTTCTGCTTCGATAGTTGAGTCTCTCCACCTTAGTACTAGTGTAGTAGAGGATCCCGTTTTTGTCTCAAATCCTGTGGGGAATTGGCTCATTTATTCATGACTTGTTTGGATTTGTGAATGTCTATGCTAAGTGTTGAGTTTAGAAGTAATGCTTATGTTTTTGGGCAATGGTTTGATTCTAGGGATGGAGTGGTTTTCCAAAAATGATACCATTCTCGAGTATGAAAAGAGGGTAGTTAGACGCTTGACTTTCCCTTGTAATGCCCTCGAAGTCTAGTGTAACCCTTAGGGTTCTGCCATGGTTAGTTACGTAGAATCTCTTGATACATTTATCAATCCGCTCGAGTAGTGTTCGCCACTAAGGCGGATGGTTCATTTCGCTTATGCATGAGTTATACAAAATCACCTTAGTAAGTACACTTGGCAACATGGTTGACATCTGTTTATTTGCAAGAGATAATCCTTCTGCGTGTAATACCCTATAAACGAGATCCAGGATTCACTAGTGAATTTTGGAGAGCTTGCATGAAACCATGAGTACGTAGTTATGTTTGAGCCGAGTATACTAGAAGGAGGATAAGGGGAAATGGGACGAGAGACAACAGTGAAATGAGTTCCAACTCATATTTTGGAAACAAGAATTAAGAAATTATGAAGTTAAAGACGGACAAAGCACAATGGAGTTAAGCTCAAGGAAATGCGACTTAGAAGATTGAAGATTAGATACGCGCTTCATATCTCTTTTTAAGAGTATATCCTTGATCCCTCTTTTCCTGTAGAGCTTACTTGCATGCTATCTTTTATGTATATCCTCTCGGTCCTATTCTCAATCTTATTTCTGTTGCAAACCCCATAAGGAGTATGACTAATCTGGTTGTGATATATGTTGGGGTTTGAGGATGTCCGTTAGGTTGACTAAATTTTTCGGGCTTTATAGGATATGGGTTGGTTTTAGGAAGGGATTTCTTGCGACCTAAAAGGAGTTTATCATGCTTGGTTTCCTAGAATCATATATATTGGTTTTGCGCTGGTGTTTAGGGTACAAAGTTTTTCTTCACTTGCTTCTATCATTCGGTTATACCTTTAGGTAGGAACTAATGGATGTAAACATGTGTTTGAGACATGTTATGGTTGATGGTTGCAAGTGGTTGCTAGTTGTTGCTCGTGGATGCATGAACACACATTAGGAACTAGATCGGCTCAGTCACATCTCATATTGCATATGCATGAATGTTTATACATGTTTATGGATGGAATTGAATGTGTTATCATGTGGATGTTGCATATGGATGGATGTTTGTGCACACATATAGTGTTTATATGACTAGGACTATTTGCATACATATTGGATTCATGGCACAAACATATTTTGCATTTAAAAAGATCAATCAGGCCTGATCATTTGCATTAGATAAGGAACATATACACACACTTTCTACATATGTTCATACAGCATTAGAAATCTCTTAAGGACAATTGATGCCTGTTACTGATGATTGAGTAGATGGATGATTGGACGGTAGGACACATTCTTCCTAACTTGAAGATTTCGGGAACGAAATCCTTTAAGGAGGGGAGAATGTAACAACCCGTATTTTTATAACATGTTAAAACAAAAAATCAAGGCAGAATTAAATTTTAAAGTCAGAATCAGGGGAAACGGGTTAAGCCACTGCGTTCGTCTCGAAATTTTACATGAAATAGAGTCGGAGTTTTCGAAAATCGGAGTCCGGATGAAGAAGTTATGGCCTGTACAAGTTTCAGCAGTTTTCAGGCAGCACTGGACCAGGGGGTCGACCTACCCCCACCCCCCTAGGTCGAACATAGGGTCGACCTACCCCCCACGTCGACCATAGTGTCGACCTACCCCCCTTACAGGTCGACCTGGTTGGCCTGTTTTGACCCAGAACTCATTTGTGAAGCCTGAGACATGTTTTGATGGTCCGGATTGATTCTAAGGTTAATCTAAGGGCCTAAACTAGTTGCTACACCTATAAAAACACCCTTAGACCTAACCTAATTCACAACAAATCATTTTTACACTATTATGCTGCTGAACTCCCTCTTGAACCATGGCCGCCGCCCCCAAATTAATGCTTAAGCATTCAAACTCAAATCAATTCGAAGAACAAAGCTTCAACAATGGTTCAAACAATAAATCAACACTACTACAACGTTTTATGACAATTTCAGTTCTTAATTCGTTAGCCATGCCCTGTAAGTTCTAGTTATTTTCAGATTAAAATATTTAAATATAATATGGGCATGTGATGAAGTGAAATTGGATTTAAGTATGTTTATCGATCTATTTCTGTTGCTTCTTTGATCTTGAGTTTTGAGACTTGTCTATCTTTATTCCCATGTCTAGTTTATGATCTATTCAGCCTGTTGTAAATCAGTTTTCTTGATTCATATTGATATTATTACTAAGTTGTAATCTTCATGCCTGTGATGATGTTTTTCTCTCTGATCTTATTTTTATGCAAAATTCTACCTTCCCCTATTTATTTTCTTTTGATGAACCTAGGTCAATTTCGGACCTAGGCCTAAACTACGATATACGTGCGATGGTATACAGGGGAAATATTGGAATATGGCCTAGTGGAATAAATGTGTTTGGTGGAATTGATGGCATAACATAAAAATTGGATATTTCGGTATTACTACCATTAACATGAAATTGGATATTTGGGTACTGTCAATATAATTGAAATTGCAAGTTTGGGCATACATGAATTGGCATGTAAATTAAATCACGAGTTTGGGACTATGTAAATTAAATCAAAAGATTGGGCTTATGTTAATTAGGCATATGTAGAATTGGGAATTTGAACATGAAAGCAATTGTAAATTTGATAATTGGCATAAACATGTATTATGAACTTGGGCAACTGACATGTATTGTAATAAAAAGATTATAGTTTGGGATAACTACATCATGAATCATGATTTGGGTTTATTGGGTATAAAACTTGATACATGTAATTTTGGCTAGAACTTGATATGGTAAAATGGCATAAAATTGGCATACATGTAAAACGGCATAAATTGAACATATGTAAATTTGGTACGAATTGGGCATATGTAAAATTTACATGTAATCTAGAACTTGGGCATATGTTAATTATGTAAAATTTGGAGTTGAAACATATATGATAATTTATGACTTAGTAGAGGTTTAATATGAACGCGCCTAAGTTGGGTTTTGGGTAATTGGCATGTATTGTAAATAAAAGGCTATAACTTGGCATAACCTTATAGTGAATTATGATAATAATTTGGGAATACGTTTTGGGCAAAAACGTGAATCATGAACTGATATTGGGGTTTTGGGTGGAATACGACCATTAATGAACCTTTGACATGAGGTTAGACTCAGTTTGTGGTGTAAATATGCCCGGAACCGCCCAACAAATCCAGTAGCCCCAAAGTGTCAGTCTAATGTGAGAGGTCAAAGGCCCAGTTGTAGGCGTAATGGTTTATGACACGAGGTTAGACCCAGTTTGTGGTGTAAATCTGCCCGGAATCGCCCGACAAATCCAGTGGCCACAAAATGCACGGTCCGATGTGAGAGGTCATGATTCGTTCGTCATAATGAATGAATTAAGGAATACTAACCATAATAAGACGTGGGTATGGTTAGAGGGTTAGGTGGGATGACATGGAAATTTGACATGTAAATATGGACCTAACCGGTATGAGTTAAGAATATGTAAAACTTATAAATGTAGGCTCAACCAATATGTTATGAATGGGTGGGTTAAGTAACGTGGCTAGGCTAATGACACTTAACCATTATAACATGACTACCGGATGGGTTTGGCTAACTTGAATAGGTTGATAACACCCAACCGATATAACCTGATGCGTGGTAAGGTTAAGTAACAACAGAGGGTAACACTTAACCGTCACATCATGATAAGTAGGTGGGCTAAGTCAATATATACTTAACCAATTGGACACGATGATTTGATTGGGTCAAGTCATGAACCTCTTGAATATACTTAACCAATTGGACACGATGATTTGATAGGTTCAAGTCATGAACCGCTTGAATATACTTAACCAATTGGAAACGATGATTTGATAGGGTCAAGTCATGAACCGCTTGAATATACTTAACCAATTGGACACGATGATTTGATAGGGTTAAGTCATGAACCGCTTGAATATACTGAACCAATCGGACACGATGATTTGATAGGGTTAAGTCATGAACCGCTTGAATATACTTAACCAACTTGACAGATGATTCGTAGGGCTAAGTCATGAACTTGAACGACAACACTTAGCCAATTTGACATGACACGTAGGCGGGTTAAGTCACGAACTTGATTGACAACACTTAACCAACTTGACATGCTAGACTGATGGGGTTAAGTCTCGAATTTAAATGACAACACTTAACCTACTGAACGGAAACCCTAGTTGCACGGTCCTTTTCAGCAGTAACCCACTAGATGTATCAGGGTACCCTGGAACTAGGTAGGGTGGGGCACGATTACTGGGCTGATTGTAAGCGACCAGAACGAAGGCTGAGTTGGTGCGCCATTGTTGGTTCAGGCGGACTATGGTCATGCACGTAGTCCGGAGTAGAAAAAGCAGGCATTGGGCACCGGTAGGTTTACACTGTGCGTGCTTGATTCGTGTATGTGGTTGGCACCCTAGGGCTTGATACACCCTATGTTGGACCTAGCATAGGTGACTACATTTCGTGATTGGGCCGTATGACACAGACACATGAACGAGCTAGGACTTGTAGGGAGCCAATCGATTAATAGATCGTTACGTGGAAAAAGGGTGTTGTTCGTTAGGTAGCATAATCCCTAGTGGTCCTAGGTGGCATAAACCCTAATCGAATATAGGAAATGTTCAATAGGTAGCATAACCCCTAGTGGTCCTAGGTGGCATAAATCCTAGTTGAACACGCGATAGTTCATGATAAGGAAACCTAGCCAGAACAAGGGTGGCAGTCCAAATAATTTCAAGAATGGTGGCACTACGTTGAAGTAGTATAGAAATACGTGATGAAACCCGTATGATATACGGCAAGGGACTGTACATATACATGGAAAGGATGACACGGGTTGGGGTACTAGTACAGTTGGTGCAGAGAATTTAGGAAATCAAAGAAAATAGTGGAATGGTGGAGCTTAGAAATCTTGCGATGTTATACATAACAGAAACCTTGCAATATGATACTTGGTAGGAACCTTGTGATGATACTCTTGATAGGAAGCATGGAATGTTATACTTGATTCATCGTGCCTGTACCTTACCTTGTCATCATGCTTATGTTTATTTTCAGTTTATTCATGCAATGTTATCTTTACCTATTTTTATGTTGAAAGTCACTAGGACTTACTCAGTCTATATAACTGACCCGTTTTGTTTCGCCTCTTTTTCTTCCGTCCCCCCCCCCATGGTTCGCAGGGTGGGAATACAGCTTAGTTCGGATCTTACCAAGCTCCAAGGCTCTTTCATGTACGGCTTGGATATCCCTTGGCTATGGCTTGCTTTGCTTTATTGGGGAATATCACAATTTATTTTTATGCTTCTTTGTTTTTGAGCAAGACTGATATTTTAGCTATGTAATTGGGTATTTGAAAGTGATGGGATTTTATTGTAAACAATTATATTTAATAAATGATTTGAAGACCTTCCGCTGTTTTATATATGTCTGTCTTGTAATATTTTTGTTCCAGTACCCATAATGCTCCATTGAAGTTAAGGGATTCCCTTTGTGAGTGACCTTAACGGATGTGGGGTGTTACATTTGGTATCAGAGCAGAAGGTTACCAGACTGGGAAAAAGCTTTTAAAAACCTTCTAAAACTATTTTCAAAACCGTTTACAAAGAAGCATTTTTCAAGAAAAGTCTTGTTTTATTTAAAGGCTATTCCCCAAAGGCCATTAGCATTATCCTTTGTTTCCTTGTTTGAATCCCTTTTCCTTTCTTTCCTCCATCTGTAGTCACATTAGTTCCATCTGCGACTAATCTTATTTCAAGCTTTGTAGCATTGTCGTGCGATGGAGGTAGTTCTCGAGGGACCTGTTAACACGTTATATAAGAGGGGATAAGAGTGGTTAAGGCGAATGAGGCTCAGAACAAGAAGGTAGAAATGTTTCTGTAGGAAAGTCTAGTTTATATTTCTATCCTGTTCGTACCCTTTTTGATTATGGTACATCGCATCCTTTTTATTTCTGCTTCGATAGTTGAGTCTCTGCACCTTAGTACTAGCATAGTAGAGGATCCCCTTTTTGTCTCAAATCCTGTGGGGAATCGGCTCATTTATTCATGACTTGTTTGGATTTGAGAATGTCTATGCTAAGTGTTGAGTTTAGAAGTAATGCTTATGTTTTTGGGCAATGGGTGGATTCTAGGGATGGAGTGGTTTTCCAAAAATGATTCCATTCTCGAGTATGAAAAGAGGGTAGTTAGATGCTTGACTTGCCTTGGTAATGCCCTCAAAGTCAATGCAACCCTTAGGGTTCTGCCATGGTTAGTTACCTAGAATCTCTTGATACATTTATAATTCCGCTCGAGTAGTGTTCGCCACTAAGGCGGATGGTTCATTTCGCTTATGCATGAGTTATAGAAAATCACCTTAGTAAGTACACTTGGCAACATGGTTGACATCTATTTATTTGCAAGAGATAATCCTTCTACGTGGAATACCCTATAAACGAGATCCATGATTCACTAGTGAATTTTGGAGAGCTTGCATGAAACCATGAGTACGCAGTTATGTTTGAGCCGAGTATACTAGAAGGAGGATAAGGGAAAATGGGACGAGAGACAACAGTGAAATGAGTTCCAACTCATATTTTGGAAACAGTAATTAAGAAATTATGAAGTTAAAGACGGACAAAGCACAATGGAGTTAAGCTCAAGGAAATGGGACTTAGAAGATTGAAGACTAGATACGTGCATCATATCTCTTTTTAAGAGTATATCCTTGATCCCTCTTTTCCTGTAGAGCTTAGTTGCATGCTATCTTTTATGTATATCATCTCGGTCCTATTCTCAATCTTATTTCTGTTACAAACCCATAAGGAGTATGACTCATCTGGTTGTGATATATGTTGGGGTTTGAGGATGTCCGTTGGGTTGACTAAAATTTTTGGGCTTTATAGGATATGGGTTGGTTTTAGGAAGGGATTTCTTGCGACCTAAAAGGAGTTTATCATGCTTGGTTTCCTAGAATCATATATATTGGTTTTGGGCTGGTGTTTAGGGTACAAAGTTTTTCTTCACTTGCTTCTATCATTCGGTTATACCTTTAGGTAGGAACTAATGGATGTAAACATGTGTTTGAGACATGTTATGGTTGATTGTTGCAAGTGGTTGCTAGTTGTTGCTCGTGGATGCATGAACACACATTAGGCACTAGATCGGCTCAGTCACATCTCATATTGCATATGCATGAATGTTTTTACTTGTTTATGGATGGAATTGAATGCATTATCATGTGGATGTTGCATATGGATGGATGTTTGTGCACATATATAGTATTTATATGACTAGGACTATTTGCATATATATTGGATTCATGGCACTAAACATATTTTGCATTTAAAAAGATCAATCAGGCCTGATCATTTGCATTAGATAAGGAACATATACACACACTTTCTACATATGTTCATACAGCATTAGAATTCTCTTAAGGACAATGGATGCCTGTTACTAATGATTGAGTAGATGGATGATTGGATGGTAGGACACATTCTTCTTAACTTGAAGATTTTGGGGACGAAATCCTTTAAGGAGGGGAGAATGTAACAATCCGTATTTTTATAACATGTTAAAACAAGAAATAAAGGCAGAATTAAATTTTAAAGTCCGAATCGGTGGAAATGGGTTATGCCATTGCGTTCGTCTCGAAATTTTACATGAAATAGAGTCGGAGTTTTCGAAAATCGGAGTCCGGATGAAGAAGTTATGGCCTGTACAAGTTTCAGCAGTTTTCAGGCAGCACTTGACCAGGGGGTCGACCTACCCCCCCCCCCCAAGTCGACCATAGGGTCGACCTACCCCCCAGGTCGACCATAGTGTCGACCTTCCCCCTTACAGGTCGACCTGGTCGGCCTGTTTTGACCCAGAACTCATTTTTGAAGCCTGAGACATGTTTTGATGGTCAGGATTGATTCTAGGGTTAATCTAAGGGCCTAAACTAGTTGCTACACCTATAAAAACACCCTTAGACCTAACCTAATTCACAACAAATCATTTTTACACTATTATGCTGCTGAACACCCTCTTGAACCATGGTCGCCGCCCCCAAATTAAAGCTTAAGCATTCAAACTCAAATCAATTCGAAGAACAAAGCTTCAACAATGGTTCAAATAATAAATCAACACTACTACAACGTTCTATGAAAATTTCAGTTCTTAATTCGTTAGCGATGCTCTGTAAGTTCTAGTTATTTTCAGATTAAAATATTTAAATATAATATGGGCATGTGATGAAGTGAAATTGGATTTAAGTATGTTTATCGATCTATTTCGGTTGCTTCTTGGATCTTGAGTTTTGAGACTTGTCTATCTTTATTCCCATGTCTAGTTTATGATCTATTCAGCCTATTGTAAATCAGTTTTCTTGATTCATATTGATATTATTACTAAGTTGTAATCTTCATGCCTGTGATGATGTTTTTCTCTCTGATCTTATTTTTATGCCAAATTCTACCTTCCCCTATTTATTTTCTTTTGATGAACCTAGGTCAATTTCGGACCTAGGCCTAAACTACGATATACGTGCGATGGTATACGGGGAAAATATTGGAATATGGCCCAGTGGAATATATGTGTTTGGTGGAATTGATGGCATAACATAAAAATTGGATATTTGGGTATTACTACCATTAACATGAAATTGGATATTTGGGTATTGTCAATATAATTGAAATTGCAAGTTTGGGCATACATGAATTGGCATGTAAATTAAATCACGAGTTTGGGACTATGTAAATTAAATCAAAAGATTGGGCTTTTGTTAATTAGGCACATGTAGAATTGGGAATTTGAACATGAAAGCAATTGTAAATTTGATAATTGGCATAAATATGTATTATGAACTTGGGCAACTGACATGTATTGTAATAAAAAGATTATAGTTTGGGATAACTACATCATGAATCATGATTTGGGTTTATTGGGTATAAAACTTGATACATGTAATTTTGGGTAGAACTTGACATGGTAAAATGGCATAAAATTGGCATACATGTAAAACAGCATAAATTGAACATATGTAAATTTGGTACGAATTGGGCATATGTAAAATTTACATGTAATATAGAACTTGGGCATATGTTAATTATGTAAAATTTGGAGTTGAAACATATGTGATAATTTATGACTTAGTAGAGGTTTAATATGAACGCGCCTAAGTTGGGTTTTGGGTAATTGGCATGTATTGTAAATAAAAGGCTATAACTTGGCATAACCTTATAGTGAATTATGATAATAATTTGGGAATACGTTTTGGGCAAAAACGTGAATCATGAACATTTCTATATGTTAAACACATGAACTGATATTGGGGTTTTGGGTGGAATACGACCATTAATGAACCTTTGACACGAGATTAGACTCATTTTGTGGTGTAAATCTGCCCGGAACCGCCCGCCAAATCCAGTAGCCACAAAGTGTCAGTCTAATGTGAGAGGTCGAAGGCCAAATTGTAGGCGTAACGGTTTATGACACGAGGTTAGACCCAGTTTGTGGTGTAAATCTGCCCGGAACCGCCCGACAAATCCAGTGGCCACAAAATGCACGGTTTAATGTGAGAGGACATGATTCGTTCGTCATAATGAATGAATTAAGGAATACTAACCATAATAAGACGTGGGTATGGTTAGAGGGTTAGGTAGGATGACATGGAAATTTGACATGTAAATATGGACCTAACCGGTATGAGTTAAGAACATGTAAAACTTATAAATGTAGGCTCAACCAATATGTTATGAATGGGTGGGTTAAGTAACGTGGCTAGGCTAATGACACTTAACCGTTATAACATGACTAGCGGATGGGTTGGGCTAACTTGAATAGGTTGATAACACCCAACCGATATAACCTGATGCGTGGTAAGGTTGAGTAACAACAGAGGGTAACACTTAACTGTCACAACATGATAAGTAGGTGGGCTAAGTCAATATATACTTAACCAATTGGACACGATGATTTGATAGGGTCAAGTCATGAACCGCTTGAATATACTTAACCAATTGGACACGATGATTTGATAGGGTCAAGTCATGAACCGCTTGAATATACTTAACCAATTGGACATGATGATTTGATAGGGTCAAGCCATGAACCGCTTGAATATACTTAACCAATTGGACACGATGATTTGATAGGGTTAAGTCATGAACCGCTTGAATATACTGAACCAATTGGACACGATGATTTGATAGGGTTAAGTCATGAACTGCTTGAATATACTTAACCAACTTGACAGATGATTCGTAGGGCTAAGTCATGAACTTGAACGACAACACTTAGCCAATTTGACATGACCCGTAGGCGGGTTAAGTCACGAACTTGATTGACAACACTTAACCAACTTGACATGCTAGACTGATGGGGTTAAGTCTCGAATTTAAATGACAACACTTAACCTACTGAAAGGAAACCCTAGTTGCGCGGTCCTTTTCAGCAGCAACCCACTAATTGTATCACGGTACCCTGGAACTAAGCAGGGTGGGCACGATTACTGGGCTAATTGTAAGCGACCAGAACGACGGCTGAGTTGGTGCGCCATTGTAGGTTCAGGCGGACTATGGTCGTGCACGTAGTCCGGAGTTGAAAAAGCAGGCATTGGGCACCGGTAGGTTTACACTGTGCGTGCTTGATTCGTGTCGGTGGTTGGCACCCTAGGGCTTGATACACCCTATGGTAGACCTAGCATAGGAGACTAAAGTTCATGATTAGGCCGTATGACACAGACACATGAACGAGCTAGGACTTGCAGGGAGCCGATCAATTAATAGATCGTTACATGGAAAAAGGGTGTTGTTCGTTAGGTAGCATAATCCCTAGTGGTCCTAGGTGGCATAAACCCTAATCGAATCTAGGAAACGTTCAATAGGTAGCATAATCCCTAGTGGTCCTAGGTGGCATAAATCCTAGTTGAACACGCGATGGTTCATGATAAGGAAACCTAGCCAGAACAAGGGTGGCAGTCCAAAAGATTTCAAGAATGGTGGCTCTACGTTGAAGTAGTATAGAAATACGTGATGAAACCCGTACGATATACGGCAAGGGACTGTACATATACATGGAAAGGATGATACGTGTTGGGGTACTAGTACAGTTGATGCAGAGAATTTAGGAAATCAAAGAAAATAGTGGAATGGTGAAGCTTAGAAATCTTGCGATGTTATACTTAATAGAAACCTTGCAATATGATACTTGGTAGGAACCTTGGGATGATACTCTTGATAGGAAGCATGGAATGTTATACTTGATTCATCGTGCCTGTAGCTTACCTTGTCATCATGCTTATGTTTATTTTCAGTTTATTTATGCCATGTTATCTTTTCCTATTTTTATGTTGAAAGTCACTAGGACTTACTCAGTCTATATAACTGACCTGTTTTGTTTTGCCTCTTTTTCTTCCGTTCCTCCCCCCCCCCCAAAGGTTCGCAGGGTGGGAATACACCTTAGTTCGGATCTTACCAAGCTCCAAGGCTCTTTCATGTACGACTTGGATATCCCTTGGCTATGGCTTGCTTTGCTTTATTGGGGAATATCACAATTTATTTTTATGCTTCTTTGTTTTTGAGCAAGACAGATATTTTAGCTATGTAATTGGTTATTTGAAAGTGATGGGATTTTATTGTAAACAATTATATTTAATAAATGATTTGAAGACCTTCCGCTGTTTTATATATGTCTGTCCTGTAATATTACTGTTCCAGTACCCATAATGCTCCATTGAAGTTAAGGCATTACCATTGTGACTGACCTTAACGGATGTTGGGTGTTACAACATGTCCATAAAAATGTCTGTTTTTGACATTAACCCAAAAGCATGAACTAGATCGAATCATGTATCGTATTATAACATGAAACTTGTAATAATCGTGTGAAACTAAATGGTACTTGTCATAGACCCAATTACAAACTTGCAAAGAACATAAGAACATATACATGGGATTTAATCATGTAGGCATAATGGTCTAAACATAGAACATGTGTATATAAGTCTTAACTTGGACTTAGAAAAATGTATACAACCTATATTAAATACATAAACATATAGGTGTAAATTCCAACATTAACCATATACTTGTGTGTGATGTTGCTTTCATTCTAATTGTGCAATAGGACCAACATCAAGTCAATTATACCGCAAACATCCCAATACCATTCACAATACAATCATTGCAATACACAGATATGAATTAACATCGTCGTTATACAATAGTAAAATTCCATTTCCGCATTACATCGAATCAAGTCTTAATTTCATTCTCATCGGAAAAATCACTATACTTACAACAAACGACGAACTTGAGTTCTGGTCTCTAAGTTCTGAATTTGCAATGCTTTCCTTTTGGTAGATAAACGTTGTTTGAATCTTGTTTTTACTTTAGTTTTGCTCGTCTCTAAGCTTTCTCTAACTGAACGACTACTCTTAGTTTCTTCCCGGCAGCATGACGACTCTAGTTCTATTTTATTTGTGTGAATTTAGGTTGAGTGTTGGGTTGTATTTATAAATTTCAGATTGATTTGAGCCATCAAATAATCATAGAGTGAATCTAGACCATATACACCAAGAGGAGACAATCAGAAAGTAACAAATCAGCCCTAGTGACACACCAGAACTCAGAAATTCGACCAGAACATGACCAGGCCAGCCAGGACCTAACCAGGTCGACTGGGTAGGTCGACCCCCTGGTCGACCTGGGTCCTGGGCGGGAAAAATCCCCGCCCAGCCCAATTTGGGTCTGATTTCGAATTTTGAACTGAATTTTTGAACTGTTGGAATTTTAAATTGAATTCTGAAACTTCGAAAGGTCATAACTCCTTCATACGGAGTCCGATTTACGCAAACTCGGACTCTATCTCAAGCAGAATTCCGAGACGAGCGCAATGGCATAACTCGTTTTCCTTAATTCTTTCATTTTGAATTAAGTATACTTTAATTTGTTAATTTAATGTTAATTGAAAATTCAGGGTGTTACACATTCCAATTTAGAATAAAATATATATTCATGTGTTGAATAAGAGAACATTCATGTGTTGAATAAAAGAAAATTCATGTGTTGAATAAAATATATATTCATATGTTGAATAAAAGAAAATTCTTGTGTTGAAGAAAATATTCATTTGTTGAATAGAATAACGAAGTTATTGAAATATATAAAGCCGTGTTGGTTAGATATGCGCCATTTTGACGCGAACGATATTTATATTTGTTAGACCGAAATTTGGGCCTAACACCCAAATGCTATGTGAAATCCTCACAAATCACAGATTACAGATAAAAGCAGTAAAATAACAGGAGACACACGAGATTTTTATAGTGGTTCGGCTCAATCCAAGCCTACGTCCACTTTATAGTTTCTTAAATCCTAAGAAGCTATTACAATGTTGTTTGTTTGCAGTTTATACACGAAATCCTCGTGTTTACAATGAAGAAGAGGAGAAAAGAGATTGAATTTATGCACGACAGCCTCGTGTTTGATTGAGTTGAGGAGTACCCAAAGTCCTTGAATACTTGGTAATGGAAGTCGGGAGGTGTTAGTGCCGGAAAAAGTCCCTTGAAATGACGGTCTCATGGTGTATTTATAGGCGTAGAGGAGCTGCTGGGAGCTCTGATCCGGGTCGGATCCGGTGTGACGTGGTGAGCGGAGAGGACATCTCGGAGAAAGTGGAGAAGTGGCCTTTCAGATCGTGTGCATACAGGTGGCGGCCGATCCGGATTAGTAGGAGGTAGTTATCCCTTAAGAAGCAGTCAAACTTGCTGCGTCTGAGCAGGTACAGGGGGATCGGTTCGGGTCCGACCCGAACCGAGCTGGTGTCTTCAATCCGAAGACTTCATGTGCCAGGTTAGTGCGATGGAGGTCGGATCGGTTCGGCTCCGAACCGAACCGAGGAGGAGGCTCCGAACCGGAGTTATGATGTATACTTCTGAGCTGAGTGCAAGCCGGGTCGGGTTCTGATAGTCCAATCCGATCCGGTTAGAGGTGATATCAAATTTCCAAGTCTAAGTTTCCGGTTCTGCATGCGTTCACGGAAACGGGCATAACTTTCAAACCGTAAGTCCGATTGACACAAACCAAAGCTCAAACTGAAGCTAATTCAGAGATCTACAAGAGTTATGGAGCTTAGCTCCGTAATCACTGTTTTCAGGCCCAAAAAAGGTCATCTGGTAGGAGTTTCGGGCCATTCTTTGTTTGTGATGCGATTTCAACCAAATCACTTCATGTCTTCTGACGATATTCCCAACACTTGAGTGTATTGTTGAGAAGAGACTCCATGTGTGACTGCTTTGACTAAAAAGCGGGTCAACATTTTGCCCCTCAGAACATATCTTGCTGAATGAAGGAAGATGTGTTTTGGATAATCCAAGGCCATGCCGGGCCTTCCAGCTGCAAGTATAATCCATACCTGCGAATAAAAGAAAGCAGATAGGTGTGTCAAATCCTGACAAAACTAATTACACTTTCGAGCATAAACCATGCTTGGGCGTTTGTTTGAGCATAAACCATACTCAAGGGACGATCGAATTATCCTGCCAAAACCTGACGAGGGACCTAACCTTCCGGGTATAAGCCATACCAGGAAGTTCAAACTGAGCATAAACCATACTCGAGTTTTATTGAGTTCCTTTGCCAAATCCTGACAAAACAATAAGCCGTTCTAGAGTATAATCCATACTTAAGAGTCCTAGTGGGTACAATCCATACCCATGTCGAAATAGGGCTATGCTTGCCAAGACCTGACAAGACAGTCTGTCCCTAAGCATAATCCATGCCTAGGGGTCCGAGATAAGTATAAGCCATACTTTAGTTGAGATTGAGAATCCTGCCACAACCTGACAAGATACTTAAATTGCCAAACATAATCCATGCTCGGAAAGTCCTTCCTTATTCAATCCAAACTACAAAACCAAAGCAAATCCTGATTGGTTTGTCATCGAGTGCAGAGCACGATTCGGAGCTAAATCCTAACCCCGAACGTCTGTACTCCGATTTAGCCAATCGGAAAACCTAAAGAAAGCAAAGATACATATCTTAAATCCTAAGAAATGCTGAAAATGCAGAGTGATCCAATCCAGATCAGTTGATGACGAGCCGATGGGAGCTCGTTCCAGGGTCATTCCCTCTCCGGGGAGCAGGTGATGGCAGCACAGGTACAGGTGCTGTTGGTTGTTTCACATACTCGGGTAGCTCTCCACGTCTAACCCGTTCCTCAATCAGATCTCGCAAGTGTCTACAGTCATTTGTGTCATGACCGTCCATATCGTGAAATATGCAATATTTCCCAGAATCGCGTTCTCTTTGTGATGGCTCCCTCCTGGGAGGCTTTGGATAGGAGACGTCACCGTTTGTGTTCACGTAGATGTCAGTTAGTGACGAATTGAGTTCTGTGTACTTTTCATATCTGGGCCCTCTCCGGGGCTGAGCGTTGGGGTTATTCTTGACGGCAGCTTTTCCTTTGCCTTTATCAGAATCAGGCGGTTCTCCGTCTTTGAGCATGTTAACATCGAGAACTTTCTTCTCGGAGGTTGCGTCTTCTTCACGCAAAAACCTATCCGATTCAAGGTAGAATTCGCTGAGATTCCTTGGTGGGTCCCGGTACAAGGATTTTTTGAACTTCGAGTTGTCCAGAACACCGGATACTGCCGCCATCAATACCATAGATGGCTCAGGTCGATCAACTGATGCTGCTGCAACGTTGAACCTTTCCAAAAATGACCGCAGAGTTTCTTTGGGCCTCTGCTTGATTGTAGTTAGTGACATTACATTCTTGGGTCGAGCGATATGGACCCGAAATTGTTCAATAAAGCGAGCGACCAACATGTTCCAGCTGTTGATCGATTCAGATTCCAGCTGCCGAAACCACATAGCAGCAATATCAGTCAAAAAGAGGGGAAAGCATTTAGCCATGACGTTTTCCGATGCCGATTGAACTTCCATATGTCGTTTATAGCGCATTAAGTGCACGGTAGGATCTGCCCTGCCGTTGTAGGGTTCCAGTTGTGGAAGTTTGAAATCTGGAGGATTGCGGGAATTCCTGATTTCCTGTATGAATGGATTCTGATTGACATCATCCATGTCATTCTGATAAGTGCGGCCTCTCGAGAGGCGTTCAATGAGGTTGGCGAGCCGATCGCCTTCAAAGAGCTGTTGCAAGCTGCTAAAGCCAGAGCCGGTGCCCCCAGCGTTGAGTTCAGAAGAGTGTGGAAGAGTATAAGGAGCTTGGCAGGTCATCCGGTTCGGTTCGGAGGTGCCCCCTTGCTGCGGTTCGGAGAAGCGAGGGAGGTTATGGAGAGGTGCACGGTTCGGATCGGAGGTGCCGATCCGAACAGGTTCGCCTGTTCCGAACTAGGGAGCTTGATGCTGAATTTGTGTGGTATTTCCGACCCGAACCGGTGCGGATGTAGGTCGAACAGGAGCGAAGCCTTGATTTCCAGAGGGGAGGCTGCTGCCCCCAGGCTCATGCAGGGTTGCTGTTCGGATCGGGTCCGAACCGATCCGGTGGGGAATGCCCCCGATTTCCATCTGCGTTGGATTCAGATTTTGGTCCTCGGTTCGGATCGGATCCAAACCGATCCGGTTTGTTATTCCTGCTGGAGCCATTTCAGTACCATTTCCAGTGAGTTGCGCATTGCTGCTCGGCCTTCCTTCCATCCGAGCGAAGAATTGGTCGATCATCTCCTGTTGTTTGCGGAGCAGATCATCTTGCCTTGCTATTTGAGTTCTCAATTCAGCGAGAACGCCATCCATTTCATCTCTGGTTAAGTATGCTGATGGATTTTCATGAGAGGAAGCCTCCTGGCTTGCCTCGTTCCTTGTGCCTTCAGTGCCAACATCCTCAGCACGAGAGAAGGTTCCGTCTTTCTTTCGCTTGACCATTGATCCAATAGCCAAATAATCCGCTTCCGTTCAAGCTAGTAGAAGAAGTTGTATCGTGTGCCCCCCTTCCTGGCGCGCCAAAATGTTAGACCGAAAATTGGGCCTAACACCCAAATGCTATGTGAAATCCTCACAAATCACAGATTACAGATAAAAGCGGTAAAATAAGAGGAGACACACGAGATTTTTATAGTGGTTCGGCTCAATCCAAGCCTACGTCCACTTTATAGTTTCTTAAATCCTAAGAAGCTATTACAATGTTGTTTGTTTGCAGTTTATACACGAAATCCTCGTGTTTACAATGAAGAAGAGGAGAAAAGAGATTGAATTTATGCACGACAGCCTCGTGTTTGATTGAGTTGAGGAGTACCCAAAGTCCTTGAATACTTGGTAATGGAAGTCGGGAGGTGTTAGTGCCGGAAAAAGTCCCTTGAAATGACGGTCTCGTGGTGTATTTGTAGGCGTAGAGGAGCTGCTGGGAGCTCTGATCCGGGTCGGATCGGGTGTGACGTGGTGAGCGGAGAGGACATCTCGGAGAGAGTGGAGAAGTGGCCTTTCAAATCGTGTGCATACAGGTGGCGGCCGATCCAGATTAGTAGGAGGTAGTTATCCCTTAAGAAGCAGTCAAACTTGCTGCGTCTGAGCAGGTACAGGGGGATCGGTTCGGGTCCGACCCGAACCGAGCTGGTGTCTTCAATCCGAAGACTTCATGTGCCAGGTTAGTGCGATGGAGGTCGGATCGGTTCGGCTCCGAACCGAACCGAGGAGGAGGCTCCGAACCGGAGTTATGATGTATACTTCTGAGCTGAGTGCAAGCCGGGTCGGGTTCTGATAGTCCGATCCGATCCGGTTAGAGGTGATATCAAATTTCCAAGTCTAAGTTTCCGGTTCTGCATGCGTTCACGGAAACGGGCATAACTTTCAAACCGTAAGTCCGATTGACCCAAACCAAAGCTCAAACTGAAGCTAATTCAGAGATCTATAAGAGTTACAGAGCTTAGCTCCGTAATCGCTGTTTTCAGGCTCAAAAAAGGTCATCTGGTAGGAGTTTCGGGCCATTCTTTGTTTGTGATGCGATTTCAACCAAATCACTTCATGTCTTCTGACGATATTCCCAACACTTGAGTGTATTGTTGAGAAGAGACTCCATGTGTGACTGCTTTGACTAAAAAGCGGGTCAACAATATTGATTATATTAGTTTTTATAATGAATATCGAAAAGGAATTGATTTCAAAATATAATATTTTGAAAATACTATCAATTTTATATCGATGATATGGAATATTCAATTTTGATTTGAAATTGGATATGAGGTTGAAATCGTTTTGAAAACGAATTTAAAACGATTTATAAAATATGTTTTAAAAGGGAATTGACGAAATATATAATATATATATTATATATAATGACCTGAATAGAACGCGCCGCGCAGCGGTAGTTCGCGAATTTCGACCATTGACTTCGAATGGACGTTACGGGAGATCCGACCATCGGATTCTCCTAAAACTGGAACCGTTGGGTTCGTATCGAAAAGATCTTTCTGACGAATATTAGAGATTTGAAATCTAACGGTTGGATTTGGAATTATGTCCAAATCCAATTTGGAAAAGGTCACTATATCGATTGTACGGGCCTTGATAAAATTATTAAAAATAGTAATAATTTGTGTAAAATCATAAGAAATAATTTGGAAAGAATTGGGATGAAAATTTCCATATTTGAAAAGATAAAAATAGTTTTTTATCGAAATGAACTAGTTTTAAACTAGAATTATAATCCATTTATTTTTGAAATAAATAAATTGGATTTGAAAGGGTTTTAAAAGTAACCAGAATTTCCAATAATTGAATTGGAATAGATTTGAATCGAAATTGTCTTTGGAATATATCGATGTTGGATTTCGTGATTAAACAGATATTGTTATGGAAATTTGAAAGATATATTTATATCGTTATTTCCAATACGACATTTGTTGGTCGTAGAATTTGATATTGAATATAAGCCGATATATTTTCTATTCAGAGCCTTGTATTTAGTATCAAATGGGATTTGGGTTTGTCGTGAATGGTGTCTTCATTAACACTGTTCTTAAACCTAGTTGAGAAAAACATTAAATCTTTTTTATTTAGATTTAATGAAGTATACCAATTAAATGGTGTTTAATTGGAATTGAATTTGAATTGATTTTTAGTTTTATCATGAACGGTGTTTTAAATAACACTTGTTCTTTAACCCGATAATTAATGGAATGCGAATTGGATTTATCGTGAACTGTGTTTTAACGACATTCGTTCTTTAACCCGATTTACAGTGAAATGTGATTAGGAATTTATAAATCTTTTATTAAGATTTAAAGGAGATTTTCCAAAGTAAAAGTTTTCCAATTTAATAAAATAAATTGGAATGGAATGGAATTTGATTTGATAATAATCGAAGTGAATTTCTATGGAGGAAGACTGCTAATATATCTGGAATTTAAAAGGCGTGGCCGTTATTCCGTTTATATTATTAGTCAGATATGGAAGTTTATATCGATTATATATATCGATTTGTTTCCACGAAGATTCCATCATTAATTGAATGTGATTTTGGGTTTATAGTGAATCGTGTTTTAAATGACATTGGTTCTTTAACCCAGTTAAAGACAGGATATGGTTTCCCAAGTTAAACAATCATTAATATTGATTTTTGGGAAGATTAAAACCAACTGGAGTTTTAATTAATCTTTAATTAGATTGAAATGGTCGAGAGTGGAGTACCACCAGTTTTGCTCCAGGCGATAGTTAAATCTTTAATTAGATTTGAACGTGAAATGGTAATTGAATTTACCGATAACACTGTGGTGTTAGATATGAAGTATTACCAGTTTTACTTCATGGGATGAATAGGTTGGGATTGGGAAATTAAAACAAATGATTACTTCGGTAAGGTTCGTTAATCTCGACTAGTTTGGATAATCCATAATTTGGTTTGAATTTATATTCAAAGGAAGATTAAAGAATAAATTTGAGGAATTTATCTTTGATAAAATTAATGGGAACCTTTCCCAAAGTATAAGAATATTTGAATAAAAGAATATTCTGAATTGGAATGAGGCATATGTTGTGTTTGTGTAACACTTGTTTATTATATACGCGAGTTATTCAGAAAGACCGGGTTTATCCCATTCTGAATAACTAATTCGACGGTGTTTCGAGGATGAAGACGGTGGTCGAAGACCCGAGGTCTTCACATCGTTTGGATAATTACTGATGATCTTGATTGGGTTGTATACCCAAGAGGAGGGAATCAGTTGGTGATCGTCCAGACGTACTTGGAGATCGATGGATATGCGAGGTACAAGGTGCCTCTGGTTTCGTTCAGACCCAGAACAGACTTGTAAATGGACTGTGTGTCTGACATTGGATTTCATTCTGTGTGATTGATATCGGTTGAATAGCGTGAATTGCCTGTGTTGCATGCTGAGATGTAAATGATCAAGGATTCTATTGAAAAGCAAAGTCTGGTGGTTGATGATCAAAGCACTGCCTGTGTGGCATAGCTTTGTGTAGCGTTAATTCGCGAGCCTCACACCCCGGTTGTGAACTAGAAACGGGAGAGGACCTCAGGGAGGACATGCGTTTCCTTCTAGCTAGGGTGGTGTCAGTGACCTACCAGCCCTGACATTTATATTATTTTCACCTATGTGGTTGTTGGATTGCGAGGTGCCTCGGATATATCGTTGACTATGTGGAGCCGATGGAGTCGTTTGGCTCATTTACGCCCCAAAGGGTGGGGAAATGCAGTGCTCAGGCATAATAATCCACATCGGTGGACCGGCCCTGATGATCCATGGGGCAGTTGCGGCTGTTCCTGAAGTTCGGGCTAGAGAGTCTCAAATTCGGTGAGGACGGTCCCTTGCCTTGGTTCACAGATGGAAACCCAACTTCCAAATACGAAATTTGCGGTTTTGATTGTAGAGCCTAGTATTGGCGACATGATATATGGTACCCATGCCGTCAAGGATTGATACATTTATATTTGAAGTTGTTTTATACACTATGCACTTATAATAGTATCAAATGATTTGTTTTTAACATACCAAGCATGTTTGGCTATCATAAGGGAAAACCCTATCCTCCGGCTTGCGTTGCATTGTGTGATGGGACCTGGGTCTTATAATAGCTTCATTTTTTCAAAAAGCATTGTGTTGTTTTGTTACATGTACCGGTATTCTTGGAAGGAAACCCATTCCCTGTTATACAGCTTGGTCCCTTGGTATATTTGATTTAAAGTAAAGTTTTAACTAACTGCTTTAGTTCGCACACCAGTCACATGACTGACCTGGAGTTTATTGTTTTAACCTAAACTCTGGGTGCCCTTATTTTGACATGGGCAGCTAGTAGTTCTGGTTTTGCAGACTTATATTCACATGATCCTGATTTACAACTGGAACGATATTCGGAAAGCTCTGTATCCGTATATCTCCTTCAGTTGTGTTTTATATTGTTTTTCCGCTGCTACATAATGTAATTTAAATCTCCGATATTTTCTGTGTAATATTTATTTATACTCTGTTATATTCTTGTATTCTGATGGAATTGTTGTAAAAGGCAATGAAATGTTTTTCTGTTTGTGTTCCAATGTGGCTTGTTCTCAAAGCAATCCGGGCTTTCCTTACCGGGAAAGTTACGGGTTCTTATAAATATGCTTCTTCCTGCGTTCTCTTCAGAAACCAGCGCAACCCACTTCTCCCCTTCTTGAATTTCGCATGCCACCTGAGAACCCTAGCCACCTATCAGACTACTCCACAAAGAAGCCCTTGCCATGATCCTCCAACGCCCCCCTTGGCTCGCCACTCGGGTTCACCTTGGCCCCGCAAATTGGGTGCAAACGCCGCCGTTTAGAACATGAAAATCAAGCAAAATACATCTTGATTTTCGATCTCGTCCGTATGAGTTTACAGAGCATGATATTCTCTTTGATTTTGGTTTATAAATCATGTTTTAATTTGTAGTTGATTAGGAGAATTTTGGATTGAAAATCAGAGCATTTCTGGCCATTGAACAGGATAGTGGCAGCTGGCTTAGATAGAAATTAGGGTTAGGTTTTGATTTTTTTTATTCCTATTTATAATAAAATAATATTAAATTTCTAGTTTAAGCCCGTCAACACTTTTCAGCCCCAATTTCATCCCAACGAAGGTCGTCCCCAGGAAAATACCCCCGTTCTGGATCCAATGGACTAGGTCCCATCAGCCCGTTTGATCGTCTTGGCCCACTTTTCTTTAATTTAATATATAAATCATTTTTTTAATTCTATCGTACATTTTAATTTCCCGGGGCCACATACTGACTCTAAAAATTCCAGAAAAATTATATCTAGTTATGTTTTGATGATATGGTCCTAACAAAATTAATTTCATCGAATTTGAAGGCCGTTTGAAAAATGGCCATTTTCTGGTCGATCCAATTTGACTGAAAATTACAAAACTCATTTTCTTTTGCCATGCTCACATATTGATTCCAAAAATTATGAAAATTGGAATCTAGCAATAATTTGACATTACGGATTCAAAAAAAGTGGTTTCGTCGAAAACAAAGGTCGTTTGTAAAATGGCTATTTTTAATATTAAAATATATACATAAATTCTATTGCGACTATTCTGAATTTTCAACTGGCCCTAATTTTTTATTCCCGCTATGAAATTTTGATTTTTTAGATTCGTTGGAAAGTATTTTAAATAGATTCTGATATTTTTGGTTTTACTAAAATCCGGTTTATTTTGAATCATTTACATTCAGTCAAAGTTCAAATTCAAATTTTCGAACTACCGCGCTATTTCTAACTCCTATTGTAATTAAATTAAAAAAAAATTCATTCTAACTTTGATTTAAATAAATTTTTAGTCGTTATTATTTAAAATAAATTATTTTAAATATTAAATTTCCATCAAAATTCCTAAAATAAAAATTTTAAATTGGTTCCAAAATTTCAGGTTGTTACAATCTACACCACTTAAAATTTTTTCGTCGCCGAAAAGGAACAGAGCTGAAAGTTGTTTAATTAACCAACTCAACTTTCATCTTTTATAAGTTTCAATAATTTTATTAGTTGATTAACTTTTCAAATATATATAACTTTTATATATCAAAAATCATATTATCTAAGATCGGATTATATATATATAGTCACAAATACGTTAATTATATACTTGTCACTCTCAACTCATTCTAGGTTGTTTCTAACCCCATCGCTAACGAGTTATTCTCATCGTAGGATACTACTGATCCTATCTCTAATGAGTATTATTATTGGATATTACTAATCCAATCTCTTATGAGTCTTTTTTTTAGTTCTAACGAGTTGTACCCCAAATATTTGAGCTAACCAGAGCTCAGATACCAACTGTAACGATTCAGATTTGCCCGGATCTAATCAATTGCTAAATCGACCAAGACCGTAATACGCTAACTTTGGGAATACAACCCATCAGAACAAATAGCAGCAGACTTTTATAAACATTATAATAATCTTACATCAGAGTACAGAATATATCAGAATACATCGAGTAAAATACAGCGGAAGATTAAATTTGCAATAGATTTAATACAGTGCAGCGGAACAAATAAACTAATCACAATGGAAGATTATCAATGCTATGGACACAGCTTTAAGCTTTGATCCAGAATTCTACTTAATATATCTGCAAAATAAGCTACTCGACTGCCCGTGTGGAAAAGAGGGCACCCGAGTTTGCAAAGTGAAACAATCTATAGGTCAGACATAGGACTGGTATGAGAAATCTTACTTAACTAATCTAATAATAAGGCTAATCACATGACCACGCTGCTAACGCGGAACGGATTTACTCCATTGGATTGCCAGCGCATGAAATAAAGCAAATCGTTAAACAACGCAATGCTTTTTAGAAAAATGAAACCATTATAAGACTCAAGTCTCATCACACAATGCAACACAAACCGGAGGATAGAGTTTTACCTTATAATGGTCAAAAATGCTTGATACGATAAAAACAGATTTGATATTATTATTAGTGTATATATGTTTTAAATACATTTCAATCATAATGTATCAATCATAAACGACATAGCTACCATATACTATGTCGCCATACTAGTTCTACAATCAAAACCGCATGGTGTCGTATTGGAAGTTGGATTTCTATCATTAGTCAAGGATAGGAACGATCTCCATACCGATTCGAGACACTCTAGCAATGTCTCAGGGTCCCCTACAGTGAACCCTTGGATACTGCAGGGCCGATCCACAAATACGTTAGTGGATTAGTTATGCCTGAACACACGCTTCTCGATCCTATTGGACCTATAAAATGGTCACAATCGTCCAACAAATCCGAGGCCTCGAAATCCATCATCAACATAAGTAAAAATGTCAAGGCTTGTAAATGCTGACACCACTTCTAGGTAGAAAGAAACGTGTGCACTCCTTGCATTCCCTTATCCCGTTTTTGACTCATACCGGGGTGTGAGGCTTGCGAAGTAATGCTATAAACAAAGCTATGCCTAAACAAGCCCTGCTTTGATCATCAACTACAAGGCTCTGCTTTTCAATAAAAGCCTCGATCATTTGCATCTTGGCATGCCACATTAACAATTCACGCCACACGATCGATAACTACCAATATATAACCTCTGAGCTCGTGTGTCTTAGAGAAGGGTGTTAAGCAAGAGAATAAATTCTCCACCACCACACATATATATTAAATAGAAATCAATTTAATTTACATGGAATGAAATCCAATGTCAGGCACACATCCATTCACAAGTCCATTCTGGGTCTGAACGAAACCGGAGACACCTTATTCCGCTTCCCATATGTCCAATACGGGAGAGAGATGCTCGCTTATCCGAACAATCAACAAGTAAGTCTAGACAACTACCACTGTAACCCTTTTCTGGGAGCAAATCAGTCCAGGGCATTAGTAGTCATCCATTCGATGTGAAGATCGCCGGTCTTCAATCACCGTCTTCAATGTCTTCGACTTTAAATCGTCGTATAATTATTTGAAATGAGATTAAACTCGATCTTTTCAAATAATTCTTGCATAATTATAATTTAAAACCATTTCATATCATTAATATTGTTTTATAACCCTTTATCGCTATTTTATTTGTATAAAAATAGCCCAATCTAATTTAACGACACTTCGGGTCAATAGGCGGCCCTAGCGCTGTTTTTACCAAAATTTGATTTACACATTTCTTGAAATCTGGCCGTTAAATTTTAATGATTTTTATATCGTTGGAAAGATCTTCCCATAGCGGTCCTAATGGTTTCGGTTTTGGAAAAATCCGACGGTCGGATCTTTCAGTATAATCGTTTAAAGTTACGATCTTAAAACGAGAACTGCCGTGTGTGATTCGTTTAATTTTAATTTTAATTTATGTATATATAATTATATATATATAAATTATTCGACGATTCCTCTAATGTATTTAACAAGCCAAATAAAAGAATGTTTTATTGACATATCATATCTACATGTCCATAATGTCAAATAAATATGTATTTCATTTACATGAAATTTTTGCTAATGACAAATAAAAAGATAATTTTTATTTTCATTATTTATATGCAATTTCTATTTTATGCCTTAACAAATAAAAATAAATATTTTTATTTGTATATAATTTCAATGTGTGACACGAAACCCATAAAAATGTTTATTTTAAATTTGCATGCAAACTATAATATATATTCTAACAATAAAAATGTCTTTTTAATTTATACACAGATTCAAATGTGTACATTTGCAATAAAAATGTCTCTTTAATATATACACAAATTCTAATGAACATATTGACAATAGAAATGTCACTTTAATATGTACACAAATTCTAATATGTATATTGACAATAAAAATGATTCTACTCTATTTCAACAAATTGCATAAAAAGTGATACATTCATTTTTGTTGCCAGTTCAACAAAATAATTAAAAAGTGATTCATTTATTTTGTTGACAATTCTATTTCAACAAAATGATTGAAATGATGTTTTTAATTTTTGTGAACAATTCTAGTTTAAAAAGCGACAATTTCATATTGTTAACAATTCTAATTTAACAAAATGAATATTTTTGTTGTAACACAAATCTACTTACCAAAAATTCTATTCGTGTTTTGACACAAACCTATGTAACAAAAATGTTATTTGTGTTTTGACACAAGCCTATTTAACAAAAATGATATTTGTGATTTAACTCTTTTATTAAACAAAAATGTGAGTTCTGTTTTATTTCAGATCTAATTAACAAAAATGTAATTTTTGTTTTCAACCATCATACTTAACAAAATGTAATTTTTGTTTCAACTATTATATTTTGACAAAAATGAATACTTTGGTTCAACTAATCTATTTGGCCAAAAATGTTCATTTTGACAAAAATGATGAAACGACCCGAACTTCCCCGGTAAGGAAAGCCCGGATTGAGTTGAGTACAAGCCACATCAGAACGCAAAAAGAAGAACATTTCATTGTATATTACAACAATTCCATCAGAATAAAAGAATATTACAGTGTATGAATAAATATTACACAGAAAATATCAGAGATTTAAACTACATTACATAGCAGCGGAAAAATAATACAAAACACAACTGAAAGTAATACACGGATACAGAGCTTTCCGAGTATCGTTCCAGCTGTAAACCAGGTTCCTGTGAATATAAATATGCATAACCAAAACTACTAGCTGCCTGTGTCAAAATAAGGGCACCAAAAGTTTAGGTTAAAACAATAAACTCTAGGTCAGTCATGTGACTAGTGTGAGAACTAAAACAGTTATTAATCTTTATTTTAAAGTTAGGTTAATCAAGGGACCACGCCGTATAACACGGAACGGGTTTCCTCCCAAGAATACCAGTGCATAAAACAATAGCGCAATGCTAAATAAAGGACAATGAAGCTATTATAAGACCCAGGTCCCATAACACAATGCAACGCAAGCCGGAGGATTGGTTTTTACCTTATAATAGCCAAAGAATGCTTGATATGCTAAATTTCATGTTTTATTATTACTATAAGTGTATAGTGTCAAAACAATTTCAGTCATAAGTATCAATCATAGGCGAAATAAGTGCCCCATACCACTATGTCGCCATATATAGGTTTACAATCAAAACAGCAAAGTCACGTATTGGAAATTGGATTTTCGTCTGTGAACCGAGGCAAGGGATCGTCCTCCACCGAATTCGAGACAATCTAGCCCATGTCTCAGGCAAGTACTCAGTCAAGCCTTTGGATCGTCAGCGCTGGTCCACCGACGTGGATTAAAATGCCTGAACACTGCGTTTTCCCGCCCTTTGGTGCGTAAATGAGTCCTATGACTCCATCGACTCCACATAGTCACCGATATATCCAAGGCGCCTCGCAACAGCAATAACCACACAGGTGAGAATAATATAAATGTTAGGGCTGGTAGGTCACTGACACCACCCTAGCTAGAAGGAAACGCATGCCCTCCCTGAGTTCCTCTCCCGTTTCTGGTTCACAACCGGGGTGTGAGGCTCGCAAATCAACGCTACACAAAGCTATGCCACACAGGCCGTGCTTTGATCATCAACCACAAGACTTTGCTTTTCAACAAAAGCCTTGATCAATTGCCACTTAGGCATGCCACACAGGCAATTCACACCATGCGACTGATGTCTATTGATATACAATGTAACAACCCGAAAATCTGGGCCAGTTTAAAATTTTTATTTTGGCAATTTTAGCGAATTTTGAACATTTAAAATGAATTATTTTAAATAATATCGACGAGAAAATTATTTTGAATAGAATTCGATGTATATATTATATACGTCGTCGTTAGAATATAAATAATTATATATAATTATAAATAGAATTGAAAATGGCGCGGTAGTTCGATAATTCGATTTCAAACTTCAATTGAATGTACCGGGTGCAAAACAATCTGGATTTTAGTGAAACCAAAAACATTAGGATCTAATTGATAATATCTTTCCAACGAACCCGGAAAATTGAAATTTCATAGCGGGAATCAAAAGATATGTCCAGTTGAAAATTCTGAATAGTCGCTATGGAATTCAGGCCCTTAAAAATGGGAATTTTGCAAATGACCACGGATTTCGACGAAACTACTTTTGTTGGATCCGCAGTGTCAAATTATTGTTACATTTCAAATTTCATAATTTTTCGAATCAATATGTGAGCGTGGCAAAGGAAAACGCGTTTGACCATTTCAGTTGAATTTAATCGACTGGAAAATGGCCATTTTTCCAACGATCTCAGAATTCGATGAAACTAGTTTTGTTAGGACCGTATCGTCAATACGAAGCTATAAAATATTTTTCTGGAATTTTTAGAGTTAGTATGTGACCCCGGTAATTTGAAATGTGCGTTCAAAATCAATATATAGAGTTATATGTTGATTTTGATGAAAACTGATCGAAACGATCTAATCATCTTGCGATACATATACCATTGTGTTCGGAATGGGGGTAAAACGCTAGGGACGACAGTCGGCGGGTTTGATTTCGAGTTCATATGAAAGGTCAACTTGAGAGAAAAATAAAATAATATAAAAATCTCCTATTAAATCCCACTCCCTCCCCATACGTTCTCTCTCCCCATCAGTTGAAAAAAAAGGAAATCGTGAGGCTTGATCCAACCGCCGCCGGAGCTGACCGCCGCTGGCGATGCTCCTCCCCGTGTCGCGCCCTCCTTCTTCCATCTCCTTCTCCCCCTTTGTAACAACCCGAAAATCTGGGCCAGTTTAAAATTTTTATTTTGGCAATTTTAGCGAATTTTGATTATTTAAAATGAATTATTTTAAATAATATCGACGAGAAATTTATTTTGAATAGAATCCGTGTAACAACCCGTATTTTCAATAACTAGTTATAACATAAATCGAGGGAGAATTTAATTCTAAAATCTGAATCAAGAGAAACGGGCTATGCCATTGCGTTCGTCTCGGAAAAATACGCGAAATAGAGTCCGAGTTTTCGAAAATCGAAGTCCATATGACCCGATTAAGGCCTAACGAAGTTTTCAGAAAAATTCAAAGTAAAAACAGATTTCAAATTCAAGTTTGAATTTGGAAATTTGGGCCAGGCGGGAAAATTCCCGCCAGAGCACCCAAGTCGACAGCCCTGTCGACTTGGGAGTCGACTTGGTTGGACCCAAGTCGACAGCCCTGTCGACTTGGCTGTCGACTTGGTCCAGCCGGGCAGTTCTGCCTGGTGCACCATTTTGGGTTTGTGTTGAGCTTGGGGGCCAGATTCGGTTTTAAGGGCTGAGATTGGAACTAGGGTTTAATCCTAGGGTTGAAACTAGTCCTAATCTCTATAAATAAGGCCCTAACCTAACCCTAAATCATCATTATTCATTCTAGTAACTAAACTATGGCAAAATCAATCCTCTCATGGCCTCCACTCTCTTCATAAAATTCCTAAATAAATTTCTATGAGATTTTCCATGCATACAAGTGTTTTCAAGCTTGTATGAGCATCATTAGCTTGCATTCAAGTCAAGTTTCTATATTTGCATCATAAAGAAAGGGTTTTGATCATTTTTGCTCATGGGATTTTCTATTAGAGCTTGCATTTTGGGTTTAATTGATTTCATAAGGGCTTTGTCATATTTTTGTGACTTCTTAAGCATTGTAAGCCCTTTTCTACTTTCATATTTAAAATCTAAAGTTAATGAATGATGCAAGTGGTGTTTGATCATTATGATATGATATGCAAGTTTATTATGTTATGCAAGTATGCTATGCAAGTTTACTATGATGTAATATGCAAGTCTATCATGTTATGAATGCAAGTTTGTTATGTTATGATATGCAAGTATGCCATGTTATGATATGCAAGTTTATCATGTTATGATATGCAAGTTTATATGCAAGTTTGCTATGTTATGATATGCAAGTTTGCCATGTTATGATATGCAAGTTTATCATGTTATGATATGCAAGTTTATATGCAAATTTGCCATGTTATGTTATGCAAGTTTGCTATGTTATGATATGCAAGTTTGCCATGTATGTTATTCAAGTTTGGGTGAATCATTTTACTCATGTTATCATGTTATGCAAGCTTATCTTGAGTATATGAACATAAAGCTTCAAGCTTTATGCTAAAGGTTGCATTTTGGCAACATGTAAGTTATCATATCCCTTATGATAACTTGCATGTGAGGCCAAATGCGAACTTATGGCCATTTCTACATGTCATTTATCACCATGTATCACCAATATGCTAAGTTTGGTTTTATGCATGCTTTTGAGGCCTAAAATGTAATATGCAAGTATATGAACATATGTACATTTCATATGCCACCATGTTAAACTTGTGGCTTGAACACCTTTATGTCATGATTATGCCAAGTTCCCTCTTTCTATCCTTTATGCGCTATTGCGATATGTAAGCGATGGGATTACGTTTGGGGTTGGGTAAACTTAAAAGACATAAAAACATAAGATTGGGAATTTACCTATTAAGTTAGGTCTACCCATTGGGTATTTACCTATTAAGTTAGGTCTACCCAAATGCTTGAAAACTTGTAACATGTTTTGGAAACATGATGGACATGACACTTAAAAAAGATAAGTGTGACCAACTCGAGGTTGGGTTGAGTTTGTAGCGTAAACCTACCCGGAACCGACCGGCTTAACTAGTTGCTACAAACAATAGGACCCAATGTGAGAAGTTGGTCATGTTGTACCTTGAACCCGAGGTTAGACCAAGTTGTGGTGTAAAGCTACCCGGACCCGCCCGGCTTAACTAGTAACCACAACAAGGTCTAATGTGAGAGGTTAAGGCGCATTAAATTAATTAATGCCTCGTGATTAGGGTTAAGTCATGGTCCACTTAGTACTTAACCAATTTGGGCTTGGTAGATTAATCGGGGTTAAGTCGTGAACTCATCGTTACACTTAACCAAGTTAATCCATGATTAGCAAGAGGGTTAAACCGTACTTAACCCACTAGAAAAATCTTAGCAATGGGGGTCCACTCCAGGAGTAATCCCAAGTTTGTATCATCAAGGCCCGAGGGTCTAGGCTAGGGAGGGAGCACGATTACTGAACTGGAGGTAAGTGACCAAAAGCGACGGCAGAGTGGTACGCCGGTGTAGTTCCGGGCGGACTTATGGTCGTGCACATAGTCCGAGGCCGGGGAAAACATGCACGGGTACCAGTAGATTGAGATTGTGCACGCATGTTTATGGTGTCCAGGGGTTGCCACCCTAGGGCTTGATACACCCGACGGGAGACCCGGCACAGTCTGACTACAATTATGTTTGGGCCGTATGGACACCAACACGTGACGAGTTAGGCTTATAGGGAGCCGATCGACTAGACCGTTTGGTTAAACCTTGTATTAGGGTCATTTCATGTTATTGGGCCAAAGCTTGGGCCAAGGGATCAATACTTGTTTATTCAAGTCATGTTAGTTTGCTAGTACACCTGTGGTGCAAAACCTTAAACATGATTATGCGATGACACCTTTATCTACCTTGTTAGTTAATCATCATGCTAGTATGTTGTTATCCTTATGTTCATCCCAGCTTTCATCATGCCAGTTAACTTTATCAGTTTACATTGATTGTAGTAGGGCTTACTCAGTCTTTTTGACTGACCTGTTTTCTTTCGCCTCTTTTCTTCCGTTTCCCCCCAGGTTCTCAGGGTGGGAATATTGGAGCTTAGCTTGGATTTCTGATCACTTGCTTGTGGGATTTTAGCTCATGTACGGTCTTGACATGAAGCTAGCTATGGTTATCACTTATTTTGGGGATAGTACTTATGTATTTCAGTTTTTCAGTAATGTTGTTTTTATCTAGACTTGTGTATTTGGAAAGTTGACATTATGTTGTACCAGACTTGTTTTGAAATGGTTTGAAATCTTCCGCTGTTTTATCTATGTTATATACTCTGTTTACATATATACATATGTTCTTGTTCTGCCTTGATATATCATTATGCATGTTTACCTGATTCAAACGCCCCTCCAAAGTCAGAGTGCTTGCAAGAGCCACCCTGGCGGAGGTGGGGGGTTACATTTGGTATCAGAGCATATGGTTTACGAGAAGGAACAAAAAGGTTTTTAGAAAACTTTTGGAAAACTATTTTCAAAACCAAGTATAAAGTATTTTCCAAAGAAAAGTCTAGTTTATTTTAAAGGCTATTCCCCAAAAAGCCATTAGCAAAATTCCTTCGTTTTTCTCCATTCTGAATCTATCTTTTTCTTCGTTTTCAGTATGGCCAATAACTTTGCCATTCCGGAGGGAGTACACGTACCTGTTTGGTATAGGAGACTTTTGGAGGCTAGGGCGACCGAAGCCGGCCCCGCAAATGTTACTCCTCCTCCGGTAGTTAATATTCCTCCTCCTCCTGTCGCTGATGTTCCTCCTCCTCCTGTCGCTGAGGTTCCTCTTCCTCCTCCCCCTCAGCATCCACAAAAGGATTTCGCGGAGATTTGCAAAGACTTTAGGGCGATGGGTTGCAAGAATTTCATTGGAACCGAGACTTTCGTAGAGGCCAGGAATTGGTTGAAAGAAACCGAAGATCTTTTTGCCTTCTTTGATATAGATGACCGTAGGAAGGTTTTATTGGCAGTATGGTTGCTAAAGGAAGAAGCTGCACGTTGGTGGGTGGTCACCACCGCTACTAGGCCAATTGAGACTTGGGATGACTTTCGGGGAAAGTTTGGACTAAGGTTCCTATCACTGAAGCAAGGGGACATGACTATTAGGGAATACGTTGATAAGTTTAATCAACTTGCTCAGTTCGGTTTAGACTTGGTTAACACAGATCAGAAGAAGGCCCTATACTTTGCTCTAGGATTAAACGAGCCATTACATGGTTTAGCCATGACTCGTATACACTTGGGGGCAACTTTCGAGAGCTTGGTGAATATGGACCTACTCAATGAAGAGAATAAGAGTGACAAGAAGGAGATCAAGATGAATGATACTCAAGCCAAGAAGACTGATTCCCAGTGGAAAGGAAATCAGGGTAATCCAAGCGGTCAGAGCAGTCAAGGCAACAAGAACAAGAACAAGAGTCAAGGCAACAAGGGGAACAACAACAAGGGCAATAACAAAAAGGGGAAGTGCTATTATTGTGGTTCAGTTGGGCATCTTATTAAGGATTGTAAGAAGAGGAAAAGGAAGAATGATGAATGCTTTTTCTGCGGTGAGACTGGACATTTCAGTAAGGATTGCCCGAGGAAGCAAGGGCAAGGCCAGGGTCAGACTCAGCGTGCTGGACCTTCAGGAGGGCAAGTTCATGCTCTCAATGTCGCTCCAGTTCCCGATCGAGGTAGTATTTCTGTTGAGAGCCTTGTATATATTTCTGATTTTTCAGTTCGTACCTTGTTTGATGCTGGTGCATCGCATAGCTTTATCTCATCTGATCTTGTTGATAGTTTGCACCTAAGTACTAGTCTAGTTAATGATCCCGTGTGTGTTTCAAATCCAATTGGGGGTTCCGCCCATTTGTCTATTATCTAGGTGGATTTGAATTCTCGCGTGATGCTTATATTCTCGGTTTCATGGGGTATGGGTGGATTTTTGGGCATGGATGGGTTGTCCAGTATGGAGCCATCCTTGATTTTTGAGCATAGGGTTGTGAGGCTCATGACTCGCCTCGGTAATACCCTAAAAATTTCTAGTAACCCTATGAGTCCCGTCATGTTGTGTTGTCTTGAATCCCTCAACTCGTCTATCGATAGTTTGTAATCGGTGAGGGTGGTCCGAGAATATCCTGATATCTTGGGTGAAGTGAAGGGGGTTACATCTAAACGAGAGATTGATTTCCGCATTTATCTGGTTGATAATGCCAAGAAAGTTTCGTGGCCGGTAAGGCACATGGCCCCGCAAGATGAGAGTTAAGAAAGCAAGTCAAGGAGTTGCTTGAGAAGAACTTCATTAGATGAAGTATATCTGAATGGGGAGCGCCTGTAGTATTTACTACCAAGGCAGATGGTTCTCTTCGACTTTGTGTCGATTATCGTGAGTTAAACAAAGAGAATAGACAACCATTGCCAAGGATCGATGATTTGTTTGATCAGCTTGTAGGAACATCTGTTTTCTCTTGATCTTGCTACTGGATTCCATCAGCTCAGAGTAGCTGAGGATAGTATAGACAAGACTGCGTTCAGAACTCCGGATGGATTCTTAGAATGGCTGGTCATGCCATTCGGTTTGGCTAATGCACCCGCCTACTTCGTGGACTTAATGAGTAGGGTGTTCAGGGAGTTCTTGAACAAGTTTGTCGTGGTCTTCGTAGATGATATTCTAATCTTCTCTAAGGATGAGGAAGAGCATGCAAGGCATCTCGTGGAGGTGATGGATATGCTTAGAGCGCATCAGTTGAAGGCCAAGTTCTCCAAGTGTCACTTTTGGGAGAAGGGAAGTTAGATTCCTTGGGCATATAGTGTCTAAGCAAGGCTTAGCGGTGGATCCCGCTAAGGTAGTTGCAGTTCAGGATTGGAAGACTCCAAGGAATGCAACCGAAGTAAGAAGTTCTCTCAGTTTAATTAGTTAGTTAGCGTCCCTTGAGTTTAGACCTACCCTTCTGGATCAAGTAGGGACTTCACAGAAAGAAGACCCGCAGTTAGTCGAGATCATGGACAAGTTGACTCGAGGCGAGATGATAAGTCACCTCGCTATAGATGACAAGGGATGGCTAAGACGCGATGAGAGAAAGAAGGCTCTTGAAGAGGCACATCACTCGAGGAGGTTGCCGAGTTTGTCCCAAGGTGCATGTTGTGCCAACAGGTTAAAGGCCGAGTCATAGAAGCCCGGTGGGCTATTACATCCATTGGAGGTCCCCGCAATGGAAGTAGTAAAACGTCACAAAGGATTTCGTGGATGGACTGCCTAGGTCAAGGAAAGAGAATACGAGCATGTGGGTCATAGTAGGTAGACTCACGAAGAGTGCTCATTTCACTCCGGTAAAAAGCAAAAGGACTGCATCATAGCTAGCGACAGTTTACTTTCAAGAAATAAAGCGGTTGCACGGGGTTCCCTAAAGGATGGTTGGTAACCATGACTCAATTTTCACTAGCCAGTTTTGGGATAGTCTACGGGAAGTCATGGGCAAGCAACTGAATCTAAGTACGGCCTATCATTCACAGGCGGATGGTTCATTTTGTTCAAGCATGAGTTATAGAAAATCACGTTAGTAAGAGCAATTAGCAACGTGGATTGGTATTTTCAAGAAAAGTTCTGCTGCGTGGAATACTTTATAGTAAGTAAACGAGATCCGGGATTCACTAGTGAATTTTGGAGAGCTTGCAGGAAACCATGAGGTCATAGTTATGTTTAAGCCAAGAATGATAGAAGAGTAAGAAAAAGACGGTCAAAGCACAGTGGAGCTAAGCTCAAGGAAATGTGGCTTAGAAGACTGAAGGCTAGATACGCGCATCATATCTCTTTTTAAGAGCATATCCTTGATCCTTGTTTTCCTGTGGAACTTACTCGCATGTTATCTTTTTATGTATATCCTCTCGGTCCCATTCTCGGTCCTATTTTGTCGGGAGGTACGACTTATTGGCTATTAATACATGTCAGGGTTAGGAAGGGATTTCTTGGAATCCAAAAGGAGTATATCCTGCTTATCTTCCCGATCTCTTTGTAGCATATCTTTTGCTATCCCTGTTTGTCTGGATTATCTAGTATATCGTGTTAATCTTGTCATGAGAACCTTAGGTAGAAACCCTTTGGATGAAACATGTGTTTGAAACATGTTATGCTTGATGTTTGCAAGTGGTTGCAAGTGTTTGCAAGAGGTTACTCGTGGATGCATTATACACATTAGGCACTAGATCGGCTCACACACTCCTCATATTGCATATGCATGAGTGTTTACGCTTATTCAATGGATGGTAATTTTTGTGTTATCACATGGATGTTGCATATGGATGTATGTTATGTGCACGCATATAGATGTTATACATTATGTTAGGAATTGCATACATATGGATTCATTTCACTAACATAATTTGCATTGATGATATTTGCATTAGATAAGTACATATACACACACCTTTGCATATGTTCAAACAACATTTAGAATCTTGTAAGGACAATGATTGCTCGTGGATGATGTTTTTAGTAGATGGATGATTGGATGGTAGGATACGTTCTTCCCAACTTGAAGATTTCGGGGACGAAATCCTTTAAGGAGGGGAGAATGTAACAACCCGTATTTTCAATAACCAGTTATAACATAAATCGAGGCAGAATTTAATTCTAAAATCTGAATCAAGGGAAACAGGCTATGCCATTGTGTTCGTCTCGAAAAAATACGCGAAATAGAGTCCGAGTTTTCGAAAATCGGAGTCCGTATGACCCGATTAAGGCCCAACGAAGTTTTCAGAAAAATTCAAAGTAAAAACAGATTTCAAATTCAAGTTTGAATTTGGAATTTTGGGCCAGTTTGGGCCAGGCGGGAAAATTCCCGCCAGAGCACCCAAGTCGACAGCCCTGTCGACTTGGGAGTCGACTTGGTTGGACCCAAGTCGACAGCCCTGTCGACTTGGCTGTCGACATGGTCCAGCCGGGCAGTTCTGCCTGTTGCACCATTTTGGGTTTGTGTTGAGCTTGGGGGCCAGATTCGGTTTTAAGGGCTGAGATTGAAACTAGGGTTTAATCCTAGGGTTGAAACTAGTCCTAATCTCTATAAATAAGGCCCTAACCTAACCCTAAATCATCATTATTCATTCTAGTAACTAAACTATGGCAAAATCAATCCTCTCATGGCCTCCACTCTCTTCATAAAATTCCTAAATAAATTTCTATGAGATTTTCCATGCATACAAGTGTTTTCAAGCTTGTATGAGCATCATTAGCTTGCATTCAAGTCAAGTTTCTATATTTTCATCATAAAGAAAGGGTTTTGATCATTTTTGCTCAAGGGATTTTCTATTAGAGCTTGCATTTTGGGTTTAATTGATTTCATAAGGGCTTTGTCATATTTTTGTGACTTCCTAAGCATTGTAAGCCCTTTTCTACTTTCATATTTAAACTCTAAAGTTAATGAATGATGCAAGTTGTGTATGATCATTATGATATGATATGCAAGTTTATTATGTTATGCAAGTATGCTATGCAAGTTTACTATGATGTAATTTGCAAGTCTATCATGTTATGAATGCAAGTTTGTTATGTTATGATATGCAAGTATGCCATGTTATGACATGCAAGTTTGTCATGTTATGATATGCAAGTTTATATGCAAGTTTGCTATGTTATGATATGCAAGTTTGCCATGTTATGATATGCAAGTTTATCATGTTATGATATGCAAGTTTATATGCAAATTTGCCATGTTATGTTATGCAAGTTTGCTATGTTATGATATGCAAGTTTGCCATGTATGTTATGCAGGTTTGGGTGAATCATTTTACTCATGTTATCATGTTATGCAAGCTTATCTTGAGTATATGAACATAAAGCTTCAAGCTTTATGCTAAAGGTTGCATTTTGGCAACATGTAAGTTATCATATCCCTTATGATAACTTGCATGTGAGGCCAAATGCGAACTTATGGCCATTTCTACATGTCATTTATCACCATGTATCACCAATATGCTAAGTTTGGTTTTATGCATGCTTTTGAGGTCTAAAATGTACTATGCAAGTATATGAACATATGTACATTTCATATGACACCATGTTAAACTTTTGGCTTCAACACCTTTATGTCATGATTATGCCAAGTTCCCTCTTTCTATTCTTTATGCGCTATTGCGATATGTAAGCGATGGGATTGCGTTTGGGGTTGGGTAAACTTAAAACACATAAAAACATAAGATTGGGAATTTACCTATTAAGTTAGGTCTACCCATTGGGAATTTACCTATCAAGTTAGGTCTACCCAAATGCTTGAAAACTTGTTACATGTTTTGGAAACATGATGGACATGACACTTAGAAAAGATAAGTGTGACCAACTCGAGGTTGGGTTGAGTTTGTAGCGTAAACCTACCTGGAACCGACCGGCTTAACTAGTTGCTACAAACAATAGGACCCAATGTGAGAAGTTGGTCATGTTGTACCTTGAACCCGAGGTTAGACCAAGTTGTGGTGTAAAGCTACCCGGACCCGCCCGGCTTAACTAGTAACCACAACAAGGTCTAATGTGAGAGGTTAAGGCGCATTAAATTAATTAATGCCTCGTGATTAGGGTTAAGTCATGGTCCACTTAGTACTTAACCAATTTGGGCTTGGTAGATTAATCGGGGTTAAGTCGTGAACTCATCGTTACACTTAACCAAGTTAATCCATGATTAGCAAGAGGGTTAAACCGTACTTAACCCACTAGAAAAATCCTAGCAATGGGGGTCCACTCCAGGAGTAATCCCAAGTTTGTATCATCAAGGCCCTAGGGTCTAGGCTAGGGAGGGAGCACGATTACTGAACTGGAGGTAAGTGACCAAAAGCGACGGCAGAGTGGTACGCCGGTGTAGTTCCGGGCGGACTTATGGTCGTGCACATAGTCCGAAGCCGGGGAAAACATGCACGGGTACCAGTAGATCGAGACTGTGCACGCATGTTTATGGTGTCCAGGGGTTGCCACCCTAGGGCTTGATACACTCGACGGGAGACCCGGCACAGTCTGACTACAATTATTTGGGCCGTATGGACACCAACACGTGACGAGTTAGGCTTATAGAGAGCCGATCGACTAGACCGTTTGGTTAGACCTTGTATTAGGGTCATTTCATGTTATTGGGCCAAAGCTTGGGCCAAGGGATCAATACTTGTTTATTCAAGTCATGTTAGTTTGCTAGTACACCTGTGGTGCAAAACCTTAAACATGATTATGCGATGACACCTTTATCTACCTTGTTAGTTAATCATCATGCTAGTATGTTGTTATCCTTATGTTCATCCCAGCTTTCATCATGCCAGTTAACTTTAACAGTTTACATTGATTGTAGTAGGGCTTACTCAGTCTTTTTGACTGACCTGTTTTCTTTCGCCTCTTTTCTTCCGTTTCCCCCCCAGGTTCTCAGGGTGGGAATATTGGAGCTTAGCTTGGATTTCTGATCACTTGCTTGTGGGATTTTAGCTCATGTACGGTCTTGACATGAAGCTAGCTATGGTTATCACTTATTTTGGGGATAGTACTTATGTATTTCAGTTTTTCAGTAATGTTGTTTTTATCTAGACTTGTGTATTTGGAAAGTTGACATTATGTTGTACCAGACTTGTTTTGAAATGGTTTGAAATCTTCCGCTGTTTTATCTATGTTATATACTCTGTTTACATATATACATATGTTCTTGTTCTGCCTTGATATATCATTATGCATGTTTACCTGATTCAAACGCCCCTCCAAAGTCAGAGTACTTGCAAGAGCCACCCTGGCGGAGGCGGGATGTTACAATCCGAACGTATATATTATATACGTCGTCGTTAGAATATAAATAATTATATATAATTATAAAAGGAATTGAAAATGGCGCGGTAGTTCGACAATTCGATTTCAAACTTCAAATGAATGTACCGGGTGCAAAATAAACCGGATTTTAGTGAAACCAAAAATTATAGAATCTAATAAGGAATATCTTTCCAACGAATCCGAAAAATCGAAATTTCATAGCGTGAATCAAAAGATATGTCCAGTTGAAAATTCTGAATAGTCGCTATGGAATTCAGGCCCTTAAAAAGGGAATTTTGCAAACGACCTCGGATTTCGACGAAACCACTTTTGTTGGATCCGTGATGTCAAGTTATTGCTAGATTCCAAATTTCATAAATTTTCGAGTCAATATGTGAGCGTGGCAAAGGAAAATGCGTTTGACCAGTTTCAGTTGATTTTAATCGACTGGAAAATGGCCATTTTTCAAACGGTCTCAGAATTTGACGAAATTAGTTTTGTTAAGACCGTATCGTCAATACGATACTAGAAATATTTTTCGGGAATTTTTAGAGTTAGTGTGTGGCCCCGGTAAATTGAAATGTACGTTTAAAATTCAATATAATGATTTAAATGTAAATTTGACGGAAACTGATCGAGACGATCGAATCAGCTTACGATACATATCCCATTGTGTTCGGAATGGGGGTAATTAGCTATGGATGACAGTCGGTGGGCTTGATTTTGACTTCGAAATAAAAAGGTACTTTATAGAAGAAAATTAAAATAATAAATATATTATTATATAACTTCCCTTTACCTTCCTCTCTCCCTGACCGTTGACCATCTTCAGTTTTTTTTAAAAAAGAAAAAAAAAGAAAAGAGGGCACGATGCCCTAAGCCGCCATCGCCTCGCGGCTACCCACCACCGCGCCTCGTCGGCGACGCCCCCCGCCCCCCTTCCGTGCCGCCTTCTCTCCTCCCTCCCCTCTCCTCTCTTCTCCCCCGAACCCCTAACCTCGCAAGACCCCATACCCCCCTGCAACCAAATCGAGACCGACGCCCCTCCTTCCACCACCCTACTCGCCACCGCCGCCGACTCCAGGCACTCCACCCCACCTCCGCACCCACGACCTCCCTCCAGCGCCTGACGATGAAGCCCCTCCCCCTTTTTCCCGATCTACTGTAAGTTCTATTTAATTCCTTACACCAAGTAATTAGTTTCTTTTAGGTAAATAAAAACTAGATTTTTATGGTAAGAAAATTAGATTTTTCATTATATGAAGATTGCATTTTTATGATGTAAAAAGTCGGATTTTTATAACGTAAAAGGTCGGATTTTTATATATTGAATAGCGAAGTAAAAATTCGATTTTTATATATTGAATAGCGAAGTAAAAATTCGATTTTTATATATTGAATAGCGAAGTAAAAATTCGATTTTTATATATTGAATAGCGAAGTAAAAATTCGATTTTTATATATTGAATAGCGAAGTAAAAATTCGATTTTTAAATATTGAATAGCGCAGTAAAAATTCGATTTTTATATATTGAATAACGAAGTAAAAATTCGATTTTTATATATTGAATAGCGAAGTAAAAATTCGATTTTTATATATTGAATAACGAAGTAAAAATTCGATTTTTATATATTGAATAGCGAAGTAAAAATTCGATTTTTAAATATTGAATAGCGAAGTAAAAATTCGATTTTTATATATTGAATAACGAAGTAAAAATTCGCTTTTTATATATTGAATAACGAAGTAAAAATTCGATTTTTATATATTGAATAACGAAGTAAAAATGTGATTTTTATATCTGTAGAGGATACGGGCAAAGAAAGTGAAAAGGGCGAGTGGCGAAGATTTTCTACCTAAGAAGAGTCGTGGCATTGGATTAGCAATTCTGTGAGAATTTCTCACTCTTTAATTTAATTTTCTAGTTATATATATATACTAGGATGCAAACGGTGTTTAGTAGCACCCGACACCCATCGTCCACAGACCATGGACGGCTTGTATGCATGTTTGTTGGATTTTGATGTGTAGTTGATTGCGTGATGTGATGTGAAACGAAATAAAATATTTTATAGTGGAAAGTATTTTATAGTTAAAAATAGAATTTTTAACGTGTATAAGAAATGAAATAAAAATAAACAAATCGGAAGATTTGATTATATACACACATTTGACTGATATTGATTGGGACGATAAATTTTACACATCGCCCAACTGCACAAATAAAATCTGAGTTTGATTGTTTGAAACCCCACACGGGTATTGTAACACCCCGTGTATTCTATAACAGTGAAATTCACAAATTAAAGTATAATTAATTTCAAATCAAAGAATTAAGGGAAACAGGATACACCATTGTGTTCGTCTTGGAAAAATACGCGAAATAGAGTCCGAGTTTTCGAAAAACGGAGTCCGTACGAAGAAGATATGGCCTCCGGAAGTTTCAGAATTCAGGTTAAAATTCAAAACAGACGAAAACTGCTCAGAAAAACAAGTTTAAAATTCAAAATCGGGCCCAATTGGCCAGGGTGGGAAAATTCCCGCCTAAGGCACCCAGGTCGACTTGGCAGTCGACCTGGGCTAGAGGTCGACAGGGCTATCGACACCCGTGTCGACTGCCAAGTCGACACGGTGTCGACTGGGCTGTCGACCTGGCCCCAGAGCCAGGTCGAACCCAGCCCACCATGGCTGGCCTAGTCTATGTTTAGTCGATTTTCTGAGCCTTGCCTTGTCACTAGGGCTAGGTGTCAGCTCCGGATTGGCCTCTCCTTCAAACGAACGGCTATTATTGAATCAAGCTCCATCGACGGTCTAAAACAACTCACAAACATTATAAAAAGGACCTAAGACCTAGCCTAAATCATACTATCTCATTTTAGCCTCAGGCCGCCGCCATTAAACCTAGATCTCTGAGTTAAAAATACAAAGAATAAAATTATAGAAGATAGAGGACGATTCTTCAAGGCTACAACTAGAAGCTACAACAACTACGACGCCTTAGACAACGAATTTGGGACTATTTGATTTGGGATTTTTAATTGGGTTATTTGCTTCATATTGTAAGTTCTATGTTACTTTTTAGGCAAAAAGCTAAAACAATATGGACATGCCATGAATTGAAACCGGATTTAGGAACTATTGTTAATCCATTGTTTATATTGTTTATCTTTGAATTATAATTTGGGGATACTGCTATGGCAACGTTGCAAGTTAAACTTGTCATGATTTTGATGTTGTTATGAATCACTTGGGCTTAATTGTTTGGCAAGTTGGACTAATACAGGTCCATGGAATCGCTATGTTTATTGAAATCTTTATGTTGATTAAACCATGCCTATGGTACTAATTAAACCATGGGTATGACTATTGATGGAATTATGCCTGTGATGTTAATATACCCATCATGATTAATGAAAAATTGGGTATTGCTAGGTTATGATGAAAAGTTGGAATTATTATGTTTATAATGTTAGATATGTTAAAAACGCTAAATTGGAATCATTATGTCTATGAGAATTATTATGTTAAAATGCTAAATTGGAATCATTATGTCTATAATGTTAGTTGGGAATCATTATGTTAAAAATGCTAAATTGGAACCATTATGTTTATAATTTTAGTTGAGAATCATTATGTTAAAAACGCTAAATTGGAATCAGTATGTCTATAATGTTAGTTGAGAATCATTATGTTAAAAATGCTAAGTTGGAACCATTATGTTTATAATGTTAGATGAGAATCATTATGATAAATTGGAATCATTATGTCTATGAGAATTATTATGTTAAAAATGCTAAATTGGAATCCACTATGCCTATTAGGATTTCTATGCCTTTAATGTTTCATGTTTATAATAAAATTATTATTATGCCCACAATGATTATTATGCCTATGATGTAAAGTTGAAATCATCATGTTAAATTAAGTTGGAATCATTACTATGCCAAGTTATCATCATACTAGTATTGCAACCATGTGATATGTTATAGCCTGTTTATTATTCAAGTGATGTTGGAATTGTCACATATGCCTATCACATGTTTGGTGTTATTCCCCTTTATCTCTTGAATTTTTTATGCTTGTGAACGAAGTGCGTTTATATATGTTGGGGATACGATTGGGTAGAATAGGCAAAACTTGAATTAATTATAAGCATAAACTGTGAAATTTGGCATAAGTAGAACATGAAATATGGCACGAAAACTTGACTTGAACATGCCATAACTTGACTTTAAACATGCCTTAGTTGGGCACGAAGTTGATATATGAACATGATGTGGAAATAGCAAAATCTGATAAGAACATGGGCATGACTTTAGAAAACAAGAAAGTGGCCAACTCGAGGTTGGGTTGAGTTTGTAGTGTAAATCTTCCCGGAACCGCCCGGCAAATCCAGTTGCTACAAACAATAGGATCCAATGTGGGTAGTTGGTCACATCGCGCTTGAAACCCGAGGTTGGGTTGAGTTCGTAGCGTAAACCTGCCCGGAACCGCCCGGCAAATCCAGTGGCTACGAACAACAGGATCCAATTTGAGTGGTTCGGTGCATTAACGAATCAATTAATGCCAATTTGGGTTAAGTCATGAACATGAAAAGACAACTTAACCAACTTGAACACGATTTGTAGGGCTAAGTCATGAACTTGAAAACGACAACACTTAGCCAACTTGACATGACACGTAGGCGGGTTAAGTCGCGAACTGAAATGACATACTTAACCATCTTGACATGACTAGAATGGAAAAGGATTAAGTCACGAATTACATGACTTAATCTGTTAGGCGGGTTAGGTCACGAATTACATGACCTAATCTATTAGGCGAAACCCTAGACACGACCCCTTTCAGCAGTAACCCTCTAGATGTATCAAGGTACCCTGGGGCTAGGCCGGGTGGGGCACGATTACTGGGCTGATTGTAAGAGGTGAACGACGGCAGTGGGGTACGCCAGTGTAGGTTCGGTGGACTACGATCATGCACGTATCCGGGGCAGACACTGGGTATCCGTAGATTTATCTGTGCATCTTGAATCGTGTCAGGGGTTGACACCCTAGGGCTGATACACCCGAAGGTGGACCCAGCACAGGTGACTACATTCGTGATTAGCCGTATGACACGGACACTTGACGAGCTAGAACTTGTAGGGAGCCGATCGACTAGATAATCGCTCCGTAGGACCCCGTACTTGGGTCAGACCCCGTTTCAGGGTCATTTCATGGCATTGGGCCGTAGGATTTATTTCGTGAGTAACTTGTGATATGGGCTTAGTATACTGGTACAGTCGATGCAACGAATCTCGAACATGTGATGCTTTACTTGACTTCTCTTGACTTATCCTGATCACCTTAGTCTATCTTGTTCACCTTGACACCATTCTTAAGTTTAGTTCCAGTTCATACATGACAGGTTGTTTTAACCGTTTCTACACTGAAAGTCACTAGAACTTACTCAGTCTTTATGACAGACCCTTTTCCTTTCGCCTCTTTTTCTTTCGTTTCCCCCCCAGGTTCTCAGGGAGGGAATACCGCAGCTTGATCAGTTTTCACATCCAGCTTGAAGAGAAAGAATGTATTGCTTGGATCTTTTCCATTCTGGACTATGGCTTTGGACAGCAATTAGGGGACTTTTGCAGTTTATTTATGTTTTCTTCGTGCTTCTTTAAATAATGTAATTAAGACAGTTATGATTTTGGGAAGTATTATGGCATGGTTTGTGTAACACGTATTTTGAAGAAATAAAAGTTGTTGTTTTCCGCTGTTCAATAATATGTGTTATTATATCTGTCTTGTATATCTGTGACTTATACTTATAAACCTCCACCAAAATTAGGGCATTCCCTTTGAGAGTGACCCTAACGGAGGTGGGGTGCTTCACTTGGTATCAGAGCATAGGTTTACCAGATAAGATAAAAAGTTTTAAAAATTTATTTTCAAAAGAAAATTTAAAGAAGCATTTTTAAAAGATAAAATATTATTTTATTTTAAAAAGGCAAAGTCCCCCAAAGCCATAGGTACTATCTCTTATCCTTCGTTTTGAATCTATCCTTCTTGTTTCAGCATGTCCGAAGAACTTAACTTGCCAGAGGGTGTACCAATACCTGGTTGGTTTAGACGATTCTTAGAAGCAAGGGCCACCCAGCCAGGTCCTACCGTTCCTCCTCCCCCAACTGCAGGAAATCATCCAGCTGCAGCAGCACCTCTTCCTCCACCTCCTCCGCGGGGAAACACTTTTGCTAAGATATGTAAATATTTTAAGGCTATGGGAGGAAAGGACTTTCATGGAATGGAGTCCTTCGTGGCAGCTAGAAATTGGCTGAAAGAAACCGAGGACTTATTCGTCATCTTTGAGATAGAAAATAGGCAGAAAGTACAACTAGCAGTGTGGCTACTAAAGGGCGAGGCTTCCTACTGGTGGGAAGTCACTAATGCAGAAAGACCAGTGGAAACATGGGAGGACTTTAGGGTAAGGTTTGAGGCTAAATTTCTCTCAGAAGCCGAAAGGAGTTTGCAGTTGGAGAAATTTTTATTTCTTAAGCAAGGAAATATGACAGTCAAAGAGTACGTTAATCAGTTCGACGAGCTGGCTAGGTTCGGACTAGACCTAGTCAACACCCCGCACAAAAAGGCTCTCCGCTTTGTCAAAGGGTTGAATGAGCCATTACACAGTTTGGCCATGACCCATATACCCATGGGAGCTACGTACGAAAGGTTGGTGCAGATGGCATTGCTGAACGAGGAAGATAAGGGCAAGAAGGAGACAGAGGCAGAAAACTCTCAAGGGAAGAAAGAAGTCAAGCCTAACGATTCTAAGAATAAGAAGGTAGACTCCGAGAAGGGAGGCAAGAACAACAACTCACGCGATAAAAGGAAATGCAATTACTGTGGTACGGAAGGGCACATAGCCAAGGATTGTAGAAAGAGGAAGAGAAAGCAAGGTGAATGTTTTCATTGTGGGAAGACTGGACACATCAGCAAAGACTGCCCTGAGAAGCAGACCGGACCTTCTGGCGGTACATCGTTAACCTATTCTAGATGCTTTGTTTTATCTTATTTCTCTCCTCGATCCTATCTTGAGAACCACAGTTAGAATATTTTTGGATGTAAACATGTAATTGAAACATGTTATGATTGCGAAATGGTTGCAAGTGGTCGCAAGTGGTTGCTCGTGGATGCATGAATACACATTAGGCACTAGATCGGCTCAGACACATTTTCATGTTGCATATGCATGAATGTTTATTTTGGAAACTTGGTTGTGCCATCATTTGGTTGTTGCATATGATTGAATGTTCGAGCACTCATGTAGAAATTATGAATTATAATAGGAAAAAAAATTGCATACATATTGGATTCATTTCACTAAACATATTTTTCATTTAGAAGATCAATCAGGCCTGATCATTAGCATTAGCTAAGGAACATATACACACACTTCGCATATGATCATAAAGCATTAGAAGTCTTTTAAGGACAATGGATACTCGTGTTTGATGGATGAGTAGATGGATGTTTGGATGTTAGGATATATATTTTTCCTAAACTTGAAGATTTCGGGGACGAAATCCTTTTAAGTGGGGGAGAATGTAACACCCCGTGTATTCTATAACAGTGAAATTCATAAATTAAAGTATAATTAATTTCAAATCAAAGAATTAAGGGTAACGGGATACGCCATTGTGTCCGTCTCGGAAAAATACACGAAATAGAGTACGAGTTTTCGAAAAAACGGAGTCCGTATGAAGAAGATATGGCCTCCGGAAGTTTCAGAATTCAGGTTAAAATTCAAAACAGACGAAAACTGCTCAGAAAAACAAGTTTAAAATTCAAAATCGGGCCCAATTGGCCAGGGTGGGAAAATTCCCGCCTAAGGCACCCAGGTCGACTTGGCAGTCGACCTGGGCTAGAGGCCGACAGGGCTGTCGACACCCGTGTCGACTGCCAAGTCGACACGGTGTCGACCTGGCCCCAGAGCCAGGTCGAACCCAGCCCACCCTTGTTGGCCTGGTCTATGTTTAGTCGATTTTCTGAGCCTTGCCTTGTCACTAGGGCTAGGTGTCAGCTCCGGATTGGCCTCTCCTTCAAACGAACGGCTATTATTGAATCAAGCTCCATCGACGGTCTAAAACAACTCACAAACATTATAAAAAGGACCTAAGACCTAGCCTAAATCATACTATCTCATTTTAGCCTCAGGCCGCCGCCATTAAACCTAGATCTCTGAGTTAAAAATACAAAGAATAAAATTATAGAAGATAGAGGACGATTCTTCAAGGCTACAACTAGAAGCTACAACAACTACGACGCCTTAGACAACGAATTTGGGACTATTTGATTTGGGATTTTTAATTGGGTTATTTGCTTCATATTGTAAGTTCTATGTTACTTTTTAGGCAAAAACGCTAAAACAATATGGACATGCCATGAATTGAAACCGGATTTAGGAACTATTGTTAATCCATTGTTTATATTGTTTATCTTTGAATTATAATTTGGGGATACTGCTATGGCAACGTTGCAAGTTAAACTTGTCATGATTTTGATGTTGTTATGAATCACTTGGGCTTAATTGTTTGGCAAGTTGGACTAATACAGGTCCATGGAATCGCTATGTTTATTGAAATCTTTATGTTGATTAAACCATGCCTATGGTACTAATTAAACCATGGGTATGACTATTGATGGAATTATGCCTGTGATGTTAATATACCCATCATGATTAATGAAAAATTGGGTATTGCTAGGTTATGATGAAAAGTTGGAATTATTATGTTTATAATGTTAGATATGTTAAAAACGCTAAATTGGAATCATTATGTCTATGAGAATTATTATGTTAAAATGCTAAATTGGAATCATTATGTCTATAATGTTAGTTGGGAATCATTATGTTAAAAATGCTAAATTGGAACCATTATGTTTATAATTTTAGTTGAGAATCATTATGTTAAAAACGCTAAATTGGAATCAGTATGTCTATAATGTTAGTTGAGAATCATTATGTTAAAAATGCTAAGTTGGAACCATTATGTTTATAATGTTAGATGAGAATCATTATGATAAATTGGAATCATTATGTCTATGAGAATTATTATGTTAAAAATGCTAAATTGGAATCCACTATGCCTATTAGGATTTCTATGCCTTTAATGTTTCATGTTTATAATAAAATTATTATTATGCCCACAATGATTATTATGCCTATGATGTAAAGTTGAAATCATCATGTTAAATTAAGTTGGAATCATTACTATGCCAAGTTATCATCATACTAGTATTGCAACCATGTGATATGTTATAGCCTGTTTATTATTCAAGTGATGTTGGAATTGTCACATATGCCTATCACATGTTTGGTGTTATTCCCCTTTATCTCTTGAATTTTTTATGCTTGTGAACGAAGTGCGTTTATATATGTTGGGGATACGATTGGGTAGAATAGGCAAAACTTGAATTAATTATAAGCATAAACTGTGAAATTTGGCATAAGTAGAACATGAAATATGGCACGAAAACTTGACTTGAACATGCCATAACTTGACTTTAAACATGCCTTAGTTGGGCACGAAGTTGATATATGAACATGATGTGGAAATAGCAAAATCTGATAAGAACATGGGCATGACTTTAGAAAACAAGAAAGTGGCCAACTCGAGGTTGGGTTGAGTTTGTAGTGTAAATCTTCCCGGAACCGCCCGGCAAATCCAGTTGCTACAAACAATAGGATCCAATGTGGGTAGTTGGTCACATCGCGCTTGAAACCCGAGGTTGGGTTGAGTTCGTAGCGTAAACCTGCCCGGAACCGCCCGGCAAATCCAGTGGCTACGAACAACAGGATCCAATGTGAGTGGTTCGGTGCATTAACGAATCAATTAATGCCAATTTGGGTTAAGTCATGAACATGAAAAGACAACTTAACCAACTTGAACACGATTTGTAGGGCTAAGTCATGAACTTGAAAACGACAACACTTAGCCAACTTGACATGACACGTAGGCGGGTTAAGTCGCGAACTGAAATGACATACTTAACCATCTTGACATGACTAGAATGGAAAAGGATTAAGTCACGAATTACATGACTTAATCTGTTAGGCGGGTTAGGTCACGAATTACATGACCTAATCTATTAGGCGAAACCCTAGACACGACCCCTTTCAGCAGTAACCCTCTAGATGTATCAAGGTACCCTGGGGCTAGGCCGGGTGGGGCACGATTACTGGGCTGATTGTAAGAGGTGAACGACGGCAGTGGGGTACGCCAGTGTAGGTTCGGTGGACTACGATCATGCACGTATCCGGGGCAGACACTGGGTATCCGTAGATTTATCTGTGCATCTTGAATCGTGTCAGGGGTTGACACCCTAGGGCTGATACACCCGAAGGTGGACCCAGCACAGGTGACTACATTCGTGATTAGCCGTATGACACGGACACTTGACGAGCTAGAACTTGTAGGGAGCCGATCGACTAGATAATCGCTCCGTAGGACCCCGTACTTGGGTCAGACCCCGTTTCAGGGTCATTTCATGACATTGGGCCGTAGGATTTATTTCGTGAGTAACTTGTGATATGGGCTTAGTATACTGGTACAGTCGATGCAACGAATCTCGAACATGTGATGCTTTACTTGACTTCTCTTGACTTATCCTGATCACCTTAGTCTATCTTGTTCACCTTGACACCATTCTTAAGTTTAGTTCCAGTTCATACATGACAGGTTGTTTTAACCGTTTCTACACTGAAAGTCACTAGAACTTACTCAGTCTTTATGACAGACCCTTTTCCTTTCGCCTCTTTTTCTTTCGTTTCCCCCCCCAGGTTCTCAGGGAGGGAATACCGCAGCTTGATCAGTTTTCACATCCAGCTTGAAGAGAAAGAATGTATTGCTTGGATCTTTTCCATTCTGGACTATGGCTTTGGACAGCAATTAGGGGACTTTTGCAGTTTATTTATGTTTTCTTCGTGCTTCTTTAAATAATGTAATTAAGACAGTTATGATTTTGGGAAGTATTATGGCATGGTTTGTGTAACACGTATTTTGAAGAAATAAAAGTTGTTGTTTTCCGCTGTTCAATAATATGTGTTATTATATCTGTCTTGTATATCTGTGACTTATACTTATAAACCTCCACCAAAATTAGGGCATTCCCTTTGAGAGTGACCCTAACGGAGGTGGGGTGCTTCACTTGGTATCAGAGCATAGGTTTACCAGATAAGATAAAAAGTTTTGAAAATTTATTTTCAAAAGAAAATTTAAAGAAGCATTTTTAAAAGATAAAATATTATTTTATTTTAAAAAGGCAAAGTCCCCCAAAGCCATAGGTACTATCTCTTATCCTTCGTTTTGAATCTATCCTTCTTGTTTCAGCATGTCCGAAGAACTTAACTTGCCAGAGGGTGTACCAATACCTGGTTGGTTTAGACGATTCTTAGAAGCAAGGGCCACCCAGCCAGGTCCTACCGTTCCTCCTCCCCCAACTGCAGGAAATCATCCAGCTGCAGCAGCACCTCTTCCTCCACCTCCTCCGCGGGGAAACACTTTTGCTAAGATATGTAAATATTTTAAGGCTATGGGAGGAAAGGACTTTCATGGAATGGAGTCCTTCGTGGCAGCTAGAAATTGGCTGAAAGAAACCGAGGACTTATTCGTCATCTTTGAGATAGAAAATAGGCAGAAAGTACAACTAGCAGTGTGGCTACTAAAGGGCGAGGCTTCCTACTGGTGGGAAGTCACTAATGCAGAAAGACCAGTGGAAACATGGGAGGACTTTAGGGTAAGGTTTGAGGCTAAATTTCTCTCAGAAGCCGAAAGGAGTTTGCAGTTGGAGAAATTTTTATTTCTTAAGCAAGGAAATATGACAGTCAAAGAGTACGTTAATCAGTTCGACGAGCTGGCTAGGTTCGGACTAGACCTAGTCAACACCCCGCACAAAAAGGCTCTCCGCTTTGTCAAAGGGTTGAATGAGCCATTACACAGTTTGGCCATGACCCATATACCCATGGGAGCTACGTACGAAAGGTTGGTGCAGATGGCATTGCTGAACGAGGAAGATAAGGGCAAGAAGGAGACAGAGGCAGAAAACTCTCAAGGGAAGAAAGAAGTCAAGCCTAACGATTCTAAGAATAAGAAGGTAGACTCCGAGAAGGGAGGCAAGAACAACAACTCACGCGATAAAAGGAAATGCAATTACTGTGGTACGGAAGGGCACATAGCCAAGGATTGTAGAAAGAGGAAGAGAAAGCAAGGTGAATGTTTTCATTGTGGGAAGACTGGACACATCAGCAAAGACTGCCCTGAGAAGCAGACCGGACCTTCTGGCGGTACATCGTTAACCTATTCTAGATGCTTTGTTTTATCTTATTTCTCTCCTCGATCCTATCTTGAGAACCACAGTTAGAATATTTTTGGATGTAAACATGTAATTGAAACATGTTATGATTGCGAAATGGTTGCAAGTGGTCGCAAGTGGTTGCTCGTGGATGCATGAATACACATTAGGCACTAGATCGGCTCAGACACATTTTCATGTTGCATATGCATGAATGTTTATTTTGGAAACTTGGTTGTGCCATCATTTGGTTGTTGCATATGATTGAATGTTCGAGCACTCATGTAGAAATTATGAATTATAATAGGAAAAAAAATTGCATACATATTGGATTCATTTCACTAAACATATTTTTCATTTAGAAGATCAATCAGGCCTGATCATTAGCATTAGCTAAGGAACATATACACACACTTCGCATATGATCATAAAGCATTAGAAGTCTTTTAAGGACAATGGATACTCGTGTTTGATGGATGAGTAGATGGATGTTTGGATGTTAGGATATATATTTTTCCTAAACTTGAAGATTTCGGGGACGAAATCCTTTTAAGTGGGGGAGAATGTAACACCCCGTGTATTCTATAACAGTGAAATTCATAAATTAAAGTATAATTAATTTCAAATCAAAGAATTAAGGGTAACGGGATACGCCATTGTGTCCGTCTCGGAAAAATACACGAAATAGAGTACGAGTTTTCGAAAAAACGGAGTCCGTATGAAGAAGATATGGCCTCCGGAAGTTTCAGAATTCAGGTTAAAATTCAAAACAGACGAAAACTGCTCAGAAAAACAAGTTTAAAATTCAAAATCGGGCCCAATTGGCCAGGGTGGGAAAATTCCCGCCTAAGGCACCCAGGTCGACTTGGCAGTCGACCTGGGCTAGAGGTCGACAGGGCTGTCGACACCCGTGTCGACTGCCAAGTCGACACGGTGTCGACCTGGCCCCAGAGCCAGGTCGAACCCAGCCCACCCTTGTTGGCCTGGTCTATGTTTAGTCGATTTTCTGAGCCTTGCCTTGTCACTAGGGCTAGGTGTCAGCTCCGGATTGGCCTCTCCTTCAAACGAACGGCTATTATTGAATCAAGCTCCATCGACGGTCTAAAACAACTCACAAACATTATAAAAAGGACCTAAGACCTAGCCTAAATCATACTATCTCATTTTAGCCTTAGGCCGCCGCCATTAAACCTAGAGCTCTGAGTTATAAATACAAAGAATAAAATTATGGAAGATAGAGGACGATTCTTGAAGGCTACAACTAGAAGCTACAACAACTACGACGCCTTAGACAACGAATTTGGGACTATTTTATTTGAGATTTTTATTTGGGTTATTTGCTTCATATTGTAAGTTCTATGTTACTTTTTAGGCAAAAACGCTAAAACAATATGGACATGCCATGAATTGAAACCGGATTTAGGAACTATTGTTAATCCATTGTTTATATTGTTTATCTTTGAATTATAATTTGGGGATACTGCTATGGCAACGTTGCAAGTTAAACTTGTCATGATTTTGATGTTGTTATGAATCACTTGGGCTTAATTGTTTGGCAAGTTGGACTAATACATGTCCATGGAATCGCTATGTTTATTGAAATCTTTATGTTGATTAAACCATGCCTATGGTACTAATTAAACCATGGGTATGACTATTGATGGAATTATGCCTGTGATGTTAATATACCCATCATGATTAATGAAAAATTGGGTATTGCTAGGTTATGATGAAAAGTTGGAATTATTATGTTTATAATGTTAGATATGTTAAAAACGCTAAATTGGAATCATTATGTCTATGAGAATTATTATGTTAAAAATGCTAAATTGGAATCATTATGTCTATAATGTTAGTTGGGAATCATTATGTTAAAAATGCTAAATTGGAACCATTATGTTTATAATGTTAGTTGAGAATCATTATGTTAAAAACGCTAAATTGGAATCATTATGTCTATAATGTTAGTTGAGAATCATTATGTTAAAAATGCTAAGTTGGAACCATTATGTTTATAATGTTAGATGAGAATCATTATGATAAATTGGAATCATTATGTCTATGAGAATTATTATGTTAAAAATGCTAAATTGGAATCCACTATGCCTATTAGGATTTCTATGCCTTTAATGTTTCATGTTTATAATAAAATTATTATTATGCCCGCAATGATTATTATGCCTATGATGTAAAGTTGAAATCATCATGTTAAATTAAGTTGGAATCATTACTATGCCAAGTTATCATCATACTAGTATTGCAACCATGTGATATGTTATAGCCTGTTTATTATGCAAGTGATGTTGGAATTGTCACATATGCCTATCACATGTTTGGTGTTATTCCCCTTTATCTCTTGAATTGTTTATGCTTGTGAACGAAGTGCGTTTATATACGTTGGGGATACGATTGGGTAGAATAGGCAAAACTTGAATTAATTATAAGCATAAACTGTGAAATTTGGCATAAGTAGAACATGAAATATGGCACGAAAACTTGACTTGAACATGCCATAACTTGACTTTAAACATGCCTTAGTTGGGCACGAAGTTGATATATGAACATGATGCGGAAATAGCAAAATCTGATAAGAACATGGGCATGACTTTAGAAAACAAGAAAGTGGCCAACTCGAGTTGGGTTGAGTTTGTAGTGTAAATCTGCCCGGAACCGCCCGGCAAATCCAGTTGCTACAAACAATAGGATCCAATGTGGGTAGTTGGTCACATCGCGCTTGAAACCTGAGGTTGGGTTGAGTTCGTAGCGTAAACCTGCCCGGAACCGCCCGGCAAATCCAGTGGCTACGAACAACAGGATCCAATGTGAGTGGTTCGGTGCATTAACGAATCAATTAATGCCAATTAGGATTAAGTCATGAACATGAAAAGACAACTTAACCAACTTGAACACGATTTGTAGGGCTAAGTCATGAACTTGAAAACGACAACACTTAGCCAACTTGACATGACACGTAGGCGGGTTAAGTCGTGAACTGAAATGACATACTTAACCATCTTGACATGACTAGACTGGAAAAGGATTAAGTCACGAATTACATGACTTAATCTGTTAGCCGGGTTAGGTCACGAATTACATGACCTAATCTATTAGGTGAAACCCTAGACATGACCCCTTTCAGCAGTAACCCTCTAGATGTATCAAGGTACCCTGGGGCTAGGCCGGGTGGGGCACGATTACTGGGCTGATTGTAAGAGGTAAACGACGGAAGTGGGGTACGCCAGTGTAGGTTCGGTGGACTACGATCGTGCACGTATCCGGGGCAGACACTGGGTATCCGTAGATTTATCTATGCATCTTGAATCGTGTCAGGGGTTGAAACCCTAGGGCTGATACACCCGAAGGTGGACCCAGCACAGGTGACTACATTCGTGATTAGCCGTATGACACGGACACTTGACGAGCTAGAACTTGTAGGGAGCCGATCGACTAGATAATCGCTCCGTAGGACCCCGTACTTGGGTCAGACCCCGTTTCAGGGTCATTTCATGACATTGGGCCGTATGATTTATTTTGTGAGTAACTTGTGATATGGGCTTAGTATACTAGTACAGTCGATGCAACGAATCTCGAACATGTGATGCTTTACTTGACTTATCTTGACTTATCCTGATCACCTTAGTCTATCTTGTTCACCTTGACACCATTCTTAAGTTTAGTTCCAGTTCATACATGATAGGTTGTTTTAACCGTTTCTACACTGAAAGTCACTAGAAATTACTCAGTCTTTATGACTGACCCTTTTCCTTTCGCCTCTTTTTCTTTCGTTTCCCCCCCCCCCCCCCAGGTTCTCAGGGAGGGAATACCGCAGCTTGATCTGTTTTCACATCCAGCTTGAAGAGAAAGAATGTATTGCTTGGATCTTTTCCGTTCTGGACTATGGCTTTGGACAGCAATTAGGGGACTTTTGTTGTTTATTTATGTTTTCTTCGTGCTTCTTTAAATAATGTACAAGACAGTTATGATTTTGGGAAGTATTATGGCATGGTTTGTGTAACACGTATTTTGAAGAAATAAAAGTTGTTGTTTTCCGCTGTTCAATAATATGTGTTATTATATCTGTCTTGTATATCTATGATACTTATAAACCTCCACCAAAATTAGGGCATTCCCTTTGAGAGTGACCCTAACGGAGGTGGGGTGTTTCAGGTATTGGGATGATATATGACATACACTAATCCCAATAGTTAGTTGTATGTCGATCGATAGATTGACAGACTGTTATGAGCGTTAAATATTTATATTTGATGCTTATACAGTGTAGAATACACTTTGGATGATGGTTGATTATTCATCGTTGTTATTGTATGCATGTGTTGTAGAAAATCCATATAATAAACATTATATGGTAATTGATTGGGCCTCATTCCAGTTTTGCAAAAGAAATATTTGAAAAGAAATATTTGAATAGAAATATTTGAAAAAGAAATATTTGAATAGAAATATTTGAAAAAGAAATATTTGAAAAAGAAATATTTGAAATAGAAATATTCGAAATAGAATATTTGAAAATAGGAATATATGAAGCCGGGTTGATTAGATTGACGCCATTTTGACGTGAACGATATTTATATCGACTTTATTCATTTTTCAATGAATATTGAAATTGATTTGAAATTCGAATTATATTTATAGTGAATTGAAATTCGAATTATAGTTAAAGTGAATTGAAATTCGAATACACTGAAATGATTTTAAATTTGAATAAAATTGAAATTCGAATTAAATTGAATATGAAGTTGAAACCGTTTTGAAAAGGAATTTAAAACGATTTATAAAGCACGTTTTAAAAGGAAATCGATGAAGTATATATTATATATATATATAATATATTGGCCTGAATAGAACGCGCCGCGCCGCGGCAGTTCGCGAATTTCGACCATTGACTTCGAACGAATATTACGGGAGATCCGCCCGTCAGATTCTCCTAAAACCGGAACCGTTGGGTTCGTATCGAAAAGGGCTTTCTAACGAATTTTAGAAATTAAAAATCTAACGGTTAGATTTGGAATTATGTCCAAATCAAATTTGGAAAAGGTCGTTGTAAGTGCAGTTCGATGGCCGTTGATGGAAATCGACTGTACGGGCCTTGATAAAATTATTAAAAATAGTAATAATTTATGTAAAATCATAAGAAATGATTTGGGAAAAATTGGGATGAAAAACTCCATATTTGAAAAGATAAAAATAGATTTTTATCGAAAGGAACTAGTTTTGAACTAGAATTATAACTCTATTTATTTTTAAAGTAAATAAACTGAATTAGAAATGGTTTTGAAAATAACCAGAATTTTCAATAATTATATTGGAATGGATTTGAATCGAAATTGTCTTTGGATTATTTCGTTGTTGAATTTCGTGATGATACAGATATTGTTATGGGAATTTGAAAGATATATATACATATATATCGTTATTTCCAATACGATATTTGTTAGTCGTAGAATTTGATATTGAATATAAGCCGGTATATTTTATATTCAGAGCCTTGTATTTAATATCAAATGTGATTTGGGTTTATCGTGAATGGTGTCTTCATTAACACTGTTCTTGAACCCAGTTGAAAAAAGATTAAATCTTTTATTTAGATTTAATGAAGTGAACAAATTAAATGATATTCAATTGGAATTGAATGGGTATTGATTTTTGGGTTTGTCGTGAACAGTATTTTAAATAACACTTGTTCTTTAACCCGACAATTAATGAAATGTGATTTTGGGTTGTCGTGAACGGTATCTTCAATAATACTGTTCTTAGACCCAAAGGAGTTAAGAAAATCAGAAACTAATTGGAGATTAGTTTAGTTGAATGGTTTCTGAGGTATTGATTTGATGTTGGTTTCGGCCTTCGGGGTTAATACTTAGGGGATTGCTCACTTGCTAATTTACAGTTAGGGACTGATTGAAATGTGATGTGATTTTGGGTTTATCATGAACCGTGTTTTAAATGACACTGATTCTTTAACCCAGTCACAGATTAAAACTAAGTGGAGTTTTAATGAATCTTTAATTAGATTGAAATAATCGAGAATGGATTATCACCGGTTTTGCTCCAGGCGTTAGTTAAATCTTTAATTAGAATTGAACGTGAAATGGTAATTGAATTTACCGATAACACAGTGGTGTTAGATATGAAGCAAGACCCGTTTTACTTCATGGGATGAATAGGTTGGGATTGGGAAATTAAAACCAATGATTACTTCGGTAAGGTTCGTTAATCTCGACTAGTTGAATCGAAATTCAAAAGGAGATTAGAGAATAAATTCAAGGAATTTATCTTGGATAACATTAATGGGAACCTTTTCCTATGAATGTGAAATTTAGAAACTAACTGTCGGTTAGCCAAGCAGAATGGTTTTTTGGATATTGATCTGATGTTGGTTTCGGCCTTCGGGGTTAATATTTGGGGAATTATTCTATTGATTAATTTACGGTTAGTGACTTATGAATTGGAATGAGGCGTATGTTGTGTTTGTGTAACACTTATTTAAAATATACGCGAGTTATTCAGAAAGACCGGGTCTATCCCATTCTGAATAACCGATACAACGATAAGTCGAAGATGAAGACGGTGGTTGAAGACCGGAAGTCTTCACATCGTTTGGGTGATTACTGATGATCTTGATTGGGCTGTACACCCAAGATGAGGGAATCAATCGGTGGTCGTCCAGATGTGCTTGGAGATCGATGGATATGCGAGGAAAGTGCCTCCGGTTTCGTTCAGACCCAGAACGGACTTGTAAATGGATTGTGTGTCTGACATTGGATTTCATTCTGTGTGACTGATATCGGTTGCATAGAGTGGTTTGCCTGTGTGGCATGCTAAGATGCAATTGATCGAGGCTTCTTTTGAAAAGCAAAGTCTTGTGGTTGATGATCAAAGCACGGCCTTTGTGGCGTAGCTTTGTGTAACGTGAATTCGCGAGCCTCACACCCCGGTTGTGAACCAAAAACGGGAGAGGACCTCAGGGAGGGCATGCGTTTATTTCTAGCTAGGGTGGTGTCAGTGACCTACCAGCTCTGACATTTATATACTTTTCACCTGTGTGGTTGTTGTTGTTGCAAGGCGTCTCGGTTTGATCGGACGATCCGGGTCCGATGGAGCCATTCGTTGGCTGATTTACGCCCCAAAGGGCGGGGAAATGTAGTGTTCAGGCATTTTAATCCACATCGGTGGACCGGCCCTGTCGCTCCAAGGGTCGATGCGCTCTGACCCTGAGGATCGGGCTAGAGAGCCTCGAAGACGGTGAGGACGATCCCTAGCCTCGGTTCACAGACGGAAATCCAATTTCCAAATACGTGACATTTGCGGTTTTAATTGTAGAACTAGTATGGCGGCATGATATATGGTACCCATGCCGTCTATGATTGATACTTATTATTTGAAGTTGTTTTATACACTATGCACTTATAGTAGTATCAAATGATTTGTTCTAAAACGTATCAAGCATTCTTTGGCTGTTATAAGGGAAAACCCTATCCCCCGGCTTGCGTTGCATTGTGTGATAGGACCTGGGTCTTATAACAGCTTCATTTTTCTTTATTTAGCATTGCGCTGTTTGTTTTATGCACTGGTATTCTTGGGAGAAAACTCGTTCCGTGTTATACGGCGTGGTCCCTTGATTTACCTAGCTTTAAAAATAAAGATTAATAACTGTTTTAGTTCTCACACCAGTCCCATGACTGACCTGGAGTTTATTGTTTTGACCTAAACTCTGGGTGCCCCCATTTTGACACGGGCAGCTAGTAGTTTTGGTTTTGCAGATTTATATTCACAGGATCCTGGTTTACAGCTGGAACGATATCTGGAAAGCTTTGTATCCGCATATCTCTTCTAGTTGTGTATTGTATTATTTTACGTTGCTATGTATTTAAATGTAATTTAAATCTCTGATATTTCTGTGTAATATTCAGTTATACTCTGTATATTCTTGTAATCTGATGCATTGTTGTAATATACAATGAAATGTTCTTCCGTCTGCGTTCTATTTTGTCGTGTTCCCAAAACAATCCGCTCTTTCTCATCTCTTCAGAGACCGGGGAAGTTCGGGTCGTTTCACCCTTGCTCCTCTCTCCCAATCAGAAGCTCCTTCCCGCCAAACCCTAGACCTCCCTCGTCGCCATCCGCTGACCGCAGGACCCACGTGACCTCCAACGCGCCGCCTCCTGACCTTCCCCCCCCCCCTCCGCGAGCGCAAGTTCCAAACCCCCCCTCTCTCGAATTTGAACTGTAAGTTTTCCTTTAGTATGTTACTTTAAAATACTGTTTTTTTCAGGTGTTTGAATACTGATTTTTCATGTGGTTGAATACTGATTTTTCATGTGGTTAAAAACTGATTTTTCATGTGGTTGAAAAATGATTTTTTTCATGTAGTTAAAAACTGATTTTTCATGTATTTAAAAACATGATTTTTAGACTAGAAAAAGATTTGATTTTTGAAATTATAAAAATATGATTTTTATACAGAGTCCAATTTTATTTAGATAAAGTTTACATTTTTATTTAGGTAATGGTTATATTTTTATCATGAAAGAAATAGATTTTTAGAAATAAAAAGAAAACAGAAAAGATTAGATTTTTAAAATAGAAAAGATTAGATTTTTAAAATAGAAAAGATTAGATTTTTGAAATGGAAAAGGCGAGATCTTTATATTTAAAAAGGTGAAATCTTTAGATTTGAAAAGGCGAGATCTTTAAATTTAAAAAGGCGAAATCTTTATATTTGAAAAGGTGAAATCTTTATATTTGAAAGGGCGAGATCTATATAGCATCGATGTAAAAATAGAATTTTTATCTATATAGTAGCATTGTAAAAATAGAATTTTTATCTATATAGTAGCGTTGTAAAAATAGAATTTTTATCTATATAGTAGCGTTGTAAAAATAGAATTTTTATCTATATAGTAGCGTTGTAAAAATAGAATTTTTATCTATATAGTAGCGTTGTAAAAATAGAATTTTTATCTATATAGTAGCGATGTAAAAATGGAATTTTTATCCATATGGGGTGATAATAAAAATATGATTTTTATATACATAGCAACAATATAAAAATGTGATTTTTATATATGTAGTGGCTATGGGCGACGAAAGGACAAAAAGGGCGAGAACGACGAAGATTTCTATAAATGAAGTCGTGGTATTGGATTAGCTATCGGTGAGAACTTCTCACTCTAAATTTCTTTTTCTAATTATATATATATACTAGGATGTAGACGGTGCTTAGCAGCACCCGACACCCGTCATCCACAGACCATGGATGGCTTGTTTGTTTGATTGATGTGTTGTGAATTTGTTTGTGTTGATGATGTGAAATCGATAATATAAATTAATGTGTTGAAATAAATATTTTATTGTTAAAAATATAATTTTTAACGTGAAAGTGAATAAATAAATATTTATAAACAAATCGGCCGATTTGTTTATATACACTGATTTGACTGATATTGATTGGGATGATAAATTTTACACATCACCCAACTGCACAAATAATATGCAGTGTTTATTGATTTGAAACCCCACACGAGTGTTGGGATGATATTTGGGTACACTAATCCCAATTATTTAATTGTATGTCGATCGATTGGTCGACAGGCTGTGTAAGCGTTGATTATTTATATTTGATGCTTATGAAGTTGTGTGGTGCACCTTGGATGATGGTTGATTGTTTATCATTGCTATTTTATACATGTGTATGGAATCCATATAATTAACATTATATGGTGATTGATTGGGCCTCATTCCAATCGGGAAAATAATTAATATTATAAAAGAAAATTCATGTGTTGAATATAAAAACAGTCATGTGTTGACGATGTTCATGTGTTGAAATTATTCATGTGCTGAGTAAAATATTTTAACAATAAAATTTACGTCTTTATCATATTTAAAATTAGAACTACTTCACGGTGGAGTCTAATTAAAAATCAAACGATAGATACCATGATTTTATAAAATATTTTACATAACAAAAATAGTCGTGTGTTGAAAGAAATATAGATTCATGTGTTGAATAGAATATATATTCATTTGTTGAATAGAATAACGAAGCTTTTGAAAAATATAAAGCCGTGCTGATTCGAGACGCGCTATTTTGTCGTGAACGATATTTATATCGATTTTATTCGTTTTATAATGAATATTGAAAAGTGATTTCAAAATTTAATATTTTGAAATTAAATTCAAATTAAATTAGATAAAAATTTAAATTGAAAATTTATTGAATCAAATTGAAATGAATTCGAATCGAATAGAAAATGAATTCGATTCGAATTGAATAGAAAGTAAATTTGAATGTGAATTGAATAGAAAGGAATTCAAATAGAATTAAATTGAAATTGAATTAAAAACGAATTGAAATCGTTTTGAATGAAATTTAAAACAAACTGAAATTGAATTGAAATCAATTTGAAATGAATTCGAATTAAATTAAATAGAAGGTAAATTCAAATTGAATTGAAACGAATTAGAATTTGAATTGAAACGAATTTGAATTCGAATTAAATAAAATTGAAATGAATTCGAATTAAATTGAAATCAAATCGATTTGAAATTAAAGTTGAAATTGTTTTTGAAACGAATTTAAAACGATTTATAAAATACGTTTTGAAAAGGAAATAGACGAAATATATATAATATATATATATTATATATATAATGGCCTGAATAGAACGCACCGCGCCGCGGTAGTTTGTGAATTTCGACCATTGACTTCGAATTGACATTACGGGAGATCCGACCGTCGGATTCTCCTAAAACCAGAACCGTTGGGTTCATATCGAAAAGAGCTTTCCAATGAATGTTAGAAATTTGAAATCTAACGGTTGGATTTGGAATTATGTCCAAATCAAATTTAGAAAAGGTCGCTGTAAGTGCAGTTTGATGGTCGTTGATGGGAATCGACGGTACAGGCATTGATAAAATTATTAAAAATATCTATAATTTGTGTAAAATCATAAGAAATGATTTGGGAAGAACTGGGATGAAAAATTCCACATTTGAAAAGATAAAAATAGATTTTTGTCGAAATGAACTAGTTTTGAACTAGAATTAAAATCAGTTTATTTTTTTAAAATAAATAAATTGAATTTGAAAGTGATTTTAAAAAAATAATCAATATTCCCAATACGTGAATTGGACTGGAGTTGAATGCAAATTATCTTCGGAATATTTCGATGTTGGATTTCGTGACTATACCGATATTGTTATGGGAATTTGAAAGATATACTTTATATCGTTATTTCCAATACGATATTTGTTGGTTTCAGAATTTGATATTGAATATAAACCGGTATATTTTCTATTCAGAGCCTTGTAATTAATATCAAATGTGATTTGGGTTTGTCGTGAATCGTGTTTTAGATGACGTTGGTTTTTTAACCAAGTTAAAGACAGGATGTTGATTTTTGAAAAAATTAAAACTAAGTGGAGTTTTAGTGAATCTTTAATTAGATTGAAAAGTGAATTGATAAGTTAAATTATCAAATCCGAAAGGTGATCGAGAATAGAGTACCACCAGTTTTGCTCCAAAGCGATAGTTAAATCTTTAATTAGATTTGAATGTGAAATGGTAATTAATTTTACCGATAGCACCGTGGTGTTAGATATGGAGTTTTACCAGTTTTCTCCATTGGATATATAGGTTGGGATTGGGAAATAAAATAAATAATTACTTCGGTGTGGTTCGTTAATCCCGACTAGTTTGAAATGATATCCAAAGGAAGATTAAAGAATAAATTTAGAAGAATTTATCTTGGATAAAATTAATGGGAACCTATTCCCTAAGAATGTGATTTGTGAATAAAAGAATATTCTGAATTGGAATGAGGCGTTGGTTGTGTTTGTGTAACATTTGTTTATTATATACGTGGGTTATTCAGAAAGGCCGGGTTATACCCATTCTGAATAACCGATTCGACAAGATGTCGAAGATGAAGACGGTGGTTGAAGACCGGAAGTCTTCACATCGTTTGGGTGATTACTGATGATCTCGATTGGGCTGTACACCCAAGATGAGGGAAACAGTTGGTGATCGTCCACACGTACTTGGAGATGGATGGATATGCGAGGAAAGTGCCTCCGGTTTCGTTCAGACCCAGAACGAACTTGTAAATAGATTGTGTGCCTGACATTGGATTTTATTCTGTGTTGATTGATCTCTATTAAATATACATCTGTTTGGCGGCAGAGAATTTATTCTCTTGCTTAACGCCCTTCTCTGAGACGTATGAGCTTAGAGGTTGTATATCGATTGACATCAATCGCATGGAGTGAATTGCCAGTGTGGCACGCGTAAGTGGCAATTGATCAAGGCTTCTGTTGAAAAGCAAAGTCTTGTGGTTGATGATCAAAGAACGACCTGTGTGGCGTAGCTTTGTGTATAACGTGAATTCGTGAGCCTCACACCTCGGTATGAGTCAAAAACGGGATACGGACCCAAGGAGTGCACGACGTTTCTTTCTTGCTAGGGTGGTGTCAGTGACCTACCAGCCCTGACATTTATATACTTTTCACCTGTTTGGTTGTTGGATACGAGGCGCCTCGGATATAGGTCTGTAAGGACCGGGAAACGTGTGTTTAGGAATTGCCAATCCTCAAAAGTAAGTGAGGACCGGCCTTGGAGGTTCCAAAGGATCAGAGTGGGGTCCTGAGGCATTGCTAGAGTGTCTCGAACGCGGAGAGGAGCTTGCCCCCTGCCTCGGCTGATGACGGAATCCAATTTCCAATACGTGTGTTTCAGTTTTATTTGTAGAGCCTAGTATGGCGACATAGTAGATGGTAGCTATGCCGCCTATGATTGATACCTATGATTGAAACTGTTTTGGCACTATGCACCTATAATAGTATCAAATAATGTGTTTTAAACGTATCAAGTATGCTTTGGCTGTTATAAGGGAAAACCCTATCCTCCGGCTTGCGTTGCATTGTGTGATGGGACCTGGGTCTTATAACAGCTTCATTTTTCTTTATTTAGCATTGCGCTGTTTGTTATATGCACTGGTATTCTTGGGAGGAAACCCGTTCCGTGTTATACGGCGTGGTCCCTTGATTTACCTAACTTTAAAAATAAAGCTTAATAACTGTTTTAGTTCTCACACCAGTCCCATGACTGACCTGGAGTTTATTGTTTTAACCTAAACTCTAGGTGCCCCTATTTTCCACACGGGCAACTAGTAGTTTTGGTTTTGCAGATATATATCCACAGGGTCTTGATTTACAGCTGGAACGATGCTCGGAAAGCTCTGTATCCATGTATCACTTCTAGTTATGTTTTGTATATTTTTCCGCTGCTATGTAATTTATTGTAATCTCTGATATTCTTCGAATGTATTTCATTCATTTATACTCTGTATATTCTTGTATCTGATGGGATTGTTGTAATAACAATGAAATGTTCTTTTGTTTGCGTTCCGATTTGTCGTGTTCTCAAAACGATCAAGGGTTTCGAACGGTCTTTGTCGGTTTAACGATCGATTCAGATCGAGCGAAATTCCCTGCCGTTATCTCTGATCCCGTACGTCTCAGAGAAGGGTGAAGTAAGGGAATGAATTCCCCTTCACCAGGCAGATGTATATTTAATAGAGATCAATCAACATAGAGAAAAATCCAGTGTCAGACACATAGTCCATACAAGTTCGTTCTGGGTCTGAACAAAACCGGAGGCACCATGGACCTTGCGTATCCATCGATCTCCGAGTACGTCTGGGTGATCACCAACTGATTCCCTCCTCCTGGGTGTACAGCCCAATCAAGATCATCAGTATTCACCCAAACGATGTGAAGACCTCTGGTCTTCGACCACCGTCTTCTCCTCGACACCACTTTGAATCAGTTATTCAGAATGGGTTAAACCCGGTCGTTCTGAATAACTCGCGTGTATAATAAACCAGTGTTACACAAACACAACATACGCCTCATTCCTACTCAGAATATTCTTTTATTCAAATATTCTTATATACTTTGGGAAAGGTTTCCATTAATTTTATCAAAAATAAATTCTTTAAATTTATTCTTTAATCTTCCTTTGAATATCAATTCAAACTAGTCGGGATTAGCGAACCACACCGAAGTAATCATTTATTTTATTTCCCAATCCCAACCTATTCATCCCATAAAGTAAAATTGGTCATACTTCATATCTAACACCACAGTGTTATCGGTAAATTCAATTACCATTTCACGTTCAAATCTAGTTAAAGATTTATCTATTGCCTAGACCAAAACAGGTGATACTCCATTCTCGATTATTTCAATCTAATTAAAGATTCATTAAAACTCCACTCGGTTTTAATCTTCCTAATAATAACAATCAATGATTATTTAACTTGGGAAATCACATCCTGTCTTTAACTGGGTTAAAGAACCAATGTCATGTAAAACACGGTTCACGATAAACCCAAAATCACATTTTATTCAATTCCAATTAAATACCATTTAATTGGTATACTTCATTAAATCTAAATAAAAAGATTTAATCTTTTTCTCAACTGGATTTAAGAACAGTGTTAATGAAGGCACCATTCACGACAAACCCAAATCCCATTTGATATTAAATACAAGGCTCTGAATAGAAAATATATCGGCTTATATTCAATATCAAATCCTACGACCAACAAATATCGTATTGGAAATAACGATATAAATATATCTTTCAAACTTCCATAACAATATCTGTATAATCACGAAATCCAACATCGAAATATTCCAAAGACAATTTCGATTCAAATCCATTCCAATTCAATTATTGGAAATTCTGGTTACCTTTAAAACCATTTTAAATCCAATTTATTTATTTCAAAAATAAATGGATTTTAATTCTAGTTTAAAACTAGTTCATTTCGATAAAAACCAATTTTTATCTTTTCAAATTTGCAATTTTTCATCCCAATTCTTCACAAATCATTTCTTATGATTTTACACAAATTATTACTATTTTTAATAATTTTATCAAGGCCCGTACAGTCCAATTCCATCAACGGCCATCGAACTGCACTTACAACGACCTTTTCCAAATTTGATTTGGAAATAATTCCAAATCCAACCGTTAAATTTCTAATTTCTAATATTCTTTCGAAAGCTCTTTTCAATACGAACCCAACGATTCCTGTTTTAAGAGAATCCGAAGGTCGGATCTCCCGTTATATCCATTCGAAGTCAATGGTCGAAATTCGCGAACTGCCGCAGCGCGGCGCGTTCTATTCAGGCCATTTAATACATATAATATTTATATTATATGTATTACGTCAATTTCCTTCTAAAACGTATTTTATAAATCGTTTTAAATTCGTTTTCGAAACGATTTCAACATCATATTCAATTTCTAATCAAAATTGAATATTCCACATCATCGATATACAAATGGTAATATTTTCAAACGTTATATTTTGAAATTATTTCCTTCTATATTCATTCTAAAAATGAATATAATCGATATAAATATCGTTCGCGTCAAAATGGCGCATATCTAACCAACACGGCTTTATATATTTCAATAACTTTGTTATTCTATTCAACAAATGAATATTTTCTTCAACACATGAATATATATTCTTATTTCAACACATGAATATATATTTTTATTCAACACATGAATATTTTATTCTATTCAACACATGAATATTTTATTCTATTCAACACATGAATTTTCTTTCTATTCAACACATGAATTTTCTTTCTATTCAACACATAAATTTTCTTTCTATTCAACACATGAATTTTTCTTTCTATTCAACACATGAATTTTCTTTTAATATTCCTTATTTTCCAAATTGGAATGAGGCCCAATCAATTACCATATAACGTTAATTATATTGATTCCCTACAACACATGTATATAATAGCAACAATAAATCATCAACCATCATCCAGAGTGCACCACACAACTGCATAAGCATTAAATATAAATAATTAACGCTTAAACAGTCTATCAACACATCGATTGACATACAACTAAACAATCAGGATTAGTGTATGTCAAATATCATCCCAATACCCGTGTGAGGTTTCAATCAAACAAACACATATTTTATTTGTGCAGTTAGGCGATGTGTAAAATTTATCGTCCCAATCAATATCAGTCAAATCGGCGTACATAAACAAATCGTTCGATTTGTAAATGAATATTTATTTTACTTCAACACATGAATATATATTTTACTTCAACACACGATTATATATCTTACTTCAACACATGAATATATATTTTATTTCAACACATGAATATATATTTTGTTTCAAGACATGAATATATATTTAGTTTCAACACATGAATATATATTTTATTTCAACACATGAATATATATTTTACTTCAACACATGAATATATATTTTATTTCAACACATTAATATATATTTTATTTCAACTCATGAATATGTATTTTATTTCAACACATGAATATATATTTTATTTCACAACCAACAGTCAATTTTCACAACACAAACAATCACACAAGTCATCCATGGTCTGTGGACAATGGGTGTCGGGTGCTGCTAAGCACCATCTACATCCTAGTATATATTTCAACTAGAAATTAATAATAAAAGTGAGGAGTTCTCACATTGGGGTTCCACTCCGCCATTTTATTTCTGAAATTCAGAACAGTCTGGATTTGCCCGTACTTCCAACACAATCTTTTTCACGCTGTTCACATTAAAAATCACCTTTTTATTTCAACGCTATAGAGATAAAAAATCACATCTTTATATCGCTATTATATAAATAAAAATTTTATTTTTATAACTTCGCTTTCAACATAAAAATCATATTTTTATAACTTCGCTTTCAACATAAAAATCATATTTTATAACTTCCCTTTCAACATAAAAATCATATTTTTATAACTTCGCTTTCAACATAAAAATCATATTTTTAAAACTTTGCTTTCATCATAGAAATCATATTTTTAACTTATAAAAATATTTTCTTTAACATGAAAAAACAAAGAAAACATATTTCATAAATCAAAGAAAGATCATATTTTTATATCTCCGCTTCTCATATAAAAGATCGAATTTTTATCGCTATTTCATATATATATAAATCGAATTTTTATCACTACTTCATATATATAAAAATCGAATTTTTATCATAGCGATATTCACATCATAAAGATCACTCTTTTTCTTACTACCTATATTATAAAGATCGAATTTTTATAACTGAAAATCGCATCTTTATATAATTAAAAATCTTATCGTTATATAATAAAAATCCTTTTCTTTTCCTAAGTAAAAAATAAATTCTATTTCCATAAAAAAAATCCGATCTTTTTCATATTTAAAATCAAATCCTTATATAATGCTAGGTAAATTTTAAAAACACGATTTTTACAATGCTATTACACTTTAAAATTGAAAATAAATCCAATGTAAGTGAAAACTTACTTTTTCGCTCTTGTGATTGGAGGAGGGCATAAGGGAATGGTCATAGGTGGCGCGGTGGGACTCAGGAGGGCGACGCCGATCATCAGAAGGAAGGCAGAGCAAGCGAATCGGCGGTGGGTGAACAGGGCGACGGGCTCGAGCTAGGGCGTGGGTTCTTTTGAAGGCGACTGGACGGAGATGGGGAGGAGGGGTGGCGCTACGGCCTGAAGAAGAGGGGGTAAGGGAAGAACGTCGACGGCAGCGTCGCGGTTCCAGCTTCCTCGATCGTGCTTCCTTTTTTTTCCTTTTTTCCGCTGTTGCTCGATCTGAATAAAAGAACGGGGGGGGGGGGGGGGATGGGAGTTGACCAAGAGAAAAAGGGAATATATTATTATATTTAATTAATTAATTAATTAAATCTCCGTAAAGTGACTTTCCCGTTCAGAATCCAAATCGAACCCAACAACTGTTGCCCCTAGCTGATTACATCCATTCTGAACACAATGGGATATGTATCATAACCCAATTTTAATGTTTCGATCAGTTTTCATTTAATTTAAATATAAATCAGTATATATTCAATTTGAACGTATATTTCAATTCATTGGGGTCCCATACAGACTCTAAAAATTCCAGAAAAATTATTTCTAGCTACGTATTGACGATAGGGTCTTAACAAAACTAATTTCGTCAAATTCTGAGATCGTTTGAAAAATAGTCATTTTCTGGTCGATCGAAATTGACTGGAACTGTTAAAACACGTTTAACTTCGCCATGCTCACATATTGATTCGAAAAATTATGCAAATTGGAATCTAGAAATAATTTGACATCCCGGATCCAACAAAAGTGGTTTCGTCGAAAACGAAGGTCGTTTACAAAATTTCCATTTTAAGTGCCTTTATATATATATTAAAATATATATAAATTCCACAGCGACTTTTCTAAATTTTAAACTGGACATATCTTTCAACTTCTAAAGTGAAATCTCAGTTTCTTAGCTTCGTTTTAACTTCATCGAAAATAATTTTTCCATTGTTATTATTTAAAATAAATCATTTTAAATATTCAAAATCCGTTAAATTCGTCAAAATAAAATTTTTAAATTGGCTCAAAATTTCCGGGTTGTTACAAATGTGTATTTTGATTCAACTAATCTATTTCAACAAAACAATAAAGACGATGACTATGTTTTGTCGACAAATCTATTTCAACAAAACAATAAAAATGATGACTTTGTTTTGTCGAGATATCTATTTCAACAAAACAATAAAAATGATAACTTTGTTTTGTCGATAATTCTAATTCAATAAAACAAAAGAAAGTGACATGTTTATTTTGTCGACAATTCTAATTCAACAAAACAAATGAAATTGACATGTTTATTTTGTCAACAATTCTAATTCAACAAAACAAATGAAAGTCACATGTTTATTTGTTTACATTTATTTATTCAACCTAACAAATAAAAATGATAATTTTATTTGTTTACAATTTCCATTCCAACCTAACAAATAAAATGGTAATTTTATTTGTTTACAATTTCTATTTAACAAAAATGATATTATTGTTTTAACACTAATCTATTCGACAAAAATGTAATTTTTATTCTAACTCAATTATAATTTACAAAAATGTAATTTTGTTCTAACCATTATATTTTGACAAAAATGCCAAATTTGTTTCAATTGTTACATTTTGACAAAAGTGGCAAATTTGATTTCAACTATTATAATTTGACAAAAGTGACATATTGGTTTCAACTTTGATAATTTGACAAAGCGACAAATTGGTTTCAACTTTGATAATTCGACAAAAGCAACAATTTTGATTTCAACCCTTATAATTTGACAAAAGTGACAATTTTGATTTCAACCTTTATAATTTGACAAAAGCAACAATTTTGATTTCAATCTTTATAATTTGACAAAAGTGACAATTTTGATTTCAATCTTTATAATTTGACAAAAGTGAGTATTTTTGTTTAACTAAATTTTATTGCCAGAAATGAATATTTTTGTTTACTTACACTATATTGACAAAAATGATTATTTTTGTTTAACTAAGCTATATTGAAAAAAACGAGTATTTTTGTTTAACTACACTATATCGGCAAAAATGAGTATTTTTGTTAACTACACTATATTAACAAACATGAGTATTTTTGTTTAGCTACACTATATTGACAAAAATGAGTATTTTTGTTCAACTACACTATATTGACACAAATGTTTATTTTTATTTCAAACGAATGAACATTTTAACCTACTCTACATATATGATAAAAATGTGAATTTTATCGTTAACATAATTTAACAATTCTAATTTGACATTTCTAATATGATGACATTTCTAATATAATGACATTATCTAAACATATGACATTTTTAATCTAATGATACTTTTAATATAATAATATTTCAATATAATGACATTTTTATTCTAATGACATTTTTAATATAACAAAATTTCAATATAATGACATTTTATATTCTAACTAAAAATGACATTTTTATTTAATCATAACATTATCTAAATAAATGGACATTTCTATTTCACATAACATTTCTATGTTCTCTAATGACATGTTTTATTTAACACAACAAATACTAACAAAACGACATGTTGTTTTAACATAACATGTACTAATATAATGACATGTTTTATATAACACAACAAATACTAACAAAATGGCATGTTTTGTTTTAACATAACATATACTAATAGAATGACATGTTTTATTTATTTCTAATGTACATTTTCTAACAAAATGCTCTTTTTCTTTCTAATGTACATATTATAACAAAATGTTCATTTTCTTTCTAGTGTACATTTTATAACAAAATGTTCTTTTTCTTTCTAATGTACATTTTATGTAATAACCCGGAAATCTGAACCAATTTAAAAAATTTATTTTGGCGGTTTTAATGAATTTTGAATATTTAAAATGAATTATTTTAAATAGTAACAATGAGAAATTTGTTTTGAACAGAATTAGAACGTATATATTTATATGAATTGACTTTAGAATATAAATATTTTATTTTAATTATAAAAGGAACAGAAAATGGCGTGGTAGTTTGAAAATTCGTTTTCAAAGTTCAAATGAATGTACAAGGTTCAAAATAAACCGGATTTTAGCGAAACCAAAAATATTTGAATCTATTTGAAAATATCTTTCCAATGAATCCGAAAAATTGAAATTTCATAGCGGGAATTAAATGTTATGCCCAGTTGAAAATTCAAAATAGTCGGTATGGAATTTTGAGCCCTTAAAAATGAAAATTTTGCAAACGACCTCTGTTTTCGACGAAACCACTTTTGTTGGATCCGAGATGTCGAATTATTACTAGATTCCAAAATTCATAATTTTTCGAATCAATATGTGAGTGTGGCGAAGTAAAACTTGTTTTAACAGTTTTAGTCAATTTCGATCGACCAGAAAATGGCCATTTTTCAAACGGTCTCCAAATTTGACGAAACTAGTTTTGTTAGAACTGTATCATCATTACGAAGCTAGAAAATATTTTTCGGGAATTTGTAGAGTTCGTATGTGGCTTCGGTAAATTGAAATGAGCGTTCAAATTTTATATATAAATTTATATTTTAATTTTGATGGAAACTAATCGAAACGATCGAATCGACTTAAGATAGATATCGCATTGTGTTCGGAATAGGGGTAATTATTTATGGACAACAGTCGTTGGGTCTCGATTGAAGATTGAATTTAAAAGTTGCTTTTTGGAATTTATTAAATTATTAAATATATATAAATCATATAAACCCCCCCTTTTTATTTCCTTTCCCTCCACTCATCGTTCACTCTCATTCCTAAACCCGTGATCGATTAAAATAAAGAAAAAAATAAAACTCTTGAACCCTAGCCCCCGTCGGTGCTCGACGTCCGCCGCCCAGGCGATGGCCGCTCCACCTTCCTCGTTCCTCCTCCATCTCCTACTCCTCTCCTCTCTCGACCGAAGGTCGCGCCCCCTTCTTGACCAGATCTGACGGTAAAACCCAAGCCCGCCTCAATTGTTCGACGCCCATGAAGCCGTGCCACCCCGGCTGTCACCCGCCGCCGAGACCACTGAGCCATCCCGAACCCCCCTCGCTGACGTCAGCAACCGCCACCCCTTACCCTCCCTCTTCACTTCGATTTGCAAGAAAACCACACCCCAAAAATGATGCTGTAAGTTTTTACTTATTTTGTTCATTTCTTTTCATGTTTTTATTTTATTTTATTTTATTTAATGTAAATAATTCGAAAGAAAAGATGAAATCAGTATTCTTTTATAATATAGTAAATGGATAGAGTTTAAATTTTTAATCGTTTAAAAGGTTTAGATTCTTATCATTTAAAAGTTTAGATTTTTATCGTTCAAAGATTTGAATTTTTTTTTTTTGGAATACAAAGTTATGATTTCTAAGTAAGTAAAAATATAATTTTTATACCTGTAGCAGAGTAAAAATATGATTTTTTATATAGTAGAGATTATAAAAATATGATTTTTATAAGATAGAGAATATAAAATACGATTTTTATATATGTTGGAGCGAAATAAAAATATGAACTTTATTAGCTAAGTAACAAAGTAAAAATGTGATTTTTATCTATATAGTAGCAAAGTAAAAATGTGATTTTTATCTACATAGTAACAAAGTAAAAATGTGATTTTTACCTATATAGTAGCAAAGTAAAAATGTGATTTTTACCTATATAGCGTTGTTATAAAAATATAAAAATTATTTTTAGAAAGATAAAAATAGGATTTTTAGCCTATGTATGTCATTTATAAAATAATCATACAAAAAATAATTATAGATTGGTTAAAAATATAATTTTTAACGTAGGTATACTATGTAGATTGACAATCAAAGTACGGCGGAGTGGATCCCAAAGTGAGAACTCCTCACTTTTATTTTATTTTCTAGTTAAAATATATACTAGGATGCAGACGGTGCTTAGCAGCACCTGACACCCGTCGTCCACAGACCATGGACGAATTGTTTGTTTGTTTGTTTGATTTTGTTGGGAAAATTGGTTGTGTGATATGGAATGAATAATTAAAAATATAATTTTTAATGTGTATATGAATGAAATAAATATTTATAAACAAATCAGACGATTTGTATATATACGCACATTTGATTGATACTGATTAGGACGATAAATTTTACACATCGCCCAACTGCACAATTAAAATCTGTGTTTGATTGATTGAAACCCCACACAGGTATTGGGATGATATATGACATACACTAGTCCCAATAATTAGTTGTATGTCGATCGACCGATTGACAGGCTGTTGTAAGCGTTAAATATTTATATTTAATGCTTATGCAGTGTATTCTACACTTTGGATGATGGTTGACTGTGTATGATTGTTGTTGTATACATGTATTGTATGAAATCCATATAAATCAAATTATACGGTATTTGACTGTGTCTGATTCCAGTTCAGAAAATAATGAATATTTTAAAATAACGGTTATTTTAAAATAACGAATATTTTAAAAATAATATTCTGTAACACCCCACGTCCATTAATGTCACTCACAAAGGGAATGCATTAACTTCTATGGAGGTTTTAGGTGAATATAGAAGTTAATGCATTCCCTTTGTGAGTGACATTAATGGACGTGGGGTGTTACACGTGGTATCAGAGCATAAGGTTACCAAAACAGATAAAATTTTTAGAAAAATATTTTTCTAAAGTATTTTTGGAAGAAGTGCTTTCAAAAACATGTTATTTAGAGAAAGTTTTTATGAAAAACATAGTCCCAAATAGCCATATCCTTATCTTTATCTTTCGAATTCTCCATTTTGAATCTTTCCTTTTTCGTTTCAGCATGGCTGAAGATCTTAATCTCCCAGAAGGTGTGACGGTTCCAGGGTGGTTTAGGAGATATTTGGAGGCTAGGGCCACCACTGCAGGCCCAGCAGATATTCCTCCACCCCCAGTTGCACCCATTCCTCCTCCTCCTCGTGTTGACACTTTTGCAAAGATGTGCAAGGAATTTAAGGCTATGGGAGGAAAAACTTTTCAAGGGACTGAGACGTTTGTGGAGGCCAGAGACTGGCTTAAGGATACTGAGGAATTGTTGGATATCTTTGAAGTGGAAGATGGGAGGAAAGTCCGTTTAGCTGCTTGGTTAATGAAGGGAGAGGCCTCGTTTTGGTGGGAGGTGACTAACGGGGAACGTCCAGTTGATTCATGGGCGGATTTCAGACGAAGGTTTGAGGCAAAGTTTCTTTCAAGGGCAGAGGAGAATTTAAATATGGAAAAATTCCTGACATTAAAGCAAGGGAGCTTATCAATGAAGGAGTATGTCAATAAATTTAATCAGTTAGCAAGGTTTGGCTTAGAGTTGGTGAACACGCCAGAGAAGAAAGCTTTGAGGTTCGTTAGAGGCTTGAATGAACTGTTGCAAGGGTTGGCTATGACCCACATCCCTATGGGAGCCACCTTTGAAAGGCTAGTAGAAATGGCACTTATGCATGAGGATAATGCAGTTGAAAAGAAAAGGGATCAGAAGAAACCCCAACAGCAAAATAAGAAGGGTGGTAAAAACAATAATGGCAAAGGGAAGAAGAGATGCTTCAATTGTGGGACGCCTGGCCATCTCAGCAAAGATTGTAGAAAGAAAAAGAAGACTGGTTGTTTTCATTGTGGAGATGCGGGACATTTGGTGAAGGACTGCCCAAAGAAGTGGCAGAGGGCAGGGTCTACCTCGGGAGGACAGGTGCAGGCTCTTATGGCACCAGGGCAGGCAAGGGGGCAAGTTCAGGCTATTGCGGCCCCACCGCTGCAAGAAAGAGGTAGAACAATTTCTGTTGAAAGCTTAGTTTTTCTATTTGATCATCCTGTCCGTACCTTATTCGATTCTAGCGCATCTCATTCGTTTATCTCTGCATCATTAGTTGAATTACTGCACTTGAACACCAGTTTAGTAGAGGATCCCTTGGTTGTTTCAAATCCAATTGGGGGTTCGGCTCATTTGACCATGATATGTTTGGATTTGAAAATCTCTATACTTAGCATTGAATTTAGATGTGATGCTTATGTATTGGGCTTCACGGGCTATGGGCTAATTTTAGGAATGGATTGGTTATCTAGAAATGGGGCCATTCTTGATTGTGAAAGGAGAGTAGTTAGGCTTGTGACTCGCCTTGGTAATGCTCTCGACATCTTTTGTAGTCCCATAAATTCCGTTATGCTAAGTTATCTTGAATCGCTTGACGCATCTGTAGAGAATCTGCGAACGGTAGAGGTGGTCCGGGAATATCCGGATGTGTTTGAGGAGGTGAAGGGCTTACCTCCAAAGCACGAGATAGACTTTCGAATTTATCTTGTGGATAATGCTAAACCCGTATCTTTGCCAGTGCGCCACATGGCTCCTCGTAAAAGGAGGGAACTCAATAAGCAAGTGAAGGAGTTGCTTGAGAAGGGGTTCATAAGACGTAGTATATCAGAGTGGGGTGCTCCAGTAGTATTTGCTACAAAGGCAGATGGGTCCCTTAGACTTTGTGTGGACTATAGAGAACTAAACAAGCTTACTAAAAAGAATCGACACCCACTACCGAGGATTGACGATCTCTTTGATCAGTTAGTTGGCGCCTCAGTGTTTTCGCAGTTGGACTTAGCCACTGGCTTTCATCAACTGAGAGTGGCTGAGGATAGTATAGATAAGACTGCTTTTAGGACTCCTGATGGATTCTATGAATGGCTAGTGATGCCCTTTGGTTTGACAAACGCCCCCGCATATTTTGTTGATTTGATGAGTAGGGTGTTTAGGGAGTACCTTAACAAATTCGTGGTAGTCTTTGTGGATGACATCTTAGTCTTTTCTAAGAATGAAGAAGAGCATGCCCTACATCTTAGGGAAGTGTTGGAAACCCTTCGAGCGCATAACCTTAAGGCAAAATTTTCTAAGTGTCACTTCTGGAGGAAAGAAGTACGGTTCTTAGGGCACGTGGTTTCCAAGGAAGGGATAGCAGTGGATCCCGCAAAGGTGGTGGCCATCCAAGATTGGAAGGTCCCTAAAAATGTAACCGAAGTAAGAAGTTTCTTGGGGTTGGCTGGCTATTATAGGAAGTTTATCAAAGACTTCGCAAAAATATCAGCTCCATTAACACGGTTAACGAAGAAGAACCTGGTTTTTACGTGGGACAAAGATTGTGATGATGCGTTCCAACGTTTAAAGAGAGCCTTAACTTCAGCCCCAGTCTTAGTGCTGCCAGACGGGAATAAACCGTTTACCATCTATACTGATGCTTGTGGGACGGGACTTGGCGCGGTCCTCATGCAAGAGGGAAGTGTAATAGCCTATGGTGGAAGGCAGTTGAGGGTTCATGAAAAGAATTACCCTACGCATGACCTTGAGTTAGCCGCAATTGTTTTCGCGCTTAAGTCTTGGCGTCACTATCTTCTTGGTGAGAAATTCGAACTGTTCACTGACCACAAATCATTAAAATACTTATTCTCTCAGAAGGATTTGAATTTAAGGCAGCAACGGTGGATGGAATTCCTAGCCTCCTACGATTTTGAAATAGCATATACCCCGGGCAAGGGTAACGTGGTAGCAGACGCCTTAAGTAGGAAAAGTTGTCCTTGAGTCCGTTGTTTGTTGAACGACGAAGCTTAGAATTCATCTCCATGTTTGACTTTAGACCCTCCGTTGACCTAGTACCTGGTTTGTTAGCATCCTTGGAGGTTAGACCTACACTTCTAGGACAAGTTGGTGAGGCACAGCAAGACGACCCCCAGTTGGTTGAGATAGTAGAAAAGCTCAAAGGAGGGGAGTCGTCTAACCATCTTCGTAGGTATACCCTAGACGATAAGGGTTGGTTACGAAGGGATAATAGACTTTGTGTACCACAAGACGAAGACTTAAGGAAGTCCATTCTTGATGATGCTCATCGCTCAAAGATGACCATTCATCCCGGCGGAGACAAGATGTACAAAGATATGAAGCGGGTTTTCTTTTGGGCCGGTATGAAAAAGGATGTGGCCGAGTACGTCGCTAGATGCTTGGTGTGCCAACGAGTAAAAGCGGAACAAAAGAAACCCGGTTGGTTGCTTCACCCATTGGAAGTTCCACTATGGAAATGGGAAAGCGTCTCAATGGATTTTGTGGATGGATTACCAAGATCAAGGAAGGGTAATACGGGGATTTGGGTTATAGTAGATAGACTTACTAAGAGCGCCCATTTTATTCCCGTGAAAAGTAAGAGGACTGCTCCGTGGTTGGCTTCTGTATAAATTAAAGAGATAGTTCGTTTGCACGGTATTCCTTCTAGTATAGTAAGCGACCGTGATCCCATCTTCACTAGCGAATTTTGTAAGAGTTTACAAGAGGTGGTAGGGACTCAGCTATGTTTGAGCACCGCATATCATCCTCAGATGGACGGCCAGACCGAGAGGGTGAATCGTATTCTAGAGGATCTTTTAAGGGTTTGTATCCTAGACTTTGGGGGTACATGGGAAGAGCACCTTCCATTGGTAGAATTCGCATATAAAAATAGCTTTCAGTCTAGTATTGGCATGGCACCTTTCGAAGCTCTTTATGGAAGGCCTTGCCGTTCGCCTACATGTTGGTGGGAATCTACCGATAAAATCCTACTTGGGCCCGATATGGTTAGGGAAACCTCGGAGAAGATTGATTTGATTCGAAGGAGGATGAAAGCAGCACAAGATAGGCAGAAATCGTATGCTGATAAGAGGAGGACAGATCTTGAGTTTGACATTGGGGACATGGTTTTTATCAAAGTGTCTCCGTTACGGAATGTTGTTCGCTTTGGGTCCATTGGGAAATTAGCGCCAAGGTTTGTAGGGTCGTTTCCTATAAAAGACAGGATTGGGAAGATGGCGTATAGGGTGGAGTTGCCTGAGAAACTTAGTGGAGTACACGACGTATTCCATGTATCACATTTGAGGAAGTGTTTGCACAAGACCGCGGAGGTGGTAGAGCCAAGCTTGCTTAAAGAGGTGGAAATAGAGCGTGATGCAACAATTAGACGAGCTCCTACATGCATTCTTGGGTCGAAGATCAAAAAGTTGAGGAATCGAGAGGTCAGACTAGTTAAAGTGCAATGGGGAGATAATAAGAACAACGCTACTTGGGAGACAGAAGGGAAGATGCGTTCGCTATACCCTTTTCTTTTTGAGGGTATGTCTTTTAATTTCTCCTTTATCGCTTAGCTTATCTTATCTTATCTTTAGTATGTCCTCTCATTAGTATCTTTGACCTTTAGTTAGGGTAATCCTATGGTTGAAACATGTGTTTGAGACATGTTATGTATGATGGATGCAAAATGGATGCAAGTGGTTGCTAGTGGTTGCTCGTGGATGCATATATACACACACTTTAGGCACTAGATCGGCTCAGTCACTACATATTGCATATTGCATAAATGAATGTATTTAGTATAATGGATGTATAATGGTTGTACCATCATATAGATGCTGCATTCGGTTGAATGGATGTGCACGCATATAGAAGTAGTTTGTAAGCAATTAGGATCTTTTGCATACATAATGGATGCATGGCACTATCATGAATTGCATCAAGGAGGTCAACTGAATCAGTGGACCGCCTGATTTTGCATTAGATACGGACATAGACACACACTGTGCATTTAAACATGAAAGCATAGAAGTCTATAAGGACAATGGATGCCAGTGTTTGTTGATTGAGTAGATGGTTGATGATAGGATATAAACTTGAAGATTTCGGGGTCGAAATCCCTTAAGGAGGGGAGAATGTAACACCCCATATTGTTGTTAATACTAATATTCACAAATTAAAAGAATTAATATTGAGAATTTGCACGAAATAGCCTTAAAAAGGCATATAACAAATTTGAGATATGTGAATTGCCTTAAAAGGCGAAAAATGGAATTAAGACATTAATTGGAAAATTAATGTGTAGAAATGGTCATAAGTTAATTATGGATTAATTTGAATTCATGAATAGGTGCGTGTGTGTGTGTATATATATATATATTTATATATATATGGGCAGTTAATGTAAACATGAATAGAAGTTTATTAATTTGCTGAGTGTTTGCTGAGTCACTTCTGACTCATTGCTGAGTCAATAAGATAAACCCCATCTTGTCTGAATGGCTGCGGTTATTTCTAGGTTAAATCTAATGGCCTAAATGAATCCTAACATCTATAAATAAGTGGGTAGACTCTAACCCTAAATCACTTGAAAAATTGGAGAGCTACCGACATGCCGTTGCCATGGAGTTCAGCATAGCCGTCACAAACTAAAGAAGAAGAAGGCCTAATCTACAAACTAAATCTACTTAAATCAAATCAAAAGCTCTCTCTCTCTTTCTATTTCTCTTCTTTAAAATTGTGAGTATGATGAATCTCACAATATTATTATAAAATAATTTGATTAAGTTATGAATGGATCACAAGAAAGTGGTATGAATTGTTATGTATTTGTAAATTATGTTGTGGATCTCTTGTTATGCTATTATGTTATCATATATATGTTGTTATGTTGTAGTGATTATGTTGTAAATAATCCTATGCTATGTCATATGTGATTAATCATGCTATGCTATGTTATAAATCATGTTATGCCATGTTGTAAATCATGCTATGCTATGTTGTAAATCATATCATGCTATGTTGCAAATTATGATATGCTATATTGTAAATCTTATATATGTTGTAGATCTCATATTATCACATATGTTGAAATACTTATGTTATATGATAATGATGTCATGTTAAGTTGCGTTGAATCATACAAGTTGTAAAATCATGATGTTAGTATTTATGCGAATTGGATCATGTTTAAAGTTTATGTTTTTTTTATAATAGATCTTGATTATAGGAATTTGCCTATTGAGTTAGGTGTACCCATATACATGAATCTACAAATTAATTGGATCTTGAATATGGGAATTTGCCTATTAAGTTAGGTGTACCCATATACATGAATCTATGATTAAATGAATTTTGATTTTTGGGAATTTGCCTATTGAGTTAGGTGTACCCATATAAAACCATATTGTTAATGATGTTGACTCACACATGTCCTAAACAAGTTTATGAAATTTGATCAAAATCATATTATGTGAATTATGAATAAGTTGACACCCTTAGATCCATGACATGTATAACCTTATGCAAGTTGTAATGTATGCAAGTTTTACCCCTTGTTATGATTTATTTAGTCACATATATATGTTTTTGTTGTGAATATTTTCTTTTATGCTATGAGTTAGACTAATCGGGTCTAGCATACATTTTGCGAATAAACGTTCAAACGTGGGGTAGGGGTGATATTAGGAAATTAATAAATTGGGGTGCAATTGATATGATTTTGCATGCCTTAAATGGATGTCCATAATTGAGTCAATTATGGACATTGTTAAATTTGGAATTAATTAATAATTCAAGTAGGGAATTATTAAAATTGGGGAAAGTGGATTATTAATAATAATCAATGCTTAGGACAAGAGGTTGGACCCGTTTGTGACGTAAACCTGCCCGGACCCGCCCGGCAAATCTAGTAGTCACAAATGTCGGCCCAATGTGAGAGGTCCTAGGCCCAAACTAAAGCATAACAGTTTTAAAGACACGAGGTTAGACTCTTTTATGGTGTAAGACTGCCCGGACCCGCCCGGCAAATCCAGCTGCCATAAATGCCAGTCTAATGTGAGAGGTCTTTATGAGGTTATGGCCTTAATGAATTAAGAAATACTTAGCCAGATAATCATGTAAGGTGGGATATGGGGGTTAAGTAGGTGCCTTGGGTGGCATGAGGAATCTAGTGGTTGCCTTTAGAGGCATTTGAAATACGATTAGACTTAACCAAATACACATGTAAATGAACATGACTAAGTGGGTTAAGTGGATGGACTAATGGGACAAGCTTAGGTGGAATGCTTGTGGGAAATAATGGGGGCCCATTTCAACCAGTATCCCAAAACGTATCTTTGTGGGCTCGACGCAAGTCGAGGACGGGACACGCATACTTGGTTTGACTATAAGAGGCCAAAACAGGGAGCGGTGGCAACGCAAGTCCAACGGGTTTCATATGCGTGTGTGGACCCGGGCTGGTAGGTAAGACGTTGTTGCATCGTGTAGGTATAAGCCGTGCATCTCCGTTATATCGGGTTGCCACTTTAGGGGAATGATACACCCCACTATGGGGCCAGCACGGGTATCTACGAGTAGGGAGCCGATCGAAAAATGGAAAGTGGGGTACACCTAGTGGAGATAGGGGCAGGCGACACCTATGTAGTCAGCTAGGAGTACGTAAAGCCATTAAGAAAGTTTCTAAGTGAAGCTAAGTGGAATCAATCTTTAGGGTGACTGGTGTGGTGCAGTATAGTGTTTATTCTTTAGTATTTAGGAGCGCCTATAACGTTTCCTTTAGCGATTGTCTATGTCCTTAATCTGCTCTTTCATAGACATTTCCTTGTTTTCCAGCTTATGCCTTAGTCCAGTTATTTTGATAATAGTATTGTAGAATTATCATACTCGCCAGACTTTATGTCTGACCCCCCCTCTTTTTCATCTTTTTTCTCCCTTCAGGTCCTCAGGTTGGGCCAAGTTCCAATGGAGTCTGATTGGATTGCTTATCTCTTGGAAAGCTTGGACTGCTGAAGTAAAGTCCAGCTTGTTATCTTTCTTTTTAATGGCTATTTATGTAATGGGATTATGTACTTGTTTTATCAAGAAAGATATTGTACTTGACTTTGATTATGGTGTTATGATGTAATCAAACATGTTTTGACTTCTGCTGCAATTGAAATAAAGTTTTTAAATTTCCAAGTACTATTTTATATCTGTCTTGTTGAAATTTTACTGTTCTATATTCACCTAAAACCTCCATAGAAGTTAATGCATTCCCTTTGTGACTGGCATTAATGGACGTGGGGTGTTACATATTCAGTAAAAGATCAAAATTTGATTTTGATGTCCGATTTGGGATGGACACGAATATATTTAAATATATAAAACCGCGTTGACTAGATTAACGCCATTTAGACGTGAACGATATTTATATCGATTTTATTCATTTTTATAATGAATATAGAAAAGGAATTGATTTCAAAATCTAATGTTTTGAAAATATTATCATTTATATATCGATGATATGGAATATTCAATTTTGATTTGAAATTGAATATGAAGTTGAAATCATTTTGAAAACGAATTTAAAATGATTTATAAAATACGATTTAAAAAAAGGAAATCGATGATATATATATATATATATATATTATATGATGGCCTGAATAGAACGCACCACGCCGCGGTAGTTCGTGAATTTCGACCATTGACTTCGAACGGACATTATGGGAGATCCGACCATCGGATTCTCCTAAAACAGAACCATTGGGTTCGTATCGAAAAGAGCTTTCTAATGAATATTAGATATTTGAAATCTAACGGTTGGATTTGGAATTATGTCCAAATCAAATTTGGAAAAGGTCGCTGTAAGTGCAGTTCGACGGCTGTTTATGGAAATCGACTGTACGGGCCTTGATAAAATTATTAAAAATATTAATAATTTGTGTAAAATCAAAAGAAACGATTTGAAAAAAATGGGATGAAAAATTCCATATTTGAAAAGATAAAAATAAATTTTTATCGAAATGAACTATTTTTAAATAAATGAATCGGAATGAGAAATGGTTTTAAATAACCAGAATTTTCCAATGAATAAATTGGAATGGTTTGGAACGGAAATAATCTTCGAAATATTTCGATATTGGATTCCATGATTATATGGATATTGTGATGGGAATTTGGAAGATATCGATGTCATTATTCCCGATATGATATCTATTGGTTTCAGGATTTGATGTTGAATATAAGTCGATGTTATCTCTATTCAAAACTTTATATTTAATGTCAAATTGGATTGATTGATTGTTTGGATTGTGCTCGACCAATTTATGAGCAAAATATGCTTTTACATTTAGCATTGGGTTGGGTAAAAATGTTTGTGTGCTAACACCTTGTCAAACACTTCACGATTTGATGATAAGGTGTTCAGCAATGTGTTCGTTACAAATTTAACGAATGATTTTGAAATAATGTTTTTCTTAAGTGAAAAGAAATATATTCCCGATTTTGGATAGGGAATGTTTTATAAAAATGTTTTATAAAACATAAAGGATTTCGAGGCCTAAAACCCGATGATTTCTAAAATGATTTAGAAATGTATTATGGTTTTACATTATGGTTCATCGCGTATCTGATTAGTTGCTATTGATGATGTATCTATTTGGTGGCGGAGAATTTATTCTCTTGCTTAACACCCTTCTTTGAGACGAACGAGCTCAAAGGTTATGTGATTAATAGTCACTAATCATATGTGTGAACTGCTGATGTGAAGTACTATATTATGAAAGTACTTGTGATTATTATGTTGTGGAATGATTTTCCCCACTTTGGGATATGAAATGATTTGGTATGTGGCTAAAGATTTGGTAATCGGTCTACTAAAAGTATGGGTGGGATCCAGTGCATTAAGGTGAGTGGTCAGTGTGTGGCCTGCTCCATGTATGGGAGGTGCATATATACATATACATACATATATATATATATATATATATATATATATATATATATATATATCGAGTTTCTTAGGTACGTGCCCTTTGGCTTGTCTGAGGGGAGCCTGATATTTGGTTGCATACTTGTTTGTGTGCATCGTTATGTTTTGGAATTCATATTTCCAAATGATTTGATTTGAGATCCCGAAGTGAAATCTACTTTGATATAAAAGCTAGATATGTATTTCAAATTATTTGAAATAGAAATCGAGAAATAAAGTCTAATGGAATAATTTCTGTAAATTGAATTGGATTTGGAAAATCTAAGTGTGGTGATTAATCTAAATGGGTAGATTGGGATATTGCATATTGATTGATGCATAGTAGATCCATATCTCTATTACTAATTGTTGTTTACACACTGGCACTCATGGGGGTAAACCCGTTCAGCGTTAGCGGCGTGGCCTCGTGATTTGTTGTATCATTTAAATAATTTAATTTTAAATGTAGTGTTTCTCGCACCAGTCCCATGACTGACCTGTAGTTTGCTTTTCCCTTGCAAACTCGGGTGCCCTTATTTTCCACACGGGCAGTCGAGTAGTTTTATTTTGCAGATATATTGAGCAGGATTCTAGATTGAAGCTTTAAGCTGTGTCCAGAGTATTGATAGTCTTCCGCTATGTTATTTTATTTGTTTCCGCTGCATTGTATTACATTTATTGTAAATTAATCTTCCGTTGTATTATTATATTTGATGTACTCTGATATTCTGTACTCTGATGTAACATTATTATGATGTTTGTAAAAGTCCTATGTTATTTGTTCTGATGTGTTTTATGCCCAGAGTTAGCGTATCCAGATTTTGAACGGTCTTGGTCGATTTAGCGATCGATTAGGTCCGAGCGAAATCCGTATCATTACAGCTGGTATAGGAGCTCTGGTTTACAGAGCTCAAGAACAAGACACATTAGAACCAAACGAAAGAATTCATCAGAGATTGGATTTGTAATATCCAATAAGAATGACTCGTTAGAGATGGGATCGATAGTATCCTAGGACGAGTGTGAAGAGTATATTTTTAAAATGAAAATAATTCTGTTTTGAAAATTTAAACCTTATGATACGTATTTAAATATTTATTTTAAATGAATTTGGACAATCCAATATATAACGATTTTGCACTACGCTTTGCAAATGTATATTCGAAGTTTTGATATACTGGATAGATATAGAATCACACTCTAGTCGCCCGGAGATGGTTCTGATGATTGATCGATCATCATCAAAATTTGTTTTCGAGCATCAAAAGTAGGATATCTGCATGATTTCCAATTGACTGGTGTGAGAACCAAAACTAGATTAGATATGTTGTTGTGAATTGGCACCAAAAATGTGATTTTTGACTATATATCAGAATTATGAATTTGAAACATTAATCCACTAATTGATTGATGTTTGTATTGTATGATTATTCATTTAAACCACTTAGTAGATGTATGGTAAATTTGGGCCAAATTGAGACGAATTTTGAACTATATTGAAAATTGTTTGGAAATGCATGCATGTACATATATATGTGTGAACAGGTCATTGCAAAGAGGCTAGAGAAGAAGAATAAAATTGTTTGCCCGACAAATAGGTACATGTTTACTAATTTCTTAGGTTTGGATGATTTTATGAGCCGATTGGCTGTTTCTTTTTCTTTTAGGATTGGAAAGGCCTGTATGGCAATTTCGGGATTTTCCCGGTGCTCCCGTGTAGGGGAGGTTATGGCGAAATTTTTCGAAAATTTAGGGTGTTAGCCAAATTTTATGAAGAATTTGAAAAGTTCTTAGAAACTGAAAAGTTGAAGAACTTAAACCGTAATGAAAATAAGGAAAGTTGAGTTGATTGGTAAAACAACTTTCGTCTTCGTTCCTTTTCGGGGATGAAAAGTTTTAAGTAGGAGAGATTGTAATAACCTGGAAATCCGAACCAATTTAAAATTTTTATTTTGGCAATTTTAATGAATTTTGAATATTTAAAATGAATTATTTTAAATAATAACGATGAGAATTTTTTTTGAATAGAATTAGAACGTATATATTTATACGAATCGACGTTAGAATATAAATATTTTATTTCAATTATAAAAGGAATTGAAAATGGCATGGTAGTTTGAAAATTCGATTTCAAAGTTCAAATGAATGTACAAGATTCAAAATAAACCTGATTTTAGCGAAAACAAAAATATTTGAATCTATTTGAAAATACCTTTCCAGTGAATCCGAAAAATAGAAATTTCATAGCGGGAATAAAAAGTTATGCCCAGTTGAAAATTCAGAATAGTCGCTATGGAATTTTGTGCCCATAAAAATGGAAATTTTGCAAACGACATCTGTTTTCGATGAAACCACTTTTGTTGGATCCGGGATGTCGAATTATTGCTAGATTCCAAAATTCATGATTTTTCGAATCAATATTTGAGCGTGGCGAAGTAAAACGTGGTTTAACAGTTTTTGTCAATTTCGATCGACCAGAAAATGGCCATTTTTCAAACAGTCTCCAAATTTGTTGAAACTAGTTTTGTTAGAACCGTATCGTCAATACGAAGCTAGAAAATATTTTTTTGGGAATTTTTAGAGTCCGTATGTGGCTTCGGAAAATTGAAATGTGTGTTCAAATTCAATATATATATATTTATATTTCAATTTTGATGGAAACTAATCGAAACGATCGAATCGGCTTATGATAGATATCCCATTGTGTTCGGAATATGGGTAATTAGTTATGGACGACAGTCGTTGGGTCTCGATTGGAGATTGAATTTAAAAGTTGCTTATTAGAATTTATTAAATTATTAAATATATATAAATCATATAACCCCCCTTTTTATTTCCTTTCCCTCCACTCATCGTTCAAGCTCATTCCCAAACCTGAATCGATTAAAATAAAGAAAAAAATTTAAAATTCTCGAACCCTAGCCCTCGCCGATGCTCGACATTCGCCGCCCAGGTGATGGCCGCTCCACCTTCCTCCTTCGTCTCCTACTCATCTCCTCTCTCGACCGAAGGTCGCGCCCCCTCTTACCAGATCCAACGGTAAAACCCAAGCCCGCCCCAATTGTTCGACGCCCATGAAACCGCGCCACCCTCGACCGTCACCCGCTGCCGAGACCACTGAGCCATCCCGACCCCCCTGCGTTGACGTCAGCAACCGCCACCCCTTGCACCCCCTCTTCACTTCGATTCGCAAGAAAACCACACCCAAAAAATGATGTTGTAAGTTTTTACTTATTTTGTTTATTTCTTTTCATGTTTTTATTTTATTTTATTTAAAGTAAATAATTCGAAAGAAAAGATGAAATCAGTTTTCTTTTATAATATAGTAAATGGATAGAGTTTAAATTTTTAATCATTTAAAAGGTTAAGATTCTTATCGTTTAAAAGTTTAGATTTTTATCGTTCAAAGATTTGGTTTTTTTTAATACAAAGTTATGATTTCTAAGTAAGTAAAAATATAATTTTTATAACTGTAGCGGAGTAAAAATATGATTTTTATATAGTGGAGATTATAAAAATATTATTTTTATAAGATAGAGAATATTAAATACGTTTTTTATATATGTTGGAGCGAAATAAAAGTATGAACTTTATTATCTAAGTAACAAAGTAAAAATATCATTTTTATCTATATAGTAGCAAAGTAAAAATGTGATTTTTATCTATATACTAACAAAGTAAAAATGTGATTTTTATCTATATAGTAGCAAAGTAAAAAATGTGATTTTTACCTATGTAGCATTGCTATAAAAATATAAAATTATTTTTAGAAAGATAAAAATAGGATTTTTAGCCTATTTATGTCATTTATAAAATAATCATACAAAGATATAATTATTGATTGGTAAAGAATATAATTTTTAACGTAGGTATACTACGTAGATTGACAATCAAAGCACGGCAGAGTGGATCCCAAAGGTGAGAACTCCTCACTTTTATTTTATTCTTTAGTTAAAATATGTACTAGGATATTGTGATGGGAATTTGGAAGATATCGATATCATTATTCCCGATATGATATCTGTTGGTTTCAGGATTTGATGTTGAATATAAGTCGATACTATCTCTATCCAAAACCTTATATTTAATGTCAAATTGGATTGATTGATTGTTTGGATTGTGCTCGAGCAGTTAATGAGCAAAATTTGCTTTTACATTTAGCATTGGGTTGGGTAGAAATATCTGTGTGCTAACGCCTTGTCAAACACTTCACGATTTGACGATAAGATGTTTAGCGATGTGTTCGTTTCAAATTTAATGAATGATTTTGAAATGATGTTTTCTAAAGTGAAAAGAAATATATTCCCGATTTTGGACAGGGAATGTTTTATGAAACAGAAAGGATTTTGAGGCCTAAAACCCGATGATTTCTAAAATGATTTAGAAATGTATTATGGTTCTACATTGTGGTTCATCGCATATCCGATTAGTTGTTATTGATGATGTATCTATTTGGTGGCGGAGAATTTATTCTCTTGCTTGACACCCTTCTTTGAGACGTACGAGCTCAAAGGTTATGTGATTAATAGTGACTAATCATATGTGTGAAGTACTATATTATGAAAGTACTTGTGATTATTATGTTGTGAAATTATTTTCCCCACTTCGGGATGTGAAATGATTTGGTATGTGGCTAAAGATTTCGTAACCCGGTCTACTAAAAGTATGGGTGGGATCTTGTGCCTTAGGGTGAGTGGTCAGTGTGTAGCCTGCTCCATGTGTGGGAGGTGCATATATATATATATATATATATATATATATATATGTATGTATATATCGAGTTGCTTAGGTACGTGCCCTTTGCCTTGTCTGAGGGGAGCCTAATATTTGGTTGCATACTTGTTTGTATGCATCGTTATGTTTTGGAATTTATATTTCCAAATGATTTGATTTGAGATCCCGAAGTGAAATCTACTTTGATATAGAAGTTAGATATGTATTTCAAATTATTTGAAATAGAAATCGGGAAATAAAGTCCAAAGGAATAATTTCTGTAAATTGAATTGGATTTGGAAAATCTAAGTGTGGTGATTAATCTAAATGGGTAGATTGGGATATTGCATATTGATTGATGCATAGCAGATCCATATCTCTATTACTGATTGTTGTTTATACACTGGCACTCATGGGGGTAAACCCGTTCCGCGTTAGCGGCGTGGTCTCGTGATTTGAGGTATCATTTAAATAAGTTAATTTTAAATGTAGAGTTTCTCACAACAGTCCCATGACTAGCCTGTAGTTTTCTTTTCCCTTGCAAACTCGGGTGCCCTTATTTTCCACATGGGCAGTCGAGTAGTTTTATTTTGCAGATATATTGAGCAAGATTCTAGATTGAAGCTTTAAGCTGTGTCCAGAGTATCGGTAGTCTTCCGCTGTGTTGTTTTATTTGTTTCTACAGCTTTGTATTACATTTATTATAAATTAATGTTCCACTGTATTATTATATTTGATGTACTCTGATATTTTATACTCTGATGTAACATTATTATGATGTTTATAAAAGTCTTCTGTTATTTGTTCTGATGTGTTGTATGCCCAGAGTTAGCATATCCGGATTTTGAACGGTCTTGGTCGATTTAGCGATCGATTAGGTCCGAGCGAAATCCGTTGTAACACCCCGTGTATTCTATAACAGTGAAATTCATAAATTAAAGTATAACTAATTTCAAATCAAAGAATTAAGGGAAACGGGATACGCCATTGTGTTCGTCTCGGAAAAATACGCGAAATAGAGTCCGAGTTTTCGAAAAACGGAGTCCGTATGAAGAAGATATGGCCTCCGGAAGTTTCAGAATTCTGGTTAAAATTCAAACAGACGAAAACAGCTCAGAAAACAAGTTTAAAATTCAAAATCGGGCCCAATTGGCCAGGGCGGGAAAATTCCCGCCTAAGGTACCCAGGTCGACTTGGCAGTCGACCTGGGCTACCAGGTCGACAGGGCTGTCGACTGGGCTGTCGACCTGGCCCCAGAGCCAGGTCGAACCCAGCCCACCCTGGCTAGCCAGGTCTGTGTTTAGTCGATTTTCTGAGCCTTGCCTTGTCACTAGGGCTAGGTGTCAGCTCCTGATTGGTCTCTCTTTCGCATGAATGGCTACGATTAACCCAAGCTACATCGATGGTCCTAATCAGTTCATAAACTCTATAAAAATGACCCTAGACTCTACCTAATCTATTCATTCACAAATAAGAATGAGGCCATCATGCTGCTGAGGAACGACTAGGAGTAGCCACCAATTTGAGAGGCGATTAGGAGACAAACTCTAAAGCACAAAGCAACTACAAGTTAAACGTAAACAAATCAAATCAACGCCTACATCAAAGGAATAGCATCTCCAAATCCAGAATTCAGATCCCTGAATTGAAGAATTCGTCACACGATTGTAAGTAGAGTACTATTCCGGTATGAATTAAATAACTGTGTTTGATTTGTGTAAAATGAGAATTACACTTGATTTGTGGTGATAGTAATTCATATTTGTGCGTTGCTATGATTCTAATCGATTTGGAATGTTATGATATAACGATTGGATATTCGCAAGTATAATTCAAGATAAAAACTACATGTTAGCGGTAGTTTATTTGAGATTCATGCAAGTATACGATTGGATATTCGCAAGTATGTAATTCATGTTTGTGGTTGTTTAATTGAGATTCATGCAAGTATGTGGTTTTGCTACTATGCCAACATAATGTATATTTTTGTACAAAATCACTTTGTGTGTAATTGGATCAAATTTGGGGTATTATGATACATATGAAATTATGTTGGAATTGGCATCATGATCTATGTATAAAACCATACTTTTGTATTAGAAACAAAAGTAAGCCTCTTTGTGAACTTATGTTGAATTTATGAATATGACTAGGCTATGTTTGGTATTATGCCTAATTGAAAAACATGTTAGGCCTATATTGTTAACAAGAATTATATGATAATAGCTAAGTTAGATTTACATTCCAATTGCAAGTTTGCATGAATAAAGTAAAAACGATGATTTCATGTTTAGGAATATTTATGCCATGATTACATGAATAGATCAAAAACCATCATTTCATGTTTGGGTATATTTGTGCCATGATTATGTGAATAGATTAAAAATCATGATTAAGTTGGAATAATTCTAGTTGAACTATACTTTTGTATTAGTAACAAAAGTAAGCACCTTTGTAAACATATAGTAACTTTACAAACATGATTTGCTTATGTTTGACATTATGCCTAAGTAAAAATATAGGTTTATGTTGTAGTTAAGACTATGTGTCAATAATGATATCTAATTTAGTAAGATTCTTAACTTAACTACAAGTTTACATGGTTTGATTCATGTCACTTATGCTTTATGACCAAAGTATATGTTACCACAATGCAAGTACACCAGTTTCTATTTTGTAGTTCCAACGTTATGTTGCAAGTTCATGCGTTCACATTCCCCTTTTTGTGTATATAATCACGTTTTAAGCCTCCCCTTTTTCACGTGGCTAAGTTGGGTTTAAAAGGTTAAGCCCAACATATATTATAATAAACGAACGTATTAAACAGGGGAAATAGCGTTGGGCCAAATTAATTAATAAATGAAAATATAAAAGTAGAGGGGCCCAAATTCAAGAATGGGTTGGGCCCATGATTGGTGTAAACCTTTACACCATTAGCTTAAATTGATTTTTGAATAATGGGCCGCAAATATTTACATATAAAAAGAAGAAAGACAACATATGTAAATGTAGAAAATACGATGTGTTTAACCCGAGGTTGGATTGAGTTGTGATGTAAACCTGCCCGAAACCGCCCGGTTGTCCAGTAGTCACAACAATACCTATCCAATGTGGGTGGTTAAACATGGAGCCCAATAAGGACCCGTGGTTAGACTGAGTTGTGGCGTAAGACTGCCCGGACCCAACCGGCAACAGGCAGCCACAACAATACCTGTCTAATGTGAGAGGTCAAGGCTTTAATAAGACAATTAAGGCTGAGTCAGGATTGATAGGATTAAGTAAATTATATTAATACTTAATCAAAATGGAACATGCTAAACTAAACAGACTGATTGGGGGTTAGGTTTATAAAACACTTAACCAACTTAGCATGTTGGCTAGAGATAGAAAACCTAGTAGCGGGGGACCCTTTTCAGCAGTAACCCTATAAGGTGTATCATGATACCCTGAAACTAGGCAGGGTGGGGCACGATTACTGGGCTGATTGTAAGAGGTCAAATCGACGGCGGTGGTGCAGCAGTGTAGGTTCTAACGGGGTGCGGGCGTGCACACACTCCGGTGCAGAAAAATAAGGCACTGGGCACCAGTAGCATACCTGTGCATTCTAGGATTGTGTCGGGCCGCCACCATGGGACTTGATACACCCCATGGTGGGACTAACATAGGTAACTACAACATCGGGGGCCGTGAGACACATGTAACTATGCGAGTAGGAGCCGATCATCATAAAATGGATCACTTCATCCTGATTATGGGATGCCTGTTGGGAACTAGTTTATATGGGTACAGAGATTAACATGGGGTACGATAGTATATTCGACCCTAGACAACTTAACTAAGTATATGCTGCTTTCCCATTTCTAGTTTATACTTATCATACCCAGTTCTTTATTCATAGACTGAATAGTCCTAGACTTACTCAGGCTTTATGTCTGACTCTACTTTTCTTTCATCTTCTTTTCTTCCGTTTCCCCCCCCCCCCTCAGGTCCACAGGGAGGGAATACCGCAGCTTGACCAGTCTTCATATCCAGCTTGAAGAGAAAGAATGTATTGCTTGGATCTTTTCGTTTTGGACTATGGCTTTGGACAACAACTATGGGACTTTTGCAGTTTATTTATGTTTTCTTTATGCTTCTTTAAATAATGTAATTAAGACAGTTATGAAGATGTTATGTTTTTGGAAGTATTGTAAGACAATTATGGTATGTTGTTGTAACACATATCTTTTATGAAATAAAAGTTGTTGTTTTTCCGCTGTTCAAAAATATGTGTTCTTATATTCTGTCTTGTATATCTGTGACTTATACTTATAAACCTCCACTGAAATTAGGGCATTCCCTTTGAGAGTGACCCTAACGGAGGTGGGGTGTTTCACTTGGTATCAGAGCATAGGTTTACCAGATAAGATAAAAAGTTTTGGAAATTTATTTTTAAAAAGGAATTTTAAAGAATCATTTTTTAAAAAAAAAGATAAAATATTATTTTATTTTAAAAGGCAAAGTCCCCCCCCCAAAGCCATAGGTACTATCTCTTATCCTTCGTTTTGAATCTATCCTTTTTGTTTCAGCATGTCCGAAGAACTTAACTTGCCAGAGGGTGTACCAATACCTGGTTGGTTTAGACGGTTCTTAGAAGCAAGGGCCACTCAGCCAGGTCCTACCGTTCCTCCTTCCCCAGCTGCAGGAAATCAGCCAGCTGCAGCAGCACCTCTTCCTCCACCTCCTCCACGGGGAAACACGTTTGCTAAGATATGTAAAGATTTTAAAGCTATGGGAGGAAAGGATTTTCATGGAACTGAGTCCTTCGTGGCAGCTAGAAATTGGCTGAAAGAAACCGAGGACTTATTCATCATCTTTGAGGTAGAAGATAGACAGAAAGTACAACTGGCAGTATGGCTACTAAAGGGTGAGGCTTCCTACTGGTGGGAAGTCAATAATGCAGAAAGACCAGTGGAGACATGGGAGGACTTTAGGGCAAGGTTTGAGGCTAAATTTCTCTCAGATGCGGAAAGGAGTTTGCAGTTGGAAAAATTCTTATTTCTTAAGCAAGGGAACAAGACAGTCAAAGAGTATGTTAATCAATTCGATGAGCTGGCTAGGTTTGGGCTGGACCTAGTCAACACCCCGTACAAGAAGGCTCTCCGTTTCGTCAAAGGGTTGAATGATCCATTACACAGTTTGGCCATGACCCATATACCCATGGGAGCCACTTATGAAAGATTGGTACAAATGGCATTGCTGAACGAAGAGGATAAGGGCAAGAAGGAAACAAAGGCAGAAAGCTCTCAAGGGAAGAAAGAGGGTTTGCAGCCTAAGAAGACAGACTTTAAGAAGGGTGGGAAAGGAAACAAAGAGAAGAGGAAGTGTAATTTCTGTGGCAAAGTGGGGCACTTAGTGAAAGATTGCCGGAAAAAGAAGGCCAAGGAGAATGGTGGGTGCTTTTCTTGCGGTGAGACAGGCCACAGGGCTAACGACTGCCCAAAGAAACGAGGACAGGGGCAGAGGGCTGGATCCACCTCAGGGGCACAAGTTCATGTGCTAGAAGCGCCACCTCTGCAACAGCGAGGTATAAATACTTCTGTAGAAAGTGTAGTTTATCTTTATGATCACCCCGTTCGCACTTTATTTGATTCTGGCGCATCACACTCCTTTATCTCGTCTGCTTTAGTAGAATCTCTGCACCTAAAAACTAGTATGGTAGAGGACCCCTTAATTGTTTCAAATCCAATTAGGGGCCCAGCTCATTTGTCTATGATCTGTTTGGGATTGAAAATTTCTATTCTAAGCGTAGAATTTAAATGTAGTGCCTTTGTTTTGGGCTTTTCGGGATATGGTTTGATTTTGGGCATGGATTGGCTATCCAGTAATGGGGCCATCCTTGATTGTGAGAAAAGGGTTGTTAGGCTCCTAAATCAGCTCGGTAATACTTTGGAAATTTCTTGTAATCCCTCGTATGCGGTTATGCTTAGTTACCTTGAATCGCTAGATGCCTCTGTTGAAAATTTGCAATCAGTTAGAGTGGTCCGGGAATATCCGGATATCTTCGAAGAGGTGAAGGGCTTGCCTCCGAAGCGGGAGATAGACTTCCGCATATATCTTGTAGATAATGCAAAGGCCGTTGCGTTGCCCGTTAGACACATGGCTCCACGAGAAAGGAAAGAGCTCAGTAAACAGATCAAAGAGCTTCTAGAAAAGGGGTTCATTAGGAGAAGCATTTCAGAATGGGGCACTCCAGTGGTGTTCGCTACAAAGGCGGATGGTTCACTCCATCTATGTGTTGACTATAGGGAGCTCAACAAGCTAACGAAAAAGAATAGGCACCCTCTCCCCAGAATTGACGATTTGTTTGATCAGCTTGTAGGAGCGTTTGTTTTCTCCCAACTCGATTTAGCGACCGGTTTTCATCAGCTAAGGGTGGCTGAAGATAGTATCGATAAAACGACATTCAGAACCCCAGACGGCTTCTTTGAATGGCTTGTCATGCCTTTCGGCTTGACAAATGCACCTGCTTACTTCGTGGACCTGATGAGTAGGGTATTCAGAGATTTCCTTAATAAATTCGTAGTGGTCTTCGTAGACGATATCCTTATCTTCTCAAAGAATGAAGAGGAGTATGCTCAGCACTTAAGGGAAATCATGGAAACTCTGCGAGTCCATCAGCTAAAAGCCAAATTCTCCAAATGCCACTTTTGGAGAGAAGAAGTGAGGTTCCTTGGGCACATAGTATCCAAACAAGGGTTAGCAGTGGACCCTGCTAAGGTAGTGGCGGTACATGATTGGAAGACACCAAGGAATGCAACTGAGGTCCGAAGTTTTCTAGGACTAGCAGGTTTTTATCGAAAGTTCATAAAGGATTTTTCGAGAATCTCAGCTCTGCTCACGAAATTAACCAAGAAGAATCTAGCGTTCAATTGGGACTTGGATTGCGAGTTTGCTTTCCAGCGACTAAAAAGGGCTCTTACAACAGCCCCAGTTTTGACGTTGCCAGATGGAAGCAAGATGTTCACTGTTTATACAGATGCTTGTGGGACAGGGCTAGGCGCCGTCTTAATGCAAGAAGGAAGGGTAGTAGCTTATGGCGGGAGGCAGTTGAAAGTGCACGAAAAGAACTACCCGACCCACGATCTTGAGTTAGCTGCCATCGTCTTTGCACTCAAGTCTTGGCGACACTATCTCCTAGGTGAGAAGTTCGAACTTTACACTGACCATAAATCGTTGAAATATCTTTTCTCGCAGAAAGATCTTAACTTGAGGCAATAGAGATGGATGGAGTTTCTTGCCTCGTACGATTTCGAGATCTCCTACACTCCGGGCAAAGGCAACGTAGTGGCAGACGCGTTGAGCCGAAAGAAATTGACCCTAAGCCCGTTGTTCGTTAAAAGACAAAGCCTAGAGTTTATAGCCAGCTTCGACTTTAGGCCTTCCTCCGATTTTGTACCAGGCTTGCTAGCGTCTCTCGAAGTGCGCCCGACTTTAGTGGACTCAATAGGGACAGCACAACGCGAAGACTCTCAGCTTGTGGAAACGATTGATAGGCTAATTAGGGGTGAGACTTCAAGTCACCTCAACAGATACTCCATCGACGATAAGGGTTGGCTAAGGCGAGACGGAAGACTATGCGTCCCACAGATAAGGGATTTAGTAAAGAGGGTTCTCGAGGAAGCACATCACTCCAAGATGACGATACACCCAGGCGGAGATAAAATGTACAAGGACATAAAAAGAACTTTCTTCTGGAACGGCATGAAAAAGGACGTGGCAGAATTCGTTTCTAAGTGTATGGTGTGCCAACAGGTTAAGGCGGAACAGAAAAAGCCTGGCGGTCTGCTACATCCTCTAGAGGTCCCGCAGTGGAAGTGGGATAGCATCTCAATGGACTTCATCGATGGGCTGCCTAGGTCTAGGAGAGGCAACACTAGCGTTTGGGTAATAGTGGATAGGCTTACTAAAAGCGCCCACTTTTTACCTGTCAAAAGTAAAAGAACTGCCTCATCCCTAGCATCTCTTTACCTCAAGGAAATCGTTCGACTCCATGGAATACCATCCAGCATTGTTAGTGACCGAGACCCTATCTTCACCAGTGAGTTTTGGCGGAGTCTGCAAGAAGCAGTAGGAACGCAGTTATGCTTGAGCTCAGCCTATCATCCCCAAACCGACGGCCAAACAGAAAGAGTGAACAGAGTTTTGGAGGACCTTTTAAGACTGTGCGTCCTTGACTTCGGAGGGACATGGGAAGACCATCTTCCTTTGGTGGAATTTGCCTACAACAACAGCTATCAAGCAACCATCGGAATGGCACCCTTCGAAGCTTTATATGGAAGACCGTGCCGATCGCCCACTTGTTGGTGGGGGTCTACTGATAAGCTCATACTTGGACCAGATATGATCCGAGAGACTTCAGAGAAAGTAGACTTAATACGAAGAAGGATGAAGACGGCCCAAGACAGACAAAAGTCCTACGCTGACAAGAGGAGGACCGACCTTGAATTTGAGGTTGGGGACAGAGTTTTTCTTAAGGTATCTCCGCTAAGGAACGTTGTTCGTTTTGGAACCACAGGAAAGCTAGCACCAAGGTTCGTAGGGCCATTCCCTATCATCGAGAAAATTGGGAAAATGGCCTATAGATTAGAGCTACCCGAAAAGATGGCCGGAGTTCACAACGTTTTTCATGTTTCACATCTCCGAAAATGTCTACATGAGTCTGCTGAAGTGGTAGAGCCAAATATCCTAGAAGAAGCTGAAGTGGAGCGCGAAGCAACCGTGAGGAAAGTTCCAACCCGCATATTAGGAACGGAAGTGAAAAAGCTGCGCAACCGCGAAGTCAAACTCGTCAAAGTTCAGTGGAGCGACGCCGAAGGAGATGCAACTTGGGAAACTGAAGCTAGAATACGCGCTGCCTACCCTTTTCTTTTTGAGGGTACATCCTTGATCTTTCTTTTTCCTTAAGTTGCGCTTTTATCTATCTTTTTTAGGTATATCTCCTCGACCCTATCTTTTAGGTAGAAACTCTTTGGATGAAAACATGTAGTTGAAACATGTTATGGATGATGGTTGCAAGTGGTTGCAAGTGATTGCTAGTGGTTGCTCGTGGTTGCATATACACACACAATCTAGGTTTTAGATCGGCTCAGTCACTTCATATTGCATATGCATATATGTTTGCGTTCGTATATGGTTGAACTTTAATGTGTTATCATATGGATGTTGCATTTGTATGAATGATTGTGCACTCATGTAGAATCATGAATAGGAAAAATTTGCATACATAATGGATTCATGGCACTTACATAATTCGCATTAAGGAGGTCAACTGAATCAGTAGACCGCCTGATTTTGCATTAGATAAGTACATGTACACACACACTTTGCATATGATCATGAAGCATTAGAAGTCTTTTAAGGAAAATGGATGCTCGTGTTTGATGGATGAGTAGATGGATGTTTGGATGTTAGGATATACATTCTTCCTAACTTGAAGATTTCGGGGACGAAATCCTTTTTAGTGGGGGAGAATGTAACACCCCGTGTATTCTATAACAGTGAAATTCATAAATTAAAGTATAACTAATTTCAAATCAAAGAATTAAGGGAAACGGGATACTCCATTGTGTTTGTCTCGGAAAAATACGCGAAATAGAGTCCGAGTTTTCAAAAAACGGAGTCCGTATGAAGAAGATATGGCCTCCGGAAGTTTCAGAATTCTGGTTAAAATTCAAACAGACGAAAACAGCTCAGAAAACAAGTTTAAAATTCAAAATCGGGCCCAATTGGCCAGGGCGGGAAAATTCCCGCCTAAGGTACCCAGGTCGACTTGGCAGTCGACCTGGGCTACCAGGTCGACAGGGCTGTCGACTGGGCTGTCGACCTGGCCCCAGAGCCAGGTCGAACCCAGCCCACCCTGGCTGGCCAGGTCTGTGTTATTCGATTTTCTGAGCCTTGCCTTGTCACTAGGGCTAGGTGTCAGCTCCTGATTGGTCTCTCTTTCGAATGAATGGCTACGATTAACCCAAGCTACATCGATGGTCCTAATCAGTTCATAAACTCTATAAAAATGACCCTAGACTCTACATAATCTATTCATTCAAAAATAAGAATGAGGCCATCATGCTGCTGAGGAACGACTAGGAGTAGCCACTAATTTGAGAGACGATTAGGAGACAAACTCTAAAGAACAAAGCAACTACAAGTTAAACGTAAACAAATCAAATCAACGCCTACATCAAAGGAATAGCATCTCCAAATCCAGAATTCAGATTCCTGAATTGAAGAATTCGTCACACGATTGTAAGTAGAGTACTATTCTGGTATGAATTAAATAACTGTGTTTGATTTGTGTAAAATGAGAATTACACTTGATTTGTGGTGATGGTAATTCATATTTGTGCGTTGCTATGATTCTAATCGATTTGGAATGTTGTGATATAACGATTGTATATTCGCAAGTATGTAATTCATGATAAAAACTACATGTTAGCGGTAGTTTATTTGAGATTCATGCAAGTATACGATTGAATATTCGCAAGTATGTAATTCATGTTTGTGGTTGTTTAATTGAGATTCATGCAAGTATGTGGTTTTGCTACTATGCCAACATAATGTATATTTTTGTACAAAATCACTTTGTGTGTAATTGGATCAAATTTGGGGTATTATGATACATATGAAATTATGTTGGAATTGGCATCATGATCTATGTATAAAACCATACTTTTGTATTAGAAACAAAAGTAAGCCTCTTTGTGAACTTATGTTGAATTTATGAATATGACTAGGCTATGTTTGGTATTATGCCTAATTGAAAAACATGTTAGGCCTATATTGTTAACAAGAATTATATGATAATAGCTAAGTTAGATTTACATTCCAATTGCAAGTTTGCATGAATAAAGTAAAAACGATGATTTCATGTTTAGGAATATTTATGCCATGATTACATGAATAGATCAAAAACCATCATTTCATGTTTGGGTATATTTGTGCCATGATTATGTGAATAGATTAAAAATCATGATTAAGTTGGAATAATTCTAGTTGAACTATACTTTTGTATTAGTAACAAAAGTAAGCACCTTTGTAAACATATAGTAACTTTACAAACATGATTTGCTTATGTTTGACATTATGCCTAAGTAAAAATATAGGTTTATGTTGTAGTTAAGACTATGTGTCAATAATGATATCTAATTTAGTTAGATTCTTAACTTAACTACATGTTTACATGGTTTGATTCATGTCACTTATGCTTTATGACCAAAGTATATGTTACCACAATGCAAGTACACCAGTTTCTATTTTGTAGTTCCAACGTTATGTTGCAAGTTCATGCGTTCACATTCCCCTTTTTGTGTATATAATCACGTTTTAAGCCTCCCCTTTTTCACGTGGCTAAGTTGGGTTTAAAAGGTTAATCCCAACATATATTATAATAAACGAACGTATTAAACGGGGGAAATAGCGTTGGGCCAAATTAATTAATAAATGAAAATATAAAAGTAGAGGGGCCCAAATTCAAGAATGGGTTGGGCCCATGATTGGTGTAAACCTTTACACCATTAGCTTAAATTGATTTTTGAATAATGGGCCGCAAATATTTACATATAAAAAGAAGAAAGACAACATATGTAAATGTAGAAAATACGATGTGTTTAACCCGAGGTTGGATTGAGTTGTGATGTAAACCTGCCCGGAACCGCCCGGCTGTCCAGTAGTCACAACAATACCTATCCAATGTGGGTGGTTAAACATGGAGCCCAATAAGGACCCGAGGTTAGACTGAGTTGTGGCGTAAGACTGCCCGGACCCAACCGGCAACAGGCAGCCACAACAATACCTGTCTAATGTGAGAGGTCAAGGCTTTAATAAGACAATTAAGGCTGAGTCAGGATTGATAGGATTAAGTAAATTATATTAATACTTAATCAAAATGGAACATGCTAAACTAAACAGACTGATTGGGGGTTAGGTTTATAAAACACTTAACCAACTTAGCATGTTGGCTAGAGATAGAAAACCTAGTAGCGGGGGACCCTTTTCAGCAGTAACCCTATAAGGTGTATCATGATACCCTGAAACTAGGCAGGGTGGGGCACGATTACTGGGCTGACTGTAAGAGGTCAAATCGACGGCGGTGGTGCAGCAGTGTAGGTTCTAACGGGGTGCGGGCGTGCACACACTCCGGCGCAGAAAAATAAGGCACTGGGCACCAGTAGCATACCTGTGCATTCTAGGATTGTGTCGGGCCGCCACCATGGGACTTGATACACCCCATGGTGGGACCAGCATAGGTAACTACAACATCGGGGGCCGTGAGTCACATGTAACTATGCGAGTAGGAGCCGATCATCATAAAATGGATCACTTCACCCTGATTATGGGATGCCTGTTGGGAACTAGTTTATATGGGTACAGAGATTAACATGGGGTACGATAGTATATTCGACCCTAGACAACTTAACTAAGTATATGCTGCTTTCCCATTTCTAGTTTATACTTATCATACCCAGTTCTTTATTCATAGACTGAATAGTCCTAGACTTACTCAGGCTTTATGTCTGACTCTACTTTTCTTTCGTCTTCTTTTCTTCCGTTCCCCCCCCCCCCCCCCAGGTCCACAGGGAGGGAATACCGCAGCTTGACCAGTCTTCATATCCAGCTTGAAGAGAAAGAATGTATTGCTTGGATATTTTCGTTTTGGACTATGGCTTTGGACAACAACTATGGGACTTTTGCAGTTTATTTATGTTTTCTTTATGCTTGTTTAAATAATGTAATCAAGACAGTTACGAAGATGTTATGTTTTTGGAAGTATTGTAAGACAATTATGGTATGTTGTTGTAACACATATCTTTTATGAAATAAAAGTTGTTGTTTTTCCGCTGTTCAAAAATATGTGTTCTTATATTCTGTCTTGTATATCTGTGACTTATACTTATAAACCTCCACTGAAATTAGGGCATTCCCTTTGAGAGTGACCCTAACGGAGGTGGGGTGTTTCATCCGTATCGTTACATTTTATAACAAAATTGACATAAAACAAAAATAAAATGAAAATTATAGTTTTCATTGTCTAATCTCTTTAATGAAAAACAAGAGGTTACAATAAAACTGATATATTTTTTTACTTATTGTCTAATCTTTCAAACGAGAACAAAACCGCATCAAAATCTAATCTTTTTAATGAAAACAAAACTACATTAAAAATGTAATCTTTCTAATCTTTTCTTTTTAATGAAAACAAAATTACATAAAAATGTAATCTTTCTAACCTATTCTTTTTAATGAAAACAAAATTACATAAAAATGTAATCTTTCTAATCTACTCTTTTTAATGAAAAAATGTAATCTTTCTAATCTATTCTTTTTAATGAAAACAAACAATGAATATTTTTGTTCATATATACTATAAAGAGAATAACCTTTATTGTAAAACAAATTTTAACAATTCATATGTTCCTACATGACAAACAAAGAATAATTTTTCATTGTCCAACAAATTATGACAATTCTAATATTTTCTACTTGACAATAAAAGAATAATTTTTCATTGTCTAACAAATCATGATAATTCTAATATTTTCTATTTGACAATAAAAGAATAACTTCATTATTTAACAAATCATGATAGTTCTAATATTTTCTATTTGAAATAAAAGAATAATTTTTCATTGTCTAACAAATCATGATAATTCTAATGCATAACATTTTAAATGTTATTTTAGTTTTTGACGGTAATCTAATTTAACAAATTGACATTTTTATTTTATAAATTTTAATACAACAAAATTTACACTTTTATGTTGTCAATTCTAATACAACAAAAATATTCCATTATATCAACAGAACAACAAACAACATCAAACAATTATATCATGTGCCCCTAGCAACATGAAATTTAACAGCCAATAAATAAACATTTCCAATGCACAACAATTTATTTTAATTTTAAAATTATAAAATAAGAAATCTCTCTTCGCTTTTTGTATGAATTTTCAAAGTGCACCATTTCAGATCTTGTTTGTTCCAGCGCATAGATCTCGATTTTACGGTTCCAACGAACTTTATTTCATCAAATTCTGATTACATATGAATAAGATATGGGATTACAAACTTTATTACATTAATATTTAATTAAATAAAAATTAAAATAACCCTTTCCTCAATCTTCCCTCTCCCATTCCTTCAGCAATACGCTTCTTCCTTCGTTCTGTTCAGAAACCAGCGCAGCGCACTTCTCCTTTCCTTCTTGAATTTTGCACGAAACCTGAGAAACCTAGCCACCGATCAGACTACTCCACAACGAAGCCCTTACCATGCTCCAACGCCCCCCGTTGGCTCGCCACACGGGTTCACCTTGGCCCTGCAAATTGGGTGCGAACGACGCCGTTTAGAACATGAAAATCATGCAAAATACATCTTGATTTTCGATCACGCCCGTATGAGTTTAAAGAGCATCAAATTCTCTTTGATTTTGGTTTATAAATCATGTTTTAATTTTTGGTAGATTAGGAGAATTTTGGATTGAAAATCAGAGCGTTTCTGCCATTGAACAGGATAGTGGCGGCTGGCTTAGATAGAAATTAGGGTAAGGTTTAGATTTTTTTATTCCTATTTATAATAAAATAATATTAAATTTCTAGTTTAAGCCCATCAACCCTTTTCAGTCCAATGAAGGTTGTTCCCAGGCAAAAACCCTCGTTCAGGATCCAGTGGACTAGGTGCCGTCAGCCTATTTGATGGACTTGGCCCACTTTTTTTAATTTAAATATAAATCATTTATGTATTTAGTTCTATCGTACATTTTAATTTACCGAGGCCACTTACTGACTCTAAAAATTCCAGAAAAAATATATTTAGTTATGTTTTGACGATACGGTCCTAAAAAATTAATTTCGTCGAATTTGGAGACCGTTTGAAAAATGGTCATTTTCTGGTCGATCCAATATGACTGAAATTTACAAAATACATTTTCTTTTGCCACGCTCACATATTGATTCCAAAAATTATGAAAATTGGAATCTAGCAATAATTTGACATTCCAGATTCAACAAAAGCGGTTTCGTCGAAAACGGAGGTCATTTGTAAAATGGCTATTTTTAATACTAAAAAATATAAATTCTGTAGCGACTATTCTGAATATTCAACTGGCCCTAACTTTTTATTCCTGCCATGAAATTTCAATTTTTTAGATTCGTTGGATAGTATTTTTAAATAGGTTCTAATATTTTTGGTTTTACTTAAATCCGGTTTATTTTGAATCCTGTACATTCAGTCAAAGTTCAAATTCAAATTTTCAAACTACCGCGCTATTTCTAACTCCTATTATAAATAAATTAAAAAAATTCATTCTAACTTCGATTTAAATAAATTTTTAGTTGTTATTATTTAAAATAAATTATTTTAAATATTAAATTTCCACTAAAATTCTTAAAATAAATTTTTTAATTTGGTTCCAAAATTCTGGGTTTTTACAGGTTAAGCCTACAAGTTATTAAATTTCCAGTACATTGAAACCTTAATAACTGCGAAACATAGCATAGCAACTTAGAATGAGACATGTTGGATGACATGTATATTTATGTATACACATATGTTGATGATACATATATACACATACGATAGTATATATGTACACATATGCATTGGCCACCACATATATACACAATCATACTTCAAATAACAAGAAATGCACAATGGGTACGAGACAAGACATATGACTTAGCCAGCAGGAATACAAAGGCCTAAGTGTCATAAAATTGTGGCAACAATGTACCTCAAATTCGAGAAATCCATGAAACAAATCAAAGAAACAGACTCCGTTTCTTTAAAGTGGTACAGTTTAATATAGGTAACTAACCAAATGAAGCAACATTTAATATTGCAAGCAGTAAATGGAATGTAGTATTCCAATTTAGTTTCCAAATAGTACAGTCAAGAAGTTTCTTTGCAATTTAGTTTCATCTCGAACCAGACATGTATCCAGTATTCCAATTTAAAACAAGGCAGTAAGCAAATAACACAGCATAAGACTGGATATATACCAACAGAAATATATTATATGCGTTCAGGTCAAATAAATGCCCGAGTTTCCTTTGGTAAGATAAGGTAGGGTAACATAATCATGTATACACACCAACAGGGGTGCATGAGAAATTAACAAATCCCATGAAGGTATCCTAGTGTTGAAAGTATTCTTAAATTTACATTATCCCAATACGTAGCATCTTTGTTTAATCCAAATGGTAACAATGGAACCCAACCAATGCAAGGATATTTACCCAGTTTTTGGTACTTGTGTCACAGCTTATACACTATGTTTTTATGTGGTGTACCTCTTATTCCTATGTTTAATTTCATAGGGATACTACATGCACAAATATAATTTACTTCGTGCCAGGGAAGTGTACAATCCCATTAATGTAATATTTTTATAAAAATCATGCTATAAAATTACATGTTTCCTACTTCTTTAACTTAGCTAATAACAAATAGGTTTATAATGTAAAAACATGCATAAGGCCAGGAATTCCTCATGCGTACTTGTAATGACCCGGAAAATCCGAACCAATTTAAAAAAATTTATTTTAAATTATTTGGTGGAAAAATGTGGCAGAAATTAAAAATTCCATTTTTAAATAATATTAAAGCCAATGAAAATAGTCAATTTTCAAATGATCTCTGTTTTCGACGAAACCACTTTGGTTGGAACCGGAATGTCATATTATTGCTAGGTTTCAATTTTTAGAATTTTTCGAATTAATATGTGAGCGTGGCGAAGGAAAATGTGTTTTGTCGATTTTAGTCAAATTTAATCGACTGAAAAATAGCCATTTTTCAAACAGTCTCAGAATTCGACGAAATTAATTTTGTTAGGACCGTATCGTCATAACAAAGACAAATATATTTTTTCTAGATTTTTCTGAGTCTGTATGTGGCCTCGGTAAATTTATTTATGCAGACAAATTAAATTAATAAAGGGCTTAATTATTAAATTTAAATAAAACAGGCCATAAACAGCCGTTTGAGCTGACGGGACCTGTCCCGTTGGATCCGGAATATGGGTTATTAGCTAGGGTCACTTTCTACTAGACTGGAAATGGATCGGTTTAAAGGTTACGGACTTATTTATAAAATAGCAATTAAATATTATAAATAATAGAGAAAAATCAAAACCCTAAACATAGTTCACTATTCACCAGCCGCCACTATCGAAATCCATGGCCACCGTTGCTCAAAACTACTCCTCCTAATTTCTCCTCCATCACTAACTTTCAAACCTCAACACATATACCACTTCAAAGACCTTCGAGCCACCTTCCCATCCATATGGGCATCATCCCGTACCGTTGCCCGAATCGACCACCACAGGCCCGCAAACCCGCGCCGTTCCGAGCTCCGCCCCACCTCGCCTGAGCCACTGAGTTCGTCGGCGTTTTCGCCGTGGCTGCGCCGCTCCAGGCACGACGACGTCGTGCCATCTGATCCTCGAAACCTTGCTCCAGTTGATCAATAATTGGATCAAAAGTTTTGAACGAATATTGAAACTCACGGCCGTGAATAACCAGAAGAAGGAATGTTTATTTCCTAATTAATTAATTAATTAATTTAAATTGTTTTAAAACTTGATTTAACCATAACTGATTCATTTCGACTCAGAATTTGATGATTTCGGAAACATTGGAATCGTAACAGCGAATAGAACATGTTGAGACTGATTGGAACATTTTTTGGACTGTTTGAATTTTTAGATCTAAATCCACACAAGGTGAGATCTCTGAATTTTTAATGAATTATTTAAATAATTCTTCGCTATTTAAATAATTGCTGTAAATAAATCAGATCTGAAATATTATGAAATTGTTGAATGTTCATATGCCGATGTGTGATGTTTTTTTTTCTGCTTGTTTGTTATCCTGTAAATCCTGATCTATGTGTTAATGATAGTTCAGTTGTTGGATCACATATTGTGGTGAATCGTACAAATATAACAAAGTTTTAACCTTTGTTTTTGATTTACAAATATAACAAAGTTTTAACCTTTGTTTTTGATTTACAAATATAACAAAGTTTTAACCTTTGTTTTTTATTTACAAATATAACAAAGTTTTAATCTTTGTTTTTGATTTACAAATATAACAAAGTTTTAACCTTTGTTTTTGATTTACAAATATAACAAAGTTTTAACCTTTGTTTCTGATTTACAAATATAACAAAGTTTTAATCTTTGTTTTTGATTTACGAATATAATAAAGTTTAAATCTTTTGTTTTTGGAAAACAAAATAAAGTTTGATTTTCATTTTGTTTTGCAAAATAAAAGAAAGATAGAACATTTTGGAATTAAAGAAATAAAGTTTGATTTTTTATTTTGTTTTACAAAATAAAAGAAAATTTGAATCCTTTACTTTGATTTACATAGTAAAAAAAAGTTTAAGTCTTTATTTTGATTCACAAAATTAAAGTTGGATCTTTATCTTGTTTTATAATTTATGAAATAAAGAAAGTTTAGGTTTTTAAACTTTAATTAAAAGATAAAATAAATATTAGATATCTTATTTGATTTACAAATAAAAATAAGATGAGACCTTTATTTGTGATTCACCAAAAGTATACACCAAGTCATATGTTGTATTTGTTGACATTGAAATCACGACGTTGGGTAAATTATTGAAATGGTTAGACAAAAACCATATTATTGTGTGTTGACATGAAATTTGACACTGAATTATAGATTACCATCATTGGGTTGACATGAAATAGATGGTTTTATGTATTAAGATATCATATTGTACATATACGTTGAGAACAAAATTTTATCGTCATGTTTATATAGTTGAAATGAACAAAATTTCATCGTTATGTTTATATAGTTGAAATGAACAAAATTTCATCGTTATGTTATTATAGTTGAAATGAATCAAGTCTTGACATTAGAAAATATATTTATATTAGAAATGTTGACACTAGAAAAGATGTTTACATTAGAAATAAATTTCACCTTTTTATTTGCATTTTACAATGCAAATATTAAATAGAAAAATAAATTAACTTTTTATTTGAGTTCCTTAATGTGAATAAACTTTGAAATAAAAAGTTCACCTTTTTATTTGCATTTTACAATGCAAATATTACCTAGACAAATAAGTTCATTTTTCTTTGTTGTTGTGTCCGCAACACAAGTATAACATGAAATAAATAGAGTAGTAAAAGAATCACATTTTATTAAGAAATATGTTTTACTTTTAAAAACATATCTTTAATGTAATATTAGAGAATTTACATTTTTTTTAAAGACAAGAGATAAGAATTTGCATTTTTCAATGTAGAAGAAAAAGAAATAAAATATTTACATTTTATATCGAGGCATAAAAAGTACATTTTTATGTATTAAAAATTGGATAGGATAAAAAAGTACATTTTTAGGTATTAAAAATGGACAGGATAAAAAGTACATTTTTAGGTATTAAAAATGGATAGGATAAAAAGTACATTTTTTTGAATTGGAGAAAAAGAACATTTTTATGTAATTAAAGAAAAAGTGCATTTTTACATCACTTTTGTCGCATTAGAATTGGCGAACAAAAATATCATTTTTATTGAATATAAAAATATACATTGTTGAAACCATCATTTTTGTCGCATTAGAATTAGCGAACAAAAATATCATTTTTATTAAATATAAAAATATACATTGTTGAAACCATCATTTTTTTCGCATTAGAATTGGCGAACAAAAATATTATTTTTATTGAATATAAAAATATACATTGTTGAAACCATCATTTTTGTCGCATTAGAATTGACGGACAAAAATATCATTTTATTGAATATAAAAATATACATTGTTGAAACCCTCATTCTTGTTGAATTAGAATTGGCGAACAAAAATATTGTTTTTATAGAATAAAAAGAATGGATTTTAATAGTGGGAATCGCCAAATGGTTTATATATATAAATATAAATATAAAATTTAACGAAACGAGCGCGGCAGTTCGCGTATCGACAATCATAACTTTAAACGATTATACCGAAAGATCCGACCGTTGGATTTTCCCAAAACTAGAACCGTTAGGACCGCCTTGGGAAGAGCTTTCCAACGATATAAATTTCATCAAAATCCGACGGTTAGATTTTAAGATATGTGTAAATCAAAATGTGGTAAAAATAGCGCCAGGGCCGTCCACTGACCCGAAGCGTCATTTATTTATTTTGAGATATTTTCAAATAAATAAAAATAGCGATAACTAGTCATAAGTATATATGAAATGTTTAAATGATAATTATGTGACAATTATTTGAAAAGGTCGAGTTTAACTCATTTCAAATAATTGCACGGCGATTGAATCAAAGATGTAAGAAGACGATGGTTGAAGACCGGCGATCTTCACATTGAATGGACGATGACTTCTGATACCTTGGACTGACTTGCTCCCAAGACTGGGTTGAAGCAGTAATTGTCCAGACGTGTGTGTTGATCGTGCGGATTAGCGAGAACCTCTTTGGTGTCTCCGGTTTCGTTCAGACCCAGAACGGACTTGTAAGTGGATGCGTGTCTGACGTTGAAATTCACTTCATGTAATTAAATCAATTTCTATTAATATATGTCTATTTGGTGGTAGAGAATTTATTCTCTACTTAACACCCTGATACGTAGTGATAGTTATCGATCGCATGGTGTTGAATTGTCAATGTGGCACGCCAAGATGCAATGATCAAGGCTTTTTTGAAAAGCAGGCCTTGTGGCTGATGATCAAAGCATAGCCTGGTTAGGCATAGCTTTGTGTATATCGTGACTTCGCGAGCCTCGCACTCGGTATGAGTCAAAAAAGGGATTAGGACTGCAGGGAGTGCACACGTTTCTTTCTAGCTAGTGGTGTTTGGGTTTTAACACGGCCCGACATTTTACTTATGTGGATTTTGGATTGAGGCATCTCAGGTTTTTATAGGCCGGAAGTGGTCATACTATAGGTTCAAAGGAACCGGGAAGCGTGTGTTCAGGAATTGCCAATCCACTACCGTTAGGTGGGGACCGGCCCTGAAGATCCAAGGGTTCACTACGGGGGATCCTGAGGCATTTGCTAGAGTGTCTCGAATCAAAAGAGGACGATCCCTAGCCTTGATTTCATGACAGAAAACCAATTCCCAATATGACAACATTTCGGTTTTGATTGTAAACTTATATACGTCGACATAGTAGGATGGGGTACTATGCCGTCTAGGATTGATATATTTATATTGAAGTATTTAATACTGCTTAAACACTAATGACAATATTAAAATGTTACTTTTCACGTATTAAGCATGTTTGATCATCATAAGGGAAAACTCTATCCTCATGTGTGCGTTGCATTGTGTGATAGGACTTGAGTCTTATGATGATTTCATTTTTCAAAAGTCATTTCGCTGTTTTATATAAACTTTAGAAAATATTGCACTGGCAATCCAATGGAGTAAACCCGTTCCACGTTAGCGGCGTGGTCCTGAGATTCGCCATCTTGATAGTTAATTTAGTTAAGAATTCTCACACCAGTCCCATGACTGACTCGTAGTTTGTTTCACTTTTGCAAACTCGGGTGCCCTCTTTCCACACGGGCAGCCAATTGACAGGTTTCTAGGTGATACTTTCTGGTTGGAGCTTGCTTTGGAAGGAAGAAGAACAAGACCTTTTCTCCATCTTTTATTCTGCTTTTGAGACATTTTTCCATCTTTTGCTTTTGATGTATGTAATGGGATTTGAAACTTATTTCCTTTCATTTGAGACTTGTTTCTCTTTTGTTAAGACTTCTATTATGCTAAGTGGATCCTGTAAAACTGCATACTCTGATGTTTTGCTGTGATGCTGATGACATTTATTTCCGCTGCAATGGTTTATGTGTTATGATAATTATCTGAGATCTGTTTTTGTTGTAAATATGTTGTATTCCAAAATGATTATCCTTACTTTCGGTCTACAGAAGTTTGGGGTCATCACAGTTGGTATCAGAGCCTAAGGTTAACCTTAGCTACGGAATATAACATATTTAGAACAATTCGTCTAGATAGAATCCACATTATTCTAAGATGAGTAGCTCATTAGAGATAGGACCAGTAATGTCCTAGAATAAGCACAGCAGAATAGCACATATTTACCAGTCATTACATCATTATCTTTTCATCTCGTCCTTATCTTATCTTTTCTTGAAAATTCTCATTTTTGTTGGTCTGACTCTTTCCTTAATGGTACAGACTGATTTAAATGGATACTAGAGCAAGAACAGCCAGAGGCGGAGCCCGAGGTGGAGCTCGAGGCGGGGCTAGAGGAGGAGCCCGAGTAGGAGCTGGAGGGAAAGCTAGAGACGAGACACCCATCATTCAGGAACAGCATAATTCAAAGGTCGTAGTAGAACCACCTCCACCTCCACAGCCTTTCGAGTTGGAGAGAATGTCAAAGAAATTCAAGAACCTTGGAGGTGTACCTTTTACAGGGAAAGAGTCTGTGATTTAGGCAGAAGCATGGCTTAAAGATTGCGAAAAAATCCTAGAGGGCTTAGAACTGGAAGATCAACAAAAGCGTTACCTGGCAGCTTGGCAACTAAAAGAGGAAGCAGGGCATTGGTGGGATACGATCAAGATCTGCAATGATGTGGCCAATATGTCTTGGGCCAGATTTAAGGAACTTTTCAATGAGAAGTATATACCCCCACAAGCTAGAGAGCGCCTGCGCGAGCAGTTCGTTAACCTACAGCAAGGGAATATGACCGTTTATGAGTATGTGAGGAAGTTTGATGAGCATTCACGATATGCTCCTAGTTTGATTCAGGATACAGTAGAGAAGAATAAGAAATTTATCAAGGGGTTGTCCAAGAAATATTTGAATCGAGTCACTGCCCATATTAAGCTTCCTTTCAATGAAGTAGTAGAGATGGCGTGCCGCTATGAGGAAAATGACGAGTCTGGACCACAGGATAGAGGGAAAGGTCAAAGCAACAACCAGAAGGAACATGCTAACAAGGAACAGGAGGCGAGCAATTCCTCTGCAGCTAAACCCCAAGGGAAGAAGAGGGATAGGAGCAAGGTGACCTGCTATAACTACGGCAAGATTGGACATTTCGATTACGAGTGTAAAGCTCCTAAAAAGGTTAAGAGAAATGATTCAGGCCCTAGTCAGAACCGTGGTCAGAGTTCCCAGAACCGTGATCAAAATCCTCAGAATCGTGGCCAGAGTTCGCAGGACAAAAGGGAATGCTACAATTGTCATCAAAAGGGGCACATTAAAGCGAACTGCCCACTGCTAAGGAATGCTCAGGTGGCACATGTTTATGAGGGAGCAGATACTCCAGCTTCGACTGAGGGGCCAAATAAACCCGATGTCTTAGGAGGTACGCTTAAAATTAAGAACATCCCTTTTACTGTCTTATTTGATACTGGTGCTACGCGAAGCTTTATTTCTAATGATACAATAAAAAAGTTGGAATTGAAACCGAGAAAACTCTAAAATTTGATTAGAGCTAATAGTCTGATAGGAGGTTCTCTTATTCTTGATCAGTATTGTAGAGTACCTGTTTCTTACTCTTGCTACCAGTTCCCCTTTGACTTGATCATTATGAATTTCTCCGGTTATGATGTCATACTAGGGATTGATTGGCTAACAAAGTATGAGGCTGAGTTAATTTGTGCGGAGAGGATCATTAAAGTTAAAACTAATCTTGGAAATATTACTATCCTGTGCCATGGCTCAGCCACCGACAGGAAAACATTCTGGTCTTCTCTAGAAGTTGCCCCTACTTCTATTGAGGATATCCCTGTCATCAAAGATTACACTGATATATTCAAAGAAATTGAGGGCCTACCTCCGCATCGAGAAATCAGCTTCCGAATTGATTTAGCTCCGAATGCAAGGCCTGTTGTACATCCCATTCGGAGAATGTCGCCAAATGAAAGATAGGAGCCGAAAAATCAAACCAAGCAGCTTTTGTGGAAGGGTCTGATCAGGCCCAGCTTCTCAGAATGGGGAGTAGCAGTGGTGTTCGTCCCAAAATCAGACGGTACTCTCAGGCTATGTGTAGACTACCGTGATCTCAAGAAACAAACTCTGAAGAACAAATATCCACTGCCTTGTATTGATGAATTGCTTGACCGATTGCATGGGGCACGAGTATTCTGTAGGATGGACCTAGCTACAGGCTTCCATCAACTTCGCATTGCAGAGGAGTGTGTGCCTTTAACTGCTTTCAGAGGACCGGATATCTTTTATGAATGGCTAGTAATGCCCTTCGGTCTATGTAATGCTCCAGCATATTTTGTTGATCTGATGAATAGAGTGTTCAGAGATGTTTTAAATAAATTTGTGCTCGTGTTCATCGATGACATCCTCATCTTTTCTAAATCCGCTACTGAGCACGAACAGCATCTGAGAGAAGTCTTAGAGATCTTGCGAAGAAATGTGCTGAAAGCAAAATTTACTAAATGCATATTCCTCGGCCATGTTGTATCAAAGGAAGGCATCTCAGTAGATCCAGGAAAGATCTCAGCCATCCAAGAGTGGAAGCAGCCTAGAACTCCCACAGAGGTCAGAAGTTTCTTAGGACTGGCTGGCTATTATCGAAAATTTGTCAAAGACTTTTCGAAGGTAGCTTGTCCATTGACAAACCTTACCAAAAAGCATACGAAATTCAATTGGACACCGGAATGCGAGACAGCTTTCCAAGAGCTAAAGAAGAGGTTGACCAATGCTCCTGTGTTGACCATCATAGATGGTAATCAGGATTTGAAGGTCTGGACCGACGCTTCTAATCAAGGTTGTTTCTTTTATAAATTAACATGTTAGAGATAACATTTTCCTTTAATGTCAAATCTCATTTTAACATGTTATCCCTTATTTATTTAAGGTATTGGTGCGGTGCTGATGCAAAGAGGCAGAGTAGTCACATATGCTAGCCGCCAGCTGAAACCGCATGAGAAGAATTATGTCACGCATGACCTCGAGCTAATGGCCATTGTGTTTGCTCTTAAAATATGGAGGCATTATCTCTTGGGTGAGAAATTTGAAATATACACGGATCACAAATCCTTGAAACATCTTTTTACCCAAAAATATTTGAATATGAGGCAGCGACGCTGGGTTGAATTTCTTGCATCATATGACCTGGATATCCTATATACTCCGGGAAAAGCCAACGTTGTAGCCGATGCGCTCAGTAGAAAGAATGCAGAATGCAACAATCTCATTATCGTCAATCTCATTATCACTCCTACTCTGATTGATAAAGTCTCTTCTCTTCAGAAGAATGATGAATTTATTCAGAAGCTTTGTGAGCGAGTTCGTAAGGGCGAGGCCTCAAGTTTCCTGATTGACGATAATGGGACCCTTAGATTGCAAGGGTGAATTTGTGTGCCAGACATTGCTGAGCTAAAAAGAGAAGTGATGGATGAGTGCCACAAATCAAAAATCAGCGTCCATCCAGGTGTAAACAAAATGTACATGATCTTAAGCGCACCTTTTGGTGGAAATCGATGAAGAGAGATATTTCTATTTACGTTGCTAGATGTCCCACTTGTCAGCAAGTTAAAAGTGATCAACAGAAACTGGCAGGTTTGTTGCAACCGTTAGGAGTTCCTGGTTGGAAGTGGAAGGAAATTTTTATGGACTTTATAGATGGCTTGCCCCGAAGCAGAAAAGGCAACGGTAGTATATGGGTGATTGTGGATCGCTAAACAAAGTCTGCCAATTTCATCCCTGTCAGGTCCAATAGAACAGCTCGTAGTTTAGCGCAGCTTTATCTTAAAGAGATAGTCAGACTGCATGGGGTTCCCAAAAGCATTGTCAGTGATCGGGATCCATTATTTACCAGCAAATTCTGGGAAGCTTTTCAAGAAGAGCTTGGGACCAAGTTGAGTCTGAGCTCTGCCTATCACCCTCAGACAGATGGCCAGACTGAGAGGGTGGATCGTGTTTTGGAAGACTTGTTGCGTGCTTGCATTCTTGATTATGGCGGTTCATGGGAGGACCACTTGCACTTGGTTGAATTCTCCTATAATAATAGCTACCAAGCAAGCTTGGGGATGTCACCGTTTGAATTACTTTATGGCAGGCTATGCAGATCTCCGGCATGTTGGGTGGAGTCAGGCAATCGACTAGTCTTGGGCCCCGACATGGTTCGTGAAGCATCGGATAAGGTTGACTTGATTAAGAAGCGCTTGTTGACTGCTCAGAGATGACAAAAGAGCTATGCAGACCAGCAAAGAAGAAATCTAGAATTCTCTGTGGGTGATCGAGTATACTTGAAGGTTTCTACTTTGAGAGGCGTGATTCGTTTTGGGAAGACGGGAAAGTTGGCACCGAGATTCATTGGTCCATTCCCTATTCTCGAAAGGATTGGTACTCTCGCTTATCGAGCGCAGCTACCTGACTGGTTGCCAGGGGTGCATGATGTATTCCATGTGTCTCAACTCCGCAAGCATGTGCATGATCCAGATCTGATTGAGGATGAATTAAATCAACAGGTCCTGGATATTGCTCCGAATCTAACAGTGAGAAAAGACCCAATTAAGATCATTGGCAAAGAAACCAAAATTTTGAGGAACAAGAGGATCAACCTAGTCAAGGTTCAATGGAGTGGGGATCCTAAAGACTATACTTGGGAGACAGAGGATAGCATCGAAAAGGCTTACCACAAGTGCAGAGTGGACATCTCCGAATAACTCTTGTGTTAAGGTACATTTAACCCAATTTACATTTTCCGTCTTGTTTCCTACTTTACTTTGTTTCCTTTTCGAGGACGAAAATTCTTAAGTGGGGGAGATTATAACGACCCGGAAAATCTGAACCAATTTAAATTTTTTTATTTTAAATTATTTGGTGGAAAAATGTGGCAGAAATTAAAATTTCCATTTTTAAATAATATTAAAGCCAGTGAAAATAGTCAATTTTCAAACGATCTCTGTGTTCGACGAAACCACTTTATTTGGAACCGGAATGTCATATTATTGCTAGGTTTCAATTTTTAGAATTTTTCGAATTAATATGTGAGCATGGCGAAGGAAAATGTGTTTTTTCGATTTCATTCAAATTTAATCAACTGAAAAATAGCCATTTTTCAAACAGTCTCAGAATTCGACGAAATTAATTTTGTTAGGACCATATCGTCATAACAAAGACAAATATATTTTTTCTAGATTTTTCTGAGTCTGTATGTGGCCTCGGTAAATTTATTTATGCAGACAAATTAAATTAATAAAGGATTTAATTAATAAATTTAAATAAAACAGGCCATAGACAGCCGTTTGAGCTGACGGGACCTGTCCCGTTGGATCTGGAATATGGATTATTAGCTAGGGTCACTTTCTGCTGGACTGGAAATGGATCGGTTTAAAGGTTACGGACTTATTTGTAAAATAGCAATTAAATATTATAAATAATAGAGAAAAATCAAAACCCTAAACCTAGTTCACTATTCACCAGCCGCCACTATCGAAATCCATGGCCACCGTTGCTCAAAACTACTCCTCCTAATTTCTCCTCCATCACTAACTTTCAGACCTCAACCCATATACCACTTCGAAGACCTTCGAGCCACCTTCCCATCCATACAGGCATCATCCCGTACCGTTGCCCGAATTGACCACCACAGGCCCGCAAACCCGCGTCGTTCCGAGCTCGGCCCCGCCTCGCCTGAGCCACCGAGTTCGTCGGCGTTCTCGTCGTGGCTGCGCCGCTCCAGGCATGATGTAACACCCCACATCCGTTAGTGTCACTGACAAAGGGAATGCACTAATTTCTGTGGAGCATTTAGGGTAAAAGATGCAGATAAATTACAAGGCAGACAAAAATTACAACAGCGGAAAATAAAACTTTGCTTTATTGATAAAATAGTTTGTACAACGATTTCTTTATAATATCAGAGTATCATCTGTCTTACAAAATAAAGAAGCATAAAAATACATTTATATTCCCCAATTGTAGCAAGAGCCAGCCATAGCATCAGAAAAGAGAATCCAAGCAAAACTTCGACAAATCTTCAAGCTGGGAAAGAGTAACAGTCCAACTTAACCTGAGCTATACTATTCCCTTCTTTACTACCTTGGGGGCGGGGACGGAAGAAAAGAAGACGAAAGAAAAAATGAGTCAGACATAAAGCCTGAGTAAGTTCAGTAAGTTCTAGCATGTGAACATGGAAAAAACAAAACGAGATGAATTAACTGAATACAAGATAACACCATGACGATAGGGTCAGCAAGATTAAACTAGATAATCACAAGACATGCTAAGATAAGATAAACTGGATATGCTCTAATACTTTCACCGCTTCGCTATTTCCTTGTTATACTAGTTTCTATATCTATGCACCACCTAACTAGTGTCCCAACTAGAAACGATAACGTGATCCTAATCCATGTAGTTTCCATTGCCTTCAGGCATACATTTATTATTTATTACCTAGATCTAATCTAGGATTTCCTATCAAGTGCTTTCTAGATTCAACTAGAGTTTACGTTATTTGCTGAACCCTTCTCGGATTCAGGGTTTATGCCACCTAGTCCATTTAGGGATTATGCTACCTATCGAACGATGCCCCCAAGTCTAGGACACACTACCTAGAGTGGTATACGTTCCTAGACTTCCCCATGCATGTATCGCGAATCGTTATCGCTTGTCTAGATGCACATGTCCTGTAATGTGCGGCCCGAGTCCTGTGGCAGGGCAAATCAAGAAACACAGAACTCGGTCGGGAGCTTTCAGATATCTGCCGATGCATATGCTAAGGTCTGTTTTTATTCCAGTGGCTATGGTCCCACTCGACCCCTCCCTCAACTAATGAAAGGCACACCTTGAAAAATGAGAACTATACGCAGGCCCCCTATGCCCCCACTAACCTATGGCCATCCTCACCCATAACTAGATAGCAAGTATATGGTCTTTTGGAGTTCTCCGCCTTTCCTCTTCACGTATCTCGACTGACTCAAGATGGATGGTAGACGACGAGTTGCTATCACAGGGCTACAGTTTTCTCGCCGAATCACGCTGGTCCATCCTAGTATTTAGGTTGCCATATATTGCAACCAAGGCATACCCCTGGTTCTTCTAACACAGACCTTAACCTCTGTGAGCCCAGGAGGATCATCTACAGCCTCACAGAGGGATACCAAGAGTACCCTCACGTCCCCTCGAAGCCTCGGGCTTCGTAACCCAATTCGTTGGAGCCTTCTTTTTACTCAGACGGACATTCGCTCCTTCCCGTGTTATACTAAGAATTACTACTTAGTTTTACTAACTAAGGTTTACCACTTAGTTTCCAGAATCGTTGTTTTCTTAACTAAGGTTTACTACTTAGCTCCTTTTAACTAAGGTTTACTACTTAGTTCTCTTTCCCGTCAATTTGGATTGGTTAAGTGTCATTAGTCAATCCAAGCTAACTTAAACCTCTTCATTTATCCTGTCAAACTGGTTAAGTGTTATCAGTAATTCATGTTGACTCAACCCTACCACAAACCAAGTTATATTGGTTAAGTATTTCTTATTACTTAACCCTACCCATTCATCATGTATTGGTTAAGTGTTCCTTTTTATGTTAACCTTACCCGTCTATTTTAACTAACATGTTATTAATGGTTAAGTATTATCCCTTCATGTTTTAGACTTAACCCTATTCCTTTATCACAATCTGATGGTTAAGTGCTCAAGTTTACTTAACCCTACGGTCTAGTCCAGCTAACATATCAAATTGGCTAAGTGTATTAAATTTTACTTAACCCCAACCTCTAGTCTAGTTAACATGTAAATTTGGCTAAGTGTATTAACTTTACTTAACCCCACCTTCTAGTCTAGTTAACATGTTAATTTGGCTAAGTGTATTAACTTTACTTAACCCCACCTTCTAGTCTAGTTAACATGTTAATTTGGCTAAGTGTTTTCTTAGTTACATAACCCCTACAAATCTTGTCTTGTTACCATGTTAAGTTGGTTAAGTGTCCCTACGGACTTAGCCCTCCCATTCTAGCTTAACTGTGTTAAGTTGGTTAAGTGTTCCTATGGACTTAACCCTCCCATTCAAGCTTAACTGTGTTAAGTGTCTGTATGAACCTAACCCCACCCATCGGTTTTGTTATCATGTTGAATTGGTTAAGTGTCTGAGTTAACTTAACCCTACCATTCTTGTTCTAGCTTTAACTAAATAAATTAAACCTGCTACCACTCACATTAGACAGATATTGTTGCGATTACTGGATGTGCCGGTTGGTTCTGGGCAGGTTTATATCGCAACTCAGTCTAACCTCGGGTTAGGCATATTCGTGTTTACTAAGTTCAAAAGGGTTTTGATTAATTTTCAAATCAGGTTTTGAAAGTAACCATCCCGTCCGTCGGATCAGTTAGGGATAGCCAGAGAGAGCAGGAAACTTGTATTTTCCAAACCCAAGCCTAGACACTATCCTCTCTGTCACCCTAGAACTTTCTGGTGTATTATTAAAAGAGATGTCGTTAATAAACCATTAATTTGTCTAAATTTACATTTTCTCATTTAGGACAAATTCTATATGTAAATCATTCCTAATTTACTTATTTCCTAATTACTCTTTTAATGTAAATTGTCAACATTCATTCTTATGGCCCATTTTCCCCTCTATATCATATTTATGCCTTTTTGGTATGTAAACTATACCAAATTAAGTGTCACTAACCATGATTTTGCTAAACCTGACAAGTACTCCCAATTATGGCCAATTTCAAATTTATGCCAATATACTTATCATACCAAATTAGCTAATCCAATTCTGATTTAACATTCTAATAACAGTTCATGTCAAACTAGACTTATTATTCTAGTTCACAATTCATGTACATGCTAGATTTACCAGTCAATACTAGGTTCAAATTACACATCCTATAATTCATGTCAATTTTATCCAATTTGCATTTCTATGAACATGCCATAATACATGTTCCCAATTTATGCCAATTTCCAAGTTTAAAACTACGTTTTTAGTAAATTTCATATTTTGCTCAAATCATATTCCCACCGTTCGTATAATCGTGATTCAATCTAGATTATAGATCAATCTAGATTCGTAGAAAATAGGGAATGAACCAAAGATGCTATGAAAAAGATAGACATAATAACTGGCATAAAATGATAATTTACTAATTACAGACCTAACGAATTTCACTAAAATTGATCTAAAACATCGAAGGCCTATAGGTCTGAAAATCTTATGACATAAAAAGGGTTGAATAACGACATAGGTTCAAGAACATGGGTAGACCTAACTTAATAGGTAAATTCCAAAGGTCTAAAACCAAAGAAAACCAAGAATAGACAGAATAGATAATCAGGTTTAGACCCAATTTCGCAGTCACAAAACTTAAGCAACACTTTCCTAGTCATGAATCATAGGTGTTTATGTCATAGGCAATAGTTTATGTTTCCTAATCAAAGGCATAGGCTTGTGTTCATAGTCAAGGAAATAATTCTCATAGCCACAGTCACAGTCATAGGCAAAGTTCATAGTCATAGGCAATGTTCATAGTCAAAGAGGCATATGGTTTTAAGGTCCATAGTTTCATAGTCATAGTCTTATTGGTCACCGAATCATAATAGTTCTTAATTAGGTCCAAAGATATAAGCACTGATTCGAATAGAGAGATTTGGCATATTCTTTTATTCCTTTAATTTCATGTCACGAAAAGAGAAAACGTTCAAATCTAAAAAGTAACCGACTTACAGAGATTAGATTAGAATAGAAAGATGGCGATGCTATGATTCGTGCGACGTTGCTCGAAACCGTTTGAGTTAGCCTTTGATTCTCATCCTGAAGCTTTAATCTTGATTTGAATCTCTTCTTGACAACTTGAGCAGCATAACCTTGTCTTGGATTTTCGTATTATTTTCTTATTTCTATTTATTTATACATTTTCTCAGAGGCAGCATAAGGATAGAAAAGAATTGTGAATAGAGAAGGAGACTAGGGCTGTTTATATAGTGTAGAAGTCAACGAATCTGGTCAGAATGGTGTTCGGATACAGAAAAACGAACCGGGCTGCAGATCTTGAAAAAGCTGGGGAGGTCGACCCCCAGGTCGACTACCCAGTCGACTTGGGTGCCCCAGGTCGACTACCCAGTCGACCTGGGTCTTGGGCGTGAAAATTCCCGCCCAGCCCAATCTGGGTCCGATTTTGAATTTTGAACTCGTTTTCTGACCTGTTCGAATTTTGAATCGAATTCTGAAACTTCTAAAGACCATAACTCCTTCATACGAGTCCGATTAACGCAAACTCGGACTTTATCTCATGCAGAATTCTGAGACGAACGCAATGGCGCAGCCCGTTTCCCTTGATTTTGATTTTAAAATTTAATTCTTCCTTGATTTGTGAATCTTAGTGTTACAGAATTACGGGGTGTTACATTCTCCCCCACTTAAAAGGATTTCGTCCCTGAAATCTTCAAGTTAGGAAGAATGTGTTCTACCATCCAATCATCCATCTACTCAACCATTCAAACACCGGCATTCATTGTCCTTAAAAGATTTCTAATGCTTTCATGTTTATATGCATAGTGTGTGTATATGTCTTTATCTAGTGCAAAATCAGGCGGTCTACTGATTCAGTTGACCTCCTTAATGCGAATCATGTCAGTGCCATGCGTCCAATCATGCATGCAAGCATCCTTAGTTATGTAAATACTACATGCGTGCACAGCCATTCATCCACATGCAACATCCATATGATAACATATCAAGTTCAACTTACAAACAAATACATATCTGTAAATGCAATATGAAAGCGTCCGAACTGATCTAGTGCCTAATACGTATGTATATGCATTCATGAGCAACCACTCGCAACCATCAACCATAACATGTTTCAAATACATGTTTACATCCAAAAGAGTTTCTACCTAAGGATCGAAGATATGACCTAGAGGATATACTTTGGAAAGAGAGAAACAATTATGCGTAAAGCTCCTACCAAAGAAATCAAGGATGCACCCTTAAGGAAAAGGGTATGATGCTAGTATCTAGTCTTCTTGAGCTTTACTCCACTGTATCTTAACTAATTTAACTTCACGATTGTGAAGTTCCTGATCTCCATTTCCAAAATAAACAGATGTTAACTATGATACCAAGTGTACATACCAAGATGGTTTGAGGTCTCTCCTTTTAGCTTATCCATCACGCCATAACTATAAGGGTCAAAAGGTCACTACGTGCTTTTTAGAGTGCCTGCCACAACTATTCATCTCTCACGCAAACCATCCTAGTCGAACTCGACATTCCTCATGTACAAGCCCCAAAGGCCTAAACCAATATCAGACAAGCACCCAAGGAATATCTCCTCCGAATTTAGACAATCTACGTGAGATGATATAAGCAAACTCGATAGCTATTCTCAAATCCCTACTAACCAAAAATAAACTGGTCGGACCACCAACTGGATTTGAGACTCTAGTGGGATCTTTCTATTATACAAGTACTATGGTGCAGAGACTCAACTACGGAAGTGGATATGAACAAATGCGAACCGCTAAAACCAAAGGAAAGAGTACGAACAGCAAAACTAGATTCTTCCAACAGAACTTTACTACCTTTCTCCTAGGTATGCTTGGGGGCGAAAGTAGGTACTTGCCCTTCTGAAAATCTTGTTCCTCGTTCTTGCCCTTGTCCAAAATTATATGCCCTATCATACCCTAGTAAAGATACTTCTTCCTGTCTTAGGTTTTATAATTCCTTCCTCCTTCATGAGCTAAATCTACATCCATGAATTCCTCATCCTCTTCCGTGTGTAGTCATGTTGACAAATCTCTCGAAAGCTGCTTCCATCGTACAAAAAACCCTATAAGCTTGAAAGAAAACTGGCCGTAGGTGAAAAAACTACGGCTATGGATGGAAGCCAGGCACGACTTCTCCCATCGATGAGGTTACCTCCCAGAAAGCCAGGAGCCCCAGAGACTCAAGAAAGAAGGAGACAAGAATTCGAACAGAGGAAGAGAAGATAATGTGTATGGCTTTGGGGAATATGCCTTTAAAACAAATCTTTTCTTTTGAAAATGCTTATTTTAAAACCGTTTTTGAAAATAATTTTTCAAATCCTTTATCTGATCCGGTAACCTTCAGCTCTGATACCACGTGTAACACCCCACATCCATTAGTGTCACTCACAAAGGGAATGCACTAAGTTCTGTGGAGCATTTAGGGTAAAGGATGCAGATAAATTACAAGACAGACAAAAATTACAACAACGGAAAATAAAACTTTGCTTTATTGATAAAATAGTATGTACAACGATTTCTTTATAATATCAGAGTATCATCTGTCTTACAAAATAAAGAAGCATAATAATACATTTATATTCCCCAATTGTAGCAAGAGCCAGCCATAACATCTAAAAAGAGAATCCAAGCAAAACTTCGACAAATCTTCAAGCTGGGAAAGAGTAACAGTCCAACTTAACCTGAGCTATACTATTCCCTTCTTTACTACCTTGGGGGGGAGGGGAACGGAAGAAAAGAAGACGAAAGAAAAACAGAGTCAGACATAAAGCCTGAGTAAGTTCTAGCATGTGAACATGGAAAAAACAAAACGACATGAATTAACTGAATACAAGATAACACCATGACGATAGGGTCAGCAAGATTAAACAAGATAATCACAAGACATGCTAAGATAAGATAAACTGGATATGCTCTAATACTTTCGCCGCTTCGCTATTTCCTTGTTATACTAGTTTCTATATCTATGCACCACCTAACTAGTGTCCCAACTAGTAACGATAACGTGATCCCAATCCCTGTAGTTTCCATTGCCTTCAGGCATACATTTATTATTTATTACCTAGATCTAATCTAGGGTTTTCTATCAAGTGCTTTCTAGATTCAACTAGAGTTTATGCTATCTGCTGAACGCTTCTCGGATTCAGGGTTTATGCCACCTAGTCCAACTAGGGATTATGCTACCTGTCGAACGATGCCCCCAAGTCTAGGACACACTACCTAGAGTGGTATACGTTCCTAGACTTCCCCACGCATGTATCGCGAATCGTTATCGCTTGTCTAGATGCACATGTCCTGTAATGTGCGGCCCGAGTCCTGTGGCAGGGCAAATCAAGAAACACAGAACTCGGTCGGGAGCTTTCAGATATCTGCCGATGCAGATGCTAAGGTCTGTTTTTATTCCAGTGGCTATGGTCCCACTCGACCCCTCCCTCAACTAATGAAAGGCACACCTTGAAAAATGAGAACTATACGTAGGCCCCCTATGCCCCACTAACCTATGGCCATCCTCACCCATAACTAGATAGCAAGTATATGGTCTTTTGGAGTTCTCCGCCTTTCCGCTTCACGTATCTCGACTGACTCAAGATGGATGGTAGACGACGAGTTGTTATCACAGGGCTACCGTTTTCTCGCCGAATCACGCTGGTACATCCTAGTCTTTAGGTTGCCATATATTGCAACCAAGGCGTACCGCTGGTTCTTCTAACGCGGACCTTAACCTCTGTGAGCCCAGGAGGATCATCTGCAGCCTCACAGAGGGATACCAAGAGTACCCTCACGTCCCCTCGAAGCCTCGGGCTTCGTAACCTAATTCGTTGGAGCCTTCTTTTTACTCAGACAGACATTCGCTCCTTCCCGTGTTATACTAAGAATTACTACTTAGTTTTACTAACTAAGGTTTACCACTTAGTTTCCAGAATCGTTGTTTTCTTAACTAAGGTTTACTACTTAGCTCCTTTTAACTAAGGTTTACTACTTAGTTCTCTTTCCCGTCAATTTGGATTGGTTAAGTGTCATTAGTCAATCCAAGCTAACTTAACCCTCTTCATTTATCCTGTCAAACTGGTTAAGTGTTATCAGTAATTCATGTTGACTTAACCCTACCACAAACCAAGTTATATTGGTTAAGTATTTCTTATTACTTAACCCTACCCATTCATCCTGTATTGGTTAAGTGTTCCTTTTTAACTTAACCTTGCCCGTCTGTTTTAACTAACATGTTATTAATGGTTAAGTATTATCCCTTCATGTTTTAGACTTAACCCTATTCCTTTATCACAATCTGATGGTTAAGTGCTCAAGTTTACTTAACCCTACGGTCTAGTCCAGCTAACATATCAAATTGGCTAAGTGTATTAAATTTTACTTAACCCCAATCTCTAGTCTATTTAACATGTTAATTTGGCTAAGTGTATTTACTTTACTTAACTCTACCTTCTAGTCTAGTTAACATGTTAATTTGGCAAAGTGTATTAACTTTACTTAACCCCACCTTCTAGTCTAGTTAACATGTTAATTTGGCTAAGTGTTTTCTTAGTTACTTAACCCCTAAAAATCTTGTCTTGTTACCATGTTAAGTTGGTTAAGTGTCCTTATGGACTTAGCCCTCCCATTCTAGCTTAACTGTGTTAAGTTGGTTAAGTGTTCCTATGGACTTAACTCTCCCATTCTAGCTTAACTGTGTTAAGTGTCTATATGAACCTAACCCCACCCATCGGTTTTGTTATCATGTTGAATTGGTTAAGTGTCTGAGTTAACTTAACCCTACCATTCTTGTTCTAGCTTTAACTAAATAAATTAAAGCCGCTACCACTCACATTAGACAGATATTGTTGCGATTACTGGATGTGCCGGTTGGTTCCGGGCAGGTTTATATCGCAACTCAGTCTAACCTCTGGTTAGGCATATTCGTGTTTACTAAGTTCAAAAGGGTTTTGATTAATTTTCAAATCAAGTTTTGAAAGTAACCATCCCGTCCGTCGGATCAGTTAGGGATAGCCAGAGAGAGCAGGAAACTTGTATTTTCCAAACCCAAGCCTAGACACTATCCTCTCTGTCACCCTAGAACTTTCTGGTGTATTATTAAAAGAGATGTCGTTAATAAACCTTTAATTTGTCTAAATTTACATTTTCTCATTTAGGACAAATTCTATAAGTAAATCATTCCTAATTTACTTATTTCCTAATTACTCTTTTAATGTAAATTGTCAACATTCATTCTTATGGCCCATTTTCCCCTCTATATCATATTTATGCTTTTTTGGTATGTAAACTATACCAAATTAAGTGTCACTAACCATGATTTTGCTAAATCTGACAAGTACTCCCAATTACGGCCAATTTCAAATTTATGCCAATATACTTATCATACCAAATTAGCTAATTCAATTCTGATTTAACATTCTAATTACAGTTCATGTCAAACTAGACTTATTATTCTAGTTCACAATTCATGTAAATGCTAGATTTACCAGTCAATACTAGGTTCAAATTACACATCCTATAATTCATGTCAATTTTATCCAATTTGCATTTCTATGAACATGCCATAATACATGTTCCCAATTTATGCCAATTTCCAAGTTTAAAACTACGTTTTTAGTAAATTTCATATTTTGCCCAAATCGTATTCCCACCGTTCGTATAATCGTGATTCAATCTAGATTATAGATAAATCTAGATTCGTAGAAAATAGGGAATGAACCAAAGATGCTATGAAAAAGATAGACATAATAACTGGCATAAAATGATAATTTAATAATTGTAGACCTAACGAATTTCACTGAAATTTATCTAAAACATCGAAGCCCTATAGGTTTGAAAATCTTATGACATAAAAAGGGTTGAATAACGACGTAGGTTCAAGAACATGGGTAGACCTAACTTAATAGGTAAATTCCCAAGGTCTAAAACCAAAGAAAACCAAGAATAGACAGAATAGATAATCAGTTTTAGATCCAATTTCACAATCACAAAACTTAAGCAACACTTTCCTAGTCATGAATCATAGGTGTTTATGTCATAGGCAATAGTTTATGTTTCTTAATCAAAGGCATAGGCTTGTGTTCATAGTCAAGGAAATAATTCTCATAGCCACAGTCACAGTCATAGGCAAAGTTCATAGTCATAGGCAATGTTCATAGTCATAGGCAATGTTCATACTCAACGAGGCATATGGTTTTAAGGTCCATAGTTTCATAGTCACAGTCTTATTGGTCATCGAATCATAATAGTTTTTAATTAGGTCCAAAGATATAAGCACTGATTCAAATAGAGAGATTTGGCATATTCTTTTATTCCTTTAATTTCATGTTACGAAAAGAGAAAACGTTCAAATCTAAAAAGTAACCGACTTACAGAGATTAGATTAGAATAGAAAGATGGCGATGCTATGATTCGTGCGACGTTGCTCGAAACCGTTTGAGTTAGCCTTTGATTCTCATCCTAAAGCTTTAATCTTGATTCGAATCTCTTCTTGACAACTTGAGCAGCATAACCTTGTCTTGGATTTTCGTATTATTTTCTTATTTCTATTTATTTATACATTTTCTCAGAGGCAGCATAAGGATAGAAAAGAATTGTGAATAGAGAAGGAGACTAGGGTTGTTTATACAGTGTAGAAGTCAATGAATCTGGTCAGAGCGGCGTCCGGATACAGAAAAATGAACCAGGCTACAGATGTGGAAAAAACGGGGGAGGTCGACCCCCAGGTCGACTACCCAGTCGACCTGGGTGCCCCAGGTCGACTACCCAGCCGACCTGGGTCTTGGGCGGGAAAATTCCCGCCCAGCCTAATCTGGGTCCGATTTTGAATTTTGAACTCATTTTCTGACCTGTTCAAATTTTAAATCGAATTCTGAAACTTCTGAAGACCATAACTCCTTCATACGGAGTCCGATTAATGCAAACTCGGACTCTATCTCATGCAGAATTCCGAGATAAACTCAATGGAGTAGCCCATTTCCCTTGATTTTGATTTTAAAATTTAATTCTGCCTTGATTTGTAAATCTTAGTGTTACAGAATTACGGGGTGTTACACACGACGACGTCGTGCCATCTGATCCTCGAAACCTTACTCCAGTTGATCAATAATTGGATCAAAAGTTTTGAACGAATATTGAAACTCACGACCGTGAATAACCAGAAGAAGGAAGGTGTATTTCCTAATTAATTAATTAATTTAAATTGTTTTAAAACTTGATGTAACCATAACTGATTCGTTTCAACTCAGAATTTGATGATTTCGGAAACATTGGAATCGTAACAGCGAATAAAACGTGTTGAGACTAATTGGAACATTTTTTGGACTGTTTGAATTTTTAGATCTAAATCCACTCAAGGTGAGATCTCTGAATTTTTAATGAATTATTTAAATAATTCTTCGCTATTTAAATAATTGTTGTAAATAAATCAGATCTGAAATGTTATGAAATTGCTGAATGTTCATATGCCGATGTGTGATGTTTTTTTCTTCTGCTTGTTTGTTATCCTGTAAATCCAGATCTGTATGTTAATGATAGTTTAGTTGTTGGATCACATATTGTGGTGAATCGTACAAATATAAAAAAGTTTTAACCTTTGTTTTTGATTTACAAATATAACAAAGTTTTAACCTTTGTTTTTTATTTACAAATATAACAAAGTTTTAACCTTTGTTTTTGATTTACAAATATAACAAAGTTTTAACCTTTGTTTTTGATTTACAAATATAACAAAGTTTTAACCGTTGTTTTTTATTTACAAATATAACAAAGTTTTAACCTTTGTTTTTTATTTACAAATATAACAAAGTTTTAATCTTTGTTTTTGATTTACGAATATAATAAAGTTTCAATCTTTTGTTTTTGGAAAACAAAATAAAGTTTGATTTTCATTTTGTTTTGCAAAATAAAAGAAAGATAGAACATTTTGGAATTAAAGAAATAAAGTTTGATTTTTTATTTTTTTTTACAAAATAAAAGAAAAATTGAATCCTTTACTTTGATTTACATAGTAAAAGAAAGTTTAAGTCTTTATTTTGATTCACAAAATTAAAGTTGGATCTTTATTTTGTTTTATAATCTATAAAATAAAGAAAGTTTAGATCTTTTAAACTTTAATTAAAAGATAAAACAAATATTAAATATCTTATTTGATTTACAAATAAAAATAAGATGAGACCTTTATTTGTGATTCGCCAAAAGTATACACCAAGTCATATGTTGTATTTGTTGACATTGAAATCACGACGTTGGGTAAATTATTGAAATGGTTAGACAAAAACCATATTATTGTGTGTTGACATGAAATTTGACACTGAATTATAGATTACCATCATTGGGTTGACATGAAATAGATGGTTTTATGTATTAAGATATCATATTGTACATATACGTTGAGAACAAAATTTCATCGTCATGTTTATATAGTTGAAATAAACAAAATTTCATCGTTATGTTTATATAGTTGAAATGAACAAAATTTCATCGTTATGTTAATATAGTTGAAATGAATCAAGTCTTGACATTAGAAAATATATTTATATTAGAAATGTTGACACTAGAAAAGATGTTTACATTAGAAATAAAGTTCACCTTTTTATTTGCATTTTACAATGCAAATATTACATAGAAAAATAAATTAACTTTTTATTTGAGTTCCTTAATGTGAATAAACTTTGAAATAAAAAGTTCACCTTTTTATTTGCATTTTACAATGCAAATATTACCTAGACAAATAAGTTCATTTTTCTTTGTTGTTGTGTCCGCAACACAAGTATAACATGAAATAAATAGAGTAGTAAAAGAATCACATTTTATTAAGAAATATGTTTTACTTTTAAAAACATATCTTTAATGTAATATTAGAGAATTTACATTTTTTTTTAAAGATAAGACATAAGAATTTGCATTTTTCAATGTAGAAGAAAAAGATATAAAATATTTACATTTTATATCGAGGCATAAAAAGTACATTTTTATGTATTAAAAATTGGATAGGATAAAAATGTACATTTTTAGGTATTAAAAATGGACAGGATAAAAAGTACATTTTTAGGTATTAAAAATGGATAGGATAAAAAGTACATTTTTTTGAATTGGAGAAAAAGAATATTTTTATGTAATTAAAGAAAGAGTGCATTTTTACATCATTTTTGTCGCATTAGAATTGGCGAACAAAAATATCATTTTTATTGAATATAAAAATATACATTGTTGAAACCATCATTTTTGTCGCATTAGAATTGGCGAACAAAAATATCATTTTTATTGAATATAAAAATATACATTGTTGAAACCATCATTTTTGTCGCATTAGAATTGGCGAACAAAAATATTATTTTTATTGAATATAAAAATATACATTGTTGAAACCATCATTTTTGTCGCATTAGAATTGGCGGACAAAAATATCATTTTATTGAATATAAAAATATACATTGTTGAAACCATCATTCTTGTCGCATTAGAATTGGCGAACAAAAATATTGGTTTTATAGAATAAAAAGAATGAATTTTAATAGTGGGATTCGCCAAATGGTTTTTATATATAAATATAAATATAAAATTTAACGAAACGAGCGCGGAAGTTCGCGTATCGACAATCGTAACTGTAAACGATTATACCGAAAGATCCGACCGTTGGATTTTTCCAAAACTGGAACCGTTCTTGGGAAGAGATTTCCAACGATATAAATTTCATCAAAATCCGATGGTTAGATTTTAAGATATGTGTAAATCAAAATGTGGTAAAAACAGCGCCAGGGCAGCCCACTGACCCGAAGCGTCATTTATTTATTTTGAGCTATTTTCAAATAAATAAAAATAGCGATAAATAGTCATAAGTATATATGAAATTTTTAAATGATAATTATGCGAAAATTATTTGAAAAGGCCGAGTTTAACTCATTTCAAATAATTGCACGGCGATTGAATCAAAGATGTAAGAAGACGATGGTTAAAGACCGACGATCTTCACATCGAATGGACGATGACTTCTGATACCTTGGACTGACTTGCTCCCTGGACTGGGTTGAAGCAGTAATTGTCCGGACGTGTGTGTTGATCGTGCGGATTAGCGAGAACCTCTCTGGTGTTTCCGGTTTCGTTCAGACCCAGAACGGACTTGTAAATGGATGTGTGTCTGACGTTGAAATTCACTTCATGTAATTAAATCGATTTCTATTAATATATGTCTGTTTGGTGGTAGAGAATTTATTCTCTACTTAACACCCTGATACGTAGTGATAGTTATCGATCGCATGGCGTTGAATTGTCAATGTGGCACGCCAAGATGCAATGATCAAGGCTTTGTTGAAAAGCAGTCCATGTGGCTGATGATCAAAGCATAGCCTAGTTAGGCATAGCTTTGTGTATATCGTGACTTCGCGAGCCTCGCACCCGGTATGAGTCAAAAACGGGATTAAGACTGCAGGGAGTTCACACGTTTCTTTCTAGCTAGTGGTGTTTGGGTTTTAACACGGCCCGGCATTTTACTTATGTGGATTTTGGATTGAGGTACCTCGGGTTTTTATAGGCCGGAAGTGGTCATACTATAGGTTCAAAGGAACCGGGATGCGTGCGTTCAGTAATTGCCAATCCACTACCGTTAGGTGGGGACCGGCCCTGAAGATCCAAGGGTTCACTGCGGGGGATCCTGAGGCATTTGCTAGAGTGTCTCGAATCGAAAGAGGATGATCCCTAGCCTCGATTTCATGATAGAAAACCAATTCCCAATACGACAACATTTCGGTTTTGATTGTAAACTTATATACGTCGACATAGTAGGATGGGGTACTATGCCGTCTAGGATTGATATATTTATATTGAAGTATTTTAATACTGCTTAAACACTAATGACAATATTAAAATGTTACTTTTCACGTATTAAGCATGTTTGATCATCATAAGGGAAACCTCTATCCTCCTGTGTGTGCTGCATTGTGTGATAGGACTTGAGTCTTATGATGATTTCATTTTTCAAAAGTCATTTCGCTGTTTTATATAAACTTTATAAAATATTGCACTGGCCATCCAATGGAGTAAACCCGTTCCGCGTTAGCGGCGTGGTCCTGAGATTCGCCATCTTGATAGTTAAGAATTCTCACACCAGTCCCATGACTGACTCGTAGTTTGTTTCACTTTTGCAAACTCGGGTGCCCTCTTTCCACACGGGCAACCAATTGATAGGTTTCTAGGTGATACTTTCTGGTTGGAGCTTACTTTGGAAGGAAGAAGAAGACCTTTTCTCCATCTTTTATTCTGCTTTTGAGACATTTTTCCATCTTTTGCTTTTGATGTATGTAATGGGTTTTGAAACTTATTTCCTTTCATTTGACACTTGTTTCTCTTTTGTTAAGACTTCTATTATGCTAAGTGGATCCTGTAAAATTGCATACTCTGATGTTCTACTGTGATGCTGATGACATTTATTTCCGTTGCAATGGTTTATGTGTTATGATAATTATCTGAGATCTGTTTTTTTTGTAAATATGTTGTATTCCAAAATGATTATCCTTACTTTCGGTCTACGGAAGTTTGGGGTCATCATAGTACTTAATATGTTCTTTTTACAGCATGCCTGGTTGGTGTATGTAAAGACCCAAAAATCCCCGCTCTTTGAATCGGCAATAAACCACAGAGGTCTGATTCAAAGGTTGGAAATTCCCGAATACATTAACTTTGGGAATACCACACATTAAAACAAAAACAGAAGACTTTTATAAACATTACAATAATGTTACATCAGAGTACATAATATATCAGAGTACATCGAAATTAAATTACAGCGAAAGATAAATTTTTACATTGAATATAATATAGTGCAACGGAAGATTATCAACAGCTCTGGACATAGCTTTAAGCTTCGATCCAGGATCCTGCAAAAGAGATAAATATCTGCAAAAAGCTACTCGACTGAGCGTGTGGAAAATATGGGCACCCGAGTTTGCCGGTGAAACAAACAACAGGTCATTCATGGGACTGGTATGAGAAATCTGACTTAACTTGTCTAAAGATAAGGCTAATCACAGGACTACGCCGCTAACGTGGAACGGGTTAACTCCATTGGATTTCCAGTACATAAATTAAAGTAAATCGTTAAACAACGCAATGCTTTTTATAAAAATGAAACCATTATAAGACCCAAGTCCCATCACACAATGCAACGCAAACCGGAGGATAGGGTTTTACCTTATAATGGTCAAAAGATGCTTGATACGATAAAAACGGATTTAATATTAGTGAGTATATATATGGGTATACATATTTCAAAAACATTTCAATCCTAATGTATCAATCATAGATGGCATAGTACCTCATCCTACTATGTCGCCATACTTGTTCTACAATCAAAACCACAATGTCGTATTGGAAATTGGATTTCCATCATGAGTCGAGGCTAGGGATCGTCCTCTCTGATTCGAGACACTCTAGCAAATGCCTCAGGATCCCCCATAGTGAACCCTTGGATCTTCAGGGTTGGTTCACACCTGTCGAAAGTGGATTGGCAATTCCTGACCACACGCTTCCCGGTCCCTTTGGACCTCCATATGACCACTTTCGGCCTATAATCCCGAGGCGCCTCAATCCATCTTCCACATAAGTAAAATGCCAGCAGTTTAAGCACTGACACCACTCCTAGATAGAAAGAAAAGTGTGCCCTCCCTGCAGTCCTAATCCGTCTTTGACTCATACCGGGGTGTTAGGCTCACGAAGTCACGCTATACACAAAGCTATGCCTAAACAGGCTATGCTTTGATCATCAACCACAAGGCCTTGCTTTTCAACAAAAGCCTTGATCCATGCATCTTAGCATGCCACATTGTCAATCCATACCATACCATTGATTCCTACCAATATATAACCTCTAAGCTCGTACGTCTCAGAGAAGGGTGTTAAGCACCAAACAGATAAATATTTAGCAGAGATCAACGATTATCGTATAAATGAATACAACGTCAGACGTACGATCCATTTACAAGTCCGTTCTGGGTCTGAACGAAACCGGAGGCATCTTATACCTCGCATATCCGAACAATCAACAATACGTCTGAACGGCTACCCTTGACTCCCCTTCAAGATAGCTACTCCAATCATGGGCCTCAGTAGCAACACATCCATTCGATATTAAGATCGTCGGTGTTCAATCACCGTCTTCAACTCTTCGACTTAGATCGACGTATAATCATTTGAAATGAGATTGAACTCGGACTTTTCAAATGATCCTCGCATATATATATATATATATATATATTGAAATCATTTCATATCGTTATTCGTATTTAATAACGACCGATCACTATTTATACATATACAGAAATAGTTAAATCTATTTAACGGCGCTTTGGGTCGATCGGCGGCCCTGGCGCTGTTTTTGCCCAAATTGATTTACACATATCTTGAAATTTAACCATTGGATTTTAACAAAATTTATATCGTTGGAAAGATCTTCCCAAAGCGGTCCTAACGATTCCATTTTTGGGAAAATCCGTTGGTCGGATTTTTTGGTATAATCGTTTAAAATTACGATTATCGAAACACGAACTGCCGTGCGCGGTTCGTTTTATTTTAATTTATATTTATATAAATATAAATATAATCTATTCGCTCGATGCTTTCAAATTATTTATTCTTTAAATAATTTTCTAAACTTCGTATTCAAGTAATTTTTAAATGAACCGAAGTCCTTTTCAAAACATGTACATTTTCTTCACTGTTTATATGATAATAAAAACGTAAATTTTTATTGTTTATCATTTCTGATCCAAACAACGAATATTTCTCTATATCCTTTATTTACATTTCACTAAAATGTGATTTTAATGATAACATGTTTTTACATTTTAAAACATGACATTTTCCTATTTCTTAACATTTTCCTACTCTTTTATATTTACTCAAAATGTAACTTTTCTATTCATTTAATTATATCAAAAGAAACGCAATCTTTTATTTAACCTTTAATTACATTAAAAATGAAATCTTTTTACTTCGTTTCTAATTACATTGGAAAATGTAATCTCTTCATTTCATTCCTAGTTACATTGAAAAAATGTAATCTTTTCTTTTTATTCCTTAATCACATAGAAAATGTAATTTTAAAATCTATTCTTTTTATCGCATCTAAATAGAGGATAAAAATGTCATTTTTATTTCTACTTTTTTATCTACATCTAAAATGTATATAAAAATACATTTCTTATTTCAATGTTTTTATCTGCATCTATAATGTAAATAAAAATACACTTTTAATTCTAATCTTCTTATTGTCTTTATTTTGACAATAAAAATATACATTAAATTCTATCTTTTTTGATTACATCTAATATGTAGGTCTAAAATGTTACTTTAATTTCTATGTTTTTATCCACAACTATAATGTAGATAAAAATGTACTTTTCATGTTCATGTTTTTATTTACATCTAAAATGTAAATAAAAATATACTTTTTAATTCGAGTTTTTATTCACATCTAAAAAGTGAATAAAAATGTACTTTTTAATTTCATGTTTTTATTTATACCTAAAATATAAATAAAAATGTCAACTGTTATAATCATGCTTTTATTTACAACTAAATTGCAAATAAAATTATACTATATAACTCCATGGTTTGTATTTGCAAATAACTTGCAAATAAAAATGTACTTCTTTTTCTGTGGTTTTTATTTGCATATAAAAAGGCAAATAAAAATGTACTTCTTTTTCTATGGTTTTTAATTGCATATAAAAAGGCAAATAAAAATGTACTTCTTTTTCTATGGTTTTTATTAGCATATAAAAGGCAAATAAAAATGTACTTCTTTTTCTATGTTTTTTATTTGCATATAAAAGGCAAATAAAATGTACTTCTATATTTTTACTCACATCTAAAATGTAAATAAAATTTCACTTTTTATATTCGTATCTTTATTCACATCTAAAAAGTGAATAAAAACGTACTTTTTATTTCATACCTTTTATTTGCAACTACTTTGCAAATAAAAAGTGTAATTCTTTTCTATTTCATATTTTTATTTAAACTAAATGTAAATAAAATGCCCCTTTTTTATATCATTTTTAATTTACTCTAGATGAAAATAAAGTATTCTTTCTCTTTACATGTTTTATTTACACTAAATGTAAATAAATGTATTCTTTTTCTTTTTCATGTTTATTTACACTTAATGTAAATAAAATTTTCTTTTTCTATATATTTTTATTTACACTACAGGTAAATAAAGTTTTCTTTTTCTATATATTTTTATTTACACTACATGTAAATAAAGTTTTCACTATAAATATGTTCCTTTTATTTACATAGAAAATGTAAATAAAGTTTTCACTACAAATATGTTCATTTTATTTACATAGAAAATGCAATTAAAGTTTTCACTACAAATATGTCCATTTTATTTACATAGAAAATGCTATTAAAGTTTTCACTACAAATATGTTCATTTTATTTACATAGAAAATGCAATTAAAGTTTTCATTACAAATATGTTCATTTTATTTATACAGAAAATGCAATTAAAGTTTTCCTACAAATATGTTCATTTTATTTACATAGAAAATGCAATTGAAGTTTTCACTACAAATATGTTCATTTTATTTACATAGAAAATGCAATTAAAGTTTTCACTACAAATATGTTCATTTTATTTACATAGAAAATGCAATTAAAGTTTTCACTACAAATATGTTCATTTTATTTACATAGAAAATGCAATTAAAGTCTTCACTACAAATATGTTCATTTTATTTACATAGAAAATGGAAATAAAGTTTTCACTACAAATATGTTCATTTTATTTACATAGAAAATGTAAATAAAGTTTTCCTTACAAATATCTTCACAAGTTTCGTTCTTTTTATTTACACAAATAAATGTAAATAAAGGTTTTCACATATTTTGTTTCCTATTTCTACACATACGGTAAAAATAATCTTAATTTCATATTTCAACTAAGACGCCAAAATATGTTTATTATTCTAATTTCATGAATACGCTAAAAATAAGGTAATTTTTCTATTTTCACAACCGCGCTAAAAATATGATAATTTTCCTACTTTCATGAACGCTCTAAAAATATGATAACACGTAAATTTGGTGTCAAGTTTTCATGTCAACACATCTAATAACAACATATAATTTGGTGACAAGTTTTCTTGTCAACGCATCTGATAACAACATATAATTTGGTGTCAACTTTTCATGTCAACACATCTAATAACAACATATAATTTGGTGTCAAGTTTTCATGTATCAGAATATAAGATCCAAACTTTATTTTATTTATGAATCAAAATTTAAAAGATTTAAACTTTACTCTATTTATAAAAAATAAAGATGAGAACTTGTATGAAGATTACATCAAAATTTATGGATCTAAACGAACATGGCTATCTCAAACATCACAAGGCATTACAGAACCACAAAATCGAAAACACAAAGCATAGCAGATGAGATTATAAACATGTATTCATGAATCTAATCCAACGATAATTAATTAACTGATTAATTAATTTTCTTAAAAACAGAAATCTCATCGAGCTTTTAATCAGAATAAATCAGATCTGGAATTTGTTCAAAATTTGATCTGCTCCGTTTCAGATCTTGTCTGTTCCATAGCGTAAATCTTGCTTTTGCGATTCTAACGCACCTGAGATCATTTAATTTCGGTTTCACACAAAAAAGTTATTGAAACGACCCAAACTTCCCCGGTAAGGAAAGCCCGGATTGAGTTGAGAACAAACCACAACAGAACGCAGGCGGAAGAACATTTCATTGTTAATTACAACAATTCCATCAGACTACAAGAATATACAGAGTATAAATAAATAAATATTACACAGATAATATCAGAGATTACAATACGTTACATAGCAGTGGAAAATAATACAATACACAACTGAAGGAGATATACGGATACAAAGCTTTCCGGATATCATTCCAGCTGTTACCAAGATCCTGTGAATATAAATCTGCAAAACCAAAACTACTAGCTGTCCGTGTCGAAAATAAGGGCACCCAGAGTTTAGGTTAAAACAATAAACTCCAGGTCAGTCATGGGACTGGTGTGAGAACTAAAATAGTTGTAAATCTTTATTTTAAAGTTTGGTAAATCAAGGGACCACGCCGCTAACGCGGAACGGGTTTCCTCCCAAGAATACCAGTGCATAAAACAAACAACGCAATGCTAAATAAAGAAAAATGAAGCTATTATAAGTCCCAGTTCCTATCACACAATGCAACGCAAGTCGGATGATAGGGTTTTACCTTATAATAGCCAAAGAATGCTTGATACGCTAAATTTCATGTTTTAAATTTATTAATCAGACTCCAACCGTAAATTAGTAAGAGAACGGTTCCCTAAGTATTAACCCCGAAGGCCGCAACCAACATTAGATCAATACCCAGGAAACCATTCATCTTAGCTAATCTCCAGTTAGTTTCTGATTTTATATACAATCATAAATGTCAATCATAGGCGGCATGAATGTCCCATACCACTATGTCGCCATATATAGGTATACAATCAAAACCGCAAAATTTCATATTGGAAGTCGGGTTATCATTTATGGTATGAACCGAGGCTAGGGATCGTCCTCTACCGATTCAAGACAATCTAGCCTACCATGTCTCAGGAACTGCCGCAACTTCCCCTTGGATCATCAGGGCCGGTCCACACGGAGTGGATTATTATGCCTAAACAATACGTCTCCCCGCCCTATGGGGCGCAAATGAGCCAACGAATGATTCCATCGGCTTCACATAGTCACCGATATATCTGAGGCGCCTCGCAACAGCAACAACCACATAAGTCAAACTCGTCAGGACATGTAAAACCACTGACGCCACCTCTAGCTAGAAAGAAACGCATGTCCTCCCTGAAGTCCTCTCCCGTTTCTGGTTCACACCGGGTGTGAAACTCGCGAATTAAACATTACACAAAGCTATGCCACAAAGACCGTGCTTTGATCATCAACCACAAGACTTTGCTTTTCAACAGAAGACTTGATCATTTGCCCCATAAGCATGCCACACAGGCAATTTATTCCATGCGATGGATATCCACCAATATATAACCCTTGAGCTCGTACGTCTCAGAGAAGGGCGTTAAGCAAGAGAATAAATTCTCCGCCGCCAAACAGATATATATTTAATAGAAATCAATCACACAGACTGAAATCCAATGTCAGACACACCGTCCATTTACAAGTTCGTTCTGGGTCTGAACGAAACCGGAGGCACCTAGTACCCCGCATATCCATCGATCTCCAAGTACGTCTGGACGATCACCAACTGATTCCCTCTTCTTGGGTGTACGGCCCAATCAAGATCATCAGTAATTATCCAAACGACGTGAAGACCTCCGGTCTTTAACCATCGTCTTCATCTTCGACTAATCGTCGAATCAGTTATTCAGAATGGGATAAACCCGGTCTTTCCGAATAACTCGCGTATATAATAAATAAGTGTTACACAAACACAACATACGCCTCATTCCAATTCATCAGTCACTAACCGTAAATTAGCCAGAGAATAATTCCCCAAATATTAACCCTGAAGGCCGAAACCAACATCAGATCAATACCCCAGAAACCATTCAACTTAACTAATCTCCAGTTAATTTCTGATTTTCTTAACTCCTTTGGGTCTAAGAACAGTATTATTGAAGATACCGTTCACGACAACCCAAAATCACGTTCCATTAATTATCGGGTTAAAGAACAAGTGTTATTTAAAACACTATTCACGATAAACCCAAAAATCAATACCAATTCAATTCCAATTAAATATCATTTAATTGGTACACTTCATTAAATCTAAATAAAAAGATTTAATCTTTTTCTCAACTGGGCTTAAGAACAATGTTAATGAAGATACTATTCACGACAAACCCAAATCACATTTGATATTAAATACAAGGCTCTGAATAGAAAATATATCGGCTTATATTCAATATCAAATTCTACGACCAACAACTATCGTATTGGAAATAACGATATAAATATATCTTTCAAATATCCATAACAATATCTGTATCATCACGAAATCCAACATCGAAATATTCCGAAGACAATTTCGATTCAAATCCATTTCCACTTTATATATTGGAAATTCTGGTTTTATTTCAAAGCCATTTCAAATTCACTTTATTTATTTCAAAAAATAAATGAATCATAATTCTAGTGCAAAACTAGTTAATTTCGATAAAAATCTATTTTTATCTTTTCAAATATGGAGTTTTTCATCCCAATTTTTCCTAAATCATTTCTTATGATTTTACACTAATTATTAATATTTTTAATAATTTTATCAAGGCCTGTACAGTCGATTTCCATCAACGGCCATCGAACTGCACTTACAGCGACCTTTTCCAAGTTTGATTTGGACATAATTCCAAATCCAACCATTAGATTTCAAATTTCCAATATTCATAAGAAATCTCATTTCGATACAAACCCACCGGTTCCGGTTTTAGGAGAATCCGACGGTCGGATCTCCTGCAACGTCAATTCGAAGTCAATGGTCGAAATTCACGAACTGCCGCAGCGCGGCGCGTTCTATTCAGGCCATTATATTGTATATATAATATATACTTCGTCGATTTCCTTTTAAAACGTATTATATAAATCGTTTTAAATTTGTTCTCAAAAGAATTTCAACTTCTTATCAAATTCAAATCAAAATTGAATTTTTCCTCATAAATTCGATTTAAATTCATTTCAAATTGATTTCAATTCAAATCGATTTTTAATTCAATTTCAGTTCCTTTTCAATTTCATTCAATTTCAATTCGAATTCATTTCTATTCAATTTCAATTCGAATTCATTTCTATTCAATTTCAATTCGAATTCATTTCTATTCACTTTCAATTCGAATTCATTTTCTTTTCAAAATATCAGATTTTGAAATCACTTTCGATATTCATTATAAAATGAATAAAATCGATATAAATATCGTTCACGTCAAAATGGCGTCAATCTAATCAACACGACTTCACATATTTCTATTTTCGAATATTCTATTTCAAATGTTTCTATTTCAAATATTTCTATTTCAAATATTTCTATTTCAAATATTTCTATCCGAAACTGGGATGAAGCCCAATCAATTACCATAGATTTTATTTCTGTGTATTTTCATACAACGCATGTATATATCCACAATGACAAATAATCAACCATCATCCAAAGTGCATTCTACACTGTACAAGCATCAAATATAAATATTCAACGCTTATAACAGTCTGTCAATCAATCGATCGACATACAACTAATTATCGGGATTAGTGTACGTCATATATCATCCCAATACCCGTGTGGGGTTTCAAACAATCAAACACAGATTTTATTTGTGCAGTTGGGCGATGTGTAAAATTTATCTTCCCAATCAATATCAGACAAATGTGTGTATATAAACAAATCATTCGATTTGTTTATATTAATTTATTTCATATCATATACACGTTAAAAATTCTATTTTTAACTATAAAATATTTTAACTATATAAATATTTTATTTCATTTCACATCACACAATCAACTACACATCAAAATCAAACAACCAAGCATAAAAGCCGTCCATGGTCTGTGGACGACGGGTGTCGGGTGCTACTAAACACCGTCTGCATCCTAGTATATATTTCAACTATAAAAATGAAATTAAAGGTGAGAAGTTCTCACCGACTAGCTAATCCAATACCACGACTCTTCATATGTAGGAAATCTTCGCCACTCGCCTTTTGTCATTTTCGTTGCCCGTATTCTCTACATATATAAAAATCACATTTTTACTTCGCTATTCAATATATAAAAATTGAATTTTTACTTCGCTACTCAACGTATAAAAATTGAATTTTTACTTTGCTACTCAACATACAAAAATCAAATTTTTACTTCGCTACTCAATATATAAAAATCGAATTTTTACTATCATACCTATATAAAAATCATATTTTTATTCTTGTTATTCCTATGACAAAAATTATATTTTTTCATTGCTAAAATTTATATTTTTATATGACTAAAAATCATAACTTTATCTTGTTAAAAATCTCGACTTTCATGTATTAAAAATCAAAACTTTTCTCTAGTTATTCATATATAAAACCATAAACTTTTTACATAAGGAAAACCATTCCTTTATCATATTAAAGATCATTCCTTTTTATAGATAAAGATTATTCCTTTTAATAAACACAATCAAAATCAAGATTTTTTTATAAAGCTATATATATTAAAAGTCAAATTTTTAAAGCTATATTTTCCATATAAAATCTGAAATGAAATCACTTCGAATTTACCTTAAAACTGAAATGAAAACAAAGAAAAGAAGAAAAATAATAAAATAAAAAGCTTACTGTGTTATCAGTGAATGGAAAAAGGGGGCGCGGGGCCACTACAGGAGGCGGAGGTGTAGTCGTAGGCTGGAGTGGAGCGGCGCAGGCCACGGGGGTGGGCCCTGGCGTTAGCGATGGAGGAGGGTTTATGGTGGCGAGGGTTCGCGCTTCAACTGATTTGGGGGAGGCGATTTGAGGTTTTGGGCGTCAGAGGGAGGGAGGAGGAGGGAGAGAAGGGGAGGGGGTCGGCGCCTATGCGATGGCGACGTGAAGAGGAGGGGCGGCGGCTTCTTCCCCCCCCCCCCTCGGCCGATCCCTTTCTTCTTCTTTTTTTGTTTCAGTTACAAAAGAAGGGAGGGAGGAGAGTAAGGACTTATATATAAATATATATTTTAATTTATTTATTACTAAAAAGCAATTTTTATTTTCAACCTCGAAACGAGACCCACCGCATGTCGTCCATAGCTAACTACCCCCATTCCGAACCCAATGGGATATGTATCGTAGGCTGATTCGATCGTTTCGATCAGTTTTCGTCAAAGTCAAAATATAACTCTATCTATTGAATTTGAACGCGCATTTCAATTTACTGGGGCTACATACGAACCCAAAAAATTCCCGAAAAATATTTTCTAGCTTCGTATTTACGATACGGTCCTAACAAAACTAGTTTCTTCGAATTCTGAGACCGTTTGAAAAATGGCCATTTTTCAGTCGATTAAAATCAACTGAAACTGGTCAAACGCGTTTTCCTTTGCCACGCTCACATATTGATTCGAAAAATTATGAAATTTGAAACCTAGCAATAACTTGACATCGCGGATCCAACAAAAGTGGTTTCGTCGGAATCCAAGGTCGTTTGCAAAATTTCCATTTTTAAGGGCCTGAATTCCATAGCGACTATTCTGAATTTTCAACTGGACAAATCTTTTGATTCCCGCTATGAAATTTCTATTTTTCTTATTCGTTGGAAAGATATTATCAATTAGATTCAAATATTTTTGGTTTCACTAAAATCCGGTTTATTTTGAATCCGGTACAGTCATTTGAATTTTGAAATAGAATTATCGAACTACCGCAACATTTTCAATTCCTTTTATAATTATAAATAATTATTAATATTCTAACGATGATCTATATAATATACACGTTCGAATTCTATTCAAAATAAATTTCTCGTCGATATTATTTAAAATAATTCATTTTAAATAATCAAAATTCACTAAAATTGCCAAAATAAAAATTTTAAATTGGCTCGCATTTCCGGGTTGTTACAATCTCCCCCACTTAAAACTTTTCGTCCCCGAAAAGGAACGAAGCCGAAAGTTGTTTAACAAATCAACTCAACTTCTAGTGTTTTGACTACGGCTTAAGTTCTTCAACTTTTCAGTTTCTAAGAACTTTTCAAATTTTTCAAAAATTTGGCTAACACCCAAAATTTTTGAAAAATTTCGCCATAACCTCCCCTGCACCGGGAAAATCCCGAAATTGCCATACAGGCCCTTTGATCTCAAAAAGAAAAAGAAAAAGCCAAGCGGCTAGCCAATCGGCTCATAAAATCATCATCACCCAAACAAAACAGTAAATTATGGTAAACATGTACCTATTTGTCGGGCAAACAATTTTATTCTTCTGCTCTAGCCTCTTTGTTATGACCTGTTCAATGTAAGTACATGTATATGCAAGCAAACGCGACCAAATTTTAATACAATTCACTTTTTTGTCCAATTTGACTAAATGGTTCAAATTTTAATTAATCAAACAATAATCAAACAACACAACCATCAATCTATTAGTTGGTTATCCTTTCAAATGCATAACTTTGATATATAGTCAAAAGTCACATTTTGGTGCTAAATCACAACAATAGACCCTATCTAATTTTGGTCCTTACACCAGTCAATTGGAAATATATAGACGTCCCACCTTCGTCACTCGAACATAAATACTGATGATGAGATCTCAATCATCAGTATCTTCTCCGGGCGACTAGAGTGTAATTCTATATCTATCCAGTATATTAAAACTACAAATACACGTGGATCAGACGTATACGCAAAGTCTATATATACTGGACTGTCCAAATCTATACAAATAGCTATTCAAATACGAATAATTGAATTAAATTTTCAAAACAAAAATTGTTCTAAATTTTAAAAATATACTCTTCACACTCGTTTTAGGATACTACTGATCCTATCTCTAAGGAGTCATTCTCATTGGATATTACTAATCCAATATCTCATGAATTCTTTCGTATGGTTCTAGTGTGTCTTGTTCTCTGAGCTTTGTAAACCAAAGCTCTGATACCAAGCTGAAACGACCCGAACTTCCCCAGTGAGGAAATCCCGGATTGAGTTGAGAACAAGCCACAACAGAACGCAGGCGGAAGAATATTTCATTGTTAATTACATCAGACTACAAGAATATACAGAGTATAAATAAATAAATATTACACAGAAAATATCCGAGATTACAATACATTACATAGCAGCGGAAAATAATACAATACACAACTGAAGGAGATATACGGATACAAAGCTTTCCGGATATCATTCCAGCTGTAACCAGGATCCTGTGAATATAAATCTGCAAAACCAAAACTACTAGCTGCCCGTTTCGAAAATAAGGGCACCCAGAGTTTAGGTTAAAACAATAAACTCCAGGTCAGTTATGGGACTGGTGTGAGAACTAAAACAGTTGTAAATCTTTATTTTAAAGTTTGGTAAATCAAGGGACCACGCCGCTAACGCGGAATGGGTTTCCTCCCAAGAATACCAGTGCATAAAACAAACAGCGCAATGCTAAATAATGAAAAATGAAGCTATTATAAGACCCAGGTCCTATCACACAATGCAACGCAAGCCGGGGGATAGGGTTTACCTTATAATAGCCAAAGAATACTTGATACGCTAAATTTCATGTTTTAAATTTATTAATCAGACTCCAACCGTAAATTAGTAAGAGAACGGTTCCCTAAGTATTAACCCCGAAGGCCGAAAACAACATCAGATCAATACCCAGGAAACCATTCATCTTAGCTAATCTCCAGTTAGTTTTTGATTTTATATACAATCATAAATATCAATCATAGGCGGCATGAATGTCCCATACCACTATGTCGCCATACATAGGTATACAATCAAAACCGCAAAATTTCGTATTGGAAGTTGGGTTATCATTTATGGTATGAACCGAGGCTAGGGATCGTCCTCTACCGATTCGAGACAATCTAGCCTACCATGTCTCAGGAATAGCCGCAACTGCCCCTTGGATCGTCAGGGCCGGTCCACACGGAGTGGATTATTATGCCTGAACAATACGTCTCCCGCCCTATGGGGCGCAAATGAGCCAACGAATGACTCTATCGGCTTCACGTAGTCACCGATATATCTGAGGCGCCTCGCAACAACAAAAACCACATAAGTCAAACTCGTCAGGGCGTGTAAAACCACTGACGCCACTTCTAGCTAGAAAGAAACGCATGTCCTCCCTGAAGTCCTCTCCCGTTTCTGGTTCATACCGGGTGTGAAACTCGCGAATTAAACGTTACACAAAGCTATGCAACAAAGGTCGTGCTTTGATCATCAACCACAAGACTTTGCTTTTCAACAAAAGCCTTGATCATTTGCCACTTAGGCATGCCACACAGGCAATTCATTCCATGCGATGGATATCCACCAATATATAACCCATGAGCTCGAACGTCTCAGAGAAGGGCGTTAAGCAAGAGAATAAATTCTCCGCCAAACAAATATATATTGAATAGAAATCAATCACACAGACTGAAATCCAATGTCAGACACACCGTCCATTTACAAGTTCGTTCTGGGTCTGAACGAAACCGGAGGAACCTAGTACCCCGCATAACCATCGATCTCCAAGTACGTCTGGACGATCACCAACTGATTCCCTCTTCTTGGGTGTACGGCCCAATTAAAATCATCAGTAATTATCCAAACGACGTGAAGACCTCCGGTCTTCAACCATCGTCTTCATCTTCAACTAATCATCGAATCAGTTATTCAGAATGCGATAAACTCGGTCTTTCCAAATAACTCGCGTATATAATAAATAAGTGTTGCACAAACACAACATACGCCTCATTCCAATTCATCAGTCACTAACGTAAATAAGCCAGAGAATAATTCCCCAAATATTAACCCCAAAGGCCGAAACCAACATCAGATCAATACCCCAGAAACCATTCAACTTAACTAATCTCCAGTTAGTTTCTGATTTTCTTAACTCCTTTGGGTCTAAGAACAGTATTATTGAAGATACCGTTCACGACAACCCAAAATCATGTTCCATTAATTATCGGGTTAAAGAACAAGTGTTATTTAAAACACTGTTCACGATAAACCCAAAAATCAATACCAATTCAGTTCCAATTAAATATCATTTAATTGGTACACTTCATTAAATCTAAATAAAAAGATTTAATATTTTTCTCAACTGGGCTTAAGAACAGTGTTAATGAAGACACTATTCATGACAAACCCAAATCACATTTGATATTAAATACAAGGCTCTGAATAGAAAATATATCGGCTTATATTCAATATCAAATTCTACGACCAACAAATATCGTATTGGAAATAACGATACAAATATAACTTTCATATTTCCATAACAATATCTTTATCATCACGAAATCCAACATCGAAATATTCCGAAGACAATTTCGATTCAAATCCATTTCCACTTTATATATTGGAAATTCTGGATATATTTCAAAGCCATTTCAAATTCACTTTATTTATTTCAAAAAATAAATGAATCATAATTCTAGTGCAAAACTAGTTTATTTCGATAAAAAACTATTTTTATCTTTTCAAATATGGATTTTTTCACCCCAATTTTTCCCAAATCATTTCTTATGATTTTACACTAATTATTAATATTTTTAATAATTTTATCAAGGTCTGTACAGTCGATTTCCATCAACGGCCATCGAACTGCACTTACAGCGACCTTTTCCAAATTTGATTTGGACATAATTCCAAATCCAACCATTAGATTTCAAATTTCCAATATTCATTAGAAAGCTCTTTTCGATACGAACCCACCTGTTCCGGTTTTAGGAGAATCCGACGGTCGGATCTCCTGCACGTCAATTCGAAGTCAATGGTCGAAATTCACGAACTGCCGCAGCGCGGCGTGTTCTATTCAGGCCATTATATTATATATATAATATATACTTCGTCGATTTCCTTTTAAAACGTAATATATAAATCGTTTTAAATTCGTTCTCAAAACGATTTCAACTTCTTTTCAAATTCAAATCAAAATTGAATTTTTCCTCATAAATTCGATTTAAATTCATTTCAAATAGATTTCAATTCAAATCGATTTTTAAGTCAATTTTAGTTCCTTTTCAATTTCAATTCGAATTCATTTCTATTCAATTTCAATTCGAATTCATTTCTATTCAACTTCAATTCGAATTCATTTCTATTCACTTTCAATTCGAATTCATTTTCTTTTCAAAATATCAGATTTTGAAATCACTTTCGATATTCATTATAAAATGAATAAAATCGATATAAATATCGTTCACGTCAAAATGGCGTCAATCTAATCAACACGGCTTCACATATTTCTATTTTCGAATATTCTATTTCAAATATTTCTATTTCAAATATTTCTATCCAAAACTGGAATGAAGCTCAATCAATTACCATAGATTTTATTTCTATGGATTTTCATACAACGCATGTATATATCCACAATGACAAATAATCAACCATCATCCGAAGTGCATTCTACACTGTATAAGCATCAAATATAAATATTCAACGCTTATAACAGTCTGTCAATTTATCGATCGACATACAACTAATTATCGGGATTAGTGTACGTCATATATTGTGACGAGAAGGAATTTCGCTCGGTTCGAACCAGTCGCTAAACCGACCCAGACCGTTCGAAACGCCCTATCGTTTGAGAACATGACAAAATAGAACGCATATAGAAGAACATTTCATTGTATATTATAACAATGCATCAGAATACAAGAATATACAGAGTATAAATGAATATTACACAGAAATATCAGATATTTAAATTACATTTAAATACATAGCAGCGGAAGATAATACAATACACAAATAGAAGAGATATACGGATACAAAGCTTTCCGGATATCATTCCAGCTGTAAACCAGGATCCTGTGAATATAAATCTGCAAAACCAAAACTACTAGCTGCCCGTGTCAAAATAGGGGCACCCAGAGTTTAGGTTAAAACAATAAACTCCAGGTCAGTCATGTGACTGGTGTGAGAACTAAAACAGTTATTCATCTTTATTTTAAAGTTCGGTAAATCAAGGGACCACGCCGTATAACACGGAACGGGTTTCCTCCCAAGAATACCAGTGCATACAACAAACAGCGCAATGCTAAATAAAGAAAAATGAAGCTGTTATAAGACCCAGGTCCTATCACACAATGCAACGCAAGCCGGGGGATAGGGTTTTCCCTTATAACAGCCAATGAATGCTTGATACGTTTAAAACAAATCATTTGATACTATAATAAGTGCATAGTGTATAAAACAACTTCAAATCATAAGTATCAATCATAGGCGGCATGGGTACCATATATCATGTCGCCATACTAGTTCTACAATTAAAACCGCAAAATCACGTATTTGGAAGTTGGATTTCCATCTGTGAACCGAGGAAAAAGATAGTCCTCAACCGATTCGAGACGCTCTAGCCCGCCCCTCAGGAACAGCCGCAACTGCCCCTTGGATCGTCAGGGCCGGTCCACCGATGTGGATTATAATGCCTGAACAATACGTTCCTCCGCCCTTTGGGGCGTAAATGAGCCAGCGAATGACTCCATCGGACCCGGATCGTCCGATCAAACCAAGGCGCCTCGCAACAGCAACAACCACATAGGTGAAAAGTATATAAATGTCAGGGCTGGTAGGTCACTGACACCACCCTAGCTAGAAAGAAAACGCATGTCCCCCCTGAGGTCCGTCTCCCGTTTTTGGTTCACCACCGGGGTGTGAGGCTCGCGAATTCACGTTACACAAAGCTGTGCCACACAGGCTGTGCTTTGATCATCACCACAAGACTTTGCTTTTCAACAGAAGCCTCGATCAATTGCCACTTAGGCATGCCACACAGGCAATTCACTCCATGCGTTTGATATCCATCAATATATAACCCCTGAGCTCGTACGTCTCAGAGAAGGGCGTTAAGCAAGAGAATAAATTCTCCGCCGCCAAACAGATATATATTTAATAGAGATCAATCACACGGAATAAAATCCAATGTCAGACACACAGTCCATTTACAAGTCCGTTCTGGGTCTGAACGAAACCGGAGGCACCTAGTACCCCTCATATCCATCGATCTCCAAGTACGTCTGGACGATCACCAACTGTTTCCATCTTCTTGGGTGTACAGCCCAATCAAGATCATCAGTAATCACCCAAACGACGTGAAGACTTCCGGTCTTCGAACATCGTCTTCATCTTCGACTTATCGTCGTATCAGTTATTCAGAATGGGATAAACCCGGTCTTTCCGAATAACTCACGTATATTTTAAATAAGTGTTACACAAACACAACATACGCCTCAATCCAATTCATCAGTCACTAACCGTAAATTAATCAAGAGAATAATTTCCCAAATATTAACCCCGAAGGCCGAAACCGACATCAGATCAATATCCAGAAAACCATTCTGCTTGGCTAACCGACAGTTTGTTTCTAAATTTCACATTCATAGAGAAAGGTTCCCATTAATTTTACCAAAGATAAATTCTTTAATTTATTCTTTAATCTACTTTTGAATATCAATTCAAACTAGTCGGGATTAACGAACTTTACCGAAGTAATTATTTGTCTTAATTCCCCAATCCCAACCTATTCATCCCATGAAGTAAAACTGGTAATACTTCATATCTAACACTACGGTGTTATCGGTAAATTCAATTACCATTTCACGTTCAAATCTAATTAAAGATTTAACTATCGCCTGGAGCAAAACTGGTGATACTCCATTCTCGATCATTTCAATCTAATTAAAGATTCATTAAAACTCCACTTAGTTTTAATCTTTAACTGGGTTAAAGAATCAGTGTCATTTGAAATACGGTTCACGATAAACCCAAAATCACATTCCATTAATTATCGGGTTAAAGAACGGGTGTTATTTAAAACACTGTCCACGATAAACCCAAAAATCAATATCAATTTAATTCCAATTAAATATTATTTAATTGGTACACTTCATTAAATCTAAATAAAAAGATTTAATCTTTTCTCAACAGGGTTCAAGAACAGTGTTAATGAAGATACCATTCACGACAAACCCGAATCACATTTGATATTCAATACAAGGCTCTGAATAGAAAATATATCGGCTTATATTCAATATCAAATTCTACGATTAACAAATGTCGTATTGGAAATAACGATATAAATATATATCTTTCAAATTTCCATAACAACACCTGTATAATCACGAATTCCAACATCGAAATATTCCGAAGACAATTTCGATTCAAATTCACTCCAATGCAATCATTGGAAATTCTGGTTATTTTTAAAACCCTTTTTAAATTCAATTTATTTATTTAAAAATAAATAGAATTATAATTCTAGTTCAAAACTAGTTCATTTCGATAAAAATCTATTTTTATCTTTTCAAATATGGAGTTTTTTATCCCAATTTTTCCCAAATCATTTCTTATGATTTTACACAATTTATTACTATTTTTAATAATATTATCAAGGCCTGTACAGTCGATTTCCATCAACGGCCATCGAACTGCACTTACAGCGACCTTTTTCAAATTTGATTTGGACGTATCTCCAAATCCAACCGTTAGATTTTGAATTTCTAATATTCATTAGAAAGCTCTTTTCGATACGAACCCAATGGTTCTGGTTTCAGGAGAATCCGACGGTCAGATCTCCCGTAATGTCCGTTCGAAATCGATGGTCGAAATTCGCGAACTGCCGTGGCGCGGCGCGTTCTATTCAGGCCATTATATTATATATATAATATATATTTCGTCGATTTCTATTTAAAACGAATTATATAGATAGTTTTAAATTCGTTTCAAAAACAATTTTCAACTTCCATTTCAATCCAAAGCAAAATTGAATTCTTCTTTATAAATTCATTTTAAAATTCATTCTTATTCAATTCAAATTTCAATTCAATTTGAATTCAATTCAATTCGCTTTCAATTCAATTTGAATTCGTTTTCCATTCAATTCGAATTCGTTTTCAATTCAATTCATTTCGAAATCGTTTTCAATTCAATTTGAATTCGTTTTCCATTCAATTCATTTCGAAATCATTTTCAATTCAATTTGAATTCGTTTTTGATTCAATTCATTTCGAAATCGTTTTCAATTCAATTTGAATTCGTTTTCAATTCAATTCATTTTGAAATCGTTTTCAATTCAATTCATTTCGAAATCGCTTCCAATTCAATTCTAAATGAATGAAATCGATATAAATATCGTTCACGTCAAAATGGCGTCAATCTATCAACGCGGCTTCATATATTTCAATTTTCAAATATTCTACTTCAAATATTTCTTTTTCAAATATTTCTATTCAAATATTTCATTTCAAATATTTCTATTTCAAAACTGGAATGAGGCCCAGACAATTACCACATAATGTTAATTATATGGATTTTCTACAACACATGTATATATCAACAACGATGAATAATCAACCATCATCCAAAGTGCATTCTACACTGTATAAGCATCAAATATAAATATTCAACGCTTATAACAGCCTGTCAATCAATCGATCGACCTACAACTAAACAATCAGGATTAGTGTACGTCAAATATCATCCCAATACCCGTGTTGGGTTTCAAGCAATCACATACAGATTTTTATTTGTGCAGTTGGGCGATGTGTGAAATTTATCGTCCCAATCAATGTCCTTCAAATAGGTGTACATAAACAAACCGTCTGGTTTGTAAATGAATATTTTATTTTATTCACTTTCACGTTAAAAATTATATTTTTAACGATCAAATATTTATTTTAACACATGAAATTTTATTCAGTTCATTTTCAAAATAAAAATGATATTTTTATTTTTCTAACTTATTTTAGAAAATTTCGGCGGCATAACGGCACGATACTAGAAACGGGACAAGGCCTAGCCTTATCCCCGGTCTAGTGAAGGCCCACGCCATTCACACATCAATCAAATCAATTTCATTTCACCAAACAATTTAATTTCAAACCAAATAATCTAACCAACTACAAAACCAAACAATTGAACAAACAAGCCATCCATGGTCTGTGGATGATGGGTGTCGGGTGCTACTAAACACCGTCTACATCCTAGTATATATATATAACTAGAAAATTTAAATTGAAGAGTGAGAAGTTCTCACATTTAGCTATCCTAAATCTACGGCACTTCTAAGGCAGGAAATCTTCATTGTTCTCGTCTCATATCACTTTCTTCGCCCGTAGCCACTACGTATATAAAAATCGAATTTTTACTTCGTTATTCAATATATAAAAATCAAATTTTGACTTCGCTGTTCAATAAATAAAAATCACATTTTTACTTCGATGTTCAATAAATAAAAATCACATTTTTACTTCGATGTTCAATAAATAAAAATCACATTTTTACTTCGATGTTCAATAAATAAAAATCACATTTTTACTTTCAAAGCAAATTCATTTTCGAAGCAAATTCATTTTCGTTTTCAAAGCAAATTCATTTTCGAAGCAAATTCATTTTTGTTTTCAAAGCAAATTCATTTTCGAAGCAAATTCATTTTTGTTTTCAAAGCTAATTCATTTTCGAAGCAAATTCATTTTTTTTGTTTTCAAATTAAATTAAATAAAAACTGGTTTAAACTGTTGTCATTTAAAAATAAAAACTAACTTGCAAATTAAATGAAAAGAAGGTAGAAAAGATTACGTTTTTCAGAAGGGGAGTTTTCGCAGGTGGTTGGGGGGCCTGGAGCGCTGAGATCGTCGGAAGGGTGGCGTGAGGCGCTGCAAGGCGGCGGGGTTGCTGTTGAGGCTAGGGTTTCGGGGGTTTTGGGGGCGACGGTCCGTGGGTTCTTCGATGGTGGAGGAGCTTCGATTGGCTGAGGGGGAAGGAGGGCGAGGGCTTGGAGGTGGAGAGATGGCCGCGGTGATGAGGAGGGTGGAGGTGGTCGGTTTCCGTCATCGACGGTTTCGTTGTTTTTTTTTCTTTTTTTCTTTTTCTTTTCGCTGAATCCGATTTGAAAACGAGTAGGGGGGCCAGAAGGATTAAAGGGGAGGAGGGAGATAATTTAATTTTTTTAATTTATTTTAATTATTTTAATTGCAAAAAGTTGACTTTTTCATACGACCTCTAAACGAGGTCCACCGCCTGTCGTCCATAGCTAATTACCCCCACTCCGAACACAATGGGATATGTATCGTAGGCCAATTCGACTGTTTGAATCAGTTTCCGTTGAATTTTAAATATAAATCTTTGTATATTCAATTTAAACGCACATTTCAATTTACCGGGGTCACATACTAACTCAAAAAATTCCAGAAAAATTATTTCTAGCTTCGTACTGATGATACGGTCCTAACAAAACTAATTTCGTCAAATTCTGAGACCGTTGGAAAAATGGCCATTTTCCAGTCGATCAAAATCAACTAAAACTGGTCAAACGCGTTTTCTTTTGCCACGCTCACATATTGAATCGAAAAATTATGAAATTTGGAATCTAGCAATAACTTGACACTGCGGATCCAACAAAACTGGTTTCGTCGAAATCTGAGGTCGTTTGCAAAATTTCCATTTTTAAGGGCTTGAATTCCATAGCGACTATTCAAACTTTTCAACTGGACATATCTTTTGATTCCCGCTATGAAATTTTGATCTTTCGGATTCGTTGGAAAGGTATTATCAATTAGATCCTAATGTTTTTGGTTTCACTAAAATCCGGATTGTTTTGCACCCGGTACATTCAATTGAAGTTTGAAATCGAATTATCGAACTACCGCGCCATTTTCAATTCTATTATAATTATATATAAATATTTATATTCTAACGACGACGCGTATAAATATATACGTTCTAATTATATTCAAAATAAATTTTCTCGTCGATATTATTTAAAATAATCTATTTTAAATATTCAAAATTCGCTAAAATTGCCAAAATAAAAATTTTAAACTGGCCCAGATTTTCTGGGTTATTACATATATCATCCCAATACCCGTGTGGGGTTTCAAACAATCAAACACAGATTTTATTTGTGCAGTTGGGCGATGTGTAAAATTTATCGTCCCAATCAATATCAGACAAATGTGTGTATATAAACAAATCTTTCGATTTGTTTATATTAATTTATTTCATATCATATACACGTTAAAAATTCTATTTTTAACTATAAAATATTTTAACAATATAAATATTTTATTTCATTTCACATCACATCACACAATCAACTACACATCAAAATCAAACAACCAAGCATACAAGCCGTCCATGGTCTGTGGACGACGGGTGTCGGGTGCTACTAAACATCGTCTGCATCCTAGTATATATTTCAACTAGAAAAATTAAATTAAAGGTGAGAAGTTCTCACCGACTAGCTAATCCAATACCATGACTCTTCATATGTAGGAAATCTTCGCCACTCGCCTTTTGTCATTTTCGTTGCCCGTATTCTCTACATATATAAAAATCACATTTTTTACTTCGCTATTCAATATATAAAAATTGAATTTTTACTTCGCTACTCAACAAATAAAAATAGAATTTTTACTTCGCTATTCAACATATAAAAATCGAATTTTTACTTCGCTACTCAACATATAAAAATCGAATTTTTACTATCATACCTATATAAAAATCATATTTTTATTCTTGTTATTCCTATGACAAAAATTATATTTTTACATTGCTAAAATTTATATTTTTATACGACTAAAAATCATAACTTTATCTTGTTAAAAATCTCGACTTTCATGTATTAAAAATCAAAACTTTTTTCTAGTTATTCATATATAAAAATATAAATTTTTCATATATAAAACCATAAACTTTTTACATAAGAAAAACCATTCCTTTACCATATTAAAGATCATTCCTTTTTATAGATAAAGATTATTCCTTTTTATGAACATAATCAAAATCCAGATTTTTTTTATAAAGCTACATATATTAAAAGTTAAATTTTTAAAGCTATATTTTCCATATAAAATCTGAAATGAAATCACTTCGAATTTACCTTAAAACTGAAATGAAAACAAAGAAAAGAAGAAAAATAATAAAATAAAAAGCTTACCGTGTTATCAGCGAATGGAAAAAGGGGGGCGCGGGGCCACTGTAGGAGGCGGAGGTGTAGTCGGAGGCTGGAGTGGAGCGGCGCAGGCCACGGGGGTGGGCCTTGGCGTTAGCGACGGAGGAGGGTTTATAGGGGCGAGGGTTCGCGCTTCAATTGATTTGGGGGAGGCGATTTGAGGTTTTGGGCGTAAGAGGGAGGGAGAGAAGGGGAGGGGGTCGGCGCCTATGCGACGGCGACGTGAAGAGGTGGGGAGGCGGCTTCTTCCCCCCCCCCCCCCGGCCGATCCCTTTCTTCTTCTTTTTTTTATTTCAGTTACAGACGAAGGGAGGGAGGAGAGTAAGGACATATATATTTTAATTTATTTATTACTAAAAAGCAATTTTTATTTTCGACCTCGAAATAAGACCCACCGCCTGTCGTCCAAAGCTAATTACCACCATTCCGAACCCAATGGGATATGTATCGTAGGCTGATTCGATCGTTTCGATCAGTTTTCGTCAAAATCAAAATATAACTCTATTTGTTGAATTTGAACGCGCATTTCAATTTAATGGGGCCACATACGAACCCGAAAAGTTCTCGAAAAATATTTTCTAGCTTCATATTTACGATACGGTCCTAACAAAACCAATTTCGTCGAATTCTGAGACCGTTTGAAAAATGGCCATTTTTCAGTCGATTAAAATCAACTAAAACTGGTCAAACGCGTTTTCCGTTGACACGCTCACATATTGATTCGAAAAATTATGAAATTTGAAACCTAGCAATAACTTGACATCGCGAATCCAACAAAAGTGGTTTCGTCGAAATCCGAGGTTGTTTGCAAAATTTCCATTTTTAAGGGCCTGAATTCGATAGCGACTATTCTGAATTTTCAACTGGACATATCTTTTGATTCCCGCTATGAAATTTCAATTTTTCTTATTCGTTGGAAAGATATTATCAATTAGATTCAAATATTTTTGGTTTCACTAAAATCCGGTTTATTTTGAATCCGGTACAGTCATTTGAATTTTGAAATCGAATTATCGAACTACCGCACCATTTTCAATTCCTTTTATAATTATAAATAATTATTTATATTCTAACGACGACCTATATAATATACACATTCGAATTCTATTCAAAATAAATTTCTCGTCGATATTATTTAAAATAATTCATTTTATATAATCAAAATTCACTAAAATTGCCAAAATAAAAATTTTAAATTGGCTCGCATTTCCGGGTTGTTACAGTTATGATCCCATTTATATTAATTATGAAATTAGATTAATTAAATTATAACTAAAATTTAATCAACCTTTTTAAACGCAAAACAAACATTGCCCTCTCTCTTTAATTCTCTGCACACCGTCATCTTCAGCTGAACCCATCGGCTGATTTCGAAAGCCACCTGCGCACGTTCATCACCGCCATTTGCTGGTGATCCGAAGGTTCCCCCACGTTGCCCTAGCCACAAGCACCACCGCCGGTGACAGCGTCGAGCGCGACCCCTCCTTTTATGCTTGAAATCCGGTTCACACGCAAGTCCCTTAAGAGTTGATTTTTGACGATTTACTTAATTATAACAACTCATGGATGTTGAATACAAAGATCACAGGACGCTCTTCGATTTGGTATATGGAACTCTCGAATCATTGAGTAATTTTATTTAGAGGATAAGGATTTATTGGAGGAAGAAGGAAAATATAATATATAGCACAATCAGAGTAAAACATATAGATGAGTAAGAAAAGAAAGTCTTTAAATTGATGAATTAAATTTGGCATAGATTATGTAGCCAATAAATGAAAAAATGAATTCAAAAAAAGCTTTCATTGTTTCCTAATGCACTAAAGAATATGACAACCTTTATTTAAACTTAAACTTATTACCTTGTTTTCATAAGTATTGAATTCCACTAAGCATTTATTTATTTACATTTATATATATAAATATCAATCCTATTTCTATCACCAAAAAGTGTCATTTATGATGTAAATCTACTTGTATCAAAAAGAAGTAAGAAAAAAATCAATATATATATATATATATTGCACATGGTTAATATGCAATTTTTCTCTCATATTGAAATAGAAACAAATAAATTTTGAATAACAAAAGTTAACTTCATATACATAACATAGTGCACATTTAAAAGGTAATAACTCACTATTATATGATTATAATTGTTGACTGCTTTCAAATTATCATGGACAAACTGATTAACTTAAATAGATGGAATAAATTGCATTATCTCCATGATGTTAGCAAAATAGGTATGTTCGATTTCAAATAAATCTGACAGGTTGAACATGATTTGCTCCAAAAAAAATTAACGTAGCATGATTTGCTCAAATATTTTTAATAGACTATAATCCTGGAATAATTTCTACCATATCCATTAATAAAAATTCCACTTAAAATAGTCAAACTGATAACATTGGCATTATTAGTAATATAAAATGGGAATTAATGTAGATATCCTAATGTTATTATTATTATTTTACATTTATGATTAGGATACCTATAATTGTATAAATTTATAAAATTAGAATGAAATATTTTTGTAACCTCAGAAGAAACATTAATACATTCCAACCGTCAATTATGCATCACCAAATATGTAAACGAAAACACCAATAAAAGTCGGACATGAGCTTTGCATAAAAATAGTAAAAAAAAATCTTTTTTTCTGTCGTTATTATTTTAAATATTAAAAATCCATTAAAATTCTAAAATAAAAATTTTAAATTAGCCCCAAAATTCCGGGTTGTTACAATCTCCCCTACTTAAAATCTTTTCGTCCTCGAAAAGGAATGTAGCTAAAAATTATTTAATTTATTAACTCAATTCTAATTTTTCTTTTATTAGTTTCATTAATTTTATCAGTTGATTAACTTTTTAAATATATATAACTTTTATATATTCAAAAATTATATTTTCTAAGGTCGGATTATATATAATCAAAAATACGTTAGTTATAAACTTGTTACTCTCAACTCATTCTAGGGCATTACTAACCCCATCTCTAATGAGTTTTCTCATTCTAGGATACTGCTGATCCTATCTCTAATGAGTATTCCTATTGGATATTACTAATCCAATCTCTGATGAGTCTTTTGTTCCGTTCTAACGAGTTGCACCCCAAAGATTTGAACTAACCGGAGCCCCGATACCAACTGTAAAGACCCGAAAATCCCCGCTCTTTGAATCGACCATAAACCACACAGGTCTGGTTCAGAGGTTGGAAATTCCCGAATACTTTAACTTTGGGAATACAACACATTAAAACAAAAACAGGAGACTTTTATAAACATTACAATAATGTTACATCAGAGTACATAATATATCAGAGTACATCGAAATTAAATTACAGCGAAAGATAAATTTTTACGTTGAATATAATACAGTGCAGCAGAAGACTATCAAAAGCCCTGGACATAGCTTTAAGCTTCGATCCAGGATCCTGCTAAAGAGATAAATATCTGCAAAAAGCTACTCGACTGCCCGTGTGGAAAATATGGCACCCGAGTTGGCCAGTGAAACAAACTACAAGTCAGTCATGGGACTGGTATGAGAAATCTAACTTAACTTATCTAAAGATAAGGCTAATCACAGGACCACGTCGCTACCGCAGAATGAGTTTACTCCATTGGATTGCCAGTACATAAATTAAAGTAAATCGTTAAAAAACACAATGCTTTTTATAAAAATGAAACCATTATAAGACCCAAGTCCCATCACACAATGCAACACAAACCGGAGGATAGGGTTTTACCTTATAATGGTCAAAAGATGCTTGATACGATAAAAATAGATTTAATATTAGTGAGTATATATATGGGTATACATATTTCAAAAACATTTCAATCGTAATGTATCAATCATAGACGACATAGTACCCCATCCTACTATGTCGCCGTACTAGTTCTATAATCAAAACCGCAAGGTCGTATTGGAAATTGGATTTCCATCATGAGTCGAGGGTAGGGATAGTCCTCTCCGATTCGAGACACTCTAGCAAATGCCTCAGGATTCCCCGTAGTGAACCCTTGGATCTTCAGGGTCGGTCCACACCTGTCGAAAGGGGATTGGCAATTCCTGAACACACGCTTCCAGGTCCCTTTGGACCTCCATATGACCACTTCTGGAAAATAATCCCGAGGCGCCTCAATCCATCATCCACATAAGTAAAATGCCAGCCAGTTTAAGCACTGACACCACTCCTAGCTAGAAAGAAACGTGTGCCCGCCCTGCAGTCCTAATCCCGTTTTTGACTCATACCGGAGTGTGAGGCTCGCGAAGTCACGCTATACACAAAGTTATGCCTAAACAGGCTATGCTTTGATCATCAACCACAAGGCCTTTCTTTTCAACAAAAGCCTTAATCCATGCATCTTAGCAAGCCACATCGTCAATCCATACCATAACATTGATTCCTACCAATATATAACCTCCAAGCTTGTATGTCTCAGAGAAGGGTGTTAAACACCAAACAGATATATATTTAGCAGAGATCAACGAATATCGTATAAAGGAATACAACGTTAGACGTACGATCCATTTACAAGTCCGTTCTGGGTCTAAACGAAACCGGAGGCATCTTATACCTCGCGTATCCGAACAATCAACAATACGTCGGAACGGCTACCCCTAACTCCCCTTCAAGGTAGCTGCTCCAATCATGGGCCTCAGTAGAAACACATCCATTCGATGTGAAGATCTCCGGTCTTCAATCACCGTCTTCAACTCTTTGACTTAGATCGACGTATAATCATTTGAAATGAGATTGAACTTGGACATTTCAAATGATCCTCGCATATATATATATATTTTGAAATCATTTCATATCGTTATTCGTATTTAATAACGACCTACCGCTATTTATACATATATAGAAATAGCTAAATCTATTTAACGACGCTTCGGGTCGATCGGTGGCCCTGGCGCTGTTTTTGTCCAAATTGATTTACACATATCTTGAAATTTAACCGTTGGATGTTAACAAAATTTATATCGTTGGAAAGATCTTCCCAAAGCGGTCCTAAAGATTCCAGTTTTGGGAAAATCCGACAGTTGGATTTTTTTGGTATAATCGTTTAAAGTTACGATTATCGAAACGCGAACTGCCGTGCGCGGTTCGTTTTATTTTAATTTATATTTATATAAATATAAATATAATCTATTCGCTCGATGCTTTCAAATTATTTATTCTTTAAATAATTTTCTAAACTTCGTATTCAAGTTATTTTTAAATGAACCGAAGTCCTTTTCAAAACATGTACATTTTTTTCACTCCTTATATGATAATAAAAATGTAAATTTTTATTGTTTATCATTTCTGATCCAAACAATGAATATTTCTATTTCTTAACATGTGATTTTAATGATAACATGTTTTTACATTTTAAAATATGATATTTTCCTATTTCTTAACATTTTCCTACTCTTTTATATTTACTCAAAATGTGACTTTTCTATTCATTTAATTATATCAAAAGAAATGCAATCTTTTATTTAACCTTTAATTACATTAAAAATGAAATCTTTTTACTTCATTTTTGATTACATTGGAAAAATGTAATCTCTTCATTTCATTCCTAATTACTTTGAAAAAATGTAATCTTTGCTTTTTATTCCTTAATTACATAGAAAATGTAATTTTAAAATCATTTTTTTTATCGCATCTAAAAAGAGGATAAAAATGTCATTTTTATTTCTACTTTTTTATCTACATCTAAAATGTATATAAAAATACATTTCTTATTTCTATGTTTTTTATTTGCATCTACAATGTAAATAAAAATACACTTTTAATTCTAATCTTCTTATTGTCTTTATTTTGACAATAAAAATATACATTAAGTTCTATATTTTTGATTACATCTAATATGTAAGTCTAAAATGTTACTTTTATTTCTATGTTTTTATCCACATCTATAATGTAGACAAAAATGTACTTTTCATGTTCATGTTTTTATTTACATCTAAAATGTAAATAAAAATATACTTTTTAATTCGAGTTTTTATTCACATCTAAAAGGTGAATAAAAATGTACTTTCTAATTTCATGTTTTTATTTATATCTAAAATATAAATAAAAATGTCAACTTTTATAATCATGTTTTTATTTATAACTAAATTGCAAATAAAATTGTACTCTATAACTTCATGGTTTGTATTTGCAACTAACTTGCAAATAAAAATGTACTTCTTTTTCTTTGGTTTTTATTTGCATATAAAAAGGCAAACAAAATGTACTTCTTTTTCTATGGTTTTTATTTGCATATAAATAGGCAAATAAAAATGTACTTCTTTTTCTATGGTTTTTATTTGCATATAAAAGGCAAATAAAAATGTACTTCTTTTTCTATGGTTTTTATTTGCATATAAAAGGCAAATAAAAATGTAATACTATATTTTTATTCACATCTAAAATGTAAATAAAATTTCACTTTTTATATTCGTATCATTATTCACATCTAAAAAGTGAATAAAAACATACTTTTTATTTCATACCTTTTATTTGCAACTACTTTGCAAATAAAAAGTGTAATTCTTTTCTATGTTTTGTTTGCATCTAAAAATGCAAACTAAAAATGTAATTCTTTTCTATGTCATATTTTTATTTAAACTAAATGTAAATAAAATGCCCCTTTTCTTATATCATGTTTTATTTACTCTAGATGAAAATAAAGTATTCTTTCTCTTTACATGTGTAGTAACCCGTAACTTCCCTGGTAAGGAAAGCACGGATTGCTTTGAGGACAAGACAAATCAGAACGCAAGCAGAAGAACATTTCATTGTTTATTACAACAATTCCATCAGAATACAAGAATACACAGAGTATGAATAAATATACATTCGACAAATATTAGAGATTACAATAAATTACATAGCAGCGGAAAAATAATACAACACACAACTGAAAGTAATACACGGATACAGAGCTTTCCGAGTATCGTTCCAGCTGTAAATCAGGATCCTGTGAATATAAATCTGCAAAACCAAAGCTACTAGCTGCCCGTGTGGAAAATAGGGGCACCCAGAGTTTAGGTTAAAACAATAAACACCAGGTCAGTCATGTGACTGATGTCAGAACTAAAACAGTTATTTAAAACTTTACTTTAAAAGAGAGTAATTCAAGGGACCACGCCGTATAACGCAGAACGGGTTTCCTCCCAAGAATACCAGTGCTTGGAATAAACAACGCAATGCTTTTTCAAAAAAAATGAAGCTATTATAAGACCCAGGTACCATCACACAATGCAACGCAAGCCGGAGGATAGGGTTTTCCCTTATAATAGCCAAACATGCTTGGTACGTTTAAAACAAATCATTTGATACTATTATAAGTGTATAGTGTCAAAACAATTTCAATCATAAATATCAATCCTAGGCGGCATGGGTACCATCTATCATGTCGCCATACTAGGCTATACAAATAAAACCGCAATATCACGTATTGGAAATTGGATTTCCTTCATGAGTCGAGGCAAGGGGCAAGCTGCTCTCCGATTCGAGACACTCTAGCAAATGTCTCAGGACCCCACTAAGATCCTTGGATCTTCGGGGTCGGTCCTCTCTTACTTTTGAGGATTAGTTATTCCTGAACACACGTTTCCCAGTCCTAACAGACCTATATCAGAGGCGCCTCGCATTCCAACAACCACACAGGTGAAAAGTATATAAATGTCAGCCAATTTAAGCACCGACACCACCACTAGCTAGAAAGAAACGTCGTGCTCTCCCAGCAGTCACTATCCCGTTTTTGACTCATACCTAGGTGTGAGGCTCGCGAATTAACGCCATACACAAAGTTGCACCACACAGGTCGTGCTTTGATCATCAACCACAAGACTTTGCTTTTCAACAGAAGCCTTGATCATTTGCCACTTAGGTGTGCCACACAGGCAATTCACTCCATGCGACTGATGTCCATCGATATATAACCTCTGAGCTCGTACGTCGAAGAGAAGGGCGTTAAGCAAGAGAATAAATTCTCCGCCGCCAAACAGATGTATATTTAATAGAGATCAATCAACATAGAATAAAATCCAATGTCAGACACACAGTCCATTTACAAGTTCGTTCTGGGTTTGAACGAAACCCGAGGCACTTTCCTCGCATATCTATCGATCTCCAAGTACGTCTGGACGATCACCAATTGTTTCCCTCCTCTTGGGTGTACAGCCCAATCAAGATCAACAGTAATCACCCAAATGATGTGAAGACTTCCGATCTTCAACCACCGTCTTCATCTTCGACTTATCTTCGAATCGATTATTCAGAATGGGTATAAACCCAGCATTTCCGAATAACCCGCGCATATAATAAACATGTGTTACACAAACACAACATACACCTCATTCCAATTCAGAATATTCTTTTTATTCAAATTTTCACATTCTTAGGGAAAGGTTCCCATTAATTTTATCAAAGATAAATTCTTCTAAATTTATTCTTTAATCATCCTTTGGATATCATTTCAAACCATATTATGGTTTTCCAAACTAGTCGGGATTAGCCAACCACACCGAAGTAATTGTTTATTTTATTTCTCAGTCCCAACCTATTTATCCCATGGAGAAAACTGGTAATACTCCATATCTAACACCATGGTTTTATCGGTAAATATTAATTACATTTCATGTTCAAATCTAATTAAAGATTTTACTATCGCTTTGGAGCAAAACTGGTGATACTCCATCCTCGATCACTTTTCAGATTTTATAATTTAAATTATCAATTCACATTTCAATTTAACTACAGATTCATTAAAACTCCACTTTGTTTTAATCTTCCCCCAAATCATTATCCTGTCTTTAACTGGGTTAAAGAACCAATGCCACCTAAAACACGATTCACGATAAACCCAAAATCATTTTTCAAATTCAATTCCAATTAAATATTTTTCAATTGGTACACTTCATTAAATCTAAATAGAAAGATTTTATCGTTTACTCAACTGGGTTTAAGAACAGTGTTAATGAAGACATCATTCACGACAAACCCAAATCACATTTGATATTAAATACAAGGCTCTGAATAGAAAATATATCGGCTTATATTCAACATTAAATTCTACGACTAACAAATATCGTATTGGAAATAACGATATAAATATATCTTTCAAATTCCCATAACAATATATGTATAATCATGAAATCCAACATCGAAATATTCCAAAGACAATTTCGATTCAAATCCACTTCCACTTTATATATATTGGAAATTCTGGTTATTTTCAAAACCAATTCAAATTCAATTTATTTATTTCAAAAATAAATTGATTTTAATTCTAATTCAAAACCAGTTCATCTCGATAAAAATCTATTTTTATATTTTCAAATATGTAGTTTTTCATCCCAGTTCTTTCCAATTCATTGCTTATGATTTTACACTAATTATTGATATTTTTAATAATTTTATCAAGGCCCGTGCAGTCGATTTCCATCAACGACCATCGAACTGCACTTACAACGACCATTTCCAAATTTGATTTGGACATAATTCCAAATCCAACCGTTAGATTTCACATTTCTAATACTCATTGGAAAGCTCTTTTCGATACAAACAAAAAATGGTTCTGGTTTCAGGAGAATCCGACGGTCAGATCTCCCGCAACGTCAATTCGAAGTCAATGGTCGAAATTCACAAACTGCCGCAGCGCGGCGCGTTCTATTCAGGCCATTATATATATAATATATATATTATATATATTTCATCGATTTCCTTTTAAAACGTATTTTATAAATCGTTTAAAATTTGTTTTCAAAACCATTTCAACTCTATATTCAATTTCAGATCAAAATTGAATATTTCATGTCATTACCATATAAATGATAATATTTTCAAAACGTTATATTTTGAAATCACTACCTTTTCTATATTCATTATAAAAACGAATATAATCGATATAAATATCGTTCACGTCAAAATAGCGCAACTCTAATCAACACGGCTTTATATATTTCAATAAATTCATTATTCTATTCAATAAACGAATATTTTATTCAACACATGAATCTATATTTCTTTCAACACATGACTAATCTCTATTATGTAATATATTTTATAAAATTATGGTATCTATCATTTGATTTTTAATTAGACTCCAACCGTAAAGTAGTTTCTAATCTTAAATATGATAAAGATGTAAATTTTATTGTTAAAATATTTTACTCAACACATGAATAATTTCAACATATGAATATTCTCAACACATGAGCATCGTCAACACATGACTATTTTTATATTCTAATATTCTTTATTTTCCCAATTGGAATGAGGCCCAATCAATTACCATATAATGCTAATTATATGGGTTCCACCCAACGCATGTATATTATAGCAACGATAAATAATCAACCATCATCCAAAGTGCACTACTCTGTATAAGCATCAAATATAGATTTCTAATGCTTATAATAGCCTGTCAATCAATCAATCGACATACAATTAATTATTGGGATTAGTGTACGCCAAATATCATCCCAACACCCGTGTGGGGTTTCAAATCAACAAACACTGAATATTATTTCTGCAGTTGGGCGATGTGTAAAACTTATCGTCCTAATCAATGTCCTTCAAATAGGTGTACATAAACAAACCGTCCGGTTTGTAAATGAATATTTATTTATTCACATTCACGTTAAAAATTATATTTTTAACGATAATTAATTTATTTCAACACATGAATATTTATTTTTCAATCATTCCACAACACATCAATCAAACAAACAAGTTGTCCATGGTCTGTGGACGACGGGTGTCGGGTGCTGCTAAGCACCGTCTGCATCCTAGTATATATTTTTAACTAGAAAAAGAAATTTAAAGTGAGAAGTTCTCACCGACTAGCTAAACCAACACCATGACTATTCATATGTAGAAATCTTCGTCGTGCTCGCCCTTTTGTCAATTTCGTTGTCCGTAGCCACTACATATATAAAAATCACATTTTTATATTGTTGCTATGTATATAAAAATTCTATTTTTACACCGCTACTATATAGATAAAAATTCTATTTTTACACCGCTACTATATAGATAAAAATTCTATTTTTATCTTGCTAGTAATATAATAAAAATTATATTTTTATTACTCTACATGAATAAAAATCATATTTTTAATACTTCTACTTTATAAAAAATCATTTCTTTTTCATGTCAAAAATCTAATCTTTATCGCATTAAAAATCCAAACTTTACCGTTTTTAAAAATCTTATCTTTCTACGATTAGAAATCCTATCTTTCTATTGAAAAATATAAATAAAAATCGAATCTTTTAATGTTAAAAATCTAAATTATATACTACAAAAAAAATCTAATTTCAGTTTTAAAATCACTAATTACCTAAATTAGCGAAGACAAGAAAAATAGAAATAAAAGGAAAGAAAAGGGCTCATAGTTGAAATCTGGAGAGGGGGTGTTGTTGAAGGCGGGGGAAGGAGCATCAGGTGGTCGGTGGTCTATGGTGAGGTCGGAGGGGCGGGCTTGCCTGGGCGGCAGCGTCTCCGATGATGGCGGAGGGGCTTGGAAGGGTTGCGGTTTCGTGTGGGGGGAGAGGGGGAGGTAGCGGAGGAGAGGAGGGGGTAGGCTAGCGTGGGGCGGCGCTCCAGCGAGGGCGGTGGCGCCGGGGGGGGGGGTGCGACATCGACGAGGGAGGCAGCGGTTTTTTTTTAATTTTGTTCTTTCAGATCGAACTGAGGAGAGATAGGGAAACGAGGGGGTTAAAGAGGGAAAAGGGATTTTTATATTTAATTTATTTAATATTTAACTAATCCAAAAAGCAAATTTTACCTTTGACCTCTAAACGAGACCCACCGCCTGTCGTCCATAGCTAATTACCCCCATTCCGAACACAATGGGATATGTATCATAGGCTGATTCGATCGTTTTGATCAGTTTTCGTCAAAATCAACATATAACTCTATATATTGAATTTGAACGTGTATTTCTATATACCGGGGCCACATACTAACTCGAAAAATTCCAGAAAAATATTTTCTAGCTTCGTATTAACGATACGGTCCTAACAAAACTAATTTCGTCGAATTCTGAGACTTTGAAAAATGGCCATTTTCCAGTCGATTAAAATCAACTAAAACTAGTCAAACGCGTTTTCCTTTGCCATGCTCACATATTGATTCGAAAAATTACGAAATTTGAAACTTAGCAATAATTTGACATCACGGATCCAAAAAAAGTGGTTTCGTCAAAATCCGAGGTCATTTGCAAAATATCCATTTTTAAGGGCCTGAATTCCATAGCGACTATTCAGAATTTTCAACTGGGCGTAACTTTTGATTCCCGCTATGAAATTTCAATTTTTCGGACTCGTTGGAAAGATATTCTCGATTAGATTCAAATATTTTTGGTTTCACTAAAATCCGTTTTATTTTGCATCCTGTACATTCATTCGAAGTTTGAAATCGAAATATCGAACTACTGCGCCATTTTCAATTCCTTTTATAATTTAAAATAAATATTTATATTCTAACAACGACGTATATAAATATATACATTTGAATTCTATTCAAAATAAATTTCTCGTCGTTATTATTTAAAATAATTCATTTTAAATATTCCAAATTCGCTAAAATTGTCAAAATAAAAATTTTAAATTGGCTCGCATTTCCGGGTTATTACAATCTCCCCCACTTAAAACTTTTCGTCCTCGAAAAGGAACGAAGCCGAAAGTTGTTTAACTAATCAAATCAACTTTCATTATTTTCATTATGGCTTAAGTTCTTCAACTTTTCAGTTTCTAAGAACTTTTTAAATTTTTCAAAAATTTGGCTAACACCCTAAATTTCCGAAAAAATTCGCCATAACCTCCCCTGCACCGGGGACTTCGGGATATTTCATATAGCCTCCCATGGCCTTCTTCAATCAAAAAGAAAAAGAAAAAGCCAAGCGGCTAACCAATCGGCTCATAAAATCATCATCACCCAAACAAAACAGTAAATTATGGTAAACATGTACCTATTTGTCGGGCAAACAATTTTATTCTCTGCTCTAGCCTCCTTGCTATGACCTGTCCACACATATATATGTACATGCATGCAATTGCAAATAATTTTCGATACAATTCACTATTTGATACAATTAGGCATAATGGTTCAAAATTATCAAACAAATAAACAAACAACACAAACATCAATCAATTAGTGGATTAACGTTTAAAACTCATAATTTTGATACAAATATAGAAAATCATGTTTTTGATGTCAAATTACAACAAATAAACCTATCTAGTTTTGGTTCTCACACCTTCGAAACACGAACATAAGTACGGATAATGCGTCCGCATTACCAGAATCATCCCCGGGCAACTAGAGTGTGATCCTATATCTATCCAGTATATTAAAACTTCGAATATACGTTTATGACGCGTATATGCAAAACCTTTATATATTGGATTGTCCAAAATCAATATAAATAAAATATTCAAATACATATACTTGAATTTAATTTTCAAAACAAAGTTCGTTTTATCTAAAAACATACTCTTCACACTCGTCCTAGGATACTACTAATCCTATCTCTAGCAAGTCATTCTAATTGAATACTACTAATCCAATATCTGATGAATTCTTTCGTATGGTTCTAATGTGTCTTGTTCTCGAGCTCTGTAAACTAAAGCTCTGATACCAAATGTAGTAACCCGTAACTTCCCCGGTAAGGAAAGCACGGATTGCTTTGAGGACAAGACAAATCAGAACGCAAGCAGAAGAACATTTCATTGTTATTACAACAATTCCATCAGAATACAAGAATATACATAGTATGAATAAATATACATTCGACAAATATCAGAGATTACAATAAATTACATAGCAGCGGAAAAATAATACAACACAACTGAAAGTAATACACGGATACAGAGCTTTCCGAGTATCGTTCCAGCTGCAAACCAGGATCCTGTGAATATAAATCAGCAAAACCAAAACTACTAACTGCCCGTGTGGAAAATATGGGCACTGTAACAACCCGAAAATCTGGGCCAGTTTCAAAATTTTATTTTGGCAATTTTAGCGAATTTTGAACATTTAAAATGAATTATTTTAAATAATGTCGACGAGAAATTTATTTTGAATAGAATTCGAACGTATATTTCTATACGTCGTCGTTAGAATATAAATAATTATATATAATTATAAAAGGAATTGAAAATGGCGCGGTAGTTCGATAATTCGATTTCAAACTTCAAATGAATGTACCGGGTGCAAAATAAACCGGATTTTAGTGAAACCAAAAATAATGGAATCTAATTGTGAATATCTTTCCAACGAATCCGAAAAATCAAGATTTCATAGCGGGAATCAAAAAATATGTCCAGTTAAAAATTCTGAATAGTCGCTATGGAATTCAGGCCCTTAAAATAGACATTTTGCAAACGACCTCAGATTTCGATGAAACCACTTTTGTTGGATCCGTAGTGTCAAATTATTGCTAGATTCCAAATTTTATAATTTTCTGAATCAATATGTGAGCGTGGCAAAGGAAAACGCGTTTGACCAGTTTTAGTTGATTTTAATCGACTGGAAAATGGCTATTTTTCTAACGGTCTCGGAATTCGACGAAACTGCTTTTGTTAGGACCGTATCGTCAATACGAAGCTAGAAAATATTTTTTTGGGATTTATAGAGTTAGTATGTGACCCCGGTAAATTTAAATGCGCGTTCAAATTCAATATATAGAGTATATGTTGATTTTAACGGAAACTGATCGAAACGATCGAATCAGCTTACGATACATATTCCATTGTGTTCGGAATGGGGGTAATTATCTATGAACGACAGGCGGTGGGCCTCGTTTAGAGGTCGAAAAAAAAAGTTGCATTTTAGTGGAAAAATAAAATAATTAAATAATTAACTTCCTCTCTCCTCACCCTTATCTCCTCTCAGACCCCCCCATTTACCTTTCTTCATTAATTCGATTTCCAGATAATAAAAAAGAAAAAAGAAAAAAACTCGATGTCGACGGAAACCGCCACGCCCCCACCCTCGTTCAGCCATCGACCACCGCATCGATTCCCCCCCCCCCCCCGGCTCCGGCCGACTGAGGCCGCACCCCCCTCTTCTCTCCCCCTCCGTCGATGGAGACCCTAACCCCCTATTTGCCTGAAGGTCGTTGCCTACCCCACTGCTCAGACCACCGGACCGCCACCGCGCCCCTGCCCTACGACCAGTCCTCCGGCGACTCCCAACCCCGCCACCTCGGTGCGCAGCAGTTCCCCCTTCCACATAATTCCAGCTGTAAGTTTTTTTTATTATTTAATTTGTTTTATAAAATTCGTTTAGTTTAATTTAAAAAGAATTGTTAAAATTAGTTTTTACCTATGATGTTGGTGAAGAAAAGATTAGATTTTAAAATAGAAAAGATTAGATTTTTAAAATAGAAAAGGTTAGATTTTTAAAATAGAAAAGATTAGATTTTTAAAACAGAAAAGATTAGATTTTTTTTAAAATAGAAAAGATTAGATTTTTGAATTTGAAAAGGCGAAATCTTTATATTTGAAAAGGCGAAATCTTTATATTTGAAAAGGCGAAATCTTTATATGAAGAATAGCGTGATAAAAATAGAATTTTTATCTATATAGTAGCGGTGTAAAAATAGAATTTTTATCTATATAACATCGTGATAAAAATAGAAATTTTATCTATATAACATCGTGATAAAAATAGAATTTTTATCTATATAACATCGTGATAAAAATAGAATTTTTATCTATATAGTAGCGGTGTAAAAATAGAATTTTTATCTATATAGTAGCGGTGTAAAAATAGAATTTTTATCTATATAGTAGCGGTGTAAAAATAGAATTTTTATCTATATAGTAGCGATGTAAAAATAGAATTTTTGTCTATATAGTAGCGGTGTAAAAATGGGATTTTTATATATTGAATAGCAATATAAAAATGTGATTTTTTATATATGTAGTGAATACGGGCAACGAAAGTGACAAAAGGCGAGAACGACGAAGATTTCTACAATAGAAGAGTCGTGGAGCTGGGATAACTATCTGTGAGAATTTTTCACTCTTCAATTTTTTTTTTCTAGTTATATATATATATATACTAGGATGTAGACGGTGCTTAACAGCACCCGACACCCGTCATCCACAGACCATGGATGGCTTGTTTGTTTGATTGATGTGTTGTGAAATTTGTTTGTGGAGTTGATTTGAAATAGATAATGAAATATATTCATGTGTTGAAATAAATTAATTATCGTTAAAAATATAATTTCTAACGTGAAAGTGAATAAATGAATATTTATAAACAAATCGGCCGATTTGTTTATATACACTGATTTGACTGATATTGATTGGGTCGATAAATTTTACACATCGCCCAACTGCACGAATAAAAATATGTGTTTGTTGATTTGAAACCCCACATGGGTGTTGGGATGATATTTGAGTACACTATTCCCAATTATTTAGTTGTATGTCGATCGATTGGTCGACAGACTGTGTAAGCGTCGATTATTTATATTTGATGCTTATGCAATTGTGTGGTGCACTTTGTATGATGGTTGATTGTTTATCGTTGCTAATATATACATGTGTTGTATGGAATCCATATAATTAACGTTATATGGTAATTGATTGGGCCTCATTCCAATCGGGAAAATAATGAATATTATAAAAGAAAATTCATGTTTTGAATATAAAAATAGTCATGTGTTGACGATGTTCATGTGTTGAAAATATTCGTGTGTTGAGTAAAATATTTTAACAATAAAATTTACATCTTTATCATATTTAAAATTAGAACTACTTCACGGTGGAGTCTAATTAAAATCAAACGATAGATACGATAATTTTATAAAATATTTTACATAACAAAAATAGTGATGTGTTGACAGTACTCATGTGTTGAGATTAGTCGTGTGTTGAACGAAATATAGATTCATGGGTTGAATAGAATATATATTCATTTGTTGAATAGAATAATGAAGTTTTTGAAAAATATAAAGCCGTGTTAATTAGAGTTGCGTTATTTTGACGCGAACGATATTTATATCGATTTTATTCGTTTTATAATGAATATTGAAAAGTGATTTCAAAATTTAGTATTTTGAAATGAAATTCAAATTAAATTAGATTAAAATTCAAATTGAAATTTTATTGAATCAATTTGAAATGAATTCGAATCGAATAGAAAATGAATTCGATTCGAATTGAATAGAAAGTGAATTTGAATTCGAAATAGAAAGGAATTCAAATTGAATTAAATTGAAATTGAATTAAAAACAAATTGAAATCGTTTGGAATGAAATTTAAAACGAACTGAAATTGAATTGAAATCAATTTGAAATGAATTCGAATCGAATAGAAAATGAATTCGATTCAAATTGAATAGAAAGTGAATTTGAATTCGAATTGAATACAAATGAATTCAAATTGAATTAAATTGAAATTGAATTAAAAACGAATTGAAATCGTTTTGAATGAAATTTAAAACGAACTAAAATTGAATTGAAATCAATTTGAAATGAATTCAAATTGAATTAAATGGAAGGTAAATTCAAATCGAATTGAGTTGAAACGAATTTGAATTTGAATTGAATTGAAACGAATTTGAATTCGAATTAAGTAAAATTGAAATGGATTCGAACTGAATTGAAATCAAATCGATTTGAAATTGAAGACGTATTTGAAATTGTTTTTGAAACGAATTTAGAACTATTTATAAAATACGTTTCAAAAAGGAAATCGATGAAATATATATATATATATATATATATATATATATATATATATAATGGCCTGAATAGAATGCGCCGCGCCGCGGCAGTTCGTGAATTTCGACCATTAACTTCGAATTGACGTTGCGGGAGATCCGACCATCGGATTCTCCTAAAACCGGAACCGTTGGGTTCGTATCGAAAAGAGCTTTCCAATGAATATTAGGAATTTGAAATCTAACGGTTGGATTTGGAATTATGTCCAAATCAAATTTGGAAAAGGTCGTTGTAAGTGCAGTTCGATGGCCGTTGATGGAAAGCGACTGTACGGGCCTTGATAAAGTTATTAAAAATATTGATAATTTGTGCAAAATCATAATATATGAATTGGAAAGAACCGGGGTGAAAAACTCCACATTTGTTATGATAAAAATGGGTTTTTGTCGAAATGAACTAGTTTTGAACTAGAATTAAAATCAATTTATTTTTGAAATAAATAAATTGAATTTGAAAGTGAATTTAAAAATAATCAATATTCCCAATACGTGGATTGGACTGGAGTTGAATCGAAATTATCTTCGGAATATTTTGATGTTGTATTTCGTGACTATACAGATATGGTTATGGGAATTTGAAAGATATATTTTATATCGTTATTTCCAATACAATATTTGTTGGTTTCAGGATTTGATATTGAATATAAGACGATATATTTTCTATTCAAAGCCTCGTATTTAATATCAAATGTGATTTGGGTTTATCGTGAATCGTGTTTTATATGACATTGGTTCTTTAACCCAGTTAAAGGTAGGATGTGGATTTTTGAAAGGATTAAAACTAAGTGGAGTTTTAATGAATCTTTAATTAGATTAAAATGTGAATTGATAATTTAAATTATCAAATCTGAAAAGTGATCGAGAGTGTAGTATCACCAGTTTTGCTCCAAAGCGATAGTTAAATCTTTAATTAGATTTGTACGTGAAATGGTAATTAATTTTACTAATAGCACCGTGGTGTTAGATATGGAGTATTACCAGTTTTCTCCATGGGATATATAGGTTGGGATTGGGAAATAAAATAAATAATTACTTCGGTGTGGTTCGCTAATCCCGACTAGTTTGAAATGATATCCAAAGGAAGATTAAAGAATAAATTTAGAAGAATTTATCTTGGATAAAATTAATGGGAACCTTTCCCTAAGAATGTGATTTTGTGAATAAAAGAATATTCTGAATTGGAATGAGGCATTTGTGTGTTTGTGAAGCATTTGTTTATTATATACGTGGGTTATTCAGAAAGGCCGGGTTTATACCCATTCTGAATAACCAATTCGATGAGATGTTGAAGATGAAGACGGTGGTTGAAGACCGGAAGTCTTCACATCGTTTGAGTGATTACTGATGATCTTGATTGGGCTGTACACCCAAGATGAGGGAAACAGTTGGTGATCATCCAGACGTACTTGGAGATGGATGGATATGCGAGGAAAGTGCCTCCGGTTTCGTTCAAACCTAGAACGAACTTGTAAATGGATTGTGTGTCTGACATTGGATTTTATTCTGTGTTGAATGATCTCTATTAAATATACATCTGTTTGGCGACGAAGAATTTATTCTCTTGCTTAACGCCCTTCTCTGAGACGTACGAGCTCAGAGGTTGTATATCGATAGACATCAGTCGTAGGGAGTGAATTGCCAATGTGGCACGCGTAAGTGGTAATTGATCAGGGCTTCTGTTGAAAAGCAAAGTCTTGTGGTTGATGATCAAAGCACGGCCTGTGTGGCGTAGCTTTGTGTATAGCGTGAATTCGCGAGCCTCACACCTCGGTATGAGTCAAAAACGGGATACGGACCCAAGGAGTGCACGACGTTTCTTTCTAGCTATGGTGGTGTTAGTGACCTACCAGCCCTGACATTTATATACTTTTCACCTGTGTGGTTGTTAGATACGAGGCGCCTCGGATATAGGTCTGTAAGGACCGGGAAACGTGTGTTCAGGAATAACTAATCCTCAAAAGTAAGAGAGGACCGGCCTTGGAGGTACCAAAGGATCATAGTGGGGTCCTGGGACATTTGCTAGAGTGTCTCGAACGCGGAGAGGAGCTTGCCCCTTGCCTCGACTCATGACGGAAATCCAATTTCCAATACGTGATATTGCGGTTTTAATTGTACAACTAGTATGGCGACATGATATATGGTACCCATGCCGTCTATGATTGATATTTATGATTGAAAATGTTTTGACACTATACACCTATGATAGTATCAAATGATTTGTTTAAACGTACCAAGCATGTTTGGCTATTATAAGGGAAAACCCTATCCTTCGGCTTGCGTTGCATTGTGTGATGGGACCTGGGTCTTATAATAGCTTCATTTTTCCAAAGAGCATTGCGCTGTTTTGTTATATGCATTAGTATTCTTGGGAGGAAACCCGTTCCGTGTTATACGGCGTGGTCCCTTGAATTACTCTCTTTTAAAGTAAAGTTTTAAATAACTGTTTTAGTTCTCACATCAGTCACATGACTGACCTGGAGTTTGTTGTTTTAACCTAAACTCTGGGTGCCCCTATTTTCCGCACGGGCAGCTAGTAGTTTTGGTTTTGCAGACTTATATTCACAGGGTCCTGATTTACAGCTGGAACGATATCCGGAAAGCTCTGTATCTGTGTATCTCTTCTAGTTGTGTTTTGTATATTTTTCCGCTGCTATGTAATTTATTGTAATCTTTGATATTTATCGAATGTAATTTATTCATTTATACTCTGTATATTCTTGTATCTGATGGAATTGTTGTAATAACAATGAAATGTTCTTCCGTTTGCTTTCTGATTTGTCCTGCTCTCAAACGATCAGGGGTTTTCGAACGGTCTTAGTCGGTTTAACGATCGATTTGGATCAAGCGAAATTCCTTGTCGTTACAGTTGGTATCAGAGCTTTGGTTTACAGAGCTCGAGAACAAGACACGTTAGTACCATATGAAAGAATTCATCAGATATTGGATTAGTAATGTCCAATTTGAATGAATCGTTAGAGATAGGATCAGTAGTATCCTAGAACGAATGTGAAGAGTATATTTTTCAAATGAAAACAATTTTGTTTTGAAAATTTGATTCGTTTTAAACGTATTTGAATATTTATTTATTTTGAATTTGGACAATCGAGTATATAAAGATTTCGCGTATACGTGTCATGAACGTATATTCGAAGTTTTAATATACTGGATAGATATAGAATCACATTCTAGACACCCGGGGATAATTCTGATGATGTGGCCACATCATCAGTATTTATACTCGTGTTTTGAAGGTGTATATCTATATATTTCCATTAGACTGGTGTGAGAACCAAAACTTATATAGTTAGAATACATTGTTGTGATTTGGCATCAAAAACATGATTTTTGTATATGTATCAAAATTATGAATTTGAAACTCTAATTCACTAATTGATTGATGTTTGTGTTGGTTGTTTATTTGTTTGATAATTTTGAACCATTTAGCCTAATTGAACCAAATATTGAATTGTATTGAAAAGTGGTCACATTTGCTAGCATATACATGTACTTACATTGAACAGGTCATAGCAAGGAGGCTAGAGCAGAGAATAAAATTTGTTTGCCCGACAAATAGGTACATGTTTACTATAATTTACTGTTTTGTTTGGGTGATGATGATTTTATGAGCCGATTGGCTAGCCGCTTGGCTTTTTCTTTTTCTTTTTGAGATCAGAAGGCCTATATGGCAATTTCGGGATTTTCCCGTGGCTCCCGGTGCAGGGGAGGTTATGGCGAAATTTTTCGAAAATTCCGGGTGTTAGCCAAATTTTTGAAGAATTTGAAAATTAGAAACTGAAAAGTTGGAGAATGGAAGCCAGATCGAACTTAGAGTTAATTGGTCAAACCACTTTCAACTTTGTTCCTTTTCGGGGACGAAAAGTTTTAAGTGGGGAGATTGTAACAACCCGAAAATCTGGGCCAGTTTAAAATTTTTATTTTGGCAATTTTAGCGAATTTTGAACATTTAAAATGAATTATTTTAAATAATGTCGACGAGAAATTTATTTTGAATAGAATTCGAACGTATATTTATATACGTCGTCGTTAGAATATAAATAATTATATATAATTATAAAAGGAATTGAAAATGGCGCGGTAGTTCGATAATTCGATTTCAAACTTCAAATGAATGTACCGGGTGCAAAATAAACCGGATTTTAGTGAAACCAAAAATAATGGAATCTAATTGTGAATATCTTTCCAACGAATCCGAAAAATCAAGATTTCATAGTGGGAATCAAAAAATATGTCCAGTTAAAAATTCTGAATAGTCACTATGGAATTCAGGCCCTTAAAAATAGACATTTTGCAAACGACCTCGGATTTCGATGAAACCACTTTTGTTGGATATGTAGTGTCAAATTATTGCTAGATTCCAAATTTCATAAATTTCTGAATCAATATGTGAGCGTGGCAAAGGAAAACGCGTTTGACCAGTTTCAGTTGATTTTAATCGACTGGAAAATGGCCATTTTTCTAACGGTCTCGGAATTCGACGAAACTAGTTTTGTTAGGACCGTATCGTCAATACGAAGCTAGAAAATATTTTTTTGGGATTTATAGAGTTAGTATGTGACCCCGGTAAATTTAAATGCGCGTTCAAATTCAATATATAGAGTATATGTTGATTTTAACGGAAACGATCGAATCAGCATACGATACATATCCCATTGTGTTCGGAATGGGGGTAATTAGCTATGGACGACAGGCGGTGGGCCTCGTTTAGAGGTCGAAAATAAAAGTTGCTTTTTGGTGGAAAAATAAAATAATTAAATAATTAACTTCCTCTCTCCTCACCCTTATCCCCTCTCAGACCCCCCCCCATTTATCTTTCTTCATCAATTCGATTTCCAGATAATTAAAAAAAAGAAAAAAAAACTCGATGTCGACGGAAACCTCCACGCCCCCACCCTCGTTCAGCCGTCGACCACCCCATCGATTCCTCCCCCCCCCCCCCCCCCCCGCTCCGGCCGACTGAGGCCGCACCCCCCTCTTCTCTCCCCCTCCGTCGATGGAGACCCTAACCCCCCCATTTGCCTGAAGGCCGTCGCCTACCCCACTGCTCAGACCACCGGACTGCCACCGCGCCTCTGCCCTACCACCAGTCCACCGGCGACTCCCAACCCAGCCACCTCGGTGCGCAGCAGTTTCCCCCTCCACATAATTCCAGCTGTAAGTTTTTTTTATTATTTAATTTGTTTTATAAAATTCGTTTAGTTTAATTTAAAAAGAATTGTTAAAATCAGTTTTTACCTATGATGTTGGTGAAGAAAAGATTAGATTTTTAAAATAGAAAAGATTAGTTTTTAAAATAGAAAAGATTAGATTTTTAAAATAGAAAAGATTAGATTTTTAAAATAGAAAAGATTAGATTTTTAAAATAGAAAAGATTCGATTTTTAAAATAGAAAAGATTAGATTTTTTAAAATAGAAAAGATTAGTTTTTTGAATTTGAAAAGGCGAAATCTTTATATTTGAAAAGGCGAAATCTTTATATGAAGAATAGCGTGAAAAAAATAGAATTTTTATCTATATAGTAGCGGTGTAAAAATAGAATTTTTATCTATATAACATCGTGATAAAAATAGAATTTTTATCTATATAACATCATGGTAAAAATAGAATTTTTATCTATATAACATCGTGATAAAAATAGAATTTTTATCTATATAGTAGCGGTGTAAAAATAGAATTTTTATCTATATAGTAGTGGTGTAAAAATAGAATTTTTATCTATATAGTAGCGATGTAAAAATAGAATTTTTGTCTATATAGTAGCGGTGTAAAAATGGGATTTTTATATATTGATCAACAATATAAAAATGTGATTTTTTTATATATGTAGTGAATACGGGCAACGAAAGTGATAAAAGGCGAGAACGACGAAGATTTCTACAATAGAAGAGTCGTGGAGCTGGGATAGCTATCTGTGAGAATTTCTCACTCTTCAATTTTTTCTTCTAGTTATATATATATACTAGGATGCAGACGGTGCTTAGCAGCACCCGACACCCGTCATCCACAGACCATGGATGGCTTGTTTGTTTGATTGATGTGTTGTGAAATTTGTTTGTGGAGTTGATGTGAAATAGATAATGAAATATATTCATGTGTTGAAATAAATTAATTATCGTTAAAAATATAATTTCTAACGTGAAAGTGAATAAATGAATATTTATAAACAAATCGGCCGATTTGTTTATATACAATGATTTGACTGATATTGATTGGGTCGATAAATTTTACATATCGCCCAACTGCACGAATAAAAATATGTGTTTGTTGATTTGAAACCCCACACGGGTGTTGGGATGATAGTTGAGTACACTATTCCCAATTATTTAATTGTATGTCGATCGATTGGTCGACAGACTGTGTAAGCGTCGATTATTTATATTTGAAGCTTATGCAGTTGTGTGGTGCACTTTGGATGATGGTTGATTGTTTATCGTTGCTATTATATACATGTGTTGTATGGAATCCATATAATTAACATTATATGGTAATTGATTGGGCCTCATTCCAATCGGGAAAATAATGAATATTATAAAAGAAAATTCATGTGTTGAATATAAAAATAGTCATGTGTTGACGATGTTCATGTGTTGAAAATATTCGTGTGTTGAGTAAAATATTTTAACAATAAAATTTACATCTTTATCATATTTAAAATTAGAACTACTTCACGGTGGAGTCTAATTAAAATCAAACGATAGATACGATAATTTTATAAAATATTTTACATAACAAAAATAGTGATGTGTTGACAGTACTCATGTGTTGAGATTAGTCGTGTGTTGAACGAAATATAGATTCATGGGTTGAATAGAATATATATCCATTTGTTGAATAGAATAACGAAGTTTTTGAAAAATATAAAGCCGTGTTGATTAGAGTTGCGTTATTTTGACGTGAACGATATTTATATCGATTTATTCGTTTTATAATGAATATTGAAAAGTGATTTCAGAATTTAGTATTTTGAAATGAAATTCAAATTAAATAAGATTAAAATTCAAATTGAAATTTTATTGAATCAATTTGAAATGAATTCGAATCGAATAGAAAATGAATTCGATTCGACTTGAATAGAAAGTGAATTTGAATTCGAAATAGAAAGGAATTCAAATTGAATTAAATTGACATTGAATTAAAAACGAATTGAAATCGTTTGGAATGAAATTTAAAACGAACTGAAATTGAATTGAAATCAATTTGAAATGAATTCGAATCGAATAGAAAATGAATTCGATTCGAATTGAATAGAAAGTGAATTTGAATTCGAATTGAATAGAAATGAATTCAAATTGAATTAAATTGAAATTGAATTAAAAACGAATTGAAATCGTTTTGAATGAAATTTAAAACGAACTGAAATTGAATTGAAATCAATTTGAAATGAATTCAAATTGAATTAAATAGAAGGTAAATTCAAATTGAATTGAATTGAAACGAATTTGAATTTGAATTGAATAGAAACGAATTTGAATTAAATAAAATTGAAATGGATTCGAACTGAATTGAAATCAAATCGATTTGAAATTGAAGATGAAGTTGAAATTGTTTTTGAAACGAATTTAGAACTATTTATAAAATACGTTTCAAAAAGGAAATCGACGATATATATATATATATATATATATATATATATATATATATTATATATATATAATGGCCTGAATAGAACGCGCCGCACCGCGGCGGTTCGTGAATTTCGACCATTAACTTCGAATTGACGTTGTGGGAGATCCGACCATCGGATTCTCCTAAAACCGGAACCGTTGGGTTCGTATCGAAAAGAGCTTTCCAATGAATATTAAAAATTTGAAATCTAATGGTTGGATTTGGAATTATGTCCAAATCAAATTTGGAAAAGGTCGTTGTAAGTGCAGTTCGATGGCCGTTGATGGAAATCGATTGTACGGGCCTTGATAAAATTATTAAAAATATTGATAATTTGTGCAAAATCATAATATATGAATTGGAAAGAACTAGGGTGAAAAACTCTACATTTGTAATGATAAAAATGGGTTTTTGTCGAAATGAACTAGTTTTGAACTAGAATTAAAATCAATTTATTTTTGAAATAAATAAATTGAATTTGAAAGTGAATTTAAAAATAATCAATATTCCCAGTACGTGGATTGGACTGGAGTTGAATCGAAATTATCTTCGGAATATTTCGATGTTAGATTTCGTGACTATACAGATATGGTTATGGGAATTTGAAAGATATATTTTATATCGTTATTTCCAATACGATATTTGTTGGTTTCAAGATTTGATATTGAATATAAGCCGATATATTTTCTATTCAAAGCCTCGTATTTAATATCAAATGTGATTTGGGTTTATCGTGAATCGTGTTTTATATGACATTGGTTCTTTAACCCAGTTAAAGGTAGGATGTGGATTTTTGAAAGGATTAAAACTAAGTGGAGTTCTAATGAATCTTTAATTAGATTAAAATGTGAATTGATAATTTAAATTACCAAATCTGAAAAGTGATCGAGAGTGGAGTATCACCAGTTTTGCTCCAAAGCGATAGTTAAATCTTTAATTAGATTTGAACGTGAAATGGTAATTAATTTTACCGATAGCACCGTGGTGTTAGATATGGAGTATTACCAGTTTTCTCCATGGGATATATAGGTTGGGATTGGGAAATAAAATAAATAATTACTTCGATGTGGTTCGCTAATCCCGACTAGTTTGAAATGATATCCAAAGGAAGATTAAAGAATAAATTTAGAAGAATTTATCTTGGATAAAATTAATGGGAACCTTTCCCTAAGAATGTGATTTTGTGAATAAAAGAATATTCTGAATTGGAATGAGGCGTTTGTGTGTTTGTGAAGCATTTGTTTATTATATACGTGGGTTATTCAGAAAGGCCGGGTTTATACCCATTCTGAATAACCGATTCGACGAGATGTCGAAGATGAAGATGGTGGTTGAGGACCGGAAGTCTTCACATCGTTTGGGTGATTACTGATGATCTTGATTGGGCTGTACACCCAAGATGAGCGAAACAGTTGGTGATCGTCCAGACGTACTTGGAGATGGATGGATATGCGAGGAAAGTGCCTCCGGTTTCGTTCAGACCCAGAACGAACTTGTAAATGGATTGTGTGTCTGACATTAGATTGTATTCTGTGTTGATTGATCTCTATTAAATATACATCTATTTGGTGGTGGAGAATTTATTCTCTTGCTTAACGCCCTTCTCTGAGGCGTACGAGCTCGGAGGTTGTATATCGATAGACATCAGTCGTAGGGAGTGAATTGCCAGTGTGGCACGCGTAAGTGGCAATTGATCAGGGCTTCTGTTGAAAAGCAAAGTCTTGTGGTTGATGATCAAAGCACGGCCTGTGTGGCGTAGCTTTGTGTATAGCGTGAATTCACGAGCCTCACACCTCGGTATGAGTCAAAAACGGGATACGGACCCAAGGAGTGCACAACGTTTCTTTCTAGCTATGGTGGTGTTAGTGACCTACCAGCCCTGACATTTATATACTTTTCACCTGTGTGGTTGTTAGATACGAGGCGCCTCGGATATAGGTCTGTAAGGACCGGGAAACGTGTGTTTAGGAATAACTAATCCTCAAAAGTAAGAGAGGACCGGCCTTGGAGGTTCCAAAGGATCATAGTGGGGTCCTGGGACATTTGCTAGAGTCTCTCGAACGCGGAGAGGAGCTTGCCCCTTTCCTCGACTCATGACGGAAATCCAATTTCCAATACGTGATATTGCGGTTTTAATTGTAGAACTAGTATGGCGACATGATATATGGTACCCATGCCGTCTATGATTGATATTTATGATTGAAAATATTTTGACACTATACACCTATGATAGTATCAAATGATTTGTTTAAACGTACCAAGCATGTTTGGCTATTATAAGGGAAAACCCTATCCTCCGGGTTGCGTTGCATTGTGTGATGGGAGCTGGGTCTTATAATAGCTTCATTTTTCCAAAGAGCATTACACTGTTTTGTTATATGCATTAGTATTCTTGGGAGGAAACCCGTTCCGTGTTATACGGCGTGGTCCCATGAATTACTCTCTTTTAAAGTAAAGTTTTAAATAACTGTTTTAGTTCTCACATCAGTCACAGGACTGACCTGGAGTTTATTGTTTTAACCTAAACACTGGGTGCCCCTATTTTCCGCACGGGCAGCTAGTAGTTTTGGTTTTGCAGATTTATATTCACAGGGTCCTGATTTACAGCTGGAACGATATCCGGAAAGCTCTGTATCCGTGTATCTCTTCTAGTTGTGTTTTGTATATTTTTCCGCTGCTATGTAATTTATTGTAATCTTTGATATTTATCGAATGTAATTTATTCATTTATACTCTGTATATTCTTGTATCTGATGGAATTGTTGTAATAACAATGAAATGTTCTTACGTTTGCATTCTGATTTGTCCTGTTCTCAAACGATCAGGGGTTTTCGAACGGTCTTAGTCAGTTTAAGGATCGATTTGGATCGAGCGAAATTCCTTGCCGTTACAGGCACCCAGAGTTTAGGTTAAAAGAATAAACTCCAGGTTAGTCATGTGACTGGTGTGAGAACTAAAACAGTTATTTAAAACTTTACTTTAAAAGTGAGTAATTCAAGGGACTACGCCGTATAACACGGAACGGGTTTCCTCCCAAGAATACCAGTGCTTGGAATAAACAACGCAATGCTTTTTCAAAAAAATGAAGCTATTATAAGACCCAGGTCCGATCACACAATGCAACGCAAGCCGGAGGATAGGGTTTTCCCTTATAATAGCCAAACATGCTTGGTACGTTTAAAACAAATCATTTGATACTATTATAAGTGTATAGTGTCAAAGCAATTTCAATCATAAATATCAATCCTAGACGGCATGGGTACCATCTATCATGTCGCCATACTAGGCTATACAAATAAAACTGCAATATCACGTATTGGAAATTGGATTTCCATCATGAGTCGAGGCAAGGGGCAAGCTCCTCTTCGATTCGAGACACTCTAGCAAATTTCTCAGGACCCCACTATGATCCTTGGATCTTCAGGGCCAGTCCTCTCTTACTTTTGAGGATTAGTTATTCCTGAACACACATTTCCCGGTCCTAACAAACCTATATCCGAGGCGCCTCGCATTCCAACTACCACACAGGTGAAAAGTATATAAATGTCAGCCAGTTTAAGAACTGACACCACCACTATCTAGAAAGAAACGTCGTGCTCTCCCTGCAGTCACTATCCCGTTTTTGACTCATACCGAGGTGTGAGGCTTGCGAATTAATGCCATACACAAAGCTGCGCCACACAGGCCGTGCTTTGATCATCAACCACAAGACTTTGCTTTTCAACAGAAGCCTTGATCATTTGCCACTTAGGCGTGCCACACAGGCAATTCACTCCATGCGACTGATGTCCATCGATATACAACCTCTGAGCTCGTACATCTCAGAGAAGGGCGTTAAGAAAGAGAATAAATTCTCCGCCGCCAAACAGATGTATATTTAATAGAGATCAATCAACACAGAATAAAATCCAATGTCAGACACACAGTCCATTTACAAGTTCATTCTAGGTTTGAACGAAACCGGAGGCACATTCCTCGCATATCCATCGATCTCCAAGTACGACTGGACGATCACCAACTGTTTCCCTCCTCTTGGTTGTACAGCCCAATCAAGATCATCAGTAATCAGCCAAACGATGTGAAGGCTTCCGGTCTTTAACCACTGTCTTCATCTTCGACTTATCGTCAAATCGGTTATTCAGCATGGGTATAAACCCGGCCTTTCCGAATAACCCGCGCATATAATAAACACGTGTTACACAAACACAACATACGCCTCATTCCAATTCAGAATATTCTTTTTATTCAAATTTTCACATTCTTAGGGAAAGGTTCCCATTAATTTTATCAAAGATAAATTCTTCTAAATTTATTCTTTAATCTTCCTTTGGATATCATTTCAAACCATATTATGGTTTTCCAAACTAGTCGGGATTAGCGAACCACACCGAAGTAATTGTTTATTTTATTTCTTAATCCCAACCTATTTATCCCATGGAGAAAACTGGTAATACTCCATATCTAACATGAAACACCCCACCTCCGTTAGGGTCACTCTCAAGGGGAATGCCCTAATTTCAGTGGAGGTTTATAAGTATAAGTCACAGATATACAAGACAGAATATAATAACACATATTTTTGAACAGCGGAAAAACAACAACTTTTATTTCATAAAAGATATGTGTTACAACAACATACCATAATTGTCTTACAATACTTCCAAAAACATAACATCTTCATAACTGTCTTGATTACATTATTTAAAGAAGCATAAAGAAAACATAAATAAACTGCAAAAGTCCCATAGTTGTTGTCCAAAGCCATAGTCCAAAACGAAAAGATCCAAGCAATAAATTCTTTCTCTTCAAGCTGGATATGAAGACTGGTCAAGCTGCGGTATTCCCTCCCTGTGGACCGGGGGGGAACGGAAGAAAAGAAGACGAAAGAAAAGTAGAGTCAGACATAAAGCCTGAGTAAGTCTAGGACTATTCAGTCTATGAATAAAGAACTGGGTATGATAAGTATAAACTAGAAATGGGAAAGCAGCATATACTTAGTTAAGTTGTCTAGGGTCGAATATACTATCGTACCCCATGTTAATCTCTGTACCCATATAAACTAGTTCCCAACAGGCACCCCATAATCAGGGTGAAGTGATCCATTTTATGATGATCGGCTCCTACTCGCATAGTTACATGTGTCTTACGGCCCCCGATGTTGTAGTTACCTATGCTGGTCCCACCATGGGGTGTATCAAGTCCCATGGTGGCGGCCCGACACAATCCTAGAATGCACAGGTATGCTACTGGTGCCCAGTGCCTTATTTTTCTGCACCGGAGTGTGTGCACGCCCGCACCCCGTTAGAACCTACAATGCTGCACCACAGCCGTCGATTTGACCTCTTACAGTCAGCCCAGTAATCGTGCCCCACCCTGCCTAGTTTCAGGGTATCATGATACACCTTATAGGGTTACTGCTGAAAAGGGTCCCCCGCTACTAGGTTTTCTATCTCTAGCCAACATGCTAAGTTGGTTAAGTGTTTTATAAACCTAACCCCCAATCAGTCTGTTTAATTTAGCATGTTCCATTTTGATTAAGTATTAATATAATTTACTTAATCCTATCAATCCTGACTCAGCCTTAATTGTCTTATTAAAGCCTTGACCTCTCACATTAGACAGGTATTGTTGTGGCTGCCTGTTGCCGGTTGGGTCCGGGCAGTCTTACGCCACAACTCAGTCTAACCTCGGGTCCTTATTGGGCTCCATGTTTAACCACCCATATTGGATAGGTATTGTTGTGACTACTGGACAGCCGGGCGGTTCCGGGCAGGTTTACATCACAACTCAATCCAACCTCGGGTTAAACACATCGTATTTTCTACATTTACATATGTTGTCTTTCTTCTTTTTATATGTAAATATTTGCGGCCCATTATTCAAAAATCAATTTAAGCTAATGGTGTAAAGGTTTACACCAATCATGGGCCCAACCCATTCTTGAATTTGGGCCCCTCTACTTTTATATTTTCATTTATTAATTAATTTGGCCCAACGCTATTTCCCCCGTTTAATACGTTCGTTTATTATAATATATGTTGGGCTTAACCTTTAAACCCAACTTAGCCACGTGAAAAAGGGGAGGCTTAAAACGTGATTATATACACAAAAAGGGGAATGTGAACGCATGAACTTGCAACATAACGTTGGAACTACAAAATAGAAACTGGTGTACTTGCATTGTGGTAACATATACTTTGGTCATAAAGCATAAGTGACATGAATCAAACCATGTAAACTTGTAGTTAAGTTAAGAATCTAACTAAATTAGATATCATTATTGACACATAGTCTTAACTACAACATAAACCTATATTTTTACTTAGGCATAATGTCAAACATAAGCAAATCATGTTTGTAAAGTTACTATATGTTTACAAAGGTGCTTACTTTTGTTACTAATACAAAAGTATAGTTCAACTAGAATTATTCCAACTTAATCATGATTTTTAATCTATTCACATAATCATGGCACAAATATACCCAAACATGAAATGATGGTTTTTGATCTATTCATGTAATCATGGCATAAATATTCCTAAACATGAAATCATCGTTTTTACTTTATTCATGCAAACTTGCAAATGGAATGTAAATCTAACTTAGCTATTATCATATAATTCTTGTTAATAATATAGGCCTAACATGTTTTTCAATTAGGCATAATACCAAACATAGCCTAGTCATATTCATAAATTCAACATAAGTCCACAAAGAGGCTTACTTTTGTTTCTAATACAAAAGTATGGTTTTATACATAGATCATGATGCCAATTCCAACATAATTTCATATGTATCATAATACCCCAAATTTGATCCAATTACACACAAAGTGATTTTGTACAAAAATATACATTATGTTGGCATAGTAGCAAAACCACATACTTGCATGAATCTCAATTAAACAACCACAAACATGAATTACATACTTGCGAATATCCAATCGTATACTTGCATGAATCTCAAATAAACTACCGCTAACATGTAGTTTTTATCATGAATTACATACTTGCAATATCCAATCGTTATATCACAACATTCCAAATCGATTAGAATCATAGCAACGCACAAATATGAATTACTATCACCACAAATCAAGTGTAATTCTCATTTTACACAAATCAAACACAGTTATTTAATTCATACCGGAATAGTACTCTACTTACAATCGTGTGACGAATTCTTCAATTCAGGAATCTGAATTCTGGATTTGGAGATGCTATTCCTTTGATGTAGGCATTGATTTGATTTGTATACGTTTAACTTGTAGTTGCTTTGTGCTTTAGAGTTTGTCTCCTAATCGTCTCTCAAATTGGTGGCTACTCCTAGTCGTTCCTCAGCAGCATGATGGCCTCATTCTTATTTTTGAATGAATAGATTAGTTAGAGTCTAGGGTCATTTTTATAGAGTTTATGAACTGATTAGGACCATCGATGTAGCTTGGGTTAATCGTAGCCATTCATTCGAAAGAGAGACCAATCAGGAGCTGACACCTAGCCCTAGTGACAAGGCAAGGCTCAGAAAATCGACTAAACACAGACCTGGCCAGCCAGGGTGGGCTGGGTTCGACCTGGCTCTGGGGCCAGGTCGACAGCCCAGTCGACAGCCCTGTCGACAGCCCTGTCGACCTGGTAGCCCAGGTCGACTGCCAAGTCGACCTGGGTACCTTAGGCGGGAATTTTCCCGCCCTGGCCAATTGGGCCCGATTTTGAATTTTAAACTTGTTTTCTGAGCTGTTTTCGTCTGTTTGAATTTTAACCAGAATTCTGAAACTTCCGGAGGCCATATCTTCTTCATACGGACTCCGTTTTTCGAAAACTCGGACTCTATTTCGCGTATTTTTCCGAGACGAACACAATGGCGTATCCCATTTCCCTTAATTCTTTGATTTGAAATTAGTTATACTTTAATTTATGAATTTCACTGTTATAGAATACACGGGGTGTTACATTCTCCCCCACTAAAAAGGATTTCGTCCCCGAAATCTTCAAGTTAGGAAGAATGTATATCCTAACATCCAAACATCCATCTACTCATCCATCAAACACGAGCATCCATTGTCCTTAAAAGACTTCTAATGCTTCATGATAATATGCGAAGTGTGTGTGTACATGTACTTATCTAATGCAAAATCAGGCGGTCTACTGATTCCGTTGACCTCCTTAATGTGAATTATGTAAGTGCCATGAATCCATTATGTATGCAAATTTTTCCTATTCATGATTCTACATGAGTGCACAATCATTCATACAAATGCAACATCCATATGATAACACATTAAAGTTCAACCATATACGAACGCAAACATATATGCATATGCAATATGAAGTGACTGAGCCGATCTAAAACCTAGATTGTGTGTGTATATGCAACCACGAGCAACCACTAGCAATCACTTGCAACCACTTGCAACCATCATCCATAACATGTTTCAACTACATGTTTTCATCCAAATAGTTTCTACCTAAAAGATAGGGTCGAGGAGATATACCTAAAAAAGATAGATAAAAGCGCAACTTAAGGAAAAAGAAAGATCAAGGATGTACCCTCAAAAAGAAAAGGGTAGGCAGCGCGTATTCTAGCTTCAGTTTCCCAAGTTGCATCTCCTTCGGCGTCGCTCCACTGAACTTTGACGAGTTTGACTTCGCGGTTGCGCAGCTTTTTCACTTCCGTTCCTAATATGCGGGTTGGAACTTTCCTCACGGTTGCTTCGCGCTCCACTTCAGCTTCTTCTAGGATATTTGGCTCTACAACTTCAGCAGACTCATGTAGACATTTTCGGAGATGTGAAACATGAAAAACGTTGTGAACTCCGGCCAGCTTTTCGGGTAGCTCTAATCTATAGGCCATTTTCCCAATTTTCTCGATGATAGGGAATGGCCCTACGAACCTTGGTGCTAGCTTTCCTGTGGTTCCAAAACGAACAACGTTCCTTAGAGGAGATACCTTAAGAAAAACTCTGTCCCCAACCTCAAATTCAAGGTCGGTCCTCCTCTTGTCGGCGTAGGACTTTTGTCTGTCTTGGGCCGTCTTCATCCTTCTTCGTATTAAGTCTACTTTCTCTAAAGTCTCTCGGATCATATCTGGTCCAAGTATGAGCTTATCAGTAGACTCCCACCAACAAGTGGGCGATCGGCACGGTCTTCCATATAAAGCTTCGAAGGGTGTCATTCCGATGGTTGCTTGATAGCTGTTGTTGTAGGCAAATTCCACCAAAGGAAGATGGTCTTCCCATGTCCCTCCGAAGTCAAGGACGCACAGTCTTAAAAGGTCCTCCAAAACTCTGTTCACTCTTTCTGTTTGGCCGTCGGTTTGGGGATGATAGGCTGTGCTCAAGCATAACTGCGTTCCTACTGCTTCTTGCAGACTCCGCCAAAACTCACTGGTGAAGATAGGGTCTCGGCCACTAACAATGCTGGATGGTATTCCATGGAGTCGAACGATTTCCTTGAGGTAAAGAGATGTTAGGGATGAGGCAGTTCTTTTACTTTTGACAGGTAAAAAGTGGGCGCTTTTAGTAAGCCTATCCACTATTACCCAAATGCTAGTGTTGCCTCTCCTAGACCTAGGCAGCCCATCCATGAAGTCCATTGAGATGCTATCCCACTTCCACTGCGGGACCTCTAGAGGATGTAGTAGACCGCCAGGCTTTTTCTGTTCCGCCTTAACCTGTTGGGGCACCATACACTTAGAAACGAATTCTGCCACGTCCTTTTTCAGGCCGTTCCAAAAGAAAGTTCTTTTTATGTCCTTGTACATTTTATCTCCTCCTGGGTGTATCGTCATCTTGGAGTGATGTGCTTCCTCGAGAACCCTCTTTACTAAATCCCATATCTGTGGGACGCATAGTCTTCCGTCTCGCCTTAGCCAACCCTTATCGTCGATGGAGTATCTGTTGAGGTGACTTGAAGTCTCACCCCTAATTAGCCTATCAATCGTTTCCACAAGCTGAGAGTCTTCGCGTTGTGCTGTCCCTATTGAGTACACTAAAATCGGGCGCACTTCGAGAGATGCTAGCAAGCCTGGTACAAAATCGGAGGAAGGCCTAAAGTCGAAACTGGCTATAAACTCTAGGCTTTGTCTTTCAACAAACAGCGGGCTTAGGGTCAATTTCTTTCGGCTCAACGCGTCTGCCACTACGTTGCCTTTGCCCGGAGTGTAGGAGATCTTGAAATCGTACGAGGCAAGAAACTCCATCCATCTCTATTGCCTCAAGTTAAGATCTTTCTGCGAGAAAAGATATTTCAACGATTTATGGTCAGTGTAAAGTTCGAACTTCTCACCTAGGAGATAGTGTCGCCAAGACTTGAGTGCAAAGACGATGGCAGCTAACTCAAGATCGTGGGTCGGGTAGTTCTTTTCGTGCACTTTCAACTGCCTCCCGCCATAAGCTACTACCCTTCCTTCTTGCATTAAGACGGCGCCTAGCCCTGTCCCACATGCATCTGTATAAACAGTGAACATCTTGCTTCCATCTGGCAACGTCAAAACTGGGGCTGTTGTAAGAGCCCTTTTTAGTCGCTGGAAAGCAAACTCGCAATCCAAGTCCCAATTGAACGCTAGATTCTTCTTGGTCAATTTCGTGAGCGGAGCTGAGATTCTCGAAAAATCCTTTATGAACTTTCGATAAAAACCTTCTAGTCCTAGAAAACTTCGGACCTCAGTTGCATTCCTTGGTGTCTTCCAATCCTGTACCGCCACTACCTTAGCAGGGTCCACTGCTAACCCTTGTTTGGATACTATATGCCCAAGGAACCTCACTTCTTCTCTCCAAAAGTGGCATTTGGAGAATTTGGCTTTTAGCTGATGGACTCGCAGAGTTTCCATGATTGCCCTTAAGTGCTGAGCATGCTCCTCTTCATTCTTTGAGAAGATAAGGATATCGTCTACGAAGACCACTACGAATTTATTAAGGAAATCTCTGAATACCCTACTCATCAGGTCCACGAAGTAAGCAGGTGCATTTGTCAAGCCGAAAGGCATGACAAGCCATTCAAAGAAGCCGTCTGGGGTTCTGAATGCCGTTTTATCGATACTATCTTCAGCCACCCTTAGCTGATGAAAACCGGTCGCTAAATCGAGTTGGGAGAAAACAGACGCTCCTACAAGCTGATCAAACAAATCGTTAATTCTGGGGAGAGGGTGCCTATTCTTTTTCGTTAGCTTGTTGAGCTCCCTATAGTCAACACATAGACGGAGTGAACCATCCGCCTTTGTAGCGAACACCACTGGAGCGCCCCATTCTGAAATGCTTCTCCTAATGAACCCCTTTTCTAGAAGCTCTTTAATCTGTTTACTGAGCTCTTTCCTTTCCCGTGGAGCTGTGTGTCTAACGGGTAACGCAACGGGCTTTGCATTATCTACAAGATATATGCGGAAGTCTATCTCCCGCTTCGGAGGCAAGCCCTTCACCTCTTCGAAGATATCCGGATATTCTCGGACCACTCTAACTGATTGCAAATTTTCAACAGAGGCATCTAGCGATTCAAGGTAACTAAGCATAACCGCATACGAGGGATTACAAGAAATTTCCAAAGTATTACCGAGCTGGGTTAGGAGCCTAACAACCCTTTTCTCACAATCAAGGATGGCCCCATTACTGGATAGCCAATCCATGCCCAAAATCAAACCATATCCCGAAAAGCCCAAAACAAAGGCACTACATTTAAATTCTACGCTTAGAATAGAAATTTTCAATCCCAAACAGATCATAGACAAATGAGCTGGGCCCCCAATTGGATATGAAACAATTAAGGGGTCCTCTACCATACTAGTTTTTAGGTGCAGAGATTCTACTAAAGCAGACGAGATAAAGGAGTGTGATGCGCCAGAATCAAATAAAGTGCGAACGGGGTGATCATAAAGATAAACTACACTTTCTACAGAAGTATTTATACCTCGTTGTTGCAGAGGTGGCGCTTCTAGCACATGAACTTGTGCCCCTGAGGTGGATCCAGCCCTCTGCCCCTGTCCTCGTTTCTTTGGGCAGTCCTTAGCCCTGTGGCCTATCTCACCGCAAGAAAAGCACCCACCATTCTCCTTGGCCTTCTTTTTCCGGCAATCTTCCACTAAGTGCCCCACTTTGCCACAGAAATTACACTTCCTCTTCTCTTTGTTTCCTTTCCCACCCTTCTTAAAGTCTGTCTTCTTAGGCTGCAAACCCTCTTTCTTCCCTTGAGAGCTTTCTGCCTTTGTTTCCTTCTTGCCCTTATCCTCTTCGTTCAGCAATGCCATTTGTACCAATCTTTCATACATGGCTCCCATGGGTATATGGGTCATGGCCAAACTGTGTAATGGCTCATTCAACCCTTTGACGAAACAGAGAGCCTTCTTGTGCGGGGTGTTGACTAGGTCCAGCCCAAACCTAGCCAGCTCATCGAATTGATTAACATACTCTTTGACTGTCTTGTTCCCTTGCTTAAGAAATAAGAATTTTTCCAACTGCAAACTCCTTTCCGCATCTGAGAGAAATTTAGCCTCAAACCTTGCCCTAAAGTCCTCCCATGTCTCCACTGGTCTTTCTGCATTAGTGACTTCCCACCAGTAGGAAGCCTCACCCTTTAGTAGCCATACTGCCAGTTGTACTTTCTGTCTATCTTCTACCTCAAAGATGATGAATAAGTCCTCGGTTTCTTTCAGCCAATTTCTAGCTTCCACGAAGGACTCAGTTCCATGAAAATCCTTTCCTCCCATAGCTTTAAAATCTTTACATATCTTAGCAAACGTGTTTCCCCGTGGAGGAGGTGGAGGAAGAGGTGCTGCTGCAGCTGGCTGATTTCCTGCAGCTGGGGGAGGAGGAACGGTAGGACCTGGCTGAGTGGCCCTTGCTTCTAAGAACTGTCTAAACCAACCAGGTATTGGTACACCCTCTGGCAAGTTAAGTTCTTCGGACATGCTGAAACAAAAAGGATAGATTCAAAACGAAGGATAAGAGATAGTACCTATGGCTTTGGGGGGACTTTGCCTTTTAAAATAAAACAATATTTTATCTTTTTTTTAAAAAATGCTTCTTTAAATTTCCTTTTTGAAAATAAATTTCCAAAACTTTTTATCTTATCTGGTAAACCTATGCTCTGATACCAAGTGAAACACCCCACCTCCGTTAGGGTCACTCTCAAGGGGAATGCCCTAATTTCAATGGAGGTTTATAAGTATAAATCACAGATATACAAGACAGAATATAAGAACACATATTTTTGAACAGCGGAAAAACAACAACTTTTATTTCATAAAAGATATGTGTTACAACAACATACCATAATTTTCTTACAATACTTCCAAAAACATAACATCTTCATAACTGTCTTGCTTACATTATTTAAAGAAGCATAAAGAAAACATAAATAAATGGCAAAAGTCCCATAGTTGTTGTCCAAAGCCATAGTCCAAAACGAAAAGATCCAAGCAATACATTCTTTCACTTCAAGCTGGATATGAAGACTGGTCAAGCTGCGGTATTCCCTCCCTGTGGACCTGGGGGGGGGGGGGGAACGGAAGAAAAGAAGATGAAAGAAAAGTATAGTCAGACATAAAGCCTGAGTAAGTCTAGGACTATTCAGTCTATGAATAAAGAACTGGGTATGATAAGTATAAACTAGAAATGGGAAAGCAGCATATAATTAGTTAAGTTGTCTAGGGTCGAATATACTATCGTACCCCATGTTAATCTCTGTACCCATATAAACTAGTTCCCAACAGGCACCCCATAATCAGGGTGAAGTGATCCATTTTATGATGATCGGCTCCTACTCGCATAGTTACATGTGTCTCACGGCCCCCGATGTTGTAGTTACCTATGCTGGTCCCACCATGGGGTGTATCAAGTCCCATGGTGGCGGCCCGACACAATCCTAGAATGCACAGGTATGTTACTGGTGCCCAGTGCCTTATTTTTCTGCGCCGGAGTGTGTGCACGCCCGCACCCCGTTAGAACCTACACTGCTGCACCACCGTTGTCGATTTGACCTCTTACAGTCAGCCCAGTAATCGTGCCCCACCCTGCCTAGTTTCAGGGTATCATGATACACCTTATAGGGTTACTGCTGAAAAGGGTCCCCCGCTACTAGGTTTTCTGTCTCTAGCCAACATGCTAAGTTGGTTAAGTGTTTTATAAACCTAACCCCAAATCAGTCTGTTTACTTTAGCATGTTCCATTTTGATTAAGTATTAATATAATTTACTTAATCCTATCAATCCTGACTCAGCCTTAATTGTCTTATTAAAGCCTTGACCTCTCACATTAGACAGGTATTGTTGTGGCTGCCTGTTGTCGGTTGGGTCCGGGCAGTCTTACGCCACAACTCAGTCTAACCTCGGGCCTTATTGGGCTCCATGTTTAACCACCCACATTGGATAGGTATTGTTGTGACTACTGGACAGCCGGGCGGTTCCGGGCAGGTTTACATCACAACTCAATCCAACCTCGGGTTAAACACATCGTATTTTCTACATTTACATATGTTGTCTTTCTTCTTTTTATATGTAAATATTTGCGGCCCATTATTCAAAAATCAATTTAAGCTAATGGTGTAAAGGTTTACACCAATCATGGGCCCAACCCATTCTTGAATTTGGGCCCCTCTACTTTTATATTTTCATTTATTAATTAATTTGGCCCAACGCTATTTCTCCGTTTAATACGTTCGTTTATTATAATATATGTTGGGCTTAACCTTTAAACCCAACTTAGCCACGTGAAAAAGGGGAGGCTTAAAACGTGATTATATACACAAAAAGGGGAATGTGAACGCATGAACTTGCAACATAACGTTGGAACTACAAAATAGAAACTGGTGTACTTGCATTGTGGTAACATATACTTTGGTCATAAAGCATAAGTGACATGAATCAAACCATGTAAACTTGTAGTTAAGTTAAGAATCTAACTAAATTAGATATCATTATTGACACATAGTCTTAACTACAACATAAACCTATATTTTTACTTAGGCATAATGTCAAACATAAGCAAATCATGTTTGTAAAGTTACTATATGTTTACAAATGTGCTTACTTTTGTTACTAATACAAAAGTATAGTTCAACTAGAATTATTCCAACTTAATCATGATTTTTAATTTATTCACATAATCATGGCACAAATATACCCAAACATGAAATGATGGTTTTTGATCTATTCATGTAATCATGGCATAAATATTCCTAAACATGAAATCATCGTTTTTACTTTATTCATGCAAACTTGCAATTGAAATGTAAATCTAACTTAGCTATTATCATATAATTCTTGTTAACAATATAGGCCTAACATGTTTTTCAATTAGGCATAATACCAAACATAGCCTAGTAATATTCATAAATTCAACATAAGTTCACAAAGAGGCTTACTTTTGTTTCTAATACAAAAGTATGGTTTTATACATAGATCATGATGCCAATTCCAACATAATTTCATATGTATCATAATACCCCAAATTTGATCCAATTACACACAAAGTGATTTTGTACAAAAATATACATTATGTTGGCATAGTAGCAAAACCACATACTTGCATGAATCTCAATTAAACAACCACAAACATGAATTACATACTTGCGAATATCCAATCGTATACTTGCATGAATCTCAAATAAACTACCGTTAACATGTAGTTTTTATCATGAATTACATACTTGCGAATATCCAATCGTTATATCACAACATTCCAAATCGATTAGAATCATAGCAACGCACAAATATGAATTACTATCACCACAAATCAAGTGTAATTCTCATTTTACACAAATCAAACACAGTTATTTAATTCATACCGGAATAGTATTCTACTTACAGTCGTGTGACGAATTCTTCAGTTCAGGAATCTGAATTCTGGATTTGGAGATGCTATTCCTTTGATGTAGGCGTTGATTTAATTTGTTTACGTTTAACTTGTAGTTGCTTTGTGCTTTAGAGTTTGTCTCCTAATCGTCTCTCAAATTGGTGGCTACTCCTAGTCGTTCCTCAGCAGCATGATGGCCTCATTCTTATTTTTGAATGAATAGATTAGGTAGAGTCTATGGTCATTTTTATAGAGTTTGTGAACTGATTAGGACCATCGATGTAGCTTGGGTTAATCGTAGCCATTCATTCGAAAGAGAGACCAGTCAAGAGCTGACACCTAGCCCTAGTGACAAGGCAAGGCTCAGAAAATCGACTAAACACAGACCTGGCCAGCTAGGGTGGGCTGGGTTCGACCTGGCTCTGGGGCCAGTTCGACAGCCCAGTCGACAGCCCTGTCGACAGCCCTGTCGACTGCCAAGTCGACCTGTGTACCTTAGGCGGGAATTTTCCCGCCCTGGCCAATTGGGCCCGATTTTGAATTTTAAACTTGTTTTCTGAGCTGTTTTCGTCTGTTTGAATTTTAACCAGAATTCTGAAACTTCCGGAGGCCATATCTTCTTCATACGGACTCCGTTTTTCGAAAACTCGGACTCTATTTCGCGTATTTTTCCGAGACGAACACAATGGCGTATCCCGTTTCCCATAATTCTTTGATTTGAAATTAGTTATACTTTAATTTATGAATTTCACTGTTATAGAATACCCGGGGTGTTACATAACACCATGGTGTTATCGGTAAATATTAATTACCATTTCACGTTCAAATCTAATTAAAGATTTTACTATCGCTTTGGAGCAAAACTGGTGATACTCCATCCTCGATCACTTTTCAGATTTTATAATTTAAATTATCAATTCACATTTCAATTTAACTACAAATTCATTAAAACTCCACTTCATTTTAATCTTTCCCCCAAATCAATATCCTGTCTTTAACTGGGTTAAAGAACCAATGCCACCTAAAACACGATTCACGATAAACCCAAAATCATTTTTCAAATTCAATTCCAATTAAATATTATTTAATTGGTACACTTCATTAAATCTAAATAGAAAGATTTTATCTTTTTCTCAACTGGGTTTAAGAACAGTGTTAATGAAGACACCATTCACGACAAACCCAAATCACATTTGATATTAAATACAAGGCTCTGAATAGAAAATATATCGGCTTATATTCAACATCAAATTCTACGACCAACAAATATCGTATTGGAAAAAACGATATAAATATATCTTTCAAATTCCCATAACAATATATGTATAATCACGAAATTCAACATCGAAATATTCTAAAGACAATTTCGATTCAAATCCACTTCCTATATATTGGAAATTCTGGTTATTTTCAAAACCAATTCAAATTCAATTTATTTATTTCAAAAATAAATTGATTTTAATTCTAGTTCAAAACCAGTTCATCTTGATAAAAATCTATTTTTATCTTTTCAAATATGGAGTTTTTCATCCTAGTTCTTTCCAATTCATTACTTATGATTTTACACTAATTATTGATATTTTTAATAATTTTATCAAGGCCCGTACAGTCGATTTCCATCAATGGCCATCGAATTGCACTTACAGCGACCTTTTCTAAATTTGATTTGGACATAATTCCAAATCCAACCGTTAGATTTCACATTTCTAATACTCATTGGAAAGCTCTTTTCGATACGAACCTAACGGTTCCGGTTTCAGGAGAATCCGACGGTCAGATCTCCCACAACGTCGATTCGAAGTCAATGGTAGAAATTCATGAACTACCGCAGCGCGGCGCGTTCTATTCAGGCCATTATGTATAATATATATATATATATATATATATATATATATATATATATATATATATCGTCGATTTCCTTTTAAAACGTATTTTATAATTCGTTTTCAAAACCATTTCAACTCTATATTCAATTTTAGATGAAAATTGAATAGTTCATATCATTACCATATAAATGATAATATTTTCAAAACGTTATATTTTGAAATCACTACCTTTTCTATATTCACTATAAAAACGAATATAATCGATATAAATATCGTTCACGTCAAAATAGCGCAACTCTAATCAACACGGCTTTATATATTTCAATAAATTCGTTATTCTATTCAACAAACGAATATTTATTCTATTCAACACATGAATCTATATTTCTTTCAACACATGACTAATCTCTGTTATGTAATATATTTTATAAAATTATGGTATCTATCATTTGATTTTTAATCAGAATCCAACGGTAAAGTAGTCTCTAATCTTAAATATGATAAAGATGTATATTTTATTGTTAAAATATTTTACTCAACACATGAATAGTTTCAACATATGAATATTCTCAACACATGAGCATCATCAACACATGACTATGTTTATATTCTAATATTCTTTATTTTCCCAATTGGAATGGGGCCCAATCAATTACCATATAATGCTAATTATATGGGCTCCACCCAACACATGTATATTATAGCAACGATAAATAATCAACCATCATCCAAAGTGCATTACTCTGTATAAGCATCAAATATAGATATCTAACGCTTATAACAGCCTGTCAATCAATCGATCGACATACAACTAATTATTGGGATTGTGTACGCCAAATATTATCCCAACACCCGTGTGGGGTTTCAAATCAACAAACACTGAATATTATTTGTGTAGTTGGGCGATGTGTAAAATTTATTGTCCCAATCAATGTCCTTCAAATAAGTGTACATAAACAACCGTCCTGTTTGTAAATGAATATTTATTTATTCACATTCACGTTAAAAAATATATTTTTAACGATAATTAATTTATTTCAACACATGAATATTTATTTTTCAATCATTCCACAACACAATCAATTTCACAACACATCAATCAAACAAACAAGCCGTCCATGGTCTGTGGACGACGGGTGTCGGGTGCTGCTAATGTAATGACCCGCATTTTTAGAGATGGAATAATTAATCAATTTAATTATTAAATATCGTTATAGCGATATCGAGAACCATAATTAAATAATATTGAATATTTAATTAATATTTTTAATGAATAATAAATTATAAATATCGAAATAGTCAGAAATAGTAGAATTCACTATAGAGTGTGAATTGAATAGTATACGAGATGTGGTTGAGTTTCGATTCGAAATATAATAACGAATATATTCAATCGACGACGGTTTGAACGTATAATTATAATATAATTAAAATCGAGCTTGAAATGGCGCTGTAGTTCGCTATTTGGCGATTCGAACTTCAACTGAATATACAGGATTCGTTTTAAGCCGGATTTCTGTGAAACAAGAAACGTGTGGAGCTGGTGGAGTATATCTTTCTAGTGGAAGAGAAAGATCGGGATTTCGTCGTGTATATTTTGATTTACGTCCAAATCAAATTTCAGAAAAGTCGCTGTAGAATTCCTTTATAATTTGCGACGCTTTATATACGTTATAAAAGGATTTTCGATATGAACTTAATACCGAGATAATCTGAAATCTGAAATATCAAACTGTATATTCTGATATGATATTCTGGAGCTGTACGATATCATATGTGAAGATATACGATAATATTAAATTATTAATATTTAAATTTATTTAAATATATTTTTATATTTAAATGGACTATTCAAAGCGTTAAAAATAGCCACTTTTGCAAACGAAGCCGGAATTCGACGAAACCAGTTTTGTTGGATCCGCAATGTCAAATAGTTGTTATATTTCCAGTTTCGTGATTTTTAGAGTCCCTATGTGGCCGTACCGATTTTTAGAGTGAGAAACAGCCAGTATTTTGACGGTTAAAAATACACTGTTTGAGCATATGGAGTCGGAATTCGACGAAACCAGTTTCGTTGGGACCGTAATATCAAACTCTAGCTACATGTTCGGTTTCGTGATTTTTGGGTATCATGTGTGACCACACAGATTTTTAGAAAAGCAGAACGAGTATATAAAAAGAGAATATGCCGATAATATGCTTTTTAGAAAATATCTAGATATTTTCTTTCTCTATAAATACACCACAACTTCCACTAAAACCTAATTCCCAATTCCCTCAGTCCACAAATAAACCGCCGCTCAGATTTTTGTTAACACAGTAAAACAATCCCTCTTCTAAAATCTGTATAAAATCAAATATAAGTCCTTAAATCTGCAAACATACATTGCTAAGGTTGTCTTGAGTTGCTCTTCGATCCAGCCTAAGCTTTGTGGGGTTCGGAGTGATTTTCGTTCGATGGGTTTTGGGTACAGTACCCTAGGGTTCATCGCTGCGAGCAATTGAAGGGCTTTTGCATTAATTCGAGTTCATATTCGAACTCGTGGTAGAGAGTGGTTGTTGTAGTGAAATTTTGGGTTGGTTCGGGGTAAACTTTGTTCGGTGGTTTCGCTGGTAGAACGTGGGGTATGGTTCGACGGGATTTGTTCGAGTGTGGTAAAACGAGGATGAGTGGAACGGGATTCGGATGAGGAGAGCAATGGCGAGGTTGGTTTGTGGTTTCGTGAAAAGGAGATGGAGTAATGGAAGGGAGAAGGTCGGCTAATGGTGTTTTACTGGAGTGAGGAGAGAGCGGCCTTCACTGGAGGAAGATGGAAGTATGGGTGCGGGCCAGAAAGGATACGGGTCTGGATAAAAGGAAAAGTGATTGGGCCGGCTAAATAAAAGGGTAAGGCCCATTAGTTTAAACCCATGTTTTATGTAATTAAAATATACGTTAACTTATAAAATTCATAACTTGATCATACGAGGTCAGAATCGAGAACCGTAAGTTGCGTTGGGATCGTATGGACAGGAGCAACACAATGAGACTGACCGGGAGTGAATCTGAGCCCATTACAATTTATGGCGAAATAAATTGTCAGAATCAAATCAAGCGATAATTATCGTTATTAACGATGATAGGCCAACGTGAGTAAAACTCACTAACTCTGAACAGTTTATATTTTCATGTTATATTTTTTAGAACTGTTAAATATGGACTGATTGATTGTGTGTTGACTGTTTGATTGAACTGCTAGTCAGTTAGTTAAATTTCTATATTGATTCTGTTTAACAGAATATATCATATGGAACTGAAAGTGATGTTATCTATACTGTCTAACATCTGTGGTGCAGGGAAACAGGTTGGAGGAATCCGACTGGATTCCTCAACAGTTATTTTATTGTTTTTCATATATTTTGATATATGATGTGAATTATAACCTGTTGTTGATTGTGTGTGTATGGACGAGATTAGACATCGTGATTTGATATGATTGAATACCATGACATACCGGAATGTAGATAAAGGAGATTTTTCAAAGTGATATTGAAAATAGAATATTTATAAAGTGGAATATTTATAAATAAGAAATGTTTATAAATTGGGATATTTATAAATAGGAGATATTCAAAAAGGAAATAAATTCAAAACATTTCTTTTTGAATGGAAAGGCCTGTGTGGCGAGTTTGGGGATTTTCCCGATACTCCCGATACAAAGGAGGTTATGGCGAATTTTTCAGGAAATTTAAGGAGTTAGAATATTTCAAGAATAAATTTGAAAAGGGAATATTCGTAAACCATTTACAAATAGAATTGGAAAGGAAAACATTATAAAAAGGAAATCATTTTTAAAGTGTAGAACCGTTATTTAAAAGTACATCTTTTCAAATGAATAAAACGTTGTTAAAAAGGAAATCTTTATAAAGTGAATAAAGTAAATCGAATATGGTATTCGAAGTTAGTAAATCGAATATGGTATTCGAAGTTAGTTAATCGAATATGGTATTCGAAGTTAGTTAATCGAATATGGTATTCGAAGTTTAGTTAATCGAATATGGTATTCGAAGTTAGTTAATCGAATATGGTATTCGAAGTTAGTTAATCGAATATAGTATTCGAAAGTTAGTTAATCGAACAAGTTATTCGAAAGGGGTTAGTCGAGTCGTGTTAGTCAAATAGAGTTAACCAGTTAGAGTTAATCAAATAGAGTTAACCAGTTAGAGTTAACCAGTTAGAGTTAACCAGTTAGAGTTAACCAGTTAGATTTAACCAGTGGAGTTAATTCGTTAGAGTTAAAACGAACTAGAGTTAATCAAATATAGTTATTTGAGACAGAGTTAGTCAAACATAGTATTCAGGGTAAGTTTCCATCGTGTATGACTGCTAGCGTAATTCGCAGGGCTGTAAATAGCCTAAGGCAGTCGGATGTTTCCTGAGGGAATCAGGCATAACCATTGTGATCGCTGCGATCTAGAGTCAAGCGAATGGAGTTAAATAGAGTTGTCGAATAATAGTTGTTCGAATGGAGTTAAATAGAGTTGTCGAATAATAGTTGTTCGAATGGAGTTAAATAGAGTTGTCGAATAATAGTTGTTCGAATGGAGTTAAATAGAGTTGTCGAATAATAGTTGTTCGAATGGAGTTAAATAGAGTTGTCGAATAATAGTTGTTCGAATGGAGTTAAATAGAGTTAGTCGAATATAGTTTATTCGAATAGAGAGGAATGGAGTTAATCGAATAGTAGTTATTCGAATAGAGTAAATGGGGTTAAATCGAATATTAGTTATTCGATATGAGTGATTTAGTTAAGATAATCGAGTTAAGTTAGCAAGTTAAGTTATCAAGTCAAGATGATCGAGTTAAGTAAATAAGTTCAGTTCGTCGAGTTAAATTAATCGATGTTAGTTTCATCGAAAGGAGTTATCGATGTTAGTTTCATCGAAAGGAGTTATCGATGTTAGTTTCATCGAAAGGAGTTATCGATGTTAGTTTCATCGAAAGGAGTTATCGATGTTAGTTTCATCGAAAGGAGTTATCGATGTTAGTTTCATCGAAAGGAGATATGGATGTTAGGTTCATCGAAGGAGTTATCGATGTTAGTTTCATCGAAGGGAGTTATAGATTATAGTTTAATCGAAGTAAGATTTTCAAATATGAGATATTTGAAAAAGAAGAGTTATCGAATATTAGTTATTCAAAGAAAGATTTTCGAATATCGTTTATTCGAGAAGGAGTTAATCGAATATAGGTTATTCGAAGAAGAGTTAATCAAATAGAGATTTCTCGAAGAGAGTTAATTGGCAAATTCGATTATATCAAATTCGGGAAAGTACTTATACTTTCCAGTGTTTAAATAGAGATTTATTTATTTATAAATAAATAAGTTAGGTTAATTATCCACTAATAAGAATAGAAGTTATAATTAAAGTTAGATAATTCGAAAGCAAGGATTATAACGTTATCGTTATAACCAATGTTTTAAATATAGAAGTGGGTTAGTAAAATTGAATCCGAGAAAGGCGTAAAGAAGTTGTTAAAGATAAAAAGATAAATGTTGACCATTTCGAAGTTATAACGTTGTTCAGTTAAGGTCTGAGAGGTAATTTTACCCCAACTTGAGTGACTTCCTTCTTAACTAAGAAATGGTAAGGTTTGATCGTAAAGGAGTTTTGGAAATGTTTTCCCAACGAGAATCAGAAATGTTTTCTGATAAAAGAAAAATAAGAATTTAGAATATAGGGAAATAGGAGATAAGTAAATAAATGAACTAAAGAGATTAATGTTAAATGATGTTTGTTCGATAAAATTTCCAGCTGGGAATAATATCGTTGTTTGCACACTTGTTTTTCTTTGATAGTTAACTCACCGACTATCGAAGTTTTGACCATTTTAACGTTGTTAATATGGAGAGACCGGTTGGATTATTATCCATAGAACCACTCTGTATTGGCATAAGCGTCGCGAATCATATATGCCAAAGATAATTGAAGACGGAGTAAAATGCAAGGGCTATCCTGTTTACAGAATAGAGCCTTCGGTTTGTCCAGTCCCAGGACAACTAGTATGGACGAAGGTCTGACAGAGTATATCCAATGGATCACGTAAGTTGATCTGTTCAAGCGTATTCACGTTTGGTGGTGGAGGAATTCGTTTCTCTTAGCTGTATACCCGTGTTATTTTTGGATAAGTCAATTTGTGATTTGGCGGTATGACGATGTGACATTTCTAAGTGAATGAAGATGGATGTCTGACATAGTATTTCCAGAAAGGTCACGTACATTAATTTCTTCAACTATACCAAGAGTGGAAGCAGAGAAGGAAACTTCTTTTAGCTGACACGTAATGTATGGTTGTAGACGTCAATTAGTGATTCTGATGGATTTGACAATGTAGCATTCGAAGTGAATTTGATGTAATGATAAAGCGTAGCTTCTAGCCTCATCAACCGGTAAATGACAGAAATCGGGCAGGCAGCATGGCTAAGTCGGTCGCACCGAAGTAGGGTGTATAATCACCTATCTAGAGAATATTCATTTGTTTCTTAAATCTATCAATGCTGTCCCATATATATACGGGAACGGTTGCTGATCCCAACCGTTGGTGATGTACATTCGATACACTCAAGCGAAATGAGTGGTCGGTCATGTGTGGCTGAGTTGCAAGATGTTCTTGTTGAACTCCAGTGTATCGTTCCTAGAGTACACTGATCGGAAGGTGATTCCATACCTTGTCATAGTTGGGAATCCATTATCCAATACGTGCTTGCGATTTTGATTGTATACTATATATGTAGAACGTGAGATGAAAGCGTTTCTGCTAGATTGATATCTATTTGTACATAGACATTATTATAATATCAAAAGGTTTTGATATAAAGATATTTTGGATTCTCATAAGGGAAAAACCCGTTCCGTTATGCGGCGTGGTCTTATGGGATATCGTTTACTTGTTCATATACTTGTTTTAAACTGTTTTACTCACACCAGTCCCATGACTGACCCGGAGTTTACTTTGTTGTTTTCCCTAAACTCTTGGGTGCCTAAATTTGTATGGGCAGTCAAGTAGTCGGGATTTGCAGATACCTTTGAAGAGCGGGAGCAGGAGGCTTCAGAATCATATAGCTATAGTTATTTCCGCTGTGTTGTAAGTATTGTACTCTGAAAAGTGCTATTGTATACATAACTGTTTATTTCAAAGTTATGTTATCTATTATATGTTATTCGTTCCGCTGTGAGGTTCGTGTTACTCTGATGTTGTGTTCTTCTTCTTCTTCTATTCTAAGTTTCTATCTTATCTATTCTCACCTTCTAATTTCTTTCATTAACTATTCGGTTATTTTCGATCCTTGGATGTTCGATATGGGTTGTATATCGGATAACCAAGATCGAAATTTTCCGGGTCGTTACAGTTGGTATCAGAGCTTATGTTTTAGTGATCGGACATAACTCTGTGGCGTAACTCAGTAGAGATGGGATTAGTAATATCCTAGATTGAGTTGAGTGTATATATATACAAGAGAGCGTATATGTTATTGAATATAAAATGGTTTTATATTGTGGAGATTTATTGATTGAGTGGCTTATGAATTCTGGACGATCAGTTTGATCCACTGTATCGGTAGGAGTTTTATAAACACTTGAATACGATGAACCGACATGGTATGTTTTGAAATTAATATAGTATATTAGTTGTGTTGGTTGTTAGTATAATCGAATGAGATTATAAAAAGATGAAATGGTTATAAATAACTAATCAGAATTCATATCAGTAAAGTATATGAAGTAAGACGAATTGAATCTGAAGTTAAATCAGAATTGGAATTAAAATAAGTAAATTTTAAGTTCCTGGGAGATTTTGATCTGTTTTCAAAATGGAAGTGTTTAGAAATGATTTTAGAAAGTGAAATAGTATTGAACCCACTTCGATTACTGGAAAATAGATTCTGATGAGTGTGGCCACATCATTAGTATTCATTTTCGAGTTTGTAAGTGACGGATTACTAGCAAAGGCTTCGTTTTGAATTGTTTTGAGAAAACAAGTGGTTTAGAAATTCAAATGTTTTGAATTGGTGTTATGATTTCAAATTAATTTGAAATGAACTCAGGAATTTAAAATTTTGGACTTAAAATTTAACTAATGAAGTTAAATAGATTGAGATGGTATAAATGAATAAATAAATTTAAATTTAACTTGAACTAAGTTGAATAAGACAGATTTGATTGGAAAATAATCTGGAATGGAATTTCATTGATGAGTTAAGAATATGAAATTTGATATTGGGGTTCGAATGAAATTCGATTTGGATTTGAGGATATGAACTGATTGGAATTGGATTGAGATAACACTGGTACATACTGAGTTGATAGCATATGGAAGTGATAAAGTTGATATGCCCGACAAAAAGGTACCAGTTTATATTTGATATGAGTTTGAGATTTATGAGCCGAATTGGCAAGCCGCTTGGCTGTTTGATTTTCTTTTGGGTTAAAGAAGGCCCAGAGAGGCGAGTTGGAGTTTGAGATATTGACCAGTACAAAGGAGGTGCTGGCAAAAAATTTTCGAAAAGTTAAAGGCGTTAGAAAATTTTCAAAATTTTTGAAAATTTAGTTAGTCGGAATAAATTAATATTTTAGTCAATATTAATTGGTTCAGTTGAAACCGGAGATAAGAGGTAAACAGATAAATTTTTACCCAGTAGACAGGGTCGTCCTCTAGCTTAGCAATTTCGAGGACGAAATTATTTTTAAGGGGGAAAGAATGTAATGACCCGCATTTTTAGAGATGGAATAATTAATCAATTTAATTATTAAATATCGTTATAGCGATATCGAGAACCATAATTAAATAATATTGAATATTTAATTAATATTTTTAATGAATAATAAATTATAAATATCGAAATAGTCAGAAATAGTAGAATTCACTATAGAGTGTGAATTGAATAGTATACGAGATGTGGTTGAGTTTCGATTCGAAATATAATAACGAATATATTCAATCGACGACGGTTTGAACGTATAATTATAATATAATTAAAATCGAGCTTGAAATGGCGCTGTAGTTCGCTATTTGGCGATTCGAACTTCAACTGAATATACAGGATTCGTTTTAAGCCGGATTTCTGTGAAACAAGAAACGTGTGGAGCTGGTGGAGTATATCTTTCTAGTGGAAGAGAAAGATCGGGATTTCGTCGTGTATATTTTGATTTACGTCCAAATCAAATTTCAGAAAAGTCGCTGTAGAATTCCTTTATAATTTGCGACGCTTTATATACGTTATAAAAGGATTTTCGATATGAACTTAATACCGAGATAATCTGAAATCTGAAATATCAAACTGTATATTCTGATATGATATTCTGGAGCTGTACGATATCATATGTGAAGATATACGATAATATTAAATTATTAATATTTAAATTTATTTAAATATATTTTTATATTTAAATGGACTATTCAAAGCGTTAAAAATAGCCACTTTTGCAAACGAAGCCGGAATTCGACGAAACCAGTTTTGTTGGATCCGCAATGTCAAATAGTTGTTATATTTCCAGTTTCATGATTTTTAGAGTCCCTATGTGGCCGTACCGATTTTTAGAGTGAGAAACAGCCAGTATTTTGACGGTTAAAAATACACTGTTTGAGCATATGGAGTCGGAATTCGACGAAACCAGTTTCGTTGGGACCGTAATATCAAACTCTAGCTACATGTTCGGTTTCGTGATTTTTGGGTATCATGTGTGACCACACAGATTTTTAGAAAAGCAGAACGAGTATATAAAAAGAGAATATGCCGATAATATGCTTTTTAGAAAATATCTAGATATTTTCTTTCTCTATAAATACACCACAACTTCCACTAAAACCTAATTCCCAATTCCCTCAGTCCACAAATAAACCGCCGCTCAGATTTTTGTTAACACAGTAAAACAATCCCTCTTCTAAAATCTGTATAAAATCAAATATAAGTCCTTAAATCTGCAAACATACATTGCTAAGGTTGTCTTGAGTTGCTCTTCGATCCAGCCTAAGCTTTGTGGGGTTCGGAGTGATTTTCGTTCGATGGGTTTTGGGTACAGTACCCTAGGGTTCATCGCTGCGAGCAATTGAAGGGCTTTTGCATTAATTCGAGTTCATATTCGAACTCGTGGTAGAGAGTGGTTGTTGTAGTGAAATTTTGGGTTGGTTCGGGGTAAACTTTGTTCGGTGGTTTCGCTGGTAGAACGTGGGGTATGGTTCGACGGGATTTGTTCGAGTGTGGTAAAACGAGGATGAGTGGAACGGGATTCGGATGAGGAGAGCAATGGCGAGGTTGGTTTGTGGTTTCGTGAAAAGGAGATGGAGTAATGGAAGGGAGAAGGTCGGCTAATGGTGTTTTACTGGAGTGAGGAGGGAGCGGCCTTCACTGGAGGAAGATGGAAGTATGGGTGCGGGCCAGAAAGGATACGGGTCTGGATAAAAGGAAAAGTGATTGGGCCGGCTAAATAAAAGGGTAAGGCCCATTAGTTTAAACCCATGTTTTATGTAATTAAAATATACGTTAACTTATAAAATTCATAACTTGATCATACGAGGTCAGAATCGAGAACCGTAAGTTGCGTTGGGATCGTATGGACAGGAGCAACACAATGAGACTGACCGGGAGTGAATCTGAGCCCATTACAATTTATGGCGAAATAAATTGTCAGAATCAAATCAAGCGACAATTATCGTTATTAACGATGATAGGCCAACGTGAGTAAAACTCACTAACTCTGAACAGTTTATATTTTCATGTTATATTTTTTAGAACTATTAAATATGGACTGATTGATTGTGTGTTGACTGTTTGATTGAACTGCTAGTCAGTTAGTTAAATTTCTATATTGATTCTGTTTAACAGAATATATCATATGGAACTGAAAGTGATGTTATCTATACTGTCTAACATCTGTGGTGCAGGGAAACAGGTTGGAGGAATCCGACTGGATTCCTCAACAGTTATTTTATTGTTTTTCATATATTTTGATATATGATGTGAATTATAACCTGTTGTTGATTGTGTGTGTATGGACGAGATTAGACATCGTGATTTGATATGATTGAATACCATGACATACCGGAATGTAGATAAAGGAGATTTTTCAAAGTGATATTGAAAATAGAATATTTATAAAGTGGAATATTTATAAATAAGAAATGTTTATAAATTGGGATATTTATAAATAGGAGATATTCAAAAAGGAAATAAATTCAAAACATTTCTTTTTGAATGGAAAGGCCTGTGTGGCGAGTTTGGGGATTTTCCCGATACTCCCGATACAAAGGAGGTTATGGCGAATTTTTCAGGAAATTTAAGGAGTTAGAATATTTCAAGAATAAATTTGAAAAGGGAATATTCGTAAACCATTTACAAATAGAATTGGAAAGGAAAACATTATAAAAAGGAAATCATTTTTAAAGTGTAGAACCGTTATTTAAAAGTACATCTTTTCAAATGAATAAAACGTTGTTAAAAAGGAAATCTTTATAAAGTGAATAAAGTAAATCGAATATGGTATTCGAAGTTAGTAAATCGAATATGGTATTCGAAGTTAGTTAATCGAATATGGTATTCGAAGTTAGTTAATCGAATATGGTATTCGAAGTTAGTTAATCGAATATGGTATTCGAAGTTTAGTTAATCGAATATGGTATTCGAAGTTAGTTAATCGAATATGGTATTCGAAGTTAGTTAATCGAATATAGTATTCGAAAGTTAGTTAATCGAACAAGTTATTCGAAAGGGGTTAGTCGAGTCGTGTTAGTCAAATAGAGTTAACCAGTTAGAGTTAATCAAATAGAGTTAACCAGTTAGAGTTAATCAGTTAGAGTTAACCAGTTAGAGTTAACCAGTTAGATTTAACCAGTGGAGTTAATTCGTTAGAGTTAAAACGAACTAGAGTTAATCAAATATAGTTATTTGAGACAGAGTTAGTCAAACATAGTATTCAGGGTAAGTTTCCATCGTGTATGACTGCTAGCGTAATTCGCAGGGCTGTAAATAGCCTAAGGCAGTCGGATGTTTCCTGAGGGAATCAGGCATAACCATTGTGATCGCTGCGATCTAGAGTCAAGCGAATGGAGTTAAATAGAGTTGTCGAATAATAGTTGTTCGAATGGAGTTAAATAGAGTTGTCGAATAATAGTTGTTCGAATGGAGTTAAATAGAGTTGTCGAATAATAGTTGTTCGAATGGAGTTAAATAGAGTTGTCGAATAATAGTTGTTCGAATGGAGTTAAATAGAGTTGTCGAATAATAGTTGTTCGAATGGAGTTAAATAGAGTTAGTCGAATATAGTTTATTCGAATAGAGAGGAATGGAGTTAATCGAATAGTAGTTATTCGAATAGAGTAAATGGGGTTAAATCGAATATTAGTTATTCGATATGAGTGATTTAGTTAAGATAATCGAGTTAAGTTAGCAAGTTAAGTTATCAAGTCAAGATGATCGAGTTAAGTAAATAAGTTCAGTTCGTCGAGTTAAATTAATCGATGTTAGTTTCATCGAAAGGAGTTATCGATGTTAGTTTCATCGAAAGGAGTTATCGATGTTAGTTTCATCGAAAGGAGTTATCGATGTTAGTTTCATCGAAAGGAGTTATCGATGTTAGTTTCATCGAAAGGAGTTATCGATGTTAGTTTCATCGAAAGGAGATATGGATGTTAGGTTCATCGAAGGAGTTATCGATGTTAGTTTCATCGAAGGGAGTTATAGATTATAGTTTAATCGAAGTAAGATTTTCAAATATGAGATATTTGAAAAAGAAGAGTTATCGAATATTAGTTATTCAAAGAAAGATTTTCGAATATCGTTTATTCGAGAAGGAGTTAATCGAATATAGGTTATTCGAAGAAGAGTTAATCAAATAGAGATTTCTCGAAGAGAGTTAATTGGCAAATTCGATTATATCAAATTCGGGAAAGTACTTATACTTTCCAGTGTTTAAATAGAGATTTATTTATTTATAAATAAATAAGTTAGGTTAATTATCCACTAATAAGAATAGAAGTTATAATTAAAGTTAGATAATTCGAAAGCAAGGATTATAACGTTATCGTTATAACCAATGTTTTAAATATAGAAGTGGGTTAGTAAAATTGAATCCGAGAAAGGCGTAAAGAAGTTGTTAAAGATAAAAAGATAAATGTTGACCATTTCGAAGTTATAACGTTGTTCAGTTAAGGTCTGAGAGGTAATTTTACCCCAACTTGAGTGACTTCCTTCTTAACTAAGAAATGGTAAGGTTTGATCGTAAAGGAGTTTTGGAAATGTTTTCCCAACGAGAATCAGAAATGTTTTCTGATAAAAGAAAAATAAGAATTTAGAATATAGGGAAATAGGAGATAAGTAAATAAATGAACTAAAGAGATTAATGTTAAATGATGTTTGTTCGATAAAATTTCCAGCTGGGAATAATATCGTTGTTTGCACACTTGTTTTTCTTTGATAGTTAACTCACCGACTATCGAAGTTTTGACCATTTTAACGTTGTTAATATGGAGAGACCGGTTGGATTATTATCCATAGAACCACTCTGTATTGGCATAAGCGTCGCGAATCATATATGCCAAAGATAATTGGAGACGGAGTAAAATGCAAGGGCTATCCTGTTTACAGAATAGAGCCTTCGGTTTGTCCAGTCCCAGGACAACTAGTATGGACGAAGGTCTGACAGAGTATATCCAATGGATCACGTAAGTTGATCTGTTCAAGCGTATTCACGTTTGGTGGCGGAGGAATTCGTTTCTCTTAGCTGTATACCCGTGTTATTTTTGGATAAGTCAATTTGTGATTTGGCGGTATGACGATGTGACATTTCTAAGTGAATGAAGATGGATGTCTGACATAGTATTTCCAGAAAGGTCACGTACATTAATTTCTTCAACTATACCAAGAGTGGAAGCAGAGAAGGAAACTTCTTTTAGCTGACACGTAATGTATGGTTGTAGACGTCAATTAGTGATTCTGATGGATTTGACAATGTAGCATTCGAAGTGAATTTGATGTAATGATAAAGCGTAGCTTCTAGCCTCATCAACCGGTAAATGACAGAAATCGGGCAGGCAGCATGGCTAAGTCGGTCGCACCGAAGTAGGGTGTATAATCACCTATCTAGAGAATATTCATTTGTTTCTTAAATCTATCAATGCTGTCCCATATATATACGGGAACGGTTGCTGATCCCAACCGTTGGTGATGTACATTCGATACACTCAAGCGAAATGAGTGGTCGGTCATGTGTGGCTGAGTTGCAAGATGTTCTTGTTGAACTCCAGTGTATCGTTCCTAGAGTACACTGATCGGAAGGTGATTCCATACCTTGTCATAGTTGGGAATCCATTATCCAATACGTGCTTGCGATTTTGATTGTATACTATATATGTAGAACGTGAGATGAAAGCGTTTCTGCTAGATTGATATCTATTTGTACATAGACATTATTATAATATCAAAAGGTTTTGATATAAAGATATTTTGGATTCTCATAAGGGAAAAACCCGTTCCGTTATGCGGCGTGGTCTTATGGGATATCATTTACTTGTTCATATACTTGTTTTAAACTGTTTTACTCACACCAGTCCCATGACTGACCCGGAGTTTACTTTGTTGTTTTCCCTAAACTCTTGGGTGCCTAAATTTGTATGGGCAGTCAAGTAGTCGGGATTTGCAGATACCTTTGAAGAGCGGGAGCAGGAGGCTTCAGAATCATATAGCTATAGTTATTTCCGCTGTGTTGTAAGTATTGTACTCTGAAAAGTGCTATTGTATACATAACTGTTTATTTCAAAGTTATGTTATCTATTATATGTTATTCGTTCCGCTGTGAGGTTCGTGTTACTCTGATGTTGTGTTCTTCTTCTTCTTCTATTCTAAGTTTCTATCTTATCTATTCTCACCTTCTAATTTCTTTCATTAACTATTCGGTTATTTTCGATCCTTGGATGTTCGATATGGGTTGTATATCGGATAACCAAGATCGAAATTTTCCGGGTCGTTACAGCTAAGCACCGTCTGCATCCTAGTATATATTTATAACTAGAAAAAGAAATTTAAAGTGAGAAGTTCTCACCGACTAGCTAAACCAACACCACGACTCTTCATATGTAGAAATCTTCGTCGAGCTCGCCCTTTTGTCAATTTCGTTGTTCATAGCCACTACATATATAAAAATCACATTTTTATATTGTTGTTATGTATATAAAAATTCTATTTTTACATCGCTACTATATAGATAAAAATTCTATTTTTACACCGCTACTGTATAGATAAAAATTCTATTTTTACACCGCTATTGTATAGATAAAAATTCTATTTTTATCTTGCTAGTAATATAATAAAAATTATATTTTTATTAGTCTACATGAATAAAAATCATATTTTTAATACTTCTACTTTATAAAAAATCATTTCTTTTTCATGTTAAAACCTAATCATTATCGCATTAAAAATCCAAACTTTACCGTTTTTAAAAATCTTATCTTTCTACGATTAGAAATCCTATCTTTATATTGAAAAATATAAATAAAAATCGAATCTTTTAATGTTAAAAATCTAAACTATACACTATAAAAAAAAATCTAATTTCAGTTTTAAAATCATTAATTACCTAAATAAGTGAAGACAAGAAAAATAGAAATAAAAGGAAAGAAAAGGGCTCACAATTGAAATCTGGAGAGGGGGGGTGCTGTTGAAGGGGGGAAGGAGCACCAGGTGGTCGGCGGTCTGTGGTGAGGTCGGAGGGGCGGCCTTGCCTGGGCGACGGCGTCTTCGATGATGGCAGAGGGGCTTGGAAGGGTTGCGGTTTCGTGTGGGTGGAGAGGGGGAGGTAGCAGAGGAGAGGAGAGGGTAGGCCGGCGTAGGGCGGCGCTCCGGCGAGGGCGGTGGGGGGGGGGGGGGTGACATCGACGAGGGAAGCAGCGGGTTTTTTCTTCTTCTTTCAGATCGAACTGAGGAGAGAGAGGGAAACGAGGGGGTTAAAGAGGGAAAGGGGATTTCTATATTTTATTTATTTAATATTTAATTAATCCAAAAAGCAACTTTTACCTTCGACCTCTAAACGAGACCCACCGCCTGTCGTCTATAGCTAAATACCCCCATTCCGAACACAATGGGATATGTATCATAGGCTGATTCAATCATTTCGATCAGTTTTCGTCAAATTCAAAATATAACTCTATATATTGAATTTGAACGTGTATTTCAATATACCAGGGCCACATACTAACTCGAAAAATCCAGAAAAATATTTTCTAGCTTCGTATTAACGATATGGTCCTAACAAAACTAATTTCGTCGAATTCTGAAACTGTTTGAAAAATGGCAATTTTCCAGTCGATTAAAATCAACTGAAACTAGTCAAACGCGTTTTCCTTTGCCACGCTCACATATTGATTCGAAAAATTACGAAATTTGAAACCTAGCAATAATTTGACATCACGGATCCAAGAAAAGTGGTTTCGTCGAAATCCGAGGTTGTTTGCAAAATTTCCATTTTTAAGGGCCTGAATTCCATAGCGACTATTCAGAATTTTCAACTGGGCGTAACTTTTGGTTCCCGCTATGAAATTTCAATTTTTCAGATTCATTGGAAAGAAATTATCGATTAGATTCAAATATTTTTGGTTTCACTAAAATCCAGTTTATTTTGCATCCTGTACTTTCATTCGAAGTTTGAAATCGAAATATCGAACTACCGCGCCATTTTCAATTCCTTTTATAATTTAAAATAAATATTTATATTCTAACGACGACGTATATAAATATATATGTTCGAATTCTATTTAAAATAAATTTCTCGTCGTTATTATTTAAAATAATTCATTTTAAATATTCAAAATTCGCTAAAATTGCCAAAATAAAAATTTTAAATTGGCTCGCATTTCCGGGTTGTTACAACATGTTTTATTTACACTAAATGTAAATAAATGTATTCTTTTTCTTTTTCATGTTTATTTACACTAAATGTGAATAAAGTTTTATTTTTCTATATATTTTTATTTACACTACATGTAAATAAAGTTTTCTTTTTCTATATATTTTTATTTACACTACATGTAAATAAAGTTTTCTTTTTCTATATATTTTTATTTACACTACATGTAAATAAAGTTTTCACTATAAATATGTTCCTTTTATTTACATAGAAAATGCAATTAAAGTTTTCACTACAAATATGTTCATTTTATTTACATAGAAAATGCAATTAAAGTTTTCACTACAAATATGTTCAATTTATTTACATAGAAAATGCAATTAAAGTTTTCACAACAAATATGTTCATTTTATTTACATAGAAAATGCAATTAAAGTTTTCACTACAAATATGATCATTTTATTTACATAGAAAATGCAATTAAAGTTTTCACTACAAATATGTTCATTTTATTTACATAGAAAATGCAATTAAAGTTGTCACTACAAATATGTTCATTTTATTTACATAGAAAATGCAATTAAAGTTTTCACTACAAATATGTTCATTTTATTTACATAGAAAATGCAATTAAAGTTTTCACTACAACTATGTTCATTTTATTTACATAGAAAATGCAATTAAAGTTTTCACTACAAATATGTTCATTTTATTTACATAGAAAATGTAAATAAAGTTTTCACTACAAATATGTTCATTTTATTTACATAGAAAATGTAAATAAAGTTTTCCTTACAAATATGTTCACAAGTTTCGTTCTTTTTTATTTACACAAATAATTGTAAATAAAGGTGTTCACATATTTTGTTTCCTATTTCTACACATACGATAAAAATAATCTTAATTTCATATTTCAACTAAGACGCCAAAATATGTTTATTATTCTAATTTCATGAATACGCTAAAAATAAGGTAATTTTTCTATTTTCACAACCGCGCTAAAAATATGATAATATTTCTACTTTCATGAACGCTCTAAAAATATGATAACACATAAATCTAGTGTCAAGTTCTCATGTCAACGCATCTAATAACAACATATAATTTGGTGTCAAGTTTTCATGTCAACGCATCTAATAACAACATATAATTTGATGTCAACTTTTCATGTCAACGCATCTAATAACAACATATAATTTGGTGTCAAGTTTTCATGTATTAGAATATAAGATCCAAACTTTATTTTATTTATGAATCAAAATTTAAAAGATTCATACTTTATTTTATTTATAAAAAATAAAGATGAGAAATTGTATGAAGATTACATCAAAATTTATGGATCTAAACGAACATGGCTATCTCAAACATCACAAGGCATTACAGAACCACAAAATCCAAAACACAAAGCGTAGCAGATGAGATTATAAACATGTATTCATGGATCTAATCCAACAATAATTAATTAACTGATTAATTAATTTTCTTAAAAACAAAAATCTCACCGAGCTTTTAATCAGAATAAATCAGATCTGGAATTTGTTCAAAATTTGATCTGCTCCGTTTCAGATCTTGTCTATTCCATAGCGTAAATCTTGTTTTTGCGATTCTAACGCACCTAAGATCATTTGATTTCGGTTTCACATGAAGAAGTTATGATCCCAATTATATTAATTATAAAATTAGATTAATTAAATTATAACTAAAATTTAATCAACCTTTTTAAACGCAAAACAAACGTTGCCCTCTCTCTTTAATTCTCTGCACACCGTCATCTTCAGCTGAACCCATCGGCCGAATTCGAAAGCCACCTGCGCACGTTCATCACCGCCATTTGCTGGTGATCCGAAGGTTCCCCCACGTTGCCCTAGCCACAAGCCACCACCGCCGGTGACACCGTCGAGCGCGACCCCTCCTTTTATGCCTGAAATCCGGTTCACACGCAAGTCCCTTGAGAGATGATTTTTGACGATTTACTTAATTATAACAAATCATAGTTGTTGAATACAATGATCACAGGACGCTCTTCGATTTGGTATATGGAACTCTCGAATCATTGAGGAATTTTATTTAGAGGATAAGGATTTATTGGAGGAAGAAGGAAAATATAATATATAGCACAATGAGAGTAAAACATATAGATGAGTAAGAAAAGAAAGTCTTTAAATTGATGAATTAAATTTGGCACAGATTATGTAGCCAATAAATACAAAAATGAATTCAAAAAAAGGTTTCATTGTTTCCTAATGCACTAAAGAATATGACAACCTTTATTTAAACTTAATTTTATTACCTTGTCTTCATAAGTATTGAATTCCGCTAAGCATTTATTTATTTATATTTATATATATAAATATCAATCCTATTTCTATCACCAAAAAGTGCCATTTATGATGTAAATCTATTTGTATCAAAAAGAAGTAAGTACAAAATCAATATATATATATATATATATTGCACATGGTTAATATGCGATTTTTCTCTCATATTGAAATAGAAACAAATAAATTTTGAATAACAAAAGTTAACTTCATATACATAACATAGTGCACATTTAAAAGGTAATAACTCACTATTATATGATTATAATTGTTGACTGCTTTCAAATTATCATGGACAAACTGATTAACTGAAATAGATGGAATAAATTGCATTATCTCCATGATGTTAGCAAAATAGGTATGTTCGATTTCAAATAAATCTGACAGGTTGAACATGATTTGCTCAAAAAAAAATTAATGTAGCATGATTTGCTCAAATATTTTTAATAGACTATAATCCTGGAATAATTTCTACCATATCCATTAATAAAAATTCCACTTAAAATAGTCAAACTGATAACATTGGCATTATCAGTAATATAAAATAGGAATTAATGTAGATATACTTATGTTATTATTATTATTTTACATTTATGATTAGGATACCTGTAATTGTGTAAATTTATAAAATTAGAATGAAATATTTTTGAAACCTCAGAAGAAACATTAATACATTCCAAGCGTCAATTATGCATCACCAAATATGTAAACGAAAACACCAATAAAAGTCGGACATGAGCTTTGCATTAAAAAAAATTTTTTTTTTGCTGTCATTATTATTTAAAATAAACCATTTTAAATATTAAAAATCCATTAAAATTATAAAATAAAAATTTTAAATTAGCCCCAAAATTCCAGGTTGTTACAATCTCCCCACTTAAAATCTTTCCGTCCTCGAAAACGAACGTAGCTAAAAATTATTTAATTTATTAACTCAATTCTAATTTTTCTTTTATTAGTTTCATTAATTTTATCAGTTTATTAACTTTTTAAATATATATAACTTTTATATATTCAAAATTTATATTTTCTAAGGTCGGATTATATATAATCAAAAATACGTTACTTATAAACTTGTTACTCTCAACTCATTCTAGAGCATTACTAACCCCATCTCTAATGAGTTTTCTCATTCTAGGATACTGCTGATCCTATCTCTAATGAGTATTCCTATTGGATATTACTAATCCAATCTCTGATAAGTCTTTTGTTCCGTTCTAACGAGTTCTACCCCCAAAGATTTGAACTAGCCAGAGCTCCGATACCAACTATAAAGACCCGAAAATCCCTGCTCTTTGAATCGACCATAAACCACACAGGTCTGATTCAAAGGTTGGAAATTCCCGAATACTTTAACTTTGGGAATACAACACATTAAAACAAAAACAGAAGATAATTACAATAATGTTACATCAGAGTACATAATATATCAGAGTACATCGAAATTAAATTACAGCGGAAGATAAATTTTACAATGAATATAATACAGTGCAGCGGAAGACTATCAAAAGCCCTAGACACAGCTTTAAGCTTCGATCCAGGATCCTGCTAAAGAGATAGATATCTGCAAAAAGCTACTTGACTGCCCGTGTGGAAAATATGGGCACCCGAGTTTGCCAATGAAACAAACTACAAATTAGTCATGGGACTGGTATGAGAAATCTCACTTAACTTATCTAAAGATAAGGCTAATCACAGGACCACGCCGCTAACGCGGAACGGGTTTACTCCATTGGATTGCCAGTGCACAAATTAAAGTAAATCGTTAAACAACGCAATAATTTTTATAAAAATGAAACCATTATAAGACCCAAGTCCCATCACACAATGCAACGCAAATCGGAGGATAGGCTTTTACCTTATAATGGTAGAAAGATGCTTGATACGGTAAAAATGAATTTAACATTAGTGAGTATATATATGGGTATACATATTTCAAAAATATTTCAATCATAATATATCAATCATAGATGACATAGTACCCCATCCTACTATGTCGCCCTACTATTTCTACAATCAAAACGGCAAGGTCGTATTGGAAATTGGATTTCCATCTTGGGTCGAGGCTAGGGATAGTCCTCTCCGATTCGAGACACTCTAGCAAATGCCTCAGGATCCCCTGTAGTGAACCCTTGGATCTTCAGGGCCGGTCCACACCTATCGAAAGTGGAATGGCAATTCCTGAACACACGCTTCCCGGTCCCTTCGGACCTTTATATGACCACTTCCGGCCTGTAAACCCGAGGCACCTCAATCCATCATCAACATAAGTAAAATGCCATCCAGTTTAAGCACGAACACCACTCCTAGCTAGAAAGAAAAGTGTGCCCTCCCTATAGTCCTAATCCCGTTTTTGACTCATACCGGGGTGTGAGGCTCGTTAAGTCACGCTATACACAAAGCTATGCCTAAACAGGCTATGCCTTGATCATCAACCACAAGGCCTTGCTTTTCAACAAAAGCCTTGATCCATGCATCTTAGCAAGCCATATTGTCAATGCATACCATACCATTGATTCCTACCAATATATAACCTCTAAGCCCCTACGTCTCAGAGAAGGGTGTTAAACACCAAACAGATATATATTTAGCAGAGATTAACGAATATCGTATAAAGGAATACAACGTTAGACATACGATCCATTTACAAGTCCGTTCTGGGTCTGAACGAAACTGGAGGCATCTTATACCTCGCGTATCTGAACAATCAACAATACGTCCGAACGGCTACCCCTGACTCCCCTTCAAGGTAGCTACTCCAATCATGGGCCTCAGTAGCAACACATCCATTCGATATGAAGATCGCCGGTCTTCAATCACCGTCTTCAACTCTTCGACTTAGATCGACGTATAATCATTTGAAATGAGATTGAACTCGGACTTTTCAAATGATCCTCGCATATATATATTTTGAAATCTTTTCATATCGTTATTCTTATTTAATAACGACCTATCGTTATTTATACATATATAGAAATAGCTAAATCTATTTAACGACGCTTCGGGTCGATCGGTGGCCCTGGCGCTGTTTTTGTCCAAATTGATTTACACATATCCTGAAATTTAACCGTTGGATTTTAACAAAATTTATATCGTTGGAAAGATCTTCCCAAAGCGGTCCTAACGATTCCAGTTTTGGGAAAATCCGATGGTTGGACTTTTCGGTTTAATCGTTTAAAGTTACGATTATCGAAACGCGAACTGCCGCACGCGGTTTGTTTTATTTTAATTTATGTTTATATAAATATAAATATAATCTTTTCGCTCGATGCTTTCAAATTATTTATTCTTTAAATAATTTTCTAAACTTCGTATTCAAGTTATTTTAAAATGAACCGAAGTCCTTTTCAAAACATGTACATTTTCTTCATTTCTTATATGATAATAAAAATGTAAATTTTTATTGTTTATCATTTCTGATCCAAACGATGAATATTTCTCTACATCCTTTATTTACATTTCACTAAAATGTGATTTTAATGATAACATGTTTTTACATTTTAAAACATGACATTTTCCTATTTCTTAACATTTTCCTACTCTTTTATATTTACTCAAAATGTAACTTTTCTATTCATTTAATTAAGTTAAAAGAAATGCAATCTTTTATTTCACCTTTAATTACATTAAAAATGAAATCTTTTTACTTCATTTCTGATTACATTGGAAAATGTAATCTCTTCATTTCATTCCTAATTACGTTGAAAAAAATGTATTCTTTGCTTTTTATTCCTTAGTTACATAACAAATGTAATTTTAAAATCTATTCTTTTTATCGCATCTAAAAAGACGATAAAAATGTCATTTTTATTTATACTTTTTTATCTACATCTAAAATGTAAATAAAAATACATTTCTTATTTCTATGTTTTTATTTCCATCTACAATGTAAATAAAAATACACTTTTAATTCTAATCTTCTTATTGTCTTTATTTTGACAATAAAAATATACATTAAATTCTATCTTTTTTATTACATCTAATATGTAAGTCTAAAATGTTACTTTTATTTCTATGTTTTTATCCATATCTATAATGTAGATAAAAATGTACTTTTCATGTTCATGTTTTTATTTACATCTAAAATGTAAATAAAAATATACTTTTTAATTCAAGTTTTTATTCACATCTAAAAGGTGAATAAAAATGTACTTTTTAATTTCATGTTTTTATTTATATCTAAAATATAAATAAAAATGTCAACTTTATAATTATGTTTTTATTTACAACTAAATTGCGAATAAAATTGTACTCTATAACTTCATGGTTTGTATTTCCAACTAACTTGCAAATAAAAATGTACTTCTTTTTCTATGGTTTTTATTTGCATATAAAAAGGCAAATAAAAATGTACTTCTTTTTCTATGGTTTTTATTTGCATATAAAAAGGCAAATAAAAATGTACTTCTTTTTCTATGGTTTTTATTTGCATATAAAAGGCAAATAAAAATGTACTTCTATATTTTTATTCACATCTAAAATGTAAATAAAATTTCACTTTTTATATTCGTATCTTTATTCACATCTAAAAAGTGAATAAAAACGTACTTTTTATTTCATACCTTTTATTTGCAACTACTTTGCAAATAAAAAGTGTAATTCTTTTCTATGTTTTGTTTGCATCTAAAAATGCAAACTAAAAATGTAATTCTTTTCTATGTCATATTTTTATTTAAACTAAATGTAAATAAAATGCCCCTTTTCTTATATAATGTTTTATTTACTCTAGATGAAAATAAAGTATTCTTTCTCTTCACATGTTTTATTTGCACTAAATGTAAATAAATGTATTGTTTTTCTTTTTCATGTTTATTTACACTAAATGTAAATAAATTTTTCTTTTTCTATATATTTTTATTTATACTACATGTAAATAAAGTTTTCTTTTTCTATATATTTTTATTTACACTACATGTAAATAAAGTTTTCACTATAAATATGTTCCTTTAATTTACATAGAAAATGTAAATACAGTTATCAATACAAATATGTTCATTTTATTAACATAGAAAATGTAAATAAAGTTTTCACTACTAATATGTTCATTTTATTTACATAGAAAATGCAATTAAAGTTTTCACTACAAATATGTTCATTTTATTTACATAGAAAATGCAATTAAAGTTTTCACTACAAATATGTTCATTTTATTTACATAGAAAATGCAATTAAAGTTTTCACTACAAATATGTTCATTTTATTTACATAGAAAATGCAATAAAAGTTTTCACTACAAATATGTTCATTTTATTTACATAGAAAATGCAATTAAAGTTTACACTACAAATATGTTCATTTTATTTACATAGAAAATGCAATTAAAGTATACACTACAAATATGTTCATTTTATTTACATAGAAAATGCAATTAAAGTTTACACTACAAATATGTTCATTTTATTTACATAGAAAATGCAAATAAAGTTTTCACTACAAATATGTTCATTTTATTTACATAGAAAATGCAAATAAAGTTTTCACTACAAATATGTTCATTTTATTTACATAGAAAATGTAAATAAAGTTTTCCTTACAAATATATTCACAAGTTTCGTTTTTTTATTTACACAAATAAATGTAAATAAAGGTGTTCAGTAGCTTTCCCTACAAATAGAGCTTTCCGAATATCATCCCACCTGTAAATCAGGATCCTGTGAATATAAATCTGCAAAACAAAAACTACTAGCAACCCGTGGAAAATAAGGGCACCCAGAGTTTAGGTTAAAACAATAAACTCCAGGTCAATCATGTGACTGGTGTGAGAACTAAAACAGTTATTTAAAACTTTACTTCAAAATCAGATATATCAAGGGACCGTGCTGTATAACACGGAACGGGTTTCCTCCCAAGAATACCAGTGCATATAACAAAACAACGCAATGCTTTTTGGAAAAATGAAGCTATTATAAGACCCAGGTCCTATCACACAATGCAACACAAGCCGGGGGATAGGGTTTTCCCTTATAATAGCCAAACATGCTTGGTACGTTAAAAACAAATCATTTGATACTATTATAAGTGCATAGTGTATAAAAAAAATTCAAATATAAATGTATCAATCCTAGATGGCATGGGTACCGTATATCGTGTCGCCAATACAAGGCTCTACAATCAAAACCGCAATTGTCACATATTGGAAGTTGGATTTCCATTTGTGAACCAAGGCAAAGGATCATCCTTACCACTTTGAGACGCTCTAGCCCGTGTCTTAGGATCAGAACGCATCGACCCTTAGGAGCCACAGGGTCGGTCCACTCGATGTGGATTAAACTTAAACCCTGAGCACTACGTTTCCCCGCCCTATGGGGCGTAAATGAGCCAAATGACTCCACCGGTCCCAGTTCGATCGATATAACCGAGGCGCCTCGCAATCCATCATCCACATAAGTAAAATGTCCGGGTGTGTAAAACCCAAAACACCACTCCTGACTAGAAGGAAACGCATGCCCTCCCTGAATCCTTCTCCCATTTCTGGTTCACAACCCGGTGTGAGGCTCGCGAATTAACGCTACACAAAGCTATGTTGTATTAAAGCCGTGCTTTGATCATCAACCACTAGAATCTTCTTTTCAACAGAAGCCTTGATCATTTGCATCTGAGCATGCCACACAGGCAATTCATACCATGCGACTGATATCTATCGATATATAACCTCTGAGCTCGTACGTCTCAGAGAAGGGCGTTAAGCAAGAGAATAAATTCTCCGCCGCCAAACAGATATATATTTAATAGAAATCAATCAACACAGAATAAAATCCAATGTCAGACACACAATCCATTTACAAGTCCGTTCTGGGTCTGAACGAAACCGGTGGAACCTTATTCCTCGTATATCCATCGATCTCCAAGTACGTCTAGACGATCACCAACTGATTCCCACCTCTTGGGCGTACAGCCCAATCAAGATCATCCGTAATTATCCAAACGATGTGAAGACCTCCGGTCTTCAACCACCGTCTTCATCGTCGACTTCTCGTCGATTCAGTTATTCAGAATGGGATAAACACGGTCTTTCCGAATAGCTCGCGTATATAATAAACAAGTGTTATAAAAACACAACATATGCCTTATTCCAATCCAGAATATTCCTTTATTCAAATATTTTTTTACTTTGGGAAAGGTTCCCTTAAATTTTATCAAAGATAAATTCTTTAAATTTATTCTTTAGTCTTCTTTTGAATATCAATTCAAACCAAATTATGGTTTATCCAAACTAGTCGGGATTAACGAACCTTACCGAAGTAATCATTTGTCAAATTTCCCGACCCCAACCTATTTATCTAATGAAGTAAAATTGGTAATACTTCGTGTCCAACACTACAGTGTTATCGGTAAATTCAATTACCATTTCACGTTCAAATTAAAGATTTAACTATCGCCTGGAGCTAAACTGGTGATACTCCATTCTCTATCATTTCAATCTAATTAAAGATTCATTAAAACTCCACTTGGTTTTAATCTTCCCAAAAAACAATATTAATGATTGTTTAAGTTGGGAAATCATATCCTGTCTTTAACTGGGTTAAAGAACCAATGTCATTTAAAACACAGTTCACGATAAACCCAAAATCACATTCTATTCCATCACCCTTTCGCCGTAAATTAGCAATTGAAAAATTCCCTAAGTGTTAACCCCGAAGGCGAAACCAACATCAGATCAATACCCAAGAAACTATCCAACTTAACTAATCTCCAGTTAGTTTCTGATTTTCTTAACTCCGTTGGGTCTAAGAACAGTATCATTAAAGATACCATTCACGACAACCCAAAATCACATTCCATTAACAATGGAATCTTCATGGAAATAAAATTGATATATATAATTGATATAAACTTCCATATCCGACTAACAATATAAATGGAATAATGGCAAAGCCTTTTAAATTCCATATATAATAGCGGTCCTCATCCACAGAAATTCACTTCGATTATTACCAAATCGAATTCCATTCCATTCCAATTTATTTTATTTAAATTGGAAAACTTTACTTTGGAAAATCTCCTTTAAATCTTAATAAAAGATTTATAAATTCCAAATCACATTTCACTGTGAATTGGGTTAAAGAATGAATGTCGTTAAAACACAGTTCACAACAAACCCAATTCACATTCCATAAATTATCGGGTTAAAGAACAAATGTTATTTAAAACACCTTTCACTATAAACCCAAATATCAATTCCAATTCAATTCCAATTAAATATCATTTAATTGGTACATTTCGTTAAATCTAAATAAAAAGATTTAATCCTTTTTGTCAACTAGGTTTAAGAACAGTGTTAGTGAAGACACCATTCACGACAAACCCAAATCCCATTAGGTATTAAATACAAGGCTCTGAATAGAAAATATATCGTCTTATATTCAATATCAAATTCTATGACCAACAAATATCATATTAGAAATAACGATATAAATATATCTTTCAAATTTCCATAACAATATATGTATAATCATGAAATCCAACATCGAAATATTCCAAAGACTATTTCGATTCAAATCCATTTCCAATATATGTATTGGAAATTCTGGTTATTTTTAAAACCATTTCAATTCTACTTTCTTTATTTGAAAAATAAATGGATTATAATTCTAGTTCAAAACTAGTTCATTTCGATAAAAATCTATTTTTATCTTTTCAAATATGGGATTTTTCATCCCAATCCTTTCCAAATCATTTCTTATGATTTTATACTAATTATCGATATTTTTAATAATTTTATCAAGGCCCGTACACTCGATTTCCACAAACGGCCATCGAACTACACTTATAGCGACCTTTTCGAAATTTGATTTGGACATAATTCTAAATCCAACCATTAAATTACAAATTTCTTGTATTCGTTAGAAAGCTCTCTTCGATACGAACCCAACGGTTCTGGGTTTAGGAGAATCCGCCAGTCGGATCTCCCATAATGTCCGTTCGAAGTCAATGGTCGAAATTCGCGAACACCCGCAGCGCGGCGGGTTCTATTCAAGCCATTATATTATATTATATTATATATATATATATATATATATATAATGTATTTTGTTGATTTCCATTTAAAACATATTTTATAAATCATTTTAAATTCAATTTCAAAACAGTTTCAACTTCCATTTCAAATCAAAATTTAAAATTCATTTCAATTCAATTCGAATTTCAAATCCATTTCAGTTCAATTCGAATTTAATTTGAATTTCAAATCTATTTTAATTTAATTCGAATTTCAATTCTATTTCAATTTAATTCGAATTTCAAATTATTTCAATTTAATTCGAATTTCAAATAATTTCAATTTAATTCGAATTTCAAATCATTTCAATTTAATTCGAATTTCAAATCATTTCAATTTAATTCGAATTTCAAATCATTTCAATTTTTAAATCACTTTTCGATATTCATTGTAAAATGAATAAAATCGACAAAATTCCCGTTCGTGTGAAAATGGCATTTAACTACTTAACACGTCTTCACATTTCAATATTCACTGAATATTATTTTAAAATATTCGATAATTCTGAAACTAGAATCAGACACAGTCAATTACCATATAATTTGATTGTATGGATTTCGTACAATACATGTACACAACAACAATCAAACACAGTCGTCTGTCATCCAAAGTGCATTCTACACTGCATATGTAAAGACCCGTAACTTCCCCGTGAAGGAAAGAGCGGATACTTTGAGAACAACACACAAGAGAACGCAAACAGAAGAACATTTCATTGTACATTACAACAATTCCATCAGAATACAATAATATACAGAGTATGAATAAATAATATACATCACAAATTATCAGAGATTACAATAAATTACATAGCAGCGGAAAATAATACAATACACAACTGAAGGAGATATACGGATACAGAGCTTTCCGGATATCATTCCAGCTGTAAACCAGGTTCCTGTGAATATAAATCTGCAAAACCAAAACTACTAGCTGCTCGTGTCAAAATACGGGCACCCAGAGTTTAGGTTAAAACAATAAACTCCAGGTCAGTCATGGGATTGGTGTGAGAACTAAAATAGTTATTAATCTTTATTTTAAAGTTAGGTAAATCAAGGGACCACGCCGTATAACACGGAACGGGTTTCCTCCAAAGAGTACCAGTGCATAAAACAACAGCGTCATGCTAAATAAAGAAAAATGAAGTTATTATAAGACCCAGGTCCTATCACACAATGCAACACAAGCCGGGGGATAGGGTTTTTACCTTATAATAGCCAAGAATGCTTGATACGTTTAAAACAAATCTTTTGATACTATTATAAGTGCATAGTGTTTCAAATCATAAGTATCAATCATAGACGGCATAAGCGCCCCATCCCATTATGTCGCCATACTAGGATTACAACTAAATCCGCAAAGTCACGTATTGGAAGTTGGATTCCTATCTGTGAACCGAGGAAAAAGATAGTCCTCACCGACTTCGAGACAATCTAGCCCGTATCTCAGGGTCAGAGCGCATCGACCCTTGGATCGTCAGGGCCGGTCCACCGATGTGGATTAAAATGCCTGAACACTGCGTTTTCCCGCCCTTTGGGGCATAAATGAGCCAACGAATGGCTCCATCGGACCCGGATCGTCCGATCTAACCGAGGCGCCTCGCAACAGCAACAACCACATAAGTCAAACTCGTCAGGGCGTGTAAAACCACTGACTCCACTTCTAGCTAGAAAGAAACGCATGTCCTCCCTGAGGTCCTCTCCCGTTTTTGGTTCACCACCGGTGTGTGAGGCTCTCGAATCAACGTTACACAAAGCTACGCCACACAGGCCGTGCTTTGATCATCAACCACAAGACTCTGCTTTTCAACAGAAGCCTTGATCACTTGCATCTTAGCATGCCACACAGGCAAACCACTCTATGCAACCGATATCAGTCACACAGAATGAAATCTGATATCAGACACACAGTCCATTTACAAGTCCGTTATGGGTCTGAACGAAACCGGAGGCACCTAGTACCCCGCATATCCATTGATCTCCAAGTACGTCTGGACAATCACTAATTGATTCCCTCCTCTTGGGTGTACGGCCCAATCAAGATCATCTGTAATTATCCAAACGACGTGAAGACCTCCGGTCTTCTACTATCGTCTTCATCTTCGACTTATCGTCGTATCAGTTATTCAGAATGGGATAAACCCGGTCTTTCTGAATAACTCGCGTATATAATAAATACGTGTTACACAAACACAACATACGCCTCATTCCAATTCATCAGTCACTAACCATAAATTAACAAGAGAATAATTCCCCAAACATTAACCCCGAAGGCCGAAACCAACATCAGATCAATACCCAGGAAACTGTTCTGCTTAGCTAACCTACAGTTAGTTTCTAAATTTCACATTCTTAGGGAAAGATTCCCATTAATTTTATCAAAGATAAATTCCTTTAAATTTATTCTTCAATCATCCTTTGAAAATCAATTCAAACCAAATTTTGGTTTATCCAAACTAGTCGGGATTAACGAACCTTACCGAAGTAATCAATTGTTAAATTTCCCAACCCCAACCTATTCATCCCATGAAGTAAAACTGGTAATACTTCATATCTAACACCACGGTGTTATCGGTAAATTCAATTACCATTTCACATTCAAATCTAATTAAACATTTAACTATCGTCTGGAGCAAAACTGGTGATACTCCATTCTCGAACTTTTCAATCTAATTAAAGATTCATTAAAACTCCACTTAGTTTTAATCTGTAACTGGGTTAAAGAATCAATGTCATTTAAAATACGGTTCACGATAAACCCAAAATCACATCACATTTCAATCAGTCCCTAACCGAAAATTAGCAAGTGAGCAATTCCCTAAGTATTAACCCCGAAGGCCGAAACCAACATCAGATCAATATCCCAGAAACCATTCAACTTAACTAATCTCCAGTTAGTTTCTGATTTTCTTAACTCCTTTGGGTCTAAGAACAGTATTATTGAAGATACCGTTCACGACAACCCAAAATCACATTCCATTAATTATCGGGTTAAAGAACAAGTGTTATTCAAAACACTATTCACGATAAACCCAAAAATCAATACCAATTCAATTTCAATTAAATATTATTTAATTGGTACACTTCATTAAATCTAAATAAAAAGATTTAATCTTTTTCTCAACTAGGCTTAAGAACAGTGTTAGTGAAGACACCATTCACGACAAACCCATATCACATTGGATATTAAATACAAGGCTCTGAATAGAAAATATATCGGATTATATTCAATATCAAATTCTACGACCAACAAATATCGTATTGGGAATAACGATATAAATATATATCTTTCAAATTTCCATAACGCTATCTGTACAATCACGAAATCCAACATCGAAATATTCCGAAGACAATTTCGATTCAAATCCATTCCAATTCAATTATTTGAAATTATGGTTACTCTTAAAACTCTTTTTCAAATTCAATTTATTTAAAAATAAATAGAATTATAATTCTAGTTCAAAACTAGTTCATTTCGACAAAAATCTATTTTTATCTTTTCAAACATGGAGTTTTTCATCCCAATTCTTCCCAAATCATTTCTTATGATTTTACACAAATTATTACTATTTTTAATAATTTTATTAAGACCTGTACAGTCGATTTCCATTAACGGCCATCGAACTGCACTTACAGCGACCTTTTCCAAATTTGATTTGGACATAATTCTAAATCCAACTGTTAGATTTCAAACTTCTAATATTAATTAGAAAGCTCTTTTCGATACAAACCCAACGGTTCCGGTTTTAGTAGAATCCGACGGTCGGATCTCCCGTAATATCCGTTCGAAGTCAATGGTCGAAAGTCACGAACTACCGCAGCGTGGCGCGTTCTATTCAGGCCATTATATTATATATATAATGTATACTTCATCGATTTCCTTTTAAAACGTATTTTATAAATCGTTTTAAATTTGTTTTCGAATCGATTTCAACTTCATTTCCAAATTCAAATCAAGATTGAATTTTTCAATATAAATTCGTTTTAAATTCATTTCAAATTGATTTCTAATTCAATTTCAGTTTGTTTTCAATTCAATTCAATTTCAATTCGAATTTATTTCAATTCAATTTCAATTCTATTCAAAATATCAGATTTTGAAATCGCTTTCGATATTCATTATAAAATGAATAAAATCGATATAAATATCATTCACGTCTAAATGGCGTCAATCTAATCAACACGGCTTCATGTATTTCTATTTTCAAATATTCTTTTCCAATATTTCTATTTTCAAATATTTCTATTTAAAATATTTCTATTCAAAACTGGAATGAGGCCCAATCAGTTTCATAGATTTTATTTCTATGGATTTCCATACAACGCATGTATATATCAACAATGACAAATAATCAACCATCATCCAAAGTGCATTCTGCACTGTATAAGCATCAAATATAAATATTCAACGCTCATAACAGCCTGTCAATCAATCGATCGACGTACAACTAATTATTGGGATTAGTGTATGTCATATATCACCCCAATACTCGTGTGGGGTTTTTCAAACAATCCAACACAGATTTTATTTGTGCAGTTGGGCGATGTGTAAAATTTATCGTCCCAATCAATATCAGTCAAATGTGTGTATATAAACAAATCGTCCGATTTGTTTATTTTTATTTCATTTCATATACACGTTAAAAATTCTATTTTTAACTATAAAATATTTTATTTCAACTATATAAATATTTTATTTCATTTCACATTACATCACGCAATCAACTACACATCAAAATCAAACAAACAAGCATACAAGCCGTCCATGGTCTGTGGACGATGGGTGTCGGGTGCTACTAAACACCGTCTGCATCCTAGTATATATTTCAACTAGAAATAAATTAAAAGTGTGAAGTACTCACCGAGTGTTCAACTCCTTCGTTCTCTATTTCTGAATGGGTTGGATTCCGTTCTACTTTTGGTCAATTCCATCGCACTCTTATTCACACTGTTCATAATAAAAATCACATTCTTATTCCAACGCTATTTGGATAAAAATCACATTTTTATATCACTATACCTATAATAAAAATCAAAATTTTATTTCGTTATATAAATAAAAATCATATTTTTATTCTCTACATTATATAAAAATTATATTTTTATAAAATTAAAAATCACTTCTTTATATAATTAAAATCTAATATTTTCACTTCTAGAAATACGATCTTTTTGCTTATAAAAATATAAACTTTGCTTTATTAAAAATCATAACTTTTATTAAATAAAAATCAAATCTTTTTATACATAAAGATCTCCTACTCACTTCGATGTTCATGCTATAAAAATCAAAACTTTATCGTATTTAAAATACTCTAAAAAAAATTACATATAAATAAACTGGAAATCATATGAAAATAAACTGGAAATCATGTGTAAAAATAAGAGAAATAAACAAGTAATAAAACTTACAGCTTCTTTGATTGGAAGGGGGGTTTTGTGCTCGCACTGCGGTGGAGGGGGAGCGCAGCAGTGGCGGTCCTCGTCAGTGGGTGCGCGTGGTACTGGTCAGAGGAGGGTGAGACGGAGGCTGGTGATGGGGGCTCGAAGTCGCGAGGGGTAGTCCACGAAGGGGTTGGCTCGAATGGTTTAGTGTTTTGGGGAGTTTACGGATTCGAATCGAGGAAGAAGGGGGAAGGGAGGAGAGCGAACATCGGAGAAGGGGGCGGATTCCCATCGTCAGGGGATAGCGGTGGCGCGCAGCGCCTGGGGAAGGAGCGACTTCGATCGTCGTTTGGGGGTTTTCCATCGTCCATTTCAGGTGATAACGGCGGGTTCTTGGGTGGACTGCGTGAATTAAAAGATAAGGGCTTTGACCCTTTTAACTGTTTTTATATATATTATTAAATTAATATTTAATTTCACCTTTAGTTGTTAATCGCTCTGAACTCCAAACAAATCCGAACGACTGTCGTCCCTAGCATATTACCCCCATTCCGAACACAATGGGATATGTATCGTAGGCCGATTCGATCTTTTCGATCATTTATCATCAAAATCAACATATAACTCTATATATTGAATTTGAATGCGCATTTCAATTTACTGGGGTCACATACTAACTCGAAAAATTCTAGAAAAATATTTTCTAGCTTCGTATTGACGATACGGTCCTAACAAAACTAATTTCGTCGAATTCTGAGACCGTTTGAAAAATGGCCATTTTTCAGTCGATTAAAATCAATTAAAATTGGTCAAATGCGTTTTCCTTTTCCACGCTCACATATTGATTCAAAAAATTATGAAATTTGAAACCTAGCAATAATTTGACATCGCGGATCCAACAAAAGTGGTTTCGTCGAAATCCGAGGTCGTTTGCAAAATGGCCATTTTCAAGGACCGAAATTCCATAGCGACTATTTTGAAATTTCAACTGGACGTAACTTTTGATACCCGCTATGAAATTTTGATTTCCCAGATTCGTTGGAAAGATATTCTCAATTAGATTCAAATATTTTTGGTTTCACTAAAATCTGGTTTATTTTGCACCCAGTACATTCATTTGAATTTTGAAATCGAATTATCGAACTACCGCGCCGTTTTCAATTCCTTTTATAATTTAAAATAAATATTTATATTCTAACGATGACGTATATAAATATATACGTTCGAATTATATTCAAAATAAATTTCTCGTCGATATTATTTAAAATAATTCATTTTAAATAATCAAAATCCACTAAAATTGCCAAAATAAAAAATTTAAATTGGCCCAGATTTTCGGGTTATTACAGCATAAGCATCAAATATTAATATTTAATGCTTACAACAGCCTTTCAATCGATCGATTGACATACAGCTAATTATTGGGATTAGTATATGTCCAATTTCATCCCAGCACCCGTGTGGGGTTTTCAAACAACATAGATTTATTTGCGCAGTTGGGCGATGTGTAAAATTTATCTTCCAAATCAATATCAGTCAAATGTGTGCGCATAAACAAATCGTTTGATTTGTAAATGAATATTTATTTTATTCACATACACATTAAAAATTATATTTTTAACGAAAAAATATTTATTCGGTTCACTTACACAATAAAAATGATATTTTTATTTTTCTAATATATTTTAGAAAATTTCGGCGGCATAACGGCGCGATACTAGAAACGGGATAAGGCCTAGCCTTATCCCCAGTCTAATAATGGCCCACGCCATACACATACCAATTCTAATCAACTCCATTTCATTTCCCTAAACCAATCCAAACAAACAAATCAACCAAAAACCACAACACAATATAACCAAACAAACACACAAGTCATCCATGGTCTGTGGACGACGGGGAAACAGTTCATATATGCAGTTACATAATAAATAACTGCATAACGAAAATTACAGTAAGGAGTTCTCACCGAGGGTTCCACTCCTCCATTCTGTGCTTGTCGATCTATTCGCATACCTATGTTAAAAATCATATATTTAACCCATTAATAATTATTCTCTGTATGACTATTTTATAAATATCATACATAAGCTAAAAATCGTATTTTTAACATATAAAAATATTTTCTTAGTTCTTGCTAATTTATATTTTCAAAATAAAGTCCTATTTTATATTTTTCTATTCAAAATCTATGTATATTTTTCTATTCAAAATCTATTTATATTTTTCTAAACAAAATATATGTATATTTTGCTAAACGAAGTCTATGTATATTTTTCTAAACAAAATATATGTATATTTTTCTAAACAAAATCTATGTATATTGAACAATGCTATTTAAATAAAAATTATATTTTAAAACTATATATGTTAAAAAATCTAAATTTTACTAATGTTATATATATATAATATTTTTATAGTGCTACTATTTTAAAAACAACAAAAATTTATTTTTTAAAAACAATATGATTTTAATCTGAAAACAATTCTAATTTTAAATTTGATAGACAAAATGATTTTATACTTTGTAAACACTCACTGTGTTATCTTCTTCCTGAAGCTTTTAAAACCGCCGCTCCATCTAGGTTTAGCCGCTGCACCACCAGGGGATCGCCGGAGACCGATCAGGAGACTCCACCTCGACCACCACTGTGTCGCGCATCTCCACCTACAGTGGGGCTGAACTCAGTGGTCTTCATGGCCAGAAAAATGCGTGCGACGGAACCGGCTTTGAGCCCTTGAATCGGCGACGACGGTGATTGATGGTTGATCATCGAGGTAGGGATGGATAGAGTAAAGGAGGATCTACGATTTCATATTGAATGCTTGCCAAATCATTGCGTGGATTTTGCGATTGGGGAGGAGGAAGAAAGCAACGATTTTCCGCTGTGGGTTTTGAAAGGGGAGGCAGGGTTGAGCGTTGACCGGGGGGAGAATTAATGTGGGTTTGACAAGTTTGACCCCCCCTTTATATTTATATTTATTTTATTTTATTAAATTCCAATCATAACCTTTTAACACCACGAACCCCAAATCAAACCCAACGACTGTCGTCCCTAGCATAATACCCAATTCCCGAACACAACGGGATATGTTTTGTAAGCCAATTTGGCTATTACGATCTGTTTTTCTCAAAATTAAAATATAAATCACTGTATAATTAATTTTAACGCACATTTTAATTTACCGGGGCAACATACGGACTCTAAAAATTACAGAAAAATTATTTCTAGCTTCGTATTGACGATACGATCCTAACAAAACTAATTTCGTCAAATTTGAAGACCTTTGAAAAATGGTCATTTTCTGGTTGATCCAAATTGACTGAAACTGTCAAAACACATTTAACTTCGCCACGCTTACATATTGATTTCAAACATTATTAAAATTTGAATCTAGCAATAATTTGACATCCCGGATCCAACAAGAGTGGTTTTGTCGAAAATAGAGGTCGTTCGCAAAATGGCTATTTTTAAGGGCCAAAATTCCATAGCGACTATTCTGAATTTTCAATTGGGCATAACTTTTTATCCCCGCCATGAAATTTCATTTTCTCGGATTCATTGAAAAAATATTCTCAAATAGATGCTAATATTTTTGGTTTTGCTAAATCCAGTTTATTTTGAATCCTATACATTCATTTGAAATTTGAAATCGAATTTTCAAACTACCGCGCTATTTTCAATTCCTTTTATAATTAAAAATAAATATTTATATTGAAACTTCGATTCAAATAAATATATACGTTCTAACTCTATTCAAAATAAATTTCTCTTAGTAATTATTTAAAATAATTCATTTTAAATATTCAAAATTCATTAAAATTGCCAAAATAAAAAATTTAAATTGGTTCGGATTTCCGGTTTATTACAATCTCCCCCACTTAAAACTTTTCGTCCTCGAAAAGGAAGGAAGCTGAAAGTTGTTTTACAAACCAACTCAACTTTCATTATTTTCATTACAGCTTAAGTTCTTTAACTTTTCAGTTTCTAAAAACTTTTCTAATTTTCAAAAATTTGGCTAACATCCTAAATTTTCAAAAAAAATCGCCATAACCTCCCCTGCACGGGAGCGCCGGGAAAATCCCGAAATTGCCATATAGGGCTCTTCAATCCAAAAAGAAAAAGAAACAGCCAATCGGCTCATAAAATCATCCAAAACCCAAGAAATTAATAAACATGTACCTATTTGTCAGGCAAACAATTTTATTCCTCTGCTCTAGCCTCCTTGCTATGACCTCTTCACACATATATATGTACATGCATGCATTTCCAAACAATTTTCAAGTCAGTTCAAAATTTGATCATTTTGGCTTAATTCACCTTTCATTCACATGTTGGTTTAATGAATAATCATGCAACACAAACATCAATCAATTAGTTGTTAAATTTACAATTCATACTTTGATATACGTAGACAAAATCATGTTTTTGATGCCAAATCACAACAGTAGCCCTATCTAGTTTTGGTTCTCACACCAATCAATTGGAAATATATAGAAATCCCTCTTTCGAAACACGAAAATAAATTCTGATGATGACGCGTCAATCATCAGAATCATGTCCGAGCGACTAGAGTGTGATTGTATATCTATCCAATATATTAAAACTTCGAATACACGTGGATCAGACTTATGCGCAAAATCTTCATATACCGTATTGTCCAAATTCAATACAAAATAAATATTCAAATACGAATAATTGATTTAAATTTTCAAAACAAAACTTGTTTTCAATTTTATTTTAAAACTATCACTCTTCACACTCGTTCTAGGATACTACAGATCCCATCTCTAACAAGTCATTCTCATTGGATACTACTAATCCAATCTCAGATGAATTCTTTCGTATGGTTCTAATATGTCTTGTTCTCGAGCTTTGTAAACCAAAGCTCTGATACCAAACTAAGACGACCCGAACTTCCCCGTGACGGAAAGCACGGATTGAGTTGAGAACAAGACAAATCAGAACACAAACAGAAGATCATTTCATTGTTTATTACAACAATTCCATCAGAATACAAGAATACACAGAGTATAAATAAATATAACACAAAAGAAAATAATACAACTGAAAAGAATATACGGATACAGAGCTTTCCGGATATCATCCCATCTGTAAATCAGGATCCTGTGAATATAAATCTGCAAAACCAAAACTACTAGCTGCCCGTGGAAAATATGGGCACCCAGAGTTTAGGTTAAAACAATAAACTCCAGGTCAGTCATGTGACTGGTGTGAGAAATAAAACAGTTATTTAAAACTTTACTTTAAAATCAGATATATCAAGGGACCACGCCGTATAACACGGAACGGGTTTCCTCCCAAGAATATCAGTGCATATAACAAAACATCGCAATGCTTTTTGGAAAAATGAAGCTATTATAGGACCCAGGTCCTATGACACAATGCAACGCAAGCCGGGAGATAGGGTTTTCCCTTATAATAGCCAAACATGCTTGGTACGTTAAAAACAAATCATTTGATACTATTATAAGTGCGTAGTGTATAAAACAAATTCAAATATAAATGTATCAATCCTAGACAGCAGGGGTACCATATATCATGTCGCCAATACTAGTGTAATAACCCGAAAATCTGGGCCAGTTTAAAATTTTTTATTTAGGCAATTTTAGCGAATTTTGAACATTTAAAATAGATTATTTTAAATAATATCGACGAGAAATTTATTTTGAATATAATTCGAACGTGTATATTATATACGTCGTCGTTAGAATATAAATAATTATATATAATTATAAATAGAATTGAAAATGGCGCGGTAGTTTGATAATTCGATTTCAAACTTCAATTGAATGTACCGGGTGCAAAACAATCCGGATTTTAGTGAAACCAAAAACATTAGGATCTAATTGGGAATATCTTTCCAATGAATCCGAAAGATTGAAATTTCATAGCGGGAATCAAAAGATATGCCAAGTTGAAAATTCTGAATAGTCGCTATGGAATTCAGGCCCTTAAAAATGGGAATTTTGCAAACGACCTCGGATTTCGACGAAACCACTTTTGTTGGGTCCGTGATGTCAAATTATTGCTAGATTTCAAATTTCATAATTTTTCGAATCAATATGTGAGCGTGGCAAAGGAAAACACATTTGACCAGTTTCGGTTGATTTTAATCGACTGGAAATTGGTCATTTTTCAAACGGTCTCAGAATTCGACGAAACTAGTTTTGTTAGGACCGTATCGTCAATAAGAAGCTAGAAAATATTTTTCTGTAATTTTTCGAGTTAGTATGCGACCCCAGTAAATAGAAATGCGCATTCAAATTCAATATATTGAGTTATATGTTGATTTTAACAGAAACTGATTATAACGATCGAATCAGCCTATGATACATATCCCATTGTAAACGCAATGGGGGTAAAACGCTATGGACGACAGGCGTTGGGCCTCGTTTCGAGGTCGTATGTGAAAGTCAACTTTTTGCAAAATAAAATAATTAAAAAAATTCTCCTTACCCCCTTAAATCCGTTGGCCCCCCTTCATTTATTCGTTCATCTCAGAAATAAAGAAAAAAAGAAGAAGGAGGCGACGAGGCGGAGAGGAGCCGCAGCCCTCCCCAAGGACCACCGCGCCACATCCAAACCCCCCTTCCACCTCGACCTCGCGACAGACCCCCCCCCCCCCCCCCCGGCGCCGCGCGATGCAAGCACCCCCCCCAACCCGCATCTAACCACCTCTGCCCCCTTTTCTCCACCTGCGCCTCCCCCTCGTTGCCCTCTCTCCTTCCAGCCCACGTCGTGGTGCCTTAGCACCCAAAACCAGGAGCCACCAGCCCCTCCTCCGCCATCCCCTTGCGCCGATTACATCGGTGAGCTTCTCCCTTCTTGTTTTACTTTAAATTCAGTTTTTATTTTGTTTAAATTACATTGTTTGATTGCGGTTTTAGTTATACAAAAGAATAGATTTTTAAAATACAAAAGACGAGATTTTTAAAATAGAAAAGACGAGATTTTTAAAATAGAAAAGACGAGATTTATAAAATAGAAAAGACGTGATTTTTAAAATAGAAAAGACGTGATTTTTAAAATAGAAAAGACGTGATTTTTAAAATAGTAAAGACGTGATTTTTAAAATAGAAAAGACGCGATTTTTAAAGGAAGAAAGACGATATTTTTGAATGGAGAAAGGTGAGATTTTTACATATGTAGTGGGTTAAAAATATGACTTTTACACAGTAGGAACTATAAAAATGTAATCTTTATGAGATAGAGCATATAAAAATATCATCTTTGTATATGTAGCGAAATAAAAATCTGATTTTTATTTTATATACGTTGAAATAAAGTAGTGATTTTTATAAAGATGAAGTCTTTATATTTGAAAAGGAGAAATCTTTATAGTTAAAAAGGCGAGATCTTTATATAAACGATAACGATGTAAAAATATAATTTTTATCTATATAGTAGCGATGTAAAAATAGAATTTTTATCCATATAGCGTGAAAGTAAAAATTCGATTTTTATATATTGAATAGCAAAGTAAAAATTCGATTTTTATATATTGAATAGCATAGTAAAAATTCGATTTTTATATATTGAATAGCATAGTAAAAATTCAATTTTTATATATTGTACAGGAAAGTAAAAATTCAATTTTTACATATGTAGTGAATACGGGCAACGAAAGTGAAGAAAGGCGAGAAGGATGAAGATTTCTATCAATGAAGTGTTGTGGAGTTGGGATAGCTATTGGTGAGAATTTCTCACCTTTCAATTTCTTTTTCTGGTTATATATATATATACTAGGATGTAGACGGTGTTTAGTAGCACCCGACACCCGTCATCCACAGACCATGGATGGCTTGTTTGTTAAATTGTTTGGTTGTGTAGTTGGTTAGTCTAATTGGTTTGAATTGGATTGTTTGGTGAAATGGAATGGATTTGATTGATGTGTGAATGGCGTGGGCCTTCACTAGACCGGGGATAAGGCTAGGCCTCGTCCCGTTTCTAGTATCGTGCCGTTATGCCGCCGAAATTTCCTAAAATAAAAATATCATTTTATTTGATAAATGAAATGAATAGAAATTCATGTGTTAAAATAAAATATATTATCGTTAAAAATATAATTTTTAACGTGAAAGTGAATAAATAAATATTTATAAACAAATTGGCCGATTTGTTTATATACACTGATTTGATTGATATTGATTTGGTTGATAAATTTTACACATCGCCCAACTGCACAACTAAAATCTGTGTTTAATTGTTTAAAACCCCACACGGGTGTTGGGATGAAATTTGAAGTTCACTCATCCTGATTGATTAAATATGTCGATCGATGGATTGACAGGCTGTTATAAGCGTTAGATATCTATATTTGATGCTTATATAGTGTAGTGCACTTTGGTTGATGGTTGATTGTTTATCATAGCTAAAATATACATGTGTTGTATGGAATCCATATAATTAACATTATATGGTGATTGATTGGGCCTCATTCCAATCGGGAAAATAATGAATATTATAAAAGAAAATTCATGTGTTGAATATAAAAATAATCATGTGTTGACGATGTTCATGTGTTGAAAATATCCGTGTGTTGAGTAAAATATTTTAAATAATAAAATTTACATCTTTATCATATTTAAAATTAGAACTACTTTACGGTGGAGTCTAATTAAAATCAAACGATAGATACCATAGTTTTATAAAATATTTTAATAACAAAAATAGTCGTGTGCTGAAAGAAATATAGATTCATGTGTTGAATAGAATAAATATTCATTTGTTGAATAGAATAAAGAAGTTTTTGAAAAATAAAAAGCCGTGTGGATTAGAGATGCGCTATTTTGACGTGAACGATATTTATATCGATTTTATTCATTTTACAATGAATATTGAAAAGTGATTTCAAAATCTAATATTTTGAAATGAAATTCAAATTGAATTAGATAAAAATTGAAATTGAAATTTTATTGAATCAACGTGAAATGAATTCGAATTGAATAGAAAATGAATTAGAATTTGAATTGAATAGAAAGTGAATTTGAATTCAAATAAAATAGAAATGAATTCAAATTGAATTAAATTGAAATTGAATTAAAAACGAATTGAAGTCGTTTTGAATGAAATTTAAAACGAACTGAAATTGAATTGAAATCAATTTGAAACGAATTCGAATTGAATCAAATAGATGGTAAATTCGAATTGAATTGAATTGAAACGAATTTGAGTTCAAATTAAATAAAATTGAAATGAATTCGAGTTGAATTGAAATCAAATCGATTTGAAATTGAATATAGTGTTAAATTGTTTTTGAAGCGAATTTAGAACTATTTATAAAATTCGTTTAAAAGGAAATCGACGATATATATATAATACATATATATTATATACATATAATGGCCTGAATAAAACGCGCCGCGCCGCGGCAGTTCGTGAATTTCGACCATTAACTTCGAATTGACGTTGCGGGAGATCCGACCGTCGGATTCTCCTAAAACCGGAACCGTTGGGTTCATATCGAAAAGAGCTTTCCAATGAATATTAGAAATTTGAAATCTAACGGTTGGATTTGGAGTTATGTCCAAATCAAATTCGAAAAAGGTCGCTGTGAGTGCAGTTCGATGGTCGTTGTTGGAAATCGACTGTACGGGCCTTGATAAAATTATTAAAAATATCTATAATTTGTGTAAAATCATAATATATGGATTGGAAAGAATTGAGTGGGAGAATTCCACATTTGAAAAGATAAAAATAGATTTTTATCAAAATGAACTAGTTTTGAACTAGAATTAAAATCAATTTATTTTTGACATAAATAAATTGAATTTGAAAGTGATTTTAAAAATAATCAATATTCCCAATACGTGGATTGGACTGGAGTTGAATCGAAATTATCTTCGGGATATTTCGATGTTGGATTTCGTGACTATACAGATATTGTTATGGGAATTTGAAAAAAATATTTTATATCGTTATTTCCAATACGATATATGTTGGTTTCAGAATTTGATATTGAATATAAGCCGATATATTTTCTATTCAGAGCCTTGTATTTAATATCAAATGTGATTTGGGTTTATCGTGAATCGTGTTTTAGAAGACATTGGTTCTTTAAACCAGTTAAAGGCAAGATATCGATTTTTGAGAAGATTAAAACTAAGTGGAGTTTTAATGAATCTTTAATTAGATTAAAATGTGAATTGATAAATTAAATTATCAAATCTACAAAGTGATCGAGTGTGGAGTATCACCAGTTTTGCTCCAAAGCGATAGTTAAATCTTTAATTAGATTTGAACGTGAAATGGTAATTAATTTTACCGATAACACCGTGGTGTTAGGAATGGAGTATCACCAGTTTTGCTCCATGGGATATATAGGTTGGGATTGGGAAATAAAATAAATAATTACTTCGGTGTGGTTCGCTAATCCAGACTAGTCTGGAAAACCATAAAATGGTTTGAAATGATATCCAAAGGAAGATTATAGGATAAATTTAGAAGAATTTATCTTGGATAAAATTAATGGGAACATTTCCCTAAGAATGTGATTTTGTGAATAAAAGAATATTCTGAATCGGAATGAGGCGTTTGTTGTGTTTGTGTAACATTCGTTTATTATATACGTGGGTTATTCAGAAAGGCCGGGTTTATACCCATTCTGAATAACCGATTCGACGAGATGTCGAAGATGAAGACGGTGGTTGAAGACCGGAAGTCTTCACATCGTTTGGGTGATTACTGATGATCTCGATTGGGCTGTACACCCAAGATGAGGGAAACAGTTGGTGATCGTCCAGACGTACTTGGAGATCGATGGATATGCGAGGAAAGTGCCTCCGGTTTCGCTCAGACCCAGAACGAACTTGTAAATGGATTGTGTGTCTGACATTTTATTTTATTCTGTGTTGATTGATCTCTATTAAATATACATCTGTTTGGCGGCGGAGAATTTATTCTCTTGCTTAACGCCCTTCTCTGAGACGAACGAGCTCAGAGGTTGTATATCGATGGACATCAGTCGCATGGAGTGAATTGCCAATGTGGCACGCGTAAGTGGCAATTGATCAAGGCTTCTGTTGAAAAGAAAAGTCTTGTGGTTGATGATCAAAGCACGGCCTGTGTGGCGTAGCTTTGTGTAAAACGTGAATTCGCGAGCCTCACACCTCGGTATGAGTCAAAAACGGGATAGTGACTGCAGGGAGAGCACGACGTTTCTTTCTAGCTAGGGTGGTGTCAGTGACCTACCAGCCCTGACATTTATATACTTTTCACCTGTGTGGTTGTTGGAATGCGAGGCGCCTCGGATATAGGTCTGTAAGGACCGGGAAACGTGTGTTTAGGAATTGCCAATCCTCAAAAGTAAGAGAGGACCGGCCCTGAAGATCCAAGGATCATAGTGGGGTCCTGAGGCATTTGCTAGAGTGTCTGGAACGCGGAGAGGAGCTTGCCCCTTGCCTCGGCTCAGGACGGAAATCCAATTTCCAATACGTGATATTGCGGTTTTAATTGTAGAACTAGTATGGCGACATGATATATGGTACCCATGCCGCCTATGATTGATATTTATTATTGAAATTGATTTGACACTATACACCTATGATAGTATCAAATGATTTGTTTTAAACGTATCAAGCATTATTTGGCTATTATAAGGGAAAACCCTATCCTTCGGCTTGCGTTGCATTGTGTGATGGGACCTGGGTCTTATAATAGCTTCATTTTTTTAAAGAGCATTGCGTTGTTTTGTTATATGCACTAGTATTCTTAGGAGGAAACCCGTTACGTGTTATACGGCGTGGTCCCTTGATTTACCAAACTTTAAAACCAATATTAATAACTGTTTTAGTTCTCACACCAGTCACATGACTGACCTGGAGTTTATTGTTTTAACCTAAACTCTGGGTGCCCCTATTTTCCATACGGGCAGCTAGTAGTTTTGGGTTTTGCAGATTTATATTCACAGGGTCCTGATTTACAGCTGGAACGATGCTCGGAAAGCTCTGTATCCGTGTATCACTTTCAGTTGTGTTTTGTATATTTTTCCGCTGCTATGTAATTTATTGTAATCTCTGATATTTATCGAATGTAATTTATTCATTTATACTTTGTATATTCTTGTATCAGATGGAATTGTTGTAATAACAATGAAATGTTCTTCTGTATGCGTTCTATTTTGTCTTGTCCTCAATTCTATCCGTGCTTTCCTTCACGTGGAAGTTCGGGTCGTCTCGGTTTGGTATTAGAGCTTTGGTTTACAGAGCTCGAGAACAAGACACATTAGAACCATACGAAAGAATTCATCAGATATTGGATTAGTAATATCCAGTTAGAATGACTCGTTAGAGATGGGATCAGTAGTATCCTAGAACGAGTGTGAAGAGTATATTTTTCAAATGAAAACAATTTTGTTTTGAAAATTTAAATCACTTTATACGTATTTGAATATTTATTTATTTTGAATATGGACAATCAGTATATAAAGGTTTTGCATATACGCGTCATGAACGTATATTCGAAGTTTTAATATATTAGATAGATATAGAATCACACTCTAGTCGCCCGGACATGATTCTGATGATGGCGCGCCATCACCAGTATTTATTTTCGTGTTTTGAAGGTGTGATAACTATATATTTCCATTAGACTGGTGTGAGAACCAAAACTAATATAGCTAGAACACATTGTTGTGAATTGGCATCAAAACCATGATTTTTTGTATATATGTATCAAAATTATGAATTTGAAACTCTAATCCACTAATTGATTGATGTTTGTGTTGGTTGTTTATTTGTTTGCTAATTTTTAACCATTTAGCCTAATTGTATCACATATTGAATTGTATTGAAAATTGGTCGCATTTGCTTCCATATACATGTACTTACATTGAACAGGTCATAGCAAGGAGGCTAGAGCAGAGAATAAAATTTGTTTGCCCGACAAATAGGTACATGTTTACTACATAATTTACTGTTTTGTTTGGGTGATGATGATTTTATGAGCCGATTGGCTACCCGCTTGGCTTTTTCTTTTTCTTTTTGAGATCAGAAGGCCTATATGGAAATTTCGGGATTTTCCCGTGGCTCCCGGTACAGGGGAGGTTATAGCGAAATTTTTCGAAAATTTAGGGTGTTAGCCAAATTTTTGAAGAATTTGAAAATTCCCAGAAACTGAAAAGTTGGAGAATGAAAGCCAGATCGAACGTAGAGTTGATTAATCAAACCACTTTCGACTTTGTTCCTTTTCGGGGACGAAAAGTTTTAAGTGGGGGAGATTGTAATAACCCGAAAATCTGGGCCAGTTTAAAATTTTTTATTTAGGCAATTTTAGCGAATTTTGAACATTTAAAATAGATTATTTTAAATAATATCGACGAGAAATTTATTTTGAATATAATTCGAACGTATATATTATATACGTCGTCGTTAGAATATAAATAATTATATATAATTATAAATAGAATTGAAAATGGCGCGGCAGTTCGATAATTCGATTTCAAACTTCAATTGAATGTACCGGGTGCAAAACAATCCGGATTTTAGTGAAACCAAAAACATTAGGATCTAATTGGGAATATCTTTCCAATGAATCCGAAAGATTGAAATTTCATAGCGGGAATCAAAAGATACGCCAAGTTGAAAATTCTGAATAGTCGCTATGGAATTCAGGCCCTTAAAAATGGGAATTTTGCAAACGACCTCGGATTTCGACGAAACCACTTTTGTTGGGTCCGTGATGTCAAATTATTGCTAGATTTCAAATTTCATAATTTTTCGAATCAATATGTGAGCGTGGCAAAGGAAAACGCGTTTGACCAGTTTCAGTTGATTTTAATCGACTGGAAATTGGCCATTTTTCAAATGGTCTCAGAATTCGACGAAACTAGTTTTGTTAGGACCGTATCGTCAATACGAAGCTAGAAAATATTTTTCTGTAATTTTTCGAGTTAGTATGCGACCCAGTAAATAGAAATGCGCATTCAAATTCAATATATAGAGTTATATATTGATTTTAACAGAAACTGATTATAACGATCGAATCAACCTATGATACATATCCCATTGTGCTCGGAATGGGGGTAAAACGCTATGGACGACAGGCGGTGGGCCTCGTTTCGAGGTCGTATGTGAAAGTCAACTTTTTGCAAAATAAAAAAATTAAAAATATTCTCCTTACCCCCTTAAATCCGTTGGCCCCCCCTTCATCCATTCGTTCATCTCAGAAATAAAGGAAAAAAAAAGAAGGAGGCGACGAGGCGGAGAGGAGCCACCGCCCTCCCCAAGGACCATCGCGCCACATCCAAACCCCCCTTCCACCTCGACCTCGCGACAGACCCCCCCCCCCCCCCAGGCGCCGCGCGATGCAAGCAGCCCCCCCCCCCCAAACCCGCATCCAACCACCTCTGCCCCCTTTTCTCCACCTGCGCCTCCCCCTCGTTGCCCTCTCTCCTTCCAGCCCACGTCGTGGTGCCTTAGCACCCAAAACCAGGAGCCACCAGCCCCTCCTCCGCCATCCCCTTGCGCCGATTACATCGGTGAGCTTCTCCCTTCTTGTTTTACTTTAAATTCAGTTTTTATTTTGTTTAAATTACTTTGTTTGATTGCGGTTTTAGTTATACAAAAGAATAGATTTTTAAAATACAAAAGACGAGATTTTTAAAATAGAAAAGACGAGATTTTTAAAATAGAAAAGACGAGATTTTTAAAATAGAAAAGACGTGATTTTTAAAATAGAAAAGACGTGATTTTTAAAATAGAAAAGACGTGATTTTTAAAATAGTAAAGACGTGATTTTTAAAATAGAAAAGACGTGATTTTTAAAGGAAGAAAGACGATATTTTTAAATGGAGAAAGGTGAGATTTTTACATATGTAGTGGGTTAAAAATATGACTTTTACATAGTAGGAACTATAAAAATGTAATCTTTATGAGATAGAGCATATAAAAATATCATCTTTGTATATGTAGCGAAATAAAAATCTGATTTTTATTTTATATACGTTGAAATAAAGTAGTGATTTTTATAAAGATGAAGTCTTTATATTTGAAAAGGAGAAATCTTTATAGTTGAAAAGGCGAGATCTTTATATAAACGATAACGATGTAAAAATATAATTTTTATCTATATAGTAGCGATGTAAAAAATAGAATTTTTATCCATATAGCGTGAAAGTAAAAATTCGATTTTTATATATTGAATAGCAAAGTAAAAATTCGATTTGTATATATTGAATAGCATAGTAAAAATTCGATTTTTATATATTGAATAGCATAGTAAAAATTCAATTTTTATATATTGTACAGCAAAGTAAAAATTCAATTTTTACATATGTAGTGAATACGGGCAACGAAAGTGAAGAAAGGCGAGAAGGATGAAGATTTCTATCAATGAAGTGTTGTGGAGTTGGGATAGCTATTGGTGAGAATTTCTCACCTTTCAATTTCTTTTTCTAGTTATATATATATACTAGGATGTAGACGGTGTTTAGTAGCACCCGACCACCGTCATCCACAGACCATGGATGGCTTGTTTGTTAAATTGTTTGGTTGTGTAGTTGGTTAGTCTAATTGGTTTGAATTGAATTGTTTGGTGAAATGGAATGGATTTGATTGATGTGTGAATGGCGTGGGCCTTCACTAGACCGGGGATAAGGCTAGGCCTCGTCCCGTTTCTAGTATCGTGTCGTTATGCCGCCGAAATTTCCTAAAATAAAAATATCATTTTATTTGATAAATGAAATGAATAGAAATTCATGTGTTAAAATAAAATATATTATCGTTAAAAATATAATTTTTAACGTGAAAGTGAATAAATAAATATTTATAAACAAATCGGCCGATTTGTTTATATGCACTGATTTGACTGATATTGATTGGGTCGATAAATTTTACACATCGCCCAACTGCACAACTAAAATCTGTGTTTGATTGTTTGAAACCCCACACGGGTGTTGGGATGAAATTTGAAGTTCACTCACCCTGATTGATTAAATATGTCGATCGATGGATTGACAGGCTGTTATAAGCGTTAGATATCTATATTTGATGCTTATATAGTGTAGTGCACTTTGGTTGATGGTTGATTGTTTATCATAGCTAAAATATACATGTGTTGTATGGAATCCATATAATTAACATTATATGGTGATTGATTGGGCCTCATTCCAATCGGGAAAATAATGAATATTATAAAAGAAAATTCATGTGTTGAATATAAAAATAATCATGTGTTGACGATGTTCATGTGTTGAAAATATCCGTGTGTTGAGTAAAATATTTTAAATAATAAAATTTACATCTTTATCATATTTAAAATTAGAACTACTTTACGGTGGAGTCTAATTAAAATCAAACGATAGATACCATAGTTTTATAAAATATTTTACATAACAAAAATAGTCGTGTGCTGAAAGAAATATAGATTCATGTGTTGAATAGAATAAATATTCATTTGTTGAATAGAATAAAGAAGTTTTTGAAAAATATAAAGTCGTGTGGATTAGAGATGCGCTATTTTGACGTGAACGATATTTATATCGATTTTATTCGTTTTACAATGAATATTGAAAAGTGATTTCAAAATCTAATATTTTGAAATGAAATTCAAATTGAATTAGATAAAAATTGAAATTGAAATTTTATTGAATCAATGTGAAATGAATTCAAATTGAATAGAAAACGAATTAGAATTAGAATTTGAATTGAATAAAAAGTGAATTTGAATTCGAATAAAAGAGAAATGAATTCAAATTGAATTAAGTTGAAATTGAATTAAAAACGAATTGAAGTCGTTTTGAATGAAATTTAAAACGAACTGAAATTGAATTGAAATCAATTTGAAACGAATTCGAATTGAATCAAATGGAAGGCAAATTCGAATTGAATTGAATTGAAACGAATTTGAATTCAAATTAAATAAAATTGAAATGAATTCGAGTTGAATTGAAATCAAATAGATTTGAAATTGAATATAGTGTTAAATTGTTTTTGAAGCGAATTTAGAACTATTTATAAAATTCGTTTAAAAGGAAATCGACGAAATATATATAATACATATATATTATATATACAATAATGGCCTGAATAAAACGCGCCGCGCCGCGACAGTTCGTGAATTTCGACCATTAACTTCGAATTGACGTTGCGGGAGATCCGACCATCGGATTCTCCTAAAACTGGAACCGTTGGGTTCGTATCGAAAAGAACTTTCCAATGAATATTAGAAATTTGAAATCTAACGGTTGGATTTGGAGTTATGTCCAAATCAAATTAGAAAAAGGTCGCTGTGAGTGCAATTCGATGGTCGTTGTTGGAAATCGACTGTACGGGCCTTGATAAAATTATTAAAAATATCTATAATTTGTGTAAAATCATAATATATGGATTGGAAAGAATTGAGCGGGAGAATTCCACATTTGAAAAGATAAAAATAGATTTTTATCGAAATGAACTAGTTTTGAACTAGAATTAAAATCAATTTATTTTTGACATAAATAAATTGAATTTGAAAGTGATTTTAAAAATAATCAATATTCCCAATACGTGGATTGGACTGGAGTTGAATCGAAATTATCTTCGGGATATTTCGATGTTGGATTTCGTGACTATACAGATATTGTTATGGGAATTTGAAAGATATATTTTATATCGTTATTTCCAATACGATATATGTTGGTTTCAGAATTTGATATTGAATATAAGCTGATATATTTTCTATTCAGAGCCTTGTATTTAATATCAAATGTGATTTGGGTTTATCGTGAATCGTGTTTTAGAAGACATTGGTTCTTTAAACCAGTTAAAGGCAAGATATTGATTTTTGAGAAGATTAAAACTAAGTGGAGTTTTAATGAATCTTTAATTAGATTAAAATGTGAATTGATAATTTAAATTATCAAATCTAAAAAGTGATCGAGTGTGGAGTATCACCAGTTTTGCTCCAAAGCGATAGTTAAATCTTTAATTAGATTTGAACGTGAAATGGTAATTAATTTTACCGATAACACCGTGGTGTTAGGAATGGAGTATCACCAGTTTTTCTCCATGGGATATATAGGTGGGGATTGGGAAATAAAATAAATAATTACTTCGGTGTGGTTCGCTAATCCAGACTAGTTTGGAAAACCATAAAATGGTTTGAAATGATATCCAAAGGAAGATTATAGGATAAATTTAGAAGAATTTATCTTGGATAAAATTAATGGGAACATTTCCCTAAGAATGTGATTTTGTGAATAAAAGAATATTCTGAATTGGAATGAGGCGTATGTTGTGTTTGTGTAACATTCGTTTATTATATACGTGGGTTATTCAGAAAGGCCGGGTTTATACCCATTCTGAATAACCGATTCGACGAGATGTCGAAGATGAAGACGGTGGTTGAAGACCGGAAGTCTTCACATCGTTTGGGTGATTACTGATGATCTCGATTGGGCTATACACCCAAGATGAGGGAAACAGTTGGTGATCGTCCAGACGTACTTGGAGATCGATGGATATGCGAGGAAAGTGCCTCCGGTTTCGCTCAGACCCAGAACGAACTTGTAAATGGATTGTGTGTCTGACATTGGATTTTATTCTGTGTTGATTGATCTCTATAAAATATACATCTGTTTGGCGGCGGAGAATTTATTCTCTTGCTTAACGCCCTTCTCTGAGACGAACGAGCTCAGAGGTTGTATATCGATGGACATCAGTCGCATGGAGTGAATTGCCAATGTGGCACGCGTAAGTGGCAATTGATCAAGGCTTCTGTTGAAAAGAAAAGACTTGTGGTTGATGATCAAAGCACGGCCTGTGTGGCGTAGCTTTGTGTATAACGTGAATTCGCGAGCCTCACACCTCGGTATGAGTCAAAAACGGGATAGTGACTGCAGGGAGAGCACGACGTTTCTTTCTAGCTAGGGTGGTGTCAGTGACCTACCAGCCCTGACATTTATATACTTTTCACCTGTGTGGTTGTTGGAATGCGAGGCGCCTCGGATATAGGTCTGTAAGGACCGGGAAACGTGTGTTCAGGAATTTCCAATCCTCAAAAGTAAGAGAGGACCGGCCCTGAAGATCCAAGGATCATAGTGGGGTCCTGAGGCATTTGCTAGAGTGTCTCGAACGCGGAGAGGAGCTTGCCCCTTGCCTCGGCTCATGACGGAAATCCAATTTCCAATACGTGATATTGCGGTTTTAATTGTAGAACTAGTATGGCGACATGATATATGGTACCCATGCCGCCTATGATTGATATTTATGATTGAAATTGATTTGACACTATACACCTATGATAGTATCAAATGATTTGTTTTAAACGTATCAAGCATTATTTGGCTATTATAAGGGAAAACCCTATCCTCCGGCTTGCGTTGCATTGTGTGAAGGGACCTGGGTCTTATAATAGCTTCATTTTTTTAAAGAGCATTGCGCTGTTTTGTTATATGCACTAGTATTCTTGGGAGGAAACCCGTTCCGTGTTATACGGCGTGGTCCCTTGATTTACCAAACTTTAAAACCAATATTAATAACTGTTTTAGTTCTCACACCAGTCACATGACTGACCTGGAGTTTATTGTTTTAACCTAAACTCTGGGTGCCCCTATTTTCCACACGGGCAGCTAGTAGTTTTTGGGTTTTGTAGATTTATATTCACAGGGTCCTGATTTACAGCTGGAACGATGCTCAGAAAGCTCTATATCCGTGTATCACTTTCAGTTGTGTTTTGTATATTTTTCCGCTGCTATGTAATTTATTGTAATCTCTGATATTTATTGAATGTAATTTATTCATTTATACTTTGTATATTCTTGTATCTGATGGAATTGTTGTAATAACAATGAAATGTTCTTCTGTATGCGTTCTATTTTGTCTTGTCCTCAATTCTATCTGTGCTTTCCTTCACGGGGAAGTTCGGGTCGTCTCAACTAGGTTATACAATCAAAACTGCAATTGTCACGTATTGGAAGTTGGATTTCCATCTGTGAACCAAGGCAAGGGATTTTCCTTACCGCTTCGAGACGCTCTAGCCAGTGTCTCAGGATCAGAACGTATCGACCCTTAGGAGCCACAGGGCCGGTCCACTCGATGTGGATTAAACTTAAACCCTGAGTACTACGTTTCCCCGCCCTATGGGGCGTAAATGAGACAAATGACTCCATCGGTTCTGGATCGACAGATATAACCGAGGCGCCTCGCAATCCATCATCCACATAATTAAAATGTGCGGGCGTGTAAAAACCAAAACACCACTCCTAGTTAGAAGGAAACGCATTCCCTAACTGGATCCTTCTCTCGTTTCTGGTTCACACCAGGTGTGCGGCTCGCGAATTAACGCTACACAAAGCCATGCTGTATTAAAGCTGTGCTTTGATCATCAACCACAAGACTCTGCTTTTCAACAGAAGCCTTGATCATTTGCATCTCAGCATGCCACACAGGCAATTCATACCATGTGACTGATATCTATCGATATATAACCTCTGAGCTCGTGCGTCTCAGAGAAGGGCGTTAAGCAAGAGAATAAATTCTCCTTCGCCAAATAGATATATATTTAATAGAAATCAATCAACACAGAATAAAATCTAATGTCAGACACACAATCCATTTACAAGTCCGTTCTGGGTCTGAACGAAACCGGAGGAACCTTATTCCTCGCATATCCATCGATCTCCAAGTACGTCTGGACGATCACCAACTGATTCCCTCCTCTTGGGTGTACAGCCCAATCAAGATCATCAATAATTATCCAAACGATGTGAAGACCTCCGGTCTTCAACCACTATCTTCATCGTCGACTTCTCGTCAATTCAGTTATTTAAAATTGGATAAACCCGGTCTTTCCGAATAGCTCACATATATAATAAACAAGTGTTATAAAAACACAACATACGCCTTATTCCAATCCAGAATATTCCTTTATTCAAATATTCTTTTACTTTGGGAAAGGTTCCTATTAATTTTATTCCAATCCAGAATATTCCTTTGTTCAAATATTCTTTTACTTTTGCAAAGGTTCCTTTCAATTTTACTTTGGGAATGGTTCTTATTAATTTTATCAAAGATAAATTCTTTAAATTTATTCTTTAATCTTCTTTTGAATATCAATTCAAACCAAATTATGGTTTATCCAAACTAGTCGGGGTTAACGAACCATACCAAAGTAATTATTTGTTAAATTTCCTGACCCCAGCCTATTCATCCCATGAAGTAAAACTGGTAATACTTCGTATCTAACACCATGGTGTTATCGGTAAATTCAATTACCATTTCACGTTCAAATCTAATTAAAGATTTAACTATCGCCTGGAGCAAAACTGATGATACTCCATTCTCGATCATTTCAATCTAATTAAAGATTCATTAAAACTCCACTTGGTTTTAATCTTCCCAAAAATCAATATTAATGATTGTTTAACTTAGGAAATTATATCCTGTCTTTAACTGGGTTAAAGAACCAATGTCATTTGAAACACGGTCCACGATAAACCCAAAATCACATTCTATTCCGTCGGCCTTTAGCCGTAAATTAGCAAGTGAATAATTCCCTACGTGTTAACCCCAAAGGACGAAACCAACGTCAGATCAATACCCAAGAAACTATCCACCTTAACTAATCTCCAGTTAGTTTCTGATTTTCTTAACTCTGTTGTGTCTAAGAACAGTATCATTAAAGATACCATTCACAACAACCAAAAATCACATTCCATTAACCATGGAATCTTCATGGAAAACAAATCGATATATATAATTGATATAAACTTCCATATCTAACTAACAATATAAATGGAATTATGGCAAAGCCTTTTAAATTCCATATATATTAGCGGTCCTCATCCACAGAAATTCACTTCGATTATTACCAAATCGAATTCCATTCCATTTCAATTTATTTTATTTAAATTGGAAAACTTTACTTTGGAAAATCTCCTTTAAATCTTTATAAAAGATTTATAAATTCCATATCACATTTCACTGTGAATCGGGTTAAAGAACGAATGTCATTAAAACAAAGTTCACAACAAACCCAATTCACATTCCATAAATTATCGGGTTGAGGAACAAATGATATTTAAAACACCATTCACGATAAACCCAAAAATCAATTCCAATTCAATTCCAATTAAATATTATTTAATTGGTACATTTCATTAAATCTAAATAAAAAGATTTAATCCTTTTTCTCAACTGGGTTTAGGAACAGTGTTAGTGAAGACACCATTCACGACAAACCCAAATCCCATTTGATATTAAATACAAGGCTCTGAATAGAATATATATTGGCTTATATACAATATCAAATTCTACGACCAAAAAATATCGTATTAGAAATAACGATATAAATATATCTATCAAATTTCCATAACAATATCTATATAATCACGAATTCCAACATCGAAATATTCCGAACACAATTTCGATTCAAATGCATTTCCAATATATATATATATATATATATATATATATTTGTAAATTCTAGTTATTTTTAAAATCATTTCAAATCCAGTTTATTTATTTGAAAATTAAATGGATTATAATTCTAGTTCAAAATTAGTTCATTTCGATAAAAAACTATTTTTATTTTTCACATGTGGGATTTTTCATCTCAATCCTTTCCAATTCTTATGATTTTACACTAATTAACGATATTTTTAATAATTTTATCAAGGCCCGTACAGTCGATTTCCAGAAACGGCCATCGATCTGCACTTACGGCGACCATTTCCAAATTTGATTTGGACATAATTCCAAATCCAACCATTAGATTTCTAATTTCTTGTATTCGTTAGAAATCTCTTTACGATACGAACCCAACGGTTCCGGTTTTAGGAGAATCCGACGGTCGAATCTCCCGTAATGTCCGTTCGAAGTCAATGGTCGAAATTCGCGAACTGCCGCAATGCGGCGCGTTCTATTCAGGCCATTATATAATATATATATAATATATTTCGTCGATTTCCATTTAAAAATTATTTTATAAATCGTTTTAAATTCGATTTCAAAACAGTTTCAACTTCCATTTCAAATTCAAATCAAAGTTTCAAATTTATTTCAATTCAATTCGAAATTCAAATCCATTTCAATTTAATTTGAATTTAATTCGAATTTCAATTCTATTTCAATTTAATTCGAATTTTAATTCTATTTCAATTTATTTCGAATTTCAAATCATTTCAATTTAATTTGTATTTCAAATCATTTCAATTTCTCAGATTTTGAAAACACTTTTCGATATTCGTTGTAAAATGAATAAAATCGACAAAATTCCCATTCTTGTTAATTGGCGTTTAACTACTTAACACGGCTTCACATTTCAATATTCACTAAATATTATTTTAAAATATTCGATAATTCTGAAACTGGAATCAGACACAGTCAATTACCATATAATTTGATTATATGGATTTCATACAATACATGTACACAACAACAATCAAACATAGTCGACCATCATCTAAAATGCATTCTACACTGCGTAAGCATCAAATATTAATATTTAACGCTTACAACACACTGTCAATTGATCGATTGACATAGAGCAAATTATTGGGATTAGTGTATGTCCAATTTCATCCCAACACCCGTGTGAGGTTTTCAAACAACACAGATTTATTAGTGCAGTTAGGCGATGTGTAAAATTTATTGTAATACCCCGTATTTCTGTTAACACAATAATAACAAATTAAAGAATAACTAATCTCTGATGTGAGAATTAAGGGAAACGGTTTTGCGCCATTGTGTTCGTCTCGGAATTCTGGTTGAGATAGAGTCCGAGTTTGCGTGAATTGGACTTCGTATGAAGAAGTTATGGCCATCGAAAGTTTCAGAAAATTCAAAACAGATTTTGAAAATTCAAATTTCAGAGTCAGATGGGCTAGGCGGGAAATTTCCCGCCAGGGCCAGGTCGACCTGGGGGTCGACCTACCCTGACCAGGTCGGCCATAGGGTCGACCTGGGGGTCGACCTGCCCCCCTCCCCCCTCGGGGCAGATTTGATTGATGACCTGTTTATGACTGTATGCTGAGCCATTAGGGTTTTTGATCTGCTCTGATTGGCTGGGATTAATTCTGGATTGATCGGACGGCTTAAATTAATCCTAAACTCTATAAAAAGACATGTAAACTCTAACCCTAAAATCAAATTAAAATTAGATTCATGGCCTCCATGCCGTCACCTAGCAACCTAGAATAGCCGCCACCAATTAGAGAGGAAGAAAGCTAATCAAATTCAACTCTATTCAACTCTAACAATGAATCTACTACAAAGGAAAGCTAATTCAACTTCAGAACTCAGATTTCAGAACTCAAGACCTTCTTTGAGTTGTGAGTTCGATTTCTTTAATAAAATAATTAATAATTTAATTGGATTAAGCTATGATGCGGATTATATGGTTATGTTGTGAATTATTGACCTCATGTTATCATCAATGTTGTAAAATTGTGATGTTATCATCCATGTTGTAATTCTATGATTATGTATAATCAATTCATTATAATGTTTCATATGCTAGTTTGGTTATGTTGTTGGAACTAATTCATATGATAAATCACATGTGTGTATGCAAGTTAGGACGTAAATTGAGACATAGATCATATGCAAGTTAGTGAAAATTTTATGCATAACCTTACATGTTTCATGACATCTATTTTAGATCTAAAGTTAGGCTATGACATGTGTGAGTTATATGCTAAATTTCACATGCTAGTTTATATGTTTAGATGTAAGTTTACACCATCGTTATGTTGCGTAAATCACATATGCAAGTTTATATAAATATTTGTGTTTGGAGTATGAATCATGTTATGTAAGTTTGTGGTTATTGCCTATGCAAGTGTACACCTTTAGATGTAGGTCTATGACATACATGATTTATGCAAGTTTGTCACTATTGCCTAAACAAGTTCACACCTTTAGATTTGGATCTATGACATATGTAGTTTTATGCAAGTTTGTGACTTTATCCTATGCAAGTTTTAGATGTAGAACCTCATTCACACATACAAGTTCACCCCTTATGTTTAGATCTAGTTTATCTATATGTATGTTGTGATGTTTTCTCTTTATTCCGTAAGTTAGACTATTCGAGTCTAACGTATATTTTACGTTAAACGAACAAACATACAACGAAGGGTAATGGGATAATGTTAAAAGATTTAATATTGAGAATTTGGCATAAATGCCTTAAATGGCATAAAATAAATTTGTGATGAAAATTGGTACGATTTTGCATACCATAAATAGATGGACATAATTGAGTCAATTATGGCCATAGTTAAATTTGGAATTGGTTGATAATTTGAATAGGGAAATTAATTCAAATTGGGGAGTGATTAATTAAGTGTAATTAATCGTCTAAGACACGAGGTTAGGCTCTTTTGTGGTGTAAGACTATCCGGACCCGCATGGCAAATCCAGCTGCCACAAATGTCAGTCTAATGTGGGAGGTCTTAGGCATAAATCAAAATGCGTAACAGTTGTAAAGACACGAGGTTAGGCTCGTTTGTGGTGTAAGACTGCCCGGACCCGCCCGACAAATCCAGCTGCCACAAATGCCAGCCTAATGTGTGAGGTCTTTATAAGGTTACGGTCTTAATGAATTAAGAAACACTTAACCAGATAAATATGTGGTGGGACATAGGGGTTAAGTGGGTGCTTTGGGTGGCATGTGGAATTTGGAGGGTGCCTTGGGTGGCATTTTGAATACGATTAGAAACACTTAACCAAAATTGAAACATGTAAGTGAACATGACTAAGAAGAGGGTTAAGTGGGATGTACTAGAGGGGACCAAGCTTAGGTAGATAGCTTGTGTCAATTAATGGGGGCCCGTTTCAACCAGTAACCCATACATATCTTTGTGGGCTCGACCCAAGTCGAGGACGGGACACGCATACTGGGCTTGATTGTAAGAGGCCAAAACGGGTTAGTGGTGGCAACGCAAGTCCAACGGGTTCATATGCGTGTGTGGGCACGGGCTGGTAGGTAAGACGTTGTTGCATCGTGTAGGTATAAGCCGTGCATTATTGGTGGTATCGGGTTGCCACTTTGGGGAGTGATACACCCCACTGTGGGGCAAACACGGGTATCTATGAGTTAGGGAGTCGATCGCTTGGGGGTAGTGGGTACACCTAGTGAAGATAGGGGCATGCGGCACCTTGAAGGCAACTAGGGGTGCACGAAACTAACATTATCATTATTAAGTTTTATAGGCGGGATCAACTTTAGGGTGACTAGTGGTGGTGCAGTAGAGTAAATATCTTATAGTGAGTAGGTGCGCCTTTAACGTTATCTTTGTTCATCTTATCTCCTTGTTTACTCTATTATACCTAATTGTTCACAGTCATTTCCTTATTTTCCAACTTATGCCTTAGCCTAGTTATTTTGGTAATTATATTGTTAAAGTTATCGCACTCGCCAGACTTTATGTCTGACCCCCTTTGTTTCCTCCTCTTTTCTTCCTCCCCCCCCCCCCCAAGGTGCTCAGGGTGGAACTAGCACCAGTGGAGCTTGATTTTGGACAGCTGTATCTCTTGCTTTTTGAAGTTGCTTGGATCGCTGAAGTAAAAGTTCAGCCTATCTTATTTATGGCTATTTTGTGTTGGGGTTATGTCTTTCAATTTATGTACTTTGATTTAGTCAAGATGAATATTATGTACTTAGACTTTGGTATTTGATGATGTAATCAAACTTATGTGTTTACCGCTGCAATGAATAAAGTTTTAAATTTTTAAGTACTGTTTATATCTGTCTTGTTGTTAACTTCTGTTCTATACTCACTCAAAACGCTCCATAGAAGTTAATGCATTCCCTTTGTGAGTGACATTAATGGACGTGGGGTGTTACATTTATCATCCCAATCAATATCAGTCAAATGTGTGTACATAAACAAATCATCTGATTTGTAAATGAATATTTATTTTATTCACATACACGTTAATAATTATATTTTTAATGATAAAATATTTATTCAGTTCATTTACACAATAAAAATGATATTTTTATTTTTCTAATATATTTTAGAAAATTTCGGTGGCATAACGGCGCGATACTAGAAACGGGATAAGGCCTAGCCTTATCCCCAGTCTAATAATGGCCCAAGCCATACACATACCAATTCTAATCAACTCCATTTCATTTCCCCAAACCAATCCAAACAAACAAATCAACCAAAAACCACAACACAATATAACCAAATAAACAAACAAGTCGTCCATGGTCTGTGGACGACGGGGAAACAGTTCATATATGCAGTTACATAATAAATAACTGCATAACGAAAATTACAGTAAGGAGTTCTCACCGAGGGTTCCACTCCTCCATTCTGTGCTTGTTGATCTATTCGATACCTACGTTAAAAATCACATTTTTAACCCATTAATAATTATTCTCTGTATGACTATTTTATAAATATCATACATAAGCTAAAAATCATATTTTTAACTTATAAAAATATTTTCCTAGTTCTTGCTATTTTATATTTTCAAAATCAAATCCTATTTTATATTTTTCTATTCAAAATCTATGTATTTTTTTCTATTCAAAATCTATATATATTTTTCTAAATAAAATATATGTATATTTTGCTAAACGAAGTCTACGTATATTTTTCTAAACAAAATATATGTATATTTTTCTAAACAAAATCTATGTATATTGAACAATGCTATTTAAATAAAAATTATATTTTAAAACTATATATGTTAAAAAGTATAATTTTTACTAATGTTATATATATGTATATATAAAAATAATATTTTTATAATGCTACTATTATAAAAACAACGCAAATTTATATTTTAGAAACAATATGATTTTAATCTGAAAACAATTCTAATTTTAAATTTGATGGACAAACTTATTTTATACTTTGTAAACACTCACTGTGTTATCTTCTTCCTGAAGCTTTTAAAACCGCCACTCCATCTAGGTTTAACCGCTGCGCCACTAGGGATCGCCAGAGACCGATCAGGAGACTCAACCTCGACCACCACGGTGTCGCGCATCTCCCCCTACAGTGGGGCCAAACTCTGTGGTCTTCATGGCCAGAAAGACGCGTGCGACGGAACTGGCTTTGAGCCATTGAATCAAGAATGACGGTGATTGGTGGTTGATCATCGAGGTAGGGAAGGATAAAGTAAAGGAGATCTACGATTTCGTATTGAATGCTTGCCAAATCATTGCTTGGATTTTACGATTGGGGAAGGACGAAAGCAGCGTTTTTCCGCCGTGGGTTTTGAAAGGGGAGGCGGGGTTGAGCGCTGACCGGGGGGAGAATTAATGAGGGTTTGACAAGTTTGACCCCCCCCCCCTTTATATTTATAATTTATTTTATTAAATTCCAATCATAAACATTTAAAACCACGAACCACAAATCAAACCCAACGACTGTCGTCCCCAGCACAGTACCCCCTTCCCGAACACAATGGGATATGTTTCATAAGTTAGTTCGGCTATTACGATCTGTTTTTCTCAAAATTAAAATATAAATCAGTGTATAATTAATTTTAACGCACATTTTAATTTACCAGGCCCACATATTGACTCTAAAAATTACAAAAAATATATTTCTAGCTTCGTACTGACGATACGGTCTTAACAAAACTAATTTCGTCAAATTTGAAGACTATTTGAAAAATGGTCATTTTCTGGTTGATCCAAATTGACTGAAACTGTCAAAACACGTTTAACTTTGCCACACTCACATATTGATTTCAAAAATTATGGAAATTTGAATCTAGCAGTAATTTGACATCCCGGATCCAACAAGAGTGGTCTCGTTGAAAGCAGAGGTCATTCGCAAAATGGCTATTTTTAAGGGCCAGAATTCCATAGCGACTATTTTGAATTTTCATTGGGGATAACTTTTTATCCCCGCTATGAAATTTCAATTTTTCGGATTCGTTGGAAAGATATTCTCAAATAGATGCTAATATTTTTGGTTTCGCTGAAATTCCATTTATTTTGAATTCTGTACATTCATTTGAAATTTGAAATCGAATTTTCAACCTACCATGCCATTTTCAATTCCTTTTATAATTAAAAATAAATATTTATATTCAAACTTCAATTCAAACAAATATATACGTTTTAACTCTATTCAAAATAAATTTCTCTTTGTCATTATTTAAAATAATTCATTTTAAATATTCAAAATTCATTAAAATTGCCAAATTAAAAATTTTAAATTGGTTCGGATTTCCGGGTTATTACAATATACATTTATGAGTATTTTCGATCCATGCAAGCGTAAGCAGAATGTACATGGTTCCGAATCAGCAAACTTAACTGTGTGGATGTATAATGACAAATCAATACATAGATTTATGCTACCAGTATGAACAAAATGGAGAATGACAATATCATATGCATATTGGTAAGTCAGGTCACCATTTACAATTACTGCTAGTCATATAGGAAGAAAATTTACATACAGGAGTAACAACAACATCTTTTTTTAGGAAAAAAGGGTAAAGAATTTGTATATTGCATCGATATGCTACCATCGAACTGTTTTAATGATATATTTCTAGTTTAAATCACTGGTCAACATATCATCCTAATCGTATGCGTAGATTCGGAAAAGTCTGCTATTTAATTTTCTTTACATGAACAAAGATGAAATTGGCATTCTTTTGTTATGTTATTATTACCCATTGTAGTGTGAACAAACGATATTCCAATTTTATTTCCTATTACTTGACAGATTTATACATTAGTCGCATATACTCATTGTCAGGAGCAGATAATGTAGTAAATGGCATCTCTTCCTAAAATGATGGTTAACATGGTAGTTTGTTGACAGCTAGGGTTACATGCTGACTCATTTAAGTACAAACTCGCCAACCTATGGTGTTGCATATAAATCCAGTCATAATCTAACAATCCAATTAGATCAACACATCCGATCCAATACAACATAATTTGTGTTGGATATGCATTTAGAAACTGCTGTGTGTTGATTATGTAATGACAGACTGGCCAAAGGGTCATTGCAGAACATGTTCACTGGTCTTGGGTTATAGGCATGTCTATCCATTATTCAATATGAATAAAAGGACACAACCAATTAACAGCAACCATGAAATGTCAAAAAAAACCTTCAAGCAAATGCACAGAACACCAGGTGTGGCAGCCAACACACCCCAATTACAGAGGTAAAGCAAACAAAATCAAGTGACATTCAACAAGGAAGAAATAACTAGATTAACATCAAGGCTATCAACCATTATAATTTCTAATTTACTTTGAAATTAAATTACTTGAAACAAATTTTAATCGTGAGTGAAATGCTCACCTTTAATGTCCGTAGTAGCAGAATAATTCTGGTTACATGCCTGGTTTCGATTGTGGAGGAATAGTTGACGCACGAACGACAGTGGTTGCTGTGCCAGGAGCGGACGTGGTGAAAGGGATCTGGCTTTGATCGAAAGGCTGTGGCTTACAGGCTTGCGACTAAGGGAAAATCGATTTTTTACTGAAGTCTTTTCGGTGGCCATTTTCATTCTAGAGTTTTTTATTACAGTTACAACTCAAAAGAGGAGATACAAGAGAGGAGCGAGGAGGGTATTATTAGTGAATTTAGGGAGAGAGTTGACTTTCCATTCATTAAATTTATTTGGGAAGGATGCCATTAAAATTAGAAAGAAAGGAACGGATTTCTCTCTGAAGAAAATGGGGAAGGAGGCCGTGATTTTTATAGGGTAAAAGAAAAGGATAAGAATGACATAATTTCGATAGGGTGTTAGGTTAGCAGCACGTTCAAATAGAGGTCGGCGCGAAATTTTTTGATGGAGGTGATACTAACGAATAATTGAATATTAAAATGCACCCTAAATAGTTGTTGAACGCACAATATTTATACTGCCAACGAAACCTCCATACACGAAAAAAATCATACGCACTTTTTCGTCTTCGCATTCTGAATTCAATAAATTATTCTAGTTATAATTTTACTATGTTTGTAAACGATATTACATTAAATTTTAAATCAAATATCCATTTAGTGATTTTATACCATTTGTCCACTAACAACTTCATTTGATTGCAAATTTGAATCATTAAGCTTTAACTCCTTTATATACGCAATTACACACATATCCAGGCCAAATTTCTATATATTTCAATCGTTAATGACGTTTATTTTTAAGTTCAACCATTAAAATTCTCAGTCGAATCTCAAACCAATTCAAATATCAATCAAATTTAGTCTCGACTAGTTACAAGTAATATTTTATTTTCAATTAGCCATTCTGAAATTTAATATTGAATTCTTATACAACCCAATAAATTTTGATTTTTAATCTCGAATCCAAATATAAAATTAATTGTTTATCGTGAAATCCTTAATTAATTTCTATTTTAAATTGTCGAAATTTCTAGGACGTTACAATATTAGACATATCATATATCAATAGACGTCTGTTCAAGTACAGACTTCACTATATTCTATATTTAAATATACTTATCAATTCAAGTAGATTGTACAACAAAGTAATACTCTACCATACCAGTTCTCAATGCGAGGAGGGAAACGCTACTGTAAACCACTCTAATATCGCCCTAGATGGGGGAAATGTCGAATCCGGAGATTGTAACGCTTACCCAAGTCAGTTAATCCTACCGGCATAGATACGGCTTGGCCCAACACGCATGCCCAATAAAGGGGCTTAGACAATCTGGAACCAACAACCATGGTTGGGGACCACCTTCACCCATCACTCGTGGGCCTAAATGAACTAACCTCAAGAACTCGAGGCATGCTTCTACCCCATACTGAGACCCTCGCTGAAGCCACAGTGCAGAACTGGATTTGTGGCAACAACTTCTCGGGGATGGGAATCATATCGCCAGCATCATTAAGTGCTTCACCCGAGGCATTACTTCTCAATAGGACATGGACAACGTCCACCATAACCCTTTCATATGGGAAATAAGGAATGGTCCATTTGGCACAGGTCCCTGTTAAGTTTTAAAATTAGTCTCACATCCGGTCATTAGCTTATTGTAAATTTAGTCCCTATTTTTCAAAAATTCACTAAAAAAATAATAATAAATGTAAATTCATATTTAAATTAAACATGCACTCGACAAAAAATTCAGATCCAAAAACCATCAAACAAGGCATCAAAAACCCAGAAAAACAATGAAAAATGCAGTTAAATGCATAATAGTGTGCACGTATATGTATTTTCCTGCATATATCCGTGCATGTTTTTCATGTTGTGCATCTTTGTTGATTTACTTGCATACATCTATGCACATATTTCATAATTCCTACATAAAGTGTGTAGTAATTCGCAGGCTAAATTTCACTTAAGTTTTCTTTGTGCAAATGTATGCATACATGTGTATAAATATTTCATATAGTTGCACACATGTATGCAAGTTTCGGTCCAGATTTTCAAGCTAAAACAACTTACGCAATAGTTGTACACATGTATGCAACTTTTTTTAAAATTTGTATGGACTTTCGAGAATATTTCCAGATTTTAGAATTATTTTTTTACCAAATAGTGCCTTGCCAAAAAAAGAAAAAGGCGGAAGTTGAAAAATAGGGGGCGGGTTTGGATTGAAACTTAAGGAGGGATATGGCTTCTATTTTTGTGACGTCCCCAAACCCCGTACTGATGGTGGCATGGGTAATCTTTGGAATATAACACATAAACAGATAATAGCAGAACATGATTAAATAAATACACCAGATAATGCACAAATAATACACTGGATAATCATAATCATCAGAGTTACACAGTATACAGGATCATACTTAGTACAAATACAGTTCAGCTATACATAAATTTCTACAGCAGAAAACAACATAATATGTACAATAGGAGATGAACAGCATAAAAAGAGATAAATGGTAGAATCCATCTTCAACTCCAGTTATCCAGAAAGATCCTGCTAAAACCTGAATACAAGGCTGCCTTTGTAGAAAGAGGGGCACCCGAGTTTGCAAGTGAAACAAACTACGAGTCAGTCATGGGACTGGTACGAGAATCAATTACCCCATACAGGACATTTCATATATGATAATAAATAATATATTTGAGGAATCCGGTCGGATCCCTCCAACCTGTTTTTCCCTGTATTCAAAAAGGTTATCACAAACCAGATCATTCAGTTTCATTTAACTCACAACAATAAATAACGACCATTTAACATCAACCACACGCCATTCAAACAATTCAACAATTTAAACATGTTTTTTTATAAACGTGACCAACCAAGGTAAGTTACCTTTATTGGAACCAATCGTTAAAATAACGATTTGGTATTTCAATGAAATTAAGTAACGGTTTAATTTCATCAGTTAAATCAACAAAAATTATAATACCAATAAACAGTCAACCATTGGCAAACAGAGCACACAAAATAAAAATCCAATTTATATAAAATATAAATGGGAAAACTGAGTGAGTTTTACTCACCTTGATTCCATTTGTTGTTTAAGCGGTTCAGTTCTAGTCAAATTAAAAAGATGTTTAATTTACTAGTAATCCCAGCAACCTCCAGTTCTGTCAAAGTCAATTTCCAAAATGTGATGCTTGACAACACGACTTGATACGTCCAATTCTGATTACATAATAAGATGTTATGAATATTTTATTATACGATTTTAAATAAATGGTTACCTTCCTTGATTAACTATTAATTAATTTAATTACGTTAATTAGAGTTTACAGGTTAAAACACTTCTTTATGCTGCCTGTTCCTATTTGTGCTCACGTTGTTCCTGTACGTTCTGCACAAGATTTAGAACCATTTTAAGTTATACGATTTTCATTCGGATGATTAACTCATAATTAAAATTATTAATAAAGACCTAATATGGTTTGGTTAGAGAATGATTATCCAACAATTTCTCATTGTTCTTGCTCACTGCCTTCCTGCGACGTTCTTGACTTTTGTTTGTTCCCATACCTAACATACATAAATACGTTTTATGTTATACACATTTTTATTCAATTAATTAACCCCTAATTAAAATTTAATTATATAAATCACTTAATTAACGGTTACTAAAACAGATAGCAGGACCGAACTTCCTTATTCTGGAAATAACGAGCGAGATGATCCTTCCGGTTCGAAATACTTCTACTGCTTCGTGTATACAACCACCACCATGCCCCAAAACATTGACCACTGCAACCCATACTAACTACCGAGGCGCGATCAACTACGCCAGCTCCAACCCTCTTTGGTCCCTAGACTTCCGCCACAATCCTTTCTCCACTCGATGCCCTCCGTCGACCGAAGTTGGGCCTCAAACATCCACCCTAAACCGATTTCTGGTCACCACCATGCCCAGAAGTTAATCACCACCAATCAAATCATGGATCTCACGTAGTTGAACGACTTTGCAGTTGGAAGGATTATAGTTTGCTAATTGATTTGAGCGAATTTGTGGAAGTGAACTCATGGCTTTTCAGCCGTTCAATACATGTTAGTGGCGGCTCAAACTGTTGACTTCAAGGGAGGGTTTTTGACCGAACGTGTAAGATGTTATATAGGAGAGTTGGGATGGTTTAATATTATATTAATATCTCATGAAACTTCACCGCGAAGTAACGCGATAAAATCACTACAAACGACTTCCATTTTCTGATAAAAAGGCTAACTCTAGCATAAAAAACATTTCGGATCTAATTGGACAAGTTTCATCGAATTCTGACATCGTTTGGAAAATTTTCCTTTATAAAAACAGCGGAAAACACGCGTTTAAACTTTCCACGATCACTAGATAAATCTAATCAACTTGAAACCTTGAAATCCTACAATAATTTATTAATATAAACCCAACAGCACCAGTTTCGTCGCATTCCGAGACTGTTTCCCTGGTAGGCTATTTTTATACGCACTACATTGCCATTTTGGACACCAGATTAGCCGGTCACCAAAAGTAACAAACTATATACCTATCCTGACTATAATCGACGATACGAACTCAACGGAATTGGTTTCGCGGCTTAATTCGATCATTTGCTCAAGTTATGCCCAAATATCTCTTTATTAATTTAACTATGCGTTATAGAAAATGGACGGGCATTTACAGCTACCGTTGTCACATACGACATCGGTTTTCCATGCAATTCAACACCGTAAAATAATTTAATGTTACGGTTCCAATGAAACTAATTTCGTCGAAAACGGAGCCCATTTGCAAAATGACTATTTTAAAGGCCTATAATTTAATAACGATTTCCATAGCGACCATTTCAAAATTTGATTTGACCACAACTTACTATCTATAACACGAAATCTGGATTTTTCTTTTTCATACAAAAATTATAACCAACATGCTTCCAATGCTTGTTGTTTTACAGAAATCCGACTTATATTGGATCCTGTATTCTGAGTTAAAGTTCAAAACCAAATATTACGAACTGCCGTGCGATTTCGAGCTCGTTTTATATTATAAATAAAATTAACGTTAAAACTACGTTTTAATAACGAATAAATATTAAAATCCATTAATACTCCAAATATAATATTTTAAAATAATAAATAAAATAAAATATTTGGCTAGCAAAAATACGGGACGTTACATTCTTCTCCCCTTAAAATAATTTTGTCCTCGAAATTGCTAAGGTAAGAAAGAACGTTACAACCCATTAATTTCTAATTCCATTTTATTTTAAATCAAAACCATTTTGTTATAATCAGTATAAATTTTCAAAAATATCGAAAATTTACTAACACATTAAATTCCCGGAAAAATTCGATAGAGTCTCCACTGTACGGAGTGACATCTGCGATATCGCAGGAACAAATAATATATGTACATCGACCAACACGGTCGGAAAACAAAAATCAAAACCCAAAATTTCATATTTTCGCGTTGGCATACCTTTTATGAGCGCTATTTAATTTATCGCGATCTACTCAATCAAAATCTAATCCTCAAAAGTCATCTGGCACCTGTACTTAACTCAATTCATATATCAGTAATAATTATATGAAATTCTGAGTTAATATTTCACAAATCAGAAAGTATAACTACACCAACTCAAAAATCCAACCAATAGCATCAATTCATTATCACATACATGGATAAATCACAAATTCCAATTCATATGTAGTTTCAGTCCAGTTAAATTATACTGGAATCTATTCTTTCGTTTATAATTTATTTAGCTCCATTAAATTATCGATTATTCCATTCAAATAAATTACCATCCACTAACAAACAATTTACAATCAACAACCACTACACAACCAAATCAACCAATTCAATCAAATCAACTGAATTTACATTCAATACTAATATTTTACTTTAATTTCACTTATTTGAACATTAATCGATCAATATCCGACTGATTTCTATTTGATTATTATTTATTCATTTAATTTTTTTATTTCCAACTCCGTTTATTAAATTTCGATATCATTATTAATTATACCTAACCAAGTTAAGTTTTCAATTCGATTTGAATTCCATTCAAATCGATCAAACACATTAGTATCTCAATAATTTGATAAAATTATTTTTTCTCTATACAAAAATATAATTTGGGTAAAATTTATTTGATTTACCCTCTTTACAAACAATATTGTGCCCATTACCAGTTCAATGCTTCTCAACACTTGAACCGATCAATCAACACAATACAAAACATTTGTATATAAAATTTACAAATATGCTTTCATATATATACACTCAAAATCAATCTAGGGTGTTACTAACCCCATCTCTATCGAGTTACGCCATAGAGCCAAGGTTATTACTATACCAACAGCTCTAATACTACTGTAACGACCCAAGGATTTTCAGCCCGGAAATCGACATGAATACCTTTACCGTAATCCCATGTCGACCTTCCAAACACCGAAAACACTAGATAGTTATTAGAAAGAAATTAGAGGGTGAGAAAGAAAGAAATATTAGAATAGAAGAAGAAGAAGAACCAATACAACATAAAATCAGAGTATCACATCGCAGCGGAACGAAATATGATACAGAAATAAATCTTTACTGAGAGCTTTTAGAAATACTTACAATATCAGAGTACAGCACACATCTGGACAGTTATAATAACCTGTACTCATATACAACACACAGCGAAATCGTAGCTATACAATATCATACGTCTGAACGCCTCTAGCTCGTCTCTTTACAGCATTCGATAACCTGAACCTATACACCCGGGCTAACCCGAGCATTTACAAAACATCGGGTCAGTCTGGTGAACCAGAGTGAGAAAAACTCGCACAGTATTAAGGGTATCACACAACTTGATTTTAAAGTTAAAATCATTTTGAAAGAAATGGATAATCATAAGACCAAATCCACACAAAAATACGGACGGTTTTTAACTTACGATAACCCAAAACATTTTTGAAACCAATATCCTTTCTGATATTATGATAGTGTCTAAATACAAGTAAATATCAATCTAGCAGAACGCTTGCATCCCACGCTCCACATATATAGTATACAATCAAAACCGCGGGTGCTTATTGGAGATTGGATCCCAACTATGACAAGGTATGGGACCACCTGTCGATAGTGTATCTCCAGAGGTGAATGCACTGGGTTCAACAAGAACGTCTTGCAACCCGGCCCACACATGACCGACCACTCATTTCGCTTGAGTGTATCGCACGTAAACCACCACTGGTTGTGATCAGCAACCATTTCCCGAAAAGGGACAACATCGAAATATAGATTAAAGAAGCAAAAGGAATTTCTCTAGATAGGTGATTTTACACCCTAATGGGAGCGACCCACATAGCCTTGCTGCCTGGCCGATTTTTTATCATTCTCCGGTTGATGAGGCTTGAGGTTTTGATTAACTTTTGGAACACTTGGTCATCATTCACTTCGAATGCCACATCGTCAGATCCACTAGAAATCACTAATTGACATCCACAAAAATACTCTAGTTATGAGCTAACCAACTATGGCACATTTGAAGAAATCAATGTACGTGTTCCTTTGGAAATACTTTGTCCGACACTCGTCCATACAAGTCATCCAGGAACAGGATGAATCGAAGGTACTCTCCTACTGCATCCAATATAGGAATCACCCCATGGATCAGTAGCGAGAAGTCCTTAAAACCCATAGATTCCAACCACGACAGAACTACAGTTTATCTCTGGTTGCAATCCCAGAGATTATTAGCGGTCCTTCCGTTTAATGAAGATCCACGGTCTTCAATGCTCCGTCTCGATCATCTTCTAATATCTTCACGTATTTGTTGGTCGGAATGGTTTTCGAATATAAATTCGATCCCGGTCTTTCCGTAACAACAATCGTATTGGATCGATTTGATAGTCGATGATTTAACTATCAAAATAAATGGTGTTTCAGTCATGACAACCCAATGAGTTCACTAGTTCAATATTCGGCATCACTTGGCCCTTTTTAATTAAAACCAACTAATCCGCTGCTGTTTAATTAAAACTTCTAACCCTTTTAATATTTAAAACACGATAGTTAAATTCTTATGTACTAATGTTCTCAAAACCAATTCTTAGTAAAATAACTTATAATCGGGTTCACTTTCCACTTAATCCTCCTTTCAAAAACATTAGTTACATCATTCTTTATTATTTAACTTGGGAAAGCCATTTAACTTATTATTCGTAAACCGCGTTACGCAATATCGTTTATTTCATTCTTGAAACAATAACTTATATTTATTAGTATAGAATAAAAATAACTTTACATTTCCATTACTTCGGATCTCTCTTTATATATTTTCCAATTTTCACCAACGGTTGCATTATTATTTCACTAATGGAAATAATAAATTATCACCAACCTCTCTTACGATTACCAACTAACATTATCTTCAGATAAATCCTGCAGTCGTTCAAGTTGGGGTATTTTAATTACCTCTCAGACCTTGATCTACAACAATCTTATCCTCAGATAAATATAAGTTGTAATCAAAAACCCATATTCCATTCCAGTCTCAAAACAAATTCCATTTAAATTATTTAAAATTTTAGTTTCACAAACCTTCTTTCTTAAATCCATAATTAAGAAATTTCTTATCAACAACACCTTTTTAACTCCGCCTCTTTAAACAATTTTCTTTAAAAAAATCGGTTTTTTTATACAACCCTATGTCCCACTTCTTTACCCAAATTCACGCTTACCTATCTCCTTTCTAGTCTATTCAACCATTCCATGCTTTGGAAATCTCATTTCATTTTCCCCCTTTTTACTTGATTTCATTTTTAAGTAACGTTTATGTAAAATTAACGCCTTTAAACTTTAAATCTCATTTACACAAGTCCGGTTTAATATGAACCCTTTTGTTCTCAATTCCTTTTACTTAACTCAAATATAAAGTGAACATTTAATTTACTCTCTCGTATTCACTTAAACTTCTCTTTATAACTTTGCTATACAAATTCGGATTTTAAATATAAAACCCGTTCATAAATTTCTTTCACCATTCCACTCTATATCGCTTCACTTTGATTACTCTTTAAATAAATTTTCAATTAAAATGTACTTCCCTCAATTATTATTATTTAAAATAATAATTTACTTTTAATCACCAACTACTTCAGTAGTTAATTTCTTTATTCCTAAAATAAATAGTAAATTCCCTTTTTAAAACTTATTAAAATTAAAACAATATTCATTTAACTATTTTATTAGATTAATTCAGATCAAACAAATTTAAATCAATTCCAATTACATTGGTCGACTTAGTCAACTCAAGGCGCGGTTATCTTGTTAACCCATTCCCATTCGTTCTCACTTTAAATTAATTAATAATATGATTAATTTAAATAATTCCATTAAATAAATTCTTAACAAATCAATTCTCCACATTCTAACCGTTATGGTTAATTTCTATCCCCATGTTCATAAATCTGATTAATTTTAGATTTACTTTATAAAATCAATTTATAATAAATCAAAGTATTTAAATAATAAAATATTTATTTATTTCCCTTTTATAAACTTTTATTCAAAATAATATATTTAAAAATCTATCTCCAGTTATAAAATAAATTTTATAACTTCATCTCTATCGACTCACCTAACGGTGAATCAATATTTATAAAATGATTGATTTTAAAGGCATACACTACCAAATACTCCACCAATACCACCCATTGGTTTAAACTAACAGGTGTTTAATATTGAATAATCAACAACCAAATCAATTACCCCAAACAGGATAGTTCATATATGATAATAAATAATATATTTGAGGAATCTGGTCGGATCCCTCCAACCTGTTTTTCCCTGTATTCAAAAAGGTTATAACAAACCAGATCATTCAGTTTCATTTAACTGATAACAATAAATAACGGCCATTTAACATCAACCACACACCATTCAAACAATTCAACAATTTAAACATGTTTATTTTATAAACGTGACCAACCAAGGTAAGTTACCTTTATTGGAACCAATCGTTAAAATAACGATTTGGTATTTCAATGAAATTAAGCAACGGTTTAATTTCATCAGTTAAATCAACAAAAATTATAATACCAATAAACAGTCAACCATTAGCAAACAGAGCACACAAAATAAAAATCCAATTTATATAAAATATAAATGGGAAAACTGAGTGAGTTTTACTCACCTTGATTCCATTTGTTGTTTAAGCGGTTCAGTTCTAGTCAAATTATACAGACGTTTAATTTACTAGTAATCCCAGCAACCTCCATTTCTATCAAAGTCAATTTCCAAAATGTGATGCTTGACAACACGACTTGATACGTCCAATTCTGATTGCATAATAAGATGTTATAAATATTTTAGTATACGATTTTAAATAAATGGTTACCTTCCTTGATTAACTATTAATTAATTTAATTATGTTGAATTAGAGTTTACGGGTTAAAACACTCCTTTATGCTGCCTATTCCTATTTGCACTCACGTTGTTCCTGTACGTTCTGCACAAGATTTAGAACCATTTTAAGTTATAAGATATTCATTCGGATGATTACCTCATAATTAAAATTATTAATAAAGACCTAATATGGTTTGTTTAGAGAATGATTGTCCAACAATTTATCTTTGTTCTTGCTCACTGCCTTCATGTGACGTTCTTGACTTTCGTTTGTTCCCATACCTAACATACATAAATACATTTTCTGTTATACACATTTTAATTCAATTAATTAACCCCTAATTAAAATTTAATTATATAAATCACTTAATTAACGTTTACTAAAACAGAAAGCAGGACCCAACTTCCTTATTCTGGAAATAACGAGCGAGATGATCCTTCCAGTCTGATATCCTTCTACTGCTTCATGTATAGAACCACCACCATGCCTCAAAACATTGACCACCGCAACCATACTAACTACCGAGGCGCGTCAACTACGCCAGCTCCAACCCTCTCAGGTCCCTCGACTTCCGCCACAATCCTCTCTCCACTCGATGCCCTCCGTCAACCGAAGTTGGGCCTCAAACATCCACCCTTTCAAACCGATTTCCGGTCGCCACCATGCCCAGAAGTTGATCACCATCGATCAAATCATGGATCTCACGTAGTTGAACGACTTTGCAGTTTGAAGGATTATAGTTTGCTAATTGATTTGAGCGAATTTGTGGAAGTGAACTCATGGCTTTTCAGCTGTTCAATACATGTTAGTGGCGGCTCAAACTGCTGACTTCAAGGGAGGGTTTTTGACCGAACGTGTAAGATGTTATATAGGAGAGTTGGGATGGTTTAATATTATTTTAATATCTCATGAAACTTCACCGCGAAGTAACGTGATAAAATCACTACAAACGACTTCCATTTTCTGATAAAAAGGCTAATCCAAGCATAGAAAAATACTCCGGACCTAACGGGACAAGCTTCTTCAAATTCTGACATTGTTTGGAAAATTTTCCTTTATAAAACCATCGGAAAACACACGTTTAAATTTTCCAAGATCACTAGATAAATCTAATCAACTTGAAACCTTGAAATCCTACAATAATTAATTAGTACGAACCCAACAGCACCAGTTTCATCGCATTTTGAGACTGTTTCCTTAGTAGGCTATTTTTATATGCACCACATTGCCATTCTGGACACCAAATTAGCCGATCACCAAAAATAACAAACTATATACCTATCCTAACTATAATCGACGATACGAACTCAATAGAATTGGTTTCATGGCTTAATTCGATCATATGCTCAAGTTATGCCCAAATATCTCTTTATTAATTTATCTACGCGTTATAGAAAATGGACGGGCGTTTACGGCTACCGTGGTCAGATACGACATCGGTTTTCCACGAAATTCAACACCGTAAAATTATTTAACCTTACGGTTCCAATGAAACTGATTTCGTCGAAAACGGAGCCCGTTTCCAAAATGGCTATTTTAAAGGCCTATAATTAAATAATGATTTCCATAGCGACTATTTCAAAATTTGATTTGACCATAACTTACTATCTATAACACAAAATTTGGATTTTTCTTTTTCATATGAAAATTATAACCAATATGCTTCCAACGTTTGTTGTTTTATAGAAATCCGACTTATATCGGATCCTGTATTCTCAGTGAAAGTTCAAAACCAAATATTACGAAATGCCGCGCGATTTCGATCTCGTTTTATATTACAAATAAAATTAACGTTAAAACTTCATTTTAATAACGAAAAATATTAAAATCCATTAATACTCCAAATATAATATTTTAAAATAATAAATAAAATAAAATATTTAGCTACCAAAAATACGGGACGTTACAGACGCAGTCTTTGAGTCCGATCTTAAGTGTTCAATTTGAAGCAGGGTCTATTGCTGAAGAATAAGTATGGAAGGAGGGGAGCTGGAGAGTTGGCTGCCAACTCGAAGAAGGCAGCTCGTCTGAGAGGAGGCAATGCTAAATCATGAACCGTCGATCTTCGTTCATGCGGTTTAAGTGATTATGGATAGAAATAGTTTTTACGTTACAGACGCAGTCTTTGAGTCCGATCTTAAGTGTTCAATTTGAAGCAGGGTCTATTGCTGAAGAAGAAGTATGGAAGGAGGGGAGCTGGAGAGTTGGCTGCCAACTCGAAGAAGGCAGCTCGTCTGAGAGGAGGCAATGCCGAATCATGAACCGTCGATCTTCGTTCATGCGGTTTAAGTGATTATGGATAGAAATAGTTTTTTTTTTTCGCATTTCCCGTATAAGAGCGGGTTGCCATATTCCATGGCCTAGGGGGCCTTGGCCAATAATCGGGCCTGTAAGCAACAGCCAACAAAAATTAGTCAAGATAGCCCCCAAAAAAATCACAAACTGAAATGAAAACTAAAGACAGTAGTTACCTTTTATATCAATAATAAGCATTTAACGAAGCTGCGAAGGAGGGTTGAAATTGACAGACGCAGTTGCTGAGTCTGACTCTTGAGTATTCGATTTGAAGGAGGATCTGCTGCCGAAGAAGACTGGAAGGAGAGGAGCTGGAGGATTGGTTGTCAAACTTAAAGGAGGCAGCTCATCTGAGAAAAGACGATGCCGAATCATGAATTGCCAATCTATGTTCGTGCGGTTTGAGAGATTACATATTAGGGATAGAAATAGTTTCTTTTTCATGTTGCCCCTATAAGAGCGGGTAGCCCTATTCCATGGCCTAGGTGGCCTTGCCCAATAACTGAGCCTAAGCACAGTGATAAGATACCTTCTTCCCGTTTAAGGGGTGGTAGGTTCGATCCCCGTATGGCCTACTCCCATTTCAAGGCTCGGAGGTGGATCCCCGTTAAACCCAATAAATTGGTTAAGGGCATCAATCCTCTGTTCTGGGCGGGTCACCCCCGGTTGTCTATGGTCGGACTGGGCAGTTCGGGAGCTCATCATGTAAGGTTTGAAAAAATCCTAAAAATAAGTTAATTTCAATATAAGAAATATTCCATACAACTAGAAATAATAATAAAATAATTTATTTTTCTAAATGAAGTAACATAAATGTATACTTAAATATAATATCTCTTTTAATTTCTAATTCACTTATCCTAAAAAAATGTTGTTTGTTAAATAACATAATTTTATTTTTAATAACTTTTGAAAGATAAATTTATATTTCCCAACACTAAGATTTGAACGCATAGATTAATGGATAAAAATTTGATTAACATTCTCTCTTTTAACTTGTCATAAACCACACTCAAATCACAACATATGTAAATGCTATGTAACATTATTTTATAGTTATCAAAATTATAAATATGTTCTCTATAATAATACTAAATATATGGTTAACTACAAAGATAAAATCGTCTAAATGCCAAATCTAAATAATTAATAAAAGCTACCCTCAGTTACAAATTTGTACCAGGATTTTCTTAGTTTTCTTGACTTCTTTGCATTCAACTCCTTATAATGAATTACTTGTATTGATTATTAATTCAACTTATTTAAATAACTTAATTTATTTAATATTCATTCATACACTTACAAATCCTTACAAAAAATGGGAGTTGAATGTGCACAACAAAACCATATTAACAAAAATGATAGAGTTGTTTATTCACTCATACATATAACAAGTATAAATTTATATCATATAACATAGATTATTTACACCTACATTACTAAGAAATTTAGTTTATTTATTTTTCTCTTTAATTAAGACATTAATTGCTATAGGTATATGTAGTTATAGATAACTGAATACCATCATAATTTGTAATTAATATATCATAATGAAATTTTCAACGATTGTATAAAAGATACTACTTTTAACAGCTAAAATATAATCATTATTGTTAACAGTATAATCGTATGCAACGCACGAGTTACACAATAGTTAAACAATAGCAAAGGAGAAGAATTTAATGTTCTCTCGTTAGTTTTAGGTGTTATCTCTGTTTTCCTTAATTCGCTCAAGATTAATTATTATTATTTTGAAATCCTATAATTTATCACTTTACAGTTATTGTACTAAACTTCTTTTAATATTTAAATTTCAAATACCTATTCTTTATTTAATTTAAAATTATTTACAAACCTTTTACGGATCTCTCCTTAAAATTTTAAAATGTTCGCATATTTAAATTAATTGCATAATCCATACATTAAACTAACTGATAAACTCAATCCACCAATACTTACAAATAAATCCGAGAAAAGTGAAAATATGTAAAGCATGAGCACATCAACAAATTTTAATTTTAACCACATTTAAAATAATAGTTTTTTATATGATGATGTGAAGGCATAGATAATCGGTAAAAGTTAGATTACATAAATTTATCACTTTTAATACAGTATTAAACTATACCTAACTCATTGTAAACTAAATACTACATTACATTATTTTGTAATTATCAAAGTTGTATACATGATCCTCTTATAATAAAATGAATTATATGGTTAACTACAAGGATATAATTGTTCAAAATGAAAACTAAAGAATTGATAAAAATTCATTGTAGATAAGTGTAACATCCGAGATTTTTGACCATTCAAATCAACAATGATCCTCAATGTCGACTTAAACAAAACCAAAAATACAGATAGTTATTGGGATTTATATAAGAAATAGGAAGAAAGAAGAAAAGAAAATATAGAATCTCATAGCAGAAGGACAAAATATAATAAATAAATCTCACAGCAAATACAGAATCTCACATCCATTATCGTTCTCTTTCTTCAAATCTAATAATCACCTTCAAATCAACCTACTTCATTTTGGTACTCCACCGTGTACACATTTGTTAAAGTGGTTTTCAGTATTGGCAGAGTGTGGCGACCCGAACTTCCCCGTAAAGGAAAACCTGGATTGCTTTGAGGACATGACTAATCAAAACGCAAACAGAAGAACATTTCATTGCTTATTACAATAATTCCATCAGAATACAAGAATATATGGAGTATGAATAAATATTATACATTGTAAAATATCAGAGATTAAAATACATTACATAGCAGCGGAAAATAAGACAAAACACAACTGAAAGAGATAAACAGATACAGAGCTTTCCGAATATCTTTCCAGTTGTAAACCAGGATCCTATGAATATAAATCTGCAAAACCAAAATTACTAGCTGCCCGTGTGGAAAATAGGGGCACCCAGAGTTTAGGTTAAAACAACAAACTTCAGGTCAGTCATGTGACTGGTGTGAGAACTAAAACAGTTATTAAACCTTTACTTTAAAATAAAGTAAATCAAGGGACCACGCCGTATAACACGAAACGGGTTTCCTCCCAAGAATACCAGTGCAAATAACAAAACAGGGCAATGCTTTTTGGAAAAATGAAGCTATTATAAGACCTAGGTCCCACCACATAATGCAACGTAAGCCGGAGGATAGGGTTTTCCTTTATAATAGCCAAACATGTCTGGTACATTTAAAACAAATCATTTGATACTATTATAAGTGCATAGTGTCAAAACATCTTTAAATATAAATGTACCAATCATAGGAGGCATGGGTACCATCTATCGTGTCGCCAATACTAGGCTCTACAATCAAAACCAAAATGTCACGTATTGGAAATTGGATTTCCATCATGAGTCTAGGAAAGGGATATACTCCTTTCCGCTTCGAGACACTCTAGCAAACGTCTCGGGACTACACACTCTGGGTAACCCCTGGAATATGCTGGGTCGGTCCTCCCATACGTTTAAGGATTAGTTATTCCTTAACACATGTTTCCCGGTCCTATCTGACCTATCCATCGGTTCTATAGAGACCGATATATCCAAGGCGCCTTGCATTACAACAACCACATAGGTAAAAATATAACAATGTCAGGGCTTGCAAAACGCTGACACCACCCAAAGCTAGAAAGAAACATCATGTTCTCCCAATGGTCCTTATCCCATTTTTGACTCATACCGAGGTGTGAGGCTCACGAATTAACGCTATACACAAAGCGGCGCTATATTAAAGTTGTGCTTTGATCATCAACCACAAGACTCTGCTTTTCAACAAAAGCCTTGGTCATTGCATCTCTGCATGTCACATAGGCAATTCATGCCATGCGACTGATATCTATCGATATATAACCTCTGAGCTCGTACGTCTCAGAGAAGGGCGTTAAGAAAGAGAATAAATTCTCCACCGCTAAACAGATATATATTTAATAGAAATCAATCAACATAGAATAAAATCCAATGTCAGACACACATCCATTTACAAGTTCGTTCTGGGTCTGAACGAAACTGGAGGCACCTTATTCCTCGTCCCATATGTCTAATACAGGAGAGAGGCCCTCACATATCCGTCGATCTCCAAGTACATCTGGACGATCACCACTTATTACCTCGTCTTGGGTGTACAGCCCAATCAAGACATTGGTAATCATCCAAACGATGTGAAGACCTCCGGACTTCAACCACTGTCTTCATCGTCGACTTATCATCGAATCAGTTATTCGGAATGGGTATAAATCCGGCCTTTCCGAATAACTCGCGTATATAATAAATAAGTGTTATAATAACACAACATATGCCTCATTCCAATCTAGAATATTCTTTATTCAAATATTCACATTCTTATGGAAAGGTTCCCATTAATTTTATCAAAGATAAATTCTTTAAAATTTATTCTTTAATCTTCCTTTGAATATCATTTCAAACCATATTAAGGTTTTCCAAACTAGTCGGGATTAGCGCACCTTACCGAAGTAATCATTGATTTCATTTCCCAATCCCAACCTATCCATCCCATGGAGCAAAACTGATCATACTCCGTAAGTAACACCATGGTGTTATCAGTAAATTTAATAACCATTTTCCGTTCAAATCTAATTAAAGATTTAACTATCGCTAGGAGCAAAACTGGCGATACTACGTTCTCGATCATTTCCCAAATTTCATAACTTAAATTATCAATTCCCATTTCAATCTAATTAAAGATTCATTAAAACTCCACTTGGTTTTAATCTTTCCAAAAATCAATATTAATGATTTTTTAACTTTGGAAATACAAACATGTCGCATCGACAATCTACACCGTACTATTGATTTCTGTCGATATATAACCCTTAAGCTCGTACATCTTAGAGAAGGGTGTTAACCAAGAGAATAAATTCTCTGCCACCAAACAGATATATATTTAGCAGGGATCAACCATACAGTTCGAAATACAATGACAGACATGTAATCTTGTCTTTAACTGGATTAAAGAACCAATATCATTTAAAACACGGTTCACAATAAACCCGAATCCTCTTCCATAAAAATGTTATCTTCACGGAAACAGATCAATATATAATTGATATCAGTTTCCGTATCCGACTAATAATATAAATGGAATAACGGCAAAGCCTTTTAAATTCCATATATATTAACAGTCTTCCTCCACAGAAGTTCACTTCAATTATTATCAAATCGAATTCCATTCAGTTCCAATTTAATATATTAAATTGGAAAAACTTTACTCTGGAAAATTCCCGTTAAATCTTAATAAAAAGATTTATAAATTCCAAATCACATTTCACTGTAAATCGGGTTAAAGAATGAATGTCGTTAAAAACACATTTCACAATAAACCCAATTTACATTCCATTTTCGATTCTAATTAAATGTTAATTAATTGGAAACACTAATAATCTTAATTAAAAGATTTATTCTTTTCACGCGGGGTTCAAGAATAGTGTTATTTAAGACACCATTCACGGCAAACCCAAAATCACATTCCATTGTTAATCGGGTTAAAGAACAAGTGTTATTTAAAACACCATTCACGATAAACCCAAAAACCAATTTGATATTAAATACAAGGCTCTGAATAGAAAATATAACTAATTATATTCAATATTAAATTCTGAAATCAACAAATATCGTATTGGAATAACGATATATATATATATATATATATATATATATATCTTCCAAATTCCTCCACAATATCCGTATAATCACGGAATCCAATATCGAATTATTCGGAAGATAATTTCGATTCAACTCCATTCCAATTCATATATTGGAAATTCCTATTATTTTTAAAACCATTTCAAATCCAATTTAATTATTTAAAAATATTGAATTGTAATTCTAGTTCATAACTAGTTCATTTCGATAAAGTATATTTTTATTTTTTCAAATATGGACTTTTTCATCCCAATTCTTTTCAAATCATTTATTATGATTTTACACAAATTTTTAATATTTGTAATAATTTTATCAAGGACCGTACAGTCGATTTCAATAAACGGCCATCGAACTTAACTTATAGCGACCTTTTCCAAATTTAATTTGGACATAATTCCAAAACCAACCATTAGATTTCAAATTTCTCATATTCGTTAGAAAGCTCTTTTCGATACGAACCCAATGGTTTCGATTTTAGGAGAATCCGACGGTCGGATCTCGCGCAATGTCCATTCGAAGTCAATGGTCGAAATTTGCGAACTGCCGCGGCGCAGCGCGTTCTATTCAGGCTATTAAATATATAATATATATATATTATATGTATTTCAACGATTTCCATTTAAAACGTATTTTATAAATCGTTTTAAATTTGTTTTCAAAACGATTTCAACTTCGTATTCAATTTCAAATCAAAATTGAATATTCCATATCATCGATATATAAATGATAGTATTTTCAAAACATTAGATTTTGAAATCACTTTCTTTTCGATATTCATTATAAAAATGAATAAAATCGATATAAATATCGATCACGTCAAAATGGCGTTAATCCAATCAACACGGCTTTATATATTTAAATATTTTTTTGTCCATCCCAAATCGGACATCAAAATCAAATTTTGATCTTTTACTGAATATTATTTTAAAATATTCATTATTTTAAAATATTCGTTATTTTAAAATATCCATTCTTTCTGAACTGGGATCAGACACAGTCAATTACCATATGATATTATTTATATGGATTTAATACAACACATGTACACAACAACAATCAAACACAGTCAACCATCATCCAAAGTGCCTTCTACACTGCATAAGAATCAAACATCAATATTTAACGATTACAACAGTCTATCGACCAGTCGATTGACACACAACTAAATATTGGGATTAGTGTATGTCCAATATCATCCCAATACCCATATGGGGTATTCAATAAACAAACATAGATTTTATTTGTGCAGTTGGGCGATGTGTTCGTCCCAATCCATATCAGTCAAATGTGTGTACAAAACAAATCGTCCGATTTGTAAATGAATATTTATTTTATTAACATACATGATAAAAATTATATTTTTAATGATAAAATATTTTATTCAACATATGAATATTCTATTCAGTTCATTTATCTAGTAAAAATGATATTTTTATTTTTCTAACATATTTTAGAAAATTTTGGCAGCATAACGGCGCGGTACTAAAACCGGGTGTAGTGACCCGGATTTTTGGCGACTTTGGTTGTCGACGTAAGCTCGACGTCGATAACCAAAACATAGAAAAATCCCGGTAATTAATGAAAGAAATTAGAAGGTGAGAATAGATAAGATAGAACTTATAGAATAGAAGAAGAAGAAGAAGAACATCATCATCAGAGTAAACACGAATCTCACAGCGGAACGAATAAAATATAACATAACATATCTTTGAAATAACATCAGTATATGTATACAATAACACTTATCAGAGTACGACACTTACAACAACAGCGGAAATAATAATAGCTATAGAATCCTGAAGCCTCCTGCTCCAAGCTCTCCAAGTGTATCTGTAAAATCCCAACTACTTGACTGCCCGTACAAATTTAGGCACCCAAGAGTTTAGGGAAAACAACAAAATAAACTCCGGGTCAGTCATGGGACTGGTGTGAATAAACTCAAATCATTTAAACAGGTATATGATATCTCATAAGACCACGCCGTGAATAAGGAACGGGTTTTTCCCTTATGAGAATCCAAATAACTTTTCAAAGCAATATCATTCTGATATTATAATAATGTCTAAGTACAAATAAATATCAATCTAGCAGAAACGCTTGCATCTCACGTTACTACATATATAGTATACAATCAAAATCGCAAGCACGTATTGGATGATTGGATTTCCAACTATGACAAGGTATGGAACCACCTTCCGATCAGTGTACTCTAGGAACGATACACTGGAGTTCTACAAGAACATCTTGCAACTCAGCCACACATGACCGACCACTCATTTCGCTTGAGTGTATCGAATGTACATCACCAACGGTTGGGATCAGCAACCGTTCCCGTATATATATATATATATATGGGACAACATTGATAGATTTAAGAAACAAATGAATATTCACTAGATAGGTGATTATACACCCTACTTCGGTGCGACCGACTTAGCCATGCTGCCTGCCCGATTTCTGTCATTTACCGGATGTGAGGCTAGAAGCTACGCTTTATCATCACAATAGATTCACTTCGAATGCTACATTGTCAAATCCATCGAAATCACTAATTGACGTTTTACAACAGTACATTATGTGTTAGCTAAAGAAGTTTCCTTCTTCGCTTCCACTCTTGGTACAGTTGAAGAAATCAATGTACGTGACCGTCTGGAAATACTATGTCAGACATCCATCTTCATTTACTTAGAAATGTCACATCGTCATACCCGCTAAATCACAAATTGACTTATCCAAAAATAACACGGGTATACAGCTAAGAGAAACGAATTCCTCCGCCACCAAACGTGAATACGTTTGAATAGATCAACTTACGCGATCCATTGGATATACTCTGTCAGACCTTCGTCCATACAAGTTGTCCTGGGACTGGACAAACGAAAGGCACTATTCTGTAAACAGGATAGCCCTTGCATTTTACTCCGTCTTCAATTATCTTTGAAATATATGATTCGCGACGCTTATGCCAATACAGAGTGGTTCTTTGGATAAAAATCCAACCGGTCTCTCCATATTAACAACGTTAAAATGGTCAAAACTTCGATGGTCTGTGATTTAACCATCAAAGAAAAACAAGTGTGCAAACAACGATATTATTCCCAGATGGAAATTATATCGAACAAACATCATTTAACATTAATCTCTTTAGTTCATTTATTTACTTATCTCCTGTTTTCCTATATTCTAAATTCTTATTTTCTTTTATCAGAAAACATTTCTGATTCTCGTTTGGAAAACATTTCCGAAACTCTTTTACGATCAAACCTTACCATTTCTTAGTTAAGAAGGAAGTCACTCAAGTTGGGGTATAATTACCTCTCAGACCTTAACTGAACAACGTTATAACTTCGAAATGGTCAAAGTTTATCTTTTAATCTTTAACCACTTCTTTACGCCTTTCTCGGATTCAATTTTACTGATCCTCTTCTATATTTAGAACATTGGTTATAACGATAACGTTATACTCCCTACTTTCGAATTACCTAACTTTAATTATAACTTCTATTCTTATTAGTGAATAATTAACCTAACGCTTATTTATTTGTAAATGAATAAAACTCTATTTAAACACTGGAAAGTATAAGTACTTTCCCGAATTCGATATAATCGAATTTGCCGATTAACTCTCTTCGAGAAATCTCTATTTGATTAATTCTTCTTTGAATAAGCTATATTCGATTAACTTCTTTCGAATAAACGATATTCGATAATCTCTCTTCAAATAACTAATATTCGATAACTCTTCCTTTTCAAATATCTCATATTTGAAAATCTCACCTCGATTAAACTATAATCGATAACTCCCTTCGATGAAACTAACATCGATAACTCCTTTCGATGAAACTAACATCGATAACTCCTTTCGATGAAACTAACATCGATAACTTCTTTCGATGAAACTAACATCGATAACTTCTTTCGATGAAACTAACATCGATAACTCCTTTCGATGAAACTAACATCGATAACTCCTTTCGATGAAACTAACATCGATAACTTTAATTCGACTAACTTAACTTGACTCGACTAACTCGACTTACTTGGTTCGACCAATTCGATTCGATTAACTAGGCTCGACTAACTCTATTGGTTTAACTCTAATCGATTAGTTCTATGGTTTAACCCTAATCGATTAATTTTATTTGACTAACCCTATTCGGCTAACTCGACTAACTTGGTTCGACCGACCAGGTTTGACTAATCTGACCCATTTGGTTTGACTGACCAGGTTTGGCTAACCTGACCCATTTAGTTTGACCACTGGGCTTGACTACTTGGTTTGACCATTTGGTTCGAATACCATATTCGACTAACTCCTCTCGATTCATTAAAACCGATTAACTCATCTCGATTGACTAAATCAATTAACTCCTATCGATTAACTAAATCGATAAACTCCTTTTGATTAACTAAGTTTGATTTACTCGACTCGACTGACCAGGTTCGACTAACTTGACCAGCTTGGTTGTACTGACCAGGTTCGACTAACTTGACCAGCTTGACTCGATTGGTTCGACTCGACCAGCTCGACTCGGTTGGTTTGACTCGACCATCTTGACTCGATTGGTTCGACTCGACCATTTCGACTCGGTTGGGTTCGACTAGCTTGACTAGTTTGGTTCGACTAGCTTGGTTTGACCACTTAACTAACTTGATACGAATATTTATATCCGACTAACTAACTTTTCTTTTATTTCTATTTATTTTAACTTCTATTTATTTCCTAAATAGATTTCCTTTTGTATAATCTATTTATTTTCCTAAATAGATTTTCCTTTATAACTCTAATTTTTTAATCCCTAATTAAATATCCTTTATTCTATTTATTTAATCTAAATAAATATTCCTTTATTTTATTTATTTATTTCTAAATAAATATCCATTTCTAAAATCCTTCGATTTTATAAATAGATTCGTTTTCAATATAAATATTGAAAATCCCCTTTTCTACATTTTCAGTGTTTTCTATTGTTTTTAAACAACCAACTGTCAATGATCAATATCATCCAAACATATACAATCAACAACAGATTATATATCACAGTATATATCACAATATACAAATAACAGTAAAATAAATGTTGAGGAATCCAGTCGGATTCCTCCAACCTGTTTCCCTGCATCCACCGATGTTAAACAACGTATATAACATCACTTGCATTTCTAACGAAATGCACTGATAAAAAAATCACCGTTTAATAACGATATATATATATATATATATATCCATATTGTTTTCAATCAATTATTTAACAGTCCAATCTACAGTCCAATTTAACAATACAACTTAACAGTCCAAATTAACAGTACATAACTAGCAGTCAAATACAGAAATAAAATACAATTTATATTAAAATATAAATTGAGGAGAGTTAGTGAGTTTTTACTCACATTTGCTCGTTAGCCGTTAAATAACGGTTTGCGTTATTTGATTTGAGTCGGACAATTTATTTCGCCATAAATTGTAACTGGCTCGAATTCACTCCCAGTCAGTCTCATTGTGAAGCTCTCGTCCATACGATCCCAACGCAACTTACGGTTCGTGATTCTGATTTCATATGAATAAGTTATTGACATTCGAAGTTTATACATTTTAAAATAAAATTAAACTAAATAAATTAACTTCTTATTGGGCTTTACCATTTGTATTATACGGCCCACGCTCCATTTCAACATGGCCCATCGACCTTTGTGAAAACCCACCTGAACCCTTCTTCCTCCTTTTGTATAATCCCAGCCCAATACCAAGTTTCATAACCCATCAAGATCCGCAAGCCAACCCTCAATTGATTTGGGCCTTACACCTAAAGATCCCGGCCCATTCATTCACCCCCTTAAGCCTGCGTATACTCCTTCTTCCCCAACCCAAGTCCATTGTTCCAGTAAATGACCATCCACACCTCGTTTTATCCCCTGCCGCACCTTCATTCTTTCAACAATTCTTAAAACCGAAAACATCACAACCTTCCTCTTCAAATCCTCATCACCTTCATACCAAATACACAGAACTCGAACGCATCATTCCTCCGAGACGCCATCGGATACGCACAGCTCAAACGACATTATTTCGGACGGAATTTCTCAAATGCTTGCCAATAGCTGCTAACCGACGTGCTGAGACCAGAATCGAACTCTAACTCAACAGTCACGGCTTGAATCCTCCGATACGGCGAACCCTAGCTCAACGCCAACCTTAGAGATGACCGTCGAACAGTGTAAAACGTACACAGCAAAGAAGAGAGGGATTCTATGAGTCTAAAAATCCTAGTTTCACAATTTTGTGAATTACATTTGAATTGATATGATTTTAGAGAGGATCCGAATGTTTTTTGCTTTGGTGAAAAAACATACGGCGCAAATCCTGTTGACTATGGAAAGTTATGACTTAGGTTTAGATGTAAAGGTAATATATAGGATACTTTATACTATTTTTATATTGAATTTTATATTAAATTAAAATCAACCGTTAAGTTCATTCGTTGTTTAAAAATTCGTATGATCACATACGGTACCCAAAAATCACGAAACTGGACATGCAGCTACAGCTCGACATTACGGTCCCAACGAAACTGGTTTCGTCAAATTCCGACTCCATATGCTCACACGGCGTATTTTTAACTGCTGAAATACTGACTATTTTACACTCTAAAAATCCCCACGGTCACACACTGACCCTAAAAATCACGAAACTTGGAATCAATCAACTATTTGACATTGCGGATCCAACAAAACTGGTTTCGTCCAAAACGGAGGTCGTATGAAAAACTGGCTATTTTTCAAGCGCTGAACTAACCCTTTTAAATATATAAATATATTTAAATATTATTAAATTAAATATAAATAAATTTATATTATCGTATATATTCACATATGATATCGTACAGCTCCAGAGTATCATATCAGAATTTACAGCTTGATATTTCAGATTCCATATTATCCCGGTATTCAGTTTATATTGAAATTCCTTTTATAACGTAAGTAAAGCGTTACGAATTTATAAAGGAATTCTACAGCGACTTTTCTGAAATTTGATTTGGACGTAAATCAAAATCTACACAACGAAATCCAGATTTTTTTCTCTTCCACTAGAAAGATATACTCCACCAGCTCCACATGTTTCTTGTTTCACAGAAATCCGGCTTAAAACGAATCCTGTACATTCAGTTGAAGTTCAAATCGCCAAATAGCGAACTGCAACGCCATTTCGAGCTCGATTTTAATTATATTATAATTGTACGTTCAAACTGTCGTCGATTGAATATATTCGTTATTATATTTTGAATCGAAACTCCACCAAATCTCGTATGCTATTCAATTCACACGATATTGTGAATTTCACTATTTCCGACTATTTCGACATTATAATATATTATAATATTATAATTATTTATTAAATATTCAATATTATTTAATTCACGTTCTCGATATCGATAAATCGATATTTAATAATTAAATTAATTAATTATTCAACAGCTATAAATGCGGGTTACTACACCGGGATAAGGTCTAGCCTTATCCCTCGCCTAATAATGGCTCGCGCCATGCACATACCAATTCTAATCAATTCATTTCACCTAAACAACCAAATTCAACAAATAATCCTGTAACACCCCGTATCTTCTATAAACATTAAAGTAACGAATTAAAGAATAATTAATTACAAATTTGAGAATTAAGGAAAATGGGTTACGCCATTACATTCGTTTTGGAATTCTGCTTGAGATAGAGTCTGAGTTTGCATAAACCGGACTCCGTATGAAGGAGTTATGACTTTCAAAAGATTCAAGAATTTAAATAAATAGCTCAGATTAAAGTTTAGAAAATTCAAATTTCGAAATCAGAAGCAGAAGCAGGCTGGACGGAATTTTTCCGCCCAAGGCCAGGTCAACCAGGAGGTCGACCAAGTCGTCGACCAGGAGGTCGACCAACCCCATATAGGTTAACCTGGGGGTCGACCTCCCCCTCGGGTCAGATCTGAAAACTGATGTGTTTCTTTGTGTGACGATTTGCTGTGTCATCAAGGCTTGTGTGGCAAGTTCTGGCTGGTTCTCTTAGGTTTGAATGGCCTTGATTTGACCTAGGTTGATCTGACAGTTCCTATTAAATCAAACTTCTATATAAGCAACCTAAATCTAAACCCTAAGCCACACAAAAATATTCCTAAGACCGTTATGCTGTCAGAACTCAACCTAGAGTGGTCGCCATTCACTTTCAACTAGAAAGGGAGTTAGGAATTACAAATCAAATCTAATTCAACTAAGAGAATTCAACGACTACAACAAAGGAGAGCTATTAAATTTCAGAATACAGATCCCAGAACACAAGACTAGTCTCCTTTTTGTAAATCTAGTTATCATTTAAACCAAAATGATATTAGAATCGTAACTAAATAACTGGATGTAGAACAACGCCTAATTTAAATTTATGCCTATTCTTTTGGTTGAAATTGAATTGATTAAGACTATGACTCTTATCATGTTAAGTTTGTGACCATGTTGTATGTAATTTGATAATAAATGTTAAATGCTTGGAAATGAATCCATATGTTGTATAATTTGGCAATGACATATATGTTGTGTAATTTAGCGATGACATATTATGTTGTATACTTTAGCGATGGCATATCATGTTGAATAAAGTGGCGATGACATATTATGTTGTATAATTTGGGAATGGCATATCATGTTGTGTAAATTGGCGATGACATACCATGTTGTATAATTTGGCGATGACATTTCATGTTGTATGATTTGGTAATGACACCTATATGTTGTATGTCAATTTGGGAATTTTGCTATGTTTATGCAAGTTCAACCATGTTCACATATATGACTAGAACTACATGCTAATTTGCAAGTTCACAACTACATGCCTAATTTTAAGTTTATGTAGTTATATGTAAAATCCCTATTTCACGATTTATGTTGAGTAGATCTAAATTTGCAAGTTCATGATTAAATGTATATTGTTCTATGCCAAATTCATATGAAACATGTGTAGTTAGATCCATATTTTTATGATGGTGGAATTATTACATGTTACTCTTTTTCCCCTTTTGTGTATAAGTTAGGCTATGTATCGAGCCTAACATTTTATGTGATTTATGCGAACGTTTAACGGGGGTAACGTTGGGGAAAAATATAAAATTACATATAATTGGCATATTCGGCTCATAAATGTTTTATGGCATAAGGTGGTATAAAGTTTTATACCTAAAATTATGAACTTGATTTAAAAGGGAAAGTGGGGCTTGACTTAAATGACAATAATTTACATATAAATATAAAGAGGTAAATATGTAAATTTAGAAAAGACGAATATGCATAACCCGAGGTTAGATTGAGTTACGGTGTAAGACTGCCCGGAACCGCCCGGCACGTCCAGCAACCGTAACAATATATATCTGATGTGGGAGGTTAGTGCATCGAGCCTAAAAGAACCCGAGGTTAGACTGAGTTGCGGTGTAAAACTGCCCGGACCCGACCGGCGCATCTAGTAACCGCAGCAATACATGTCTAATGTGAGTGGTTGGTGCTTTAATGAATGAATTAAAGCTAAGTCAGGAATGGTAGGGTTAAGTTAATTAAGGCAACACTTAACCAATACAACATGTTAACTAAACAGATGGGTGGGGTTAGGTTAACTTGGACACTTTAACATGTTGATTAGGAAAACCCTAGTAATGGGGACCCATTTCAGCAGTAACCTACATAGATGTATCACGGTACCCTGAACTAGGTAGGGTGAGGCACGATTACTAGGATGATTATAAGCGGTCAAAACAACGGCGGTTGATGCATCAGTGTAGGTTCCGACGGATTACGGGTGTGCATGTACTCTGGAGTGGAAAAAGCAAGCACTGGGCATCAGTAGTTATACACTGTGCATTTTGAACCATGTCAGGTTGCCACCATAGGATTTGATACACCCCATGGTGGGACCAGCACAGGTATCTATAATCGAACGGGGCCGTATGACACAAGTAGTAAATGTGTGCGAGTAGGAGCCGATCGATAAAAAGGGATTACTAGATTTGAACTCATGATGATAGTTGAAATATCTAGTAGGTGCAGAGAATATGGATATGAGTGCGATAGCATGATTAGTTTATCTTGCCTTATCCTATGTTACCTTATTTCCTTGTTATTGTCCTACGTCCAGCTTATTCATGTCATGGTTCTCTTACTAGTTTACATGTTGAATAATCACTGGACTTACCAGACTTATGTCTGACCCATTTTTCTTTCGCTCTCTTTTCTCCCGTCCCCCCCCCCCCCCCCTCAGGTACCCAGGGAGGGAATAACTCAACTTAATTTGGACCGTTCATCTTTCCAAGCTTGAAGACTCTGTGATGTATAGCTTGGAACCACTTCTCTTTGGCTATGGCTTTGGATACACTACTACTAGGGGATTTATGCAGTTTTATTTTGTTTTAAGCTTCTTTATGTTATAATCAAGACAGAGATTTTGATGTAATGACTTGGAAGTTGTTTTGAGATAGTTTGTTGTAATGTTTTTGTTATGAACATTGTATGAAATAAATTTAGTTTTTCCGCTGCTTATATATGTCTATCTTGTAAATTATTTGTGTCTTTTACATATATTGCTCCATCAAAGTTAAGGCATTCCCTTTGTGAGTAACCTTAACGGAGGTGGGGTGTTTCACTTGGTACCAGAGCAAAGGTTTACCAGATCAGATAAAAATTTTGAAAACTGTTTTTCAGAAAGGAAATATAAAGAAGCAATTTTCAAGAAAAAGTGTTTTATTTTTAAAAGGCATAATCCCCCAAAAGCCATATTCACCATCTTTCTATCCTTTTCTTGGAATCTTTCCTTTTTCGTTCCAGCAAGTCTGGGGATCTTAACCTTCCAGAGGGCGTGCCGATACCTAGCTGGTTTAGAAGGTACCTAGAGGCTAGGGCTAATGTCGCAGGCCCAGCAGACGTTCCTCCTCCCCCAGCTGCAGCGGTTCCTCCTCCTCCTCATGCAAATGCTTTCTCAAAAATATGTAGGGACTTTGAGCCATGAGTGGAAAGAACTTTAACGGAAATGAATCCTTCGTGGAAGCAAGAAACTGGCTCAAAGAAAATGAGGATTTGTTTGATATCTTCGAAGTGGATGATAGGCAGAAGACACAGTTAGCCGTATGGTTGCTTAATGACGAAGCCTCCTATTGGTGGGTAGTTACTAATGCTGAAAGACCAGTTGAAACTTGGATGGATTTCAGAATGAGGTTTGAAATGAAATTCCTCTCACAAGCTGAACAAAGCCTACAGATGGAGAAGTTCTTAGCTCTCAAACAGGGAAGTATGTCGGTCAAGGAATACGTTAACCAATTCAACCAGCTGGCTAGGTTCGGATCGGAGTTAGTGAACACTCCACATAAGAAGGCTCTGCATTTTGTTAAAGGATTGAATGAGCCACTGCACACATAGCTATGTCCTATATACCTATGGGTGCAACTTATGAAAGACTGATGGACATGGCACTGTTATAAGAGGAAGATAAGGTTGTAAAGAAAGAGGCAAAGGTGGAAGTACCTCAAGATAAGAAAGTGGAAGGATCACAGAGCAAGAGGACAGATTCTAGGAAGGGCGGGAAGAACAACAAACCCTGTGACAAGAGGAAGTGTAATTTTTGTCGCATTCCTGGACATCTGGTTAAGGACTACAGAAAGAAGAAGAGGAAGATGGGTGGATGTTTCCATTGCGGCGAGACGGGACACATGGCTAAGGACTGCCCAAGAATGCAAGGGCAAGGGCAGAGAGCTGGATCTACTTCTGGAGGGCAGGTTCACCCTCTCATGGCACCTCCACAAGAACGAGGTAGAAATGTTTCTATTGAGAGTTTAGTTTATCTTTTTAATCATCCTGTTCGTACACTCTTTGATTCTGGCGCATCGCACTCTTTTATATCTACTGCTTTAGTTGAATCTCTGCACCTAGACACCAGTTAAGTAGAGGATCCCTTGGTAGTTTCAAATCCAATTGGGGGCTCAACTTATTTGTCAATGATTTGTTTGGATCTGGAAATTTATATACTAAGTGTTGGGTTTAGATGTATGTTTTGGGCTTCACGGGCTATGGGTTGATTCTAGGCATGGATTGGCTATCCAGTAATGGTGCCATCCTCGATTGTGAAAAGAGAGTGGTTAGACTCATGAGTCGCCTCGATAACACTCTCGAAATTTTTTGTAATCCCATGAACTCTGTTATGCTTAGCTATCTAGAATCTCTTGATGCGTCTGTTGAGAATTTGCAGTCTGTTATAGTAGTCCATGAATACCCGGATGTCTTTGAAGAGGTGAAGGGCTTACCTCCGAAGTGGGAGATAAACTTCCGCATATACCTCGTTGATAATGCAAAACCCATTGCTTTACCCGTAAGACACATGGCTCGAAGGGAGAGGAAAGAACTAAGCAAGCAGGTTAAAGAGTTGCTTGAGAAGGGGTTTATAAGGCGGAGTATTTCTGAATGGGGTGCTCCAGTAGTGTTCGCAACGAAAGCGGACAATTCGCTTCGCCTATGCGTGGATTATAGGGAGCTAAACAAGCTGACCAAGAAGAATAGGCTCCCACTCCCAAGAATAGACGACTTGTTCGATCATCTTTTAGGTGCATCGGTTTTCTCCTAACTAGATCTAGCTATTGGGTTTCATCAGCTAAGAGTGGCTGAAGACAGTATTGATAAGACAGCGTTCATAACACCAGATGGTTTCTTCGAGTGGCTTGTCATGCCTTTCGGCTTGACAAACGCACCCGCTTATTTCGTTGACTTAATGAGCAGGGTGTTCAGGGAGTTCCTTAATAAGTTTGTGGTGGTCTTCGTAGATGACATTTTGATTTTCTCAAAGAGTGAGGATGAGCATGCTCATCATTTAAAAGAAGTCATGGATACTCTTCGAGCACATCAGTTGAAAGCCAAATTCTCCAAATGCCACTTCTGGAGAGAGAGAGAAGTAAGGTTTCTTGGACATGTGGTGTCCAAGGAAGGGTTGGATGTGGACCCCGCAAAAGTAGTTGTGGTGCAAGATTGGAAGGTTCCACGGAATGCGATCGAAGTCCGAAGCTTCCTCGGGCTAGCGGGCTTTTACCGAAAATTCATCAAAGACTTTGCGAAAATCTCAGCTCTGCTTACAAGGTTGATGAAGAAGAACCTAACTTTCAATTGGGATTTGGATTGCGATGTTGCTTTCCAATGATTGAAGAGGGCTTTAACAACAGCCCTAGTTCTGACATTGCCAGATGGGAGCAAGATGTTTCCCATATACACGGATGCATGTGGTACGGGACTTGGTGCTGTCTTGATGCAAGAAGGGAAGGTAGTAGCTTATGGAGGCAGACAATTGAAAGTACATGAGAAAAACTACCCAACCCATGATCTAGAGTTGGCTGCCATCGTCTTTGCGCTTAAGTCTTGGCGCCATTGTCCCCTAGGTGATAAGTTTGAATTGTATACTGACCATAAATCGTTGAAGTAACTTTTCTTGCAGAAAGATCTTAACTTAAGGCAACAAAGGTGGATGGAATTCTTGGCATCCTATGATTTCGAGACTTCCTATACCCCTGGCAAGGCCAATGTAGTAGCAGACGCCTTGAGTAGAAAGAAGCTGAACTTAAGCCCTCTCTTTATAGAAAGGCAGAGCTTGGAGTACATAGCCAATTTTGACTTTAGACCCTTTGTCGATCATGTGACTGGTTTGTTAGCATCACTAGAAGTGTGGCCTACTCTTTTTGACTCAATAGGAACCGCGCAACGTGAAGACCCTCAGTTAGGTGATGGATAAGCTAATTAGGGGTAAGACTTCTAGTCACCTCAATAGATACTCCATCGATGATAAGGGTTGGTTAAGGCAGGATGGAAGGCTATGCATCCAACAAGCAAGGGATTTGGTGAAGAAGGTTCTAGAAGAGGCACACCATTCTAAACTGACAATACACCCAAGGCGGAGACAAGATGTATAAGGGTATAAAAGGGTTTTCTTTTGGAATGGCACGAAGAATGATGTACCTGAGTTCGTCTCTAAGTGCTTAATATGCCAGCAAATCAAGGGGGAGAAAAAGAAGCCTGGTGGTTTGCTTCATCCTCTAGAGGTCCCACAGTGGAAATGGGATAGCGTTTCAATGGACTTTATTGATGGGCTGCCTAGGTCAAGAAGGGGAAATACCAGTATTTGGTTAATAGTGGACAGGCTCACCAAAAGCGCTCACTTTATACCGTTAAAAGTAGAAGGTTTGCCTCTTCTTTAGCATCCATTTATCTTAAAGAGATGGTTTGACTCCATGGAATACCCTTCAGCATTGTGAGTGACCGAGATCCTATCTTTACGAGCGAGTTTTGGAAGAGCTTGCAAGAGGCTGTAGGCACACAGCTATGCTTAAGCACGGCCAATCACCCCCAAACCGATGGTCAGATAGAAAGGGTGAACAAAGTATTAGAAGACCTCTTGAGATTATGCATTCTTTACTTTGGAGGAACATAGGAGGATCATCTTTCTTTGGTGGAGTTTGCCTACAACAACAGCTACCAAGCCACCATAGGCATGGCACCCTTCGAAGCTTTATATGGGAGACCATGCCGATCACCAATTTGTTGGTGGGAGTCTACAGACAAGCTCATACATGGACCAGATATAATTAGAGAAACTTCAGAGAAATTAGACTTGATATGAAGAAGAATGAACACTGCCCAAGATAGACAGAAGTCCAACGCAGATAAAAGAAGGACCGACCTTGAGTTTGAGGTTGGAGATATGGTTTTCCTTAAAGTATCTCCTTTAAGGAACGTCGTTCGCTTTGGATCCGCAAGAAAGTTGGCACCAAGATTTGCAGGGCCGTTTCCTATCATTGAAAGGATTGGAAAGATGGCTTATAGAGTATAGCTTCCCGAAAGATTGGCTGGAGTTCACAATGTCTTTCACGTTTCTCACCTACGGAAGTGCTTACATGAGTCTGCGGAAATGGTGGAACCCAGCATATTAGAGGAAGTAGAAGTAGAACGAGAGGCGACTGTGAGAAGAGCTCCAACTCGTATCTTGGGTACAAAAGTCAAAAAGCCATGCAACCGTGAAGTCAAACTTGTTAAAGTTCAATGGAGTGACGCTGAGGAAGACGCGACTTGGGAGACTGAGGCCAAGATACGCGCAGCCTACCCTTTTCTTTTTAAGGGTACATATTTGATCTCTTTTTCCTTAAATTTGTTCATGCTCGTATCTATCTTTTTAGTATTTTTCCTCAGTGCTATTCTCGATCCTTAGGTAGAAACCAATGGATGTAAACATGTATTTGAAACATGTTATGAATGATGGTTGCAAGTTGTTGCAAGTGATTGCTAGTGGTTGCTCGTGGATGCATATACACACACATTAGGTATTAGATCGGCTCAGTCACTTTCATATTGCATATGCATATATGTGCTCTTATATGATTGAAACTTGATGTGTTATCATGTGGATGTTGCAGTTGTATGAATGATTTTGCACTCATGTAGAAAGTATGATTAGGGATGATTGCATACATAATGGACTCATGGCACTGACATGACTTGCATTAAGGAGGTCAACTGAATCAGTAGATCGCCTGATTTTGCATTAGATAAGGACATGTACACACACTATGCATATGATCATGAAGCATTAGTAGTCTTTTTAAGGACAATGGACGCCTGTGTTTGATGGATGAGTAGATGGACGATTGGATGGTAGGAAATACATTCTCCTTGACTTGAAGATTTCGGGGACGAAATCCTTTAAGGAGGGGAGAATGTAACACCCCGTATTTTCTATAAACATTAAAATAACGAATTAAAGAATAATTAATTACAAATGTGAGAATTAAGGGAAACAGGTTATGGAATTACGTTCGTCTCGGAATTCTGCTTGTGTAACGACCCGAAAATCCGTACTTTCTGAGTTGACTAATAACACCACACGTCCAACCCAAATTGCACAGAAATACGAATCATTATTAGAAAGAAGTTAGAGGATGAGAAATAGAAAGAACGAAATATTAGAATAGAAGAAAAACGAAGAACACAAATCTCACAGTGGAACGAATAAAATATATTAAATAACATAACTTTTTAAATACAAATCAGTAACTGTATATACATACCATTATCAGAGCACAACAGTTATTCCTGGAACAGTTATAAACACTTGTTTCCAGATACAACATAGTACACAGCGGAAATATAATAGTCTATAGCTAACTGGTGAAGCCTCCTACTTCCAGCTCTTCCAAGTGAATCTGAAAAATCCTGACTACTTGACTGTCCGTACAAATTTGGGCACCCAAGAGTTTAGGGAAAAACAAACAAAATAACCTCTGGGTCAGTCATGGGACTGGTGTGAGTAAACTCCAACCATTTGTTTAACTTTAAAAATCCTTTCAAAAGAAAGAATAATAGTAAGACCAGACCAAACATAAACATGGATGGTTTATACCTTACTATAACCCAAAATATTTTGATACGAAAATCCAGTGATATTATAATAGTGTCTAAATCAAATAAATAACCAAATAGCAGAACGCTTGCATCTCATGCTCCATATATAATATAAAATTAAAAACCGCAGGGCGCTTGTTGGAGATTGGATTTCCAACATGACAAGGTATGGAACCACCTGCCGATAGTGTATCTCTAGAGGGGAATACACTGGGTTCATGTAACAACCCGGAAAATCTGAGCCAGTTTAAAATTTTTATTTTGGCAATTTTTAGCGAATTTTGAATATTTAAAATGAATTATTTTAAATAATATCGACGAGAAATTTATTTTGAATAGAATTCGAACGTATATATTAGATACGCCGTCGTTAGAATATAAATATTTATATATAATTATAAATAGAATTGAAAATGGCGCGGTAGTTCGATAATTCGATTTCAAACTTCAATTGAATGTACCTGGTGCAAAACAATCCGGATTTTAGTGAAACCAAAAACAATAGGATCTAATTGATAATATCTTTCCAACAAATCTGAAAAATCGAAATTTCATAGCGGGAATCAAAAGATATGTCCAGTTGAAAATTATGAATAGTCGCTATAGAATTCAGGCCCTTAAAAATGGGAATTTTGCAAATGACCTCGGATTTCGACGAAACCACTTTTGTTGGATCCGCAGTGTCAAATTATCGCTAGATTTCAAATTTCATAATTTTTCGAATCAATATGTGAGCGTGGCAAAGGAAAACGCGTTTGACCAGTTTTAGTTGATTTTAATCGACTGGAAAATGGCCATTTTTCCAATGGTCTCAGAATTCGACGAAATTAGTTTTGTTAGTACCGTATCGTCAATACGAAGCTAGAAAATATTTTTCTGGAATTTTTCGAGTTAGTATGTGACCCCGGTAAATTGAAATGCGCGTTCAAATTCAATATATAGAGTTATATGTTGATTTTGACGAAAACTGATCAAAACGATCAAATCAGCTTGCGAAACATATCCCATTGTGTTCGAAATGGGGGTAAAACGCTAGGGACGACAGTCGGTGGGTTCGATTTCGAGTTCGAAATTAAAAGTTACTTTTTGAAATTCAATTAATTAAATAATATAATTTGGGTCAAAGCCCTTCTCTTCTATAAGACCGGTCAATCCCCTTCCCCCAATCCATTGTTCAGACCCGACTTTCAACAGAAAAAAAAAAAAACCATCGATCTTGTTTTCGTCGCCGCCTTCGATCAGACTGCCTCCTCACTCCGGCGATCGACTCCCCCCCCCCTCCCCAGCTCCTCCACCTCCACTGAAAGCCGCGTCAAAACCTTAAACGCCCAAAAGGCCATCGTAACCACCAGACAGGATGGCCGCCGCCTCGGGCGCCACCTCGAGCGCCTCTGGCCACCGTTCTCCCCCCCCCCCCTCTCTTCGACAACGACACGCCCTCCGTCCCTCAGACCTCCTCTCCAACCGACATGGCTACGGGCAACGAAAGGGACAAAAGGCGATAATGGCGATGATTTATCTAAATGAAGTGTCGTGGAGTTGGATTAGCTATTGGTGGGAACTTCTCACTCTTCAATTTCTTTTTCTAGTTATATATATATACTAGGATGCAGACGGTGTTTAGTAGCACCCGACACCCGTCATCCACAGACCATGGATGGCTTGTTTGTTAAATTGTTTGGTTGTGTAGTTGGTTAGTTTATTTGGTTTGAATTGAATTGTTTGGTGAAATGGAATGGATTTGATTGATGTGTGAATGGCATGGGCCTTCACTAGACCGGGAATAAGGCTAGGCCTTGTCCCGTTTCTAGTATCATGCCGTTATGCCGCCGAAATTTTCTAAAATAAGTTAGAAAAAAAATCATTTTTATTTTGTAAATGAACTGAATAAAAATTCATGTGTTGAAATAAAATATTTTATCGTTAAAAATATAATTTTTAACGTGTAAGTGAATAAAATAAAATATTCATTTACAAACCGGACGGTTTGTTTATGTACACCTATTTGAAGGACATTGATTGGGACGATAAATTTTACACATCGCCCAACTGCACAAATAAAATCTGTGTTTGATTGTTTGAAACCCCACACGGGTGTTGGGATGAAATTTGAAGTTCACTCATCCTGATTGATTAAATATGTCGATCGATTGATTGACAGGCTGTTATAAGCGTTAGATATCTATATTTGATGCTTATACAGTGTAGTGCACTTTGGTTGATGGTTGATTATTTTTCAATGCTATTATATACGTGTGATGTATGAAAATCCATATAATTAACTTTATATGGTAATTGATTGGGCCTCATTCCAATTTAGAAAATAAAGAATATTATAAAATAAAGGTTCATGTGTTGACCGTACTCATCCGTTGAGATTAGTCATGTGTTGAACGAAATATTTTAATAATAAAATTTACATCTTTATTAATATAAAATAAAGGTTCATGTGTTGACAGTACTCATCCGTTGAGATTAGTCATGTGTTGAACGAAATATTTTAAAAATAGAAATATTTGAAATAGAAATATTTGAAATAGAATATTTGAAAATAGAAATATATGAAGCCGTGTTGATTAGATTGACGCCATTTCGACGTGAACGATATTTATATCGATTTTATTCATTTTAAAATGAATATTGAAAAGTGATTTCGAAATCGAATATTTTGAAATGAAATTTGAATTAAATTGAATAGAAAACGAATTCGAATTGAATATATAACGAATTTGATTTCAATTGAATATATAACGAATTTGATTTCAATTGAATATATAACGAATTTGATTTGATTCAAATAGAAAACGAAATGAATTTGATTCAAATAGAAAACGAAATGAATTTGATTCAAATAGAAAACGAAATGACTTTGATTCAAATAGAAAACGAAATGAATTTGATTCAAACAGAAAACGAAATGAATTTGATTCAAATAGAAAACGAAATGAATTTGATTTGAATAGAAAATGAATTTGATTTGAATGGAATTTGAATTGAATCGAATAGAAAACCAATTTGAATTGAATCGAATAGAAAACCAATTTGAATTGAATCGAATAGAAAACGAATACAAATTGAATTGAAATTTGAATTGAATAGAAATGAATTTTAAAACGAATTTATAAGGAAGAATTCAATTTTGATTTGAATTGAAATGGAAGTTGAAATTGTTTTTGAAACGAATTTAAAACGATTTATAAAATTCGTTTTAAATAGAAATCGACGATATATATATTATATATATATAATATAATGGCCTGAATAGAACGCGCCGCGCCGCGGCAGTTCGTGAATTTCGACCATTTATTTCAAACGGACATTACGGGAGATCCGACCGTCGGATTCTCCTAAAACCGGAACCCTTGGGTTCGTATCGAAAAAAGCATTCTAACAAATATTAGAAATTTGAAATCTAACGGTTGGATTTGGAGATACGTCCAAATCAAATTTGAAAAAGGTCGTTGTAAGTGCAGTTCGATGGCCATTGACGGAAATCGACCGTACGGGCCTTGATAAAATTATTAAAAATAGTAATAATTTGTGTAAAACATAAGAAATGATTTGGGAAAATTTGGGATGAAAAACTCCATATTTGAAAGGATAAAAATAGATTTTTATCGAAATGAATTAGTTTTGAACTGAAATTAAAACCCATTTATTTTTTAATAAATAAATTGGATTTGAAACGGGTTTTAATTAGAATGTGATTTGGGTTTGCTGTGAACGGTGTTTTGAATGACGTTAGTTCTTTAACCCAATAAAAGGAGTTTTAATGAATCTGCAATTAGATTGAAATGTGAATTGATAATTTAAATTATCAAATTTAGAAAGTGAGCGAGAATGGAGTATCACCAGTTTTGCTCCAAAGCGATAGTTAAATCTTTAATTAGATTTGAACGTGAAATGGTAATTAATTTTACTGATAACACCGTGGTGTTAGATATGGAGTATTACCAGTTTTGCTTCATGGGATGAATAGGTTGGGATTGGGAAATAAAATAAATAATTACTTCGTTGTGGTTCGCTAATCTCGACTAGTTTGAAAAACCATAATTTGGTTTAATACGACATCCAAAGGAAGATTAAAGGATAAATTCTAAAGAATTTATCTTGGATAAAATTAATGGGAACCTTTCCCTAAGAATGTGGAATTTAGAAACTAGCTGTAGGTTAGTTAAGAAGAATGGTTTCCTGGGTATTGATCTGATTTTGGTTTCGGCCTTCGGGGTTAATATTTGGGAAATTGTTCTCTTGCTGGTTTACGGTTAGTGACTAATGAATTGGAATGAGGCGTATGTTGTGTTTGTGTAACATTTGTTTTTAATATACGTGGGTTGTTCGAAAAGGTCGGGTTTATACCCATTCTGAATAACCGATTCGACGATATGTCGAAGATGAAGACGGTGGTCGAAGACCGGAAGTCTTCACATCGTTTGGGTGATTACTGATGATCTTGATTGGGCTGTACACCCAAGATGAGGGAATCAGTTGGTGGTCGTCCAGACGTACTTGGAGATCGATGGATATGCGAGGAAAGTGTAACACCCCACCTCCGTTAAGGTCACTCACAAAGGGAATGCCTTAACTTTGGTGGAGCATTTTAGTAAACAGAACAGAAACTTACAAGACAGATAAAACAGTACTTGGAAATTTTTAACTTTATTACAGCGGAAACAGAAATTAATATGGTTACATCCTTTCAATTTCAGAATTCAAGTACAAAATATCAGTCTTGTACAAAAGCCTTCAAAATGCATGGTTTAAAATCATAATCCCCATGGAACGGAAGATATACAGAGCCAAGCCATACTTTAAGCACTTCAAGCAAAGAGAAATCCGGATCAAGCTAAAGTATTTCCCTCCTTGGATAACCTGGGGGGAAACGGAAGAAAGGAGGCGAAACAACAAGGGTCAGACAAAAAGTCTGGCAAGTCCAGTGACTTTCAGCATATGAACAGATAATAATAATATGATATGAACATAAAACTGGATGTGAGATAACTGTAACAGGTGTAGCAGATATAACAGAAAAACAGAATGATATAAACTATTGTTTTACACTTCTCTGCACTAATACTAGTATAACAGAATTAGGTGTCACCCTAATGTCTAAATTGAAGCAGGAACGGGTACAGAATACTTTAACAGAAACAGAATGCTAATAATGGGCCTTTACTACCCGATCAGAAACAGACAGAAGCAGAAACAGATTTACCCCTACGGAAACAGAATGTAGAATTAGGTGTACACTAGTAATGGGCCTTTACCACCCGAACAGACGGTACCTCACAGAAACAGACATGTGTTACCACCCAACAGAAACAGACGGTACCAACAGAAACAGACAGAACTAAGCGTACCCTAAAACCCTACCCCAAGCGATCGGCTCCCTAATACATAAATATCATGTGTCGGCCCCACAGTAGGGTGTATCACTCCCTAAAGTGACAACCAATTGGCACAGACCTATTTACAGATGTCACGACGTCTTACATCCTCAGAGGCAGACCGGGATCCATGCACGCACATGACCCGGTTGGAACGCACCATCAACACCCCTCGCCATTATCAGAATGAACCTCTTATAATTAGTTCAGTAAGCGTGCCCGGACCCTACTTACTGTTGGGTCAAAGTTTTGATACCAGAAAGGGTTACTGACTAATATGGGTCCCAAACAACAGATGACACAAGTAATTCCCCTCCTAACCTTGTGTCCCCAGACTAACAGATTTCAGATTAACTTGTTTACAAGTTCAGACATACAGAATTCAGATTTACTAGTTCATAGATTAAGTTAACAAGTTTTCAGACTGACAGATCAGATGTACGGATTTTTCAGATTTGTCTAACTTTGTATTGGGCCTATAGATTCCTGGACGGGTTTACTACACCTATTAATCCAGTTGGTTTAACCCTATTTTCCCCCCATACGTTTTAGACGACATTGTCATCTTAGATTTGCATTAATTAATTATTAATGCCCAGACCTCTCACATTAGGTCGCTAGCTTGTGGCCGCTGGATGTGCCGGGCGGTTCCGGGCAGACTTCTGCCACAAGCCAGACCTAACCTCGTGTCTTAAGCAGGTTATGACTAACTTCTCACATTAGAACCTATTGTTTGCGGCCACTGGATGTGCCGGGCGGTTCCGGGCAGATTTACGTCGCAAACTCATTCTAACCTCGAGTTAGCCATATTCATCTTTGTGGCCAATTAATTAATTATTTACCGTTTATGCGCACGCCCAATATATATGCCAATTCAGATTATATCAATAACAGAATGATCACATCAACTCAACTGATATAGCAGATAACAGATTTTAGCAGATTGGGTGACTTAACAGATTTAACCGATTTAGCACTTAGCAGATTTTGGCATATAACAGATTAGGCATCTCAACAGACAAATTTAACAGATTTGGCATTTCAATCTAATTAGCAGTCTAGGCAATATAACAAAACTAGCAGTTTAGGCAACTTAGCAAATTAGCAGATTTAGCAAATCTAATATTTCTAAAGGTTCTATTTACATGCCTTGCCTAGTCATAAATTAGGCCTAAATTCATATGCCTACATAATTTTCATGATGAACATATACTCCATGTTTGCATAAAGTTACATAGCACAGAATATGGACATAATTTACCATATAACATATGTTCCAATTTTTGTTAAACTAGCATTTTACAGCAGATTCACATGTAAATTATAACAAATATAATCATTAATTACAATGCATGCCATATATCCAAAAATTCCTATTTAGGTGTAATCACAATAATAGATATCCTAATTAATGTAAATCTTTACACCTAAGTTTCCATATCTTCTTCTTTTTGAGTCATGGATCATTATGCAAACTATACCCAACAATATAAATCTTTAAATCATATCTTCTAAAAATCAGATCTTGACTTTTATATGCATTTTGTCCAAAGTCTCAAATCATATGTAATCTTACAGTGGTTCCTCTTTTCTTCTATCACAGAATATGCATAGATCCAAATCTAGTTTACAACATATGCTCATCTTTTTCTAATTAATTACAGATCTAAATTACAACATACACTATGCATACAACATATATAAATTATATGTTCATAGTCAAATTTATGCATCCAATCCCAAGTCACATGTCCATTATATTTTATGCCTCAGACCTAAAGTCATACATTCAATTCAGTCTTGTCAAATTTCGCATCATTCATTATTTATCCCAAAATTTGCGTTCATACGTTCATCTCTTATGAGATTAGGCACAGGCTCGTGGTAGCCTGGCTATAGAAACAGAAAAGAAGAAAAGGGATACAGAACAGTCACAGAAAAACAAATTTGACAGAAGAGAATATATATACAATCTCAGATTCAGAATTAAAAACATATCAAAATTATAATTAACGTTTATAGCGGAAAAATAACTGTACTTGCCTTGGTTGGATTAAAGAAAGAACTTTAGTTATTGCAGAATTGTTGCAGAAGCTTTAATCTCTAATTTGAATTTAGGATGATGTTGATTGACTTCTAGCTTTGATTCTAGCATAGTACCGACGCCATTTTTATTTTTAATTAGAAGAAGAGAGCAATGGAGGCTAGAGAATTGTGTTAGAGACTTAGGTTAGGTAGAGTCTAGGGTCATTTTTATAGGGTTTATGAACTGATTAGGACCATCGATGTTGCTTGGATTGATCGTAGCCATTCATTCGAAAGAGAGACCAATTAGAGCCTGCCACCTAGCCCTAATGACAAAGCAAGCTTCTGAAAATCGACCAACATAGACTAGGCCAGCCAGGGTGGACTGGGTTCGACCTGGGTCTGGACCAGGTCGACAGCCCTGTCGACCTGGCTAGACCAGGTCGACAGCCCAGTCGACCTGGGTGCATTAGGCGGGAATTTTCCCGCCCTGGCCAATTGGGCCCGATTTTTAATTTTAAACTTGTTTTTCTGAGCTGTTCGAATTTTAAACTTGGTATCAGAGCTGAAGGTTACCAGATTTCAAAAAAAAAAAAAAAAAGTTTTGAAAAATTATTTTGAAAAAAAAAGGTTTTGAAAGGAAGTATTTTCAAAAATAAAGCTTATTTTGAAAGCCATGATCCCCAAGAGCCATATATCTTTCTTTCAGTCCTTTTTGTATTGAACCTTTCCTTTTTCGTTCCAGCATGTCTGAAGCATCTGAGATACCAGAGGGTGTTCATGTACCCGGTTGGTTTCGTCAATATCTTGAGGCTAGGACCGCCGCTGCAGGTGTAGCAAATGATCCCCCTCCTCCACCCCCTCCTCGTGCAATTGCTTTCTCAAAGATCTGTAGAGATTTTAGGACCATGGGTGGGAAGGATTTCAAAGGAACTGAATCATTCGTAGAAGCAAGGAATTGGCTCAAAGAAACTGAGGATCTATTCGTTATCTTCGAGGTGGACGATAGGCAGAAGGTACAGTTGGCAGTATGGCTGCTCAAAGACGAAGCTTCCTACTGGTGGGAAGTCACTAACGCCGAGAGGCCGAAAAAGGATTGCAGAAAAAGGAAGGGCGCTTGCTTCAACTGTGGGGAGATGGGACACTTCACTAGGGACTGCCCGAAGAGACGAGGACAAGGAGGGCAGGCGAACACTCTTGAGGCTAGTGGCTAGGATAGAAATAGGAAAATTTCTATAGTAGGTTTAATTTCTTTATCTGATTATGGAGTTAAGACTTTTTCTGATTCTGGTATTTTGATTTTGTAATCGATACTCTGCACTTTAATACTAGTATTATTTCTGAATTCCGCTATAGACTCAGACCCATAATGGTTATGGATCATCTGTTTGAGATTGGGGTTTGAGGGATATCTGTGTTAGGCGTCAAGTATGACGCATACATTCTGAGTTTTCGTGGGGTATGATTTTATCATGCTTAGCTTCCTAAGAATCATTAGGGAACCTGATCTGTACCAGTAGTCTGTAAATATCTAAATACTTTTTATAGGATTTCCAGTCTTGACATTGTCTAAAGAAGGTAATCCTCTGGGTGTCAATTTGATGTTGGTTTCGGTCTTTGGGGCCGATACTTAGGACCCATGTCTAATGGGAACCAAATTTTCGTTCTATCTGTACTCGCTTCCATCATTCGACTGTATCCTATCGATCGAATATTTGAACTTTAGGTAGAAACAAATGGGTGTAAACATGTGTTTGATACATGTTATGTTTGATGGTTGCAAGTGGATGCAAGTGGTTGCTAGTGGTTGCCCGTGGATGCATATACACACACTAGGCACTAGATCGGCTCGAAAACACTCTCATACTGCATATGGATGGGTGAGCATTTTTCAATTCTTGTGGATGCAAAATGGTTGATTCAGCACATGGATGTTGCATTTGAGTGAATGGTTGTGCACTCATATAGAAATAATATATATCATCAGAATTCTATTGCATACATGTTGGACTCATGGCACTGACATAATTTGCATTAAGGAGGTCAACTGAATCAGTAGACCGCCTGATCTTTGCATTAGGTAAGGAACATATACACACACTTTTGCATATGTTCATACAACATTAGAAGTTTTCTAAGGACAATGGATGCTTGTGGATGATGGTTGAGTAGATGGGTGATTGGATGGTAGGACACATTCTTCTTAACTTGAATATTTCGGGGACGAAATCCTTTTAAGTGGGGGAGAATGTAACACCCCGTGTATTCTATAACTGTGGAATTAACAAATTAAAGTATAATTAATTTGAAATCAAAAAACTAAGGGAAACGGGATACGCCATTGCGTTCGTCTCGGAAAAATACGCGAAATAGACTCCGAGTTTTCGAAAAACGGAGTCCGTATGAAGAAGATATAGCCTCCGGAAGTTTCTGAATTAAGTTTAAAATTCGAACAGCTCAGAAAAACAAGTTTAAAATTAAAAATCGGGCCCAATTGGCCAGGGCGGGAAAATTCCCGCCTAAGGCACCCAGGTCGACTGGGCTGTCGACCTGGTCTAGCCAGGTCGACAGGGCTGTCGACAGGGCTGTCGACCTGGTCCAGACCCAGGTCGAACCCAGTCCACCCTGGCTGGCCTAGTCTATGTTGGTCGATTTTCAGAAGCATGCTTTGTCATTAGGGCTAGGTGGCAGGCTCTAATTGGTCCCTCTTTCGAATGAATGGCTACGATCAATCCAAGCAACATCGATGGTCCTAATCAGTTCATAAACTCTATAAAAATGACCCTAGACTCTACCTAGGTTTCTTACACAATTCTCTAGCCTCCATTGCTCTCTTCTTCTAATAAAAAAATAAAAATGGCGTCGCTGCTCTGCTGGAATTAAAACTAGAAGATAATCAACATCAGCCTAAGCAACTCAATTCAAACTAGAGATTAAAGTTTCTGCAAAGATTCTACAACAAGTTCTCTCTTTAATCCAATCAAGGCAAGTACAGTTATTTTCCGCTATAAACGTTAATTATAATTTTGATATGTTTTTAATTCTGAATCTGAGATTGTATATATATTCTCTTCTGTCAGATTTGTTTTTCTGTGACTGTTCTGTATCCCTTTTCTTCTTTTCTGTTTCTATAGCCAGGCTACCATGAGCCTGTGCCTAATCTCATAAGAGATGAACGTATGAACGCAAATTTTGGGATAAATAATGAATGATGCGAAATTTGACAAGACTGAATTGAATGTATGACTTCAGGTCTGAGGCATAAAATGTAATGGACATGTGACTTGGGATTGGATGCATAAATTTGACTATGAACATATAATTTATATATGTTGTATGCATAGTGTATGTTGTAATTTAGATCTGTAATTAATTAGAAAAAAGATGAGCATATGTTGTAAACTAGATTTGGATCTATGCATATTCTGTGATAGAAGAAAAGAGGAACCACTGTAAGATTACATATGATTTGAGACTTTGGACAAAATGCATATAAAAGTCAAGATCTGATTTTTAGAAGATATGATTTAAAGATTTATATTTTTGGGTATAGTTTGCATAATGATTCATGACATGAAAAGAAGAAGGATATGGAAAGTTAGGTGTAAAGATTTACATTAATTAGGATATCTATTATTGTGATTACACCTAAATAGGAATTTTTGGATATATGGCATGCATTGTAATTAATGATTATATTTGGTATAATTTACATGTGAATCTGCTGTAAAATGCTAGTTTAACAAAAATTGGAACATATGTTATATGGTAAATTATGTCCATATTCTATGCTATGTAACTTTATGCAAACATGGAGTATATGTTCATCATGAAAATTATGTAGGCATATGAATTTAGGCCTAATTTATGACTAGGCAAGGCATGTAAATAGAACCTTTAGAAATATTAGATTTGCTAAATCTGCTAATTTGCTAAGTTGCCTAAACTGCTAGTTTTGTTATATTGCCTAGACTGCTAATTAGATTGAAATGCCAAATCTGTTAAATTTGTCTGTTGAGATGCCTAATCTGTTACATGCCAAAATCTGCTAAGTGCTAAATCGGTTAAATCTGTTAAGTCACCCAATCTGCTAAAATCTGTTATCTGCTATATCAGTTGAGTTGATGTGATCATTCTGTTATTGATATAATCTGAATTGGTATATATATTGGGCGTGCGCATAAACGGTAAATAATTAATTAATTGGCCGCAAAGATGAATATGGCTAACTCGAGGTAAGAATGAGTTTGCGACGTAAATCTGCCCGGAACCGCCCGGCACATCCAGTGGCCGCAAACAATAGGTTCTAATGTGAGAAGTTAGTCATAACCTGCTTAAGACACGAGGTTAGGTCTGGCTTGTGGCAGAAGTCTGCCCGGAACCGCCCGGCACATCCAGTGGCCACAAGCTAGCGACCTAATGTGAGAGGTCTGGGCATTAATAATTAATTAATGCAAATCTAAGATAAGAATGACGTCTAAAACGTATTGGGGGAAAATAGGGTTAAACCAACTGGATTAATAGGTGTAGTAAACCCGTCCATGAATCTGTAGGCCCAATACAAAGTTAGACAAATCTGAAAAATCTGTACATCTGATCTGCTAGTCTGAAAACTTGTTAACTTAATCTATGAACTAGTAAATCTGAATTCTGTATGTCTGAACTTGTAAACAAGTCAATCTGAGATCTGTTAGTCTCGGGACACAAGGTTAGGAGGGGAATTACTTGTGTCATCTGTTGTTTGGGACAGATATTAGTCAGTAACCCTTTCTGGTATCAAAACTTTGACCCAACAGTAGGTAGGGTCCGGACACGCTTACTGAACTAATTATAAGTGGTTCATTCTGATAATGGCGAGGGGTGTTGATGGTGCGTTCCAACCGGGTCATGTGCGTGCATGGATCCCGGTCTGCCTCTGAGGATGTAAGACGTCGTGACATCTGTAAATAGGTCTGTGCCAATTGGTTGTCACTTTAGGGAGTGATACACCCTACTGTGGGGCCGACACAGGATATTTATGTATTAGGGAGCCGATCGCTTGGGGTAGGGTTTTAGGGTACGCTTAGTTCTGTCTGTTTCTGTTGGTACCGTCTGTTTCTGTTGGGTGGTAACACCTGTCTGTTTCTGTGTGGTACCGTCTGTTCGGGTGGTAAAGGCCCATTACTAGTGTACACCTAATTCTACATTCTGTTTCCGTAGAGATAAATCTGTTCCTGCTTCTGTCTGTTTCTGATCGGGTAGTAAAGTCCCATTATTAGAATTCTGTTTCTGTTAAAGTATTCTGTACCCGTTCCTGCTTCAATTTAGACATTAGGGAGACACCTAATTCTGCTATACTAGTATTAGTGCAGAGAAGTGTAAAACAATAGTTTATATCATTCTGTTTTTCTGTTATATCTGCTACACATGTTATAGTTATCTTACATCCAGTTTTATGTTCATATCATACTATTATTATCTGTTCATATGCTGAAAGTCACTGGACTTGCCAGACTTTTTGTCTGACCCTTGTTGTTTCGCCTCCTTTCTTCCGTATCCCCCCCCCACCAGGTTATCCAAGGAGGGAAATACTTTAGCTTGACCCGGATTTCTCTTTGCTTGAAGTGCTTAAAGTATGGCTTGGCTCTGTATAGCTTCCGTTCCATGGGGATTATGATTTTAAACCATGCATTTTGAAGGCTTTTGTACAAGACTGATATTTTGTACTTGAATTCTGAAATTGAAAGGATGTAACCATATTAATTTCTGTTTCCGCTGTAATAAAGTTAAAAATTTCCAAGTACTGTTTTATCTGTCTTGTAAGTTTCTGTTCTGTTTACTAAAATGCTCCACCAAAGTTAAGGCATTCCCTTTGTGAGTGACCTTAACGGAGGTGGGGTGTAACACTTGGTTATTTAAAGTACAGAGTGACCTATCTACAACAAGTTAAAGTTCTTTCTTTAATCCAATCAAGGCAAGTACAGTTATTTTCCGCTATAAACGTTAATTATAATTTTGATATGCTTTTAATTCTGAATCTGAGATTGTATATATATTCTCTTCTGTCAGATTTGTTTTTCTGTGACTGTTCTGTATCCCTTTTCTTCTTTTCTGTTTTTATAGCCAGGCTACCACGAGCCTGTGCCTAATCTCATAAGAGATGAACGTATGAACGCAAATTTTGGGATAAATAATGAATGATGCGAAATTTGACAAGACTAAATTGAATGTATGACTTTAGGTCTGAGGCATAAAATATATTGGACATATGCATAAATTTGACTATGAACATATAATTTATGCATGTTGTATGCATAGTTATGTTGTAATTTAGAACTGTAATTAATGAGCATATGTTGTAAACTAGATTTGGATCTATGCATATTCTATGATAGAAGAAAAGAGGAACCATTGTAAGATTACATATGATTTGAGACTTTGGACAAAATGCATATAAAAGTCAAGATATGATTTTTAGAAGATATGATTTAAAGATTTATATTGTTGGGTATAGTTTACATAATGATTCATGACTCAAAAATAAGAAGATATGGAAACTTAGGTGTAAAGATTTACATTAATTAGGATATCTATTATTGTGATTACACCTAAATAGGGATTTTTGGATATATGGCATGCATTGAAATTAATGGTTATATTTGGTATAATTTATATGTGAATCTACTGTAAAATGCTAGTTTAACAAAAATTGGAACATATGTTATATGGCAAATTATGTCCATATTCTGCGCTTATGCAAACATGGAGTATATGTTGTGAATCATGACAATTATGTAAGCATATGAATTTAGGCCAATTTATGATTGGGCAAGGCACGTAAATAGAACTTTTAGAAATATTAAATTTGCTAAATCTGCTAATTTGTCAAGTTGCCTAAACTACTAGTTTTGTTATATTGCCTAGACTGCTAATTAGATTGAAATGCCTAATCTGTTAAATTTGTCGGTTGAAATGCCTAACCTGTTATATGCCAAAATCTGCTAAGTTGCTAAATCTGTTAAATCCGTTAAGTCATATAAAATCTGTTATCTGCTATGTTGATATAATCATCCTGTTATTGATATAATCTGAATTGGCATATATATTGGGCGTGCGCATAAACGGTAAATTATTAATTAATTGGCCGCAAAGATAAACATGGCTAACTCGAGGTTAGAATGAGTTTGCGGCGTAAATCTGCCCAGAACCGCCCGGCACATCCAGTGGCCGCAAACAATAGGTTCTAATGTGAGAAGTTAGTCATAACATGCGTAAGACACGAGGTTAGGTCTGGCTTGTGGCAGAAGTCTGCCCGGAACCGCCCGGCATATCCAGCGGCCACAAGCTACCGACCTAATGTGAGAGGTCTGTGCATTAATAATTAATTAATGCAAATCTAAGATAAGAATGACGTCTAAAACGTATTGGGGAAAAATAGGGTTAAACCAAAGGGATTAATAGATGTAGTAAAACCCGTCCATGAATCTGTAGGCCCAATACAAAGTTAGACAAATCTGAAAAATCTGTACATCTGATCCGTTAGTCTGAAAACTTGTTAACTTAATTTGTGAATTAGTAAATCTGAATTCTGTATGTCTGAACTTGTAAACAAGTTAATCTGAAATCTGTTAGTCTGGGGACACAAGGTTAGGAGGGGAATTACTTGTGTCATCTGTTGTTTGGGACCCATATTAGTCAGTAACCCTTTCTGGTATCAAAACTTTGACCCAACAGTAAGTAGGGTCCGGGCACGCTTACTGAACTAATTATAAGAGGTTCATTCTGATAATGGCGAGGGGTGTTGATGGTGCGTTCCAACCGGGTCATGTGCGTGCATGGATCCCGGTCTGCCTCTGAGGATGTAAGACGCCGTGACATCTGTAAATAGGTCTGTGCCAATTGGTTGTCACTTTAGGGAGTGATACACCCTACTGTGGGGCCGACACAGGATATTTATGTATTAGGGAGCCGATCGCTTGGGGTAGGGTTTTAGGGTACGCTTAGTTCTGTCTGTTTCTGTTGGTACCGTCTGTTTCTGTTGGGTGGTAACACCTGTCTGTTTCTGTGTGGTACCGTCCGTTCGGGTGGTAAAGGCCCATTACTAGTGTACACCTAATTCTACATTCTGTTTCCGTAGAGATAAATCTGTTCCTGCTTCTGTCTGTTTCTGATCGGGTAGTAAAGTCCCATTATTTGCATTCTGTTTCTGTTAAAGTATTCTGTACCCGTTCCTGCTTCAATTTAGACATTAGGGAGACACCTAATTCTGCTATACTAGTATTAGTGCAGAGAAGTGTAAAACAATAGTTTATATCATTCTGTTTTTCTGTTATATCTGCTACACCTGTTATAGTTATCTCACATCCAGTTTTATGTTCATATCATATTATTATTATCTGTTCATATGCTGAAAGTCACTGGACTTGCCAGACTTTTTGTCTGACCCTTGTTGTTTCGCCTCCTTTCTTCCGTTTCCCCCCCAGGTTGTTGAGCTTGCCTTGATCCTTAACCAAGGCATACCCTCGGTTACATGAGGGATATCTGTGTTAGGCGTCAAGTATGACGCATACATTCTGAGTTTTTGTGGGGTATCAATTTGATGTTGGTTTCGGTCTTTGGGGCCAATACTTAGGAACCATGTCTAATGGGAACCAAATTTTCGTTCTATCTGTAATCGCTTCCATCATTCGACTGTATCCTATCGATTGAATCTTCGAACTTTAGGTAGAAACTAATGGGTGTAAACATGTGTTTGAGACATGTTATGTTTGATGGTTGCAAGTGGATGCAAGTGGTTGCTAGTGGTTGCCCGTGGATGCATATACACACACTAGGCACTAGATCGGCTCGAAAACACTCTCATACTGCATATGGATGGGTGAGCATTTTTCAATTCTTGTGGATGCAAAATGGTTGATTCAGCACATGGATGTTGCATTTGTATTGAATGATTGTGCACTCATGTAGAATCATGAATAGGAAAATTTGCATACATAATGGATTCATGGCACTTACATTATTCGCATTAAGGAGGTCAACTGAATCAGTAGACCGCCTGATTTTGCATTAGATAAGTACATGTACACACACACACTTCGCATATGAGCATGAAGCATTAGAAGTCTTTTAAGGACAATGGATGCTCGTGTTTGATGGATGAGTAGATGGATGATTGGATGTTAGGATATACATTTTCCTAAACTTGAAGATTTCGGGGACGAAATCCTTTTAAGTGGGGGAGAATGTAACACCCCGTGTATTCTATAACTGTGAAATTAACAAATTAAAGTATAATTAATTTGAAATCAAAAAACTAAGGGAAACGGGATACGCCATTGCGTTCGTCTCGGAAAAATACACGAAATAGAGTCCGAGTTTTCGAAAAACGGAGTCCGTATGAAGAAGATATGGCCTTCGGAAGTTTCTGAATTAAGTTTAAAATTAAAAATCGGGCCCAATTGGCCAGGGCGGGAAAATTCCCGCCTAAGACACTCAGGTCGACTGGGCTGTCGACCTGGTCTAGCCAGGTCGACAGGGCTGTCGACAGGGCTGTCGACCTGGTCCAGACCCAGGTCGAACCCAGTCCACCCTGGCTGGCCTAGTCTATGTTGGTCGATTTCCAGAAGCATGCTTTGTCATTAGGGCTAGGTGGCAGGCTCTAATTGGTCTCTCTTTCGAATGAATGGCTACGATCAATCCAAGCAACATCGATGGTCCTAATCAGTTCATAAACTCTATAAAAATGACCCTAGACTCTGCCTAGGTTTCTTACACAATTCTCTAGCCTCCATTGCTCTCTTCTTCTAATAAAAAAATAAAAATGGCGTCGCTGCTCTGCTGGAATTAAAAACTAGAAGATAATCAACATCAGCCTAAGCAACTCAATTCAAACTAGAGATTAAAGTTTCTACAAAGATTCTACAACAAGTTAAAGTTCTTTCTTTAATCCAATCAAGGCAAGTACAGTTATTTTCCGCTATAAACGTTAATTATAATTTTGATATGTTTTTAATTCTGAATCTGAGATTGTATATATATTCTCTTCTGTCAGATTTGTTTTTCTGTGACTGTTCTGTATCCCTTTTCTTCTTTTCTCTTTTTATAGCCAGGCTACCACGAGCCTGTGCCTAATTTCATAAGAGATGAACGTATGAACGCAAATTTTGGGATAAATAATGAATGATGCGAAATTTGACAAGACTAAATTGAATGTATGACTTTAGGTCTGAGGCATAAAATATATTGGACATATGCATAAATTTGACTATGAACATATAATTTATGCATGTTGTATGCATAGTTATGTTGTAATTTAGAACTGTAATTAATGAGCATATGTTGTAAACTAGATTTGGATCTATGCATATTCTATGATAGAAGAAAAGAGGAACCATTGTAAGATTACATATGATTTGAGACTTTGGACAAAATGCATATAAAAGTCAAGATATGATTTTTAGAAGATATGATTTAAAGATTTATATTGTTGGGTATAGTTTGCATAATGATTCATGACTCAAAAAGAAGAAGATATGGAAACTTAGGTGTAAAGATTTACATTAATTAGGATATCTATTATTGTGATTACACCTAAATAGGGATTTTTGGATATATGGCATGCATTGAAATTAATGGTTATATTTGGTATAATTTATATGTGAATCTGCTGTAAAATGCTAGTTTAACAAAAATTGGAACATATGTTATATGGCAAATTATGTCCATATTCTGCGCTTATGCAAACATGGAGTATATGTTGTGAATCATGACAATTATGTAAGCATATGAATTTAGGCCAATTTATGATTGGGCAAGGCATGTAAATAGAACTTTTAGAAATATTAAATTTGCTAAATCTGCTAATTTGTCAAGTTGCCTAAACTACTAGTTTTGTTATATTGCCTAGACTGCTAATTAGATTGAAATACCTAATCTGTTAAATTTGTCAGTTGAAATGCCTAACCTGTTATATGCCAAAATCTGCTAAGTTGCTAAATCTGTTAAATCCGTTAAGTCATATAAAATCTGTTATCTGCTATGTTGATATAATCATCCTGTTATTGATATAATCTGAATTGGCATATATATTGGGCGTGCGCATAAACGGTAAATTATTAATTAATTGGCCGCAAAGATAAACATGGCTAACTCGAGGTTAGAATGAGTTTGCGGCGTAAATCTGCCCGGAACCGCCCGGCACATCCAGTGGCCGCAAACAATAGGTTCTAATGTGAGAAGTTAGTCATAACATGCGTAAGACACGAGGTTAGGTCTGGCTTGTGGCAGAAGTCTGCCCGGAACCGCCCGGCATATCCAGCGGCCACAAGCTACCGACCTAATGTGAGAGGTCTGTGCATTAATAATTAATTAATGCAAATCTAAGATAAGAATGACATCTAAAACGTATTGGGGAAAAATAGGGTTAAACCAAAGGGATTAATAGATGTAGTAAAACCCGTCCATGAATCTGTAGGCCCAATACAAAGTTAGACAAATCTGAAAAATCTGTACATCTGATCCGTTAGTCTGAAAACTTGTTAACTTAATTTGTGAATTAGTAAATCTGAATTCTGTATGTCTGAACTTGTAAACAAGTTAATCTGAAATCTGTTAGTCTGGGGACACAAGGTTAGGAGGGGAATTGCTTGTGTCATCTGTTGTTTGGGACCCATATTAGTCAGTAACCCTTTTTGGTATCAAAACTTTGACCCAACAGTAAGTAGGGTCCGGGCACGCTTACTGAACTAATTATAAGAGGTTCATTCTGATAATGGCGAGGGGTGTTGATGGTGCGTTCCAACCAGGTCATGTGCGTGCATGGATCCCGGGCTGCCTCTGAGGATGTAAGACGCCGTGACATCTGTAAATAGGTATGTGCCAATTGGTTGTCACTTTAGGGAGTGATACACCCTACTGTGGGGCCGACACAGGATATTTATGTATTAGGGAGCCGATCGCTTGGGGTAGGGTTTTAGGGTACGCTTAGTTCCGTCTGTTTCTATGGGGAGATGGGACACTTCACTAGGGACTGCCCGAAGAGACGAGGACAAGGAGGGCAGGCGAACACTCTTGAGGCTAGTGGCTAGGATAGAAATAGGAAAATTTCTATAGTAGGTTTAATTTCTTTATCTGATTATGGAGTTAAGACTTTTTCTGATTCTGGTTTTGTAATCGATACTCTGCACTTTAATACTAGTATTATTTCTGAATTCCGCTATAGACTCAGACCCATAAGGGTTATGGATCATCTGTTTGAGATTGGGGTTTTAGGGATATCTGTGTTAGGCGTCAAGTATGACGCATACATTCTGAGTTTTCGGGGGGTATGATTTTATCATGCTTAACTTCCTAAGAATCAATAGGGAACCTGATCTGTACCAGTAGTCTGTAAATATCTAAATACTTTTTATAGGATTTCCAGTTTTGACATTGCCTAAAGAAGGTGATCCTCTGGGTGTCAATTTGATGTTGGTTTCGGTCTTTGGGGCCGATACTTAGAACCCATGTCTAATGGGAACCAAATTTTCGTTCTATCTGTACTCGCTTCCATCATTCGACTGTATCCTATCGATCGAATATTTGAACTTTAGGTAGAAACTAATGGGTGTAAACATGTGTTTGAGACATGTTATGTTTGATGGTTGCAAGTGGATGCAAGTGGTTGCTAGTGGTTGCCCGTGGATGCATATACACACACTAGGCACTAGATCGGCTCGAAAACACTCTCATACTGCATATGGATGGGTGAGCATTTTTCAATTCTTGTGGATGCAAAATGGTTGATTCAGCACATGGATGTTGCATTTGAGTGAATGATTGTGCACTCATATAGAAATAATATATATATCAGAATTCTATTGCATACATGTTGGACTCATGGCACTGACATAATTCGCATTAAGGAGGTCAACTGAATCAGTAGACCGCCTGATCTTTGCATTAGATAAGGAACATATACACACACTTTTGCATATGTTCATACAACATTAGAAGTTTTCTTAGGACAATGGATGCTTGTGGATGATGATCGAGTAGATGGGTGATTGGATGGTAGGACACATTCTTCTTAACTTGAAGATTTCGGGGACGAAATCCTTTTAAGTGGGGGAGAATGTAACACCCCGTGTATTCTATAACTGTGAAATTAACAAATTAAAGTATAATTAATTTGAAATCAAAGAACTAAGGGAAACGGGATACGCCATTGCGTTCGTCTCGGAAAAATACGCGAAATAGAGTCTGAGTTTTCGAAAAACGGAGTCCGTATGAGGAAGATATAGCCTCCGGAAGTTTCTGAATTAAGTTTAAAATTCGAGCAGCTCAGAAAAACAAGTTTAAAATTAAAAATCGGGCCCAATTGGGCAGGGCGGGAAAATTCCCGCCTAAGACACCCAGGTCGACTGGGCTGTCGACCTGGTCTAGCCAGGTCGACAGGGCTGTCGACAGGGCTGTCGACCTGGTCCAGACCCAGGTCGAACCCAGTCCACCCTGGCTGGCCTAGTCTATGTTGGTCGATTTTCAGAAGCATTCTTTGTCATTAGGGCTAGGTGGCAGGCTCTAATTGGTCTCTCTTTCGAATGAATGGCTACGATCAATCCAAGTAACATCGATGGTCCTAATCAGTTCATAAACTCTATAAAAATGACCCTAGACTCTTCATAACCTAAGTCTCTAACATAATTCTCTAGCCTCCATTGCTCTCTCTCCTTCTAATTAAAAATAAAAATGGCGTCGCTACTCTGCTAGAATCAAAACTAGAAGTCAATCAACATCATCCTAAATTCAAATTTGAGATAAAAGCTTCTGCAACAATTCTGTAACAACTAAAGTTCTTTCTTTAATCCAATCAAGGCAAGTACAGTTATTTTCCGCTATAAACGTTAATTATAATTTTGATATGTTTTTAATTCTGAATCTGAGATTGTGTATATATTCTCTTCTGTCAGATCTGTTTTTCTGTGACTGTTCTGTATCCCTTTTCTTCTTTTCTGTTTCTATAGCCAGGCTACCACGAGCCTGTGCCTAATCTCATAAGAGATGAACGTATGAACGCAAATTTTGGGATAAATAATGAAGGATGCGAAATTTGACAAGACTGAATTGAATGTATGACTTTAGGTCTGAGGCATAAAATATATTGGACATGTGACTTAGGATTGGATGCATAAATTTGACTATGAACATATAATTTATATATGTTGTATGCATAGTGTATGTTGTAATTTAGATCTGTAATTAATTAGAAAAAAAGATGAACATATATTATAGGGTAAATTATGTCCATATTCTGCGCTATGTAAATATATGCAAACATGGAAGTATATGATCTTATTGTGAATCACGATAATTATTTAGGCATATGAATTTAGGCCTAATTTATGTTTAGGCAAGGCATGTAAATAGAACCTTTAGAACTATTAAACCTGCTAAATCTATCATTTACTGAATCCGTTGAAAATGCCTATTTTGCTAATTTGCTAAGTTTCCTAAAACTGCTAGTTCTGTTATATTGCATAGACTGCTAATTAGATTTAAATGCCAAATCTGTTAAATTTGTCTGTTGAGATGCCTAACCTCTTATATGCCAAAATCTGCTAAGTTGCTAAATCTATTAAATCCGTTAAGTCATATAATCTGGAAAAATCTGCTATCTGCTAAAATCTGTTATCTGCTGTGTTGATATAATCTGAATTGGCATATATATATATTGGGCGTGCGCATAAACGGTAAATTATTAATTAATTGGCCGCAAAGATAAACATGGCTAACTCGAGGTTAGAATGAGTTTGCGGCGTAATTCTGCCCGGAACCGCCCGGCACATCCAGTGGCCGCAAACAATAGGTTCTAATGTGAGAAGTTAGTCATAACCTGCTTAAGAGACGAGGTTAGGTCTGGCTTGTGGCAGAAGTCTGCCCGGAACCGCCCGGCCCATCCAGCGGCCACAAGCTAGCGACCTAATGTGAGAGGTCTGGGCATTAATAATTAATTAATGCAAATCTAAGATAAGAATGACGTCTAAAACGTATTGGGGGAAAATAGGGTTAAACCAACTGGATTAATAGGTGTAGTAAACCCGTCCATGAATCTGTAGGCCCAATACAAAAGTTAGACAAATCTGAAAAATCTGTACATCTGATCTGTTAGTCTGAAAACTTGTTAACTTAATCTATGAACTAGTAATTCTGAATTCTGTATGTCTAACTTGTAAACAAGTTAATCTGAGATCTGTTAGTCTGGGGACACAAGGTTAGGAGGGGAATTACTTGTGTCATCTGTTGTTTGGGACCCATATTAGTCAGTAACCCTTTCTGGTATCAAAACTTTGACCCAACAGTAGGTCGTCCGGGCACGCTTACTGAACTAATTATAAGTGGTTCATTCTGATAATGGCGAGGGGTGTTGATGGTGCGTTCCAACCGGGTCATGTGCGTGCATGGATCCCGGTCTGCCTCTGAGGATGTAAGACGCCGTGACATCTGTAAATAGGTCTGTTCCAATTGGTTGTCACTTTAGGGAGTGATACACCCTACTGTGAGGCCGACACAGGATATTTATGTATTAGGGAGCCGATCGCTTGGGGTAGGGTTTTAGGGTAAGCTTAGTTCTGTCTGTTTCTGTTGGTACCGTCTGTTTCTGTTGGGTGGTAACACCTGTCTGTTTCTGTGTGGTACCGTCTGTTAGGGTGGTAAAGGCCCATTACTAGTGTACACCTAATTCTACATTCTGTCTCCGTAGGGATAAATCTGTTTCTGCTTCTGTCTGTTTCTGATCGGGTAGTAAAGGCCCATTATTGGCATTCTGTTTCTGTTAAAGTATTCTGTACCCGTTCCTGCATCAATTTAGACATTAGGGTGGCACCTAATTCTTCTATACTAGTATTAGTGCAGAGAAGTGTAAAACAATAGTTTATATCATTCTGTTTTTCTGTTATATCTGCTACACCTGTTACAGTTATCTCACATCCAGTTTTATGTTCATATCATATTATTATTATCTGTTCATATGCTGAAAGTCACTGGACTTGCCAGACTTTTTGTCTGACCGTAACACCCCACCTCCGTTAAGGTCACTCACAAAGGGAATGCCTTAACTTTGGTGGAGCATTTTAGTAAACAGAACAGAAAACTTACAAGACAGATAAAACAGTACTTGAAAAATTTTAACTTTATTACAGCGGAAACAGAAATTAATATGGTTACATCCTTTCAATTTCAGAATTCAAGTACAAAATATCAGTCTTGTACAAAAGCCTTCAAAATGCATGGTTTAAAATCATAATCCCCATGGAACGGAAGCTATACAGAGCCAAGCCATACTTTAAGCACTTCAAGCAAAGAGAAATCCGGATCAAGCTAAAGTATTTCCCTCCTTGGATAACCTGGGGGGAAACGGAAGAAAGGAGGCGAAACAACAAGGGTCAGACAAAAAGTCTGGCAAGTCCAGTGACTTTCAGCATATGAACAGATAATAATAATATGATATGAACATAAAACTGGATGTGAGATAACTATAACAGGTGTAGCAGATATAACAGAAAAACAGAATGATATAAACTATTGTTTTACACTTCTCTGCACTAATACTAGTATAGCAAAATTAGGTGTCACCCTAATGTCTAAATTGAAGCAGGAACGGGTACAGAATACTTTAACAGAAACAGAATGCTAATAATGGGACTTTACTACCCGATCAGAAATAGACAGAAGCAGGAACAGATTTATCTCTACGGAAACAGAATGTAGAATTAGGTGTACACTAGTAATGGGCCTTTACCACCCGAACGGACGGTACCACACAGAAACAGACAGGTGTTACCACCCAACAGAAACAGACGGTACCAACAGAAACAGACAGAACTAAGCGTACCCTAAAACCCTACCCCAAGCGATCGGCTCCCTAATACATAAATATCCTGTGTCGGCCCCACAGTAGGGTGTATCACTCCCTAAAGTGACAACCATATGGCACAGACCTATTTACAGATGTCACGGCGTCTTACATCCTCAGAGGCAGACCGGGATCCATGCACGCACATGACCCGGTTGGAACGCACCATCAACACCCCTCGCCATTATCAGAATGAACCTCTTATAATTAGTTCAGTAAGCGTGCCCGAACCCTACTTAATGTTGGGTCAAAGTTTTGATACCAGAAAGGGTTACTGACTAATATGGGTCCCAAACAACAGATGACACAAGTAATTCCCCTCCTAACCTTGTGTCCCCAGACTAACAGATTTCAGATTAACTTGTTTACAAGTTCAGACATACAGAATTCAGATTTACTAATTCACAAATTAAGTTAACAAGTTTTCAGACTAACGGATCAGATGTACAGATTTTTCAGATTTGTCTAACTTTGTATTGGGCCTACAGATTCATGGACGGGTTTTACTACATCTATTAATCCCTTTGGTTTAACCCTATTTTTCCCCAATACGTTTTAGACGTCATTCTTATCTTAGATTTGCATTAATTAATTATTAATGCACAGACCTCTCACATTAGGTCGGTAGCTTGTGGCCGCTGGATATGCCGGGCGGTTCCGGGCAGACTTCTGCCACAAGCCAGACCTAACCTCGTGTCTTACGCATGTTATGACTAACTTCTCACATTAGAACCTATTGTTTGCGGCCACTGGATGTGCCGAGCGGTTCTGGGCAGATTTACGCCGCAAACTCATTCTAACCTCGAGTTAGCCATGTTTATCTTTGCGGCCAATTAATTAATAATTTACCGTTTATGCGCACGCCCAATATATATGCCAATTCAGATTATATCAATAACAGGATGATTATATCAACATAGCAGATAACAGATTTTATATGACTTAACGGATTTAACAGATTTAGCAACTTAGCAGATTTTGGCATATAACAGGTTAGGCATTTCAACCGACAAATTTAACAGATTAGGCATTTCAATCTAATTAGCAGTCTAGGCAATATAACAAAACTAGTAGTTTAGGCAACTTGACAAATTAGCAGATTTAGCAAATTTAATATTTCTAAAAGTTCTATTTACATGCCTTGCCCAATCATAAATTGGCCTAAATTCATATGCTTACATAATTGTCATGATTCACAACATATACTCCATGTTTGCATAAGCGCAGAATATGGACATAATTTACCATATAACATATGTTCCAATTTTTGTTAAACTAGCATTTTACAGTAGATTCACATATAAATTATACCAAATATAACCATTAATTTCAATGCATTCCATATATCCAAAAATCCCTATTTAGGTGTAATCACAATAATAGATATCCTAATTAATATAAATCTTTACACCTAAGTTTCCATATCTTCTTATTTTTGAGTCATGAATCATTATGTAAACTATACCCAACAATATAAATCTTTAAATCATATCTTCTAAAAATCATATCTTGACTTTTATATGCATTTTGTCCAAAGTCTCAAATCATATGTAATCTTACAATGGTTCCTCTTTTCTTCTATCATAGAATATGCATAGATCCAAATCTAGTTTACAACATATGCTCATTAATTACAGTTCTAAATTACAACATAACTATGCATACAACATGCATAAATTATATGTTCATAGTCAAATTTATGCATATGTCCAATATATTTTATGCCTCAGACCTAAAGTCATACATTCAATTTAGTCTTGTCAAATTTCGCATCATTCATTATTTATCCCAAAATTTGCGTTCATACGTTCATCTCTTATGAGATTAGGCACAGGCTCGTGGTAGCCTGGCTATAAAAACAGAAAAGAAGAAAAGGGATACAGAACAGTCACAGAAAAACAAATCTGACAGAAGAGAATATATATACAATCTCAGATTCAGAATTAAAAACATATCAAAATTATAATTAACGTTTATAGCGGAAAATAACTGTACTTGCCTTGATTGGATTAAAGAAAGAACTTTAACTTGTTGTAGAATCTTTGCAGAAACTTTAATCTCTAGTTTGAATTGAGTTGCTTAGGCTGATGTTGATTATCTTCTAGTTTTTAATTCCAGCAGAGCAGCGACGCCATTTTTATTTTTTTATTAGAAGAAGAGAGCAATGGAGGCTAGAGAATTGTGTAAGAAACCTAGGCAGAGTCTAGGGTCATTTTTATAGAGTTTATGAACTGATTAGGACCATCGATGTTGCTTGGATTGATCGTAGCCATTCATTCGAAAGAGAGACCAATTAGAGCCTGCCACCTAGCCCTAATGACAAAGCATGCTTCTGGAAATCGGTTAACATAGACTAGGCCAGCCAGGGTAGACTGGGTTCGACCTGGGTCTGGACCAGGTCGACAGCCCTGTCGACAGCCCTGTCGACAGCCCTGTCGACCTGGCTAGACCAGGTCGACAGCCCAGTCGACCTGGGTGTCTTAGGCGGGAATTTTCCCGCCCTGGCCAATTGGGCCCGATTTTTAATTTTAAACTTAATTCAGAAACTTCCGAAGGCCATATCTTCTTCATACGGACTCCGTTTTTCGAAAACTCGGACTCTATTTCGCGTATTTTTCCGAGACGAACGCAATGGCGTATCCCGTTTCCCTTAGTTTTTTGATTTCAAATTAATTATACTTTAATTTGTTAATTTCACAGTTATAGAATACACGGGGTGTTACATTCTCCCCCACTTAAAAGGATTTCGTCCCCGAAATCTTCAAGTTTAGGAAAATGTATATCCTAACATCCAATCATCCATCTACTCATCCATCAAACACGAGCATCCATTGTCCTTAAAAGACTTCTAATGCTTCATGCTCATATGCGAAGTGTGTGTGTGTACATGTACTTATCTAATGCAAAATCAGGCGGTCTACTGATTCAGTTGACCTCCTTAATGCGAATAATGTAAGTGCCATGAATCCATTATGTATGCAAATTTTCCTATTCATGATTCTACATGAGTGCACAATCATTCAATACAAATGCAACATCCATGTGCTGCCAATTTGGGAATGCCTTAACTTTGGTGGAGCATTTTAGTAAACTGGAAATCCTATAAAAAGTATTTAGATATTTACATACTACTGGTACAGATCAGGTTCCCTAATGATTCTTAGGAAGCTAAGCATGATAAAATCATACCCCACGAAAACTCAGAATGTTTGCGTCATACTTGACGCCTAACACAGATATCCCTCAAACCCCAATCCCAAACAGATGATCCATAACCCTTATGGGTCTGAGTCTACAGCGGAATTCAGAAATAATACTAGTATTAAAGTGCAGAGTATCGATTACAAAATCAAAATACCAGAATCAGAAAAAGTCTTAACTCCATAATCAGATAAAGAAATTAAACCTACTATAGAAATTTTCCTATTTCTATCCTAGCCACTAGCCTCAAGAGTGTTCGCCTGCCCTCCTTGTCCTCGTCTCTTCGGGCAGTCCCTAGTGAAGTGTCACATCTCCCCACAGTTGAAGCAAGCGCCCTTCCTTTTTCTGCAATCCTTGTTCAGATGAGTCGAGCTCCCACAAGTAAAGCACATTTTCCCCTTCTTATCTTCAGACTTCTCATCCTTCTTTTGTGTTTCCTTTTTGGGCCGCGCTTTCTTATTCTGTGGTTCTTCCTTCTTTGTCTCTTTCGGGCCCTTGTCTTCCATGTACGTTCTCCATTCGTGACCTTCCACCAAAATGAAGCTTCATCCTTCATTAACCAAGCAGCTGGTTGAACCTTCCTCCCATCATCTATCTCAAAGGTACCAACAAGTCCTCCACTTCGTTCAGCCAACTTCTAGCCTCGACAACGTCTCAGTCCCATAAAGCGGTTTTCCTCCCATCGCACGGAAGTCCTTACATATCTTAGAAAAAGCATCTATACGCGGAGGAAGAGATTCAAAAAGGGAAAGAGGAAGGAACTCGAAACAAAGAATCGAAAGAAAGATATATGGCTTTTAGGGATTATTTATTTTATTTTTCAAAAAGAAGCTTTACCTTTGAAAATACTTCCTTTTTAAATCCTTTTTGAAAATAGTTTTCAAAACTTTTTTATCAAATCTGGTAACCTTCAGCTCTGATACCAAGTGTAACACCCCACCTCCGTTAAGGTCACTCACAAAGGGAATGCCTTAACTTTGGTGGAGCATTTTAGTAAACAGAACAGAAACTACAAGACAGATAAAACAGTACTTGAAAATTTTTAACTTTATTACAGCGGAAACAGAAATTAATATGGTTACATCCTTTCAATTTCAGAATTCAAGTACAAAATATCAGTCTTGTACAAAAGCCTTCAAAATGCATGGTTTAAAATCATAATCCCCATGGAACGGAAGCTATACAAAGCCAAGCCATACTTTAAGCACTTCAAGCAAAGAGAAATCCGGATCAAGCTAAAGTATTTCCCTCCTTGGATAACCTGGGGGGGAAACGGAAGAAAGGAGGCGAAACAACAAGGGTCAGACAAAAAGTCTGGCAAGTCCAGTGACTTTCAGCATATGAAAAGATAATAATAATATGATATGAACATAAAACTGGATGTGAGATAACTGTAACAGGTGTAGCAAATATAACAGAAAAACAGAATGATATAAACTATTGTTTTACACTTCTCTGCACTAATACTAGTATAACAGAATTAGGTGTCACCCTAATGTCTAAATTGAAGCAGGAACGGGTACAGAATACTTTAATAGAAACAGAATGCTAATAATGGGCCTTTACTACCCGATCAGAAACAGACAGAAGCAGAAACAGATTTATCCCTACGGAAACAGAATGTAGAATTAGGTGTACACTAGTAATGGGCCTTTATCACCCGAACAGACGGTACCTCACAGAAACAGACAGGTGTTACCACCCAACAGAAACAGACGGTACCAACAGAAACAGACAGAACTAAGCGTACCCTAAAACCCTACCCCAAGCGATCGGCTCCCTAATACATAAATATCCTGTGTCGGCCCCACAATAGGGTGTATCACTCCCTAAAGTGACAACCAATTGGCACAGACCTATTTACAGATGTCACGGCGTCTTACATCCTCAGAGGCAGACCGGGATCCATGCACGCACATGACCCGGTTGGAACGCACCATCAACACCCCTTGCCATTATCAGAATGAACCTCTTATAATTAGTTCAGTAAGCGTGCCCGGACCCTACTTACTGTTGGGTCAAAGTTTTGATACCAGAAAGGGTTACTGACTAATATGGGTCCCAAACAACAGATGACACAAGTAATTCCCCTCCTTACCTTGTGTCCCCAGACTAACAGATTTCAGATTAACTTGTTTACATGTTCAGACATACAGAATTCAGATTTACTAGTTCATAGATTAAGTTAACAAGTTTTCAGACTGACAGATCAGATGTACGGATTTTTCAGATTTGTCTAACTTTGTATTGGGCCTATAGATTCCTGGACGGGTTTACTACACCTATTAATCCAGTTGGTTTAACCCTATTTTCCCCCCATACGTTTTAGACGACATTCTCATCTTAGATTTGCATTAATTAATTATTAATGCCCAGACCTCTCACATTAGGTCGCTAGCTTGTGGCCGCTGGATGTGCCGGGCGGTTCCGGGCAGACTTCTGCCACAAGCCAGACCTAACCTCATGTCTTAAGCAGGTTATGACTAACTTCTCACATTAGAACCTATTGTTTGCGGCCACTGGATGTGCCGGGCGGTTCCGGGCAGATTTACGTCGCAAACTCATTCTAACCTCGAGTTAGCCATATTCATCTTTGCGGCCAATTAATTAATTATTTACCGTTTATGCGCACGCCCAATATATATGCCAATTCAGATTATATCAATAACAGAATGATCACATCAACTCAACTGATATAGCAGATAACAGATTTTAGCAGATTGGGTGACTTAACAGATTTAACCGATTTAGCACTTAGCAGATTTTGGCATATAACAGATTAGGCATCTCAACAGACAAATTTAACAGATTTGGCATTTCAATCTAATTAGCAGTCTAGGCAATATAACAAAACTAGCAGTTTAGGCAACTTAGCAAATTAGCAGATTTAGCAAATCTAATATTTCTAAAGGTTCTATTTACATGCCTTGCCTAGTCATAAATTAGGCCTAAATTCATATGCCTACATAATTTTCATGATGAACATATACTCCATGTTTGCATAAAGTTACATAGCACAGAATATGGACATAATTTACCATATAACATATGTTCCAATTTTTGTTAAACTAGCATTTTACAGCAGATTCACATATAAATTATACCAAATATAATCATTAATTACAATGCATGCCATATATCCAAAAATTCCTATTTAGGTGTAATCACAATAATAGATATCCTAATTAATGTAAATCTTTACACCTAAGTTTCCATATCTTCTTCTTTTTGAGTCATGGATCATTATGCAAACTATACCCAACAATATAAATCTTTAAATCATATCTTCTAAAAATCAGATCTTGACTTTTATATGCATTTTGTCCAAAGTCTCAAATCATATGTAATCTTACAGTGGTTCCTCTTTTCTTCTATCACAGAATATGCATAGATCCAAATCTAGTTTACAACATATGCTCATCTTTTTCTAATTAATTACAGATCTAAATTACAACATACACTATGCATACAACATATATAAATTATATGTTCATAGTCAAATTTATGCATCCAATCCCAAGTCACATGTCCATTATATTTTATGCCTCAGACCTAAAGTCATACATTCAATTCAGTCTTGTCAAATTTCGCATCATTCATTATTTATCCCAAAATTTGAGTTCATACGTTCATCTCTTATGAGATTAGGCACAGGCTCGTGGTAGCCTGGCTATAGAAACAGAAAAGAAGAAAAGGGGTACAGAACTGTCACAGAAAAACAAATCTGACAGAAGAGAATATATATACAATCTCAGATTCAGAATTAAAAACATATCAAAATTATAATTAACGTTTATAGCGGAAAAATAACTGTACTTGCCTTGGTTGGATTAAAGAAAGAACTTTAGTTATTGCAGAATTGTTGCAGAAGCTTTAATCTCTAATTTGAATTTAGGATGATGTTGATTGACTTCTAGCTTTGATTCTAGCAGAGTAGCGACGCCATTTTTATTTTTAATTAGAAGAAGAGAGCAATGGAGGCTAGAGAATTGTGTTAGAGACTTAGGTTAGGTAGAGTCTAGGGTCATTTTTATAGGGTTTATGAACTGATTAGGACCATCGATGTTGCTTGGATTGATCGTAGCCATTCATTCGAAAGAGAGACCAATTAGAGCCTGCCACCTAGCCCTAATGACAAAGAAAGCTTCTGAAAATCGACCAACATAGACTAGGCCAGCCAGGGTGGACTGGGTTCGACCTGGGTCTGGACCAGGTCGACAGCCCTGTCGACAGCCCTGTCGACCTGGCTAGACCAGGTCGACAGCCCAGTCGACCTGGGTGCATTAGGCGGGAATTTTCCCGCCCTGGCCAATTGGGCCCGATTTTTAATTTTAAACTTGTTTTTCTGAGCTGTTCGAATTTTAAACTTAATTCAGAAACTTCCGGAGGCTATATCTTCTTCATACGGACTCCGTTTTTCGAAAACTCGGACTCTATTTCGCGTATTTTTCCGAGACGAACGCAATGGCGTATCCCGTTTCCCTTAGTTCTTTGATTTCAAATTAATTATACTTTAATTTATGACTTTCACGGTTATAGAATACACGGGGTGTTACAGAAAGTGCCTCCGGTTTCGTTCAGACCCAGAACAAACTTGTAAATGGATTGTGTGTCTGACATTGGATTTTATTCTGTGTTGATTGATTTCTGTTAAATATATATCTGTTTAGCGACGGAGAACTTATTCTCTTGCTTAACTCCCTTCTCTGAGACATACGAGCTTAGAGGTTATATATCGATAGATATCAATCGCATGGCATGAATTGCCTGTGTGGCACGCTGAGTTGCATGGATCAAGGTTTCTGTTGAAAAGCAAAGTCTTGTGGTTGATGATCAAAGCACGGCCTACATGGCAGCTTTGTGTATAACGTGAATTCGCGAGCCTCACACCTCGGTATGAGTCAAAAACGGGATACGGACTACAGGGAGAGCACGACGTTTCTTTCTAGCTTTGGTGGTGTCAGTGACTTACCAGCCCTGACATTTATATACTTTTCACCTTTGTGGTTGTTGGATGAGGCGCCTCGATTTTAGGTCTGTAAGGACCGGGAAACGTGTGTTCAGGCATAATTAATCCTCTGGCGTAAGTGAGGACCGGCCCTGAAGCATCCAGGATTGCCCAGAGTGTGTAGTTCTGAGACATTTGCTAGAGTGTCTCGAACGCGGAGAGGAGCTTGCCCCTTGCCTCGACTCATGACGGAAAACCAATTTCCAATACGTGTATTGCGGTTTTAATTGTAGAACTAGTATGGCGACATGATATATGGTACCCATGCCGTCTATGATTTATATTTATGATTGAAATTGTTTTGACACTATACACCTATTATAGTATCAAATGATTTGTTTTAAACGTACCAAGCATGTTTGGCTATTATAAGGGAAAACCCGATCCTCCGGCTTGCGTTGCATTGTGTGATGGGACCTGGGTCTTATAATAGCTTCATTTTTCGAAAAAGCATTGCGTTGTTTATTCTATGCACTGGTATTCTTGGGAGGAAACCCGTTACTTGTTATACGGCGTGGTCCCTTGAATTACTCTCTTTTAAAAATAAAGTTTTAATGACTGTTTTAGTTATCACACCAGTCACATGACTGACCTGGAGTTAATTGTTTTAACCTAAACTCTGGGTGCCCCTATTTTCCGCACGGGCAACTAGTAGTTTTGGTTTTGCAGATTTATATTCACAGGATCCTGGTTTACAACTGGAATGATATCCGGAAAGCTCTGTATCCGTATATCACCTTCAGTTGTGCTTTGTATTATTTTCCGCTGCTATGTAATTTATTGTAATCTTTGATATTTATCGAATGTAATTTATTCATTTTTACTCTGTATATTCTTGTATCTGATGAAATTGTTGTAATAGCAATAAAATGTTCTTCCGTTTGTGTTCTGATTTGTCCTGCTCTCAAAACGATCAGGGGTTTCGAACGGTCTAGATCGGTTTAACGACTGATTCGGATCGAGCGAAATTCATTGCCGTCACATTTGGTATCAGATCTTTGGTTTACAGAGCTCGAGAACAAGACACATTAGAACCATACGAAAGAATTCATCGGAAATTGGATTAGTAATATCCAATTAGAATGACTTGTTAGAGATAGGATCAGTAGTATCCTAGAACGAGTGTGAAGAGTATATTTTTCAAATGAAAACAATTTTGTTTTGAAAATTTAAACCGCTTTATACGTATTTGATTATTTATTTATTTTGAATATGGACAATCCAATATATATAGATTTCGCATATACGCGTCATGAACGTATATTCGAAGTTTTAATATATTAGATAGATATAGAATCACACTCTAGTCGCACGGACCTGATTCTGATGATTGACGCATCATCATTAGTAATTATTTTCGTGTTTCGAAGGTGTGCTTTCTATATGTTTCCATTAGACTGGTGTGAGAACCAAAACTTATATAGATAGAACACATTGTTGTGAATTGACATCAAAAACAAGATTTTCAGTATATATATCAAAATTATGAATTTGAAACTCTAATTCACTAATTGATTGATGTTTGTGTTGTTTGTTTGATAATTTTGAACCATTTAGCCTAATAGAATCAAATATTGAACTGTATTGAAATTGGTCGCATTTGCTTGCATATACATATACTTACATTGAACAGGTCATAGCAAGGAAGCTAGAGCCGAAGAATAAAATTTGTTTGCCCGACAAATAGGTACATGTTTACTATAATTTACTGTTTTGTTTGGGTGATGATGATTTTATGAGCCTATTGGCTAGCCGCTTGGCTTTTTCTTTTTCTTTTTGAGATCAGAAGGCCTATATGGCAATTTCGGGATTTTCCCATGGCTCCCGGTGCAGGGGAGGTTATGGCGAAATTTTTCGAAAATTTAGGGTGTTAGCCAAATTTTTGAAAATTTGAAAATCCTCAGAAACTGAAAAGTTGGAGAATGGAAGCCAGATCGAACATAGAGTTGATTGATCAAACCACTTTCGACTTTGTTCCTTTTCGGGGACGAAAAGTTTTAAGTGGGGGAGATTGTAACAACCCGGAAAGTCTGGGCCAGTTTAAAATTTTTATTTTGGCAATTTTTAGCGAATTTTGAATATTTAAAATGAATTATTTTAAATAATATTGACGAGAAATTTATTTTGAATAGAATTCGAACGTATATATTAGATACGCCGTCGTTAGAATATAAATATTTATATATAATTATAAATAGAATTGAAAATGGCGCGGTAGTTCGATAATTCGATTTCAAACTTCAATTGAATGTACCGGGTGCAAAACAATCCGGATTTTAGTGAAACCAAAAACAATAGGATCTAATTGATAATATCTTTCCAACGAATCTGAAAAATCGAAATTTCGTAGCAGGAATCAAAAGATATGTCCAGTTGAAAATTCTGAATAGTCGCTATAGAATTCAGGCCCTTAAAAATGGGAATTTTGCAAACGACCTCGGATTTCGATGAAACCACTTTTGTCGGATTCGCAGTGTCAAATTATTGCTAGATTTCAAATTTCATAATTTTTCGAATCAATATGTGAGCGTGGGAAAAGAAAACGCGTTTGACCAGTTTCAGTTGATTTTAATCGACTGGAAAATGGCCATTATTCCAACGGTCTCAGAATTCGACGAAATTAGTTTTGTTAGAACCGTATCATCAATACAAAGCTAGAAAATATTTTTCTGGAATTTTTCGAGTTAGTATGTGACCCCGGTAAATTGAAATGCGCATTCAAATTCAATATATAGAGTTATATGTTGATTTTGACGAAAACTGATCGAAACGATCAAATCAGCTTGCGAAATATATCCCATTGTGTTCGGAATGGGGGTAAAACCCTAGGGACGAAAGTCGGTGGGTTCGATTTCGAGTTCGAAAGTAAAAGTTACTTTTTGAAATTCAATTAATTAAATAATATAATTGGGTCAAAGCCCTTCTCTTCTATAAGACCGGTCAATCCCCTTTCCCCCAATCCATTGTTCAGACCCGACTTTCAACAGAAAAAAAACCATCGATCTCGTTTTCGTCGCCGCCCAGGGGCCATCTTGGTCGCCTTCGATCAGACTGCCTCCTCACTCCGGCGATCGACTCCCCCCCCCCCCCCCTCCCCAGCTCCTCCCCCTCCACTGAAAGCTGCGTCAAAACCTTAAACGCCCAAAAGGCCATCGTAACCACCAGACAGGATGGCCGCCGCCTCGGGCGCCACCTCGAGCGCCTCTGGCCACCTTCCCCCCCCCCCCCTCTCTTCGACAACGACACGCCCTCCGTCCCTCAGACCTCCTCTCCAACCAACATGGCTACGGGCAACGAAAGGGACAAAAGGCGAGAATGGTGATGATTTCTCTAAATGAAGTGTCATGGAGTTGGATTAGCTATTGGTGAGAACTTCTCACTCTTCAATTTCTTTATCTAGTTATATATATATACTAGGATGCAAACGGTGTTTACTAGCACCCGACACCCGTCATCCACAAACCATGGATGGCTTGTTTGTTAAATTGTTTGGTTGTGTAGTTGGTTAGTTTATTTGATTTGAATTGAATTGTTTGGTGAAATGGAATGGATTTGATTGATGTGTGAATGGCGTAGGCCTTCACTAGACCGGGAATAAGGCTAGGCCTTGTCCCGTTTCTAGTATCGTGCCGTTATGCCGCCGAAATTTTCTAAAATAAGTTAGAAAAATAAAAATATCGTTTTTATTTTGTAAATGAACTGAATAAAAATTCATGTGTTGAAATAAAATATTTTATCGTTAAAAATATAATTTTTAACGTGTAAGTGAATAAAATAAAATATTCATTTACAAACCGAACGGTTTGTTTATGTACACCTATTTGAAGGACATCGATTGGGACGATAAATTTTACACATCGCCCAACTGCACAAATAAAATCTGTGTTTGATTGTTTGAAACCCCACACGGGTGTTGGGATGAAATTTGAAGTTCACTCATCCTGATTGATTAAATATGTCGATCGATTGATTGACAGGCTGTTATAAGCGTTAGATATCTATATTTGATGCTTATACAGTGTAGTGCACTTTGGTTGATGGTTGATTATTTTTCAATGCTATTATATACGTGTGATGTATGAAAATCCATATAATTAACTTTATATGGTAATTGATTGGGCCTCATTCCAATTTAGAAAATAAAGAATATTATAAAATAAAGGTTCATGTGTTGACCGTACTCATCCGTTGAGATTAGTCATGTGTTGAACGAAATATTTTAATAATAAAATTTACATCTTTATCAATATAAAATAAAGGTTCATGTGTTGACAGTACTCATCCGTTGAGATTAGTCATGTGTTGAACGAAATATTTTAAAAATAGAAATATTTGAAATAGAAATATTTGAATAGGAAATATTTGAAAAAGAAATATTTGAAATAGAATATTTGAAAATAGAAATATATGAATCCGTGTTGATTAGATTGACGCCATTTTGACGTGAACGATATTTATATCGATTTTATTCATTTTAAAATGAATATTGAAAAGTGATTTCGAAATCGAATATTTTGAAATGAAATTTGAATTAAATTGAATAGAAAACAAATTCGAATTGAATATATAACGAAAATGATTTCAACTGAATATATAACGAATTAGATTTCAATTGAATATATAACGAATTTGATTTGATTCAAATAGAAAACGAAATGAATTTGATTCAAATAGAAAACAAAATGAATTTGATTCAAATAGAAAACGAAATGAATTTGATTCAAATAGAAAACGAAATGAATTTGATTTGAATAGAAAATGAATTTGATTTGAATGGAATTTGAATTGAATCGAATAGAAAACCAATTTGAATTGAATTGAATCGAATAAAAAACCAATTTGAATTGAATCGAATAGAAAACGAATTCAAATTGAATTGAATAGAAATGAATTTTAAAACGAATTTATAAGGAAGAATTCAATTTTGATTTGAATTGAAATGGAAGTTGAAATTGTTTTTGAAACGAATTTAAAACGATTTATAAAATTCGTTTTAAATAGAAATCGACGATATATATATTATATATATAATATAATGGCCTGAATAGAACGCGCCGCGCCGCGGCAGTTCGTGAATTTCGACCATTTATTTCAAATGGAAATTACGGGAGATCCGACCGTCGGATTCTCCTAAAACCAGAACCGTTGGGTTCGTATCGAAAAGAGCTTTCTAACGAATATTAGAAATTTGAAATCTAACGGTTGGATTTGGAGATACGTCCAAATCAAATTTGAAAAAGGTCGTTGTAAGTGCAGTTCGATGGCCATTGATGGAAATCGACCGTACGGGCCTTGATAAAATTATTAAAAATAGTAATAATTTGTGTAAAATCATAAGAAATGATTTGGGAAAATTTGGGATGAAAAATTCCATATTTGAAAGGATAAAAATAGATTTTTATTGAAATGAACTAGTTTTGAACTGAAATTAAAACCCATTTATTTTTAAATAAATAAATTGGATTTGAAACGGGTTTTAATTAGAATGTGATCTGGGTTTGCTGTGAACTGTGTTTTGAATGACATTAGTTCTTTAACCCAGTAAAAGGAGTTTTAATGAATCTGCAATTAGATTGAAATGTGAATTGATAATTTAAATTATCAAATTTAGAAAGTGAGCGAGAATGGAGTATCACCAGTTTTGCTCCAAAGCGATAGTTAAATCTTTAATTAGATTTGAACGTGAAATGGTAATTAATTTTACTGATAACATCGTGGTGTTCGATCTGGAGTATTACCAGTTTTGCTTCATGGGATGAATAGGTTGGGATTGGGAAATAAAATAAATAATTACTTAGGTGTGGTTCGCTAATCTCGACTAGTTTGAAAAACCATAATTTGGTTTAATACGACATCCAAAGGAAGATTAAAGGATAAATTCTAAAGAATTTATCTTGGATAAAATTAATGGGAACCTTTCCCTAAGAATGTGGAATTTAGAAACTAGCTGTAGGTTAGTTAAGAAGAACGGTTTCCTGGGTATTGATTTGATGTTGGTTTCGGCCTTCGGGGTTAATATTTGGGAAATTGTTCTCTTGCTGGTTTACGATTAGTGACTAATGAATTGGAATGAGGCGTATGTTGTGTTTGTGTAACATTTGTTTTTAATATACGTGGGTTGTTCGGAAAGGCCGGGTTTATACCCATTCTGAATAACCGATTCGACGATATGTCGAAGATGAAGACGGTGGTCAAAGACCGGAAGTCTTCACATCGTTTGGGTGATTACTGATGATCTTGATTGGGCTGTACACCCAAGATGAGGGAATCAGTTGGTGGTCGTCTAGACGTACTTGGAGATCGATGGATATGCGAGGAAAGTGCCTCCGGTTTCGTTCAGACCCAGAACGAGCTTGTAAATGGATTGTGTGTCTGACATTGGATTTTATTCTATGTTGATTGATTTCTGTTAAATACATATCTGTTTGGCGGCGGAGAACTTATTCTCTTGCTTAACGCCCTTCTCTGAGACGTACGAGCTTAGAGGTTATATATCGATAGATATCAATCGCATGGCATGAATTGCCTGTGTGGCACGCTGAGTTGCATGGATCAAGGCTTCTGTTGAAAAGCAAAGTCTTGTGGTTGATGATCAAAGCACGGCCTACGTGGCAGCTTTGTGCATAACGTGAATTCGCGAGCCTCACACCTCGGTATGAGTCAAAAACGGGATACAGACTACAGGGAGAGCACGACGTTTCTTTTGAGCTTTGGTGGTGTCAGTGACTTACCAGCCATGACATTTATATACTTTTCACCTTTGTGGTTGTTGGATGAGGCGCCTCGATTTTAGGTCTGTAAGGACCAGGAAACGTGTGTTCAGGCATAATTAATCCTCTAACGTAAGTGAGGACCGGCCCTGAAGCATCCAGGATTGCCCAGAGTGTGTAGTCCTGAGACATTTGCTAGAGTGTCTCGAACGCGGAGAGGAGCTTGCCCCTTGCCTCGACTCATGACGGAAAACCAATTTCCAATACATGTATTGCGGTTTTAATTGTAGAACTAGTATGGCGACATGATATATGGTACCCATGCCGTCTATGATTTATATTTGTGATTGAAATTGTTTTGACACTATACACCTATTATAGTATCAAATGATTTGTTTTAAACGTACCAAGCATGTTTGGCTATTATAAGGGAAAACCCTATCCTCCGGCTTGCGTTGCATTGTGTGATGGGACCTGGGTCTTATAATAGCTTCATTTTTCGAAAAAGCATTGCGCTGATTATTCTATGCACTGGTATTCTTGGGAGGAAACCCGTTCCGTGTTATACGGCGTGGTCCCTTGAATTACTCTCTTTTAAAAATAAAATTTTAATAACTGTTTTAGTTCTCACACCAGTCACATGACTGACCTGGAGTTTATTGTTTTAACCTAAACTCTGGGTGCCCCTATTTTCCGCACGGGCAGCTAGTAGTTTTGGTTTTGCAGATTTATATTCACAGGATCCTGGTTTACAGCTGGAATGATATCCGGAAAGCTCTGTATCTGTATATCACCTTCAGTTGTGCTTTGTATTATTTTCCGCTGCTATGTAATTTATTGTAATCTCTGATATTTATCGAATGTAATTTATTCATTTATAATCTATATATTCTTGTTTCTGATGGAATTGTTGTAATAGCAATAAAATGTTCTTCCGTTTGTGTTCTGATTTGTCCCGTTCTCAAAACGATCAGGGGTTTCGAACGGTCTAGATCGGTTTAACGACTGATTCGGATCGAGCGAAATTCCTTGCCGTCACAGTTCAACTAGAACATCTTGCAATCCGGCCCACACATGACCGACCACTCATTTTGCTTGAGTGTATCGAATGTATATCACCAACGGTTGGGATCAGCAACCGTTTCCCGAAAAGGGACAGCATCGATAGTTTAAAGAAGTAAAAGGAATTTCTCTGGATAGGTGATTATACACCCTAATGGGAACAACCCACATAGTCATGCTACCTGCTCAATTTTTTGTCATTCCCCGGTTGTTGAGGCCTGAGGCTACGATTACTTATCATTTACTGATAGCACAATTACTTTGAATGCCACATTGTTAGATCCGTTAATCACTAATTGAATTGCACAAATATATACTGGATATTATGCTAAGGGAATAAATCCGTTGCCACCATAAATATTTTTACAGACCAACATATTCGATCATTGGAAATACTTTGTCAGACATTCGTCCATTTACGTTCGTTCTGGGATTGAACGAAACCGAAGGCACAATTTCTATTAATAGAAAAAGTCCTTGCACTTCACTTCGTCTTCGATTATCACCATATAATCTGATTCGCAGTGCTACTGCCAATACAGAGTGGTTCTCAGATAATAATCCAACCGGTCTCTCCATATTGACAACGATATTGTCAGACACTTCGATAGTCGGTTATTTAACTATCGAAGAAAAACAAGCATCCATACAAAGCATCAAACAAATCACTGGGCCATTTAATTAATATTTCATTAATTAAAACACTTCTCCGTTTCCTTAACCATATTCATTGACACGGTATTTTCGATAATCGTCTTCTTGGCCTCTTACGCTATTTGGAAAACATTTCCATATATCGTCTTCTTTTATTTTCTATATTTAGAAAATATCTTCTATTTATAATTTGGAAAACATTCCAATTACTTATCTCTTGCTCCACTTATTTAATTCTACTCTCAGGAAATATATATTATTATATTTCCAAAATTCCACTTATTTGGGCTAAAACGAATGTTGTGTAAAACATCGTTACAAACAACCCAAAATATTTCATTCAACTATCTTTTATTCAACCATTGATCTTCAAGACTGGATCTTTGCTATTTATCGATTAAAAGTGTAATCAATCGAGTTGGGGTAAAATTACCTCTCAGACCTTGACTGAAACATCCTTAACTTCAAAACAGACAAGACCATTATTCCCGAATAATCAGCACCATAAAAACCAGTTATCCATTTCTAAAATACGTATACGCTTCTCTTTCTATTATTAACAAATTTAATTTATAGATTTCCTTTTTGTTTATAATATTATATTTTTAAGTTCATTTACTTATCGAATTTTATATATATTGATACATTGATTTCTAACTATCAAATTTTCTTAAAAATATTCTAACTCCTTAAATTTTCGGAAAATTTCGCCATAACCTCCTTTGTACAGGGAGCATCAGGAAAATCCCCAAACCACCAAACAGGCCTCTTTATTCAAAAAGAAAATCAAAAAGCCAAGCGGTTAGCCGATACGGCGCATAAAATCTCATATATGAATTAAATACATACCTTTCTGTCGAGCATTATAATATATCTCTTCATTAACTTCATTCCATACCTGTCTCATGTATACCCATATATTTCTAATTCATTTCAACTTAATACACTTGTTTTAACTCAACTCGTTAATTAATCCGTTAATTAACTCTTTGCCTATTTCACTTGTATATTGAATATAACATGTTCCAAATATATTTCAACTTACTCATGAACCACTCTAATTCTATATTCAACTCGAGTTATCTTTTCGATTTCAAATATAAATTCTCAATCTCTTTCACTTATCCCAAAAACCCAATTTCGATTCAAATTTCCTTTAACTAATTATTCTCCAATTTAGTTAATTCTATTTGATAATTAAAAATATGATTTTTGTCTCAAAAATCATTTCACTTACTTTACTGGAGTTCGCATTTATTTTATCTCTCCAGTCTGGATTTTTCTAAAAGCAATTCAGATTTTATTTCTTCAAAATCCTTTTATTAATTTAAATAAACCGTTATGGCTTTTAAACGATTTTGGCGCTGCTTTTCTGAAAATTTGATTTTGACATAACACAAAATCTATAAGATGAAATCCAGATTTTCTCTTCAGAAAACTATTATTCAATTGGTCCTGACGATTCTTGTTTCAAAGAATTCCGACTTCAATTGAGTTCTGTATACTCAATTGAAGATCGAATCGCCAATTTACAAACTGCAGCGCTGCGGCGAGTTCGTCTTAATTATATTTATATATATAAACGTTTAAACTTCGTTTATAACAAATTCAACTCCATTCTCATATATATATCAAATAAAATTTTTCAATTCAACATAATATTTCCGATCTTCTAAAATTGTCGATTTTCATTAACTTGGAAATAAATTTATTTATACTTCGATCTTCTATATTCAAATTCCATTTCAATTCTATTTGAATTATATATTCAAATTCCATTTCAACTCTATTTGAATTCTATATTGAAATTCCATATTTAAAATTTCTTTATTCAAATTCTATTTCTCTTTCTATATTCAAATTCTATATTTGAATTCCATTTGAATTTCAATATTTAGACTCCATTTGAATTTCCTTTATATTCCATTTCTATTTGAATTTTCTTTATTCGAATTCTATATTCAATTCTATTTGAATTTCATATATTCAAATTATATTTAAATTTTCTTTATTCAAATTCTATTTAAATTTTCTTTATTCATTCTTAAACAAGTATCGATTTCAATTTCTTTTGAAATCGATATTTCTACTTTTGTAAAATAGATTTCCCTTTTCAGTTTCACACCTGTATTTTTACTTCTGAATTATCTTGTAACAACCCGGAAATCTGGGCCAATTTAAAAAATTTATTTTAGCAATTTTAGCGAATTTTGAATATTTAAAATGAATTATTTTAAATAATAACGACGAGGAATTTATTTTGAATAGAATTCGAACGTATATATTCGTTTGAATCGACGATAGAATATAAATATTTATTTATAATTATAAAAGGAATAGAAAATGGCGTGGTAGTTCGATAATTCGATTTCAAAATTCAAATGAATGTACCGGGTGCAAAATAAACCAGATTTTATAGAAACCAAAAATATTTGAATCTAATTGAGAATATCTTTCCAACGAATCCGAAAAATTGAAATTTCATAGAGGGAATCAAAAGTTATGTCCAATTGAAAATTCAGAATAGTCGCTATGGAATTCTAGCCCTTAAAAATGGAAATTTGCAAACGACCTCGGTTTTCGACGAAACCACTTTTGTTGGATCCGGGATGTCAAGTTATTGCTAGATTTCAAAATTTGTAATTTTCTGAATCAATATGTAAGCGTGACAAAGGAAAACGTGTTTGACCAGTTTCAGTTGATTTAAATCGACTGGAAAATGGCCATTTTCAAACAATCTCGGAATTCGACGAAACTAGTTTTGTTAGGACCGTATCGTCAATACGAAGCTAGAAAATATTTTTCTGGAATTTTTCGAGTTAGTATGTGACCCCAGTAAAATGAAATGCACGTTCAAATTCAATATATAGAGTTATATGACGAAAACTAATCGAAACGATCGAATCAGCTTACGATACATATCCCATTGTATTCGGAATGGGGGCAATTAGCTAGGGACGACAGGCGATGGGTCTCGTTTAGAGGTCGAAATTAAAAGTTACTTTTTGAAATAAAATAATTAAATATATATATTATAATATACATACTCCTCTCACTTACCTCTCTCCCTCATTGATCAGAATCAAATTGAACAAAAAGAGAAGAGGGTGGAGGAGCCGTCGCTCCTCCGATCAACAGCCATCGCGCCCACCGGCGCAGCGCCGCCGGCGCAGCCACCCAGCCCCCCCTCTCTCGCTCCTCTCCTTCTTCACCTCGTCACCCCCTTTCTCCCCTAACGCCCACGAACCCAAAACCCTAGCCAACCACCCATTCCGACGCCGCCTAGTCGTGACCCCCTTACCTCGAGCGACGCATCTCCCTCCAGCACATGTAGATGGCCGCCTCCACTTGAATCCCCTTCGCTGAAAACGAAAATTAGGTGAGTTTTTATATATATTTAGTTGTTTAAATCAAAATCTTTTTTTAATGTAATAGCATGATTAAAATCAGTTTATACAAGGAAAAGGATTAATTTTGAAAAAAAAGGAATTTTGAAAAGAAAGCTAGGATTTTTATTGTTCAAAGTTTAGATTCTTAACGCTATGAAGTTTAGATTTTGAACACTATAAAGACTTGATTTTTATCGTGTGAATGACAATATAAAAATGTGATATATAAATATATGAAAGATATGATTTTGATTAACATAAAGTTATGATTTTTAACATGAGAAAGACTTCATTTTTAATTAGAGAAATGTGAGATTTTTATATGTATGAAATGAAGAATAAAAATATGATTTTATATTATAGAAGAAGTAAAAATTCAATTTTTATATATTCATTAGCGAAGTAAAAATTCAATTTTTATATATTCAATAGCGAAGTAAAAATACGATTTTTATATATCTAACAACGATATAAAAATTATATGGTTTTTAATGATGTAAAAAATATAATTTTTATATAATGAAGAGAATAAAAATATGATTTTTATCCATATAACTTAGAAATAAAAATGTGATTTTTGTTTATATATGAACAGCGTGAAAAGAAGTGAGATGGAATGGATTGAATTCAAAAAGGAATTCAGACGGTTCAGAAATTCAGAAATGAAATGGAGGAGTGGAACCCTCGGTGAGAACTCCTCACTTTTATTATTATTTCTAGTTTGAAATATATACTAGGATGCAGACGGTGTTTAGTAGCACCCGACACCCGTCGTCCACAAACCATGGATGGCTTGTTTGTGTGATTGATGTGTTGTGAAATTTGATTGTGTGATGTGGAATGAAATAAAATATTTTATAGTGGAAAATATTTTATAGTTAAAAATATAATTTTTAACGTGTATATAAAATAAATATTTGTAAACAAATCTGCCGATTTGTTTATATACACTGATTTGACTGATATTGATTGGGACGATAAATTTTACACCTCGCCCAACTGCACAAATAAAATGTGTTTGTTGATTTGAAACCCCACACGGGTATTGGGATGATATTTGGCGTACACTAATCCCAATTATTTAGCTGCATGTCGATCGATTGGTCGACAGACCATGTTAGCGTTAATTATTTATATTTAATGCTTATGCAGTTGTGTGGTGCACTCTGGATGATGGTTGGTTATTTATCCTTGCTATTATATACATGTGTTGTAGAAAAACCATATAATTAACATTATATGGTAATTGATTGGGCCTCATTCCAATATAGAAAATAAATTCATGTGTTGAATTGGAAATAAATTCATGTGTTGAATTGAAAAATATTCATGTGTTGAATAGAATAGACATTCATGTGTTGAATAAAAGTTGTGTTGATTAGATTGACGCCATGTTGACGTGAACGATATTTATATCGATTTTATTCATTTTTCAATGATATCGAAAGTGATTTCAAAATTCGAATTAAATTGAAACGATTTGAAATTCCAATTAAATTGAAATTGAATTGAAATCGATTTGAAATGAAATTAAAACGAATTTATATTGAAAAATTCAATCTTGATTTGAATTTGAAAAGGAAGTTGAAATCGTTTTGAAAACGAATTTAAACGATTTATAAAATACGTTTTGAAAGGAAATCGACGAAATATATATAATATATATGTTATATATATATATAGAATGGCCTGAATAGAACGCGCCGCACCGTGGCAATTCGTGAATTTCGACCATTGACTTCGAGTGGACATTGCGGGAGATCCGACCGTCGGATTCTCCTAAAACCAAAACCGTTAGGTTCGTATCGAAAAGAGCTTTTTAAAGAATATAAGTGATTTGAAATCTAACGGTTGGATTTGGAATTATGTCCAAATCAAATTTTGAAAAGGTGGCTGTAAATGCAGTTCGATGGCCGTTGATGAAAATCGACTGTATGGGCCTTGACAAAATTATTAAAAATAGTAATAATTGGTGTAAAATCATAAGAAATAATTTATGAAGAATTGGGATGAAAAACTCCAAATTTGAAAAGATAAAAGTAGATTTTTATCGAAATGAACTAGTTTTGAACTAGAATTATAATTCTATTTATTTTTAAAATAAATAAAGTGGATTTGAAATGGTTTTAAAAGTAGCCAGAATTTCCAATAATTGAATTGGAATGGATTTGAATCGAAATTGTCTTTGGAATATTTCGACGTTGGATTTCGTGATGGTACAGATATTGTTATGGGAATTTGAAAGATATATTTATATCATTATTTCCAATACGATATTTGTTGGTCGTAGAATTTGATATTGAATATAAGCCGATATATTTTCTATTCAGAGCCTTAGATTTAATATCAAATGTGGTTTGGGTTTGTCGTGAATGGTGTCTTCATTAACACTGTCCTTAAATCCAGTTGAGAAAAAGATTAAATCTTTTAATTTGGATCTAATGAAGTATACCAATTAAATGGTATTTAATTGGAATTGAATTGAAATTGACTTTTGGGTTTATCGTGAATGGTGTTTTAAATAATATTTGTTCTTTAACCCAAAAATTAATGGAATGTGATTTGGGTTGTCGTGAATGGTATCTTTAATAATACTGTTCTTAGACCCAACTGAGTTAAGAAAATCAGAAACTAACTGGAAAGATTAGCTAAGTCGGATGGTTTCTTGGTTATTGATCTGATGTTGGTTTCGGCCTTCAGGGTTAATACTTAGGGAATTGCTCACTTGCTATTTTACGGTTAAAAGCTGGTAGAATGGAATGTGACTTTGGGTTTATCGTGAACTGTGTTTTAAATGACATTGATTCTTTAACCTAGTTAAAGAATAAAACTAAGTGGAGTTTTAATGAATCTTTAATTAGATTGAAATGATCGAGAATGGAGTATCACCAGTTTTACTCCAGGCGATAGTTAAATCTTTAATTAGATTTGAACGTGAAATGGTAATTGAATTTACCGATAACACCGTGGTGTTAGATATGAAGTATGACCAGTTTTACTTCATGGGATGAATAGATTGGGAAATAAAATAAATGATCACTTCGGTGTGGTTCGCTAATCCCGACTAGTTTGAATTGATATTCGAAAGAAGATTAAAGAATAAATTTAAAAGAATTTATCTTTGATAAAATTAATGGGAATATTTCCCTGAGAATGTGAAATTTAGAAACTAACTGGAGGTTAGCTAAGAAGAATGGTTTCCTGGGTATTGATCTGATGTTGGTTTCGGACTTCGGGGTTAATATTTGGGGAATTGTTCCCTTACTAATTTACGGTTAGTGATTGATGAATTGGAATGAGGCGTATGTTGTGTTTGTGTAACACTTGTTTACTATATACGCGAGTTATTCAGAAAGACCGGGTTTATCCCATTCTGAATAACTGATTCGACGTGGTGTCGAGGATGAAGACGGTGGTAGAAGATTGGAGGTCTTCACATCGTTTGGGTGGTAACTGATGATCTTGATTGAGTCGTACACCCAAGAGGAGGGAATCAGTTAGTGGTCGTCCAGACGTACTTGGAGATTGATGGATATGCGGTGTACTAGGTGCCTCTGGTTTCGTTCAGACCCAGAATGAACTTGTAAATGGACTGTGTGTCTGACATTGGATTTCAGTCTGTGTGATTGACTTCTATTAAATATATATCTATTTGGCGGTGGAGAATTTATTCTCTTGCTTAACGCCCTTCTCTGAGACGTACGAGCTCAGGGGTTATATATTGATGGATATCCATCGCATGGAGTGAATTGCCTGTGTGGCATGCCTAAGTGGCAATTGATCAAGGCTTCTGTTGAAAAGCAAAGTCTTGTGGTTGATGATCAAAGCACGACCTGTGTGGCATAGCTTTGTGTAGCATTGATTCGCGAGCCTCATACCCCGGTTGTGAACCAGAAACGGGAGAGGACATCAGGGAGGGAATGCGTTTCCTTCTAGTTAGAAGTGGCGTCAGTGGTTTTACGCGTCCTGACGAGTTTGACTTATGTGGTTGTTGTTGTTGCGAGGCGCCTCAGATATATCGGTGACTACGTGAAGCCGATGGAGTCATTCGTTGGCTCATTAACGCCCCAATAGGGGAGGAAACGCAGTGTTCATGCATTTTAATCCACATCGGTGGACCGGCCCTGACTATCCAAGGGTCGATGCGCTCTGACCCTGAGGCTCGGGCTAGAGAGTCTCGAAGCCGGTGAGGACTATCTTTTGCCTTGGTTCACAGATGGAAATCCAACTTCCAATATGTGACATGTGCGGTTTTGATTGTAGAGTCTAGTATTGGCGACATGATATATGGTACCCATGCTGTCTATGATTAATGCTTATTATTGAATTTTTTTTAACACTATACACTTATAGTAATAATAAAAGACGAAATTTAGCATATCAAGCATTCTTTGGCTATTATAAGGTAAAACCCTATCCTCCGACTTGCGTTGCATTGTGTGATGGCACCTGGGTCTTATAATAGCTTCATTGTTCTTTATTTAGCATTGCGTTGTTGTTTTATGCACCGCTACTCTTGGGAGGAAACCTGTTCCGTGTTATACGGCGTGGTCCCTTGATTTACCTAACTTTAAAATAAAGATTAATAACTGTTTTAGTTCTCACACCAGTCACATGACTGACCTGGAGTTTATTGTTTTAACCTAAACTCTGGGTGCCCTTATTTTGACATGGGCAGCTAGTAGTTTTGGTTTTGCAGATTTATATTCAGAGGATCCTGATTTACAGCTGGAATGATATCCGTAAAGCTTTGTATCCGTGTATCTCTTTCAGTTGTGTATTGTATTATTTTACCGCTGCTATGTAATGTATTGTAATCTCTGATATTTTTCTGATGTATATTATTTGTTTATATTCTGTATATTCTTGTATTCTGATAAATTGTTGTAATTAACAATGAAATGTTCTTCTGTTTGCGTTCTGATTCGTCTTGTCCTCAACTGAATCCGTGATTTCCCGCAAGGGGAATTTCGGGTCGTAATAGCTTGGTATCAGAGCTTTGGTTTACAAAGCTCAGAGAACAAGACACATTAGAACCATACAAAAGAATTCATCAGAGATTGGATTAGTAATATCCAATAGGAATGACTCGTTAGAGATGGGATCAGTAGTATCCTAGAACGAATGTGAAGGGTATATTTTTAAAGTGAAAACAAATTTTGTTTTGAAAATTTAAATCAATTATTTGTATTTGATTATTTATTTATATTGATTTGGACTATCAGGTATATAAAGATTTTAATATACTTCTGATCCACATGTATTGGAAGCCTTTAATATACTGGATGGATATAGAGTCACACTCTAGTCGCCCGGGGATAATTCTGATGATGCAGCCGCATCATCAGTATTTATATTCGAGTGTCGAAAGCGTGATATCTATATTTTTCCATTAGGCTGGTGTGAGAACCAAAATTAGATAGGGCCTATTGTTGTGATTTAGCACCAAAAATGTGATTTTTGACTATATATCAAAGTTATTAATTTGAAACGATAATCAACTAATTGATTGCTGGTTGTGTTGTTTGATTATTGTTTGATTAATTAAAATGTTGAACCTTTAGCCAAATTGAACCAAATAGTGAATTGTATTGAAATTTGTTTGGATATGCCTGCATATACATGTACATACATTGAACAGGTCATAGCAAGGAGGCTAAAGCAGAAGAATAAAATTGTTTGCCCGACAAATAGGTACATGTTAATTGTATTTCTTTGGGTTTTGGATGATTTTATGAGCTGATTGGCTAGCCGCTTGGCTTTTTCTTTTTCTTTTGGATTGTTGAGGGCCATGGGAGGCTATATGAAATATCCCGAAGTCCCCGGTGCAGGGGAGGTTATGGCGAATTTTTTTGAAAATTTAGGGTGTTAGCCAAATTTTTGAAAATGTTGAAAAGTTCTTTGAAACTGAAAAGTTGAAGAACTTAAGCCGTGAAGAAAATAATGGAAGTTGAGTTGATTAGTTAAACAACTTTCGGCTTCGTTCCTTTTAGGGGATGAAAAGTTTTAAGTTGGGGAGATTGTAATAAGCCAGAAATCTGGGCTAATTTAGAATTTTTATTTTGGCAATTTTAGTGAATTTTGAATATTTAAAATGAATTATTTTAAATAATAATGACGAGGAATTTATTTTGAACAGAATTCGAATGTATTTATTCGTTTGAATCGACGATAGAATATAAATATTTATTTATAATTATAAAAGGAATAGAAAATGGCGCGGTAGTTCGATAATTCGATTTCAAAATTAAAATGAATGTACCGGGTGCAAAATAAACCGGATTTTAACGAAACCAAAAATATTTGAATCTAATTGAGAATATCTTTCCAACGAATCTGAAAAATTGAAATTTCATATCGGGAATCAAAAGTTATGTCCAATTGAAAATTCAGAATAGTCGCTATGGAATTCTGGCCCTTAAAAATGGAAATTTTGCAAACGACCTCGGTTTTCGATGAAACCACTTTTGTTGGATCCGGGATGTCAAGTTATTGCTACATTTCAAAATTCGTAATTTTCTGAATCAATATGTGAGCGTGGAAAAGGAAAATGTGTTTGACCAGTTTCAGTTGATTTTAATCGACTGGAAAATGGCCATTTTTCAAACGATCTCGGAATTCGATGAAACTAGTTTTGTTAGGACCGTATCATCAATACGAAGCTAGAAAATATTTTTCTGGAATTTTTCGAGTTAGTATGTCACCACAGTAAAATGAAATGCGCGTTCAAATTCAATATATAGAGTTATATGTTGATTTTGACGAAAACTAATCAAAACGGTCAAATCAGCTTACGATACATATCCCATTGTGTTCGGAATGGGGGCAATTAGCTAGGGACGACAGGCGGTGGGTCTCATTTAGAGGTTGAAATTAAAAGTTACTTCTTGAAATAAAATAATTAAATATATATATATTCCTCTCACTTACCTCTCTCCCTCATTGACCAGAATCAAATCGAAAAAAAAAGAGGGAGGAGGAGTCGTCGCTCCTCCGATCAACAGCCACCCAGCCCTCCCCTCTCTCGCTCCTTTCCTTCTTCTCCTCGTCACCCCCTTTCTCCCCTAACGCCCACGAACCCCAAAACCCTAGCCGACCTCCCATTCCAACGCCGCCTTGTCACGACCCCCTTACCTCGAGCGACGCATCTCCCTCCAGCGCCTGTAGATGGCCGCCTCCACTTGAATCCCCTTCGCTGAAAATGAAAATGAGGTGAGTTTTTATATATATTTAGTTATTTAAATAAAAATATTGTTTTATTTTTTTTAATGTAATAGCGTGATTAAAATCGGTATATAGGAGGAAAAGGATTGATTTTGAAAAAAAAGGGGAATTTGATTTTCTATGAAAAGAAAGCTAGGATTTTTATTGTTCAATGTTTAGATTCTTAACGCTATGAAGTTTAGATTTTGAACATTATAAAGACTTGATTTTTATCGTGTGAATGACAATATAAAAATGTGATATATAAACATATGAAAGATATGATTTTGATTAACATAAAGTTATGACTTTTAACATGAGAAAGACTTCATTTTTAATTAGAGAAAGGTGAGATTTTTATATGTATGAAGTGAATAATAAAAATATGATTTTTAGATTATAGAAGAAGTAAAAATTCGATTTTTATATATTCATTAGCGAAGTAAAAATTCGATTTTTATATATTCAATAGCGAAGTAAAAAATACGATTTTTATATATATAATAACGATATAAAAATTATATGGTTTTTAACGGGGTAAAAAATATAATTTTTATATAATGAAGAGAATAAAAATATGATTTTTATCCATATAACTTAGAAATAAAAATGTGATTTTTATTTATATATGAACAACGTGAAAAGAAGTGAGATGGAACGGATTGAAATCAAAAAGGAATTCAGACGGTTCAAAAATTCAGAAATGAAATGGAGGAGTGGAACCCTCGGTGAGAACTCCTCACTTTTATTATTATTTCTAGTTTGAAATATATACTAGAATGCAGACGGTGTTTAGTAGCACCTGACACCCGTCGTCCACAGACCATGGATGGCTTGTTTGTTTGATTGCTATGTTGTGAATTTGATTGTGTGATGTGGAATGAAATAAAATATTTTATAGTGGAAAATATTTTATAGTTAAAAATATAATTTTTAACGTGTATATAAAATAAATATTTATAAACAAATCGGCCTATTTGTTTATATACACTGATTTGACTGATATTGATTGGGATGATAAATTTTACACCTCGCCCAACTGCACAAATAAAATATGTGTCTGTTGATTTGAAACCCCACATGGGTATTGGGATGATATTTGGCGTACAGTAATCCCAATTATTTAGCTGCATGTCGATCGATTGGTCGACAGACCGTGTAAGCGTTAATTATTTATATTTAATACTTATGCAGTTGTGTGTTGCACTCTGGATGATGGTCGATTATTTATCGTTGCTATTATATACATGTGTTGTATAAAATCCATATAAATAACATTATATGGTAATTGATTGGGCCTCATTCCAATATAGAAAATAAATTCATGTGTTGAATTGAAAATAAATTCATGTGTTGAATTGAAAAATATTCATGTGTTGAATAGAATAAACATTCATGTGTTGAATAAAAGCCATGTTGATTAGATTCACGCCATTTTGACGTGAACAATATTTATATCGATTTTATTCATTTTTCAATTATATCGAAAGTGATTTCAAAATTCGAATTAAATTGAAATTATTTGAAATTCGAATTGAATTGAAATTCGAATTATATTGAAATTGAATTGAAATCGATTTGAAATGAAATTAAAACGAATTTATATTGAAAAATTCAATCTTGATTTGAATTTGAAAAGGAAGTTGAAATCGTTTTGAAAACGAATTTAAACGATTTATAAAATACGTTTTGAAAGGAAATCAACGAAATGTATATAATATATATATTATATATATAGAATGGCCTGAATAGAACGCGCCGCGCCGCGGTAGTTCGTGAATTTTGACCATTGACTTCGAGTGGACATTGCGGGAGATCCGATCGTTGGATTCTCCTAAAACCAAAACCGTTGGGTTCATATCGAAAAGAGCTTTCTAACGAATATAAGAGTTTGAAATCTAACGGTCGGATTTGGAATTATGTCCAAATCAAATTTGGAAAAGGTCGCTGTAAATGCAGTTCGATGGCCGTTGATGGAAATCGACTGTATGGGCCTTGATAAAATCATTAAAAATAGTAATAATTGGTGTAAAATCATAAGAAATGATTTGTGAAGAATTGGGATGAAGAACTCCAAATTTGAAAAGATAAAAGTAGAATTTTATCGAAATGAACTAGTTTTGAACTAGAATTATAATTCTATTTATTTTTAAAATAAATAAAGTGGATTTGAAATGGTTTTAAAAGTAGCTAGAATTTCCAATAATTGAATTGGAATGGATTTGTATCGAAATTGTCTTCGGAATATTTCAATGTTGGATTTCGTGACGGTACAGATATTGTTATGGGAATTTAAAGATATATTTATATCGTTATTTCCAATACGATATTTGTTGGTCATAGAATTTGATATTGAATATAAGCCGATATATTTTCTATTCAGAGCCATGGATTTAATATCAAATGTGGTTTGGGTTTGTCGTGAATGGTGTCTTCATTAACACTGTCCTTAAACCCAGTTGAGAAAAAGATTAAATCTTTTTATTTGGATCTAATGAAGTATACTAATTAAATGGTATTTAATTGGAATTGAATTGAAATTGACTTTTGGGTTTATCGTGAACGGTGTTTTAAATAACATTTGTTCTTTAACCCGAAAATTAATGGAATGTGATTTGGGTTGTCGTGAATGGTATCTTTAATAATATTGTTCTTATACCCAACTGAGTTAAGAAAATCAGAAACGAACTGGAAAGATTAGCTAAGTTGAATGGTTTCTTGGGTATTGATCTGATGTTGGTTTCGGCCTTCGGGGTTAATACTTAAGGAATTGCTCACTTGCTATTTTACGGTTAAAAGCTGATAGAATGGATTGTGATTTTGGGTTTATTGTGAACCGTGTTTTAAATGACATTGATTATTTAACCCATTTAAAGATTAAAACTAAGTGGAGTTTTAATTAATCTTTAATTAGATTGAAATGATCGAGAATGGAGTATCACCAGTTTTGCTCCAGGCGATAGTTAAATCTTTAATTAGATTTGAACGTGAAATGGTAATTGAATTTACCGATAACACCGTGGTGTTAGATAAGAAGTATGACCAGTTTTACTTCATGGGATGAATAGGTTGGGATTGGGAAATAAAATAAATGATCACTTCGGTGTGGTTCGCTAATCCCGACTAGTTTGAATTGATATTCAAAAGAAGATTAAAGAATAAATTTAAAAGAATTTATCTTTGATAAAATTAATGGGAATATTTCCCTAAGAATGTGAAATTTAGAAACTAACTGGAGGTTAGCTAAGAAGAATGGTTTCCTGGGTATTGATCTGATGTTGGTTTCGGCCTTCGGGGTTAATATTTGGGGAATTGTTCCCTTACTAATTTACGGTTAGTGACTGATGAATCGGAATGAGGCGTATGTTGTGTTTGTGTAACACTTGTTTACTATATACGCGAGTTATTCAAAAAGACCAGGTTTATCCCATTCTGAATAACTGATTCGACGTGGTGTCGAGGATGAAGATGGTGGTAGAAGACCGGAGGTCTTCATGTCGTTTGGGTGGTTACTGATGATCATGATTGGGCCGTACACCCAAGTGGAGGGAATCAGTTAGTGGTCATCCAGACGTACTTGGAGATCGATGGATATGCGGGGTATTAGGTGCCTCCGGTTTTGTTCAAACCCAGAACGAAATTGTAAATGGACTGTGTGTCTGACATTGGATTTCAGTCTGTGTGATTGATTTCTATTAAATATATATCTTTTTAGATGCGGAGAATTTATTCTCTTGCTTAACGCCCTTCTCTGAGACGTATGAGCTCAAGGGTTATATATTGATGGATATCCATCGCATGGAGTGAATTGCCTGTGTGGCATGCCTAAGTGGCAACTGATCAAGGCTTCTGTTGAAATGAAAAGTCTTGTGGTTGATGATCAAAGCACGGCCTGTGTGGCATAGCTTTGTGTAGCGTTGATTCGCGAGCCTCACACCCCGGTTGTAAACCAGAAACGGGAGAGGACATCAGGGAGGGCATGCGTTTCCTTCTAGTTAGAAGTGGCATCAGTGGTTTTACACGCCCTGACGAGTTTGACTTATGTGGTTGTTGCTGTTGCGAGGCGCCTCGGATATATCGGTGACTATGTGAAGCCGATGGAGTCATTCGTTGGCTCATTTTCGCCCCTAAAGGGTTGGGAAACGCAGTATTCAGGCATTTTAATCCACATCGTTGGACTGGCCCTGACGATTCAAGGGTCGTTGCGCTTTGACCCTGAGGCTCGGGCTAGAGAGTCTCGAAGCCGGTGAGGACTATCTTTTTCCTCGGTTCACAGATGGAAATCCAACTTCCAATACGTGACTTGTGCGGTTTTGATTGTAGAGCCAAGTATTGGCGACATGATATATGGTACCCATGCCATCTATGATTAATACTTATGATTGAAATTGTTTTAACACTATATACTTATAGTAATAATAAAAGATGAAATTTAGCATATCAAGCATTCTTTGGCTATTATAAGGTAAAACCCTATCCTCCGGTTTGCGTTTCCTTGTGTGATGGTACCTGGGTCTTATAATAGCTTCATTGATCTTTATTTAGCATTGCGCTGTTGTTTTATGCTCCGGTACTCTTGGGAGGAAACCCGTTCCGTGTTATACGGCGTGGTCCCTTGATTTACCTAACTTTAAAATAAAGATTAATAACTGTTTTAGTTCTCACACCAGTCACATGACTGGCCTGGAGTTTATTGTTTTAACCTAAACTCTAGGTGCCCTTATTTTGACACGGGCAGCTAGTAGTTTTGGTTTTGCAGATTTATACTCACAGGATCCTGATTTACAGCTGGAATGATATCCGGAAGGCTCTGTATCCGTGTATCTCTATCAGTTGTGTATTGTATTATTTTTTCGCTGCTATGTAATGTATTGTAATCTCTGATATTTTTCTGATGTATATTATTTGTTTATACTCCGTATATTCTTGTATTCTGATGAATTGTTGTAATTAACAATGAAATTTTCTTCCGTCTGCGTTCTGATTCTTCTTGTCCTCAACTGAATCTGTGATTTCCCGTAAGGGGAATTTCGGGTCGTAACATATGCAATGATAATTCTTTTCACTTCATTTATAAACTTTGTTTATAAAAGAATTACTTTTTTTTATTCTTTTAAAACAAGTTAATATTTTTATTCCATTCAAATTTCAAATTCTATTTTAGGAAAAATAAAATTTTCCTTTTAAATCTCAATTATTCCCTTTCATGATATTTTTAAATATCAACACTTAGGCCCAGTAATATTTTAAACATACAAACATCCAATTATTTATTTCAGGTTTTCTAACACATCATATATGATAGTATATATGCAAACAAATAAACAAATAGATAATATATTTTTGAGGAATCCAGTTGGATCCCTCCAACCTGTTTCCTTGCATCCACAGACGTTAGTCAACATAGTAATACCCATCCTGCTTCGAGGCGGGATGTCGCGGTATGAAGGTCATCCACTAATATATATTTGTGGGGCACATAGGAAAATCATCCGCTATGAAACTGCAGGCATCCGCTAATGAGACTGCGGGAACAATCCAATCATTAACCCAGTATATAAATAATAGTCAACCCTAAATAACTAATATATTTAAATCAACCAGAAAGCATTCAAACAAGCAACAACAATTATTTTTAACTGATAAAAATAATTCTAAATAAAGAGGTGAGTAAGATTTACACACCAAGGTTTTTATTTTTCGAAATACGTCTGATTTTTGATAAATCGAAAATCGCAGCTGGATCGAAACAATTTCAAATCCAAATCCATTAGTGAAGCCTATGTTGGTATGTTTCCACTTCAACAGACGGAGATCCATCGAACCATCATTGGTAAGTAGCTGTGATAAGCATCTTCATCTTCCAAGTAGGATTTTCGAACACCACACGCTCATTTACACCACACAACGCCAGATCTATACTGCGCCAAACCCATCAGAACAAGTTCGAACACCAAGTCCTCCATTAGTAAAACTTCGAAGTCCAATATTACCTATCTCGCTGGAAAAACAACATCATCAGAAAGCCCTAAACCCCATCGCAACCCATTTCACAAATCGCACCTCCCCTTCCACTTCGAATCAGGCTTCAAACCAACAATTTTTGCCCTTCCAGATCGATATCGAACAATAAACTTGAACTCCACTTCAACCTCTAACGTCCTCGCCCCAATTCAGAACTCGTGATGACCATAGCTCGATGTCATCCTCGCGTTGACTGCCCCCAAATTCCCATCGCACCTTAATCTGCGCCTCTGACAAAAGACAGCTACCAACGAAGTGCCTCCGACATCAGACAAAACCATTTCTTTTTCAAACGTAGAGAATCCAGGAGCTTTGAATTTCATCGATTATTGAATTGTGATTTAGGGATTCGATTGATTTAGGGGGGGTGCGGCCATTTTAAATTGTTTAGAAGAAGAAATAGAAAAAGGAGGAAAGGGAGTCGATATTTTATAGAGGAAAATTACTTAACCATTAAGGAAATACGGTACAATGATTTTAATGTGATTTGATTTCTAATTTAATATGATTTGAAATAAAGAGATTTTTATTTCTTTTTAAATAGATATTGATATGATTGCTGATTTGATTTCGATCTTATCCAATATAAATATCTCGAGGTTCATAATTAAAAATCGTGAACCCTATTTTAGCGTACCGACCGTCGTTCCAATGTTATAGCGTTATACTGAGCTCAACAGAATATTTTCTGAAATTTATTCCGAACGTATATATTTATATAATAACCATATTAAATCGATAAAAATATAAATTTAAATTCAAAAACAAATAAATATTCTGATAATAAAATATTTTTATTATCATCTATATTCAAATAGAATTAATACTGATTATCTGAATTGTTTTGATTTAATTTCTAACTTCGAATTGAATTATTTTAGATTTTCGTATTACGATATTATATAAAATCAAAATAAATCGTATTTCGATTATTTAATCGATAATCCAATATAAAATGCCATTTATATTATAAATTCAATATTTAAACCATACTAAATATTTACAATAAATCTACCAAAAATACAGGTCGTTGCATTCTTCCCCCCTTCAAATAATTTCGTCCTCGAAATTGCTAAGGTAGGAAAAATGGTACAAATCCATTACTTTCCAAAATCTCACTTATGTTGAAACTCAACTCCTCATATTTCAACAAATTTAATTCCACCAAAACTTTTGGTCTTCCTTCATTTAATTTGAATGATCTACGATCAATCCATTTATATCCAATCTATATTCCATTAAACCTATTCAAATTGATTCTAGTCAATTGATTCACTTCAATCCATTTAACTAGCTTAAGTTAAATTCCACTTCCAAAATCCAAATCCCAGGGTTTTCATTTCAAATCCTTTTGAAATCACTTAAACATGTACATATATTTATAATCCTTTCAAATTCAAAATATTTGAATTTTCCAACTAAACTTGTTTTCTTTCAAACAAATTCCCATCAAAAAATTTCTATGGTAGCAATCCATCACTTAGAGACTCGAAAATGAATACTGATTATGTCGCGACCATCATCAGAATTATTTTCCAGCCACTGAAGTGAGTTATGTGCTTTAACACTTTCAAAATCCATTCAAAAATGATTTTGATTCAAAACCCTTGCAAAACAAAGTTATACTATTTTAATATACTTTAGAAAATATTTTCAAACTTCCCAGGATTTAAATTCCAAATTCTAATTTGAATTCAATTTTAATTCATCTCGTTTGTATATATTTCATTCATATACAAATTATATTTTTGGTTATTTATAACCATTTCAATTTTATAATCTTATTTGATTATAATAATATCAATCAACTCATCCATATATTATAATAATTTAAGAAAATTATTCCTTTTCTATCAAAGTAGAATTTTGGGTAAAATTATTTCATTTACCCATTTTAAAACAATATCGTGTCCAATCTTATGTTCAAGTATTTACAAACTCTTATCGACGTCGTGGCGTCCCACAATTCAATCAGAATTCATAAACCACTCAATAGACTAGCCAACACAATATAAAACAATTTTTATATCAATTATCAAATACGCTCTCTCGTATATATATATATATATATATATATATATATATATATATATATACTCAACTCATTCTAGGATACTATTGACCCTATCTCTAATGAGCACATCCCACCAAAGCCTAGGTATTCGCTCAACCTAAGCTCTGATACCAACTGTAATGACCCGAAAAACCGTACTATCTGAGTTGACTAATAACACCACACGCCTAACCCGAATTGCACAGAAATATGAATCATTATTAGAAAGAAGTTAGAGGATGAGAAACAGAAAGAAAGAAATATTAGAATAGAAGAAAAACGAAGAACACAAATCTCATAGCGGAACGAATAAAATATATTAAATAACTTAACTTTTGAAATACAAATCAGTCACTGTATATACGTACCATTATCAGAGCACAACAGTTATTCCTGGAACAGTTATAAACACCTGTTTCCAGATACAACATAGTACACAGCGGAAATATGATAGTCTATAGCTAACTGGTGAAGCCTCCTGCTTCCAGCTCTTCCAAGTGAATCTGAATAATCCCGACTACTTGACTGCCCGTACAAATTTGGGCACCCAAGAGTTTAGGGGAAAACAAACAAAATAAACTCTGGGTCAGTCATGGGACTGGTGTGAGTAAACTCCAATCATTTGTTTAACTTTAAAAATCCTTTCGAAAGAAAGAATAATAGTAAGATCAGCCCACACATAAACGTGGATGGTTTTTACCTTACAATAACCCAAAATATTTTGATACGAAAATCCAGTGATATTATAATAGTGTATAAATCAAATAAATAACCAAATAGCAGAACGCTTGCATCTCACGCTCCATATATAGTATAAAATCAAAAACCACAGGGCGCTTATTGGAGATTGGATTTCCAACATGACAAGGTATGGATCCACCTGCCGATAGTGTATCTCTAGAGGGGAATACACTGGGTTCAACAAGAACATCTTGCAACCTGGCCCATACATGACTGACCACTCATTTCGCTTGAGTGTATCGAATGCATATCACCAACGGTTGGGATCAACAACCGTTTCCCGAAAAGGGACAGCATCGATAGTTTAAAGAAGTAAAAGGAATTTCCCTAGATAGATGATTATACACCCTAATGGGAGCGACCCACATAGCCATGCTTCCTGCCCGATTTTTTGTCATTCCCCAGTTGTTGAGGCCTGAGGCTACGATTACTTATCATTTACTGATAGCATAATCACTTCGAATGCCACATTGTCAGATCCGTTAATCACTAATTGATTTGCACAAATATATTCTGGATATTATGCTAAGGGAATAAATTTGTTGCCACCATATATATTTATACATACCAACATATTCGATCATTGGAAATATTTTGTCAGACATTCGTCCATTTACGTTCGTTCTGGGATTGAACGAAACCGAAGGCACAATTTCTATTAATAGAAAAATTCCTTGCACTTCACTCCGTCTTCAATTATCTTCATATAATCTGATTCGCAACACTACTGCCAATACAGAGTGGTTCTCGTATAATAATCCAACCGGTCTCTCCATATTGACAACGATATTGGCAAACTCTTCGATAGTCGGTTATTTAACTATTGAAGAAAAACAAACATCCATACAAAGCATCAAACAAATCACTGGGCCATTTAATTGAAAACACTTCTCCATTTCCTTAACCATATTCATTGACACGATATTTTCGATAATCATCTTCTTGGCCTCTTACGCTATTTGGAAAACATTTCCATATATAGTCTTATTTTATTTTTTATATTTAGAAAATATCTTCTATTTATAATTTGGAAAACATTCCAATTACTTATCTCTTGCTCCACTTATTTAATTCCACTCTCAGGAAATATATATTATTATATTTCCAAAATTCCATTTATTTGGGCTAAAACAAATGTTGTGTAAAACATCGTTACAAACAACCCAAAATATTTCATTCAACTATCTTTTATTCAACCATTGATCTTCGAGACCGGATCTTTGCTATTTATTGGTTAAAAGTGAAATCAGTCGAGTTGGAGTAAAATTACCTCTAAGACCTTGACTGAAACATCCTTAACTTCAAAACAGACAAGACCATTATTCCCGAATAATCAACACCATAAAAAACAATTACCCATTTCTAAAATACGTATACGATTCTCTTTCTATTTTTAACAAATTTAATTTATAGATTTCCTTTTTGTTTATAATATTCTATTTTAAAGTTCATTTACTTATCGAATTATATATATATATATATCGATACATTGATTTCTAACTATCAAATTTTCTTAAAAATATTCTAACTCCTTAAATTTCTGGAAAATTTCGCCATAACCTCCTTTGTACCGGGAGCATCGGGAAAATCCCCAAACCGCCTCATAGGCCTCTCCATTCAAAAAGAAAATCAAAAATCCAAGCGGCTAGCCGATACGGCGCATAAAATCTCATATATGAATTAAATACATACCTTTCTGTCGAGCATTATAATATATCTCTTCATTAACTTCATTCCATACCTGTCTCATGTATACCCATACATTTCTAATTCATTTCAACTTAATACACTTGTTTTAACTCAACTCGTTAATTAACTCTTTGCCTATTTCACTTGTATATTTGAATATAACATGTTCCAAATATATTTCAACTTACTCATAAACCACTCTAATTCTATTTTCAACTCGAGTAATATATTTGATTTCGAATACAAATTCTCAATCTCTTTCACTTATCCCAAAAACCCAATTTCGATTCAAATTTCCTTTAACTAATTATTCTCCAATTTAGTTAATTCTATTTGATAATTAAAAATATGATTTTTGCCTCAAAAATCATTTCACTTACTTTACTGGAGTTCATATTTATTTTATCTCTCCAGTCTGGATTTTTCAAATGGCAATTCGGATTTTATTTCTTCAAAATCCTTTTATTCATTTAAATAAACCGTTATGGCTTTTAAACGATTTTGGCGCTGCTTTTCTGAAAAATTGATTTTGACATAACACAAAATCTATAAGACGAAATCCAGATTTTTCTTTTCCATTAGAAAACTATTATTCAATCGGTCCTGACATTCTTATTTCAAAGAATTCTGACTTTTTCTACTAAGAACACCAGTGCATAAAACCACAGCGCAATGCTAAATAAAGAACAATGAAGCTATTATTGAGTTCTGCATGCTCAATTGAAGTTCGAATCGCCAATTTACGAACTACAGCGCTGTAGCGAGTTCGTTTTAATTATATTTATATATATAAACATTTAAACTTCGTTTATAACAAATTCAACTCCGTTCTGGTATATATTTCAAATACATTTTTTCAGTTCAACATAATATTTTCGATTTTCTAAAATTGTCGATTTTCCCAAACTCGGAAATAAATTTATTTATACTCCGATCTTCTATATTCAGATTCCATTTCAATTCTATTTTAATTCTATATTCAAAGTCCATTTCAACTCTGTTTGAATTCTATATTGAAATTCTATATTTAAAATTTCTTTATTCAAATTCCATTTCACTTTCTATATTCAAATTCTATATTTGAATTCCATTTGAATTTCTATATTTAGACTCCATTTGAATTTCCTTTATATTCAATTTCTATTTGAATTTTCTTTATTCAAATTCTATATTCAATTCTATTTGAATTTCATATATTCAAATTCTGTTTAAATTTTCTTTTTTCAAATTCTATTCAAATTTTCTTTATTCATTCTTAAACAAGTCTCGATTTCAATTTCTTTTGAAATCGATATTTCTACTTTTGGAAAATAGATTTCCCTTTTCAATTTCACACTAGTATTTTTATTTCTAAATTATCCAATGATAATTCTTTTCACTTCATTTATAAACTTTGTTTATAAAAGAACTACTTGTTTTTATTATTTTAAAATAAGTTAATATTTTTATTCTATTGAAATTTCAAATTCTAGGAAAAATAGAATTTTCCTTTTAAATCTCAATTATTCCCTTTCATGATATTTTTAAATATCAACACTTAGGCCTAGTGATATTTTAAACACACAAACATCCAATTATTTATTTCAAGTTTTCTAACACATCATATATGACAGTATATATGCAAACAAATAAACAAACAGATAATATATTTTTGAGCAATCCAGTTGGACCCCTCCAACCTGTTTTCCTGCATCCACAGACGTTAGTCAACATAGTAATACCCATCCTGCTTCGAGGCAGGATATCGTGGTATGAAGGTCATCCACTAATATATATTTGTGGGGCACATAATGAAATCATCCGCTATGAAACTGCGGTCATCCACTAATGAGACTGCAGGAACAATCCAATCATTAACCCAGTATATATATAATAGTCAACCCTAAATAACTAATATATTTAAATCAACCAGAAAGCATTCAAACAAGAAACAACAATTATTTTTAACTGATAAAAATAATTCTAAATAAAGAGGTAAGTGAGATTTACTCACCAGGGTTTTTATTTGTCGAAATACGTTTGATTTTTGATAAATCGAAAATCACAGCTGGATCGAAACAATTTCAAATCCAAATCCATTAGTGAAGCCTATGTTGATATGTTTCCAGTGCAACAGACGGAGATTCATCGAACCATCATTGGCAAGTAGCTGTGATAAGCATCTTCATCTTCCAAGTAGGATTTTTGAACACCACACGCTCATTTACACCACCCAACGCCAGATGTAACAACCCGAATTTTAATATCATGTTAAAACAAGAAATCAAGGTATAATTAATTTTTAAAATGATAATCAAGGGAAACGGGTTGCGCCATTGCGTTAGTCTCGGAATTCTACATGAAATAAAGTCCGAGTTTTCAAAAATCGGAGTCCGGATGAAGAAGTTATGGCCTACAGAAGATTCAGTAGATTTCTGGCAGCACAGAACCAGGCAGGTTGACCTACAGGTCGACCTACCCCCCCCCCCCCCCCCCCAGGTCGACCATGTGGTCAACCTCCCCCTTACAGGTCGACCTGGTCGGCCTGTTTTGGTCCAGAACCCATTTTTGAAGCCCGGTACGTGTTTTGATGGTCCGGATTGACTCTAGGGTTGATCTAAAGGCCCTAAATGGTTCCTACAACTATAAATACACAATAAGGCCTAACCTAATTTATAACAAATCATTCTTACATCAAAATGTTGTTTAAATCCCTCTTGATCATGGTCGCCGCCTCTAATAAATTTCCTAAGCTTTCATACACAATCCAATTCAAAGGTTAAGACTTCTACAACGATTCAAGACAATAAATCAACAACGCCGCAACATTTCGACAACGAATTCAGTTCTTAATTCACTTGCCAAGATCTGTAAGTTCTAGTTATTTTCAGATCTAAATATTTAATTATAATAGGGACATGAAATAAAGTGGAATTGGATTTAAGTATGTTTATCGATTCAGATCTATTTCTGTTGCTTCTTGGATCTTGAGTTTTGGGACTTTTCTATTCTCATTCTCATGTTAAGCTTATGATCTATTCATCTTGTTGTAAATCAGTTTTTCTTGATTCATGTTGATATTATTATCAAGATCCATCTTTTATGCCTGAGACGATGTTTTTATGCCAGTTTTCTCTCTGTACTTATTGTTATACAAATTCTACCTTACCCTATTTATTTTCTTTTGATGAACCTTGGTCAATTTCGGACCTAGTCCTAAACTACGATATACGTGCGATTGAATACGGGGAAATATTGGGATACTGCCTATTTGGATATATGTGTTTGGTGTAATTGATGGCATAACATAAAAATTGGATATTTGGGTATTACTACCATTAACATGAAATTGAATATTTGGGTATTGTCATTCTAATGGTAATCGCAAGAATGGGGATTGGCGTATATAATTTGACATGGATCTTGATATATGTAATTTGGCTTGAACTTGTTATGGGTAAATTAGTATAAACGTGGTATACATGTAATTTTGGGTATAAAACTTGATCTATGTAAATTAAGCATAGCTTTGTAAACATGTAAATCATGAAACTTGGTATATGGGTAAATTGGCATAAAATTGGCAAACATGTAAAACGGCATGAATTGAACATATGTAAATTTGGTATGAATTGGGCATATGTAAAATTGACATGTAATCTAGAACTTGGGCATATGTTAATTATGTCAAATTTGGAGTAGAAACATATATGATAATTTATGACTTGGAGAAAGTTTAATATGAACGCGCCTAAGTTGGGTTTTGGGTAGTTGGCTTGTATTGTAAATAAAAGGCTATAACTTGGCATAACTTCATAGTGAATTATTGATAATAATTTGGGAATACGTTTTAGGGAAAAAACGTGAATTATGAACTTGGAAAATAGGCCATAACATTAAATTGTTAGCACACTTACATATAAATAGCAAATATGTAAATTTAGAAAATACGAAATGCTTAACCCGAGGTTGGATTGAGTTGTGATGTAAACCTGCCCGGACCCGCCCGGCTGTCCAGTAATCACAACAATACCTATCCAATGTGGGAGGTTAAGGCATTGAGCCCAATAAGGACCCGAGGTTAGACTGAATTGCGGTGTAAACCTACCCGGAACCGACCGGCTGTCCAGTAACCGCAACAATACCTGTCTAATGTGAGCGGTTGGTGCTTTAATGAATAAGTTAAAGCTAAGTCAGGATTGATAGGGTTAAGTAAACTAAGAACGCTTAACCAGCATAACATGTTAACCAGGGGATGGGTTAGGTAATATGACTAGACTAATGACACTTAGCCAATATGACATGAATGGGTGGGTAAAGTAATATGGCTAGGCTAATGATATTTAACCGATATGACATGAATGGGTGGGTTAAGTAATATGGCTAGGCTAATGACACTTAACCGTTATAACATGACTAGCGGATGGGTTGGTTTAACTTGAATGGGTTGATAACACCCAATCGGTATAATCTGATGCGTGGTAGGGTTAAGTAAACACACGAGGGTAACACTTAACCATTATAATATGACTAGTGGATGGGGTTAAGTTAACACGCACTTAACCAATATAACGTGATGCGTGGTAAGGTCAAGTAACAGTCGAGGGTAAAACTCAACCGTCACAACATGATAAGTAGGTGGGCTAAGTCAATGTATACTTAACCAATTTGACACGATGATTTGGTAGGGTTAAGTCATGAACCACTTGAATATACTTAACCAATTTGACACGATGATTTGTTAGGGTTAAGTCATGAACCGCTTGAATATACTTGACCAACTTGACACATGATTCGTAGGGCTAAGTCTTGAACTTGAACGACAACACTTAGCCAATTTGACATGACCCGTAGGCGGGTTAAGTCACGAACTTGAATGACAACACTTAACCAACTTGACATGCTGGACTGATAAGGGTTAAGTCACGAATTTAAATGACAACACTTAACCTATTAGATGGAAACCCTAGTTACGTGGTCCATTTCAGCAGTAACCCACTTAGATGTATCATGATACCCTGGGACTAGGCAGGGTGGGGCACGATTACTGGGCTGATTGTAAGCGACCAAAATGATGGCTGAGTTGGTGCGCCAGTGTAGGTTCAGGCGGACTACGGTCGTGCACGTAGTCCAGAGTTGAAAAAGCAGGCATTGGGCATCAGTAGGTTTACATTGTGCGTGCTTGATTCGTGTCGGGGGTTGGCACCCTAGGGCTTGATACACCCTATGGTGGACCCAGCACAGGTAACTACATTCGTGATAGGGCCATATGACACAGACACATGAACGAGATAGGACTTGTAAGGAGCCGATCGATTAATAGATCGTTTCGTGGGACCAAGTAATGGGTCATTTCATGACATTGGGCAAGGGATCATTTTATAGTCAACACATGACACGGATTGGGATACTAGTACGGGTGGTGCAGAGCAAATAGATATCATAGAAATATTTTAATGGTGGAGCAGAGAAATCTTGCGATCTTGTGAAATTATACTTAGTTCATCTTGAATGGGAACCTCGCAATGTTATACATGACAAAAGTCATATGATGTTATTCTTAGTTATCGTGCCTGTAGCTTATCTTGTCATCATGCTTATGTTTTTTTTTAGTTTATTCATGCCATGTTATCTTTACCTATTTTTATGCTAAAAGTCACTAGGACTTACTCAGTCTTTATGACTGACCCGCTTTGTTTCGCCTCTTTTTCTTCCGTTTCCCCCCAGGTTCGCAGGGTGGGAATACAGCTTAGTTCGGATCTTACCAAGCTCCAAGGCTCTTTCATGTACGGCTTGGATTTCCCTTGGCTATGGCTTGCTTTGCTTTATTGGGGTATATCACAATTTATTTTTATGCTTCTTTGTTTTTGAGCAAGACAGATATTTTAGCTATGTAATTGGGTATTGGAAGTTGATGGGCTTTTATTATAAACAATTATATTTAATAAATGATTTGAAGTACTTCCACTTTACTTTCCGTTGTTTTATATATGTCTGTCTTGTAATATTTCTATTCCAGTACCGATAATGCTCCACTAAAGTTAAGGCATTCCCTTTGTGAGTGACCTTAACGGATGTGGGGTGTTACATTTGGTATCAAAGCAGAAGGTTACCAGACTGGGCAAAAGCTTTTAAAAACCTTCTGAAATTATTTTCAAAACGTTTACAAAGAAGCATTTTTCTAAAGAAAAGTTTTGTTTTACGAAAGGCATATTCCCCAAAGCCATATGCACTATCTTTTGATTCTCTCCTTGAGTCTCTTCTCACTTTCTTTTTCACCAAAGTTTGTAGGCATGCGACACATGTCGGAGGGCAAAGTAGTATCCAACCTCCATCTGTAGCCGCAGTAGTTTCACTTGCGACTAATCTTATTTCAAGCTTTGTAGGGTTGCCGTGTGATGGAAGTAGCTTTCGAGAAACTTTTCAACAAGCTATACAAGGATAGTAGGAACGAGGATAAAGAACACAAATCTAAGGATGAGAAACTTGTTGATATGGCTTAATCCACGAAGAGGAAAAAGGTGAAAGGAAAGAGGCCAAGTGAAAGAATAATAAAAACCCATGACAGGAGAGAATATCTTTAGTATGGTAAAAAGGGACATGTAATTAAGTATTACAGGACAAGGACAAGGGCAAAGAACAAGATCGTCGAGAGGGCAATTGTATGCTCTCACTACTAGCGTACCTAAAAGAGGTGGTAACGTTTCTGTTAAAGGCTTAGCTTTTCTTTTCTATCATCCCGTTAGAACTTCGTTTTTGTACATCGCATCCTTTTAATTCTGCTTCGATAGTTGAGTCTCTACACCTTAGTACTAGCATAGTAGAGGATCCCATTTTATTCTCAAATCCTGTTAGGAAATCGGCTCATTTATTCATGACTTGTTTGGATTTGGGAATGTCTATGCTAAGTGTTGAGTTTAGAAGTAATGCTTATGTTTCTTTGGGCTATGGGTTGATTCTAGGGATGGAGTGGTTATCCAGTAATGGTGCCATTCTTGAGTATGAAAAGAGGGCAGTTAGATTTTTGACTTGCCTTGGTAATGCCCTCGAAGTCTAGTGTAACCCTCAGGGTTCTGCCATGCTTAGTTACCTAGAATCTCTCGATATATTTATTGATCCGCTCGAGTAGTGTTCGCCACTAAGGCGAATGGTTCATTTCACTTATGCATGAGTCATAGAAAATCACCTTAGTAAGTACATTTGGCAACATGGTTGGCATTTGTTTGTTTTCAAGAGATAGTTCTTCTGTGTGGAATACCTTATAATAAGTAAACGAGATCCAGGATTCACTAGTGAATTTTGGAGAGCTTGCATGAAATCATGAGTACGCAGTTATGTTTGAGCCGAGTATACTAGAAAAAGAATAAATGAAAGTGGAACGAGAGGCGACAGTGAAATGAGTTCCAACTCATATTTTGGAAAAAAGAATTAAGAAGTTATGAAATTGTGAAGTTAAAAACGGCCAAAGCACAATGGAGTTAAGCTCAAGGAAATGCGGCTTAGAAGATTGAAGGCTAGATACGCACATTATATCTCTTTATAAGAGTATATCCTTGATCCCTCTTTTCCTGTAGAGCTTACTTGCATGCTATCTTTTAAGAATATCCTCTTGGTCCTATTCTCAATCCTATTTCTGTTGCAAACCCCATAGGGAGTATGACTTATCTGTTAGTAATACATGTTGGGGCTTGAGGGTGTCCGTTGGGTTGGCGAAACTTTTTGGGTTTTATAGGATACGAATTGGTTTTAGTAAGGGATTTACTTGTGACCTAGAAGGAGTCCACCATGCTTAGCCTCCTAGAATCATATATATTGGTTGGGATGAGTAATTCTTTGAGTGTCAGCCTGAGGTTGATTTCGGTCTTCGGGGCTGGTGCTTAGGGAGTTCTTCTCCTATTCAGTATATATGTGACGTAGATTTCCAGCTTTGACATTGCCTAATGGGCATAAAGTTTTTACTTGCTTCTATCATTCGGCTATATCTTTTGGTAGGAACAATTGGGTGTAAACATGTGTTTGAGACATGTTATGATTGATGGTTGCAAGTGGTTGCAAGTGGTTGCTCGTGGATGCATATACACGCACATTAGACACTAGATTGGCTCAATCACCTTTCATATTGCATATGCATGAGTGTTTATACTTGTTTATGGATGAATTTGAACGTATTATCATGTGGATGTTGCATATGGATGGATGTTTGTGCACACATATATTGTTTATGTGACTAGGACTATTTGCATACATGTTGGACTCATGGCACTAAACATATTTTGCATTAGGAAGATCAATCATGTCTGATCATTTGCATTAGATAAGGAACATATACACACACTTTCTGCATATGTTCATACAGCATGATTGATGATTGAGTAGATGGATGATTGGATGATAGGACACATCCTTCTTAACCTGAAGATTTCGGGGACGAAATCCTTTAAGGAGGGGAGAATGTAATAACCCGAATTTTAATATCATGTTAAAACAAGAAATCAAGGTATAATTAATTTTTAAAATGGTAATCAAGGGAAACGGGTTGCGCCATTGCGTTCGTCTTGGAATTCTACATGAAATAGAGTCCGAGTTTTCGAAAATCGAAGTCCGGATGAAGAAGTTATGACCTACAAAAGATTCAGCAGATTTCTGGCAGCATAGAACCAGGCAGGTCGACCTACAGGTCGACCAGGGCGTTGACCTGGGGGTCGACCTAACCCCCCCCCCCCCCCCAGGTCGACCATGTGGTCGACCTCCCCTATTACAGGTCGAACCTGGTTGGCCTCTTTTGGTCCAGAACCCATTTTTGAAGCCCGGTACGTGTTTTGATGGTTCGGATTGACTCTAGGGTTGATCTAAAGGCCCTAAATGGTTCCTACAACTATAAATACACCCTAAGGCCTAACCTAATTCATAAAAAATCATTCTTACATCAAAATGTTGTTTAAATCCCTCTTGATCATGGCCGCCGCCTCTAATAAATTTCCTAAGCTTTCATACACAATCCAATTCAAAGATTAAGACTTCTACAACGATTCAAGACAATAAATCAACAACGCCGCAACATTTCTACAACGAATTCAGTTCTTAATTCATTAGCCAAGATCTGTAAGTTCTAGTTATTTTCAGATCTAAATATTTAATTATAATAGGGATATGAAATAAAGTGGAATTGGATTTAAGTATGTTTATCGATTCAGATCTATTTCTGTTGCTTCTTGGATCTTGAGTTTTGGGACTTTTCTATTCTCATTCTCATGTTAAGCTTATGATCTATTCAGCTTGTTGTAAATCAGTTTTTCTTGATTCATGTTGATATTATTATCAAGATCTATCTTTTATGCCTAAGACGATGTTTTTATGCCAGTTTTCTCTCTGTACTTATTGTTATACAAATTCTACCTTACCCTATTTATTTTCTTTTGATGAACCTTGGTCAATTTCGGACCTAGGCCTAAACTACGATATACGTGCGATTGAATACGGGGAAATATTGGGATACTGCCTATTTGGATATATGTGTTTGGTGTAATTGATGGCATAACATAAAAATTGGATATTTGGGTATTACTACCATTAACATGAAATTGAATATTTGAGTATTGTCATTCTAATGGTAATCTCAAGAATGGGGATTGGCGTATATAATTTGACATGGATCTTGATATATGTAATTTGACATGGATCTTGATATATGTAATTTGGCTAGAACTTGTTATGGGTAAATTAGTATAAACGTGGTATACATGTAATTTTGGGTATAAAACTTGATCTATGTAAATTGAGCATAGCTTTGTAAACATGTAAATCATGAAACTTGGTATATGGGTAAATTGGCATAAAATTGGCATACATGTAAAACGGCATGAATTGAACATATGTAAATTTGGTATGAATTGGGTATATGTAAAATTGACATGTAATCTAGAAATTAGGCATATGTTAATTATGTAAAATTTGGAGTAGAAACATATATGATAATTTATGACTTGGAGAAAGTTTAATATGAACGCACCTAAGTTGGGTTTTGGGTAGTTGGCTTGTATTGTAAATAAAAGGCTATAACTTGGCATAACTTCATAGTGAATTATGATAATAATTTAGGAATACGTTTTGGGGAAAAAACGTGAATTATGAACTTGGAAAATGGGCCATAACATTAAATTGTTAGCACACTTACATATAAAGAGCAAATATGTAAATTTAGAAAATACGAAATGCTTAACCCGAGGTTGGATTGAGTTGTGATGTAAACCTGCCCGGACCCGCCCGGCTGTCCAGTAATCACAACAATACCTATCCAATGTGAGAGATTAAGGCATTGAGCCCAATAAGGACCCGAGGTTAGATTGAGTTGCAGTGTAAACCTGCCCGGAACCAACCGGCTGTCCAGTAACCGCAACAATACCTGTCTAATGTGAGCGGTTGGTGCTTTAATGAATAAGTTAAAGCTAAGTCGGGATTGATAGGGTTAAGTAAACTAAGAACGCTTAACCAGCATAACATGTTAACCAGGGGGTGGGTTAAGTAATATGACCAGACTAATGACACTTAACCAATATGACATGAATGGGTGGGTTAAGTAATATGGCTAGGCTAATGATATTTAACCGATATGACATGAATGGGTGGGTTAAGTAATATGGCTAGGCTAATTACACTTAACCGTTATAACATGACGAGCGGATGGGTTGGTTTAACTTGAATGGGTTGATAACACCCAATCGTTATAATCTGATGCATGGTAGGGTTAAGTAAACACACGAGGGTAACACTTAACCATTATAATATGACTAGTGGATGCGGTTAAGTTAACACGCACTTAACCAATATAACGTGATGTGTGGTAAGGTTAAGTAACAACCGAGGGTAACACTCAACCGTCACAACATGATAAGCAGATGGGCTAAGTCAATGTATACTTAACCAATTTGACACGATGATTTGGTTGGTTAAGTCATGAACCACTTGAATATACTTAGCCAATTTGACACAATGATTTGTTAGGGTTAAGTCATGAACCGCTTGAATATACTTGACCGACTTGACACATGATTCGTAGGGCTAAGTCATTAATTTGAATGACAACACTTAGCCAATTTGACATGACACTAGGCGGGTTAAGTCACGAACTTGAATGACAACACTTAACCAACTTGGCATGCTGGACTGATAAGGGTTAAGTCACGAATTAAATGACAACACTTAACCTATTAGACGGAAACCCTCGTTACGCGGTCCATTTCAGCAGTAACCCACTTAGATGTATCACGATACCCTAGGACTAGGCAGGGTGGGGCACGATTACTGGGCTGATTGTAAGAGACCAAAACGACGGCTGAGTTGGTGCGCCAGTGTAGGTTCAGGCGGACTACGGTCGTGCACGTAGTCCGGAGTTGAAAAAGCAGGCATTGGGCATCAGTAGGTTTACATTGTGCGTGCTTGATTCATGTCGGGGGTTGGCACCCTAGGTCTTGATACACCTTATGGTGGACCCAGAACAGGTAACTACGTTCGTGATAGGGTCGTATGACACAGACACATGAACGAGATAGGACTTGTAAGGAGCCGATCGATAAATAGATCGTTTCGTGGGACCAAGTAATGGGTCATTTCATGAAATTGGGCAAGGGATCATTTTATAGTCAACACATGACACGGGTTGGGATAATAGTACGGGTGGTGCAGAGCAAATAGATATCATAGAAATATTTTAACGGTGAAGCAGAGAAATGTTGTGATCTTGCGAAATTATACTTAGTTCATCTTGAATGGGAACCTCGCAATGTTATACATGACAAAAGTCATATGATGTTATTCTAAGTTATCGTGCCTATAGCTTATCTTGTCATCATGCTTATGTTTATTTTCAGTTTATTTATGCCATGTTATCTTTACCTATTTTTATGCTGAAAGTCACTAGGACTTACTCAGTCTTTATGACTGACCCGTTTTGTTTCACCTCTTTTTCTTCCGTCCCCCCCCCCCCCAGGTTCGCAGGGTGGGAATACAGCTTAGTTCGGATCTTACCAAGCTCCAAGGCTCTTTCATGTACGGCTTGGATTTCCCTTGGCTGTGGCTTGCTTTGCTTTATTTGGGAATATCACAATTTATTTTTATGCTTCTTTGTTTTTGAGCAAGACAGATATTTTAGCTATGTAATTGGGTATTGGAAGTTGATGGGCTTTTATTGTAAACAATTATATTTAATAAATGATTTGAAGTACTTCCACTTTACTTTCCGTTGTTTTATATATGTCCGTCTTGTAATATTTCTGTTCCAGTACCCATAATGCTCCACTGAAGTTAAGGCATTCCCTTTGTGAGTGACCTATCTCACTGGAAAAACAACATCATCAGAAAGCCCTAAACCCCATTGCAACCCATTTCTCAAATCGAACCTCCCCTTCCACTTTGAATCAGGCTTCGAACCAACAATTCCTACCCTTTCAGATCGATATCGAATAATAAATTTGAACTCCACTTCAACCCCTGACGTCCCTTCCCCAATTCAGAACTCGCGATGACCCTAGCTCGATGTCCTCCTCGCGTCGACTGCCCCCCAAATTCCCATCGCACCTTAATCTGCGCCTCCGACATCAGACAGCTACCAACGATAGTGCCTCCGACATCAGACAAAGCCCTTTCTTTTTCGATCGCAGCAAATCCAGGAGCTTTGAATTTCATCGATTATTGAATTGTGATTTAGGGATTCGATTGATTTGGGGGGGTGCGGCCATTTTAAGTTGTTTAGAAGAAGAAATAGAAAAAGGAGGAAAGGGAGTCATGATTTTATAGAGGAAAATTACTTAACCATTAAGGAAATACGGTACAATGATTTTAATGTGATTTGATTTCCAATTTAATATGATTTGAAATATAGAGATTTTTGTTTCTTTTTGAATAGATATCGATTTGATTGCTGATTTGATTTCGATCTTATCCAATACAAATATCTCGAGGTTCATAATTAAAAATCGTGAAACGCTATTTTAGCGTACCGACCGTCGTTCCACTGTTATAGCGTTATACTGAACTCAAAAGAATATTTTCTGAAATTTATTTCAAACGTGTATATATAAAATAACCATATTAAATCGATAAAAATATAAATTTAAATTCAAAAACAAATAAATTTTCTGATAATAAAATATTTTTATTATCATCTATATTCAAATACAATCAATACTGATTATCTGAATTGTTTTGATTTAGTTTCTAACTTCGAAATGAATTATTTTAGATTATCATATTACGATATTATATAAAATCAAAATAAATCGTGTTTCGATTATTTAATCGATAATCCAATATAAAATACCATTTATATTATAAATTCAATATTTAAAACCATACTAAATATTTAAAATAAATCGACTAAAAATACGGGTCGTTACAGCTTGAGATAGAGTCCGAGTTTGTGTAAATCGAACTCCGTATGAAGGAGTTATGACTTTCAGAAGATTCAAGAATTTAAATAAACAGCTTAGATTAAAGTTCAAAATTTTCAAATTTTGAAATCAGAAGCAGAAGCGGGCTGGGCGGGAATTTTCCCGCCCAAGGCCAAGTCGACCAGGGGTTCGACCTGTGGGTCGACCTCCACCTCGGGCCAGATCTGAAAACTGATGTGTTTCTTTGTGTGACGATTTGTTGTGTCATCAGGGCTTGTGTGGAAAGTTCTGGTTGGTTCTCTTAGGTTTGAATGGCATTGATTTGCTCTAGGTTTATCTGACGACTCCTATTAAATCAAACTTCTATATAAGCAACCAAAATCTAAACCCTAAGCCACACAAAAATATTTCTAAGCCCGTCATGCTGTCAGAACTCAACCTAGAGTAGCCGCCATTGTCCTTCAACTAGAAAGGGAGTTAGGAATTACAAATCAAATCTAATTCAACTAAGAGAATTCAACGACTACAACAAAGGAGAGCTATTCAATTTCAGAATACAGATCCCAGAACACAAGACTAGTGTCCTTTTTGTAAGTCTAGTTATCATTTAGACCTAAATGATATTAGAATCGTGACTAAATAACTGGATGAAGAACAATGCCTAATGTAAATTTATGCCTATCTTTTTGTTGAAATTGAATTGATTAAGACTATGACTCTTATCATGTTAAGTTTGTGACCATGTTGTATGTAATTTGATGATAAATGTTAAATGCTTGGAAATGAATCCATATGTTGTATAATTTGGCAATGACATATATGTTGTGTAATTTAGCGATGACATATTATGTTGTATACTTTGGCGATGACATATCATGTTGATTAAAGTGGCGATGACATATTATGTTGTATAATTTGGCAGTGGCATATCATGTTGTGTAAATTGGCGATGACATACCGTGTTGTATAATTCGGCGATGACATTTCATGTTGTATGATTTGGTAATGACATCTATATGTTATATGTCAATTTGGGAATTTTGCTATGTTTATGCAAGTTCAACAATGTTCACATATATGTCTAGAACTACATGCTAATTTGCAAGTTCACAACTACATCCCTAATTTTCAGTTTATGTAGTTCTATGTAAAACCCTTATTTCACAATTTATGTTGAGTAGATCTAAATTTGCAAGTACATGATTAAATGTCTATTGTTCTATGCCAAATTCATATGACACATGTGTAGTTAGATCCATATTTTTATGATGCTGGAATTATTACATGTTCCACTTTTTCCCCTTTTGTGTATAAGTTAGGCTATGTATCGAGCCTAACATTTTATGTGATTTATGTGAACGTTTAACGGGGGTAACGTTGAGGAAAAATATGAAATTAAATATAATTGGCATATTTGGCTCATAAATGTTTTATGGCATAAGGTGGTATAAATTTTTATACCTAAAATTATGAACTTGATTTAAAAGGGAAAGTGGGGCTTGACTTGAATGACAATAATTTACATACAAATATAAAGAGGTAAATATGTAAATTTAGAAAAGACGAATATGCCTAACCCGAGGTTAGATTGAGTTACGGTGTAAGACTGCCCGGAACCGCCCGACACATCCAGCAACCGTAACAATATATATCTAATGTGGGAGGTTAGTGCATCAGGCCCAAAAGAACCCGAGGTTAGACTGAGTTGCGGTGTAAAACTGCCCGGACTCGACCGGTACATCTAGTAACCGCAACAACACCTGTCTAATGTGAATGGTTGGTGCTTTAATGAATGAATAAAAGCTAAGTCAGGGATGGTAGGGTTAAGTTAATTAAGGCAACACTTAACCAATACAACATGTTAACTAAACTGATGGGTGGGGTTAGGTTAACTTGGACACTTAACCAATTTAACATGTTGATTATGAAAACCCCAGTAACGGGGACCCATTTCAGCAGTAACCCACATAGATGTAACATGGTACCCTGAACTAGGCAGGTTGGGGCACGATTACTGGGCTGATTATAAGTGGTCAGAACAACGGCGGTTGGTGCGTCAGTGTAGGTTCCGACGGAGTACGGGCGTGCACGTACTCCAGAGTGGAAAAAGCAGGCACTAGGCATCGTAGTTATACAATGTGCATCTTGAATCGTGTCAGGTTGCCACCATAGGATTTGATACACCCCATGATGGGACCAGCACAGGTATCTACAATCGAGTGGGGCCGCAAGACACAAGTAGTAAATGCGTACGAGTAGGAGCCGATCGATAAAAATGGATCACTGGATTTGAGCTCATGATGATAGGTTAAATATCTAGTAGGTGCAGAAAATATGGATATGAGTGCGATAGCATGATTAGTTTATCTTGCCTTGTTTATCTTGCCTTATCCTATGTTACCTTATTTCCTTGTTATTGTCCTGTGTCCAGCTTATTCATGTCATGGTTCTCTTACTAGTTTACATGTTGAATAATCACTGGACTTACCAGACTTATGTCTGACCCATTTTTCTTTCGCTCTCTTTTCTTCCATTTCCCCACCCCTTCCTCCCCCCCCCCCCCCTCAGGTACCCAGGGAGGGAATAGCTCAACTTAATTTGTACTGTTCATCTTTCCAAGCTTGAAGACTCTGTGATGCATAGCTTGGAACCTCTTCTCTTTGTCTATGGCTTTGGACACACTACTACTTGGGGATTTATGCAGTTTTGTTTTGTTTTATGCTTCTTTATGTTATAATCAAGACAGAGATTTTGATGTAATGACTTGGAAGTTGTTTTGAGATAGTTTGTTGTAATGTTTTTATTATGAACCACGTATGAAATAAATTTAGTTTCTACGCTTCTTATATATGTCTGTCTTGTAAATTATATGTGTCTTTTACCTATAATGCTCCACCAAAGTTAAGGCATCCCCTTTGTGAGTGACCTTAACGGAGGTGGGGTGTTTCAAATCCAATCAACCAAACCAAACAATCGAACAAGTCGTCCATGGTCTGTGGACAACGGGGAACATTTCATATATGCAGTTATATAATAAATAACTGTACAAAAATAATTTTGGTGAGAAATTCTCACCTTTGGGATCCACTCCGTCATTCTTTATTTCTAAACGGTTTGGATTTGGTTCATTCCTATCGTGTTGTGTTCTTCAACATAATTCCAATGCATTCTGCTTCATATGATTTATAAGTTAAAAAACATATTTTTATAACTCTACTGTATATATAAAGACCATATTTTTATATCGTTATATATATATATATTAAAAATCACTCCTTCTTATGTTATACATATATAAAAAAATCAAACCTTTATTTATAAAAATCACATTTTGATTTCGATTCTACATATATAAAAACAACAATTTTATTTTCTCTATTATATAAAAATCATATTTTTACTTCGCTACCTATATAAAAATCACATTTTTATTTTCTCTATACATATAAATAAATAAATAAATCGTTTCTTTATCTCGCTAGTCATATATATAAACATCGTATTTTTATATAATTAAAAACCCTTTCTTTATATGATTAACATCTAAATAAAGATCAAATCTTTTTTCTTTATAAAAATCATACCTTTACTTAAAGGTTGTACACATTAAAAATCAGATCTTTATGAAATATTATCTCATCTTTAAACAAATAAAGATCTCTTCTTTCCGCATATAAAAAATCTTTTCTTTTATACTGATTTCAATTTATACAAATAAAAAATGAATAATAAAAAAAATGTTTATAAATAAAACAGCAAATAACTCACTTTGTCTTGGAATGTAGGGGGTTTGTCTACAGCTAACAGCGGAAGAAGAGAAGGAGGGCGCGCGGGATGGTTCAGAGGAGGGGCGGCGACTATGGGGCCTTCAGGCGGCAGTAGTTGCTTAAAATGGGGGGGTTAGGGCTTTAGAGGAAGAGAGAAGAGGGAAGTTCGAGGAGGGGGAGGGGAGAAGAAGGCGGCGGCTATGGGAGAACCTCCCTCGACGGTGACGGAGGTGTGGGGTGGGAGATTGCATCGGCGATCGGATTTCGAGATCCGTATTTTTTTTCTATTTGATTTTGAATGAACGGCAGAGGGAGGCTTAGGGGATAACGGAGTTGACCACATGGAGAAAAGGAGGGGCCCAGTTTATATAAATTTATATATTTTATTATATTTAAATTCCAAAAAGCAACTTTTTATTTCGAACACGAAATCGAACCCACCGACTGTCATCCCCAGCTAAATACCCTCGTTCCGAACTCAACGGGATATGTTTCGCAACCCAGTTCGGCTGTTACAATCAGTTTCCGTTAAATTTAAAATATAAATCATTATATTTTAAATTCAAACGCACATTTTAATTTACCGGGGCCACATACTGACTCTGAAAATTCCAGAAAATTTATTTCTAGCTTTGTATTGTTGATACGGTCCTAACAAAACTAATTTTGTCAAATTTAGAGACCGTTTGAAAATTGGACATTTTCCAGTCGATTAAATTCAAACTGAAATTGCCAAACACGTTTAAATTCACCACGCTCACATATTGATTCTAAAAATTATGAAAATTGGAATCTAGAAATAATTTGACATTCCGAATCCAATAAAAGTGTTCTCGTCGAAAATGGAGGTCGTTTGCAAAATGGCTATTTTTAAGGGCTATATTTCCATAGCGACTATTCTGAATTTTCAACTGGACATAACTTTTTATTCCCGCTATGAAATTTGAATTTTTCAGATTCGTTGGAAAGATATTTTCAAACAGATTCTAATATTTTTGGTTTCACTAAAATCCAGTTTATTTTGAATCCTGTACATTCATTTGAAATTTCAAATCGAATTTTCAAACTATCGCGCCATTTCCAATTCCTTTTATAATTAAAATAAATATTTATATTCTAACATCGACTTAAATAAATATATATGTTCTAACTTCGTCGAAAATAAATTTTTCGTCGTTATTATTTAAAATAAATCATTTTAAATATTCAAAATTCATTAAAATTGCTAAAATAAAAATTTTAAATTCGTTCTAATTTTCCGGGTTGTTACAATCTCCCCCACTTAAAATCTTATCATCCTCGAAAAGGAACGAAGCTGAAAGTTGTTTTACAAACCAAGTCAACTTTCAGTTTGGCTTTCATTCTTCAACTTTTCAGTTTCTAAGAATTTTCCAATTCTTCAAAAATTTGGCTAACACCCTAAATTTTTGAAAAATTTCTCCATAAACGGGGAGCACCGGGAAATTCCCTAAACCGCCACACGGGCCCTCTCATCTCAAAAATAAAAAGAAAAATCCAAGCGGCTTGCCAATCGGCTCATAAAATCATCCAAACCCCATAAATTAGTAAACTTGTACCTATTTGTCGGGCATTCAATTTAATTCCTCTTCTCTAGCCTCCTTGCTATGACATGTTCACACACACACACACACATATATATATATATATATATATATTCATATATATATATACATGCATGCAATTTCAAACAATTTTCAATTCAATTCAATATTTTGATTCGATTTGGCTAATGGTTCAAAATTTTAATTAATCCACCAATAATCAAACAGCACAACCAGCAATCAATTAGTTGATTATCTTTTCAAATTCATAACTTGGATACATAGTCAAAAATCACATTTTTGGTGCCAAATCACAACAATAAACCCTATCTAGTTTTGGTTCTCACACCAGCCAATTGGAAATATATAGACATCCCACTTTTGAAACTCGAACATAAATGTTGACGATGGTCGACCGATCATCAGAATCATCTCCGGGCAACTAGAATGTGATTCTATGTCTATCCAGTATATTAAAACTTTGAATACACGTTTGCAAGGCGTATATGCAAAATCTATATATATTGGATTGTCCAAATTCAATATAAAATAAATATTCAACTACGTATAAATAGTTTAATTTTTCAAAACAAAGTTTGTTTTCATTTTTATTTTAAAACACTACTCTTCACACTTGTTCTAGGATACCACTGATCCCATCTCTAACGAAACATTCCTTATTGGATATTACTAATCCGATCTCTGATGAATTCTTTCGTTCGGTTCTAATATGTCTTGTTCTCGAGCTTTGTAAAACAAATCTATGATACCAAAGTGGCGACCGGAACTTCCCCATAAAGGAAAACCCGGGTTGCTTTTAGGATAGGACTAATCAGAATGCAAACACAATAACATTTTGTTGCTTATTACAACAATTCCATCAGAATACAAGAATATATAGAGTATGAATAAATATTATACATTGTAAAATATCAGAGATTAAAATACATTACACAGCAGTGGAAAATAATACAAAACATAACTGAAAGAGATAAACGGATACACAGCTTTCCGAATATCGTTCCAGCTGTAAACCAAGATCCTGTGAATATAAATCTGCAAAACCAAAACTACTAGCTGCCCGTATGGAAAATAGGGGCACCTAGAGTTTAGATTAAAACAACAAACTCCAGGTCAGTCATGTGACTGGTGTGAGAACTAAAACAATTATTAAACCTTTACTTTAAAATAAAGTAAATCAAGGGACCACGCCATATAACACGAACGGATTTCCTCCCAAGAATACCAGTGCATATAACAAAACGGCGCAATGTTTTTTGGAAAAATGAAGCTATTATAAGACCCAGGTCCCATCACACAATGCAACGCAAGCCGGAGGATAGGGTTTTCCCTTATAATAGCCAAACATGCTTGGTACGTTTAAAACAAATCAGTTGATACTATTATAAAGGTATAGTGTCAAAACATCTTCAAATATAAATGTATCAATCATAGGCGGCATGGGTACCATCTATCATGTCGCCAATACTAGGCTCTACAATCAAAACCGAAATGTCACGTATTGGAAATTAGATTTCCGTCATGAGTCTAGGCAAGGGATATACTCCTTTCCGATTCGAGACACTCTAGCAAATGTCTCAGGACTACACACTCTGGGTAACCCTTGGAATCGGCTTAGCCGATCCTCCCTTACGTTTAAGGATTGGTTATTCTCGAACACACGTTTCCCGGTCCTATCGGACTTATCCATCGGCTCCGTAGAGACAGATATATCCAAGGCGCCTCGCATTCCAACAACCACATAGGTAAAAATTTAACAATGTCAGGTCTTGCAAAATGCTGACACCACCCAAAGCTAGAAAGAAACGTCATGTTCTCCCAACGGTCCTTATCCCATTTTTGACTCATACCGAGGTGTAAGGCTCGCGAATTAACGCTATACACAAGGTGGTGCTATATTAAATTTGTGCTTTGATCATCAACTACAAGGCTCTGCTTTTCAATAGAAGCCTTGATCACTGCACCACTGCATGCCACACAGGCAATTCATGCCATGCGACTGATATCTATCGATATATAACCTCTGAGCTCGTACGTCTCAGAGAAGGGCGTTAAGCAAGAGAATAAATTCTCCGTCGCCAAACAGATATATATTTTAAAGAAATCAATCAACACAGAATAAAATCCAATGTTAGACACACATCCATTTACAAGTTTGTTCTGGGTCTGAACGAAACCGAAGGCACCTTATTCCTCATCCCATATGTCCAATACAGGAGAGAGGCCCTCGCATATCTGTCGATCTCCAAGTACGTCTGGACGATCACCACTTATTACCTCGTCTTGGGTGTAAGCCCAATCAAGACATCAGTAACCATCCAAACGTTGTGAAGACCTCCGGTCTTCAACCACCGTCTTCATCGTCGATTTATTGTCAAATCAGGTTTTTGGAATGGGTATAAACCCAGCCTTTCCGAATAACTCACGTATATAGCAAACAAGTGTTATAATAACACAACATACGCCTCATTCCAATCTAGAATATTCTTTATTCAAATATTCACATTCTTAGGGAAAGGTTCCCATTAATTTTATCAAAGATAAATTCTTTAAAATTTATTCTTAATCTTCCTTTGAATATCATTTCAAACCATATTAAGGTTTTCCAAACTAGTTGGGATTAGCGCACCTTGCCGAAGTAATCATTGATTTCATTTCCCAATCCCAACCTATTCATCCAATGGAGCAAAACTGATCATACTCCATATCTAACACCATGGTGTTATTGGTAAATTTAATTACCATTTCCTGTTCAAATCTAATTAAAGATTTAACTATCGCTAGGAGCAAAACTGGCAATACTCCATTCTCGATCATTTCCCAGATTTGATAACTTAAATTATCAATTCCCATTTCAATCTAATTAAAGATTCATTAAAACTCCACTTGGTTTTAATCTTTCCAAAAATCAATATTAATGATTATTTAACTTTGGAAACACAAACATGTCGCATCTACAATCTGCACCGTACTATTGATTTCTGCCGATATATGACCTCTAAGCTTGTACGTCTCAGAGAAGGGTGTTAAGAAAGAGAATAAATTCTCCGCCACAAAATAGATATATATTTAGCAGAGATCAACCATATAGTTTAAAATACAATGACAGACATGTAATCCAGTATTTAACTGGGTTAATGAACCAACATCATTTAAAACATGGTTCACAATAAACCCAAATCCTCTTCCGTAAAAATGGAATCTTCACGGAGAACAGATCAATATATAATCGATATCAATTTCCGTATCCAACTAATAATATAAATGGAATAACGGCAAAGCCTTTTAAATTCCATATGTACTAACAGTCTTCCTCCACAGAAGTTCACTTTGATTATTATCAAATTGAATTTCATTCAGTTCCAATTTAATATATTAAATTGGAAAAACTTTACTTTGGAAAATTCCCGTTAAATCTTAATAAAAAGATTTATAAATTCCAAATCACATTTCACTGTAAATCGTGTCAAAGAACGAATGTCGTTAAAAACAAAGTTCACAATAAACCTAATTCACATTCCATTTTCGATACCAATTAAATGTTAATTAATAGGAAACACTAATAAACTTAATTAAAAGATTTATTCTTTTCACACGGGGTTCAATAATAGTGTTATTTAAGACACCATTCACGGCAAACCCAAAATCGCATTCCTTTGTTAATCGGTTTAAAGAACAAGTGTTATTTAAAACACCGTTCATGATAAACCTAAAAACCAATTGATATTAAATACAAGACTCTGAATAGAAAATATATCGGCTTATATTCAGTATCAAATTTTGAAATCAACATATATCGTATTGGAATACCAATATATATATATATATATATATATATCTTCCAAACTCCTCCATAATATCTGTATAATCACGGAATCCAGTATCGAAATATTCCGAAGATAATTTCAATTAAAATCCATTCCACTTCATATATTGGAAATTCTGGTTATTTTTAAAACCATTTCAAATCCAGTTTAATTATTTAAAAATATTGGATTATAATTCTAGTTCGTAAATAGTTCATTTCAATAAAATATATTTTTATCTTTTCAAATACGGAATTTTCATCCCAATTCTTTTCAAATCATTTATTATTATTTTACACAAATTTTTTATATTTTTAATAATTTATCAAGGTCCGTACAGTCGATTTCCATAAACGGCCATCGAACTGCACTTACAACGACATTTTCCAAATTTGATTTGGACATAATTCCAAATTCAACTGATAGATTTCAAATTTCTCATATTCGTTAGAAAGCTCTTTTCGATACGAACGCAACGGTTCCTGTTTTAGGAGAATCCGATGGTAGGATCTCCTGTAATGTCCATTCGAAGTCAATGGTCAAAATTCACGAACTGCCATGGTGTGACGCGTTCTATTCAGGCCATTAAATATATAAAATATATATATTATATATATTTCATTGATTTCCATTTAAACGTATTTTACAAATCGTTTTAAATTCATTTTCAAAACAATTTCAACTTCATATTCAATTTCAATTCAAAGTTGCATATTCCATATCATCGATATATAAATGATAGTATTTTCAAAACATTAGATTTTGAAATCACTTCCTTTTCGATATTCATTATAAAAATGAATAAAATCGATATAAATATCGTTCACGTTAAAATGGCGTTAATCTAATCAACACGGCTTTATATATTTAAATATTTTCGTGTCCATCCCAAATCGGACATCAAAATCAAATTTTGATCTTTTATTGAATATTATTTTAAAATGTACATTATTTTAAAATATCCGTTCTTTTTGAAATGGAACCAAACATAGTCAATTACCATATGATATTATTTATATGGATTTCATACAACACATGTACACAACAACAATCAAACACAGTCAACCATCATCCAAAGTGCCTTCTACACTGCATAAGCATTAAATACAAATATTAACGCTTACAATAGTATGTCAACCAATCGATTGACATACAACTAAATATTGGGATTAGTGTATGTCCAATATCATCCCGATACCGATGTAGGGTTTTCAATCAACCAATACAGATTTTATTTGTGCAGTTGGGCGATGTGTAAAATATATCATCCCAATCCATATCAGTCAAATATGTGTGTACAAAATAAATCGTCCGATTTGTAAATGAATATTTATTTTATTCACATACACGTTAAAAAATATATTTTTAACGATAAAATATTTTTTTCAACATTTGAATATTCAATTAGTTTATTTATCTAATAAAATGATATTTTTATTTTTCTAACTTATTTTAGAAAATTTTGGTGGCATAACAGCGCGGTACTAGAACTGGGATAAGGTCTAGCCTTATCCCTCGCCTAATAATGGCTCCTGCCATGCACATACCAATTCTAATCAATTCATTTCACTCAAGTAACCAAATTCAACAAATAATCCAATCAACCAAAACAAACAATCAAACAAGTCGTCCATGGTCTGTGGACGATGGGGAACAGTTCATGTATGCAGTTATAAAATAAATAACTGTATAAAAATAAGTTTGGTGAGAAGTTCTCACCTTTGGGATCCACTCCGTCATTCTTTATTTCTAAACGGTTTGGATTTGGTTCATTTCTATCGCGTTGTGTTCTTCAACATAATTCCAATGCAATCTGCTTCATACGATTTATAAGTCAAAAATCATATTTTTATAACTCTACTATATATATATATAAAGACCATATTTTTATATCGTTATATATATATATATATTAAAAATCACTCCTTCTTATGTTATACATATATAAAAAAATCAAACCTTTATTTATAAAAATCTCATTTTGATTTTGACGCTACATATATAAAAATCACATTTTTATTTTCTCTATTATATAAAAATCATATTTTTACTTAGCTACCTATATAAAAATCACATTTTTATTTTCTCTATACATATAAATAAAAAAATCGTTTCTTTATCTCGCTAGTCATATATATAAATATCGTATTTTTTATAATTGAAAATCCTTTCTTTATATGATTAACATCTAAATAAAGATCTAATTTTTTTTCTTTATAAAAATCAAACCTTTACTCTAGGTTGTACACATTAAAAATCAGATCTTTATGAAATATTATCTCGTCTTTAAACAATTAAAAATCTCTTCTTTCCTCATATAAAAAAATCTTGTCTTTTATAATTCTTTTAATTTATACAAATAAAAACTGAATAATAATTAAAAAACAACGTTTTTAAATAAAATAGCAAAGAACTCACTTTGTCTTGGAATGGAGGGGGTTTGTCTACAGCAAATAGTGGAAGTGGAGAAGGAGGGGGCGCGGGATGGTTCAGACGAGGGGCGGCGGTTGTGGGGCCTTTAGGCGGCGGCGGTTGCTGAAAATGGGGGGACTAGGGCTTTAGAGGGAGACAGAAGAGGGGAGTTCGAGGAGGGGACGGGGAGAAGAAGGCGGTGGCTGTGGAGGAACCTCCCTCGACGGTGGTGGAGGCGTAGGGGAGAGGGGCAGCGACGATCAAATTTCGAGATTCGTATTTTTTTCTATTTGATTTTGAATGAACGACAGAGATAGGCTTAGGGGATGAAGGAGTTGACCGCGTGGAGAAAAGGAGGTGCCCAGTTTATATAAATTTATACATTTTATTATATTTAAATTCCAAAAAGCAACATTTTATTTCGAAAACGAAATCGAACCCACTGACTGTCGGCCCTAGCTAAATACCCCTGTTCTGATCCCAATGGGATATGTTTCGCAACTCAGTTCGGCTATTACGATCAATTTTCGTTATCATTATATTTTACATTCAAATGAACAATTTAATTTACTGGGGCACATACTAACTCTGAAAATTCCAGAAAAATTATTTCTAGCTTCGTATTGACAATACGGTCCTAACAAAACTAATTTCGTAGAATTTAGAGACCGTTTGAAAAACGGTCATTTTCCAGTCGATTAAATTCAAACTGAAATTGCCAAACACGTTTAAATTCACTGCGCTCACATATTGATTCTAAAAATTATGAAAATTGGTCCGAATCTAACAAAAGTGGTCTCGTCGAAAACGGAGGTCGTGTAACAACCCGGAAATGCGAGCCAGTTTAAAAATTTTATTTTGGCAATTTTAGGGAATTTTGAATATTTAAAATGAATTATTTTAAATAATAATGACCAGAAAATTTATTTTGAGTAGGAATATAATGTATATATTTATATACGTCGTCGTTAGAATATAAATAGTTATATATAATTATAAATGAATTGAAAATGGCGCGGTAGTTCGATAATTCGATTTCAAATTCCAATTGAATGTACCGGGGGCAAAACAAACCGGATTTTAGTGAAACAAAAAATATTAGGAGCTAATTGTGAATATCTTTCCATATGACCACGATATCGGCTCGTGATTCTGATTTCATATGACCACGATATCTCGTTAACAAGTTAGATTACTATTTAAATAAAACTAAACTTTAATTAACAAAAGAACGGGCCTCACACTTTCAACTTTGGCCCAAGCCCAACTCCATCCATATAAACCCGCTTCTCATTGTCTTCCCCAAACCAAACTATCGGCTCCAGAAACACAATAATCACCCGTTGACCGCCATTTTGACCTCCAATACCTCCTCCTTCGGCCATCTACTCCGAGCGCCGCCTCCACCAGAGAACTTGCCACCAAAATCCGCACCTCCCTGTCCTACCTGCTTCGACTTCGACGTCATGAAGCAAAGGCCGATGCCGCCACCTCCTGTACACCCATCGACGTCCATCTGAACCGAACCCCACCAATACACCCTAAATCGAAGCGCCACGACCTCCTGATCATCACGCTACCCTTCTCTCAACCCAATTCCGCTCCCATCAGCGATTTTCTGATGCCCTAGGTGTCGCTCCACTTCTTCCATCGACATAAAGAACTGTCGAACCCCACAATACTGATGTTAGGTCAGAGAGAAACATGCTGGGAATCCAAATGCACTAGTTTGATGATTTATAACATTTTGGATGAATTGTTTTGGATTTTTCTTTGTGGTAAAGTTCTTGCTGTGAATGGTTTATGCGGTTTATATAGGTTAATTGTGGTTGGTGGTACTTGTGGTTGAGAAGGGAGCCTGTGTGGCCTGTTGTGGATCCAAAGAAAATGGGGAGGATATTTTATTTGTTTATTTTGTATTTTATTTAAATGATTTTCTCCTCGTATTCGTCTTCTAAAAATCACAGTGGTTACATACGATACCTAAAAATCACCAAACTGGACATGTAGCTAGAGTTCAACATTACGGTCCCAACGAAACTGGTTTCGTCGAATTCCGACTCCGTATGTTCAAATTGCATATTTTTAAAGGTCGATTTCTCATCTGTTTCTCAGTCAAAAATCACGTACGGCCATATATGATATCCAAAAATCACCAAACTGGTACTCTAACAAGTATTCGACATTCCGGATCCAACAAAATTAGTTTCGTCGAATTCTGACTTCGTCTGCTCAAACTGCGTATTTTTAAAGCTCTGGATGACCCATTTAAATATATAAATATATTTAAATATAATTAAATTAAATATAATTAAATTAATATTATCGTATATATCCATATACAATGTCGTCCGGTTCCAGAATATCACCTCAGATTTTATGACTTGATTTCCAGACTCTGGATTATCCCGATATTCAGTTCGTATCGAAAAATCGATTTATAACGTATATAAAGCGTCGCAAATTATAAAGGAATTCCACAGCGACTTTTCTGAAATTTGATTTGGACATAACTCAAAATCTACCCGACGAAATCCCGATATTTCTCTTCCACTAGAAAGATATACTCCACCAGCTCCACACGTTTCTTGTTTCACAGAAATCCGGCTTAAAACGAATCATGTACATTCAGTTGAAGTTCAACTCGCCAAATAGCGAACTGCAGCGCCATTTCAAGCTCGATTATAATTATATTAAAAATTATACGTTTCAACTATCATTTATTTAATATATTCGTTATTTAAATAATTAAATAACTTAATTATTATACCTTACAAAACGCGCCATTACAGACTTCCCCCCTTAAAATAATTTCGTCCTCGAAATTGCTAAGATAGGAGAATGCTACCAGCTTTACTAACTAGATTCAAATATCTTTTAGTTTACTTCTCAACTCCAGTTTCAACTGAACCATTAAATTTTCAATTTAATTACTAGTTCATTCTGGCTAACTGAATTTCCATAAATCATGAGAATGTTCTAACGCCGGGGATTTTCGAAATTTTTTTGCCATAACCCCCTTTGTATTGGTCAATATGACAAACCACCCCTCGCCTCTCTAGGCCTTCTCCAACCCAAAAGAAAATCAAACAGCCAAGCGGCTAGCCAATTCGGCTCATAAAATCCAAACTCATATATAATATAAACTGGTACCTTTTTGTCGGTCGTATCATTATATCCTTTTGATCTGTTATCACTTCTGCATATACCAATGTTATCCATTCCAATTGATCTCCAATCAGTTCATATCCTCAAATCCAAATCGAATTTCATTCGACCTCTAATATCAAATTCCAAATTATTGACTTATCAATTTGGTTCCATTCTAGATTATCTCTAATCCAATTCAATTTTATTTAACTCAGTTCAAGTTAAATTTCAATTTATTTTTACCATCTCATTTTATTTAACTTCATTAGTTAAATTTTAATTCCAGAACTTAAGTTCCTGGGTTTCTTTCAAATCAATTTGTAATCATAATGCAAATTCAAAACCTTTGAATTTCTAAACAACTTGTTTTCTCAAAACAATTCAAAAACAAAACCTTTGGTAGAAATCCGTCACTTAGAACTCGAAAATGAACACTGATGATGTCTAGATTCATCATCAGAATCTATTTTCCAGCTATCGAAGTGAGTTCAATACTATATCATTTTAAATTTGAAAAACATTTTCAAAATCTCCCGGGAACTTAAAATTTCCTTATTTTAATTCCAAATTTTGATTTAAATTCAGATTTACTCATCTGATTTCACTTATATGAATTCTGTTGGTTATGTATAACCCTTTCACTATATAATCTTACTCGATCATAATTACCACCAATATATCTAATATATTAAAATTTTGATATATATAAATATATCTCTATATCAAAATACACTTTGGGTAAAGTTAAATTCACTTACCCTCTTTCCAAACATATCGTGACGACACATCGTATCCGAGTGTTTATTAACTCCTACCGATACAGTGGATCAAACTGATCGACCAGAACTCATAACAACTCAGCCAATGAATCTCCACAATAAAAACCATTTTATATTGAATAACAATTACGCGCTCATATATATACACTCAAACTCAATCTAGGATATTACTAATCCCATCTCTATCGAGTTATGCCACAGAGCCAAGGTAATCACTTAACTTAAGCTCTGATACCAACTGTAACGGCTGGAAATTTCCGACTCCTCGAGAGTCGGAAATTCCGAGGACGTTAGTGAAAGAATTTAGAAGGTGAGAAAGAAAAGATAGAACTAATAGAATAGAAGAAGAAGAAGAAGAAGAACATCAGAATCATCAGAATAACACGAATCTCGCAGCGGAACGAATAACATATAATATATAACATAACTTTGAAATACAACAGTTATGTATACAATAGCACTTATCAGAGTACAGCACTTACAACACAGCGGAAATAAACTATAGCTATAAAATCTTGAAGTCTCCTGCTCCAAGCTCTCCATGTATATCTGTAAATCCCGACTACTTGACTGCCCGTACAAATTTAGGCACCCAAGAGTTTAGGGAAAACAACAAAGTAAACTCCGGGTCAGTCATGGGACTGGTATGAGTAAAATAGATTAAAACGGGTATAGGATATCTCATAAGACCACGCCGTGAATACGGAACGGGTTTTTCCCTTATGAGTATCTGAACAACTTTGACAAGCAATATCATTGTGATATTATAATAATGTCTAAGTACAAATAGATATCAATCTAGCAGAAACGCTTGCATCTCACGTTCTACATACATAGTAAAAATCATAAACCGCAGGGCGCTTATCGTAGAATGGATTCCAACAGACAAGGTATGGGAGCACCTTCTGAATAGTGTACTCTAGAGGTGATACACTCAGGGTTCAACAAGAACGTCTTGCAACCCGGCCACACATGACCGCTCACTCATTTAGCTTGAGTGTCGCGAATATATTGCCACCACGGTTATAGGCCATCAAACCGTCATCCGAAGATACAGAATCAAAAAGAAGTAAAAATATGAATATTCCCTAGATCGGTGACAATACACCCTGCTTGGGGATGACCCAACTAGCCATGCTGCCTAGCCCAACTTTTGTTACTTCCTGGTGTGAGGCTAGAAGCTATGTCTATCTTCAGAACATCTGATCACCATTCACTTTGAATGCCACATCGTCATACCCGCCAAATCACAAATTGACTTATTCACAAATAACACGGGTATACAGCTAAGAGAAACGAATTCCTCTGCCACCAAACGTGAATACGTTTGAACAGATCAACTTACGCGATCCATTGGATATACTCTGTCAGACCTTCTTCCATATACGTTGTCCTGGGACTGGACAAACCGAAGGCACTATTCAGTATATCCATCTTAGTCATTGTTATCTAAGACTTATACAACAGCCCTTGCACTTTACTCCGTCTTCAATTTATCTTTGGCAGATATTGCTCGCAGCGCTTATGCCAATACAGAGTGGTTCTTTGGATAATAATCCAACCGGTCTCTCCATATTAACAACGTTAAAATGGTAAAAACTTTGATAGTCTGTGATTCAACTATCAAATTAAAACATGTCGGTGTACAAACAACGATCTTATTTCCAAATGGAAATTCGATCGATCAATCATCATATGTTCATATTTCCTTATTTCATATATTTAGAAAATATATGTTATTAATCATTGGAAAACATTTCCATAGCTTATTTTCACATCACTATTATTTCGCAACTATCAGTCCCTAACTGTAACTAGTATGAGAACAATTCTCTAAGTATCAATACGGAAGGTCGAAACCAACATCAGATCGTCACTTAGAAAACCGTTCAACTTACCCTCTCCAGTCAGTTTCTGAATTTGCTTAACTCTATTTCTTAAATTCTTATCATGAAAACATTTCATTTTCTATGTTTAGAAAACATATCTGACTATATTTGGAAAACGTTTCCAAAACTCATTTACGGATTTCCAATGAACGTTGTATAAAACATCGTTACGCTGAATCCATTAATCGCTTATTACTTAACTATATTTCAAATCAACCTTTCCTATCGAACCACAACCATTCCTTTGTCAATTCTGAAGTCAATCAAGTTGGGGTATAATTACCTCTCAGACCTTAATTGAACAACGTCCTTTACTGTGAAATAGATGAAGCTCGTCACTCACTTTGTCCAATCATCTGTTTACGCAAATTCTCGGATTCAGGTTACGAATCCACTTCTTATATGACAACGTTTGATTATAACTATAACGTTATAATTCCTACTTCTGCAATGTCTAACCTAAATTATAACTTTATCTCCTAACTCGAATACTTTAACAGACACCTAATTTCTAAATCAATAACTAAATCTTGATTTAAACCCTGGAAAGTAAATAGTACTTTCCCGAATTCGCTATAATCGAATTCGACGTATAACTCTCTTTCGAGTAATCTCTATTTGGTTAACTCTTCTTCGAAAAACCTATATTCGATTATCTCTCTTCGAATAACTCATATTCGAAATCTCTCTCTTTCGAATAAACAATATTCGATCTCTTTCTTTCGAATATGCTATATTCGAAAATCTCCTTTCGATTTACTAATCGATAACTCCTTTCGATCAAACTAAAATCGTTAACTCCTTTAACTCTATTCGAATAAATAATATTCGACTAACTCCTTTGGATCAACTCATTTGATTAACTCCTTCGAATAACTAATTCGAATAACTTACCTTCGAATAACCAATATTCGATTTACTCTAACTCGATTAACCTGATTCTAATCGATTTACTCCATTTCGATTCAACTTAATTCAAATCGATTAACTTAACTCAAATTGATTAACTCCTTTCGAATAACTAAATTCGATTTAACTCTTCTCGAATAACTAAATTCGATTAACTCAAATTGAATAACTGATATTCAATTTACTCCTACGTGTTTAACTCTATTCGAATAACTAATTCGAATAACTTAATTGATGAATTATATTCACTTCTATCCTATCGAATAAACTGTATTCGATATCTCCTCCAACACTATTCGAATGAACTATATTCGATTAACTTCTCTAACTCTATTCGAATAAATTATATTTGATTAACTCTTTTAACTTTACTCGAATAACTATATTCGATTAACACTTTCTTTCGAATAACTATATTCGATTAACTCTTTCTTTCAAATAACTATATTCGATTAACTCTTCGACTAACTCCTTTGGATTAACTAACTTCGAATATCTCCTTTGGATTAACTAACTTCGAATAACTCCTTTGGATTTCTAACTTCGAATAACTCCTTTGGATTTACTAACTTCGAATAACTCCTTTGGATTAACTAACTTCGAATAACTCCTTTGGATTACTATCTTCGAATAACTCCTTTGGATTAACTAACTTCGAATAACTCCTTTGGATTAACTAACTTCGAATAACTCCTTTGGATTAACTACTTCGAATAACCAATATTCGATAACTACTCTTTGAATAAATAATATTTGATAACTCTTCTCAAATGAATCACATTTGATTTCTCCACTCGAATAAACTATATTCGATAACTCTTCTCAAATGAATCACATTTGATTTCTCCACTCGAATAAACTATATTCGATAACTCTTCTCAAATGAATCACATTTGATTTCTCCACTCGAATAAATTATATTCGATTACTCTACTTGGATAACTCTAACCGGTCAACTCAACTGGTTTAACCTAACTGATTAACTCAAATGGTTTAACATAACTGGTTAACTCGTCTCGATTAACTGAACTAATCCACTTAGTTTAACTTAGCTAATTCACATTGATTAGCTCTAACCGATTCACTTAGTTTAACTCAACTAATTTACTTCGATTAACCACTTAGTTAACTTAACTAATTCACTTCGGTTAACCACTTGGTTTAACTTAACTAATTCACATCGATTAATCACTTAGTTTAACTTAACTAATTCACATCGATTAATCACTTAGTTTAACTTAACTAATTCACATTGATAAATCACTTAGTTTAACTTAACTAATTCACTTCGAGTAATCACTTTAACTTAACTAATTTACTTCGATTAACTTAACCCATTTCCCTTAGTTTAACTTTATTTACTTACCAAATAAATATCTCTTTTATCCTATCTATTCAAATGGTTTACAATATTTCTCTTCTTATATATTTGACAAATATATTCCTTTATGTTTGATTTACAAATATATATATCCTTTATATTTGTCTTCACAAATATATTTATCCTTTATATTTGATTAACACATAATTTCCCTTATACTCGATTAACAAATATTTTTCCTTTATACTTGATTAACCATTATTTTCCTTTATACTAAAAAATCCCCTTTTCTTTATAATATAAAATCAATCGATTTTATATAAATAAATTATTTTCAAATTATAGTTTGAAAATCTCTTTTCTATATCTTGGTATTTCTTATGGTATTTAACACACCATATAATAACGATGAACATCGTCCAAACACACATAATCATTATCAGATTATATATCACATTTATATATCGCAATATATAAATCACAGTAAAATAACTGTTGAGGAATCCAGTTGGATTCCTCCAACCTGTTTTCCCTGCACCACAGATGTTAGACAATACAACAACATCGATTGCACTTCACTGTGAAATATTCTGATAGCAGAATCAACATATGACTATTTAACGGTTTATATATATACGTAAATATATATATAAAATCTCTACTAACTGACTAGCAGTTCAATCAAACAGTCAACACACAGTCAAACAGTCAAACAGATAATATTTTAACAGTTCTAAGAATACAACGTGAAAATAAGACTGTTTAGAGTTTGTGAGATTTACTCACATTTGGACGATCATCTTCAATGATGATAACCATCGCTTGATTCAAACAATTTATTTTGCTATAAATTGTAACGAGCTCGGATGGACTTCCAGTCAGTCTCATTGCGTAGTGCTCGTCAATACGATCCCAACGCAACTTACGGTTCGTGATTCTGATTTCATATGACCACGATATCTCGTTAACAAGTTAGATTACTATTTAAATAAAACTAAACTTTAATTAACAAAAGAACGGGCCTCACACTTTCAACTTTGGCCCAAGCCCAACTCCATCCATATAAACCCGCTTCTCATTGTCTTCCCCAAACCAAACTATTGGCTCCAGAAACACAATAATCACCCGTTGACCGCCATTTTGACCTCCAATACCTCCTCCTTCGGCCATCTACTCCGTGCGCCGCCTCCACCAGAGAACTTGCCACCAAAATCCGCACCTCCCTGTCCTACCTGCTTCGACTTCGACGTCATGAAGCAAAGGCCGATGCCGCCACCTCCTGTACACCCATCGACGTCCATCTGAACCGAACCCCACCAATACACCCTAAATCGAAGCGCCACGACCTCCTGATCATCACGCTACCCTTCTCTCAACCCAATTCCGCTCCCATCAGCGATTTTCTGATGCCCTAGGTGTCGCTCCACTTCTTCCATCGACATAAAGAACTGTCGAACCCCACAATACTGATGTTAGGTCAGAGAGAAACATGCTGGGAATCCAAATGCACTAGTTTGATGATTTATAACATTTTGGATGAATTGTTTTGGATTTTTCTTTGTGGTAAAGTTCTTGCTGTGAATGGTTTATGCGGTTTATATAGGTTAATTGTGGTTGGTGGTACTTGTGGTTGAGAAGGGAGCCTGTGTGGCCTGTTGTGGATCCAAAGAAAATGGGGAGGATATTTTATTGGTTTATTTTGTATTTTATTTAAATGATTTTCTCCTCGTATTCGTCTTCTAAAAATCACAGTGGTTACATACGATACCTAAAAATCACCAAACTGGACATGTAGCTAGAGTTCATCATTACGGTCCCAACGAAACTGGTTTCGTCGAATTCCGACTCCGTATGTTCAAACTGCATATTTTTAAAGGTCGATTTCTCGTCTGTTTCTCAGTCAAAAATCACGTACGGCCATATATGATATCCAAAAATCACCAAACTGGTACTCTAACAAGTATTCGACATTCCGGATCCAACAAAATTAGTTTCGTCGAATTCTGACTTCGTCTGCTCAAACTGCGTATTTTTAAAGCTCTGGATGACCCATTTAAATATATAAATATATTTAAATATAATTAAATTAAATATAATTAAATTAATATTATCGTATATATCCATATACAATGTCGTCCGGTTCCAGAATATCACCTCAGATTTTATGACTTGATTTCCAGACTCTAGATTATCCCGATATTCAGTTCGTATCGAAAAATCGATTTATAACGTATATAAAGCGTCGCAAATTATAAAGGAATTCCACAGCGACTTTTCTGAAATTTGATTTGGACATAACTCAAAATCTACCCGACGAAATCCCGATATTTCTCTTCCACTAGAAAGATATACTCCACCAGCTCCACACGTTTCTTGTTTCACAGAAATCCGGCTTAAAACGAATCCTGTACATTCAGTTGAAGTTCAACTCGCCAAATAGCGAACTGCAGCGCCATTTCAAGCTCGATTATAATTATATTAAAAATTATACGTTTCAACTATCATTTATTTAATATATTCGTTATTTAAATAATTAAATAACTTAATTATTATACCTTACAAAACGCGCCATTACAACCATATTTTTATATCGTTATATATATATATATATTAAAAATCACTCCTTCTTATGTTATACATATATAAAAAAATCAAACCTTTATTTATAAAAATCTCATTTTGATTTTGACGCTACATATATAAAAATCACATTTTTATTTTCTCTATTATATAAAAATCATATTTTTACTTAGCTACCTATATAAAAATCACATTTTTATTTTCTCTATACATATAAATAAAAAAATCGTTTCTTTATCTCGCTAGTCATATATATAAATATCGTATTTTTTATAATTGAAAATCCTTTCTTTATATGATTAACATCTAAATAAAGATCTAATTTTTTTTCTTTATAAAAATCAAACCTTTACTCTAGGTTGTACACATTAAAAATCAGATCTTTATGAAATATTATCTCGTCTTTAAACAATTAAAAATCTCTTCTTTCCTCATATAAAAAAATCTTGTCTTTTATAATTCTTTTAATTTATACAAATAAAAACTGAATAATAATTAAAAAACAACGTTTTTAAATAAAATAGAAAAGAACTCACTTTGTCTTGGAATGGAGGGGGTTTGTCTACAGCAAATAGTGGAAGTGGAGAAGGAGGGGGCGCGGGATGGTTCAGACGAGGGGCGGCGGTTGTGGGGCCTTTAGGCGGCGGCGGTTGCTGAAAATGGGGGGACTAGGGCTTTAAAGGGAGAGAGAAGAGGGGAGTTCGAGGAGGGGACGGGGAGAAGAAGGCGGTGGCTGTGGAGGAACCTCCCTCGACGGTGGTGGAGGCGTAGGGGAGAGGGGCAGCGACGATCAAATTTCGAGATTCGTATTTTTTTCTATTTGATTTTGAATGAACGACAGAGATAGGCTTAGGGGATGAAGGAGTTGACCGCGTGGAGAAAAGGAGGTGCCCAGTTTATATAAATTTATATATTTTATTATATTTAAATTCCAAAAAGCAACATTTTATTTCGAAAACGAAATCGAACCCACTGACTGTCGGCCCTAGCTAAATACCCCTGTTCTGAACCCAATGGGATATGTTTCGCAACTCAGTTCGGCTATTACGATCAATTTTCGTTATCATTATATTTTACATTCAAATGAACAATTTAATTTACTGGGGCACATACTAACTCTGAAAATTCCAGAAAAATTATTTCTAGCTTCGTATTGACAATACGGTCCTAACAAAACTAATTTCGTAGAATTTAGAGACCGTTTGAAAAACGGTCATTTTCCAGTCGATTAAATTCAAACTGAAATTGCCAAACACGTTTAAATTCACTGCGCTCACATATTGATTCTAAAAATTATGAAAATTGGAATCTAGCAATAAGTTGACATTCCGAATCCAACAAAAGTGGTCTCGTCGAAAACGGAGGTCGTGTAACAACCCGGAAATGCGAGCCAGTTTAAAAAAAAAAATTGGCAATTTTAGGGAATTTTGAATATTTAAAATGAATTATTTTAAATAATAATGACGAGAAAATTTATTTTGAGTAGGAATATAATGTATATATTTATATACGTCGTCGTTAGAATATAAATAGTTATATATAATTATAAATGAATTGAAAATGGCGCGGTAGTTCGATAATTCGATTTCAAATTCCAATTGAATGTACCGGGGGCAAAACAAACCGGATTTTAGTGAAACAAAAAATATTAGGAGCTAATTGTGAATATCTTTCCAACGAATCCGGAAAATCAAAATTTCATAGCGGGAATCAAAAGATATGTCCAGTTGAAAATGCAGAATAGTCGCTATGGAATTCAGGCCCATAAAAATGGAAATTTTGCAAACGACCTCGGATTTCGACGAAACCACTTTTGTTGGATCCGCGATGTCAAATTATTGCTAGGTTTCAAATTTCATAATTTTTCGAATCAATATGTGAGCGTGGCAAAGGAAAACGCGTTTGACCAGTTTCAGTTGATTTTAATCGACTGGAAAATGGTCATTTTTCAAATGGTCTTAGAATTTGACGAAACTAGTTTTGTTAGGACCGTATCGTCAATACGAAGCTAGAAAATATTTTTCTGGAATTTTTCGAGTTAGTATGTGGCCCCAATAAATTGAAATGCGCGTTCAAATTCAATATATAGAGTTATATTTTGATTTTGATGAAAACTGATCGAAACGATCGAATCATCCTACGATACATATCCCATTGTGTTCGGAATAGGGGTAATTAGCTATGGACGACAAGCGGTGGGCCTCGTTTCGAGTTCAAATTAAAAAGTCAACTTTTTGAAATTAATTAAATAAATAAAAAGAATAAAACCTTTCTCTTCTCTCCTTTTACCTCATCCCCCCCCCCTCCCGTTAGAATTCATTCGAGAATAAAAAAATAAAAGAAAAGGAAAACCGCCAGATCTCGTCAGCTCACCGCCCCTGGAGCCACGCCGCCGCCTACCCTCCTCCCTCGCGATCAACGTCGCCACCCAGGGGGACCCCGCCGTAGTCGCCCCTCCTCCATTCGCGTCCTTCCCCCTTTCTTTTCTGAAACGCGACGCGTTCCCCCCCCCCCCCCCCAAACCCTTGAAAGCTCCACCGCCTGAAGCCCTACACCCACCACCAGCGATGGCCGCGCCGCCGGAGCACATCTGTGCCCCCTTGCCTGACCGCCACCTCCTCCGACAGTGAATGGTAAGTTTATTACTTGATTTAGTTGGTAATTTTAGTTATTTAAATGAAATTAGTTTTAAGATATTAAAAATTAGATTTTTAACAATAAAGATGTGATTTTGAAATATAAAACATTGAAGAAAAGGTGTTCTTTTATTATATAAATAGCTATAAACAAAGATATGATAATCATTCATATAAAAGTATAATTTTATATATGAGTGGCATGCATTTATAAAGAATTGATTTTTCATGAAGAAAAGGCTTGATTTTTAAAATGAGAAAAGATGAAATTTTTATTTGTAGAAAGACGATATTTTTAAAAGACGAAATATAAAGATATAATTTTTATAAAGTAGAAGTATTAAAAATATGATTTTTATATAATAAAGAATATAAAAATATTATCTTTGTATAGAGAATAGCGTGATAAAAATATAATCTTTATTATATGAACATTGATGTAAAAATAGAATTTTTATCTATGTAACATCGATGTAAAAATAGAATTTTTATCTATATAGTAGCGATGTAAAAATATTCGATTTTTAAATATATGAAGTGATTATAAAAATATGATTTTTATATACATAGCAACAATATAAAAATGTGATTTTTATATATGTAGTGGCTACAGGTAACGAAAGCGACAAAAGGCGAGAACAACGATGACTCCTACATTTGAAGTGTCGTGGAGTTGGGATAGCTTCGGTGAGAGCTTCATGACTATTGCCTATGACATAACAAGAACAGCTGTGATTAAACACCTATGATTCATGACTAGGAAAGTGTTGCTTAAGTTTTGTGATTGTGAAATTGGGTCTAAACCTGATTATCTATTCTGTCTATTCTTGGTTTTCTTTGGTTTTAGATCTTGGGAATTTACCTATTAAGTTAGGTCTACCCATGTTCTTGAACCTACGTCGTTATTCAACCCTTTTTATGTCATAAGATTTTCAGACCTATAGGCCTTCGATGTTTTAAATCAATTTCAGTGTAATTCGTTAGGTCTGTAATTAGTAAATTATCATTTTATGCCAGTTATTATGTCTATCTTTTTCATAGCATCTTTGGTTTATTCCCTATTTTCAACGAATCTAGATTTATCTATAATATAGATTGAATCACGAGTATATGAACGGTGGGAATACGATTTGGGCAAAATATGAAATTTACTAAAAACGTAGTTTTAAACTTGGAAATTGGCATGAAATTGGGAACCTGTATTATGGCATGTTCATAAAAATGCAAATTGGATAAATTTGACATGAATTATAGGATGTGTAATTTGAATCTAGTATTGACTTGTAAATCTAGCATTTACATGAACTGTGAACTAGAATAATAAGTCCAGCTTGACATGAACTGTAATTAGAATGTTAAATCAGAATTGGATTAGCTAATTTAGCATGATAAGTATATTGGCATAAATTTGAAATTGGCCATAATTGGGAGTACTTGTCAGGTTTAGCAAAATCATGGTTAGTGACACTTAATTTGGTATAGTTTACATACCAAAAATCATAAATATGATATAGAGGGGAAAATGGGCCATAAGAATAAATGTTGACAATTTACATTAAAAGAGTAATTAGGAAATAAGTAAATTAGGAATGATTTACTTATAGAATTTGTCCTAAATGAGAAAATGTAAATTTAGACAAATTAAAGGTTTATTAACGACATTTCTTTTAATAATACACCAGAAAGTTCTAGGGTGACAGAGAGGATAGTGTCTAGGCTTGGGTTTGGAAAATACAAGTTTCCTGCTCTCCCAGGCTATCCCTAACTGATCCGACGGACGGGATGGTTACTTTCAAAACCTAATTTGAAAATTAATCAAAACCCTTTGAACTTAGAAAACACGAATATGCCTAACCCGAGGTTAGACTGAGTTGCGATGTAAACCTGCCCGGAACCAACCGGCACATCCAGTAATCGCAACAATACCTATCTAATGTGAGTGGTCGCGGCTTTAATTTATTTAGTTAAAGCTAGAACAAGAATGGTAGGGTTAAGTTAACTAAGACACTTAACCAATTCAACATGATAACCAGACCGGTGGGTGGGGTTAGGTTCATACAGATACTTAACACAGTTAAGTTAGAATGGGAGGGTTAAGTCCATAGGGACACTTAACCAACTTAACATGATAACAAGACAAGATTTGTAGGGGTTAAGTAAAGTTAATACACTTAGCCAAATTAACATGTTAACTAGACTAGAAGGTGGGGTTAAGTAAAGTTAATACACTTAGCCAAATTAACATGTTAACTAGACTAGAGGTTGGGGTTAAGTAAATACACTTAGCCAATTTGATATGTTAGCTGGACTAGACCGTAGGGTTAAGTAAACTTGAGCACTTAACCATCAGATTGTGATAGGGTTAAGTTTAAAACATGAAGGGATAATACTTAACCATTAATAACATGTTAGTTAAAACAGACGGGCAAGGTTAAGTTAAAAAGGAACACTTAACCAATACAGGATGAATGGGTAGGGTTAAGTAATAAGAAATACTTAACCAATATAACTTGGTTTGTGGTAGGGTTAAGTCAACATGAATTACTGATAACACTTAACCAGTTTAACAGGATAAATGAAGAGGGTTAAGTTAGCTTGAATTGACTAATGACACTTAACCAATCCAAATTGACGGGAAAGAGAACTAAGTAGTAAAACTTAGTTAAAAGGAGCTAAGTAGTAAACCTTAGTTAAGAAAACAACGATTCTGAAAACTAAGTGGTAACCTTAGTTAGTAAAACTAAGTAGTAATTCTTAGTATAACACGGGAAGGAGCGAATGTCCGTCTAAGTAAAAAAAAAGGCTCCAACGAATTGGGTTACGAAGCCCGAGGCTTCGAGGGGACGTGAGGGTACTCTTGGTATCCCTCTGTGAGGCTGCAGATGATCCTCCTGGGCTCACAGAGGTTAAGGTCTGCGTTAGAAGAACCAGGGGTATGCCTTGGTTGCAATATATGGCAACCTAAAGACTAGGATGGACCAGCGTGATTCGGCGAGAAAACGGTAGCCCTATGTCAGCAACTCGTCGTCTACCATCCATCTTGAGTCAATCGAGATACGTGAAGCGGAAAGGCGGAGAACTCCAAAAGACCATATACTTGCTATCTAGTTATGGGTGAGGATGGCCATAGGTTAGTGGGGCATAGGGGGCCTGCGTATAGTTCTCATTTTTCAAGGTGTGCCTTTCATTAGTTGAGGGAGGGGTCGAGTGGGACCATAGCCACTGGAATAAAAACAGACCTTAGCATCTGCATCGGCAGATATCTGAAAGCTCCCGACCGAGTTCTGTGTTTCTTGATTTGCCCTGCCACAGGACTCGGGCCGCACATTACAGGACATGTGCATCTAGACAAGCGATAACGATTCGAGATACATGCGTGGGGAAGTATAGGAAAATATACCACTCTAGGTAGTGTGTCTTAGACTTGGGGGCATCGTTCGACAGGTAGCATAATCCCTAGTTGGACTAGGTGGCATAAACCCTGAATCCAAGAAGCGTTCAGCAGATAGCGTAAACTCTAGTTGAATCTAGAAAGCACTTGATAGAAAACCTTAGATTAGATCTAGGTAATAAATAATAAATGTATGCCTGAAGGCAATGGAAATTAATGGGATTTGGATCACGTTATCATTACTTGTTGGGACACTAGTTAGGTGGTGCAGAGATGTAGAAATCAGTATAACAAGGAAATAGCGAAGCGGCGAAAAGTATTAGAACATATCCAGTTTATCTTATCTTAGAATATCTTGTGATTATCTTGTATAATCTTGCTGACCCTATCGTCATGGTATTATCTTGTATTCAGTTAATTCATGTCGTTTTGTTTTTCCATGTTCACATGCTAGAAGTTACTGAACTTACTCAGGCTTTATGTCTGACTCTGTTTTTCTTTTGTCTTCTTTTCTTCCGTTCCCCCCCTCCCCCCAGGTAGTAAAGAAGGGAATAGTATAGCTCAGGTTAAGTTGGATTGTCACTCTTTCCCAGCTTGAAGATTTGTCGAAGTTTTGCTTGGATTCTCTTTTCAGATGTTATGGCTGGCTCTTGCTACATTGGGGAATATAAATGTTGTTTTATGCTTCTTTATTTTGTAAGACAGATGATACTCTGATATTATAAAGAAATCGTTGTACAAACTATTTTATCAATAAAGCAAAGTTTTATTTTCCGCTATGGTAATTTTTGTTTGTCTTGTAATTTATCTGCATCTTTTACCCTAAATGCTCCACAGAACTTAGTGCATTCCCTTTGTGAGTGACACTAACGGATGTGGGGTGTTACACGTGGTATCAGAGCTGAAGGTTACCAGATCAGATAAAGGATTTAAAAAATTATTTTTAAAAAACGGTTTTAAAAGAAGAATTTTCAAGAGAAAATATTTGTTTTAAAGGCATATTCCCTAAAGCCATACGCACTATCTTCTCTTCCTCTGTTTGAATTCTTGTCTCCTTCTTTCTTGAGTCTCTAGGGCTCCTGGATTTCTGGGAGGTAACCTCATCAATGGGCGAAGACGTGCCTGGCTTCCATCCATAGCCGTAGTTGTTTCACCTATGGCCTGTTTTCTTTCAAGCTTATAGGGTTTTCTGTACGATGGAAGCAGCTTTCGAGATATTTGTCAACATGGTTACACACGGAAGGGGATGAGGAGTTTGGCTAGGGAGCATAACCCTAGGATGAGGAATTCATGGATGTAGATTTAGCTCACGAAGGAGGAAGAAATTATAAAACCTAAGACAAGAGGAAGTATCTTTCCTAGGGTATGATAGGGCATATAATTAAGGACAAGGGCAAGAACGACGAACAAGATTTTCAGAAGGGCAAGTACATACTTTCACCACCAAGCGTACCAAGGAGAAAGGTAGTAAAGTTCTGATGGAAGAGTCTAGTTTTGCTGTTCGTACTCTTTCCTTTGGTTTTAGCGCTTCGCATTTGTTCATATCCACTTCCATAGTCGAGTCTCTGCACCATAGTACTTGTATAGTAGAAAGATCCCACTAGAGTCTCAAATCTAATTGGTGGTCCAACCAGTTTATTTTTGGTTAGTAGGGATTTGAGAATAGCTATCGAGTTTGCTTACATCATCTCACGTAGATCGTCTAAATTCGGAGGAGATATTCCTTGGGTGCTTGTCTGATATTGGTTTAGGCCTTTGGGGCTTGTACTTGAGGAATGTCGAGTTCGACTAGGATGGTTTGCGTGAGAGATGAATAGTTGTGACAGGCACTCTAAAAAGCACGTAGTAACCTTTCGACCCTTATAGTTATGGCATGGCGGATAAGAGGGAGACCTCTAATCATCTTAGTACATATACTTGGTACCATGATTGACATCTGTTTATTTTGGAAATGGAGGTCAGAAACTTCACAATCGTAAAGTTAAATTAGTTAAGATACAGTGGAGTAAAGCTCAAGAAGGCTAGATACTAGCATCATACCCTTTTCCTTAAGGGTGCATCCTTGATTTCTTTTTTTTAGGAGCTTTACGCATAATTGTTTCTCTCTTTCCAAAGTATATCCTCTTGGTCGTATCTTCGATCCTTAGGTAGAAGCCAATGGGTGTAAACATGTATTTGAAACATGTTATGGTTGATGGTTGCAAGTGGTTGCTAATGGTTGCTCGTGAATGCATATGCATACGTATTAGGCACTAGATTAGTTCGGACGCTTTCATATTGCATTTACAGATATGTATTTGTTTGTAAGTTGAACTTGATATGTTATCATATGGATGTTGCATATGGATGAATGGCTGTGCACGCATGTAGTATGTACATAACTAGGGTTGCTTGCATACATGATTGGACGCATGACACTGACATGATTTGCATTAAGGAGGTCAACTGAATCAATAGACCGCCTGATTTTGCACTAGATAAAGACATATACACACACTATGCATATGAACATGAAAGCATTAGAAATCTTTTAAGGACAATGAATGCCTGTGATTGAATGGTTGAGTAGATGGGTGATTGGATGGTAGGACACATTCTTCCTAACTTGAAGATTTTGGGGACGAAATCCTTTTAAGTGGGGGAGAATGTAACACCCCGTAATTCTATAACACTAGGATTCACAAATCAAGGCAGAATTAAATTTTAAAATCAAAATCAAGGGAAACGGGCTGCGCCATTGCGTTCGTCTCGGAATTCTGCATGAAAACAAGTCCGAGTTTGCGAGAATCGGAGTCCGTATGAAGGAGATATGACCCTCCGAAGTTTCAGAATTCAGTTTAAAATTCGAACAGACAGAAACAATTTAGAAACGAGTTCAAAATTCAAAATCGGACCCAGATTGGGCTGGGCGGGAATTTTCCTGCCCAAGACCCAGGTCGACTGGGTAGTCGACCTGGGGCACCCAGGTCGACTGGGTAGTCGACCTGGGGCACCCAGGTCGACTGGGTAGTCGACCTGGGTGTCGACCTGGGTACAGAAACCCACTTTTGGGCCTGGGTGCATTCTAATGTACCTGGTCTCGTTTTCTGCCTAGATTAATGCGCCTAATCCTATATAAACAGCCTTTGTCTCCTTCTCTATTCACAATTCTTTTCTATCCTTATGCTGCCTCTGAGAAAATGTATAAATAAATAAAATAATATATAAAATAAATCAAGACGAGGAAATGCTGCTCAAGACTTTCAAGAAGAGGTTCAAGTCAAGCTAGGATTCAAGTGATGATTCAAACGACTTCAACGACTGTTTTTCTACGAATCTAATCTAATCTCTATAAGTCGGTTACTTTTTAGATATGAACGTTTTCTCTATTCGTGACATGAAATTAAAGGAATAAAAGAATATGCCAAATCTTTCTATTCGAATCAGTGCTTATATCTTTGGACCTGATAAAGAACTGTTATGATTCGAGGACCAATAAGACTGTGACTATGAAACTATGGACCTTAAAACCATATGCCTCTTTGACTATGAACACTGCCTATGACTGTGACTCATGACTATGAGAATTATTTCCTTGACTATCAAGCCTATGCCTTTGATTAGGAAACATAAACTATTGCCTATGACATAACAAGAACAGTTGTGATTAAACACCTATGATTCATGACTAGGAAAGTGTTGCTTAAGTTTTGTGACTGTGAAATTAGGTCTAAACCTGATTATCTATTCTGTCTATTCTTGGTTTTCTTTGGTTTTAGATCTTGGGAATTTACCTGTTAAGTTAGGTCTACCCATGTTCTTGAACCTACGTCGTTATTCAACCCTTTTTATGTCATAAGATTTTCAGACCTATAGGCCTTCGATGTTTTAGATCAATTTCAGTGTAATTCGTTAGGTCTGTAATTAGTAAATTATCATTTTATGCCAGTTATTATGTCTATCTTTTTCATAGCATCTTTGGTTTATTCCCTATTTTCAACGAATCTTGATTTATCTATAATATAGATTGAATCACGATTATACGAACGGTGGGAATACGATTTGGGCAAAATATGAAATTTACTAAAAATGTAGTTTTAAACTTGGAAATTGGCATGAAATTGGGAACCTGTATTATGGCATGTTCATAAAAATGAAAATTGGATAAATTTGACATGAATTATAGGATGTGTAATTTGAATCTAGTATTGACTTGTAAATCTAGCATTTACATGAACTGTGAACTAGAATAATAAGTCCAGCTTGACATGAACTGTAATTAGAATGTTAAATCAGAATTGGATTAGCTAATTTAGCATGATAAGTATATTGGCATAAATTTGAAATTGGCCATAATTGGGAGTACTTGTCAGGTTTAGCAAAATCATGGTTAGTGACACTTAATTTGGTATAGTTTACATACCAAAAATCATAAATATGATATAGAGGGGAAAATGGGCCATAAGAATAAATGTTGACAATTTACATTAAAAGAGTAATTAGGAAATAAGTAAATTAGGAATGATTTACTTATAGAATTTGTCCTAAATGAGAAAATGTAAATTTAGACAAATTAAAGGTTTATTAACGACATTTCTTTTAATAATACACCAGAAAGTTCTAGGGTGACAGAGAGGATAGTGTCTAGGCTTGGGTTTGGAAAATACAAGTTTCCTGCTCTCCCTGGCTATCCCTAACTGATCCGACGGACGGGATGGTTACTTTCAAAACCTAATTTGAAAATTAATCAAAACCCTTTGAACTTAGAAAACACGAATATGCCTAACCCGAGGTTAGACTGAGTTGCGATGTAAACCTGTCCGGAACCAACCGGCACATCCAGTAATCGCAACAATACCTATCTAATGTGAGTGGTCGCGGCTTTAATTTATTTAGTTAAAGCTAGAACAAGAATGGTAGGGTTAAGTTAACTAAGACACTTAACCAATTCAACATGATAACCAGACCGGTGGGTGGGGTTAGGTTCATACAGATACTTAACACAGTTAAGTTAGAATGGGAGGGTTAAGTCCATAGGGACACTTAACCAACTTAACATGATAACAAGACAAGATTTGTACGGGTTAAGTAAAGTTAATACACTTAGCCAAATTAACATGTTAACTAGACTAGAAGGTGGGGTTAAGTAAAGTTAATACACTTAGCCAAATTAACATGTTAACTAGACTAGAGGTTGGGGTTAAGTAAATACACTTAGCCAATTTGATATGTTAGCTGGACTAGACCGTAGGGTTAAGTAAACTTGAGCACTTAACCATCATATTGTGATAGGGTTAAGTTTAAAACATGAAGGGATAATACTTAACCATTAATAACATGTTAGTTAAAACAGACGGGCAAGGTTAAGTTAAAAAGGAACACTTAACCAATACAGGATGAATGGGTAGGGTTAAGTAATAAGAAATACTTAACCAATATAACTTGGTTTGTGGTAGGGTTAAGTCAACATGAATTACTGATAACACTTAACCAGTTTAGCAGGATAAATGAAGAGGGTTAAGTTAGCTTGAATTGACTAATGACACTTAACCAATCCAAATTGACGGGAAAGAGAACTAAGTAGTAAAACTTAGTTAAAAGGAGCTAAGTAGTAAACCCTAGTTAAGAAAACAACGATTCTGGAAACTAAGTGGTAACCTTAGTTAGTAAAACTAAGTAGTAATTCGTAGTATAACACGGGAAGGAGCGAATGTCCGTCTAAGTAAAAAAAAAGGCTCCAACGAATTGGGTTACGAAGCCCGAGGCTTCGAGGGGACGTGAGGGTACTCTTGGTATCCCTCTGTGAGGCTGCAGATGATCCTCCTGGGCTCACAGAGGTTAAGGTCTGCGTTAGAAGAACCAGGGGTATGCCTTGGTTGCAATATATGGCAACCTAAAAGACTATGATGGACCAGTGTGATTCGGCGAGAAAACGGAAGCCCTGTGATAGCAACTCGTCGTCTACCATCCATCTTGAGTCAATCGAGATACGTGAAGCGGAAAGGCGGAGAACTCCAAAAGATCATATACTTGCTATCTAGTTGTGGGTGAGGATGGCCATAGGTTAGTGGGGCTTAGGGGGCCTGCGTATAGTTCTCATTTTTCAAGGTATGCCTTTCATTAGTTGAGGGAGGGGTCGAGTGGGACCATAGCCACTGGAATAAAAACAGACCTTAGCATCTGCATCGGCAGATATCTGAAAGCTCCCGACCGAGTTCTGTGTTTCTTGATTTGCCCTGCCACAGGACTCGGGCCGCACATTACAGGACATGTGCATCTAGACAAGCGATAACGATTCGCGATACATGCGTGGGGAAGTATAGGAACATATACCACTCTAGGTAGTGTGTCCTAGACTTAGGGGCATCGTTCGACAGGTAGCATAATCCCTAGTTGGACTAGGTGGCATAAACCCTGAATCCAAGAAGCGTTCAGTAGATAGCGTAAACTCTAGTTGAATCTAGAAAGCACTTGATAGAAAACCCTAGATTAGATCTAGGTAATAAATAATAAATGTATGCCTGAAGGCAATGGAAATTACCGGGATTGGGATCACGTTATCATTACTAGTTGGGACACTGGTTAGGTGGTGCAGAGATGTAGAAATCAGTATAACAAGGAAATAGCGAAGCGGCGAAAAGTATTAGAACATATCCAGTTTATCTTATCTTAGAATATCTTGTGATTATCTTGTATAATCTTGCTGACCCTATCGTCATGGTATTATCTTGTATTCAGTTAATTCATGTCATTTTGTTTTTCCATGTTCACATGCTAGAAGTTACTGAACTTACTCAGGCTTTATGTCTGACTCTGTTTTTCTTTCGTCTTCTTTTCTTCCGTTCCCCACCTCCCCCCAGGTAGTAAAGAAGGGAATAGTATAGCTCAGGTTAAGTTGGATTGTCACTCTTTCCCAGCTTGAAGATTTGTCGAAGTTTTGCTTGGATTCTCTTTTCAGATGCTATGGCTGGCTCTTGCTACATTGGGGAATATAAATGTTGTTTTATGCTTCTTCATTTTGTAAGACAGATGATACTCTGATATTATAAAGAAATCGTTGTACAAACTATTTTATCAATAAAGCAAAGTTTTATTTTCCGCTGTTGTAATTTTTTTCTGTCTTGTAATTTATCTGCATCTTTTACCCTAAATGCTCCACAGAACTTAGTGCATTCCCTTTGTGAGTGACACTAACGGATGTGGGGTGTTACACGTGGTATCAGAGCTGAAGGTTACCAGATCAGATAAAGGATTTAAAAAATTATTTTTAAAAAACGGTTTTAAAAGAAGAATTTTCAAGAGAAAATATTTGTTTTAAAGGCATATTCCCTAAAGCCATACGCACTATCTTCTCTTCCTATGTTTGAATTCTTGTCTCCTTCTTTCTTGAGTCTCTGGGGCTCCTGGATTTCTGGGAGGTAACCTCATCAATGGGCGAAGACGTGCCTGGCTTCCATCCATAGCCGTAGTTGTTTCACCTATGGCCTGTTTTCTTTCAAGCTTATAGGGTTTTATGTACGATGGAAGCAGCTTTCGAGATATTTGTCAACATGGTTACACACGGAAGGGGATGAGGAGTTTGGCTAGGGAGCACAACCCTAGGATGAGGAATTCATGGATGTAGATTTAGCTCACGAAGGAGGAAGAAATTATAAAACCTAAGACAAGAGGAAGTATCTTTCCTAGGGTATGATAGGGCATATAATTAAGGACAAGGGCAAGAACGACGAACAAGATTTTCAGAAGGGCAAGTACACACTTTCACCACCAAGCGTACCTAGGAGAAAGGTAGTAAAGTTCTGTTGGAAGAGTCTAGTTTTGCTGTTCGTACTCTTTTTTTTTGGTTTTAGCGCTTCGCATTTGTTCATATCCACTTCCATAGTTGAGTCTCTGCACCATAGTAATTGTATAGTAGAAAGATCCCACTAGAGTCTCAAATCTAATTGGTGGTCCGACCAGTTTATTTTTGGTTAGTAGGGATTTGAGAATAGCTATCGAGTTTGCTTATATCATCTCATGTAGATCGTCTAAATTCGGAGGAGATATTCCTTGGGTGCTTGCCTGATATTGGTTTAGGCCTTTGGGGCTTGTACTTGAGGAATTTCGAGTTCGACTAGGATGGTTTGCGTGAGAGATGAATAGTTGTGACAGGCACTCTAAAAAGCACGTAGTAACCTTTCGACCCTTATAGTTATGGCATGGCGGATAAGAGGGAGACCTCTAATCATCTTAGTACATATACTTGGTACCATGATTGACATCTGTTTATTTTGGAAATGGAGGTTAGAAACTTCACAATCGTAAAGTTAAATTAGTTAAGATACAGTGGAGTAAAGCTCAAGAAGGCTAGATACTAGCATCATACCCTTTTCCTTAAGGGTGCATCCTTGATTTCTTTTTTTAGGAGCTTTACGCATAATTGTTTCTCTCTTTCCAAAGTATATCCTCTTGGTCGTATCTTCGATCCTTAGGTAGAAGCCAATGGGTGTAAACATGTATTTGAAACATGTTATGGTTGATGGTTGCAAGTGGTTGCTAATGGTTGCTCGTGAATGCATATGCATACGTATTAGGCACTAGATCAGTTCGGACGCTTTCATATTGCATTTACAGATATGTATTTGTTTGTAAGTTGAACTTGATATGTTATCATATGGATGTTGCATATGGATGAATGGCTGTGCACGCATGTAGTATTTACATAACTAGGGTTGCTTGCATACATGATTGGACGCATGACACTGACATGATTTGCATTAAGGAGGTCAACTGAATCAATAGACCGCCTGATTTTGCACTAGATAAAGACATATACACACACTATGCATATGAACATGAAAGCATTAGAAATCTTTTAAGGACAATGAATGCCTGTGATTGAATGGTTGAGTAGATGGGTGATTGGATGGTAGGACACATTCTTCCTAACTTGAAGATTTTGGGGACGAAATCCTTTTAAGTGGGGGAGAATGCAACACCCCATAATTCTATAACACTAGGATTCACAAATCAAGGCAGAATTAAATTTTAAAATCAAAATCAAGGGAAACGGGCTGCGCCATTGCGTTCTTCTCGGAATTCTGCATGAAAACAAGTCCGAGTTTGCGAGAATCGGAGTCCGTATGAAGGAGATATGACCCTCCGAAGTTTTAGAATTCAGTTTAAAATTCAAACAGACAGAAACAGTTCAGAAACGAGTTCAAAATTCAAAATCGGACCCAGATTGGGCTGGGCGGGAATTTTCCCGCCCAAGACCCAGGTCGACTGGGTAGTCGACCTGGGGCACCCAGGTCGACTTGGTAGTCGACCTGGGTGTCGACCTGGGTACAGAAACCCACTTTTGGGCCTGGGTGCATTCTGATGTACCTGGTCTCGTTTTCTACCTAGATTCATGCGCCTAATCCTATATAAACAGCCTTAGTCTCCTTCTCTATTCACAATTCTTTTCTATCCTTATGCTGCCTCTGAGAAAATGTATAAATAAATAAAATAATATATAAAATAAATCAAGACGAGGAAATGCTGCTCAAGACTTTCAAGAAGAGGTTCAAGTCAAGCTAGGATTCAAGTGATGATTCAAACGACTTCAACGACTGTTTTTCTACGAATCTAATCTAATCTCTGTAAGTCGGTTACTTTTTAGATTTGAACGTTTTCTCTATTCATGACATGAAATTAAAGGAATAAAAGAATATGCCAAATCTTTCTATTCGAATCAGTGCTTATATCTTTGGACCTAATAAAGAACTGTTATGATTCGAGGACCAATAAGACTGTGACTATGAAACTATGGACCTTAAAACCATATGCCTCTTTGACTATGAACACTGCCTATGACTGTGACTCATGACTATGAGAATTATTTCCTTGACTATCAAGCCTATGCCTTTGATTAGGAAACATAAACTATTGCCTATGACATAACAAGAACAGTTGTGATTAAACACCTATGATTCATGACTAGGAAAGTGTTGCTTAAGTTTTGTGACTGTGAAATTGGGTCTAAACCTGATTATATATTCTGTCTATTCTTGGTTTTCTTTGGTTTTAGATCTTGGGAATTTACCTATTAAGTTAGGTCTACTATGTTCTTGAACCTACGTCGTTATTCAACCCTTTTTATGTCATAAGATTTTCAGACCTATAGGCCTTCGATGTTTTAGATCAATTTCAGTGTAATTCGTTAGGTCTGTAATTAGTAAATTATCATTTTATGCCAGTTATTATGTCTATCTTTTTCATAGAAACTTTGGTTTATTCCCTATTTTCAACGAATCTAGATTTATCTATAATATAGATTGAATCACGATTATACGAACGGTGGGAATACGATTTGGGCAAAATATGAAATTTACTAAAAACGTAGTTTTAAACTTGGAAATTGGCATGAAATTGGGAACCTGTATTATGGCATGTTCATAAAAATGAAAATTGGATAAATTTGACATGAATTATAGGATGTGTAATTTGAATCTAGTATTGACTTGTAAATCTAGCATTTACATGAACTGTGAACTAGAATAATAAGTCCAGCTTGACATGAACTGTAATTAGAATGTTAAATCAGAATTGGATTAGCTAATTTAGCATGATAAGTATATTGGCATAAATTTGAAATTGGCCATAATTGGGAGTACTTGTCAGGTTTAGCAAAATCATGGTTAGTGACACTTAATTTGGTATAGTTTACATACCAAAAATCATAAATATGATATAGAGGGGAAAATGGGCCATAAGAATAAATGTTGACAATTTACATTAAAAGAGTAATTAGGAAATAAGTAAATTAGGAATGATTTACTTATAGAATTTGTCCTAAATGAGAAAATGTAAATTTAGACAAATTAAAGGTTTATTAACGACATTTCTTTTAATAATACACCAGAAAGTTCAAGGGTGACAGAGAGGATAGTGTCTAGGCTTGGGTTTGGAAAATACAAGTTTCCTGCTCTCCCTGGCTATCCCTAACTGATCCGACGGACGGGATGGTTACTTTCAAAACCTAATTTGAAAATTAATCAAAACCCTTTGAACTTAGAAAACACGAATATGCCTAACCCAAGGTTAGACTGAGTTGCGATGTAAACCTGTCCGGAACCAACCGGCACATCCAGTAATCGCAACAATACCTATCTAATGTGAGTGGTCGCGGCTTTAATTTATTTAGTTAAAGCTAGAACAAGAATGGTAGGGTTAAGTTAACTAAGACACTTAACCAATTCAACATGATAACCAGACCGGTGGGTGGGGTTAGGTTCATACAGATACTTAACACAGTTAAGTTAGAATGGGAGGGTTAAGTCCATAGGGACACTTAACCAACTTAACATGATAACAAGACAAGATTTGTAGGGGTTAAGTAAAGTTAATACACTTAGCCAAATTAACATGTTAACTAGACTAGAAGGTGGGGTTATGTAAAGTTAATACACTTAGCCAAATTAACATGTTAACTAGACTAGAGGTTAGGGTTAAGTAAATACACTTAGCCAATTTGATATGTTAGCTGGACTAGACCATAGGGTTAAGTAAACTTGAGCACTTAACCATCAGATTGTGATAGGGTTAAGTTTAAAACATGAAGGGATAATACTTAACCATTAATAACATGTTTGTTAAAACAGACGGGCAAGGTTAAGTTAAAAAGGAACACTTAACCAATACAGGATGAATGGGTAGGGTTAAGTAATAAGAAATACTTAACCAATATAACTTGGTTTGTAGTAGGGTTAAGTCAACATGAATTACTGATAACACTTAACCAGTTTAACAGGATAAATGAAGAGGGTTAAGTTAGCTTGAATTGACTAATGACACTTAACCAATCCAAATTGACGGGAAAGAGAACTAAGTAGTAAAACATAGTTAAAAGGAGCTAAGTAGTAAACCTTAGTTAAGAAAACAACGATTCTGGAAACTAAGTGGTAAACCTTAGTTAGTAAAACTAAGTAGTAATTCTTAGTATAACACGGGAAGGAGCGAATGTCCGTCTGAGTAAAAAAAAGGCTCCAACGAATTGGGTTACGAAGCCCGAGGCTTCGAGGGGACGTGAGGGTACTCTTGGTATCCCTCTGTGAGGCTGCGGATGATCCTCCTGGGCTCACAGAGGTTAAGGTCTGCGTTAGAAGAACCAGGGGTATGCCTTGGTTGCAATATATGGCAACCTAAAGACTAGGATGGACCAGCGTGATTCGGCGAGAAAACGGTAGCCCTGTGATAGCAACTCGTCGTCTACCATCCATCTTGAGTCAATCGAGATACGTGAAGCGGAAAGGCGGAGAACTCCAAAAGACCATATACTTGCTATCTAGTTGTGGGTGAGGATGGCCATAGGTTAGTGGGGCATAGGGTCCTGCGTATGGTTCTCATTTTTCTAGGTGTGTCTTTCATTAGTCGAGGGAGGGGTCGAGTGGGACCATAGCCACTGGAATAAAAACAGACTTTAGCATCTACATCGGCAGATATCTGAAAGCTCCCGACCGAGTTCTGTGTTTCTTGATTTGCCCTGCCACAGGACTCAGGCCGCACATTACAGGACATGTGCATCTAGACAAGCGACAACGATTCGCGATACATGCGTGGGGAAGTATAGGAACATATACCACTCTAGGTAGTGTGTCCTAGACTTGGGGGCATCGTTCGACAGGTAGCATAATCCCTAGTTGGACTAGGTGGCATAAACCCTGAACCCAAGAAGCGTTCAGCAGATAGCGTAAACTCTAGTTGAATCTAGAAAGCACTTGATAGAAAACCCTAGATTAGATCTAGGTAATAAATAATAAATGTATGCCTGAAGGCAATGGAAATTACCGGGATTGGGATCACGTTATCATTACTAGTTGGGACACTGGTTAGGTGGTGCAGAGATGTAGAAATCAGTATAACAAGGAAATAGCGAAGCGGCGAAAAGTATTAGAACTTATCCAGTTTATCTTATCTTAGCATATCTTGTGATTATCTTGTCTAATCTTTCTGACCCTATCATCATGGTATTATCTTGTATTCAGTTAATTCATGTCGTTTTGTTTTTCCATGTTCACATGCTAGAAGTTACTAAACTTACTCAGGCTTTATGTCTGACTCTGTTTTTCTTTCGTCTTCTTTTCTTCCGTCCCCCCCCCCAGGTAGTAAAGAAGGGAATAGTATAGCTCAGGTTAAGTTGGATTGTCACTCTTTCCCAGCTTGAAGATTTGTCGAAGTTTTGCTTGGATTCTCTTTTCAGATGCTATGGCTGGCTCTTGCTACATTGGGGAATATAAATGTTGTTTTATGCTTCTTTATTTTGTAAGACAGATGATACTCTGATATTATAAAGAAATCGTTGTACAAACTATTTTATCAATAAAGCAAATTTTTATTTTCCGCTGTTGTAATTTTTGTCTGTCTTGTAATTTATCTGCATCTTTTACCCTAAATACTCCGCAGAACTTAGTGCATTCCCTTTGTGAGTGACACTAACGGATGTGGGGTGTTACATCGACGAAACCACTTTTGTTGGATTCGCGATGTCAAATTATTGCTAGGTTTCAAATTTCATAATTTTTCGAATCAATATGTGAGCGTGGCAAAGGAAAACGCGTTTGACCAGTTTCAGTTGATTTTAATCGACTGGAAAATGGCCATTTTTCAAACGGTCTCAGAATTTGAAGAAACTAGTTTTGTTAGGACCGTATCGTCAATACGAAACTAGAAAATATTTTGCTGGAATTTTTCGAGTTAGTATGTAGCCCCAGTAAATTGAAATGCGCGTTCAAATTCAATATATAGAGTTATATTTTGATTTTGACGAAAATTGTTCGAAGCGATCGAATCAGCCTACGACACATATCCCATTGTGTTCGGAATGGGGGTAATTAGCTGTGGACGACAGGCGGTGGGCCTCGTTTCGAGTTCGAATTAAAAAGTCAACTTTTTGAAATTAATTAATTAAATAAATAGAATAAAACCTTTCTCTTCCCTCCTTTTACCTCAGCCCCCCCCCCCCCCGTTAGAATTCATTCGAGAATAAAAAAAACCGCTAGATCTCGTCAGCTCACCGCCCCTGGAGCCACCGCCTACCCTCCTCCCTCCCTCGCGATCAACGTCGCCACCCAGGGGGACCCCGCCGTAGTCGCCCCTCCTCCATTCGCGTCCTTCCCCCTTTCTTTTCTGAAACGCGACGCGTTCCCCCCCCCCCCCCCTAAAACCCTCGAAAGCTCCACCGCCTGAAGCCCTACACCCACCACCAGCGATGGTCGCGCCGCCGGAGCACGTCTGCGCCCCCTTGCCTGACCGCCACCTCCTCCGATAGTGAATGGTAAGTTTATTACTTGATTTAGTTGGTAATTTTAGTTATTTAAATGAAATTAGTTTTAAGATATTAAAAATTAGATTTTTAACAATAAAGATGTGATTTTGAAATATAAAACATTGAAGAAAAGGTGTTCTTTTATTATATAAATAGCTATAAACAAAGATATGATAATCATTCATATAAAAGTATAATTTTATATATGAGTGGCATGCATTTATAAAGAATTGATTTTTCATGAAGAAAAGGCTTGATTTTTAAAATGAGAAAAGATGAAATTTTTATTTGTAGAAAGACGATATTTTTAAAAGACGAAATATAAAGATATAATTTTTATAAAGTAGAAGTATTAAAAATATGATTTTTATATAATAAAGAATATAAAAATATTATCTTTGTATAGAGAATAGCGTGATAAAAATATAATCTTTATTATATGAACATTGATGTAAAAATAGAATTTTTATCTATGTAACATCGATGTAAAAATAGAATTTTTATCTATATAGTAGCGATGTAAAAATATTCGATTTTTAAATATATGAAGTGATTATAAAAATATGATTTTTATATACATAGCAACAATATAAAAATGTGATTTTTATATATGTAGTGGCTACGGGTAACGAAAGCGACAAAAGGCGAGAACAACGATGACTCCTACATTTGAAGTGTCGTGGAGTTGGGATAGCTTCGGTGAGAGCTTCTCACCTTTAATTTAATTTTTCTAGTTATATAAATATATACTAGGATGCAGACGGTGTTTAGTAGCACCCGACACCATCGTCCACAGACCATGGACTTGTTTGTTTGGTTGTGTAGTTGGTTAGATTACTTGATTTGAATTTGATTGTTTGGTGAAATGGAATGGATTTGATTGATATGTGTATGGCGTGGGCCATTATTTGACCGGGGATAAGGCTAGGCCTTGTCCCGTTTCTAGTATCGTGCCGTTATGCCGCCGAAATTTTCTAAAATAAGTTAGAAAAATAAATTATCATTTTATTTAATAAATGAACCGAATAGAATATTCATAGGTTGAATAAAATAATTTGGTCGTTAAAAATATAATTTTTAACGTGAACGTGAATAAATAAATATTCATTTACAAACCGAATGGTTTGCTTATGTACACCTATTTGAAGGACATTGATTGGGACGATAAATTTTACACATCGCCCAACTGCACAAATAAAATCTGTGTTTGATTGTTTGAAACCCCACACGGGTATTGGGATAAAATACGGCATACACTAATCCCAATAATTAGTTGTATGTCGATCGATGGATCGACTGGCTGTTATAAGCGTTAGATATCTATATTTGATGCTTATACAGTGTAGTGCACTTTGGATGATGGTTGATTATTTACCGTTGCTATTATATACATGTGTTGTATGGAACCCATATAATTAACTTTATATGGTAATTGATTGGGCCTCATTCCAATTGGAAAAACAAAGAATATTATAAAATAAAGGTTCATGTGTTGACAGTACTCATCCGTTGAGATTAGTCATGTGTTGAACGAAATATTTTAACAATAAAATTTACATCTTTATCATATAAAATTAGAAACTAACTGGAAAATAGATAAGATGAGTGGTCTCCTGGATATTGACCTGATGTCGGTTTCGGCCTTCGGGGTTAATATTCAGGGAATCGTTCTCTTACTAATTTACGGTTGGAGTCTGATTTGAAATCAAACGATAGATACTATAATTTTTATAAAATATATTAAATAACAAAAATAGTCACACGTGGACAAAAATATAGATTCATGTATGGAAAGAAATATAGATTCATTTGTTGAATAGAATAACGAAGTTATTGAAAAATATAAAGCCGTGTTGATTAGAGATGCGCTATTTTGATGCGAACGATATTTATATCGATTATATTCGTTTTTATATTGACAATTGAATAGAAAACGAATTCGAATTAAATTGAATAGAAAACGAATTCGAATTGAATTGAATAGAAAACGAATTCGAATTGAATTGAAAAGAAAACGAATTCGAATTGAATTGAATAGAAAACGAATTTGAATTTGAATTGAATAGAAAACGAATTCAAATTGAATGGAATTGAAATCGATTTGAATTGAAATCAAATAGAAATGAATATAAAAAGAATTTATAAGGGAAACTTCAATTTTGATTTGAATTAGAAATGAAGGTTGAAATTGTTTTTGAAATAAATTTGAAACGATTTATAAAACTCGTTTTAAAAGGGGAATCGACGAAATATAATATATATATATATATATATATATATATATATATATTATATAAGATGGCCTGAATAGAACGCGCCGCGGCAGTTCGTAAATTTCGACCATTGACTTCGAACGGACATTACGGGAGATCTGACCGTCGGATTCTCCTAAAACCGGAACCGTTGGGTTCATATCGAAAAGAGCTTTCCAACGAATATTAGAAATTTGAAATCTAACGGTTGGATTTGGAGATACATCCAAATCAAATTTGGAAAAGGTCGTTGTAAGTGCAGTTCGATGGCCGTTGATGGAAATCGACTGTACGGGCCTTGATAAAATTATTAAAAATAGTAATAGTTAGTGTAAAATCATAGGAAATGGTTTAGGAAAAATTGGGATGAAAAACTCCATATTTGAAAAGATAAAAATAGATTTTTATTGAAATGAACTAGTTTTGAACTGAAATTAAAACCCAATTATTTTTTAATAAATAAATTGGATTTGAAATGGGTTTTAAATAGAACTGATTTGTGGGTTTATCGTGAACGGTGTTTTAAATAACACTTGTTCTTTAACCCGATAATAAATAGAATGTGATTTGCGTTTATCGTGAACTGTGTTTTAAATGACATTAGTTCTTTAACCCAGTAAAGGGAGTTTTAATGAATCTGCAATTAGATTGAAACGTGAATTAATAATTTAAATTATCAAATTTGGAAAGTGAGCGAGAATGGTGTATTACTAGTTTTGCTCCAAAGCGATAGTTAAATCTTTAATTAGATTTGAACGTGAAATGGTAATTAATTTTACTGATAACACCGTGGTGTTAGATATGGAGTAATACCAGTTTTGCTTCATGGGATGAATAGGTCGGGATTGGGAAATAAAATAAATAATTACTTCGGTGTGGTTCGCTAATCCCGACTAGTTTGGAAAACCATAATATGGTTTGAAATGATATCCAAACGAAGATTAAAGAATAAATTTTAAAGAATTTATCTTTGATAAAATTAATGGGAACCTTTCCCTAAGAATATGAAATTTAGAAACTAGTTGTAGGTTAGCTAAGAAGAATGGTTTCCTGGGTATTGATCTGATGTTGGTTTCGGCCTTTGGGATTAATATTTGGGAAATTGTTCTCTTGTTGATTTATGGTTAGTGGCTGCAAAATTGGAATGAGGCGTATGTTGTGTTTGTGTAACATTTGTTTATTATATACGCGGGTCATTCAGAAAGGCCGGGTTTATACCCATTCTGAATAACCGATTCAATGATATGTCAAAGATGAAGACGGTGATTGAAGACAAGAAGTCTTCACATCGTTTGGGTGATTACTGATGATCTTGATTGGGCTGTACACCCAAGATGAGGGAATCTGTTTGTGGTCGTCCAGACGTACTTGGAGATCGATGGATATGCGAGGAAAGTGCCTCCGGTTTTGTTCAGACCCAGAACGAACTTGTAAATGGATTGTGTGTCTGACATTGGATTTTATTCTATATTGATTGATCTCTATTAAATATACATCTGTTTGGCGGTGGAGAATTTATTCTTTTTCTTAACGCCCTTCTCTGAGACGTACGAGCTCAGAAGTTGTATATCGATGGACATCAGTCGCATGGCATGAATTGCCAGTGAGGCATGCCTAAGTGGCAATTGATCAAGGCTTCTGTTGAAAAGCAAAGTCTTGTGGTTGATGATCAAAGCATGGCCTACGTGGCGTAGCTTTGTGTATAACGTGAATTCGCGAGCCTCACACCTCGGTATGAGTTAAAAACGGGATAAGGACTGCGGGGAGAGCACGACGTTTCTTTCTAGATTTGGTGGTGTCAGTGACTTACCAGCCCTGACATTTATATACTTTTCAACTATGTGGTTGTTGGATGAGGCGCCTCAATTTTAGGTCTGTAAGGACCAGGAAACGTGTGTTTAGGAATTGCCAATCCTCAAACGTAAGAGAGGACCGGCCCTGAAGATCCAAGGGTTGCCCAGAGTGTGTAGTCCTAAGGCATTTGCTAGAGTGTCTCGAAACGGAGAGTAGCTTGCCCCTTGCCTCAACTCATGATGGAAATCCAATTTCCAATACGTGTATTTCGGTTTTATTTGTAGAGCCTAGTATGGCGACATAGTGGGATGGGGCACTCATGCCGTCTATGATTGATATTTATGATTGAAATTGTTTTGAAACTATACACTTATAGTAATATCAAAATGATTTGTTTTAAACGTACCAAGCATGTTTGGCTATTATAAGGGAAAACCCTATCCTCCGGCTTGCGTTGCATTGTGTGATGGGACCTGGGTCTTATAATAGCTTCATTTTTCGAAAAAGCATTGCGTTGTCTTTTCTATGCACTGGTATTCTTGGGAGGAAACCCGTTCCGTGTTATACGGGGTGGTCCCTTGAATTACTCTCTTTTAAAGTAAAGTTTTAAATAACTGTTTTAGTTCTCACACCAATCACATGACTGACCTGGAGTTTATTGTTTTAACCTAAACTCTGGGTGCCCTTATTTTCGACACGGGCAGCTAGTAGTTTTGGTTTTGCAGATTTATATTCACAGGATCCTGATTTACAGCTGGAACGATGCTCGGAAAGCTCTGTATCCGTGTATTATTTTCAGTTGTGTTTTATATTGTTTTTCCGCTGCTATGTAATTTATTGTAATCTCTGATATTTATCGAATGTATATTTATTCATACTCTGTGTATTCTTGTATTCTGATGGAATTGTTGTAATAAGCAATGAAATGTTCTTCTGTTTGCGTTCTATTATGTCTTGTCCTCAAAGTAACTGCTTTTTCCTTCACGGGGAAGTTACGGGTTCTTACAGGTCGTTTGCAAAATGACTATTTTTAAGGTCTATTTTTCCATAGCGACTATTTTGAATTGCAACTTGACATAATTTTTTATTCCCACTATGAAATTTGAATTTTTCAAATTCATTGGAAAGATATTCTCAAATAGATTCTAATAGTTTCGGGTTTACTAAAATCCGGTTTATTTTGATTCTTGTACATTCATTTTAAAATTGAAATCGAATTTTCAAACCACCGCACCATTTCCAATTCCTTTCATAATTAAAATAAATATTTATATTCTAACTTCGATTTAAATAAATATATATGTTCTAACTTCATCGAAAATAAATTTTTCGTCATTATTATTTGAAATAAATTATTTTAAATATTCAAAATTCATTAAAATTTCCAAAATAAAATTTTTAAATAGGTTCCGATTTTCCGGGTTGTTACACAGAGAGTATGACAATATCTGATCCCGGTCTCTTTAACAACCAATTGTTTACATTTTTTGCACCGATCAGTTCTTTTATATTTTAAAGGGGTTCGTACTTCATATCAAAATATCAACTTTTCATGAAAAATCATTTCAATATTCAAGAGAAAATATTATTCATCATAAAATCTACATTTTACTAATTTAAAATCTAGAAACAATTCCAACTTATTTAAAATAGTTAAAAAAATTAAGTTTAAATATATGATATAAATAATCTGAAAATAAATAATTTGTATTTAAAATAGAATTTCAAATTTAGTAAAGTCTATAGGTAAAATATTAAATTAGTTAACTTAAAATAAATAATAAAATAAAATAGTTATAAGGTAAATAGTTTACAAAGAAAATTATTATTATAGAATTAAAATAGTTTATAAAATGGTTTAAAAATACTATAGTTGGAAATAGAGTTATATCTTCAAAATTTTAACCAAATAGGAAATCATATTTCAGTTTCAAATCAATTCGACTAAATTTCGATATATTAGTTTAAAAGAATTTGACTTCCCATTCATATTCAATACGATTCAACAGTTCAATTTCAAACAATCTGATTTAATAATTAAATTTCAATTACAATTCTCACTTTGAATTATTCATTTAAAAAAATCTCGAGTTCATAGTTTAATTATTACTATAAATCATGTTAATTTAAAGTAAATATCAAAGATTCAATTTCGATAAATTTATATTTTATTTTCAATTCAGTTCCAACTTCAGTTATTCACATATACGAATTCCTTAAAATTTAAAATTTTAATTTCCAAGCTTAAAGTTCAAATTTAAAGATAATAGATTAATAATATCATTTATTTGTCTTTAAAACAAAATTTCAAAATTCAAGCTTAAAAACAAATTTTATTTAACCAAGCGGTGCATGCCTATAATTTTCTATCCTATGGCCAAGTAATACTAAAAATTTAATTTTAGTATTTTGGGAAGGGATATATATCGTTTCAATCCAAGTTAGGGTCATAGGTATTTATCATTTCAACCTACGTTCTTAATTCATTTCAATGATTAATCCCGGGTTTATTTGAGGCCCGTAACATCTAGGGTAATGGTTGGGATTAATCAACAAAAATCAATAACATACATAAACAATGTCGATAATAAGACAGATTATATATTAACACATTAAATAAATAAATTCAAGGCATACATGAAAATCAACACTTCTAAATAGTTTAATAATATCAGTTATTACTCATCAGGTATGAGGTTCTTTTTTTTAGACTAGAAATTAATCTATAACGGTATAATTTATATAACAGCCAAATTAAATTATTCAGTCTATGCAGATTTAACATAAATATGCAAATTAAACAATCAAACAGCAAATAATACCATTATATCATGACACGAATTTAATTTGACTAACAATCAAATATTTTAGTTAGATGTGAGTGAGTCTAATCACTCACCTTTAGTTCTAAACGAGATTGAAATCCAAATAAGCTCCAAAAATCAATGGTCTTAGAATCAGTCCAAATCAGTGCCATTGCGAAGAGCTCATCGATACGATTCTAAGTTGGATCTTATTTCGCTCAATTCCGAGTTCATATGAAAAAGTTATGCATTTTACAATTTTCTATGTACATATATGTCATTAACTTAAGTGATTAATTAATTAACTATCTTAATAAGCTTCTAATCTCTTCCTCTAGTCTTCTTCTCTCCTAAAACATCACGTACACAGCAACCCTATGTCCTCCCATAACCATAACATTCATGTCACCCATCCTCACTCATTTCTCCACGAAATCATAAGCCGTTAATATCATTAAACTTCTCTTCTTCCTCTCTTCATATTCATGCACACACACACATAAACTCAAACTCCATCACCATTTCACATTTACATACCCAAAACACACATATATGGCAATCCTCTCGACAAAAATTCTCTCTGAATCGCCCAAAGCTTTGCATACAACTCACAGTTCCTACCAAAACTCAAATATAACCATCAAAGCATGCATTAAAGCTTCAATTCACCAAAAATCTCCTAGACACATGAACTCCACATTATAAAAAATTTCTAACCCCTCCAGTACCCATACTAAATCGAAGAGAATGCTTTGAGGATCACAAATATATTTATCTTATGATTTATAGAAAAGTATTTTGATTTCTATTATTTTTGAAAGGGAAGAAAGCTCTCGTTTTAGAAGAAGGAAGGGGCTGCATGATTTTTAGATTTAGGGTTAAGTTTTTATATTTCAATTACACAAATCAAAATATTTAAATATTAAGTTTCAACTTTCATTATAAAACAACATAAACAAAATAAAATTTTAATATTTAAAATAATTTTGTTCAAAAACACGCTAAATTTAATATTCTAAATTGTCGCAAAATCTTGAGATGTTACACTCTCCCCCACTTAAAACTTTTCGTCCCCGAAAAGGCATAGTAAGAAAGTGTTCAATTTAGATATATTTAGCCATATAATTCTTATTCAACTTGTCTCGCTCGTTAGTTTACATAGCTAATTTAATTAATAATTTAGTTCTGAATCGTGAATTACCAAGCTACGATTTTTCTGAAAATTTGAATTACACATATCTTAAAATCTACAAGTCAAAATCTAAATTTTTCTCTTTCATTAGAAAATTATATTCCAATATCCAAATGATTCTTATTTCAAAGAACTCCGACTTATTTTGGATCCTATGCATTCATTTAAACTTTAATTCGGAAAATTACGAACTGCAGCTTCATGACGAGCTCGTTTTAACTAATTTAATTAATTCATTTAACCATCATTAAATTTTATAAATTATAAACCAATTCACTTTTATTTTCACAATACAAGTTAAACATTTATTTTAGATTTGGTAATATTGATTATCTTAAGTCGGCGAATATCTAACCATCAATAGTTATACAATTTAATTCATAACCAAATAATTTATTTTACTAGCTTATTTCATTGATTAGGTTTATCTTCATTTCCTAGTTGAATTAAATTTCAAACATAACCAAGTATATATCATTCATTTCATAACTTAAATTTCATTCGTATATATAACCCATCAAATTTTTCAGCATTCATTATTCATGTCGGTATTTGGGTATTATTCAATTACTTGTTCCTATAGTATTTCAACCTTTATCAAGTTATAAATTATAAACCCATTTCTATTTGTTTCACTTTATGACCAATGCATTTTATAACAATTCTCTCTAATATTTTTCTTTTTCATTGATCCAGGGCATTTACTTTACTTGGGTTAACTTCAATACAAATTAAGTATACATTATCTTAAAATCACGACTTAAGTTTTATTCAAATTTTAAACCATAACATTTGTCTATTGTTCAATTCCTTGTTCTCATAACATTTTAAATTCTCAAATAAATTTGGTAAGTTATATATGCTACGGAAGAAGATTGATTATTATACAAGTTCAATAGTCTCCAAGTTATTTCAAATCACTTATATATATTATATATATTATATCTTTATATAAACCATATTATATAAATGAATTTCAATTTCTCAAACAAGGTAAAATTTCTAATTGGTCTCCCCCACTTAAATTCTTGAAAATAAATGTCGACGATGCGTGCACTCATCACCGAAATCAATCTCCAAGACAAGAGGGGTGTATACACTTATTTTTCAAAAATTCATTGAAAACAATTTCTATATGAAATAAATTTTTAAAATATAAATATATATTTCAAACCATTTGCAAACAATATTACAAAACCACCCGAAATTAAATTCTCAAATTCATATTTAGTTTCTTATTTCATTACTGAATTAATTTTCAATATTTCATTTTACTTAAATCGTCCAATAACCAATAGTTTTAAATTATTGATCAATCGAATGATAAATGATGAAAAACTAATAATATCATCAACAAAATCAAAATTCATACATTTTCAAATAATTCTATATATAAATAAAATATAATTCAAAATTGTAATGCCCCGCCTCTATACCCGCCATAGTCAAGTTATTTCATGTGAATTGTCGTCGGCCATAGCGGAGGATAAGGTTGGTTAAGAGCGACCGTTAATATATTTACTCTTTCTTAGAAAGTAATGTCGAATGGCACGGCCGTACCAAAAATTTCAACATGACCATTCCAGGCAAAGGGCATCTACACAATGACATAATAGACTCAGAACACATACAGAATAATAAAACATAAATAGTCACAGATATTCACATCACAGGCATATAAATTGATATGAATATAACACAATAAGTGTTTACATCAATTAGAGGTCATACACGACACTCTAACTCTAGAATAATAGATACATGTACCAAATCCCATACTAATAATGATATATGTCATAAATGTATTCAATAACATATAATCCAAAAAGACTGCAACTATAAAGCAGTCAAGCCTAAGGTCACCATAAGGTCCGAGCAGGAGTGTCACCTAAGCACCTGTAACACTTGAGTCTGACCCAAGTATTATTTAAGAAAATAAACAATAAACAGATCAGTCAAGTCATTCTTATTCATAACATGAGACAATATTAAGAGATATAACATAAATGACATGATAAGAATAAACAGGATGGTTCATAAATAATATGAAATGCATGATGTCAACATATATAGAATCTCAATAAATCTCATGACAAGAAAAGAGCATATAACAATAAGAATTGACAAATAAATGCCAAATATAAATTAAATTGATGCGCATAGCATCAAAGTAATCAAGAATCAGAAATCACATAGAATCCAGAAAACATCATAAAAATCAGGCCTGTTAGAAGTTGAGATGCGATCTCTAGGTAGCTAACCCATTTGTTTAAACCGAAGCTCCCCACGAAGCCGGGTCATGACCCCGGTAGAGGAAAATACATAAATCATAGAAAATCATAGAAAGTTGGACCGAAGTCCCATAGATGAAGGTCACAAATCATAAATTCCCACTCGGGCGATTGCGAACTAAACAAATATGTCATGAAGCGGATACCATCGATCCGGGTGAGTATAAATTACACCGAGATAGTTAATATAAGAAAATAGTTAAATGTCCCATAGCTACTCGTTATTCTCGAATATTTACGAACCCATTGTTGGTTCATTCTCAGAACAATAATGATGGTGAGTATAAATTACACCGAGATAGTTTATATAAGAAAATAGTTAAATGTCCCATAACCACTCACTATTGTCGAATATTTACAAACTCGTTGATGGTTCATACTCGAAATAGAGAAAATCACCACATATGTTCAAATGAATGAGTCCGGTATTTATTCGCCAAAATAAACATATAAGGGATCATATTCCTCATTTTTATTAAGGTGAATAAAATAAATTTCTCATCCGATCGATAGGATAAGGAATCGTATATAAATCAATAGAATCGGAACCGGGTTTAGAGATCGAATTTATTTTAAAAGGATTTGAATTTAAAACTGATTAAATGTTGGTTCGATACCCATTGACAATATAAAACCCTGTTATCCATTGTGGTTCAATTATTCATAAAAACCGTCGCTGTAGAGAAGGGAACACAAAAATCATAAAACATAAACTCCCATTTCGTAGTTTTAAAATGATTTGAAAACCAAACGAGACGGCGCGACAACGATGATCCAAACGAGCTCGAGATCGTCTCGACACACGCGGGGGAGGTCGGAGAAGGAAGTCGGAAGATCACGGGGTCGTGCACCTCGGCGCGCGACAAAGGAGAGGAGACCGGGCTTGGGCAATACCTAGGTCGGTTACCGGTCGATTGGCCAAATGGGACCGATCGACCGGTCTGGGGCAGAGCATAAACCTGTCGACCGGCCCCACTTGGGTCGGTCGACCGGTTGTGCCTGGGCGTGAGCCCAGGCACAGGTGATGGGGGATTCGTCCCCCGTCGTGACCTTTCCTTCTCCGACACTCCTCTCTGGCCTTGTGATGACCTTTTCCGGTGCATGCACACCTTCCATTCGAGCCGGAGACGAGTGCGATTCAATGCATATGCACATGTAGATTTTCAAATTCAATTACTCGACAAAATTTGAAATCAACATATATTCAAGAATCAACCACGAACCAAATCAATTCAAACAAACATGAACATCATAGATAATCTACAACTACACTTGTACATGCTTAGAGCTTGTGGCATTGATGTGAGTTCCCAAAGAGAACTCACAAAACCATATTCACATGCATAAACGTATCTATATAAGATTGTAATGATTTTGATTATATATTCAAATACGAACTGAATTCAAAACCAAGGCATACGAACGCGATTGAAGCGACTTGTAAAGACTTAGAACTTCATCGGGGGACAACGGAGCTTCACAACATCACCAAATCAACTCATAACATATGCATACGGTCATGTAAACAATCCTACTTATAATTTCAATTCAATGGAACATAAACATATTGGATCGGCTAAGTTACACTAACATAACCAATTCACTAGCTCATGCAAACACATATGAACACTAAGTTACACTTTTACAAGCACCAAGGCTTGAAGCATAGATGTAAGTTCATCAAAGAACTCACCTTTGGTTGTTGCAAGCAAAGAGATGAATGAAGACTTAGCCAAATCAACCTTTCTTCTAGTATTTCTTATTATACTTCAACCTATATACATATATATATATATATAAATCTCCAATTGTTAGGTTTAGGAAAATCCCCAAAAAATGAAAAGGAATTAAGTTAGTGAAGATGGAGAAGACGAAGTGGAGGCTTACCTAAGTTTCTCTTTGATTTCTACTTGAATTTGTAAGCTCCAAGAAGCAAACTAGGTTTAGGAATTTCTATTTCCATTTCCTTTCTCCATTTTCTATTTTACTTCTAAGTGTTGGATTGAATGGAAAGATGGGGGCTGATTTGGTTGTAAAGAGTGAGCTAGGTTTAGCCATCCAAGCCCCACCCAAAAGTCCCAAATTTCACAAATTCGAAATATATCGAAGCTTATAGTCAAAAAAGTTGTAAACGATGATTCGGACTCAATGGAAGTGGTCTCGAGTCCAAATTCAACCGTATGCAAAATGTGACTTTTTGGTCATATACTCGATTAAGGATTAACAACATTATAATTAAATAAGATATTTAAATATATTATCGTTAAATATGTGGGTTGTTAAATACTTCCCCCCTTAAAGAAATTGCGTCCTCGCAATTATTTAAGGAAAAACTCAATGTAGATAACAACCCAGCATTAACCATGAATTAGTATACAAAATTATAATGAATTAAGAAATTCACTTATGAATTATTACACAAATTTTAAACTTTGAGTTATAAACTCCTATGTCACTTATGTTCATACACGTATAATGCTCAAATAACACGAGCATATACGAGCTACCAACTCATTTTTCCCATAAGTGATTTCAAGAAAATAGAATTTTCCTTACTTATATTCCAAACGTTGTAGACCTCAATTTCAATAATTATTTAAATTTTAATCGCAAAAATTACTTTATCGTGATTATTCTGAAAAATTGGTTTAAACGTATCTAAAAATCTACAAGATGAAATTCAAATATTTTTCTTTCATTAGAAAATAATAATCCAATAGGTCCGGATAATTCTTGTTTCAAAGAATTCCAACTTATATTGGATTCTACAAACTCATTCGAAGTTCATTTCTCAAAATTACGAACTATCGCTATGCAGCAAGCTCGTTTTTAGTTAAATTTATTTAACTTGTTTAGCATTCAATAAGTTTATAAATTTTAAGCCTATACTCTTACGTTTTCAACACAAACTAGTTAGTTAATCAAATTAGAAAGTTGGAAATATCGACTATCCAAAAATCGTCGAACACTTCTTGTCACGTTTTAGCTAGAAAATTTTATCCCTTATAAAATTTCTTAAAAGTACTAGCTTTCAAAATTTTCTTACATTAAACAGGATGTATATGATGGTCATATATATCCCATTCACAAGGATAAGCGATCCTGTTGGGGAAACAAGATCATAAAATAAGTCTAGGTTATATACCCTAAATTGGAAATATTAGCACGTTCTCTAATATTTCACTAACAGCTTCCAAATCATGAAAACTAAATAAGTTGTAGAAGCTGGAAGAATTTCATAAAACTTGAAAACTTTAGTTTTCAAATTCACGAGCATATCACCAACAAGAACGAGGTCACAAATCGGGTAATGGTTTCGAAAACTTTGGTTCACTAAAGTTAACAGAACAATTGGAATATTTGTTAACCCCAATGACGAAAAGTGCACGATGAAAATCGGTTGGTGAGAATCGATTGCTAAGTCAAGTAATGGAATGACTTAAGCACAACTAGATTGAGCTACGGAAATAAAAATCAATTCCAAACTCAATTATCCATTAAGGTAGCCATCCTAGAATGGGTGCAAAGTTTTAGAAATTCACGTGTAATGTGAACCATAAAAACTCACATTACAACAACAAACAGGAAATCAAAGGGATAACGGTTGTAATTTCGATCAACGAACGAATTGAAATCCCAAACTAGCATCCAAAGGTTTTAAACTATATTGGAATAGACTCCAAGGATATCGAGTCGATAATTCACGTTTTAGAGTCGTGAATCACATTAACAAGAGTATCGAATAAATTCGATATACAAAATAGAACACACGGGCTTTAGAACGATTTCTAGCGCAATTCACATTAAACAATGAAAATAGAGTCAATTAAAGATCAACATTAGAAGAATCAAATGAGAATCAAAGTTGATGAATCGAGCCGTTGGAATCCGTGAATTCATGAAGCTGAAGTTCACAAACGAAGTCCGAACGGCCCGAGATATGGTTGGGAAAGAGCCTGGATGGGGGTAGACTGTGGACCGAGGTCGCTCTGGTCCACAACAGAAAATTGGACGAACAGTCAAAATGGGGGCGGTCGACCGGTTTTACATAGAAACAAAACCGGTCGACCACCCCATTTTGGGCATGTCGACCGGTTCTGACCAGGACCATTGCCCAGGTCAAGCCTAAGGGGATTCGTTCCCGCGAGCGTTCGGCGTCGATTGTTGAGGTTCGTGACTTCTTCAGGACATCAACGAGACCTCTCTGATCCTGTATCGACTCGCAAAGCTCGAATGCAAAGATTTTCATTATAGGTTCCAAACGAACCAAATTTCAAAACCAAAACGAATAAACGCGATATAAGCAAATTGTGAAGTCTTAGAACTTACCGGGTGTGACAATGGTACTTCACAACACCACTTAATCGGCTTATGACACGTGCAATAAGTCTTGTGCACAACCCATGCCACAATTCTATTTCAAATGAAATTCAAACTGATAAACCGGAAAGTGTAAATTGTCCTAACCAATTCAACAAGCAAATGCAACATGAAATGGTACTAAATTACACTTGTATAAGCCATAAACTTGCTGCATAGATGTGAGTTCTAATGGAAAGCAAATTTCAATTGACTAAGTCCAGAAATTAACCGACAAGGGAAACACAAGTGTGTTGACCCATCCATTTTTACCAAGGTGTTTAATTAAATTCCTTACTTAACTGAAAAGACGAAATTACTTGTTTGAAACAAGTAACACTCAAAAGTAAAACAGAGAGAATACCCAATCATTACCCAAAGAAAACTAAAGTCATCTCGATAACATAAAGAATGGGTAACGAAAACTCAATGTAGCATGTAAGAATTTTCTCAAAACATAGGTTCAGAAAATCTACATACCAAGATATAAATGAGCGCCCTCAAATTCCTAAGGACAGGGTGTCCCCAAGTTCCTTAGACGTAAAGGAGGTGAATAGTCACAACTCCCAAGAACTAAAATTTTATATTTGCGGGAATTAACAACTTAAAGAATAAAAAGAAAGACACCTTGACCAAGGGAAGGGTCGCTGGAGGTCTGCTCGATGTTCAGCCCTCCCATCCTCTTATCAGGAGGACAAGTGGAACATGTGCTTTTCATGTGGCCTTGCTTCTTGCAATAACGGCAAGAGAGGGGTTTCGAACAATCATTAAAAAAGTGGTCCTTTGCACCACAATTGAAACATGCCCCTTGTTTAGGGGTAGGAGCCTTTGATGTCGAAGCTGCTTGCTTCCCTTTCTTTCTCTCGAGTTTAGGGCAAGAATGCAATGAGTGACCCGAGGCTTTGCAGTACCAGCAAGAAAGGAGTTCTGGGCACTTGCTAACATAATGACCCATGGTGCCACAATTCGAACATAATCCATGACTAGAGGTAGGGGTTTTAGTCATCGGAATTGTTTGTTTTCCTCCCCTGTAAGGATAGAAATTTTTGGATTTGTTATGTGGATGTCGCTTCTCAAAACCACCGACAATACCACCACTTCCCGAGCCCTCAAGTGGCCCTCCATCGAGAGGAGTTCAATCACAACTGGAGCATGTCAATCTCACCTCTGGGTGGATAGGCTTGGAAGTAGGGCTGGACTCTTGAACTACCTTTATAATATCCAGGAGTTGTTGGGCAGTCAAGAATACGCCATCCTGAGTCGGATGGATAGGTTGCCTAGCTTATAAGGAGACTTCCTATCCATTATTCTTCTTTAAAAGAGAGAAGAGTAAAAGGTTAGAATAAAATAAATATTGATTGGTCAAACAAGCATCATGATATAAGATAGGATATGACGGATTATAAGAATCAAATAAAATCCTAAACACGATTTCCTAAGGGAGACCTAGGACAGTGATCCTAAGACTCAAAAATCAAGGATCATAACCCTATTCTAGGCTAGATAAGAAACCATGACTCAGTCTAACCCTAAGCCTCAAACTCCTGAAAGATGTCCGAGACATGATCCTTGCTACAAAATACTATATTGTTCCGAAGATTGGCTCGGATACCAACTGGAACGGTCCGCCTCTATACCCGCCATAGTCAAGTTCATTTCGTGTAAAATGTCATCGGCCATAGCAAAGGATAAGGTTGGTTAGGAGCGACCATTAAAATATTTACTCTTTCTTAGAAAGTAACGTCGAATGGCATGGTCGTACCAAAAATTTCGACATGACCATTCCAGGCGAAGGGCATCCACACAACGGCATAATAGCCTCAGGACACATACAGAATAATATAACATAGATAGTCACAGATATTCACGTCACAGGCATATAAATTGATATGAATATAACACAATAAGTGTTTACATCAATTAAAGGTCGTACACGACACTCTAACTCCAAAATAATAGATACATGTACCAAATCCCATACTAATAATGATACATGTCATAAAGGTATTTAACTACATATAATCCAAAAAGACTGCAACTATAAAGCAGTCAAGCCTAAAGTCATCATAAGGTCCCAGCAGGAGTGTCACCTAAGCACCTGTACTACTTGTCATCATAAGGTCCCAGCAGGAGTGTCACCTAAGCACCTGTACTACTTGGGTCTGACCAAAGTATTATTTAAGAAAATAAATAATAAACGGATCAATCAAACCATTCTTATTCATAACATGTGAAAATATTAAGAGATATAACATAAATGACATGATAAGAATAAACAACATGGTTCATAAATAATATGAAATGCATGATGTCAACATATATAAAATCTCAATAAATCTTATGATAAGAAAAGAGCATATAACAATAAGAATTGACAAATAAATGCCAAATATAAATCAAATTGACGCGCATCGCATCAAAGTAATCAGGAATTAGAAATCACTTAGAATCCAGAAAACATCATAAAAATTAGACCTGTCAGAAGTTGAGATGCGATCTCTAGATAGCTAGCCGAAGCTCCCCACGAAGCCGGGTCGTGACCCCGGTAGAGGAAAATACAAAAATCATAGAAAATCATAGAAAGTTGGACCGAAGTCCCATAGATGAAGGTCACAAATCGTAAATTCCCACTTGGGAGATTGTGAACCAAACAAATATGTCAGGAAGCGGATACCATCGATCCAGGTGATCATAAATTACACCGAGATAGTTAGTATAAGAAAATAGTTAAATGTCCCATAACCACTCGCTATTCTCGAATATTTACAAACCTATTGTTGGTTCATTCTCAAAACGGTAAGGATGGTGAGTATAAATTACACCGAGATAGTTAATATAAGAAAATAGTTAAATGTCCCGTAACCACTCGCTATTCTCGAATATTTACGAACCCGTTGATAGTTCATACTCAAAACAGAGAAAATCACCATATATGTTCAAATGAACGAGTCTGGTATTTATTCTCCAAAATAAACATATAAGGGGTCATAGTCCTCATTTTTATTAAGGTGAATAAAATAAATTTCTCGTCTGATCGATAGGATAAGGAATTGTATATAAATCAATAGAATCGGAACGAGGTTTAGAGATCGAAATTTATTTTAAAATGATTTGAATTTAAAAACTGATTAAACGTTGGTTCAATGCCCATTGACAATATAAAACCTTATTACCCATTGTGGTTCAATTATTCATAAAAACCATCACCATAGCGAAGGGAACACAAAAATCATAAAACATAAACTCCCATTTCATAGTTTTAAAACAATTTGAAAACCAAACGAGACGGCGTGACAACGACGATCCGAACGAGCTCGAGATCATCGCAACATGAACGGGGGAGAGTCGGAGAAGGAAGTCGGAAGATCACGGGGTCGTGCGCCTCGGTGTGCGACCAGGGAGCAGAGATCGGGCCTGGGCAATGCCCAAGTCGGTCACCGGTCGACCGGTCTGGGGCAGAGCCCAAACCTGTCGACCGGCCCCACTTGGGCCGGTTGACCGGTTGTGCTTGGGCTTTAGCGCAGGCACAGGTGATCGGGGATTCGTCCTGCGTCGTGACCTCTCCTTCTCCGACACTCCTCTCCGGCCTTGTGACGACCTTTTCCAGTGCGTGCACACCTTCCATTCGAGCCGGAGACGAGTGTGATTCAATGCATATGCAAAACTCAATTACTCGACAAAATTTGAAACCAACATATATTCAAGAATCAACCACGAACCAAATCAATTCAAACAAACATTAATGTCATAGATAATCTGCAACTACACTTGTACAAGCTTAGAGCTTGTTGCATTGATGTGAGTTCCCAAAGAGATGTGGTCTTGATGGATGTGGTCTTGAGTCCAAATTCAACCGTATGCAAAATGTGACTTTTTGGTCATATACTCGATTAAGGATTAACGACGTTATATTTAAATAAAATATTTAAATATATTATCGTTAAATATGCGGGTTGTTACAAAAACAATATTATGTCAATGAGTCGTATTCAAGTGTTTAGGAATCCCTATCGATGCCTTAGCGTCCCAAGTACTGACCAGAATTCATAAATACTCAACAGAACAAACCGACACAAATAAAATCATCTTATATCAAAATTACAAGTACGTTCTCTCATATACACTCAAACTCATTCTAAAGTATTACTACCCTATCTCTAATGAGTTAATCCCAAATAGAGCCAAGGTTTTCGCTAAACCAAAGCTATGATACCAAATGTAACATCCGAGATTTTTGACCGTTCAAATCAATAGTGATCCTCAATGTCGACTTAGACAGAACCAAAAATACATAGTTATTGAGATTTATATAAGAAATAGGAAGAAAGAAGAAAAGCAAATATAGAATCTCATAGCGGAAGGACAAAATATAATAAATAAACAAAAGTTCATGAAGCTGTTAAAAACATACATTTGATTGTATATTACAACAATTATCAGAGTTAACCATCATAAACATACCAATATTTGCAACGAAATCAATTATAATAATACGTCTGTCAAGCTCCATCTTCATCTCCATAACATTGTCTTTAATAATTGAAAACTCAGGCTGACCCGAGCATAAATAAAAAGACAAAAACGCTCGGATCAGAACTAAAATATTCTCATGTCAGTTAAATCAGTTTCATGTGATAATATGAGTGCAATAACTTAAGAGATGTTACGGGAATTTCCATCTCCTAAGGATCCGTTAAACTAGATACTATATAATATAATACGCTATTACAATAATGTATATGGTTCAATATATAATATCAAAATAGCTTAACCGGGATTACATTTTTAACCTTACACCGTTTATAATACCGTAGTCTATACCGATACCGTAAATTCCGTAGTACATCGTGGCTATCAGAGGGCACTCCATAGGTATATATGGTACAAATCAAAGTCGTAGGGGGCTCGATCAGGATAATATGACAAGGCACACGAGGAATGCCCAGAGTAGGAATATACTAGTTGCATGCCAGGACTGGTGGTAACACATAGCCGCAACTACCGCCCACCTCGGACAACACTCCCAAATCACGGATGCACATCAAATCAAATCAATTACTATAGTGATAAAGGAAGAAGTGTTGTCAATGGAGGTAGCTAACCCCACTTGGTCATGGTATAGCCGTGTTTTAATCATTTTAATTATGACCCGAAGGTCAAGGACATCCATCATCGTTCTCTTTCTTCAAATCCAGAAAACGCTTCCAAATCAACCTAATTCATTTTGGAACTCCACCGCGTACACAGTTGTTAAAGTGGTTTTCGGTATTGACATGGAGTATGATAATATCCGATCCTGGTCTCTTTAACAACCAATCGTTTACATTTTTCGCACCGGTCAGTTCTTTTACATTTTAAAGGGGTTCGTACTTCATGTCAAAATATCAACTTTTCATAAAAAATCGTTTCAATAATCAAGAGAGAATATTATTCATCATAAAATCTACATTTTACTAATTTAAAATCTTGAAACAATTCCAATTTTAAAATAATTTAAAATAGTTAAAAATATTTTTTTAAGTTCAAATATATGATTTAAGTAGTTTGAAAATAAATAATTTGTATTTAAAATAGAATTTCAGATTTAGTAAAATCTATAGATAAAATATTAAAATAGTTTATAAAATAAATAGTTAAATATTAAAATAGTTAATTTCAAATAAATAATAAAATAAAATAGTTAATTTAAAATAAATAATAAAATAAAATAGTTAATTTAAAATAAATATAAAAATAAAATAGTTAAAAGGTAAATAGTTTATAAAGAAAATTATTATTATAAAAATAAAACAGTTTAAAAATATAACAGTTGGAATTAGAATCATATCTTCAAAATTTTAACCAAAAAGGAAATCATATTTCAGTTTCAAATCAATTCGACTAAATTTCGATATCTTAATTTAAAAGAATTTGACTTCCCATTCATATTTAATATGATTCAACAGTTCAATTTCAAACAATCTAATTTAATAATTAAATTTAACAATTAGATTTCAATTATAATTCTCACTTTGAATCATTCAGTTAAAAAATCTCGAGTTCATAGTTTAATTATTACTATAAATCAGGTTAATTTAAAGTAAATATCAAAGATTCAATTTCAATAAATTTATATTTTATATTCAATTCAGTTTCAACTTCAGTTATTCACATATACGAATTCCTTAAAATTTAAAATTTTAATTTCAAGGCTTAAAGTTCAAATATAAAGAAAATATATTAATAATATCATTTATTTGTCTTTAAAACAAAATTTGAAAATTCAAGGTTAAAAACAATTTTTATTTAACCAACCGGTGTCCGTATATAATTTTCTATCCTATGGCCAAGTAATACTTAAAATTTAATTTTAGTATTTTGGGAAGGGATATATATCATTTCAATCCAAATCAGGGTCACAAGTATTTATCATTTCAACCTACGTTCTTAATTCATTTTAGTGATTAATCCTGGGTTTATTTGATGCCCATAATATCTAGGGCAATGGCTGGGATTAATCAACAAAAATCAATAACATACATAAACAATGTCGATAACAAGATGGATTATATATTAACACATTAGATAAACAAATTCAAAGCATACATCAAAATCAACACATCTAAACAGTTCAATAATATCAGTTACTAGTCATCAGGTAAGAGGTTCTTTTTTTAAAAGTAGAAATTAATCTACAATAGTACAATTTATATAACAGTCAAATTAAATTATATAGTCTATGCAGATTTAACATAAATATACAATTTAAACAATCAAACAGCAAACAATACCATCATATTATGACATGAATTTAATTTAACTAACAATCAAATATTTTAGTTAGATGTGAGTGGGGCTTAATCATTCACCTTTGGTTCTAAACGAGATTGAAATCCGAATAAGCTCCAAAAGTCAACGGTCCTAGAATCAGTCCAAATCAAGGCCATCGCGAAGAGCTCGTCGATATGATTCTAACGGATCCTGTTTCGCTGAATTCCGAGTTCGTATGAAAAAGTTATGCATTTTACAAGTTTATATGTACATGTATGTCATTAACTTAAGAAATTAATTAACTACTTAATAAGTTTCTAATCTCTACCTCTAGTCTTCTTCTCTCCCAAAACATCACGTACATAGCAGCCCCATATCCTCCATTACCGCAACATTCATGTCACCCATCCTCACTCATTTCTCCACAAAATCACAAGCCGTTAATTCCGTTGAACTTCTCTTCTTCCTCTCTTCATCTTCATGCACACACAGAGAAACTCAAACTCCATCACCATTTCACATTTACATACCCAAAATGCACGTATATGGCAATCCTCTCGACCAAAATTCTCTCCGAATTGCCCCAAACTTTGCATACAACTCACAATTCCTACCACAAACTCAAATACAACCATCAAAACGTGCATTAAAGCTTCAATTCACCAAAAATCTCAACCCTAGCCACACGAACTCCACGCTATAAAAATTGCAGTGACTGAAACCACTTCTAACCCCTCCAGTACCCCATATTAAATCAAAGAGAATGCTTTGAGGATCACAAATATATTTATCTTACGATTATGGAAGAGTATTTTGGTTTCTACGATTTTTGAAAGGGAAGAAAGCTCTCGTTTTAGACGAAGGAAGGGGCTGCGTGATTTTTAGGTTTAGAGTTAAGTTATGAAGTGGAAATGATAATTTATAGTGGAGCCAAAATATTTTTTATTAATTTTATATTTTATTGTACCAAATATAACTCATTTTCATCGTTTAAAAATCCGTGTGATCACCTACAGATTATGTTTTCGATGAAAATTGACATGCAGCTACTCTCTGACTTTACGGACCTAAGGAAACTTGTTTCGTCGAATTCTGAGTTCGTATGCACAAACAGCGAATTTTAAAAGTCAAAATATTGTTTGTTTTTCACTTTAAAAATTACGCACGGCCACATACTGATTCTAAAAATCACGAAACTTGGAATCTTACCATTATTCAACGACAGGAATCCAAAAAAAGTGGAATCGAATTCTGAGATCGTCTCAATAACGTTCCTTTGTAAACTGATCACCTGTTTTTGAACAAATGGTTTTGCTTCGCATGACCACATACCGAGTCTGTTTGGCGCGAATTTTGAAACCCAACAATAATTTGTTATTACGAATCCAAAAAAGTTGGTCTCGTCGCATTCTGAGCTCGTTTACAATAATGTCAAAATTCAATATTTATTGATAAAATATTCAGTTTTCACTTATTCTCTTAAAATTAAATTCAACAGTTTATAATCTCTAATCAAATCAAAAAAATAGAATTCAAATGAATTTCATAAATAATTTTTTTTTAAATGAATTTTAATATTGATTATCAACTACTCCAGTTTTTATATTTCAATTATAATTTACACAAATCGAAATATTTAAATATTAAGTTTCAACTTTCATTATAAAACAACATAAACAAAATAAAAGATTTAATATTTAAAATAATTTTGTTCAAAAACACACTAAATTTAATATTCCAAATTGTCGCAAAATCTCGGGATGTTACAATAAGCAAACCATAACATGCACTTCTTATCTACAACTATACACAAAAGACTTCTCAATATTCAACTTTTTTTTGTTCATCTCTTTATTTATAATTTGCTATATTGATCAAAAACTCAAATCATTTAAACAAATTCAGTTATTTTATCTAGTTAACCCATTTATAAATTCTAAAGAAGAAGTGACAACTCGATGCATATACAACAATGATATTAACAAAAATCACTCATATGTATACAAAAGAAAATCATTTAACATAAATTATTTACATATATAATTTTAATAATCTTAACTAATTTCTACTATGATTTAGGACAATAAATTTTTACAAATACATTTAGTTAGCGAGAATTGAACGTCTAAAATATAATAAAGAGCCATATGTCATTTTGATATATTACAATAAATTTCACCTACTGCATAATAATATATATTTCTATTAAAAATTAAAATATAATATTATTATTTTGACAATATTACCGTGTGCACTGCGACACGTGGGTTACACACTAGTTTAGTTTATTCAACCAATCAATTTTAAAAGACAAAATTAATGCAAAAATTAGAAAACAAGTGTATTTGATTATTATTGTTTTTGTGATATAACAAAAGGACGGAAAAAAATTATTTTCATCCGTCAATCGTCACAATAACTAAATATTGTAAAAGAAAAATCTTGTTTTTTATCGTATTTTGTAGTTCTTGTACTTTGTAGTGCATGTTGAAAACATAAAACTTAGAAAGATAAAAAGAAACCAAATAGGTTCCCAACATTCTAAGGCAATCCTAGCGAGTTCCTATTTGTATCAGGATTTGAACAAAAACTTAACACCTCATATTTAGAGCATCTTCAACAATTTGACAATGCTTTAAAATGGAGACAAAACCATACTTTAATTGATTCTCCACACTGTAGCAGTAGATTCGAGCATGGAAAAACAATTGAAATGAGGTTTACCTTTTTTTAAAAGTGACGATTGATATACGAGAAGTTGATTCTCATTTATAGTAGCATAAACAATAACCAATTTGCTATAAACAACAATAAGTCAGCTAATTATAGATTAAGAATAAATGAATAAAAAATATCCATAAACAGTTTTTTGAAAACAATTTAGCCTATAAATAATTTTCATGGTTATACATATATTTATGTAAATATATATATATAACAAGAGAGATAGAACCAAGAGCACCCTCAAACAGTGCAACACACCCCTATAGCCACCTGGTTTCCACCATGCATCCTCGTTTCTCTCTGTTCCTAATAACTCTCTCTCTCTTTTCACACTAACTTATTTTATTATAAATGAGTAACTTAAGATGAGATGCTACCCAACAAGGATACGGTGGAATGCGCCTTGCGCACGCGTGTGTGTAGTAGTTGGCTAGTTGGACATAAATTGGAGACACAGAATCTTGACTCTTTGATTTTTTTTCTTTATGTGCAAGGTGGAAATCAGTGGACAATCCAATGGTGGAGATTATTTGTGTCACTAATTGTGCCTGTTTTCTATATATGTGTATGTGTGTGTATGTATGTATATATATATATATATATATATTAAAAATTGGTTCACTTTATTGCTAAAGCCAATTAAAAACCTCATTTACGTCAAAACCCTGTAATCGCCCTAATCTAAGTGGGTGCATTAAGTACATATAAATTTGGTATACAACTTCAAAGTAGCTTTAGTGCAAACAAAAAGAAAATGACAAAATACAACGCAAAACAGAAAAGAAAAACAACAAGCAACAATCCATCTTCAAAGCCCACGAAATAGGCCCAACTTTACTCTCTAGTTACCGCTTTAATTCAAATCACCATCTTCAAAACTAGCCAATGTCTATTAATTCAATTCCCTATTTCCCAAGTATTTCTTCATTTCTCCTGCTTCAAGACGTTTTGCTGCCATTGTTTCTCACTAAATACACTATTTCTCTTTAAATCTTCATTAAACATAAAGCTGAATGGATGCTTTTACCTAGAAAGATCCTCATATTTCTTTCTTTCCATATGAAGTAGATTGTTGTTGTGAATGCTCCATAGGCTAAATCTCGTACTTGGTCCTTCAATTTAAAGCTGGAATGAATGATTCTAACCTCTTCTTTCAAGTCATAAAATGAACTCAAGGAGAGAGACAATTTTTGCTTGAAGGATAACCATTAAATAATCACACTGGAAAAATAGGTGTTGAACTGATTCGGGATGATTGTTACATAGAGGACATATTACATTTGATATATTGTTATACACTTGGATTCTATCCTTTTTATTCATTCTTCCCAGAATTGCAAGGTTGAAATGAATGTCATTCTTCTACTGTTTTTCGAGTGCCAAATTACTGAAAATATAGTATCAGAATCTTCATGAGTTCTTAAATAATCCCAGGCTTTAGGAAAAGAAAAACTACCTCCTTCACATCAAACATAAAAGTCTTAATTTGTATTGGGATGAGTAGGTATATGTGTGATTTTCTCTAATAATTCTCTTGTTGTAGGATGAATTTCAGGTTCAAACATCTCATTTCTGATGATAGAACTTACTCTCTGTTCAGGGTTACCAATCATATGAACTCTATCAAATCCCAACAAATCAACAAGGCACTGGCAGTTTATCCAAGGATCAAACCACAAGTATGTTTCCTCACCTCTTGATATGGCTTTATTAAATAATTGCGTTGAATTGGTTCGAAGCCTTAGAAGTGATTTCCAAGTAATAGATGCATTATTGTCAATTGACATAGACCAGAAATGATTCCTTTTACAATATCTGTTATGCATCCATTTACTCCACTGAGAAGAATTCGTTTGAAAATTCCAAAGAAGTTTGATACATGCATCTTTTTTAAGATCAAACAAGTTCTTTAAACCTATTCCCCCTTCAAGCTTAGGTTTACACAAAGAACTCCAAGCTACTTTATGTGCAGTGCCTCCCCAGAAAAATCTACAAAAAGAGAATCCAATTTATCTATTGTATATTCTAGAATTTGATATATATATATATATATATATATATATATATATATATATATAAAGCCAATATAAAATTATAGGGGTTATAACAGTATTTATTAATTCTGCCCTCCCTGGAAAATAAGCAGCTTTGTTTCCTACCCTTGAACCTTACTTTGAACCCTTTGAATTGGAGAATTACACTCTAAATAATGAAGATAGTTAGAAGATAGTGGTACCCTAATATATTTAATTGGAAAAACTCCTTGGTTAAATCCCAAAATGTCCAGAATACATTAGAATTGGTAGCAGAAACACTGAAGAAAGATTTTGTTTTTGAGGCATTCAAATTTTGTAACGACCCAAGGATTTTCGACCCTGAAATTGACACTAAACCCCATATCGACTATTCTAGCATCGGAAATACCGGATCATTAATAGAAAGAAGTTAGAGGGTGAGAAAATGAAAGAAAGAAAGTTAGAATAGAAGAATAAGAAGATCACAACAGAACAAGATCAGAGTAAACGTGAATCACACAGCGGAACGAATAAAATATATTATATAACATAACTTTTGAAATACAAAACTTATAATTGTATATACATACCATTTCAGAGTACAACTCATAGCATCTGAGCGGAAATAAACTCCATATATAACTAATGTTGAAGCCTCCTTCTCCAAGCTCTTCTAGGTATATCTGTAAAATCCCGACTACTTGACTGCCTATACAAATTTTGGCACCCAAGAGTTTAGGGTAAAACAAAATAAAATAAATTCTGGGTCAATCATGGGACTGGTGTGAGTAAACTCCAATCACTCGGTTTAACTTTTAAAAACCCATTTCAAAAGGAATGATAATCGTAAGACCGATCCACACATAAACACGGATGGTTTTTACCTTACGATAATCCAAAACATTCTTGGAATCAATACATTCCTGATATTATAATAATGTCTAAACCAAGTAAATAACAATCTAAAAGAACGCTTTCATCTCACGCTCTACATATATAATATACAATAAAAAACTGCAAGCTCTTATTGGAGAATGGATTTCTCACTATGACAAGGTATGGAACCACCTTCCGATCAGTGAACTCTAAGGAGATACACTGGAGTTCAACAAGAACATCTTGTAACTCAGCCACACATGACCGTCCATTCATTTCACTTGAATGTTCCGAATATATTGTCACCTTATGGTTGGTATACCAACATAACTGTTCCTATGAGATACAAAAGTGAAAGAAGTACAAAAATGAACATTGTCTAGATGGTTACAATATACCCTAATTGGGTGCGACCCGCTTAGCAATGTTGCTTGCCCGATTTTTGTCATTTCCCGGTTGATGAGGCTCGAGGTCATAACGTATCTTTTAACAGATCACACCTTTATTTACGTTGAATGCCACATTGTCATACCCGCCAAATCAAAAATTGACTCCCCCAAAAATACCACGGGTATAAAGCTAAGAGAAACGAATCCCTCCACCACCATTGTAATACGATTAAAGAGATCAATTTACGCGATCTATTAGATATACTCTATCAGACATTCGTCCATACACGTTGTCCTGGGGCTGAACAAACCAAAGGCACTATTATGTAAATCCTTCTTAAGCAATTTCTATCTAGGATCGTCATAATAGCCCTTGCATAAACTCTGTCTTCAATTATCTTTACCATACTTGATTCGCAATGCGAATACCCATGCAGAGAGGGTTTCAGATAACAAATCTGATCTCGGTCTCTCCGTATTGACAACGCAAAAATGGTCAAAACTTTGATAGTCGGTTGTTTAACTAACAAAGGAAAAAATCCATATAACCAACGATCTTATTTCCAAATGGAAATTTTATCGATCAACTATCAATCAAATCTATGCCCCCTTTAATTAATTTATCAATAATTTATTCATTTACCAACCTCCTATTTCCCATATTTCTTACCGCATTTATACTCTTACGATTCTCGGGACAACATTTCCATATATCCACAATTTCATATTTTCTGTATTTAGAAAATATACGCTATTTACATATGGAAAACATTTCCATTTCTCTTCACGTATCACTACTCTTCCACATCCATCAGTCCCTAACCGTAAATTAGTAAGAGAAGAACTCTCTAAGCATCAACCGCGAAGGCCGAAGCCAACATCAGATCGATACTCAGAAAGTCATTCAACATAACTAATCTCCAGTCAGTTTCTAATTTCCTTAACTCCATTCTTAACTTCAAATTATTTCAAATATTTACCAGTTTCCTTTTATAACCAATTTAATCTGCACAACGCTTGCTTTTAAATCGTTATTCACTTTAAAACATGAATATTATTCCTTTAAAGAAAACGGGACTTGTTTTATCAAATTAAATCTTGATTTATATTTAAAAATACCATTACATGTTCAATTCCTATTTATCGAGTTAAATAATAAATACGTATTCATATTCCACTTCATAAACCCAGTTTACACGTAAACTTCAATTAATTGTATACGAAATTTATTATTAAATCTCGACTTCATATTCTGTTACAATTTATAGGTTTCAAACCAAAACTTAATTATCTCGTCAAATCCCAAATTATATAATATATAATTTCTAAAAATAAATTATCTTAATAACACTCGACATCGTCGAATTATAGTTACAAACCCTTATGGTTTTATTCAGTTCTATTCACATTTGAACATCAAAATAAATTCATCGTTTTCTTTTGAAAACAATTTCCATTTCCCTCTCTAATATTCACGCTTGAACTTGCATTTCCAGATTATTTTAAAAATAATTATTTTATCCCATTTCGAAATATCGTTTATAAACCAAACTTCTTAATTACAACAAGTTATTATATTCTAGTTCATTCGAAATTCAATTTCTATTCAAAAATAGATTTTTCCTTTTTGAAATCCCAAATTCCTTTCCAATATATTTGAATATATTTACGGTATTTAAATACCAATTATTTCAGGTCAATGATGTTTAACATCTCAAACACACAATAATCAACACCAGATTATTTGTTAAATCATATAATGAAAAATATGAAAAACAACAATATAATTGTTGAGGTATCCAGTTGGATCCCTCCAACTTGTTTCCCTACATCTACAGATGTTAATTAACATAAGTAACACATATTTCATGTCAATATGAAATATCATGATAAATAGAATCAATATTTAATTAATGATTTATATATAGATATCAACCAATTCATTTGCAATTCATCCAAACAACCATCACACAATATGTAATCATTATTAATTAATATTAAATAACGTTTATAAAATTACAAAACTGGACAGAGTTGGTGAGTTTACTCACCTTGATCTTTAATCGTTGAAATAACTATTAATGTCGGTTGTTTTAAAACAAACGTTTTTTCTCGCCTGAAATTGTAACCATCTCCAAATCGCTCCAAACTGATTCTATCTTGTTCCCTACAATCATACGATTCCAACGCCACCAAATTTGACAAATTTGGTTAACGTATAGAAAAGTTATATAATTTATAAGTTATACGAAATTTATATAAACTAAACCTTATATTATTCAAATATATAATTGGGCCTTACGTTTGCTGATACCGGCCCATTCCCCATTCTAAAACCCGACCTGCCTCTCTATGTTCAGGACTGTCTTCCCCAACGCGTTATTTCTCCATCTGCATTTTACAATCATTTCCATATATACTTTTTTTTCTTTTTTCTTCTTTTTGGGCCTCACAAGTTTAAAACCAGCCCACAAATCTCTTGTGCGCCCAACGTCTACAGTCACCTTCTTCCAATATTTATAAACCTGCAACTCATATTTCTTCAATTCTTCTCCTCTAATCATAATTCACGCAACCTGGAGTTCCTCACAGGCCATTTGTTGCATCCTTTTATTTCGATCCCTCCTCCCTCGTTCTCCATTAACAATTACACAAATATACTCCTTATTTTCCTCTTACCTTCCCTTACACAACCCACATCACCATGACTAACTCGTAGTGTTCCCCAAGGAAACGACCTCGGCCTCCCAGCGCTGTATTAGGAAAAGTCGCGACAGGTTTTTTCTATCCGAACATTCCAAGCACCCGCTGCTGAAAACACAATTCCCTCACGATCCTGAAATCAATACCCATCCCACGAATTAAAGCACAAATCTCTAAAAAAATTAACCCTAACTGTGTTGTGTACCCATGCAGCGAACTAAATTTGTTTGAAACCCACCCCAGATTTGCAAAAACAAGCTAAACTTCCCAACAACCTCGATTACGATCTTTGTCTCTCTCATCGAAGTCCATACATTTCAAAAAAAAACAGGACCCTACATCGCGCTAGACGATATCGAGCTTCCAGAAATTAGATCGCACGCAGCGAGAATGATAACAGTTTAAAGCCCTCGGTCCAGAGGTTTCAAAATATTCGTTGTTGATTTTTTTGTGAAGTATATATTTGGATTTAAATTTTTGAACGGTATGGCAAGGCTTTCAACCGTGAATTTGCTGAAGAAGAAAAATAGGAGCAGCAACATGTGTATTTATATATTTTAAATTCCTTGGTTGCTAAGTAATAGGATGTACTCCTTAGGTATGTACACTATCTCCTTAAGCACATGTTTCTCTTGACCTTTAGGCTCTGCTGGTATGCTTTTAGGGTCCGCGATTTGAGATATTAGGGTAGGTTAAAGTTTCAAGATGTAGGTTGTCTCATAGGCGGTCTTATTCTTCTCTAACCATGTTCATATTTTGGGTTGGCTGAATTAAAATAAAAATACTTATATAAATGTTATATAATTGGTACATTATAGCTAGACTAGATGCCTAGCCTATTCTGAAATATTTTCTCACTGTTAAATGGTCGACCCTTAAAGGAAGATATATTTATGCGTACATATAAATATTGTTTTTGGGCTTGGCTTTAATTATGCTATCATGAAAAAAGAAAAGTGAGGTATGATAACCCAACATGGTCACTACATATGCAACCTAATAATGTATAGGTTTAAGTAATGTATATGCAAAATATCAAGGTCGAAGTTTGAACTTGACCGCTTTAACACAAAACGTTAACAGTTTGATAGTTGTAAGATAAGAGATTCGTTCTCCGTTCATCTATGAACAACTATCGACAAAAATAAAAATATCGTTACGTCGAGCAGTGCGATACGATTCCAAAATATAAAAAAATAGACAAGTAAATTTAATTGGTGAAATTCCAAAAATGCTGACTTAGGGTGCAAAAACATTGAGCCAAAAGTTGCTTATTTTCCAAATTAAACATTATGGAAGAATTCTATAAATTAAATTAACAATACGTCTTAAAATTTTTATCCAAATTCAAAATCAAAATCAATATTAAATTATATTTAATAAATCGTTAAGGTTTATAAATGATTCCATAACGACTATTTGGAAATTTGATTTGGACGTAACTTACAATCTATAAGGCAAAATCTTGCTTTTTCACTTCCATTAGAAAAATATAACTCAATAGATTCAAACGTTTTTTGTTTTGAAGAAATCCGACTTATAACGAATTATGTATGTTTATTTAAAGTTAAAAACGTTAAATTACGAACTGTCGCGATGTTACTAGCTCAGTTATAATTTATATTATAATTAATATGCTCAATTGTCGTTTAAATAATGTATTCGTTATTATAGTTCAATCCTAAACTGAACTAGATCCTTTAAATTATCCAATTCATAAAATATTGCAAATTTAGTTATTTCCAATCATTTCGAAAATTAAATTTATTATTCCATTATTTATATTAATTAAATATTCAAAATTATTTAATTCTAGTCATTTAAAACTCCAAGACAACGATTAAACAATTAAGTAAACTAATTATTCGATCGTTAAAAATCCGAGACATTATAAATTTAATCCAGCATGCATACTTAATTTATGAAAATCATCTTCAAAGAGCCTGCATTATTAATTGATGATTTGCTAAAAATCATTAAGTCATCTACATATAGTAAATGTGATATAATTGGCTAAACTGTTGAACTTGGTTGAAATTATTTAGACTGCGTAGCTTCATCCATTAAAAAGGAGAAATATTGCATAGCAATTGCAAAAAGGTATGGAGATAAATGATCTCCTTGCCTAATTCCTTTTGTTGAAGTGATAAACCCCTTTGGAATGCCTTGTATGATAATGGAGAATGTTGCTGATGACATACATTCATAAATCAGATTTATAAAATGTATTGGAAAATTCATTTTTGACATTATGAAACAAATGAATTCACTATTTACTTTATCATATGCTTTCTTTAGGTCTAATTTGACACATAGCTCAGGCATTCCCTTCTTCTTAAAATCTCGCAGTAATTCATGAGCCAGTAAAATATTATCACCCATATATCTATCCTTTATAAATGCACTCTGGTTTTATGGTATCAAATAAGGCAGAAATGGTTTGAGCCTATTACACAACACTTTAGAAAATATTTTGCAATAGACATTGCAGCATGAAATTGGCATGCAATGAGTCATCTCAGTTGGTCTCTCATTCTTTGGAACTAAAGTTATAAATGTACGATTTAAAACTTTGGCAATTTTCCAGATTGAAAAATATCAGAACTCGCAGCCATTAGATCATATTTCAATAATTCCCAGTGAAATTTTAAAAACTTTGCATTCATACCATCTAGCCTAGGGCTAGAATCATCATAAATTCAAAATAAGGCTTCTTCGATTCCTAATAACTCCACTGCTTCAAAAGAAATTGTTGGCCTTGCATATTGACTGTACATATAGGATGAAAATTGGGAAAACCTGTTTGATTAGGTCCATTAAAGATAGCAGTAAAGTAATTTATGGCTTCTATCTCATTATTGACTGAACAATAGATTGCCATTTTGATCCATCAAAGCTCAAATGTGATTAAAATATCTCCTGTTAGACATATGAGAATGGAAAATTTTGAGTTAGTGTCACCTTGTTGTTGCCAAGAAACCTTTGCTTGCTGTTTGAAGCAACTAAAATTTATTTGTTGAAGATTCTGAAATTTTTTCTTTGCTTGCAGGTAGTCTTCACACAACAGAATGTCTTCAGGATGTAAATCTGCTTCTTTCTCCAATTATGTGACAATTTCTTCAGCTTTTTTAAGGTTTGTAGAATTCTTATCCCTTAATCCGCTCCCATTTTTTAGTTCCCCCTTGCAATTTTGAAGTTTGTGCATAAATTGGTAACTATGAAAACCTCATACAGTTGAGTTCAAACCATTTTGAATTACCTCATTATATCCTGCTAGATTTGGCCAATCATTTATATACCGAAAAGGAAAACCTTTTGTAATTTTTGTTGGAATCAGCTCTCACATGATAGGATTATGACCACTAGAATTCTGAGAGAATGACAATGCTTTCATATTTAGAAAGAGATGCAACAGCTGTTATTGACTAAAATTTAATTAATATGAGTAGCAATACCCCTTCTGCACCAAGTAAAAAGCAAAATCAATGGTTTTATTTCATTCAGAGCTGTTTGTATTATGAATTTTTGAAATTCTCTCAGATGTTGGTAAGGAACATGAAGACCTCCCCTTTTATCGTTTGGTGATAGGGCGTTGTTAAAATCTCCCATCAAAATCCAGGCACTATTGATTGAACTTGATTTAGAAACCAGAGTTACCAGAGTTTTCCATAACATTTGTCTATCAGAAAATGTATTGCTAGCATAAACCTATGAGAAAGTCATTCCAAATCCCTCTTTATTGTTAGCCTTCACTGTTATGTGCTGAAAAGAAAATGATTCCAAAACCAAATCCCACACATTTGAATCCCATGCAAGCAGTATTCGACCACTTGAGACAGAAGAATTATTAGTTAGAGATTTCTAGGAGGCAAGAAGTAAGGAATCAAATAAAACTAAATTAGCTTTAGAGAGTTCTATTTCAACTAAACCAACAATAGTTGATTTAGTTTGATTTAGGAGAGTGATCACATTCTTCATGCAAGAAGTTGTGTTTGATTCCCCTAACATTCCAGCTTAATATTGTCATTTGACAGTGGATGAGCTCCTAAGATTTCTTTTAGTAGGAGCAAGAGATGAAACATTAGAACCCACTTTTTTCTTACCTTGTAAATAACTTGTATTTTTATCTATAAAAACTGAAGCACGAACCTGTTTTCCCTTATCGTTATCTTTCACCTTGTATGTTTCTTTAATCGCATCAGCTACTAAATTCAATTCATCTGGAATTACTTTTTCAAGCAACTTGAAATTGAGAAAAGCAAGATCATCTACATTCTCAGCTGAAGATTGAACTAGTTCTTTTAAAGAAGCATCACTTGTGGCTTCAGGATTGCCATCATCAGTTTCATTTTGAATACCAGGAGGAACCCATCGAGGATCACTTGTAACTTCGTGTGAATCTTCATCATGTCCAAACAGATGACATTGTAAACATTTTGCTGGCACAAACTCATATTCAAAAGAAATCATTACTTTCAAACCATTGTGTAGTAAGATAGGTATTTCGGTTTTTAAATCAGTTTGAGTATTTATTAAAATAAGCACTCGCACATAGTTTATAAATCATTTTTCTGCAGTATTCTCGCTAATCAGTAATGGCTTTGACATAAAGCTAGTTATCGTTTGAATATCATCTTTTGTCCATAATTCCATGGGTAGATCAAGCAATCTAACCCAGATCTGGACCACATCGCTTTGTTTTTTTTTTTTTTGCTAAAATCATACACAGGATGCCAAGCTTCAATAAATAAAAGTCTTCCAAAATATGAATAGGTTGAGCTTTCTATTATGCGAGAATAATCAACCGTATTTTCAAACTTAGCAACAAAGTTATAGCTAGGAGAAACAGGAATATTAAAGGAACTAGATGGTTTTCAAACCCTTGAAATATATTCCTTCAGCTTTATAATTGATAGTCCAAAATGAATCGAAATCAAAGCAATGGTATTAATCCAAGTTGTGTCGGGTTGATTGTATATTTTTTTCAAGAATAAATACATATTCCGAAGACGGCTTCACAAAGTTCAAGTTCCTATTGCTTGATTCAGATTGTACCTGTTTTTGATTGATATTAGGAATAAATGGACTTAAATGAGGATTTGCAGGTGTTGATGAAGATGAAGGATTATCAGATAGAGGCTACGATCGTGATGGAGGAATACGCGAGTTAGTTACAGGAACAAACCTGTCTGCCATTAAAACGAAAAATAGTGGTAATCCTCTCTCTCTCTCTCTCTCTCTCTCTCTATATATATATATATATATATATATATATATATATATATATATATATATATATATATACATATATATATGGGAAAGTCTATTTTGACACAATTGGTGCCACAATGAATTCTCACCATTGGATTGCCCCCTGAATTCCACCTTCCCATGTAAAGACAAAAAGATCCGATAGTGCAGATCTTTTATGTCACCATTTGTGTCACCAAATTGTATCAAAATAGACGCGCCCATATATATATATATATATATATATATATATATCCATATATATATATATATATATATATATATATCCATATATATATATATATATATATATATATATATATATATATATATAGCGTTCAGTTGCACCCCTAAATGCTCCCTGATTTCCACCACACATTCCGTTTTTTCCCTCCCTCCACTACTCTCTCCTTCCACTAGCTTAATTTATATTAAATGAGAGGATGAGAGAGGGGGGCAAATGAGGTGCTCACTATTTGGGGTGTCATTGAACACTCCTCATATATATATATATATATATATATATATATATATATATATATATATATATATATATATATATATATATATATGTGTGTGTGTATGTATATGTATATGCAAGCGTTCGGTTGCATCCTAAAAATGGAGCACCAAATGCCCTCTGATTTCCACCACCCGTTTATATTAAAAAATGTGAGTGTGAAGTGAAAGAGTGGGTGGTAGGAGAGAGAAGGAGAAATATTTGTTGGAGATTGAGGGGCATTTGGGGTGCTGCACTGTTTGGGGTGCTCTCGAACCTGTCTCATATTTCTCGTTTCTCTCTCCTCCCACTCACTATATCTCCCTCCACTAACTTTTTTTAATATAAATTGGTGGTTATAAATGAGGTGCATTTGGAATGCTCCCAAATAGGGGTTATAAATTGGTGGTTATAAATGAGGTGCATTTGGAATGCTCCCAAATAGGGGTGTCATTTATAGCACCCCAACTTTATAGCACCCCAAATTTATAGCACCCCAAATGCCCCTCATCTTAGACCACCCATTTATATTTAAATAAGTTAGTGGAGGGGCCGAGAGTTAGTAGGAAGAGAGAGAAACAGAAGTATGTAGTGGAAATCAGGAGGCTAAAGGGATACTGTACTGTTTGGGGGTGCTCCTGATCCTATATACATATATATACACACACACATACATACATATTAATATATATGCTTTTGATATGAGACATCAAGCAACGCAACTCGGTTCTATTTGCATGCTCCTCCAAGGAGAGAGTATGCTTTACCCAGCACCCTGTTTTGATAACAAGGCTTGATCAAAAAGTCTTTCCTACTGCTGCTGAGGTGCTGATGCCACTTCCTCTGCGGTTTGTTCCGTCATTTCGACCCTCTTCCATGCCACGACTTTTTCAGATAACTCAGAGTGTGTTTGGTTAAAAATGAGTTTTGGGATTTTAGTTTTTAAAATTAATTACAAAACTTTAAAGGTGTAGAAGGAGGAATGGTAGAATGAAAGCAAAATGGAGGGGACCGCGGAGGGGATGTAGCAATTATGAAATGAGGATTTGGTCTACATATTTCTCTTGTTTCTCAAAACATGAAAAATGAATAAAAGTTGTTTTTTATTTTGTGTGTTAATTTTGTTTTCTAAAATTGTTGTTTTCCATGATTTACATGCGTTGTGCACATTTTTGTATGGACGAAAACCCAAAACTTAAAATGGTATATGTTGACTAATTGAACTTAGTGGGTGGGGGCTTCTAGCCTGTAGTGACATAACAGTCCTTTTTATATCTTATTATTATTTATTTAAATATTCCAGGAAACATAATATAAATATTCTAGATATCCAACCCCTATTTATTAATCACAAACTAAAATATTTCTACTTCCCTATTGTTCCCACCAAACCTACCACAAAAATGGTAACTAAAAAAAAATAAGTGGACCTGACCCATTAAATCATGACTATATTGGCTATTCTGATATTTAAATTCGATATATATTAAATTGTAGAAAGCGGGTTTTTTATTTCCTTTTTTAGTTTCTTAACACTACCTTAGTTTTGATTCAACCCACCTGCTGACGCGACTGCTTCAAGATGTTTTTCTTATTTGCCGGCTGTTGAAACTTTCCGCCTTCTCTTATACTACAAATGAACTTCGTCTGTCCGATGACAGAAAAAATGGCTTCGCAGGAGACCAAAAGCCCATCGCTCTCCTTGAAGGCAAAAGATCAAATTTAATTTAAAGATTGCCTCCAGCAAAGGTCCAAGAAGTAGAAGTTGTGAAATTGATGGAAAAAGGAGAAAACCCAAAAAAATAACAAGATCAACTGATCACAGGGAGGGGCCTCCTATCCTAGTTCGTAGATCCAATGGGTTTCATGATACCTTCTGAAGGGTTTGAAATCAATACCTACTTAGAAGAGATGAAAGCCGAATCATAATTCACCATAAGTAATTTGTACAATAAGTAACTAGGTGCAAGTTTTATCATGGCTTTACGGATCTCCATTGCTTGGGATATTGAATTGTCTCAAAGAGGAAACTAGAGCAAATCAAATGATGAACCTTTACCGTTTAACGTTGCTGCCCATGCTTTTAGGCCTGGAGATGCTCAAAGGGTAGCTTTCCACCTAGCCCAACCTCTAGGAGTCTAAACATACGCAGGAAACGATACTATGGCAAATCTAACTTTAGCATGATTCATCCAACGAGCTAACAAGTGGATATCGTATTTGCAGACACACAATGGAACTCGGCAAAGAAACAAGTAATAAACAACAACAAAGGAAAAAAATGTGTCAGAGTACAAAATAATAATTTTGCTAGATAATTAAAACTGTCCTTGTCAAAAGCACAAAACAAATTCCATAGTAGAAAATTCCAACTAGGTGACGAAATTTCAAGATAACGGGTGAACAGTTTACTCTTGAGGTGCAGCACCAAATCCACCAGCACCTCGCCCAAACCCAGGCCTGCCACCAGCACCCTGTATAATTTTGAAGATATGATTTTGACAGAAGGAATAAAAAAAACATCATAAATACAGATGTATAGCTTTCACACTAACAGAGAAAGACTAAGGATGCATTAATGCATACTAGCAGCCGCACAACATAAAGGATGCTAAGCTTAAAAATTTATTCAGGAAAAATTCCATTTGTTCTAAGTTTTTTTTTTTTTTTCCTAGAAAAACAAGACCATGGTTATCAACACCAACTCATATATTACATTCCAAGAAAAATTTACGCTTATATATGAGAAACGTTGCCGCTGCTTAAACAAATTCTAAATGAAATAAACTTCAAAAATGCTAGTATGATATTTGAATCAAGTTCATAAAAGAAAAAATAGTTTGGCAGAATTTCCCGAAATGTAACAATTCTCCAACAACTCAATTACAAGTGCTACAAATACATATATCATGCTAACCTGACAGCCAAAAACATATAAAACTATAATTATACAGCAATTTATCTACAAAGCTAGCTACATCCCAAGTAACTATGAGTCTTGTTAATGATTTAACAACCAAATACCCGGAAATATAATATCATACGCACAAAGAAAATAGGAATTCAATAAAATTCAGTGACTTACCAGGAAATGGATGATATAATGCAAAAACGTAATAAAAATTATCAAATTTCAGAACTGCCGTTCCCAGTAGTATGTTTTTCACCAAAGAAAACAGAAATTCCATAAAATTTGGTGATTTACCAGGAAATGGATGACACAATGCAAAAATGTAAGAAAGCATTATTAAGTTTAGTACTGCCATTCCCATTTAAAGAGTTTCCACATTAACACCCAAAAGCCTTATAACCATTTAACAGCATACAATGGTTCTGTATTGCTCCATTGTGCATACATCAGAAAAGATGCTAAAACGATCGAAATAACAAAGAAAACATTGAATTGGATGATTTCTTTGTTATTTTGACCGCTGTACCCTCTAAATTGGATCCATATAACGCATTGCTCCATTCTGAGGGATTAATCATTCGACCATTAATACATTTATCTAAGTGAATTTTGAAATTCTTTTTGTTAATTTTTTTAGTTAAATTTTAATTTCATGTGTGTCGAGGCTCCAACAATATAAAAACTACATGTGGTTTGCATTTACATAAATACTTAATCACACATTTATAATTATCACTATTACTGTTTTTTAAATTTTACGTTGGAATTTAATCATGGATTGAAATTTACATTGTAATTCACACTAAATATTGTTAGTTTGTATCTACTATTCAAATTCAAAACTCTAGAAACACAGCTTAATATTTTTTAGCACTATACCCAGAAATGAATTTATCTACTAATTTATTATTCGTTTCGAGGGACATACCATTCTCATCATCTTCATTTTTTTCCAATTGGGATCAACTATTTAGTTATTATTTTACATATTTTAATATATTTTTAGATTATTTTATATATATATATTTAGTTGAACAAAAAGAATTATTAATATTTTTAGTTACGTTTTAATTTCATGTGCTACAAGGTTCTGACAATGTAAAACTGCACTTATCAAAACAATATTTTAGTTGTTTAAGTAAATGGAAAAAGTGTGATACAATATCAAAACATATGTAAATTTTTAAATGCTCATAAACAAATGTTTTAGTTGTTGCGTCTTTCAGCTAATTAAGTTGGCATAAAAATGCGACTTAAGTTATACACAAAATCATCGTAGTATTTGGCGGTAGAAAAATCATAAACTGAAACATTTGTTACTAGGTTGAATGCCTAATTTTTGTTAGAATATAATATCACCGATAATGAACCAAAATTTAGTATCTGTACTAATTTATAAAAAAATTGTACGAACAAAACCAGTTAGTCCGTAATAAGGATATTTTCAAAATATCCGTCAAGTAGCACTTTTGATGCATGAAAGATGAAAACCTGTAAATGTTTTATCAAATATCCTTTTGTTTTGCTTGCAATGGTTTGTTCAAAAGAATATTAAAGAAAAGAACATTCTACCTTCATATTTTTTTACTTTCCAGTGTTAAAATGGATGTAAGACAACAAAGTCCAATATTGAAAAATATTAAATTTTATGAAGCAAAATTTCATTGAAGCAAAGCGTTAAATGATGTAAATAACATCATTAGCAAATTTAAATTTCATTAAGACAGATTAAGATCATAAAGGTTCTACTTTTTACCTATTTTATAGATAGAGAAAAACAATGACAGATTAAGATCATAAAGGTTCTACTTTTTACCTATTTTATAGCTAGAGAAAAACAAAATTATCATTTTTTTCCACAGACGCTTTGAGCATGATACGTTTATCAAACACCGACATTTAATTTTATATAAAGGAATTATAGAGATTTTTGGATAAACAATTTTTGATTTAGTGCTGAAGATATATGAATGATTAGTGTATCCATGCCTAGTTTGCGTCATTCAATTTTACTTGGTTTTTTTCCCTCAAAGTACATACCTGACATAATAATACAAACAAATTCATGTGCTATTTTGAGATATTCGTTATTTCGCACTACAGATTACATGTGTTATTATAGATTAGATAGTACACACCGCATGCTATGGACAGATTACACATGATATTCGTTATTTCACACTACAGATTACACGTGTTATTACAGACTAGATAGTGCACACTGCATGCTATGGACAGCTTTGTGTTATAATTTGCACTATGATAACTATGGCTTAGATTTATGCAAATAATTCAGTATTAAAACATTAATAATATGGGCTTGCGATCACTGTTGCAAAGCCCATTTATCTCACCCGAGATCTCATTTTAAAACTTATACGAGATGAGGTTTAAACAAACAATATATTAATTTTTGTTCATGCCTTATTTTGACAGTCAAATGATCCAAGATATTAAGATCTCAAGCAAAATTTGCAATAAATTAGTACGAAGTTAACTTTTTTTTCATTTATTCAATTGTGGATTAAAGAGATTCCACCCTGATGAATTTTCAATTTTCTAATTACCCATGGCCATGGATAACAAAAATAAAAGACCATATTATAGTATTCAAATAAACAGAATTCATTCTATCTATACCAAATCAATCTTGTTAACATTCTCATTTTAAAAATTAATATTATTGTTTTATATAAATTATGTATGTCATATATATATATATATATATATATATATATATATATATACACACACACATATCATTATAGAAAATCCTTTCTAATATCAATTTGTACAAGCTCGTGTTACTTGTGAACTGTGATGGTCCCGAAATGGACTTTAAAATTCGAGATGTATATCTAGGATATACTCACCTCATCTGATATCCCGTCAGCATGAGATATTGCATGTTATATATCAATATAGAAAAATCTTTCTAATATCAATTTTTACAAGCTCGTGTTACTTGTGAACTGTGATGGTCCCGTCCCGTAATGGCCTTTAAAGTTTGAGATGTATTTCTGGGATATACTCATCTCATCTGATATCTCGTCAGCATGAGATATTGCATGTTAAATTTCAAAATGAGTCATGACCGAAATTCAAGATTTAAAAAGCTGATCATAACTAAAACTCAATTTCAATTGTCCTGCTATAGAATTATGCAAATAGATTGAACTACTATAGAATTTAATTACATGGGATTATAACTAAAACTTGGATTTTAACCACCCTTTTGAATCCTAGCTAGTTTTTCTTTTGGTTTTGTAGCGCGGCAAATTATTAAACCGACCATATGTGCTCGGTTGTTTACCACCAGAGATAAATTGGTCTCTGATCTTGTGAGATTTGACATCAATCACACCATTTGGACCAATATTACTTGCTTAATATTACAAACCATGGCTTAATATAGGAGGATTGGTCATCCCTAATGATTGGTAAATAGGATAAGATAAAAATAGGTTACAGCTCAGTAATACCTATAATTGATTACTCTGATTCACTTTTCAGTGTTTTCTACAGTACTTTCAACTGGACAAATATATAGGCAAATAATTAGCCAGTTTGTTTCTTTCTCACACCCATAATCAAAAGGGTTGCGATCACCCTTTAACATTGATCTGTTAACATTCTGATACAAGTGGGGGTACATATCATGTTTTTATCATTTGCTAAACAACCAACTGTCAAAGCAAGTTAACCCCGAAAAACAAGAGGTGGATACAGTTATGTCCATATTCAATTTTATGGCAAATAATGATTTTTAATTTATAATCAACCTTATATATAATCAAGCAATAATCTCAATTGTATAGAATGAACTTACCCTAAACCCTGGTTGATATTCGGATGGAGCACCAGCCTTGTCACCCCCAAAATCACCTGGACCGGCACGAGGAGGACCACCTCTGTATCCCTCCCTGTCTCCAAATCTGGGCCTGTCTCCTTCAAATCGTGGGCCCCTATAAAGATGGCATTTCATATTAGAATTCAGTTACAACAGTTACTGATCTTTCAAGTTAAATGGATCAATGAGCCACCATAGTAGAAACTATATTTGTAGTTAGCACTTAGCAACTTAGACGATAGATGGTCAAGTTTTGAGCAAACGCACTAAGCAACTTAGTAGATAGACGGTCAAGTTCTAAGCAAACGCTGACTCATGGAAGTTTCTAGAGAAACTATCTATTTACAATGACCAGTAGACAATTGGGTGCACGTGCGCGCACACATGTGCGTGCTATATCTGTTGTCCAAAGTTTCAACTGTTGATTTCTTCAAGAACAACCTTCTGTCAGCGTTTGCTTAAAACTTGGCCACCTACTATGTATGTTGCTAAGTGCATTTGCTTAAAACTGGACCACCTATCATCTACGTTGCAAAGTACTGACTAAAGAACATAACTTACCATCCATGTTAGTTTAGAGGCACGAGTTATGCTAACAAAATATAGAAACTTATTATCCTTGTTAATTTATTACAATATCACTAACGTTCTATTAGATAAAAATAGGAAACAGTATTGTAGTTAAGCAACATAGATGATAGTTGTCCAACAACAGTTGAAATTTTGAACAATAGATTAGCTACCCAAGTACGATGACCTACAGTTTGTCATTTTTACATGTAGTGCTGCTATTAACCCTTATTGTAAATAATCTTAAGAAACTATAAATTCGATAATGGTACATGTTGTGCATAGACATGAAACAATAAAAACAATCAGAGCTTAATTTAAATTGAACATTATGCCATCTACTGCACGTTTGCAAGAATGGAACAGAAAGTTTAAAGGCCATCCTACCCTTTCCTTTTGCAAATTAAAAGCAAAAAAAGCATCCGCCTGTAAATGCCATACAAAACATGCCTACAGCTTTAACTATGTTTGACAGAGCTATTAGCATTTTCTTGGATGGATGTCACTGAAAGCATGATTCGTGATATCGTAGCAAACAGGTTAATGAAGTAGCAAACAATCTTATTTTTTTTTTAATCTGAAGTAGCAAACAGGTTAATGAAGCTAGCTCGATAATACTTAATACTTGCTTATGACTTATTTAAGAATTTAACAAAAATCCAACGTATCTATCTAAACGCTTGCTTTTATATTCACTTGAACTACTTTCAAGTAGTTTTTAAATAAAATTTGCCGCAGAGACACTTAAGCATGCATCAATATTAAAGGTTAAGCGGCATATCAATGAAAATACTTCTGAAGAAAAGAAAGGAAAATCTAAGACCTTGGGCGATCACCAGGTGGGCCAGACCCAAATGGTCTACCTGGAGGCTTGGCAGACTTCTTCAAAGTAGCAGGTACAATCTCAGAAGGAAGATTTAAATAAGTTCTCAAAAACTCAATTCCGTCATTTGTAAGGTACCAGTAGTAATGTTCCCAAGCAAAAGTCTCTCTCACATACTCACGAGATTTGAAACTCTGCATTAGTTTGATAACCTGAAGGTTTGGGACATCAATCAATGGATGCTTTGCAAGGTTGTAGTCCTTCTTGGCATACAGTACACCCTCTAAAATGTTATAAAGAATGTGAAATATTAGCTTAGTACTACAAAAATGAACCCTTCTACAACGTTATAAAAGAATTATAAAAAAAATGAACCCAAGCTAAAGAAAGAAAATGAAACAGTAATACCGTTCATGGTTATACTATCCAGTCACAGATTTAACACAGAAATTAGGCAAAATCCACGGATAATGCTTAATACATGAGGTTTACATTTGCAAATGGAAAAGATCGTTCTACAGTAAAACCAATGCAACCAGGGCTACATTTGTTTAAATTCTGATCATTGAATATCACTTGTATTGTCTCGTACCAATAGCTCAACGTGTAAGATATCGAGACTGTGGCTCTAGAAGCCTTGGGTTTGATGCCAAACATATCAAAATATGTGCTCTGCTCAATTCAGGCATCATGCTATCACTCTTGTTAACAAAAAGGAAACTCACTTGCTGATTTTTTTTTGCGCTGTAAATAAAGTTAACAAATTTTTTTTTTTTTTGACAATACTACTCTTCATTAACTATTTTTTAAATAATGGAAATGAAACGAGGAATTTGATGCAGTAAAATTTTAAAATATAGAAATTTCAAATTAAATATTTCAAGATAACAAATAGTTTGAATTAATAGAAATTTGAATATTATTCTTAATTACGAATTTTTTAATGTTTAAAATTATAATCTTCAAAATAATAAGTTTTTGAAGTTTAATTTCATACAAATTTTGCAACTTACAGTTTTAAGTAAAAATAAATTTTAAATTATTAAATTGAAAAACTAAAATGTAGAATGCATAAGCTCTCTTTTTTTCAAAAAAAAAAAGATAAGTTAATTTCGGAGTTCAACAAGTTTAGACTTTACAGATCAGGAGTATCTAAATTTTGATATCACCAACGCTAGTTCTATAATATTGAATTTATTATAATTTATAAATGTAACGAAGATGTATGTGTGAGTGTGGAAGAGATTATTATTCACCCATCGGCCTAATAATAATAAGTGAATAAGTGGCTTAAATCATATGACAAAAAAATACAGCAAAACTTCTAATTATTGTTTAGGAAGTTTCATCAAAAACTTCTTTACAAAAACAAACGCAACCTAAATACTTGATGCTACTTTGTTTGAAAATAGGCGTTGAATGCTGGTTGAAACAAGGTTTTTCAAAATGAATTCAAGTAATAAACCATAAAGTTCAAACTTTAAATCTAAACGAGATTTAAAAAGTCCATAGTTTAAGGTTTGTATATTCTTTGAAATTGATTATGATTTTTGAATTTCTGTACCCAATATAAAACTTAGCTTTCCCTCTTGTTCGCTTTTATTCTATTTAGAAAATAATAGAAATCAAAATATGGATCCAAAAAAACATGTTGAATGTTTACACAACGATTTGATGGGTTTTTTTTTTTGTTTGCCTGTGAGTATAATTGTTTGAATTGGAATGTGAATCAATCAGAACATGCGAGATCCAATCTGAATATTATTTAAATTGTAAGATTTTAAGATTTCTGATATCGAAACACTAGTCAAGTGACCTAAGCCCATAGTAGTTAAGGCGCTAAGGTGCACGGCTTGAGCCTTGGGATTTTTTGAGCCCAGGGTTTTTTTGTGCGACTTTTTAAAAAAAGGCACACCACATTTATTGAAAAACACTAAAATTACAAACAAAAAAAAAAAAAAACCTGCAACTTCGATTTAAACCCTAAAATCACTACCAGATTTCGAAATCGAGATTTAAAATAAACCTGGAATAAAACCCTAAAATCACAAAAAAAAACAAATTTCGAGATCGAATCACAAAAAAACCCTAAAATCAAACTTCGATTTCGGTAGCGACAGAGGCTGAGGGTTTTTTTTTGGGTTCGATGTCGATGTCGACTTGGCTCAAATGGGTTGAAAACCCTAATTGTTGTCGAGGCACGCTTTTCTGCACCTGAAGCCTCGCAAAAAGGCTCCAAAAGTGCGCCTTTCGTGCGCCTCCTTTAGAAGAGGCACCTCAACCACCTGAAAGACGCGGGTCTTGCGCCTGCGCCTTAGGCGCGCGCCTTAACTACTATGATAGTACTCAAGGCGCTAAGGCACAAAAAACCGCAAGCATTGAGCCTGAGGCTTTTTTGAGCATTGGACTTTTTTGTGTGCCTTTTATATGAGTTTGATCTGCTATTTTACTAACTACAAATTAATATTTAAACCATATTTTATAATTCATTCAATTATTTACATATTTTATTAATAAGATTTAAATTTTATACCACATTTTATAATTTATTGAACAATTAATTTTTTTTATTTAACTATTTATAAACAAGATTTTGAATTTAGCAAAAAAAAGCGCCTCAAACTACAAAAAGGCACACTCAAACTGCAAAAGGCGCAAGCCTTGAGACTAGAACTTTTCTGCGCATAGGCGCGCCTAAGCACGCACCTTGATAACTATGCCTAAGCCAACACAAAATAAGACGTTATATTTATCTTTAGGCCTTTGAACGGATTTCGGATACAACTAGTGTCACATCCAAAATTACTTTTTGATATCAAATATATGTATTTGCATATACGGACAAAAACCGAATAATTATTATATCCGTTGACGACCGTTAAATCGAAAACATAAATAATAAATTTCAGTATAGTATGAACTTTTTCGATCCCAATAAGTACAAAAGAATGAAAAATGAACTATAGAACGATAATGAACAGCTTTGGGCAATTTATATGCATTAAATTAAATACATATTAAATAGACTGTTAACTTAATAATTAAATAAACAGATGTCCATCGTTGTAATAAAATTCACAAAATATTAACTATAAATTTGACAAATACCAAACAGATAATACTCTAATGTGAATATCTTCATATCCACATTCGTATCTGTTTTTCTGAATATTATATATTTATCCGCTTTTTAGATACACATGCAGGCAGATTTCAAATATTTATGTTATCCGTTGACGGCACTAGATAACTTACACTAGAAAATGGTAAGCATTTTCTTTAACCTATTGAAGTTTTTAATGCTTAACATACAAACACCCAATGATCATACTCTGGTTGACACAGTAATGAGTAGCAACCAAAGATAAGTAAGAACTGTTCTTTTAGCATACATGGGTTTAAGATGATTATATACATTGGTTACACCGAATCAAAATATAGAACTTAAAAAAAGCTGATTATAAACGTGAATGCATGTGGTTCACTTCTAGCTATTTACGTTTTGAAAATGTTTGGAGAATTATTCTGATTTTGCTAACCTATAATTTATAGCACAAACATTAGACAGTAAAGCTTTTAGCAAATAAAATAAAATTTGTACCCTCCAAAAATCATAAGTACCACAAAATTCTTCAGGAAAAAATGTACTACTTAAGTATCAACATTTTCTAATAGTATAAATTTAATCATTGGACGACCAATCTTTTTTTTTTTTTTTGGGGGGGGGGGGGGGGGGGGTTGAATCTAAACTTTAACCTACAAACAGTTGACAAATCTTAACTTACATCTGTAGTATTAGAAATGCTTTCATTCATATTTTACAATAATGCGTACTGAATACTACTGATACTTCGAACTAATCATATAAACATCAAAAATAAAGTTTAATTTAAGTTAAAAAAGATACCTTGGAAGAGGTACTTTGAGATCTCTTGGCGATTCTTCTTCGAGATGATCTGAAAAAAAATATGAAGTTATACACAACCAGAAAAGCAATCAAGTGAGCTTGGAACGAATTAAGAAAAACCGATATCATTCTCACCATTTTTTTTAATAATCAAGCTCCGAAGAGTATTTTCGCTATTCGCCGTCAAATTGTGTAGCAAAACCCTTTCCATCGTGCTTGCTGATTTATACAGGAAAATGGACAGTTGGGTATTCTCAGCTGTTGGGCTCACGGGACGGTATTTCTGTATGGCCCATTACGATGAGATAAAAGGGATGGGCTGTTGCTGCTTCAACTGGTGAAATTGGCACCATGGTTTAAATCAGGCTATCCAGCTCCAGCCAATTGAAATAGCATTGATATTGTCTTGAGTGTTGACCAAGACTTTGTCGGAATCATTTAAAAGAATACAAAGATATATTTCAAACAAATATTCAACTATTATTCAAAATAATAAAAATGAAAAATTGATTTTGGGTCTTCGTTTACAAATCTAAACGTAAAGCACAACCCATCTACTGATTATTTTGTAAATTTAGTTTCTTTTAATGTATTTTTACTGATTTGCCATTTATTTTGCTCTGTGTAAATTTAGTCTCTTCTGGACTGAATATAAATTTGTTATTTCTCTTTGAAAAGAAAATACTTCTATAAGCCCTACAAATTTGTCGATCAGTTTTCTACTACAATCTTTAATTTGAAGCATACGGATGAAATTTGAATTTGAAATGAAGACGACGAAAAGTAGATGCGCTGAGGCGGAGCAAAAATTAAAAGTTCTCAACATGGTTCTTAGAATTATCTTGCTATGTCAGAAAGAAAATCCCAAGGAAAGTTATTTGCATTGTCCAATGCATCAAAAACTCTACGAGATGAAGAAGGTACAATTGTTCATTATTTCAATTTTTGTTGGATTTGAGTCATGTCATGTGGTTATATTATAGGTAAGTAGTGTTATGATAAATTTATAGGTAAGTACTACAGGTAAGTTAGTTTTAGCATTATAATAACTTTTAAATGCCTTAGGATTATGCAAAGGTATTTCAAAAGCCCCTTTTTGTTCTTATTTAAGTGCACTAGGAATATGTCGTTATGATATTTTATTAAGTTTTATTTTAGATTTTAATAGTTTTAGACTAAAAATAGATGATTGTTATTTATGTTTAATCGTAGTGTGGTTTTCTAGTTATGTTAGTTGTTCATTATAGTACTGTTATATGCAGTTATGATACACTACATCATAGATTGCATACTGCAACACCAGAGAATTGATGAAGGAAGTGTCAAAAAATGTTGTTATAGGGAAAAAATGATCTGTGACAACATTTTCTCGGTGTTACATTTTATCACGTTGTCATAGAGTCAAAGGCAACACCTTTGCGACCATATGGCAACATCGGTACAGTTGTTGTCACAGGTACTAAAATTACTAAAAAGTGGACCGCACAATCTAGGCCCCAACATGTGGGGCCCAGTAAAATCTGTAGCTCGGGTTTACGGAATCCTGTTGTGGGGCCGACATTCATTAATCTATGGCAAGACTTTTATCATTCAATGGCAACACTATATCATAGCTATGACAACATTTAACATCACATACTGCAACATTTTATCATAGTTATGACAACATTACATAACATACTGCAACACAACAGCAATTAACATCACATATTAATATTAACAAAGATCTTTTCATTTCAAATTAACTAGTAACGCAAGTACTGCTTAGTCAACTACAAAATAACAAAACATAGCCACTAAATTCAGTTTTACAAACAATACTTACAAAAACAGCCAATACTAAATTCATGTTTACATCAAATTAAAACAGTTTCAAAATATAGCGCGAGCCTCCGGTGCGTTCAGTGCCTCTACGGCCTCCAGTACTTCTAGTGCATTCAGTAACAAGTTCTTGAACAACTCCATCACTGCCTCCTTCACCTGCAAAATGAACAAGTTTTAAAAGTCATACATTTCAGTTGCATAACTGAGTTTCATTTGGATTTCAGCACAAAATGAGTTTCATTTGCATTTCAGTTGCATAACCGAGTTTCATTTGCATTACATTTGCATAACCAAGTTGCATTTCAGTTGCATAACTGAGTTTCATTTGCAGTTCAGTTACAAACTCAAAATCTGAGTGAATGTCATAGTATAACTACAGCACTGCCTCGGTCTGACACAAGTGTATACTGAGTAAATTCTAGATGATACAAGTGTATACTGAGTAAAGTCTGATACAAGTGTATATTGAGTCAAATGCCTTAATCACTAAATGTGGCAAAAAAATTGGATGTCCTATAATGGAGAAAAAATTATATGACAAAACTTAAAATTATACCTGAAAAATTGTCCATGCATGTTATTTCATGTTATTTCACTACACTACATTGTCATAGCAACACACACAAAAATTCCAAACATGACCCATGACATAGCTAAAGTTATTGCAAAGAATTTTTCTCTTTTCTCGTGTTTTCCACATTCAACACGCATTAAGGCCAACTTTTCCTTCATATCTGCCACAAATTCATCGGCTTTTGTCCTCTTTTGCTTTTGCTTCAGCGGCTTATCATCAATTGTCTTCTTTCCAGGAGTAATTGCGATATAGTCTTTTCTTTTTCCATCAATTTAATAGTAGTATCATCCAATTCAGCATTGTTATTGATTTCATACACTTCGTCTGCCACATAAAATACCCACAATCGTTATTCTGCACATATCTTAAATTCTCGACTAAAACATTATTGAAAGATATGATAGTCGACAAAACAACCAAAAAAAAACTAATTAATACTTAGCAGCAACATGGAGCAAGCAAAAAACTTCTTCCTCGCATTCGACCATACCTTCAAAGTCCTCATCTTTGCTGGGATTTTGTGGTGGCAGTTCTTTCTTGCAGCCACTGTTGATGAATTTGAAGTAAAAATTGATAGAGCGGTCATTGAACTCGAATTGAAGTGATATCACAAACTGCAAATCATTTCAGTGATATCACAAACTACAAATGATCTGAAGTAGGCTTTCAGGCATGCATGTATTTGTGTGCATAACCAAAACAAAGCATGCGTATATTTAGTAGACAGTCTTACACACACACACACACACACACACACATATATATATATATATAGTCCTTAAAGCTCACGTAAAATTTTAAAAGCATGCATCATGAAGAAACAATCATCCATTAGTAGTTTGTTGATCCATTTGTGCAGATATATCATTGTATGGCCTTTTAAGCATATACAAGCATTACTAAAACAATGCTTGGTTAACTGGCATACAATGATGTCAATGGTGATGCACACATCAATGTAAAGTAGGTGTAAACATTTATAGATGAAGTGAATTTGCACATAATTTCTAACTATGCATACGGATCTTATCTGTTTGGGAACTAAGTGAAAAATCATGCATATAACAAACATGAAAATACTTAAGAAACGAATACTATCATGTATATGTAAGCATTCTTATGAAACCATTTTCATAAACCACTGCATATCTTATTAAAAAAGCTAATAATATCATGTCTCAATCATCACCGGCGACAGTAACCTGGGAAACCTGAGCAGTTGTTTAGAACATGCAGCTCATATAAGGTCGATGGTTTAATTGTTCACAAGCACACTTCACTAAGAACTAAAGTTCTGTGTTATTAAATTGATTTTTAATAACCCAATAGCTGCTCAAAGAAAATTTCAGCGAGTCAACATACAAAATAACCAAAAAATATACCACCAACCAAACAAAATGGTGTACACATCTTCTAGTATAATATATGAACTATAAAATCACTGCAAATAACACCATTTACAGGTCTAGTTTCATTAATATACGATTTTAAACTGAAAAAAGTGTGGATTCATTGACAAATAACAGGCAAGAATTGTTAATCACCTACACCAATTATACTCATGGTGATAATAATTTCCGTTTCTCGATAGGCTAATTAATAGCGATGATTGAAAAACAAACAACAACGTACATAAGAAACACAGGATAAAAAGTTAGCACCTTTCTTCTTGGATTGACTGCCATTTGATGACGGGGAAGGGGAAAAGTGGATGCGTTTGGAGTTGGAGTCGAGGACTAGCTGGAAGAAGTGGAGGACGCAGAGAGGGTTGGAGTGGAAGAAGTAGGTGAATGAAAATATGGGATTGGAATTTGAAATTTGGGGTGAGAACGAACAGATCTGAGAAGTTGAGAAAGAGGAATGGAATGAGTAACGTAAGTTGATTTCCTATTAGTGGTGTAGGATTTTAACGGACTAGTTAGGTGTCTACTATATATGTTGTTTTTAAAAGGTAAATTGACGGATAACTATGCATGTTTTTATAGGTGCAGACTGATGACATGACAAATTAAACTTATAAATTTATAACTATAGCTACTGCAACACAATTTGATATCTATGCTAACACATTGAAGAGTGTGTTGCAACAGAAAAAAATCACCATAGCTGTGGCAACATTTTAGCTGGCAACACCTTGAATTTTCGTTGCAGTAGGCCATCTATGGCGTAGTGATATTTTATTAAGCTTTATTTTAGATTTTAATAGGTTTAGACTGAAAATAGATGATTATTATTTTTGTTTAATCATAGTGTGGTTTTCTAGTTATGTTAGTTGTTCATTATATTATTTGTGTTTATTGAAGCATTAGAGAAAAAATACAAAGCACTTGAAAAACCAAGTGTGAAAACGGGGGAAACAATTCTCCAATCATGGGAAGCGCCAAAAAAAGAGGTAAAAAAGTAAAAAACCAAAGGATCCACTAATTTGCAGCAAATCATTGACGAATACCTGGATCAATTGCAAAAGTGGCATGCATCATACCATGCTTAATTTCACTTGAAATCCATGCCTTTAATTCTGAACAGCACTTCTCTTTTGCTCCGATGTGAATATAATATTGTTTCTTTCCTTCCATATTGAATAGATAAACCTTTTCAGTATCATGTTATTCAATCTCTTTGGCAAATTTTTTGTGCTCATTTCTCTGAAATATTATCCCACGTGACAATCACACCATAACTCAAGCTCGTCCAATCCACTTTATTTGAAATGCAATCCCACTGATCTCTAACAAAGCTACAGTCAAAGTATAAGTAATCAATGATTTCCTGTTGTAGCAAATAGAAGATGCATCGATCATCAATGGCAATGCCTCTGCAGATCAATATGTCTTTCGTTAATAAAGCACCATGAACCACCTTCCAAAGAAAAAGATTTTCCTTAGCTAAGTTATCATTCTTCCACACCCTCTTCCTCCACTTCCAGTTAACTAACCCGCTGACTTGAGTAAGACGATTGTAAGCCAAACTGATCTTGAAGCAACCTCCATTATGTCCCCAGCTCGCATTGTCCTCTAGGAAAGCGACAGAGGCATTATCGCGAATATGCTGCCAAATGTTGTTGATTCTAAAGTTCGAAGAAGCCGACAATCTCTTTGTTTGATCCCTAAACTGATCGACAACAAGTGCTTTAGCTGGAATGCCCGTTTGTAACATGTAAGTGTGATTCAACCTATAGCGAAGAATATCACCGAAATTACTCCATGGATCCTGCTAAAACAATGTTTGATTAGAGCTATTCACATAATATTTAACCAAAGGGAGCAATACTTCCTTGAGTTTAAATAAGCTTCTCCACGTCCAACTTGTAACAACCCGGAAATTCTAAACCAATTTAAAAAAATTATTTTAGAAAATTTACTAGATTTTAAATGGTTAAAATAATTTATTTTAAATAAAATGGCTAAAAATTTATTTTAAATCGAAGTTAGAACGAAATTTTTTAATTTAATTATAAAAGGAGTTTAAAATAGCGCGGTAGTTTGAAAATTTGAATTTTGACTGACTGTAGATTATGCAAATTAAATCGGATTTTAGTGAAACCAAAAATATTAGAATTTGTTTGATTATATCTTTCCAATGAATCTGAAGAATTAAAATTTCATAAGATAAATAAAAAGTTATGACCAGTTTAAAATTCAGAAAAGTCGCTATGGAATTTATATATATTTTAATATAAAATATGACCCTTAAAAATAGTCATTTTTCAAACGACCTCCGTTTTTGACGAAACCACTTTTGTTGGAATCGGAATGTCAACGTATTAATAAGTATAATTTTCCATATTTTTTCGAATTAATATGTGAGTGTGGCAAAAGAAAATGTGTTTTGTCAATTTCAGTCAAATTCTATCGACTTGAAAATGGCCATTTTTCAATCGGTCTCAGAATTCGACGAAATTAGTCTTGTTAGAACCGTATCGTCAAAACATAGCTAGAAATAATTTTTCTGTAATTTTTAGAGGTCGTATGTGGGCCCGGTAAATTTAAATGTACGTTCAAATTAAATATATATTGATTTATATTTTAATTTAAAGAAAAACATATCATAACAGCCGAATTGGATTATGAAACATATTCCATTATATCCGACACTCGTTGGGTTTGAATTGGAGTTCGTATGGGCTAGAGAGCATTTATTGAATTAAATAAATAAATAAAATAGAAATAGAATACTAGTATAAATACGCTGTATTATACCACCGTATTTCTCAAACCCTATACCCAAACCTAGCTGTCGTCTTCAAATGAAAGGCCAGAACGCTCTCTTCTTCTTCTTCAAAATTCTTTCAATCCTCTAAATAAAAATCGATACTTCCAAAGAGAATATTGAAGAACTCAGCGAGCACGACACATTCAACGGTCGAGACTAAATATAGTGGCACTGATTTCTCGGATTTTGGGTCCAAATCCGTCGCGTCGAAAGTCAAATCCATGGCCATGGGGGGATCCAATCTGGAGAAGGTTCAGCGTGCAGGGAGGAGTGACGGAGGCGCATCGCGTGGAGGTTTTCGATCGAGGTACGGTGCCTCGTATAGCGTGCGAGGAGGAGCCCTAAGCTGGCGGCTATAGGTTACAGGGGCTCGAAGTATATCTGGAAGGAGGAACGATGGTTCATTGTTAATAAGGTGGAATAATTGATTAATCAATTAATTTAAACATTTGTGTAATCAATTTATAAAAAGTCATATCTTTTTATCAGATGATCGGAATCGAACGATTTTCGAAGCGTTGAGATCATCTTTCCCAGACCTACGCGATGGAACTGACTAGATTTGAAACGGAGACTATTGGAAATTCAGAAAAATACTAATGTGAGAAATTCTTTTATATATATATATATATATAATCAAAATCAATTAATCATGATTAGATCTGTTGATTTTCATACGCTGTAATATCCTATTGACTGTCATTCGTGATTTGATTTAAATGGTTTGATGCTATTTGTTGATCGGATGATATGATTGAATAAATTTTGTTGTATTAGAATCGACAAAATGAAATGTCGTTGATATTGGATTAGAATGGCCAAATAAAACTATCATTCTTGTTAGAGATGTGATATTAAAATAAAAATAATGTAATATTAAAATAAAGATAGCATTTTGGTTAGAAAATGTTATGTTAGTATCAAAATATCATTTTGCTAGATAATGTCATGTGAAATTAAAATATTCCTTTTATCTCGTTATTAGAAACATTGAACATGTTATGACAGTAAAAAATCTTTCCTTTTATTTGTCATTAAGAACTTAGAAAATGTCATATTGGAATAAATATGTCATGAGGTTAGAAAACATATTTTGTAAATAAATACATTGATTAGTTAGAATATATTTTTGGCAAATAAATATGTTATTTATTTAGAATATGTGAGGTTAATATAAAAATGTCATTTATTTAGAAATGGCATGGTAATTTAAAAATGTCATTTTATTTAGAAAATGTCATTATTTAGAAAAATGTTATGGTAGAATAAAAATATTATTTTTGATAGAAAATGTCATTATTTAGAAATGGTATGTTATATGAAAATTTTTGTTCATTTATTTGAATTGAAAACATGTTAACAATAAAATTTACATTTTTATCATATATGTAGAATAGATTAAATATGTTCATTTGTTTGAATTGAAAACATGTTAACGATAAAATTCACATTTTTATCGTATATGTAGAAAATATGAAAATTGTTCATGTTTAATATAAAAACATGAAATATAAAAAAAGATCTTATTCTTAATGAAAATAATTATTCACATGAAAATTGTTCATGTTAAAATAAAAGTGTTGAAACATTAAAAATCACATTTTTAATGTAAAGAATGATTCATATGAAAATTGTTCATGTTAAAATAAAAGTGTTGAAACATTAAAATCACATTTTTAATGTAAAGAATGATTCATATGAAAATTATTCATGTTAGAATTGTCGACAAAAACAAGTTATCCTTTTTATTTGTTTTTGTTGAAAATAGAATTGTCGACAAAAACAAAGTTATCATTTTGTTTGTTTTTGTTGAAATAGAATTGTCAACAAAAACAAAGTTATCCTTTTTTGTTTTTGTTGATATGTTAGAAATGATTTAACATAAAAATATTCTTTTTATGTTAACATGAAATGTTAGAAATGATTTATTATAAAAAATTTCTTTTTATGTTAATATGAATTGTTAAAATTATTAAACATTAAAAAATTATTCTTTTTATTGTTCACATGTAATGTTAGAAATGTTTTATATGTTGAAAACGTTAATTTCAACATGCTTACGAAGAAAGAAAAGAAAATATGTTAGAAAAGAATAAAATGTTAAAAACATTATTTTTAACATGCTAGAATACCTATGTTAGAAAAGAAATAATTATTGGTTTGTTAAAAATACGTTTTTAACATATGAATACAACATATAAAATTGACATGTTGATTGATTGAATGGATTGTGCTCGACCAGTTTAAGAGCAAATTATGCTTTTACATTTAGCATTGGGTTGGGTAGAAATATATGTATGCTAACACCTTGTGAAACACTTCACGATTTGATTATAGGGTGTTTAGCGATGTTGTTTATTTCAAAATTAATGAATGATTTTGAAATGAGATTTTTTAAATAAAAAGAATAATATTCCCGATTTTGGACAGGGAATGTTTTATAAAACAGAAAGGATTTCGAGGACTAAACCCGACAATTCCAAAATGATTTAGAAAAGTACTATAGTTTGAAAGTACCTGTGATTATTATGTTGTGAAATGATTTTCCATACTTCGGGATATAATACGATTTAGCCAGTATGTGGCTAAAGATGCAGGTGACCAAAATTGACTAACAGTATGAGGTCGTGCATGTCTTCCCCGATTGGTGGGATGGTACATTATTAGTGTAGCTGCGGTTACACACATATATTGATTCGATTAGGGTGCGTACTGCCTGGTCCTGAGGGAACATGACCGACATTTGGTTTCATACTTGTTTCTATGCATTGTTATGTTTTGGAATTCATATTTCCATATGTTTTATTTTCAAATCCTGAAGTGAAATCTACTTTGATATTATAAAAGCTAGATATGTGTTTCAAAGTGATTTGAACTAAGAAATCGGGTAATAAAGTCCAAAGGAATAATTTGTAACGACCTGCATTCTACGCATCGCAGGATTGTAGAATATTTATTTCTTTCACATACGAAGTCGTATGGTCATGTAACTTTGGGAGACGACTATTGGAGTCATTTCCCATGTTCATGATTTTTTTTTGATTTTTAAATGACTATTTTGCCCCTAGCTGATCTTGTTTTGGCCATAACTTTTGATTGGAAAGGAGTTTTGACTTGAAATCACTTCCATTGGATCCAGATGATGGTTTACAATTCCATAGAGTGGTCATATTAGCCAAACGGACTCATCTTTGGGAGATATGGCTGAAACAAGTTTCAGATGGTGAAAAACAACTTAATTGGGCTTAACCGGGTGGTTAACAGCTAGGCCCAAAGGGGAATTTCAGGATTAAGAGTATAAGAGGGTTGTTAGGGTTTAGAGAACACCCTTTTTCTCATTTTCACAGCTGCCACTTTCATTCTTGGAACCCTAGTAATGGCTTCCAACATCTAAAACACCCCAAATCACCTTCTAATCGCTAATTAAGCCAAATCTACATTAAATCAAAGAGGATTAGCACAAGAATCGAGGTAGAACTGCTTTATAGCCTTGGGAACAGCGCCATATCAGAGATTTATTTCAGATCTAAAGTTAATTTGTGGCCAAGGTGAGTGATTTGCATAGTTCCTCACTGATTATGGTTAATTAAGGGTAATTAGCGAATTTAAACATGATTAAATTCTGGAAAAATATTTATAAATTTCGAAACATTGTTTTAGGCCTCTGTTAGGAAATTTGGTTAATTTGGTTAAGTTTGCTAATCATATCATTAGTTTTGCTTAAACATGCTTAAGGGAAAATATGGGATTTTGGCTATGTTTGATCCATTTAACCTTGTCATATTGTTGTTTTGGTGTTTGTGGTCACTTTTGTTTGTTGCTATGACTGTACGGTATGCTTTGTGATCGATTAGAAGAGTTAGATTGGTTGAAAACGCCATCGTATGGCGTAAAACAGTCGCTGGAAAAGTTGCAGGAAGCAGTGCAGGGTTTCGGATCGGATCGGGTTAGGGGGCTCGGGTCGGATCGGAGAACTGAGCAGAGAACCGAACCGGATCGGAACCTAGTACAAGAAGAGAGTTGGCAAAAAGAAAGGTCTCTCGCATATGGGTTGGAGTTGGTATTGGACTAAAGCTGGACATGGGATCGGATCGGATTAACTGGAGGAAAGAAAGGCAGAACCGAACCAAAGGCAGAAGCACCGAACCGAATCAAGATAGTGAGATAGCTGAACACAAGTGACGTGGAAGCACCGAACCGAACTGAGGGTGGAGCTCCGAACCGAACCGGATGGCCAGGAAGTGGAGCAAGCCGAACCGAACCAGGGAAGGACAATCGAACCGAACCGGATTGGAGCTGCGATTACACGACGACTTTTCTGAAGACCAACTCCAATTCGACCAAAATCCGAGATGCAAAGGAAGTCCAAATAGGAAGTAGAGCTCAGGATCTAGTTGGGAACCAACGAGTTAACTTCATGAGTTGGGCTTTGCTGCGGGACGTGTGCTAAGGGGTTGTCGATGTCTATAACTTTGGATCACTATGTGTAGGGGGTACGTCAACGGATTCAGGGCCACAGTGGCCTAGGTACGACTAAAGAGCTATAGGCCAATGAAGTGGGGTCATTTGTAAAGATTTGGTCATGATTCCATGGGGCAAGCTTGGTAGTAGCAGTAGTTGTACAAGTCAAACTCTGTCACTACTTCGATGGGTCTAGTGATTGACAGTGGTGGATATTGTATGCTTTACGCACTGAGTGAGAGATGTGAGGATGGTTGCTATGTTTGATTTGTTTGCCATCATTATGACATGCACACCCCACCCCCCGTTATCTTTACACCATCTGTTCAGTGGCACCTTAGAGTATTGTACGGTATGTAGCTAACTCTTTGGTTGCAGGTCGAGGATCAGGTATGGTTTAGTATACCTGTTATTGTTCTGTTTAGCTGCTTATCGCTCATACCAGACTTTTTGTCTGACCTAGAGTTTTATGTCTCTTCTTATTACTCTGGGTGCTCTCACGAGCAGACTAGAGACAGGTTAGGTAGTATGCACGAGTAGTTGTACCGAAGACGAGCAGGAGGCTTCCACGTATGATATATATATATATATATACATATAGATAGATATTCTCCCTGTGTTGCTGCGGTCACTACTTTGGGCATTAGTGGTGTACCTTTCTTTCTTTTGTTTAGAGACAGTAATTTGGAAAGTTGTAATGAGATGTATTTGGATTTCCGCTACTCTGATGATGATGTTGATGATTGGTTTTAGTTATCAGCTTATGCACTGTCTCGCCTGTTTTATGTCAAGTACATTGTTATTATATTTTGTTCCATGCGCTGTGAGGCATTCTACAGGTTTTCGATTAGTTCATTCTCTTCTTTCCTTTATTTGGTGACCGTTCCGTGCTAGTCGGGCATGTATACAACGCACTTTCGGAGGAAATGTCGGCTGGTGCGGGGTGGGCTGTCACACTTGGTATCAGAGCTCTAGGTTGCGTAGTTAACCTAGGGAAAGACACCAGGGAGATATAATACGTATATGAGAGCGCGTATTTGTGATTATTTTGGTTTTCAAAAGCTATATATATACTATTAGTATAGTTAAGGATGAAGTCGCACTGCACTGGCAACACTATGGAGATGGTTAATCGTTTTCTCTTTACAGATTGAACGATGAGCCGATATGCAAGGGGCACCGGTCGAGGAGCCAATAATGGGAATGCTGCTGATATGAGGATGATGTTTACTGACCTCATGAGAGAGATGCTTAGGGATGTGCAGAGGGCAGCTCCCAATGCTGGTAATGGTGGTGGTCCAATAGTGCAGGCGCCCAGGGCCGATTTCGCCAAGCTGAATAAGGATTATACTAGTCTTGGTGGGAAGCCGTTCCATGGAACGGAGTCGGCTACGGATGTTCAGGATTGGTTGGATAGCTGCGAGTGTATTGTAATGACCCGCATGGTCAGAGGTATTATAATTAATTTATTTAATTTTATAAATAGTGATTTAGGGAATTAAATCGTCGTTAATTAAATTATAGTGAATATTTAATTAAATTAAATAATAGAATAATATATTTAATTCAGAAATAATCAAAATATTGGAAATCGCAATATTCTGTGAACTGGGTCATCCCTAGGATTTAGTTCAGCTTAGAGTTGAATTATATTGACGAATATATTCAATCGACGTCAGTTTGAAATGTAGAATTATAATATAATTAAAATAGAGCTTGAAATGGCGCGACAGTTCGCTATTTGGCGATTTGAACTTCAACTGAATATATAGGGTTCGTTTTAAATCGGATTTCTGTGAAACAAGAAACGTGTGGAGCTGGTGGAGTATATCTTTCAAGTGGAAGAGAAATATTGGGATTTCGTCGTGTAGATTTTGAGTTATGTTCAAATCAAATTCTCAGAAATGCAGCGCCCTGACCATAACGATTTAATTATATTTTGTATAAGGATTTAAATAGAAATCGAACATCGATATAACTCTGACTATGTAATATCGAGTTGTAAATACATATAGGAATATTCTGAAGCTGTACGGTATTCCATGTAAATATAGACGATAATATTTAATTTTAAATATTTAATTCAATTTTATTTAAATATATTTATATATTTAAATAGGCTATTTAGGGCTTTACAAATAGCCACTTTTGCAAACGAAGTCAGAATTCGACGAAACTAATTTTGTTGGATCCGCAATGTTAACTTTTTGTTAGATTCCAAGTTCCATGATTTTTAGAGTCACTGTGTAGCCGTACCAATTTTTAGAGTGAAAAACAGTCGATATTCTGACAGTTAAAAATACGCCGTGTGAGCATACGCGGTCGGAATTCGACGAAACTAGTTTTGTTGGGTTCGTAATGTCAAACTCTAACAGTATGTCCAGTTCGATGATTTTTGGGTACCGTATGTGATCACAGGAATTTTAGAGAATGAAATAAATTAACGATTGATTAAAATAAAATAAATTAATCAATAAATAAAATATCTAAGCATCCTATATATCTCACCCTTAAACCCTAAATTTCTCATTTCCAAAGTCAACGAGAGTTTTCCGCCACCGTTTCCATTTACAGAAAAATGATCCTCTTTGTAAAATCAAAAACAAATAGGAAAAATTCCTATAAATTAGGAAATATATGTACTTGGATTCAGGAAGTAATTATCTACACCATCGTATGCTTTTGCAAGGGTGTGACATCAATTCCTCAACGTTGGAAATTCGGGGCGCGAGCTAGGGCTCGGCATGGTACGAATTACATGAGGTTTCAGCTTGAATTGATATGAGATTTGGGTTCCTGCAGGAGTTTCAGCACCTAACCGCAAGCGTTGTTGAACTTCTGAGCACAAGGATGTCGATCGATTGTTGGGAGAGCAACAGCTCGTTGCCTGGAGGTCGCGGTTCTCGTTTGTGCTCGAGATGGACGGTTGGGTTATGGGAGCATAGTGATTTCAATGGGAAGTGATTTAGTGTTGGTACTTTGGATTCCACAATCAAATTTGGGGAAGATCGGTGGATGGGTTTTGTTTACTGGAGCTTGTGGTTCGGTTTTGAGGAAGACAAGGGCACGGTGGGTGCTTGGGTTGGCTAAGTGGGCTTTGTCAAAAGTTAAGGCCCAAAATTTAATTATTTAAATTCAAATTTTTATTTAAATTCAAGTGTATATTTGTATAAGTCATAACTCGATCGTACGTGAATGAAATTCAGCGAAACAAGATCCGTTCGGATCGTATGGACGGTGGCTACACCATGGAACTGACGTAGGGGTGGATAGGAGGTAGTTTGAATTTTTGGCAAAATAAATTGTTTGATTCAAATCAAACAAATAGTTTATCGTTCTTTAACGATGAACTGCCAATGTGAGTAAAACTCACCAACTCTGAACAGTTCTATTTTTATGATGTATATTTATAACTGATAAATGATGACTGATTGTTGTGTGTTAACTGTTTGGTTGAATTGTTTGTGTATTGATTGAAATCATAGATAACGATATATATATATATATAAATCGTTAATCGAATATTGATTCTGTTTTATTAGAATATTTTATATATGTGTTGTTTAACATCTGTGATGCAGGGGAACAGGTTGGAGGGGTCCAACTGGACTCCTCAATATTTATGATACAGTTCTGTTCATATATTGTAATATATGATGTGATATATAATCTATTGATTTTGTGTGTTTAAATGATATCGATCATTGTGGTCTGCTATTTTAAATATCATAAGAGACCCTGGGATGTAAAAAGAATTATTTCAATGTAAATTAAAATAAAGGAATTTTATAAAATCAACCGATTTTATAAAAGGAAATATTTTGAAAATAAAGTATTTATAAAATCATAGGATTTTATAAAGATGAACATTTATTTAGTAAATAAATAAAAGTATAAAGGAAACATTTATTTAGAAAACAAATAGAATAAAGGAATATTTATTTGGGAAAATAAATAGGATTTATAAAAAGGGAAATTAACGAGATAGAAAAGAGTTAGTCGATTAGAGTTATCAAATAGAAGTCAAATCCAATATAGTTTATTTGAAGGAGTTAATCAAACATAGTTATTCAGGATAAATTACCATTTAGCACGACTGCTAGCGTAATTCGCAGGGCTGCAGATAGCCTACGGCGGTCGGATGTTTCCTGAGGGAATCAGGCGTAACCATTGTGATCGTTGCGATCTAGAGTCAAGCGAATGGAGTTAAATTCAATATTAGTTATTTGAATAGGAGTTAAACAATTAGGGTATTCAATTAGAGTTTATCGAAATAGAGTTAAACAAAATTAGAAACTGACTAGAGATTAGTAAATTGAATGGTTTTCTGAGTATCGATCTGATGTTGGTTTCGGCCTTCGGGGTTTATACTTAGGGAATTGTTCTCATACTAGTTTACAGTCAAGGACTGATAGTTGTGAAATGATAGTGATATGTAAATAAACAATGGAAATGTTTGTCTATTGTTAATAACGTATATTTTCTAAACATAGAAAATAAGGAAATGTAAATTATATATATATGTTAAATGATGATTGATCGATATAATTTCCATCTGGAAATAATATCGTTGTTTGCACATGTATTTTTCTTTGATAGTTAAATCACAAACTATCAAAGTTTTGACCATTTAAACGTTGTTAATATGGAGAGGCCGGTTGGATTATTATCCGAAGAACCACTCTGTATTGGCATAAGCGTTGCGAATGATATACGCCAAAGATAATTGAAGACGGAGTTATGCAAGGGCTATCCTGTTTATAAATAGTGCCTTCGGTTTGTCCAGTCCCAGGACGACCTGTATGGAAGAATGTCTGACGGAGTATATCTAATAGATCGCGTAAGTTGATCTCTTCAGACGTATTCACGTTTGGTGGCGGAGGAATTCGTTTCTCGTAGCTGTATACCCGTAGTATTTTTGGAGAAATCAATTTGTGATTTGGTAGGTATGACGATGTGACATTCAAAGTGAATGAAGATGTGACATGTAAAAGATAAGTGTAGCTTCTAGCCTCACATCCGGTAAATGACAGAAATTAGGCAGGCAGCATGGCTAAGTCGGTCGCTCCGAAGTAGGGTGTATAATCACCTATCTAGAGAATATTCATTTGCTTCTTTAATCTATCAATGTTGTCCCATATATATATATACGGGAACGGTTGCTGATCCCAGCCGTTAGTGATATACATTCGATACACTCAAGCGAAATGAGTGGTCGGTCATGTGTGGCTGAGTTGCAAGATGTTCTTGTTGAACTCCAGTGTATCGTTCCTAGAGTGCACTGATCGGAAGGTGGTTCCATACCTTGTCATAGTTGGAAATCCATTACCCAATACGTGCTTGCGGTTTTGATTGTATACTATACATGTAGAACGTGAGATGAAAGCGTTTCTGCTAGATGATTATTATATTGTGGTTGATAGACATTATTATAATATCAAAAGGTATTGATATAAAGATATTTTGGATTCTCATAAGGGAAAAAACCGTTCCGTTATGCGGCATGGTCTTATGAGATATCGTTTACTTGTTCAAACTGTTTAAAACTGTTTTACTCATACCAGTCCCATGAGTGACCTGGAGTTTATTTTGTTTGTTTCCCTAAACTCTTGGGTGCCTATATTTGTACGGGCAGTCAAGTAGTCGGGATTTTTCAGATATACTGGAAGATCTTGGAGCAGGAGGCTTCAGGATTATATAGCTATAGTTATTTCTGCTGTGTTGTAAGTGTGTACTCTGATAATGTTATTGTATACATATAATGATTTTATTTCAAGGATATATTATCTATTATATGTTGTTTCGTTCCGCTGTGAGATTCGTGTTACTCTGATATTGTTTTCTTCTTTTTCTATTAGTTCTATCTTATCTATCCTCACCCTCTATCTTCTTTCTATTAATTTCTTGAATTTCCAGTGCAATTTGGGGTTGGACTTGTGTTATTTAGTCAACTCAATTTGGACCGGATTTTTGGGTCATTACAGTTGGTATCAGAGCAGAAGGTTAATTGATTAACTTGGCTCTGTGGCGTGACTCGGTAGAGATAGGGTTAGTAATACCCTAGATTGAGTTTGAGTGTATATATACGAGTGCGTATTTGTATTTGATATAAAATGGTTTTATATTGGGGAGATCATTGGTTAAGTAGTTTATGAATTCTGGTCGATCAGTTCGATCCACTGTATCGGCAGGGGTTTATAAACACTTGAATACGATGGACCGACACAGTATGGATATGTGATATATTATCATATATAGGTTGCGGTTATAATCGAGTAAGATTATAACATGTGAAATGTTTATATATAACCAATCAGAATTGATATAAGTGAAATACGTGAAATCAGATGGATTGAATCAGAATTGAAATTAAAACCTTGGAGATTTGGAAAGGTGTTTGTTAACAGATTTGGATTAAGTATAAGAGAATTTTAAAATCCTGGGAGATTTTAAATTGGTTTAAAGCCTTGTGAATGGTATTTGAAATATATTTCAAAGTGGAAATGTTTAAGAAATGGTTTTGAAGTGGTATAGTATTGAATTCACTACGATCGCGGGAAAGTAACTCCGATGTTGACTGCGCAGCATCATCGGTGTGATTTTTGAGTTTCTAAGTGACAGATTACTACCAAAGATTTTGTTTTTTAATTGTTTTGAGAAAAACAAGTTGGTTTGAAATTCCAGGAAAGGATATTTGATTTTTGGGAGAAGCCAAGCTATTTGAAACTCCTACGTAAAGGCTGTTTAAGATAAAAACAAATTAAAGTAAAATTTGTAAAATCCAATAAAATTGAGATGGAATTAAAAGCCAGTTAAGTGAAAATCGTATGGAAATAGATTGATGTCAAGTGGGATTAGACTTGATTAGAGATAATCTGGAAGTGTATTGGGCTAGTGAGTTATGGATTGGAAATCAAGAATAGTGCTTGAGTTTGAAATGAAATTCGACTTAGGTATAAGCGAATGGTTGTGTTAAAGATAAATTGATTTGAGATCAAGTTGGAATGACATTGGTATATGTTAAATTGGTAACAGATGCAAAGGACATAGTGATATGCCCGACAAAAAGGTACAAGTTTTACATTTGATATAAGCATGAGATTTATGAGCCGAATTGGCAAGCCGCTTGGCTGTTTGATTTTCTTTTGGGTTGGAGAAGGCCTAAAGAGGCGAGTTGTGGTTTTACCGATAGGGCTGTACAAAGGAGGTTATGGCGAAATTTTCTGAAAATTTAAAGTGTTAGAAAATTTTCAGGATTTTTGAAAATTTTAGTTAGTCGGAATAAATAAATATTTTAGTCGATATTAATTGGTTCAGTTGAAATCAGAAATAAGGGGTAAACAAATCTTAGGAATTCCAATAGATAGGGTCGTCCTCTAACTTAGCAATTTCGAGGACGAAATTATTTTTAAGTGGGGAAGAATGTAATGACCCGCATTGTCAAAGGTATTATAATTAATTTATTTAATTGTATAAATAGTGATTTAGGGAACTAAATTGTCATTAATTAAATTATAGTGAATATTTAATTAAATTAAATAATAGAATAATATATTTAATTCAGAAATAATCAAAATATTGGAAATCACAATATTCTGTGAACTGGGTCATCCCTAGGATTTAGTTCAGCTTAGAGTTGAATTATATTGACGAATATATTCAATCGACGTCAGTTTGAAACGTAGAATTGTAATATAATTAAAATAGAGCTTGAAATGGCGCGGCAGTTCGCTATTTGGCGATTTGAACTTCAACTGAATATATAGGGTTCGTTTTAAATCGGATTTCTGTGAAACAAGAAACGTGTGGAGCTGGTGGAGTATATCTTTCTAGTGGAAGAGAAATATCGGGATTTCGTCATGTAGATTTTGAGTTATGTTCAAATCAAATTCTCGGAAATGCAGTGCCCTGACCATAACAATTTAATTATATTTTATATAAGGATTTAAATAGAAATCGAACATCGATATAACTCCGACGATGTAATATCGAGTTGTAAATCCATATAGGAATATTCTGAAGCTGTACGGTATTCCATGTGAATATAGACGATAATATTTAATTTTAAATATTTAATTCAATTTTATTTAAATATATTTATATATTTAAATAGGCTATTTAGGGCTTTACAAATAGCCACTTTTGCAAACGAAGTCAGAATTCGACGAAACTAATTTTGTTGGATCCGCAATGTTAAATTTTTGTTAGATTCCAAGTTCCATGATTTTTAGAGTCACTGTGTGGCCGTACCGATTTTTAGAGTGAAAAAAAGTCGATATTCTAACAGTTAAAAATACGATGTGTGAGCATACACAGTCGGAATTCGACGAAACCAGTTTTGTTGGGTCCGTAATGTCAAACTCTAGCAGTATGTCCAGTTCGGTGATTTTTGGGTATCGTATGTGATCACAGGAATTTTAGAGAACGAAATAAATTAACGATTGATTAAAATAAAATAAATTAATCAATAAATAAAATATCTAAGCATCCTATAAATACCTACCTCACCCTTAAACCCTAAATTTCTCATTTCCAAAGTCAATGAGAGTTTTCCGCCACCGTTTCCATTTACAGAAAAATGATCCTCTTTGTAAAATCAAAAACAAATAGGAAAAATTCCTATAAATTAGGAAATATATGTACTTGGATTCAGGAAGTAATTATCTACACCATCGTATGCTTTTGCAAGGGTGCGACATCAATTTCTCAATGCTGGAAATTCGGGGCGCGAGCTAGGGCTCGGCATGGTACGAATTACATGAGGTTTCAGCTTGAATTGATATGAGATTTGGGCTCCCGCAGGAGTTTCATCACCTGACCGCAAGCGTTGGTGGACTTATGAGCACAAGGATGTCGATCGATTATTGGGGGAGCAGCAGCTCGTTGCCTGGAGGTCGCGGTCCTCGTTTGAGCTCGAGATGGACAGTTGGGTTATGGGAGTATAGTGATTTCAATGGGAAGTGATTTAGTGTTGGTACTTTGGATTCCACGATCAAATTTGGGGAAGATCGGTGGATGGGTTTTGTTTACTGGAGCTTGTGGTTCGGTTCTGAGGAAGACAAGGGCATGGTGGGTACTTGGGTTGGCTAAGTGGGCTTTGTCAAAAGTTAAGGCCCAAAATTTAATTATTTAAATTCAAGTGTATATTTGTATAAGTCATAACTCGATCGTACGTGAACGAAATTCAGCGAAACAAGATCCGTTGGGATCGTATGGACGGTGGCCAAGGAACTGACGGGGGGGGGGGGGGGGGTGGATATGAGCTAGTTTGAATTTACGGCGAAATAAATTGTTTGATTCAAATCAAACAAACAATTTATCGTTCTTTAACGATGAACTGCCAATGTGAGTAAAACTCACCAACTCTGAACAGTTCTATTTTTATAACGTATATTTAGAACTGATAAATGATGACTGATAGCGGTGTGTTAACTGTTTGGTTGAGTTGTTTGTGTATTGATTGAAATCATAGATAACGATATATATATATATATATATAAATCGTTAATCGAATATTGATTCTGTTTTATTAGAATATTTTATATATGTGTTGTTTAACATCTGTGATGCAAGGGAACAGGTTGGAGGGGTCCAACTGGACTCCTCAATATTTATGATATTGTTCTGTTCATATATTGTAATATATGATGTGATATATAATCCGTTGATTTTGTGTGTTTAAATGATATCGATCATTGTGGTCAGCTATTTTAAATATCATAAGAGACCCTGGGATGTAAAAAGAATTATTTCAATGTATATTGAAATAAAGGAATTTTATAAAATCATCCGATTTTATAAAAGGAAATATTTTGAAAATAAAGTATTTATAAAATCATAGGATTTTATAAAGGAGAACATTTATTTAAGAAATAAATAGAAGTATAAAGGAAACATTTATTTAGAAAACAAATAGAATAAAGGAATATTTATTTGGGAAAATAAATAGGATTTATAAAAAGGGAAATTAACGAGATAGAAAAGAGTTAGTCGATTAGAGTTATCAAATAGAAGTCAAATCCAATATAGTTTATTCGAAGGAGTTAATCAAACATAGTTATTCAGGATAAATTACCATTTAGCACAACTGCTAGCGTAATTCGCGGGGCTGCAGATAGCCTATGGCGGTCGGATGTTTCCTGAGGGAATCAGACGTAACCATTGTGATCGCTGCGATCTAGAGTCAAGTGAATGGAGTTAAATTCAATATTAGTTATTTGAATAGGAGTTAAACAATTAGGGTATTCAATTAGAGTTAATCGAAATAGAGTTAAACAAAATTAGAAACTGACTAGAGATTAGTAAATTGAATGGTTTTCTGAGTATCGATCTGATGTTGGTTTCGGCCTTCGGGGTTTATACTTAGGGAATTGTTCTCATACTAGTTTACAGTCAGGAACTGATAGTTGTGAAATGATAGTGATATGTAAATAAACAATGGAAATGTTTTCCAGTGTTAATAACGTATATTTTCTAAACATAGAAAATAAGGAAATGTAAATTATATATATATATATATGTTAAATGATGATTGATCGATATAATTTCCATCTGGAAATAATATCGTTGTTTGCACACGTATTTTTCTTTGATAGTTAAATCATAGACTATCAAAGTTTTGACCATTTTAACGTTGTTAAATGGAGAGACCGGTTGGATTATTATCCAAAGAACCACTATATATTGGCATAAGCGTTGCGAATGATATATGCCAAAGATAATTGAAGACGGAGTTATGCGAGGGTTATCCTGTTTACAGAATAGTGCCTTCGGTTTGTCCAGTCCCATGACGACCTGTATGGAAGAATGTCTGATGGAGTATATCTAATAGATCGCGTAAGTTGATCTCTTCAAACGTATTCACGTTTGGTGGCAGAGGAATTCGTTTCTCTTAGCTGTATACCCGTGGTATTTTTGGGGAAATCAATTTGTAATTTGGTAGGTATGACGATGTGACATTCAAAGTGAATGAAGATGTGACATGTAAAAGATAAGCGTAACTTCTAATCTCACATCCGGTAAATGAAAGAAATCGGGCAGGCAGCATGGCTAAGTCGGTCGCTCCGAAGTAGGGTGTATAATCACCTATCTAGAGAATATTCATTTGCTTCTTTAATCTATCAATGTTGTCCCATATATATATATACGGGAACGGTTGCTGATCCCAGCCGTTAGTGATATACATTCTGTAACACCCCACCTCTGCTAGGGTCACTCACAAAGGGAATGCACTAGTTTTGGAGGGGTATTATCTAGTAAACATGCACAGAGATAACACAAGACAGAACATAAATTAAACAGAGTATATAAAGCAGTGGATATAAATTTAACCAAATCCCATTACGTGGAAAATAGAGTCAAAACCTCTTACATCAAAATACCAAGTCATTATTTCATTACATCAAGTTCTAAAGAAGCAAAGTACTTAAAACAACATAAGTTCAATATTATTCCCCAAAAAGAGCATGAGTGCAGCCATAGCATAGCTCAAGACCAAACCGTACATGAGTTGTCAGAAAGCAAGCAAAGTCCAAGCTAAGAGCTAGAGTTTCCTCCCTGAGAACCTGGGGAGGGGGGGGGGGGAACGAAAGAAAAGGAGGTGGAAGAAAACGGGTCAGTCAAAAAGACTGGTAAGCCCTAGTGACTATCAGCATAAAAACTAATAAAGTTAACTGGACGTGAGAAATTGAGATTAAAAATAAAGATAATAACTGGACTGGCATGATTATAAAAGGTAACAAGATAAGAGTGGCATCGCATATACAAGGTTTACTGCACTAACTGTACTAGTGTCCAAATCCACGTCAAGTATAAATCCAGAAATGATCCCTAAACCCAATAACATGAAATGACCCAATACGGGGTCCAACAGTCCATCCTAATCGATCGGCTTTACTCGTCGCGTGTCGGTGTTATACGGCCCAATTACGGAATGTAGTCACATGTGCTAGGTCCACCCTAGGGTGTATCAGGTCCTAAGGTGTCAACCACCGACACAAATCAAGCACGCACAATGTAGTACTACGGGTGCCCATGCCTACTTTTTCAACTTCGGACTAAGTGCACGACCCTAGTCCGCCTGAACCTACACTGGCGCACCTTACTCAACCGTTATTCTTGGTCGCTTACAATCAGCCCAGTAATCGTGCCCCACCCTGCCTAGTCCCCAGGGTATCGTGATACTTCTAAGTGGGTTACTGCTGAAAGGGGCCACGTGGCTAGGATTTCTAATGGGTTAAGTGTTGTCATTAAAAAGGTCATGACTTAACCCCTACCCAAACATGTATCAAATTGGTTAAGTGTATTCAAGTGGTCCATGACTTAACCTTACCATGTGGCATTAATTTACTTAACGCACCCCAACCTCTCACATTAGACTTGGTTATGGTTATTGGATGTGTCGGGCAGGTCCGGGCAGCTTTACACCATAACCTAGTCTAACCTCGGGTTTAAAGTGCTATATGACCAACTACCCACATTGGGTCCTATTATTTGCAACTACTGGATTTGCCGGGCGGTTCCGGGCAGATTTACGTTGCAAATTCAACCCAACCTCGAGTTGGCCACTTTCAAGTTATCTAATTGTCATGTCCCAAATTCATGTTTTCAAGCTTATTCTCATGTCAAGTTTTCATGTCATATTTTCATGTCATATCATGTCAATTCCATAGCCAATTTCAAGTTTGCCTAATCTACCCCAAAACGTATCCCCAACGTACGTGAATTCACATTAATACAACATGTCAAAATAGGGACATAACACAAAAAGGATAGTCATAGGATGGCAAAGGTGTTCACAATTTAAGCATGATGATTATAACATTACATGCATATGAAATAGGGTCTCAACATCAACTTGGCAAAATATGGTGATAGACATGGTAAAGGATTGACATAAGATAGTAACCCCAATAATAAATTCAACATCACAGGCATGTTAAGATAAAGGTCATGGGGGTTTTAGGTTAAACATGAATATGTCCAGATCAAGTTCATACTAATATTCCACAAGTCAAAATTTAAGATGAATAGATCTAGGGTGTACAAAACTAGATCCAAGATAACAGATCTAAAAGGGATAGTCATAGATCAAAGATATACCATGGTAGATCCAACCTAGTTATCATGTTTAGGCATAATTTCAGTTTACATCGTGTTCATGTTAAATTTACAGTTTAGATCTAAGAGTGACAAAGGGCTTACAGATCATGGTCTAGAGAATGAGAAAGCAAAAGAGTAGAAGAAGAATCTCTAGAAAATCCCCAAATCAACGTAGCTCTAACGAAGTCTTGAATAGCCTCCTTGTTCTCTATCTTCTAGTCAGAACCTCAGCAGCATAAGGCCGGATAAGAATGTGATAGAGAGTCTAGGGTCAGGGGTTGTTTATATAGGGTTTAGGGAGCTGAACCTGGACAGGCAACAAGACCAGATACATCTGTCCCAAAAACAGGCTAGGTGACCAGGTCGACACCCAAGTCGACTGCCCAGTCGACTTGGTCCGGGGGGGGGGGGGGGTCGACTGCCCAGTCGACTCCCCAGTCGACCTGGTGCTGGCAGGATTTTTCCCGCCCAGTCTATCTGGGTTTTGAAAATCGAATTTTGAACTTGAATTCGAACTGTTTTGAACTCTGGAATTTTCTGAAACTTTGGAGAGCCATATCTTGGTCATACGGACTCCGATTTTCGTAAACTCGGACTCATTTTCAAGCAGAATTTCGAGACGAACGTAATGGCGTAACCTGTTTCCCTTAATTCTTATTTTAAAATTTAATTCTGCCTTGATTTATAGTTATAACACGTTATTAAAATACGGGTTGTTACATTCTCCCCTCCTTAAAGGATTTCGTCCCCGAAATCTCTAAGTTAGGAAGAACGCATCCTACCATCCACATCCATCTACTCACAACATCATTCACGAGCAACCATTGTCCTTAAAAAGATTTCTAATGCTGTATGAACATATGCAGTATGTGTGTGTATATGTACTTATCTAATGCAAAAGATCAGGCGGTTACTGATTCAGTAAACCTCCTTAATGCAAGATATGTTAGTGTAATGAGTCCAACATGTATGCAAATTCCTAACATAACTTAAAATTTCTACATGAGTGCACAAACATCATCCATATGCAACATCCACGTGATAGCATAACAAGTTCATCCATGTACAAGTATAACCACCCATGCAAATGCAACATGAAAAGGTGTCTGAGCCGATCTAGTGCCTAATGTGTGTCATGCATCCACTAGAAATCACTTGCAAACACTTGCAACCATTTGCAAACATCAACCATAACATGTTTCAAATACATGTTTACTTCCAAAGAGGGTTCTAAGGTTCTCAAGACAAGATTAACAAAACAAACATAGGTAGCATGATACGAAAGGTTTACAAGCTCAAAGGAAAAAGAGATCGAGAAAGTACCCTAAAAAAGAAATGGGTAAAGCGCGCGTATCTTCTCCTCGGTTTCCCAAATTGTGTCTTCTTGGGCTTCACTCCACTGTACTTTGACTAGCTTGACTTCGCGATTCCTTAGCTTCTTGATCTCCGTCCCTAAGACACGAATAGAAACTCGCCTCAGCGTTGCTTCTTTCTCCACTTCTACGCCTTCGAGGATGCTTGGCTCAACCACCTCAGCTGATTCATGTAGGCACTTTCGGAGATGCGAGACGTGAAAGACATTGTGTACTCCGGCTAGCCACTCAGGTAACTCTACCTTATAAGCCATCTGCCCAATCCTCTCAGTGATAGGGAATGGTCCTACGAATCTCGGTGCTAGCTTTCCAATTGCTCCAAAACGAACCACATTGCGCAAAGGAGAGACTTTTATGAAAACCATATCTCCGACTTCAAACTCTAGGTTTGTCCTTCTCTTGTCCGCATAAGATTTCTGTCTATCTTGGGCCGCTTTCATTCGTCTTTGTATCAACTCCACCTTCTCAGAAGTGTCTCGTATCATGTCGGGCCCAAGTATAAGTCTGTCAGTCGTCTCCCACCAACAAGTTGGTGACTTGCACGATCTTCTATACAGGGCTTCGAACGATGCCATCCCTATGCTAGCTTGGTAGCTATTATTATAAGCAAACTCCACGAGAGGGAGATGGTCTTCCCAAGTACCACCAAAATCAAGAATGCATAACCTCAAAAGATCCTCTAGTACTCTATTTACCCTTTCGGTCTGTCCATCCGTCTAAGGGTGATAGGCTGTACTTAAATTAAGTTGCGTACACATTGCTTCTTGCAGACTATTCCAAAACTGGCTAGTGAAAATTGGGTCATGGTCACTGACTATGCTAGAAGGAACCCCGTGCAATCGTACTATCTCTCGAAGGTAAATAGACGCTAGCCATGATGCAGTCCTTTTGCTTTTCACCGGAATGAAGTGAGCACTCTTCGTGAGTCTATCAACAATGACCCATATGCTAGTATTCCCCTCCCTCGACCTAGGCAATCCATCCACGAAATCCATCAAGATACTTTCCCACTTCCATTGCAGGACCTCCAAAGGATGTAATAGCCCACCGGGCTTCTTAGATTCGGCCTTGACTTGTTGGCACACCATGCACTTTGAGATGAATTCTGCCACGTCCTTTTTCATTCCGACCCAAAAGAAAATGCGTTTCATATCTCTGTACATCTTATCCCCTCCGGGATGTATAGTCATCTTCGAGTGATGCGCCTCTTCGAGAACTTTATTTACTAAGTCTCCCACTAGTGGAACACATAGCCTTCCATCGCGCCTTACCCATCCTTTGTCATCAATGGCATACCTACCAAGGTGACTTGACGTCTCACCACTGATTAACTTGTTCATGATTTCGACTATCTGTGGGTCTTCTTTCTGCGAAGTCCCTACTTGATCTAGAAGCGTAGGTCTCAGCTCAAGAGATGCTAACGTACCAGTCAATGACTCAACAGCATGCGTAAAATCAAAGGTCGCTATAAACTCTAGACTTTTTCTTTCAACAAATAAGGGGCTCAAAGTCAACCTTTTTCTACTTAGCGCATCCGCCACCACGTTACCCTTGCCAGGGGTATAAGTTATATCGAAGTCATATGAGGCCAAGAATTCCATCCACCGCTGCTGTATCAGATTCAAATCTTTTTGCGAAAAGAGATACTTAAGCGATTTGTGCTCAGTGTACAACTCAAATCTCTCCCCTAGGAGATAATGGCGCCAAGCTTTAAGTGCAAAAACAATCACGGCTAACTCCAAGTCATGTGTGGGATAGTTCTTCTCATGAACTTTAAGTTGTCTACCCCCATAGCATATCACTCTTCCTTCTTGCATTAGGACAGCGCCTAATCCCGTGCCGCACGCATCTGTGTACACCGTAAACATTTTTCCTCCATCGGGTAATGCTAAAACTGGAGCTGTGGTGAGGGCTCTCTTGAGTCTCTGGAAAGCAGTCTCACATTTTATGTCCCATGCAAACGCTAGGTTTTTCTTCGTTAACTTAGTAAGAGGGGCTGAAATCTTAGCGAAGTCCTTAATGAACTTCCTATAAAAGCCCACCAAACCGAGAAAGCTTCTCACCTCTGTTGCATTCTTAGGAATTTTCCAGTCTTGCACTGCAACTACCTTTGCGGGGTCCACGGCTAAACCTTGCTTAGAAACTACGTGCCCAAGAAACCGAACTTCCTCCCTCCAAAAATGGCATTTGGAGAACTTAGCCTTTAACTGGTGTGCTCTAAGCGTATCCATGACTTCCTTGAGGTGTCTAGCATGCTCTTCTTCATCCTTTGAGAAGATTAGAATATCGTCCACAAAAACCACCATGAACTTGTTAAGGAACTCTCGAAACACCCTACTCATCAGGTCTACAAAGTACGCGGTTGCATTCGTTAACCCAAACGGCATGACGAGCCATTCGAAGAACCCAACTGGAGTCCTAAACGCAGTTTTGTCAATGCTATCCTCAGCCACTCTAAGTTGATGGAATCCTGTGGCTAGATCGAGTTGAGAGAAAACAGATGCTCCCACAAGCTGGTCAAAAAGATCATCGATTCTTGGTAGTGGGTGCCTATTCTTCTTCGTCAGCTTGTTTAACTCACGATAATCTACGCACAGACGAAGCGAACCATCCGCCTTAGTAGCGAATACCACCGGAGCACCCCATTCAGAAATGCTTCGCCTTATGAAATTTTTCTCGAGCAACTCCTTGACTTGTTTACTGAGCTCTCTTCTTTCTCGCGGGGCCATATGCCTAACGGGCAATGAAACAGGCTTGGCATTATCAACCAGATAAATTCGGAAGTCTATCTCGCGTTTAAGGGGTAACCCTTTCACCTCATCAAAGATATCTGGGTATTCTCGGACTACTCTCACGGAGTGCAGATTGTCGACGGACGAGTCGAGAGATTCAAGATAACATAACATGACCGGACCCTTCGGGTTACAAAAAAGTTCAAGGGTATTACCAAGGCGTGTCATGATCCTCACTACCCTTCGTTCACAATCAAGGATAGCTCCATAATTGGACAACCAATCCATGCCCAGAATTAAACCATATCCCATGAATCCGAGAACATAAGCATTACACGTGAATTCCACGCTTAAGATGGAAATCCTCAAATCAACACAAATCATAGATAAATGGGCGGAGCCCCCAATCGGATTTGAAACACTAACGGGCTCATCAACTAGACTAGTACTTAAGTGCAGATTTTCAACAATATTAGAAGAGATAAAAGTATGCGATGCGCCAGAGTCAAATATGGTTCAAACAGGAAATTCAGAAATGTAAACAAGGCTTTCTACAGAAATATTACTACCTCGGTCAAGAGCTGGAGAGGTGTTGAGAGCCTGCAACTGCGGTCCAGAAGGTCCTGCTCGCTGTGTCTGCCCTAGCCCCTGTCCTTGCTTCTTAGGGCAATCCTTACTGATGTGTCCAGTATCCCCGCAGTGAAAGCATTCACCCAACTTTCTTTTCTTCCTCCTACAGTCTTTAGCTATATGTCCCGTGATACCACAAAAGTTGCACTTCCTCGTCTCACGTGACTTGTTAGCATTGTTGTTGTTGCCCTTGTTATTCTTGTTGCCTCCCTTCTTGAAGTCAACCTTCTTGTTCTGAGTCTCATTAGACTTAACCTCCTTTTTGTCACCCTTGTCTTCCTCATGAAGTAGGGCCATATTCACCAAGCTTTCAAAGGTCGCCCCCATGGGCACATGAGTCATGGCCATAGTGTGGAGTGGCTCGCTCAATCCTCGAGCAAATCGTAGAGCCTTCTTCTCAGCCGTGTTGACTAAGTCCAAACCAAACCGAGCAAGTTGATTAAACTTATTCACGTACTCCCTAACAAACATGTCCCCTTGCTTGAGTGCCAGGAACCTCTCCATCTGAAGGTTCGCTTCTGCTGACGATAAGAATTTAAGCCCAAACCTCTCTCTAAAGTCTGCCCAAGTCTCAATTGGTCTGGTAGCGTTGGTGACTTCCCACCAAAATGCAGCTTCCTCTTTCAACAACCATGCTGCCAACTGAACTTTCCGATGATCCTCCATATCGAAGATAACGAACAGGTCTTCAGTCTCCTTTAACCAGTTTCGTGCCTCAGCGAAGGTCTCAGTTCCAAGGAAGCTCTTGCCGCCCATTCCTATAAAGTCTTTGCATATTTTGGCGAAGGCGGTGCCGGGAGGAGGAGGAGGAACTGCGACTACTGGAGGAGGAGGAGGAGGGATGTCTGCCGGGCCCGCATCGTTGGCCCTAGCTTCCAGTACCTTCGGAACCATCCGGGTATGGGTACTCCCACGGGAAGGTTAAGATCGGCCATGTTAAAAAACGAAAAGAAAAATATTCAAACGAGGAAACAAGTAAAGTGCTAATGGCTTTTGGGGAATAGCCCTTTCTAAAAAATAGAACTTTTCTTGAGAAATGCTTCTTTATAAATGGTTTTGAAAATAATTTTCAGAAAGTTTTTAAAACTTTTGCCCAGTCTGGTAACCTTCTGCTCTGATACCAAATGTAACACCCCACCTCTGCTAGGGTCACTCACAAAGCGAATGCACTAGTTTTGGAGGGGTATTATCTAGTAAACAGGCACAGAGATAACACAAGACAGAACATAAATTAAACAGAGTATATAAAGCAGCGGATATAAAATTAACCAAATCTCATTACGTGGAAAATAGAGTCAAAACCTCTTACATCAAAATACCAAGTCATTATTTCATTACATCAAGTTCTAAAGAAGCAAAGTACTTAAAACAACATAAGTTCAATATTATTCCCCAAAAAGAGCATGAGTGCAGCCATAGCATAGCTCAAGACCAAACCGTACATGAGCTGTCAGAAAGCAAGCAAAGTCCAAGCTAAGAGCTAGAGTTTCCTCCCTGAGAACCTGAGGGGGGGGGATGAAAGAAAAAGAGGGGGAAGAAAACGGGTCAGTCAAAAAGACTGGTAAGCCCTAGTGACTATCAGCATAAAACTAATAAAGTTAACTGAACATGAGAAACTGAGATTAAACATAAAGATAATAACTGGACTGGCATGATAATAAAAGGTAACAAGATATGAGTGGCATCGCATATACAAGGTTTACTGCACTAACTGTACTAGCGTCCAAATCCATGTCAAGTATAAATCCAGAAATGATCCGTAAACCAATAACATGAAATGACCCAATACGGGGTCCAACAGTCCATCCTAATCGATCGACTTTACTCGTCATGTGTCGGTGTTATACGGCCCAATCGCGGAATGTAGTCACATGTGCTAGGTCCACCCTAGGGTGTATCAGGTCCTAGGGTGTCAACCACCGACACAAATCAAGCACGCACAATGTAGTACTATGGGTGCCCATGCCTACTTTTTTAACTTCGGACTAAGTGCACGACCCTAGTCCGCCTGAACCTACACTGGCGCACCTTACTCAACCGTTATTCTTGGTCGCTTACAATCAGCCCAGTAATCGTGCCCCACCCTGCCTAGTCCCCAGGGTATCGTGATACTTCTAAGTGGGTTACTGCTGAAAGGGGCCACGTGGCTAGGATTTCTAATGGGTTAAGTGTTGTCATTAAAAAGGTCATGACTTAACCCCTACCCAAACATGTATCAAATTGGTTAAGTGTATTCAAGTGGTCCATGACTTAACCTTACCATGTGGCATTAATTTACTTAACTCACCCTAACCTCTCACATTAGACTTGGTTATGGTTATTGGATGTGCCGGGCGGGTCCGGGCAGCTTTACACCATAACCTAGTCTAACCTCGGGTTTAAAGTGCTATATGACCAACTACCCACATTGGGTCCTATTATTTGCAACTACTGGATTTGCCGGGCGGTTCCGGGCAGATTTACGTTGCAAATTCAACCCAACCTCGAGTTGGCCACTTTCAAGTTATCTAATTGTCATGTCCCAAATTCATGTTTTCAAGCTTATTCTCATGTCAAGTTTTCATGTCATATTTTCATGTCATATCATGTCAATTCCATAGCCAATTTCAAGTTTGCCTAATCTACCCCAAAACGTATCCCCAACGTACGTGAATTCACATTAATACAACATTTCAAAATAGGGATATAACACAAAAAGGATAGTCATAGGATGGCAAAGGTGTTCACAATTTAAGCATGATGATTATAACATTACAGGCATATGAAATAGGGTCTCAACATCAACTTGGCAAAATATGGTGATAGACATGGTAAAGGATTGACATAAGATAGTAACCCCAATAATAAATTCAACATCACAGGCATGTTAAGATAAAGGTCATGGGGGTTTTAGATTAAACATGAATATGTCCAGATCAAGTTCATACTAATATTCCACAAGTCAAAATTTAAGATGAATAGATCTAGGGTGTACAAAACTAGATCCAAGATAACGGGTCTAAAAGGGATAGTCATAGATCAAAGATATACCATGGTAGATCCAACCTAGTTATCATGTTTAGGCATAATTTCAGTTTACATCGTGTTTATGTTAAATTTACAGTTTAGATCTAAGAGTGACAAAGGGCTTACAGATCGTGGTCTAGAGAATGAGAAAGCAAAAGAGTAGAAGAAGAATCTCTAGAAAATCCCCAAATCAATGTAGCTCTAACGAAGTCTTGAATAGCCTCCTTGTTCTCTATCTTCTAGTCAGAACCTCAGCAGCATAAGGCCGGATAAGAATGTGATAGAGAGTCTAGGGTTAGGGGTTGTTTATATAGGGTTTAGGGAGCTGAACCTGGACAGGCAACAAGACCAGATACATCTGTCCCAAAAACAGGCTAGGTGACCAGGTCGACACCCAAGTCGACTGCCCAGTCGACTTGGTCTGGGGGGGGGGGGAGGGGTGTCGACTGCCCAGTCGACCTGGAGCTGGCGGGATTTTTCCTGCCCAGTATGTCTGGGTTTTGAAATTCGAATTTTGAACTTGAATTCGAACTGTTTTGAACTCTGGAATTTTCTGAAACTTTGGAGATCCATATCTTGGTCATACGGACTCCGATTTTCGTAAACTCGGACTCGTTTTCAAGCAGAATTTCGAGATGAACATAATGGCGTAACCCGTTTCCCTTGATTCTTATTTTAAAATTTAATTCTGCCTTGATTTATAGTTATAACACGTTATTAAAATACGGGTTGTTACACATTCGATACACTCAAGCGAAATGAGTGGTCGGTTATGTGTGGCTGAGTTGCAAGATTTTCTTGTTGAACTCCAGTGTATCATTCCTAGAGTACACTAATCGGAAGGTGGTTCCATACCTTGTCATAGTTGGAAATCCATTACCCAATACGTGCTTGCGGTTTTGATTGTATACTATATATGTAGAACGTGAGATGAAAGCGTTTCTGCTAGATGATTATTATATTGTGGTTGATAAACATTATTATAATATCAAAAGGTTCTGATATAAAGATATTTTGGATTCTCATAAGGGAAAAACCCGTTCCGTTATGCGGCGTGGTCTTATGAGATATCATTTACTTGTTCAAACTGTTTAAAACTGTTTTACTCATACCAGTCCCATGACTGACCCGGAGTTTATTTTTTTTGTTTCCCTAAACTCTTGGGTGCCCATATTTGTACGGGCAGTCAAGTAGTCGGGATTTTTCAGATATACTGGAAGAGATTGGAGCAGGAGGCTTCATGATTATATAGCTATAGTTATTTCCGCTGTGTTGTAAGTGTGTACTCTGATAATGTTATTGTATACATATAATGATTTTATTTCAAGGATATATTATCTATTATATGTTGTTTCGTTCCTCTGTGAGATCCGTGTTACTCTGATATTGTGTTCTTCTTTTCTATTAGTTCTATCTTATCTATCCTCACCCTCTATCTTCTTTCTATTAATTTCTTGAATTTCCAGTGCAATTTGGGGTTGGACTTGTGTTATTTAGTCAGCTCAAATTGGACCGGATTTTTGGGTCATTACACGTATCTTCGAAGATTTGGGTATCGAGGATGCGATGAAGAGAAGGCTAGCATCCCGTCAGCTGCAAGGACGGGCAATGAATTGGTGGAATGCTATAAAGGCAACTACTCCCGAGGATCAGTTTACTTAGGATCAGTTTAAAGTTCGCTTTAGCGATAAATTCATTCCAGCTGCTCAGAAGTCAGTGCTGTTTAAGAAATTCTTGGAACTCAAGCAGAATGGCAGAGCTGTCTCGGAGTATATTGCCGAATTCAACACTTTGTCGAAATATGGGTTATCCCTAATACATACTGCCGAGAAGAAGAACGAGAAGTTCATAACTGGCTTAGATCAGTACTTGGGGGAAAGGCTTATTAACCACATCGATGAGACATTTGAATCGGTTGTGGGGAAAGCATTAAGGTCAGAGAGTCTTTACCCTAAGTCGAAGACTAAGGTTGCATCTGCAGAGGAGCCAAAGCCGCAAGCAAGTGGTGGAGGCAAGAATGGTTCTCAGAGTAAGAGGAAGCAGAACCAGAATAAGGATGGCCAGAAGAAGAATAAAGATGTTGAATGCTTTAGCTGTGGTAAGAAGGGCCATTATGCTAGTAATTGTCGGGCTAAGCCAGCGGATAGGAAGTGCTTCAACTATGGCCAAGTGGGACATCACAAGGACAAGTGTCCGCAACCCCTTAAAGAAAAGCAGATGGTGAAAGCATATGCCCTTAATGTTGTTCCTTCATCGTCGAATGCCCCAACTGCGGCGGAGAAGGGAAAGAATGTCGTTATTCAAGGTATGCTTTCTGTTTATGATGTTCCTGTTAGAGTTTTATTTGATACCGGAGCTTCCAGTTCCTTCATATCTAGTGACCTGGTAGATAGGTTGGGATTGGAGCCCGAGATCATCGATAGACCTTTAGTAGTGACGAACAAGATTGGTGGTTCGACTAACCTTAGCATGATTTGTCATAATGTGGCCTTATCGAGTCATGGATGCATGTTTGTTTGTGATTGCTTTGTTTTGGGCTTTACTGGGTTTGGCATTGTTTTGGGAGTCGATTGGCTCCAAAGATACGGGGTGGTGGTAGACTGTGAAGGCTTTTTGGTGACAGCTAGAGCGGATGATGGGAAGAGGGTAGTGTTTGGTGGTCTACCTAGTGATGGGGTAATGGTTAGTTTTCTAAATTCCCTTGACATCCCGCATAGTGAGTTGTCAGGTTTGCCCATGGTTGGCCAGTATTCGGACGTCTTCGAGGAAGTGATCGGGCTTCCACCACACCGAGAGATTGAGTTCCGTATTGATTTAGTGAAAGATGCCAGACCTATAGTGATTCCACTTCGTCGTATGGCACCAAGGGAGCAGCGAGAGCTCGGGGTGCAAGTCAGCGATCTTTTGAAGAAGGGATTTATCAGAAGAAGTGTTTCTGAATGGGGAGCACCAGTTGTGTTTGCTACCAAGGCGGATGGTTCCCTTCGATTGTGTGTGGACTATCGCGAATTGAATAAAGTGACGAGGAAGAATAAGTATCCTCTACCGTGGATAGATGATTTGTTTGATCAGTTAAGTGGCACGAGAGTATTCTCCCAGTTGGATCTCGCGACAAGTTTTCATCAGCTTAGAGTGGAAGCTGAGAGTATAGCTAAAACGACATTTCAGATGCCGTCTGGATTCTATGAGTGGTTGGTCATGCCATTCGGGTTGACCAATGCACTAGCATATTTTGTGGATCTTATGAATAGAGTATTCAGAGATCAATTGAATAAGTTTGTTCTTGTGTTCGTTATTCGAGGACAGAGGAAGAACACAAGGAACATTTGAGGATAGTGATGGAGGTGTTAAGAAAACACTGACTGAAAGCAAAGTTTTCTAAGTGTCACTTCTGGAGGAGGGAAGTGAGATTCTTGGGCCATGTTGTTTCAGAAAATGGTATCGCCGTGGACCCTACTGTAACACCCCGTATTTTCTGAGAATATTAAAATAACAAATTAAAGAATAATTTATTCGAATAGAGGAATGAGAAAAGAATGATGTTTAGCATTGTTCTAAGGTTTGTAACCAAAAGATTTAGTAGGTCATTTGGTTAGAACATGTGACTTGCATACAAGAGGTACAGAGTTCGATCCCCGCCAGCGCCATATTTTTGTTTTAGGGGAATGGCTAAAATGTGGCTTAGTGTGAACGCAGTTCAAAAAGTGGTTTAGTGTGAAAATGGTTAATTATGAAGAAGTTATTAAGCCATGAAGTTTGTATGCATATGAGGGAAATATATATATATATATAAATTAAATAAATAAATATTCAAAAAAAAGTTCAAAACAGCGAATCGGGAGGGGGAATAGCCGAACCGCACCATTTTTGGAGTCGACCCGAGCCCCACTGGATGTTTGGCTGCCAACCCGTGGCCCGATTCGCCCTAAGGGTTGATATGGCATCTGAGTGGTCCAGATCAGTTATAGGGTTAATCCTAAGGCCTAAATAACTTCCTATACCTATATATACACTCTAAGACCTAACCCTAATTCATAAATATTATCTATGGCACCATTATGCTATCAAATTCTCTCTTAAAACCTAGCCGCCACCTCTAAATCAAATCTCAAGTGTTCAACTTCAACTCAAATTAAAGATTAGAGCTTCTACAACAATTCAAGAAGATAAATCAGCAACACCGCAACGTTTCTACACCAATTTCAGTGCATAATTCTATTCTTTAACCACGAAAGGTGAGTACGGTGATTTTCACAATATAATGGGATTAAAAGTAACATGATGAAGTTGTAAAGAGGATTCATATGTATATATGTAATTTAAATCTCATCCAAGTCTTCACCTTTTTGATTCATGTCATCATATGCCTATGTTTCTGTGTAAAGTTCATACCTTTATCAGTTTATTCATGTTGAATCTGTCATTATGCCTCTATGCTAGTTTACATGCCCCTTTATTTCATGATGTTGTGTTAATTCCAAATTTCTGTGATTTGATTCTCTCTTCTTATCCCTATTCCTTTTATTTTTGGATCTAGGCTACCTTCGAGCCTATGTTAAAAATACGCGCGAATGCAAATACGTGAGAATGATGGGAATATGTGAAATATGGAAAATTGGATATTATTGGATATTTTGGATAATTGGATAATATGTGAAATTGGCATATTTGGGTATGAATTACATGGAATTGATGAAATTGCCTATAATTGTAAATTTGTAATTGAGGCTAATTAATATTTAATTAGCGACAATTTGGAATAGGCAATATTATAAACATGATTATATGTTTAATTGGATATACATGACATGAAAATTGGGAATGGGTGAAATACGATTATTAATAAACCTTTGACACGAGGTTAGGCGCAATTGTGGCGTAAGACTGCCCGGAACCGCCCGGCAAATCCAGCTGCCACAATTGGACATCTAATGTGAGAGGTCAAAGGAATGAATTGTAGGCGCAATGGTTAATGACACGAGGTTAGACCCGGTTTGTGGCGTAAGACTGCCCAGAACCGCCCGGCAAATCCAGCGGCCACAAAGCGTTCGGTCTAATGTGGGAGGTCATGCACCGTTCGTCATAAGGAATGAATTAAGGAATACTAACCATAATAAGACATGGGTATGGTTAGAGGGTTAAGTGGGGTGACATGTAAATATGGACTTAACCGGAATAAGATAAGACATGTAAATTATGACATGTAAGTATGGACTTAACCATAGCATGTGTAAGACATGGACATTTAAATTAAAATGGTTAAGTGGGAGAAAAACCTAGTGGGAACCAAGCATAGGTGGGAGGCTTGTGTCGGATGGGGGACCTGTTTCAACCAGTAACCCGTTTGAGTATCTAATTGGGCCCGGTACTAGGCCGGGGTTGGGGCACGCTTACTGGACTTGAATGTAAGAGGTCAAAACGTGAATAGCGGTGGCAACGCGAGTCCAACGGGTTCATGTGCGTGCATGGGTCCGGGCTGGTAGGTAAGACGTTGTTGCATCGTGTAGGTATGACCGTGCATTTTATGTTGTTATCGGGGTTGCCACTTTGGGGAGTGATACACCTCACTATGGGGCCAACACATGTGCCTATGGGGTTTAGGGAGCCGATCGAATGGGTAGGGTAAAGGTACCTTAGCGGTGGTAGGAGCAAGCCGGCACCTATGATAGCAGCTAGGTATAAGTAACTACCAAGTTTGTCATGTGGGTACAATTAGTGGGAAGGGATCAACCTTTAGTAAATAGAGACTAGTAGTTGTGCGGTGTAATTAAGTAATGTGGTGTAACTTAGCAAAAGTGCGGTGTAACGAAATACATGTTGGTTGAGTTGGATAGTCCTTTAGGTGCTAGTCTGATGTTGACTTCGGTCTTCGGGGTTAGTACTTGGAGGGTTGTTTGCTTAGCCAAGGTGTAGGATTGTCTTAGTACTTAGGAACGGAATTATCTTGTCCATCCTTTTTATCTACCTTATCTATGTTACAGCCATATCATGATGCCTATTTATGTCTTGATCATTTACCTTACCTATTATTTGTTAAAATTACTGGACTCGCCAGACTTTATGTCTGACCGGTTTTGTTTCCACCTCTTTTCTTTCCTCCCCACAGGTTTGCAAGGAGGGAATACTACAGCTTAGTGCCGATTTCTTTCAGTTGCTTGAAGAAAGTAGATGTATCGCTTTGGGCTCTCTCATCTTTATGTCTTTGCTTATGCTCAGTGGGGATTTATGCATTTATGTTATTTAAGTATTTGCTTCTTTATGTACTTTGAAGTTTTTGGAAAAGACAATTGATCATGTTGTAATGGTTTTCGGAGACTACTTATGTAAGCTTGTTTTGAAGTTATGATGCTATGAAATAAGTTTTATCTTCCGCTGTGTTTTATTTATTTATTCTTGTAATTTATCTGTTCTATACTACTATAACGCTTCATGACATTAATGCATTCCCTTTGTGAGTGACATTAATGGCCATGGGGTGTTACACCTGCGAAGGTGCCTATGGTACAAGATTGGTCTACGCCCAAGAATGCAACAGACATAAGAAGTTTCTTGGGGTTAGCTGGATGTTATCGTAAGTTTATCCAAGACTTTTACAAGATAGCAGCACCGTTGTCTTAGTTGACCAAGAAAAATCAAGCTTTCGTCTGGGACGAAAAGTGCGAGAATGCATTCAAGAGTCTTAAGGAAAAGTTGACATGTGCACTAGTGTTAGTAATTCCTAAGGGGAATGAAGAGATGACGGTATATACAGATGCATGTGGTACCGGACTAGGTGCTGTATTGATGCAAGGAGGTAGGGTAGTAGCTTATGCAAGTCGGCAACTGAAACCTCATGAGAAAAGATACCCTATCCATGATTTGGAATTGGCAGCGATCGTGTTTGCATTGAAGATTTGGAGACATTATCTCTTGGGAGAAAGATTCGAGTTGTTTACCGATCATAAATCGTTAATGCATCTCTTTTCTCAGAAGGATCTAAATCTCCGACAGCAAAGATGGTTAGAATTCTTGGCTTCCTATGATTTCGATATCGCATACACACCAGGAAAGGGCAACACGGTAGCTGATGCATTGAGTAGAAGACATGCCAGTCTAGGGGCTATGTTTCTAGCATGGAAGCAACTGGAGTATATCATGGGGTATGATTTCAGACCAAAGTACGAATTGGATCCAGAAATGTTAGCAAGTTTGACGATCATACCCACTTTGATGGAGCGGATGGGTTCCAGTCAGAGGGACGATCCTAACCTATTGGAAATCATCTCAAAGTTAGAGATGGGGATCGACAAAGAGATGAACAAGTATGAGCTTGATCGAGATGGATGGCTTAGGAAGAATGGAAGACTAGTTGTACCCAATGTCAATGGATTGAGAGATGAAGTGCTTAGAGAATGTCATCACTCAAAACTGACTATACACCCCGGTGGTAACAAGATGTATCGAGACATGAAGCAGACCTACTACTGGGAAGGGATGAAAAGAGACATTGGGAAGTTTATATCCAAATGCATGAATTGTCAGCTGGTTAAGGCTGAGCAAAAGAAGCCTAGTGGTTTGTTACAACCATTAGAAATTCCAGAATGGAAATGGGAACAAGTCTCGATGGATTTCATTGATGGATTACCAAGGACTAGATTGGGCCATGATAACATTTGGGTGATTGTGGACCGATTGACTAAGAGTGCAAGATTTATACCCGTCAAGTCGAATAGAACGACAGCTAAGTTAGCTAAACTATATGTAAAGTGGGTAGTGAGATTTCATGGAATACCCAAAGGCATTGTGAGTGACCGAGATCCGCTGTTCACTAGTGGATTTTGGAAGAGCTTATAAGAGGCGTTAGGGTCAGATTTCATCTCAGTACCGCGTATCATCCTCAAACCGACGGTCAAACAGAGAGGGTGAATCGTATATTAGAAGACCTCTTGAGAGCCTGTGTATTGGATTTTGGTGGATCATGGGATGACCATTTGCATCTAGCAGAGTTTGCATATAATAATAGCTATCAATCCAGTATTGGTATGGCTCGATTTGAAGCCTTGTACGGAAGGCTGTGCAACTCGCCGTCATGTTGGTTAGAAACTGGTGAGAAGTTTGTGCTTGGATCAGATGTGATAAGAGAAACTTCAGCTAAGATTAAGGTTGTCCAACAGCGAATGAAGGCTGCCCAAGATAGGCAGAAAAGTTATGCTGATAAGAGGAGGAGGGATTTAAAGTTCTCCATTGGCGACTTGGTGTTTGTCAAGATTTCTCCGTTGAAGAGCGTGATACGATTTGGCAAGAGAGGCAAGTTAGCACCAAGATTTGTTGGTCCATTCCCACTTCTTGAGCAAATTGGGAATTTGGCATACAAAGTTGAATTACCAGAGAAGATGGTAGGAGTTCACAACGTATTTCATTTTTCCCAGTTAAGGAAGTTCGTACACGACCCAGATGTGACTATTTCACCTGATCAGTTGGATGATATCGAAGTTGAACCCGAGGCGGTTGGGAACCGCAAGCCTATGCGTATTGTTGGGAACGATACGAAGCAACTTCGAAGGAAAGCGGTGAATCTAGTCAAATTTCAGTAGGGCGAGAATGAGAATGACTGTACTTGGGAGACAGAGGAGAGCATTATGAAGACGTATCCAGAACTCTTCGCCTAGTAAGATTTCAGTTTCGATTTAGTCTTTCCGTATGCTAGGATAGACTTGTTTTGTTTGTTTTACATGTTTGATTGTTGTATGTGGCTGGTAGGCATGCGGGATCCTTTGTATGTTTTTGGTTAAGGAATTTCGGGGACGAAATTTCTTAAAGGGGGGGGGGGGGGCGAGAGTGTAACGACCCGCATTCTACGCATTGCTGGATCGTAGAATATTTATTTCTTTCACATACGAAGTCATATGGTCATGTAACTTTTGGAGACGACTATTGGAGTCATTTCCCATGTTCATGATTTTTGTCAATTTTTAAATGACTATTTTGCCCCTAGTTGATCTTGTTTTGGCCATAACTTTTGATTGGAAAGGAGTTTTGACCTGAAACAACTTCCATTGGATCCGGATGATGGTTTACAATTCCGTAGAGTGGTCACATTAGCCAAACAGACTCACCGTTTCAGAGATATGGATGAAACAAGTTTCAGATGATGAAAAACATCTTAATTGGGCTTAACCGGGTGATTAACAGCTAGCCCCAAAGGGGAATTTCGGGATTAAGAGTATAAGAGGGCTGTTAGGGTTTAGAGAACACCCTTTTTCTCACTTTCACAGCTGCCACTTTCATTCTTGGAACCCTAGTGATGGCCTCCAACATCTAAAACACCCCAAATCACCTTCAAATCGCTAATTAAGCCAAATCTACATAAAATCAAAGAGGATTAGCACAAGAATCGAGGTAGAAATACTGTATAGCCTTGGGAACAACGCCATATCAGAGATTTTTTTCAGATCTAAAGTTAATTTGTGGCCAAGGTGAGTGATTTGCATAGTTCCTCACTAATTATGGTTAATTAAGGGTAATTAATGTTAATTAGCGAATTTAATCATGATTAAATTCTGGAAAAATATTTATAAATTTCGAAACATTGTTTTAGGCCTCTGTTAGGAAATTTGGTTGATTTGGTTAAGTTTTGCTAATCATATCATTAGTTTTGCTTAAACATACTTAAGGGAAAATATAGGATTTTGGCTAGTTTGATCCGTTTAACCTTGTCATATTGTTGTTTTGGTGTTTGTAGTCACTTCTATTTGTTGCTATGACTGTATGGTATGCTTTGTGATCAATTAGAAGAGTTAGATTGGTCGAAAACGCCGTCGTATGGCGTAAAACAATCGCTGGAAAAGTTGCAGGAAGTAATGTAGGGTTTCGGATCGGATCAGGTTAGGGAGCTCGGGTCGGATCGGAGAACTGAGCAGAGAACCGAACCGGATCGGAAACTAGCACAAGAAGAGAGCTTGGAAAAAAGAAAGGCCTCTCGCATAAGGGTTGGAGTTGGTATTGGACTAAAGCTGGACATGGGATCGGATCAGATTAACTGGAGGAAAGAAAGGCAGAACCGAACCAAAGGCAGAATCACCGAACCGAATCAAGACAGCGAGATAGCTGAACCTAAGTGACATGGAAGCACCGAACTGAACAGGATGGCCAGGAAGTGGAGCAAGCCGAACCGAACCAGGGAAGGACAACCGAACCGAACCGGATTGGAGCTGCGATTACGCGACGACTTTTCTGAAGACCAACTCCAATTCGACCAAAACCCGAGATGCAAAGGAAGTCCAAATAGGAAGTAGAGCTCAGGATCCAGTTGGGAACCAACGAGTTAACTTCATGAGTTAGGCTTTGCTGCGGGACGTGCGCTAAGGGGTTGTCGATGTCTATAACTTTGGATCACTATGTGTAGGGGGTACGTCAAGGGATTCAGGGCCACAGTGGCCTAGGTACGACTAAAGAGCTATAGGCCAATGAAATTGGGTCATTTGTAAAGATTTGGTCATGACTCCATGGGGCAAGCTTAGTAGTAGCAGTAGTTGTACAAGTCAAACTCCGTCACTACTTCGATGGGTCTAGTGATTGACAGTGGTGGACATCGTATGCTTTACGCACTGAGTGAGAGATGTGAGGATGGTTGCTATGTTTGATTTGTTTGCCATCATTATGACATGCACACCCCCACCCCCCGTTATCTTTACACCATCTGTTCAGTGGCACCTTAGAGCATTGTACGGTATGTAGTGCTAACTCTTTGGTTGCAGGTCCAGGTTCAGGTATGGTTTAGTATACCTGTTATTGTTCTGTTTAGCTGCTTATCGCTCATACCAGACATTTTGTCTGGCCCAAAGTTTTATGTCTCTTCTTATTACTCTGGGTGCTCTCACGAGCAGACTAGAGACAGGTTAGGTAGTATGCACGAGTAGCTGTGCCGAAGACGAGCAGGAGGCTTCCACATATGATACATATATATAGATATTCTCCTGTGTTGCTGCGGTCACTACTTTGGGCATTAGTGGTGTACCTTTCTTTCTTTTGTTTAGAGACAGTAATTTGGAAAGTTGTAATAAGCTGTATTTGGATTTCCGCTACTCTGATGATGATGTTGATGATTGGTTTTAGTTATCAACTTATGCACTGTCTCGCCTGTTTTATATCAAGTACATTGTTATTATATTTTGTTCCATGCGCTGTGAGACATTCTACATGTTTTTGATTAGTTCATTCTGTTCTTTCCTTTCTTTGGCGATCGTTCCGTGCTAGTCGGGCATGTGTACAGCGCACTTTCGGAGGAAATGCCGGCTGGTGCGGGGTGGGCCGTCACATAATTTCTGCAAGGAGAATTGGATTTTGAAATTTAAGTTTAGGGAATTAAGCCTAAATGGGTAGATTGAGGAATTGCATGTTGATTGATGCATCTTTATCCATATCTTAATTTATGGTTGTACTTTATGCACTGGCAATCCAATGGAGTAAACCTGTTTCGCGTTAACGGTGTGGTCATGGTTAGCCTTATTATTAGATTAGTTAAGTTAGATTTCTCATACCAGTCCCATGACTGACCTATAGTTTGTTTCACTGGCAAACTCAGGTGCCCATATTTTCCACACGGGCAATTGAGTATCTTGTTTTGCAGATATTTATCTCTTGAGCAGGATTCTGGATTGAAGCTTAAAGCTGTGTCCAGAGCATTTATAGTCTTCCACTGCAACGTATTGAATTTATTGTAATTTATCTTCCGCTGTATTATTATATTAATCGATGTACGCTGATATTCTGTACTCTGATGTAACATTATTATAATGTTTTATAAAAGTCTTATGTTGTTGTTCTGATGTGTTGTATTCCCAAGGTTAACGTATGCGGGATTTGAATGGTCTTGGTCGATTTAGCAATCAATTAGGTCCGGGCAAAATCCATGTCGTTACAGTTGGTATCAGAGTTCTGGTTAGCTCAAATCTTTGGGGTACAACTCGTTAGAACTGAACAAAAAACTCATCAGAGGTTGGATTAGTAATATCCAATAAGAATATCATTAGAGATAGGATCAGTAGCATCCTAGGATGAGAAAACTCATTAGAGATGGGGTTAGTAATGCCCTAGAACGAGTTGAGAGTGACAAGTTTATAATTAACGTATTTTTGATTGTATATATAATTCGATCTTAGAAAATATGATTTTTAAATATATAATAGTTATATATGTATATATTTGAAAAGCTAATCAACTAATTGATTGATGATTGTGATGTGTGAATATTAGTTCAACTAATAAAATTATTGAAAACAATAAAAGAATGAAAATTTAGTTGGTTAATTAGACAACTTTTAGCTCCATTCCTTTTCGAGGACGAAAAGATTTTAAGTGGGGGAGATAATTGGGTTACGAAACATATCCCATCGTGTCCGGCATGGGGGTATTTAGCTAGGGGCAACACTCATTGGGTTTGAATTGGAGTTCGTGTGAGCAAAAGGGTATTTTTGGATTTTAGAATAATTAAATAAATAAAATATAAATATAAATACACCGTACCGTATATACGGTGGAAATACGCTAGCCCTAAAATACATCTGTAGCCGCCGTATCTATCGATTTCAATGGCCAATTCCGCTCTAAGCTTCCTCCACTAAGAACGACCAATCCACGCATCGAAATCATCCTCACCTGAAGGAAATTTTAAAGAGAATTCCTCCCTCTCGAATCCTATACATCTGTGGCCCTAAAATACATCTGTAGCCCTAAAATACATTTGTGGGATGGCCATTGTATAGAATCCATATTGTTTGATGATATGCCTCTTCGACCATTGCGTCAATAAGCTACTTTGATTGTTAAAGGTGTCCAGTTGACATGCATGAGAAGCTCTGTTCCATGCAATAAGGTCGGAGAACCCAAGCCCCTCCTTCACAACAGATTCTTCCATATTTTGAAGGCAATTGGTGTCGTATACTTTCCTGTTGTGTTTCCCTTCCAAAAAAAACTCAACATAACAGATTTGATTAGTTTAATAAGTTTATGGGGTAGAACAAAAGTTCTAGCCCAGTAAACTTTCATGGAAAAGATCACTGATTTCAGAAGTGTGATATGACCGGCTTGGGTCAAGTATCTACTGGACCAACACTCGAGTTTGCCAATGATTCTTTCATATAATGGTAGGCATTGAGAAGTTGTAATCTTATAAGTAACAAGAGGCAACAAGTTAAAGGATTAATGAAAATCAGTTAACAAGTTAACGGATGTTCTCATGTTAACTAAGTCAACTATTTAAACTGAAATTGGTTATTAAATTAATTTGTTTACAATTAATCTAATAGAAATAGTTTTGACAAATAGTTGTCTGAACTTAATATGTTTTCTTACAAAATAAATTATCTTTTAATTAACGATGTTTAAAGCTAATTATCGATTTATTGATCATTAATAAAGTTAATTACTATGTTAATAACTATTTAAAGAGATTAATTATTCTATTTTAGTTAATAATGAAATAAACTACTTTCATTTGGATAATGATGAAGCTAATTATTATTTTAATTAATAATAATGAAAGTGATCACTCTGTAAATGAAATTCATTTAAGAAAAATAATTAAGTTTGTAGCGAGATTTAGTTAAAATTGTAAATAAATTGTATTAAAAATAGTTTAAGGCAAAAACAATGTGTTTTGGTAAAGAATTTACTTAATTTATTAAGTAAAAAGGGTTTTAAATTGGAAGTAGATTTCAAATTCGCATGGAATGGTTTGTAAAAACCATATTTTATAAGAAATAGTAAATGAAATCAATATGATATTATTATAATATCGGTTTTGGAGTTACAAACTTTTACCTATCTCAAGATAAGAACATTGTTAATCAAGGTCTGAGAGGTAAATATGATACCCCAACTCGAACCACTTCACCATTATCAAGGGATGATATTAGTTTGTAATAGTAGAAAATGTTGAAAATAACTTATTATTTCCATAAGAGAAACATTGCAACTTATTTGCAAGAATTTGACATGTAATTAAAACTGTTGGGTTTTAATAATAAACAATGTATCACTTGACATTGTTCGACCCAGTTATGAAGTGTAACTATACTTATACCATTTGGTTAATTATATAGCACTATTTTCCAAGTAATGAAAATAGCATAGTTTTGGAATACACTTATTCCAAGAATAAGTGAATGGATAGGATTTTCAAAAGTGACGAAAATAAGAGATAAATGTACGATTCTTGTTTTTGAATTAATATAAACAAGAATTTTGTAAATATACTTATTAAGTCAAAATAAGTATGTGAATCGAATTTTAAATATCGAAAAAATGGGTTTAATGAATGGTTTTTATGAAAAGGGCCCGAGCGGCTTATGTACTTATATATACTGTTTGATTTGATAGTTAAAGAACCGACTATCAAATAAATTCCCTTTTGAATATTGACGTGTTAGTTCGAGGAGACCGGGATGAGAACTGGACCCAAAACCCTTCGAATCGACTTTGCGTTCGAGTACTAACTTGCAGGAATGCTTATAAAGATGAAAAATTAAAGACTGTGGATCTTCATTAGCGGAAGAACAAATTGTTGATTTTCTCTAACTTGCAATGAGATATATTTCGACGGTGATTCTGTCATGAATGAAATCTTCGGATTGCAAGGACTACTCGCTACTGATCCTTAGGGTGATTCCTATATAGGATGCGGTAGAAGAGTGTCTTTGGTTCATCCTGTTCCTGAATGACTTGTATGGATGAAGGTCTAACAAAGTATTTACCAAAAATTACATACGTTGATTTTTACAAATATACCAAGCTTAGTGGCGAAGATGGAAACTTCTTTAAACTTAACACCCAGAGTATATTTGTGCAAATCAATTAGTGATTTGATGGATCTGACAATATGGCATTCAAAGTAAATGATGATGTGATGTTCTAAAAAAATAATCATGACCTCAAGCCTCATCAACCGAGAAATGACAAAAATCAAGCTGGCAGCATGGCTATGTGGGTCATTTCACCATCTAAAGAAAATTCATTTGTTACTTCTTCTATCATTTCTGTATGCTTATGGGAAATGGTTGCTGATCCCAACCATGGGTGACAATATATTCGGTACACTTAAATTGAATGAGTAGCTGGTCATAAGTGACCGGGTTACAAGATGCTCTTGTTGAACCTCAGTGTTTCCTGTCTAGAGAACACTGATCGGTAGGTGGTTCCATACCTTGTCATGTTGGAAATCCAAACTCCAAACGTCTTTAGTTGTAAAACAAATATGCTGGAAAGTGATATGCAAGATTTTCAACTGTATTCCTATTTTATTTGTGGATTGATAGACACTATTATAATATCACGGGATTTTGATATAAAAATATTTTGGTTATCGTAAGGCTAAAACACCTACCATGTTTATGTATGGTCTTGTCTTACGAGAGTTCCATTCTTTCGAAGGATTTTCTAAAGTTAAGCAAGTTGTTTGTAATGTAAATTTATCACTGGAAGTATTCCAGACTGATCCAGGTTAATTTTTCTTTGCTTCAAAATGTGCTCGGCTAGACGGAGTATGTTTCCGGGTTAGGTTTTGCTTCGAGCTTCTAGAGAGAAGTTGGAGTCGAGATGTATTCCTATATTTTCTGGTATTAATTTATTTCCTTTGGGTGTGCTGTTTTGATCTAATATATAATTTGATTTAGTAATCTTATATGTACAGTTTTCTCTTGAGTAAAAGTTTTAATATATTATATTTTATCCATTCCGTCGTGAGATTCTATTCTACTCTGATTCTATAGTGTTGATATTCTTCTTCGTTTTCTTATATTCTATCATTTCTTTATCTTCTTCTCTCACCCTCTAAATTCTTTCCCATAATTATCCGCTTTCCTGTGCCATTTGAGTATAACATGGATGCTTAGTTGTCAGCTTAAACGGTCCAGAAAAGTCAGTATGTTACATACCACCTGCAGCTTTCAAGCCTCATCCACCTTACTATGTTGCTATTTCTACTTACATCTCTCCATTGTCCATAGAGACTAAATTTGCGAATACTAGAAGCAGACGGAGGGGTCTACAGCTTATCAATGGTTAAGTGGATGTCTGGAATTTCATGAGTCAACGATGGGCTCCTTTGCCACTTTTTTGTGCCTTTTGTTGTAATTTGTAGGAAGATAAATGTTGTATGTTTAGTGTTGTGGCATCTTGCCTAGTACAGTCTAAGTTAGTTATTTATATATTGCTGGACTTTGCCTAGTACAGTCTAAGTCTAGTACATCCACAGTCATATTAGACAGGCCATATAAGGCATCTGTATTGTAGGCATAACGAAGTTGTCCTATACAGATATAAAAAATCCTTGAGTGTGTTGTAGTAGCACTAGTTGACTATTTGCACTTTTCTAGGCCCAATAGTAGTTTCTTAACCCTACAGGTAGATCATATTGTTATCTATGGTGGGTCAGGGTTTAAAACTAGAAATCTTGATTTAGGAGATGTTTGGGCATTTCTGGGTATGGGTTGGTTTTGGATCTAGATAGTTTAGATACATAGTTGATTATCACGAATTTTGACACTGGTAGTAGAGTTTGACTGAGATGCTTATGTTATGAGGCTTTTGGAATAGGGAAATTTAGAGGAGGGATTAGTTAGCCAAGTGTGGGGCTATTGTGACTACAAAAGGAGCATTTTCGCACTAGGATATGTAGTGGACTAGCTCTGGAGATTTCTTACGATCCGAGGGGTCAGTCATGTTGATTTTTCTTATATTTTTTTAGTGCATCTCTAGGCGATACCGATTCAGTTCCTGCCGTGCTATATTTTCCATGTATTAGAAGAGGTTAAAATGTTACCTCTTGGTTAAGATATTGATGTTTTTGATGACAATTAAACTTAAAGCGTTATCAGTAAAGCAAACAATTTTATGGGAATAAGAGGATTGAACTTCATACTTATGACTAGAATCTTTTCTGTATGTGGAGTTATGCTTATACCATTGCTGTATATGAATTGGTTTGGAGTTTAGATAGGTTAGATATATGATGAGCCATCTCAAATGTTGAGAGGGAGATAGTTTCTTGGGGTACACATAGTACACACACCATAGTACTAACATGTGAAGAATCTATTGGAACAAATTATTTTACTTCTTGCTATTTTTTGGTAGATTGAGAATGGTACCTATGATGAGAAATTTGCACATGTGTTTTGAAGAATTCGTAAGCCGTAGCAGAAAGATTTTGGGAAAATTAATGAAGGAACATTTGGAAAATTATTGGTAAGACTAAACATTTTTGGGTGAGAGGCCTAACTTGTCTTTGTTATAGCAATGGAGAGCTCTTTGGCTCCGGGGTAATCATAAGTGATTTGTTATGGAAGAAACATTTTCCTTTGACTCATATAGATGGACTTTTTGATTAATTTTAGGAGCTAGTTTTTTTCGCTATAACTACATTTCTTTACTTGTGATTTCCTTCAAGTTTTGAGTAGTGCAAAAAATAGAGATAGAATTGATCGTCGAACATCCGATGGATTTTATGAATAGTACCATACCTTTTGGGGTAGCTTGTGCCTAGGCCTAGTTGTTTACTTATGTGGAAGAATGATTGGTGAGCTTCTACAAGTAATTTGGTAAGGGTCTTTTGGTGATGACATGTTAGTCTAAAAAAAAGACAAGGGATAATTGGGTATTCAGTACTTACAATCGTTGTAACGACCCATATTTTTAGCCATTAAGTTTAAACATTTAAATTTGTTTTAAAATATTGTATTAGAGATATAAATGGAAATTTATACGGAATTAATTAGTTAAAACAAAGTTTGAATGTATAATTTATAATTTAATTAAAAACGAGCTCATAATGTCGTGGTACTTCGTAATATTACGTTTTGAACTTCAATTGAACATATAAAACCCAATATAAGTCGGATTTCCTTGAAACAAGAAACGTTTGAATCTATTAAACTATATTTTTCTAATGGAAGTGAAAAATCGAGATATCGTTTTATAGATTGTGAGTTATGTCCAAATCAAATTTTCAGAAAGTCGCTATGGAATCATTTATAAATCCAAATTAGCTTATTTGGAAGATATATAACATTCTATTTGAATATAGATGATAATAAGAATTTAAATAAAATGGATATCGATTTAACTCGGAATTCGATATATCGATTTTAAAATCCAAATTAGCTTATTTGGAAGATATATAACATTCTATTTGAATATAGATGATAATAAGATTTATAAATTATAACGATTTATTCAATAAAATAAAAGAATTTAAATAAAATGGATATCGATTTAACTCGGAATTATATATATCGAGTTTAAAATCCAAATTAGCTTATTTGGAAGATATATAACATTCTATTTGAATATAGATGATAATAAGAATTTATTATAAATGAATTTAATTGTTTTGAAATTAGTTTATGTTTAATCGATTTAATTTAACATACAGAAATAATAGATTGTCAAAAGATTTTGGAATTCGACAAAACCAGTTCCATCGTGTCCAAAAATTCAGTTTTAATAGGATTTCGAATTTCATTCCGATCGAACATTGTATGCACTCGTACGAGCTGTAAATGTTGAACGTTAACCACGTTAAATAGTATAATGCGGGTTGCTTTCAGAAAATCCTTATTCAATTAATAAACTTCTAAAATATTCTAATCAAGGTATCGACACCGTATAAAATATTTAAAAAGCTGTACATAATCTTGACTACTCGGCAAATCTTTGCGAATCTGAACTAAATATGAGTAGATCAGCACTATTTAACCAGTACGTTACAAAAACAAACCCAACCTTATTTCCATCCTTCTAACACAAAACAGTGGCCACCTTTTGAAAGAAACAATTTGGGCATGTTACTCTACAATCTTCGATCAAAAGTTTTAGGCTACTGACAAGTAAATAAATAAAACCTCTGGCATATCTTGTCATATCTTCTTAACATTGATATAGCAAAGAATTCAAATCTTGCGGCTATGACTTTGTTACTATTCGACCACTTGCACCTGTAAAAGAATATATATATATATATAATAATATACACGTGTATCCTGACATTGTCTGACTTAGAACAAGTTCTCTTCAATTTAATAACAACATATCTTTCTCTCCCTTTCGAAACAAAAACTGAAGCCAACTTCACTTCTTCCTCTTCTAATATCAATTTCAAAAACTATAGAAAAAATATTAATTAACAACACATCTGCCTTCGTATCTCTTCAATTCTCCAATACAACATAAAGGGTTAAACGAGATTAGAGAGTTAAATTGAATTTTTATTTAAGTCAAATATTTTAACAATCGTATCTTGCTCGTCTGTTAACAGAATTACACGAAACAAGCTCCGTTGGACTCGTACTGAGGGATATTACGAAGTCAAAACATAATGATTTGGTGCAACATGGAAATTTTATATAATTTCAAACGCTCGTTTGAAACTATATAAAACAACGTAGAAATCGTCGACTAATAAATGTGAGTTAACTCTCACACTTTCTGAAATATTGAATGTGGTTAAATTCATATTTATCATTGATAATATAAATTGTGTGATTGGATGAATTGAATGGTTTATTGATTGATTGATTGATGTTTGGTTAATATTTATCGCTGTCTATATTTAATGATTTAAAAATAGAATTTCTATTTCATTTGAAGTTATATAACAATATCATAAGCTGTGATGCAGGGAAGAACAGGTTGGAGGGATCCAACTGGATTCCTCAAATAAACTGTACATTGCTTGTTTTCATATTTATATATGAATTGTTATTTCAAGTAATATTAAATTGTGTTTGGATGTTAATGGTTGAACCAGATATTGATTGTTGATTTGGATTCAACGTTTGATATGTTATTAATCAATAAGCAGTATTGATTAAGTGATTGGCATAGGGTGACTTGAAATCCATTTTTAATGACATCAATTTGCCATTAGGCGAATTGATGAAGTTTGAAGTGATAAAATTTATTTTTATAACCGAAGAAATGTTTTGACTTATATGTTTACAAGTTATTGAAATTAGCAGTTTAAAATAAATAAGTTTATATTTATAACTTGTTGAATAAATGAATTATAAAATATTTTATATAGTGAATTCTTATGTTTAATAAGTTAACAAGTCAGAAAATTGGCCAATGAGTTAAAAATCGGAAATAGTTATTTCTATGAAACAATTAAGTGATTTTGTTAAATTAATTATATTATTAAGGAAAGGAATTAGTCGAAATCAGTTAATAAGTTAACTTATGATTTACAGGTTGACAAGTCAACTGTTTTGAATTGAATTTGATTATTAGGTTAATTTGTTTAAAATTAATCTAATAGAAATGGTTGACAAATAATTATTCAAACTTAATAAATGTTCTTAAAAGTTAATAAATATTTTAATTAATTGTGTTTAAAGCAATTATTGAACTGTTTTATTATTAATAAACTTAATTATTATTTTAATAACCATTTAAAATGATTAACTATTTTATTTTAGTTAATTAGGAAGAAAACTACATCCATTGTAGTTAATATTGAATATATTATTTTTAAAGTGGTCGCCTTTTTGAATGGATATTCATTTAAGAAGGTAATCGGGTTTGTGATGCGTTTTAGTTAAACTTGGAAAAAAGTTATATAAAAATTTATAATAAATCCATATAAATGAAGTTTTATAAAGGAGATGTAGAGTTATTGAGATGATTATAACAAGAAATTACTTAATATTTAAATTAAGTAAAAAAGATTGAACATAAAGAGAATCTGAGAATATATAAAGAGATGTTTTCCAAATAAAGGAATTGAAAGAGGATTTGTGAATATATATTGTGATATCTTCTAAGATAAGGAAATAAAAATGGGTTTGTGATAATATTGCGATGGTTTCATGGTAATGGAAATGAAAGGGTATTTTGTAAGAGAAAAGCGAATGAATATTATTTCAAAGCAATGAAGAAAAAAGAGGTTTATGAATATTATTATCCAGTTAAGATAAATATTTGAAATTGATTTGTAAGAATCGATGAAAATGTTTTGATAAAAGGGCCTGAGCTGCAGATGGAATTGACTATAATGTGTTGAATTGATAGTTAAAAACTTGATTATCAATGAAACGTTGTCTTTAGACCTTTTGAGATGTTGTTTCAAAGAGACCGGGATGGGAACTACACCCAAAACCACTTCAAACCAACTTTGCGTTCGATAACTAACATTGCTTGGAAGCTTATGACTTGAAGACATAAATCTTTAGGAAAAAATGATTACTCGCTGATGTCTCTGGTTAATTACCAGGATTAAACTTGTGGCAATAAACCTCTTGTTCTGAGGTATCTTTAGTTCGTTCAGTCACAAAACGAGCTGGTATGGATGAATGTTTAATAGTATTTCCTGAAAGTCACGTGCATTGATTTTTTAAAAATATACCAAATTTGGTGGTAGAGAATTTATTTTCTTAGGTAAACACCTAGAGTATATTTGTGGACATCAATTAGTGATTTGACGAAACTGGCGATATGGCATTCATAGATGGAATGTGCTGTTCTGAAAGATAATCGTGACCTCAAGCCTCATCACTTACGAAATGACAGAAATCAGGCAGGCAACATGGCTAGGTGGGTCATTCTTATTAGGGGTATTATCACCCGATCTTGAGAAATTCCATTTGCTTCTTATTCTATTCGCTACTGTATGCTTTCTGTAACGATTGATGATCACAACCGTGGGTGATAATATGCTCGGTTTACTCAAGTTGAATGAGTGGCCAGTCATGTGTGGCCGGGTTGCAAGATATTCTTGTTGAACCCCAGCGTATCCTCTTTAGAGTACACTGATCGGAAGGTGGTCCCATACCTTGTCATGTTGGAAATCCAATCTCCAATAAGCTCCATGCGGTCTTTGATTATATACTAAATATGTGGAGCGTGAGATGCAAGCATTAGGCCAAATGGTTATTTATTTGTGGTTTGATAAACACTATTATAATATCACCGGATTTTGATATCAAAAATGTTTGGGGTTATCATAAGGTAAAAACCGTCCGTGCTTTGTGTGAACTGGTCTTACGACTATCCTTTTCTTTTAAAAGATTTTATAAAGTCAAACAAGATGTTTGTAATGTGAATTTATCACTGAAAGTATCCCAGACTAATTCGGGTGAATTTTGCTTTGCTTTAAATGTGCTCGGGTCAAACCGAGTATATTTCCAGGCTAGGTATTACTTGGAGCGTCAAAAGAGAAGCTGGAGTCAAGAAGTATTCCCGTATATTATGGTATAAATTTATTTGTGATGTATGTGTTGTATTTGATGTATACTCTGATGTTGTAAAATTATATATATATATATATATATATATATATGCAGTTTTCTCTTTGAGTAAAGAGTATTGATGTACTATTTTTATTCGTTTCGCTATGAGATTCTAATCTTCTTATTCTTCTATTCTAATTCCTTTCTTCCTTCTTCTCATCCTCTAACTTCTTTTTATTAACTATCCACTTTTCTGTGCTTTTGAGTTGGATATGAGTAGTTAAATGTCAGCTTAAACAGTGCAGAAAAGTTGGGTCGTTACAGTCGCATAGGCCCAAGACTAAGTTCTTTGGGGTATCACTCTTGAAATGTAAGACATTTTCTTGGATTAGTGGGTTATTGTTGAAAATTATTGAAACCATTTCCAAGATAAAGATTTTCTCGACTTACCTCACAAAGAGAGGTTTAGCTTTTGTGGAAACAAAATGGAAAATTTTCTGTAAGGGTTGTGCAGTTAAAGTGCTTAGCGGTTCTATAGCGGTGGAGGTGCAAAAAGGTGTAGCGGGAATAAAGCAGGGAAATAGCGGGCATATAGCAGAGGCTCAATAAGGTTCATTAAATGTAAAACCAAATATTTGAAAATTTAGTAATCATCTTTCTCACATTATATGTGTACAAGAAACTAATATTAATTAATCTTATATAAGAAAATCACAGAATATCATAGTTTTGCATGCTAAATTTGATGAGTGTAATTTATTGTACCATATATTAGGAACTTATGCCTTAAATTTATCCCTTTACGCTAACTTTAATGATTTTTTGAATAGAGAACTAGTCAAATCAAGATCTTTATATTAATACTTCTAAAGCGGATGCTAAAATCCTTGATTTAGCGGATGCAGCGGAAAATAGTGGGGCTAGAAGCAATCAACTATTCAGCGCTAAATTGAAGTAGTGTAGCGGTTGAAGAGCGCTACGGGCTATAGCGGGAATATTGTGGGGCTTTAGCAGGGATTTAACTGCATAGTCTAAGGGTTTTGGGTTAATATTTTAGTACCAGTTCTGCTGGTAGCATTAGTAGCAGGACCTACAAGGGTAGTCACCTTGAATTAACTACTATTAGCTTTTCAATTGTCGTAGGAACCATTACCTGTTATAGGGAAAGATTAAAATTCAACGACCATGTATTTTTGATTTGTTGTTCCTTATAAGGAATTAGAACTTAAGACAAGGAAAATTTATTGAATTCGAATGTAAAATCATTTTTGGGATCTCCTTGTAAAAGTAAGAATGTAGTTGACATTAAGTTCTTGGCTTTTGGGTATGAGAGTTCATGTAGCTTCTATGGAAATAACATGTAACATGGTAAAGATCTTAAACTATTTAACTTGAAAGTATGTCTTAACGTTTTGATAGAAACTCTCCTGTAATTATACTCTATGATTGAAGTTTGATGTTCATCAAGGTTATGTCATTTGGGCATGAGACGTGGATCCTAGAAATTTTGTTTGAAAAAAAATGATTTATGAGAAAGTTGAAACCTAAATAAAAGAATTGGATTGGTAAAATAAATCTTTATATAGTCGTCAAATTAATGTTAGTAAAAAATTTGGCTAGTTGATAAATGATTAAAAGGATATAAATATTTCAAATGGATTAATTGCATGACAAATAGTTGTGTTCCAAGGAAAGAATTAAAAAAAGCGTTTTGAGGTAAAAGGAAATTTGTAGAATCACTTTGAGTCTAAACCCCACGTATACATATAAAATTTCAAAATAGAAGTTTTAAAGGGCATATATGTTTTGGTATAAAATTCGTACTTTTGGCATTTCATAATAGTAACTATATATATATATATATATATATATATATATATATATATTCAGAAGGAAATTTTTGTGACCTTGTGGATTGTAAATTATCTCACTAATATTTTTCAAATGTAATTAAAAAATATAATAGTAATATGAGTTTTGAATATATATATGTATATATATAAAATTGAAAAAGGAGCAAGTCCTTATGGGGTTGGACAATATTAGTGGAACTAATAAGGGAACAAAAAATTGTAAAGGTAAATGCTAGAAATCAGATTGTGGATATGATAAAAGTGGCCCCACTTGTAAGATAGAGTAGGCTCTAGGATTTTTAAAACCAAATAAGTTTATTATGTTAAACTGGTCCAATGAGAAAGAAAATGAAAAAATTGGAATATTTGTTCCTAAAGGATTTAAGATGGGTAAGATAGAAAAGGTCTCTAGCAAATGTGGCTAGGATAACTTAGCAGTTATAAAAGAAACCATTCAAATTGGAAGTTTAAAGGAAAAGTACGAGTTAATTGGGTTGAGGCATTGGTTAATTCAGTATTGGAATATTTTACCTCCTAAGGAGAATTTCTACTTGTAATGACTTGGGTGTCTTCATGGAATTCAAGTCTCTTACTCATGATCTTTTAACAAGTGTTTCCTTCTTGATATCCTATCATTAGTTTTTTTCCTTTGATTTGGGTCTTCTTCTAAATATCACTAGGATGGTTAGATCTTAAGATTAAGCCTATGGATGATAAGATTGGTTGTAAACATGTCATTAGAACATGTTATGTATGATGTATGCAAGTGGCTGCAAGTGTTTTCAAGTGGATGCAGTGGATGCATACACACACATTAGGCACTATTGAAGACGACTGATAGGGCACTTATATATGTATACGGATGTGTGTGCATTTTATTTTATTTTATTTTATTTCCATGATTGTAATAAATGAATGTTATCATATGGATGTTGCATATGAATGATGGTTGAAGCACACTTGTAGAACTATCTGTTATCATTAGGGCTTTTTGGATACATTGCACTAGCATGATTGCATAAAAAGAAAGTCAACTGAATCAGTGGACAGCCTAATCTTTTGCATTGGCTAGGGACATATACACTATTGGATACCTACATGAAAAGCACTATAAAAAAAATAAGGATAATGGAAGAAAATGGCTTATGTTTGAGTAAATGGATGTTGATATTTAGATGATAATATTTCATTCTACTGTCCTAAGAGATTTCGGGGATGAAATCCTTTAAGGAAGGGAGAATGTAACAACCCAATTTTTTAAGACACGGTAATTAATTAACAAATTAATAAATAAATTAATAAAGCTGTAAAATTGTCTAAGTTTGACAACGAGGATTGCGCCATTTTGTTTGTTATAATTTTTTGGTTTAGATGCATATATGATTTGCGTAAAATGGACTAAAAATGAAGGAGTTATAACCATTTGAAATTTAAATTAGAAAAAAAATATAATCTCATATGCCTACCTGGGAACCACCCAATTCGACCCATGGGTCAACCCAAATTTTGGATAGGTAACCCATGTGTCGACCCATTGAGTGGGTGGGTCGACCTAAGCGTGTCTGACACATATACTTGCCAGGCACGAAAACGAATGGACGAAGGAGATTTTTCTGGCTGTTTTTCAGCTGATGTGTTTGCATATGATTGGCTGATGCGACTATTCTGGATTGATCCAAGGACATGGTCGGTTCAGATTCAAAACCAAAATCGAATGGGTGGGGATCTTTTGCTCCACCTATAAATAAATTCCCAACCTTCTCCTTATTTATTCACAACACATCTCTTCCCCGGCTACGCTAGTCTCCATTTTGAGAGATTGGGGAAACCTAAATTTAAATTTAAGGGGATTGAAATTGAAATAAAATATTTTATATTTTTTTCTTCTGGGGATTCTGTCGGGGGCACAGGGAAGCTTTTCTGGTGAGTTTTATGATTATTCAAATTTTTTATTAAGTTTGGGTAAATAGGAATAACAATAGTTGAAGCCATAGTTTTGTTTATAGTTATTTTACATACAATTTATTTACAGTTTCTGTTTATCCAATATTTTCTATAATTTCTTTCTATAAGAAATTTTTATCCTTTCTTATAGTTTTTTAATTAATATTCAAATTATTATAAGTTATATTCTCAATCCTCTTTCCCGTTCTTTGTCCCATTTTGCAAATTATTGTGGTTATGCCCAAAAGGCACATGCATATATTTTATTTATATATCTAATTACCTACGAATGGTTATAATCCTTTATTTGTACATGTTGCATACGACTGATTTAGGCACTGATTATGCACATAATTTTATGCAACTAATTATTATCCTTTCATTCTTCGCACATTTGGGAATCTGATTAAACTAGAATAATGGAAACATGATTTGATAATTTGGGGGCTAATTTGGCATGTGATGTAAACTGTAATAAAAAGAGAATGTTGGACTGGTAATAGACAAACTTGATTAAGTTTGTAAAATGGTTATGGTACAGGTTATGATAGAAAAATGAACTATAACATATGATAAATTAGGGAGTCATAATAAGCAAATATGGTTTATTTGCGAATATGAATATGATTTGGATTGTAAATGAGACAATTAGGCTTAACATGAAAATTAGCTTAAAAATAACATTAAGTTATAAGCCTAAAACTATATTATTCTACGGTGGCCTTGTGATTAAGCAATGTTCTATGGTGGCTTTGTTGTTCGGCGATACTCTATGGGGCCTTATGATCAAGCGTTATTCTATGATAAATGAATGAATTGTTAGGCTTAATAAACTTAAAACAACATTAAGTTATAAGCCTAAATTGTATGGTTAATCTATGTTAATGGTTCAATGGTTATTCTATGGGGTCTTATAATGTGGCTTTCGTTGACAATTATATGAGGGACTATGTAAGTAGCCATTCAACGATAATAAAAAATAATATTCTATGGTAACCTTGGTGTTCATAATTCTATGGGTGTCTATGTAAGTAGGCGATTAAATGGCCTAGCAAAATAGGCGTTCAACAATATTCTTCTGGTGCTCTTGCAACGAGCCGTTCTACATCTATGGTTTCTATGAGGGGCCCAATTCAATGGGGATTTGGGCCAAGTATTATTTGTTTGTTGGGGATCCATACCTGACAGCATACCTTTTATCATATATGGTCTCATTAGGAGGTAAGGACACACACCATGTTGTGTTAGGTAGTAAGTTGGTCCAAACTGGAGGTGGATGCTGGTGCGTTCCGACCGGTCAATGTGCGTGCATTGAGACGATGAGGGAAATAAGACATTGTAACACCTATGCTTAATTCTTTGTCTTTTTGTTGATGGGTCAAGCCCGATAAATCCAAGACCCATAGTGGGTATAGGTTATCACTCTATGTTGGTCGATCAATGGGCGGTATTAGGAAAATCGTCCCAAGTATATCGTGTTTGTAATCGTAGAAGTGCAAACAATCAAAATTCTACGAAACAAGAAAAGTTAACCCCATACGTAACCTTTTATGGCACCCTATATGTTCACTTTAGGTGTACACGGACACTTATCCTATCTAACACTAGAACTACTATTTTATCTGTTTCCCTTGCTTGTTAATCTTGTTAGTAATCATAACATCTCACTAGACTTTATGTTTAACCCACTCCTCTTCCTTTCTTTTTCTTCCCCCCATTAGGCTTACAGGGTAGCAGTTGAATGGTATTGGCAGCGGGGAAGAGCGGTATCCATAATATGAGATTCAGCCTGTTATCTATCAAATTTCTCTTTGCATTACTTTATTTTGGTATTGTTTTAAGTTGTACTTAAGAGGGAATTTTATTGTATACTATGATATAAGATGAAATTCAGGAGACATACGTTTATAACTTACTATATGTAAATTTTTGTTTAGTAATGACAAGTTTATTTGAAATAAATGTGTCCGCTCTTTTTTTATTTTAAGTCTTGTAAATCTTAGCCTCATAGTTTGTTTCTTTGTACTTATAGTGCTCCATATTCCTTAGTATGATCTTAATTGGGAATACTAATGGGGTGTCGGGTGTTTCAAACTCCCTTGCACGGCTTGATCTAGAAAAATACCAACTTGTCATGCAAGGCCCAAACCAACAAAAGAAAACAAAAAACCAAAAGTGGCTACCTATATCTAGGGAATAAAATTACCAAAATACATCAAAAGAAAAAACCATAATCCTACTTCTACTACATACCTCTTTTCAAGCAAGCTTAGCATTTAGATGTAAATAAAAGCGAATTAGCATCCAAACAATCAAATCTTGCTTCTTTGTATTTGGGCATGTACTCAACAAAGAGAATTAGAAATAGGGAAAAATAAGCATGTTAAATGAATTGAATTTATCTAACATGTGCATCTTATGTCATGTATCTCATTTATCTTACATGTATGAACTATACAACAATATAATTATCCTGCATGCCTGTAACGACCCAAGGATTTTCGGCCCCGAAAATCGACATAAATACCTTTATCGTAACTTATGCCGACCTTCCAAACACCGAAAACACTGGAACGTTTGTAGAAAGAAATTAGAGGGTGAGATAAGAAAGAAAGAAATATTAGAATAGAAGAAGAAGAAATAACACAACACAGAGTCTCACACCGCAGCGTAACAAAATATAATACAGAAATAAATCTTTATTGAGAGCTTTTTTTTTAAAAATACTTACAATATCAGAGTACATCACACATCTGGACAGATATAATAACCTGCCCTCATATACATCACACAGTGGGATAGTAGCTATATAATATCATACGTCTGAACACCTCCAGTTCATCTCTGGACTTCGCAGCATTCGATAACCAGGACCAGTACACCCCGGTCTAACCCGAGCATTTACAAAACACTGGGTCAGTCTGGTGAACCAGAGTGAGAAAAACTCGCACAATATTAAGGGGAATCATCCAACTTTATATTAAAGTTCAAAAATCCTTTAGAAAGAAAAGGATAATCGTAGGACCAAATCCACACATAAATACGGACGGTTTTACCTTACGATAACCCAAAACATTTTTGAAATCGATATATTTTCTGATATTATACTAATGTCTAAATACAAGTAAATAATAATCTAGCGGAACGCTTGCATCTCACGCTCCACATATATAGTATACAATCAAAACCGCGGGCACTTGTCGGAGATTGGATTCGGACTATGACAAGGTATGGGACCACCTGCCGATAGTGTATCTCTAGAGGGGAATACACTGGGTTCAACAAGAACGTGTTGCAACCCGGCCCACACATGACCACTCATTTCGCTTGAGTGTATCGAATGTATATCACCAACGGTTGGGCTCAAACCACCGTTTCCCGAAAGGGACAACATCGAAATAGATTAAAGAAGCAAATGTAATTTCTCTAGATAGGTGATTATACACCCAAATGGGAGCGACCCACATAGCCATGCTGCATGCCCGATTTTTGTCATTTCCCGATTGTGAGGCTTGAGGTTTAGATTGTCTTCTGTAACATCTGGTCACCATTCACTTTGAATGCCACATCGCCAGATCCACCAAATATCACTAATTGACGTCCACAAAAATACTCAAGTTGGGAGCTAACCAACTATGACACGTTTGAAGAAATCAACGTACGGATCCCTTTGGAAATACTTTGTCAGACATCCATCAATACAAGTCATCCAGGAACAGGATGAACCGAAGGTACTCTCCTACTGCATCCAATATAGGAATCACCTCATGGATCATGTAATGTCCCGTATATTTGCAGTATAATACTTAATTTATTTAATTATTTAAATAGTGATATAGAGAATTAAATGGTTGTTTAAATTTAATAATGGTGAATATTTAATTAATATAATAATTAGATAATATATTTAATTCTGAAATATTCAGAATTAGTGAATTGGCAATACAATGTGAACTGGGCAATTCGAATTATATAATTTTGTTTAAAATTAAATTAGAATAACGAATATATTATTTGAACGACAGTTGAACGTATAATTATACTATAATTTAAAATCGAGTTCCAAATGGCGCGGCAGTTCGAAATTTGGCGATTCGAACTTCAACTGAATATACAGGGTTTGTTTTAAATCGGATTTCTGTGAAACAAGAAACGTTCGGAGCCGGTGAAGTATATTTTTCTAATGGAAGAGAAAAATCGGGATTTCATTGTACAGATTTTGATCTATGTCCAAATCAAATTTTAGAAATGTCGCTATGGAATTCCTTTGAAATTTGTAAATATATTTATTTATATTATAAAAGGAATTTAATATAAATCGAATATCGATATAACTAGGAACTTTGTAATATTGAGCTGTAAATTTAGTTAGAAATATATTAGAGCTGTATGATATTCTATTGTGGATATATACGATAATATAAATTTATTTATATTTAATTTAAATATATTTATATATTTAAATAGGTTATTTAGAGCTTTAAAAATAGCCAGTTTTGCAAACGAAGTTGGAATTCGACGAAACTAATTTTTTTGGATCCGCAAATCAAATTATTGTTACATGTCAAGTTTCATGATTTTTGAAGTCAGCATGTGGCCTACGAAATTTTAATGTGAAGTATAGTCAATAAATTTAACTTTAAAAATACGTTGTGAGAGCAAACGGAGTCAGGATTCGACGAAACTAGTTTCGTTGGGTCCATAATGTGGAACTGTTGCTACATGTCCAGTTTCGTGATTTTTAGATGTCATGTGTGATTACAGGAATTTTAAAGGACAAATGAAAACAGTAGTTGATTATAATTTAATATAATATTTGAAAAAAAATATATTTAAACTTTCTATAAATACCCCAACTAAAATTCTAAACCTAATTTACATTTTTTGGTCAAACAATTCTTGTGCCGTCGGTCTCTTATTTTACAGTAAATGTCTCCACTTGGAAAAAAAAATCAAAAGAAATTCCTAGAAAAATCTAAAAACCCCTAAACTAGGGTATTCGAGTTCGTACTAAGTAGCTCTTCAATTCGGTGCTGTTCTTTCTTGGTTCGATGCTTGTTCTGGGTAGCGGGTTTTTGGAACAGTGAGGTTAGGGTTCGAGGGTATTGCAATTTGGGGCATCATTTGAGGATCTCGATGTTGCGGTTGTACTTGTGGTAGTTAGGTGAATCGATTGTGATAATTTCGTGTGTTTCGGTGGAACTTAATGTCGTTAGTTCTCTGAGAGGGCTGAACTTACTTTCGACAATATTGGGTTCGAGTGTGGAAATTTGTACACGGAAATGAAGAGGACGAGATGAGAAAGTTAGCGGTGGTTTTAGTTTACGATTTCGTGAAGGATTAAAGGTGCGGTTTGGAGATGGACATGAGGAAATGGCTGTGTTTAATTACCTGGAGCTCGCGTTGAATCGAGGAAGAAGAGGTAGTGCGAACAGGCTGGGTTCTAGGATGTGGTAGTGGGCCGACATATGAGGGTAAAGCTAAAAGGTTTTAATCAATTTAGTTTAAATTAAAGTTAAATGTATACTCACTTAGAAATATCACAACTTTCTCATATGTGGTCGAAACTCAGCGAAACAAGATCCGTTAGGATCGTATTGTGATAGCCCGTAATTTCCCCAGTAAGGAAATCACGGATTGCTCTGAGGACAACACGGATCAGAACTCAAACAGAAGAACATTTCATTGTTTATTACAACAATTCCATCAGAATACAAGAATATACAGAGTATGAATAAATATTACACATTTAACAGATATCAGAGATTTAAATTACATTTACATACATCACAGCGGAAAATAATCCAAAACATAACTAGAAGCAATACACAGATACAGAGCTTTCCGAGTATCGTTCCAGCTGTAAATCAGGATCCTGTGAATATAAATCTGCAAAAACTCAACTACTAGCTGCCCGTGTCGAAAATAAGGGCACTTAGAGTTTAGGTTAAAACAATAAACTCCAGGTCAGTCATGTGACTGGTGTGAGAACTAAAACAGTTATTTAAAACTTTACTTTAAAAGAGAGTAATTCAAGGAACCACGCCGTATAAAACGGAACGGGTTTCCTCCCATGAACACTAGTGCATATAACAAAACAGCGCAATGCTTTTTGAAAAAATGAAGCTATTATAAGACATAAGTCCCATCACACAATGCAACGCAAGCCAGAGGATAGGGTTTTCTCTTATAATAGCCAAACTTGCTTGGTACGTTTAAAACAAATCATTTGATACTATTATAAGTGTATAGTGTCAAAACGATTTCAATCATAAATATCAATCCTAGGTGGCATGGGTACCATCTATCATGTCGCCATACTAGGTTCTACAAATAAAACCGAATTATCACGTATTGGAAATTGGATTCCATCATGAGTCGAGGCAAGGGGCAAGATCCTCTCCGTTCGTGACACTCTAGCAAATGTCTTAGGACCACACACAACGATCCTTGGAATCAGTTGGGCCGGTCCTCACCTAACTTTGGAGGATTGGCAATTCCTGAACATATGTTTCCCGGTCCTATCGGACCTATATAATGGTCTGTACGTCGGCTCACATAGTGCCAGTTATCGACCATATATTCGAGGCGCCTCACATTCCAACAACCACACAGGTAAAAAGTATATAAATGTCAAGGCTGGTAGGTCACTGACGTCACCCATAGCTAGAAAGAAACGTCGTGTTCTCCCAACGGTCTGTATCCCACCGAGATGTGAGGCTCGCGAATTCACTCTATACACAAAGCTATGCCACACAGGCTGTGCTTTGATCATCAACCACAAGATTTTGCTTTTCAATAGAAGCCTTGATCATCTGCCACTTAGGCATGCCACATAGGCAATTCACTCCATGCGACAGATGTCCATCGATATACAACCTCTGAGCTCGTACGTCTCAGAGAAGGGCGTTAAGCAAGAGAATAAATTCTCTGCCGCCAAACAGATGTTTATTTCATAGAGATCAATAAACAAAGAAAAAAAATCCAATGTCAGACACACAGTCCATTTACAAGTTCGTTCTGGGTCTGAACGAAACCAGAGGCACTTTCCTCACATATCCATCGATCTCCAAGTACGTCTGGACGATCACCAACTGATTCCCTCCTCTTGGGTGTACAGCCCAATCAAGATCATCAGTAATCACCCAAACAATGTGAAGACTTCCGATCTTCAACCACCGTCTTCATCTTCGACTTATCGCCGAATCGGTTATTCAGAATGGGTATAAACTCGGCCTTTCCGAATAACCCGCGTATATAATGAACGCGTGTTACACAAACACAACATACGCCTCATTCCAATTCAGAATATTCTTTTATTCAAATTGTCACATTCTTAAGGAAAGGTTCCCATTAATATTATCAAAGATAAATCCTTCTAAATTGATTCTTTAATCTTCCTTTGGATCTCATTTCAAACCATATTATGGTTTTCCAAACTAGTCGGGATTAGCGAACCACACCGAAGTAATTATTTATTTTATTTCCCAATCCCAACCTATTCATCCCACGGAGCAAAACTGGTAGTACTCTATATCTAACACCACAATGTTATCGATAAATATTAATTACCATTTCACATTCAAATCTAATTAATGATTTAACTATCGCTTTGGAGCAAAACTGGTGATACTCCATTCTCGCTCACTTTAATCTAATTAAAGATTCATTAAAACTCCGCTTAGATTTAATCTTCTCAAAAATCAATATCCTGATCTTTAACTGGGTTAAAGAGCCAATGTCACCTAAAACACGATTCACGATAAACCCAAAATCACTTTCTATTGTTAATCGGGTTAAACAGCAGGTGTTATTCAAAACACCGCTCACGATAAACCCCAAAAACCAATTCAAATTCAATACTAATTAACTGGACAATTTCACTAAATCTTAGTTAAAAGATTTATTCTTTTCTAAACTGGGTTCAAGAATAGTGTTATTTAAGACACCATTCACGACGAACCCAAAATCCCATTTGATAGTAAATACAAGGCTCTGAATAGAAAATATACCGGCTTATATTCAATATCAAATCCTGAAACCAACAAAAATCGTATTGGAAATAACGATATATAATATATCTTTCAAATTTCCATAACAATATCTGTGTAATCATGAAATCCAACATCGTAATGTTCCGAAGATAATTTCGATTCAAATCCATTCCAATTCACGTATTGGAAATTCTTATTATTTTCAAAACCATTTCAAATCTAGTTCCAAACTAGTTCATTTCGATAAAAATATATTTTTATCTTTTCAAATGTGGGATTTTTCATCCAAGTTCTTTCCAATTCATATATTATGATTTTACACAAATAATTAATATTTTAAATAATTTTATCAAGGCCCGTACAGTCGATTTCCAATAACGGTTGTCGAACTGCACTTACAACGACCTTTTTCAAATCTGATTTGGACATAATTCCAAATCCAACCGTTAGATTTCAAAATTCTAATATTCATTGGAAAGATCTTTTCTATATGAACCCAACGGTTCCGGTTTCAGGAGAATCCGACGGTCGGATCTCCCACAACGTCAATTCGAAGTCAATGGTCGAAATTCGCGAACTACCGCAGCGCGGCGCGTTCTGTTCAGGCCTTTTAATATATATAATATATATGTTATTTATATTTCATCGATTTCAATTCAAAACGTATTTTATAAATCGTTTTAAGTTCATTTTCGAAAACGATTTCAACTTCATATTCAATTTCGAATCAAAATTGAATATTCCACGTCATCGATATACAAATGATAATATTTTCAAAACGTTATATTTTGAATTCACTTCTTTTTCTATAATCATTATAAAAACGAATATAATCGATATAAATATCGTTCGCATCAAAATGGCACATCTCTAATCAACACGGCATTATATATTTCAATAACTTCGTTATTCTATTCAACAAATGAATATTTTCTTCAACACATGAATATATACTTTATTCAACACATGAATATTTATTAATTCTCACTTACAATAAAAATGTGTATTCTATGGTATAAAATATTTTGTTCAACACATGAATCATTTCAACACATGAATATTCTCAACACATGAGCATCGACAACACATGACTATTTATTCCATTCAACACATGAATCTTTATTTCTATAATATTCTCTATTTTCCCAATTGGAATGAGGCCCAATCAATTACCATATAACGTTAATTATATGGATTCCATACAACACATGTATATAATAGCAACAATAAATAATCAACCATCACCCAAAGTGCACCACACAACTGTATAAGCATTAAATATAAATAATTAACGCTTACACAGTATGTCGACCAATCGATCGACATACAATTAAATAATTGGGATTAGTGTACGCCAAATATCATCCCAACACCCGTGTGGAGTTTCAATCCACAAACACCGAATATTATTTGTGCAGTTGGGCGACGTGTAAAATTTATCATCCCAATCAATATCCTTCAAATAAGTGTACATAAACAAACCGTCCGGTTTGTAAATGTATATTTATTTAATCACATTCACGTTAAAAATTATATTTTTAACGATAATTAATTTATTTCACACATGATGTTTTATTATCCATTTCATATCAACATCACAAACAAACTTCACAACACATCAAACAAGCATACAAGTCGTCCATGGTCTGCGGACGACGGGTGTCGGGTGCTACTAAGCACTGTCTGCATCCTAGTATATAATTTAACTAGAAAACAAGATTTAAAGTGAGAAGTTCTCACCGACTAGCTAAACCAACGCCACGACTCTTCTTATGTAGAAATCTTCATCATGCTCGCCTTTTGTCAATTTCATTGTCCGTAGCCACTACATAAATAAAAATCACATTTTTATATTGTTGCTATGTATATAAAAATCACATTTTATATGGATAAAAATTCTATTTTTATACCGCTACTATATAGATAAAAATTCTAGTTTTATACCGCTACTATATAGATAAAAATTCTATTTTTATACCGCTACTATATAGATAAAAATTCTATTTTTATACCGCTACTATATAGATAAAAATTCTATTTTTATACCGCTACTATATAGATAAAAATTCTATTTTTATAACGGTGTTCATACAATAAAGATCACATTTTTATCACGCTATTCTCTATATAAAAATTATATTTTTATAACGCTAACCTCAATATAAAGATTATATTTTTATTTTGCTAATTAAACAATAAAAATCCTATTTTTAATTTTCTACTTTTTAAAATAAAAATCACCTTCTTATCGCTTCTTCACATAGATAAAAATCATAACTTTATCTTCATAAAAATCAAATCTTTCTTAGCATGAAGGCCATATTTCTATATGCTTAAAAATTATATCTTTTACAAATTAAAAATCAAGTCTTTTTATTTTCAAAAATCAAATTCTTATAATGTTCTCTTCATAATAAAGACCACTTCTTTGTATGATGTTCATACAAATAAAAATTGCATCCTTATACAAAAAATCACATTTTTATATAGTATTTATAATTAAAAATCGCACCTTTAATTACTTAAACAAATAAAAATGAAATTAAACGCTCACCATAGTCGAAGAAGGCTCGGGGAAGCCACGGACAGTCGGAGCAACGAAGAAGTGGGGTTTTGAGGCTTTAACAAATTAAAAATCCAGTTTTTATTGTATAAGGGAGGAGGGTTTTCAGTCGAAGGAGGGACCACTTGAGGTGCTGATGGGGCGAGGTAGGGCGTAGGTGGTCATGGGTGGTCGGGGGAGGCTCTGATGGCGGTGGCGATGGCTAGAGGCGGCGGGCTTAGGGGTTTTGGGGCTGGCGCGTTTCTGAAGGAGGGGGGAGGGAACGAGGAGATAGGGTAGAGAGGAGAGAGAAGGGGGAAATGGGGGGGTCGCGTCGGGTGGGCGGCCCGGCGGTGGGCGGCGCCGCCTAGGGGGGCGCGATGGTGGTTCTTCCTCCTCCATCCTCCTTCTATTTTTTTCCCTAACAGAATTTTCTGATTTGGGAGAGAGAGAGGAATTAGGTTATAATATATATATATATTAATTATTTAATTTAACTTAAATCTCCATTAAAGTTGACTTTTATATCAAACTCCAATCGGGACCCAACGACTGTCGTCCTTAGCTAATTACCCCCATTCCGAACACAATGGGATATGTATCGTAAGCCAGTTCTGCCGTTTCGATCAGTTTTCGTCCAAATCAAAATATAACTCTATATACTGAATTTGAAAGCACATTTCAATTTACCTGGGCCACATACTAACTCTAAAAATTCCCGAAAAATATTTTCTAGCTTCGTATTGACGATACGGTCCTAACAAAACTAATTTCATCGAATTATGAGACTGTTTGAAAGATGACCATTTTCCAGTCGATTAAAATCAACTAAAACTGGTCAAACGCGTTTTCCTTTGCCACGCTCATATATTGATTCGAAAAATTACGAATTTTGAAACCTAGCAATAACTTGACATCACGGATCCAACAAAAGTGGTTTTGTCGAAAACCTAGGTCGTTTGCAAAATTTCCATTTTTAAGGGCCAGAATTCCATAACGACTATTCTGAATTTTCAACTGGACATAACTTTTGATTCCCACTTTGAAATTTCAATTTCTCGGATTCGCTGGAAATATATTCTTAAATAGATTCTACTATTTTTGGTTTTGCTAAAATCCGGTTTATTTTGAATCCTGTACATTCATTTGAACTTTGAAATCGAATTTTCGAACTACCGCGCCATTTTCAATTCCTTTTACATTTAAAAATAAATTATTATATTCTAACGACGATTCAAATAATATATACGTTCTAATTCTATTCCAAATAAATTACTCATCGTCATTATTTAAAATAATTCATTTTAAATATTCAAAATTCAGTACAATTGCCAAAATAATTTTTTTTAAATTGGCTCGGATTTTCCGGGTTGTTACAATCTCCTCCACTTAAAACTTTTCGTCCCCAAAAAGGAACGAAGCTGAAAGTTGTTCAACAAATCAACTCAACTTCCAATATTTTCATTACGGCTTAAGTTCTTCCACTTTTCAGTTACTAAGAACTTTTCAAAATTTTCAAAAAATTTGGCTAACACCCTTAATTTTCGAAAATTTTCGCCATAACCTCCCCTGCACCGGGGACTTCGGGATATTTCGTATAGCCTCCCATGGCCTTCTTCAATCCAAAAGAAAAAGAAAAAGCCAAGCGGCTAGCCAATCGGCTCATAAAATCATCCAAAAACCTAAGAAATACAATAAACATGTACCTATTTGTCGGGCAAACAATTTTATTCCTTTTCTCTAGCCTCCTTGCTGTGACCTGTTCAATGTAAGTACATGTTATGCATACAAATGCGATAAATTTTCAATACAGTTTAATATTTGGTTCAATTTGGCCTAAATTCACCGTTCATTCACATAATCGTTCTAAAGGAACAATCATACAACACAACCATCAATCAATTAGTGAATTAACGTTTCAAACTCATAATTTTGATATATAGTCAAAAATCACATTTTTGATGCCAAATCACAACAGTAGACCCTATCTATCTTTGGTTCTCACACCAGTCAATTGGAAATATATAGAAATTCCACCTTCGTTACTCAAAAATAAATACTGATAACGCTGCAGCATTATCAGAATCATCCCCGGGCGACTAGAGTGTGATTCTATATCTATCCAGTATATTAAAACTTCGAATACACGTTTGCAAGGCGTATAGCAAAATCTTTATATATTGGATTGTCCAAATCAATTTAAAATACATATTCAAATAAGTTGAATAAGGTTTAAATTTTCAAAACAAAACTGGTTTTCATTTTTATTTTAAAAACACTACTCTTCACACTCGTTCTAGGATACTACTGATCCTATCTCTAACGAGTCATTCCTTATTGGATATTACTAATCCAATCTCTGATGAATTCTTTCGTATGATTCTAATGTGTCTTGTCCTCGAGCTCTGTAAACCAAAGCTCTGATACCACTGTGATAGCCCGTAACTTCCCCGGTAGGGAAAGCACAGATTGCTTTGAGGACAACACGGATCAGAACTCAAACAGAAGAACATTTCATTGTTTATTACAACAATTCGATCATAATACAAGAATATACAGAGTATGAATAAATATTACACATTTGACAGATATCAGAGATTTAAATTACATTTACATACATCGCAGCGGAAAATAATACAAAACACAACTAGAAGTAATACACGGATACAAAGCTTTCCGAGTATCGTTCCAGCTGTAAATCAGGTTCCTGTGAATATAAATCTGCAAAATCCCAACTACTAGCTGCCCGTGTCGAAAATAAGGGCACCCAGAGTTCAGTTTAAAACAATAAACTCCAGGTCAGTCACATGTTAGTGTGAGAACTAAAACAGTTATTTAAAACTTTACTTTAAAAGAGAGTAATTCAAGGGACCACGCCGTATAACACGGAACGGGTTTCCTCCCAAGAACACTAGTGCATATAACAAAACAGCGCAATGCTTTTTGAAAAAATGAAGCTATTATAAGACCCAGGTCCCATCACATAATGAAAAGCAAGTCGGAGGATAGGGTTTTCCCTTATAATAGCCAAACATGCTTGGTACGTTTAAAACAAATCATTTGATACTATAATAAGTGTATAGTGTCAAAACAATTTCAATCATAAATATCAATCCTAGGCGGCATGGGTACCATCTATCATGTCGCCATACTAGGTTCTACAAATAAAACCGAATTATCACGTATTGGAAATTGGATTCCATCATGAGTCGAGGCAAGGCGCAAGCTCCTCTCTGTTCGAGACACTCTAGCAAATGTCTTAGGACCACACACAGCGATCCTTGGAATCAGTTGGGCCGGTCCTCACCTAACTTTGGAGGATTGGAAATTCCTGAACACACATTTCTCGGTCCTATTTGACCTATATAATGGTCTGTATGTCGGCTCACATAGTTCCAGTTATCGACCATATATTCGAGGCGCCTCACATTCCAACAACCACACAGGTAAAAAGTATATAAATGTCAGGGCTGGTAGGTCACTGACATCACCCATAGCTAGAAAGAAACGTCGTGTTCTCTGAGACGACCCGATTTCCCGTTCTCACGGAAACAAGGTTATCTTTGGAATATAACACAGAAACAGATAATAGCAGAACAGAATTAAATAAATACACCAGATAATGAACAATAGAATATACTGGATAAAAGTAATCATCAGAGTTACACAGTATACAGGATCTTACTTAGTACAAATAGAGTTCAGCTATACATAAATGTCTACAGCGGAAATAAACAAAATGTGTACAATAGGAGCTGAACAGCATAAAAAGAGATAAATGATAGAATCCATCTTCAGCTCCAGCTATCCAGAAAGAACCAGCTAAACCTGAATACAAGGCTGCCCGTGTAGAAAAAGGGGCACCCGAGTTTGAGAGTGAAACAAACTACGAGTCAGTCATGGGACTGGTATGAGAAATCTACTCAACACATATATAGTTTGGCTAATCATAGGACCACGCCACTTTCGTGGAACGGGTTTACTCCGTTGGATTGCCAGTGCTTTAAAACAAATCTTTCTTTTAAACATCGCTATGCTTTTTATAAAAATGAAGCCGTTATAAGACTCAGTTCCCATCACACAATGCAACGCAAACCAGAGGATAGAGTTTTTACCTTATAACGGCCAAGATATGCTTGATACGAATAAAACAAAGGCATTTGATATTATTACTAGTGTTTATATGTTTTGAAAACAATTTCAAATCATAACTATCAATCATAGACGACATGAGCGTCCCATGCCACTATGTCGCCAAATGTATATATACAACTGAAACCGCACGATCACGTATTTGGAAATTGGATTTCCGTCATGAACCAAGGCAAAAGATAGTCCTTACCGAATTCGAGACAATCTAGCCCATGTCTCAGGCAAGCGCGCAGGCAAGCCTTGGAGCGACAGGGCCGGTCCACCGATGTGGATTATTATGCGTGAACAATACGTCTCCCCGCCCTTTGGGGCGTAAACGAGCCAACGAATGACTCCATCGGACCCGGATCGTCCGATCAAACGAGGCGCCTCGCAACAGTAACAACCACATAGGTGAAAAGTATATAAATGTCAGGGCTGGTAGGTCACTGACACCACCCTAGCTAGAAGGAAACGCATGCCCTCCCTGAGGTCCTTCTCCCGTTTTAGGTTCATACCGGGGTGTGAGGCTCGCGAATTTACGTTATACACAAAGCTACGCCACACAGGCGATGCTTTGATCATCACCACAAGACTTTGCTTTTCAACAGAAGCCCTGATCACTGCATCTTAGCATGCCACACAGGCAATTCATACCGTGCAACTGATGGCTATCAATCACACAGAACAAATTCCAATGTCGGACACACAGTCCATTTACAAGTCCGTTCTGGGTCTGAACGAAACCGGAGGCACTAAATACCTCGCAAACCCTTCGATCAACACGTACGTCTGGACGATCACCACTCATTATCCATATTTCGGGATGCCTCCCAATCAGGACCTCGGTTACCATCCAAACGAGGTGAAGATCTCCGGTCTTCGACCACCGTCTTCATCTTCGACTTTCAATCGTCGATCAATTATTTGAAATGAGAATTAACTCGGCTTTTTCAAATAATTCACGTATATTTAGAATTTCAAATCAATTTATTTCAATGGTTAAATTATTCGACAACACCAATTTCGTTCTTTAATGTAATTTTCACACCAAACACATTCAACCATCAAAAGCCACATAAATCAAGCAAATTCAGTTTATTTCCATTCCATATCGCTTACGATATTTTATAACTATTTATCGCTATTTTTATTTATTTTAAAATAGCCATTTTATTCAAAACGACGCTTCGGGCCATAACGCGGCCGTGGCGCTGTTTTTCTTCAGATTTGATTTACACATATCTGAAAATCTAACCGTTGGATCTTCACAAAATTTACATCATTAGAAAGGTCTTTTCAAAACGAACCCAACGGTTCCAGTTTCGGGAAAATCCGACGGTCGGATCTCCCGGTACAATCGTTTGAAATTTCGATTTCAAAATACAAACTGCAGCGTCGTTATTCGATTAAATATAATTATATTTATATATATAAATAAATATAATCGTTTCTGGCGCTGTTTTTCTTCAGATTTGAATTAAACATTCCAGACAATCCAACCGTTGGATTTCTACAAAGTTGGTGCCGTTGGGAAGATATTTCCAAGGCGAACCCGACGGTTGAGGTTTCGGGAAAATCCAATGGTCGGATTTCCCGCACTAGTCGTTTGAAATCACGGTTTCGAAATACGAACTGCACGGCCTCGTTTCGTTTTAATTTTATTTATATTTGTATATTTATATAAATATAGTTCATTCAATGATTTCCATATCGTTTTAACTTCAAATATTTTTCTAACGCCTTAAATTTTGGAAAAATTTCGCCATAACCTCCCCTGCACCGGGAGCATCGGGAAATCGCAAATAGCGTTCCCGGTCCTTCTAATCTCAAAAAGAAAAAGAAAAAGCCAAGCGGCTAGCCAACAGGCTCAAAATCATCACCCAAACAAATCAGTAAATGTGTACCTATTTGTCGGGCACAAAATTTTATTCCTCTTCTCTAGCCCCTTTGCTATAACCTGTTCAATGAATATTGCATGTACATATATATACAGTTCTTATCATTTATCAATTTCTATTCGACTTCATATTTGATTTCTGTTTGGTTTAAAAGCTCCATTCATTCTAATGTTACATAAATAGGTGCAAATCATTTCATTAGCTAATTAATGAATATTTCAACTCGTATATGTTTATTTTGAACAAGTGGCTATTTTTAACACTTCACACTTCAACGATTTATGCATACAATAAAAATGCGATTTTTATTGTAAAACGATTCATTTCAAAACACTATTTTTCTATATAGTTCATATAGTCGATAAAAGGTGATTTTTATTATCAAACAATTTATTTCAAAATATGAATACCATTCAACACATGAATTTCTAATCAACGAATGAATATCAATTCAACACATGAATGTTTTCAATAGTTTCTATATATAGATAAAAATGTGAATTTTATTATTGAACAATTTATTTCAAAATATGAATACCATTCAACACATGAATTTCTAATCAACGAATGAATATCAATTCAACACATGAATGTTTTCAATAGTTTCTATATATAGATAAAAATGTGATTTTTATTATCGAACAATTTATTTCAAAATATGAATACCATTAAACACATGAATTTCTAATCAACGAATGAATATCAATTCAACACATGAATGTTTTCAATAGTTTCTATATATAGATAAAAATGTGATTTTTATTATTGAACAATTTATTTCAAAATATGAATACCATTCAACACATGAATTTCTAATCAACGAATGAATATCAATTCAACACATGAATGTTTTCAATAGTTTCTATATTTAGATAAAAAATGTGATTTTTTATTATCGAACAATTTATTTCAAAATATGAATACCATTCAACACATGAATTTCTAATCAACGAATGAATATCAATTCAACACATGAATGTTTTCAATAGTTTCTATATATAGATAAAAATGTGATTTTTTATTATCGAACAATTTATTTCAAAATATGAATACCATTCAACACATGAATTTCTAATCAACGAATGAATATCAATTCAACACATGAATGTTTTCAATAGTTTCTATATATAGATAAAAATGTGATTTTTTTATTATCGAACAATTTATTTCAAAATATGAATACCATTCAACACATGAATTTCTAATCAACGAATGAATATCAATTCAACACATGAATGTTTTCAATAGTTTCTATATATAGATAAAAATGTGATTTTTATTATCGAACAATTTATTTCAAAATATGAATACCATTCAACACATGAATTTCTAATCAACGAATGAATATCAATTCCACACATGAATGTTTTCTATTCAATGAATAAATATAGTTTAAGCATATGAAAATAATTCAAACACACGAATATTATTCAAAATTTCGGCAGCATAACGGCAGGGTAGTTACACCGGCACCGTCCCTAGTACGGCTCCTCGCTCTACCTTAAAACCTCGCGGTTTTTGACAATGGGGATCATGCATCTAGTTCGCACGCAGGCGGCATGTATATATTTATTTCATTTCCACAAACTAATCCTATGTGGTTTCAACCAAATATTTCTCAACCACAAACGGGTATTTTTCAACCACAATCAACCAATATCAATCATAAACAATCCCAAACAACCATTCGCTATCAATCAATTTTCACACCAATTTCAATCAATAAATATCGTCCATGGTTTGTGGACGAGGGTGCGTATATATATATATAAATATACAGCAATTCACTTTCATTTCACACACATATATTTATATTTTTAAATCAGAAATCTCACCAATAGCTATCCAACTGCACGACACTTCACTTAGAGAAATCTTCGCCTTTCTGTCGCTTTCGCCCGTATCCTCTACATATGTAAAAATCGAATTTTTACGATGTTATTCAATATATAAAAATATGATTTTTACCTCGACTTTCAATATATAAAAATCTGATTTTTACTTTTTAAAGTTCAAATCTTTTTCCATTCTAAAGCTCAAACCTTTTTCTCTTTGAAGTTTAAACCTTTTCCAAAAATCAGTTTTTATTTCTTTTTTAAAAATCAGGTTTTTATTTATTTTTAAAAATCAGGTTTTTATTTCTTTTATAAAAATCAGGTTTTTATTTTTATAAAAAAAAATCAGTTTTACTTTTATATAAAAACCAGTTTTTATTCTTTTAAAAAATCAGTTTTAAATCCTTTATAAAATTCAGTTTTAAATCCTTTATAAAATTCAGTTTTAAATTATGTTTTTATAAAATAAAAATAAAATAATAAAAATAAAAAGAAATACTTACAGAGGGGGGGGGGGGGTTTCTGCAGTTCGTCGGAGGTGGCTTCGAGGTAAGGGCGGCACTGCTAATCGGGTATCGCGTTTGATTCGGGGGGGGGGGGGGGTGCGATGTCGCTGCCGATCTACGAACGGAGGGGGGGGGGGGGAGAGAAGAAGCAGCAGCGGCAGCAGTTCCAGGAGCTGCTCGATGGTCTTCGTCGGCGACTTCGAGACGAGGCGGCTTCGAGGGTTAGGCTTTCTTTTTTTTTTCTCGTTTGTTTCTGTTAAATGAAGTCGGGGGGGGGGGGGGGGCAGGAAGATAAAGGGGAGAGGGAATTAAAAATATATATATATTTTTTTTTATTTAATTATTAAATTTTATTGCATAAAGTTGACTTTTACCCACGACCTCGAAACGAGGCCCACCGCCTGTCGCCCATAGCGTTTTACCCCCATTCCGAACACAATGGGATATGTATCGCAAGCTGATTTGATCGTTACAATCAGTTTCCGTTAAATTTACATTTAAATCACTATATCGAATTTTAAACGTACATTTCTAATTACCGGGGTCACATACTAACTAGAAAAATTCCAGAAAAATATTTTCTAGCTTCGTATTGACGATACGGTCCTAACAAAACTAGTTTCGTTGAATTCTGAGACCGTTTGAAAAATGGCCAATTTCCAGTCGATTAAATTCAACAGAAACTGGTCAAACGCGTTTTCTTTTGCCACGCTCACATATTGATTCGAAAAATCATGAAATTTGGAATCTAGCAATAACTTTACACTGCGGATCTAACAAAAGTGGTTTCATCAAAATCCGAGGTCGTTTGCAAAATGTCCATTTTAAGGGCCTGAATTCCATAGCGACTATTCAGAATTTTCAACTGGACATATCTTTTGATTCCCGCTATCAAATTTCGATTGGTCGGATTCGTTAGAAAGATATTACCAATTAGATCCTAATGTTTTTGGTTTCACTAAAATCCGGATTGTTTTGCACCCGGTACAGTCCGACAAAGTTTGAATTCAATTTTTGAAACTACCACGCCATTTCAGGCCTTGTTTATAATTATAATTAATTATATTCGTTTTCAAATGTTGATTCAAACTCAGTTTTCATCGCCGATATTTAAAATATTTATTTTAAATATTTAAAATCCATTATTTTAGCCAATTTAAAAATTTTAAATTGGTTCAGATTTTCTGGGTCGTTACAATCTCCCCCACTTAAAACTTTTCGTCCCCGAAAAGGAATAAAGTCGAAAGTGGTTTGATAAATGTACAATCACACAACACAACAACCCATCCAATTGTTTTTAACTTTCTTAACTTTTCAAATATATATCTTTTATATATTCAAAAATTATATTTCTAAAACCAGACTATATATAAATATAATCACAAATACGTTATTTAAAAACATATTACTCTCGACTCGTTCTGAGGCACTTCTGACCCCATCTCTAACGAGTTGTTCTGATTCTGCTATACTCATACTAGGACATTACTGATCCTATCTGTATAGAGTTACCCATCCTAGAACACTACTGGTTCAATTTCTGACGAGTTCGTTCAAATGTTATATTCCAGAACTAAGCTTAACCAAAGCTCTGATACCACGATGAGACGACCCGATTTCCCGTTCTCACGGAAACAAGGTTATCTTTGGAATATAACACAGAAACAGATAATAGCAGAACAGAATTAAATAAATACACCAGATAATGAACAATAGAATATACTGGATAAAAGTAATCATCAGAGTTACACAGTATACAGGATCTTACTTAGTACAAATAGAGTTCAGCTATACATAAATGTCTACAGCGGAAATAAACAAAACGTGTACAATAGGAGCTGAACAGCATAAAAAGAGATAAATGATAGAATCCATCTTCAGCTCCAGCTATCCAGAAAGAACCAGCTAAACCTGAATACAAGGCTGCCCGTGTAGAAAAAGGGGCACCTGAGTTTGAGAGTGAAACAAACTACGAGTCAGTCATGGGACTGGTATGAGAAATCTACTCAACACATATATAGTTTGGCTAATCACAGGACCACGCCACTTTCGTGGAACGGGTTTACTCCGTTGGATTGCCAGTGCTTTAAAACAAATCTTTCTTTTAAACATCGCTATGCTTTTTATAAAAATGAAGCCGTTATAAGACTCAGTTCCCATCACACAATGCAACGCAAACCGGAGGATAGAGTTTTTACCTTATAACGGCCAAGATATGCTTGATACGAATAAAACAAAGGCATTTGATATTATTACTAGTGTTTATATGTTTTGAAAACAATTTCAAATCATAACTATCAATCATAGACGACATGAGCGTCCCATGCCACTACGTCGCCAAATGTATATATACAACTGAAACCGCACGATCACGTATTTGGAAATTGGATTTCCGTCATGAACCAAGGCAAAAGATAGTCCTTACCGAATTCGAGACAATCTAGCCCATGTCTCAGGCAAGCGCGCAGGCAAGCCTTAGAGCGACAGGGCCGGTCCACCGATGTGGATTATTATGCCTGAACAATACGTCTCCCCGCCCTTTGGGGCGTAAACGAGCCAACGAATGACTCCATCGGACCCGGATCGTCCGATCAAACCGAGGCGCCTCGCAACAGCAACAACCACATAGGTGAAAAGTATATAAATGTCAGGGCTGGTAGGTCACTGACACCACCCTAGCTAGAAGGAAACGCATGCCCTCCCTGAGGTCCTTCTCCCGTTTTAGGTTCATACCGGGGTGTGAGGCTCGCGAATTTACGTTATACACAAAGCTACGCCACACAGGCGATGCTTTGATCATCACCACAAGACTTTGCTTTTCAACAGAAGCCCTGATCACTGCATCTTAGCATGCCACACAGGCAATTCATACTGTGCAACTGATGGCTATCAATCACACAGAACAAATTCCAATGTCGGACACACAGTCCATTTACAAGTCCGTTCTGGGTCTGAACGAAACTGGAGGCACTAAATACCTCGCAAACCCTTCGATCAACACGTACGTCTGGACGATCACCACTCATTATCCATATTTCGGGATGCCTCCCAATCAGGACCTCGGTTACCATCCAAACGAGGTGAAGATCTCCGGTCTTCGACCACCGTCTTCATCTTCGACTTTCAATCGTCGATCAATTATTTGAAATGAGAATTAACTCGGCTTTTTCAAATAATTCACGTATATTTAGAATTTCAAATCAATTTATTTCAATGGTTAAATTATTCGACAACACCAATTTCGTTCTTTAATGTAATTTTCACACCAAACACATTCAACCATCAAAAGCCACATAAATCAAGCAAATTCAGTTTATTTCCATTCCATATCGCTTACGATATTTTATAACTATTTATCGCTATTTTTATTTATTTTAAAATAGCCATTTTATTCAAAACGACGCTTCGGGCCATAACGCGGCCGTGGCGCTGTTTTTCTTTAGATTTGATTTACACATATCTGAAAATATAACCGTTGGATCTTCACAAAATTTACATCATTAGAAAGGTCTTTTCAAAACGAACCCAACGGTTCCAGTTTCGGGAAAATCCGACGGTCGGATCTCCTGGTACAATCGTTTGAAATTTCGATTTCAAAATACGAACTGCAGCGTCGTTATTCGATTAAATATAATTATATATATATATATAAATAAATATAATCGTTTCTGGCGCTGTTTTTCTTCAGATTTGAATTAAACATTCCAGACAATCCAACCGTTGGATTTCTACAAAGTTGGTGCCGTTGGGAAGATATTTCCAAGGCGAACCCGACGGTTGAGGTTTCGGGAAAATCCAATGGTCGGATTTCCCGCACTAGTCGTTTGAAATCACGGTTTTGAAATACGAACTGCACGGCCTCGTTTCGTTTTAATTTTATTTATATTTATATATTTATATAAATATAGTTCATTCAATGATTTCCATATCGTTTTAACTTCAAATATTTTTCTAACGCCTTAAATTTTGGAAAAATTTCGCCATAACCTCCCCTGCACCGGGAGCATCGGGAAATCGCAAATAGCGTTCCCGATCCTTCTAATCTCAAAAAGAAAAAGAAAAAGCCAAGCGGCTAGCCAACAGGCTGAAAATCATCACCCAAACAAATCAGTAAATGTGTACCTATTTGTCGGGCACAAAATTTTATTCCTCTTCTCTAGCCCCTTTGCTATAACCTGTTCAATGAATATTGCATGTACATATATATACAGTTCTTATCATTTATCAATTTCTATTCGACTTCATATTTGATTTCTGTTTGGTTTAAAATCTCCATTCATTCTAATGTTACATAAATAGGTGCAAATCATTTCATTAGCTAATTAATGAATATTTCAACTCGTATATGTTTATTTTGAACAAGTGGCTATTTTTAACACTTCACACTTCAACGATTTATGCATACAATAAAAATGCGATTTTTATTGTAAAACGATTCATTTCAAAACACTATTTTTCTATATAGTTCATATAGTCGATAAAAGGTGATTTTTATTATCAAACAATTTATTTCAAAATATGAATACCATTCAACACATGAATTTCTAATCAACGAATGAATATCAATTCAACACATGAATGTTTTCAATAGTTTCTATATATAGATAAAAATGTGATTTTTATTATTGAACAATTTATTTCAAAATATGAATACCATTCAACACATGAATTTCTAATCAACGAATGAATATCAATTCAACACATGAATGTTTTCAATAGTTTCTATATATAGATAAAAATGTGATTTTTATTATCGAACAATTTATTTCAAAATATGAATACCATTCAACACATGAATTTCTAATCAACGAATGAATATCAATTCAACACATGAATGTTTTCAATAGTTTCTTTATATAGATAAAAATGTGATTTTTATTATTGAACAATTTATTTCAAAATATGAATACCATTCAACACATGAATTTCTAATCAACGAATGAATATCAATTCAACACATGAATGTTTTCAATAGTTTCTATATATAGATAAAAATGTGATTTTTTATTATCGAACAATTTATTTCAAAATATGAATACCATTCAGCACATGAATTTCTAATCAACGAATGAATATCAATTCAACACATGAATGTTTTCAATAGTTTCTATATATAGATAAAAATGTGATTTTTTATTATCGAACAATTTATTTCAAAATATGAATACCATTCAACACATGAATTTCTAATCAACGAATGAATATCAATTCAACACATGAATGTTTTCAATAGTTTCTATATATAGATAAAAATGTGATTTTTTTATTATCGAACAATTTATTTCAAAATATGAATACCATTCAACACATGAATTTCTAATCAACGAATGAATATCAATTCAACACATGAATGTTTTCAATAGTTTCTATATATAGATAAAAATGTGATTTTTATTATCGAACAATTTATTTCAAAATATGAATACCATTCAACACATGAATTTCTAATCAACGAATGAATATCAATTCAACACATGAATGTTTTTTATTCAATGAATAAATATAGTTTAAGCATATGAAAATAATTCAAACACACGAATATTATTCAAAATTTCGGCAGCATAACGGCAGGGTAGTTACACCGGCACCGTCCCTAGTACGGCTCCTCGCTCTGCCTTAAAACCTCGCGGTTTTTGACAATGGGGATCATGCATCTAGTTCGCACGCAGGCGGCATGTATATATTTATTTCATTTCCATAAACTAATCCTATGTGGTTTCAACCAAATATTTCTCAACCACAAACGGGTATTTTTCAACCACAATCAACCAATATCAATCATAAACAATCCCAAACAACCATTCGCTATCAATCAATTTTCACACCAATTTCAATCAATAAATATCGTCCATGGTTTGTGGACGAGGGAGCGTATATATATATATAAATATATAGCAATTCACTTTCATTTCACACACACATATTTATATTTTTAAATCAGAAATCTCACCAATAGCTATCCAACTGCACGACACTTCACTTAGAGAAATCTTCGCCTTTCTGTCGCTTTCTCCCGTATCCTCTACATATGTAAAAATCGAATTTTTACGATGTTATTCAATATATAAAAATATGATTTTTACCTCGACTTTCAATATATAAAAATCTGATTTTTACTTTTTAAAGTTCAAATCTTTTTCCATTCTAAAGCTCAAACCTTTTTCTCTTTGAAGTTTAAACCTTTTCCAAAAATCAGTTTTTATTTCTTTTTTAAAAATCAGGTTTTTATTTCTTTTTAAAAATCAGGTTTTTATTTCTTTTATAAAAATCAGGTTTTTATTTATATAAAAAAAATCAGTTTTACTTTTATATAAAAACCAGTTTTTATTCTTTTAAAAAATCAGTTTTACTTTTATATAAAAACCAGTTTTTATTCTTTTAAAAAATCAGTTTTAAATCCTATATAAAATTCAGTTTTAAATCCTTTATAAAATTCAGTTTTAAATCCTTTATAAAATTCAGTTTTAAATTATGTTTTTATAAAATAATAAAAATAAAAAGAAATACTTACGGGGGGGGGGGGGGGGGGTTTGCAGTTCGTCGGAGGTGGCTTCGAGGTAAGGGCGGCGCTGCTAATCGGGTGTCGCGTTTGATTCGGGGGGGGGGGGGTGCGATGTCGCTGCCGATCTACGAACGGAGGGGGGGGGGGAGAAGAAGCAGCAGCGGCAGCAGTTCCAGGAGCTGCTCGATGGTCTTCGTCGGCGACTTCGAGACGAGGCGGCTTCGAGGGTTAGGCTTTCTTTTTTTTTTTCTCGTTTGTTTCTGTTAAATGAAGTCGGGGGGGGGGGGGCAGGAAGATAAAGGGGAGAGGGAATTAATTAATTTTTTTATTTAATTATTAAATTTTATTGCATAAAGTTGACTTTTACCCACGACCTTGAAACGAGGCCCACCGCCTGTCGCCCATAGCGTTTTACCCCCATTCCGAACACAATGGGATATGTATCGCAAGCTGATTTGATCGTTACAATCAGTTTCCGTTGAATTTACATTTAAATCACTATATCGAATTTTAAACGTACATTTCTAATTACCGGGGTCACATACTAACTAGAAAAATTCCAGAAAAATATTTTCTAGCTTCGTATTGACGATACGGTCCTAACAAAACTAGTTTCGTTGAATTCTGAGACCGTTTGAAAAATGGCCAATTTCCAGTCGATTAAATTCAACAAAAACTGGTCAAACGCGTTTTCTTTTGCCACGCTCACATATTGATTCGAAAAATTATGAAATTTGGAATCTAGCAATAACTTTACACTACGGATCTAACAAAAGTGGTTTCATCGAAATCCGAGGTCGTTTGCAAAATGTCCATTTTTAAGGGCCTGAATTCCATAGCGACTATTCAGAATTTTCAACTGGACATATCTTTTGATTCCCGCTATCAAATTTCGATTGGTCGGATTCGTTAGAAAGATATTACCAATTAGATCCTAATGTTTTTGGTTTCACTAAAATCCGGATTGTTTTGCACCCGGTACAGTCCGACAAAGTTTGAATTCAATTTTTGAAACTACCACGCCATTTCAGGCCTTGTTTATAATTATAATTAATTATATTCGTTTTCAAATGTTGATTCAAACTCAGTTTTCATCGCCGATATTTAAAATATTTATTTTAAATATTTAAAATCCATTATTTTAGCCAATTTAAAAATTTTAAATTGGTTCAGATTTTCTGGGTCGTTACATTCTCCTAACGGTCCGTATCCCGTTTTTAACTCATACCGAGGTGTGAGGCTCACGAATTCATGCTATACACAAAGCTATGCCACACAGGCTGTGCTTTGATCATCAACCACAAGACTTTGCTTTTCAATAGAAGCCTTGATCATCTGCCACTTAGGCATACCACACAGGAAATTCACTCTATGCGACTGATGTCCATCGATATACAACCTCTGAGCTCATACGTCTCAGAGAAGGGCGTTAAGCAAGAGAATAAATTCTCTGCCGCCAAACAAATGTATATTTAAAAGAGATCAATCAACACAAAATAAAATCCAATGTCAGACATACTGTCCATTTACAAGTTCGTTCTAGGTCTGAACGAAACCGGAGGCACATACCTCACATATCCATCGATCTCCAAGTACGTCTGGACGATCACCAACTGGTTCCCTCCTCTTGGGTGTACAGCCAAATCAAGATCATCAGTAATCACCCAAACGATGTGAAGACTTCCGGTCTTTATCCACCGTCTTCATCTTCGACTTATCGCCGAATCGGTTATTCAGAATGGGTATGAACCCGGCTTTTCCGAATAACCCGCGTATATAATAATCACGTGTTACACAAACACAACATACGCCTCATTCCAATTCATAATATTCTTTTATTCAAATTGTCACATTCTTAGGGAAAGGTTCCCATTAATATTATCAAAGATAAATTCTTCTAAATTGATTCTTTAATCTTCCTTTGGATCTCATTTCAAACCATATTATGGTTTTCCAAACTAGTAGGGATTAGCGAACCACACCGAAGTAACTATTTATTTTATTTCCTAATCCCAACCTATTCATCCCACGGAGCAAAACTGGTAGTACTCCATATCTAACACCATGGTGTTATCGGTAAATATTAATTACTATTTCACGTTCAAATCTAATTAAAGATTTAACTATCGCTTTGGAGCAAAACTGGTGATACTCCATTCTCGCTCACTTTAATCTAATTAAAGATTCATTAAAACTCCACTTAGTTTTAATCTTCTCAAAAATCAATATCCTGATCTTTAACTGGGTTAAAGAACCAATGTCACCTAAAACACGATTCATGATAAACCCAAAATCACTTTCTATTGTTAATCGGGTTAAAGAGCAGGTGTTATTCAAAACACCGCTTAGGATGAACCCCAAAAACCAATTCAAATTCAATTCCAATTAAATACTAATTAACTGGACAATTTCACTAAATCTTAGTTAAAAGATTTATTCTTTTCTAAACTGGGTTCAAGAACAGTCTTATTTAAGACACCATTCATGACGACCCCAAAATCCCATCTGATATAAATACAAGGCTCTGAATAGAAAATATACCGGCTTATATTCAATATCAAATTCTGAAACCAACAAATATCATATTGGAAATAACGATATATAATATATCTTTCAAATTTCCACAACCATATCTGTATAATCACGAAATCCAACATCGAAATATTTCGAAGACAATTTCGATTCAAATCCATTTCAATTCACGTATTGGAAATTCTTATTATTTTCAAAACCATTTCAAATCTAGTTCAAAACTAGTTCATTTCGATAAAAATATATTTTTATCTTTTCAAATGTGGGATTTTTCATCCCAATTCTTTCCAATTCATATATTATGATTTTACACAAATTATTAATATTATTAATAATTTTATCAAGGCCCCTACACCCGATTTATGGTCGTCGAACTGCACTTACGTCGAACTTTTCCAAATTTGATTTGGACACAATTCCAAATCCAACCGTTAGATTTCAAAATTCTAATATTCATTGGAAAGCTCTTTTCGATACGAACCCAACGGTTCTAGTTTCAGAAGAATCCGACGGTCGGGTCTCCCACAACGTCAATTCGAAGTCAATGGTCAAAATTCGCGAACTACCACGGCGCGGCGCGTTCTATTCAGGCCATTTAATATATATAATATATATATATTATATATATTTCGTCTATTTCAATTCAAAACGTATTTTATAAATCGTTTTAAATTCGTTTTCGAAACGATTTCAACTTCATATTCAATTTCGAATCAAAAGTGAAATTCCACGTCATCGACATACAAATGATAATATTTTCAAAACGTTATATTTTGAAATCACTTCTTTTTCTATAATCATTATAAAAACGAATATAATCGATATAAATATCATTCGCATCAAAATCAACATGGCTTTATATATTTCAATAACATCGTTATTCTATTCAACAAATGAATATTTTCTTCAACACATGAATATATACTTTATTCAACACATGAATATTTATTAATTCTCACTTACAATAAAAATGTGTATTCTATGGTATAAAATATTTCATTCAACACATGAATCATTTCAACACATGAATATTCTCAACACATGAGCATCGTCAACACATGACTATTTATTCTATTTAATACATGAATCTTTATTTCTATAATATTCTTTATTTTCCCAACTGGAATGAGGCACAATCAATTACCATATAATGTTAATTATATGGATTCCATACAACACATGTATATAATAGCAACGATAAATAATCAACCATCACCCAAAGTGCAACACACAACTGTATAAGCATTAAATATAAATAATTAACGCTTACACAGTCTGTCGACCAATCGATCGACATACAATTAAATAATTGGGATTAGTGTACGCCAAATATCATCCCAAAATCCGTGTGGGGTTTCAATCCACAAACACCGAATATTATTTGTGTAGTTGGGCGACGTGTAAAATTTATTGTCCCAATCAATATCCTTCAAATAGGTGTACATAAACAAACTGTCCGGATTGTAAATGAACATTTATTTAATCACATTCATGTTAAAAATTATATTTTTAACGATAATTAATTTATTTCACACATGATGTTTTATGATCCATTTCACATCAACATCACAAACAAACTTCATAACACATCAAACAAGCATACAAGTCATCCATGGTCTGTGGACGACAGGTGTCGGGTGCTACTAAGCACCGTCTGCATCCTAGCATATAATTTAACTAGAAAACAAGATTTAAAGTAAGAAGTTCTCACCGACTAGCTAAACCAACGCCACGACTCTTCTTATGTAGAAATCTTCATCGTGCTCGCCTTTTGTCAATTTCATTGTCCGTAGCCACTACATATATAAAAATCACATTTTTATATTGTTGCTATGTTTATAAAAATCACATTTTATATGGATAAAAATTCTATTTTTATACCGCTACTATATAGATAAAAATTCTAGTTTTATACCGCTACTATATAGATAAAAATTCTATTTTTATACCGCTACTATATAGATAAAAATTCTATTTTTATACCGCTACTATATAGGTAAAAATTCTATTTTTAAATCGCTACTATGTAGATAAAAATTCTATTTTTATAACGGTGTTCATACAATAAAGATCACATTTTTATCACGCTATTCTCTATATAAAAATTATATTTTTATAACGCTAACCTCTATATAAAGATTATATTTTTATTTCGCTAATCAAACAATAAAAATCCTATTTTTATTTTTCTACTTTTTAAAATAAAAATCACCTTTTTATCGCTTCTTCACATAGATAAAAATCATAACTTTATCTTCATAAAAATCAAATCTTTCTTAGCATGAAGTCCATATTTTATACGCTTAAAAATTATATCTTTTACAAATTAAAAATCAAGTCTTTTTATTTTCAAAAATCAAATTCTTATAATGTTCTCTTCATAATAAAGACCACTTCTTTGTATGATGTTCATACAAATAAAAATCGCATCCTTTTACAAAAAATCACATTTTTATATAGTATTTATAATTAAAAATCGCACGTTTAATTACTTAAACAAATAAAAATGAAATTAAACGCTCACCACAGTCGGAGGAGGCTCGGGGAAGCCACGGACAGTCGGAGCAGCGAAGAAGAGGGGTTTCGAGGCTTTAACAAGTTAAAAATCTGGTTTTTTTTTATAAGGGAGGAGGGTTTTCAGTCGAAGGAGGGCCTACTTGAGGTGTTGATGGGGCGGGGCAGGACGTAGGTGGTCATGGGTGGTCGGGGGAGGCTCTGATGGCGGTGGCTAGAGGCGGCGAGCTGAGGGGTTTTGGGGCTGGCGCATTTCAGGAGTGGGGAAACGAGGAGCGAGGGTAGAGAGGAGAGAGAAGGGGGAAGCGGGGGGAGGGGGGTCGCACCGGGTGGGGGAGCCCGGCGGTGGGCACCACCAACTAGGGGGTGTGCGATGGCGGTTCTTCCACCTCCGTCCTCCTTTTATTTTTTTCTCTAATGGGATTTTCTGGTTTGGGGGAGAGAGAGGAATTAGGTTATAATATATATATATTAATTATTTAATTTAACTTAAATCTCCATTAAAATTGACTTTTATATCAAATACCAATCGGGACCCAACAACTGTCATCCCTCGCTAATTACCCCCATTCCGAACACAATGGGGTATGTATCGTAAGCCAATTCGGCCGTTTCGATCAGTTTTCGTCCAAATCAAAATATAACTCTATATATTGAATTTGAACGCACATTTCAATTTACCGGGGCCACATACTAACTCTAAAAATTCCCGAAAAATATTTTCTAGCTTCGTATTGATGATACTGTCCTAACAAAACTAATTTCATCGAATTCTGAGACCGTTTGAAAGATGGCCATTTTCCAATCGATTAAAATCAACTAAAACTGGTCAAACGCGTTTTCCTTTTCCACGCTCACATATTGATCTGAAAAATTACGAATTTTGAAACCTAGCAATAACTTGACATCACGGATCCAAAAAAGTGGTTTCGTCGAAAACCGAGGTCGTTTGCAAAATTTCGATTTTTAAGGGCCAGAATTCCATAGTGACTATTCTGAATTTTCAACTGGACATAACTTTTGATTCCCACCATGAAATTTCAATTTCTCGGATTCATTATAAAGATATCCTCAAATAGATTCTATTATTTTTTGTTTCGCTAAAATCCGGTTTATTTTGAATCCTGTACATTCATTTGAACTTGGAAATCGAATTTTCGAACTACTGCGCCATTTTCAATTCCTTTTATATGCGACGATCTCGAAACCCGCATGACGGAGTTAAGGATAATCGTTGGAATTTAACTCATTGACTATCATTAGCAGAGTACAGATAATAGCATAAACAACAAACAGAATAATTTTACATGGATATGACAGCAGAATCATAACATGTAACAACATCAGAGTAGCACAGTGTAGGATATAACTTAGTGCATGGAAAGGGAATGATCAGTCAACATCGCCATAGCGGGATATATACATACAGTTAGACATAATAAAGGTATCAGTCTACATCGCCTGAGGCGGTACATATACATAAGATAATAAATGCTGGAAGTAAATCAGTCTACATCGCCATAGACGGAATCATATACATAAGATAAGGATAGCGGAAAGTCAATAGCCAAAATACAAGTGAATCTGATCCTCGCCATCAAGCCAAAAACGCACTCCGTGCTGCAGTGCTAAGCCAAAATAACCTGTCATCTGTCAACTAGGCTGCCCGTGTGAAAATAAGGGCACCCGAGTTTGCAAAGTGAAACAAACAACGAGTCAGTCGTGGGACGGGTATGAGAAATCTATTTAACTGGTTAAACAACAGTAATAAGGCAAATCATAGGACCATGCCACTTTCGCGGAACGAGTTTACTCCAGTGATTGCCAGTACATTAAAACAAAGTAAATTCTTTAAACAACGCAATGCTTTTAATAAAGAATGAAGCCGATATAAGACTCAAGTCCCATCACACAATGCAACGCAAACCGGAGGATAGAGTTTTACCTTATATCGACCAAGATATGCTTAATACGTGTAAAGTAAATCACTTAAAATGTAAATTTTATCGTTTAATTCTTAATCAGACTCCAACCGTAAACTAGTAAGAGAACAATTCCCTAAGTATTAACCCCGAAGACCGAAACAAACATCAGACCAATACCCAGGAAACCATCCGTCTTAGCTCGTTTGCAGTTAGTTTCTAGTTTTAGATATAATCATAAATAACAATCATAGACGACATGAGCGTCCCATGCCACTATGTCGCCATATATAAGTTACAATCGAATCCGTAATCTCGTATTGGAAATTGGATTTTCGTCATGAGTCGAGGCAAGGGGCAAGCTCCTCTCCGCTTCGAGACACTCTAGCAAATGCCTCAGGACTACGCACTCTGGGTAACCCTTGGAATCGGCTGGGCCGGTCCTCTCTTACGTTTGAGGATTGGCAATTCCTGAACACACGTTTCCCGGTCCTTACAAACCTATAATCGAGGCGCCTCACATTCCAACAACCATAAAGGTGAAAATAATATAAATGTCAGCCCGTTTAAGCACTGACACCACCGTAGCTAGAAAGAAACGTCGTGTTCTCCCAGCGGCCACTATCCCGTTTTTGACTCATACCAAGGTGTGAGGCTCGCAAATCCACACTATACACAAAGCTAGGCCACGTAGGCCGTACTTTGATCATCTACCATAAGACTTTGCTTTGCAACAAAAGCCTTGATCACTGCATCTTGGCATGCCACACAGGCAATCCACTCCATACGACTGATTTCTATCGATATATAACCTTTGAGCTCGTACGTCTTAGAGAAGGGCGTCAAGCAAGAAAATAAATTCTCCGCCGCCAAACAGATATATATTTAACAGAGATCAATCAGCATAGAACAAAATCCAATGTCAGACACACAGTCCATTTACAAGTCAGTTCTGGGTCTGAATGGAACCGGAGGCACCATATTCCTCGCATATCCGTACAATCAACACATTTGTCCTGACGGCTACTACTCCATTCCCATCAAGGTAGCTACTCCTATCAGGAACCTCAGCAGCGCCCATCCATCTGATACGAAGATCGTCGGTCTTGAACCATCTTCGTATTTTCGACTTCGAATCGTTCGATCAATTATTTGAAATGAGGGTTAGCTCGGCCTTTTCAAATAATTCACGTATATTTAGAACTCAAATCAATTCTTTCCATGGTTAAATTATTCGACATTCACATTTCAGTTCTTTAGTATAATTTTCATGTCAAACACATTCAACCATCAAATATCAAGCAAACCAAGTAAAATTGGTTTATTTCCATTCCATGTCGCTTATAATATTTTATAACGATTTTTCGCCATTTTTATTTATTTAAAAATGGCCATATTTAATTAAACGACGTTTCAGGTCGTGCCGTGGCACTGGCGCTGTTTTTCCCCAAATTTGTTTTACACATATCGGGAAATCTAACCGTTGGATTTCTACAAAGTTTATATCACTGGGAAGATATTTCCAAAGCGAACCCAACGGTTCCAGTTTCGTGAAAATCCGACGGTCGGATCTTCAGCACTAGTCGTTTGAAGTTACGGTTTCAAAATACGAACTACAGCGTTGTTATTCGATTTAATTTAATTATATTTTTATTTATATATAAATATAACCGATTCTGGCGCTATTTTTCTTCAGATTTGAATTAAACATTCCAGATAATCCAACCGTTGGATCTTTACAAAGTTGGTGCCGTTGGAAAGATATTTCCAAGGCGAACCCAACAGTTGCAGTTTCGGGAAAATCCGATGGTCGGATCTCTCGTACTAATCGATTGAAGTTACGATTTCAAAACACAAACTGCACGGCGTCGATTCGTTTCAATTCTATATATATATATATATATATATATATATATATATATATTTCATTCTGCGATTTCAATACCGTTTTCACTTCAAATATTCCACTAACGCCTTTATATTTCGAATTTTTTTGCCATAACCTCCTTTGTACGGGAAGGGGTTTGGAAATTTATTAGGCCGTATTAGGTACCCAATAAATCCTAATAAGCATGCACATATTTATAGTGGTATATTCCGGTGTCCACATGGGAGTGTGTATAGATCATAACTCCAGAGAATAAATTCTCGTCACCCTATAAATGGTTTTTGTGACTTAATGATAGAGAGATGTGTTTATTGTCATCTCCAGACCCGTGTGGGGTTTTTATTAATCTGGCAATTTACCGTTACAATTCATATAGTTCAGATCAGTCATCAGTTCAACCTGTAATATATAGTCATCGCCATACAAGCCTCTCGCTCGTATGGTAAATCTTCAACCTCGTCACACAAGCTCCAAATGCTTATGTGGTATATGATGAAGTATGCCTATCGTCAAGAAGTATGCTATGTAATGTAGTTCAAAATTAATTGTTACCATCCTATGGCGATGTTTATTATTACACACAGAATAACCAGCACTCCGCATCCAGTGGCATTCACAGGAGTTGATATAAAAATGAAATTGCGCAGCCAAATCATTAAGGCTTACCTATTTGTCGGGCACACAAATAAATTCTTTACTCAACAGCTAATCCATTTTCTCTGTTCAACACATGTATATATATATATGCAGAACAAAGCAAATAATAATATTTCTAGCAAACAAATATTTATTTCAACACGTGTGTATTTTTAGCGAGGCGTATACATGATAAAAGTAATATTTTTATCATCAGAAACATTTATTCAATACATGAATGTTTTTAGCATTCCATATTCACAATGAAAATGTAAATTTTATTGTTAAATCAATTTATTTAAAACACGAATACCATTCAACACATGAATTTCTATTCAACGAACGAATTTCTATTCAACACATGAATGTTCTCTATAGTTCGTATATATAATAAAAATGTGATTTTTATTGTTAAAGCTATTTATTTAAAACACAAATACCATTCAACACATGAATTTCTATTCAACGAATGAATTTCTATTCAACACATGAATGTTTTCTATAGTTTCTATATATAATAAAAATGTGATTTTTATCGTTAAAGCAATTTATTTGAAATACAAATACCATTCAATACATGAATTTCTATTCAACACATGAATGTTTTCTATAGTTTGTATATAATAAAAATGTGATTTTTATTGTTAAAACTATTTATTTAAAACATGAATACTATTCAACACATGAATTTCTATTCAACGAATGAATTTCTATTCAACACATGAATGTTTTCTATAGTTTGTATATATAATAAAAATGTGATTTTTATTGTTAAAGCAATTTATTTAAAGCACAAATACCATTCAACACATGAATTTCTATTCAACGAATGAATTTCTATTCAACACATGAATGTTTTCAACATATGGAAGTGATTTCAACAAATGAAAATAATTCTAACACATGAATATTTCAGAAAATTTCGACAGCATAACGGCAGGGTAGTTAAAACCGGCACTGTCCCGATGTACGGCTCCTCGCTCTACCTTAAAACCTCGCGGTTTTTGACAATGGGGATTTCATGCATCTAGTTCGCACGCAGGCGACATGTTTTATTTTCATTTCCACAATCCTATTCTAATTTGTTTCAACCACAAGAGGGTATTTTTCAACCACAAAGGTATTTTTCAACCACAATTCAACAATATCAACCACAAAAAATTATTTTCAACCATTCGTCATGCCACATATTTTCACGCCAATCACAAGCAATAAATATCGTCCATGGTTTGTGGATGAGGGGAGTATATATATATTTTATATTTCACTTCCATTTCAACACAATTCAAAGCATATATGTTTCATACAATGCTTGTATAATTTATACATCGCTCTTATAAATTATACAACACATGTACACGAGGTATATACAATGCGTATATAATTTACACATCGCTTATATGACTTATACAACACGTTTTCATTCACACATTTCAATTTAGATTTCTCACCTTGGTTTTCGAGATGCTAAAAATCATAGCTAGCTCAGAAAAATCCGCGGTCTCTTCTAGATTGTAGAGAGCGTCCTTGCGGTCACGATGTTTCCTGTTTTATCGAATTTCATTAACACACCATAAAGATACGATTTTTCAAAGTTTGCAACGGTTTTAAAGTGTTAAAACTGTTTTAAATTAACAAAGCCACACCTTTCAGGTTGGGGTTCAAAACTAGGTTTAGCAATTTCTTGAAATCCGTTGCTCGTTACCAAAATCAGATGGCACCACGTTGTAGTGCTTGGGGAGGCGCGCAAAACGAGGTATGGGGGTCCCACTCGGTGCGGCGGTCGAGGCACGACGGGATCCGAGGCGGCGCGACTTCCTGGTGGCAGATCTCGAGAACCGTGCGATGATAGGGGAAGCTTCTGGTATGGATTTGAAGAGTGGAGGACGCTCTTCAAAAAGTTAAACTGGGGGTGGGGCTGAAGATGAACGTGGCGATGGGAAAATGGTCGAGAAAGGGGGAAGCTGCGTCGCCGTTGAAATCGGGGGAGGGGGTTTCTGATGTTTTTATTATTATTTTAATGAATGGAGAGATCCTATTGGCCCATGGTTTTATTAAATTTTAAAGCAGTGTTTCTCCAAACGGACACCGATTCAAACCCAACGACTATCGCCTCTAGCTAAATACACCCATCCTGAACACAATGGGATATGTTTCGCAGGCCAATTCGACTGTTACAGTCAGTTATTTTTCAAATAAAAGTATAAAACATTCAATATTCAATTTGAACATACATTTCAATTTGCCAGGGCCACAAACTGATTCGAAAAATTCCAGAAAAATAAATCTTGCTATGTTTTGATGCTACGGTCCCAACAAAACTAGTTTCGTTGAATTCTGAGATCATTTGAAAAATGGCCATTTTCTGGTCGATCCAATTTAATAGAAATTGACCAATCACATTTTCTTCTGCCACGCTCACAAACTAGCTTCAAAAATTATGAAATTTGAAACCTAGTAATAGTTTGACATCCCGGACCCAACAAAAGTGGTTTCGTCGAATTCCGAGGTCGTTTGCAAAATGTCTATTTTCAAGGGCTATATATACTCTATAGCGACCTTTCTGAAAATTCATTTGGCCATAACTTTTGATTTCCGCTATGAAACTTTGATTTTTCAGATTCGTTAGAAAGGTATTCATAAACAGATTTAAATATTTTTTGTTTCACTAAAATCCGTTATATTTTACACCCGGTACAGTCAGTCAAAGTTTGAATTCAAATTTTCAATCTGCCACACTATTTGCAATTCAATATTTCATTGAAATACTCTATTTCAATTGTTTAAATTCTTTGAAAATAACCAATTTAAAATTTTTAAATTGGCTCGCATTTTCCGGGTTGTTACAATCTCCCCCACTTAAAACTTTTCGTCCCCGAAAAGGAAACAACAGTACAGTAGGAAATAGAAATGGAAATGCAAAGTATTGTATAGGTACCTTGCACTGGAGTTTGTCAGAGATGTCCACTCTGCATTTGGGGTAAGCTTGATTAATGCTTTCCTTAGTCTCCCAAGTACAGTCTCTAGGATCACTACTCCACTGCACTTTAACTAAATGAACCTTCTTGTTCCTCAGCTCTTTAGTTTCTTTGCCAACAATCTTTAATGGCTCTCTTCTGACTGCTAATTCTGGAGTAATTTCCAAGTCCTGTTGCGCTGCTTCTTCTACAACAAGATCCGGATCATGCACATGTTTTCTGAGTTGAGATACGTGAAACACATTATGCACCCCAAGCAACCAATCTGGTAATGAAACCCTATAAGCAAGAGTTCCAATTTGTTCAAGTATAGGAAAGGGACCAATAAATCTCGGTGCCAACTTCCTAGTTTTGCCAAATCTGATCACTCCCCTCATCGGAGAAACTCTTAAATACACATAATCACCAACGACAAAGGATAAATCTCTTCTTCTAGAATCTGCATAACTTTTCTGTCGGCTTTGCGCGGTTTTCAATCGTTTCCTGATGAAATCGACTTTATCAGATGCTTCTCTAATCATATCGGGTCCCAACACAAGTCTGTTGCCAGGTTCTACCCAACATGTGGGAGATCTGCATGGTCTACCGTATAATGTTTCAAATGGCAACATTTTTAGACTGGTCTGATAGCTGTTGTTATATGAGAATTCTGCCAAATGCAAGTGATCCTCCCATGACCCGCCAAAATCAATAATACAAGCCCGCAGTAAATCTTCTAGAATTCTATTCACTCGCTCAGTTTGGCCATTTGTCTGAGGGTGATAAGCGGTACTCAGATTCAACTTGGTTCCCAATTCTGTCTGGAATGCTTCCCAGAATTTGCTAGTAAATAATGGATCTCTATCACTGACTATACTGAGCGGAACTCCATGCAGTTTAACTATTTCTTTGAAGTAAATCTGCGCTAAACTTTGAGCCGTTTTGTTGGATCTGACAGGTATGAAATGGGCAGTCTTCGTGAAGCGATCTACGATCACCCAAATACTGTCGTTTCCTTTCTTAGTTCGAGGCAAACCATCTATGAAGTCCATGGAAATTTGTTCCGACTTCCATCCTGAAATATCTAATGGTTGTAATAATCCAACCAGTTTTTGCTGGTCTCTTTTAACTTGTTGACAGGTGGGACACCGGCTAACATAAATTGAAATGTCCCTTTTTAACGACTTCCACCAGAACGTGCGCTTAATATCATTGTACATTTTGCTAACTCCCGGATGGATACTCAGTTTGGACTTGTGACATTCATCAAGTACTTCCCTTCTGAGCTCAGAAATTTCTGGTACACAAATTCGCCCTTGTAATCTTAGGACCCCTTGGCTATCTAGGCTGAAATCTAAAGTTTTGCCTTCTTGGATCCGCTGACTAATCCTTTTATTAAATTCATCGTCTTTCTGAAGAACGGCGATCTTATCTTTCAAGGAAGAAGTAACGATAAAACTGGCGATGATTTCATTCTTTCTGCTGAGCGCATCCGCGACAACATTGGCTTTCCCTGGAGTGTACAGAATCTCAAAATCGTATGATGCAAGGAATTCTAACCAATGCTGTTGTCTCAAGTTCAAATCCTTCTGAGTGAATAGATACTTCAATGATTATTGATCGGTAAATAGTTTGAACTTCTCACCCAACAAATAATGCCTCCAGATTCTCAAAGCAAACACGATGGCTAACAACTCAAGATCATGAGTTGCATAGTTCCTTTCATGCGGCTTCAGCTGACAGCTAGCATAAGTGACAACTTGGCCTTTTTGCATTAATACTGCGCCAAACCCTCTAATAGAAGCATCCGTCCATACCGTCAAGTCCTGATTGCCATCAATAATTGTTAATACTGGAGTAGTTGTCAATTTCATTTTCAGATCTTGGAAAGCTTCCTCGCATTCGGGAGTCCATTTTAATTTCTCATGCTTCTTTGTAAGCTTTGTTAATACACCAGATATCTTCGAAAAATCCTTAACGAATTTCCGATAGTAACTAGCCAATCCAAGAAAACTTCGAACTTCTGTGGGGGTAGTAGGCTGTTTCCAGTCCTGGATTACTGAAATTTTGCTTGGATCCACAGCAATCCCTTCTTTTGACACAACATGGCCAAGGAACTTAACTTCATCCTACTAGAAGATACACTTAGAAAATTTAGCTTTCAAGACATTTCTTCTCAGAATTTCCAACACTTGTTCTAAATGTTTTGCATGCTCGCCTTCTGACTTGGAGTAGAATAAGATGTCATCGATGAAGACCAGAACAAATTTATTCAAGACACCATGGAACACTCTATTCATTAAATCGACGAAGTAGGCTGGAGCATTAAACAAGCCGAACAGAATTACTAACCATTCGTAGAATAAATCGGGACCCCTGAAGGCTGTTAAAGGAACACAGTCTTCAGCTATACGTAATTGGTGGAAACCTGTAGCTAGGTCCATTCTGGAAAATACTCGCGCTCCATTTAATTGATCTAGCAAATCATCGATTCGTGGCAATGGATATTTATTCTTTAGTGTCTGCTTATTGAGATCTCGGTAATCAACACAAAGTCGTAGAGTACCGTCTGATTTCGAGACAAACACTACTGCTGCTCCCCAATCTGAAAAGCTTGGCCTGATCAGACCTTTCCACAGCAATTATCGAGTTTGGTTTGCTAACTCTTCTTTTTCTTTCGGAGCCATTCTTCGAATTGGATGTACTACTGGTCTGGCACTCATAATTAGATCGATTCTGAATTCAATTTCTCTTTGCGGAGGTAAGTTTTCGACTTCTTCAAACACATCCACATAGTTTTTAACGACAGGAATCATTTCTAATGAAGTGGGAATAACTTCCAAAGCAGACCAAAATTCTTTTCTATCAGTTTCTGAGCCGTGGCATGGTATAATAATATATCCAAGTTTTGTTTTAACTTTAACGATTCTTTCAGCACATTTGACTTCTGACTCATATTTCGTTAACCAATCCAGCCGTAGAATAATGTCAAACTCATGAAAATCCATGACGATCGAATCAAAAGGAAATCCGTATTGAGAAAAAGAAATAGGTACTCTACAATATGAGCTGAGGATAATAGAACCTCCTATCGGGTTTTGAACTCTAATTGGTTCTTTAAGATCTCTTACTTTTAACTTTGACTTATTAACAGTGTTACTAGAAATGAAGGTACGTGATGCACCAATGTCAAAAAGTACAGAAACAGGAATATTTTTAATTGTAAGGGTACCTCCCAAGACATCAGGTTTACCTGCTCCATCAGTGATAGCTAGCGGGTTTTCCCCGTAATAAACATGTGCTACCTGTGCATTCTTCTTCAAAGGACAATTTCTGCTAAAGTGCCCCTTCTAATGGTAGTTGTAGCATTCAACCAAGCTACGGGGGTTCGGATTTGAGCTTTGCGAGTTTGTCTTCAGCCGCTTTGGAGCGGTGCACACATTTGAATAATGTCCCTTCTTACCGCAGTTGTAACAACTGCCTTTGGGTGGCTTACCAGCTTGCTGAGTAGCGGCTGCAGTATTGCTGGACTCAGGCTGATCTCCAGAAGCTTTGCGCTTGTTTCCTGCTTGGCTCTTAGCGCGGTCTGGATTGGAGTTCCTCTCATCCAAGTCTTCGTAGTTACAGGCCATCTCTACCATTTCTGAAAATGGAAGTTTAATATTGGTCATGGCCCGGTCCTGATACTTGTGCTTTAGCCCCAATATGAACCTCTTGTTCTTTGCTTTTGATGTCAAGATAAGCTCTGGAGCATAACGTGATAGCTGTGTGAATTTTTTGAGATAGTCTTGAATAGATCGGTCTCCCTGCCGGAGATTAGCAAACTCATCATGCATACACTCTAATGCTTGCTCGGGGATGAACTTCCCCTTGAACAATGTCTTGAACTCCTCCCAAGTCCTTACTGTATCCTCCTCATCCTCAGAGGTGATGGCATCCCACCACAATTCGGCCTCCTCCTGTAAAAGCCAAGTGCCCATAAACGCTTTGTCGTGGGTTCCAAGTCTCCTGCCACTAAGAATCTTCTCGCATGTCTTCAACCATGCTAAAGCCTCTGTCACGGTGCCAGTGCCAGAAAAAGTTTTGCCCCCGAGGTTTCTGTACCTCTTCGCTACTCGGTCAAGGTCGAATTCCTGAGGAGCCGGTGGCTGTATCATAGGCCCTTCTCCTGCTACGGGGATATTCCCCCGTGCTCCAGCTTGGCCTGCTCGGCCTCCTCGGCCGCCTCTGGCTGCATCTGCTCGTGTAGCCATCAAGTCAAGTTCTGTATAACCAAGAAAAGATTCATGCTCACAGAAATGATAACTTTCATATACTATAAAGCAGAAGAACATAAGGAAAGGTAATGATGTACTGATCAAATTGTTTTGCAATTCTGCTTAGCTAATTCTAGGATATTACTAATCCTATCTCTAAAGAGCCATTCGCCTTAGAACACTACTGATTCCATTCTGACGAGGTCTTTAATGTGTTAAATTCCAAAACTAAGGTTAACCAAAGCTCTGATACCAACTGTGACCATCCCAAAACCCATACCACAGAGTTAAGGATAATCATTGGAATTTAACTCATTAATCATTATTAGTAGAGTACAGATAATAGCATAAACAACAAATAGAATAATTTTACATGGATATGACAGCGGAATCATAACATGTAACAACATCAGAGTAGCACAGTGTAGGATATAACTTAGTGCATGAAAAGGGAATGATCAGTCAACATCGCCATAGCGGAATATATACATATAGTGAGACATAATAAAGGTATCAGTCTACATTGCCTGAGGCGGTACATATACATAAGATAATAAATGCTGGAAGTAAATCAGTCTACATCGCCATAGGCGGAATCATATACATAAGATATGGATAGCGGAAAGTCAATAGACAAAATACAAGTGAATCTAATCCTCGCCATCAAGCCAAAAATGCAATCCGTGCTGCAGTGCTAAGCCAAAATAACCTGTCATCTGTCAACTAGGCTGCCCGTGTGAAAATAAGGGGACCCGAGTTTGCAAAGTGAAACAAACAACAAGTTAGTCATGGGACTGGTATGAGAAATCTATTTAACTGGTTAAACAATAGTAATAAGGCAAATCATAGGACCACACCACTTTCGCGGAACGGGTTTACTCAAGTGATTGCCAGTACATTAAAACAAAGTAAATTCTTTAAACAACGCAATGCTTTTAATAAAGAATGAAGCCGATATAAGGCTCAAGTCCCATCACACAATGTAACGCAAACCGGAGGATAGAGTTTTACCTTATATCGACCAAGATATGCTTAATACATGTAAAGTAAATCACTTAAAATGTAAATTTTATCGTTTAATTCTTAATCAGACTCCAACCGCAAACTAGTAGGAGAACAATTCCCTAAGTATTAATCCCGAAGGCCGAAACCAACATCAGACCAATACCCAGGAAACCATCCGTCTTAGCTCGTTTGCAGTTAGTTTCTAGATTTAGATACAATCATAAATAACAATCATAGACGACATGAGCGTCCCATGCCACTATGTCACCATATACAAGTTACAATCGAATCCGTAATCTCGTATTAGAAATTGGATTTCCATCATGAGTCAAGGCAAGGGGCAAGCTCCTCTCCGCTTCGAGACACTCTAGCAAATGCCTTGGGACTACGCACTCTGGGTAACCCTTGGAATCGGCTGGGCCGGTCCTCTCTTACGTTTGAGGATTGGCAATTCCTGAACACACGTTTCCCGGTCCTTACAGACCTATAATCGAGGCGCCTCACATTCCAACGACCACAAAGGTGAAAATAATTTAAATGTCAGCCAATTTAAGCACTGACACCATCGTAGCTAGAAAGAAACGTCGTGTTCTCCCAGCGGTCACTATCCCGTTTTTGACTCATACCGAGGTGTGAGGCTCGCGAATCCATGCTATACACAAAGCTAGGCCACGTAGGCCGTACTTTGATCATCTACCACAAGACTTTGCTTTGCAACAGAAGCCTTGATCACTACATCTTGGCATGACACATAGGCAATCCACTCCATACGACTGATTTCTATCGATATATAACCTCTGAGCTCGTACATCTCAGAGAAGGGCGTTAAGCAAGAGAATAAATTCTCCGCCGCCAAACAGATATATATTTAACAGAGATCAATCAGCAAAGAACAAAATCCAATGTCAGACACATAGTCCATTTACAAGTCCGTTCTGGGTCTGAACGGAACCGGAGGCACCATATTCCTCGCATATCTGTACAATCAACACATACGTCCAGACGGCTACTACTCCAGTCCCTTCAAGGTAGCTACTCCTATCAGGAACCTCAGCAGCGCCCATCCATCTGATACGAAGATCGTCGGTCTTGAACCGTCTTCGTATTTTCAACTTCGAATCGTTCGATCAATTATTTGAAATGAGGGTTAGCTTGGCCTTTTCAAATAATTCACGTATATTTATAATTCAAATCAATTCTTTCCATGGTTAAATTATTCGACATTCACATTTCAGTTCTTTAGTATAATTTTCATGTCAAACACATTCTACCATCAAATATCTAGCAAACCAAGTAAAAATTGTTTATTTCCATTCCATGTCACTTATAATATTTTATAACGATTTTTCGCCATTTTTATTTATTTAAAAATGGCCATATTTAATTAAACGACGTTTCAGGTCGTGCCGTGGCACTGGCGCTGTTTTTCCCCATATTTGTTTTACACATATCGGGAAATCTAACCGTTGGATTTCTACAAAGTTTATATCACTGGGAAGATATTTCCAAAGCGAACCCAACGGTTCCAGTTTCGTGAAAATCCGACGGTCGGATCTTCCGCACTAGTCGTTTGAAGTTACGGTTTCAAAATACGAACTGCAGCGTCGTTATTCGATTTAATTTAATTCTATTTATATTTATATATAAATATAATCGATTCTGGCGCTGTTTTTCTTCAGATTTGAATTAAACATTCCAGACAATCCAACCGTTGGGTCTTTACAAAGTTGGTGCCGTTGGAAAGATATTTCCAAGGCGAACCCAAGGTTGCGGTTTCGGGAAAATCCGATGGTTGGATCTCTCGTACTAATCGATTGAAGTTACGATTTCAAAACAAGAACTGCACGGCCTCGATTCGTTTCAATTTTATTTATTTTTATATATATATATATATAAATATAGTTCATTCTGCGATTTCAATATCGTTTTCACTTCAAATATTTCACTAACACCTTTATATTTCGAAAAATTTTGCCATAACCTCGTTTTTACGGGAAGGGGTTTGGAAAATTATTGGGCCATATTAGGTACCCAATAAATCCTAATAAGCATGCAGATACTTATAGTGGCATATTCCGGTGTCCACAGGGGAGTGTGTATAGATCATAACTCCAGAGAATAAATTCTCATCACCCTATAAATGGTTTTTGTGCCTTAATGACCAGAGAGTCGTGTTTATTGTCATCTCCAGACCCGTGTGGGTTTTTTTATTAATCTGGCAATTTACCGTTACAATTCATATAGTTCAGATCAGTCATCAGTTCAACCTGTAATATATAGTCATCGCCATACAAGCCTCTTGCTCGTATGGTAAATCATCAACCTCGTCACACAAGCTCCAAATGCTTATGTGGTATATGATGAACTATGCCTATCGTCAAGAAGTATGCTATGTAGTGTAGTTCAAAATTAATTGTTACTATCCTATGGCGATGTTTATTATTACACACAGAATAACCAGCACTCCGCATCCAATGGCATTCACAGGAGTTGATATAAAAATAAAATTGCACAGCCAACTCATTAAGGCTTACCTGTTTGTTGGGCATGCAAATAAATTCTTTACTCAATAGTTAATCCATTTTCTCTATTCAACACAGGTATATATTTATGCAGAACAAAGCTAATAATAATATTTCTAGCGAACAAATATTTATTTCAACATGTGTGTATTTTTAGCGAGGCGTATACATGATAAAAGTAATATTTTTATCATCAGAAACATTTATTCAATATGTGAATGTTTTTAGCATTCCATATTCACAATGAAAATGTAAATTTTATTGTTAAATCAAATTATATAAAACACGAATACCATTCAACACATGAATTTCTATTCAACGAATGAATTTCTATTCAACACATGAATGTTCTCTATAGTTCGTATATATAATAAAAATGTGATTTTTATTGTTAAAGCTATTTATTTAAAACACGAATATCATTCAACACAAGAATTTCTATTCAATGAATGAATTTCTATTCAACACATGAATGTTTTCTATAGTTTGTATATATAATAAAAATGTGTTTTTTATTGTTAAAGCAATTTATTTAAAACACAAATACCATTCAACGCATGAATTTCTATTCAATGAATGAATTTCTATTCAACACATGAATGTTTTCTATAGTTTGTATATATAATAAAAATGTGATTTTTATTGTTAAAGCTATTTATTTAAAACACGAATACTATTCAACACATGAATTTCTATTCAACGAATGAATTTCTATTCAACACATGAATGTTTTCTATAGTTTGTATATATAATAAAAATGTGATTTTTATTGTTAAAGTGTAACACCCCGTGAATTCTATAATATTAAGCTTCACAAAATTAAAGTGTAATTAATTCTAAATGAAAGAATTAAGGGAAATGGGTTACGCCATTGCGTTCGTCTCGGAATTCTGCTTGAGATAGAGTCCGAGTTTGCGTGAATCGGACTCCGTATGAAGGAGTTATGACCTTCGAAAGTTTCAGAATAAAATTTAAAATTCAAACAGCTCGGTTTCAAATTCGAAATTCGAAATTCGAAAAACAGGTTCAAACTGGGCTGGGCGGGAAAATTCCCGCCCAGGGACCAGGTCGACCATGGTGTCGACCTGGTCACCCCAGGTCGACCATAGTGTCGACCTGCCAGTCGACCTACCTGGTCGACCTGGCTGGCTGGGTCTGGCTCTGGCTCGAATTTCTGTGGCTCGGTGTGTCATTAGGGCTGACATGTCACCTCTTGATTGGCTCTTTAAACTTTGTATGGTCTAGATTCCTCCTGTTTTCATCTGACGGCTAAAAACAATTTAAAAATCTATAAATACACCCTAAGTCTCAACTTAAAATTCATACAAAAAAATAAGATTGGAGTCGTCATGCTGCCAGGAAGGAATTGAGCATAGCCGTCAAGAGAGAGGAGCTTACAGACGAATCAAATTAAGAAGAAGACTAAAGCTTAATCAAATTAATCAACGCAACGTTAATCTACCCAAAGGAACGCATCTCAATTTCAGAATTCAGAATCCAGAATTCAGAATTCAGAATCCAGAATTCAGAATCCAGAATTCAAGATTCTGCATTCGTTGTAAGTATAGTGACCTTTCAGAATATGAATAAAAACTATGACGTGATTCGATGTAAATGAAAATAAAATTGTGTTATTGTATGAATTCTGTGTATTGTAATAATTCTGTCATGACTTGTGTATTGATATTTGTGGCATAAATTGATTGATGCAAGCCTATTGGATATTTGTATATGAAAGTAATAGCAATAGCAAGTTGTGGCAAAAACTAGTAATTGATCCCTTTATGTTTATGTCGATGGCATGGACTATATACATTCCCTTAGTCTAAGTTAGAATTTATGTAAACATGTTCTAGAGTTGAGACCTTTTATGCCTACATGATCCAAAATCTATGAACACATTTTTATGTTTATTTGCAAGTATAATTGGGTCTATTTTAACTATCGTTTGGGTTACATAAACTATGCAAGTTCATGTTGAAATAGGCTATATGATTAGATGTTAAAATTGGACATTTTGGTGAATATACAACATGTTAGTTTTGTGGTTGACATTATGCCAAGTAAAACATGTTTAAACCCAAGTTTGTATAAGCCTAAACTATGCCATTTCATATGTCACCTACTTTGTTATACTTTGATTTGAATGCAAGTTGTAAGGACCCGTTACTTCCCCGTGAAGGAAAGAGCGGATACTTCGAGGACAAGACCAATCAGAACGCAGATGGAAGAACATTTCATTGTTATTACAACAATTCCATCAGATACAAGAATATACAGAGTATAATTGAATAAATTACATTTGATAAATATCAGAGATTACAATAAATTACATAGCAGCGGAAAATAATACAAAGCACAACTGAAGGTGATATACGGATACAGAGCTTTCCGGATATCATTCCAGCTGTAAATCAGGATCCTGTGAATATAAATCTGCAAAACCAAAACTACTAGCTGCCCGTGTCGAAAATAAGGGCACCCAGAGTTTAGGTTAAAACAATAAACTCTAGGTCAGTCATGTGACTGGTGTGAGAACTAAAACAGTTATTCAAAACTTTACTTTAAAAATAAGGTAAATCAAGGGACCATGTCGTATGACACGGAACGGGTTTCCTCCCAAGAATACCAGTGCATAAAACAAACAGCGCAATGCTAAGTAAAGAAAAATGAAGCTGTTATAAGACCCAGGTCCCATCACACAATGCAACGCAAGCCGGAGGATATGGTTTTTACCTTATAACAGCCAAACATGCTTGGTACGTTTAAAACAAATCATTTGATACTATTATAAGTGTATAATGTCAAAACAATTTCAATCATAAATATCAATCATAGACGACATAAGTGCCTCATCCCACTATGTCGCCATACTAGGCTCTACAAATAAAATCGAAATACACGTATTGGAAATTGGATTTCCGTCCTGAGTCGAGGCAAGGGGCAAGCTCCTCTCCGCTTTGAGACATTCTAGCAAATGTCTCGGGACTACACACTCTGGGTAACCCTTGGATCTTCAGGGCCGGTCCACACTTACGTTAGTGGATTAGTATTCTTGAACACACGTTTCCCGGTCCTTACAGACCTAAAATCGAGGCGCCTCATCCAACAACCACATAGGTGAAAAGTATATAAATGTCAGGGCTGGTAAGTCACTGACACCACCAAAGCTAGAAAGAAACGTCGTGCTCTCCCCGTAGTCACTATCCCGTTTTTGACTCATACCGAGGTGTGAGGCTCGCGAAATCACGTCATACACAAAGCTACCACGTAGGCCGTGCTTTGATCATCAACCACAAGACTTTGCTTTTCAACAGAAGCCTTGATCCATGCAACTCAGCGTGCCACACAGGCAATTCATGCCATGCGATTGATATCTATCGATATATAACCTCTAAGCTCGTACGTCTCAGAGAAGGGCGTTAAGCAAGAGAATAAATTCCCCCCGCCAAACAGATATATATTTAACAGAAATCAATCAACACAGAATAAAATCCAATGTCAGACACACAATCCATTTACCAGTTCGTTCTGGGTCTGAACGAAACCGGAGGCACTTTCCTCGCATATCCATCGATCTCCAAGTACGTCTGGACGACCACCAACTGATTCCCTCAACTTGGGTGTACAGCCCAATCAAGATCATCAGTAATCACCAAAACGATGTGAAGACTTCCGGTCTTCGACCACCGTCATCATCTTCGACTTATCGTCGAATCAGTTATTCAGAATGGGTATAACCCGGCCTTTCTGAATAACCTGCGTATATAGTAAACAAATGTTACAGAAACACAACATACGCCTCATTCCAATTTAGCAGCCACTAACCGTAAATCAACAAGAGAACAATTTCCCAAATATTAACCCCGAAGGCCGAAACCAACATCTGATCAATACCCAGGAAACCATTCTTCTTAGCTAACCTACAGCTAGTTTCTAATTTCATATTCTTAGGGAAAATTTCCCATTAATTTTATCAAAGATAAATTCTTTTAAATTTATTCTTTAATCTTCCTTTGGATGTCATTTCAAACCAAATTATGGTTTTCCAAACTAGTCGAGATTAGCGAACCACATCGAAGTAATTATTTATTTTATTTCCCAATCCCAACCTATTCATCCCATGAAGAAAAACTGGTAATACTCCATATCTAACACCACGGTGTTATCGGTAAAATTAATTACCATTTCACGTTCAAATCTAATTAAAGATTTAACTATCGCTTTGGAGAAAAATTGGTAAAACTCCATTCTCGCTCACTTTCCAAATTTGATAATTTAAATTATCAATTCACATTTCAATCTAATTGCAGATTCATTAAAACTCCTTTTTCTGGGTTAAAGAACTAATGTCATTTAAAACACAGTTCACGATAAACCCAAATCACATTCTATTTATTATTGGGTTAAAGAACAAGGGTTATTTAAAACACCCTTCACGATAAACCCACAAATCAATTCTATTTAAAACCCATTTCAAATCCAAGTTATTTATTTAAAAATAAATGGGTTTTAATTTTAGTTCAAAACTAGTTCATTTCGATAAAAATCTATTTTTATCTTTTCAAATATGGAGTTTTTCATCCCAATTTTTCCCAGATCATTTCTTATGATTTTACACAAATTATTGATATTTTTGATAATTTTATCAAAGCCCGTACAGTCGATTTCCATAAACGGCCATCGAACTGCACTTACAACAACCTTTTCTGAATTTGATTTGGACGTATCTCCAAATCCAACCGTTAGATTTCAAATTTCTAATATTCGTTAGAAATCTCTTTTCGATACGAACCCAACGGTTCCGGTTTTAGGAGAATCCGACGGTCGGATCTCCCGTAATGTCCGTTCGAAGTAAATGGTCGAAATTCACGAACTGCCGCGGCGCAACGCGTTCTATTCAGGCCATTATATTATATATATAATATATATTTCGTCGATTTCCTTTTAAAACGAATTTTATAAATCGTTTTAAATTCGTTGTCAAAACAAATTCAACTTCGTATTCAATTTCGAATCAAAATTGAATATCCCATATAATTCGTTTTGAATTCATTTCAATTCAATTAAATTTTCAATTCAATTTGAATTCATTTCAAATTGATTTTTATTCTATTTCAATTCATTTTCAATTCAATTAAATTTCCAATTAAATTTGAATTCATTTCCTATTCAATTCAATTCGAATTCGTTTCCTATTCAATTCAATTCGAATTCATTTCCTATTCAATTCAATTCGAATTCGTTTTCTATTCAATTCAATTCGAATTCGTTTTCTATTCAATTCAATTCGAATTCGTTTTTCTATTCAATTCAATTCGAATTCATTTCCTATTCAATTCAATTCGAATTTGTTTCCTATTCAATTCAATTCGAATTCGTTTCCTATTCAATTCAATTTGAATTCGTTTTCTATTCAATTCAATTCGAATTCGTTTTCTATTCAATTCAATTCGAATTCGTTTTTCTATTCAATTCAACTCGAATTCATTTCCTATTCAATTCAATTCGAATTCGTTTCCTATTCAATTCAATTCGAATTCGTTTCCTATTCAATTCAATTCGAATTCGTTTTCTATTCAGTTCAATTCGAATTCGTTTTCTATTCAATTCAATTATAAAAACGAATATAATTGATATAAATATCGTTCGCGTCAAAATAGCGCATCTCTAATCAACACGGCTTTATATATTTCAATAATTCCGTTATTCTATTCAACAAATGAATATTTATCATATTCAATACATGAATCTATATTTTTGTCAACACATGACTAATCTCAACGAATGAGTACTGTCCACGTGTGACTATTTTTGTTATTTAATATATTTTATAAAAAACATGGTATCTATCGTTTGATTTCAAATCAGACTCCAACCGTAAATTAGTAAGGGAACGATTCCCTGAATATTAACCCCGAAGGCCGAAACCAACATCAGATCAACATCCAGGAGACCACTCATATTATCTATTTTCCAGTTAGTTTCTAATTTTATATATGATAAAGATGTAAATTTTATTGTTAAAATATTTCGTTCAACACATGACTAATCTCAACGGGTGAGTACTGTCAACACATGAACCTTTATTTTATAAAGAAATTAGTTTCTAATTTTATATATGATAAAGATGTAAATTTTATCGTTAAAATATTTCGTTCAACACATGACTAATCTCAACGGGTGAGTACTGTCAACACATGAACCTTTATTTTATAATAATCTTTATTTTCCCAATTGGAATGAGGCCCAATCAATCACCATATAAAGTTAATTATATGGATTCCATACAACACATGTATATAATAGCAACGATAAATAATCAACCATCATCCAAAGTGCACTATACTGTATAAGCATCAAATATAGATATCTAATGCTTATAACAGCCTGTCAATCAATCGATCGACATACAACTAATTATTGGGATTAGTGTATGTCATATATTATCCCAATACCCGTGTGGGGTTTCAAATCAACAAACACCGATTTTATTTGTGAAGTTGGGCGATGTGTAAAATTTATCGTCCCAATCAATGTTCTTCAAATAGGTGTACATAAACAAACTGTCCGGTTTGTAAATGAATATTTATTTATTCACATTCACGTTAAAAATTATATTTTTAACGATAAAATATTTTTAACTATATAAATATTTTATTTTATTCCACATCACACAATCAATTTTCACCACAACAAACAATCAAGCATACAAGCCATCCATGGTCTGTGGACGACGGGTGTCGGGTGCTACTAAACACCGTCTGCATCCTAGTATATATATATTTAACTAGAAATGAAGGTTTAAAGTGAGAAGTTCTCACCAAAGCTATCCCAACTCCACGACACTTCTAATGTGGGAAATCTTCACTGTTCTCGCCTTTTGTAATTTTCGTTGCCCATAGCCACTACATATATAAAAATCACATTTTTATATTGTTGCTAAGTATATAAAAATCTCATTTTTATAATCATTCTATATGGATAAAAATCCTATTTTTACATTGTTGTTCATATAATAAAAATTATATTTTTATCAAGCTATTTCCTATATAAAAATTTGTCCTTTTCAAATATAAAGATCATATTTTTATATTGTTCACTACACTATAAAGATCATATTTTTAATATGCCACTAGTATAAAAATTATATTTTTAACTTCTCTATCATATAAAAATTATATTTTTATTTCGTTCTTTTCATGACAAAGGTTATATTTTTTTTTCTTAACCAAAGTATATTTTATTTCTTAACCAAAGTACGTTTTTATTACATTAACAATGCGGTATATATTTTCAAAACAACATTCTAAGTTATATTTTCAAAATCAAATTCTAGTCCCTACTTTTCAAAAACAAGTTCTAGTTCGTATATTTCAAAAATAATACCATTTAAATTTTCAAAGCAATTACATTTTACTTATTATAGAACTATGACATTCATATATTTTACTTCTTTAAAACAGTGTATATTTATATTTTTAAAACAACATAGATTTATATTTTTAAAACATTTTATTTGTTCACTTATAATTTAAAAATCATATTTTTCCCTATAATCAAAATCAGATCAAAATTATACTAGGAAATCAAAGGACTCACATTTTTCTCCTGCTCGGGGTGGTCGTCGACTGGTGGGCGAGCAAAAGCGAAGCGCGGTGTCAGGGTTAGAGGTGCGCTGGAGTCAGAGGGGAAGCAGGCGCTCGCGGTGGTGCCAGCGACCGGTGGCGGTTGGTGCGCGATGGCGCTCGCGTTGTGGAATCTCGAGGTGGACTGGGTCACGCGGGTTCGAGAGGAATAGGGGGGTCGACATCGAGGTGAAGGGGGGCGGAAGCAATGGAGGAGGAGGCGATTCCGGCGGTTGGCGATGGTGGGGTAGAGGGGCAACGGGGTGAAGGTGAACGAAGCCCACCATTTTCAATTTGGGGATCGGTTTTCTGATTAGAGAATAAAAAGAGGGGAGGGGGAATATGAAAAAGGGGCGTTGACTTTTAAAATAATTATATATTTAATTTAATTTCATTCCAAAAAGTACCTTACAATTTTAATCTCAAAACGAGACCCACCGCCTGTCATCCATAGCTAATTACCCCCATTCCGAACACAATGGGATATGTGTCATAAGCTGATTCGATCGTTTCGATCAGTTTTCGTCAAAATCAAAATATAACTCTATATATTGAATTTTAACGCGCATTTCAAAGTACCGGGGCCTCATACTAACTCGAAAAATTCCAGAAAAATATTTTTTAGCTTCGTATTGACGATACGGTCCTAACAAAACTAATTTCGTCGAATTCTGAGGCCGTTGGAAAAATGGTCATTTTCCAGTCGATTAAAATCAACTAAAACTGGTCAAACGCGTTTTCCTTTGCCACGCTCACATATTGATTCGAAAAATTATGAAATTTGGAATCTAGTAATAATTTGACATCACAGATCCAACAAATGTGGTTTCGTCGAAATCCGAGGTCGTTTGCAAAATTTCCATTTTTAAGGGCCTGAATTCCATAGCGACTATTCAGAATTTTCAACTGGACATATCTTTTGAATCCCGCTATAAAATTTCGATTTTTCGGATTCGTGGGAAAGATATTCTCAAATAGATCCTATTATTTTTGGTTTCACTAAAATCCGGTTTATTTTGCACCCGGTACATACATTTGAAGTTTGAAATCGAATTATCGAACTACCGCGCCATTTTCAATTCCTTTTATAATTTAAAATAAATATTTATATTCTAACGACGATTCGAATAATATATACGTTCGAATTATATTCAAAATAAATTTCTCGTCATTATTATTTAAAATATTTCATTTTAAATATTCAAAATTCATTAAAATTGTCTAAATAAAAATTTTAAACTGGCCCAGATTTCCGGGTTGTTACACAAGTTCACATGACCCATAATTTATGTTGAATCGCTAAATTGCAAGTTCATGCGCCACACACCTTTATGTATTGTAAAATATTACGTGTTCTTGATTTCTCCTTTTTCTCACGTTTATAAAGTTGGGCTGAATTGTGTCGAGCCCAACACTTGTTATAATGTTGTGAACGTACAAACGGGGGTAATAACGTTGGGTGTAAAACATTAAAAATATATGTTGGCATGGTTGGCACATGCCAACGACAATGACATTCTTGCGGTATGAATTGTTATACCCAAGAATAAAGAACATGAAATTTACATATATAATTGAGAAGTGATAAAATATGTAAATTTAGAAAAACACGGCATGCTTAACCCGAGGTTGGATTGAGTTGTGACGTAAACCTGCCCGGACCCGCCCGGCTGTCCAGTAGTCACAACAATACCTATCCAATGTGGGTGGTTAAGCATTGAGCCCAATAAGGACCCGAGGTTAGACTGAGCTACAGTGTAAACCTGCCCGAAACCGACGGCACATCTAGTAACTGTAGCAATATCTGTCTAATGTGAGTGGTCAGGTGCTTTAAAAGGCTAAGGACAGATGGTAGGGTTAAGTCAACTATAAACACTTAACCAAATTCAACATGTTAACAAGAATTGATGGGTGAGGTTAGGTAAATACAGACACTTAACCACTTAACATGTTTGACTGGAAAACCCTAGTAACAAGGGACCCGTTTCAGCAGTAACCCAAGTTAGGTATCATGGTACCCTGAAACTAGGCAGGGTAGGGCATGGTTACTGGGATGATTGTAAGCGGTCAAAGCGACGACGGTGGGTGCAACAGTGTAGGTTCTAACAGGGTGCAGGCGTGCACACACTCCAGAGTAGACAAACAGGGCACTGGGGGCACCAGTAGTATAACCTATGCCTTCTAGAATTGTGTCGGGGCCACCACCATGGGTCTTGATACACCCCATGGTGGGACCAGCATAGGTATCTACAATTCTTGGGGGCCGTATGACACATATTTACGTGAGTAGGAGCCGATCTTTAGAAAATGGGGATCACTTCACCCTCAGCATGGGGTGCCAGTTAGAATAAGCTCAAGTAGGTGCAGAGATATAGTGTGGATGCGATAGTACATTCGATTCTAGACGACACTTCCTTTTCTTGTGATACTTGTCTGTTTTCAGTTTATATTTATCATGCCCTTTTTCTTATTCACATACTGAAGAGTTACTAGATTTACTCAGGCTTTATGTCTGACTCTATTTTCTTTTCGTCTTCTTTTCTTTCGTTTCCCCCAGGTCCATAGGGAGGAAACAACCCAGCCTAGGACTCTTTTGCAAGCTTCAAGACCGTAGACGTATTGCTCGGATCATGGCTTTGGATATCACTATGGGGATTTTTGTTACTTTTATTTATGTTATATGCTTCTTTAGTAATCAAGACAGTAATAAGGTTGTAATGATGGAAGTATTTTGAGACAATTATGGAAATGTTTTGTTTGAACACGTATTGATGAAATAAAAGTCTGTTTGGTTTCCGCTGTTTAAAATATGTGTATTTATATCTGTCTTGTGTTTATCCGTGGCTTTTACTTATAAACCTCCACCAAAGTTAAGGCATTACCTTTGTGAGTGACCTTAACGGAGCTGGGGTGTTTCACTTAGTGTCAGTGCATAGGTTTACCAGACTAGATTAAAAAAAAATTGAAATTGTTTTCAAAAGAAAATTTAAAGAAGCATTTTTCAAGAAAACGTGTTATATTTATAAAAAGACATAATCCCCAAAAGCCATGTGCACTATCTCTCTCTATCCTTCGTTTTGAATCTTTCCTTTCTGTTTCAGCATGTCAGGAGACCTTAACCTTCCAGAAGGAGTACCGATACCCGGCTGGTTTAGGAGGTACTTAGAAGCAAGGGCCAATGGCGCGGGCCTAGCAGACATTCCTCCTCCAGTGGCCGCGGTTCCTCCTCCTCCTCCTCATGGAAATGCCTTCGCAAAAACGTGTAGAGACTTCAAGGCTATGGGTGGAAAAGACTTTTATGGGACAAAGTCCTTTATAGGAGCAATAAACTGGCTAAAGGAGACCGAGGATCTATTTGTCATCTTCGGAGTTGATGACATGCAAAAGATACAACTAGGAATGTGGTTGCTTAAAGATGAAGCTTCCTATTGGTGGGAAATTACCATTGCTCAGAGGGCGGTGGAAACATGGGAAAATTTCAGGACAAGGTTTGAGATGAAATTCCTCTCCCAAGCTGAAAGAAGCCTGCAAATGGAGAAGTTTCTAACTCTGAAACAGGGAAGTATGACAATCAGGGAGTATGTTAATCAGTTTAATCAACTGGCCAGATTTGTGCTGGACTTAGTAAACACCCAACACAAGAAGGTGCTTCGCTTCGTCAAAGGTTTGAATGAGCCTCTACACAGCCTTGCTATGACCCATGTATCCATGGGAGCGACTTATGAAAGCTTGGTGGACATGGCGTTGCTACACGAGGAAGACAACGGCAAGAAAGAGACTAAGGTGGAAGAAAAGAAAGAGGGTTTACAAGCTAAGAAAACAGACTTCAAGAAAGGAGGGAAGAGCAATAAGCCCCGTGAGAGGAGAAGGTGCAATTTTTGTGGCATTGTCAGACATATATCGAAAGACTGCCGAAAGAGGAAGGCGAAGATGAGTGGTTGCTTCCATTGTGGAGAGACTGGGCACTAAGCTAAGGACTGCCCAAAGAAGAAAGGGCATGGACAGAAAGCCGGATCCACTTCAGGGGGCCAGGTTCATGCGCTAGTGGCACCTCAGCAGGAACGAGGTAGTAATATTTTTGTAGAAAGTGTAATCTATCTTTATGATCATCCAGTTCGCACACTTTTTGACTCTGGCGCATTACACTCCTTTATTTCATCTGCCTTAGTAGAATCTCTGCATCCAGACACTAGTATGGTAGAGGATCCCTTAGTAGTTTCAAATCCAATTGGGGGCTCCGCTTACTTGTCAATGGTTTGCTTGGGTTTGAAAATCTCTATTCTCAGCGTTGAGTTTAGTTGTAATGCCTTTGTTTTGGGCTTCTCGGGATATGGTTTGATCTTAGGCATGGACTGGTTATCCAGTAATGGTGCCATTCTTGATTGTGAGAAAAGAGCAGTTAGACTCTTGACTCGGCTTGGTAACACTCTAGAAATTTCTTGTAATCCCTCGAATGCTGTTATGCTTAGTTATCTAGAGTCGCTTGATGCTTCTGATGAGAATTTGCAGTCAGTTAGAGTAGTCCGGGAATATTCGGATGTCTTTGAGGAGGTGAAAGGCTTACCTCCGAGGAGGGAAATAGACTTCCGCATATATCTTGTGGATAATGCAAAGCCTATAGATTTACCTGTCAGACACATGGCTCCAAAGGAGAGAAAGGAGCTCAGTAAGCAGGTTAAAGAACTTCTCGAAAAGGGGTTCATTAGATGGAGCATTTCGGAATGGGGTGCTCCAGTGGTGTTTGCAACCAAAGCGGACGGTTCGCTTCGCCTTTGCGTCGACTATAGGGAGTTAAACAAATTGACCAAGAAAATTAGGCACCCTCTTCCCCGAATCGACGATTTGTTTGATCAGCTTGTAGGTGCGTCGGTCTTCTCCCAACTCGATCTGGCAACAGGGTTCCATCAGCTAAGTGTAGCTGAAGATAGCATTGATAAAACGACATTCAGAACCCCAGACGGTTTCTTCGAGTGGCTTGTCAAGCCTTTCGGCTTGACAAACGCACCCGCTTATTTCGTAGATCTAATGAGCAGAGTGTTTAGAGAATTCCTCAACAAATTTGTGGTTGTCTTCGTAGACGATATTTTGATCTTCTCAAAGAATGAGGAAGAGCATGCTCAACATTTGAAAGAAATCATGGGAACTCTTCGGGTCCATCAGCTAAAAGCCAAATTCTCCAAGTGCCACTTTTGGAGAAAGGAGGTAAGATTTCTGAGGCATATAGTGTCCAAAGAGGGGTTTGATGTGGACCCCGCGAAAGTGGTGGCAGTGCAAGATTGGAAGACACCAAGAAATGCAATCGAAGTCCGAAGCTTTCTTGGGCTACCAGTTTTTACCGAAAGTTTATTAGGGATTCCGCGAAAATCTCAGCTCCACTCACAAGTCTAACAAAGAAGAATCTGGCGTTCACTTGGGATTTGGACTGTGAGTTTGCTTTCCAACGATTAAAAAGGGCTCTCACAACAGCCCCAGTTCTGACTTTGCCAGATGGAAGCAAAATGTTCACAGTATATACAAATGCATATGGAACGGGACTAAGTGCTGTTTTAATGCAAGAAGGAAGGGTATTAGCTTATGGTGGAAGACAATTGAAAGTTCATGAAAAGAACTACCCAACCCACGATCTTGAGTTGGCCGCCATCGTCTTTGCGCTTAAGTCTTGGCGCCATTATATCCTAGGTGAGAAGTTCGAATTATACACTGACCATAAATCGTTGAAATATCTCTTCTCGCAGAAGGATCTTAACTTGAGGCAGCAAAGATGGATGGAGTTTCTTGCCTCGTATGACTTTGAAATTTCCTATACTCCCGGAAAAGGCAACGTAGTAGCAGACGCATTGAGCCGAAAGAAACTGACCTTAAGCCCGCTCTTTGTGGAAAGGCAAAGCTTGGAGTATATAGCCAGTTTTAACTTTAGGCCCTCCTCGGATTTTGTACCGGGTTTGTTAGCATCTCTCGAAGTACGCCCTATTCTCTTGGACTCAATAGGGGCTGCACAACGTGAAGACCCTCAGCTTGTTGATGTGATTGATAAACTTATTAGGGGTGAGACTTCTAGTCACCTTAGTAGATACGCCATCGATGATAAGGGTTGGCTGAGGCAAGATGGAAGATTATGCGTCCCACAAGCAAGGGATTTGACAAAAGAAGGACCGACCTTGAGTTTGAGGTTGGGGACAGGGTTTTCCTTAAGGTATCTCCCTTAAGGAACGTCGTTCTCTTTGGATCCACAGGAAAGCTAGCACCAAGATTTGTAGGACCGTTTCCTATCATCGAGAAGGTTGGGAAGATGGCCTATAGATTAGAGCTACCTGAGAGACTGACTGGAGTTCACAACGTCTTTCATGTTTCTCACCTCCGGAAGTGTTTGCATGAGTCTGCGGAAGTAGTGGAACCTAGCATTCTAGAAGAAGCCGAAGTGGAACGTGAAGAAACTGTGAGGAGAGTTCCAACCCGCATCTTAGGAACTGAAGTGAAAAAGCTACGCAACCGCGAAGTCAAACTCGTTAAAGTTCAGTGGAGCGACACCGAGGAAGGCACGACTTGGGAAACTGAGGATAGAATACGCGCTGCCTACCCTCTTCTTTTTGAGGGTACATCTTTGATCTCTCTTTTTCCTTAAATTATGCTTTATCTTTTTAGGTATATCTCCTCGGTCCTTTTTCCTAACTCCTTAGGTAGAAAACAAATGGATGCAAACATGTATTTGAAAACATGTTATGGATGATGGCTGCAAATGGTTGCTAGTGATTGCTAGTGGTTGCTCGTGGATGCATATACACACACACACACCGTAGGTTTTAGATCGGCTCAGTCACTTCATATTGCATATGCATATATGTGTTCTCATTTGTATATGGTTGAAACCTGATATGCTGTCATATGGTTGTCGCATTAGTATGAATAAGTTGTGCACTCATGTAGAATTATGAGTACGAAAAAATTTGCACACATAATGGATTCATGACACTTACATGATTCGCATTAAGGGGGTCAACTGAATCAGTAGACCGCCTGATTTCTGCATTAGATAAGGACATGTACACACAATATGCATATGATCATGAAGCATTAGAAGTCTTTTAAGGACAGTGGATGCCTGTGTTTGTTGGTTGAGTAGATGGACTGTTGGATGGTAGGATATACATTCTTCCTAACTTAAAGATTTTGGGGACGAAATTCTTTTAAGGGGGGGGGGGAGGAGAATGTAACACCCAGTGAATTCTATAATATCAAGCTTCACAAAATTAAAGTGTAATTAATTCTAAATGAAAGAATTAAGGGAAATGGGTTACGCCATTGCGTTCGTCTCGGAATTCTGCTTGAGATAGAGTCTGAGTTTGCGTGAATCGGACTCCGTATGAAGGAGTTATGACCTTCGGAAGTTTCAGAATAAAATTTAAAATTCAAACAGCTCGGTTTCAAATTCGAAATTCGAAAAACAAGTTCAAACTGGGCTGGGCGGGAAAATTCCCGCCCAGGGACCAGGTCGACCATGGTGTCGACCTGGTCAGCCCAGGTCGACCATAGTGTCGACCTGGGTGTCGACCTGCCAGTCGACCTACCTGGTCGACCTGGCTGGCTGGGTCTGGCTCTGGCTCGAATTTCTGTGGCTCGGTGTGTCATTAGGGCTGACATGTCTCCTCTTGATTGGCTCTTTGAACTTTGTATGGTCTAGATTCCTCCTGTCTTCATCTGACGGCTCAAAACAATTTAAAAATCTATAAATACACCCTAAGTCTCAACTAAAAATTCACATAAAAAAATAAGATTGGAGTCGTCATGCTGCCAGGAAGGAATTGAGCATAGCCGTCAAGAGAGAGGACCTTAGAGACGAATCAAATTAAGAAGAAGACTAAAGCTTAATCAAATTAATCAACACAACGTTAATCTACCCAAAGGAACGCATCTCAATTTCAGAATTCAGAATCCAGAATTCAAGATTCTGCATTCGTTGTAAGTATAGTGACATTTCAGAATATGAATAAAAACTATGACGTGATTTGATGTAAATGAAAATAGAATTGTGTTATTGTATGAATTCTATGTATTGTAATAATTCTGTCATGACTTGTCTATTGATATTTGTGGCATAAATTGATTGATGCAAGCCTATTGGATATTTGTATATGAAAGTAATAGCAATAGCAAGTTGTGGCAAAAACTAGTAATTGATCCCTTTATGTTTATGTCAATGGCATGGACTATATACATTCCCTTAGTCTAAGTTAGAATTTATGTAAACATGTTCTAGAGTTGAGACCTTTTATGCCTACATGATCCAAAATCTATGAACACATTTTTATGTTTATTTGCAAGTATAATTGGGTCTATGTTAAGTATCGTTTGGGTTACATAAACTATGCAAGTTCATGTTGAAATAGGCTATATGATTAGATGTTAAAATTGGACATTTTGGTGAATATACAACATGTTAGTTCTGTGGTTGACATTATGCCAAGTAAAACATGTTTAAACCCAAGTTTGTATAAGCCTAAACTATGCCATTTCATATGTCACCTACTTAGTTATACTTTGATTTGAATGCAAGTTCACATGACCCATAATTTATGTTGAATCACTAAATTGCAAGTTCATGCGCCACACACCTTTATGTATTGTAAAATATTACATGTTCTTGATTTCCCCTTTTTCTCACGTTTATAAAGTTGGGCTGAATTGTGTCGAGCCCAACACTTGTTATAATGTTGCGAACGTACAAACGGGGGTAATAACGTTGGGTGTAAAACATTAAAAATATATGTTGGCATGGTTGGCACATGCCAACGACAATGACATTCTTGCGGTATGAATTGTTATACCCAAGAATAAAGAACATGAAATTTACATATATAATTGAGAAGTGATAAAATATGTAAATTCAGAAAACACGGTATGCTTAACCCGAGGTTGGATTGAGTTGTGACGTAAACCTGCCCGGACCCGCCCGGCTGTCCACTAGTCACAACAATACCTATCCAATGTGGGTGGTTAAGCATTGAGCCCAATAAGGACCCGAGGTTAGACTGAGCTACGGTGTAAACCTGCCCGGAACCGACGGCACATCCAGTAACTGTAGCAATATCTGTCTAATGTGAGTGGTCAGGTGCTTTAAAAGGCTAAGGACAGATGGTAGGGTTAAGTCAACTATAAACACTTAACCAAATTCAACATGTTAACAAGAATTGATGGATGAGGTTAGGTAAATACAGACACTTAACCACTTAACATGTTTGACTAGAAAACCCTAGTAACGAGGGACCCGTTTCAGCAGTAACCCAAGTTAGGTATCATGGCACCCTGAAACTAGGCAGGGTGGGGCACAATGGGTTGATTGTAAGCGGTCAAAGTGACGGCGGTGGGTGCAACAGTGTAGGTTCTAACGGGGTGCGGGCGTGCACACACTACGGAGCAGACAAACAGGGCACTGAGGGCACCAGTAGTATAACCTATGCCTTCTAGAATTGTGTCGGGGCCGCCACTGTGAGTCCTGATACACCCCATGGTGGGACCAGCATAGGTATCTACAATTCTTGGGGGCCGTATGACAAATGTTTACGCGAGTAGGAGCCAATCTTTAGAAAATGGGGATCACTTCACCCTCAGCATGGGGTGCCAATTAGAATAAGCTCAAGTAGGTGCAGAGATATAGTGTGGGTGCTATAGTCCATTCGATTCTAAACGACACTTCATTAGCTTGTGATACTCGTCTGCTTTCAGTTTATATCTATCATGCCCTTTTTCTTATTCACATACTGAAGAGTTACTAGTTTTACTCAGGCTTTATGTCTGACTCTATTTTCTTTTCTTCTTCTTTTCTTTCGTCCCCCCCAGGTCCACAGGGAGGAAACAACCCAGCCTAGTACTCTTTTGCAAGCTTCAAGACTGTAGACGTATGGTTTGGATCTCTTTTGCTCGGATCATGGCTTTGGATATCACTATGGGGATTTTGGTTACTTTTATTTATGTTATATGCTTCTTTAATAATCAAGACAGTAATGAGGTTGTAATGATGGAAGTATTTTGAGACAATTATGGAAATGTTTTGTTTGAACACGTATTGATGAAATAAAAGTCTGTTTGGTTTCCGCTGTTTAAAATATGTGTATTTATATCTGTCTTGTGTTTATCTGTGGCTTTTACTTATAAACCTCCACCAAAGTTAAGGCATTCCCTTTGTGAGTGACCTTAATGGAGGTGGGGTGTTTCATAAAGCAATTTATTTAAAACACAAATACCATTCAACACATGAATTTCTATTCAACGAATGAATTTCTATTCAACACATGAAAGTTTTCAGATATATGGAAGTGATTTCAACAAATGAAAATAATTCTAACACATGAATATTTCAAAAAAATTTGACAGCATAACGACAGGGTAGTTAAAACCGGCACCGTCCCGATGTACGGCTCCTCGCTCTACCTTAAAACCTTGCGGTTTTTGACAATGGGGATTTCATGCATCTAGTTCGCACGCAGGCGGCATGTTTTATTTTCATTTCCACAATCCTATTCTAATTTGTTTCAACCACAAGAGGGTAATTTTCAACCACAAAGGTATTTTTCAACCACAATCCAACAATATCAACCATAAACAATTATTTTCAACCATTCGTCATGCCACATATTATCACGCCAATCACAAGCAATAAATATCGTCCATGGTTTGTGGACGAGGGGAGTATATATATATATATTATATTTCACTTCCATTTCAACACAATTCAAAGCATATATGTTTCATACAACGCTTGTATAGTTTATACATCGCCCATATAACTTATACAACACATGTACATGAGGTATACAATGCGTATATAATTTACACTTCGCTTATATAACTTATACAAAACGATTTCATTCACACATTTCAATTTAGATTTCTCACCTTGGTTTTCGAGATGCTAAAAATCGTAGCTAGCTCAGAAAAATCCGCAGTCTCTTCTAGATTGTAGAGAGCGTCCTTGCGGTCACGATGTTTCCTGTTTTATCGAATTTCGTTAACATACCATAAAGATACGATTTTTCAAAGTTTGCAACGGTTTTAAAGTGTTAAAACAGTTTTAAATTAACAAAGCCGCACCTTTCAGGTTGGGGTTCAAAACTAGGTTTAGCAATTTCTTGAAATCCATTGCTCGTTACCAAAATCAGATGGCACCACATTGTAGTGCTTCGGGAAGCACGCAAAACAAGGTATGGGGGGTCCCACTCGGTGCGGAGGTTGAGGCACGGCGGGCTCCGAGGCGGCGCGACTTCCTGGTGGCAGATCTCGAGAACCGTGCGACGATAGGGGAAGCTTCTGGTATGGATTTGAAGAGGGGAGGACGCTCTTCAAAAAGTTTAACCGGGGGTGGGGCTGAAGATGAACGTGGCGATCGGAAAATGGTCGGGAAAGGGGGAAGCTGCGTCGCCGTTGAAATCGAGGGGAGGGGGGTTTCTGATGTTTTTATTTTTTTTATTTTAATGAGTGGTGAGATCCTATTGGCCCATGGTTTTATTAAATTTTAAAGCAGTGTTTCTCCAAACGGACACCGATTCAAACCCAATGACTGTCGCCCCAAGCTAAATACCCCCATCCCGAACATAATGGGATATGTTTCGCAGGCCAATTCGACTGTTACAGTCAGTTATTTTTCAAATCAAAGTATAAAACATTCAATATTCAATTTGAACGTACATTTCAATTTGATAGGGCCACAAACTAATTCGAAAAATTCCAGAAAAATAAATCTAGCAATGTTTTGACGCTACGGTCCCAACAAAACTAGTTTCATCAAATTCTGAGATCGTTTGAAAAATGGCCATTTTCTGGTCGATCCAATTTAACAGAAATTGACCAATCACATTTTCTTTTGCCATGCTAGCATACTAGCTTCAAAAATTATGAAATTTGAAATCTAGCAATAGTTTGACATCCCAGACCCAACAAAAGTGGTTTCGTCGAATTCCGAGGTAGTTTAAAAAATGTCTATTTTCAAGGGCTATATATACTCTATAACGACCTTTCTGAAAATTCATTTGGCCATAACTTTTGATTTCCGCTATGAAACTTCGATTTTTCAGACTCGTTAGAAAGGTATTCATAAACAGATTTAAATATTTTTGGTTTCACTAAAATCCATTATATTTTACACCCGGTACAGTCATTCAAAGTTTGAATTCAAATTTTCAAACTGCCGCACTATTTCCAATTCAATATTTCATTGAAGTATTCTATTTCAATTTTTAAAATTCTTTGAAAATAACCAATTTAAAATTTTTAAATTGGCTCGCATTTTCCGGGTTGTTACATTATATTTAAAAATAAATAATTATTTTCTAACGATGATTCAAATAATATATACATTCTAATTCTATTCCAAATAAATTTCTCGTCGTCATTATTTAAAATAATTCATTTTAAATGTTCAAAATTCATTACAATTGCCAATTTTTTTTTTAAATTGGCTCGGATTTTCCGGGTTGTTACACGTATGGACGGACACTACCCGATGAAGCTGGCTGGGAGTGGATTGGAGCTCGTTTGAATTTATGGCAAAATAAATTGTTTGATCTGAATCAAACAACAGTTTATCGTTCTTTAACGTTGAAATGCCAAAGTGAGTAAAACTCACCAACTCTAGACAGTTATATTTTTTATAACGTATTCTTAGAACTGATAATTATCTGTTGATTGTTGTGTGTTAACTGTTTGGTTAAATTGCTTATGTATTGGTTGAAATTATAGATCATGATATATATATAAATCATTAATCAAATATTGATTCTATTTAGCAGAATATTTCATATTGAAATTAAATCGATGTTAATTATATTGTTTAACATCTGTGGATGCAGGGAAACAGGTCGGAGGAATCCAACTGGATTCCTCAACATTTATTTTACTGTTTTTCATATATGGTGATATATTATGTGATATATAATCTGTTGTTGACTATGTGTGTTTGAATGATATCGATCATTGTGAATTGGTATTTTAAATACCGTAAGAAATACTGGGATATAGAAAAGGGGATTTTCAAAGTGTATTTTGAAAACGAATTATTTATATAAAATCAGTGGATTTTATATATAAAAGGAAAAGGATTTTATAAAAGAAAATAATTATAAAATCGAAGGATAAGTTATAAAAGGGAAATATTTGTAAAACAAATATGAAAGGAAAATATTATGAAACAAATAGGAAAAGAAATATTTATTTAGAAAATAAATATATATAATTGAAAAAGAGAAATACTTGTAACACATTTACAAATAAAACAGAAAGAGAAATATTTTTAACACATTTACAAAAAAAAAAACAAAAAGAGAAATATTTGTAAAAACATTTACAAATAAAACAGAAAGAGAAATATTTGTAAAACATTTACAAATAGAGTATAAAAGGAAATAATTTATTAGAAAATAAATAGAGTTATAAAAGGAAATATTTATTGGGAAAAATAAAAGGAATTTATTGGAAAATGAAAAGAATGTTATATAAGGAAATATTTGGCAAATGAACAGAATTTTACATAAGGAAAGTTTAGACCCGTGCTTCGCACACAGGTATAACATAATATGGATTTAAAGCAAAGATTTTAAATAGAATCTGTTCTAACCGATAGATTGAGAAGATTAATTTTCAAATAATATTTTATAAATTAAAAAAATATTTATCATTTGGATAAATGGAATATATAAGTCAAGACTTATATAGAGAAGTAAGAATCGATTTCAACATCGATATTTGAAACTGAATATGGACTTAGAGTTTGTACAGGAAATTTAAAGTGAGAGAATTCTCACAATGGGATCCGCTCCATCAGTTTTTATCTGAATTTCCGTTCAGTTTGGTTTTGATTTTTTTCTGAAATTCTGATTTGCTCCTTTTTGATTCTGGCCAGTTCTATTGCGAAGCTCTTATCTTCTGATTCCAACGCAACTGAAATTTCTGAATTCCGACATCGTATGGCCTAGATATTTATTTTACAAGCTTTATACACAATTTATATTAAGAAAATTAATTATTAATTAACTCCTTAACCTTTAATTAACTTCATCCCCTTCGTTTAACTGCTTCAAATTGTCGAACCCAACCATCGCATTGAACAAATCGTCGGCGCTACTCCATCTCCAGACCGGAGCCACATCCAAGCACCCCCCTCCGACCGCCTACGCAAGAGCCTCCTCCCCTGTCAATCACGTCGCCTCCGGTGGTCTGCTTCACCCTGAAATCCGCGCTGAACGGAAGCTATTTGAGCTGGAAATTCTCACAGCTCGCTGAATGATAACTTCTATTACTAGCACGGATTTGAAGATGGGGAAGACCTCTATGAAATCGCTTTGGAACCTAAGCATAATTCGTTTCGGATTTGAAGATTGTAGGGGATTTGTTTTTGAGAACTTACAGCCGTTCGACAGTGAATGACGACTTCTAGGGTTTTGTTTGGGGAAATGATTATTTATATTAAAATTTTAATAATATTTAATTCTATTATTTTCAAAAATACATGATTACCGATACGAACCCCAAATCAAACCCAACGACTGTTGCCCCTAGCTAAATACCCCCATTCCGAACACAATGGGATATGTATCATATGCTGATTCGATCGTTTCAATTAGTTTTCATCAAAATCAAATATAACTCTATATATTGAATTTGAATGCACATTTCAATTTACCGGGGCCACATACGGACTCTAAAAATTCCCAAAAAATATTTTCTAACTTCGTATTGACGATACAGTCCTAACAAAGCTAATTTCGTCAAATTCTGAGACCGTTTGAAAGATGGCCATTTTTCCAGTCGATTAAAATCAACTAAAACTGTCAAAACACGTTTTCCTTCGCTACGCTCACATATTAATTCAGAAAATTACGAATTTTGGAATATAGCAATAATTTGACATCCCGGATCCAACAAAAGTGGTTTCGTCGAAAACCGAGGTCATTTGCAAAATTTCCATTGTCAAGGCCTTTATTTATATATATATATTAAAATATATATAAATTCCACAGCGACTTTTCTGAATTTTAAAATGGACGTAACTTATCATTTCTAAAGTGAAATCTCAATCTCTTACCTTCTTTAGAAAGATATTGTTGAACAGATTCAGATATTTCTTGTTTCGCTCAATTCTGACTTATATTGAATTCTATATATTCATTTGAAATTCAGAATCAAATTTTCGAACTGCCGCGCCATTTCAGGCTCGAATTATAATTAAAATAAATTTATTCGGTTTAACTTCGTCGAAAATAAATTTTCCGTCGTTATTATTGAAAATAATTCATTTAAAATATCCAAAATCCATTAAATTCGCCAAAATAAAAATTTTAAATTGGCTCAGAATTTCCGGGTTGTTACAATCTCTCCCACTTAAAACTTTTCGTCCCCGAAAAGGAACGAAGCTGAAAGTTGTTTAACTAATTAACTCAACTTCCATTATTTTCTTTACGGCTTAAGTTCTTCAACTTTTCAGTTTCTAATAACCTTTCAAAGTTTTCAAAAATTTGGCTAACACCCTAAATTTTCGAAAAATTTCGCTATAACCTCCCCTGCACCGGGGACTTCAGGATATTTCATATATCCTCCCATGGCCTTCTTCAATCCAAAAGAAAAAGAAAAAGCCAAGCGGCTAGCTAATCGGCTCATAAAAGCATCCAAACCCAAAGAAATACAATAAACATGTACCTATTTGTCGGGCAAACAATTTTATTCTTCTGCTCTAGCCTCCTTGCTATGACCTGTTCAATGTAAGTACATGTATCTGCATGCAGTTTCAACCAATTTTCAATTTAGTTCTATATTTGATTCAAATTGGCTAATTCACCTTACATTCTCTTATTGGTATTATCAATTCAATATTCTGATTAGTTGAACTAATAATCATACAGCACAACCAACAATCAATCTGTTGATTAAATTTTCAATCATATAATTTTATATAATCAAAAATCAAATTTTCTAAGACCGGATTATATATATAATCACAAATACGTTATATATAATCATATTACTCTCAACTCATTCTAGGGCATTTCTAACCCTATCTCTAACGAGTCACTCATTCTAGAATGCTACTGATTCTATCTTTAATGAGGATTCTTCTATAGGATATTACTAATCCTACCTCTGATGAGTCTTTTGTTCGGTTCTAACGAGTTGTACCCCAAAGATTTGAGTTAACCAAAGCTCTGATGCCAGCTGTAACGACATGAATTTCGCTTAGACCTAATCGATCGCTAAATCGACCAAGACCGTTCGAATCCCGTATACGCTAACTCTGGGTATGCAACACATCAGAACAAGTAACGTAAGACTTTTATAAACATCATAATAATGTTACATCAGAGTACAGAATATCAGAGTATATCGAAATATAATCAATACAGCGAAAGATGATTTTACAATAAATGTAATACAATGCACAACGGAAATAAATAAATAACACAGCGGAAGACTGTAAATGCCTGGACACAGCTTAAAGCTTCAGTCCAGAATCCTGCTCAATATATCTGCAAAATAAAACTACTCGACTGCCCGTGTGGAAAATAGGGGCACCCGAGTTTGCAAGGGAAAAGCAAACTATAAGTCAGTCATGGGACTGGTGTGAGAAACTCTAAACAGTTATAATTAACTTATTTAATACTATGGCGTATCACGGGACCACGCCGCTAACACGGAACGGGTTTACCCCTATGAATGCCAGTGTATAAACAACAATCAATATAGATATATGGATCTACTATGCATAAATCAACATGCAATATACCAATCTACCCATTTAGATTAATCACTACACGTAGATTTTCTAAATCCAATTCAATTTACAGAAATTATTCCTCTGGACTTTATTTCCCGATTTCTATTTCAAATCATTTAAAATACATATCTAACTTTCTATAACAAATAGATTTCACTTCAGGATCTCAAATCAAATCATTTGAAATGTGAATTCCAAATCATAACAATGCATACAAACAAGTATGCAACCAAATATCGGGCTCCCCCTAGACAAGGCAAAGTGTACGCACCTAGCAACTCGATATATAAATGTGCACCTAGCCCACATAGGAGCAGGCTACACCGACGATGCACCTCCCACACATGGAAGCATACACCGCCCATCTCACCCATACTTTTAGTCGTCCCGCTCTCCCGAATCTCTAGCCACATACCAATTCATTTCATATCCCGAAGTATGGAAAATCATTTCACAACATAATAATCACAAGTACTTTCAAAATATAGTACTTCACATCAGCAGTTCACACACATGATGAGTCACTATTAATCACATAACATTTGAGCTCGTACGTCTCAAAGAAGGGTGTTAAGCGAGAGAATAAATTCTCCGCCACCAAACAGATACATCATTAATAGCAACTAATCAAATATGTGATGAACCACAATGTAACACATAATACATTTCAAAATCTCTTTGATAATATCGGGTTTAGGCCTCGAAATCCTTTCTGTTTTATAAAACATTCCCTGTCCAAAATCAGGAATACATTTCTTTACACTTAAGAAAAATATCATTTCACAATCATTCATTAAATTTGAAATGAAAACATCTGTAACACCCCATGTCCATTAATGTCACTCACAAAGGGAATGCATTAACTTCCATGGAGGTTTTAAGTGAATATAGAACAGAAAAATTACAACAAGACATATAATAAGTAGTACTTGGAAATCTAAAACTTCATTTTATTGCAGCGGAAATTAACCATGTTTGTTACATCATAAAACCATAAATCAGAGTCAAGTACAATATCCATCTTGATAAAACAAAATACATAATCCCATTACATAAATAGCCATTAAAGAAGATAACAAGCTGGACTTTACTTCAGCGGTCCAAGCTTTCCCAAAGAGATAAAGCAATCCAATCAAACTCCACTAGAGCTGGGCCCAACCTGAGGACCTGGAGGGGGAAAAAGGATAGAAATGGAGGGGGTCAGACATAAAGTCTGGTGAGTATGATAATTCTAACAATACTATTATCAAAATAACTAGACTAAGGCATAAGCTGGAAAACAAGGAAATGTCTATGAACTATTGGGTATGGAAAAGCAGATAAAGATAACGTTAAAGGCACACCTAATTACTAACGAATAATTACTACACTGCACCGCATCAGTCACCCTAAAGGTTGATCCCACTTGCTTCACACAGAAACTATATAAATAGCCTTGCGTACCCCTAGCTGACTACATAGGTACCGTATGCCCCTATCTCCACTAGGTGTACCCCACTACCCACTTTCGATTGGCTCCCTACTCGTAGATACCCGTGCTGACCCCACAGTGGGGTGTATCACTCCCATAAAGTGGCAGCCCGATACAACTTGAGAATGCACGGCTTATACCTACACGATGCAACAACGTCTTACCTACAAGCCCGGGTCCACACACGCATATGCAACCCGTTGGACTTGCGTTGCCACCGCTACCTCGTTTTGGACTCTTATAGTCAAACCCAGTATGCGTGTCCCGTCCTCGACTTGGGTCGAGCCCACAAAGATACGTTTGGGATACTGGTTGAAATGGGCCCCCACAAGCTACCCACCTAAGCTTGTCCACTAGTAAATCCCACTTAACCCTCTTAGTCATGTTCATTTACATGTGTGTTTGGTTAAGTCTTACTAATCGTATTTCACATGCCACTAAGGGCACCCACTAGATTCCTCATGCCACCCAAGGCACCTACTTAACCCCCATGTCCCACCATACATGTTTATCTGGTTAAGTATTTCTTAATTCATTCAGGCCATAACCTCATAAAGACCTCTCACGTTAGACTGGCATTTATGGCAGCTGGATTTGCCGGGCGGGTCCGGGCAGTCTTACACAATAAAAGAGTCTAACCTCGTGTCTTTACAACTGTTATGCTTTAGTTTGGGCCTAGGACCTCTCACATTGGGCTGACATTTGTGACCACTGGATTTGCCGGGCGGGTCCGGGCAGGTTTACATCACAAACGAGTCCAACCTCGTGTCCTAAGCATTGATTATCACTTATAATCTTTTACCCCAGTCTTGAATAATTCCCTATTCAAATTATTAATTAAGTCCACTTTTATTGATATCCATAATTGACTCAATTATGGCCATCCATTCATGGCATGCAAAATCATATCAATTGCACCCCAACTTCTTTATATTAAATCCTTAATATTACCCCTACCCCACGTTTATACGTTCGCTTATTCAACGCAGAATATACGTTAGACTCGAATAGTCTAACTCATAGCACAAAAATAAATTATCACAACATATAGACAATTAAAATGAATCTAATCATAATAGGGGTGGAACTTGCATAAAACTACACATGTTAAGGATATAAAGGTGTCAACTTGTTAAATGTCACAATTTACATGATATGATCATAACCCAAATTTATGTATAAACTTGCATATGGGGTTTTAGGCAACATAATGATGGTGTGAACTAGCATAGAATTCACATATGTCATAGCATAATTCTAGATGTCATAATTCTAGATCTAAATAGATGTCATGGCATATGTTCATAACCTTTACTAATCAACCTAAACTTGCATATGTGACTTGTCATATAGATCAACATCGCCCAAATAATATCAATATTATGATTTGATTAACATGAACTAATTAGCATAGATAATAACATCATGACTTTATAACATGTATGATTCATCACAACTTAGCATAGAAAATTTCAACCTATACAATATCATCATAGCATGATTTACAACATATAGGATATCATCATCACATAACATAGGATTTACAACATACATGATAGCATAAGGTTTACAACAACATATATGACAATTCACATCATTCACTCATAATCCATTCATAACTTAATCTAATTAGTTTAATAATAATCTTGTTAAGATCATCATACTCACAATTAGAAGAGAAAGAGAGTCTTGATTTGCTTTAGAGTTGAGTAGAATTAGAATTTGATTAGCTTTCTTCCTTCTTAGTTGGAGGCGGCTAGACTGAGTTCCATGGAGGCGGTATGACGGTGGCTATTCTATTTTTCATGTGAATTAGAGTGAGAGACTACCTAGGTATTTATAGAGTTTAGGATTTATTTAGACCGTCAGATCAACTCAGAACTAAACTGAACCGTTTAATTTGCCAACTCAGCCCTAAAGACACATCAGCAGCTCAAGATTGGGCTCAGTCAAACCCTAGCCGCCTGGACAGGTCGACACCCAGGTCGACTCCCCAGTCGACCTGGGGGAGGGGGGTCGACTGCCCAGTCGACTCCCCAGTCGACCTGGGGTGCTGGGCGGGAATTTTTCCGCCTAGCCTGTTTGACTCCGAATTTTGAATTTTAAATTTTTGAAATCTGTTTTGAATTTTCTGAAACTTCCGATGGCCATAACTTCTTCATACGAAGTCCAATTACCGCAAACGCAGACTCTATTTCAACCAGAATTCCGAGATGAACACAATGGCGCAACCCGTTTCCCACAATTCTCACGTCTGAGATTAGTTATTCTTTAATTTGTGAATATTAATATTAACAGAATTACGGGGTGTTACATTCTCCCCTCCTTTAAAGGATTTCGACCCCGTAATCTTCAAGTTAAGAAGAATGTATATGCTAACATCCAATCGTCCATCTACTCAACCATCAATCACAGGCATCCATTGTCCTTATAGACTTCTAATGCTTTCATGTTTAAATGCATAGTGTGTGTATATGTCCATATCTAATGCAAAATCGGGCGGTCCACTGATTCAGCTGACCTCCTTAATGCAAATCATGATAGTGCCATGCGTCCATTATGTATGCAAAAGTTCCCTAATGCTACATATTATCTCTATATGCGTGCACAATCATCATCTGAATGCAGCATCCATATGATAATACAATCATCATACATCCATGTTACTAAACTATGTACACACATTTATATGCAATATGAAGTGACTGAGCCGATCTAGTGCCTAAAGTGTGTGTGTATGCGTCCACGAGCAACCGCTAACAAACACTTGCATCCACTTTGCATCCATCATACATAACATGTCTCAAACACATGCTTCAACCATAGGATTATCCTAACTAAAGGTCAAGAATACTAGCGAGAGGATACTCTAAAGGTAAGATAAGTACAAGATAAGCGATAAAGGAGAAATTAAAGGACATACCCTCGGAAAAAAAGGGTACAACGAACGCATCTTTTCTTCTGTCTCCCAAGTAGCGTTGCTCTCATCATCTCCCCATTGTACTTTGACTAGTTTGACCTCTCGATTCCTCAGCTTCTTGATCTCCGACCCAAGAATGCGCGTAGGAGCTCGTCGAATCGTCGCATCACGCTCGATCTCCACCTCTCTAAGCAAGCTCGGCTCTACCACTTCCGCGGTCTCGTGCAAGCACTTCCTCAAATGTGATACATGGAATACATCGTGTACACCACTAAATCTCTCAGGCAACTCCACTCTATACGCCATCTGTCCAATCTTCTCCTTAATAGGAAACGACCCTACAAATCTTAGTGCTAACTTCCCAATGGACCCAAAGCGAACAACGTTCCGTAATGGAGACACTTTGATAAATACCATGTCCCCAACTTCAAACTCAAGATCTATCCTCCTCTTATCCGCATAAGATTTCTGCCTATCTTGCGCTACTTTCATTCTCCTTCGAATCAAGTCGATCTTCTTCGAAGTCTCCCTAATCATATCGGGCCCAAGTAAGATCTTATCCGTAGATTCCCACCAACATGTAGGTGAACGACAAGGTCGTCCATAAAGAGCTTCGAAAGGTGCCATGCCAATACTGGACTGAAAGCTGTTATTATATGCGAACTCTACCAATGGAAGATGGTCTTCCCATGTACCCCCAAAGTCTAGGATACATAGCCTCAAAAGATCCTCTAGAATGCGATTCACCCTCTCGGTCTGGCCGTCCGTCTGAGGATGATATGCGGTGCTCAAACATAACTGAGTCCCTACAGCCTCTTGTAAGCTTCTCCAAAATTCGCTAGTGAAAATAGGATCGCGGTCGCTCACTATGCTAGAAGGAACACCGTGCAGACGAACTATTTCTCGGACATATACAGAAGCTAACCATGGAGCAGTCCTCTTACTCATCACGGGAATGAAATGGGCGCTCTTAGTAAGTCTGTCTACTACAACCCAAATCCCCGTATTACCCTTCCTTGATCTTGGTAATCCATCCACAAAGTCCATCGAGACACTTTCCCATTTCCATTGTGGAACCTCCAATGGGTGAAGCAACCCACCGGGTTTCTTTTGCTCCGCTTTTAATTGTTGGCACACCAAGCACCTAGCAACATACTCGACCACGTCCCTCTTCATACCAGCCCAAAAGAAAACTCGCTTCATGTCTTTGTACATCTTGTCCCCGCCGGGATGAATGGTCATCTTCGAATGATGTGCTTCGTCGAGAATAGCCTTCCTCAAACCATCTTCTCGAGGTACACAAAGTCTACTATCCCTACGTAACCAACCGTTATCATCTAGGGTATACCTATGGAGATGGCTTGTTGACTCCCCTCTTTTGAGCTTTTCTACTAACTCAACCAACGGTGGGTCGTCTCGCTGTGCCTCGCCAATCCGTCCCAAAAGCGTAGGTCTAACCTCTAAGGATGCTAGCAAACTGGGTACAAAGTCAATGGAAGGTCTAAAGTCAAACATCGAAATGAATTCTAAGTTTCACCGCTCAACAAACAAAGGACTTAAGGATAATCTTTTTCTACTTAAGGCATCTGCCACCACGTTACCCTTGCCAGGGGTATATGCTATCTCGAAGTCGTAGGATGCTAAGAACTCCATCCACCTTTGCTGCCTTAAGTTCAAGTCCTTCTGAGAGAACAAGTATTTTAACGATTTGTGGTCAGTGAACCACTCGAATTTCTCACCAAGAAGATAATGACGCCAAGACTTAAGCGCGAAAACAATAGCAGCCAACTCTAGGTCATGTGTAGGGTAATTTTTCTCATGCGCTCTCAACTGTCTTCCACCATAGGCTATTACCCTTCCCTCTTGCATTAAGACCGCGCCTAGTCCTGTCCCACAAGCATCAGTATAAACAGTAAACGGCTTACTCCTGTCTGGCAATACTAAGACTGGGGCTGAAGTCAAAGCTCTCTTCAAACGTTGGAACGCGTCATCACAATCTACGTCCCATGTGAAAACTAGGTTCTTCTTCGTCAAGCGTGTCAATGGAGCTGATATCTTTGCGAAGTCTTTGATAAACTTCCTATAGTAGCCAGCCAACCCCAAGAAACTTCTTACTTCAGTAGCATTTTTAGTGACCTTCCAATCTTGGATGACAACCACCTTCGCGGGATCCACAACTATCCCTTCCTTGGAAACTACGTGCCCTAAGAATCGTACTTCCTTCCTCCAGAAGTGACACTTAGAAAATTTAGCTTTAAGATTATGCGCTCGTAGGGTCTCCAACACTTCCCTAAGATGTAGGGCATGCTCTTCTTCATCCTTAGAAAAGATCAGGATGTCGTCTACAAAGACTACCACGAATTTGTTAAGGTACTCCCTAAACACCCTACTCATCAAATCAACAAAGTATGCGGGGGCGTTTGTCAAACTGAAGGGCATCACTAGCCATTCATAGAAACCGTCCGGAGTCCTAAAGGCAGTCTTGTCTATGCTATCCTCAGCCACCCTCAACTGATGGAAACCAGTGGCTAAGTCCAACTGCGAAAACACTGAGGCGCCAACTAACTGATCGAAGAGATCGTCAATCCTCGGCAGTGGGTGTCTGTTTTCTTAGTAAGCTTATTAAGTTCTCTATAGTCCACACAAAGTCTAAGGGACCCATCCGCCTTCGTGGCAAATACTACTGGAGCACCCCACTCCGATATACTTCGTCTTATGAACCCCTTCTCAAGCAACTCCTTCACTTGCTTATCGAGTTCCCTCCTTTCACGAGGAGCCATGTGGCGTACTGGCAAAGATACTGGTTTTGCATTATCCACAAGATATATTCGAAAATCTATCTCCCGATTCGGAGGCAAGCCCTTCACCTCCTCAAACACATCCGAGTATTCTCGGACCACTCTAACAGATCGTAGATTTTCCTCAGATGCGTCAAGTGATTCTAGATTACTTAGCATAACGGAATTTATGGGATTACAAAAGATTTCGAGAGCGTTACCAAGGGGAGTCACGAGCCTAACTACTCTCCTTTCACAATCAAGAACGACCCCATTTCTGGATAACCAATCCATTCCTAAAATTAGCCCATAGCCCGTGAAGCCTAAAACATAAGCATCACATATAAACTCAACGCTAAGTATAGAAATTTTTAAATCCAAACACATCATGGACAAATAAGATGAGCCCCCAATTGGATTCAAAACAACTAAGGGATCCTCTACTAAACTGGTGTTTAAGTGCAGTGATTTAACTAATGATGTAGAGATAAACGAATGCGATGCGCCCGAATCGAATAAAGTACGGACAGGTTGATCAAACAGAAAAACTAAGCTTTCAACAGAAATGGTTCTACCTCGTTCTTGCAGCGGTGGGACCGCAAGAGCCTGAACTTGTCGCCTTGCCTGCCCTGGTGCCATAAGAGCCTGCACCTGTCCTCCCGAGGTAGACCCTGCCCTCTGCCCCTTCTTTGGGCAGTCCTTCACTAGATGTCCCATTTCACCACAGTGAAAACAGTCAGTCTTCTTTTTCTTCCGGCAATCCTTGCTAAGATGGCCTGGTGTGCCACAGTTAAAGCATTTCTTCTTTCCCTTGCCATTATTGTCTTTACCACCCTTCTTGTTTTGCTGTTGAGGTTTCTTCTGATCCCCTTTCTTCTCGGGTGCCTTATCAGCTTTAGTGCCTTTCTCCTCGTGCATGAGTGCCATGTCTACTAGCTTCTCAAAGGTGGCCCCCATTGGATGTGGGTCATAGCCAACCCTTGCAACGGTTCATTCAATCCATTAACAAACCTCAGAGCCTTCTTCTCCGGCGTGTTCACTAAGTCTAAGCCAAACCTTGCTAACTGATTAAATTTGTTGACATATTCTTTTACTGATGAGCTTCCTTGCTTTAATGTCAAGAACCTTTCCATATATAGATTCTCTTCTGCCCTTGAGAGAAACTTTGCCTCAAACCTACGTCTGAAATCCGCCCAAGAATCAACAGGACGCTCCCCATTAGTGACCTACCACCAAAACGAGGCCTCTCCCTTCATTAACCAAGATGCTAATTTGACCTTCCTCCCTTCTTTTACTTCAAAGATTTCTAGCAATTCTTCCACCTCCCTAAGCCAATCTCTAGCTTCCACAAACGTTTCTGACCCTTGAAAGGGTTTTCCATCCATAGCCTTAAATTCCTTGCATGTCTTTGCAAAAGTATCTACGCGAGGAGGAGGAGGAGGAACGGGTGCAACTGGTGGTGGAGGAACATTGGCTGGACCTGCAGCGGCCCTAGCCTCTAATAACCTCCTATACCATCCTGGTATCGTTACACCGTCCGGAAGGTTAAGATCTTCAGCCATGCTGAAACGAAAAAGGAAAGATTCAAAATGGAGAATTCGAAGGATAAAGATATATGGCTATTGGGGATTATGTTTTTTCATAAAAGCTTTCCTCTTTAAATTACTCATTAAGACATGTTTTGAAAACACTTCTTCCAAAAATACTTTAGAAAAATAGTTTTTCTAAAATTTTTATCTGTTTTGGTAACCTTAAGCTCTGATACCACGTGTAACACCCCACGTCCATTAATGTCACTCACTAAGGGAATGCATTAAATTCCATGGAGGTTTTAAGTGAATATAGAACAGAAAAATTACAACAAGACAGCTAATAAGTAGTACTTGGAAATCTAAAACTTCATTTTATTGCAGCGGAAATTAACCATGTTTGTTACATCATAAAACCATAAATCAGAGTCAAGTACAATATCCATCTTCATAAAACAAAATACATATTCCCATTACATAAATAGCCATTAAAGAAGATAACAAGCTGGACTTTACTTCAGCGGTCCAAGCTTTCCCAAAGAGATAAAGCAATCCAATCAAACTCCACTAGAGCTGGGCCCAACCTAAGGACCTGGAGGGGGAAAAAGGATAGAAATGGAGGGGGTCAGACATAAAGTCTGGCGAGTATGATAATTCTAACAATACTATTATCAAAATAACTAGACTAAGGCATAAGCTGGAAAACAAGGAAATGTCTATGAACTATTGGGTATGGAAAAGCAGATAAAGATAACGTTAAAGATAACGTTAAAAGCAAACCTAATTACTAACAAATAATTACTACACTGCACCGCACCAGTCACCCTAAAGGTTGATCCCACTTGCTTCACACAGAAACTATATAAATAGCCTTGCGTACCCCTAGCTGACTACATAGGTGTCGTCTGCCCCTATCTCCACTAGGTATATCCCACTACCCACTTTCGATCGGCTCCCTACTTGTAGATACCCGTGCTGGCCCCACAGTGGGGTGTATCACTCCCCTAAAGTGGCAACCCGATACAACTTGAGAATGCACGGCTTATACCTACACTATGCAACAACGTCTTACCTACCAGCCCGGGTCCACACACGCATATAAAACCCGTTGGACTTGCGTTGCCACCGCTACCCCATTTTGGCCTCTTATAGTCAAACTCAGTATGCGTGTCCCGTCCTTGACTTGGGTCAAGCCCACAAAGATATGTTTGGGATACTGGTTGAAATGGGCCCCCACAAGCTACCCACCTAAGCTTGTCCACTAGTACATCCCACTTAACCCTCTTAGTCATGTTCATTTACATGTGTGTTTGGTTAAGTCTTACTAATCGTATTTCACATGCCACTAAGGGCACCCACTAGATTCCTAATGCCACCCAAGGCACCTACTTAACCCCCATGTCCTACATTACATGTTTATCTGGTTAAGTATTTCTTAATTCATTCAGGCCATAACCTCATAAAGACCTCTCACATTAGACTGGCATTTATGGCAGCTGGATTTGCCGGGCGGGTCCGGGCAGTCTTACACCATAAAAGAGTCTAACCTCGTGTCTTTACAACTGTTATGCTTTAGTTTGGGCCTAGGACCTCTCACATTGGGCTGAAATTTGTGACCACTAGATTTGTCGGGCGGGTCCGGGCAGGTTTACGTCACAAACGAGTCCAACCTCGTGTCCTAAGCATTGATTATCACTTATAATCTTTTACCCCAGTTTTGAATAATTCCCTATTCAAATTATTAATTAAGTCCACTTTTATTGATGTCCATAATTGACTCAATTATGGCCATCCATTCATGGCATGCAAAATCATATCAATTGCACCCCAACTTCTTTATATTAAATCCTTAATATTATCACTACCCCACGTTTATACGTTCGCTTATTCAACGCAGAATATACGTTAGACTCGAATAGTCTAACTCATAGCACAAAAATAAATTATCACAACATATAGACAATTAAAATGAATCTAATCATAATAGGGGTGGAACTTGCATAAAACTACACATGTTAAGGATATAAAGGTGTCAACTTGTTAAATGTCACAATTTACATGATATGATCATAACCCAAATTTATGTATAAACTTGCATATGGGGTTTTAGGCAACATAATGATGGTGTGAACTAGCATAGAATTCACATATGTCATAGCATAACTCTAGATGTCATAATTCTAGATCTAAATAGATGTCATGGCATATGTTCATAACCTTTACTAATCAACCTAAACTTGCATGTGTGACTTGTCATATAGATCAACATGGCCCAAATAATATCAATATTATGATTTGTTTAACATGAACTAATTAGCATAGACAATAACATCATGACTTTATAACATGTATGATTCATCACAACTTAGCATAGAAAATTTCAACCTATACAATATCATCATAGCATGATTTACAGCATATAGGATATTATCATCACATAACATAGGATTTACAACATACATGATAGCATAAGGTTTACAACAACATATATGACAATTCACATCATTCACTCATAATCCATTCATAACTTAATCTAATTAGTTTAATAATAATCTTGTTAAGATCATCATACTCACAATTAGAAGAGAAAGAGAGTCTTGATTTGCTTTAGAGTTGAGTAGAATTAGAATTTGATTAGCTTTCTTCCTTCTTAGTTGGCGGCGGCTAGACTGAGTTCCATGGCGGCGGTATGACGGTGGCTATTCTATTTTTCATGTGAATTAGAGTGAGAGTCTACCTAGGTATTTATAGAGTTTAAGATTTATTTAGACCGTCAGGTCAACTCAGAACTAAACTAAACCGTTTAATTTGCCAACTCAGCTCTAAAGACACATCAGCAGCTCAAGATTGGGATCAGCCAAACCCTAGCCGCCTGGACAGGTCGACTGCCCAGTCGACCTGAGGGAGGGGGGGGGGGGGGGGGAGGTCGACTGCCCAGTCGACCTGGGGGGGGGGTCGACTGCCCAGTCGACTCCCCAGTCGACCTGGGGTGCTGGGCGGGAATTTTCCCGCCTAGCCTGTTTGACTCCGAATTTTGAATTTTAAATTTTAAATTTCTGAAATCTGTTTTGAATTTTCTGAAACTTCCGATGGCCATAACTTCTTCATACGAAGTCCAGTTCCCGCAAATTCGGACTCTATTTCAACCAGAATTCCGAGACGAACACAATGGCGCAACCCGTTTCCCACAATTCTCACGTTTGAGATTAGTTATTCTTTAATTTGTGAATATTAATATTAACAGAATTACGGGGTGTTACAACATCGCTAAACACCTTACCGTCAAATCGTGAAGTGTTTCACAAGGTGGTAGCACATAGATATTTTCAACCCAACCCAATGCTAAATGTAAAAGCATATTCTGCTCATAAACTGGTCGAGCACCATTCACACAATCAATCAGTCACAATCAATATCAACAACCACATATATTTGGTTTACACCAATCTCATGTTTTTGGTAAATTTAATCACCATTCATTCTTTCAAATCTAATTAAAGATTTATTCAAACTCCAATTGGTTTCATCTCTAAAATCATTTCATATTGATTGTTCTACTTTTTGGAAATTAATCCTGCTTTTACTCGGGTTAAAGAACTAATGTCATTTAAACATAGTTCACGACAAACCCCAAATCCAATTCGATATTAAACACAAGGCTCTGAATAGAAAATAGTATCGGCTTATATTCAACATCAAATTCTAAAACCAACAACTACCGTATTGGAAATAATGATATTAATATATCTTTCAAATTTCCACAACCATATCTGTATAATCACGAAATCCAATATTGAAATATTCCGAAGATAATTTCGATTCAAATGCATTCCAATTCATATATTGGAAATTCTGGTTACTTTTAAAACCATTTCAAATCTAGTTCAAAACTAGTTCATTTCGATAAAAATACATTTTATCTTTTCAAATATGGGATTTTTCATCCCAGCTCTTTCCAATTCATGTATTATGATTTTACACAAATTATAGATATTTTTAATAATTTTATCAAGGCCCATACAGTCGATTTCCATCAAAGGCCATCGAACTGCACTTACAACGAACTTTTCAAAATTTGATTTGGACATAATTCCAAATCCAACTGTTAGATTTCAAATTTCTCATATTCGTTAGAAAGCTCTTTTCAATACGAAACCAACGGTTCCGGTTTTAGGAGAATCCAGCGGTCGGATCTCCCGTAATGTCTGTTCGAAGTTAATGGTCGAAATTCGCGAACAGCTGCAGCGCGGCGCGTTCTATTCAGGCCATTATATTATATATATAATATATATAATATATATTTCGTCGATTTCCTTTTTAAAACGTATTTTATAAATCGTTTTAAATTCGTTTTCAAAATGATTTCAACTTCATATTCAGTTTCTAATCAAAATTGAATATTCCATATACACGACAATTTTATACAGTGTATATATATGTTAAAAATTATATTTTTAACAATCAAATCATTTTCACACTTCATATGTATATATATCGTTTTCATTTCATATATCTATCGTTTTCACAGTACATATATACCGTTTTCACATTCCGTATATATATCGTTTTCACATTTCCTATATATCTCGTTTTCACATATCCTATATATATCTTTATCGCATATTCTATATATATCATTTTCACTTCATATATATAAAATTTATATAATTTTCATTTCATATATATATCGTTTTCACATCATATATATATATATTTCACCTTTCATATATATATATTTTTATTTTCACATCATATATATATTATTTATTTCATTTCACATCACGATCAATTTATTTCATTTCACATCACAATCAATTTTCACACAGAATACAATCAAACAAGTCGTCCATGGTCTGTGGACGACGGGAAGCAGTTCATATATGCAGTTACAAAATAAATAACTGTACAGAAAATTTAAAGTGAGAGAATTCTCACATTGGGATCCACTCCATCAGTTTTTATCTGAATTTTCGTTCAGTTTGGTATTGCGAAGCTCTTATCTTCCTGATTCCAACGCAACTGAAATTTCCGAATTCCGACATCGTATGGCCTAGATATTTATTTTAGAAGCTTTATACACAATTTATATTATGAAATTTAATTATTAATTAATTCTTTATCCTTTAATTAACTTCATCCCCTTCGTTTAACTGCTTCAAATTGTCGAACCCAACCATCGCATTGAACAAATCGTCGGCGCTACTCCATCTCTAGACCGGAACCACATCCAATCCCCCCTCCGACCACCTACGCAAGAGCCTCCTCCCCTGTCAATCACGCCGCCTTCGGTGGTCTGCTTCACCCTGAAATCTGCGCTGAACGGAAGCTATTTGAGTTGGAAATTCTCAGTGCTCGCTGAATGATAACTTCCGATACTAGCACGGATTTGAAGATGGGGAAGACCTCTATCGAAATCACTTTGGAACCTAAGCATAATTCGTTTCGGATTTGAAGATTGTAGGGGATTTGTTTTTGAGCACTTACAGCCGTTCGACAGTGAATGACGGCTTCTAGGGTTTAGTTGGGGGAAATGGTTATTTATATTAAATTTTTAATAATATTTAATTCTATTATTTTCCAAAATACATGATTACCGATACGAACCCCAAATCAAACCCAACGACTGTTGCCCCTAGCTAAATACCCCCATTCCAAACACAATGAGATATGTATCGTAAGCTGATTCGACCGTTTTGATCAGTTTTCGTCAAAATCAAAATATAACTCTATATATTGAATTTGAATGCACATTTCAATTTACCGGGCCACATACGGACTCTAAAAATTCCCGAAAAATATTTTCTAACTTCGTATTGATGATACGGTCCTAACAAAACTAATTTCGTCAAATTCTGAGACAGTTTGAAAAATGGCCATTGTTCCAGTCGATTAAAATCAACTGAAACTGTCAAAACACGTTTTCCTTCGCCACGCTCACAAATTGATTCAGAAAATTACGAATTTTGGAATCTAGCAATAACTTGACATCCCGGATCCAAAAAAGTGGTTTCGTCGAAAACCGAGGTCGTTTGCAAAATTTCCATTTTCAAAGCCTTTATATATATATATTAAAATATATATAAATTCCACAACGAATTTTTTGAATTTTAAACTGGACATAACTTATCATTTCTAAAGTGAAATCTCATTCTCTTACCTTCTTTAGAAAGATATTGTTGAACAGATTCAAATATTTCTTGTTTCGCTCAATTCTGAGTTATATTGAATTCTGTATATTCATTTGAAATTCAAAATCAAATTTTCGAACTGCCGCGCCATTTCAGGCTCGAATTATAATTAAAATAAATTTATTCGTTTTAACTTCATCAAAAATAAATTTTCCGTTGTTGTTATTGAAAATAATTCATTTAAAATATCCAAAATCCATTAAATTCGCCAAAATAAATTTTTTTAATTGGCTCAGAATTTCCGGGTCGTTACAGAGTTAATCAAAGGAGTTAATCAAAATGTGTTAATTAAAATGAGTTAAGGGAGTCAATCGATTAGAGTTAGAGTTAATCAATTAGAGTTAATTGATTAGAATTAGAGTTAACTAGTTAGAGTCGTTCAGTTAGAGTTAATTAGTTAGAGTTAACTAGTTAGAGTTAATCAATTAGAGTTAACTAGTTAGAGTTAATCGATTAGAGTTAAATCGAATTAGAGTTATTCAAATAGAGTTATTCGAAGTAGAGTTATCAATTAGAGTTAGTCGGATTAGAGTTATTCGAATATTAGTTATTCGAAGAGCAATTGAATATAGTTTATTCGAAAGAGAGAGATTATTGAGTATTAGTTATTCGAAAAGAGGTTATCGAATATTAGTTATTCGAAGATAGATAATCAAATATTAGTTATTCGAAGTGAGTTAATCGAATATTAATTATTCGAAGAGAGTTAATCATCGAATTCAATTATATCGAATTCGGGAAAGTACTTATACTTTCTGGTGTTTAAAATCAAGATTTATTTACTTATAAATTTGGTGTTTATTTATTTATTCAAATTAAAGAATAAAAGTTATATTCGAAGCTAGATATTCCAAAAGTAGGGATTATAACACTATAGTTATAATAAATGTTTTCAATAAAGAAGTGGATACGTAAATAGAATCAGAGAGTTACGTAAGGAAGTTTGTTAAAGATTTAAAAGATAAACTTTGTCTATTCCGAAGTTAAAACGTTGTTCAATTAAGGTTTGAGAGGTAGTTATACCCCGATTTGACTGACTTCCTTCTTAACTAAGGAATGGATAAGGTTTGATAGTAAAGGATGGTTAAGTGAATTTAGTTAATGAGTGAAATGGTTTGAGTTGGCATGGCGATGTTTGATTTAAACATCAGTTTAAATCCAATGAAGGAGTTTTTGAAATGTTTTCCAAATAAGAATCAGAAATGTTTTCTGATAATAGAAAATAAGAATTTAGAATATATGGAAATAGGAGATAAGTAAATTAATGAACTAAAGAGATAAATGTTAAATGATGATTGATCGATATAATTTCCATCTGGAAATAATATCGTTGTTTGCACACGTGTTTTTCTTTGATAGTTAAATCACAAACTATCAAAGTTTTGACCATTTTTCCGTCATCAATATGGAGAGATCGGGTTGGATTATTATTCGAGAACCACTCCGTATGGGCGTTAGTGTTTCGAATCAAATAGATCAAAGACAAATTGAAGACGGAGTTATGCCAGGGCTATCCTGTTTACAGAATAGTGCCTTCGGTTTGTCCAGTCCCGGGACAACTTGAATGGACGAATGTCTGACAGAGTATTTGATAGATCACGTAAGTTGATCGTTTCAAACATATTTACGTTGGTGGCGGGGGAATTCGTTTCTCTTAGTTTATACCCATGGTATTTTTGGGGAAATCAATTTGTGATTTGATGGGTATGACGATGTGGCATTCAAAATGAATAAATGAGTAGTCTGTTGAAAGATACGTTATGACCTCCAGCCTCATAACCTGGGAAATGACAGAAATCGGGCAGGCAGCATGGCTAAGTGGTTCGCAACCAAGTAGGGTATAATGTCACCATCTAGAGAATATTTATATTTGTTACTACTTTCAATTCTGTATCTCCCAGGAATGGTTATGTTGGTTTACCAACTGTAAGGTGACAATATATTCGATACACTCAAGCGAAATGAGTGGTCGATTATGTGTGGCCGAGTTGCAAGATGTTCTTGTTGAACTCCAGTGTATCGCTTCTAGAGTACACTAAGCGGAAGGTGGATCCATACCTTGTCATAGTTGGAATCCATTCCCCAAATAAGAGCCCGCGGTTTTGCATGTATATTATATATGTAGAACGTTAGATGCAAGCGTTTCTGCTAGATTTCTATTTACTTGATCTAGACATTATTATAATATCAGACAAGTATCATTTTAGAAATATTTTGGGTTGTCATAAGGTAAAAGCCATCCGTGTTTATGTGTGGATCAGTCTTATGATTATCCTTTGTTTCAAAAGAATTTTGAAAGTTAAATCAAATAATTTGAGTTTACTCACACCAGTCACATGACTGACCCAGAATTTATTTTGTTTTGTTTTCTGTAACACCCCACGTCCATTAATGTCACTCACAAAGGGAATGCATTAACTTCTATGGAGGTTTTAGGTGAATATAGAACAGTAAAATTTCAACAAGACAGATATAAAATAGTACTTGGAAATTTAAAAACTTTATTTCAATTGCAGCAGAAGTCAAAACATGTTTGATTACATCATAACACCATAATCAAAGTCAAGTACAATATCTATCTTGATAAAACAAGTACATAATCCCATTACATAAATAGCCATTAAAAAGAAAGATAACAAGTTGGACTTTACTTCAGCAGTCCAAGCTTTCCAAGAGATAAGCAATCCAATCAGACTCCACTGGAACTTAGCCCAACCTGAGGACCTGAAGGGAGAAAAGGATGAAAAAGGAGGGAGGGGGGGGGGGGTCAGACATAAAGTCTGGCGAGTATGATAATTCTACAATACTATTATCAAAATAACTGGACTAAGGCATAAGCTGGAAAACAAGGAAATGTCTATGAAAGAGCAGATTAAGGACATAGACAATCGTTAAAGGAAACGTTATAGGCGCTCCTAAATACTAAAGGATAAACACTATACTGCACCACACCAGTCACCCTAAAGATTGATTCCACTTAGCTTCACTTAGAAACTTTCTTAATGGCTTTACGTACTCCTAGCTGACTACATAGGTGCCGCCTGCCCCTATCTCCACTAGGTGTACCCCACTTTCCATTTTTCGATCGGCTCCCTACTCGTAGATACCCGTGCTGGCCCCACAGTGGGGTGTATCATTCCCCTAAAGTGGCAACCCGATATAACGGAGATGCACGGCTTATACCTACACGATGCAACAACGTCTTACCTACCAGCCCGGGTCCACACACGCATATGAAACCCGTTGGACTTGCGTTGCCACCGCTCCCTGTTTTGGCCTCTTATAGTCAAACCCAGTATGCGTGTCCCGTCCTCGACTTGGGTCGAGCCCACAAAGATACGTTTTGGGATACTGGTTGAAATGGGCCCCCATTATTTCCCATAAGCATTCCACCTAAGCTTGTCCCATTAGTCCATCCACTTAACCCACTTAGTCATGTTCATTTACATGTGTATTTGGTTAAGTCTAATCGTATTTCAAATGCCTCTAAAGGCAACCACTAGATTCCTCATGCCACCCAAGGCACCTACTTAACTCCCATGTCCTACCTTACATGATTATCTGGCTAAGTATTTCTTAATTCATTAAGGCCATAACCTCATAAAGACCTCTCACATTAGACTGGCATTTATGGCAGCTGGATTTGCCGGGCGGGTCCGGGCAGTCTTACACCACAAAAGAGTCTAACCTCGTGTCTTTACAACTGTTATGCTTTAGTTTGGGCCTAGGACCTCTCACGTTGGGCCGACATTTGTGACTACTGGATTTGTCGGGCGGGTCCGGGCAGGTTTACGTCACAAACGGGTCCAACCTCGTGTCCTAAACATTGATTATTATTAATAATCCACTTTCCCCAATTTTAATAATTCCCTACTTGAATTATTAATTAATTCCAAATTTAACAATGTCCATAATTGACTAATATTACCCCTACCCCACGTTTGAACGTTTTTTCGCAAAATGTATGCTAGACCCTATTAGTCTAACTCATAGCATAAAAGAAAATATTCACAACAACAACATATATATGTGACTAAATAAATCATAACAAGGGGTAAAACTTGCATACATTACAACTTGCATAAGGTTATACATGTCATGGATCTAAGGGTGTCAACTTATTCATAATTCACATAATATGATTTTGATCAAATTTCATAAACTTGTATAGGACATGTGTGAATCAACATCATTAACAATATGGTTTTATATGGGTACACCTAACTCAATAGGAAAATTCCCAAAAATCAAAATTCATTTAATCATAGATTCATGTATATGGGTACACCTAACTTAATAGGCAAATTCCCATATTCAAGATCCAATTAATTTGTAGATTCATGTATATGGGTACACCTAACCCAATAGGCAAATTCCCATAATCAAGACCTATTATAAAAAAAACATAAACTTTAAACATGATCCAATTCGCATAAATACTAACATCATGATTTTACAACTTGTATGATTCAACACAACTTAACATGACATCATTATCATATAACATAATTATTTCAACATATGTGATAATATGAGATCTACAACATATATAAGATTTACAACATAGCATATCATAATTTGCAACATAGCATGATATGATTTACAACATAGCATAGCATGATTAATCACATATGACATAGCATAGGATTATTTACAACATAATCACTACAACATAACAACATATATATATGATAACATAATAGCATAACAAGAGATCCGCAACATAATTTACAAATACATAACAATTCATATCACTTTCTTGTGATCCATTCATAACTTAATCAAATTATTTTATAATAATATTGTGAGATTCATCATACTCACAATTTTAAAGAAGAGAAATAGAAAGAGAGAGAGCTTTTGATTTGATTTGAGTAGATTTAGTTTGTAGATTAGGCCTTCTTCTTCTTTAGTTTGTGACGGCTATGCTGAACTCCATGGCAACGGCATGTCGGTAGCTCTCCAATTTTTCAAGTGATTTAGGGTTAGAGTCTACCCACTTATTTATAGATGTTAGGATTCATTTAGGCCATTAGATTTAACCTAGAAATAACCGCAGCCATTCAGACCAGATGGGGTTTATCTTATTGACTCAGCAATGAGTCAGAAGTGATTCAGCAAACACTCAGCAAATTAATAAACTTCTATTCATGTTTACATTAACTGCCCATATATATATATATATAAATATATATATACATACGCACCTATTCATGAATTCAAATTAATCCATAATTAACTTATGACCATTTCTACACATTAATTTTCCAATTAAAGTCTTAATTCCATTTTTCGCCTTTTAAGGCAATTCACATATCTCAAATTTGTTATATGCCTTTTTAAGGCTATTTCGTGCAAATTCTCAATATTAATTCTTTTAATTTGTGAATATTAGTATTAACAGAAATACGGGGTGTTACATTCTCCCCTCCTTAAGGGATTTCGACCCCGAAATCTTCAAGTTTATATCCTATCATCAACCATCTACTCAATCAACAAACACTGGCATCCATTGTTCTTATAGACTTCTAATGCTTTCATGTTTAAATGCACAGTGTGTGTCTATGTCCGTATCTAATGCAAAATCAGGCGGTCCACTGATTCAGTTGACCTCCTTGATGCAATTCATGATAGTGCCATGCATCCATTATGTATGCAAAAGATCCTAATTGCTTACAAACTACTTCTATATGCGTGCACATCCATTCAACCGAATGCAGCATCTATATGATGGTACAACCATTATACATCCATTATACTAAATACATTCATTTATGCAATATGCAATATGTAGTGACTGAGCCGATCTAGTGCCTAAAGTGTGTGTATATATGCATCCACGAGCAACCACTAGCAACCACTTGCATCCATTTTGCATCCATCATACATAACATGTCTCAAACACATGTTTCAACTATAGGATTATCCTAACTAAAGGTCAAAGATACTAATGAGAGGACATACTAAAGATAAGATAAGATAAGCTAAGTGATAAAGGAGAAATTAAAAGACATACCCTCAAAAAGAAAAGGGTATAGCGAACGCATCTTCCCTTCTGTCTCCCAAGTAGCATTGCGCTCATCATCTCCCCATTGCACTTTAACTAGTCTGACCTCTCGATTTCTCAACTTTTTGATCTTCGACCCAAGAATGCATGTAGGAGCTCGTCTAATTGTTGCATCACGCTCTATTTCCACCTCTTTAAGCAAGCTCGGCTCTACCACCTCCGCGGTATTGTGTAAACACTTCCTCAAATGTGATACATGGAATACGTCGTGTACTCCACTAAGTTTCTCAGGCAACTCCACCCTATACGCCATCTTCCCAATCCTGTCTTTTATAAGAAACGGCCCTACAAACCTTGGCGCTAATTTCCCAACGGACCCAAAGCGAACAACATTCCGTAACGGAGACACTTTGATAAAAACCATGTCCCCAATGTCAAACTCAAGATCTATCCTCCTCTTATCAGCATACGATTTCTGCCTATCTTGTGCTGCTTTCATCCTCCTTCGAATCAAATCAATCTTCTCCGAGGTTTCCCTAACCATATCGGACCCAAGTAGGATTTTATCGGTAGATTCCCACCAACATGTAGGCGAACGGCAAGGCCTTCCATAAAGAGCTTCGAAAGGTGCCATGCCAATACTAGACTGAAAGCTATTATTATATGCAAATTCTACCAACGGAAGGTGCTCTTCCCATGTACCCCCAAAGTCTAGGATACAAAGCCTTAAAAGATCCTCTAGAATACGATTCACCCTCTCGGTCTGGCCGTCGGTCTGAGGATGATATGCGGTGCTCAAACATAGCTGAGTCCCTACCGCCTCTTGTAAACTCTTCCAAAATTCGCTAGTGAAGATGGGATCACGGTCGCTTACTATACAAGAAGGAATACCGTGCAAACGAACTATCTCTTTAATGTATACAGAAGCCAACCACGGAGCTGTCCTCTTACTTTTCATGGGAATAAAATGGGCGCTCTTAGTAAGTCTATCTACTATAACCCAAATCCCCGTATTACCCTTCCTTGATCTTGGTAATCCATCCACAAAATCCATTGAGATGCTTTCCCATTTCCATAGTGGAACTTCCAATGGGTGAAGCAACCCACCGGGTTTCTTTTGTTCCGATTTTACTCGTTGGCACACCAAGCATCTAACGACGTACTCGGCCACATCCTTTTTCATACCGGCCCAAAAGAAAACCTGCTTCATATCTTTGTACATCTTGTCTCCGTCGGGATGAATGGTCATCTTTGAGCGATGAGCATCATCAAAAATGGCCTTCCTTAAGTCTTCGTCTTGTGGTATACAAAGTCTATTATCCCTTCGTAACCAACCCTTATCGTCTAGGGTATACCTACGAAGATGACTAGACGACTCCCCTCCTTTGGGCTTTTCTACTATCTCAACCAACTGGGGGTCGTCTTGCTGTGCCTCACCAACTCGTCCTAGAAGTGTAGGTCTAACCTCCAAGGATGCTAACAAGCCAGGTACTAGGTCAACGGAGGGTCTAAAGTCAAACATGGAGATGAATTCTAAGCTTCGTCGTTCAACAAACAACGGACTCAAGGACAACCTTTTCCTACTTAAGGCGTCTGCTACCACGTTACCCTTGCCCGGGGTATATGCTATTTCAAAATCGTAGGAGGCTAGGAATTCCATCCACCGTTGCTGCCTTAAATTCAAATCCTTCTGAGAGAATAAGTATTTTAATGATTTGTGGTCAGTGAACAGTTCGAATTTCTCACCAAGAAGATAGTGACGCCAAGACTTAAGCGCGAAAACAATTGCGGCTAACTCAAGGTCATGTGTAGGGTAATTCTTTTCATGAACCCTCAACTGCCTTCCACCAAAGGCTATTACTCTTCCCTCTTGCATGAGGACCGCGCCAAGTCCCGTCCCACAAGCATCAGTATAGACGGTAAACGGTTTATTCCCGTCTGGCAGCACTAAGACTGGGGCTGAAGTTAAGGCTCTCTTTAAACGTTGGAACGCATCATCACAATCTTCGTCCCACGTAAAAACCAGGTTCTTCTTCGTTAACCGTGTTAATGGAGCTGATATTTTTGCGAAGTCTTTGATAAACTTCCTATAATAGCCAGCCAACCCCAAGAAACTTCTTACTTCGGTTACATTTTTAGGGACCTTCCAATCTTGGATGGCCACCACCTTTGCGGGATCCACTGCTATCCCTTCCTTGGAAACCACGTGCCCTAAGAACCGTACTTCTTTCCTCCAGAAGTGACACTTAGAAAATTTTGCCTTAAGGTTATGCGCTCGAAGGGTTTCCAACACTTCCCTAAGATGTAGGGCATGCTCTTCTTCATTCTTAGAAAAGACTAAGATGTCATCCACAAAGACTACCACGAATTTGTTAAGGTACTCCCTAAACACCCTACTCATCAAATCAACAAAATATGCGGGGGCGTTTGTCAAACCAAAGGGCATCACTAGCCATTCATAGAATCCGTCAGGAGTCCTAAAAGCAGTCTTATCTATACTATCCTCAGCCACTCTCAGTTGATGAAAGCCAGTGGCTAAGTCCAACTGCGAAAACACTGAGGTGCCAACTAACTGATCAAAGAGATCGTCAATCCTCGGCAGTGGGTGTCGGTTCTTTTTAGTAAGCTTGTTTAGTTCTCTATAGTCCACACAAAGTCTAAGGGACCCATCCGCCTTTGTAGCAAATACTACTGGAGCACCCCACTTTGATATACTACGTCTTATGAACCCCTTCTCAAGCAACTCCTTCACTTGCTTATTGAGTTCCCTCCTTTCACGAGGAGCCATGTGGCGCACTGGCAAAGATACGGGTTTAGCATTATCCACAAGTTAAATTCGAAAGTCTATCTCCCGCTTTGGAGGTAAGCCCTTCACCTCCTCAAACACATCCGGATATTCCCGGACCACCTCTACCGTTCGCAGATTCTCTACAGACGCGTCAAGCGATTCAAGATAACTTAGCATAACGGAATTTATGGGACTACAAAAGATGTCGAGAGTATTACCAAGGCGAGTCACAAGCCTAACTACTTTCCTTTCACAATCAAGAATGGCCCCATTTCTAGATAACCAATCCATTCCTAAAATTAGCCCATAGCCCGTGAAGCCCAATACCTAAGCATCACATCTAAATTCAACGCTAAGTATAGAGATTTTCAAATCCAAACATATCATGGTCAAATGAGCCGAACCCCCAATTGGATTTGAAACAACCAAGGGATCCTCTACTAAACTGGTGTTCAAGTGCAGTAATTCAACTAATGATGCAGAGATAAACGAATGAGATGCGCCAGAATCGAATAAGTTACGGACATGATGATCAAACAGAAAAACTAAGCTTTCAACAGAAATTGTTCTACCTCTTTCTTGCAGCGGTGGGGCCGCAATAGCCTGAACTTGCCCCCTTGCCTGCCCTGGTGCCATAAGAGCCTGCACCTGTCCTCCCGAGGTAGACCCTACCCTCTGCCCCTTCTTTGGGCAGTCCTTCACCAAATGTCCCGCATCTCCACAATGAAAACAACCAGTCTTCTTTTTCTTTCTACAATCTTTGCTGAGATGGCCAGGCGTCCCACAATTGAAGCATCTCTTCTTCCCTTTGTCATTATTGTTTTTACCACCCTTCTTATTTTGCTGTTGGGGTTTCTTCTGATCCCCTTTCTTTTCAACTGCCTTATCCTCATGCATAAGTGCCATTTCTAATAGCCTTTCAAAGGTGGCTCCCATAGGGATGTGGGTCATAGCCAACCCTTGCAATGGTTCATTCAAGCCTCTAACGAACCTCAAAGCTTTCTTCTCTGGCGTGTTCACTAACTCCAAGCCAAACCTTGCTAACTGATTAAATTTATTGACATACTCCTTCACTGATAAGCTCCCTTGCTTTAATGTCAGGAATTTTTCCATATTTAAATTCTCCTCTGCCCTTGAAAGAAACTTTGCCTCAAACCTTCGTCTGAAATCCGCCCATGAATCAACTGGACGTTCCCCGTTAGTGACCTCCCACCAAAACGAGGCCTCTCCCTTCATTAACCAAGCAGCTAAACGGACTTTCCTCCCATCTTCCACTTCAAAGATATCCAACAATTCCTCAGTCTCCTTAAGCCAGTCTCTGGCCTCCACAAACGTCTCAGTCCCTTGAAAAGTTTTTCCTTCCATAGCCTTAAATTCCTTGCACGTCTTTGCAAAAGTGTCAACACGAGGAGGAGGAGGAATGGGTGCAACTGGGGGTGGAGGAACATCTGCTGGGCCTGCAGTGGTGGCCCTAGCCTCCAAATATCTCCTAAACCACCCTGGAATCGTCACACCTTCTGGGAGATTAAGATCTTCAGCCATGCTGAAACGAAAAAGGAAAGATTCAAAATGGAGAATTCGAAAGATAAAGATAAGGATATGGCTATTTGGGATTATGTTTTTCATAAAAACTTTCTCTAAATAACATGTTTTTGAAAGCACTTCTTCCAAAAATACTTTAGAAAAATATTTTTCTAAAAATTTTATCTGTTCTGGTAACCTTATGCTCTGATACCACGTGTAACACCCCACATCCATTAATGTCACTCACAAAGGGAATGCATTAACTTCTATGGAGGTTTTAGGTGAATATAGAACAGTAAAATTACAACAAGACAGATATAAAATAGTACTTGGAAATTTAAAAACTTTATTTCAATTGCAGCAGAAGTCAAAACATGTTTGATTACATCATAACACCATAATCAAAGTCAAGTACAATATCTATCTTGATAAAACAAGTACATAATCCCATTACATAAATAGCCATTAAAAAGAAAGATAACAAGCTGGACTTTACTTCAGCAGTCCAAGCTTTCCAAGAGATAAGCAATCCAATCAGACTCCACTGGAACTTGGCCCAACCTGAGGACCTGAAGGGAGAAAAGGATGAAAAGGGGGGGGGGTCAGACATAAAGTCTGGCGAGTATGATAATTCTACAATACTATTATCAAAATAACTGGACTAAGGCATAAGCTGGAAAACAAGGAAATGTCTATGAAAGAGCAGATTAAGGACATAGACAATCGCTAAAGGAAACGTTATAGGCGCTCCTAAATACTAAAGGATAAACACTATACTGCACCACACCAGTCACCCTAAAGATTGATTCCACTTAGCTTCACTTAGAAACTTTCTTAATGGCTTTACGTACTCCTAGCTGACTACATAGGTGCCGCTTGCCCCTATCTCCACTAGGTGTACCCCACTTTCCATTTTTCGATCGGCTCCCTACTCGTAGATACCCGTGCTGGCCCCACAGTGGGGTGTATCATTCCCCTAAAGTGGCAACCCGATATAACGGAGATGCACGGCTTATACCTACACGATGCAACAACGTCTTACCTACCAGCCCGGGTCCACACACGCATATGAAACCCGTTGGACTTGTGTTGCCACCGCTCCCTGTTTTGGCCTCTTATAGTCAAACCCAGTATGCGTGTCCCGTCCTCGACTTGGGTCGAGCCCACAAAGATACGTTTTGGGATACTGGTTGAAATGGGCCCCCATTATTTCCCACAAGCATTCCACCTATGCTTGTCCCATTAGTCCATCCACTTAACCCACTTAGTCATGTTCATTTACATGTGTATTTGGTTAAGTCTAATCGTATTTCAAATGCCTCTAAAGGAAACCACTAGATTCCTCATGCCACCCAAGGCACCTACTTAACCCCCATGTCCCACCTTACATGATTATCTGGCTAAGTATTTCTTAATTCATTAAGGCCATAACCTCATAAAGACCTCTCACATTAGACTGGCATTTATGGCAGCTGGATTTGCCGGGCGGGTCCGGGCAGTCTTACACCACAAAAGAGTCTAACCTCGTGTCTTTACAACTGTTATGCTTTAGTTTGGGCCTAGGACCTCTCACATTGGGCCGACATTTGTGACTACTAGATTTGTCGGGCGGGTCCGGGCAGGTTTACGTCACAAACGGGTCCAACCTCGTGTCCTAAGCATTGATTATTATTAATAATCCACTTTCCCTAATTTTAATAATTCCCTACTTGAATTATTAATTAATTCCAAATTTAACAATGTCCATAATTGACTCAATTATGGACATCCATTTAAGGCATGCAAAATCATATCAATTGCACCCCAATTTATTAATTTCCTAATATTACCCCTACCCCACGTTTGAACGTTTATTCGCAAAATGTATGCTAGACCCTATTAATCTAACTCATAGCATAAAAGAAAATATTCACAACAACAACATATATATGTGACTAAATAAATCATAACAAGGGGTAAAACTTGCATACATTACAACTTGCATAAGGTTATACATGTCATGGATCTAAGGGTGTCAACTTATTCATAATTCACATAATATGATTTTGATCAAATTTCATAAACTTGTATAGGACATGTGTGAATCAACATCATTAACAATATGGTTTTATATGGGTACACCTAACTCAATAGGAAAATTCCCAAAAATCAAAATTCATTTAATCATAGATTCATGTATATGGGTGCACCTAACTTAATAGGCAAATTCCCATATTCAAGATCCAATTAATTTGTAGATTCATGTATATGGGTACACCTAACCCAATAGGCAAATTCCCATAATCAAGATCTATTATAAAAAAAACATAAACTTTAAACATGATCCAATTCGCATAAATACTAACATCATGATTTTACAACTTGTATGATTCAACACAACTTAACATGACATCATTATCATATAACATAAGTATTTCAACATATGTGATAATATGAGATCTACAACATATATAAGATTTACAACATAGCATATCATAATTTGCAACATAGCATGATATGATTTACAACATAGCATAGCATGATTAATCACATATGACATAGCATAGGATTATTTACAACATAATCACTACAACATAACAACATATATTTGATAACATAATAGCATAACAAGAGATCCACAACATAATTTACAAATACATAACAATTCATATCACTTTCTTGTGATCCATTCATAACTTAATCAAATTATTTTATAATAATATTGTGAGATTCATCATACTCATAATTTTAAAGAAGAGAAATAGAAAGAGAGAGAGCTTTTGATTTGATTTGAGTAGATTTAGTTTGTAGATTAGGCCTTCTTCTTCTTTAGTTTGTGACGGCTATGCTGAACTCCATGGCAACGGCATGTCGGTAGCTCTCCAATTTTTCAAGTGATTTAGGGTTAGAGTCTACCCACTTATTTATAGATGTTAGGATTCATTTAGGCCATTAGATTTAACCTAGAAATAACCGCAGCCATTCAGACCAGATGGGGTTTATCTTATTGACTCAGCAATGAGTCAGAAGTGACTCAGCAAACACTCAGCAAATTAATAAACTTCTATTCATGTTTACATTAACTGCCCATATATATATAAATATATATATATATATACACACGCACCTATTCATGAATTCAAATTAATCCATAATTAACTTATGACCATTTCTACACATTAATTTTCCAATTAATGTCTTAATTCCATTTTTCGCCTTTTAAGGCAATTCACATATCTCAAATTTGTTATATGCCTTTTTAAGGCTATTTCGTGCAAATTCTCAATATTAATTCTTTTAATTTGTGAATATTAGTATTAACAGAAATACAGGGTGTTACATTTTCCCTAAACTTTTGGGTGCCCAATTTTGTACGGGCAGTCAGGTAGTCGGGATTTACAAATACCTGAAGAGCTGGAGCAGGAGGCTTCAGGATTATATAGCTATTGTAATTTCCGTTGTGTTGTAAGTGTTACACTCTAATAATGGTATTGTATACTGCTACTGTTTTATTTCAAAGTTATGTTATGAAATATATTTATTCGTTCCGTTGTGAGATTCGTGTTTACTCTGATGTTGTATGTTTTTCTTCTTCTATTCTAAGTTTCTATCTTATCTATCCTCATCCTCTAATTTCTTTCATGGACTATCCGGTATTTCCGATGCTTGATTAGTCGACATCGTGTTTGGTGTCGATAATCAAGGTTGCGATTTATCGGGTCGTTACAGATCAGTAGCGAGAAGTCCTTGCAATCCGTAGATTCCAACCACGACAGAACCACAGTTTATCTCTGGGAGCTAACTAGAAATTATTAGTAGTTCTTCCGTTTAATGAAGATCCACGGTCTTCAATGCTCCATCTCGATCACCTCCTGATATCTTCACGTATTTTTTGGTTAGAATGGTTTTCCAATATAAATTCAATCCCGGTCTCTCCGTACCAACAATCGTATTGGACAGATTTGATAGTCGGTGATTTAACTATCAAATAAATAGTGATTCAATCATAAAAAATCCAAGGAATTCACTGGTTCAGTATTCAGCATCACTTGGCCTTTTAATTAAAACAAATGTAAATTCAAACTCTTATATGTTTCGATCTTATAAATATAGTTTCTCTTCTTATTTAAAATAAGAATTGTCTTTTAACAAATTTATTTTTATACTTAGGAAAATCCTATATCATATCCAATTTGTCTATTTTCTCATTCAAAACATTAGCCACGTTATTATAATATTGGGAAATCATTTTAACTTATTACTCGTAAAACGATGTTACGAAATATCATCCATTTCATTACTTGAAACAATACAAATGCTTATTCTGATAGAATAAAACTCATCTTTTACATCCTTTTTGAATCTCGATAATATCGTTATAATCTACACAACCCCCTTTTCGCCTTGGAATCCTCATTATATGTTTTCTAAATTTTCATCAAAAATGTTGAGTTATTAGTACTCGAATGAAATAATAAATCATTACTACCCCCCTTTACCATTACAACTAGTATCACTTTTAGATAATCCTGATATCGTTCAAGTTGGGGTATTATAATTACCTCTCAGACCTTGATCAACAACGTTCATATCTTAAGGTAGATACGAGTTGCAATCCAAAAACCAATATTTCATTCTAATATCAATACCAATTCCATTTAACTGAACTATTCAAAATATGGTTTCAGAAAACCTTCTTATTCTTTGAAATTCCTGGTCTCGGATATACCCATTCTTTCTGAATTCCATAATTAAGTAACATCTTTATAAAACATCACTTTTAACTCGACTTCTTTAACCAAGCTCATTTATAATTCAGATTTGGTTATCAAATCCTACAACCCACTTCTTCTATCAAATTCACTTTTTCCTAACTCCTTTTTAAATCCTTTCAACCATTTCCCGCTTGAAATTCACATTTCAATTCCTTACCTTCACTTAATCCCATTATTACATAACGTTAATGTAAAATTAATGCTTTAACACTTTAAACTTCATTTATCTAACTCAGGTTTAATATAAACCATTTTATCCCAATCTACTTTGACTTAATTCATATGATTAAGTAACATTTATCTCAAGTTATTGTATTCGCTTGAAATTCCTTTTATAACTTTGTTATAAAAATTCGGGTTTTAAATATAAAACCGTACATAAACTCGTGTCACCATTCAACTATCATTTAAACTTCGATTACTTTTTAAACGATTCCCAATTAAAAAGTAGTTTTCTAAATTATTATTAATTAAAATAATACTTTATTTCAATTTTTTAACTACTTTAGTAGTTAATTTATTAACTAAAATAAATAGTAATTCCCTTTTTAAAACCTTGTTAAAATTAAACAAATATTCTTTAAAATATTTTATTTAAAACACACTAATCTAATAACCAATCCCAATTAAAAAAGGTCGATTTAATTAATGCAAAACACAGTTATCTCATAAACTGACTCCAATTCGTTTTCCTTTTAAATTTGTTAATAATGTAATTAATTTAAATAATTCCATTTAATTGTTTCCTATCAAAACAATTATCCAAATTTAATCATTGGGCTAATTTCCATTCACAAGTTTATAAATCTGATTAACATTAGAATTTACTCTATAAAATCAATTATTAATTAATAAAAATTAAATAATAAATAATAAAGTTTAATTCCTTTTATAAACTATTATTCAAAATAATATATTTCAAAATCTTATCCAGTTATAAAATAAATTTCATACTTCAGTTCTATCGATTTACCTGACGGTAAATCAATATACAAAACAATTTATTCTTAGGGCATTTACTGCCGATTACTCAACCAATATTTCCCATTGGTTAAAACCAAACACAGGTTGAATTTCTAGTCAATGATCACTAATCAAATCAATCACCCAATCATGACAGTTCATATATGATAATATAAAAGTAAATAATATGTTTGAGGAATCCCTTTGGATCCCTCCAACCTGTTCTTCCCTGTATCAAACTGGTTATCTTAAATCAGATTATTCAATTCTTTTTAACTGATAATTTCTATAACATCAAATAACGACCATTTAACATCAATCAATCAACAAAACAATTCAAACAATTCAGACAATTAAACACGTTTATAAATAAACGTGACCAATAAGGTAAGTTATCTCCATTGGATCCAATCGTTAAAATAACAATTTGGAATTTCAATGAAATTAAACAACAGTTTAATTTCATCAGTTAAATCATCAAATAAATATGTAATTAACAAACAGTCAACCATTAGCAAGCAGATCACACAAAATAAAAACCCAATTTATATAAAATATAAATGGGAAGAACTGAGTGAGTTTAACTCACCTTGATTTGGTTTATTTCTGAAGCAGTTCATTTTAATTAAATTAAACTATCTTTTAATTTAATCAAAAATTTCAATCGCTTCCGGCTCCGTCCAAACTGCTCCAAATGGTAGTGTTCTCGATTATGGTCCCAACGCATTTCATTTGGTCCAATTCTGATATCACAAACATAAATAAGTTATTAATATTTTAAGTCAACACCATTTAATTATAATAATTAACTCTAATCTCAGTTTAATTAAATTAATTACTTTATTTATTTTTAAATGGCTCTATTGATCCCTTTGTACACAATTAGTTGTTACCTTCGTGCTCTTTTGTTCAACCATAACGCCTGTGAAAACAAATCCACGATTTTAATGGACCAAAATTTAATTTAGATTATTTACTTATAATTATAGTTTAAATAAAAACCTTAATAGCTTTGATTTACTGGAAACAGTGATATTTTCTCCGCTTCCATGTTTGATATGCCGTATCCAAACCTCCTTCCTGCATCAAAGTCACTAGTTTACTGCTTTAAACTAATATATAATACCCCTTTCTAATTTAAACGATTAATCCACAATTATAACTATAGTTTCTTAATTTCCTTTATATGATACCAAAAGGATCGGACCTTTTCTCATGTCCCTGTCTTCAACTTTCCTTTTGGTCTGTAATATCCTTCTTAAGTCCTTCGTCCTCATCACTTGCTCACAATTCCTGTTCCAGTCATATAATTTTGTTCATATTATAACTAGCTTTTAAATTATAAAATCACTATATAAATACTTATTAACGCCGGTGATACTTCTAATAAAAGACTACAACATCAGTTTTCTTTCTTCCTTACATGTTTCCTTTTGAACCAAATTAAACCCACACCTCTTGAGACAAATCCACCACTGCACCAGACTTCTGACCCCCCGTCAGTACATCTGAAACCACCAGGCGCTGCCCCTCAGCCTCGTCGACCTCCACCTGGAATTCCGACCCATTCGACGCATCGGTTGGGCACCAAACGCTTTCGACTCCCACCACTTTGCTGAGAGATTATGGTCGCTCCACCTCGAAAAACTTCATCACAACCGGACACTCGAAGGATCTTGCAGAGCCGAGTGACTTTGTAACTAATGGTTTTCGGAATCAATGTAAGAATATGAAGAAATTTTGAGGTAGAAATTGGTGTATTCAGGATGTTGAAAATAGTAGAGTGGTGGTTCAGAATTCCCTTTGAAAAACAGACAAATGAAGGATAGAAATTAGGTTTTACAGTCCTTTATATAGAAGACCATGTATTATTTATTATTTGTGAAACTTCGCTACGAAGTAATTGATTAAGACCACTATAAATGATTTTTTTTTTTGATAAAAAAGCTTATCCTAGCGTAGAAAAATATTACGGACCTAATAGGACAGGTTTCGTCAAAATCCGAGGTCGTTTGAAAAAAAATTCCTTTATAAAACCAGCGAGAAACACGCGTTTAAATTTTCCATAATCACTAAATAAATCCATTCAACTTGAAACTTTGAAATCCTACAATAATTCATTAATACGAACCCAACGGCATCAGTTTCATCGCATTCTGAGACTCCTTTCCCGATAGGCTATTTTTATACGCACCGTAGTGCCATTTTGGACACCAAATTACTCGGTCTTCAAAAATAACAAACTATATACCTTTCATGACTCTAAACATCGATACGAACTCAACGGAACTGGTTTCGTGGCTTAATTAGATCATCTGCTCAAGTTACACTCAAATATCCCTTTATTAAATTAAATTAATTTAACTACACGCTATAGAAAATAACTGGGCGTTTATGACTGCTGTGGTCACATACGACATCGGTTTGCCACACAATTTAATACCGTGCAATAATTTAACGTTATGGTCCCAATGACACTAATTTCGTCAAAAACAGAGACCATTTGAAAAACAGCTATTTTAAAAGCCTATATATTTTAATAACGATTTCCATAGTGACTATTTTAAAATTTGATTTGGCCATAACTAACAATGTATAACAGGGAATCTGGATTTTTTTCTCTTTCATATGAAAATTATAATTAACACGGTCCCAACGTTTCTTGTTTCACAGAAATCCGACTTATAACGGATTCCGTATACTCAGTTGAAGTTCAAAATTCCATATTACAAACTGCAGCGCCATTTCGAGCTCGATTTATATTATAAATAAAATTAACGTTAAAAATTCATTTTAAATAATGAATTAAATATTAAATCCATTAATATTTCAAATAAAATATATAAAATAATAAATTAAATAAAATATTTGACTGCCAAAATGGCGAGACGTTACAATACCTAACAATCATATAAGACATGAATGGAAAAATAATAGCAATCATCAAAATAACATCCATGCCTACTCTAGCGTGCAAGATACTAATCTAAGACATCCAATATACTGGGTGCAAACTCGAGGATCACAAGCTACCTCGTTCGACTCCTCCAAACGATCATTCGCTAGGAATGAAATAATCACCTTACGAGTCGATCACCCAACCTAGACACAAACTCCAGACTTCGAAGTGATAATCGAGAGAACAACTGCACTTTGATAACATATCAAATTCGGTCACATTCTCCAATGTAGACATATCGCCTAAATCGGAAAACTCTTCATCGACTCCTAAGAAGTCGATACAAAACCCCTTAGAAGTGAGCTGTTTTCGAGCAAATTGATTTCGGGAACCCGTAATGATAAAGGCTCATGATCAATTTAGGACCAGGCTTAGAGACATTTAGGAATAAACTCTCAATTCATTCAACATCCAACTCCAAGTCATCAAAGAAAACCCTTGCAAGAACCCAAACAACTCTCACATCACAATATTCGACTCCATTATAACGAACAGCTTGCCACATACATGCATGTATCCATATAACATAGCTCAGTTGACTCGTCGCATTTGAGTGCCATAACCAACTAGAGATATTAGAGCATCTCAAATAATGGTCCGTTCTCTTATTGAAAACATAAACTGTAAATCGAGACTAGTATTTCTTGATTCTTCCTAACTCTCAATTCTAAAGACGGAGTAATTAGAAGTATTCCTCATTCACCAGATCGTCCAAGACAGTGAGGATCGGTCGCTAATAGAGAAAACTATTCCTATGACACTTGTATACAAAACAACTATATTGTATATATTATTAATATATAGGTTTGAAAACTAAAATATATAGAAATACCTACTCTTATATATATTAACTCTCAAATTCAATGCTGCTTAGGTTAAACAACACCACTTAAGCCCAAATACCAAATGTAATGACCTGCTATACACCATAGATGCTCAACACTAAAAATTCGCCATTTATACTAATCGATGTAAAGCGATCGTCAAGAGAAAGAAATAGTGTAAAAGGAGAAAGAAAAGAAGAAAATAGAATAGAAAGAAGAGAATAAAATATAAACACAATCACAAAACCTACCCTATATCTCACAGCACAACAGATAACTTATAAGATAACAACCTCAGATATAAACAGGTTGAGATAGTAATAACTATACAAACCATAGAATCAGATTACATAGACTCATACAGCTATACATAACAGTAATAAAGTTTATACAGGTGATAAATAAACTCAACTGATAAACCGTCCTTAAGAGTAATACATAACACTGTCAAGGATCCACAGTGTCATACAGTGAAATAAACAATAAGGATACAAATATATATATATATATATATATATGCATATATAAAATGTCGCCTCCTGCTGATCCACCCGCTCAACTCCAAGAAATACATATACATGTCACCTAGTCTGCTCATTAGCATCGTCGATGAGCACCTAAGGTAAAAAGAGGGAAACAAAACCTTAGGTTAGACAACAGTCTGGTGTAACCAATAACGTATCTCAAAGTACTGTAAAAGTCGTAATAGTATATATGACATGGAGGGTATGGTGAATCATAACCTCTCTGCCCCAGCAACCATGAAGTTATCATATATAAGGATATATATATTCTACTCTATGAGAATAAGTATGGATGTATCCTACAGCAGGATATCAGGGATGTCCAGATATCTGAATCAATGATCTCCACATCACATGATTCCTCTAAGGTGATAAATGATTATGCAAATGTAACTTCCATCACCTATCCTTACATTCACTCACCAAGTGCGTTGGATATACGATAACGCCTCCATTACTTGGTACCCAAATCCGTGCCACTCAGTCGGCCATGAACTAAGTTGCGCCCATTGGTACAACCAAGGACCCCGCACTAGGTCCAAGTGTGTGTGACTGGTTTCCTTGCACCTAGAAACAATCTCCCTGCATTAGGAGATAAGGACATACACTAGTCCAAATGAACAACACATCTTCCATCCCTTCTTCCCGAGTACCCATGAACCTATGTATCGATAATACCTTCGCACACACAGTTCGTAGCAGAGTCTGTCCTGAGACTACTACCATGACTCCTCTTTAGTAGTTCCCTTTTGATCCGTCATCCTTACTCCACATCTTGGGATATCACTAACCATCTTTGTATAATGAATGAACGCGTCAAAGCACCACTTCTTGCCTTACGCCAAGCCTCTGATCGAAGAGCCACTGTGTCGAATCCACTATCGAATGACTATCATATCCTGCTTCTCGAAATGGCACCATCGTCCATGTCAAATTGGCCAACAAGACCAATAGAAATAGTAATTGATATCGACAACTTCACAATAATGTATAACGACTATTAGGATCACCTTTTAACCAACAATGGTTAAGTATGTATCCAGGGATAAATGTATGACATTCGCTGTGGAATCTATCTCATCGCCAAGTCCATCCTTCGTCTTTAGATCAGCCACTAAGCTCCAAAAACCACGCTAGACCATCTCCTCAGAATCAACCGACCCAAACCTATATGGGTTCAGATTGGCCAGCATGGCGATCCAGGATTGGTTCGACCAACATGTCGAACTAAGATTTGGTCCGGTATACTAATTTGGATTCGGACCAGCATACACCGATCTAGATCTGATTCATCCTACAGAATACAGATTTGGTACGACACACAATTTCGTATCCATCTTTGACTCCATCGTCGAGCTCTAATGCTGCTAAGTCTTTAGATCCATCCAAAGATTACGAAGCTCCCTCATGAATTTATCTCACCTGTTCAAGTCTATCATCCTTGTGCACTCAATCAATATACATTAATGTGTGCATTTGTTCGATAAGCACTACAAACTCTAACGAACGAAAATTCGCAATACTATATTGCTTACTAGCAGTGTTTTCAACTAAACTAAACAATGCAGCCATGCAACTAATAATCATCCAACATGCTAAACTAGCATACATGCATCCAAAACAACATCCAATAGGATAACTAAAACCTATATATAGCAACTAAGTGAAATATACGTCCAAATGGCCTAAGTCTAGCGACAATGCCAAAGTGACATGTAATGGCACGTGATAGGGCGCAAATGGATAAAATGTGATGTCCACTCTAATTAAATCACTATTTTTCGCTTTTTATTTACTAGTTACTAGGTTCCATATAACACCCCGCATTTTAAATAATAAAGTTTAACAAAATTATAAAAATAATTATGGAAAAATGTGCATTTGAAATTAAAAAACGAACGCATGCTATAAAATAGGCAATAAATAAAAAATTTCCACTATGCAAACTAAATGTGTAATAGTATATATATTGTAATGACCCGAAAATCCCTGCCCTTTGAATCGACCATAAACCACACCAGTTTGATCCAAAAGTTGGAAATCCTCGAATGCACTAACTCTGGGCATACAACACATCAAAACAAATAACAGAAGACTTTTATAAACATTATAATGATGTTACATCAGAGTACAGAATATATCAGAGTACATCGAAAAATAATAATACAGCAGAAGATTAATTTACAATGAATTTAATACAGTGTAGCGGAACCAATAAACTGATACAGCGGAAGTCTATCAATGCTCTGGACACAGCTTTAAGTTTCGATCCAGAATCCTGTTCAACATATCTACAAAATAAGCTACTCGACTGCCCGTGTGGAAAAGAGGGCACCCGAGTTTGCAAAGTGGAACAATGTACGAGCCAGTCGTAGGACTGGTAGGAGAAATCTTTCCTAACTTATCTAACAATATGGATAATTATAGGACCAAGTTGCTAACGCTGAACGGGTTTAATCCATTGGATTGCCAATGCATAAATTAAATAAATTTTTATTCAAAACAATGTAATGCTTTTTAGAAAAATGAAATCATTATAAGACTCAAGTCCCATCACACAATGCAACACAAACCGGAGGATAGAGTTTTACCTTATAATGATCAAACATGCTTGATACGTAGAAAATAATATTTTAATATTATTATTAGTGTCTAATCAGTTTTAAAATACTTCAAAGTAAATGTATTGTAATGACCCGAAAATCTGAACCAGTTTGAAAATTTTATTTTAAGAAATTTTGTTGGGTTTTTGAGTCAAAATTTAAATTTCAGATTTTAAATAACTTTGAAGCAGTTGAAAATGACCATTTTGCAAACGATCTCGGAATCCGACGAAACCACTTTCATTGGATCCGGAATGTCATAATATGGCTAAGTTTCAATTTTTAGAATTTTTCGATTTAATATGTGAGCGTGGCGTAGGAAACTGTGTTTGGTCAAATACAGTTGAAATTGAACGACGTGAAAATAGCCTTTTTTCAAAAGTGCTCAGAATTGAACGAAACGAATTTTGTTGTGATCGTATCGTCATAAGAAAGCCAAAAATAATTTTTCCGGATTTTTCTGAGTCTGTATGTGGCCTCAGGAAATTATGTACGTTCGAATTTAAATTAAACAATTTAATTTGAAAATAAAATAAAACCAGTCTGTAACTTCAGAATTGGACCATGGGGATAGCACCATCGCGTTCAGAAGGCATGAAAATGTTAAGATCGACAGTCGTTGAGCGCGAATCAGAGTCCATATGAGAGAATGGTAATTTCTCGGATAAATTAATTAATTAATTTATTAATTAATAATTAGAAAACCCTAAAATACATGTATAAATACGGACCGTATATTGCTACAGTCTTCTTCCTCTTCGTTCTTCTTACCGCCGCCGAACCCATTTACCATCAAAACTTTGACCATCGATTTCTCCTCCAATACTCAACGATATTTATCGTACCACATACCGTTTCGAAGAGGAATCCGAGATCTTCGATTTGGTACCACCCTCAACCCGAACCGTCGCCTGTGCCGCCGCCTGCGTCCCCCCGAACCGCCGCCGTTGCGAGCTCCGCCGGACCCCCCTGGGTCGACCGAAGTCGCCGCCTCCGACCGGCGAGCGTCCGCCACTCCACCCCCTTCGACCTCCACCAATCGGATCCGAGAACCATCAACTACAACTCCTGCAAATTCGAATTTAAGTTTTGAACCAAAAACTGAGTTTCTACGGTATGTTTTATTTCAGATTTCGCTACGCTTTTAAGCGTGACAGAAACAGTTGTTAAAAGTCAGATTCAGTAAAACGTTGATAACTTATTCGTATGAATTCGGATTCTGAAATTTTCAGAACCAATAGGACCGTGACTACGAGTGGATGCTGCTGAAATCAATTGGAGCATTCTGAAAATTTAATTGGATTTATTATATTTATTATCCATTCAAGGTGAGAGATCTAAACCGCAAAAATTTATTTTTGAATAAACAAATTGTTAAGTGTATATGTGGTTAGGAATTTGACATCACATTTTATTTGCCATGCTATAACGATGAATTTGACATCACATTTTATTTGCCATGCTATAACGATGAATTTGACATCACATTTTATTTGCCATGCTATAACGATGAATTTGACATCACATTTTATTTGCCATGCTATAACGATGGATTTGATACCATTTTATTTGCCATTCATATTTTTATGTGAAATGTTTATGGTTTAGCTATATAAGTAAGGGAAAGATAAATTTTATCACAAATGAATCGACACCATTATATTTGTGATGTTATGACGTGGTAGAAATTGTCACCATAAATTGTTGGATGTTATGACACAAGAAATTGTCACCATAAATTGTTGGATGTTATGACACAAGAAATTGATACCATTTATTTTGGATGTTATGACACAAGAAATTGATACCATTTATTTTGCGATGTTATGACATGTGAAAATTGACGTTGTATGTAGCGTAGTGTTTTGACAGTAAGTTTTGGGAACAAATTGGCAATGTAATTTTTATTGACACTTTTGTCAATATTTAAAATTAAAACATGAGCACCGTATGTTATTGACACTTTTGTCAATATTTAAAATTAAAACATGAGCACCGTATGTTATTGACACTTTTGTCAATATTTAAAATTAAAACATGAGCACCGTATGTTATTGACACTTTTGTCAATATTTAAAATTAAAACATGAGCACCGTATGTTATTGACACTTTTGTCAATATTTAAAATTAAAACATGAGCACCGTATGTTATTGACACTTTTGTCAATATTTAAAATTAAAACATGAGCACGTAGGTTATTGACACTTTTATCAATATTTAGAAACTTGCATTGCATAACACGACATTTTGTCAAAATAGAAAAGTAGAAAGTCGCATTGCATAAAATGACATTTTGTCAAAATAGAAAAGTAAGAACTTGCATTGCATAACACGACATTTTGTCAAAATAGAAAAGTAAGAACTTGCATTGCATAACACGACATTTTGTCAAAATAGAAAAGTAAGAACTTGCATTGCATAACACGACATTTTGTCAAAATAGAAAAGTAGAAAGTCGCATTGCATAAAATGATATTTTGTCAAAATAGAAAAGTAGAAAGTCGCATTGCATAAAATGATATTTTGTCAAAATAGAAAAGTAGAAAGTCGCATTGCATAAAATGATATTTTGTCAAAATAGAAAAGTAGAAAGTCGCATTGCATAAAATGATATTTTGTCAAAATAGAAAAGTAGAAAGTCGCATTGCATAAAATGATATTTTGTCAAAATAGAAAAATAGGAAGTCGCATTGCATAAAATGATATTTTGTCAAAATAGAAAAATAGGAAGTCGCATTGCATAAAATGATATTTTGTCAAAATAGAAAAATAGGAAGTCGCATTGCATAAAATGACATTTTGTCAAAATAGAAAAATTGGAAGTCGCATTGCATAAAATGATTTTTTTTTGTCAAAATAGAGAAAAAGGGGAAATGAAACATAGGAGAAGATTTACATTATTTATGACGTATAAGGGTTACACCATAGAAAATGTCCATTGTTCAAAATGTAAAGGGGAAAAGTAAAAATCAAAATGGATGGAACGGCGACAAAGTCGCCTCTGACCTGAAGCGTCGTTAATTAAAGGAATTAATTATATTAAATAATTAAGGCAAGGACTTATTGTTATAAGACAACATAACGACATGAAATGTGTTTTTCTCTAAATTATGAACGCGAGATTGTTTGGGAAGTCCGGGTTCATCCCATTCCAAACGGTTTTACGATTTCAAGAATCAAAAGATGAAGACGGCGTATGAAGACCGTAAATCTTCCCTCGAATGGACAACGACCAAGACTCTGAATTGGGTAGCTCCCGATTTACGAGTCGGGGTAATTGGCCAAACGTACGCGTTGATTTCACGGGTTTGACCCTAGTTCAGACCTAGAGCATGGGTGTAAATGGAGGGTATGTCTGACACCGTATCCCATTAAATATCATGTCGTCGATTTTCGGCTAATGTAAAAATGTTGGTGGTAGAGAATTCATTCTCTACTTAACACCCGTTTATATGTTGGCAGACGGTCGATGGTACGGTATGGAATGACGGTGTGGCGTGCTAAGATGAAATGATCAGGGTTTCTTGTTGAAAAGCAAAATTCTGTGGTATGGTATACACGACCTCACGAGCCTCACAAACCGGTAGAGTCTAAAAAGGGGGAAGGGAACGCAGGGAAAGTAGCACGTTTCTTTCTAGTTAGTAGTCATTTTACTTTTTGGAGGATGATGAAATGAGGCGCCTCGGATAGGTCCTATAGGACCGGGGAACGTGTGCTTAGGAATTGCCAATCCTCTAAGTTGTATGTGAGGACCGGCCCTGCAGGATCCAAGGGTTAACTGCGGGTAATCCTGAGACGTTGACTAGAGCGTCTCGAATCGGTAAGGAGTCCTCCCTAGCCTGGACTCATGATGGAAACCCAAATTTCCAATACGACCCCAACGGATTTGATTTGTATTACTAGTATCGGAGGCATAATATATGGTACCTATGCTTCCTAGGATTAATACATTGCTTTGAATTGTTTTTAAACATATACACCCTAATAATAATATTAGTTTCGTATTTGGCGTATTTAGCATGTTTAACCACCATAAGGTAAAACTCTATCCTCTTGGTGTGCGTTGCATTGTGTGATGGGACCTGAGTCTTATGGTGATTCCATTTTTCAAAAGACATTGCGCTGTGTTACGTTTTATTTATTTGTACTGACACTGTAGTTATGCACGGCAATCCATTGGTACAACCCGTTCCGCGTTAGCGGCGTGGTTCTTGGATTCGCCTTAGTAGTATGAGTAATTTTAGTTAAGAACTCTCACACCAGTCCCACGACTGACCCATTGTTTGTTTCACCTTTTTGCAAACTTGGGTGCCCTCTCTTCTACACGGGCAGCCAAGTAGACAGGTTCTTTTTCTACTTGGAGTTTCTTTAGAGCTACTTTTACCTTTTCGCTTGGAGTTGCTTTTGGTGAAGATAAGGTGATGGAGCTTTGAAGACCTATCTTTTCGTTTATCGCATTTTTCTTTCCTTTTATTTTCAGACTTATTTCCATTCCACGTTGTTTTATTTGGAGTTGGAACTTATGCAATTCTCTAAAAACCTGCTGTAATAATTTAGATTCTGTGACTGTGGATTTTCTATTGCTGATGACATTATATATCCGCTGCTATAATGTTGTTATATGGATTTCCTGTGCTATGTTGTTTTCTGTGATTTGTTGTACTATATTTATGTTGTATTCAATATGATTTCTCCTTGCTTTCACTTGTGGAAGTTTCGGGGGCGTCACAGTTGGTATCAGAGCTTTGGTTTACAAAGCGGAATGTAACATATTTATAGTAACTCGTTTACGTAGAATCACATTATTCTACGGCGAACATTTCATAAGAATACATAGTAGTCGGTCACTTTATCATCATCTTTCATCTATCCCTTTTCCTTATCACTTCTTAAAAATCGTCGTCATTAAGGTTGTTCTGACTCTTCCCTTGATTGTACAGAACTAACTTAAAATGAGTACCGCTGCTGCAAGAGCTGCTAGAGCTGCTAGAAGAAGGCAAAATACCACTGAAACTGAGGAGCCCACTGTCCAACAATAACCACCACCGCCGCCGCCACCCTTTGACTTGGACAAGGTGGCAAAGAAGTTCAAGAATTTGGGTGGAGTTCCATTCACCGGTTTTGAGACCGTGGTACAAGCTCAGGCGTGGCTGAAAAATTGTGAAAAGATATTTGGAGGACTGGGACTTGATGATCAAAGAAAGAGGTTCACTGCAGCATGGCATCTTCAAGGTGAAGCGCAAAACTGGTGGGAGGTAGTCAACATTGGAGGCGACGAAGATAATATGTCTTGGGACAGATTTAAAGAGCTCTTCAACGACAAATACATTCCGAGGCAGGAAGTAGAAAGGTTACACGACGAATTCTCCAATCTGAGGCAAGGCGACAAGTCCATTTCAGAGTATGTTCGTAGGTTTGAGGACCTTTCCCGTTACGCACCCGAACTGATTCGTGATGACTTTCAGAAGAATAAGAGATTCATAAATGGCCTTGCAAGAAAATATATTGACAGAGTCACTGCCCACATCGACCTTTCCTTCAATAAGATGGTGGAGTTCGCTTGCCGTTATGAAGAGAATGACAAGAAGGTTTCTCAGCAGGACAGAGAGAGGAGCTTAGCCAACAGCAACAAAACGAAACAACCAGAAAAGAAAGCTGAAGGCAGTAATTCTGGAGCTGCTAAGACATTTGACAAATCCAAGGTCCAGTGTTACAACTGTCAGAAGTTCGGGCATTATAGCAAAGACTGCAGAGGTCCGAAGAGGGCCAGGGGTGATGATAGCAAAGATTGCTACAACTGCCATAAAAAGGGCCATATTAAGGCCAATTGCCCGCTGTTGAAAGGAGCCCAGATTGCACATGTCTATGAGGGGGCAGGTACACCTTCTTCCTCTGCACCTACTGAGGGAGGTAAGTCTGATGTTCTGGATGGTACTGTTTCTATCAAAAATATTCCTGTTACTGCTTTATTTGACACGGGTGCGTCAAGGAGTTTTATTTCTAGCAACGCGATTAAGAAGTTGAAATTAAAGCAAAGAAATCTTAAGAAGCCAATTAATGTTCATAATCCGGTAGGAGGTTCTATCGCCCTCGATTTGTACTGTAGGGTGCCTATTTCCTACTCTTATTTTCAATTTCCTTTTGACTTGATCGTCATGGATATTACTCCAAGCCTATCAGTGAGGAAAGAGCCGATAAAGATTATTGGCAAAGAAACCCGAGCTCTGAGGAATAAAAGAATCAACCTAGTCAAAGTGCAGTGGAGTGGCGATCCTAGGGACTGCACTTGGGAGACTGAGGAGAGTTTCAAAAAGGCTTATCCCAAATGCAGAGTGGATATCTCAGATTAGATTTTATTTTGAGGTACGCTTAATCATTTCAGTATTTTCGGTGCTGAATCCTACTCTTCTGTTTTCCTTTTTCCTTTTCGAGGACGAAAAGTTCTTAAGGAGGGGAGATTGTAATGACCCGAAAATCTGAACCAGTTTGAAAATTTTATTTTAAGAAATTTTGTTGGGTTTTTGAGTCAAAATTTAAATTTCAGATTTTAAATAACTTTGAAGCAGTTGAAAATGACCATTTTGCAAACGATCTCGGAATCCGACGAAACCACTTTCATTGGATCCGGAATGTCATAATATGGCTAAGTTTCAATTTTTAGAATTTTTCGATTTAATATGTGAGCGTGGCGTAGGAAACTGTGTTTGGTCAAATACAGTTGAAATTGAACGACGTGAAAATAGCCTTTTTTCAAAAGTGCTCAGAATTGAACGAAACGAATTTTGTTGTGATCGTATCGTCATAAGAAAGCCAAAAATAATTTTTCCGGATTTTTCTGAGTCCGTATGTGGCCTCAGGAAATTATGTACGTTCGAATTTAAATTAAACAATTTAATTTGAAAATAAAATAAAACCAGTCTGTAACTTCAGAATTGGACCATGGGGATAGCACCATCGCGTTCAGAAGGCATGAAAATGTTAAGATCGACAGTCGTTGAGCGCGAATCAGAGTCCATATGAGAGAATGGTAATTTCTCGGATAAATTAATTAATTAATTTATTAATTAATAATTAGAAAACCCTAAAATACATGTATAAATACGGACCGTATATTGCTACAGTCTTCTTCCTCTTCGTTCTTCTTACCGCCGCCGAACCCATTTACCATCAAAACTTTGACCATCGATTTCTCCTCCAATACTCAACGATATTTATCGTACCACATACCGTTTCGAAGAGGAATCCGAGATCTTCGATTTGGTACCACCCTCAACCCGAACCGTCGCCTGTGCCGCCGCCTGCGTCCCCCCGAACCGCCGCCGTTGCGAGCTCCGCCGGACCCGCCTGGGTCGACCGAAGTCGCCGCCTCCGACCGGCGAGCGTCCGCCACTCCACCCCCTTCGACCTCCACCAATCGGATCCGAGAACCATCAACTACAACTCCTGCAAATTCGAATTTAAGTTTTGAACCAAAAACTGAGTTTCTACGGTATGTTTTATTTCAGATTTCGCTACGCTTTTAAGCGTGACAGAAACAGTTGTTAAAAGTCAGATTCAGTAAAACGTTGATAACTTATTCGTATGAATTCGGATTCTGAAATTTTCAGAACCAATAGGACCGTGACTACGAGTGGATGCTGCTGAAATCAATTGGAGCATTCTGAAAATTTAATTGGATTTATTATATTTATTATCCATTAAAGGTGAGAGATCTAAACCGCAAAAATTTATTTTTGAATAAACAAATTGTTAGATCAAAAAATGGCTCTAACACCCAAATTGTCGTATTTTGAGCATAGGATATGAAGAAATAATTGAAAAATAGAGAAAAAAGCAAGACAACGAGATTTTTATAGTGGTTCGGCGTTAACGAGCCTACATCCACTTCATATTTTCTCATTTCACTCATAGATTACAATTACAATGAATATTGTCTTTCAATCACTTGAATTCAATGAATAATTCTCTCCGAATCCATTGAATTTATTGAGGAAGATAGTGGTTATTCATGGAGAAGTGTTGGCCATGGCAGCCATGGATGAGGAGATGCCAAAAGTCCCCTGAAAATGCCCTCTGGAGGTGTATTTATAGCTGTAGGAAAGCTCCTAGGAGGACTGGGTCGTGGTAGGACACGTGGCAGGCGATCCATGAAAGTAGGAGCAGGAATAGCCTTAATAATAGGTCAAAACAGTGCGCTTACCTGCAGGTTCGGTGGTTGGATCGTGGTAATGGGATTGGATCATGGTCACGGTACGCACCACGAACGGGTCGTGGTCGGAGGGAGCGAGCAGGGTGGTGACGGGTCGGATCGTGACGCGTGAGGGGCGATCCGAGGGGGGGCGATCCGATTGAGGGCGAGCTGATGGGAGCGATCCGATGCGATGGCCTGAGTCTTCGATGCTAGATTACACCCATTCACGGAAACAGGCATAACTTTCAACTCGTAAGGCCGATTGAGCCAAACCAAAGCTCAAACTGAAGCTAATTCAAAGGGCTACGATTATTTGAGGTGAATAGATCCAAATGAGGTCATTTGATAGGGGTTTCGGGCCAGTTTATACTGATGTTGTGATTTTGACCAAACTGCCTTGTGTCTTCTGACGATGTTTCCAATGCCAGAGAGCAATGTTATCCAGAGATTCCATATGAGACAGCATTCACCCAGAGGTGTGTCAACATGATCTTTGCTTTGGGTAGCCTGGTCACAAAGCAGGCTAACATTTTGCCCCCCAAAGTACATCTTATCGAAGATAAGATGTGCTTTGAATATGTTGAGCTAAATCTTTCTGGAATATCATTTGTCCTTGAGAAGGCTTTATCCAATTATTGCATTGCTTCCATTGGAGCTAATCAGGCTAAGTTCCACGGAAGGAGTATATGAGATGATCATGAAATCGTTTAAACCTTGTCGGATCAAAGGATCTAATTCATCCGTCAGAAGTCATGCTAAATCGTTGGCTCCCGAGCGTGATTCTACACACACAGGTCGTTGCCAAACAACATCATTATTCTATGCAAGCCAAGCGCGTGGTAGGGTTGGACTTTCTTCTTCATGTGAGCCAATGTATGAAGTAGCCAACCAAATCATGGGGCGATGTAAGAATCTTTGGGCTCTGAGCTAACAACTGGACTATTGGGGCGAAGCATATCAGAATCAACGTATGAATTTGTCATTTGTATTCAAGTTTGGATCATCTTGATATCTTGGTATTGATCCAGGATCTTAAAATCGCATTGAACGTAACAGTAGGGAATCTGAAGGCCATGATCACTCTGGATCGTGGTCAAAGGAATCCGCGATCGCTCTGGATTGCTTCGCAATTCAATAATCATATGCAAGTCAGTAAGAGACGTAGTTGATACCATGTGAACCAGTGCTCGTGCGATCGTCACTATCATAAGGCAGTGGAGGAATTTGTCACACCTTCCATCCGGTGTAGCAGCGATTTAAACCTTTGAAGTCTCACTTGACCCGTAAACTGACTCATTTGAACGGGCAAGATGCATTCTGTCACATTCTGAAGATATAGTGTATACATTTCGGGTCATGTGCCAGGCCAGGGTCATATTCAATGTTAGCTTGCAAATTGGCATTCATGCTATGAGGGCCACTGGAGGACAAGCGAAGTTAATGCTTATGCCCCCAGCGTCGGTGGGGGTGAGCTAAGTTATTGGGGCATACGGTCTTTAAGCTCTTATACTCTCTGCAGTTGATTCAGGCCGTAGCTGAGTTGCAAGTTCAGCTATTCTAGTTGACCCAAGTTGTCCTGTGCTCTTCTTGAGTCAGCAAGAGTTCGAGTTGTACATGCGAATGGTCGAATCACATTTTCTTTGATATCATCTCTTCTCTTTAGTCAGATAGTGAGGGTTGCTTCATCGGGCATCAGCGACTTCGGAAACTCTTATCAGATCAATTGCGGAGTCAAGTAAGGTTGTTGAATGCGAGTGAATAAATGTCGTTATGAAGTTAGTTGGGCCCCACCGTTTATGCTTCAGCTTAGTCCGAAATGGTTATCACAGTCTTATTGAGTCTCTTTCTCATGCTCGGTTCAATTGTGCTTGACAAACAAGATCATGGGCTCGATAAGTGGTATAGATCTTCTTTGGAATTGCACATTCTTGTCATTGTTTTCTAGGGCTTTTCCTTTGTCCTTATCGTTTCAGGAATTAGAAGGTACCCCATTCTTTAGTCAGGAAGGCATCTAGGTCATTCGTCTCGACGCTAACACCTTTTTGTCATGAAAGTCTATCGACTTCAGGGTTGAATTCATCAAAATCTCTGATAAAGTCTTGTTATAGAGAAAATTTAAAGTCCGGGGGAATAACAGGGGATCCTGACGTCCCACGTGTGAGGGCTGTGATTGTCGTTATCCACATCAACTAGAGGAGTACCGCTCCTCGAGAGGTGCCGAATTAAACTGGCGAGCAGATCACCGTCAAAGAATTGTTGCACATTATCAAGATCCTGGCTGGTGCCCCCAGCATCGAATCTGAGATTACAAAGGGGGTCTTTGCTGATTTCTTGTTTCCACGTCGATATTGCCCCCAGGTCATGGTTCGGGTCAATTGACCTGACCAGGTTCCTATTTTTCGAATTGTTGCGTTCTTTCTCGGAGCTGAGTGTGAAATGTCGCTCGAGTATTCATTCGAGTTGGAGTTAAAACTGGTCGTGCATGATCTGAGTTTGTCACAATTCTTGCATTCTCATCTAGGATGTTGTAGGTAGCTGTTCCATTGCCCGTGTTTCCATCCATGACGTAGGGAATTGAAACCGCATGTTGCGCGCCTGCTGATTGGTTTGTGTTCAACCCGAGCTGATGGTTAATATCTGACTGTGCCAAGTTCGTCACTACCTGAGCTTCAATTTTATCATTTCCCGCGAATTGATGATTGTTGCTCGGCCTTCCAGTTCATTCCTGAAATAGGTGAAGGTTGGCCTCGGGCTTCTTGATTCATGTGCCCCCTATCCACAGGGGTTTTTGTTGAGCAGTACACTTCGAATTCACGTCTTCTCTGGACTCATGTTCACTTCTCGCATCAAGAGCCAGAGTTGAGTGCAAAGATGAATTGTTGGTATTCAGCCCATGCTAAGCCCTAGTCTCCCATCCAAGCTCCGAGGACAGAAATCAAGCGGTAAAGGGTCAGATTGTAGTCGCCTCGAGTGCTCCCGTTCGCTCTTTGCATCAAGGGAAAGGTCGGGGATGAAATGGTTGCATCATGTTCAATTATCACGTGGGATATATCCAGCCTTATCTGAGCTTCCCATTCTGGAAGTAAGTTGGGATCAGCAGATGGACGTTCACTTTGCATCTTCTTTCTGGTCTTCAAGGGGCCTGCATCATCCTTCTGGACGCGACCCTTTGTTTGTTTTCCATTAGCACGTTGCCATCACTGCGAGTGAGGCCCTCACGTTCTTGACTAGTTATCTTTTGTAAATCTGCATTTAGTAATAAAAATTCTGTTCCTTTCGCATTGTCTTGTACCTGCGAATGGGCAAATAAGTCATGAAGCGTTATAAGTAGTCAACGCAATTATAAATGAAAATGCACTAAAGTAGTATGTGTGTATAGGTATACTCCCAATCAATCATTAACTTGGTGCCTGGCCAGGGCTTTGTTGAGGATTGATTAGGACCTTAACTGTTTTGCCCCCATGTTCGGACATGGAGGATCCGGGCTCGGAGTTCAGTCAGTCCCCCGACACTCTGGCGGGGTAGGAGCCCTTATGGCGCTAAGTCTCTAGCGCCTTTATACTTTCTCTGGAGTTCGTCCTCAGCTTTCAATCTGCTCCCCAATCCTTCAGCGGGGTAGGAGTTCTAGCTTGTTTCATGATATGCTCAACGATCCTTCAGCGGAGCAGAAATTATAGGGGGTGCTGAGTCTCCAGCACCTTTCTCAGCGTTTAATCATAGATGCTTTTATACTCTCCTGGCGGTCACCAAGGTTAGAGTTCGAGCTCAGCAGTTCTATCTCTCCCCGATCCTTGAGCGGGGTAGGAGCTCTTTCTCAGCGCTCAATCGGAGACGCTTTTATACTCTCTCTGCTCTGGAGAGTTAGAGTTCGAGCTCAGTAGTTCTATCGCTCCCTGATCCTTCAGCGGGGTAGGAGCTCTTTCTCAGCGCTCAATCGGAGACGCTTTTATACTCTCTCTCTGCTCTGGAGAGTTAGAGTTCGAGCTCAGTAGTTCTATCGCTCCCCGATCCTTCAGCGGGGTAAGAGCTCTTTCTCAGCGCTCAATCGGAGACGCTTTTATACTCTCTCTGCTCTGGAGAGTTAGAGTCACGGATCAAGCGGTCTGCAATCATGCATGCTCATCAAACTCGTCCTAGGTTTACATTTTAATCCAAGCTCCGAGGATTAAAACCAGCCGGACAAGCAGTTGGAGCATTTGCCAAGGCTTTGAGTTCCTCCGAACAGTCTACGGGAGGAATGGTTGGCACCAGACTTCGGGTACCTGCATTATTCACACCGCACGAATTAGTCACGTCAGTAACTCGGAAAGCATGTGAAAGCAAATTTTATGATTGAAAAGTAAGCAAATTAAGAGGCAGTATTGCCTCCTTTATTTGAATTCATGAAATCTGGTGGCGTCGAGCCATGTAGGCGGTCACACCGCGTCCATCTAGAGTCGGACTATGACTTTGTAACTCAATGATTTATGTTCAATTGTCTTGTGGTCTGCCACGTGTGGGCCAAGGATTGGATGGTCATCCCGGATCCACCTTGAGCTATATAGCATTCTTTAGACGAAGAGCGTGGCTTTGTAAATGAGCAGTTCAGTTGAGCTTGTTATAGTATTGCTCTATGGCTCTATATGCGGGTGTTACAAGTTTGATCGGTAGCAAATCCTGGATACCTACACCATCCACATATTAATTCATCTGAGTTAATTACATCAATAACTCATAAATCATGCAAATATAAGAGTCATGGTTATAGAATAATCCTGTTAAAGGAATGAGTATCATTCTGAGTGAAAAATGGCGTTGCATATTCATTGCAGGTCCATTTTACTCCGCCCTATCTCTGCCAATAAAGGGCTGCCAAAGTCCTTTAGTTGATGAGGGGTATCTTTTCAGGTTATCATGGGGGTGGCAGTCCCAAAAAATGAATAGACCTTGGTCGGGGTCTTGAGATGGCAAAGGCGGCTTGGTAGGTACTATAAGCGAGTGATGAGGTCGCATCTCTTTCAAATCGTCTTTTTGCCCCCGTACTGAGGGTAAGGATGGAGTGTCAGGAAGTCATGACTGGATTGCTAATAGTAGCACATCTTTGCATTGGTGTTAGGTTGTAAATTAGCATGAGAACAATGGATTCATGCTTATAGAAATTTTTGCACTTTCCATGCTAGGAAATAGGATATTACTGCTGGTGGGATAATCATATCACATAAATTTGCTGATATACCCTCGATCCCATATCGGGGACAAGGGTTAGTGCGCCGACAATCAACCAGCATTCATGCGTAAGCGTTCTAGATCTTCAACTTGCTAATTTTCAGGCAAGACTAAGTCAATTGGCCAGGCAAATTCTTGATGTATCAGCTCTGAATTAAATGATGTAACCTCGAGCAATTTATGCTCAAATCTGTAGTTGCCCCCAGCCATAGGGGAGTGAGTCACTTGGCAGATAATCGATGAAAAGAATGGAAGTATGAGTCTTCACTTTCTAACTTCAGAATGCCGTTCGCCAGAAGTTTCATTCATGTACATCTCCCATCTAATGGGTGGCTGACTGGTGATTTGGTCGAATCATTCAGGGCGGTGAATTCGGCAATTGCACTCGTTGGTGTTTGTTTTGGGACAATCTTCCAAGAGAAATAGGCAATGTCGAATTGCATGTCATATCCCGAGGCATAAAGAACGATTGCACGCCTTTCACTTCACCTTGTTAGATGCATTTTGTGCTGTAGGAAGTTTATCATGGAGTTAACCATGACTCTTTTCCGGGTTTGGTCTCCAACGTTGGATCAACTTCCATTTTATCAATGGTTGTATTTCATAGTGTCTTGATGGGGATCATCTCTATCTTTTCTGGATTATCGGAACTTTCTTATTCGACCAGATGATTCGACTTTAGATCTTCTGTGTATGAAATATGAGGCATGTTGTAACGTTCCAATCCATCCAATAACTCTTCTGCCCATTCTAGGTAAGCTGCGAGTTGTGGTTTCTCCGACTGGAATTCCTTTCGAGTCGTCCTTCGGGGGTTATCTGCAAAACTTCGGCGTTGGATTGCCGATCATTTCTTGCACCGTCTGTATACAACTTCCAGGTGCATGATTTCATCTTTCATTTCGAATGAAAACTCCATGTAAAATCCCGCGATAGTGAACTTACTGCATACGTCTTATTTGCTTGACAGGAGCACACTTTAGGTTTATACTCGAGAAATGACTCATAATTTGGGATAAAATCCTGCAAATATTAGCACTGGTCCAAACGAACACATCCAGGCTCGCCTACAGAAAGCATATAAGTTCTCTTGTTCGGGAGAGGTCTAAAGGAGATCCGATGTGAAGACCTTAGTCAGGTCGGCGTCACCAGTCGGAACACGTGCAGTTGCGTTATTAGATGTCACGCTTCTTCATCCCGAATCACCATCCTCTCTGGAATCTATGTCTTCGGGCAGGTGCGTTATTATATGTCACCCTTCTTCATCCCGAATCACCATCCTCTCTGGAATCTATGTCTTCGGGCAGGTGCGTTATTAGATGCTCCCATCATTCGCAATATTGACACCTCCTTCACACTCCATTTCATCTGGAGGGGAAGCGTCTTTGGGTTTCACGCAATCTCTGTTGCGTAGCATATTCCATCCTTCCTAATCAGTCGGCTTCTCCAATAACTTGGTCACCATAGACCAGTCTCACTCCGTCTTTGGTATGGATATTTAACGGTTAACACCAAGATGCTATGTAAGCTCTGAATTCCACTAGACTTGGTTGGTAGAGACCACGATCAGATAAGCTTGAATGCAATAGCATGGCTTGCAAGGCTTCAAGTAATACATTCTGTCATAACTGTTGTATGAAGTGGATAGCTAAGCTTTTCAAGGAGTGAACTGTGGGACATATATCTTTCACTACGCCATTCAAGCGAAGGGTAACTTTGTAGTGCTAGGATCCTTTCTTGCTATTGGATATCCCATCATTGAGAATCATGGCCATTGGGATCTTCTGAGTCACTTTTAGAGTAGTGTCTGGATCGTTCTATATTAGCGCTATCTGGGACTTCACCAGTCGGACAAGTTTAAGTCATGTGAACTAGGTGATCACTATTCGTTCACGGACACTATCAGTTGCATTAGCGAAATCTATACACCATCGGAGCTCTGGAAGAGGAGGTCGCTGTGAGACGATCATTATATATTGTCATAGCCAGCATGCTGAGTCTTTTCAATAACTCCTCACATTGAACAACATCAGTAAATAGGTGTTATGGTTCTAGGAAGGATTCCAGCCATCACCAACTTGCCGTTGATATCCTCAGACTATCTACTGAATCTTGATTGTTACTTGTAGGGGAAAACATACTCCGAGCCGAAGGCGAGCCGTGCTCCGAGCCGAAGGCGAGGCCGTTAGCGGGTCCGGGCGCAGCGCCGGCGGGGGTCCGGGGCCCCGCAGTCCCGGCGGCGATCGACCTAACCGGTTAGGTCGAAATCGTGGGCACCGCACGATTTTTTCGATTTTGGACGACAGAGCCTTTTCTTAAATGACCAGAAAAAACGCATTTTTTCCAAAAAATGTCACTTTCTCGGGTCGGGTCGTGACCTTTGTTCGTCATCTTTTTCTGAGTTGTGGATCGCTGGACCTCTCCGGGTCGTGGATCGCTGGGCCTCTCTGGGTCGCGGATCGCTGGGCCTCTTCGTGTCGCGGATCGCTGGGCCTCTTCGGGTCGCGGATCGCTGGACCTCTTCGGTTCGTGGTTGCCTTCAGGGGCATGGAAGGAACTGATATGCGGAGGCCTTCAAATTTCTAGCTTCTGGTCGGATCGTGGGTACATCCTGAGACCGGATCGTGGTCACCCCTACGAGACGCGGTGTCCACATTTTCGAATCTTTGGTTCGGGTCGAGGAGGTCACCTGGGGGTGGTTCGTGATGCCCCCTGCGAGCCGCGAACCGCGAACCACGAACCGACCACCTGCTCCTGTGCGTTATCTGTTTGTTCTTCATTTGGTAGCGAAGTATGCGATTCCTTTGCTTTATTCGGAGCCATAAACTTCTGATTTTCTGAAATCACCAAAATCTTCAAAAATGGTAGGAAGGCGGACTGCTTTCTTCGGACTTTCAAATCCAAATAGTAGAGCAACAATCCAATAGAATGAGAATTCATTTCTCAGTGAAAGCACCAAAATGTTAGATCAAAAAATGGCTCTAACACCCAAATTGTCGTATTTTGAGCATAGGATATGAAGAAATAATTGAAAAATAGAGAAAAAAGCAAGACAACGAGATTTTTATAGTGGTTCGGCGTTAACGAGCCTACATCCACTTCATATTTTCTCATTTCACTCATAGATTACAATTACAATGAATATTGTCTTTCAATCACTTGAATTCAATGAATAATTCTCTCCGAATCCATTGAATTTATTGAGGAAGATAGTGGTTATTCATGGAGAAGTGTTGGCCATGGCAGCCATGGATGAGGAGATGCCAAAAGTCCCCTGAAAATGCCCTCTGGAGGTGTATTTATAGCTGTAGGAAAGCTCCTAGGAGGACTGGGTCGTGGTAGGACACGTGGCAGGCGATCCATGAAAGTAGGAGCAGGAATAGCCTTAATAATAGGTCAAAACAGTGCGCTTACCTGCAGGTTCGGTGGTTGGATCGTGGTAATGGGATTGGATCATGGTCACGGTACGCACCACGAACGGGTCGTGGTCGGAGGGAGCGAGCAGGGTGGTGACGGGTCGGATCGTGACGCGTGAGGGGCGATCCGAGGGGGAGCGATCCGATTGAGGGCGAGCTGATGGGAGCGATCCGATGCGATGGCCTGAGTCTTCGATGCTAGATTACACCCATTCACGGAAACAGGCATAACTTTCAACTCGTAAGGCCGATTGAGCCAAACCAAAGCTCAAACTGAAGCTAATTCAAAGGGCTACGATTATTTGAGGTGAATAGATCCAAATGAGGTCATTTGATAGGGGTTTCGGGCCAGTTTATACTGATGTTGTGATTTTGACCAAACTGCCTTGTGTCTTCTGACGATGTTTCCAATGCCAGAGAGCAATGTTATCCAGAGATTCCATATGAGACAGCATTCACCCAGAGGTGTGTCAACATGATCTTTGCTTTGGGTAGCCTGGTCACAAAGCAGGCTAACACAAATTGTTAAGTGTATATGTGGTTAGGAATTTGACATCACATTTTATTTGCCATGCTATAACGATGAATTTGACATCACATTTTATTTGCCATGCTATAACGATGAATTTGACATCACATTTTATTTTCCATGCTATAACGATGAATTTGACATCACATTTTATTTGCCATGCTATAACGATGGATTTGATACCATTTTATTTGCCATTCATATTTTTATGTGAAATGTTTATGGTTTAGCTATATAAGTAAGGGAAAGATAAATTTTATCACAAATGAATCGACACCATTATATTTGTGATGTTATGACGTGGTAGAAATTGTCACCATAAATTGTTGGATGTTATGACACAAGAAATTGTCACCATAAATTGTTGGATGTTATGACACAAGAAATTGATACCATTTATTTTGGATGTTATGACACAAGAAATTGATACCATTTATTTTGCGATGTTATGACATGTGAAAATTGACGTTGTATGTAGCGTAGTGTTTTGACAGTAAGTTTTGGGAACAAATTGGCAATGTAATTTTTATTGACACTTTTGTCAATATTTAAAATTAAAACATGAGCACCGTATGTTATTGACACTTTTGTCAATATTTAAAATTAAAACATGAGCACCGTATGTTATTGACACTTTTGTCAATATTTAAAATTAAAACATGAGCACCGTATGTTATTGACACTTTTGTCAATATTTAAAATTAAAACATGAGCACCGTATGTTATTGACACTTTTGTCAATATTTAAAATTAAAACATGAGCACCGTATGTTATTGACACTTTTGTCAATATTTAAAATTAAAACATGAGCACCGTATGTTATTGACACTTTTGTCAATATTTAAAATTAAAACATGAGCACGTAGGTTATTGACACTTTTATCAATATCTAGAAACTTGCATTGCATAACACGACATTTTGTCAAAATAGAAAAGTAGAAAGTCGCATTGCATAAAATGACATTTTGTCAAAATAGAAAAGTAAGAACTTGCATTGCATAACACGACATTTTGTCAAAATAGAAAAGTAAGAACTTGCATTGCATAACACGACATTTTGTCAAAATAGAAAAGTAAGAACTTGCATTGCATAACACGACATTTTGTCAAAATAGAAAAGTAGAAAGTCGCATTGCATAAAATGATATTTTGTCAAAATAGAAAAGTAGAAAGTCGCATTGCATAAAATGATATTTTGTCAAAATAGAAAAGTAGAAAGTCGCATTGCATAAAATGATATTTTGTCAAAATAGAAAAGTAGAAAGTCGCATTGCATAAAATGATATTTTGTCAAAATAGAAAAGTAGAAAGTCGCATTGCATAAAATGATATTTTGTCAAAATAGAAAAATAGGAAGTCGCATTGCATAAAATGATATTTTGTCAAAATAGAAAAATAGGAAGTCGCATTGCATAAAATGATATTTTGTCAAAATAGAAAAATAGGAAGTCGCATTGCATAAAATGACATTTTGTCAAAATAGAAAAATTGGAAGTCGCATTGCATAAAATGATTTTTTTTTGTCAAAATAGAGAAAAAGGGGAAATGAAACATAGGAGAAGATTTACATTATTTATGACGTATAAGGGTTACACCATAGAAAATGTCCATTGTTCAAAATGTAAAGGGGAAAAGTAAAAATCAAAATGGATGGAACGGCGACAAAGTCGCCTCTGACCTGAAGCGTCGTTAATTAAAGGAATTAATTATATTAAATAATTAAGGCAAGGACTTATTGTTATAAGACAACATAACGACATGAAATGTGTTTTTCTCTAAATTATGAACGCGAGATTGTTTGGGAAGTCCGGGTTCATCCCATTCCAAACGGTTTTACGATTTCAAGAATCAAAAGATGAAGACGGCGTATGAAGACCGTAAATCTTCCCTCGAATGGACAACGACCAAGACTCTGAATTGGGTAGCTCCCGATTTACGAGTCGGGGTAATTGGCCAAACGTACGCGTTGATTTCACGGGTTTGACCCAAGTTCAGACCTAGAGCATGGGTGTAAATGGAGGGTATGTCTGACACCGTATCCCATTAAATATCATGTCGTCGATTTTCGGCTAATGTAAAAATGTTGGTGGTAGAGAATTCATTCTCTACTTAACACCCGTTTATATGTTGGCAGACGGTCGATGGTACGGTATGGAATGACGGTGTGGCGTGCTAAGATGAAATGATCAGGGTTTCTTGTTGAAAAGCAAAATTCTGTGGTATGGTATACACGACCTCACGAGCCTCACAAACCGGTAGAGTCTAAAAAGGGGGAAGGGAACGCAGGGAAAGTAGCACGTTTCTTTCTAGTTAGTAGTCATTTTACTTTTTGGAGGATGATGAAATGAGGCGCCTCGGATAGGTCCTATAGGACCGGGGAACGTGTGCTTAGGAATTGCCAATCCTCTAAGTTGTATGTGAGGACCGGCCCTGCAGGATCCAAGGGTTAACTGCGGGTAATCCTGAGACGTTGACTAGAGCGTCTCGAATCGGTAAGGAGTCCTCCCTAGCCTGGACTCATGATGGAAACCCAAATTTCCAATACGACCCCAACGGATTTGATTTGTATTACTAGTATCGGAGGCATAATATATGGTACCTATGCTTCCTAGGATTAATACATTGCTTTGAATTGTTTTTAAACATATACACCCTAATAATAATATTAGTTTCGTATTTGGCGTATTTAGCATGTTTAACCACCATAAGGTAAAACTCTATCCTCTTGGTGTGCGTTGCATTGTGTGATGGAACCTGAGTCTTATGGTGATTCCATTTTTCAAAAGACATTGCGCTGTGTTACGTTTTATTTATTTGTACTGACACTGTAGTTATGCACGGCAATCCATTGGTACAACCCGTTCCGCGTTAGCGGCGTGGTTCTTGGATTCGCCTTAGTAGTATGAGTAATTTTAGTTAAGAACTCTCACACCAGTCCCACGACTGACCCATTGTTTGTTTCACCTTTTTGCAAACTTGGGTGCCCTCTCTTCTACACGGGCAGCCAAGTAGACAGGTTCTTTTTCTACTTGGAGTTTCTTTGGAGCTACTTTTACCTTTTCGCTTGGAGTTGCTTTTGGTGAAGATAAGGTGATGGAGCTTTGAAGACCTATCTTTTCGTTTATCGCATTTTTCTTTCCTTTTATTTTCAGACTTATTTCCATTCCACGTTGTTTTATTTGGAGTTGGAACTTATGCAATTCTCTAAAAACCTGCTGTAATAATTTAGATTCTGTGACTGTGGATTTTCTATTGCTGATGACATTATATATCCGCTGCTATAATGTTGTTGTTATATGGATTTCCTGTGCTATGTTGTTTTCTGTGATTTGTTGTACTATATTTATGTTGTATTCCATATGATTTCTCCTTGCTTTCACTTGTGGAAGTTTCGGGGGCGTCACATGTATCAACTGTGATAACCCCAAACTCCCGTAGTATGAAAGCAAGGATAATCATTGGAATATAACACATAAACAATAACAACAGAACATAAATATATAATTACAGCAGAAATTGTACATCAATTACACTGGGAATAATATATCATCAGAGTTACACAGCATAATATGATCATACTTAGTACATAATACAATTTTCAACTTAATATAAAGTGTCTATAGTGGAATCAAACATAATATACTAAATGAAATCTGAACAACATAATAGAAATGATAAGATCCATCATCAGCTCCATAGCTATCCAAAATGAGTTTGCTAAAACCTGTACATAAGGCTGCCCGAGTTCGCAAAGTGAAACAAACTATGAGTCAGTCAAGGGATTGGTATGAGAAATCTTCTATAACCTATTTAATAGTAAGGCTAATCACAGGACCATGCCGCTAACGCGCAACGGGTTTACTCCATTGGATTGCCAGTGCATATATAAAGTAAATCGCTATACAACGCAATGCTTTTTAGAAAAATGAAACCATTATAAGACTCAAGTCCCATCACACATTGCAACACAAACCGTAGAATAGAGTTTTACCTTATATTGGTTAAAAATGCCTAATATGATAAAACGGATTTGATACTATTATTAGTGTATATATGTTTCAGAAACATTTTAATCATAATGTATCAATCATAGACGGCATGACTACCATACACTATGTCGCCATACTAGTTTTACAATCAAAACCATAGGGGTCGTATTGGGAGTTGGATTTCCATCATGAACCAAGGCAAGGGATCGTCCTTACCGGATTCGAGACAATCTAGCTCATGTCTCAGGTCAGAGCGTGAGTGACCTTTAGGAGCCACAGGGCCGGTCCATAATTAATGTTACTGGATTATATATAATTCCTGAACAATATGTCTCCCTGCCCTATGGGGCGTAAATAGTGCCACTAAGGACCCAATATCCGAGGTACCTCGCTTTCCATCATCCACATAAGTAAAAATATCTGGGCTTGTAAAACCCAGAAACCACTTCTAGCTAGAAAGAAACGCATGTTCTCCCTGGATCCTTCTCCCATTTCTGGTTCATACCGGGGTGTGAGGATCGCGAAGTAATGCTATACACAAAGCTATGCTACAATAAAGCAGTGCTTTGATCATCAATCACAATGCTCTGCTTTTCAATAATAAGCCTTGATCAATTGCATCTTGGCATGCCACACTGACAATTCACTCCATGCGATCGATAACTATTAATATATAACCTCTGAGCTCGTGCATCTCAGAGAAGGCTGTTAAGCAACATAATGAATTCTCCCCCGCCAAACAGATATATATATTAAATAGAAATCAATTTACGTGGAATGAAATCTAATGTCAGACACACATCCATTTACAAGTCCGTTCTGGGTCTGAACGAAACCGGAGACACCTTATTCCTCGTCCCATATGTCCAATACGGAAGAGAGGCGCAAGCTAATCCGGACAATGAAAAAGTACATCCGAACAACTACCACTGCAACCCTTCCTTGGGAGCTAATCAGTCCAGGGCATCAGTAGTCATCCATTCGATGTAAAGATCGTCGGTCTTCAATCACCGCCTTCAAATCTTCGACTTCCAATCGTCGTATAATTATTTAAAATGAGAGTTAACTCGGACTTTTCAAATAATTCTAGAATATATATAATGTAAATCGTTCCTTTTCATTCCATATTGTATATAATAATTTATAACAATTTATTGCTATTTTTATTTGTTTAAAAATAGCCATTTTCAATTAAACGACACTTCGGGTTATTACATGGCCCTTGCGCTGTTTTCATCAAAATTTGATTAACACATTTCTCAAAATCTAACCGTTGGATCTTAGCGAATTTTATATCGTTGGAAAGATCTTTCCAAAATGAACCCAACGGTTTCAGTTTTGGGAAAATCCGACAGTTAGATCTTTCGGTATAATCATTTGAAGTTACGATTTCAAAACGCGAACTACAGCGGCGCGATTTGTTTTATTTTAATTTATATTTATATGTAAATATATAAATATAAATCGTTCGATGATTTCAACACCATTTTCAATTCAACATTGATTTCTTTTATATATGAAATCATATATTACATTAAAAATGAAATTTTTAATGTTAATACCATTTCTTCCAACATTGAATCTTTTATATGATTCATGTATTACATAAAATTGTAATTTATTTTATCCTTCATTTATTCCATTGAAAATGAAATCTTTTATTCATTTATTTTGATTACATTAAAAATATAATTTTTCTAATGAAATCTTTTCTTTGATTACATTAAAAAATGTAATCTTTATTCTTTTCTTTGATTACGTAAAAAATGTAATCTTATTCTATATACATTATTACATTGAAAAATGTAACTTTTATTTCAATTATGATTACGTTGAAAATGTAACTTTTTATTTCAATATATGATTACATTGAAAACGTAACTTTTTATTTCAATATATGATTACATTGAAAATGTAACTTTTTATTTCAATATATTATTACATTGTAGAAATGTAACTTTTATTTCAATATATTATTACATTGAAAAAATGAAATCTTTTATTTCATTCTTTAATACATTAAAAAATGTAATTTTTCTAATGAAATCTTTTATTTATTAAAAATGTAAACTTTTAATTCAATCTATGATTACATTGAAAAATGTAATCTTTTATTCTTTTCTTTGATTACAAATAAAAATATAATCTTTTATTCTTTTCTTTGTCTATATTGAAAATGTAATTTTCCACTTAATTCTCTATTTACATTGAAAATCTAATTTTTCCCTTCATTCTTTAATTACATTGAAAAATGTAAATTTTCTTTCATTATTTAATGACATTGAAAAATGTAATTTTCTATTCATTCTTTAATTTCATTGAAAAATGTATTTTTTCTTTCATTCTTTAATTTCATTGAAAAATGTAATGTTTCATTCATTCTTTAATTACATTGAAAAATCCAATGTAAATTTTCTTTCACTCTTTAATTTCATTGAAAAATGTAATTTTTCATTCATTCTTTAATTATGTTGAAAAAAATGTAATTTTTCTTTCATTCTTTAATTTCATTGAAAAATGTAATTTTTCATTCATTCTTTAATTACATTGAAAAATGTAATTTTTCTTTCATTCTTTAATTTCATTAAAAAATTTAATTTTTCATTCATTCTTTAAATTAATTGAAAAATGTAATTTTTCATTCATTCTTAGTTTACATTGAAAAAAATGAAAATTTCTATTTCATATTCTATTTACATTGGAAAATGTAGGTTTCTAATCATTCTTTTATTTACATTGAAAAATGTAAATGTCTATTTCATATTTCATTTACATTGGAAAAATGTAAATTTCTAATCATTCTTTTATTTACATAAAAAAATGCAAGTTTCAAGGTAAACACATTTTCATTTATCAATGCTTATTTTTTTAATCTTTCATTTTCAATAAAAATGTAAATTCCAGTGTCACTACATTTTTATTTCCCAATGTTTTATTTTTCTAATGTTGTATATAATTAACAATGTAAATGTAAATGTCAACACATTTTTATTTAACAAATGACCATTTTTGATTTACAACAAAAATATGAATTTCATTTGATATACAATGATCATTTTCATATATATATATATATTGAAAATATAATTTTCATATTATTTGAATAATTAATATATAGTAACATGAATACATTATAACACAAAAATATTTCAGAAAAATTTCGATAGCATAACGGCAAGGTAATTAAAACCGGCACCGTCCCAATGTACGGCTCCTCGCACTACCTTAGGCCTCGTGGCGTTTACAAGGGGTTTAATTTCCTAGTACGTTTTTCTAGGTAGTCTAATGCCACAATATCAATCAATTCCATTTCAACCACAAACAATCACCAAAAATCAACCAATTACATACCACAAAACAATTAAATCGTCCATGGTCAGTGGACGATGGGTGTCGGGAGTTTCTAAACTCCGTCTGTATCCTAATATAATTTTATTTAATTAGTTTGGATTCAAAAATTTCACTTTTCTTTTAATTTCTTCTAAAATTGTCGAATGCTGCAAAAATCCTCTGATCGGTTCTGGAAAGTAGATCCCGAATTTATGGTTCAAACAAATCCCGTTTCATCGAATTTCGTTATTGTATGACGAAGATATGAATTTTTAAAGGTTAAAAACATTTTAAGATTAATTAAGAAATTAATTAAAAAAGGGTTTAACCTTCTTCTCCCTCACAGTTATAACCGGCCAATAGTTTCAAATTTTGTTCGATCCTAGGTCTTTGATTTTCTCCAAAACCGCGATGCTAGCAGGCGATCAGATCACGCCACTCCGACGAGCCACGAAGGCCGCACCTCCAGCCAGAAAGCCGATGAACTTGGTCGAGGTTAAGCGCTAGAAGTCAAGGGAGAGCGACGAGTGTTTGTGGGCTCGAATCTCGAGATTCACGGCACCACCAGAGATCGGACTGTATGGATGTGTAGATGGTGCTGAGTTCTACAATATTGTCTGAAGAGTTGATTGATTTTGGTGAGTGGATTGAAAGTTTTTAATAGAGGAATTTTTGAGCGGTGATGGCCATTGAACAATAAAGGAGGCGGCTAAGAAAATAGGATTAGGGTTTATTTAGTATACGGTGTATATACGTATTTTTTTTTAAACAAAAATGTGTGATCTTCTGAAGAGAAGAGAGCACACATATATATATATAATAAAGTCAAAGATACAGAGTCCGACTATAGTACATAAGAATACAAGATAAAACCTAACACGACTCTAGGGATGTAAGGATCGTAGATAGATGAGCTCCGGATAAACCACCGCCCATCTACTCCAATATTGAGTTCCGGCAAGGCCACCACCCGATATTGAAGTATATCTACTCCAAAACAATATCCCATACTCTCTATGTAATAACAAAAATAATGAAGTACAACATCAAAAAACTCTCTAACAAGAAGCCCAAATGAAATGCGAATCATCTATCCAAACAACAATCCTCTAAGCTCAACAATAATATCCATCAACCTGAACACCTGAAAGGTACATAACTGCTATCATTCCTACCGGCTATCCATTAAGCACTTCCTCTTAATCAACAACCTGAATCTGCGAAAAGCTCAACAAACTATTAGTAATTTGTCACACACATATATATGGAAATATATGTGCCTAAATATATATATATATATATATATATATATTATATAAGCATATACATATACATATATATATATTCATACATATTTATTTACCATACATATATGTGTAGAAAAAAATACAATGAAAAACTAATAAAAGAAATGAGTAACCAATGTGATATTTATTGCGGAAAAAACTGTTGATTCTAATAAATAGATACAAATTGAATCTAACCTTTATCAATAAACTCTCAAAGCCCGATTTCCCAAATAGCTTGTAATGTGAATTAGTGTAACGACCCAGAAAATCTGAACCAATTTAAATTTTTTAAATTAGCTAAAATAATGGATTTTAAATATTTAAAATAAATATTTTAAATAATGGCAATGGAAAGTGAGTTTGAATCGACAATTGAAAACGAATATAATTAATTATAATTATAAACAAGGCCTGAAATGGCGCTGCAGTTTCAAAAATTGAATTCAAAATTTGTCGGACTGTACCGGGTGCAAAACAAAACGGATTTTAGCGAAACCAAAAATATTTAAATCTGTTAGTGAATACCTTTCTAACGAATCTGAAAAATCGAATTTTCATAGCGGAAAGCAAAAGTTATGGCCGAATGAATTTTCAGAAAGGTCGCTATGGAATTTATATAGCCCGTGAAATTGGCCATTTTGCATACGACCTCGGAATTCGACGAAACCACTTTTGTTGGATCCGGGATGTGAAGTTATTGCTAGATTTCAAATTTCATAATTTTTGAAGCTAATATGTGAGCGTGGCAAAGGAAAATGTGTTTTGGTCAATTATAGTTAAATTGGATCGACCAGAAATGGGCCTTTTTGCAAACGGTCTCAGAATTCGACGAAACTAGTTTTGTTGGGACCGTATCATCAAAACATAGCTAGATTTATTTTTCTGGAATTTTTCGAATCAGTTTGTGGCCCTGGCAAATTGAAATGTACGTTCAAATTAAATATTGAATGTTTTATATTTTAATTTGAAGGAAAACTGACTGAAACATTCGAATGGGCCTTCAAAACATATCCCATTGTGTTTGGAATAGGGGTAAAACGCTAGTGACGACAGTCGTTGGGTTTCGATTGGTGGTCGTGTCAGAAAACCCCTTTAAAACTCCACCGACCAATCAGAATTTTTATAAAAAAAAAGAAAATCCCTCGTTTCTCTCTCCCCGATCGAAGGCGGAAATCGTTCAAAACCTTCCCCCTCATTTTCCGATCAATCCACGCAAAATTAGCCCCTCCTCCAGTTGAAGATTTTGTAGAGCTAGGAGAGATCTTCAAATCCATATAAAGTTTGGATTTTTTTCATTGAGTATTCTTCGAGTTACGGGGCCCCGAAGTCGCGACGTTCAAGTCACCGCCGCCACCGCCTCAGGCGATTGAACGCCACCGCACCCCCTTGCGTTGGAAGCTCTCTCCTCCCTCTTCGACACGGCGTAGCCCGATCGAGCTATCGATTCACGGATTGCACGAAAACTTCAAACCTAGTTTTGAAGATTTCTGAAAGGTAACGGCTGTTTAAATTAAAAACTGATTTTAACAGTTTAAAACCGTTGCAAACTTTGAAAAATCATATCTTTTTGCTATGTGGTCGAAATTCAGTGAAACAAGAGACAGTGGACTCGTGTGGACGTCTTCTACATTTTAGAAGAGACCGCATATTTTTCTGAGCCTTCTGCTATTTTTGGTGGAGTGGAACCCAATGTGAGATTTCTAATTAATAAACGATATGGAAACGACGATGTATAAATTATATATTCGATGTATGGGTTATATAAGCGTTGTACACCTCATGTATAAGCGTTGCATAAGTCGTATGTTCGATGTATAAGTTGTATATGCGTTGTAAAAATTATATATGTGTTGAAATAGAAGTGAATTGCTATATATATATATATATATATATATATATATATATATATATATATATGTGTGTGTGCCCCTCGTCCACAAACCATGGATGATATTTATTGATTGTGATTGGTGTGAGAATTGATTGATAGCGAATGGTTGTTTGGGATTGTTTGTGGTTGATATTGATTGATTGTGGTTGAAAAATACCCATTTGTGGTTGAGAAATATTTGGTTGAAACCACATAGTTTGTGGAAATGAAATAAATATATACATGCCGCCTGCGTGCGAACTAGATGCATGATCCCCACTGTCAAAAACCACGAGGTTTTAAGGTAGAGCGAGGAGCCGTACTAGGGACGATCCCGGTTTTAACTACCCTGCCGTTATGCTGCCGAAATTTTGAATAATATTCATGTGTTTGAATTATTTTCATTTGCTGAAACTATATTTATTCATTGAATAGAAAACCTTCATGTGTTGAATCGATATTCATTCGTTGATTAGAAATTCATGTGTTGAATGGTATTCATATTTTGAAATAAATTGTTTATAATAAAAATCACCTTTTTATCATCTATATGAACTATGTAAAATAATCGCGTTTTAAAATAAATTGTTTTATAATAAAAATCCTATTTTTATTACCCATATAAACTATATAAAATAATAGTGTTTTGAAAGGAATTGTTTTACAATAAAAATCACCTTTTTATTATATACATGAATTGTGGAAATGTGAAGTATTAAAAATAGCCACTCGTTCAAATAAATATGCATGAGTTGAAATATTCATTAATTAGCTAATGATATGATTTTTACCTATGCATGCAACATTAGAATGAATGGTGTTTTTAAGCCAAATTGAATCAAATATGAAGTTGAATGGAAAATGATAAGTGATAAGAACCGTATATATGTACATGCATATTTATTGAACAGGTTATAGCAAAGGGGCTAGAGAAGAGGAATAAAATTTTGTGCCCGACAAATAGGTACACATTTACCATTTTGTTTGGGTGATGATTTTATGAGCATGTTGGCTAGCCGCTTGGCTTTTTTTTTTCTTTTTGACATTAGACGCCCGTGTGGCTATTTGGGAATTTTCCCAGCCCCTCCCGTACAAAGGAGGTTATGACGAAATTTTCCAAAATTTAAAGGCGTTAGTGAAATATTTGAAGTGAAAACGATATTGAAATTGTTGAATGAACTATATTTATATAATTATATAAATATAAATAAAATTAAAACGAAACGTGGCCGAGCAGTTCGTGTTTTGAAACCGTGATTTCAAACGATTAGTACGGGAGATCCGACCATCGGATTTTCCTGAAATCGCAACTGTTGGGTTCGCTTTGGAAAAATCTTTCCAACGGCACCAACTTTGTAAAAATCCAACGGTTGGATTGTCTGGAATGTTTAATTCAAATCTGAAGAAAAACAGCGCCAGAATCGATTATATATATATAAATATAATTATATTTAATCGAATAACGACGCTGTAGTTCGTATTTTGAAATCGAAACTTCAAACGATTGTACCGGGAGATCCGACCGTCGGATTTTCCCGAAACTGGAACCGTTGGATTCGTTTTGAAAAGATCTTTCTAATGATGTAAATTTTATGAAGATCCAATGGTTAGATTTTCAGATATGTGTAAATCATATCTGAAGAAAAACAGCGCCACGGTCGCGTTATGGCCCGAAGCGTCGTTTTGAATATATTGGCTATTTAAAATAAATAAAAATAGCGATAAATCGTTATAAAATATTATAAACAATATGGATGTGATTTAGAAATTAACTGAAGGTTGGCTAAGTCGAATAATTTCCTGGGTGTTGATCTGATGTTGGTTTCGACCTTCGGGGTTAATATTTGGGAAACCGTTCTCTTACTGATTGACGATTAGTGACTAATGAATTGAAATGATGCGTGTATATGTTAGTGTTGCACTTGTTTATTATATACGCGAGTTGCTCAGAAAGACCGGGTTTTTTTCATTCTGAATAACCGAATCGACGATAGCAAATCGAAGATGAAGACGATGGTCGAAGACCGGAGATCTTCACCTCGTTTAGATGGTAACCGAGGTCCTGATTGGGAGGCATCCCGAAATATGGATAATGAGTGGTGATCGTCCAGACGTACGTGGTGATCGATGGGTTTGCGAGGTATTTAGTGCCTCCGGTTTCATTCAGACCTAGAACGGACTTGTAAATGGACTGTGTGTCTGACATTGGATTTTATTCTGTGTTGATTGATCTCTATTAAATATACATCTGTTTGGCGGTGGAGAATTTATTCTTTTGCTTAACGCCCTTCTCTGAGACGCACGAGCTCAAAGGTTGTATATCGATGGACATCAGTCGCATGGCATGAATTGCCTGTATGGCATGCTAAGATGCGGTGATCAGGGCTTCTGTTGAAAAGTAAAGTCTTGTGGTGATGATCAAAGCACCGCCGGTGTGGCGTAGCTTTGTGTATAACGTAAAATCGCGAGCCTCACACCCCGGTATGAACCAGAAACGGGAGAAGGACCTCAGGGAGGGCATGCGTTTCTTTCTAGCTAGGGTGGTTTCAGTGACCTACCAGCCCTGACATTCATATACTTTTCACCTATGTGGTTGTTGCTGTTGCGAGGCGCCTCGGTTTGATCGGATGATCCGGGTCCGATGGAGTCATTCGTTGGCTCGTTTGCGCCCCAAAGGGCGGGGAAACGTATTGCTCAGGCATTTTAATCCACATCGGTGGACCGGCCCTGTCGCTCCAAGGGTCGATGCGTTCTGATCCTGAGACACGGTAGGCTAGATTGTCTCGAATTCGGTAAGGACTATCTTTTGCCTTGGTTCTTGATGGAAATCCAATTTCCAAATACGACATCGTGCGGTTTTGATTGTATACCTATATATGGCGACATAGTGGTATGGGGCATTAATGCCGTCTATGATTGATAGTTATGATTTGAAATTGTTTTCAAAACATATAAACACTAGCAATAATATCAAATGCCTTTTTTTATTCGTATCAAGTATATCTTGGCCGTTATAAGGTAAAAACTCTATCCTCCGGTTTGCGTGCATTGTGTGATGGGAACTGAGTCTTATAATGGCTTCATTTTTATAAAATGCATTGCGTTGTTTAAAAGAAAGATTTGTTTTAAAGCACTAGCAATCCAATGGAGAAAACCCATTCCATGAAAGTGGCGTGGTCCTGTGATTAGCCAAATTATATAGGTGTTGAGTAGATTTCTCATACCAGTCCCATGACTGACTCGTAGTTTGTTTCACTTTCAAACTCGGGTGCCCCTTTTTCTACACGGACAACCTTGTATTCAGGTTTAGTTGGTTCTTTCTGGATAGCTGGAGCTGAAGATGGATTCTATCATTTATCTCTTTTTATGCTATTCAGCTCCTTTTGTACATATTTTGTTTGTTTTCGCTATAGACATATATGTATAGTTGAACTGTATTTGTACTAAGTATGATCCTGTATACTGTGTAACTCTGATGATTACTTTTATCCAGTATATTCAATTGTTCATTATCTGGTGTATTTATTTATTTCTGTTCTGCTATTATCTGTTTTCTGTGTTATATTCCACGGATTACCCTTGCCACCGTCAGTACGGGGTTTGGGGTCGTCTCAATTAGACATCCAATTCAAGCAAAAATAAACTATTTTAATGATTAAATTATTCGTAGAAACAGAATTAAAATGGAAAGATCTCTGATTTCTCTCGGACCAAATGAACCAACATACAATAGTGACTAAAGAATCTAACATGTATCTTTTACTAGCATTATAAACAAATCTATAAGAATCCCAATAATTAGCACAACAATTGAAAGAATACTGACAATCAAAAAAAAATATCCGTAAAACCATACTAAGTATAAAGTTTGTGTTATTGCATGAGAAAAATAAATGATCAACATCCTCATTCATAAGATTACAAAAATAACACTTAACATCAAAAATGATATTCTTCCTCTTAAGAAACTCAACCGTATTAAGTTTCTTATGAGTGATTAACCACATTAGAAATTTAGCTTTAGGAGGAGAATTAGATTTCCAAATAAACTTAAAAGGCCGAAATGAGATTCCCGTAAATTTATAAAGTTATACATAGAATTAACCGAATAAACTTGACTTTTATCCATACCCCAACTAATAAAGTCCTTACACTCATATATGTGATATAATGATAACTTAGCACAAAGTAAAGCTAATTGTCTTAACATTTCCCCTTCTAATATATTATCAAAAGAAAACTCCCATGGGGGATCCAAATCTCTTCTAAAGATATCTTTTATCAATGCATTTTTAAAACTACAATTATTAAAGAGTTCTCTAAATTCAATTTTAAGTGGTAAACGAGAAATCCACCTATCATGCCAAAAGTAAGTCGTATTACCAGAATGAACAATCACCTTATAACCTAAGTTAAAAAAGTCAAAGCACTTTAATACTGACTTCCAAAAGTAAGATGATCTATTATACCAACTACCACTAGTTCCAGCAATGAACTCTCCTCCTGAATAGTAAAATTTAGATACAATAATTTTCCACGTTGTCGACACTACAAGAGACCTAAATTTCCATAACCATTTGGCTAATAAGGCAGAGTTAAAATTAAATAAATTAATTATTCCCAAACCCCCATCTTTCTTAGGAATACAACATACCTCGCAGTTTACTAAACATTTGAAACCCCTACAAATAGGATCTCTACCCCCACCCCATAGATAATTACGTCTTATTCTATCAATCTTATCAATAACCCATTGAGGAAATCTATGTACTGACAACCAATACGCAGGGATACCCGATAGTACTGAATTAACCAAAACTAATCTACCTGCTCTAGACAAGAATCTATTGTTCCAACTTGATAGTCTACTATTAATCTTATCAATTATGATTAACCAATCCTCCTTTAATTTTGACGGCCTAATCTTAAAACCTAAATAATCAAAACGAAAATTCATGACAGAACAGTTTAAGGTGTTAGCAACCATAGCCTCAACATTATCAAAATCATTAATGACTATAACATAACTCTTGTCAAAATTAACTCTAAGACCAGATAACATCTCAAAACAATAAAGTATAAACTTAAGAGCAATAATGTGTTTTGGTAGATGAGAAGAAAATAATAAAGTATCATCCGCAAATTGCAGAATTGATAATTCATTGTTAAATTCGTCATTACCAACATAACCCAAAACACCTAATCTCCCAGCTCGCTTGATGATTCTAGAAAAAACTCAGCCGCTAGATTAAATAGTAGAGGAGACAGGGGATCACCCTATCTAATATTTTTTTATTTTTTTAATTCCATTAAATTTAAATTTACCTTTATATCGTTTCGAACTCCAAATAAAACCCAACGAGTGTCAACCCTAACTAAATACCCTATTTTGGACACAATGGGATATGTTTCGTATGCTCGTTCGACTGTTTTGATAGGTTTTTCTTTAAATTTAAATATAAAACATTTAATTATTTAATTTGATCATACATTTTAATTAACCAGGGCCACATACGGACTCCAAAAATTCTCGAAAAATAAATCTAGCTATGTTTTGACTATACGGTCCTAACAAAATTAATTTCGTCGAATTTGGAGACCGTTTGAAAAAAGACCATTTTCTGGTCAATCCAAATTGACTGAAATTGTCAAAACACATTTTCTTTTGCCACGCTCACATATTAATTCCAAAAATTACGAAAATTGGATTCCTGTAATATTTTGACATTCCGGATCCAGCCAAGGTGGTTTCGTCGAAAACGGAGGTCGTTTGCAAAATGGCCGGGCTATATATTATATTAAATTCCATAGCGACTATTCTGAATATTCAACTGACCATAACTTTTGATTCCCACTATGAAATTTCAATTTTTCAGATTCGTTGGAAAGATATTCTTAAAAAGATTTAAATATTTTTGGTTTCACTAAAATTTGATTTATTTTGCATCCTGTACAGTCAGTCAAAGTTCGAATTCAAAATTTCAAGTTGCCATGCTATTTCTAACTCCTTCTAAAATTAAAATAAATATATTCGTTCTAACTTCGATTTAAATAAATTTTAATCATTATTATTTAAAATAAATTATTTTAACTATTCAAAATTCAATAAATTAGCCAAAATAAAAATTTTAAATTGGCTCTGATTTTCCGGGTTGTTATATTCTCCCCCACTTAAAATCTTTTCGTCCCCGAAAAGGAAACAACAGTAAAGTAGGAAACAAAACGGAAAATGTAAAATATGTAAATGTACCTTGCACTAGAGCTAGTCAGAGATATCCACTTTGCACTGGGGATAAGACCGTTTGATGTTATCCTCGGTCTCCCATGTACAGTCTCTAGGATCTCCGCTCCACTGCACTTTGACTAGATGGATTCTTTTGTTCATTAGAATTCGGGTTTCTTGGCCAATGATCTTTACCGGCTCCCTTCTCACTGCTAAGCTCGGGGTAATATCCAAATCTTGCTATGCAGCTTCCTCCATAATCAAGTATGGATCGTGCACATGCTTCCAAAGTTGAGACACATGGAATACATCATGTACCCTTGGCAACCAGTCAGGCAACTGAACCCTCTAAGCGAGAGTTCCAATTCTTTCTAGAATAGGGAATGGACCAGTGAACCTCGGAGCCAACTTCCCAGTCTTCCCAAAACGAATTACTCCTCTCAGTGGAGAAACTCTCAAGTACACATAATCGCCAACAACAAATTCCAAATCCCTTCTTCTTGAATCTGCATAACTTTTCTGTCGGCTCTAAGCAGCAAGTAATCTCTTCTTAATGAAATCAGAATATCTTTGTCAGTTTGTGCTTCTTTATATTAAACAAGACAGATGCTTTGTTGTAATAAGTATTGGTGTTGTAAAACAATCTTTGTACAAGCTGTTTTAATCAATAAAGGTTATTTATTTTCTGCTGCTTTATTTGTCTGTCTTGTAATTTTTCTGCATCTTGTACTAAAAATACTCCACCAAAGTTAAGGCTTTCCCTTTGTGAGTGACCTTAACGGAGGTGGGGTGTTCCTGAATATCTACTGAGGTGACTAGAAGTCTCCCCTTTATTGAGCCTATCCAAGATGTCTGAAATCTGTGGATCCTCTCATTGTGAACCTCCTATCTGATCCATAAGAGTAGGTCGCATCTCCAGTGATGCAAATAAGTCGGGTAAAAACTCGGTAGAGGGTCTAAAATCAAAAGTCGATATAAATTCCAAGCTTTTCCTTTCCACAAACAGAGGACTTATGGCCATCCTCTGCCTACTCAGTGCGTTTGCCACAACATTACCCTTGCCAAGGGTATAAGCAATCTTGGAGTCATAAGATGCTAGGAACTCCATCCACCTTTGTTGCCTTAAATTAAGATCCTTCTGCGAAAACAAGTACTTGAGAGATTTATGATCGGTGTACAACTCGAACTTCTCTCCAAGCAAATAATGATGCCACGTCTTAAGTGCGAATACAATGGAAGCTAACTGTAAAGACATTGTTTCCGTCTGGAAAGGTCAAGACTGGGGCTGTTATTAGAGCCCTCTTCAATCGTTGGAAAGCAATATCACAATCCATATCCCATGAAAACGTCAAATTCTTCTTCGTTAGCCCGGTGAGTAGGGCTGATATCTTTGCGAAGTCCTTAATGAACTTCCTATAATAGCCTGCCAAACCAAGAAAACTTCTCACCTCCGTTGCAATCTTTGGATTTGCCGATCTTGAACTTCAACCACCTTTGCGGGATCTACTGGTATCCCATCTTTAGAGACCATATGCCCTAGAAATCTCACCTCTTTCCTCCAAAAATGGCATTTAGAGAATTTCTCCCTAAGATGATGTGCACGTAGAGTTTTCAAAACCTCTTTCAAATGTTGGGCATTGTCTTCCTCGTTCTTTGAGAAGATTTGGATATCATCAACAAAGACCACAACGAACTTATTTAGAAACTCCTGAAACACCCTACTCATCAGATTAACAAAATAGATGGGTGCATTTGTCAACCCAAAAGGCATAATGAGCCATTCAAAGAAATCATCTGGAGTCCTAAAAGCGGTCTTGTCTATACTGTCATCGGCCACACTCAACTGATGAAACCCCGTGGCCAAGTCTAACAGAGGGAATACTGATGCACCAACAAGCTGGTCAAACAGATCATCTATCCTTGGGAGTGGGTTCCTGTTCTTCTTTGAGAGTTTATTAAACTCTATATAGTCTACACATAAGTTAAGCGAACCATCTGCCTTAGTTGCGAATACCACCGGAGCACCCCATTCAGATATGCTTCGACTAATAAGCCCTTTCTCAAGTAGCTTCCCTACTTGCTTACTAAGCATCCTCCTTTCTCTTGGAGCCATATGGTACACAGGTAATGCAAATGGCTTTGCATTATCTACCAAGTACATGAAAATCGATGTTACGCAATGAAGGTGTAACAAACTAAGATTTTAACTAAATTTAATTTGAATTTAATAAAATTTTAAATAAAATTTTGGAAGGTTTAGATAATTTTTGAATAAAATTTAATGCAATAATATTATTTTAAAATGATTGAAATTAAAGTTTATTGTGTAATTTAGTTATAACAATGTTCGTAGCGAAATATTGTTCGTCGTCAGTCGAATTATCAAAACAAATTGTAATTCGGTTGATAAAATCAATCGGAATTTGAATTTAAATTATAACTAAATATTTGTTTCAAATTTCTGTTCAGTTTCTGTTTGCGTAGCCTTAAAATATTTTATAGAATTTTGCTGTAAATTTTATTTTGGAAAATAAGCATATATTTTTCTAACGTATTTTAGGGTAATAGTGGTCCTTTTTGACACTTTACAGAACTAATCAACCGGTCTATTTTATTACTGTTCTGGGAACGTAACACATTATTATGCACGATTCTAATGTTGATTTACTGTTGATGGTTATCGATAATTAAAAAATGAAAGGAATCGGAATGGAAAAACTTAGGTGTACAAATTTTAATAAATTGGGTTAAGATACAAAACGCATGGAACAAGTAATTCACGCAATGAATAAAAGAATGGACGTTTTCCCTTTGAATTTTGGCATCTCTTTCCTTGTATGCCATTCTCTTCTTTTATTTGTGTATGTTCCATGCTAACTTTCACACATGCATGGCTTCTCGCAAAACTTTGTGCAACTTTCCATCTGGTAAATACTAGCGCTAGGCTTGGTAAAAATAATAATAATAATAATAATAATAAAATAAAAATAAACAAACGAACGAACGTGTTGAAGTGCATGAATGGACATTTGTCCAAGTGTTTGCCACGTGCTTCCCCTCAGAAAACGCATGCAATAAATATATATAAAAAAAGGGATTTATTTTCTTCCACCGGAAGGCTTCCCACTTCTTTCCTCTCTTCCATCTTGCTCCACATTTCTTCTACCTGAGTCTCTACGCTTCTTGCATGCTGCAGTTTACTCCTTCAATTCGTTGATATTGTTGTCACCCTCTTCATTCCACCACCACTTCCCCATAGCAGTCACCTCCACTTCCACAGAACCATCAAACCACCGTTTTCCCTCACTTAAACAGTCCACAACAGCTGCTAACCTACCCGCCTCCAACAGTCAGTCATTTCATCCACCATCGTACTCCATCGCCACCGCCGCACTTCCAGAACCATTTCCACCCCTCTGACGAACCTCCGGCGCACCTACCCTTCGCCTGTTCTTCTCTCTCCTTAAATACCGCATGCAGCTCCTCCTTTCCTTTGTTTTACTCACCGCCTTCCTCCCCACTTCAGCAACCGCCACTATTCCATCGTTGTCCGCAACTTCTTCGCACATCTGGCCTTCATGACCACCTTTTGATCCATCCTTCTCTCACATCAGCTGCTTGCGAAAGTTCATGTTATAAAAAAGAAGGAGTTATTGTCTTGATTGTAAGCATGGCTTGACCAATGACCTTGATGTGTTGCTAAAGCCTTGCTTGCGACTCACTGGAAGATGTATTGAAAATTGTTGCTGAATCTTAGTGCCAATAGTATTAGAAAAAGGAACCAGTTCATTTGAATGAGGCAACGCTAAAAATCTGGGATGAAGAATTACTATATGAAAATACATTAATTCAAGTATTAAAACAAAGATAAATGGCTCATATTTGGTGGAAAATTCGGTGAAGATCGTGTGGGTTTCCAAGAGAAGTTGACCGGTTGCTGTAGGATGATGGTAATTAGTTTTAATTAAATAACTTACTTTAATGTTCTTAATTATATATAACGCTAATTTATAAAGTATAATTGTCTCATGCCAGATCGAAATCGAACACTTTCAGGATTGTCGACGTAGTCTATACGTAAGAATGGGATTGGGAAGAAGAGGAGTAGCACGTGTAGCGCTATGGTTGTCTGTTGGCTTATTCGTAGTTGATACGGAGTTTTGACAGTGGAATTTGGAAAGCTTTAGGTGAGAACTCTAATTTAATAAATTTTAAATTAGTTAGAATGATTAATTTTAATTAGTGGCTGAATTATCGTGAGTAATTAGTTGATAGTTAAAACGATTTAACGTTGGTTGATTGCTTGCGTATGGCTACATGAAATGTTTGGATGAACGGTTTTACAGTTATAATGACACTGAACACTAAGCGTTACTGGGCGTAACGCTTTGCGCACAAATGAAATTAGTTGTTTCAATTATTGTGTTTACGATGGATGAATAAAGGTTCATATGGCTATTTTCTTAATTCGTTTATGGTTGCAACCCACACCGTAATTGTGGAGATGTACGGTAAATCGATTTAAATCTCCTTTCTGTGATAATTGAATTATTTAAATATTAAAATAATAATCGAGAAAAGTTAGTTTTGAATTTAGATTTCGAGTAGTATGAAATCTAAGTTACGAATGGTTAAACGACTTTCATAAAAGATTTAAACGATTTAAAAATGTTTTAACTAATTTTGGACTCTTGTTTGTAATTTAATTAACAACAACGATTTTAGAAGAAAAGGGTTTTGAAAGTCAGAAGGAATGGAGATTTTGAATTAAGTATACAAATAATGAATTGTATGCAAACCATTGAAACAAATGACTTTTAAGGAATTCTGATTCGATTTAGTTGAAATGAAGATTAAGAAATTTAAGGAAAATGATGATTGAAATAAATGATTTTAGACTAATGGGAACATAAAATATTATTCGGATTTTTTTTTTGAATATTGTTTGAAATTCTAAGAGGTATGATAAATTGAATTTCGTAAAGAAGTAGTTTCGAAGTAATTCCGATAAATTATATAAATTTTGGTTGGAGATTTTGCGTCTAAATTAAATTTTAATTTTATTTCCATTAATTGAAATCTAAGATAATCAACTGATGTTCGTGGAAACGATTTTTGAAATAGAATAAAATTTAAAATGTAGATTAGTTCACGATTTGGAAAATGTATTTGACGGTTGTTCGGTGCAAACAATTTAGTGATAACTACGAGAAATGGAACAAGTTCGGAAATTTTTATTTTAAGATTTCGTTTTAAATTGAAATGAATAAAAGGAAACTTAAAATGATGACTTTTGAAGTTATGAACTGTAAGATGTCGTTTTAAACTATCAGAATGGTTTTGCAAATATTCTGGAAGATTTTAAGAACCTAATTTCTTCATGTGTGATTTATTACTGACTTTTAAACCGTATTGGAATATAAATAGTTTGATTTATCGTGAATGAGAATTTGAAAAAAATTAAGATTTGGTAGTAAATAAATGTTGGGAAGAGCAACAAAGAATAAAAGAATTATGTTTTGAAATATAAAGTTGAATATTGAATTTCGAGTAAGGGTTAAAGTTATAATGGGGTCTAGAGAACTGGAATTATTCCAACCTTAATTTGAAACGAATTGATAACCATTTTGAAGGAGATGTGAATTGAAAATCCTGTATGTTCCATAACTACTGTTTTAAAACACGCTTATTACTTGGGAAGACTGGGATCGAATATATATATATATATATATATATATATATATATATATATATATATATTCGAAAACCATTCCAAGTAATAATACGACGTTGCTCGAGACTTGGTTAACGATGAGTGAAGACCGAGGATCTTTGGACTTATTCAGATTGATTGCTGATGTCTTGGTTCGGCTGATCCCCTGATACGAGGTTATAAGTGGCATGAGGTCTGAGTATATTCGGAGATTTTCGGATTTTGTTCCGTTCAGACCCAGAATGGACTGGTATGGATTGTGTGTCTGACATTGTAATTGATAGCATAACACTGATTCCGTTGATATGTATCTGGATGGTGACGTACGAGCTCAAAGTGGTAATGTAATGATGGAAATCAGTGGTCATGTTGTGAATGGATAATGTGACATACTTAAGATATGGAATGAGCTTGTATGATCAGGGAATTGCTTATCTAAGCATGTTTTGTGTATGACGTGACATCGAAAAACCTCACACCCCAGATGATGAGAAACTGGCGGTTAGGTTGTGTATATATTTATGAATTGATGATGACCGCTGCAGCAGTGGGAAACCACTTATGACTTATGGAATAGGGTATGTTCGGGGGGCCGTGTCTGGTCGAAAACCGTTGATCTACCTCGCGATTTGTATTGGTGTCCGCGTTTGGATGAAAAACCCGTGATTACATTTCGTTTGTGTTCCGATTGATCTTTCGTGCCAGGAGTCATCAAATTGAAAACCCAAATCTCCAATACGAGCCATACGATTTTGGTTTGCATATATATATGGCGGCATAATATTATGGGTATTATGCCATCTAGGATTAATACATTTAATTGCGAAATGGTTTTCCACCGTATATATTAAGTATTGAAAGAGGATTTTACGTATGAAAGCATGTTTGGTTATCATAAGATAAAACTCGCCCATCTGGTGTGCGCTTGCATTGTGTGATGTGGGACGAGCTTATGATAGCTTCATTTTCTCAAAGTCATTGCGAATCTTTATGCACGGGAATTCACATGGAGTAAACCCGTTCCGCATTAGCGGCGTGGTCTGACGAATTTCCCAACTTTAAAATAAATTCTATAAACAACTGTTTTATGTTCTCACACCAGTCCAATGACTGACCTGGAGTTTATTGTTCATTCCTAAACTCTGGGTGCCCATTAATTTTCGCACGGGAAGCTAGTAGTTTAGTTTGCAGTTATAGATCGTCGGAGCAGGATTCAGAGCGCTTTTAGAGTTAGAGTTCACGCTAGAGTTTGGAGCTTCCGCTATATCATACGGTTTCTTCAGTTGAGAGTATATTTTCTTTTCTTCCGCTGTATATGTTGTAACTCTGATATTCGATGTCATTCTGATGTAATGTTGTATGATTCAATAAAAAATTCTGTTATTTTGTTCAATATATGTATGTACCCATAATAATTCATCTTTATGAGTGGTTTAAGTTAGTTTAATTACCGGCGAAAATCGGGCAAAAAGATGGGTCGTTACAGTTGGTATCAGAGCTTTGGTTTATACAAAGCAATGGGGTATGTACATATTGAACAAAAGATAGAACTCATCAGAGTTATAGTATCTCATTAGAGATAGGGTTAGAAATGTCCTAGAATGAGGTTCCAGAATATTATGATTGAGAGAGCGTACTCTGAAAATAGATTATTTTGAAAAAAAAGTAAATTGTTTTAAAGAACATATCATTTTGAAATATAGCTTTTAATAAGAAATTTTGAGTATTTTCTAGACGTCGCGATAAGACTATCAGTATATATTAGAATTTCGAATATACGCAAGGCCGGCGTATGTACGAAGCCTTAGATGTGCACAATAGATATTGAGTCACACTCTAGTCGCTCGAGGATGATTTTACTAATGACCATGGCACCATCAGTACTTATTTTCGAGTTTTGAAAGTGGGATGACTATATGAATCCAGTTAAGACGTCGAGGAGTACTTAAACTATTTCGATATGTTAGAAATATTAAAAAGGATTTAATATAAGGACAATATGTTATGAATGCAAATCAACTATTTTTAATAACTAGAAAGGATTTTAGAAGTAAATTTCGCTTAAAGATTTGAAAGTGAATGTTGGGAAATAAGATAATTCATTAAGAAATTATACCCATAATTCCAAATAAACAAGTTATAACAAATGTTGGATATGAATTTTAGATCTAATATGTTATACTTCTGGAGGAAGGTTAAATAAGTTTATATAAGCTATAGATGTGAATCAATACTTAGCATTAAGTGTAAATGATAATATGCAAGTTAAACTATTTGCTTAAAAGTATATCTTTGTAAATCAAAACCCCCTTAAGAAGTTGGAAGGTAATTTTGACTTAAGCTAAGAATTTGTTTAAAAAAAGAAAAATGATTTAAATAGTAACAAACACCTAAGTAGGGCGAAAAATGCTATATGAGTAATTCAAATAGAAAAATTATATTTAAAGAGTAGTCGCTTATGATGCAAAGAGAACGGAATTTGAAGTAAGTCTTACTCAAAAGGAAGTTAATGAAAACCAAGTCTTCCAAGAATAAATAATCTGTAATTGTATCCTTAGGTTCGCTCGAATTTCTTACCTCAGCTTAGTTAGCTCCATCGCTTGGATTCGAACTGTTTATTTGTAAGTAGTGTCATTCATACCTTCTTGTCTTTTGAATTTGATCAAGTATCGTAACTCGAACCATCGTACTTTTGGTATTCGTTTTAATGTTGAACCCCATTTATACATCTTTACTTGATTTGAGCACGTGCAAGTTGATTTATCTCATATATGTATACTCCTTTATGCCTTTTGTAGAACGAAATCAAGAATTAATCCAAACTAGATAGCTTGTGTATCTATGAATTGTGTTAACATAACCTCAACGAATAGGCCCTACATAGTAAGAAGGCAAGAAAATTTGTTCTTTGAAATATTAAATTTGAAGAAGTGGGTTCCAAAGATGTTAAGGTTAGTATTCGTAACAACCCTAGCTTGAACATGTGTATGCATAATCAGAGTGCGTAGAGGAAGCGTGATGGTATTTTAAATAAAACTGTTTTAAGAGATTTTCCGGCAAGTTGAGTAAGGAAAACTTTCTAAACAAGATTTGATATTTAAACAAGAATGAAAAGAGTTATATATATTTTGGATTTTAAAGTGGATTTAAATAAAAGGTGTTATTCGATTATGTGAATATGACAACTAAATATGAAATCCAACTATTGAAGATATGGACATTTTTCTGGAAATCTTGGAAATATTTGAAACAATTTTTGAATTCGAGTTAAAGAAGTTAAAGGACTTATGAATTGTAAATGATTGTTTAAACTTTAGAATGTAAAAGGCTTATTTGAAAGGATGTTAAAGAAATCATATTGACCAAATTTGATTGAAGAAACATTGTATGGTTATATGAACATTAATTTATGTAAATAGTTGGGTGTTTGAAGTAAACTGTTAGCCTACTTTGTGAACTAGGCAACACAAAGTCAAGAAACCAGACATTGAAGGGCATTTTTAATGAGAAGACTTCGGTTCGGATTGGAGAAGACAATACAATCTAGATTGGATAACTGCAGTTGTTCGGGTCGGGTCGGAGCAACATATCGGTTCGGGTCGGATAGAGCTTTCTGTTCGGATCGGTGAACTCCTATTGAGTAAATTGGTAAGGCGTATCTAATCGGATCGGAGGGCAACTAAATCTCGATTGGATCGGAAAGCCACCTGTTTGCCACGAAAATGGATCGGAGAGGAGCAGATTAGAGAAGAAGAAAGCATTGCATCCAAGCCAATCCGGTTCGGATCGGGTATCCCGATCCGAACCCCTTATCTGCGCGTCTCCGACCCGAACCCATGCTCCCTGTTATTCTCCTGCAAAGGCGCCTGGATATCCGGACCGGCTATGACCAGTTCCTACCCATAACGTCTGTTCCTTTGATGCGTTGTCAACATAATATTTCATCCGAACCCGAAGATGGTGGGATGGACGACATGTGGCCCCGACCCGGATCAACTTTCAAGCAAATTCACACCTATAAATACCCCGTCTGGAGACAAAGAGAAGGATCTTTTTCAGCACTTTGAGAATTCAACCACCTCCATAATCGGAACTCCATTGCTCCCAGAAAATCCAAATCTTTTTTCATTATTTGTTCTAATCTATTTAGTGAATATAAGCGAGTTGTGAGTGAAATCAAGTGATTATTACATTGTATTTTCTACTGAATCAGTGAATATAGTGAAAGATAAGTGGACGTAGGCATCTCTTCGCCGAACCACTATAAATCCTGTGTGTTCATTTTTATTTTTATTTCATCTTATTTGCTTTTAATCAATTTGGGTGTTAGAACCACTTTTGGGTCTAACATTTTGGTGCTTTCACTGAGAATCCTCATTTAAATTCTTTATTTTCCGGGATCTCTTTCTACTTTTTGGACCGTTGAGTTCAAAGAAGTGAATCCTTAAGTTTCTCCGCTTTTTTATATTCGTTGAAGTGATTGTCAAAAACCCATGGCCAAAGGAAAAGGCAAGGAAGTTCAACCTTTTCGAGGAAATGGAGCTGGCGAAGATCAGCAAAATGCTGTTGTAACAAGGTCTCGGGGGCAGAGTTCAGCAGCAGGAAGAACCAATGCAGGAAATCCAAGCCGCCAGCAGGGGGAGAGCTCCGATCCGATCCGGGTAGGAGATTCTGAAGCAGTGCATTCCCCCAATCTGAACCGACCTGAGCTGCTTGCCACGCACCGATCCGACCAGGCTCCCCAGCTCCGAACCGACCCGACTTCCTACCTCCGATCCGACCCGATGCTTGGTGAAGCTGGAACCTCTACTCGAGTCCCTACGAATGCTCCAATTCCAGCCACCAGGGTTGGTGATCAGGTCAATCCATCTGCGCCCATCACTCAAGGAGATTTCTCGCGCTTGCTTGACATGCTTGAGAGCACGAGGGAGGCCATGAAAGTTCACGAGCGCACTAATCTCATGATGCAGGAAAATATGAGGCTCATGAGTCGGGAGATTAGTGAGCTCCGTCGACAGAGAACTCCATCACCGGTTCGTCACACGCCAGTAGATCAATCTTCATCTTCCGAGGAAGAGAGGCCCCGTGAACGAAGGCCACTCGAACGACCTCAGAACGTGGAGCAGCTGACATTTGGATCTTTGGGATCTCGCGAGGATATCGCACGAGCAGTAGGAAACAATGACCCCACTCGGGGGCAAAGACTCCAGTTCCCTCTTCCCGAGATCGACCGGGAACGCAGGGAACGGAATCGAGCAGAGGCAGCTCGAAGAAGAAGGGCATCTCCTGAACAAGAGCCCAGAAGGAACTCGGATGCTAGGGCCAGGGAACCTGAGCGGCCCCTAACTAATGCTGATGTACAGGCAATGGTTCGCCAGATCATGTCAGAAAGCCGGAATTATACAAATGAAGATTATGGCATTGAGCGAAGCCATACTCCGTTTACCGACGATATCCTCGACTTCCAATTTCCCCGACGCTTTAACTTGCCACAGATGGACAAGTACAACGGAAGGACTGATCCGGGACAACATTTGATGCGGTATTCGTGGCTCATGAATGCTGCCGCTGCCCCTGATGAAGTGAAGTGCAAAGCATTCCCAATCTACCTAGAAGATGTGGCATTGTTCTGGTTTACCCGACTTCCTCCTCGTTCGATTTCTAATTACAAGGAACTAAGCGAGCGTTTCATGAACCAGTTCCGACTACATGCCCGAAAGTCCAAGAGTGTTATTGAATTATCGAGAATCAAACAGGCACCAGGAGAATCTTTAAGGGCATATCTTGATCGTTTTAACCAAGCTGTAACTGAGGTCAGTGACCCGCATGAGCCCACCATTCTGATGGCATTGAAGGAAGGAGTCGATCCTGAATCTGAGTTTGGAGACTACCTTTCTGGGAAGACACCCTCCACAAGGGAGATATTCTACGAAAAAGCCGATATTTATTTAAGGCGAGAGGAGGCCAGGGCAAACCGAAAGAGAAAGTCTGAGACGGCTTCAAAGGAGAATGTGCAGAGTAATATCGCCGTGAAGCAGTCGGGGGAGAATTCTGGCAAGGTTGAAGTAAATGTAGGAAACAAGGGTGGAAACAACAATACTGGAAGTGGGGGAAACAACAACAATAACCGTAATCCAAACGGTAACAGAAGAAACAGAAATAGGGGAAGTGACCCTAACAAAAGACCCCGATTCCAGAACTACGAGAATTATACACCATTGAACGACACCCTGGAAAATATTTACCTGGATACGTACAATGTGTTACAGTACAAAATACCGCCACCTCGTGATTCGACCGAGAAAGAAATGGCGACAGGGAAATTTTGCTTGTTTCACGGAACTCACGGGCATTCAACTAATGAATGTCGGCATTTGAGGGATGTGATTGAGAAACTGTTGCGTGAAGGGAAGTTGGATGAGTACAAGGTTGCCCCGAGAGACAGGGGGCAAGGTGAGCAGGCTCCAAAACAGATTCTACCTGCTCCCAAGCCTACAGCGCAGCAGAAAGGTAAAGGAATTGTTATCAACTCCATAGTAGGCGGACCTCACCCAGCAATCCGAAGTTTCAGATCGACGGATCAATATGTGAATGCTGCTAAGCATCTAGACGTGAATGAAGGTGATGATTTGGAGGATGTCACCCCCATAAAACAACAGAAGACCATGTTTGATGACGTGGTATTTCGTAGCCGAGACAATACTGGGATACAATCACCCACCGATGATCCGTTGGTTATTACTACCACCATTGGGCCGGCCTTGGTCCATAAGGTATTAGTAGACAATGGAAGTTCCGTTAATATTTTGTTCAAGAAGTCATTTGATCAGATGAATCTTGAGTCCGAAGATCTAAAACCTTGTGAAGGATGGATTAGAGGCTTCAACGGAGCGACGACAGCTCCCATGGGATATATAGAGTTGCCCGTGACCCTGGGGCAAGGAGAACGTAGAAGAGTGCGAATGCTTCAGTTCGTAGTATTGGACGTAGATTCGCCATATAACGCATTTTTGGGGAGACCTGCCCTCGCTGAATTTAGAGTTTGTATCGCCCCTTGGTGCTTGTTACTTAAGTTCCCAACCGAAGCCGGAACTGGAGTAATGAGAGGGGATCAGGTTTCCGGACGGGCCTGCTATGTGGCCGAGTTAAAGATGTTGATGAAAGGACCTAACGTTGAGAGTAAGGATGCCTCGTCTCCCTCAAAGGGGGACTCGGCATAGCAATTAGAGAGATTGACCCCGAAGGAGTTGCCCAAAGGAACGCCTGAAGACCTGGATCCCAGAAAAGACGAGGAACCAGAGGCTAGGAATGCAACTCCTAATGAGGCGACGGTGGAAATTCCCATTGATAAAGCTGATCCGACAAAAGTTTTGAAGATTGGTTCTCAATTGGATCCACATCAAGCTAAAGAACTAACGGACTTCTTGAAGGCAAACCTAGACGTGTTCGCCTGGACCCATGCTGACATGTGTGGGATATCGCCATCCATTATAAGTCACAAATTGAATGTAAATCCGAAGCATCCGCCTGTGAAACAAAAGAGACGCATGCTGGGCCCAGAGAGGTCGGTTGCTCTCAAAGAGGAAGTAGAGAAGTTGAAGCAAAATGGATTTATTCGAGATTCGACTTATCCCGACTGGATATCGAATCCCGTATTAGTAAAGAAGCCAAACGGAAAGTGGCGGACTTGCATTGACTTTTCAGATTTAAATAAAGCTTGCCCGAAAGATAGTTTCCCACTTCCCAGGATTGACCAGCTTGTAGACTCGACAGCAGGTCATGAACTTCTTTCTTTCATGGACGCATATTCTGGATACAACCAAATTCCTATGCACGTACCAGACCAAGAACATACGAGTTTCATTACGAATTTGGGGCTATATTGTTATGTTGTAATGCCATTCGGGTTAAAAAACGCTGGAGCTACTTATCAGCGCTTGGTAAATAGAATGTTTTATGATCAAATAGGAAAAACTATGGAAGTTTATGTGGATGATATGCTTGTTAAATCAAAGCAGTCTTCCAGCCATACGCAAGACTTAGCGGAAATGTTTGGTATCTTGCGAAAGTACCGGATGAAATTGAATCCTCTGAAATGCTCATTTGGAGTGGCATCGGGAAAGTTCCTTGGCTTCATTGTGAGTTCCCGAGGAATTGAAATCAACCCTAGCCAGATAACAGCGATTAGAAACATCGAAGAACCAAGGAGAATTAAAGACGTCCAAAGTCTGGCAGGGAAAGTAGCGGCGCTGAGTAGATTCATCTCCAAAGCCACAGATAAATGTGTTCCGTTTTTTGATTTGATAAAAAGGGGATAGAAGAACTTCCAGTGGACTCCGGATTGTGTTGAGGCCTTTCAAAATCTGTTAGAACTGCTAGAGAAACCGCCGATTTTGTCAAAGCCCGTAGATCACGAAGAATTATTTGTTTATTTGGCAGTCTCGGCTCATGCTGTCAGCACGGCTCTGGTTCGAGAAGAAGACAAAGTACAAAGGCCGGTGTATTATGTAAGTAAGAAATTAGCAGCGGCAGAGCGCAATTACCCAAAAATTGAGAAGCTCTCTTACAGCCTCCTGATCGCATCCCGAAAACTTCGTCTCTATTTCCAAGCCCATCCAATAACCATATACACCGACCAGCCCTTAAGGCAGGTATTGCAGAGACCCGAAGCATCGGGAAGGTTGATCAAATGGAACATAGAGCTAAGTCAGTTTGATTTGAATTTTCAACCACGAAAGTCAATCAGGGGGCAAGCTCTAGCAGACTTTATTGCGGAGTTCACCATTCCAGAGGAGGAAATAATCAATGACCGAGTGGTTAAATCCGAGGATGAGCTAGAGATGAACCCGTGGAAATTATATACAGATGGAGCTAAGAATGACCGAAGGTCCGGAGCTGGAATTGTCTTAGTCACTCCCGAGGGACGGTCGTTATATTACGCCCTGCGATTAGAATTTTCGGCAACTAACAATGACTCTGAATATGAAGCCCTGATTGCCGGGCTGAAACTTGCTAAAGACCTTGGAGTAAAAATGTTAGATATATTCTGTGACTCTAAAATTGTTGTTTGTCAAGTGCGAGAGGAATTCGTGGCTCGAGGACCTCGGCTTATCGCCTACCTCAAGAAAGTGAAAGAGCTATTGAATAGCTTAGAGCGGTACAACATAACACATATTCCCAGAATTGAAAACCAGAAAGCGGATAGACTGGCAAAGCTGGCTAGTTCTGACAATCCAGAAGAGACTGAAGTAATTCCAATTGAAACATTGGAGTCACCAAGCTTTGAGTCAATGGAAGTTGAATTCGCTTTTGAAGCGGAACCAGAGAAGGAGTCATGGATGACTCCAATTAAGAATTTCCTTAAGAATGGGACACTCCCATCGAAGAAGAGTGAGAAAAGAGCTGTAGTTTGCAAAGCTACCATATATGTCATACAAGATGATACTCTCTATAGACAAGGATTTTCTATGCCCCTGTTACGATGTATAGCACACGACGACATCAAGCGTGTATTAAGAGAAGTACACGAAGGTGAGTGTGGAGATCATACAGGAGGTCAAACTTTAGCAAAGAAAATATTGCGGTACGGATACTTCTGGCCTACGATCAATAAAGATGCAGCTGATTATTCACGATGCTGCGATAAGTGCCAGAGATTCGCCAAAATCCCCAGGGCACTGTCGACCCAACTTAAATCAATGGTGAGTCCTTGGCCATTTGCCACGTGGGGAATTGATATCATTGGAGTTTTACCGATTGCTAAAGGAGGAGCTAAGTATGCAATAGTGGCCGTGGACTATTTTACAAAGTGGGTGGAAGCTGAGCCCTTGACCAAGATCACAACAAGAAAGGTGATAAGTTTTGTTGTCAGAAATATTATATGCCGGTTCGGGATTCCAAGTACGATCATAACTGACAACGGAACCCAGTTTGATAGTACTGAGTTCAGAAATTTCTGTCAGAAGTATAAGATAGACAAGCGATATACTGCAGTTGCCTATCTGCAATCGAATGGACAAGTAGAGGCAATAAACAAAGTTATAAAATCCATCCTCAAGAAACGGTTGGAGCGTGCAAAGGCAAGATGGGTTGACGAATTGCCCCTAGCTTTGTGGGCATATCGAACAACATTCAAGACAGCCACCGGTCATACCCCTTTCTCTCTCTCCTTTGGCTCAGAAGCAGTAATTCCAGTTGAACTGGAAGTTCCTTCCCACAGGGTAACGTATTATGACCCGATGACGAATCGGACGCTCTTACTTGAGTCTCTTGATGAAATCGAATAGAAAAGGGACGAAGCAGACTTGCGTGCAGCAAGACATCGGCGTCAGATGGCACGCTATTATGACAAAAAAGTTCGCCTCAGAACTTTTGAACCAGGAGATTTGGTGCTAAAGAGAGTCTTTCCAACCCTTCCTCACCTTGGTCCGAAATGGGAAGGACCCTTTGTCATTCAACGGAAACTTGAAAAAGAAACCTTCAAGTTAACGACCGTGGATGGCGAAGAAGTCCCCAGAGCATGGAATGCCCAACACTTAATGCGACATTTGGATTAGAAATGCTGTACTTTTTGTTATTTTTCCTGTGAACTCTGTAATAAGGCACGCCTTGCCTTGGGAAAATCTGATGATATGAATAAAGGACTATATAGTGGATGTAGGCTACGACTTAGCTGAACCACTATAAAAATATTGTGTGTTATTTACTTTTACGCATTTACATTCATCAGTTATTCTGTTGTGATTATAAAATACAGGATAACTCAAAGCCTAAAAAGGTTGAAAACAGTTTAGACATAAAAAGAAGCACAACGATTATTTGTGCAATAAGACATAAAAGAATGAGAAAACGACATTCTTAACTCTAACTCTCCAGAGAAAGAGAGAGAGTATAAAAGCGTCTCCGACTGAGCGCTGAAAAAGAAATTCTATTCCTAACTCTAACTCTCCAGAGAAAGAGAGAGAGTATAAAAGCGTCTCCGACTGAGCGCTGAAAAAGAAATTCTCCTCCTAACTCTAACTTTCCAGAGAGAAAGAGAGTATAAAGGCGTCTCCGACTGAGCGCCGAGAAAGAAATCTTTCCCCGTTGAGAGACCGGGGAATGAATAGATGACTAAGCTCGAACTCTAACTCTCAAGAGAAAGAGAGAGAGTATAAAAGAAGTGCCAGAAAAAACGACAGGTACTGACGACACAGGAAGTGCTATCCCGTCAGAAAATTGGGAGCATTCAGATTGCTTGGTTAAGCATTGAATAACTTGTGGAAATTGACTGGGGACACATATGCATACACATATTTCCCCCTTCACAATTTCGTTTCACAACTGTAGACATGCATAACTACTAACAAACAAACATTGCAAAAAGTGAATTATTTTTATTTACAGATGAATGAATTTGTACAGGGAAATAGCTAGAAAAGAAAGTGCAGGAGCTGCTTTTGTAGCAGCAATTATTGGTTCACAAAAATGCTAAAAAGGTACAGGACAATCCACTATTTAGATTTGGAATGAGCCTTGGATTTCTTGGCGGCTTTCTCCGCATCTTTTGCTTCTTTCTCGGCTTCGGTCAAGATTCGCTTCGATTTCTTTTTCCCTGAAGATGCGGTACTGGAGCCAGTAGACTTCTTCCCGGAGGGCGGGGCACTGGAATCAAGAGAAGATTTTTTAGCAAGTTCTTCTGTAATAGATCTAGTTGAGAGCTTAACAACTAACCTTGAACCCGCATCCACAACTGCGAGGGGTTTGAGGACCTCAGGGTCTAGTTCTTCGGCCTTTAATTGCAAGCGCTTGTCTTGATCAGCCTTCATGGCAGCCAAGGTAACGTCATCAGCGCTTTTCGACTCCCCAGTTATTGCAACTTCCGGTTCTTCTTCATGCCCCCCGTCTCCTCCGTCGTCCTTTAAAGCTGCTATCATTTCTTCATCATGGGGAGTGGTGACCTTAGTTGGCTCACTTCCTTCCCCCAGGTCTATAGAAGCAGCCTTGTCTTCCCCTTCTTTGGCCCTACCAGCGGGCTTTGTCCCAGCGACAGCTCCTTGAGCTACATCTGCCTTTTCGGATGATTCAACACCTACAGAATGAGAAGCAACGGTTATCAACTCAGGCGAAAACAAAGGGTCTCTCATCGATTGTTCAATCACGTGGCGAAAGGTAGAAATAGCTTTGGCAAATTGAGGAGAAAAGATAGAGATACCTTCCGAAGACTTATCAGCGGGGGTGACCACTACCTCTGGGGTTAGTTCATGAATAGGGGATAGCAGGGTTGTTCGAGGAATTCCCGGATTTTCGGGATCATACCCTTCTACTTCGGAGGTTGCAGGGGCAGAAGAAGAGGAACCAGCTTTGAGAATGGTTTTTTGTTTAGACTTCCGTCTCTCTTCTTCCATGGCCTCAGCAATGAGGCGGCGCCCTTCAGCTAGACGCTCCAGTTCATCATCTCTCAAGTATTTCTCCATCAGTTTATCTTCATCAAGGGAATCGACCTTAAGTTCTTCTTTTTCCCACTCAACGATTTGATTCCATACTTGAACCAGAGTGGATGGATAGTCCTCGATCCAAGAAATGTTTCGACGGCGAATAATGTGTGCGAAGAATTCAATCATTAGCTCGCCGAAGCCCTGAATATCAGCCTCCGCCTCTGATAGTTGTTTGCGGGCTTCCTCCGCAGATTTAATAGCACACTCCACATTGCCCTCGGCCAGAGCAGCCCTTTTCTCTGCCTCCAACAACTTTGAAGCCAAGTCAGCGTTCTTCTTTTCTAATTCAGCACTCCTCTTTGCTAACTCGGCGTTTTTTTCGCTCAAGCTCAGCATAAGCAAGGCGTGTCTTAGCAGCTTCTGACTTGGCCTCGTCAGCTTGCTTTTTTAATTCAGAACGCTCCTGAGTATGAGATTCAAGCAAATTGTGATAGCGCTTTTGCATGTCCTCGAATTGTTGTTTGAAATTAGAAGCGTCCCTTTGAGCGACCGCTAGCTGAGCTTGAGTGTCTTCCAAATCTTTTCCTAGAGCTTTTAAGGCCTTAGTATCCTCCTCCGTGGTCTTTTGCATTGAATCAGTATTTGTGATTAGAGTACGGATGATTTTAGAAAGATTGCGCGAATATTTGAACATCTCGGTATATTGTTTTTGCACTGCATCAATCTTTGCTTTGGCCTCATCTGCCCAATTAGACGAAATAGGTTCAAGGGCAGGTAAAAAAGTCAGAGTTTCGAAGTAGTGTTCGGGAAATTGCTCTTTCAAATATGCCCGCTTTATTGCAGTTCCCGCATCTGGTGGGGGAGGAGCGAGGATTGTCAATTCGGTGTCCCTTCCTGAAGAGGATTCTGTAGTCTCTTTGTCTGTCCTAGGTCGTTTAGTAGCAGGGACCTTTTGCTTACTTCGAGACCCGGTTTCCTTTGGAGGACTTTTCTCTCTACTGCGTTTCTCATAGGAAGAGGAGGAGTCTTTGGATTGTGGTCTGTCCTCCTCCCTACGGCTTTGGTAACCTTTGTATTTCTCTTGTTCCGGCCTAACTGGTGAGCGGGAACGTGAGGGTCGAGAACGATAGGGATCATAAGGTCTTCTCTCCTCCCTACCACGATCATCCCGGCGATCATACTCGACATCCTGAGGAGGATTGGACATGCTACGACGAAGTTTTCTTATATCGTAGTAGGATCGAGACATTGTACCTGCACGATAAAATAAACGAAGTTTAGAATTAATGGATTCATGGAGAAAGAAGTGCAATGAATTCTAATGCTGTGGTGTAAAGTGTATCCTAAGTGGTGTGTTTCCCCCCAACCAACCCGAGTCTGAAGCTAGACTAGTGTGAGCAGGCTCTTTGGCCTTAGCGGGAGTAGTTTCTTTAGAAGATGTGAAGACTAAAGGATCCTTCCTGAAATCCTCTGAAGTATATATAGTCTCAGGTAAGGGGAGATCCCCCAAACCTTGAAATATGTGCTCATCAGTACTAGGAACATCCCCTTCGGAAGCATGAAGTGGCGACTCTTGGGAGGATTTTGACTTGTCTAGAGAAGTAGTTTCCTCGGGGGCAATATACCCTTCACGATGCTTTTCGGCCAGATTAGCCAATTCATCATCTTGTGTGGAAGATGGAGAAGGTGAAGTTTGAAGAGGCACTGTAGGAATTCCCGAGCCTTCTCCTGTCTCTGGAACTATCTCCACTGGAGGAATGTATGCGTAAGGGACCGTCCCATGACCGATGCAACGAAAAACGGATAGCAGCCCATGAAAGTGAAGGTATTCATCTTTAAGGACCTCGTCGATAGTCAAGAATTTTTGATCGCCATTAAGAAGTCGGTGCATCCGATTAAAGAACACCTGATCTGATATCTGTTTGGGATTGTCGACTGCAAACAAAAAGGAAAACAGGTCAGGGTGATGATTCAAGTGTATAGAGTCCGGCTTTAGAAAATCAACGCTTTACTTGATTTTGTCCATCTCCTGGCGCATCCAGACTGTTGCTTTATGTAGAACCATTCTAGTCTGGAATCTCCAGCTTTACTGCTAAATGGTGCAGAGATTATCTTCCTTTTTGGGACTGATTCAAAGTAGCAGAAGGATGGAGTCTCTCGAGTCCGATGCTTGAAATTATAGAAGAAGTGAACGTCATCGAACGTGAGCTCTATGCCTAGGATTTCACGATATGCTATGTACAAGGTGTGCAGATAGGCATATGAATTGGGGTGCAACTACATGGGGGCAATCCGCATTTGTCTTAAGAAATCAACGATGAAAGGAGAGAATGGAGGAATGGCGCCGACCATGCACATCAATCGAGTGACCGTCATATATCCTTCTGGAGGGTTGTGGGGACGGTCAGAGCGTGAGGGCACTAGGGTGTCCCTTTTCGTTATTCCATATTTTAGGCAAATTCGGACAAGTCGATCGTTGTCAATTGTTGATTCAACGGAGTCCGAGGGTGATTCCAATATGATGGCTGATTCAAATTCATCGGGTGCTCGATTGTCACCAATCCCTCCTTCCTCCTCAAAACCCAGAGAAACTTCATTCTCTGAAGACACCTCGTCGCTTTCCCGATGTCCAACCCCGTAATCTGGACCCTCGCTGTCCCATTCTGGATCAGACGAAGAAGATATATCCCCAAGAGTGATTTTGTTAGAAGTTTCCGGGGCTTCTTTTCTCTCAGCTAGACGGGAAGAGCGTCTGGGCCTCATTGTCATAGAACTATTGAAGAAGCAATAGCACGGATTAGAGTAAATTAGCCCATGTCCCCCTGTGCATATGTGTGAGCTAAAGTGTGTGTGGTGTGCGCAAAACATGAAAAGAAAAACACTTAAAAGCATAATGCGAAGCTCTAACGGAGCGGCGATGTTCAGAATAAATCTTGATGATCGTTTACGTTCATAAGGCACTACCCTAACTGTTCATTAAGTTGAAGATTATGTCAGGCATTGATTAACCCTGGTTGGATAAAGTCTTGTGCTTTGAGTTGGAATATGCATATCATTCAGTTCGGGTAGGGTGTGCTTATTGTTGGGTTCGGATCGGATGTGCATATAGCTGGGATCGGCTCGGGTCTGCGTGTTGTTTGATTCCGAGAAGACGGTCATATGTGGCGGTTTGAAACCGGATCGAAATAAGCATTCGGAGCGGTTCAGCAAACAAAAGGATCCATACGTCCTTTTCCTTTCTCTATCTCTTCCTCCAATCCGACCTGGTCGGGCAAGCATGGCTTTCTCCACATTGCATTTCATTCCGACCCGATCCTAACATATAAACTTGTCCTCCCCTCCGCTGCTTCAGCACTTCCTTACCCGAACCGAACCCAATTCCTATTCTCCCCTTTCTCGTCTTCAAATTTCACTAGACCCAAATGAAGTTAAGCGTTTATGTGCTTGAACGTTTAACGCTGGATCCCAATGACCCCCGTTGCTACCTCGAGACGGCGAAGACGCCATCAACGACGATGACAAACGGTGGAGGAGATCCAGGCATTGGAGTTCAACAAACACCACACTCCAATCGCTCGATTTAAATGCAAATTCTAGTTGAAATCAGTTATTACATAAATAATTGGAGATTTAAAATACCTAGGTGTTTTATTCGAAGATTGAAACAAGGAGTTTGGAGTTTTTAGATTTTTTAGGAAGTGGGGTTTCGGTATAAAGCTAGGAGAACAAGAATTGTGGGAGTAAAGAAGGTAGAAGAGTTTGGGTAGTTGAGTTTATATAAGACGTGAGATGGCTCTTTGTATTCCCCGTATTTTACTCCGTTCGGACCGATTCCAAGCCTGCCCACATCTTCTGGCCCATCAACCCAGTGCAAAGCGAAACAGGAAGAAAAGGTGCTCGAGTCGGACACCGAACCGGGTAGAAATCTGTGCATTCCTCTAGCATCCGAACCGAGTAGAAATCTTTGCATTCCTCTAGCATTCGAATTGGATTTAAAAGAAAAACTAGAAAAGAACATACCTGAGAAGAATACTGTATGTTGAGAAGAACTTCTGGACTTGACTCAAAAATGAAGAAAATGAATCAAGTATTTCACAACATATATATAAGCGATAAGAGACATGTCTTCATGAAGCAACGCATCTTCACAAACGAACAGAAGTGACTTTCTGACTGTTCTGATTCAAGGACTAGCATTCAAACGACATCAAAGCACGCTTCGTATACAACAGAAGCATCCTTTGAGGGGGCAAAATGTTAGCCTACTTTGTGAACTAGGCAACACAAAGTCAAGAAACCAGACATTGAAGGGCATTTTTAATGAGAAGACTTCGGTTCGGATTGGAGAAGACACTACAATCTAGATTGGATAGCTGCAGTTGTTCGGGTCGGGTCGGAGCAACATATCGGTTCGGGTCGGATAGAGCTTTCTGTTCGGATCGGTGAACTCCTATTGAGTAAATTGGTAAGGCGTATCTAATCGGATCGGAGGGCAACTAAATCTCGATTGGATCGGAAAGCCACCTGTTTGCCACGAAAATGGATCGGAGCGGAGCAGATTAGAGAAGAAGAAAGCATTGCATCCAAGCCAATCCGGTTCGGATCGGGTATCCCGATCCGAACCCCTTATCTGCGCGTCTCCGACCCGAACCCATGCTCCCTGTTATTCTCCTGCAAAGGCGCCTGGATATCCGGACCGGCTATGACCAGTTCCTACCCATAACGTCTGTTCCTTTGATGCGTTGTCAACATAATATTTCATCCGAACCCGAAGATGGTGGGATGGACGACATGTGGCCCCGACCCGGATCAAGTTTCAAGCAAATTCACACCTATAAATACCCCGTCTGGAGACAAAGAGAAGGATCTTTTTCAGCACTTTGAGAATTCAACCACCTCCATAATCCGAACTCCATTGCTCCCAGAAAATCCAAATCTTTTTTCATTATTTGTTTTAATCTATTTAGTGAATATAAGCGAGTTGTGAGTGAAATCAAGTGATTATTACATTGTATTTTCTACTGAATCAGTGAATATAGTGAAAGATAAGTGGACGTAGGCATCTCTTCGCCGAACCACTATAAATCCTGTGTGTTCATTTTTATTTTTATTTCATCTTATTTGCTTTTAATCAATTTGGGTGTTAGAACCACTTTTGGGTCTAACATAAACTGAGACTTATGAAACTGGATATGATTCTTAAAATATTCGACTTAGTAAAATGTGAATAAGATCATTTATGTTGAAATATGAAACCTAAGTTGTATATTTGAAAGCTAAAATTTGTTTCCAAGCGATCGAATTTGTTTTCCAAATACTTTGGATATGATAGATAGTTATATGAGTGGTTTTCAAAAAAAAAATTGACGATTTGAAATGTTGGGAAAATATATAAGTTGAAGGTATTTGTAAATTATAGATTGCGAAAAATGATTTACAATTTTGGGATATGAAACGATTTGATAGTTCGAGTAACTGTGACTAAAAATGGGTTGGGAAGTCTGATTGGATTGCGTACGATGGGTGATACTCAGTTGCCCTGTCATGTGAATGAACTCCTCGAACTAATAACATATAGATTTCAGTATAGAATGTGTGAGTTTTTGAAAGCAAACTTAGTTTTGAAATTCTCGAAGTGCGGTATGGTTTTCTATATGATGGAAATCTAGTATGTCAATGGTTTGGAATGAAATGGGATTCTAAGTTCGTAGGAATCGTTTTCAAATACTTTGCAAACTAGGATTTGTAATTTATAAACTCAAATTGCTTCAATGGACCTCTCCAAAATATACATATCTTTTGAATATAACGATTTAAGTTTATATAAGTTTTGATATTAAAAGCTTTACAAATTTAATCATATGAAATTTTGATTTGATAAGTTTCAGACTTAATAAAAATTTGTTTTGACAAATATGATTTAATTCTATGACCCTCCTTTTCGAGGACAAACAGCCTTAAGGGGGGGTGAATGTAACAAACTAAGATTTTAACTAAATTTAATTTGAATTTAATAAAATTTTAAATAAATTTTTGTAAGGTTTAGATAATTTTTGAATAAAATTTAAGGCAATAATATTATTTTAAAATGATTGAAATTAAAGTTTATTGTGTAATTTAGTTATAACAATGTTCGTAGCGAAATATTGTTCGTCGTCAGTCGAATTATCAAAACAAATTGTAATTGGGTTGATAAAATCAATCGGAATTTGAATTTAAATTATAACTAAATATTTGTTTCAAATTTTTGTTCAGATTCTGTTTGCGTAGCCTTAAAATATTTTATAGAATTTTACTGTAATTTTTATTTTGGAAAATAAGCATATATTTTTCTAACGTATTTTAGGGTAACAGTTGTCCTTTTTGACACTTTACAGAACTAATCAACCGGTCTATTTTATTACTGTTCTGGGAACGTAACACATTATTATTGTAACACCCCACCTCCGTTAAGGTCACTCACAAAGGGAATGCCTTAACTTTGGTGGAGCATTTTAGTAAACAGAACAGAAACTTACAAGACAGATAAAACAGTACTTGAAAATTTTTAACTTTATTACAGCGGAAACATAAATTAATATGGTTACATCCTTTCAAATTTCAGAATTCAAGTACAAAATATCAGTCTTGTACAAAAGCCTTCAAAATGCATGGTTTAAAATCATAATCCCCATGGAACGGAAGCTATACAGAGCCAAGCCATACTTTAAGCACTTCAAGCAAAGAGAAATCCGGGTCAAGCTAAAGTATTTCCCTCCTTGGATAACCTGGGGGGGAAACGGAAGAAAGGAGGCGAAACAACAAGGGTCAGACAAAAAGTCTGGCAAGTCCAGTGACTTTCAGCATATGAACAGATAATAATAATATGATATGAACATAAAACTGGATGTGAGATAACTGTAACAGGTGTAGCAGATATAACAGAAAAACCGAATGATATAAACTATTGTTTTACACTTCTCTGCACTAATACTAGTATAGCAAAATTAGGTGTCACCCTAATGTCTAAATTGAAGCAGGAACGGGTACAGAATACTTTAACAGAAATAGAATGCTAATAATGGGCCTTTACTACCCGATCAGAAACAGACAGAAGCAGAAACAGATTTATCTCTACGGAAACAGAATGTAGAATTAGGTGTACACTAGTAATGGGCCTTTACCACATGAACAGACGGTACCACACAGAAATAGACAGGTGTTACCACCCAACAGAAACAGACAGAACTAAGTGTACCCTAAAACCCTACCCCAAGCGATCGGCTCCCTAATACATAAATATCCTGTGTCGGCCCCACAGTAGGGTGTATCACTCCCTAAAGTGACAACCAATTGGCACAGACCTATTTACAGATGTCACGGCGTCTTACATCCTCAGAGGCAGACCGGGATCCATGCACGCACATGACCCGGTTGGAACGCACCATCAACACCCCTCGCCATTATCAGAATGAACCTCTTATAATTAGTTCAGTAAGCGTGCCCGGACCCTACTTACTGTTGGGTCAAAGTTTTGATACCAGAAAGGGTTACTGACTAATATGGGTCCCAAAACAACAGATGACACAAGTAATTCCCCTCCTAACCTTGTGTCCCCAGACTAACAGATTTCAGATTAACTTGTTTACAAGTTCAGACATACAGAATTCAGATTTACTAATTCACAAATTAAGTTAACAAGTTTTTAGACTAACGGGTCAGATGTACAGATTTTTCAGATTTGTCTAACTTTGTATTGGGCCTACAGATTCATGGACGGGTTTTACTGCATCTATTAATCCTATTGGTTTAACCCTATTTTCCCCAATACGTTTTAGACGTCATTCTTATCTTAGATTTGCATTAATTAATTATTAATGCACAGACCTCTCACATTAGGTCGGTAGCTTGTGGCCGCTGGATATGCCGGGCGGTTCCGGGCAGACTTCTGCCACAAGCCAGACCTAACCTCGTGTCTTACGCATGTTATGACTAACTTCTCACATTAGAACCTATTGTTTGCGGCCACTGGATGTGCCGGGCGGTTCCGGGCAGATTTACGCCGCAAACTCATTCTAACCTCGAGTTAGCCATGTTTATCTTTGCGGCCAATTAATTAATAATTTACCGTTTATGCGCACGCCCAATATATATGCCAATTCAGATTATATCAATAACAGGATGATTATATCAACATAGCAGATAACAGATTTTATATGACTTAACGGATTTAACAGATTTAGCAACTTAGCAGATTTTGGCATATAACAGGTTAGGCATTTCAACCGACAAATTTAACAGATTAGGCATTTCAATCTAATTAGCAGTCTAGGCAATATAACAAAACTAGTAGTTTAGGCAACTTGACAAATTAGCAGATTTAGCAAATTTAATATTTCTAAAAGTTCTATTTACATGCCTTGCCCAATCATAAATTGGCCTAAATTCATATGCTTACATAATTGTCATGATTCACAACATATACTCCATGTTTGCATAAGCGCAGAATATGGACATAATTTGCCATATAACATATGTTCCGATTTTTGTTAAACTAGCATTTTACAGCAGATTCACATATAAATTATACCAAATATAACCATTAATTTCAATGCATGTCATATATCCAAAAATCCCTATTTAGGTGTAATCACAATAATAGATATCCTAATTAATGTAAATCTTTACACCTAAGTTTCCATATCTTCTTCTTTTTGAGTCATGAATCATTATGCAAACTATAACCAACAATATAAATCTTTAAATCATATCTTCTAAAAATCATATCTTGACTTTTATATGCATTTTGTCCAAAGTCTCAAATCATATGTAATCTTACAATGGTTCCTCTTTTCTTCTATCATAGAATATGCATAGATCCAAATCTAGTTTACAACATATGCTCATTAATTACAGTTCATAACTATGCATACAACATGCATAAATTATATGTTCATAGTCAAATTTATGCATATGTCCAATATAGTTTATGCCTCAGACCTAAAGTCATACATTCAATTTAGTCTTGTCAAATTTCGCATCATTAATTATTTATCCCAAAATTTGCGTTCATACGTTCATCTCTTATGAGATTAGGCACAGGCTCGTGGTAGCCTGGCTATAAAAACAGAAAAGAAGAAAAGGGATACAGAACAGTCACAGAAAAACAAATCTGACAGAAGAGAATATATATACAATCTCAGATTCAGAATTAAAAACATATCAAAATTATAATTAACGTTTATAGCGGAAAATAACTGTACTTGCCTTGATTGGATTAAAGAAAGAACTTGTTGTAGAATCTTTGCAGAAACTTTAATCTCTAGTTTGAATTGAGTTGCTTAGGCTGATGTTGATTATCTTCTAGTTTTAATTCCAGCAGAGCAGCGACGCCATTTTTATTTTTTTATTAGAAGAAGAGAGCAATGGAGGCTAGAGAATTGTGTAAGAAACCTAGGTAGAGTCTAGGGTCATTTTTATAGAGTTTATGAACTGATTAGGACCATCGATGTTGCTTGGATTGATCGTAGCCATTCATTCGAAAGAGAGACCAATTAGAGCCTGCCACCTAGCCCTAATGACAAAGCATGCTTCTGAAAATCGACCAACATAGACTAGGCCAGCCAGGGTGGACTGGGTTCGACCTGGGTCTGGACCAGGTCGACAGCCCTGTCGACCTGGCTAGACCAGCTCGACAGCCCAGTCGACCTGGGTGTCTTAGGCGAGAATTTTCCCGCCCTGGCCAATTGGGCCCGATTTTTAATTTTAAACTTAATTCAGAAACTTCCGGAGGCTATATCTTCTTCATACGGACTCCGTTTTTCGAAAACTCGGACTCTATTTCGCGTATTTTTCCGAGACGAACGCAATGGCGTATCCCGTTTCCCTTAGTTCTTTGATTTCAAATTAATTATACTTTAATTTGTTAATTTCACAGTTATAGAATACACGGGGTGTTACATTCTCCCCCACTTAAAAGGATTTCGTCCCCGAAATCTTCAAGTTAAGAAGAATGTGTTCTACCATCCAATCACCCATCTACTCAACCATCATCCACAAGCATCCATTGTCCTTAGGAAACTTCAAATGTTGTATGAACATATGCAAAAGTGTGTGTATATGTTCCTTATCTAATGCAAAGATCAGGCGGTCTACTGATTCAGTTGACCTCCTTAATGTGAATTATGTCAGTGCCATGAGTCCAACATGTATGCAATAGAACTCTGATGATATATATTATTTCTATATGAGTGCACAGCCATTCACTCAAATGCAACATCCATGTGCTGAATCAACCATTTTGCATCCACAAGAATTGAAAAATGCTCACCCATCCATATGCAGTATGAGAGTGTTTTCGAGCCGATCTAGTGCCTAGTGTGTGTATATGCATCCACGGGCAACCACTAGCAACCACTTGCATCCACTTGCAACCATCAAACATAACATGTCTCAAACACATGTTTACACCCATTAGTTTCTACCTAAAGTTCAAATATTCGATCGATAGGATACAGTCGAATGATGGAAGCGAGTACAGATAGAACGAAAATTTGGTTCCCATTAAACATGGGTCCTAAGTATCGGCCCCAAAGACCGAAACCAATATCAAATTGACACCCAGAGGAGTACCTTCTTTAGACAATGTCAAAACTGGAAATCCTATAAAAAGTATTTAGATATTTACAGACTACTGGTACAGATCAGGTTCCCTAATGATTCTTAGGAAGCTAAGCATGATAAAATCATACCCCCCGAAAACTCAGAATGTATGCGTCATACTTGACGCCTAACACAGATATCCCTCAAACCCCAATCTCAAACAGATGATCCATAACCCTTATGGGTCCGAGTCTATAGCGGAATTCAGAAATAATACTAGTATTAAAGTGCAGAGTATCGATTACAAAATCAAAATACCAGAATCAGAAAAAGTCCTAACTCCATAATCAGATAAAGAAATTAAACCTACTATAGAAATTTTCCTATTTCTATCCTAGCCACTAGACTCAAGAGTGTTCGCCTGCCCTCCTTGTCCTCGTCTCTTCGGGCAGTCCCTAGTGAAGTGTCCCATCTCCCCACAGTTGGAGCAAGCGCCCTTCCTTTTTCTGCAATCCTTGTTCAGATGAGTTGAGCTCCCACAAGTAAAGCACTTTTTCCCCTTCTTATCTTCAGACTTCTCATCCTTCTTTTGTGTTTCCTTTTTGGGCCCCGCTTTCTTATTCTGTGGTTTTTCCTTCTTTGTCTCTTTCGGGCCCTTGTCTTCCTCGTGCAGTAGTGCCATATCCACCAATTTCTCGTAAGTTGCTCCCATGGGTACATGGGTCATGGCTAGGCTGTGCAGTGGCTCATTCAATCCTTTAACAAAGCGGAGAGCCTTTTTATGCTGAGCGTTGACTAAATCCAATCCGAATCTTGCTAGTTGGTTGAACTGGTTGACGTATTCCTTGACCGTCATACTTCCTTGCTTAAGAGACAAGAACTTTTCCAATTGTAAACTTCGTTCAGCTTGCGAGAGGAATTTTGTCTCAAACCTTGTTCTGAAATCCATCCATGTCTCAACTGGTCTCTCGGCGTTAGTGACTTCCCACCAGTAGGAAGCTTCGTCTTTGAGCAGCCATACTGCCAACTGTACCTTCTGCCTATCGTCCACCTCGAAGATAACAAATAGATCCTCAGTTTCTTTGAGCCAATTCCTTGCTTCTACGAATGATTCGGTTCCTTTGAAATCCTTCCCACCTATGGCCCTAAAATATCTATAGATCTTTGAGAAAGCAATTGCACGAGGAGGGGGTGGAAGAGGGGGATCATTTGCTGGACCTGCAGAGGCGGTCCGAGCCTCAAGATATTGACGAAACCAACCGGGTACATGAACACCCTCTGGTATCTCAGATGCTTCAGACATGCTGAAATGAAAAAGGAAAGGTTCAATACAAAAAGGACTGAAAGAAAGATATATGGCTCTTGGGGATCATGTTTTTCAAAATAAGCTTTAATTTTGAAAATACTTTCTTCCAAAACCTTTTTGAAAATAGTTTTCAAAAACTTTACCCAATCTGGTAACCTTCAGCTCTGATACCAAGTGTAACACCCCACCTCCGTTAAGGTCACTCACAAAGGGAATGCCTTAACTTTGGTGGAGCATTTTAGTAAACAGAACAGAAACTTACAAGACAGATAAAACAGTACTTGAAAATTTTTAACTTTATTACAGCGGAAACATAAATTAATATGGTTACATCCTTTCAAATTTCAGAATTCAAGTACAAAATATCAGTCTTGTACAAAAGCCTTCAAAATGCATGGTTTAAAATCATAATCCCCATGGAACGGAAGCTATACAGAGCCAAGCCATACTTTAAGCACTTCAAGCAAAGAGAAATCCGGGTCAAGCTAAAGTATTTCCCTCCTTCGATAACCTGGGGGGGAAACGGAAGAAAGGAGGCGAAACAACAAGAGTCAGACAAAAAGTCTGGCAAGTCCAGTGACTTTCAGCATATGAGCAGATAATAATAATATGATATGAACATAAAACTGGATGTGAGATAACTGTAACAGGTGTAGCAGATATAACAGAAAAACAGAATGATATAAACTATTGTTTTACACTTCTCTGCACTAATACTAGTATAGCAAAATTAGGTGTCACCCTAATGTCTAAATTGAAGCAGGAACGGGTACAGAATACTTTAACAGAAACAGAATGCTAATAATGGGCCTTTACTACCCGATCAGAAACAGACAGAAGCAGAAACAGATTTATCTCTACGGAAACAGAATGTAGAATTAGGTGTACACTAGTAATGGGCCTTTACCACCCGAACAGACGGTACCACACAGAAACAGACAGGTGTTACCACCCAACAGAAACAGACGGTACCAACAGAAACAGACAGAACTAAGTGTACCCTAAAACCCTACCCCAAGCGATCGGCTCCCTAATACATAAATATCCTGTGTCGGCCCCACAGTAGGGTGTATCACTCCCTAAAGTGACAACCAATTGGCACAGACCTATTTACAGATGTCACGGCGTCTTACATCCTCAGAGGCAGACCGGGATCCATGCACGCACATGACCCGGTTGGAACGCACCATCAACACCCCTCGCCATTATCAGAATGAACCTCTTATAATTAGTTCAGTAAGCATGCCCGGACCCTACTTACTGTTGGGTCAAAGTTTTGATACCAGAAAGGGTTACTGACTAATATGGGTCCCAAAACAACAGATGACACAAGTAATTCCCCTCCTAACCTTGTGTCCCCAGACTAACAGATTTCAGATTAACTTGTTTACAAGTTCAGACATACAGAATTCAGATTTACTAATTCACAAATTAAGTTAACAAGTTTTCAGACTAACGGGTCAGATGTACAGATTTTTCAGATTTGTCTAACTTTGTATTGGGCCTACAGATTCATGGACGGGTTTTACTGCATCTATTAATCCCATTGGTTTAACCCTATTTTCCCCAATACGTTTTAGACGTCATTCTTATCTTAGATTTGCATTAATTAATTATTAATGCACAGACCTCTCACATTAGGTCGGTAGCTTGTGGCCGCTGGATATGCCGGGCGGTTCCGGGCAGACTTCTGCCACAAGCCAGACCTAACCTCGTGTCTTACGCATGTTATGACTAACTTCTCACATTAGAACCTATTGTTTGCGGCCACTGGATGTGCCGGGCGGTTCCGGGCAGATTTACGCCGCAAACTCATTCTAACCTCGAGTTAGCCATGTTTATCTTTGCGGCCAATTAATTAATAATTTACCGTTTATGCGCACGCCCAATATATATGCCAATTCAGATTATATCAATAACAGGATGATTATATCAACATAGCAGATAACAGATTTTATATGACTTAACGGATTTAACAGATTTAACAACTTAGCAGATTTTGGCATATAACAGGTTAGGTATTTCAACCGACAAATTTAACAGATTAGGCATTTCAATCTAATTAGCAGTCTAGGCAATATAACAAAACTAGTAGTTTAGGCAACTTGACAAATTAGCAGATTTAGCAAATTTAATATTTCTAAAAGTTCTATTTACATGCCTTGCCCAATCATAAATTGGCCTAAATTCATATGCTTACATAATTGTCATGATTCACAACATATACTCCATGTTTGCATAAGCGCAGAATATGGACATAATTTGCCATATAACATATGTTCCGATTTTTGTTAAACTAGCATTTTACAGCAGATTCACATATAAATTATACCAAATATAACCATTAATTTCAATGCATGTCATATATCCAAAAATCCCTATTTAGGTGTAATCACAATAATAGATATCCTAATTAATGTAAATCTTTACACCTAAGTTTCCATATCTTCTTCTTTTTGAGTCATGAATCATTATGCAAACTATACCCAACAATATAAATCTTTAAATCATATCTTCTAAAAATCATATCTTGACTTTTATATGCATTTTGTCCAAAGTCTCAAATCATATGTAATCTTACAATGGTTCCTCTTTTCTTCTATCATAGAATATGCATAGATCCAAATCTAGTTTACAACATATGCTCATTAATTACAGTTCATAACTATGCATACAACATGCATAAATTATATGTTCATAGTCAAATTTATGCATATGTCCAATATATTTTATGCCTCAGACCTAAAGTCATACATTCAATTTAGTCTTGTCAAATTTCGCATCATTAATTATTTATCCCAAAATTTGCGTTCATACGTTCATCTCTTATGAGATTAGGCACAGGCTCGTGGTAGCCTGGTTATAAAAACAGAAAAGAAGAAAAGGGATACAGAACAGTCACAGAAAAACAAATCTGACAGAAGAGAATATATATACAATCTCAGATTCAGAATTAAAAACATATCAAAATTATAATTAACGTTTATAGCGGAAAATAACTGTACTTGCCTTGATTGGATTAAAGAAAGAACTTGTTGTAGAATCTTTGCAGAAACTTTAATCTCTAGTTTGAATTGAGTTGCTTAGGCTGATGTTGATTATCTTCTAGTTTTAATTCCAGCAGAGCAGCGACGCCATTTTTATTTTTTTATTAGAAGAAGAGAGCAATGGAGGCTAGAGAATTGTGTAAGAAACCTAGGTAGAGTCTAGGGTCATTTTTATAGAGTTTATGAACTGATTAGGACCATCGATGTTGCTTGGATTGATCGTAGCCATTCATTCAAAAGAGAGACCAATTAGAGCCTGCCACCTAGCCCTAATGACAAAGCATGCTTCTGAAAATCGACCAACATAGACTAGGCCAGCCAGGGTGGACTGGGTTCGACCTGGGTCTGGACCAGGTCGACAGCCCTGTCGACAGCCTTGTCGACCTGGCTAGACCAGGTCGACAGCCCAGTCGACCTGGGTGTCTTAGGCGGGAATTTTCCCGCCCTGGCCAATTGGGCCCGATTTTTAATTTTAAACTTAATTCAGAAACTTCCGGAGGCTATATCTTCTTCATACGGACTCCGTTTTTCGAAAACTCGGACTCTATTTCGCGTATTTTTCCGAGACGAACGCAATGGCGTTTCCCGTTTCCCTTAGTTCTTTGATTTCAAATTAATTATACTTTAATTTGTTAATTTCACAGTTATAGAATACACGGGGTGTTACAATTATACACGATTCTAATGTTGATTTACTGTTGATGGTTATCGATAATTAAAAATGAAAGGAATCAGAATGGAAAAACTTAGGTGTACAAATTTCAATAAATTGGGTTAAGATACAAAATGCATGGAACAAGTAATTCACGCAATGAATAAAAGAATGGACATTTTCCCTTTGAATTTTGGCATCTCTTTCCTTGTATGCCATTCTCTTCTTTTATTTGTGTATGTTCCATGCTAACTTTCGCAGAGGCATGGCTTCTCGCAAAACTTTGTGCTACTTTCCTTCTGGTAAATACTAACGCTAGGCTTGGTAAAAATAATAAAAATAATAAAAACAATAATAAAAAAATAAAAAATAAAATAAACAAACGAATGAACGTATTGAAGTACATGAATGGACATTTGTCCAAGTGTTTGCCACGTGCTTCCCCTCAGAAAACGCATGCAATAAATATATATAAAAAAAGGGATTCATTTTCTTCCACCGGAAGGCTTCCCACTTCTTTCCTCTCTTCCATTTTGCTCCACATTTCTTCTGCTTGAGTCTCTACGCTTCTTGCATGCTGTAGTTTACTCCTTCAATTCGTTGATATTGTTGTCACCCTCTTCATTCCACCACCACTTCCCCATAGCAGTCACCTCCACTTCCACACAACCATCAAACCACCGTTTTCCCTCATTAAAACAGTCCACAACAGCTGCTAACCTACCCGCCTCCGACAGTCAGTCATTTCATCCAACATCGTACTCCATTGCCACTGCCGCACTTCCAGAACCATTTCCGCCCCTCTGACGAACCTCCGGCGCACCTACCCTTCACCTGTTCTTCTCTCTCCTTAAATACCGCATGCAGCTCCTCCTTTCCTTTGTTTTACTCACCGCCTTCCTCCCCACTTCAGCAACCGCCACCATTCCATCGTTGTCTGCAACTTCTTCGCACATCTGGCCTTCATGACCCCCTTCCGCTCCATCCTTCTCTCACATCAGCTGCTTGCGAAAGTTCATGTTATATAAAAAAGGAGTTATTGTCTTGATTATAAGCATGGCTGACCGATGACCTTGATGTGTTGCTAAAGCCTTGCTTGCGACTTACTGGAAGATGTATTAAAAATTGTTGCTAAATCTTAGTGCCAATAGTATTAGAAAAAGGAACTAGTTCATTTGAAGGAGGCGACGCTAAAAATCTCAGTAGAAGAATTACTATATGAAAATACGTCAATTCAAGTATTAAAACGAAGATAAATGGTTCATAGTTGGTGGAGAATTCGGTGAAGATCATGTGGGTTGCCAAGAGAAGTTGACCGGTTGCTGTAGAATGATGGTAATTAGTTTTAATTAAATAACTTACTTTAATGTTCTTAATTATATATAATGCTAATTTATAAAGTATAATTATCTCATGCAAGATCGAAATCGAACACTTTCAGGATTGTCGACATAGTCTATACGTAAGAATGGGATTAGGAAGAATAGGGGTAGCACATGTAGCTCTATGGCTGTCTGTTGGCTTATTCGCAGTTGATACGGAGTTTTGACAGTGGAATTTGGTAAGCTTTAGGTGAGTACTCTAATTTAATAATTTTAAATTAGTTAGAACGATTAATTTTAATTTGTGGCTGAATTATTGTGAGTAATTAGTTGATAATTAAAATGATTTAACGTTGGTTGATTGCTTGCGTATGGCTGCATGAAATGTTTGAATGAACGGTTTAGTTGATAATTAAAATGATTTAACGTTGGTTGATTACTTGCGTATGGCTGCATGAAATGTTTGGATGAACGGTTTTACAGTTATAATGACACTGAACACAAAGCGTTACTGGGCGTAACGCTTTGCGCACAAATGAAATTAGTTGTTTCAATTATTGTGTTTACGATGGATGAATAAAGGTTCATATGGCTATTTTCTTAATTCGTTTATGGTTGCAACACACATCGTAATTGTGGAGATGTACGGTAAATCAATTTAAATCTCCTTTCTATGATGATCAGATTATTTAAATATTAAAATAATAATAGGGAAAAGTTAGTTTTGAATTTAGATTTCGAGTAGTATGAAATCTAAGTTACGAATGGTTAAACGACTTTCATAAAAGATTTAAACGATTTAAAAATGTTTTAACTAATTTTGGACTCTTGTTTGTAATTTAATTAAGAACAATGATTTTAGAAGAAAAGGGTTATGAAAGTCAGAAGGAATGGAGATTTTGAATTAAGTATACAAATAATGAATTGTATGCAAATCATTGAAACAAACGAGTTTTAAGGAATTCTGATTTGATTTAGTTGAAATGAAGATTAAGAAATTTAAGGAAAATGATGATTGAAATATATGATTTTAGACTAATGGGAATATAAAATATTATTCGGAATTTTTTTTGAATATTGTTTGAAATTCTAAGAGGTATAATAAATTGATTTTCGTAAAGAAGTAGTTCCGAAGTAATTCCGATAAATTATATAAATTTTGGTTGGTGATTTTGCGTCTAAATTAAATTTTAATTATATTTCCATTAATTGAAATTTAAGATAATCAACTGATGTTCATGGAAACGATTTTTGAAATTGAATAAATTTTAAAATGTAGATCGGTTCACGATTTGGAAAATGTATTTGACGGTTGTTCGGTGCAAACGATTTAGTGATAACTACGAGAAATGGAACGAGTTTGGAAATTTTTATTTTAAGAATTCAATTTAAATTGAAATGAATATATGGAAACTTAAAATGATGACTTTTGAAGTTATGAACCGTAAGATGTTGTTTTAAACTAGCAGAATGGTTTTGCAAATATTCTGGAAAATTTTAAGAACCTAATTTCTTCATGTGTGATTTGTTACTGACTTTTAAGCCGTATTGGAATATAAATAGTTTTATTTATCGTGAATGAGAATTTGAACAAAATTAAGATTTGGTAGTAAATAAATGTTGGGAAGAGAAACAAAGAATAAAAGAATTATGTTTTGAAATATAAAGTTGAATATTGAATTTCGAGTAAGGGTTAAAGCTATAACGGGGTCTAGAGAACTGGAATTATTCCAACCTTAATTTGAAACGAATTGATAACCATTTGGAAGGAGATGTGAATTGAAAATCCTGTATGTTCCATAACTACTGTTTTAAAACACGCTTATTACTTGGGAAGACCGGGATCAAATATATATATATATATATATATATATATGTATGTATGTATTCGAAAACCATTCCAAGTAATAATACGATGTTGTTCGAGACTTGGTCAACGACGAGTGAAGACTGAGGATCTTTGGACTTATTCGGATTGATTGCTGATGTCTTGGTTGGGCTGATCCCCCGATACGAGGTTGTAAGTGGCATGAGGTCTGAGTATATTCGGAGATTTTCGGATTTTGTTCCGTTCAGATCTAGAATGGACTGGTATGGATTGTGTGCCAGACATTGTAATTGACAGCATAACACTGATTCCGTTGATATGCATCTGGTTGGTGACGTACGAGCTCAAAGTGGTTATGTAATGATGGAAATCAGTGGTCATTGTAACACCCCACGTTTATACGTTCGCTTATTCAACGCATAATATAGGCTAGACTTGTATAGTCTAACACCTAGCATAAAGATAAATTATCACAACATATAGACAATTAAAATAAATCTAATCATAATAGGGGTGAAACTTGCATAAACTACACATGTTAAGGATCAAAAGGTGTCAACTTGTTAAATGTCTCAATTTATATGATATGATCGTAGCCCAAATCTATACATAAACTTGCATATGGGGTTTTTAGGCAACATAATGATGGTGTGAACTAGCATAGGATATGACATATGTCATAGCATAATTCTAGATGTCATAATAGATGTCTTGGTATATGTTCATAACTTTTCTAATCAATCTAACTTGCATATGTGACTTGTCATATAGATCAACATAACCCAAACATGATGATTTAATTAATATGAACTAACTAGCATAGATAGTAACATCATGGCCTTTTTTAACATGTATGATTCATCACAACTTAGCATAGAAACTTTCAACATACATAACATCATCATAGCATGATTTACAACATGTAAGATATCATCATCACATAACATTGGATTTACAATATACATGATAGCAAAAGGGGTTTACAACAACATATATGATAATTCACATCATCTACTCATAATCCATTCATAACTCAACCTAATTAAAATGATAATAATCTTGTTAAGATCATCATACTCACAATTTAGAGAAGAAAAGAGAGAGTTTTGCTTTGCTTTAGGGTTGAGAGAATTAGAATTGAATTTGCTTTTCTTCTTTCTTAGTTGGCGGCGGCTCCATTGATTTCCATGGCAATGGTATGACGGTAACTATTCTATTTTAATTAGGTTTAGGGTTAGCATTAGGATGTATTTATAGGTGTAGGAAGTTATTTAGGACCATTAGATTAACCCTGAACCATGAGAACCAATCAAATGCAAAATCTGCATTTGAGCGAATCGGCCCACGGGTTGACAGCCAAACACCCTGGATTAACCCCTAGTCGACCCAGCGAGGCACGGGTCGACCTCAAAAATGGGCCGGTTCGGTTATTCCCCCCTCCCAATTCGCTGTTTTGAACTTTTTCGCATATTTATTTATTTAATTTTTAATTTATATATATATATATATATCAATATATATATATTTCTCTGCGCAACCCATTTCACTTAATTCTTTTCTAAAAATTACGTATACTTTAATTTGTGAATTTTAATGTTATAAAAGAACGAGGTGTTACATTCTCCCCTCCTTAAAGGATTTCGTCCCCGAAATCTCCAAGTCAAGAAGAATGTATATCCTACCATCTAATCGTCCATCTACTCAACCATCAAACACCAGCATCCATTGTCCTTAAAAGACATCTAATGCTTTAATGTTTATATGCACAGTGTGTGTATATGTCCATATCTAATGCAAAATTAGGCGGTCTACTGATTCAGTCGACCTCCTTAGTGCAATTCATGATAGTGCCATGCGTCCAATATGTATGCAAAAGATTCCTAATGATACATATTAATTCTATATGCGTGCACAACCATCCACCCGAATGCAGCAACTATATGATAATACAAACATTATACATCCATTTTACTAAATACATCCATATATATGCAATATGCAATATGAAGTGACTGAGCCGATTTGGTGCCTAATAGTGTGTGTATATGCATCCACGAGCAACCACTAGCAAACACTTGCATTCACTTTGCATCCACCATACATAACATGTCTCAAACACATGTTTCAACCATAGGATTATCCTAACTAAAGGTCAAAGATACTAGCGAGAGGATATACTAAAGATAAGATAAGTACAAGCTAAGCGATAAAGGAGAAATTAAAGGACATACCCTCAAAAAGAAAAGGGTATCGTGAACGCATCTTCTCTTCCGTCTCCCAAGCAGCGTTGCTCTTGTGACGACCCCAAACTTCCACAAGTGAAAGCAGGAGAAATCATTTTTGGAAAACAACATAAATACAATAAAACAGAACACAGATACAATATAGCAAAGGAGATTCATAGAGTAATAACATTATAGCAGCGGAAAAATATAATGTCATCAATCACAGAAATTCCACAGTCACAGAACTAAGATTATTACAACAAGTTTGCAGAAAAGAAATAAGTTTGATGTCTAAAAAGAAAAGAAAAGATGCCAATAGAAACAAAAAGTCTTCAAGCTCCAAGTCGTCACCTCTTCTCCCAAGCAGAATCCAAGAGAGAGAAAATAAGCAGCTTCAAAGAAAACTCCAAGCAAAGAATGAACCGGTCTACTTGGCTGCCCGTGTAGAAGAGAGGGCACCCAAGTTTGCAAAAAGGTGAAACAAACTATGGGTCAGTCGTGGGACTGGTGTGAGAATTCTTAAATAGATTTACTCGTACTAATAAGGCAAATCCAAAGACCACGCCGCTAGCGCGGAACGGGTTGTACCAATGGATTGCCGTGCATAACTACAGTGTCATAATAAATGATTAAATAAGTCGTCAACAACGCAATGTCTTTTGAAAAATGGAACCACCATAAGACTCAGGTCCCATCACACAATGCAACGCACACCAAGAGGATAGAGTTTTACCTTATGGTGGTTAAACATGCTAAATACGCCAAATACGTAACTAATACTATTATTAGTGTATATGGTTTTAAAACAATTCAAAGCAATGTATTAATCCTAGGAAGCATAGGTACCATATATTATGCCTCCAATACTAGTAATACAATCAAATTCGTCGGGGTCGTATTGGAAATTTGGGTTTCCATCATGAGTCCAGGCTAGGGAGGACTCCTTACCGATTCGAGACACTCTAGTTAATGCCTCAGGATTACCCGCAGTTAACCCTTGGAAATGGCAGGGCCGGTCCTCACATACAGCTTAGAGGATTAGTTATTCCTAAGTACACGTTCCCCGGTCCTATAGGACCTATCCGAGGCGCCTCATTTCATCATCCTCCAAAAGTAAAATGACTACTAACTAGAAAGAAACGTGCTACTTTCCCTGCGTTCCCTTCCCCCTTTTTAGACTCTACCGGTTTGTGAGGCTCGTGAAGTCATGTTCTTCGTACCACAAGGTTCTGCTTTTCAACAAGAAACCCTGATCATTGCATCTTAGTATGCCACACCGTCACTCCATATCGTACTATTGATCTTCCGTCACTATATAAACGGGTGTTAAGTAGAGAATAAATTCTCTACCACCAATCGTTTATATATTAACTGAATATCAACAACATAATATTTTGTGGGGTACGATGTCAGACACACTATCCATTTATACCCATGCTCTAGGTCTGAACTAGGGTCAAACCCGTGAAATCAACACGTACGTTTGGGCAATTACCCCGACCCTTGAATTGGGAGCAAACCAATTCAGAGTCTTGATCGTTGTCCATTCGAGGGGAGATTTACGGTCTTCATGCGCCGTCTTCATACTTGAATTCTTGGAATCGTACGATCATTTGGAATGGGATTAACCCGGACTTTCCAAATAATCTCGCATTCATATATTTTGAGAAAAACATATTTCATATCGTTATTTTAATTATATATATAAATATATATATATATAATTCGTTTAGTTTGTCGTCCCTACGTGCAGCTTACGTTTCTCTTAACTTTCACCTTTCTACTTACCTGACAATGTAGTTTAGGATTAGACGATAATTCTTCCCTTTTTAATTCATTATTATTTATTTTATACTTTATAATTTTCATTTAAGAATGTAAATTATAATGTGCCATCCCATTCATTTCTTTATATATATCTTTTCCAATTTCATTATGAACAATGAACATTTTCCTATGGTGTAAGTTCCCTTTTACCTACATTATAAATAATGTTAATGTTCCAATACAGTTCCTTATCTTTCATTTAACATTATAAATAATGTTATTCTTGCATACGTTTCATTCCTTTTATTTACATTATAAATAATGTTAAACCTTACATACAGTTTCTTTTCTTTTATTTAACATTATAAATAATGTTAAACCTTACATACAGTTTCTTTTCTTTTATTTAACATTATAAATAATGTTAATTCTTCCTACGGAGTGAATTCTCTTTTTATATACATTATAAAATAATGTTAATACCATACGGTATAAATTCTTATGTGTTAACATTAAAATTAAATGTTAACTTGACATACGATGAAATCTTCTCTTATATTAACATTAAAAATAATGTTAACTGCATACAGTGTTATTTTCTTTTTAACATTAACATTAAAATGTTAATATCATACAATGGTGTTATTCTTATAATATAATGCATAAATAAAATGTAATCTCTTTCCTACAGTTAATCCTCTTTAAATTACCATTATAATTAATGTCGATTTCTCATGCATTGTAAATTACTTATTTTTAACATTAAAAATAATGTACTCTTCCTACGATAGAAATACTCTTTTTATTAACATTTAAAATAATGTTACATGTACATACAATAAATGTTAATGAACCATATAGTGAGTTTTTCTCTTTTATTTTCCATTCCATTAACATTAGAAATAAATGTTAATGAATCATACAATGCATTTTCTATATTTTTAATATAGACAAAAATGTTAAATTATCATATGGTGAAATTTTCTATATAACATTAACAAAAAATTTTCCATTCAACATACGGTGAATTTTTTTTTATAATTCTAATATTAACACAAATGAATGTTAATCTCATACGGTTCATTTTCTTAGTACATAACATTAAAAATAATGTTAATGAATCATACGGTGACATTTTCATATTTAACAAAATAAGTATCCATCAATCATACGGTAAATATTTTCATTTTTTACAAAATGCTATTTTATCATACGATGCAAATTTATATTTTTATAACATGCCCAAAAATGTTATTTAACATACAATGCAAACTTATATTTTTATAACATGACCAAAAATGTTATTTAACATACAATGCAAACTTATATTTTTATAACATGACCAAAAATGTTATTTAACATACAATGCAAACTTATATTTTTATAACATGACCAAAAATGTTATTTAACATACAATGCAAACTTATATTTTTATAACATTAAATAAAAATGGCAAAAATACTATTCACATACAATGCATTATTATATGTTAAACATTAAATAAAAATGACAAAAATACTATTCACATACAATGCATTATTTTCATATTTTACATATAATGCATTATTTTCTAACTTGGACAAAATACTATGCTATACATACAATGCATTATTTTACATACAATGCATTATTTACTAACTTGGACAAAATACTGTGCTATACATACAATGCATTATTTTACATACAATGCATTATTTACTTATTCTAACATGACAAAATACTTTTTTATGCAAAGCAAATTTCTATTTTTCTATCATGACAAAATACTATTTTATGCAATGCAAATTTCTATTTTTCTAACATGACAAAATACCATTTTATGCAATGCAAATTTCTATTTTAACACAAATTTGTTCATTCAACATACGGTGCTCTTTATTTTACAATAACACAAATTTGTTCATTCAACATACGGTGCTCTTTATTTTGATAATGAACAAAATATATTCACTTACATACGATGTTTTCTTATTTTGATAATGAACAAAATATTAGTCATTAACATACGGTGCTTTTCTTATTTTAATAATGAACAAAATATTAGTCATTAACATACGGTGCTTTTCTTATTTTAATAATGAACAAAATATTGTTCATTAACATATAGCGGCCAATTCTATTTTGTAAATGAACAAAAATATACTTATCTCAAATGGCGACAAATTCTATTTTAAAATATTGACAAAAATGTCAATCAACATACGGTGTTTATTTTCTTATATAAACATTGACAAAAAATGTCAATCATCATACGGTGTTTATTTTATGTTAAAACATTTCTAATACCTAATCAAAACAAATAAAAAGAATAACTTTGTTTATGTCGCCAGTTTTATTTCAACAAGGACATATAAAGTGATATATGTGTTTTCAACAATCCTACCTTAACAATCATGATGTGATTATTCTTAACAAATATGATATCATTATTATCAACACGACGATTATCAAACAAATAGATCAATGTATCAATGACAATTCAGGATCAATCACATACGATAATCAATTAGCGTTCAGTAACGGATCAAAGGAAAATCACAATCACAGTTAATTATTTTTATTTAAATAAATAAATAAATAAATAGAACTCTCACATTGAATTTTTTGGCCAAAATTTTACTGTCTCCTTTTCAGCTGCGGTCTGCGCCATCGCGAAGCTCTTAATTTTGTGATTCCAACGCAATTTACGGTTCGTCAAACGGACCTCGTATGAAAGAGTTATGAATTTTTAAAGATCGGGTAATTAAATAATTAATTAATAGGGTGCGTTTTTTAGAGGTCCCTATTAGGTTTCAAAATATAAAAAAAACCCGGTCATAAACTTATTGTAAATTTAGTCCCTATTTTTCGAAAATTCAAAAAAAAAATATAAAAAAATTATAAAAAAATCACGATAATTCGTATTTAAATTAAACATGTACTCGCCCAAAAATTCAGATCATAATAAAATCAAAACATGCATCAAAATCAAAAAAATACAGAAAACAACGAAAAATGCAGTAATTTGCATCAAATCATGCACATATTTGGAATACTTGCATTCATCTGTGCAAGTATTTCTCTGTTATATTTTTACATGCAATACTTGCATACATGTGTGCAAGTATTTAAAATAGTTGCATACATGTATGCAAGTTTCTGCACACATTTTATTTTCACATGTAAATACTTGCATACATGTGTGCAAGTATTTCAAATAGTTGCACACATGTATGCAAGTTTCTGCATACATTTTCAACTAAAACACCTTCAGAAATACTTGCATACATGTATGCAACTATTGGCAAAAGTTGCATACATGTATGCAACTATTTGCAAGTTTTAAATTCACAATACATCCCTGTAATTAATGTTTTCTCTGTAAACCCTCCCCCTATTTTAGCTGCCGCCTGGAATCTTCCGCCTGCCACTTTCCATACCTCCGCTTCTTTCGTTTTCTGTCCAAATTTTCAGGCGCTATCACTTAAAAAAAAAAAAAAATTCTAAAATCTATAAATATTCTCGAAAGTCCACAGAAATTTAAAAAAAAAAGTTGCATAAATGTATGCAACTTTTACGAATAGTTGCATACATTTATGCAACTATTCGAATACACATGCATATATTTATGCACGCCTGTTTGAAAAATTGCATACATGTATGCAGTTTTTCTATATAACTGCATACATGTGTGCATATATGTCAAAATACATGCAAACGTGAATAAGTTGCACGTAGATATGCAGTTTTTAAACAAATGCATCAGCAGATGCATGTTTTAACAATATGTGCATACATGTATGCATTTATACTGCAGTTTTGACGCAGATTTGAAATAAATGCATACAGGTATGCAACTAATCGACTTATATGCATGTTTTGATGCAATTTACTGCATTTCGTTGATTTTCTGTATTTCATGATTTCGACGTTGTTTTTAATGTTTTTTTGATCTGATTTTTTTCACGATTAATTGTTTTAATTAAATACGAATTTACATGGTTTTTTAATATATTTTTTTTTATATTTTTTTATATGTTTTTGAAAAATAGGGACCTAATTTACAATAAGTTTATGACCGGATGTGAGCCTAATTAAGTTTCGTTTTAGGGATGTGTGCCTAATATTCACTAATTAATATTCGTGAAAATACCTAAAAATTTCACCGTCTCAGAATTGGACAAAATTAGTGTCCACGCATCCATCTCGTCGCCACGATCCCAACGCACCTGAAATCGTCGATTTTCGACTTCGTATGAGTGAGTTATGCAATTTTAAAGTTTTGGAAATTAATTAAATAATTTAAAAATAAAATAGAAAATACCCTCAGCCCATTGGCCGAAAAACACTGTACACCGCCGAACTTTGACCGCATTTTGCCGCTGCCTCAGACCACCTGACGCCACGGGACCACCGCCAATGTCTTCGTCTTGGTGAGACGCACCACCACCAGAAAGAGCCGCCCCTAAAGCTTCTCCGATCATCGGGAAATCGCCTAGAAAGGATTTCGCCTCGCGGGTCCCACAGGCCTCCTCACATCTCCAAACTGCTTAAAATTTGGTGAGCACCTCCACCTCACGTAGACGAAGAACTTCCGTGTTCGTGACTTCGTCTAATTCTTCCTCGATTCACGGGAATTTCTTGATTTACATTTTGAGCTTCTGAATTTCGAAAACAGCGAGCTTTAAGACGAGATTCCGGCGAATCCGAGCGCTGTTTGACAAAACCGACTACACCATTAGCTTCGTATCGTCGAGACCTTCGAGAGGACATATAATTTGCTATGGTTTGAAGAGATTTTATTTTTTTATGAATTTTAGAGGAAGAGGGAGCCGCCATGGAAATTGGGAAAAATGATGGAAAAGAGAAGTGGCTGCTGTGCATTTCGAATTTCAGCCCTAAATCTCAGAAAAAAGATAATATATACCATGGGTTTAATTTTGGTTTGGGCCCAAATATCATTACGTGCCCAATTACTCAATTTTCAACTGTTTTCTTCAATTCAGAAATTCTTATAAATACATGCTGATTTCAAAATTAATAAAATTTTAAACATAATTATTTCAGGTCATTACGAACCCAACGAACCTGATTTCGTAATTTTCCGATTCCGTAAGAATTTATTATAAATTTCCGAAGTCTGAAAATAGGCTGTATTTCCACTGTAAAAATTATACAGGCCACAAAATAATTCCAAAAATTATAAATTTTATAATTTAACCTTAATTTAATATTCCGAATCCATAGAAACTGGTTTCGTCAAATTCGGAGTTTGTTTGCAAAAATTCTATTTTTCAGGTGTATATTTTAATATTTAAAAATACCAAAAATAGTGGAATTTTTCCGAAACTCAAAAATATAGGTTCTTATAGTCATTTTTATATGTAAACAACATTCTAAAACCAATGGAGATGGTTTCGGGTCCTAATTCCTTATTATGCAAAATGTAGCATTTTGGCCCTTATAAATTTCATAGTGACCTTTCTAAATATTGAATTGGCCATAACTTTTGATTCCCGTTATGAAATTTCGATTCTTCGGATTCATTGGAAAGATATTTTTAAATAGATTCTAATATTTTTGGTTTCACTAAAATCCGTTAAATTTTGCATCCTGTATGGTTAGTCAAAGTTCAAGTTTGACTTTTCAAACTACCGCGCCATTTCTAGCTCTTTTTATATTTAAAATTAATTTATTCATTCTAACTTCGATTTGAACCAATTTGTGATCCTTATTATTTAAAATAGATTATTTTAAATATCATAACTCATTTAAAATCACTTAAAATAAATTTTAACTTGGCCCCAAAATTCAGGGTCGTTACAGTCTCCCCCACTTAAAAACTTTTCGTCCCCGAAAAGGGAAAAGAAAAATAGAAGAGGAAAAGAGGAAGAATAAACACAGAGAATGTTGAAACGTTTTAACAGAAATAGTACCGCCTATAACATCAGGCTTTCTACCGAAGAAGTTGGTCCTTTCGCTCCTTCGTAAACATGTGCCAATTGAGCATCGCCACTTCTCTTAGTCTTCTTCGAACGTATGATCAAGGAAAGAGTCAAAACAACAGAAAAAGTGATTCTAAGAGACAGAAAAGATCGAAGGATGAATGAAAAGATGACGATAAAGTGACTGGCTATTATGTATCTCATGAATTGTTCGCCATAGAATATAGTGATTCTATGTAAACGAATTATTATAGATATGTTGTACTCCGCTTTGTAAACCAAAGCTCTGATACCAACTGTGACGACCCCAAACTTCCACAAGTGAAAGCAGGAGAAATCATTTTTGGAATACAACATAAATACAATAAAACAGAACACAGATACAATATAGCAAAGGAGATTCATAGAGTAATAACATTATAGCAGCGGAAAAATATAATGTCATCAATCACAGAAATTCCACAGTCACAGAACTAAGATTATTACAACAAGTTTGCAGAAAAGAAATAAGTTTGATGTCTAAAAAGAAAAGAAAAGATGCCAATAGAAACAAAAAGTCTTCAAGCTCCAAGTCGTCACCTCTTCTCACAAGCAGAATCCAAGAGAGAGAAAATAAGCAGCTTCAAAGAAAACTCCAAGCAAAGAATGAACCTGTCTACTTGGCTGCCCGTGTAGAAGAGAGGGCACCCAAGTTTGCAAAAAGGTGAAACAAACTATGGGTCAGTCGTGGGACTGGTGTGAGAATTCTTAAATAGATTTACTCGTACTAATAAGGCAAATCCAAAGACCACGCCGCTAGCGCGGAACGGGTTGTACCAATGGATTGCCGTGCATAACTACAGTGTCATAATAAATGATTAAATAAGTCGTCAACAACGCAATGTCTTTTGAAAAATGGAACCACCATAAGACTCAGGTCCCATCACACAATGCAACGCACACCAAGAGGATAGAGTTTTACCTTATGGTGGTTAAACATGCTAAATACGCCAAATACGTAACTAATACTATTATTAGTGTATATGGTTTTAAAACAATTCAAAGCAATGTATTAATCCTAGGAAGCATAGGTACCATATATTATGCCTCCAATACTAGTAATACAATCAAATCCGTCGGGGTCGTATTGGAAATTTGGGTTTCCATCATGAGTCCAGGCTAGGGAGGACTCCTTACCGATTCGAGACACTCTAGTTGATGCCTCAGGATTACCCGCAGTTAACCCTTGGAAATGGCAGGGCCGATCCTCACATACAGCTTAGAGGATTAGTTATTCCTAAGTACACGTTCCCCGGTCCTATAGGACCTATCCGAGGCGCCTCATTTCATCATCCTCCAAAAGTAAAATGACTACTAACTAGAAAGAAACGTGCTACTTTCCCTGCGTTCCCTTCCCCCTTTTTAGACTCTACCGGTTTGTGAGGCTCGTGAAGTCATGTTCTTCGTACCACAAGGTTCTGCTTTTCAACAAGAAACCCTGATCATTGCATCTTAGTATGCCACACCGTCACTCCATACCGTACTATTGATCTTCCGTCACTATATAAACGGGTGTTAAGTAGAGAATAAATTCTCTACCACCAATCGTTTATATATTAACTGAATATCAACAACATAATATTTTGTGGGGTACGATGTCAGACACACTATCCATTTATACCCATGCTCTAGGTCTGAACTAGGGTCAAACCCGTGAAATCAACACGTACGTTTGGGCAATTACCCCGACCCTTGAATTGGGAGCAAACCAATTCAGAGTCTTGATCGTTGTCCATTCGAGGGGAGATTTACGGTCTTCATGCGCCATCTTCATACTTGAATTCTTGGAATCGTACGATCATTTGGAATGGGATTAACCCGGACTTTCCAAATAATCTCGCATTCATATATTTTGAGAAAAACATATTTCATATCGTTATTTTAATTATATATATAAATATATATATATATATAATTCGTTTAGTTTGTCGTCCCTACGTGCAGCTTACGTTTCTCTTAACTTTCACCTTTCTACTTACCTGACAATGTAGTTTAGGATTAGACGATAATTCTTCCCTTTTTAATTCATTATTATTTATTTTATACTTTATAATTTTCATTTAAGAATGTAAATTATAATGTGCCATCCCATTCATTTCTTTATATATATCTTTTCCAATTTCATTATGAACAATGAACATTTTCCTATGGTGTAAGTTCCCTTTTACCTACATTATAAATAATGTTAATGTTCCAATACAGTTCCTTATCTTTCATTTAACATTATAAATAATGTTATTCTTGCATACGTTTCATTCCTTTTATTTACATTATAAATAATGTTAAACCTTACATACAGTTTCTTCTTTTCTTTTATTTAACATTATAAATAATGTTAATTCTTCCTACGGGGTGAATTCTCTTTTTATATACATTATAAAATAATGTTAATACCATACGGTATAAATTCTTATGTGTTAACATTAAAATTAAATGTTAACTTGACATACGATGAAATCTTCTCTTATATTAACATTAAAAATAATGTTAACTACATACAGTGTTATTTTCTTTTTAACATTAACATTAAAATGTTAATATCATACAATGGTGTTATTCTTATAATATAATGCATAAATAAAATGTAATCTCTTTCCTACAGTTAATCCTCTTTAAATTACCATTATAACTAATGTCGATTTCCCATGCATTGTAAATTACTTATTTTTAACATTAAAAATAATGTACTCTTCCTACGATAGAAATACTCTTTTTATTAACATTTAAAATAATGTTACATGTACATACAATAAATGTTAATGAACCATATAGTGAGTTTTTCTCTTTTATTTTCCATTCCATTAACATTAGAAATAAATGTTAATGAATCATACAATGCATTTTCTATATTTTTAATATAGACAAAAATGTTAAATTATCATATGGTGAAATTTTCTATATAACATTAACAAAAAAATTTCCATTCAACATACGGTGAATTTTTTTTTTATAATTCTAATATTAACACAAATGAATGTTAATCTCATACGGTTCATTTTCTTAGTACATAACATTAAAAATAATGTTAATGAATCATACGGTGACATTTTCATATTTAACAAAATAAGTATCCATCAATCATACGGTAAATATTTTCATTTTTTACAAAATGCTATTTTATCATACGATGCAAATTTATATTTTTATAACATGCCCAAAAATGTTATTTAACATACAATGCAAACTTATATTTTTATAACATGACCAAAAATGTTATTTAACATACAATGCAAACTTATATTTTTATAACATGACCAAAAATGTTATTTAACATACAATGCAAACTTATATTTTTATAACATGACCAAAAATGTTATTTAACATACAATGCAAACTTATATTTTTATAACATGACCAAAAATGTTATTTAACATACAATGCAAACTTATATTTTTATAACATTAAATAAAAATGGCAAAAATACTATTCACATACAATGCATTATTATATGTTAAACATTAAATAAAAATGACAAAAATACTATTCACATACAATGCATTATTTTCATATTTTACATACAATGCATTATTTTCTAACTTGGACAAAATACTATGCTATACATACAATGCATTATTTTACATACAATGCATTATTTACTAACTTGGACAAAATACTATGCTATACATACAATGCATTATTTTACATACAATGCATTATTTACTTATTCTAACATGACAAAATACTATTTTATGCAAAACAAATTTCTATTTTTCTATCATGACAAAATACTATTTTATGCAATGCAAATTTCTATTTTTCTAACATGACAAAATACCATTTTATGCAATGCAAATTTCTATTTTAACACAAATTTGTTCATTCAACATACGGTGCTCTTTATTTTAAAATAACACAAATTTGTTCATTCAACATACGGTGCTCTTTATTTTGATAATGAACAAAATATATTCACTTACATACGATGTTTTCTTATTTTGATAATGAACAAAATATTAGTCATTAACATACGGTGCTTTTCTTATTTTAATAATGAACAAAATATTAGTCATTAACATACGGTGTTTTTCTTATTTTAATAATGAACAAAATATTGTTCATTAACATATAGCGGCCAATTCTATTTTGTAAATGAACAAAAATATACTTATCTCAAATGGCGACAAATTCTATTTTAAATATTGACAAAAATGTCAATCAACATACGGTGTTTATTTTCTTATATAAACATTGACAAAAAATGTCAATCATCATACGGTGTTTATTTTATGTTAAAACATTTCTAATACCTAATCAAAACAAATAAAAAGAATAACTTTGTTTATGTCGCCAGTTTTATTTCAACAAGGACATATAAAGTGATATATGTGTTTTCAACAATCCTACCTTAACAATCATGATGTGATTATTCTTAACAAATATGATATCATTATTATCAACACGACGATTATCAAACAAATAGATCAACGTATCAATGACAATTCAGGATCAATCACATACGATAATCAATTAGCGTTCAGCAACAGATCAAAGGAAAATCACAATCACAGTTAATTATTTTTATTTAAATAAATAAATAAATAAATAGAACTCTCACATTGAATTTTTTGGCCAAAATTTTACTATCTCCTTTTCAGCTGCGGTCTGCGCCATCGCGAAGCTCTTAATTTTGTGATTCCAACGCAATTTACGGTTCGTCAAACGGACCTCGTATGAAAGAGTTATGAATTTTTAAAGATCGGGTAATTAAATAATTAATTAATATTCGTGAAAATACCTAAAAATTTCACCGTCTCAGAATTGGACAAAATTAGTGTCCACGCGTCCATCTCGTCGCCACGATCCCAACGCACCTGAAATCGTCGATTTTCGACTTCGTATGAGTGAGTTATGCAATTTTAAAGTTTTGGAAATTAATTAAATAATTTAAAAATAAAATAGAAAATACCCTCAGCCCATTGACCGAAAAACACTGTTCACCGCCGAACTTTGACCGCACTTTGCCGCTGCCTCGGGCCACCTGACGCCACGGGACCACCGCCAATGTCTTCGTCTTGGCGAGACGCACCACCACCAGAAAGAGCCGCCCCTAAAGCTTCTCCGATCATCGGGAAATCGCCTAGAAAAGATTTCGCCTCGCGGGTCCCACAGGCCGCCTCACACCTCCAAACTGCCTGAAATTTGGTGAGCACCTCCACCTCACGTAGACGAAGAACTTCCGTGTTCGTGACTTCGTCTAATTCTTCCTCGATTCACGGGAATTTCTTGATTTACGTTTTGAGCTTCTGAATTTCGAAAACAGCGAGCTTTAAGACGAGATTCCGGCGAATCCGAGCGCTGTTTGACAAAACCGACTACACCATTAGCTTCGTATCGTCGAGACCTTCGAGAGGACATATAATTTGCTATGGTTTGAAGAAATTTTATTTTTTTATGAATTTTAGAGGAAGAGGGAGCCGCCATGGAAATTGGGAAAAATGATGGAAAAGAGAAGTGGCTGCTGTGCATTTCGAATTTCAGCCCTAAATCTCAGAAAAAAGATAATATATACCATGGGTTTAATTTTGGTTTGGGCCCAAATATCATTACGTGCCCAATTACTCAATTTTCAACTGTTTTCTTCAATTCAGAAATTCTTATAAATACATGCTGATTTCAAAACTAATAAAATTTTAAACATAATTATTTCAGGTCATTACGAACCCAACGAACCTGATTTCGTAATTTTCCGATTCCGTAAGAATTTATTATAAATTTCCGAAGTCTGAAAATAGGCTGTATTTCCACTGTAAAAATTATACAGGCCACAAAATAATTCCAAAAATTATAAATTTTATAATTTAACCTTAATTTAATATTCCGAATCCATAGAAACTGGTTTCGTCAAATTCGGAGTTCGTTTGCAAAAATTCTATTTTTCAGGTGTATATTTTAATATTTAAAAATACCAAAAATAGTGGAATTTTTCCGAAACTCAAAAATATAGGTTCTTATAGTCATTTTTATATGTAAACAACATTCTAAAACCAATGGAGATGGTTTCGGGTCCTAATTCCTTATTCTGCAAAATGTAGCATTTTGGCCCTTATAAATTTCATAGTGACCTTTCTAAATTTTGAATTGGCCATAACTTTTGATTCCCGTTATGAAATTTCGATTCTTCGGATTCATTGGAAAGATATTTTTAAATAGATTCTAATATTTTTGGTTTCACTAAAATCCGTTAAATTTTGCATCCTGTATGGTTAGTCAAAGTTCAAGTTTGACTTTTCAAACTACCGCGCCATTTCTAGCTCTTTTTATATTTAAAATTAATTTATTCATTCTAACTTCGATTTGAACCAATTTGTGATCCTTATTATTTAAAATAGATTATTTTAAATATCATAACTCATTTAAAATCACTTAAAATAAATTTTAACTTGGCCCCAAAATTCAGGGTCGTTACAGCTCTCATCATCTCCTCATTGCACTTTGACTAGTCTGACCTCTCAATTCCTCAACCTCTTGATCTCCGACCCAAGAATGCGCGTAGGAGCTCGTCTAATTGTCGCATCACGCTCTATCTCCACCTCTCTAAGAAAGCTCGGCTCTACCACTTCCGCGGTCTCGTGCAAGCACTTCCTCAAATGTGACACATGGAATACGTCGTGTACACCACTAAGTCTCTCTGGCAACTCCACTCTATACGCCATCTGTCCAATTTTCTCCTTAATAGGAAACGGCCCTACAAACCTTGGTGCTAATTTCCCAACGGACCCAAAGCGAAAAACGTTCCGTAAGGGAGACACTTTGACAAAGACCATGTCCCCAACTTCAAACTCGAGATCTGTCCTCCTCTTATCCGCATAAGATTTCTGCCTATCCTGTGCTTCTTTCATCCTCCTTCGAATCAAGTCGATCTTCTCTGAAGTCTCCCTAATCATATCGGGCCCAAGTAAGATCTTATCCGTAGATTCCCACCAACATGTAGGTGAACGACAAGGTAGCCATAAAGAGCTTCGAATGGTGCCATACCAATGCTGGACTGAAAGCTGTTATTATATGCGAACTCCACCAATGGAAGATGCTCTTCCCACGTACCACCAAAGTCTAGGATACATAGCCTCAACAGATCCTCTAGAATGCGATTCACCCTCTCAGTCTGGTCGTCCGTCTGACGATGATATGCGGTGCTCAAACATAACTGAGTCCCTACCGCCTCTTGTAAGCTTCTCCAAAATTCGCTAGTGAAAATAGGATCGCGGTCGCTCACTATGCTAGAAGGAACACCGTGCAGACGAACTATTTCTCGAACGTATACGGAGGCTAACCATGGAGCAGTCCTCTTACTCTTTACGGGAATGAAATGGGCGCTTTTAGTAAGTCTATCTATTATAACCCAAATTCCCATATTACCCTTCCTTGATCGCGGTAACCCATCCACAAAATCCATCGAGACACTTTCCCAATTCCATAGTGGAACCTCCAATGGGTGAAGCAACCCACCGGGTTTCTTTTGCTCCGCTTTTACTTGTTGGCACACCAAGCATCTAGCGACATACTCGGCCACATCTTTCTTCATGCCGGCCCAAAAGTAAACTCTCTTCATGTCATTGTACATCTTGTCCTCGCCGGGACGAATGGTCATCTTCGAATGATGTGCTTCGTCAAGAATAGTCGTCCTTAGGTCATCGTCTTTTGGTACACAAAGTCTTCCGTCCCTACGTAACCAACCCTTATCGTCTAGGGTATACCTATGGAGATGTCTTGATGACTCCCCTCCTTTGAGTTTTTCTACTAACTCAACCAACTGTGGGTCGTCTCGCTGTGCCTCGCCAATCCGTCCCAAAAGCGTAGGTCTGACCTCCAAGGATGCTAGCAAACCGGGTACGAAGTCAACGGAAGTTCTAAAGTCAAACATCGAAATGAATTCTAAACTTCGCCGCTCAACAAACAAAGGACTTAAGGATAATCTGTAACGACCCGCAACCTCCCCGTAAAGGAAAGCGTCGGATAGTTCGAGAACAAACCACAGCAGAACGCATACAGAAGAACGTTTCATTGTATATTACAACAATGCATCAGATTACAAGAATATACAGAGTATAAATGAATATTACACAGAAATATCAGAGATTTAAATTACATTTAAATACATAGCAGCGGAAAATAATACAATACACAACTAGAATGAGATATACGGATACAAAGCTTTCCGGATATCGTTCCAGCTGTAAACCAGGATCCTGTGAATATAAATCTGCAAAACCAAAACTACTAGCTGCCCGTGTCGAAAATAGGGGCACCCAGAGTTTAGGTTAAAACAATAAACTCCAGGTCAGTCATGTGACTGGTGTGAGAACTAAAACAGTTATTAATCTTTATTTCAAATCATTAGGTAAATCAAGGGACCACGCCGTATAACACGGAACGGGTTTCCTCCCAAGAATACCAGTGCATAAAACCAACAGCGCAATGCTAAATAAAGAAAAATGAAGCTGTTATAAGACCCAGGTCCCATCACACAATGCAACGCAGTCGAGGATAGGGTTTTCCCTTATAACAGCCAAAGAATGCTTGATACGTTTAAAACAAATCATTTGATACTATTATAAGTGCATAGTATATAAAACACTTCAAATCATAAGTATCAATCATAGGCGGCATGAGCGCCCCATCCCACTATGTCGCCATATATAGGATATACAATCAAAACCGCAAAGTCTCGTATTTGGAAATTGGGTTTCCATCTATGAACCGAGGCAAAAGATAGTCCTCAACCGATTCGAGACAATCTAGCCCATGTCTCAGGCAAGCGCGCAGGCAAGCCTTGGATCGTCAGGGCCGGTCCACACGGAGTGGATTATTATGCCTGAACAATACGTCTCCCCACCCTATGGGGTGTAAGTCTGGTCCGTCAGCCGACCAGAATGCATTCGGCCGAAACCGATATAACCGAGGCGCCTCGCAACAGCAACAACCACATAAGTCAAACTCGTCAGGGCGTGTAAAACCACTGACGCCACTTCTAGCTAGAAAGAAACGCATGCCCTCCCTGAGGTCCGTCTCCCGTTTTTGGTTCATACCGGGTGTGAAACACGCGAGGTAAACGTTACACAAAGCTACGCCACAAAGGCCGTGCTTTGATCATCACCACAAGACTTTGCTTTTCAACAGAAGCCTCGATCATTTGCATCTTAGCATGCCACACAGGCAAGCCATCCTATGCAACCGATATCAGTCACACAGAATGAAATCCGATGTCAGACACACAGTCCATTTACAAGTCCGTTCTGGGTCTGAACGAAACCGGAGGCACCTAGTACCCCGCATATCCATCGATCTCCAAGTACGTCTGGACGATCACTAACTGTTTCCATCTTCTTGGGTGTACAGCCCAATCAAGATCATCAGTTATCACCCAAACGACGTGAAGACTTCCGGTCTTCGACCATCGTCTTCATCTTCGACTTATCGTCGTATCAGTTATTCAGAATGGGATAAACCCGGTCTTTCCGAATAACTCGCGTATATATTATAAAAGTGTTACACAAACACAACATACGCCTCATTCCAATTCATTAGTCACTAACCGTAAATTAATCAAGAGAATAATTCCCCAAATATTAACCCCGAAGGCCGAAACCAACATCAGATCAATATCCAGAAAACCATTCTGCTTGGCTAACCGCCAGTTAGTTTCTAAATTTCACATTCAAATCTAATTAAAGATTTAACTATCGCCTGGAGCAAAACTGGTGATACTCCATTCTCGATCTTTTCAATCTAATTAAAGATTCATTAAAACTCCACTTAGTTTTAATCTGTGACTGGGTTAAAGAATCAGTGTCATTTAAAACACGGTTCACGATAAACCCAAAGTCACATCCCATTAATTATCGGGTTAAAGAACAAGTGTTATTTAAAACACTGTTCACGATAAACCCAAAAATCAATATCAATTCAATTCCAATTAAATATCATTTAATTGGTACACTTCATTAAATCTAAATAAAAAGATTTAATCTTTTCTCAACTGGGTTCAAGAACAGTGTTAGTGAAGACACCATTCACGACAAACCCAAATCACATTCGATATTCAATACAAGGCTCTGAATAGAAACTATATCGGCCTATATTCAATATCAAATTCTACGATTAACAAATGTCGTATTGGAAATAACGATATACATATATATCTTTCAAATTTCCATAACAACACCTGTAATATCACGAATTCCAACATCGAAATATTCCGAAGACAATTTCGATTCAAATCCACTCCAATGCAATCATTGGAAATTTTGGTTATTTTCAAAACCATTTCAAATTCAATTTATTTATTTAAAAATAAATAGAATTATAATTCTAGTTCAAAACTAGTTCATTTCGATAAAAATCTATTTTTATCTTTTCAAATATGGAGTTTTTCATCCCAAACTTTCACAAATCATTTCTTATGATTTTACACAAATTATTACTATTTTTAATAATTTTATCAAGGCCCGTACGGTCGATTTCCATTAACGGCCATCGAACTGCACTTACAGCGACCTTTTTCGAATTTGATTTGGACGTATCTCCAAATCCAACCGTTAGATTTCAAATTTCTAACATTCATTAGAAAGCTCTTTTCGATACGAACCCAACGGTTCCGGTTTTAGGAGAATCCGACGGTCGGATCTCCCGTAATGTCCGTTTGAAACAAATGATCGAAATTCGCGAACTGCCGCAGCGCGGCGCGTTCTATTCAGGCCATTATATTATATATATAATATATATAATATATATTTCGTCGATTACTATTTAAAACGAATTATATAAATGGTTTTAAATTCGTTTCAAAAGCAATTTCAACTTCCTTTTCAATTCAAATCAAAATTGAATTCTTCTTTATAAATTCGTTTCAAAATTCATTTCTATTCAATTCAAATTTCAATTCAATTTGAATTCATTTCAATTCGCTTTCAATTCCATTTGAATTCGTTTTCAATTCAATTCATTTCGAAATCGTTTTAAAATTCAATTCATTTCGAAATCGTTTTCAATTCAATTCATTTCGAAATCGTTTTCAATTCAATTCATTTCGAAATCGTTTTCAATTCAATTCATTTCGAAATCGTTTTCAATTCAATTTATTTCGAAATCGCTTTCAATTCAATTTGAATTCGTTTTCAATTCATTTCGAAATCGTTTTCAATTCAATTTATTTCGAAATCGTTTTCAATTCAATTCATTTCGAAATCGTTTTCAATTCAATTTATTTCGAAATCGTTTTCAATTCAATTCATTTCGAAATCGTTTTCAATTCAATTTATTTCGAAATCGTTTTCAATTCAATTCATTTCGAAATCGTTTTCAATTCAATTCATTTCGAAATCGTTTTCAATTCAATTCATTTCAAAATATTCGATTTCGAAATCACGTTTCAATATTCATTTTAAAATGAATAAAATCGATATAAATATCGTTCACGTCAAAATGGCGTCAATCTAATCCTCACGGCTTCACATATTTCTATTTTCAAATATTCTATTTCAAATATTTCTATTTCAAATATTTCTATTTCAAATATTTCTATTTCAAATATTTCTATTTCAAATATTTCTATTTCAAATATTTCTATTTCAAATATTTCTATTTCAAATATTTCTATTTTTCTCGAAACTGGAATGAGGCCCAATCAATTACCATATAAAATTAATTATATGGATTTTCATACAACACATGTATATAATAGCATTGAAAATAATCAACCATCAACCAAAGTGCACTACACTGTATAAGCATCAAATATAGATATTCAACGCTTATAACAGCCTGTCAATCAATCGATCGACATGTTTAATCAATCAGGATGAGTGAACTTCAAATTTCATCCTAACACCCGTGTGGGGTTTCAAACAATCAAACACTGATTTTTATTTGTGCAGTTAGGCGATGTGTAAAATTTATCGACCCAATCAACGTCATTCAAATAGGTGTACATAAACAAACCGTCTGGTTTGTAAATGAATATTTATTTATTCACATTCACGTTAAAAATTATATTTTTAACGATAACACATTTTATTTTAACATATGAATTTATATTCAGTTCATTCGTTAAATAAAATGCTAATTTTATTTTTCTAACTTATTTTAGAAAATTTCGGCGGCATAACGGCACGATACTAGAAACGGGACAAGGCCTAGCCTTATCCCCGGTCTAGTGAAGGCCCACGCCATTCACACATCAATCAAATCAATTCGTTATGCAAACCACAAACTTTGGAGTAAGGGTCTAACCTAGCCTTACTCCTTCGCCTTATAACGGCGCACGTCTAATCCTAACCAATTTATCGATTCGATTTTTCACACCACAAACCACATTCAAACCAATATCACAATCAATCACCAAACAGTCAAACAAACAAGTCCATGGTCTGTGGACGGGTGTCGGGTGCTACTAAGCACCGTCTGCATCCTAGTATATATATAACTAGAAAAATAAATTGAAAGGTGAGAAATTCTCACTTTTAGCAATCCAACCATCTCGACTCTTCTTTTGCAGAAGTCTTCGTCGTTTCGCCTTTTTGTCACCTTCGTTGCTGCTTTCACTACATACGTAAAAATCACATTTTTACTTCGCTATTCAATATATAAAAATCGAATTTTTATTTCGATGTTCAATATATAAAAATCGAATTTTTATTTCAAAGTTCAATATATAAAAATCGAATTTTTATTTCAAAGTTCAATATATAAAAATCGAATTTTTATTTCAAAGTTCAATATATAAAAATCGAATTTTTATTTCAAAGTTCAATATATAAAAATCGAATTTTTATTTCAAAGTTCAATATATAAAAATCGAATTTTTATTTCAAAGTTCAATATATAAAAATCGAATTTTTATTTCAAAGTTCAATATATAAAAATCGAATTTTTATTTCAAAGTTCAATATATAAAAATCGAATTTTTATTTCAAAGTTCAATATATAAAAATCGAATTTTTAGTTCGAAGTTCAATATATAAAAATCGAATTTTTAGTTCGAAGTTCTATATATAAAAATCGAATTTTTACTTCAAAGTTCAGTATATAAAAATCATATTCTTATTTCGAAGTTCAATAGATAAAAATTCTATTTTTCTATCGATGTTCAACATATAAGAATTCTATTTTTCTATCGATGTTCAACATATAAGAATTCTATTTTTCTATCGAAGTTCGACATATGAAAATTCTATTTTTCTTCCTTGAAAAATCCTATCATCTCGTTTATAAAAATCAAAGCTTTTTTTTTTTTTTTTTTTTTTTTTTTTTAATCAATTCAGTTTTAATCTTTTAAAAATCAGTTTTTAAATTATGTTAAAAATCAGTTTTTAATACTCTTTAAAATTTACAGTTTTAAACTTTTTAAAATTTACAGTTTTAAACTAAAATCAATTTTCAGTTTTAACCTAAAACCAATTTTCAGTTTTTATCTAAAATCAGTTTTCAGTTTTTTTTTGTTTTTTAAAAAAAATCCTATTTAATTTTAAACTCTAAAATAAAAATAAAATAAAAGTAAAAATAGGAATGCTTACCGTATGCGAAGAGGGGGAGGCCATCGGCTTCGTCGAGGGGGGGGGGGCATCGGCTTCGTCGAGGGGGGGGCCATCGGCTTCGTCGAGGGGGGGGCTTGGATTCGCGACTGGGGTCTCGCGATTGGAGATGGGGGGTTTCGGGACTGGAGGGAGAAGGCGGAGAGAGGAGGAGAGAAGCGGCGGTGGAAGAGGAAGCTGAGGAGGGAGTTGCGGCGAGCAGCGGTGGTGGTGGAAGGCTGGAGGAGGAGCGCGATTTTCTTCATCTTTTTTTTTTTTTTTTATTTTGTTTTAGATCTGAACGGATTTCTAACGGGGGGGGGGGGCCTGGAGTATAAAGGGGAGAAGATAATAATATTTTTTTTTTATTATTATTTAATTATTAAAAAGTTGACTTTTACATATGACCTCGAAACGAGGCCCACCGCCTGCCGTCCATAGCGTATTACCCCCATTCCGAACACAATGGGATATGTATCACAAGCTGATTCTATCGTTGCAATCAGTTTCCATTGAATTTACATTTAAATCTTTATATTGAATTTTAAACGCACATTTCAAATTACCGGGGTCACATACTAACTAGAAAAATTCCAGAAAAATATTTTCTAGCTTCGTATTGACGATACGGTCCTAACAAAACTAATTTCGTCGAATTCTGAGACTGTTTGAAAAATGGCCAATTTCCAGTCGATTAAAATCAACTGAAACTGGTCAAACGCGTTTTCCTTTGCCACGCTCACATATTGATTCGAAAAATTATGAAATTTGGAATCTAGCAATAACTTTACACTGCGAATCCAACAAAACTGGTTTCGTCGAAATCCGAGGTCGTTTGCAAAATGGCTATTTTTAAGGGCCATATATTATATTAAAATATATATAAATTCCACAGCGACTATTTCTAATTTTCAACTGGACATATCTTATCATTTCTAAGATGAAATCTCAGTTTGTTAACTTCGTTACAAAGATATAGTTATACAGATTCAAATATTTCTTGTTTCGTTCAATTCTGACTTATATTGAATTCTGTATATTCATTTGAAATTAGAAATCGAATTTTCGAACTACCGCGCCATTTTCAATTCCTTTTATAATTATATATAAATATTTATATTCTAACGACGACGCGTATAATATATACGTTCGATTTATATTCTAAATAAATTTCTCGTCGATATTATTTAAAATAATTCATTTTAAATAATCAAAATTCACTAAAATTGCCAAAATAAAAATTTTAAACTGGCCCAGAATTTACGGGTTGTTACAATCTCCCCCACTTAAAACTTTTCGTCCCCGAAAAGGAACAAAGTCGAAAGTGGTTTGATAATTCAACTCTACGCTCGATCTGGCTTCCATTCTCTAACTCTTCAGTTTCTGAGAATTTTCAAAATTTCAAAAATTTGGCTAACACCCTAAATTTTCGAAAAATTTCGCCATAACCTCCCCTGCACCGGGAGCATCGGGGAATTTCAAATAGCTTCCCCGGTCCTTCAGATCTCAAAAAGAAAAAGAAAAAGCCAAGCGGCTAGCCAATAGGCCCACAAAATCATCATCACCCAAACAAAACAGGAAATTATGTAGTAAACATGTACCTATTTGTCAGGCAAACAAATTTTATTCTCTGCTCTAGCCTCCTTGCTATGACCTGTTCAATGATATATATGTATATGCAAGCAAATGCAACTAATTCTCAATACAATTCAATATTGGGTTCAATTAGGCTAATGGTTCAAAATTAGCAAACAACTAAACAAACAACACAAACATCAATCAATTAGTGAATTAGAATTTCAAATTCATAATTTTGATACATATACAAAAAATCATGTTTTTGATACCAATTCACAACAATGTGTTCCTAACTATATAAGTTTTGGTTCTCACACCAGTCTAATGGAAATATATAGATATCACACCTTCGAAACACGAACATAAATACTGATGATGCACGTGCTATCATCAGTACCTTCTCCGGGCGACTAGAGTGTGATTCTATATCTATCCAGTATATTAAAACTTCGAATACACGCGGATCAGACGTATATGCAAAATCTATATATACTGGATTGTCCACATCAATATAAATAAATAATCCAATACGAATAATTGATTTAAATTTTCAAAACAAAATTTGTTTTCACTTTAAAAATTTACTCTTCACACTCGTTCTAGGACACTACTGATCCCATCTCTAACGAGTCATTCTCATTGGATATTACTAATCCAATATCTGATGAATTCTTCCGTATGGTTCTAATGTGTCTTGTTCTCTAGCTTTGTAAACCAAAGCTCTGATACCAAATGTAACGACCCGCAACCTCCCCGTAAAGGAAAGCGTCGGATAGTTCGAGAACAAACCACAGCAGAACGCATACAGAAGAACGTTTCATTGTATATTACAACAATGCATCAGATTACAAGAATATACAGAGTATAAATGAATATTACACAGAAATATCAGAGATTTAAATTACATTTAAATACATAGCAGCGGAAAATAATACAATACACAACTAGAATGAGATATACGGATACAAAGCTTTCCGGATATCGTTCCAGCTGTAAACCAGGATCCTGTGAATATAAATCTGCAAAACCAAAACTACTAGCTGCCCGTGTCGAAAATAGGGGCACCCAGAGTTTAGGTTAAAACAATAAACTCCAGGTCAGTCATGTGACTGGTGTGAGAACTAAAACAGTTATTAATCTTTATTTCAAATCATTAGGTAAATCAAGGGACCACGCCGTATAACACGGAACGGGTTTCCTCCCAAGAATACCAGTGCATAAAACCAACAGCGCAATGCTAAATAAAGAAAAATGAAGCTGTTATAAGACCCAGGTCCCATCACACAATGCAACGCAGTCGAGGATAGGGTTTTCCCTTATAACAGCCAAAGAATGCTTGATACGTTTAAAACAAATCATTTGATACTATTATAAGTGCATAGTATATAAAACACTTCAAATCATAAGTATCAATCATAGGCGGCATGAGCGCCCCATCCCACTATGTCGCCATATATAGGATATACAATCAAAACCGCAAAGTCTCGTATTTGGAAATTGGGTTTCCATCTATGAACCGAGGCAAAAGATAGTCCTCAACCGATTCGAGACAATCTAGCCCATGTCTCAGGCAAGCGCGCAGGCAAGCCTTGGATCGTCAGGGCCGGTCCACACGGAGTGGATTATTATGCCTGAACAATACGTCTCCCCACCCTATGGGGTGTAAGTCTGGTCCGTCAGCCGACCAGAATGCATTCGGCCGAAACCGATATAACCGAGGCGCCTCGCAACAGCAACAACCACATAAGTCAAACTCGTCAGGGCGTGTAAAACCACTGACGCCACTTCTAGCTAGAAAGAAACGCATGCCCTCCCTGAGGTCCGTCTCCCGTTTTTGGTTCATACCGGGTGTGAAACACGCGAGGTAAACGTTACACAAAGCTACGCCACAAAGGCCGTGCTTTGATCATCACCACAAGACTTTGCTTTTCAACAGAAGCCTCGATCATTTGCATCTTAGCATGCCACACAGGCAAGCCATCCTATGCAACCGATATCAGTCACACAGAATGAAATCCGATGTCAGACACACAGTCCATTTACAAGTCCGTTCTGGGTCTGAACGAAACCGGAGGCACCTAGTACCCCGCATATCCATCGATCTCCAAGTACGTCTGGACGATCACTAACTGTTTCCATCTTCTTGGGTGTACAGCCCAATCAAGATCATCAGTTATCACCCAAACGACGTGAAGACTTCCGGTCTTCGACCATCGTCTTCATCTTCGACTTATCGTCGTATCAGTTATTCAGAATGGGATAAACCCGGTCTTTCCGAATAACTCGCGTATATATTATAAAAGTGTTACACAAACACAACATACGCCTCATTCCAATTCATTAGTCACTAACCGTAAATTAATCAAGAGAATAATTCCCCAAATATTAACCCCGAAGGCCGAAACCAACATCAGATCAATATCCAGAAAACCATTCTGCTTGGCTAACCGCCAGTTAGTTTCTAAATTTCACATTCAAATCTAATTAAAGATTTAACTATCGCCTGGAGCAAAACTGGTGATACTCCATTCTCGATCTTTTCAATCTAATTAAAGATTCATTAAAACTCCACTTAGTTTTAATCTGTGACTGGGTTAAAGAATCAGTGTCATTTAAAACACGGTTCACGATAAACCCAAAGTCACATCCCATTAATTATCGGGTTAAAGAACAAGTGTTATTTAAAACACTGTTCACGATAAACCCAAAAATCAATATCAATTCAATTCCAATTAAATATCATTTAATTGGTACACTTCATTAAATCTAAATAAAAAGATTTAATCTTTTCTCAACTGGGTTCAAGAACAGTGTTAGTGAAGACACCATTCACGACAAACCCAAATCACATTCGATATTCAATACAAGGCTCTGAATAGAAACTATATCGGCCTATATTCAATATCAAATTCTACGATTAACAAATGTCGTATTGGAAATAACGATATACATATATATCTTTCAAATTTCCATAACAACACCTGTAATATCACGAATTCCAACATCGAAATATTCCGAAGACAATTTCGATTCAAATCCACTCCAATGCAATCATTGGAAATTTTGGTTATTTTCAAAACCATTTCAAATTCAATTTATTTATTTAAAAATAAATAGAATTATAATTCTAGTTCAAAACTAGTTCATTTCGATAAAAATCTATTTTTATCTTTTCAAATATGGAGTTTTTCATCCCAAACTTTCACAAATCATTTCTTATGATTTTACACAAATTATTACTATTTTTAATAATTTTATCAAGGCCCGTACGGTCGATTTCCATTAACGGCCATCGAACTGCACTTACAGCGACCTTTTTCGAATTTGATTTGGACGTATCTCCAAATCCAACCGTTAGATTTCAAATTTCTAACATTCATTAGAAAGCTCTTTTCGATACGAACCCAACGGTTCCGGTTTTAGGAGAATCCGACGGTCGGATCTCCCGTAATGTCCGTTTGAAACAAATGATCGAAATTCGCGAACTGCCGCAGCGCGGCGCGTTCTATTCAGGCCATTATATTATATATATAATATATATAATATATATTTCGTCGATTACTATTTAAAACGAATTATATAAATGGTTTTAAATTCGTTTCAAAAGCAATTTCAACTTCCTTTTCAATTCAAATCAAAATTGAATTCTTCTTTATAAATTCGTTTCAAAATTCATTTCTATTCAATTCAAATTTCAATTCAATTTGAATTCATTTCAATTCGCTTTCAATTCCATTTGAATTCGTTTTCAATTCAATTCATTTCGAAATCGTTTTAAAATTCAATTCATTTCGAAATCGTTTTCAATTCAATTCATTTCGAAATCGTTTTCAATTCAATTCATTTCGAAATCGTTTTCAATTCAATTCATTTCGAAATCGTTTTCAATTCAATTTATTTCGAAATCGCTTTCAATTCAATTTGAATTCGTTTTCAATTCATTTCGAAATCGTTTTCAATTCAATTTATTTCGAAATCGTTTTCAATTCAATTCATTTCGAAATCGTTTTCAATTCAATTTATTTCGAAATCGTTTTCAATTCAATTCATTTCGAAATCGTTTTCAATTCAATTTATTTCGAAATCGTTTTCAATTCAATTCATTTCGAAATCGTTTTCAATTCAATTCATTTCGAAATCGTTTTCAATTCAATTCATTTCAAAATATTCGATTTCGAAATCACGTTTCAATATTCATTTTAAAATGAATAAAATCGATATAAATATCGTTCACGTCAAAATGGCGTCAATCTAATCCTCACGGCTTCACATATTTCTATTTTCAAATATTCTATTTCAAATATTTCTATTTCAAATATTTCTATTTCAAATATTTCTATTTCAAATATTTCTATTTCAAATATTTCTATTTCAAATATTTCTATTTCAAATATTTCTATTTCAAATATTTCTATTTTTCTCGAAACTGGAATGAGGCCCAATCAATTACCATATAAAATTAATTATATGGATTTTCATACAACACATGTATATAATAGCATTGAAAATAATCAACCATCAACCAAAGTGCACTACACTGTATAAGCATCAAATATAGATATTCAACGCTTATAACAGCCTGTCAATCAATCGATCGACATGTTTAATCAATCAGGATGAGTGAACTTCAAATTTCATCCTAACACCCGTGTGGGGTTTCAAACAATCAAACACTGATTTTTATTTGTGCAGTTAGGCGATGTGTAAAATTTATCGACCCAATCAACGTCATTCAAATAGGTGTACATAAACAAACCGTCTGGTTTGTAAATGAATATTTATTTATTCACATTCACGTTAAAAATTATATTTTTAACGATAACACATTTTATTTTAACATATGAATTTATATTCAGTTCATTCGTTAAATAAAATGCTAATTTTATTTTTCTAACTTATTTTAGAAAATTTCGGCGGCATAACGGCACGATACTAGAAACGGGACAAGGCCTAGCCTTATCCCCGGTCTAGTGAAGGCCCACGCCATTCACACATCAATCAAATCAATTCGTTATGCAAACCACAAACTTTGGAGTAAGGGTCTAACCTAGCCTTACTCCTTCGCCTTATAACGGCGCACGTCTAATCCTAACCAATTTATCGATTCGATTTTTCACACCACAAACCACATTCAAACCAATATCACAATCAATCACCAAACAGTCAAACAAACAAGTCCATGGTCTGTGGACGGGTGTCGGGTGCTACTAAGCACCGTCTGCATCCTAGTATATATATAACTAGAAAAATAAATTGAAAGGTGAGAAATTCTCACTTTTAGCAATCCAACCATCTCGACTCTTCTTTTGCAGAAGTCTTCGTCGTTTCGCCTTTTTGTCACCTTCGTTGCTGCTTTCACTACATACGTAAAAATCACATTTTTACTTCGCTATTCAATATATAAAAATCGAATTTTTATTTCGATGTTCAATATATAAAAATCGAATTTTTATTTCAAAGTTCAATATATAAAAATCGAATTTTTATTTCAAAGTTCAATATATAAAAATCGAATTTTTATTTCAAAGTTCAATATATAAAAATCGAATTTTTATTTCAAAGTTCAATATATAAAAATCGAATTTTTATTTCAAAGTTCAATATATAAAAATCGAATTTTTATTTCAAAGTTCAATATATAAAAATCGAATTTTTATTTCAAAGTTCAATATATAAAAATCGAATTTTTATTTCAAAGTTCAATATATAAAAATCGAATTTTTATTTCAAAGTTCAATATATAAAAATCGAATTTTTAGTTCGAAGTTCAATATATAAAAATCGAATTTTTAGTTCGAAGTTCTATATATAAAAATCGAATTTTTACTTCAAAGTTCAGTATATAAAAATCATATTCTTATTTCGAAGTTCAATAGATAAAAATTCTATTTTTCTATCGATGTTCAACATATAAGAATTCTATTTTTCTATCGATGTTCAACATATAAGAATTCTATTTTTCTATCGAAGTTCGACATATGAAAATTCTATTTTTCTTCCTTGAAAAATCCTATCATCTCGTTTATAAAAATCAAAGCTTTTTTTTTTTTTTTTTTTTTTTTTTTTTAATCAATTCAGTTTTAATCTTTTAAAAATCAGTTTTTAAATTATGTTAAAAATCAGTTTTTAATACTCTTTAAAATTTACAGTTTTAAACTTTTTAAAATTTACAGTTTTAAACTAAAATCAATTTTCAGTTTTAACCTAAAACCAATTTTCAGTTTTTATCTAAAATCAGTTTTCAGTTTTTTTTTGTTTTTTAAAAAAAATCCTATTTAATTTTAAACTCTAAAATAAAAATAAAATAAAAGTAAAAATAGGAATGCTTACCGTATGCGAAGAGGGGGAGGCCATCGGCTTCGTCGAGGGGGGGGGGGCATCGGCTTCGTCGAGGGGGGGGCCATCGGCTTCGTCGAGGGGGGGGCTTGGATTCGCGACTGGGGTCTCGCGATTGGAGATGGGGGGTTTCGGGACTGGAGGGAGAAGGCGGAGAGAGGAGGAGAGAAGCGGCGGTGGAAGAGGAAGCTGAGGAGGGAGTTGCGGCGAGCAGCGGTGGTGGTGGAAGGCTGGAGGAGGAGCGCGATTTTCTTCATCTTTTTTTTTTTTTTTTATTTTGTTTTAGATCTGAACGGATTTCTAACGGGGGGGGGGGGCCTGGAGTATAAAGGGGAGAAGATAATAATATTTTTTTTTTATTATTATTTAATTATTAAAAAGTTGACTTTTACATATGACCTCGAAACGAGGCCCACCGCCTGCCGTCCATAGCGTATTACCCCCATTCCGAACACAATGGGATATGTATCACAAGCTGATTCTATCGTTGCAATCAGTTTCCATTGAATTTACATTTAAATCTTTATATTGAATTTTAAACGCACATTTCAAATTACCGGGGTCACATACTAACTAGAAAAATTCCAGAAAAATATTTTCTAGCTTCGTATTGACGATACGGTCCTAACAAAACTAATTTCGTCGAATTCTGAGACTGTTTGAAAAATGGCCAATTTCCAGTCGATTAAAATCAACTGAAACTGGTCAAACGCGTTTTCCTTTGCCACGCTCACATATTGATTCGAAAAATTATGAAATTTGGAATCTAGCAATAACTTTACACTGCGAATCCAACAAAACTGGTTTCGTCGAAATCCGAGGTCGTTTGCAAAATGGCTATTTTTAAGGGCCATATATTATATTAAAATATATATAAATTCCACAGCGACTATTTCTAATTTTCAACTGGACATATCTTATCATTTCTAAGATGAAATCTCAGTTTGTTAACTTCGTTACAAAGATATAGTTATACAGATTCAAATATTTCTTGTTTCGTTCAATTCTGACTTATATTGAATTCTGTATATTCATTTGAAATTAGAAATCGAATTTTCGAACTACCGCGCCATTTTCAATTCCTTTTATAATTATATATAAATATTTATATTCTAACGACGACGCGTATAATATATACGTTCGATTTATATTCTAAATAAATTTCTCGTCGATATTATTTAAAATAATTCATTTTAAATAATCAAAATTCACTAAAATTGCCAAAATAAAAATTTTAAACTGGCCCAGAATTTACGGGTTGTTACATAATCTTTTTCTACTTAAGGCGTCTGCCACCACGTTACCCTTGCCAGGGGTATAGGCTATTTCGAAGTCGTAGGACGCTAAGAACTCCATCCACCTTTGCTGCCTTAAGTTCAAGTCCTTTTGAGAGAATAGGTATTTTAAAGACTTGTGGTCAGTGAATAATTTGAATTTCTCGCCAAGAAGATAATGACGCCAAGACTTAAGCGCGAAAACAATAACGGCCAATTCTAGGTCATGTTTAGGATAATTTTTCTCATGCGCTCTCAACTGCCTTCCACTATAGGCTATTACCCTACCCTCTTGCATTAAGACCGTGCCTAGTCCTGTCCCACAAGCATCAGTATAAACGGTAAACGACTTACTCCCGTCTGGCAATACTAAGACTGGGGCTGAAGTCAAAGCTCTCTTCAAACGTTGGAACGCACCTTCACAATCTACGTCCCATGTGAAAACTAGGTTCTTCTTCGTCAAGCGTGTCAATGGAGCTGATATGTAACGACCTGCATTCTACGCATCGGAAGATCGTAGAATATTTATTTCTTTTTCTTAGTAAGTCGTATGGTCGTGTACTTTTGGGAAACGACTAGTAGGGTCATTTCCCATGTTCATGATTTTTGTCGATTTTTAAATGACCGTTTTGCCCCTAGTTGAACTTGTTTTGACCATAACTTTTGACTGGAAAGGAATTTTGACCTGAAACCACTTCCATTGGATCCGGATGATGGTTTACAATTCCGTAGAGTGGTCATATTAGCCAAACGGACTCACCGTTTGGGAGATATGGCTGAAACAAGTTTCAGATGGTGAAAAATAGCTTAATTGGGCTTAACCGGGTGATTAACAGCTAGGCCCAAAGGGGAATTTCGGGATTAGGAGTTTAAAAGGGCTGTTAGGGTTTGGAGAATACCTTTTTCTCATTTTTCAGCCGTCACTATTCATTTCTCTTAACCTAGCCATGGCCTCCACCCTCTAAATCTCTTCAAAACACCTCTTAATCACTTTCTAATTGAAGATTAGGCTTAGCAAACATCAAATCAAGGAGTATTAGCACGAGAACCGAGGTAGAGCTGCTGTGTAAGATTGGGAACAGCGCCAAATCAGAGAATATTTCAGTTTTGGGGTTTTAGTGGTGGCAAAGGTGAGTGATTAGCTTGCTTTTACACTAATTACGGTTAATTATGGGTAATTAGTGAAGATTAGCGAATTTATACATTAATAAATTTTGGAAAAATTCCTAAAATTCTATAATGATGTTTTATGGCTCTGATAAAAATTTGGGCTAATTTGGATAAGTTTTGCTAATTGTATGCATAATCACGGTTAAGAAGGATTAAGGGGAAAACATGGGTTTCTGGGTATGTTTGATCTAAAGTATTTCATGTAAATGATGTTTTAATGTTTGTGATTGATTCTATATGTTGTTACTGCTGTTTGGAATGTTTTGTAATGTCATAGGAAGTTTAGAACGGTTGAAAACGCCGTCGTTCGGCGAAAATAGCTTGCTGGAAAAAGTTGCAGATTTTCAGAACCGATTAGGAAGAACACCCGATCCGAACCGGATAGGAGGAGGAGATCCGATCTGAACCGGATAGGAGGAGGAGATCCGATCCGAACCGGATAGGAGGAGTAGATCCGATCCGAACCGAATAGAAGGAGGAGATCCGAACCGAACCGGATAGGAGGAGACACCCGAACCGAACCGGATAGGAGGAGACACCCGAACCGAACCGGATAGGAGGAGACACCCGAACCGAACCAGATAAGAGGAGGAGATCCGATCCGAACCGAATAGAAGGAGGAGATCCGAACCGAACCAGATAGGAGGAGACACCCGAACCGAACCGAATAGGAGGAGGAGATCCGACCCGAACCGGATAGAGGAGGAGACCCGAACCGAACCGAAGAAGACCATAACCCGAGATGCAAAGGTAGTCCAAATGGGAAGTTTGTACCAAGGATTCAGATGGGAATCAACGAGTTAACTTCATGATTGGGCTTTGCTGCGGGACGTGTGCTAAGGGGCTGTTGATGTCTGTAACTTTGGATCACTATGTATAGGGGGTACGTGAACGGATTCAGGGCCACAGTGGTCTACGTACGACTAAAAGAGCTATAGACCAATGAAGTGGGGTCATTTGTAAAGGTTTAGTCATGACTCCATGGGGTAAGCTTGGTGGTAGCAGTAGTTGTACAAGCCGAACTCCGTCACTACTTCGATGGGTCTAGTGGTTGAAAGCGGTATACATCGTATGCTTTATGCACTGAGTGAGAGATGTGAGGATGGTTGCCATGATTGAATTGTTTGCTATCCCTATGACATGCACACCCACCCCCGTATTTCTTTACACCATATGTTGATGGCACCTTAGAGTATTGTACAGTATGTAGTGCTAACTCTTTGGTTGCAGGTCCAGGTTCAGGTATGGTTTAGTATACCTGTTATTGTTTTGTTTAGCTGCTTATCGCTCATACCAGACTTTTTGTCTGACCCAGAGTTTTATGTCTCTTCTTATTACTCTGGGTGCTCACACGAGCAGACTAGAGACAGGTTAGCTGGTGATGCACGGGTAGATGATCCGGAGACGAGCAGGAGGCTTCCACGTAATATATATATATATATAGTATTCTCCCTGTGTTGTCGAAGATCACTGCTTGGGCATTGGTGGTGCATCTTCCACTTTAGCTTTCTTTTGTTTAGAGACAGTAGATTTTGAAAAGTTGTAATAAGCTGTATTTGGATTTCCGCTGCTCTGATGTTGACATTTATTATTAGTTATCAGCTTATGCACTGTCTCACCTGTTTTATGTCAAGTATGTTATTATTATATTTAATTCCATGCGCTGTGAGACATTCTACAGGTTCCTTGATTAGTTCATTCTCTTTTTTCTTTTCTTATGACGACCGTTCCGTGCCAGTTGGACATGTGTACAGCGCACACTTGGAGGAAGTGTCGGTTGGTGCGGGGCGGGCCGTCACATGATATCTTTGCGAAGTCTTTGATAAACTTCCTATAGTAGCCAGCCAACCCCAAGAAACTTCTTACTTCGGTAGCATTTTTAGGGACCTTCCAATCTTGGATGGCCACCACCTTCGCGGGATCTACAGCTATCCCTTCTTTGGAAACCACGTGCCCTAAGAACCGTACTTCCTTCCTCCAGAAGTGACACTTAGAAAATTTAGCCTTAAGGCTATGCGCTCGTAGGGTCTCCAACACTTCCCTAAGATGTAGGGCATGCTCTTCTTCATCCTTAGAAAAGATCAAGATGTCATCTACAAAGACTACCACGAATTTGTTAAGGTACTCCCTAAAAACCCTACTGATCAAATCAACAAAATATGCTGGGGCGTTTGTCAAACCGAAGGGCATCACTAGCCATTCATAGAAACCGTCCGGAGACCTAAAGGCAGTCTTGTCTATGCTATCCTCAGCCACTCTCAACTGATGGAACCCAGTGGCTAAGTCCAACTGCGAAAACACTGAGGCGCCAACTAACTGATCGAAGAGATCGTCAATCCTTGGCAGTGGGTGTCTGTTCTTCTTAGTAAGTTTATTAAGTTCTCTATAGTCCACACACAGTCTAAGGGACCCATCCACCTTCGTGGCAAATACTACTGGAGCACCCCACTCCGATATACTTCGTCTTATGAACCCCTTCTCAAGCAACTCCTTCACTTGCTTATCGAGTTCCCTCCTTTCACATGGAGCCATGTTGCGTACTGGCAAAGATACTGGTTTCGCATTATCCACAAGATATATTCGAAAATCTATCTCCTGCTTCGGAGGCAAGCCCTTCACCTCCTCAAATACATCCGAATATTCTCGGACCACTCTAACAGATCATAGATTTTCCTCAGATGCGTCAAGCGATTCTAGATAACTTAGCATAACCGAATTTATGGGATTACAAAAGATTTCGAGAGTGTTGCCTAGGCGAGTTGTAACAACCCGGATTTTTACAACATACTAAGACAAGAATCAAGGCAGAATTTAATTATAAAATCTGAATCAAGGGAAACGGGCTGTGCCATTGCGTTCGTCTCAGAAAAATACGCGAAATAGAGTCCGAGTTTTCGAAAATCGGAGTCCGTATGACCAAGTTATGGCCCGTCAAAGTTTTCAGAAAATTTCAAGTTCAAAAACAGTTCAAATTTGAATTCAGAATTCAAATTCAGCCAGCAGAAGAGGCGGGGAAAATTCCCGCCACCCCCAAGTCGACTGGGGAGTCGACTTGGGAGTCGACACACCCCAGGTGGTGTCGACTGCCCAGTCGACACCCCTGTCGACTTGGGTGGTCGGCCTGTTTGGCCTGGGTGCACCTGACTTGTTCCTCAAGACATGTTTTAAGACCTGTGACGGATTTTGAGGGCTCAGATCTATCCTAGGGTTTATCCTATGGCCTAAACTAATCCTAATCTCTATAAAAACACCCTAGGACCTAACCTAAATCACTCAAAACCAATCTAACAACGAAGTGCTGCCCAAATCCCTCTTGATAATGGCCTCCATCTCCAACTTCAAGAGCCTATGCATTCAAACTAGATCCAAGACAAAGGTGCAAGCTTTCTACACCAAATCAAGGGTTTTGATCATCATGTCAACATGGATTCTTCGACAAGACGATTCATGCTCCTAAATCTCTTGCCACGCTATGTAAGTTCTAGCTACTTCTAGATCTAAACGGTAGTTTTAATGATGGCATGGAATAAAACGAGATTAAACTAAGTATGCTAGCCTATATGAACCTTGTCATGCCTCTTTTGCTTGAACCTATGACTTTTGGCTATGCTTAGTGACTAAATCATGCCACTTATGTTATGTTTAACTTAGTCCATCATGAAAGATTGAACCTTTACTTGTGGAATGTTGGCATGAATGCTTGAAACCAATTTGACTTGTGAAATATGCACATGAATATGACTTTAGGGCTTATGCATGTAAATGAACCCAAACCCCTTATGTTATCATGCATGCTTGTGGCCAAATTCTCTTATGATATTATGCATGTTTGTAGCCAAATTCCCTTATGATACTATGCATGTTTGTGGCCAAATTCCCTTATGATTCTATGCATGTTTGTGGCCAAATTCCCTTATGCTACTATGCATGTTTATGGCCAACTCCTTTTTGACATCGTACATGTTTTGAGGCCAATATGTAGCATAGTATCCTTACCATGTGACTTGCTTCCACTTGGGTTGGAAATACGTTTGGGTAGCTTAGGGAAACCGTGAATATGACACGAAAACTTGACATGGGGTTTACATGAGAACATGACATTCATGATACATTTAAATGTGGTCATGACACGTAGGAAAACATGGAACTTGAACTAGACATGTGTGGGTTGTAGGTGTAATAAGACACTAGACTAAACATGAAAGTGGCCAACTCGAGGTTGGGTTGAGTTTGTAGCATAAATCTACCCGGACCCGCCCGGCTTAACTAGTGGCTACAAACAATATGACCCAATGTGAGTAGTTGGTCACATAACACCTAAAACCCGAGGTTAGACTTGGTTGTGGTGTAAATCTACCCGGACCCGCCCGACTTAACTAGTAACCACAACAAAGTCTAATGTGAGAGGTTGGGGGTGCATTAATCTAATTAATGCCACATGAAAAGGTTAAGTAATTTTGACTAATGACACTTAACCGATATGACACGAATGGGTAGGTTAAGTGGAACCGGACTTGATTTCTTAACGAGACTTAACCAAACAAGACAATTAGGGGATGGGGTTAAGTAATTTACACTTAACTAATTCGACTTGGTAATCAGATAGGGTTAAGTAATCTATACTTAACTAATCTAAACACGGTAATTAGATGGGGTTAACTAATCTAAACACGGTAATTAGATGGGGTTAACTAATCTATACTTAACTAATCTAAACACGGTAATTAGATAGGGTTAAGTAACCTACACTTAACTAATCTAAACGCGGCAATTAGATGAGGTTAAGTAACTTACACTTAACCAATCTAAACACGGTAATTCGATGGGGTTAAAGTTAAACACTTAACCAATCTAAACTTGGTAATTCAATGAGGTTAAGTGACTTATACTTAACCAATTATACATGATGATTTAATGAGATTAAGCAACCATACTTAACCAATCTAATATGAGAATTTGATAGGGTTAAGTCACAAGACCGTTTAAATATACTTAACCATCGTAATACGATTAGTGGATGGGGTTGAACTAACCCACACTTAACCAATCCGACTCGATAATCTGATGGGGTTAAGATAACCTATGCTTAACCAATCTAACACGATAATCTGATAGGGTCAAGACAAACTAATACTTAACCAATTTGACTTGATAATTGAATAGGGTTAAGTCATAAGCTTCTTGGTATACTTAACCAACTTGTAGGGCTAAGTCTTGGGCTTAAATACTTATCCAATCTTGACATGATTCGTAGGCGGGTTAAGTCATGAACTGGAATGACAACACTTAATCCATTTGATTAAAACCCTAGTTCAGGGGACTAGGTGGAAAATCATAGTTAACAAGGATAATGGGAAGCGAAGCTAAGTGGTAGACCTTAGTTAAGGATAACTAAGTAATAATTCTTAGTCAAGGAAGTGGATCAGTTCCTAAATAGATGAGTAACCCGATTCGGTACGTCGTCGCTTCAGCAAATATACGAGGTGGAGCAATATCTGATTTAGATAAAGGCTTCAACGAACTGGGTGACGAAGCGGTAGCTTCGGGGAAACGTGAGGATACTCTTGGTATCCCTCTGTGAGATTGCGGATGGTCCATGAAACCAGGGCTCACAGAGTTTAAGGTCTGCGGTAGGAGAACCAAGGGTATGCCTTGGTTGCTGTGCGAGCAACCTAAAGACTGGGGTGGATTAGCGTGGGGTCGGCGATATTTTCATGGTAGCCCTAGATAGCACATTCGTCGGCCACCTACCATCTTTAGTCAATCGTGTACGTACGGAAAGGCAGAGAACGCCCAACAAACCATACTTGCTATCTAGGTATGGGTGAGGTTGGCCGTCCGGAAGGGGGCATCGATGGCCTGAGTGTAGTTCTCATACATGACTTTTCTTGTTTTGCCTTTCAGTAGTTGAGGGAGGGGTCACGTGGGACCATAGCCACGGATACAAAAACAGACCTTGATATCTGCATCGGCAGATGACTTAAAACTCCCGACCGAGCTCCATATTTCTCGATTTGCCCTGGCACGGAACTCGGATGGCACATTGAGATACATGTGCGTCTAGACATGGAAAACGATTCATGATTCATACGTGGGAGAAAAGGGCGCGGTTGACGGGTAGGATAATCCCTAGTAGCCCTAGGTGGCTAAAACCCAAACCGAGACACGAAAACGTTCATTAGGTAGCATAACCCCTAGTGGTCCTAAGTGGCATAAACCCTAGGTGAATACGCGATAGTTCATGGTAAGAAAACATAACCAGACCAAGGGTAGCAATCCAAAACAACTTCAAGGATAAAATGGTACTACGTTGAGATGGTATAGATTTACATGGGAAAGCCGTACGGCCTACGGCAAAGGACTAAACTTATACATGGAAAGAAACATACGAGTTGGGAAAACCTACATATGCTATACATTAGGTTGACATGGACCATTACATGACATTGGGCAAGGGACATTCATAGTGAACACACGACGCGGGTTGGGATACTAGTACGAGAGGTGCAGAGCAAATATACATGATAAATACCATGGGATGTTATACATGATAGATACCTGGGGATTGTATACTTGATAGAAACCTGACGATATGATACCTTGATTTATCTTGTCACCGTAGTTTATCATGATACCTTAGTTTATCTTGCTACATTAGTTCATCCAGTTATCTTGGTTTAGCTTACCTATCTTGTCATCATCCTTATGTTTACTTTCAGTTTATGCATGTCATGTTACCTTTACCTGTTTTTATACTTGAAGTAGATAGGACTTACCAGTCTTCATGACTGACCCCGTTTTCTTTCGCCTCTTTGTCTTCCGTTTTCCCCCCAGGTTTCAGGGAGGAAATGATGTTGTTTAGTTCGGACCTCTTTTGCTTGAAGGTCATCATGTATAGCTTGGTCTTCTCTTGGCTATGGCTGCTTCACCGCTTTATTTTGGGGAATAATTTATGAAAAGGTTTTATGCTTCTTTACTATTGCAAGACAGGTTTTGATGTATTCTGATGTAAAAGGCTTTAGACCTTATTTTATAAGGTAATGAAATTTGTTTTACTTCCGCTGTTTTATATATGTTATGTCTTGTAATATTTCTGTGCATGTTTACCTCGATAATACTTCACCAAACCTAGTGTATTCCCTTTGTGAGTGACCCTAGCGGAGGTGGGGTGTTACATTTGGTATCAAAGCAGAAGTTTACCAGACTGGGCAAAAGTTTTTAAAACCTTCTGAAAACTATTTGAGAAACCGTTTACAAAGAAGCATTTTTCAAGAAAAGTTTTTAAAGGCTATTCCCCAAAAGCCATTAGCACTATCCTTTGTCTCCTTGATTGAATATCTTTTCCTTTCTTTCCTCCATCTGTAGTCACAGTAGTTTTAACTGCGACTAATCCTTGTCTAGCTACGTAAGTGTTTTCCCGTGCGATGGAGGAAGTTCTCGAGAGACCTGTTACCGAAGTTATAAGAAGGGATAATAAGAGCAAGGATAAAGGACACAAGCTTAAGAATAAGCAACTTGTTGGTATGGCTTGATCCACAAAGGAAGATAAGGACAAGATCAGCGAGTGGGCAATGGTATGCTCTCATTTCTAGCGTACCCAAGAGGAATGGTACCGTTTCTGTTAAATGCTTAGCCTTTCTTTTCTATCGTCCCGTCTAGACATTGTTTTGATCATCGCATCATTTAAGTCTGCCTTGATAGTTAAGTCTCTGCACCTTAGTACTAGCATGGTAGAAGATCCCACTTTAGTCTCAAAATCTGGTTGGGGAGTCGGTCCATTTATTCATGACTTGTTTGGATTTGAGAACGTCTATGCCAAGTGTTGAGATTAGAAGAAATGCTTCTATTGTTGAGCTATGGATGGATTCTAGGATGAAGTGGTTATCCAGTAAGGGATGCCATTCTCGGTTTTGAAAGAAGGGTAGTTAAACTCTTAACTTGCCTTGGTAATACCCCCGAAGTCTCGCGTAACCTTATAAGTTCTGTCGTGGTTAGTTACCTAGAATCTCTTGATGCATTTATCGGAAATCTCTGATCCGATCAAGTAAAGTTCGCCAATAAGGCGGATGGTTCATTCCGCATAAGCATGGGTTATAGGAATCACCCTAGTAAGTGCACATGGTAACATGAATTGGCATCGGTAAATGAGATCCAGAATTCACTAGTGAATTTTGGAGAGCTTGCATGAGTACGCAGATATGTTTGAGCCGGGCATACTAGGGAAAGAATAAGTGAAAGTGAAACGAGAGGCGACAGTGAAATGAGTTCCAACGCATACCTTGGAAATAGGAATCAAGGAGCTATGAAAATCATGTAGTCAAAGGTGGTCAAGGCACAATGGAATTAAGCTCAAGGAAATGCGGCTTAGACGCGCGCATCATGTCTCTTTTTAATAGTATATCGTTGATCCCTGGTTCTCCCGTAGAGCTTGCTTGCATGCTATCGCTTGGTGGATATCCTCTCGGTCCTGTTTCTGTTGCAAACCCGTAAGGAGTTTGTCTTGTTTATCTTCTCGATCCTATCTTGGGAACCTTCGATAGAGCCCTATGGATGTAAACATGTATTTGAAACATGTTATGATTGATATGGTTGCAAATGGTTGCAAGTGGTTGCTCGTGGATGCGCGAATACACATTAGATACTAGATCGACGCACTCACATTTTGCATTGCATATGCACGAGTATTTATGGATGAAATTTAATGTGTTACCATGTGGATGTTGCATGTGGATGAATGGTTGTGCACACATATAGTGTTTATGTGACTAGGACTATTTGCATACATGTTGGACTCATGGCACTAAACATATTTTGCATTAGAAAGAACATTCAGGCCTGATCATTAGCATTAGTTAAGGAACATATACACACACTTTCTGCATGTGTTCATAAAGCATTAGGAGTCTTTTAAGGACCATGGTAGCATATGGATGATGTTTTGAGTAGATGGATGATGGATGGTAGGATACGTTCTTCCTAACTTGGAGATTTCGAGGACGAAATCCTTTAAGTTAGGGAGGATGTAACAACCTGGATTTTTACAACATGCTAAGACAAGAATCAAGGCAGAATTTAATTATAATATCTGAATCAAGGGAAACGGGCTGTGCCATTGCGTTCGTCTCGGAAAAATACGTGAAATAGAGTCCGAGTTTTCAAAAATAGGAGTCCGTATGACCAAGTTATGGCCCGTCAAAGTTTTCAGAAAATTTCAAGTTCAAAAACAGTTCAAATTTGAATTCAAAATTCAAATTCAGCCAACCAGAAGAGGCGGGGAAAATTCCCGCCACCCCCAAGTCGACTGGGGAGTCGACTTGGGAGTCGACACACCCCAGGTGGTGTCGACTGCCCAGTCGACACCCCTGTCGACTTGGGTGGTCGGCCTGTTTGGCCTGGGTGCACCTGACTTGTTCCTCAAGACATGTTTTAAGACCTGTGACGGATTTTGAGGGCTCATATCTATCCTAGGGTTTATCCTATGGCCTAAACTACTCCTAATCTCTATAAAAACACCCTAGGATCTAACCTAAATCACTCAAAACCAATCTAACAACGAAGTGCTGCCCAAATCCCTCTTGATCATGGCCTCCATCTCCAACTTCAAGAGCCTATGCATTCAAACTAGATCCAAGACAAAGGTGCAAGCTTTCTACACCAAATCAAGGGTTTTGATCATCATCTCAACATGGATTCTTCGACAAGACGATTCATGCTCCTAAATCTCTTGCCACGCTATGTAAGTTCTAGCTACTTCTAGATCTTAACGGTAGTTTTAATGATGGCATGGAATAAAACGAGATTAAACTAAGTATGCTAGCCTATATGAACCTTGTCATGCCTCTTTTGCTTGAACCTATGACTTTTGGCTATGCTTAGTGACTAAATCATGCCACTTATGTTATGTTTAACTTAGTCCATCATGAAAGATTGAACCTTTACTTGCGGAATGTTGGCATGAATGCTTGAAACCAATTTGACTTGTGAAATATGCACATGAATATGACTTTAGGGCTTATGCATGTAAATGAACCCAAACCCCTTATGTTATCATGCATGCTTGTGGCCAAATTCTCTTATGATATTATGCATGTTTGTAGCCAAATTCCCTTATGATACTATGCATGTTTGTGGCCAAATTCCCTTATGATTCTATGCATGTTTGTGGCCAAATTCCCTTATGCTACTATGCATGTTTATGGCCAACTCCTTTTTGACATCGTACATGTTTTGAGGCCAATATGTAGCATAGTATCCTTACCATGTGACTTGCTTCCACTTGGGTTGGAAATACATTTGAGTAGCTTAGGGAAACCGTGAATATGACACGAAAACTTAACATGGGGTTTACATGAGAACATGACATTCATGATACATTTAAATGTGGTCATGACACGTAGGAAAACATGGAACTTGAACTAGACATGTGTGGGTTGTAAGTGTAATAAGACACTAGACTAAACATGAAAGTGGCCAACTCGAGGTTGGGTTGAGTTTGTAGCATAAATCTACCCGGACCCGCCCGGCTTAACTAGTGGCTACAAACAATAGGACCCAATGTGAGTAGTTGGTCACATAGCACCTAAAACCCGAGGTTAGACTAGGTTGTGGTGTAAATCTACCCGGACCCGGCCGGCTTAACTAGTAACCACAACAAAGTCTAATGTGAGAGGTTGGGGTGCATTAATCTAATTAATGCCACATGAAAAGGTTAAGTAATTTTGACTAATGACACTTAACCGATATGACACAAATGGGTAGGTTAAGTGGAACCGGACTTGATTTCTTATCGACACTTAACCAAACAAGACAATTAGGGGATGGGGTTAAGTAATTTACACTTAACTAATTCGACTTGGTAATTAGATAGGGATAAGTAATCTATACTTAACTAATCTAAACACGGTAATTAGATGGGGTTAACTAATCTATACTTAACTAATCTAAACACGGTAATTAGATGGGGTTAACTAATCTATACTTAACTAATCTAAATACGGTAATTAGATAGGGTTAAGTAACCTACACTTAACTAATCTAAACACGGCAATTAGATGAGGTTAAGTAACTTACACTTAACCAATCTAAACACGGTAATTCGATGGGGTTAAAGTTAAACACTTAACCAATCTAAACTTGGTAATTCAATGAGGTTAAGTGACTTATACTTAACCAATTATACATGATGATTTGATGAAATTAAGCAACCATACTTAACCAATCTAATATGAGAACTTGATAGGGTTAAGTCACAAGACCGTTTAAATATACTTAACCATCGTAATACGATTAGTGGATGGGGTTGAACTAACCCACACTTAACCAATCCGACTCGATAATCTGATGGGGTTAAGATAACCTATGCTTAACCAATCTAACACGATAATCTGATAGGGTCAAGACAAACTAATACTTAACCAATTTGACTTGATAATTGAATAGGGTTAAGTCATAAGCTTCTTGGTATACTTAACCAACTTGTAGGGCTAAGTCTTGGGCTTAAATACTTATCCAATCTTGACATGATTCGTAGGCGGGTTAAGTCATGAACTGGAATGACAACACTTAACCCATTTGATTAAAACCCTAGTTCAGGGGACTAGGTGGAAAATCATAGTTAACAAGGATAATGGGAAGCGAAGCTAAGTGGTAAACCTTAGTTAAGGATAACTAAGTAATAATTCTTAGTCAAGGAAGTGGATCAGTTCCTAAATAGATGAGTAACCCGATTCGGTACGTCGTCGCTTCAGCAAATATACGAGGTGGAGCAATATCTGATTTAGATAAAGGCTCCAACGAACTGGGTGACGAAGCGGTAGCTTCGGGGAAACGTGAGGATACTCTTGGTATCCCTCTGTGAGATTGCGGATGGTCCATGAAAACAGGGCTCACAGAGGTTAAGGTCTGCGGTAGGAGAACCAAGGGTATGCCTTGGTTGCTGTGCGAGCAACCTAAAGACTGGGGTGGATTAGCGTGGGGTCGGCGATATTTTCACGGTAGCCCTAGATAGCACATTCGTCGGCCACCTACCATCTTTAGTCAATCGTGTATGTACGGAAAGGCAGAGAACACCCAACAAACCATACTTGCTATCTAGGTATGGGTGAGGTTGGCCGTCCGGAAGGGGGCATCGATGGCCTGAGTGTAGTTCTCATACATGACTTTTCTTGTTTTGCCTTTCAGTGGTTGAGGGAGGGGTCACGTAGGACCATAGCCACGGATACAAAAACAGACCTTGATATCTGCATCGGTAGATGACTTAAAACTCCCGACCGAGCTCCGTATTTCTCGATTTGCCCTGGCACGGAACTCGGATGGCACATTGAGATACATGTGCATCTAGACATGGAAAACGATTCACGATTCATACGTGGGAGAAAAAGGCGCGGTTGACGGGTAGCATAATCCCTAGTAGCCCTAGGTGGCTAAAACCCAAACCGAGACACGAAAACGTTCATTAGGTAGCATAACCCCTAGTGGTCCTAAGTGGCATAAACCCTAGGTGAACACGCGATAGTTCATGGTAAGAAAACATAACCAGACCAAGGGTAGCAGTCCAAAACAACTTCAAGGATAAAATGGTACTACGTTGAGATGGTATAGATTTACATGGGAAAGTCGTACGGCCTACGGCAAAGGACTAAACTTATACATGGAAAGAAACATACGAGTTGGGAAAACCTACATATGCTATACATTAGGTTGACATGGACCATTACATGACATTGGGCAAGGGACATTCATAGTGAACACACGACGCGGGTTGGGATACTATTACGAGAGGTGCAGAGCAAATATACATGATAAATACTGTAGGATGTTATACATGATAGATACCTGGGGATTGTATACTTGATATAAACCTGACGATATGATACCTTGATTTATCTTGTCACCTTAGTTTATCATGATACCTTAGTTTATCTTGCTACATTAGTTCATCCAGTTATCTTGGTTTAGCTTACCTATCTTGTCATCATCCTTATGTTTACTTTCAGTTTATGCATGTCATGTTACCTTTACCTATTATTATACTGGAAGTAGATAGGACTTACCAGTCTTCATGACTGACCCCGTTTTCTTTCGCCTCTTTGTCTTCCGTTTCCCCCCAGGTTTCAGGGAGGAAATGATGTTGTTTAGTTCGGACCTCTTTTGCTTGAAGGTCATCATGTATAGCTTGGTCTTCTCTTGGCTATGGCTGCTTCACCGCTTTATTTTTTGGAATAATTTATGAAAAGGTTTTATGCTTTTTTACTATTGCAAGACAGGTTTTGATGTATTCTGATGTAAAAGGCTTTAGACCTTATTTTATAAGGTAATGAAATTTGTTTTACTTCCGCTGTTTTATATATGTTATGTCTTGTAATATTTCTGTGCATGTTTACCTCGGTAATACTTCACCAAACCTAGTGCATTCCCTTTGTGAGTGACCCTAGCGGAGGTGGGGTGTTACATTTGGTATCAGAGCAGAAGGTTACCAGACTGGGCAAAAGTTTTTAAAACCTTCTGAAAACTATTTGAGAAACCGTTTACAAAGAAGCATTTTTCAAGAAAAGTTTTTAAAGGCTATTCCCCAAAAGCCATTAGCACTATCCTTTGTCTCCTTGATTGAATCTCTTTTCCTTTCTTTCCTCCATCTGTAGTCACAGTAGTTTTAACTGCGACTAATCCTTATCTAGCTACGTAATTGTTTTCCCGTGCGATGGAGGAAGTTCTCGAGAGACCTGTTACCGAAGTTATAAGAAGGGATAATAAGAGCAAGGATAAAGGACACGAGCTTAAGAATAAGCAACTTGTTGGTATGGCTTGATCCACAAAGGAAGATAAGGACAAGATCAGCGAGAGGGCAATGGTATGCTCTCATTTCTAGCGTACCCAAGAGGAATGGTACCATTTCTGTTAAAGCCTTAGCCTTTCTTTTCTATCGTCCCGTCTAGACTTTGTTTTGATCATCGCATCATTTAAGTCTGCCTTGATAGTTAAGTCTCTGCACCTTAGTACTAGCATGGTAGAAGATCACACATTAGTCCCAAAATCTGGTTGGGGAGTCGGTCCATTTACTCATGACTTGTTTGGATTTGAGAACGTCTATGCCAAGTGTTGAGATTAGAAGCAATGCTTCTATTGTTGAGCTATGGATGAATTCTAGGGATGAAGTGGTTATCCAGTAAGGGATGCCATTCTCGGTTCTGAAAGAAGGGTAGTTAAACTCTTAACTTGCCTTGGTAATACCCCCGAAGTCTCGCGTAACCTTATAAGTTCTGTCATGGTTAGTTACCTAGAATCTCTTGATGCATTTATCGGGAATCTCTGATCCGATCAAGTAACGTTCGCCAATAAGGCGGATGGTTCATTCCGCATAAGCACGGGTTATAGGAATCACCCTAGTAAGTGCACGTGGTAACATGAATTGGCATCGGTAAACGAGATCCAGAATTCACTAGTGAATTTTGGAGAGCTTGCATGAGTACGCAGATATGTTTGAGCCGGGCATACTAGGGAAAGAATAAGTGAAAGTGAAACGAGAGGCGACAGTGAAATGAGTTCCAACGCATACCTTGGAAATAGGAATCAAGGAGCTACGAAAATCATGTAGTCAAAGGCGGTCAAGGCACAATGGAATTAAGCTCAAGGAAATGCAGCTTAGACGCGCGCATCATGTCTCTTTTTAAGAGTATATCGTTGATCCCTGGTTCTCCCGTAGAGCTTGCTTGCATGCTATCGCTTGGTGGATATCCTCTCGGTCCTGTTTCTGTTGCAAACCCCGTAAGGAGTTTGTCTTGTTTATCTTCTCGATCCTATCTTGGGAACCTTAGATAGAGCCCTATGGATGTAAACATGTATTTGAAACATGTTATGATTGATATGGTTGCAAATGGTTGCAAGTGGTTGCTCGTGGATGCGCGAATACACATTAGATACTAGATCGACGCACTCACATTTTGCATTGCATATGCACGAGTATTTATGGATGAAATTTAATGTGTTACCATGTGGATGTTGCATGTGGATAAATGGTTGTGCACATATATAGTGTTTATATGACTAGGACTATTTGCATACATGTTGGACTCATGGCACTAAACATATTTTGCATTAGAAAGATCATTCAGGCCAGATCATTAGCATTAGTTAAGGAACATATACACACACTTTCTGCTTGTGTTCATAAAGCATTAGGAGTCTTTTATGGACCATGGTTGCCTGTGGATGATGTTTTGAGTAGATGGATGATGGATGGTAGGATACGTTCTTCCTAACTTGGAGATTTCGGGGACGAAATCCTTTAAGTTGGGGAGGATGTAACAACCCGGATTTTTACAACATGCTAAGACAAGAATCAAGGCAGAATTTAATTATAAAATCTGAATCAAGGGAAATGGGCTGTGCCATTGCGTTCTTCTCGGAAAAATACGCGAAATAGAGTCCGAGTTTTCGAAAATCGGAGACCGTATGACCAAGTTATGGCCCGTCAAAGTTTTCAGAAAATTTCAAGTTCAAAAACAGTTCAAATTTGAATTCAGAATTCAAATTCAGCCAACCAGAAGAGGCAGGGAAAATTCTCTCCACCCCCAAGTCGACTGGGGAGTCGACTTGGGAGTCGACACACCCCAGGTGGTGTCGACTGCCCAGTCGACACCCCTGTCGACTTGGGTGGTTGGCCTGTTTTCCTGGGTGCACCTGACTTGTTCCTCAAGACATGTTTTATGACCTATGACGGATTTTGAGGGCTCAGATCTATCCTAGGGTTTATACTATGGCCTAAACTACTCCTAATCTCTATAAAAACACCCTAGGACGTAACCTAAATCACTCAAAACCAATCTAACAACGAAGTGCTGCCCAAATCCCTCTTGATCATGGCCTCCATCTCCAACTTCAAGAGCCTATGCATTCAAACTAGATCCAAGACAAAGGTGCAAGCTTTCTACACCAAATCAAGGGTTTTGATAATCATCTCAACATGGATTCTCCGATAAGACGATTCATGCTCCTAAATCTCTTGCCACGCTATGTAAGTTCTAGCTACTTCTAGATCTAAACGGTAGTTTTAATGATGGCATGGAATAAAACGAGATTAAACTAAGTATGCTAGCCTATATGAACCTTGTCATGCCTCTTTTGCTTGAACCTATAACTTTTGGCTATGCTTAGTGACTAAATCATGCCACTTATGTTATGTTTAACTTAGTCCATCATGAAAGATTGAACCTTTACTTGCGGAATGTTGGCATGAATGCTTGAAACCAATTTGACTTGTGAAATATGCACATGAATATGACTTTATGGCTTATGCATGTAAATGAACCCAAACCCCTTATGTTATCATGCATGCTTGTGGCCAAATTCTCTTATGATATTATGCATGTTTGTGGCCAAATTCCCTTATGATACTATGCATGTTTGTGGCCAAATTCCCTTATGATTCTATGCATGTTTGTGGCCAAATTCCCTTATGCTACTATGCATGTTTGTGGCCAACTCCTTTTTGACATCGTACATGTTTTGAGGCCAATATGTAGCATAGTATCCTTACCATGTGACTTGCTTCCACTTGGGTTGGAAATACGTTTGGGTAGCTTAGGGAAACCGTGAATATGACACGAAAACTTGACATGGGGTTTACATGAGAACATGACATTCATGATACATTTAAATGTGGTCATGACACGTAGGAAAACATGGAACTTGAACTAGACATGTGTGGGTTGTAAGTGTAATAAGACACTAGACTAAACATGAAAGTGGCCAACTCGAGGTTGGGTTGAGTTTGTAGCATAAATCTACCCGGACCCGCCCGGCTAAACTAGTGGCTACAAACAATAGGACCCAATGTGAGTAGTTGGTCACATAGCACCTAAAACCCGAGGTTAGACTAGGTTGTGGTGTAAATCTACCCGGACCCGCCCGGCTTAACTAGTAACCACAACAAAGTCTAATGTGAGAGGTTGGGGTGCATTAACCTAATTAATGCCACATGAAAATGTTAAGTAATTTTGACTAATGACACTTAACCGATATGACACGAATGGGTAGGTTAAGTGGAACCGGACTTGATTTCTTAACGACACTTAACCAAACAAGACAATTAGGGGATGGGGTTAAGTAATTTACACTTAACTAATTTGACTTGGTAATTAGATAGGGTTAAGTAATCTATACTTAACTAATCTAAACACGGTAATTAGATGGGGTTAACTAATCTATACTTAACTAATCTAAACACGGTAATTAGATGGGGTTAACTAATCTATACTTAACTAATCTAAACACGGTAATTAGATAGGGTTAAGTAACCTACACTTAACTAATCTAAACGCGGCAATTAGATGAGGTTAAGTAACTTACACTTAACCAATCTAAACACGGTAATTCGATAGGGTTAAAGTTAAACACTTAACCAATCTAAACTTGGTAATTCAATGAGGTTAAGTGACTTATACTTAACCAATTATACATGATGATTTGATGAGATTAAGCAACCATACTTAACCAATCTAATATGAGAACTTGATAGGGTTAAGTCACAAGACCGTTTAAATATACTTAACCATCGTAATACGATTAGGGGATGGGATTGAACTAACCCACACTTAACTAATCCGACTCGATAATCTGATGGGGTTAAGATAACCTATGCTTAACCAATCTAACACGATAATCTGATAGGATCAAGACAAACTAATACTTAACCAATTTGACTTGATAATTGAATAGGGTTAAGTCATAAGCTTCTTGGTATACTTAACCAACTTGTAGGGCTAAGTCTTGGGCTTAAATACTTATCCAATCTTGACATGATTCGTAGGCGGGTTAAGTCATGAACTGGAATGACAACACTTAACCCATTTGATTAAAACCCTAGTTCAGGGGACTAGGTGGAAAATCATAGTGAATCATAGTGGACCATTACATGACATTGGGCAAGGGACATTCATAGTGAACACACGACGCGGGTTGGGATACTAGTACAAGAGGTGTAGAGCAAATATACATGATAAATACCGTGGGATGTTATACATGATAGATACCTGGGGATTGTATACTTGATAGAAACCTGACGATATGATACCTTGATTTATCTTGTCACCGTAGTTTATCATGATACCTTAGTTTATCTTGCTACATTAGTTCATCCAGTTATCTTGGTTTAGCTTACCTATCTTGTCATCATCCTTTTGTTTACTTTCAGTTTATGCATGTCATGTTACCTTTACCTGTTTTTATACTGGAAGTAGATAGGACTTACCAGTCTTCATGACTGACCTCGTTTTCTTTCGCCTCTTTGTCTTCCGTTTCCCCCCAGGTTTCAGGGAGGAAATGATGTTGTTTAGTTCGGACCTCTTTTGCTTGAAGGTCATCATGTATAGCTTGGTCTTCTCTTGGCTATGGCTGCTTCGCCGCTTTATTTTGGGGAATAATTTATGAAAAGGTTTTATGCTTCTTTACTATTGCAAGACAAGTTTTGATGTATTCTGATGTAAAAGGCTTTAGACCTTATTTTATAAGGTAATGAAATTTGTTTTACTTCCGCTGCTTTATATATGTTCTGTCTTGTAATATTTCTATGCATGTTTACCTCGATAATACTTCACCAAACCTAGTGCATTCCCTTTGTGAGTGACCCTAGCGGAGGTGTGGTGTTACACGAGTCACGAGCCTAACTACTCTCCTTTCACAATCAAGAACGACCCCATTTCTGGATAACCAATCCATTCCTAAAATTAGCCCATAGCCCGTGAAGCCCAACACATAAGCATCACATCTAAATTCAACGCTAAGTATGGAAATTTTCAAATCCAAACACATCATGGACAAATAAGCTGAGCCCCCTATTGGATTCGAAACAACTAAGGGATCCTCTACTAAACTGGTGTTTAAGTGCAGTGATTCAACTAATGATGTAGAGATAAACGAATGTGATGCGCCCGAATCGAATAAGGTACGGACAAGATGATCAAACAGAAAAACTAAGCTTTCAACAGAAATGGTTCTACCTCGTTCTTGCAGCGGTGGGACCGCGAGAGCCTGAACTTGTCCCCTAGCCCGCCCTGGTGCCATAAGAGCCTGCACCTGTCCTCCCGAGGTAGCTCATGCCCTCTGCCCCTTCTTTGGGCAGTCCTTCACTAAATGTCCCGCATCGCCACAATGAAAACAACCTGTATTCTTTTTCTTTCGGCAATCCTTGCTGAGATGGCCTGGGGTTCCGTAGTTAAAGCACTTCTTCTTTCCCTTGCCATTATTGTCTTTTCTACCCTTCTTGTTTTGCTGTTGTGGTTTCTTCTGATCCCCCTTCTTCTCGGATGCCTTATCAGCTTTAGCGCTTTTCTCCTCATGCATGAGCGCCATTTCCACTAACTTCTCAAAGGTGGCCCCCATCGGGATGTGGGTCATAGCCAACCCTTGCAATGGTTCATTCAAGCCATTCACGAACCTTAGAGCCTTCTTCTCCGGCGTGTTTACTAAGTCCAAGCCAAACCTTGCTAACTGATTAAATTTATTGACATATTCTTTCACTGATGAGCTTCCTTGCTTAAATGTCAAGAACCTTTCCATATATAGATTTTCTTCCGCCCTTGAGAGAAACTTCGCCTCGAACCTACGTCTGAAATCCGCCCAAGAGTCAACAGGACGCTCCCCATTAGTGACCTCCCACCAAAACGAGGCCTCTCCCTTCATCAACCAAGCTGCTAAACGAACTCTCCTCCCTTCTTCTACTTCAAAGATTTCTAGCAATTCTTCCACCTCCTTAAGCCAATCTCTAGCTTCCACAGACGTTTCTGACCCTTGAAATGGTTTCCCACCCATAGCCTTGAATTCCTTGCACGTCTTTGCAAAAGTATCTACGCGAGGAGGAGGAGGAGGAACGGGTGCAACTGGTGGTGGAGGAACATTGGCTGGATCTGCAGCAGCCCTAGCCTCCAATAGCCTCCTATACCATCCTGGTATCGTTACACCGTCGGGTAGATTAAGATCTTCAGCTATGCTGAAACGAAAAAGGAAAGATTCAAAATGGAGAATTCGAAAAATAAAGATATGTGGCTATTGGGGATTATGTTTTTCTTAAAAACTTTTCTCTTTAAATTTCTCATTAAAACATGTTTTTGAAAATACTTCTTCCAAAAATAACTATTTTTCTAAAGTATTTTTATCTGTTCTGGTAACCTTAAGCTCTGATACCACGTGTAACACCCCACGTTTATACGTTCGCTTATACAACGCATAATATAGGCTAGACTTGTATAGTCTAACACCTACACAAAGATAAATTATCACAACATATAGACAATTAAAATAAATCTAATCATAATAGGGGTGAAACTTGCATAAACTACACATGTTAAGGATCAAAAGGTGTCAACTTGTTAAATGTCTCAATTTATATGATATGATCATTGCCTAAATCTATACATAAACTAGCATATGGGGTTTTTAGGCAACATAATGATGGTGTGAACTAGCATAGGATATCACATATGTCATAGCATAATTCTAGATGTCATAATAGATGTCTTGGTATATGTTCATAACTTTTCTAATCAATCTAACTTGCATATGTGACTTGTCATATAGATCAACATAACCCAAACATGATGATTTAATTAATATGAACTAACTAGCATAGATGGTAACATCATGTCCTTTTTTAACATGTATGATTCATCACAACTTAGCATAGAAACTTTCAACATACATAACATCATCATAGCATGATTTACAACATGTAAGATATCATCATCACATAACATTGGATTTACAATATACATGATAGCAAAAGGGGTTTACAACAACATATATGATAATTCACATCATCTACTCATAATCCATTCATAACTCAACCTAATTAAAATGATAATAATCTTGTTAAGATCATCATACTCACAATTTAGAGAAGAAAAGATAGAGTTTTGCTTTGCTTTAGGGTTGAGAGAATTAGAATTGAATTTGCTTTTCTTCTTTCTTAGTTGGCGGCGACTCCATTGATTTCCATGGCGATGGTATGACGGTAACTATTCTATTTTAATTAGGTTTAGGGTTAGCATTAGGATGTATTTATAGGTGTAGGAAATTATTTAGGACCATTAGATTAACCCTGAACCATAAGAACCAATCAAATGCAAAATCTGCATTTGAGCGAATCGGCCCACGGGTTGACAGCCAAACACCCTGGATTAACCCCTAGTCGACCCAGCAGAGCTCGGGTCGACCTCAAAAATGGGCCGGTTCGGTTATTCCCCCTTCCAATTCGCTGTTTTGAACTTTTTCGCATATTTTTTTATTTAATTTTTAATTTATATATATATATCAATATATATATATTTCTCTGCGCAACCCATTTCACTTAATTCTTTTCTAAAAATTAAGTATACCTTAATTTGTGAATTTTAATGTTATAAAATTACGAGGTGTTACAGTCATGTTGTGAATGGACAATGTGACATACTTAAGATATGGAATGAGCTTGTATGATCAGGGCATTGCTTATCTAAGCATGTTTTGTGTATGACGTGACATCGAAAAACCTCACACCCCGGATGATGAGAAACTGGCGGTTAGGTTGTGTATATATATATATATATATATATATATATGAATTGATGATGACTGCTGCAGCAGTGGGAAACCACTTATGACTTACGGAATAGGGTATGTTCGGGGGGCCGTGTCTGGTCAAAAACCGTTGATCTACCTCGCGATTTGTATTGGTGTCCGCGTCTGGATGAAAAACCCATGATTACATTTCGTTTGTGTTCCGATTGATCTTTCGTGCCAGGAATCATCAAATTGGAAACCCAAATCTCCAATACGAGCCATACGATTTTGGTTTGCATATATATATGGCAACATAATATTATGGGTATTATGCCGTCTAGGATTAATACATTTAATTGCGAAATGGTTTTCCACCCTACACATTAAGTATTGAAAGAGGATTTTACGTATGAAAGCATATTTGGTTATCATAAGATAAAACTCGCCCATATGGTGTGCGCTTGCATTGTGTGATGTGGGACGAGCTTATGATAGCTTCATTTTCTCAAAGTCATTGCGAATCTATATGCACGGGAATTCACATGGAGTAAACCCGTTCCGCATTAGCGGCGTGGTCCGAAGAATATCCCAACTTAAAAATAAATTCTATAAACAACTGTTTTATGTTCTCACACCAGTCCAATGACTGACCTGGAGTATATTGTTCCTTCCTAAACTCTGGGTGCCCATTAATTTTTGCATGGGCAGCTAGTAGTTTAGTTTGCAGTTATAGATAGTCGAAGCAGGATTCAGAGCGCTTTTAGAGTTGGAGTTCACGCTAGAGTTTGGAGCTTCCGCTATATCATACGGTTTCTTCAGCTGAGAGTATATTTTCTTTTCTTCCGCTGTATATGTTGTAACTCTGATATTCTATGTCATTCTGATGTAATGTTGTATGATTCAATAAAAAGTTCTATTATTTTGTTCAATATATGTATGTACCCATAACAATTCGTCTTTATGAGTGGTTTAAGTTGGTTTAATTACCGGCGAAAATCGGGCAAAAAGACGGGTCGTTACAGAAGGTAAGCACCGAACCTCCTCAAAAACAAATGAATACTCACGGACTATTGGTACTGATCGCATATCATGATAGATGCCTCAAGAGACTCTAGGAAACTAAGCATGACAGACCTCTTAGGATCACAAGAAATTGCAAGGGTCCTCCTATGGTGTGACGCCCCACGTCCGTTAATGTCACCCACTAAGAGAATGCATTAAGTTCCGTGAAGCATTATAGGTAATCAGACACAAAATAAATACAAGACAAATAAAAATAAGATAGCAGCAGAAATTTAAATTTTTAGTTCAATAAAAATACCGTGGTCCACAATACCATAAGTCACAAAAACCATTACAATAAAATAGCTTCTGTCTTGCATCATCAAAGGACATAAGAACACAAAAACACAATTCCCCAATTGAAAGAGTTAAGCCATAGTAGAGACAAGAACTTGAGCCATACTTCAGAAGTAGCTCCTAGCAAGGTGATATCTGAATCTTGACTAAGCCTGGGTGTTATCTCCTTGAGAACCTGAGGGGAAACTGAAGAAAGATGGAGAAACAAAAGGGTCAGACGTAAAGTCTGGCGAGTCTAGTTACTTTTAGACAGTAGATAAATAAAAGTAACATGATAGGCATATAAAGTGGATAAGAGAGAGATCACTACGTAAATGGCAGGTGTGACAAGGTAAGCAAGATAAGGTGTGCATGCCTCACTAATGATTACTCTGCACTATTACAAGTATATCCTGAAAGAGATGATCCCTTCAACTATAAGGTGGTAGACTTAGGTATACGTTCAAATGTATTCTAACTGCTACCCTGATCGATCGACTCCCTAACCCTTGTAAATACCATGTGCTGGCCCCACAGTAGGAGGTATCACTTCCTAAGGTGGCAACCCCTCATTGTAATAATGTGCACAACCATATCTATAGGTGTCACGGTCGTCTTATACCCCTCTGCCCGGCTTATGCACGCACTAGCCCAGTCGGTTTGCGCTGCCCACACCATCCTCCATGTTTGGATCTCTTACAATCAGTCCGTAAGCGTGCACCTTCTCCGCCTAGTACGGCGTACTTTTTTTGATACCTACTCTGGGTTACTGACTGAAATGGGTCCCACACAATATGATACAAGTTCTCCCCTTTGTCTTGTATCCCCAACTAGGTTTTCACTAACTATGTGTACCACTATGTGTCTTTAATTACATAGCCTTATTTATTTCTACCGGTTATGCTTACCTACATATGTCTTTAATATATAACCCCTAATCTTCCAATCGGTTATGCTTACCTATAGGTGTCTATAATTACATAACCCTATCACTTCTACAAGTTATGTTTACCCTAAAAGGTGTCTTTAATTACATAACTTTATTATTTCCACCGATTATGTATACCACTAGGTATCTTTAATTACATAACCTTAACGGGTTAAGTTTATGGGCTTATACGTGAATATTACCCATCCCCTCTTTAGATTTACTTAACCCACCCCTCAACCATGTTTACTTAACCCCTAACTTAAATTTAAGCTCATACAATCCCTATGGATTAACTCAGGTTAAGTAGTCCAATTCTTTACCATGTCTATTTATGGTTTCATAATGGGTCAGACCTCCTACATTAGGCCTACAACATGTGGATGCTGGATATGCCGGTCGGGCCCGGGCAGACTTATTCCACAGTTGGGTCTAACCTCGTGTGATAGCCCGATTCGTATTTACATACTTAGACCTCCCACATTGGGTTCACCATTAGTGGCTGCTGGATATGTCGGTCGGGTCCGGGCAGACTTCCACCACTAGTGCAACCTAACCTCGTGTCATAAGTACAATTATAATTCCAAATTGTAATTACTAGACATTCCATTTTTAATTAATTAATCAATTAATTAATCCTTTCCTTTTATAGGTGTCAATATCTATTTTACCCAATAATTTGAATTACATGTCCATAAATGTTCATATTTAAATTATGCCTTTTTTAACCCTTTTTCCATCGTTCCTTAACTAGCGCCCTTACAAAATTGGCAATATGCCTAGGCTAGACAATAGCCTAGTCATAAACGATAATAGGGAAAATAATGGGAATATAACTAAAATGATCATCTTGGCATAAACATAAACAAGTATGATAATAAGGTGAACATACTTACTAGCATGGACATGAAATAGTCATCATAACAACGTGGACATAAAACTGATGAACTATGATGTCATAATATCTAAATTAGCAATTTAGATTTCCGATCGGTTTAGATCTAACATGATAACATAAGGTGATAATTTAGATCACATAAAATAGATCTACCATGTTAACATAAGGTGACAATTTAGATCACATAAAATAGATCTAACATGTTAACATAAGGTGATTATTTAGATCGCATAAAATAGATCTAACATGAATAATAAGGTGACAATTTATATCACATAAAACAGATCTAACATGAATCATAAGGTGAAAATTTAGATCACATAAAATAGATCTAACATGCATCATAAGGTGAAAATTTTGGATCACACAGAATAGATCTAACATGAATCATATGGTGACAATTTTAGATCACATAGAATAGATCTAACATGAATCATAAGGTGACAATTTAGATCACATAAAATAGATCTAACATGAATCATAAGGTGGCAATTTTAGATCACATAGAATAGATCTAACATGAATCATAAGGTGACAATTTTAGGTCACATAGAATAGATCTAAGGTGAATCATAAGGTGACAATTTTAGATCACATAAAATAGATCTATACACATCATAGCATATCATAAAAGTTACAAAACAAGATCTAGAATAATAACATAGTATAACAATCACAATTTAATTGGATCCATAGAAATAGTTCTATCATGACATAACATAAGATCTAACAACAACATAGATTCAAAGTCTACAACGTATCCAAATCACCGTCTTTCATAATTCACTATTATTTATCTAAACCTAAAAGCAACTAGAACTTACTGTGATTGGATTGCTAAGATGATAGAAAAGGTGCTGAGTCTATGCTTGGAACTCAAAATTTGATATGCTTTAAAAGAAAATGAGAGACCCTAGTTCAGTTCAGAATCCGGCATAGTTTGACGCCATGACTTCTAATGAAGAAATATGTGAAATGGCTATATATTTATAGCTGCAGAACCATTTGGAACCAACTGCCACGTAAGCCCTAGGGTCAATCAGGTCGCAGGTCGCCTCACACTTTGGGAAAAGGCCCAAAGACCCAAAAAAAATTTTGGGTGCACTTTACAGGTGCGCCAGTGCAAAATTGCCTTGGCGCACTTGGCAAGTGCGTCAATTATACCCGGTTTTGATTTTCAACTTTTTATCGTCCGTAACTTTTTCATATGTTATCCATTTTACGCAAACCAGGTGTCTATCTTGACCAGAATTTCGAGACAGACGCAATGACGTAATCCATTTCCCTTAATTATGGATATTAAATTAATTATTCTTTAATTCATTTTTTTAATGTCGTTAAAAATTTGGGGTGTTACATTCTCCCCTACTTAAAGGATTTCGTCCCTGAAATCTCCAAGTTGAGAAGAATGCATATCCTATCATCCATCATCCATTTACTCATCCATCAATCAATGGCATCCATTTTCCTTAAGGATTTCTGATGCTTTCATGAATATATGCAAAGATGTGTGTATATGTCCCAATTCTAATGCGAAGATCAGGCGGTCTACTGATTTGGATAACCTCCTTAATGCAATGTATGTTAGTGTCATGAATCCAATATATATGCAAATAATCCTATTATAACATGTAAGCTCTATATGTGTGCACACTCATTTGTCCAAATGCAACATCCATATGCTAGTCCATCCATTTCCATCCATAAAAGAAAAGAAAATGCACACACATCCATATGCAGTATGAGAGTGGTTGAGCCGATCTTAGTGCCTAATTTATATGTATATGCATCCACAGGAAACCACTAGCAAACACTTGCATCCATCAATCATAACATGTCTCAAACACATGTTTACATCCATAGGATTCCTATCTAGAGGTTGAAAAATACTATAGATAAGATATACTCAAATGATAGAAACAAGTACAGATAAAGCTTTTGGAAAACGGAGTTAAGAACATACTCTTGAAGAGAAAAGGGTACAAAGCACGAGTCTTGTCTTCGGTCTCCCAAGTTGCATTCTCTGTGTTATCTCCCCATTCAACCTTTAGCAACATGATCTCTTTATTGCGTAGCTTCTTAACTTCTGATCCCAAAATACGGGAATGAACTCGTCTGACTGTTGCCTCCTGTTCCACTTCTACCTCTTCCAATATACTCAGCTCAACAACTTCCATGGTGTCATGCAAGCACTTCCGCAAATGAGAAACATGGAAAACATCACGAACACCAGATAGATTTTCAGGAAGCTTTACTCTATAGGCCATTTGGCCAATCCTCTCGATTATGGGAAATGGTCCAACAAACCTAGGTGCCAACTTCCCTACCGATCCGAAGTGAACCACATTCCTCAGAGGTGACACTTTGATAAAAACCAAGTCTCCTACTTCAAATTAGAGGTTAGTCCTTCTCTTGTCTGCATAGGATTTCTGCCTATCTTGAGCTGTCTTCATCCGCCGTCGAATAAGGTCAATCTTTTCAGACGTTTCTCTAACCATATCTGGTCCAAGTAATAATCTTTCTATAGACTCCCACCAACAAGTTGGTGATCTACAGGGTCATCCGTACAATGCTTCGAATGGTGCCATGCCGATGTTGGCCTGATAGCCGTTGTTATAGGAAAACTCTACTAAAGGGAGATGCTCTTCCCAATGTCCCTCCGAAGTCTTGGATACACAACCTTAAAAGATCTTCTAGAATTCTGTTCACCCTCTCCGTTTGCCCATCAGTCTGAGGATGATAAGCAGTGCTCAAACGCAACTGTGTACCTAATGCTTCTTGCAAGCTCCTCCAAAATTCGCTGGTAAAGATGGGGTCACTATTGCTAACGATGCTGGAAGGAACTCCATGAAGATGAACTATATCTCGTACATAAATTGCTGCTAACCTTTGTGCCGTCCTCTTACTCTTAACTGGAATAAAGTGAGCGCTCTTAGTGAGTCTATCTACCACTACTGGTGTTGCCTTTCTTTGATCTAGGCAAACCATCTATGAAATCCATAGAGATGCTCTCCCATTTCTACTGAGGAACCTCTAAAGGTTGAAGTGAACCACCGGGTTTCTTTTGCTCAGCATTGACTTGCTGGCAAACTAAACATTGAGAAACAAATTCAGCCACATCTTTCTTTATCCCAACCCAAAATAAAACCCTCTTCATGTTCCTATACATCTTATCACCACCTGAATGAATGGTCATCTTAGAATGGCGGGCTTCCATCTTATCACCACCTGGATGAATGGTCATTTTAGAATGGTGGGCTTCTTTTAGGGCTGCCTTTATTAAGCTTCCAGTTTGAGGAACACAATGCCTTCCATCTCGTCACAACCACCCTTTTTCATCTATAGCATATCTGCTGAGGTAACTAGAAGTCTTCTCTCTTTTGAGCTTATCCATGATGTTTAGAATTTGTGGGTTACCTTGTTGCGAAGCTCCTATTTGGTCCAAAAGAGTCGGTCGTATCTCCAAGGATGCAAACAAATCAGGCAAAATCTCGATGGAGGGTATGAAATCAAAAGATGATATGAACTCCAAGTTCTTTCTTTCCACAAATAGAGGACTCAGGGCCACCCTCCGCCTACTTAGTGCATCTTCCACCACATTACCCTTGCAAGGGGAATAAGAAATCTCAAAATCATAAGAAGCCAGAAACTCCATCCACCGCTATTGCCTTAAGTTGAGATCCTTCTACGAGAATAGATAATTGAGAGATTTATTATCGGTGTATAACTCGAACTTATCTCCAAGTAAATAATGATGCCATGTCTTTAATGCAAACATTATGGCAGCTAGCTAAAGATCATGGATGGGGTAGTTCATTTCACGAACTCTCAGCTGCCTACCCCCATAACACACTACTTTCTCTTCTTGCATTAGAACCGCACCAAGCCCTATACCGCATGCATCAGTGTAAATGGTAAACACTTTATTCCCGTCAGGCAAGGTCAAGACTGAGGCTGTTGTCAGAGCCCTCTTCAGTCATTGGAAAGCAATGTCACAGTCTATATCCCATGAGAACGCCAAGTTCTTCTTCGTCAGCTTGGTGAGTGGGGCTGATATCTTTGCGAAGTCCTTAATGAACTTCATATAGTAACCTGCTAACCCAAGAAAGTCCTCACCTAGGTTGCATTTTTAGGAACCTTCCAATCTTGCACTGCAATCACCTTCGTGGGATCTACGGCTATCCCTTCTTTGGAGACCACATACCCTAAGAATCTCACCTCTTTTCTCCAAAAGTGGCATTTGGAGAATTTTTCTTTCAGCTTATGATCAAGAAGAGTTTTCAAAACTTCTCAAAAATGCTAGGCATGCTCTTTTTCGCTCTTAAAGAAGATCAACATATCATCAACAAAAACAATGACAAATTTGTTTAGGAACTCCCGAAACACCCTACTCATCAAACCAACAAAATAGGCGGGTGCATTCGTCAGCCCAAAAGGCATAACTAGCCGTTCAAAGAAACCATCCGGAGTCCTAAAAGTAGTCTTATCTATGCTGCCCTCAGCCACCCTTAACTGATGGAACCCCGTGGCTAAGTCTAACTGGGAAAATACCGAGACACCAACAAGCTGATCAAATAAATCATCAATCCTCGGAAGCGGGTGCCTATTCTTCTTAGGGAGTTTATTCAGCTTCGTATAATCAACACACAAACGAAGTGAAACATCCGCCTTAGTTGCAAAAACTACTGGAGCACTCCATTCAGATATGCTTTATCTGATAAACCCTTTCTCAAATAGCTCCCCTACTTGCTAACTTAGCTCCCTTCTTTCCCTTGGAGCCATGTGGCGCACTGGTAATGCAACTAGCTTTGCATTGTCCACCAGATATATGCGAAAGTCGATCTTGTGCCTTGGAGGTAAAACCCGAACCTCATCAAAAACATCGGAAAAATCCTGGACTACTGGAACAGATTGCTGATCGTCGATAGATGCATCAAGAGACTCTAGGAAACTAAGCATAACCGACCCTTGTGGGTCACACGAGACTCGAGGGTTTTCCCATGACAAGTTAGAAGCCTAACAACCATCTTCTCACAATCCAGAATTTCACTATACGTGGTAAGCCAATCCATTCCTAGAATCAACCCATAGCCCATAAACCCAAGCACATATGTGTCGCATTTAAACTCGACGCCTAATACCGATATTTTCAAACCCCAACAAATCATTGATAAATGACCCGAACCACCAATGGAGTTTGAAACAACTGCGGGATCTACTACCATACTAATAATTAAGTGTAGAGATTCAACTACAGAACTTGATATAAATGAATGTGAGGCACCAGAATCAAAAAGTGTTCTAATAGGATGGTTTGAAAGAGAAATTAAACCTTCCACAAAAATTTTTCTACCTCTATCAGGAGCACTGGTCGCAAGAGCATGCACCTACCCTCCAGAATTTCCTGCCCTTTGACCTTGTCCCTGTGATCCCCATTTCTTCGGGCACTCTTTAGCATAGTGTCCGACCTCTCCACAGTGGTAGCAAGAATTCTTCCTTCGCTTACAATCTTTAACCAGATGACCTTCCTTCCTATAATGGTAACATTTTCTCTTATCCTTGCCTTTATCATTTTTCCCTCCTTTCTTTTGTTGTTGTTGTTGCTACTGCCTCTTCTTGGGCCACACCTTCCTATTTTGCGATGTCCCCTCAGCCTTTACCTCATTCTTTTCTCCCTTGTCCTCCTCATGCATTTGGGTCATGTCGACAAGTTTTTCGAAGGTGTCCCCCAATGGAATATGGGACATGGCTAACCCATGAAGGTGTTCATTCAGCCCTTTAGCAAACCGCAAAGCCTTTTGTGCAGCGTATCCACTAACTCTAGCGTGAACCTTGCTAACTGTTAGGATTTGTTCACATATTCTTTCACCGTCAAGTTTCCTTGTTTGAGTGCTCAAAATCTCTCCATTTGCATGCTGCTTTAAGTTCGGGAATGAAATTTCATTTCGAACCTCTATCTAAAATCTTCCCAATTTCCCACTGGACGTCTAGCTTGGTGACTTCCCACCAAAATGAGGCTTCGTCTTTCAATAGCCAAGCAGCTAACTGATCTTTTCGGTCCTCCACTTCAAAGATTACGAGTAAGTCCTCAGTCTCCTTAAGCCAATTCCGAGATTCCACGAATGTCTCATTCCCATGGAATAGATACCATCCCATAGCACGGAAGTCCTTGTAGATCTTGGCGAAGTTATTTTCTTTTAGATGTGGAGGAGGAGGAGGAATGACTGGTGCAATTGGAGGAGGAACGTCTCTTTGGCCTTCAACTGGCGCCATGGCCTCCAAATACCTACGGAACATCCGGGTATGGTGACGCCCTCTATGATATTAAGGTTGTTTTGTTCCCCAGACATGCTGAAAAGGGGAAAAGAAAGAAATTTAGATAAAGGACCGAAGGATACTACATATGGATTTTTGGGGAATGTTTTTCAAAACAGACTTTTCTTTTTGAAAATGCTTTTTTTTAAAACCTTTTTGAAAATAATTTTCAAAAAAAAACTTTTATCTAATTTGGTAAATTTCAACTTTGATACAAGTGTGACACTCCACGTTCGTTAATGTCACTCACTAAGGGAATGCATTAAGTTCCGTGAAGCGTTACAGGTAATCAGACACATAATAATTACAAGACAAATATAAATAAGATAGCAGCGGAAATTTAATTTTTTATTTCAATAAAAATACTGTGGTCCACAATACCATAAGTCACAAAAACCATTACAATAAAATAGCTTCTGTCTTGCATCATCAGAGAACATAAGAATATAAAAACATAATTCCCCAATTGAAAGAGTTATGCCATAGTAGAGATAAGAACTTGAGCCATACTTCAGAAGTAGCTCCTAGCAAGGTGATATCTGATTCTTGACTAAGCCTGGGTGTTTCCTCCCTGAGAACCTGGGGAGGAGGATGGAACGGAAGAAAGAAGGAGAAACAAAAGGGTCAGACATAAAGTCTGGCGAGTCTAGTTACTTTTAGCCAGTAGATGAATAAAAGTAACATGATAGGCATATAAAGTGGGTAAGAGGGAGATCACTACATAAATGGCAGGTGTGACAAGGTAAGCAAGATAAGGTGTACATGCCTCGATAATGATTACTCTTCATTATTACAAGTATATCCTGAAAGAGATGATCCCTTTAATTATAAGGTAGTAGACTTAGGTATATGTAACAACCCGGAAAATCTGGGCCAGTTTAAAATTTTTATTTTGGCAATTTTAGCGAATTTCGATTATTTAAAATGAATTATTTTAAATAATATCGACGAGAAATTTATTTTGAATATAATTCGACGTATATATTATACGCGTCGTCGTTATAATATAAATATTTATATATAATTATAAATAGAATTGAAAATGGCGCGGTAGTTCGATAATTCGATTTCAAACTTCAATTGAATGTACCGGGTGCAAAATAATCCGGATTTTAGTGAAACCAAAAATAATGGGATCTAATTGTGAATATCTTTCCAACGAATCCGAAAAATCAAGATTTCATATCGGGAATCAAAAGATATGTCCAGTGAAAATTCTGAATAGTCGCTATGGAATTCAGGCCCTTAAAAATGGACATTTTGCAAATGACCTCGGATTTCGACGAAACCACTTTTGTTGGGTCCGTGATGTCAAGTTATTGCTAGATTCCAAATTTCATAATTTTTCGAATCAATATGTGAGCGTGGCAAAGGAAAATGCGTTTGACCATTTTCAGTGGATTTTAATCGACTGGAAATTGGCCATTTTTTTATACGGTCTCAGAATTCGACGAAACTAGTTTTGTTAGGACCGTATCGTCAATACGAAGCTAGAAAATATTTTTATGGGATTTTTAGAGTTAGTATGTGACCCCGGTATATTGAAATGTACGTTTAAAATTCAATATAATGATTTAAAAGTAAATGCAATAGAAACTGATCGAAACGATCGAATCAGCTTGCGGTACATATCCCATTGTTTTCGGAAAGGGGGTGAAACGCTAGGGGCGACAGTCGTTTGGTATGATTTAGAGTTCGAATGCAAAATCTCGCTTTAATGAGTTAAATAAAATAAATATTTATATCCCTTTGAATGGTCAAACCCTAAGTCAAATTCATTCGTTGGTCAACCTTCCTCTTTCCGCCTCCAGCCCAAAAAGAACGCCCCTCGTCCTCCCAAAATCAGAGCCATCGATCCCCTCCGTTTCTCATTGTTTCGAGCCCTTCCAACGTGAAGATCAGAGAGCATCTCGTGCTCTTTCCATTCATACAAGGGGGATCCATTTTTGTTCACCGAGGAGGTCGTTCTAGCCCCCCCCCCAAACCAGCTCCGTTCGCTGGCCAACTGCGACGCATAGGCGGCGGCGAGTGGGCCCCTCTTCCAGGCAAAGGTGGAGCGCACGATGGGCAACAACGTGATGGTTCCTGAACGAGGAACGGCGGCTCGAGGAGGAAGTAAATTAGAACCCTAGCATTGAAGAATGGGTTGCGGATTAGAACGTCGGCCTGTAGTGTTTGATCGAGGAAGAAGGTAACGTTTTTATTTTTACTGTATGTTTTTTTTGTTTTTGTTAATTTGAAAACTGTTTTTTTTTTTTGTTGTTGTTGTATTTTAAAATTGATTTCTTAAGTTTTTTTTTTAACAGATTTTTTGAAAAGGTTTTAAAAACTGAAATGATTTTTAGAAAAGTTAAAACCTGATTTCAAAAAAAAAAGAAATAAAACTGAAATGATTTTTAGAAAAGTTAAAACCTGATTTTTATTTTAAGTATAAAAACTGATTTTTATTTTAAGTATAAAAACTGATGTTTTAAAAAGTAAAAACTGATGTTTTACAAAGTAAAAACGGATTTTTTATAAAAGTAAAAACGGATTTTTATATATTGAAAAGCAAAGTAAAAATTCGATTTTTATATATTGAATAACGAAATAAAAATTCGATTTTTATATATGTAGTGAATACGGGCAACGAAGATGACGAAGAGACGAGAACAACGAAGACTTCTACATTAGGAGAATCGTGGAATCGGGATAGCTATAGGTGAGAACTTCTCACCTTTCAATTTAATTTTTCTAGTTATATATATACTAGGATGCAGACGGTGCTTAGCAGCACCCGACACAAATCGTCCACAGACCATGGACTTGTTTGTTTGACTGTTTGGTGATTGATTGCGATATTGGTTTGAATGTGGTTTGTGGTGTGAAAAATCGAATCGATAAATTGGTTAGGATTAGACGTGCGCCGTTATAAGGCGAAGGAGTAAGGCTAGGTTAGACTCTTACTCCAAATTTTGTGGTTTGCATAACGAATTGATTTGATTGATGTGTGAATGGCGTGGGCCTTCACTAGACCGGGGATAAGGCTAGGCCTTGTCCCGTTTCTAGTATCGTGCCGTTATGCCGCCGAAATTTTCTAAAATGGGTTGGAAAAATAAAAATATCATTTTATTTAAAGAATGAACTGAATAGAAATTCATATGTTGGAATAAAATGTTTTATCGTTAAAAATATAATTTTTAACGTGAAGTGAATAAAATAGAATATTCATTTACAAACCAGACGGTTTGTTTATGTACACCTATATGAAGGACATTGATTGGGTCGATAAATTTTACACATCGCCCAACAGCACAAATAAAATATGTGTTTGATTGTTTGAAACCCCACACGGGTGTTGGGATGAAATTTGAAGTTCACTCATCCTGATTGATTAAATGTGTCGATCGATTGATTGACAGGCTGTTATAAGCGTTGAATATCTATATTTGATGCTTATAAAGTGTAGTGCACTTTGGTTGATGGTTGATTATTTTTCAATGTAATTATATACATGTGTTGTATGAAAATCCATATAATTAACTTTATATGGTAATTGATTGGGCCTCATTCCAATTTGAAAAATAAAGAATATTATAAAATAAAAGTTCATGTGTTGACAGTACTCATTCATTGAGATTGGTCATGTGTTGAACGAAATATTTTAGTAATAAAATTTACATCTTTATCGATATAAAATAAAAGTTCATGTGTTGACAGTACTCATTCATTGAGATTGGTCATGTGTTGAACGAAATATTTTAGTAATAAAATTTACATCTTTATCGATATAAAATAAAAGTTCATGTGTTGACAGTACTCATTCATTGAGATTGGTCATGTGTTGAACGAAATATTTTAGTAATAAAATTTACATCTTTATCGATATAAAATAAAAGTTCATGTGTTGACAGTACTCATTCATTGAGATTGGTCATGTGTTGAACGAAATATTTTAGTAATAAAATTTACATCTTTATCGATATAAAATAAAAGTTCATGTGTTGACAGTACTCATTCATTGAGATTGGTCATGTGTTGAACGAAATATTTTGATAATAACAACTATTTTGAAAAAGAAATATTTGAAATAGAATATTTGAAAATAGAAATTTATGAAGCCGTGTTGATTAGATTGACGCCATTTTGACGTGAACGATATTTATATCGATTTTATTCATCTTAAAAATGAATATTGAAAAGTCATTTCAAAATCGAATATAATGAATTGAATTGAAAATGATTTCGAAATGAATTGAATTGAAAACGATTTCGAAATGAATTGAATTGAAAACGATTTCGAAATGAAATGAATTGAAAACGAATTCAAATTGAATTGAAAACGATTTCGAAATGAATTGAATTGAAAACGATTTCGAAATGAATTGAATTGAAAACGATTTCGAAATAAATTGAATTGAAAACGAATTGAAATGAATTCAAATTGAATTGAAATTTGAATTGAATAGAAATGAATTTTGAAACGAATTTATAAAGAAGAATTCAATTTTGATTTGAATTGAAAAGGAAGTTGAAATTGCTTTTGAAACGAATTTAAAACTATTTATATAATTCGTTTTAAATAGAAATCGACGAAGTATATATTATATATATATTATATATAATATAATGGCCTGAATAGAACGCGCCGCGCCGCGGCAGTTCGTGAATTTCGACCATTTATTTCAAACGGACATTGCGGGAGATCCGACCGTCGGATTCTCCTAAAACCGGAACCGTTGGGTTCGTATCGAAAAGAGCTTTCTAATGAATGTTAGAAATTTGAAATCTAACGGTTGGATTTGGAGATACGTCCAAATCAAATTCGAAATAGGTCGCTGTAAGTGCAGTTCGATTGCCGTTAATGGAAATCGACTGTACGGGCCTTGATAAAATTATTAAAAATAGTAATAATTTGTGTAAAATCATAAGAAATGATTTGTGAAAGTTTGGGATGAAAAACTCCATATTTGAAAAGATAAAAATAGATTTTTATCGAAATGAACTAGTTTTGAACTAGAATTATAATTCTATTTATTTTTAAATAAATAAATTGAATTTGAAATGGTTTTGAAAATAACCAAAATTTCCAATGATTGCATTGGAGTGGATTTGAATCGAAATTGTCTTCGGAATATTTCGATGTTGGAATTCGTGATATTACAGGTGTTGTTATGGAAATTTGAAAGATACATATTTATATCGTTATTTCCAATACGACATTTGTTAGTCGTAGAATTCGATATTGAATATAAGCCGATATATTTTCTATTCAGAGCCTTGTATTGAATATCGAATGTGATTTGGGTTTGTCGTGAATGGTGTTTTCACTAACACTGTTCTTGAACCCAGTTGAGAAAAGATTAAATCTTTTTATTTAGATTTAATGAAGTGTACCAATTAAATGATATTTAATTGGAATTGAATTGGTATTGATTTTTGGGTTTATCGTGAACAGTGTTTTAAATAACACTTGTTCTTTAACCCGATAATTAATGGAATGTGATTTTGGGTTTATCGTGAATCGTGTTTTAAATGACACTGATTCTTTAACCCAGATAATAATTAAAACTAAGTGGAGTTTTAATGAATCTTTAATTAGATTGAAATGATCGAAAATGGAGTATCACCAGTTTTGCTCCAGGCGATAGTTAAATCTTTAATTAGATTTGAACGTGAAATGGTAATTGAATTTACCGATAACACTGTGGTGTTAGATATGAAGTATTACCAGTTTTACTTCATGGGATGAATAGGTTGGGATTGGGAAATTAAAACAAATGATTACTTCGGTAAGGTCCGTTAATCCCGACTAGTTTTGAATTGATATTCAAAATAGAATAAAGAATAAATTCAAGAAATTTATCTTGGATAAAATTAATGGGAACCTTTCCCTATGAATGTGAAATCAGAAACTAACTGGCGGTTAACTAAGCAGAATGGTTTTCTGGGTATTGATCTGATGTTGGTTTCGGCCTTCGGGGTTAATATTTGGGGAATTATTCTCTTGATTAATTTACGGTTAGTGACTGATGAATTGGAATGAGGCGTATGTTGTGTTTGTGTAACACTTATTTAAAATATATGCGAGTTATTCAAAAAGACCGGGTTTATCCCATTCTGAATAACTGATACGACGATAAGTCGAAGATGAAGACGATGGTCGAAGACCGGAGGTCTTCACGTCGTTTGGATAATTACTGATGATCTTGATTGGGCTGTACACCCAAGAAGATGGAAACAGTTAGTGATCGTCCAGACGTACTTGGAGATCGATGGATATGCGGGGTACTAGGTGCCTCCGGTTTCGTTCAGCCCCAGAACGGACTTGTAAATGGACTGTGTGTCTGACATTGGATTTTAGTCTGTGTGATTGATTTCTATTAAATATATATCTGTTTGGCGGCGGAGAATTTATTCTCTTGCTTAACGCCCTTCTCTGAGACGTACGAGCTCAGGGGTTATATATTGATGGATATCAAATGCATGGAGTGAATTGCCTGTGTGGCATGCCTAAGTGGCAATTGATCGAGGCTTCTGTTGAAAAGCAAAGTCTTGTAGTGATGATCAAAGCACGGCCTTTGTGGCGTAGCTTTGTGTAACGTTTTCCTCGCGTGTTTCACACCCGGTATGAACCAAAAATGGGAGACGGACGTCAGGGGGGACATGCGTTTTCTTTCTAGCTAGAAGTGGCGTCAGTGGTTTTACACGCCCTGACGAGTTTGACTTATGTGGTTGTTGCTGTTGCGAGGCGCCTCGGATTGATCGGTCGTTCTCGAACCGATGGAGTCATTTAGTTGGCTCATTTACGCCCCAAAGGGCGGAGAAACGTATTGTTCAGGCATTATAATCCACATCGGTGGACCGGCCCTGAGGATCCAAGGTACAGTTGCGGCTGTGCCTGAGACTCGGGCTAGACAGTCTCGAATCGGTTGAGGACTATCTTTTGCCTCGGTTCATAGACGGAAATCCAACTTCCAAATACGTGACATTTGCGGTTTTATTTGTAGAGCCTAGTATGGCGACATAGTGGGATGGGGCGCTCATGCCGCCTATGATTGATACTTATGATTTGAAGTTGTTTTATACACTATGCACCTATTATAGTATCAAATGATTTGTTTCAAACGTATCAAGCATTCTTTGGCTGTTATAAGGGAAAACCCTATCCCCCGGCTTGCGTTGCATTGTGTGATAGGACCTGGGTCTTATAACAGCTTCATTTTTCTTTATTTAGCATTGCGCTGTTTGTTTTATGCACTGGTATTCTTGGGAGGAAACCCGTTCCGTGTTATACGGCGTGGTCCCTTGATTTACCTAACTTTTAAAATAAAGAATAATAACTGTTTTAGTTCTCACACCAGTCCCATGACTGACCTGGAGTTTATTGTTTTAACCTAAACTCTGGGTGCCCCTATTTTGACACGGGCAGCTAGTAGTTTTGGTTTTGCAGATTTATATTCACAGGATCCTGGTTTACAGCTGGAACGATATCCGGAAAGCTTTGTATCCGTATATCTCTTCTAGTTGTGTATTGTATTATTTTCCGCTGCGATGTATTTAAATGTAATTTAAATCTCTGATATTTCTGTGTAATATTCGTTTATACTCTGTATATTCTTGTAATCTGATGCATTGTTGTAATATACAGTGAAATGTTCTTCTGTATGCGTTCTATTTTGTCATGTTCTCAAACGATAGGGCGTTTCGAACGGTCTGGGTCGGTTTAGCGACTGGTTCGGACCGAGCGAGATTCCTTGCCGTCACAGTATACGTCTAAATATATCCTAACTACTACCCTGATCGATCGGCTTCCTAACCCTCATAGATACCTTGTGATGGCCCCACAGTAGGAGGTATCACTTCCGAAGGTGGCTACACCTCGCCGTAATAATGTGCACGACCATATATAAAGGTGTCACGGTCGTCTTATCCCCCTCTTCCCAGCTCATGCACGCACATAGCCCAGTCGATTTGCGCCGCCCACACCGTCCTCCACGTTTGGATCTCTTACAATCAGTCAGTAAGCGTTCCCCTTCTCCACATAGTCCGGAGTACTTTGTTTGATAACTACTCCGTGTTATTGACTGAAATAGGTCCCACACAATATGATACAAGCTCACCCCTTTGTCTTGTATCCCCCACTAGGTTTTCACTGACTATGTATACCGCTAGGTGTCTTTAATTACATAGCCTTATTTACTTCTACATGTTATGCTTACCTACAGGTGTCTTTAATACATAACCCCTAATCTTCCAATCAGTAATGCTTATCTATAGGTGTCTGTAATTACATAACCCTATCACTTCTACAAGTTATGTTTACCCTAAAAGGTGTCTTTAATTACATAAATTTATTATTTCCACCAATTATGTATACCACTAGGTGTCTTTAATTACATAACCTTAACAGGTTAAGTTTGTGGGCATATATGTGAATATTACCCATCTCCTCTTCAGATTTGCTTAGCCCACCCCTCAACTATGTTTACTTAACCCCCAACTTAAATTTAAGTTCATACAATCCCTATGGATTAACTCAGGTTAAGTAGTCCAATTCTTCACCATGTCCATTTATGGTTTCATAATGGGCCAGACCTCCCACATTAGGCCTACAACATGTGGATGCTGGATATGTCGGTCGGGTCCGGGCAGACTTATTCCATAGTTGGTCGTGTCATAGCCCGTTTCGTATTTACGTACTTAGACCTCCCATATTAGGTTCACCATTAGTGGCTGTTGGTTATGCCGGTCGGGTCCAGTCTGACTTCCACCACTAATGTAACCTAACCTCGTGTCATAGGTACATTTACAATTCCTAATTGTAATTACTAGACATTCCATTTTTAATTAATTAAGCAATTAACTAATCCTTTCCTTTTATAGGTGTCAATACCTATTTTACCCAATAATTCGAATTACATGTCCATAAATGTTCATATTCAAATTATGCCATTTTAAACCCTTTTTCCCCCGTTCCTTAACTAGCGCCCTCACAAAATTAGCAACATGCCTAGGCTAGACAATATGCTAGTCATAAAAGATGATAGGGAAAATAATGGGAATATAACTAAAATGATCTTCTTGGCATAAACATAAACAAGTATGATAATAAGGTGAACATACATACTAGCATGGACATGAAATTATCATCATAACCAGGTGGACTTAAAACTGATGAACTATGACGTCACAGTATCGAAATTAGCAATTTAGATGTCCAATCGGTTTAGATCTAACATGATAACATAAGGTGATAATTTAGATCACATAAAATATATCTACCATTTTAACATTAGGTGACAATTTAGATCACATAAAATAGATCTAACATGTTAACATAAGGTGATTATTTAGATCACATAAAATAGATCTAACATGAATCATAAGGTGACAATTTAGATCACATAAAATAGATCTGACATGTATCATAAGTTGACAATTTCAGATCACATAGAACAGATCTAACATGAATCATAAGGTGATAATTTTAGATCACATAGAATAGATCTAACATGAACAAATAAGGTGACAATTTAGATCACATAAAATAGATCTAACATGAATCATAAGGTGGAAATTTTAGATCACATAGAATAGATCTAACATGAATCATAAGGTGACAATTTTAGATCACATAGAATAAATGTAAGGTGAATCATAAGTTGACAATTTTAGATTGCATAAAATAGATCTATACACATCATAACATATCATAAAATTTACAAACCAAGATCCACAATAATAACATAGTAGAACAATCACAATTGAATTGTACCTAAAGAAATAGATCTATCATGACATAGCATAAGATCTAACAATAACATAGATTCATGGTCTACAACGTATCCAAATAACAGTCTTTCATAATTCACTGTTATTTATCTAAACCTAAAAGCAACTAGAACTCACTGTAATTGGATTGCTAAGATGATAGAAAAGGTGTTGAGTCTATGCTTGGATCTCAAAATTTGATATGCTTTAGAAGAAGATGAGATACCCTAGATCAGTTCAGAATCCGGCATAGTTTGGACGCCATGACTTCTAATGAAGAAATATGTGAAATGGCCATATATTTATGGTTGCAGAACCATCTGGAACCGACTGCCACATAAACCCTAGGGTCAATCAGGTCGCGGGTCGCCTCACACTTTGAGAAAAGGGCCGAATACCTAAAAACAATTCTGGGCGCACTTTACAGGTGCACCAGTGCAAAATTGCCTTGGCGCACTTGGCAAATGCGCCAGTTACACCCGGTTTTGATTTTCAACTTTTTATCGTCCGTAACTTCTTCAAACGTTATCCGTTTTACGCAAACCAGGTGTCTATCTTGACCAGAATTTTGAGAGGACGCAATGACGTAATCTGTTTCCCTTAATTATGGATATTAAATTAATTATTCTTTAATTTACCATCTTTGATGTCGTCAAAAATTCGGGGTGTTACAAATGGCAAGTCAAAAGTCTAACGACCCTACTTTCACAATCCAGAATGGCACCATACCTGGCTAGCCAATCCATCCCTAGAATCAACCCATAGCCCATAAAACCGAGCACATATGCATCGCACTCAAACTCGACGCCTAATGCAGATGTTCTCAAACCTCGACAAATCGTGGACAAATGAGCCCTACCACCAATGAGGTTTGAGACAACAATGGGATCCACTACCATACTAGTACTAAGGTGCACAGACTCAACCACAAAATCAGATATAAATGAATGGAAAGCACCAGAATAAAAAAGAGTTCTAATAGGATGATCAGAAAGAGAAATCAAACCTTCAATGGAAATTTTCCTACCTCGATCTGGAGCACATATCGCGAGAGCATGCACTTTCCCTCTAGAATCTCCTGCCCTTTGACTTTATCCTTGCTTCTTCGGGCACTCCTTGGAAAAGTGTCCAATCTCTCCACAACTGAAGCAAGCATTCTTCCTTCTTTTGCAGTCCTTGATCAAATGACCCTCATGTCTGCAATTTTGGCACTTCTTCTTATCCTTAGCCTTGTCATTCTTTCCATCTTTCTTTTTTTGTTGTTGCTGTTGTCCCTTCTTTGGCTATACGTTCTTGTTTTGTGTTTCCTTAACCTTAACTTCTTTCTTTTTGCCTTTGTCCTCCTCATGCATTAATACCATATCAACTAGCCTCTCAAAAGTTGCTCCCATTGGAATATGAGACATAGCTACCCTATGAAGGGGTTCATTCAGTCCTCTAGCAAACTATAAAACATTCTTATGCAGAGTATCCACTAACTCCAACCCATATCTCGCTAGTTGGTTTAATTTGTTAACATACTCTTTAACAGTCACGCCTCATTGCTTGAGCGCCAAAAACCTTTCCATTTGCATACTTTTCTCAACTTTATAAAGAAATTTCATTTCAAACCTTTGTCGAAAATCATCCCAAGTCTCCACTGGATGCCCTGCTTGCGTCACTTCCCACCAGGACGAAGCTTCATCTTTTAGTAGCCACGCAGCTAACTGAATCTTCCTATAATCGTCCACTTTAAAAATTCCAAACAAATCCTACGTCTCTTTGAGCCAGTTCCTTACATCTACGAAATATCTCGGTTCCACAGAATGGCTTTCGTCCCATAGAACAGAAATCTTTGCAGATCTTAGAGAAATTATCTACATGCAGAGGAGTAGGAATGGCAGGTGCAGCTGTGGGAGGAATGCTTGCTTGACCACCGATAAGCGCTATGGCCTTTAGATACCTACGGAACCAGCCTGGTTTCGTAACGCCCTCAGGAATATTAGGTTCCCCAGACATGTTGAAAAGAAAAGGAAAGAGATCCAGACAAAGGATCGAAAGAAATTACATATGGCTTTGGGGCATATGTTTTTCAAAACAGACTTTCCTTTATGAAAATGCTTCCTTTTAAAACCTTTTTGAAAATAACTTTCAAAATCTTTTATCTAATCTGGTAACCTTCAGCTCGGATACCAAGTGTGACAGCCCACGTCTGTTAATGTCACTCATTAAACGTATGCATTAAATTTCGTCAAGCATTGTAGATTAAAAGAAACAGAAACATTATAGGACAGATACAAAATAGCAGTGGAATTTAAAACTTTATTAATCATAAAGCATAACTTCGTGGTTCAAAACATCATAATTCTGAAAATGCATAAACCCAGTACATCATCTTAATTTTTTTTGTCTTGTACTTAAAACATCAGAGTCCAATAAATAAAGAAGCATAATTCCCTAAACCCTAATCTGCCCAGATCTGCCGCGGGGGGTCGATCCCCCTTATTGGGTCGACCCATGGGGTCGACCCAGGGGTCGACACCCCCTTAAGGGGTCGACAACCCTGAGCAAGAAAATCCTCCTCACCCCCCAATCCTATGATTTTGGACTGATTTTTGATGGTTATGTGTATATATAATTCTCTTGCGTGTATATGAATTTCAAACCTTAATAACTTCTTCATACGGTGTCCGTTTTCGCAAATCAGGTGTCTATCTTAACCAGAATTCCGAGATGAACGCAATGGCATAGCCCGTTTCACTTAATTCTAAATATTAAATTAATTATTCTTTAATTTATCATCTTTTAGTGTTGTTAAAATATGGGGTGTTACAGTGGCTTTGTAATTAGGCGATATTTTATAGTAATTTGTGATGTTGATTTATGAATAAATAATATTTGATTAAATAGATTAATGAATATAAATCAAAAAAAAAGAAAAGTAAGTGAATGCATAATAGATAATTTAGGCATAGGGTCTAATTAACATGAAAATATGCGTTTGGACTAGTCCGTGGGGATGAAGAGCCCAACAGGGTAAATCATCGTTGATGTCGGGAGACATGGTGAGAGCAAGTCCAACTTATTCGATGAGCTGAAGGGAAGTGCGGGACTTATACGGGATGTGAGAATACTCTGTGATCTCTATGGTAGGCTCAAGACTTTACCCACAAACGTATGGTCTGTACGGTACCATACAATGAGTAATGTGTTGATTGACTGATGATCATATCTCATTGATCATTAATATATGTGATATTAATGTGAATACGTAAATACCTATTAGAATAGTGTATTGGGCTGACCCAACATGGGAAAACTTCATGGAGCACAATTAACAGTGTCATAAGAAATTTTCATAGTGACAGTGATGTAATGGTCCTCAGACCTGAAATCATTATATGATTTATTTGAGGATATTTGTGTTTTGATATCATCAAAAATTACTTTTAACCGAGTAGACGATAAAGGTGATTATCTGATACATCTCGAATCGATTAAATAATATGAATGATCTAGATGGAATTTAACCCTATAATATAAGTAGCGATATCCATGGGACTCTCACGGCTGTGCTCAAATATTGTTTTGTTTTATATAAATTGCTCATCGATCAAGATAAAAGGATTAAATTATAAAGATGATAATACATTCAATGCCTTGAATTTAACCCTGGATATATTGGTTAAAAGGAATAAATTACATTGAAACACTAGTCATAGAAGAAGGTTCATTGATTTTATCATAACTTGGGTAGTAGCTATGCATTACAAGATGTCGCTTACTATTTTTAGTTCAATTATATTTTAAATTATTGCCAATGTTGTAATAACGTATATGGTCACACAATAAAATGTTTGAAAAAGTAAGAACTATTCTTAACGAAAGGAAATATCAAACGTTGATTTTTCTTATTTGTTTGAAACGGTATAAACCATGTATTTCGAGATATCCCTTTTGTTCTTGTATATATAAAAAACGTGCCGACTTATCAGATAGAAAATATGAGATAAAATTAAAAAAAAGGGAAATCGAAATCCATTGCTTTCTTCTAGTACCGATTTCGTCCTTTGATCTTTGATCTCGTTTGACGCGATCAAAGCGGCGTTCTTGAACTTCTATAAAGGTGCTGCAATCATCAAGAGCACTCGAGATTGATTCGGTTTGGATTTTGTTTGGGTTCATGGATTCGTGGATTCATCAAGTAAGTTATGCAAACCTTAATTTAGGTGTGTATTCGATTTATAGTTTTTCGCATAGATCCCAATTTATGAATTGTTAAAGTGTCAACTTTTTTTCTTAATTTGATCTAGAAAACTTAACAGTGGTATCAAAGCTATGACTTGCGAAAAATTGTATTTTGAGCTTTGATTTGGACGTAGGTAGGTTTAATTCTTGCAAAATTTACTGAATTAAAAAGCACAGATGAAAGAGTTTAATGCATTTTCATTTATAAAGTGAAATTATTTCACATTAAATAAAAATTTTATATGATACAAAGTGTGAAATAAATCAATGGGTTTTGTAATAACCCGGAAATCCGAGCCAATTTAAAAATTTTATTTTGGCAATTTTGATGAATTTTGAATATTTAAAATGAATTATTTTAAATAATAACGACGAGAAATTTATTTTGAATATAATTCGAACGTATATATTTATATAGATCGCAATTAGAATATAAATATTTATTTATATATGTAAAAGGAATTGAAAATGGTGCGGTAGTTCGATAATTCGATTTCAAATTTCAAATGAATGTACCGGGAGCAAAATAAACCGGATTTTAGTGAAACCAAAAATATTTGAATCTAATTGAGAATATCTTTCCAAAGAATCCGAAAAATCAAAATTTCATAGCGGGGATAAAAAGTTATGCCCAGTTGAAAATTCAGAATAGTCGCTATAGAATTCTGGCCCTTTAGAAATGGAAATTTTGCAAACGACCTCGGTTTTCGACGAAACCACTTTTGTTGGATCCGCGATGTCAAGTTATTGCTAGATTCCAAAATTCGTAATTTTTCGAATCAATATGTGAGCGTGGCAAAGGAAAACATGTTTTGACAGTTTCGGTTGATTTTAATCGACTGGAAAATGGCCATTTTTCAAACGATCTCGGAATTTGACGAAATTAGTTTTGTTTGGACCATATCATCAATATGAAGCTAGAAAATATTTTTCGGGTTCTTACAGTGGTATCAGAGCTTTGGTTCACAGAGCTCGGAGGACAAGACACGTTAGAACCGAACGAAAGAATCCATCAGATATTGGATTAGTAATATCCAATTAGAATTACTCGTTAGAGATAGGATCTGTAGTATCCTAGAACGAGTGTGAAGAGTATATTTTTCAAATGAAAACAAATTTGTTTTGAAATTTAAATCGTTTTATACGTATTTGAATATTTATTTGTATTGAAATTGGACAATCCGATATATAAAGATTTTGCATATACGCCTTGCAAACGTATATTCGAAGTTTTAATATACTGGATAGATATAGAATCACATTCTAGACACCTGAAGATGATACTGATGATTGAGATCTCATCATCAGTATTTATGTCCGAGCTTCGAAAGTGTGACATCTATATATTTCCATTAAACTGGTGTGAGAACCAAAATTAGATAGGGCTTATTATTGTGATTTAGCATCAAAAATCGTATTTTTGGACTATATATCAAAGTTATGAATTTGAAGAGATAATCAACTAATTGATTGATGGTTTTGTTGTTTGATTATGGTTTGATTAATTAAAATGTTGAACCTATAGCCAAATTGAACCAAATAGTGAGTTGTATTGAAAATTAGTCATATTTGCTTGCATATTCATGTATTACACTGAACAGGTCATAGCAAGGAGGCTAGAGCAGAGAATAAAATTGTTTGCCCGACAAATAGGTACATGTTTACCATAATTTACTGTTTTGTTTAGGCGATGATGATTTTATGAGCCGATTGGCTAGCCACTTGGCTTTTTCTTTTTCTTTTGGATTGAAGAAGGCCATGGGAGGCTATATGAAATATCTCGAAGTCCCCGGTGCAGGGGAGGTTATGGCGATATTTTTCGAAAATTTAGGGTGTTAGCCAAATTTTTGAAAAAATTGAAAAGTTCTTAGGAACTGAAAAGTTGAAGAACTTAAGCCATAAAGAAAATAATGAAAGTTGAGTTGGTTTGTGAAACAACTTTCGGCTTCGTTCCTTTTCGGGGATGAAAAGTTTTAAGTGGGGGAGATTGTAATAACCCGGAAATCCGAGCCAATTTAAAAATTTTATTTTGGCAATTTTGATGAATTTTGAATATTTAAAATGAATTATTTTAAATAATAACGACAAGAAATTTATTTTGAATAGAATTCGAACGTATATGTTTATATAGATCGCCGTTAGAACATAAATATTTATTTATATATATAAAAGGAATTGAAAATGGCGCGATAGTTCGATAATTCGATTTCAAATTTCAAATGAACGTACCGGGTGCAAAATAAGCCGAATTTTATTGAAACAAAAAATATTTGAATCTAATTGAGAATATCTTTCCAACGAATCCGAAAATAAAAATTTCATAGCCGGGATAAAAAGTTATGCCCAGTTGAAAATTCAGAATAGTCACTATAGAATTCTAGCCCTTTAAAAATGGAAATTTTGCAAAAGACCTCGGTTTTCGATGAAACCACTTTTGTTGGATCCGCGATGTCAAGTTATTGCTAGATTCCAAAATTCGTAATTTTTCGAATCAATATGTGAGCGTCGCAAAGGAAAACGTGTTTTGACAGTTTCGGTTGATTTTAATCGACTGGAAAATAGCCATTTTTCAAACGATCTCGGAATTTGACGAAATTAGTTTTGTTAGGACCGTATCATCAATATGAAGCTAGAAAATATTTTTCGGGTTCTTACAGTTTGTAATATAAACAAATCGCAACGACCATCGAACTGCACTTGCAGCGATCTTTTCCAAATTTGATTTGGACATAATTCCAAATCCAACCGTTAGATTTCTAATTTCTAATATTCGTTAGAAAGCTCTTTTCGATACGAACCCAACGGTTCCAGTTTTAGGAGAATCCGACGGTCCGATCTCCCGTAATATCCATTCGAAGTTAATAGTCGAAATTCGCGAATTGCCGCGGCGCGGCGCATTCTATTCAGGCCATTATATATATATATAATATATATATTATATATTTCGTCGATTTCCTTTCAAAATGTATTATATAAATCATTTTAAATTCGTTTTCAAAACGATTTCAACTTCCTTTTCCAATTCAAATCAAAATCAAATTTTTCAATATAAATTCATTGTAATTTCATTTCAAATCGATTTCAATTCAATTTCAATTTAATTCGAATTTCACTTCATTTTAATTTAATTCGAATTTCAAATCTATTCAATTTAATTCGAATTTCAATTCATTTTAATTTAATTCAAATTTCAAATCACTTTCAATATTCATTGAAAAAAGAATAAAATTGATATAAATATCGTTCACGTCAAAATGGCGTCAATCCAATCAACACGGCTTAATATATTTCTATATTCAAATATTCTATTTCAAATATTTCTATTCAAATATTTCTTTTTCAAATATTCTATTTCAAAACTGGAATGAGGCCCAATCAATTACCATAGATTTTATTTCTATGGATTTTCATACCACGCATGTATATATCAACAATGACAAATAATCAACCATCATCCAAAGTGCATTCTACACTGTATAAGCATCAAATATAAATATTCAACGCTTATAACAGTCTATCAATCAATCGATCGACATACAACTAATTATTGGGATTAATGTATGTCATATATCACCCCAATATCCGTGTGGGGTTTCAAACAATCAAACACAGATTTTATTTGTGCAGTTGGGCAATTTGTAAAATTTATCGTCCCAATCAATATCAGTCAAATGTGTGTATATAAAAAAATCGTTCAATTTGTTTATATTAATTTATTTCATTTCATATACAAGTTAAAAATTCTATTTTTAACTATAAAAATATTTTTTAGTTCATTCCACATCACACAATCAACTACACATCAAAAACAAACAAACAAACAAACAAGCCGTCCATGGTCTGTGGACGACGGGTGTTGGGTGCTACTAAACACCGTCTGCGTCCTAGTATATATTTTAACTAGAAAATTAAATTAAAAGTGAGAAGTTCTCACCCAAGCTAAACCAAACGCCACGACTCTTCATATGTAGGAAATCTTCGCAGTGCTCGCCTTTTGTCACTTTCGCTTCCCGTATTCACTACATATATAAAAATCACATTTTTATATTCTCTATTATATGAAAATCATATTTTTATTTCGCTACATATATAAAGATCACATTTTTATATTCTCTATTATATGAAAATCATATTTTTATTATCTCTCCTATATAAAAATTATATTTTTATATTTCTACTCCTTCTATAAAAATCGATTTTTTTTACTTAACTAATGAATATATAAAAATCGAATTTCTTACTTAACTAATGAATATATAAAAATCAAATTTTTACTTCGTTAATGAATATATAAAAATCGAATTTTTTACTTCGTTAATGAATATATAAAAATCAAATTTTTTACTTCGCTAATGAATATATAAAAATCGAATTTTTACTTCGCTAATGAATATATAAAAATCGAATTTTTACTTCGTTAATGAATATATAAAAATCGAATTTTTTACTTCGCTAATGAATATATATAAATCGAATTTTTACTTCACTAATGAATAAATAAAAATCAAATTTTTACTTCGCTAATGAATATATAAAAATCAAATTTTTACTTCGCTAATGAATATATAAAAATCGAATTTTTATTCCCTATGGCTTCATATATAAAAAATCTCATTTCAACTATATAAAGATTTTGCCATTTTAAATATAAAGATTTCACCTTTTTAAATAAAAAGATTTCACCTTTTTAAATAAAAATATTTCACCTTTTTAAATATACTTCATATATTTAAAACCGAAAATAATCGATGTTATCTATTTACAACAAAACTGATTTTATATGATTTTATTTAATTTCAGAATTTAAATGCACTACAAAAAAAAGAATAAAACAAAAATAAAGAAAAACAAGGAAGCTTACAGTCGAAGAGGGGGGGCTGTTGTTGTAGGTTGTTGAGCAACGGGTTCTAGGGTTTACAGGGGAGTTTAGGGCGTTGGGGTTTCGCGCGTCGGATGGGGATAGGAGAGAGGAACGAGGACGGAGGGGATTGTCTGTGAGGGAGGCGCGGCCTGGATCTAGGAGGAGTCGGGGTCTTCAACGACGGGATTGGATTGGGGAGGGGGGAGGTTGTAATAACCCGGAAATCCGAGCCAATTTAAAAAATTTATTTTGGCAATTTTGATGAATTTTGAATATTTAAAATGAATTATTTTAAATAATAATGACGAGAAATTTATTTTGAATAGAATTCGAACATATATATTTATATAGACCACCGTTAGAATATAAATATTTATTTATATATATAAAGGAATTGAAAATGGTGCGGTAGTTCGATAATTCGATTTCAAATTTCGAATGAATGTACTGGGTGCAAAATAAACTGGATTTTAGTGAAACCAAAAATATTTGAATCTAATTGAGAATATCTTTCCAACGAATCCGAAAAATCAAAATTTCATAGCGGGGATAAAAAGTTATGCCCAGTTGAAAATTCAGAATAGTCACTGTAGAATTCTGGCCCTTTAGAAATGGAAATTTTGCAAACGACCTCGGTTTTCGACGAAACCACTTTTGTCCGCGATGTCAAGTTATTTCTAGATTCCAAAATTCGTAATTTTTCGAATCAATATGTGAGCGTGACAAAGGAAAACGTGTTTTGACAGTTTTAGTTGATTTTAATCGACTCGAAAATTTAGCGTGGCAAAGGACTACACACTCTGGGCAGCCACTTGGATCGGTTGGGCCGGTCCTCACTTACGTTAGAGGATTAGTTATGCCTGAACACACGTTTCCCGGTCCTTACAGACCTATAATCGAGGTGCCTCATTCCAACAACCACAAAGGTGAAAAGTATATAAATGTCAGGGCTGGTAAGTCACTGACACCACCAAAGCTAGAAAGAAACGTCGTGCTCTCCCAACGGCCTGTAACACCCCGAATTTTCTATTAACACTAAAGTTGCTAAAATAATAATAAGTGTGTAGAAGAGGGGATGTATCTAATATGAATATAAAAATATTAATAAGTATGTAAGAGAGGGGATGTATCTATTATGAATATAAAAATATTAATAAGTATGTAAGAGAGGGGATGTATTTAATATGAATATAAAAATATTAATAAGTGTGTAAGAGAGGGGATGTATCTAATATGAATATAAAAATATTAATAAGTGTGTAAGAGAGGGGATGTATCTAATATGAATATAAAAATATTAATAAGTGTGTGAGAGAGGGGATGTATCTAATATGTATATAAAAACAATAATAAGTAAAGGGGGATGTATCTAATATGTACATTGTAGAAAATATATATATATTTATGACATGAATAGAAGTTTATTTATATGCTGAGTGTTTGCTGAGTCACTTCTGACTCATTGCTGAGTCAACAAGATAAACCCCATCTTGTCTGAACGGCTGCGGTTATTTCTAGGTTAAATCTAATGGCCTAAATGAATTCTAAAATCTATAAATAAGTGGGTAGACCCTAGACCTAAATCACTTGTAAAATTAGAGAAGCTACCGTCATGCTGCTGCCATGGAGTTCAGCATAGCCGTCACAAACTAAGAAGAGGAAGCCTAATCATCTACAACTAAATCTACACAAATCAAATCAAAAGATCTCTCTTTCTCTAATTCTTTTCTTTTGTTGGTGAGTATGATGATTCTCACAAGACTATTACAAACTAATTTGACTCAGTTATGAATGGATCACAAGAAAGTGACGTGATTTGTAATCGTAAATTCTGTATATTGTGGATCTCTTATTATGTTATTATGTTGTCGTATGATGTAAATTATATATGCTATGTCATGCTATGTTGTAAATTCTCTTATGCTATGTCGTGCTATGTTGAGAATCATGTCAAGCTATGTTATACTATCATACTATGCCATGTTATAAATCATGCTATATTATGTTGTAAAATCATGATGTTGTTGGAACATGCTTAAAGTTATGTTTTTTTAATTTAAATGGATCTTGTTTATGGGAATTTGCCTATTAGGTTAGGTGTACCCATAAACTTGAAACTATAATTAAATAAAACTTGAATATGGGAATTTGCCTATTGAGTTAGGTGTACCCATATAAAACCATGTTGTTAAAAAATTAGATGATGTTGATTCACACATGTTCATATGTAAGTTTATGAAAATTGATTGAGATTATATTAGGTGAATTTTGAACAAGTTGACACCTTTAGGTCCATGACATGTATAATCTATGCAAGTTGGACATATGCAAGTTTCACCCCTTATTATGATTCATTTGGTAACATATACATGTTGTTATTATGATAATCTCTTTTATGCTATGAGTTAGGCTATTCGAGTCTAACATATATTTTGCGAATAAACGTTCAAACGTGGGTAGGGGTAATATTAGGAATTAATAAATTGGGTGCAATTTTGTAAGATTTTGCATACCATGAATGGATGTCCATAATTGAGTCAATTATGGACATTGTTAAAAATTGGAAGTAATTAATAATTCAAGTAGGGAATTATTAAAATTGGGGGAAAGTGGATTATTATTAATAATCAATGCTTAGGACACGAGGTTGGACCCGTTTGTGATGTAAACCTGCCCGGACCCGCCCGGCAAATCCATTAGTCACAAATGTCGGCCCAATGTGAGAGGTCCTAGGCCCAAACTAAAGCATAACAGTTGTAAAGACACGAGGTTAGACTCTTTTATGGTGTAAGACTGCCCGGACCCGCCCGGCAAATCCAGCTGCCATAAATGCCAGTCTAATGTGAGAGGTCTTTATGAGGTTATGGCCTTAATGAACTAAGAAATACTTAACCAGATAATCATGTAAGGTGGGACATGGGGGTTAAGTAGGTGCCTTGGGTGGCATGAGGAATCTGGTGGTTGCCTTTAGAGGCATTTGAAATACGATTAGACTTAACCAAACACACATGTAAATGAACATGACTAAGTGGGTTAAGTGGGATGGACTAATGGGGACAAGCTTAGGTGGAATGCTTGTGGTAAATAGTGGGGGCCCATTTCAACCAGTATCCCAAAACGTATCTTTGTGGGCTCGACCCAAGTCGAGGACGGGACACGCATACTGGGTTTGACTATAAGAGGCCAAAACAGGGAGCGGTGGCAACGCAAGTCCAACGGGTTTCATATGCGTGTGTGGACCCGGGCTGGTAGGTAAGACGTTGTTGCATCGTGTAGGTATAAGCCGTGCATGTCCGTTGTATCAGGTTGCCACTTTAGGGGAGTGATACACCCCACTGTGGGGCCAGCACGGGTATCTACGAGTTAGGGAGCCGATCGAATAATGGGAAGTAGGGTACACCTAGTGGAGATAGGGGCAGGCGGCACCTATGTAGTCAGCTAGGGGTACGTAAAGCCATTGGGAAAGTTTCTAAGTGAAGCTAAGTGGGATGAATCTTTAGGGTGACTGGTGTGGTGCAGTATAGTGTTTATCCTTTAGTATTTAGGAGCGCCTATAACGTTGCCTTTAGCGATTGTCTATGTCCTTAATCTGCTCTTCATAGACATTTTCTTGTTTTCCAGCTTATGCCTTAGTCCAGTTATTTTGGTAATAGTATTGTAGAATTATCATATTCACCAGACTTTATGTTTGACCCCCTCTTTTCCATCCTTTTTCTCCCTTCAGGTCCGCAGGTTGGGCCAAGTTCTAGTGGAGTCTAGTTGGATCGCTTATCTACTGGAAAGCTTGGACTGCTGAAGTAAAGTCCAGCTTGTTATCTTTCTTTTTAATGGCTATTCATGTAATGGGATTATGTACTTGTTTTATCAAGATAGATATTGTACTTGACATTGAATATGGTGTTATGATGTAATCAAACATGTTTTGACTTCTGCTCCAATGAAATAAAGTTTTTGAATTTCCAAGTACTATTTTATATCTGTCTTGTTGTAATTTTACTGTTCTATATTCACTTAAAACCTCCATGGAAGTTAATGCATTCCCTTTGTGAGTGACATTAATTGACGTGGGGTGTTACACGTGGTATCAGAGCATAAGGTTACCAGAACAGATAAATTTTTTTTTTTAGAAAAATATTTTTTTTCTAAAGTATTTTTGGAAGAAGTGCTTTCAAAAAAAAACATGTTATTTAAAGAGAGTTTTTATGAAAAACATAATCCCAAATAGCCACATCCTTATCTTTATCTTTCGAATTGTCCATTTTGAATCTTTCCTTTTTCGTTTCAGCATGGCTGAAGATCTTAATCTCCCAGAAGGTGTGACGATTCCAGGGTGGTTTAGGAGATACTTGGAGGCTAGGGCCACCACTGCAGGCCCAGCGGATACTCCTCCACCCCTAGTTGCACCCATTCCTCCTCCTCCTCCTCCTCGTGTTGACACTTTTGCAAAGACATGCAAGGAATTCAAGGCTATGGGAGGAAAAACTTTTCAAGGGACTGAGACGTTTGTGGAGGCCAGAGATTGGGTTAAGGAGACTGAGGAATTGTTGGATATCTTTGAAGTGGAAGATGGGAGGAAAGTCCGTTTAGCTGCTTGGTTAATGAAGGGAGAGGCCTCGTTTTGGTGGGAGGTCACTAACGGGGAACGTCCAGTTGATTCATGGGCGGATTTCAGACGAAGGTTTGAGGCAAAGTTTCTTTCAAGGGCAGAGGAGAACTTAAATATGGAAAAATTCCTGGCACTAAAGCAAGGGAGCTCATCAGTAAAGGAATATGTCAATAAATTTAATCAGTTAGCAAGGTTTGGCTTGGAGTTGGTGAACACGCCAGAGAAGAAAGCTTTGAGGTTCGTTAGAGGCTTGAATGAACCGTTGCAAGGGTTGGCTATGACCCACATCCCTATGGGAGCCACCTTTGAAAAGCTAGTAGAAATGGCACTTATGCATGAGGATAAGGCAGTTGAAAAGAAAGGGGATCAGAAGAAACCCCAACAGCAAAATAAGAAGGATGGTAAAAACAATAAAGGCAAAGGGAAGAAGAAATGCTTCAATTGTGGGACGCCTGGCCATCTCAGCAAAGATTGTAGAAAGAAAAAGAAGACTGGTTGTTTTCATTGTGGAGATGCGGGACATTTAGTAAAGGACTGTCCAAAGAAGGGGCAGAGGGCAGGGTCTACCTCGGGAGGACAGGTGCAGGCTCTTATGGCACCAGGGCAGGCAAGGGGGCAAGTTCAGGCTATTGCGGCCCCACCACTGCAAGAAAGAGGTAGAACAATTTCTGTTGAAAGCTTAGTTTTTCTGTTTGATCATCCTGTCCGTACCTTATTCGATTCTGGCGCATCTCATTCGTTTATCTCTGCATCATTAGTTGAATCACTGCACTTGAACACCAGTTTAGTAGAAGATCCCTTGGTCGTTTCAAATCCAATTGGGGGTTCGGCTCATTTGACCATGATATGTTTGGATTTGAAAATCTCTATACTTAGCGTTGAATTTAGATGTGATGCTTATGTATTGGGCTTCACGGGCTATGGGCTAATTTTAGGAATGGATTGGTTGTCTAGAAATAGGGCCATTCTTGATTGTGAAAGGAGAGTAGTTAGGCTTGTGACTCGCCTTGGTAATTCTCTCGACATCTTTTGTAATCCCATAAATTCCGTTATGCTAAGTTATCTTGAATCGCTTGACGCGTCTATAGAGAACCTGCGATCGGTAGAAGTGGTCCGGGAATATCCGGATGTGTTTGAGGAGGTGAAGGGATTACCTCCAAAGCGGGAGATAGACTTTCGAATTTATCTTGTGGATAATGCTAAACCCGTATCTTTGCCCGTGCGCCACATGGCTCCTCGTGAAAGGAGGGAACTCAATAAGCAAGTAAAGGAGTTGCTTGAGAAGGGGTTCATAAGACGTAGTATATCGGAGTGGGGTGCTCCAGTAGTTTTTGCCACAAAGGCGGATGGGTCTCTTAGACTTTGTATGGACTATAGAGAACTAAACAAGCTTACTAAAAAGAACCGACACCCACTGCCGAGGATTGACGATCTCTTTGATCAGTTAGTTGGCGCCTCAGTGTTTTCGCAGTTGGACTTAGCCACTGGCTTTCATCAACTGAGAGTGGCTGAGGATAGTATAGATAAGACTGCTTTTAGGACTCCTGACGGATTCTATGAATGGCTAGTAATGCCCTTTGGTTTGACAAACGCCCCTGCATATTTTGTTGATTTGATGAGTAGGGTGTTTAGGGAATACCTTAACAAATTCGTGGTAGTCTTTATGGATGACATCTTAGTCTTTTCTAAGAATAAAGAAGAGCACTCCCTACATCTTAGGGAAGTGTTGGAAACCCTTCGAGCGCATAACCTTAAGGCAAAATTTTCTAAGTGTCACTTCTGGAGGAAGGAAGTACGGTTCTTAGGGCACGTGGTTTCCAAAGAAGGGATAGCAGTGGATCCCGCAAAGGTGGTGGCCATCCAAGATTGGAAGGTCCCTAAAAATGCAACCGAAGTAAGAAGTTTCTTGGGGTTGGCTGGCTATTATAGGAAGTTTATCAAAGACTTCACAAAAATATCAGCTCCATTAACACGGTTAACAAAGAAGAACCTGGTTTTTACGTGGGACAAAGATTGCGATGATGCGTTCCAACGTTTAAAGAGAGCCTTAACTTCAGCCCCAGTCTTAGTGCTGCCAGACGGGAATAAACCGTTTACCATCTATACTGATGCTTGTGGGACGGGACTTGGCGCGGTCCTCATGCAAGAGGGAAGAGTAATAGCCTATGGTGGAAGGCAGTTGAGGGTTCATGAAAAGAATTACCCCATGCATGACTTAGAGCTAGCCGCAATTGTTTTCGCGCTTAAGTCTTGGCGTCACTATCTTCTTGGTGAGAAATTCGAACTGTTCACTGACCACAAATCATTAAAATACTTATTCTCTCAGAAGGATTTGAATTGAAGGCAGCAACGGTGGATGGAATTCTTAGCCTCCTACGATTTTGAAATAGCATATACCCCGGGCAAGGGTAACGTGGTGGCAGACGCCTTAAGTAGGAAAAGGTTGTCCTTGAGTCCGTTGTTTGTTGAACGACAAAGCTTAGAATTCATCTCTATGTTTGACTTTAGACCCTCCATTGACTTAGTACCCGGTCTATTAGCATCCTTGGAGGTTAGACCTACACTTCTAGGACGGGTTGGTGAGGCACAGCGAGACGACCCACAGTTGGTTGAGATAGTAGAAAAGCTCAAAGGGGGGGGGAGTCATCAAGCCACCTTCGTAGGTATACCCTAGACGATAAGGGTTGGTTACGAAGGGATAATAGACTTTGTGTACCACAAGACGAAGACTTAAGGAAGGCCATTCTTGATGATGCTCATCGCTCAAAAATGACCATTCATCCCGGCGGGGATAAGATGTACAAAGATATGAAGCGGGTTTTCTTTTGGGCCGGTATGAAAAAGGATGTGGCCGAGTACGTCGCTAGATGCTTGGTGTGCCAACGAGTTAAAGCAGAACAAAAGAAACCCGGTGGGTTGCTTCACCCATTAGAAGTTCCACTATGGAAATGGGAAAGCATCTCAATGGATTTTGTGGATGGATTACCAAGATCAAGGAAGGGTAACACGGGGATTTGGGTTATAGTAGATAGACTTACTAAAAGCGCCCATTTTATTCTCGTGAAAAGTAAGAGGACTGCTCCGTGGTTGGCTTCTGAATACATTAAGGAGATAGTTCGTTTGCACGGTATTCCTTCTAGTATAGTAAGCGACCGTGACCCCATCTTTACTAGCGAATTTTGGAAGAGTTTACAAGAGGCGGTAGGGACTCAGCTATGTTTGAGCACCGCATATCATCCTCAGACAGACGGCCAGACCGAGAGGGTGAATCGCATTCTAGAGGATCTTTTAAGGCTTTGTATCCTAGACTTTGGGGGTACATGGGAAGAGCACCTTCCGTTAGTAGAACTCGCATATAATAATAGCTTTCAGTCTAGTATTGGCATGGCACCTTTCGAAGCTCTTTATGGAAGGCCTTGCCGTTCGCCTACATGTTGGTGGGAATCTACCGATAAAATACTACTTGGGCCCGATATGGTTAGGGAAACCTCGGAGAAGATTGAGTTGATTCGAAGGAGGATGAAAGCAGCACAAGATAGGCAAAAATCGTATGCTGATAAGAGGAGGACAGATCTTGAGTTTGACATTGGGGACATGGTTTTTATCAAAGTATCTCCGTTACCGAATGTTGTTCGCTTTGGGTCCGTGGGGAAATTAGCACCAAGGTTTGTAGGACCGTTTCCTGTAAAAGACAGGATTGGGAAGATGGCATATAGGGTGGAGTTGCCTGAGAAACTTAGTGGAGTACACGACGTATTCCATGTATCACATTTGAGGAAGTGTTTGCACAAGACCGCGGAGGTGGTAGAGCCGAGCTTGCTTAAAGAGGTGGAAATAGAGCGTGATGCAACAATTAGACGAGCTCCTACATGCATTCTTGGGTCGGAGATCAAAAAGTTGAGGAATCGAGAGGTTAGACTGGTTAAAGTGCAATGGGGAGATGATGAGAGCAACGCAACTTGGGAGACAGAAGAGAAGATGCGTTCGTTGTACCCTTTTCTTTTTGAGGGTATGTCTTTTAATTTCTCCTTTATCGCTTAGCTTATCTTATCTTATCTTTAGTATGTCCTCTCATTAGTATCTTTGACCTTTAGTTAGGATAATCCTATGGTTGAAACATGTGTTTGAGACATGTTATGTATGATGGATGCAAAATGGATGCAAGTGTTTGCAAGTGGTTGCTCGTGGATGCATATATACACACACTTTAGGCACTAGATCGGCTCAGTCACTACATATTGCATATTGCATATATATATGGATGTATTTAGTAAAATGGATGAACGATGGTTGTATTATCATGTGGATGCTGCATTCAGATGATGGTTGTGCACGCATATAGAAGTATTATGTAGCATTAAGAATCTTTTGCATACATAATGGATGCATGGCACGATCATAGTTGCATTAAGGAGGTCAACTGAATCAGTGGACCGCCTGATTTTGCATTAGATACGGACATATACACACACTGTGCATTTAAACATGAAAGCATTAGAAGTCTGTAAGGACAATGGATGCCTGTGTATGATGGATGAGTAGATGGACGTTTGGATGGTAGGATATACATTCTTCCAGACTTGAAGATTTCGGGGACGAAATCCTAAAAGGAGGGGAGAATGTAACACCCCGAATTTTCTATTAACACTAAAGTTGCTAAAATAATAATAAGTGTGTAGAAGAGGGGATGTATCTAATATGAATATAAAAATATTAATAAGTATGTAAGAGAGGGGATGTATCTATTATGAATATAAAAATATTAATAAGTATGTAAGAGAGGGGATGTATTTAATATGAATATAAAAATATTAATAAGTGTGTAAGAGAGGGGATGTATCTAATATGAATATAAAAATATTAATAAGTGTGTAAGAGAGGGGATGTATCTAATATGAATATAAAAATATTAATAAGTGTGTGAGAGAGGGGATGTATCTAATATGTATATAAAAACAATAATAAGTAAAGGGGGATGTATCTAATATGTACATTGTAGAAAATATATATATATTTATGACATGAATAGAAGTTTATTTATATGCTGAGTGTTTGCTGAGTCACTTCTGACTCATTGCTGAGTCAACAAGATAAACCCCATCTTGTCTGAACGGCTGCGGTTATTTCTAGGTTAAATCTAATGGCCTAAATGAATTCTAAAATCTATAAATAAGTGGGTAGACCCTAGACCTAAATCACTTGTAAAATTAGAGAAGCTACCGTCATGCTGCTGCCATGGAGTTCAGCATAGCCGTCACAAACTAAGAAGAGGAAGCCTAATCATCTACAACTAAATCTACACAAATCAAATCAAAAGATCTCTCTTTCTCTAATTCTTTTCTTTTGTTGGTGAGTATGATGATTCTCACAAGACTATTACAAACTAATTTGACTCAGTTATGAATGGATCACAAGAAAGTGACGTGATTTGTAATTGTAAATTCTATATATTGTGGATCTCTTATTATGTTATTATGTTGTCGTATGATGTAAATTATATATGCTATGTCATGCTATGTTGTAAATTCTCTTATGCTATGTCGTGCTATGTTGAGAATCATGTCAAGCTATGTTATACTATCATACTATGCCATGTTATAAATCATGCTATATTATGTTGTAAAATCATGATGTTGTTGGAACATGCTTAAAGTTATGTTTTTTTTTAATTTAAATGGATCTTGTTTATGGGAATTTGCCTATTAGGTTAGGTGTACCCATAAACTTGAAACTATAATTAAATAAAACTTGAATATGGGAATTTGCCTATTGACTTAGGTGTACCCATATAAAACCATGTTGTTAAAAAATTAGATGATGTTGATTCACACATGTTCATATGTAAGTTTATGAAAATTGATTGAGATTATATTAGGTGAATTTTGAACAAGTTGACACCTTTAGGTCCATGACATGTATAATCTATGCAAGTTGGACATATGCAAGTTTCACCCCTTATTATGATTCATTTAGTCACATATACATGTTGTTATTATGATAATCTCTTTTATGCTATGAGTTAGGCTATTCGAGTCTAACATATATTTTGCGAATAAACGTTCAAACGTGGGTAGGGGTAATATTAGGAATTAATAAATTGGGTGCAATTTTGTAAGATTTTGCATACCATGAATGGATGTCCATAATTGAGTCAATTATGGATATTGTTAAAAATTGGAAGTAATTAATAATTCAAGTAGGGAATTATTAAAATTGGGGGAAAGTGGATTATTATTAATAATCAATGCTTAGGACACGAGGTTGGACCCGTTTATGATGTAAACCTGCCCGGACCCGCCCGGCAAATCCAGTAGTCACAAATGTCGGCCCAATGTGAGAGGTCCTAGGCCCAAACTAAAGCATAACAGTTGTAAAGACACGAGGTTAGACTCTTTTATGGTGTAAGACTGCCCGGACCCGCCCGACAAATCCAGCTGCCATAAATGCCAGTCTAATGTGAGAGGTCTTTATGAGGTTATGGCCTTAATGAACTAAGAAATACTTAACCAGATAATCATGTAAGGTGGGACATGGGGGTTAAGTAGGTGCCTTGGGTGGCATGAGGAATATGGTGGTTGCCTTTAGAGGCATTTGAAATACGATTAGACTTAACCAAACACACATGTAAATGAACATGACTAAGTGGGTTAAGTGGGATGGACTAATGGGGACAAGCTTAGGTGGAATGCTTGTGGTAAATAGTGGGGGCCCATTTCAACCAGTATCCCAAAACGTATCTTTGTGGGCTCGACCCAAGTCGAGGACGGGACACGCATACTGGGTTTGACTATAAGAGGCCAAAACAGGGAGCGGTGGCAACGCAAGTCCAACGGGTTTCATATGCGTGTGTGGACCCGGGCTGGTAGGTAAGACGTTGTTGCATCGTGTAGGTATAAGCCGTGCATGTCCGTTGTATCAGGTTGCCACTTTAGGGGAGTGATACACCCCACTGTGGGGCCAGCACGGGTATCTACGAGTTAGGGAGCCGATCGAATAATGGGAAGTAGGGTACACCTAGTGGAGATAGGGGCAGGCGGCACCTATGTAGTCAGCTAGGGGTACGTAAAGCCATTGGGAAAGTTTCTAAGTGAAGCTAAGTGGGATGAATCTTTAGGGTGACTGGTGTGGTGCAGTATAGTGTTTATCCTTTAGTATTTAGGAGCGCCTATAATGTTGCCTTTAGCGATTGTCTATGTCCTTAATCTGCTCTTCATAGACATTTTCTTGTTTTCCAGCTTATGCCTTAGTCCAGTTATTTTGGTAATAGTATTGTAGAATTATCATATTCACCAGACTTTATGCCTGACCCCCTCTTTTCCATCCTTTTTCTCCCTTCAGGTCCGCAAGTTGGGCCAAGTTCTAGTGGAGTCTAGTTGGATCGCTTATCTACTGGAAAGCTTGGACTGCTGAAGTAAAGTCCAGCTTGTTATCTTTCTTTTTAATGGCTATTCATGTAATGGGATTATGTACTTGTTTTATCAAGATAGATATTGTACTTGACATTGAATATGGTGTTATGATGTAATCAAACATGTTTTGACTTCTGCTCCAATGAAATAAAGTTTTTGAATTTCCAAGTACTATTTTATATCTGTCTTGTTGTAATTTTACTATTCTATATTCACTTAAAACCTCCATGGAAGTTAATGCATTCCCTTTGTGAGTGACATTAATGGACGTGGGGTGTTACACGGCCCGTATCCCGTTTTTAACTCATACCGAGCTGTGAAGCTCGCGAATTCACGTTATACACAAAGCTGCCACGTAGGCGTGCTTTGACCATCAACCACAAGACTTTGCTTTTCAACCAAAGCCTTGATCATTGCAACTCAGTATGCCACACAGGCAATTCATGCCATGCGATTGATATCTATCGATATATAACCCCTAAGCTCGTACGTCTCAGAGAAGGGCGTTAAGCAAGAGAATAAATTCTCCGCCGCCAAACAGATATATATTTAACAGAAATCAATCAACACAGAATAAAATCCAATGTTAGACACACAATCCATTTACAAGTCCGTTCTGGGTCTGAACGAAACCGGAGGCACTTTCCTTGCATATCCATCGATCTCCAAGTACGTCTGGACGACCACCAACTATTTCCATCCTCTTGGGTGTACAACCCAATCAGGATTGTCAGTAATTACCCAAACGATGTGAAGACTTCCGGTCTTCAACCACCGTCTTCATCTTCGACATATCGTCGAATCGGTTATTCAGACGGAAGAACATTTCATTGTTATTACAACAATTCCATCAGATACAAGAATATACAGAGTATAAATGAATAAATTACATTTGATAAATATCAGAGATTTAATTACAGTACTGCAGCGGAAAAATAATACAAAGCACAACTGAAGGTGATATACGGATACAGAGCTTTCCGGATATCATTCCAGCTGTAAACCAAGATCCTGTGAATATAAATCTGCAAAACCAAAACTACTAGCTGCTCGTGCGGAAAATAGGGGCACCCAGAGTTTAGGTTAAAACAATAAACTCCAGGTCAGTCATGTGACTGGTGTGAGAACTAAAACAGTTATTTAAAACTTTACTTTAAAAGAGAGTAATTCAAGGGACCACGCTGTATGACACGGAACGGGTTTCCTCCCAAGAATACCAGTGCATAGAATAAACAACGCAATGCTTTTTCGAAAAATGAAGCTATTATAAGACCCCGGTCCCATCACACAATGCAACGCAAGCCGAAGGATAGGGTTTTACCTTATAATAGCCAAACATGCTTGATACGTTTAAAACAAATCATTTGATACTATAATAAGTGTATAGTGTCAAAACAATTTAAATCATAAATATAAATCATAGACAGCATGAGTGCCCCATCCCACTATGTCGCCATACTAGGCTCTACAAATAAAGCCGAAATACACGTATTGGAAATTGGATTTCCGTCATGAGTCGAGGCAAGGGGCAAGCTCCTCTCCGTGTTCAAGACACTCTAGCAAATGCTCAGGACTACACACTCTGGGCAGCCACTTGGTTCGGTTGGGCCGGTCCTCACTTACTTTAGAGGATTAGTTATGCCTGAACACACGTTTCCCGGTCCTTACAGACCTATAATCGAGGTGCCTCATTCCAACAACCACAAAGGTGAAAAGTATATAAATGTCAGGGCTGGTAAGTCACCGTCACCACCAAAGCTAGAAAGAAACGTCGTGCTCTCCCAACGGCCCGTATCCCGTTTTTAACTCATACCGAGGTGTGAGGCTCGCGAATTCACGTTATACACAAAGCTGCCACGTAGGCGTGCTTTGATCATCAACCACAAGACTTTGCTTTTCAACAAAAGCCTTGATCATTGCAACTCAGTATGCCACACAGGCAATTCATGCCATGCGATTGATATCTATCGATATATAACCTCTAAGCTCGTACGTCTCAGAGAAGGGCGTTAAGCAAGAGAATAAATTCTCCGCCGCCAAACAAATATATATTTAACAGAAATCAATCAACACAGAATAAAATCCAATGTCAGACACACAATCCATTTACAAGTCCGTTCTGGGTCTGAACGAAACCGGAGGCACTTTCCTTGCATATCCATCGATCTCCAAGTACGTCTGGACGACCACCAACTATTTCCATCCTCTTGGGTGTACAACCCAATCAGGATTGTCAGTAATTACCCAAACGATGTGAAGACTTCCGGTCTTCAACCACCGTCTTCATCTTCGACATATCGTCGAATCGGTTATTCAGAATGGGTATAAACCCGGACTTTCCGAACAACCCGCGTATATTAAAAACGAATGTTACACATACACAACATACGCCTCGTTCCAACTCAGAATATTCTTTTATTCATAAAATCGCATTTTTAGGGAAAGGTTCCCATTAATTTTATCCAAGATAAATTCTTTAAAATTTATCCTTTAATCTTCCTTTGGATGACATTTCAAACAAAATTATGGTTTTCTAAACTAGTCGAGATTAGCGAATCACACCGAAGTAATTATTTATTTTATTTCCCAATCCCAACCTATTCATCCCATGAAGCAAAACTGGCAATACTCCATATTTAGCACCACAGTGTTATCGGTAAAATTAATTACCATTTCACGTTCAAATCTAATTAAAGATTTAACTATCGCTTTGGAGCAAAACTGGTGATACTCCATTCTCGCTCGTTTTCTAAATTTGATAATTTAGATTGTAAATTCACATTTCAATCTAATTGCAGATTCGTTAAAAATCCTTTTATTGGGTTAAAGAACTAATGTCATTTAAAACACCGTTCACGACAAACCCAAATCACATTCTATTTATCATCGGGTTAAAGAACTAGTGTTGTTTAAAACACAGTTCACGATAAACCCACAAATCAATTCTAGTTCAATTCAAATCAAATATATTAGGAATTCCGATTATTTAAAACCCCTTTTTAAATCTAATTTATTTATTTAAAAATAAAAACCCGGGTTTTAAATTGAGTTCAAACTAGTTCATTTCGATAAAAATCTGTTTTTATCTTTTCAAATATGGAGTTTTTCATCCCAAATTTTCCCAAATCATTTCTTCTGATTTTACACAAATTATTGATATTTTTAATAATTTTATCAAGGCCCGTACAGTCGATTTCCATCAACGGCCATCGAACTGCACTTACAGCGACCTTTTCCAAATTTGATTTGGACGTATCTCCAAATCCAACCGTTAGATTTTGAATTTCTAATATTCGTTAGAAAGCTCTTTTCAATACGAACCCAACGGTTCCGGTTTTAGGAGGATCCGACGGTCGGATCTCGAGTAATGTCCGTTTGAAATAAATGGTCGAAATTCACGAACTGCCGCGACGCGGCGCGTTCTATTCAGGCCATTATATTATATATAAAATATATATAATAAATATTTCTTCGACTTCTGTTTAAAAGGAATTATATAGATAGTTTTGAATTCGTTTCAAAAACATTTTCAACTTCCATTTCAAATCAAATCAAAATTGAATTCTTCCTTATAAATTCGTTTTAAAATTCATCTCTATTCAATTCAAATTTCAATTCAATTTGAATTCATTTCACTTCGTTTTAAATTCAACTCGAACTTGTTTTATATTCAATTGAAATCAAATTCGTTATATATTCAATTGATTTCGAAATCGTTTTATATTCAATTCATTTCGAAATCGTTTTCATTTCAATTCATTTCGAAATCGTTTTCATTTCATTTCGAAATCGTTTTATATTCAATTCATTTCGAAATCGTTTATATTCAATTCATTTCGAAATCGTTTATATTCAATTCATTTCGAAATCGTTTTCATTTCAATTCATTTTGAAATCGTTTTCATTTCAATTCATTTCGAAATCGTTTATATTCAATTCATTTCGAAATCGCTTTATATTCAATTCATTTCGAAATGAATAAAATCGATATAAATATCGTTCATGTCAAAATGGCGTTAATATAATCAACACGGCTTCATATATTTTTATTTTCAAATATTCTATTTCAAATATTTCTATTTCAAATATTTCGATTTCAAATATTTCGTTCAACACATGACTAATCTCAACGGATGAGTACAGTCAATACATGAACCTTTATTTTATAATATTGATAAAGATGTAAATTTTATTATTAAAATATTTCGTTCAACACATGACTAATCTCAACGGATGAGTGCAGTCAACACATGAACCTTTATTTTATAATATTCTTAAAGATGTAAATTTTATTATTAAAATATTTCGTTCAACACATGACTAATCTCAACGGATGAGTGCAGTCAACACATGAACCTTTATTTTATAATATTCTTTATTTTCTAAATTGAAATGAGGCCCAATCAATCACCATATAATGTTAATTATATGGATTTTCATACATCACACATATATAATAGCATTGAAAAATAATCAACCATCAACCAAAGTGCACTACACTGTATAAGCATCAAATATAGATATCTGACGCTTATAACAGCCTGTCAATCAATCGATCGACATATTCAATCAATCAGGACGAGTGAACTTCATATTTCATCCCAACGCCCGTGTGGGGTTTCAAACAATCAAACGCATATTTTATTTGTGCAGTTGGGCGATGTGTAAAATTTATCGACCCAATCAATATCAGTCAAATCAGTGTATATAAACAAATCGGCCGATTTGTTTATAGATATTTATTTATTCACTTTCACGTATATTCATATTCACGTTAAAAATTATATTTTTAACGATAAAACATTTTATTTTAACATATGAATTTCTTTTCAGTTCATTCTTTAGATAAAATGATATTTTTATTTTTCTAACTTATTTTAGAAAATTTCGGCGGCATAACGGCACGATACTAGAAACGGGACAAGGCCTGGCCTTATCCCCAGTCTAGTGAAGGCCCACGCCATTCACACATCAATCAAATCCATTCATTTCACCAAACAATTCAATTTCAATCAAATAATCTAACTAATTTTTGCAATCAAACAAACAAGTCCATGGTCTGTGGACGATTGTGTCGGGTGCTACTAAACAACGTCTGCATCCTAGTATATATATATATATATCTAGAAAAGAAATTGAAGAGTGAGAAATTCTCACAAATAGCTATCCAATCATCTTGACTCTTCATTTATAGAAATCTTCATCTTTCATGCCTTTTTATCACCTACGTTGCCCGTAGTCACTACATATGTAAAAATCGGATTTTTACTTCGCTATTCAATATATAAAAAATTGAATTTTTTTTGCTATTCAATATATAAAAATCGAATTTTTATTATACTATTCAATATATAAAAATCGAATTTTTATTATACTATTCAATATATAAAAATCGAATTTTTATTATACTATTCAATATATAAAAATCGAATTTTTACTACTCTATTCAACATATAAAAATTATATTTTCACAACGATGTTATATAGATAAAAATTATATTTTTATCACGCTATTTTTCATATAAAGATTCGCCTTTTTACATATAAAAATCTCGCCTTTTTACATATAAAGATCTCGCCTTTTTACATATAAAGATCTCGCCTTTTCAAACTTCAAAAATCTAATCTCTTCTATGTTAAAAATCAAATCTTTTCTAATTTAAAAATCAAATCTTTTCTAATTTAAAAATCAAATCTTTTCTAATTTAAAATTCAAATCTTTAAATCACTTAAAATCATGTTTTTTTCCTTGGTGGTATAAATCAAAGAAAATCAAATTTTATATTTTAAAAACCATGTCTTTTTATTATTTAAAAACATGAACTTTTCTTAGCAAAATCATCATTTTAAATTCTCAGTTTTAAATAAAATAAATAATATAAAGAACTGAAATAAATGAAATAATGTAAACAAATTTTACCTTGATTTGGAAAAAGGGGGATTTATCAGCGTCGCCTAAAGGGGGAGGGTGTGCTCACGCCGGAGACTGCAGGCGGAAGGGGGTCGTGGGTGCAGCTCGTCGGAGGAGCAAGGTGCGGCTACACCAAGGGAGGCGGTTCAGGCGAGCTTCGACAGCTGGGGGGGGGGGGGGGGGGTTAGGGCGTTGCGGTCGACATCAGGGGGGGTCTTCGTCGCGATTTCTGAAACGAGGGGGGGGGTCTTCTCGTCGATCGACCTCGAGGAGGGGGGGTTCGAGAGGAGGTCGGCGGTCGTGGGGGAGCTGCGGTTTCGAAGGGAGGAGGGGGTGCTGGCGCGATGGGGGGGGGCTCGATGTCGCGTCGAGGGGGAAGATGAGGAGGGAAGGCGTGCGGTGGTGGTGGCTCGGCCACCGGCGGCGGCGTGGGGGGGGCATCGACTCAGGGTTTTTTTTTCTGTGGAAATGATTTCGGGAATAATGATTTGGGGGGGCCAGAGTGATTTTAGGAGGAGGGAAAGAATTTTTAATTTATTTAATTAATTTATTACTAAAAGTTGACTTTTACATAGGACCTCGAAACGAGGCCCACCGCCTGTCGTCTATAGCGTTTTACCCCCATTCCGAACACAATGGGATATGTATCGTAGGCTGATTCGGCTATTGCAATCAATTTCCGTTAAATTTACATTTAAATCACTATATTGAATTTTAAACGTACATTTCAAATTACCGGGGTCACATACTAACTCTAAAAATTCTCGAAAAATATTTTCCAGCTTCGTATTGACGATACGGTCCTAACAAAACTAGTTTCGTCGAATTCTGAGACCGTTGGAAAAATGGCCATTTTCCAGTCGATTAAAATCAACTAAAACTGGTCAAACGCGTTTTCCTTTGCCACACTCACATATTGATTCGAAAAATTATGAAATTTGAAACCTAGCAATAACTTGACACTGCGGATCCAACAAAAGTGGCTTCGTCGAAATCCGAGGTCGTTTGCAAAATTTCCATTTTTAAGGGCCTGAATTCCATAGCGACTATTCAGAATTTTCAACTGGACATATCTTTTGATTCCCGCTATGAAATTTTGATTTTCCGGATTCGTTGGAAAGATATTCACAATTAGATCCTAATGTTTTTGGTTTCACTAAAATCCGGTTTGTTTTGCACCGGGTACATTCAATTAAAGTTTGAAATCGAATTATCGAACTACCGCGCCATTTTCAATTCCTTTTATAATTATATATAATTATTTATATTCTAACGATGACGTATATAATATATACGTTCTAATTATATTCAAAATAAATTTCTCATCGATATTATTTAAAATAATCTATTTTAAATCTTCAAAATTCGCTAAAATTGCCAAAATAAAAATTTTAAACTAGCCCAGAATTTCTGGGTTATTACAATCTCCCCCACTTAAAACTTTTCGTCCCTGAAAAGGAACAAAGTCGAAAGTGGTTTGATTAATTAACTCTACGTTCGATCTGGCTTTCATTCTCCAACTTTTCAGTTTCTGAGAATTTTCAAATTTTCAAAAATTTGGCTAACACCGTAAATTTTCGAAAAATTTCGCCATAACCTCCCCTGCACCGGGAGCCACGGGAAAATCCCGAAATTGCCATACAGGCCTTCTGATCTCAAAAGAAAAAGAAAAATCCAAGAGGCTAGCCAATAGGCTTATAAAATCATCATCACCCAAACAAAACAGTAAATTATGTAGTAAACATGTACCTATTTGTCGGGCAAACAAATTTTATTCTCTGCTCTAGCCTCCTTGTTATGACCTGTTCAATGTAAGTACTTGTATATGTAAGAAAATGTGACCAAATTTCAATACAATTCAATATTTGGTTCAATTAGGCATAATGGTTCAAAATTATCAAACCAATAAACAAACAACACAAACATCAATCGATTAGTGAATTAGAATTTCAAATTCATAATTTTGATATATATACAGAAAATATTGTTTTTGATGCCAATTCACAACAATGTGTTCTAGCTATATTAATTTTGGTTCTCACACCAGTCTAATGGAAATATATAGAAATCACACCTTCGAAACACGAACATAAATTTTGGTGATGGAGCTCCATCGTCAAAATCATCTCCGAGCGACTAGAGCGTGACTCTATATCTATCTAATATATTAAAACTTCGAATATACGTTCATGACGCGTATATACAAAACCTTTATATATTGGATTGTCCAAATCAATATAAATAAACTATTCAAATACGTGTAAAACGATTTAAATTTTCAAAACAAAATTGTTTTCATTTGAAAAAAATATACTTTTCACACTCGTTCTAGGATACTACTGATCCTATCTCTAACGAGTCATTGTAATTGGATATTACTAATCCAATATCTGATGAATTCTTTCGTAAGGTTCTAATGTGTCTTATTCTCGAGCTCTGTAAACCAAAGCTCTGATACCAAATGTGACGGCAAGGAATTTCGCTCGATCCGAATCAGTCGTTAAACCGATCTAGACCGTTCGAAACCCCTGATCGTTTGAGAATAGGACAAAACAGAAAGCAGACGGAAGAACATTTCATTGTTATTACAACAATTCCATCAGATACAAGAATATACAGAGTATAAATGAATAAATTACATTTGATAAATATCAGAGATTTAATTACAGTACTGCAGCGGAAAAATAATACAAAGCACAACTGAAGGTGATATACGGATACAGAGCTTTCCGGATATCATTCCAGCTGTAAACCAAGATCCTGTGAATATAAATCTACAAAACCAAAACTACTAGCTGCTCGTGCGGAAAATAGGGGCACCCAGAGTTTAGGTTAAAACAATAAACTCCAGGTCAGTCATGTGACTGGTGTGAGAACTAAAACAGTTATTTAAAACTTTACTTTAAAAGAGAGTAATTCAAGGGACCACGCTGTATGACACGGAACGGGTTTCCTCCCAAGAATACCAGTGCATAGAATAAACAACGCAATGCTTTTTCGAAAAATGAAGCTATTATAAGACCCCGGTCCCATCACACAATGCAACGCAAGCCGAAGGATAGGGTTTTACCTTATAATAGCCAAACATGCTTGATACGTTTAAAACAAATCATTTGATACTATAATAAGTGTATAGTGTCAAAACAATTTAAATCATAAATATAAATCATAGACAGCATGAGTGCCCCATCCCACTATGTCGCCATACTAGGCTCTACAAATAAAGCCGAAATACACGTATTGGAAATTGGATTTCCGTCATGAGTCGAGGCAAGGGGCAAGCTCCTCTCCGTGTTCGAGACACTCTAGCAAATGCTCAGGACTACACACTCTGGGCAGCCACTTGGATCGGTTGGGCCGGTCCTCACTTACTTTAGAGGATTAGTTATGCCTGAACACACGTTTCCCGGTCCTTACAGACCTATAATCGAGGTGCCTCATTCCAACAACCACAAAGGTGAAAAGTATATAAATGTCAGGGCTGGTAAGTCACCGTCACCACCAAAGCTAGAAAGAAACGTCGTGCTCTCCCAACGGCCCGTATCCCGTTTTTAACTCATACCGAGGTGTGAGGCTCGCGAATTCACGTTATACACAAAGCTGCCACGTAGGCGTGCTTTGATCATCAACCACAAGACTTTGCTTTTCAACAAAAGCCTTGATCATTGCAACTCAGTATGCCACACAGGCAATTCATGCCATGCGATTGATATCTATCGATATATAACCTCTAAGCTCGTACGTCTCAGAGAAGGGCGTTAAGCAAGAGAATAAATTCTCCGCCGCCAAACAAATATATATTTAACAGAAATCAATCAACACAGAATAAAATCCAATGTCAGACACACAATCCATTTACAAGTCCGTTCTGGGTCTGAACGAAACCGGAGGCACTTTCCTTGCATATCCATCGATCTCCAAGTACGTCTGGACGACTACCAACTATTTCCATCCTCTTGGATGTACAGCCCAATCAGGATCGTCAGTAATTACCCAAACGATGTGAAGACTTCCGGTCTTCAACCACCGTCTTCATCTTCGACATATCGTCGAATCGGTTATTCAGAATGGGTATAAACCCGGACTTTCCGAACAACCCTCGTATATTAAAAACGAATGTTACACAAACACAACATACGCCTCATTCCAACTCAGAATATTCTTTTATTCATAAAATCGCATTTTAGGGAAAGGTTCCCATTAATTTTATCCAAGATAAATTCTTTAAAATTTATCCTTTAATCTTCCTTTGGATGACATTTCAAACCAAATTATGGTTTTCTAAACTAGTCGAGATTAGCGAATCACACCGAAGTAATTATTTATTTTATTTCCCAATCCCAACCTATTCATCCCATGAAGCAAAACTGGCAATACTCCATATTTAGCACCACAGTTTATCGGTAAAATTAATTACCATTTCACGTTCAAATCTAATTAAAGATTTAACTATCGCTTTGGAGCAAAACTGGTGATACTCCATTCTCGCTCGTTTTCTAAATTTGATAATTTAGATTGTAAATTCACATTTCAATCTAATTGCAGATTCGTTAAAACTCCTTTTATTGGGTTAAAGAACTAATGTCATTTAAAACACCGTTCACGACAAACCCAAATCACATTCTATTTATCATCGGGTTAAAGAACTAGTGTTGTTTAAAACACAGTTCATGATAAACCCACAAATCAATTCTAGTTCAATTCAAATCAAATATATTAGGAATTCCGATTATTTAAAACCCCTTTTTAAATCTAAATTATTTATTTAAAAATAAAAACCCGGGTTTTAAATTGAGTTCAAACTAGTTCATTTCGATAAAAATTTGTTTTTATCTTTTCAAATATGGAGTTTTTCATCCCAAATTTTCCCAAATCATTTCTTCTGATTTTACACAAATTATTGATATTTTTAATAATTTTATCAAGGCCCGTACAGTCAATTTCCATCAACGGCCATCGAGCTGCACTTACAGCGACCTTTTCCAAATTTGATTTGGACGTATCTCCAAATCCAACCGTTAGATTTTGAATTTCTAATATTCGTTAGAAAGCTCTTTTCGATACGAACCCAATGGTTCCGGTTTTAGGAGGATCCGATGGTCGGATCTCCCGTAATGTCCGTTTGAAATAAATGGTCGAAATTCACGAACTGCCGCGACGCGGCGCGTTCTATTCAGGCCATTATATTATATATAATATATATATAATAAATACTTCATCGACTTCTGTTTAAAACGAATTATATAGATAGTTTTGAATTCGTTTCAAAAACATTTTCAACTTCCATTTCAAATCAAATCAAAATTGAATTCTTCCTTATAAATTCGTTTTAAATTTCATCTCTATTCAATTCAAATTTCAATTCAATTTGAATTCATTTCACTTCGTTTTAAATTCAACTCGAATTCGTTTTATATTCAATTGAAATCAAATTCGTTATATATTCAATTGATTTCGAAATCGTTTTATATTCAATTCATTTCGAAATCGTTTTCATTTCAATTCATTTCGAAATCGTTTTCATTTCATTTCGAAATCGTTTTATATTCAATTCATTTCGAAATCGTTTATATTCAATTCATTTCGAAATCGTTTTCATTTCAATTCATTTCGAAATCGTTTTCATTTTAATTCATTTCGAAATCGTTTATATTCAATTCATTTCGAAATCGCTTTATATTCAATTCATTTCGAAATGAATAAAATCGATATAAATATCGTTCACGTCAAAATGGCGTTAATCTAATCAACACGGCTTCATATATTTTTATTTTCAAATATTCTATTTCAAATATTTCGATTTCAAATATTTCATTCAACACATGACTAATCTCAATGGATGAGTACAGTCAACACATGAACCTTTATTTTATAATATTGATAAAGATGTAAATTTTATTATTAAAATATTTCGTTCAACACATGACTATTCTCAACGGATGAGTGCAGTCAACACATGAACCTTTATTTTATAATATTCTTAAAGATGTAAATTTTATTATTAAAATATTTCGTTCAACACATGACTAATCTCAACGAATGAGTGCAGTCAACACATGAACCTTTATTTTATAATATTCTTTATTTTCTAAATTGAAATGAGGCCCAATCAATCACCATATAATGTTAATTATATGGATTTTCATACATCACACATATATAATAGCATTGAAAAATAATCAACCATCAACCAAAGTGTACTACACTGTATAAGCATCAAATATAGATATCTGACGCTTATAACAGCTTGTCAATCAATCGATCGACATATTCAATCAATCAAGATGAGTGAACTTCATATTTCATCCCAACACCCGTGTGGGGTTTCAAACAATCAAACGCATATTTTATTTGTGCAGTTGGGCGATGTGTAAAATTTATCGACCCAATCAATATCAGTCAAATCAGTGTATATAAACAAATCGGCCGATTTGTTTATAGATATTTATTTATTCACTTTCACGTATATTCATATTCACGTTAAAAATTATATTTTTAACGATAAAACATTTTATTTTAACATATGAATTTCTTTTCAGTTCATTCTTTAGATAAAATGATATTTTTATTTTTCTAACTTATTTTAGAAAATTTCGGCGGCATAACGGCACGATACTAGAAACGGGACAAGGCCTAGCCTTATCCCCGGTCTAGTGAAGGCCCATGCCATTCACACATCAATCAAATCCATTCATTTCACCAAACAATTCAATTTCAATCAAATAATCTAACTAATTTTTGCAATCAAACAAACAAGTCCATGGTCTGTGGACGATTGTGTCGGGTGCTACTAAACACCGTCTGCATCCTAGTATATATATATCTAGAAAAGAAATTGAAGAGTGAGAAATTCTCACAAATAGCTATCCAATCATCTTGACTCTTCATTTATAGAAATCTTCATCTTTCACGCCTTTTTATCACCTTCGTTGCCCGTAGTCACTACATATGTAAAAATCGGATTTTTACTTCGCTATTCAATATATAAAAAATCGATTTTTTTTGCTATTCAATATATAAAAATCGAATTTTTATTATACTATTCAATATATAAAAATCGAATTTTTATTATAATATTCAATATATAAAAATCGAATTTTTACTACTCTATTCAACATATAAAAATTATATTTTCACAACGATGTTATATAGATAAAAATTATATTTTTATCACGCTATTTTTCATATAAAGATTAGCCTTTTTACATATAAAAATCTCGCCTTTTTACATTTAAAGATCTCGCCTTTTTACATATAAAGATCTCGCCTTTTCAAACTTCAAAAATCTAATCTCTTCTATTTTAAAAATCAAATCTTTTCTAATTTAAAAATCAAATCTTTTCTAATTTAAAAATCAAATCTTATCTAATTTAAAAATCAAATCTTTTCTAATTTAAAAATCAAATCTTTTCTAATTTAAAAGTCAAATCTTTTCTAATTTAAAATTCAAATCTTTAAATCACTTAAAATCATATTTTTTTACTTGGTGGTATAAATCAAAGAAAATCAAATTTTATATTTTAAAAACCATGTCTTTTTATTATTTAAAAACATGAACTTTTCTTAGCAAAATCATCATTTTAAATTCTCAGTTTTAAATAAAATAAATAATATAAAGAACTGAAATAAATGAAATAATGTAAACAAATTTTACCTTGATTTGGAAAAAGGGGGATTTATCAGCGTCGCCTAAAGGGGGAGGGTGTGCTCACGCCGGAGACTGCAGGCGGAAGGGGGTCGTGGGTGCAGCTCGTCGGAGGAGCAAGGTGCGGCTACACCAAGGGAGGCGGTTCAGGCGAGCTTCGACAGCTGGGGGGGGGGGGGTTAGGGCGTTGCGGTCGACATCAGGGGGGGTCTTCGTCGCGATTTCTGAAACGAAGGGGGGAGGGGTCTTCTCGTCGATCGACCTCGAGGAGGGGGGGGGTTTCGAGAGGAGGTCGGCGGTCGTGGAGGAGCTGCGGTTTCGAAGGGAGGAGGGGGTGTTGGCGCGATGTGGGGGGGGGGGGGGGGGGGCTCGATGTCGCGTCGAGGGGGAAGATGAGAAGGGAAGGCGTGCGGTGGTGGTGGCTCTGCCACCGGCGGCGGCGTGGGGGGGGGGGCATCTACGCAGGGTTTTTTTTTCTGTGGAAATGATTTCGGGAATAATGATTTGGGGGGGCCAGAGTGATTTTAGGAGGAGGGAAAGAATTTTTAATTTATTTAATTAATTTATTACTAAAAGTTGACTTTTACATAGGACCTCGAAACGAGGCCCACCGCCTGTCGTCTATAGCGTTTTACCCCCATTCCGAACACAATGGGATATGTATCGTAGGCTGATTCGGCTGTTGCAATCAGTTTTCGTTAAATTTACATTTAAATCACTATATTGAATTTTAAACGTACATTTCAAATTACCGGGGTCACATACTAACTCTAAAAATTATCGAAAAATATTTTCCAGCTTCGTATTGACGATACGGTCCTAACAAAACTAGTTTCGTCGAATTCTGAGACCGTTGGAAAATGGCCATTTTCCAGTCGATTAAAATCAACTGAAACTGGTCAAACGCGTTTTCCTTTGCCACACTCACATATTGATTCGAAAAATTATGAAATTTGAAACCTAGCAATAACTTGACACTGCGGATCCAACAAAAGTGGTTTCGTCGAAATCCGAGGTCGTTTGCAAAATTTCCATTTTTAAGGGCCTGAATTCCATAGCGACTACTCAGAATTTTCAACTGGACATATCTTTTGATTCCCGCTATGAAATTTTGATTTTCCGGATTCGTTGGAAAGATATTCACAATTAGATCCTAATGTTTTTGGTTTCACTAAAATCCGGTTTGTTTTGCACCCGGTACATTCAATTAAAGTTTGAAATCGAATTATCGAACTACCGCGCCATTTTCAATTCCTTTTATAATTATATATAATTATTTATATTCTAACGACGACGTATATAATATAAACGTTCTAATTATATTCAAAATAAATTTGTCATCGATATTATTTAAAATAATCTATTTTAAATCTTCAAAATTCGCTAAAATTGCCAAAATAAAAATTTTAAACTGGCCCAGAATTTCCGGTTTATTACAATACATATACATATATATATACACACACACATATTTGAATGAACCACATGTACACAACATGCTTACTATATATATATGTCATTTCCTATTGACTGCCTACACAAATATATACTTAGCATCTATTTACAGTTGATGTCACTATTGACACACACACACACGTATGTATCTAGGAATAACAAAGGTTTTAAAGTTATAATTTTGTATGTGGATGCATGGTGTTGGTGCAAATATATAAATGAATACAAAAGGATCTAGCTTGTATATATATATATATATATATATATATATATATACATACATACATATACACACATAAAACCTGTTGTATATAATTGCTTCTACGAGTACATTTAACCACCTACGCCTTGTAGGTATTTGGATCAACAATAAAATAAGTATTATTTTATTCTATACGAACAAGCTCTATAAGAGTTATTATATATTCATTACATAATTGCCACAGAATCTTGAATGGCTGTTAGTATAAATTTATTAGAATCATGACTTTATCCTTGTTCCGGATTGATTGAGTAAACTATATGTTGATTTGAATTTGTTTCAAATTAAGTAATGCGTTGCTTGAATTTTATATAAGCATTCCCTGGAATATATAAGAGTATATGTATGCATACTTTGTTGTGTGTGTATTCAATAATATGCGCTTTTGAGTTATAGTTATATATATATATATATATATATATATATATATATATATAAAATAAGAGCCATTGACATATCACATATACCGTTTGAAACCGAGCCTAACTCACACACACACACACACACACACACACACACACACATATATATATATACTTATTGCAAGTTAGGCCAGCAAGCAATCACACCCTTTTTATATAGTTGTTGCATTTGTAAATAAACATTATGTAAAGACATTAAGTCTATAAGATATAAGCCAGCTGAGATCTATACATAGCATTATAATTTGTGAATGTACGTTATGTATAGGTAGATATAATAATGGTAAGATTGCAAATACAATTTTCAATACCCTGTTTAAAATGGTGAATCTGATGTGTTGTATGTGATACATAACTTCTCAAATTCGATTATAAGTATTATGTTTGTATTTATTTCGATTATTATGTAGCATTGAACATGCAACAGGTTTAAAATACTTATGCCTCCTTTTAATTACTGTATCAGAATGGAAGGGTTTCAAAGCCGATACATATACATATATTGCTGAATGTTTGATTCTCATTGCTTGCGCACTATTACATACATTTGATGTATTTTAATTTGCATGATCCTGTAAATTAAAATTTTCTTTAACAGGACAACAGTAGTGCTTAGCTGAATAATGAAATTAGTTCAGTAAGAGGGGCAAAAAAATAGCTAAGGATCGGCACTGATTCTCAATAAAAAAAATTGTTGATTGTATGAGTTGCTTCATTGGATGCTTACTGAAAGCATATTTGTACATGTTAGCAGGTGCTATTAATTTTAATTTTTGAGCTTGAATACTGTGTTAATGTGTTTTTGTATATATACGTATGATATGCTTTGTCATGAAAAGATAACATTGTCTATGTATTAAAATATGTGACAAAAGCAGACAGACTGCGTTGTTTTTCCCTTTTCTATACTGTCTCTATAGAAGTTCATGAACATCTGCTTATATGTTTGCATATATGCTTGTGTGAATGATCGCCTTGAATAAAAGCTTATTGTATTCGTAATTCAAATCAGGACATTACGTAGGACCTTGAATTCAGATTCTGTTGGACCTTATAAATAAGGCAGCATTTTATAATATTTGTGTTTACAAATGGGCCTGGGTATATATACACAATTCTAGAAACTATAGCTTGCATGCAATTTCTGTTAATATTAGCAGTGCCATATTTGTGATACTATAGTATGAATATTTGATATTTTGCAAGTAAGAGTTTGTACGAATGTTGTATAACCTCTAATCTAAAATATTCAAAAGACATGGTATGCATAAAATTTATTTTATATGTATAACATTCAATTTAAATATACATGAATGTTACACACACACACACACACATATATATATATACACACACATATATGCATCAATAAGCAATTGAAATTGTTAATATTTTGAAATGTGTAAATGCCACTAACATGATTTTCCACTTCAAATTATAAAATCCCTTTAAATTAATTAATTATATTAAGTCACGGTGATGTCTTCCAATATATACACTCATCAATGCCAGAATCAACAGATGTAGGAAATGCCAAAGCATTAGTGCATTATTAATTTTGGTTATATGCAGTAGAGTAAAAGTGATACTTAAGCTATATAATTGAGTCTGACTTAACTAGGCTACCATAATAAAATTATAAGCCTAGAGACAAGCATCATGAAATATAATGAACAGAATTTGTTCATCATGCTATCCAGGAATTATATACATATGTGATATAATTGACATAAGATGACTACCTAAAAGATTGTGTTTTGGGGATTAGTCAAAGCTAACTCAAGGCATGATTAGATATGGATCTTTGATCACTAAGATATATGTATACTGATATATATATGTATATATATATATATATAAATTGATGGAAGTTAATTTGAGTAGGATTATATTTTAACTAGATTTATATATTTAATAAAAATGCAATGTTCTATGTTATTTTGATTGCCAAAATTTATATTGAGCACATAAGTTTCCATTTCATTTATTATTGTTTTATTATTTATTATCTCCTAATGATATTAAATGGTAAATTACACCAATAATATATCAAAAGGATTGGTCCTTGAGAAGGATAAGCTGAATTAAATCAAATTTCTTGACTGATATCAAAATATGAGGATTGTCCTCAAACAATAAAGAAACGTAATCATTTTGCATATATAGAAGATCCAAAAGGGAAAATTGAAGTATGACTTCAACCAAATAAGATATAAATGTTATAACCATCTAGCTATACATATGTGGTATTAGATACTAGATATGGATTACATATACATACACACACACACACACACACACACACACACACACACACACACATATATATATATATATATATGAGTTTGCTGGAATTACAAAAAATAGAAATCTAGCAAAAGGAGAAGTGGACTTATGAGTGAAAATAAAGCAAATGTTGTTGCATTATGCAGAAGAAACTATCTCTTGTCCTAACCACTGACTTAATTGAAGAATTAAAAAATTGTTGTTATGTAATTTCTGTTTAAAATAAATGTTATTATGTATCTTGTTTAGACAAGTTTGAATTTTCATTTATAATAAAGATAGTTACTATTCATTTTATTTGAATGAAATATCTTATGGAAATGCACAACTAGTTAATGATCTTTACAAATCCTTAACTTTGATGTGCTTGATTATAACATAAATACTAAGTGGATTAAATCTAATGATTTAAATCCAACATACCTTTGGCATTGTCATTTTGGCCATATAAACAAAATCACACATCAAAATTCCATAATGATGAAATTTTGAAGTCATTTGATTTCGAATAAAATGAAGAATTCAAATCTTATATATTAGGCAAAATGAATAGAGCACATTTCATTGGACACAGTAAATAGGATAATGATGTATTGGGCTTTATACATAGTGATGTACGTGGACCAATGAGTACACCAGCTAGAGGTAGGTTTTATTACTTCATTACATTTACCGATGACGTCAGTAGATATGGTTGTGTATATCTTATTAAACACATATCAAAATCCTTTGAAAAATTCAAAGAATTCAAGAATGATGTTCAAAACCAACTTTGAAAGAATGTAAAGACTGTTCGAATAGATTGAGGAGGAGAATATTTAAGTCAAGAATTTAACGACTATCTGAAAAGGTGTGGAATTGTATCACAACTCAATCCACCAATGGAATGGTGTGTCCGAAAGGAGAAATCACACATTATTAGATATGGTACGATCAATATAAATTCATATAGATCTTCCAATAAAATTTTATATTGTGCCCTTAAAATAGTTGCATTCATACTTAATTATAATCCTGCTAAAATGATTTTTAAGATGTCATATAAATATGTACTGGGAAAAGTTCTAACGCGTTTTTTATGAAGATTTAGGATGTGAGGCATTTGTTAAACATCTTTCCTTTGACAAGTTTGGAGCCAAATCTGATAAGTGCCATTTTATGGGATATCCATGTAATAACCCGGAAATCTAAGCCAATTTAAAATTTTTATTTTGGCAATTTTAGTGAATTTTGAATATTTAAAATGGTTTATTTTAAATAATAACGACGAGAAATTTATTTTGAATAGATTAGAACGCATACATCTATATAGATCGTCGTTAGAATATAATTAATTATTTATAATTATAAAAGGAATTGAAAATGGCGCAGTAGTTTGAAAATTCGATTTCAAAGTTCAAATGAATGTACCGGATTCAAAATAAACCGGATTTTAGCGAAACCAAAAATATTAGAATCTATTTGAAAATTTCTTTCCAACGAATCTGAAAAATTGAAATTTCATAGCGGGGATAAAAAGTTATGTCCAAGTGAAAATTCAGAATAGTCGCTATAGAATTTTGGCCCTTAAAAATGGAAATTTTGCAAATGACCTCGGTTTTCGACGAAACCACTTTTGTTGGATCCGTGATGTCAAGTTATTGCTAGATTCCAAAATTCATAATTTTTCGAATCAATATGTTGTGCGTAGCGAAAGAAAACGTGTTTTGACAGTTTTAGTTGATTTTAATCGATTGGAAAATGGCCATTTTTCAAACGGTCTCAGAATTCGATGAAATTAGTTTTATTAGCACCGTATCGTCAATATAAAGCTAGAAAATATTTTTTGGGAATTTTTCTAGTTAGTACGTGGCCCCGGTAAATTGAAATGTGCATTCAAATTCAATATATAAATTTATATTTTGCTTTTGACGAAAACTGATCGAAACGATCGAATCAGCTTACGATACATATCCCATTGTGTTCAGAATGGGGGTAATTAGCTATGGACGACAGTCGGTGGGTTCGATTTTGAGTTCTAAATAAAAAGTTACTTTATGGGATTAATTAATTAAATAAATAATATTAAATATTATATACCCCCCTCTTCTATTCCTTTCTCTCTCCCTCTCAGAAAAGAAAATCGATTCCTTCCATCGTTGACCCAATCACACCCCCCTCCAGGCGCCACCATCCCACCATCGCACCCCTCCCCCACGACTGCGTGCCTCCGCTCACCCCTCCTCTGGCCACCGCCGGCGATAAAGCACCCCCTCTCCGTTAAAACCCCAAAACCAACGCCCTAGCCACGCCAGGGCCCACCGCCAGTCAGCCCTACCTCCAGCGACCGCTGTACCACAACCCCGACCACCAAGAGACCGCCACCGACCAGTCAGGCCACCCCCGCCTCCACCATTTGTTGTGGGCCCTCCTCCGTCAAGAAAATTCGATTTTTGCAAAAGAGGGGGTGAGTTTTTACTCCTTTACTTTGATTTAATGTTAATGGGGTATTTATATTATTTATAATGTTGTATAAGATAGAAATTTTGAATTTTTATTTATAGAAAGTTAGACTTTTTAATTATATAAGTAAAGAATAAAGATAGAATTTTTATTTATATTAGGAGAGAATAAAAATAGGATTTTTATGTATAGGAATGAAAAATAAAAATTTGATTTTTATTATATATGAAGTAGCGTCTGAAAATATGATTTTTATTCAGATGAATAACCCATAAAGGTTTGATCTTTATTATATGAATAAAATCATAAAGTTAGATTTTCCATCGCTATAAAGAAATGATTGTTATCATATAAAGAAAATATTTTTGGCAAGTTAAAAATATGATTTTTAACTAGTGTGTGGAATGAAAATATTTTTAGAAGTATAAAAATTCGATTTTTATATATATGAGGTAGTGATAATAAAAAGTGATTTTTATATATGAACAGCGAGAAAGGATCGCATTGGAATTTCGGGCAAATCCAAGCCATTCAGAAATTCAAAAATGAAATGGCGGAGTGGAACCCTCAGTGAGAACTCCTCACATTAATTCTTGTTTTCTAGTTGAAATATATAATAGGATGAAGACTGTGCTTAGTAGCACCCGACATCCGTCGTCCACAGACCATGGACGACTTGTATGCTTGTGTGATTGTTTGTGTGTTGAAGTAAAATATATATTCATGTGTTGAAATAAAAATATATATTCATGTGTTGAAATAAAATAAATATTCATTTACAAATCGAACGATTTGTCTATGTACACCGATTTGACTGATATTGATTGGGACGATAAATTTTACACATCACCCAACTGCACAAATAAAACTCTGTGTTTGTTGATGTGAAACCCCACACGGGTATTGGGATGATATTTGACGTACACTAATCCCTATTGTTTAGTTGTACGTTAATCGATGGGTTGACAGACTGTGTAAGCGTTAATTATTTATATTTAATGCTTATGCAGTTGTGTGGTGCACTCTGGATGATGGTCGATGATTTATCGTTGCTATTATATACATGTGTTGTAGAAAATCCATATAATTAACCTTATATGGTAATTGATTGGGCCTCATTCCGATTTGGAAAATAAGGAATATTATAAGAATAAAATTCATGTGTTGAACATAAAAAATTCATGTGTTGAATAGAATATATATTCATGTGTTGAATAGAAAAAAATTCATGTGTTGAATAGAAATAAATTCATGTGTTGAATAGAAAAAAGTTCATGTGTTGAATAGAATAAAAATTCATGTGTTGAATAATATAAATTCATGTGTTGAATAGAATAAATATTCATGTGTTGAATAGAGTAAACATTCATGTGTTGAATAAAAGCCGTGTTGATTAGATTGACGCCATTTTGACGTGAACGATATTTATATCGATTTTATTCATTTTTATAGTGAATATAAGAAAGAAAGTGATTTCAAAATATAACGTTTTGAAAATATTATCATTTGTATATCGATGATGTGGAATATTCAATTTTGATTAGAAATTGAATATGAAGTTGAAATCGTTTTGAAAACGAATTTAAAACGATTTATAAAATACGTTTTAAAAGAAAATCAACGAAATATATAATATATATATATATTATATATATATATATAGAATAGCCTGAATAGAACGCGCCACACCGTGACAGTTCGCGAATTTCGACCACTGACTTCGAATGGATATTACGGGAGATCCGACCATCGTATCCTCCTAAAACCGGAACCGTTTGGTTCGTATCGAAAAGAGCTTTCTAACAAATATTAGAAATTAGAAATCTAACGGTTGGATTTGGAATTATGCCAAAATCAAATTTGGAAAAGGTCGCTGTAAGTGCAGTTCGATGGCCGTTGATGGAATTCGACTGTATGGGACTTGATAAAATTATTAAAAATAGTGATTATTTGTGTAAAATCATAAGAAATGATTTGTGAAGAATTGGGATGAAAAATTTAATTTTGAAAAGATAAAAATAGATTTTTATCAAAATAAACTGGTTTTGAGCTAGAATTAAAATCCATTTATTTTTAAAATAAATAAATTGGATTTGAAAGGTTTTAAAAGTAACTAGAAGTTTCAATAATTGAATTGGAATGGAATGTGATTTTGGGGTTTATCGTGAACCGTGTTTTAAATGACATTGGTTCTTTAACCCAGTTAAAGACACGATATGATTTCCCAAGTTAAATAATCATTGATAGTGATTTTTGGGAAGATTAAAACCAAGTGGAGTTTTAATGAATCTTTAATTAGATTGAAATGATCGAGAATGGAGTATCACCAATTTTTCTCCAGGCGATAGTTAAATCTTTAATTAAATTTGAATGTGAAATGTTAATTGAATTTACCGATAACACCACGATGTTAGATATGAAGTATTACTAGATTTACTGCATGGGATGAATAGGTTGGGATTAGGAAATAAAATAAATGATTATTTCGGTGTGGTTCACTAATCCGGACTAATTTGAATTGATATTCAAAAGAAGATTAAAGAATAAATTTAAAGAATTTATCTTTGATAAAATTAATGGGAACCTTTCCCAAAGTATAAGAATATTTGAATAAAAGAATATTCTGAATTGGAATGAGGCGTATGTTGTGTTTGTGTAACACTTGTTTATTATATACGCGAGTTATTCAGAAAGACCGGGTTTATCCCATTCTGAATAACTGATTCGACGTGGTGTCGAGGATGAAGACGGTGGTCGAAGACCGGAGATCTTCACATCGTTTGGGTGATTACTGATGATCTTGATTGGGCTGTACACCCAAGAGGAGGGAATCAGTTGGTGATCGTCCAGACGTACTTGGAGATCGATGGATATGCGAGGTACAAGGTGCCTTCGGTTTCGTTCAAACCTAGAAAGAACTTGTTAATGGACTGTGTGTCTGACATTGGATTTTATTCTGTGTGATTGATCTCTATTAAATATATATCTTTTGGCGGCGGAGAATTTATTCTCTTTCTTAACGCCCTTCTCTGAGACATACGAGCTCAAAGGTTATATATTGATGGATATCAATCGCATGAAGTGAATTGCCTGTGTGGCATGCCTAAGTGGCAATTGATCAAGGCTTCTGTTGAAAAGAAGAGTCTTATGGTTGATGATCAAAGCACGACCTGTGTAGCATAGCTTTTTGTAACGTTGATTCGCGAGCCTCACACCCCGGTTGTGAACCAGAAATGGGAGAGGACATCAGGGAGGGCATGCGTTTCCTTCTAGCTAGAAGTGGCGTCAGTGGTTTTACATGCCCTGACGAGTTTGACTTATGTGGTTATTGCTGTTGCGAGGCACCTCGGATATATCGGTGACTGTGTGGAGCCGATGGAGTCATTGGACTCATTTACGTCCCAAAGGGTGGCGAAGCGTAGTGTTCAGGCATTTTAATCCACGTAGGTGGACCGACCCTGACGATCCAAGGGTCGATGCGTTCTGTCCCTGAGACATGGGCTAGATTGTCTCGAATCGATAGAGGACTATCTTTTGCCTCAGTTCATAGATGGAAATCCAACTTCCAATATGTGACTTTGCGGTTTTGATTGTAGAGCCTAGTATGGCGACATAGTGGGATGGGGCACTTATGCCGTCTATGATTGATACTTATGATTAAAATTGTTTTAATACTATGCACTTATAGTAATAATAAAAGATGAAATTTAGCGTATCAAGCATTCTTGGCTATTATAAGGTAAAACCCTATCCTACGGCTTGTGTTGCATTGTGTGATGGGACCTGGGTCTTATAATAGTTTCATTTTTCTTTATTTAGCATTGCGTTGTTGTTTTGTGCACTGGTGTTCTTGGGAGGAAACCCGTTCCGTGTTATATGGCATGGTCCCTTGATTTACCTAACTTTAAAATGAAGACTAATAACTGTTTTAGTTCTCACACCAGTCTCATGACTGACCTAGAGTTTATTGTTTTAACCTAAACTTTGGGTGCCCTTATTTTGACACGGGCAGCTAGTAGTTTTGGTTTTGCAGATTTATTTTCAGAGAAACCTGGTTTACAGCTGGAATGATATCTGGAAAGCTCTGTATCCGTGTATTACTTCTAGTTGTGTTTTGTATTATTTTCCGCTGTGATGTATTTAAATGTAATTTAAATCTCTGATATTTTCTGTGTAATATTTATTCATACTCTGTATATTCTTGTATTCTGATGGAATTGTTGTAATATACAATGAAATGTTCTTCTGCTTGCATTATGATGCGTCTTGTCCTCAAAGTATCCGGGCTTTCCTTATCCGGGAAGTTACGGGGCTTTACATTTGGTATCAGAGCTTTGGTTTACAAAGCTCATAGAACAAGACACATTAGAACCATACGAAAGAATTCATCAGAGATTGGATTAGTGATATCCAATGAGAATGACTCGTTAGAGATGGGATAAGTAGTATCCTAGAACGAGTGTGAAGAGTAGATTTTTGAAAATGAAAACAATTTTGTTTTGAAAATTAAATCGTTTTATATGTATTTGAATATTTATTTTAAATTAATTTGGACAATCCAATATATAAAGATTTTGCATATACGCCTTGCAAACGTGTATTCGAAGTTTTAATATACTGGATAGATATAGAATCATACTCTAGTCGTCCGAAGATGATTCTGATGATAGTTCGAACATCATCAGAATTGGTGTTCGAGTTTCGAAAGTGTGATATTTATATATTTCCATAGACTGGTGTGAGAACCAAAGCTAGATAGGGCTATTGTTGTGATTTGGCACCAAAAATCTGATTTTTGGACTATGTATCAAAATTATGAATTTGAAAAGCTAATCAACTAATTGATTAATGGTTGTGTTGTTTGATTATTGGTTGATTAATTAAAATGTTGAACCTTTAGACAAATTGAACCAAATAGTGAGTTGTATTGAAAATTTATCGCATTTGCATGCATATACATGTACTTACATTGAACAGGTCATAGCAAGGAGGTTAGAGCAGAAGAATAAAATTGTTTGCCCGACAAATAGGTACATGTTTACTAATTTATTGGGTTTTGGATGATTTTAAGAGCCGATTGGCTGTTTCTTTTTCTTTTTGGATTGATGAGGGCCATGGGAGTCTATTTGAAATATCCCGAAGCTCCCAGTGCAGGGGAGGTTATGGCGAAATTTTTCGAAAATTTAGGGTGCTAGCCAAATTTTTGAAAAATTTGAAAAGTTCTTAGAAACAGAAAAGTTGAAGAACTTAAGCCGTAATGAAAATACTGGAAGTTGAGTTGATTTGTTAAAACAACTTTCGGCTTCGTTCTTTGTGACAACCCCAAACCCCGTACTGACGGTGGCAAGGGTAATCTTTAGAATATAACACATAAACAGATAATAGCAGAACAGAATTAAATAAATATACCAGATAATGAACAAATAAAACACTGGATAAACATAATCATCAGAGTTACACAGTATACAAGATCATACTTAGTACAAATACAGTTCATCTATACATAAATGTCTACAGTGGAAAACAAACATAATATGTACAATAGGAGCTGAACAACATAAAAAGAGATAAATGATAGAACCCATCTTCAGCTCCAGCTATCCAGAAAGAGCCTGCGAAAACCTAAAGACAAAGCTGCCCGTGTAGAAATAAGGGCACCCGAGTTTGCAAGTGAAACAAACTACGAGTCAGTCATGGGACTGGTATGAGAAATCTACTTAACACATTATATAATTTGGCTAATCACAGGACCACGCCACTTTTGCGGAACGAGTTTACTCCATTGGATCGCCAGTGCTCTAAAACAAGTTAATTTTTTAAATATCATAATGCTTTTTATAAAAATGAAGCCATTATAAGACTCAATTCCCATCACACAATGCAACGCAAACCGAAGGATAAAGTTTTTACCTTATAATGGCCAAAATATGCTTGATACGAATAAAAAAAAGAATTTGATATTATTACTAGTGTTTATATATTTCAAAAACAATTTCAAATCATAAGTATCAATCATAGACGGCATTAATGCCCCATACCACTATGTCGCCATATATAGGTATACAATCAAAACCGCACATGTCGTACTTGGATATTAGATTTCTGTCATAAACCAAGGCAAAAGATAGTCCTTACCGAATTCGAGACAATCTAGCCCATGTCTCAGGATCAAAATGCATCAACACTTTGGATCGTCAGGGCCGGTCCACCGATGTGGATTATTATGCCTGAACACTATGTTTCCCCGCCCTTTAGGGCATAAATGAGCCAACGAATGACTCCATCGGTCCCGGATCGACCGATATATCCGAGGCGCCTCGCAACAACAACAACCACATTGGTGAAAATAATATAAATGTCAGCCAGTTTAGGCTCTGACACCACCTCTAGCTAGAAGGAAATGCATGCCCTCCCTGATGTCCTCTCCCGTTTTTGGTTCATACCGGGGTGTGAGGTTCGCGAATTCACGTTACACACAAAGCTACGCCACACATGCGATGCTTTGATCATCAACCACAAGACTTTGCTTTTCAACAAAAGCCTTGATCACTGCATCTTAGCATGCCACACAGGCAATTCACACCATGCAACTGATGGCTATCAATCACACAGAATGAATTCCAATGTCAGACACACAGTCCATTTACAAGTCCGTTCTAGGGCTGAACGAAACCAGAGGCACTATATACCTCGCATACCCATCGATCTCCATGTACGTCTGGACGATCACCACTCATTATCCATATTTCGGGATGCCTCCCAATCAGGACATCAGTTATCATCCAACCGAGGTGAAGATCTCCGGTCTTCAACCACTGTCTTCATCTTCGACTTCTTATCGTCGATTCAGTTATTCAGAATGGGATAAACCCAGTCTTTTAGGGCAACTCGCGTATATAATAAACAAGTGCTACACAAACACAACATACTCCTTATTCCAATTCGTTAGTCACTAACTGTAAATTAGTAAGAGAATGATTTCCCAAGTATTAACCCCGAAGGCCGAAACCAACAACAGATCAAAACCCAGGAAACCATCCGACTTAGCTAACCTCCAGTTAGTTTATAAATTTCACATTCAACCATCAAATATTCAATAAACCAGGTAAATTCGGTTTATTTCCATTCCCTATCGTTTATAATATTTTATAACGATTTATCGCTATTTTTATTTATTTATTTATAGCCAATTCATTCAAACGACGCTTCGGGCCATAACGCGGCCGTGGCGCTGTTTTTCTTCAGATTTGATTTACACATATATGAAAATCTAACCGTTGGATCTTCAAAAAATTTATATCATTAAAAAGATCTTTTAAAAACGAATCCAACGGTTCCAGTTTTGGGAAAATCCGACGGTCGGATCTCCCGGTACACTCGTTTGAAGTTTCGATTTCAAAATACGAACTGCAGCGTCGTTATTCGATTTAATTTAATTATATTTATATTTATATATAAATATAATTGATTCTGGCACTATTTTTCTTAAGATTTGAATTAAACATTCCAGACGATCCAACCGTTGGATCATTACAAAGTGGGTGTCGTTGGAAAGAAATTTCCAAGGCAAACCCAACGGTTTCGGATTCGGGAAAATCCGATGGTTGGATCTCCCGCACTAATCGTTTGAAATCATGGTTTCAGAACACGAACTGCAGCTTTGTTATTCGATATATATTTAATTATATTTATATATATATACAAATATAATCCATTCTTCGATTTCAAAACCATATTCTTTTCAACATTTGATAAAAATGATATTTTTATCCAACAGACATTTATTTCGACACTTCACTATTTTTAACAATTCATGTATACAATAAAAATGTGATTTTTTATTGTAAATACATTGATTTCAAAACCCGACTATTTTATATAGTTCATATAGATGATAAAAATATGATTTTTATTATAAAACAATTTATTTAAAACATGAATACCATTCAACACATGAATTTTCATTCAAAGAATGAATTTCTATTCAACACATGAAGGTTTTCTATAGTTCATAGATATAAAATAAAAATGTGATTTTTATTGTTAAAGCAATTTATTTAAAACACGAATACCATTCGACACATGAATTTCTATTCAACGAATGAATTTTATTCAGCACATGAAGGTTTTCTATAGTTCATAGATATAAAATAAAAATGTGATTTTTATTGTTAAAGCAATTTATTTAAAACACGAATACCATTCAACACATGAATTTCTATTCAACGAATGAATTTCTACTCAACACGTGAAGGTTTTCTAGAGTTCGTATATATAATAAAAATGTGATTTTTATTGTTAAAGCAATTTATTTAAAACACGAATACCATTCAACACATGAATTTCTATTCAACGAATGAATTTCTATTCAACACACGAATATAGTTTCAACACATGAAAATAATTCTAACACATGAATATTATTGAAAATTTCGGCAGCATAAGGGCAGGGTAGTTAAAACCGGGGTCGTCCCTAGTACGGCTCCTCGCTCTACCTTAAAGCCTTGCAGCTTTTGACAATGGGGATTTCATGCATCTAGTTCACACGCAGGCGACATGTTTATTTTTATTTCTTTTCCACAAACTAATCCTATGTGGTTTCAATCAAATAATTCTCAACCACAAACGGGTATTTTTCAACCACAATCAATCAATTTCAACCACAAACAATTCTATTCAACCATTTGTTATCAACCAATTTTCACGCCAAACACAACCAATGAATATCGTCCATAGTTTGTGGACGAGGGGGTATATAAATATTTATATTAGTATATTTCACTTCTATTTCAACACATATATAATTTTTACAACGCATATATAACTTATACATCGAACGTACAACTTATACAACGCTTATACATGAGGTGTACAACGCTTGTATAACTCATACATCGACCATATAATTTATACATCATCGTTTTCCATATCGTTTATAATTCAGAAATCTCACATTGGGTTCCACTCCACCAAAAATAGCAGAAGGCTCAGAAAAATATGCGGTCTCTTCTAGAATGTAGAAGACGTCCACATGAGTCCATTGTCACTTGTTTCACTGAATTTCGTCAAGAAACGAAAAAGATATGATTTTTACAGTGAAATCAAAAACTGTAACGCTTTAAAGTGCTATAATATAGTTTAATATAATTAAAGTCGTACCTCCACTGAATTCTTCAAAACTAGGTTCGAACTTTTCGATCACACGGTGAAGCGGATCGACGATCGGCCTTCGCAGCGAGGAAGAGGGGAGAGAGACGCACGTGCGAACGGCGGTGGGCCCATCTCGAAGGTCAGACGTGTCCACGGCGGTGATCAGAAGACCGAGATTTCGTGGCACAAATTCTCGAGATAGGGGCGTCGATGGTGGGTGCTCCAAGTACGGATTTGAAGCCCTCGCCGAGATCTTCAAAATCCTTAACTGGGTCGAGGTCTGAAACAAAGTGGTTTGGCCAGAAAATGGATGGGAAGGATCGAGCTGATTTCCGTCGTTTATCGCGATGAGAGGGAGAGAGAAGACGGGGAAAGAGAAAAGTGAGGGCCAATGAATTTTATTTATTTATTTTTATATATTTTCAAAATTCTAAAATACCCCTCTTCACACACGAACGCCAATTCAAACCCAACGACTGTCACCCCTAGTTAAATACCCCCATTCCGAACACAATGGGATATGTTTCGAAGGCCCATTCGAATGTTTCAGTCAGTTTTCCTTCAAATTAAAATATAAAACATTCAGTATTTAATTTGAACGTACATTTCAATTTGCCGGGGCCACATACTAATTCTAAAAATTCCCGAAAAATAAATCTAGCTATGTTTTGACGATACGGTCCCAACAAAACTAGTTTCGTCGAATTCTGAGACTGTTTGAAAAACGGCCTTTTTCTGGTCGATCCGATTTAATAGAAATCGACCAAACACATTTTCCTTTGCCACGCTCACATACTAGCTTCAAAAATTATGAAATTTGAAACCTAGCAATAATTTGACATCCCGGATCCAACAAAAGTGGTTTCGTCGAATTCTCAGGTCGTTTGAAAAATGGCCATTTTCAGGGGCTATATAAACTCTATAGCGACCTTTCTAAAAATTTGTCTGGCCGTAACTTTTGCTTCCCGCTATGAAACTTCGATTTTTCAGATTCGTTAGAAAGATATTCACTAACAGATTTAAATATTTTTGGTTTCACTCAAATCCGTTTTGTTTTGCACCCAGTACAATTAGTCAAAGTTTGAATTCAAAATTTGAAACTACCACGCTATTTCAGGCCTTGTTTATAATTAGAATTAATTATATTTATTTTCAAACGTCGATTCAAACTTACTTTTTGTCGTTGTTATTTAAAATATCTATTTTAAATATTTAAAATCCACGAAAATAGCCAATTTAAAATTTTCGAACTAGTCCAAATTTTCCGGGTTGTTACAATCTCCCCCACTTAAAACTTTTCGTCCCCGAAAAGGAAAAAAGTCGAAAGTGGTTTGATTATTTAACTCTACTTTCAATCTGGCTTCCATTCCCCAACTTTTCAGTTTCTGAGAATTTTCAAATTCTTCAAAAAATTTGGCTAACACCCTAAATTTTCGAAAAATTTCGCCATAACCTCCTTTGTACGGGGAGGGGTTTGGAAATTTATTGGGCCGTATTAGGTACCCAATAAATCCTAATAGGCATGCACATATTTATAGTGATATATTCCGGTGTCCACAGGGGACTGTGTATAGATCATAACTCCAGAGAATAAATTCTCATCACCCTATAAATGGTTTTTGTGCCTTAATGACCAGAGAGACGTGTTTATTTTCATCTTCAGACCCGTGTGGGGTTTTATTAATCTGGCAATTTACCGTTACATTTTATATGGTCCATATCTGTCATCAGTTCAACCTGTAATATATAGTCATCGCCATACAAGCCTCTCGCTCGTATGGTAAATCTTCAACCTCGTCACACAAGCTCCAAATGCTTATGTGGTATATGATGAAGTATGCCTATCTTCAAGAAGTATGCCATGTAGTGTAGTTCAAAATTAATTGTTACTATCCTATGGTGACATTTATTATTACACACAGAACAACCAGCACTCCGCATCCAATGGCATTCACATGAGTTGATATAATAATAAAATTGCTCATCCAACTCATTAAGGTTCACCTATTTGTCGGGCACGCAAATAAATTCTTTACTCAACAACTAATCCATTTTCCTGTTGAAACATATATAATGCACATGCATATATTTCTATCTATTTTTAAATCAGTTCAATGTGTGATTTAATCGAATAAATTCTACCATTCATTCTCTTATTGATTAAATTAACTATCAATCTAATAATTTAATTAATCAAATCCACCATCACACAACACAAACAACAATCAATTTTATTTTTAACTTTTCAAAATACCTTTTATATATATTCAAAAATTATATTCCTAAAACCATACTATATATATAATCACAAATACGTTATTTATAAACATATAACTCTCATCTCGTTCTGGGGCACATCTGACCCCATCTCTAACGAGTTATTCCGATTCTGCTATACTCATACTAGGATATTACTGATCCTATCTGTAAAGAGTTATTCGTCCTAGAACACTACTGGTTCTTTTTCTGACGAGTTCATTAATGTGTTATATACCAGAGCTAAGATTAACCAAAGCACTGATACCACGCTGTGACAACCCCAAACCCCGTACTGACGGTGCCAAGGGTAATCTTTGGAATATAACACATAAACAGATAATAGCAGAACAGAATTAAATAAATACATCAGATAATGAACAAATAAAAGACTGGATAAACATAATCATCAGAGTTACGCAGTATATAAGATCATACTTAGTACAAATATAGATCAGCTATACATAAATGTCTACAGCGAAAAAAAAAACATAATATGTACAATAGGAGCTGAACAGCATAAAAAGAGATAAATGGTAGAATCCATCTTCAACTCTAGCTATCCAGAAAGAGCCTGCTAAAACCTGAAGACAAGGCTACCTATGTAGAAATAAGGGCACCCGAGTTTGCAAGTGAAACAAACTACGAGTCAGTCATGGGACTGGTATGAGAAATCTACTTAACACATTATATAATTTGGCTAATCACAGGACCACGCCACTTTCGCGGAACGGGTTTACTCCATTGGATTGCCAATGCTTTAAAACAAGTCAATCTTTTAAACATCGCAATGCTTTTTATAAAAATGAAGCCATTATAAGACTCAGTTCCCATCACACAATGCAACGCAAACCGGAGGATAGAGTTTTTACCTTATAATGGCCAAAATATGCTTGATACGAATAAAACAAAACGTCAGGAGTCCATTGATGAAAAGGGGCTGGGGAAAGCTTGAACCCAATTCCTACAGTGATGGATATAAGTGCAATTAAAATTCCTGGAGGGTTATACATTTGTGTATTGATAAGACCATTCACTATTTCTTGAAGCTCGATCTCCCCCCCCAGATGAACCACATTGCCAAGAGAAACCATGAACCAGAATAGAAGAGCTTGCCCCGCCCATGAGTAAATATTTCGTATTTGATATTATTACTAGTGTTTATATATTTCAAAAACAATTTCAAATCATAAGTATCAATCATAGACGGCATTAATGCCCCATACCACTATGTCGCCATATATAGGTATACAATCAAAACCGCACATGTCGTATTTGGAAATTGGATTTCCGTCATGAACCAAGGCAAAAGATAGTCCTTACAGAATTCGAGACAATCTAGCCCATATCTCATGATCAGAACGCATCAACCCTTTGGATCATCAGGACCGGTCCACCGATGTAAATTATTATGCCTGAGCACTACGTTTCCCCGCCCTTTGGGGCGTAAATGAGCCAACGAATGACTCCATCAGTCCCGGATCGACTGATATATCCAAGGCGCCTCGCAACAGCAACAACCACATAGGTAAAAATAATATAAATGTTAGCCAGTTTAGGCACTGACACCACCTCTAGCTAGAAGCAAACGCATGCCCTCCCTGATGTCCTCTCCCGTTTCTTGTTCATATCGGGGTGTGAGGTTCGCAAATTCACGTTATACACAAAGCTACGCCACATAGGCGGTGATTTGATCATCAATCACAAAACTTTGCTTTTCAACAGAAGCCTTGATCACTGCATCTTAGCATGCCACACAGGCAATTCACACCATGCAACTGATGGCTATCAATCACACAGAATGAATTCCAATGTCAGACACACAGTCCATTTACAAGTTCGTTCTGGGGCTGAACGAAACCGGAGGCACTATATACCTCGCATACCCATCGATCTCCACGTATGTCTAGATGATCACCACTCATTATCCATATTTCGGGATGCCTCCCAATCAGGACATCAGTTATCATCCAACCGAGGTGAAGATCTTCGATCTTCAACCTCAGTCTTCATCTTCGACTTCTTTTCGTCGATTCAGTTATTCAGAATGGGGTAAACCCGGTCTTTCTGGGCAACTCGTGTATATAGTAAACAAGTGCTACACAAACACAACATACGCCTAATTCCAATTCATTAGTCACTAACCGTAAATTAGTAAGAGAACGATTTCCCAAATATTAACCCCGAAGGCCGAAACCAACATCAGATCAAAACCCAGGAAACCGTCCGACTTAGCTAACATCCAGTTAGTCTATAAATTTCACATTCAACCATCAAATATTCAATAAACCGGGTAAATTCAGTTTATTTCCATTCCATATCGTTTATAATATTTTATAATGATTTATCGCTATTTTTATTTATTTATTTATAGCCAATTCATTCAAATGACGCTTCGGGCCATAACGCGGCCGTGGCGCTGTTTTCCTTTAGATTTGATTTACACATATATGAAAATCTAACCGTTGGATCTTCACAAATTTTATATCATTAGAAAGATCTTTTCAAAACAAATCCAACGGTTCCAGTTTTGGGAAAATCCGACGGTCGGATCTCCCGATATACTCGTTTGAAGTTTCGATTTCAAAATACAAACTGCAGCGTCGATATTCGATTTAATTTAATTATATTTATATTTATATATAAATATAATCGATTCTGGCGCTGTTTTTCTTCAGATTTGAATTAAACATTCCAGACAATCCGACTGTTGGATCTTTACAAAGTGGTGTCGTTGGAAAGATATTTTCAAGGCGAACCCAACGGTTTCGGTTTCGGGAAAATCCGATGGTCGGATCTCCCGCACTAATCATTCGAAATCATGGTTTCAAAACACGAACTACAGCTTCGTTATTCGATATATTTTAATTATATATATTTATATATACAAATATAATCCATTCTTCGATTTCAAAACCATATTCTTTTCAACATTTGATATAAATGATATTTTTATCCAACAGACATTTATTTCGACACTTCACCATTTTTAACAATTCGTGTATATAATAAAAATGTGATTTTTATTGTAAAGCCATTGATTTCAAAACACGACTATTTTATATAGTTCATATAGATGATAAAAATATGATTTTTATTATATAAAACTTTATTTAAAACACGAATACCATTCAACACATGAATTTCTATTCAACGAATGAATTTCTATCCAACACATGAAGATTTTCTAAAGTTCGTAAATATAAAATAAAATTGTGATTTTTATTGTTAAAGAAATTTATTTAAAACACGAATACCATTCAACACATGAATTTCTATTCAAGGAATGAATTTCTATTCAACACATGAAGGTTTTCTATAGTTCGTGTATATAATAAAAATGTGATTTTTATTGTTAAAGCAATTTATTTAAAACACGAATACCATTCAATACATGAATTTCTATTCAACGAATGAATTCCTATTCAACACACGAATATAGTTTCAACACATGAAAATAATTCTAACACATGAATATTATTGAAAATTTCGGCAGCATAACGGCAGGGTAGTTAAAACCGGGGCCGTCCCTAGTACGGTTCCTCGCTCTACCTTAAAGCCTCGCAACTTTTGACAATGGGGATTTCATGCATCTAGTTCGCACATAGGTGGCATGTTTATTTTTATTTCTTTTCCACAAACTAATCCTATGTGGTTTCAACCAAATAATTCTCAACCACAAACGGGTATTTTTCAACCACAATCAATCAATTTCAACCACAAACAATTCTAATCAACCATTCGTTATCAACCAATTTTCATGCCAAACACAAACAATAAAAATCGTCCATGGTTTGTGGATGAGGGGCGTATATATATACATATATACATATATATATATGTTTATATAAGTATATTTCACTTCTATTTCAACACATATATAATTTTTACAACGCATATATAACTTATACATCGAACGTACAACTTATACAACGCTTATACACGAGGTGTACAACGCTTGTATAACCCATACATCAACCATATAATTTATACATCGTCGTTTTCCATATCGTTTATAATTCAAAAATCTCACATTGGGTTCCACTCCACCAAAAATAGCAGAAGGCTCAGAAAAATATGCGCACTCTTCTAGAATGTAGAAGATGTCCACACGAGTCCACTGTCTCTTGTTTCACTGAGTTTCATCAAGAAACGAAAAAGATATGATTTTTACAGTGAAATCAAAAACCATAGCGCTTTAAAGTGTTATAATATAGTTTAATATAATTAAAGCCGTACCTCCACTGAATTCTTCAAAACTAGGTTCGAACTTTTCGATCAAACGACGAAGCGGATCGACGATCGGCCTTCGCAGCGAGGAAGAGGGGAGAGAGACGCACGTGCGTGCGGCGGTGGGCCCAGCTCGGTGGTCAGACATGGCCACGACGGTGGTCAGAAGACCGAGATTTCGTGGCACAAATTCTCAAGATAGGGGCGTCGATGTGGGTGCTCCAGGTACGGATTTGAAGCCCTCGCCGAGCTCTTCAAAATCCTCAACTGGGTCGAGGTCTGAAACGAAGTGGTTTGGCCAGGAAATGGATGGGATGGATCGAGCTGATTTCCGTCGTTTATCGCGATGAGAGGGAGAGAGAAGACGGGGAAAGAGAAAAGTGAGGGCCAATGATTTTTTTATTTTTTTTATATATTTTCAAAATTCTAAAATACCCCTCTTCACACACGAACGCCAATTCAAACCCAACGACTGTCGTCCCTAGCTAAATACCCTCATTCTGAACACAATGGAATATGTTTCGAAGGCCCATTCGAATGTTTCAGTAAGTTTTCCTTCAAATTAAAATATAAAACATTCAATATTTAATTTGAACGTACATTTCAATTTGCCGGGGCCACATACTAATTCTAAAAATTCCCGAAAAATAAATCAAGCTATGTTTTGACGATACGGTCCCAACAAAACTAGTTTCGTTGAATTCTGAGACTGTTTGAAAAATGGCCCTTTTTCTGGCCGATCCAATTTAATAGAAATCGACCAAACACATTTTCCTTTGCCACGCTCACATACTAGCTTCAAAAATTATGAAATTTAAAACCTAGCAATAATTTGACATCCCGGATCCAACAAAAGTGGTTTCATCGAATTCCGAGGTCATTTGAAAAATGGCCATTTTCACGGGCTATATAAACTCTATAGCGACCTTTCTGAAAATTCGTTTGGCCATAACTTTTGCTTCCCGCTATGAAACTTCGATTTTTCAGATTCGCTAGAAAGATATTCACTAACAGATTTAAATATTTTTGGTTTCACTCAAATCCGTTTTGTTTTGCACCCAGTACAGTCAGTCAAAGTTGGAATTCAAAATTTGAAACTACCGCGCCATTTCAGGCCTTGTTTATAAATAGAATTAATTATATTTATTTTCAAACGTTGATTTTCTGGGTTGTTACATTCCTTTTCGGGGACGAAAAGTTTTAAGTGGGTAAGATTGTAATAACCAGGATATCTGAGCAAATTTAAAATTTTTATTTTGGCAATTTTAGTGAATTTCGAATATTTAATATGGTTTATTTTAAATAATAACGATGAGACATTTATTTTGAATAGATTAGAACAAATATATTTATATAGATTGTCGTTAGAATATAATTAATTATTTATAATTATAAAAGGAATTTAAAATGGCACGGTAGTTTGAAAATTCAATTTCAAAGTTCAAATGAATGTACAGGATTCAAAATAAACCGGATTTTAGCGAAACAAAAAATATTAGAGTCTAATAGAAAATATCTTTCCAACGAATCTGAAAAATTGAAATTTCAAAGCGGGGATAAAAAGTTATGTCCAAGTGTGTTGACCCGCTTTTTAGTCAAAGCAGTCACACATGGAATCTCTTCTCAACAATACACTCAAGCGTTGGGAATATCGTCAGAAGACATGAAGTGATTTGGTTGAAATCGCATCACAAACAAAGAATGGCCCGAAACTCCTACCAGATGACCTTTTTTGGGCCCGAAAACAGCGATTACGGAGCAAAGCTCTGTAACCCTTGTAGACCTCTGAATTTGCTTCAGTTTGAGCTTTGGTTTGGCACAATCGGACTTACGGTTTGAAAGTTATGCCCTTTTCCGTGAACGCATGTAGAACCGGAAACTTAGACTTGGAAATTTGATATCACCTCTAACCGGATCGGATCGGACTATCAGAACCCGACCCGGCTTCTCAGAAGTATACATCATAACTCCGGTTCGGAGCCTCGTCCTCGGTTCGGTTCGGAGCCGAACCAATCCGACCTCCATCACACTAACCTGGCACATGAAGTCTTCGGATTGAAGACACCAGCTCGGTTCGGGTCGGACCCGAACCGATCCCCCTGTACCTGCTCAGACGCAGCAAGTTTGACCGCTTCTTAAGGGATAACTACCTCCTACTAATCTGGATCGGCCGCCACCTGTATGCACACGATCTGAAGGCCACTTCTCCACTCTCACCGAGATGTCCTCTCCACTCACCACGTCACACCCGATCCGACCCGGATCAGAGCTCCCATCAGCACCTCTACGCCTATAAATACACCACGAGATGGTCATTTCAAGGGACTTTTTTCTGGCACTAACACCTCCCGACCACCATTACCAAGTATTCAAGGACTTTGGGTACTCCTCAACTCAATCAAACACAAGGTTATCGTGCATAAATTCAATCTCTTTTCTCCTCTTCTTCATTACAACACAAGGTTATTGTGTATAATCGAATCTCACGGATTGTGAGACACCATTGTAATTGTAATTCCTCAGGATATGAGAAACTATAAAGTGGACGTAGGCTTGGATTGAGCCGAACCACTATAAAAATCTCGTGTGTTCCCTGTTTTTACTGCTTTTTATCTGTAATCTGTGATTTGTGAGGATTTCACATAGAGTTTGGGTGTTAGGCCCAAATTTCGGTCTAACATTTTGGCGCGCCAGGTAGGGGGGCACACGATACAACTTCTTCTACTAGCTTCAACGGAAACAGATTATTTGGCTATTGGATCAATGGTCAAGCGAAAGAAAGACGGAACCTTCTCTCGTGCTGAGGATGTTGGCACTGAAGGCACAAGGAACGAGGCAAGGCAGGAGGCTTCCTCTCATGAAAATCCATCAGCATACTTAACCAGAGATGAAATGGATGGCGTTCTCGCTGAATTGAGAACGCAAATGGCAAGGCAAGATGATCTCCTCCGCAAACAACAGGAGATGATTGACCAATTCTTCGCTCGGATGGAAGGTAGGCCGACCGGCAACGCACAACTCACTGGAAATGGTATTGAAATGGCTCCAGCAGGAATGACAAACCAGATCGGTTCGGATCCGATCCGAACCGAGGGCCAAAACCTGAATCAAACGCAGATGGAAATTGGGGGCAATCCTCACCAGATCGGTTCGGATCCGATCCGAACCGCCACCTTACATGAGCTTGGGGGCAGCAGCCTCCCTTCTGGAAATCAAGACTTCGTTCCAGCACGACCTACCTCCGCACCGGTTCGGATCGGTAATCCCACACAGCTTCAGCATCAAGCTCCCCGGTTCGGAACAGGCGATCCTGATCGGATCGGTACATCCGACCCGAACCGTGCACCCCTCCATAACCCCCCTCGCTTCTCCGAGCCGCAGCAAGGGGGCACCTACGAACCGAACAGGATGGCCTTCCAAGCTCCTTATACTCTTCCACACACTTCTGAACTTAACGCTGGGGGCACCAGCTCTGGACTTGTCAACCTGCAACAGCTCTTTGAAGGCGATCGGCTCGCCAATCTCATTGAACGCCTCTCGAGAGGCCACACCTATCAAAATGACATGGATGATGTCAATCACAATCCATTCACACCGGAAATCAGGAATTCCCGCAATCCTCCAGATTTCAAACTTCCACAACTGGAACCCTACAACGGCAGGGCAGATCCTACCGTGCACTTAATGCGCTATAAACGACATATGGAAGTTCAATCGGCATCGGAAAACGTCATGGCTAAATGCTTTCCCCTCTTTTTGACTGATATTGCTGCTATGTGGTTTCGGCAGCTGGAATCTGAATCGATCAACAGCTGGAACATGTTGGTCGCTCGTTTTATTGAACAATTTCGGGTCCATATCGCTCGACCCAAGAATGTAATGTCACTAACTACAATCAAGCAGAGGCCCAAAGAAACTCTGCGATCATTTTTGGAAAGGTTCAACGTTGCAGCAGCATCAGTTGATCGACCTGAGCCATCTATGGTATTGATGGCGGCAGTATCCGGTGTTCTGGACAACTCGGAGTTCAAAAAATCCTTGTATCGGGACCCACCAAGGAATCTCAGCGAATTCTACCTTGAATCGGATAGGTTTTTGCGTGAAGAAGACGCAACCTCCGAGAAGAAAGTTCTCGATGTTAACATGCTCAAAGACGGAGAACCGTCTGATTCTGATAAAGGCAAAGGAAAAGCTGTCGTCAAGAATAACCCCAACGCTCAGCCCCGGAGAGGGCCCAGATATGAAAAGTACACAGAACTCAATTCGTCACTAACTGACATCTAAGTGAACACAAACGGTGACGTCTCCTATCCAAAGCCTCCCAGGAGGGAGCCATCACAAAGAGAACGCGATTCTGGGAAATATTGCATATTTCACGAGATGGACGGTCATGACACAAATGACTGTAGACACTTGCGAGATCTGATTGAGGAACGGGTTAGACGTGGAGAGCTACCCGAGTATGTGAAACAACTAACAACACCTGTACCTATGCTGCCACCACCTGCTCCCCGGAGAGGGAATGACCCTGGAACGAGCTCCCATCGGCTCGTCATCAATTGATCTGGATTGGATCACTATGCATTTTCAGCATTTCTTAGGATTTAAGATATGTTTCTTTGCTTTCTTTAGGTTTTCCGATTGGCTAAATCGGAGTACACACGTTTGGGGTTAGGATTTAACTCCAAAGCGTGCGCTGCACTCGATAACGAACCAATCAGGATTTGCTTTGGTTTTGTACTTTGAATTGAATAAGGAAGGACTTTCCGAGCATGGATTATGTTTGGCAATTTAAGTATCTTGTCAGGTTGTGGCAGGATTCTCAATCTCAACTAAAGTATGGCTTATACTTATCTCGGACCCCTAGGCATGAATTATGCTTAGGGACAGACTGTCTTGTCAGGTCTTGGCAAGCATAGCTCTATCCCGACATGGGTATGGATTGTACTCACTAGGGCTCTTAAGTATGGATTATACTCTGGAACGACTTATTGTTTTGTCAGGATTTGGCAAAGGAACTCAATAAAACTCGGGTATGGCTTATGCTCAGTTTGAACTTCCTGGTATGGCTTGTACCCGGAAGGTTAGGTCCTTCGTCAGGTTTTGGCAGGATGATTCGAACGTGTCTTGAGTATGGTTTATGCTCAAACAAACGCCCAAGCATGGTTTATGCTCGAAAGTGTAATCGGTTTTGTTAGGTTTTGACATACCTGTTTGCTTTCTCTTCTTCGCAGGTATAAATTATACTTGCAGCTGGTAGGCCCGGCGTGGCCTCGGATTATCCAGAATACATCTTCCTTCATTCAGCAAGATATGTTCTGAGGGGCAAAATGTTGACCCGCTTTTTAGTCAAAGCAGTCACACATGGAATCTCTTCTCAACAATACACTCAAGCGTTGGGAATATCGTCAGAAGACATGAAGTGATTTGGTTGAAATCGCATCACAAACAAAGAATGGCCCGAAACTCCTACCAGATGACCTTTTTTGGGCCCGAAAACAGCGATTACGGAGCAAAGCTCTATAACCCTTGTAGACCTCTGAATTTGCTTCAGTTTGAGCTTTGGTTTGGCACAATCGGACTTACGGTTTGAAAGTTATGCCCTTTTCCGTGAACGCATGTAGAACCGGAAACTTAGACTTGGAAATTTGATATCACCTCTAACCGGATCGGATCGGACTATCAGAACCCGACCCGGCTTCTCAGAAGTATACATCATAACTCCGGTTCGGAGCCTCCTCCTCGGTTCGGTTCGGAGCCGAACCGATCCGACCTCCATCACACTAACCTGGCACATGAAGTCTTCGGATTGAAGACACCAGCTCGGTTCGGGTCGGACCCGAACCGATCCCCCTGTACCTGCTCAGACGCAGCAAGTTTGACCGCTTCTTAAGGGATAACTACCTCCTACTAATCTGGATCGGCCGCCACCTGTATGCACACGATCTGAAGGCCACTTCTCCACTCTCACCGAGATGTCCTCTCCACTCACCACGTCACACCCGATCCGACCCGGATCAGAGCTCCCATCAGCACCTCTACGCCTATAAATACACCACGAGATGGTCATTTCAAGGGACTTTTTTCCGGCACTAACACCTCCCGACCACCATTACCAAGTATTCAAGGACTTTGGGTACTCCTCAACTCAATCAAACACAAGGTTATCGCGCATAAATTCAATCTCTTTTCTCCTCTTCTTCATTACAACACAAGGTTATTGTGTATAATCGAATCTCACGGATTGTGAGACACCATTGTAATTGTAATTCCTCAGGATATGAGAAACTATAAAGTGGACGTAGGCTTGGATTGAGCCGAACCACTATAAAAATCTCGTGTGTTCCCTGTTTTTACTGCTTTTTATCTGTAATCTGTGATTTGTGAGGATTTCACATAGAGTTTGGGTGTTAGGCCCAAATTTCGGTCTAACAAAGTGAAAATTCAGAAAAGTCGCTATAGAATTTTGGCCCTTAAAAACGGAAATTTTGCAAACGACCTCGGTTTTCGACGAAACCACTTTTATTGGATCCGTGATGTCAAGTTATTGCTAGATTCCAAAATTCATAATTTTTTGAATCAATATGCGAGCGTGGCGAAAGAAAACGTGTTTTGACAGTTTTAGTTGATTTTAATCGACTGGAAAATGGCCATTTTTCAAACGGTCTTAGAATTCGATGAAATTAGTTTTATTAGGACCATATCGTCAATATGAAGCTAGAAAATATTTTTCGGGAATTTTTCTCGTTAGTACGTGGCCCCGGTAAATTGAAATGTGCTTTCAAATTCATTATATAGATTTATATTTTGATTTTGACGAAAACTGATCGAAACGATTGAATCAGCTTACGATACATATCCCATTGTGTTCGGAATGGGGATAATTAGCTATGGACGACAGACGGTGGGTTCGATTTTGAGTTCGAAATAAAAAGTTACTTTATGGGATTAATTAAATAAATAATATTATATATTATATACCCCCTCTTCTATTCCTTTCTCTCTCCCTCTCAGAAAGAAAATCGATTCCTTCAATCGTTGACCCAATCGCACCCCCCTCCGGGCGCTACCGCGCCACCATCCCACCATCGCACCCCTCCCCCATGACTGCGCGCCTCCGCTCCACCCTCCTCTGGCCACCGCCGGCGGTAAAGCCCCCCCTCTCCGTTAAAACCCCAAAACCGACGCCAGGGCCCACCGCCAGTCAGCCCTACCTCCGGCGACCGCTGCACCACACCCCCGACTTTGAAGAGACCGTCGCCGACCAGTCAGGCCTCCCCCGCCTCCATCGTTTGCTGTGGTCCCTCCTCCATCAAGAAAATTCGATTTTTGCAAAAGAGGGGGTGGCTTTTTACTCCTTTACTTTTATTTAATGTTAATGGGGTATTTAAACTATATATAATGTTGTATAAGATAGAAAGTTTGAATTTTTATTTATAGAAAGTTTGAATTTTTAATTATATAGATAGAGAATAAAGATAGAATTTTTATTTATATAAGGAGAGAATAAAAATATGATTTTTATATATAGGAATGGAAAATAAAAATTTGATTTTTATTACATATGAAATAGCGTCATAAAAATTTGATTTTTATTTAGATGAATAACCCATAAAGGTTTGATCTTTATTATATGAATAAAATCATAAAGTTAGATTTTCCATCATTATAAAGAAATGATTGTTATCATATAAAGAAAATAATTTTGGCAAGTTAAAAATATGATTTTTAACTAGTGTGTGGTATGAAAATATTTTTAGAAGTATAAAAATTTGATTTATATATATATGAGGTAGTGATAATAAAAAGTGATTTTTATATATGATCAGCGGGAAAAGATCGTATTGGAATTTCAGGAAAATCCAAGCCATTCAGAAATTCAGAAATGAAACGGTGGAGTGGAACCCTCAGTGAGAACTCCTCACTTTAATTCTTGTTTTCTAGTTGAAATATATACTAGGATGCAAACTGTGCTTAGTAGCACCCGACACCCGTCGTCCACAGACCATGGACGACTTGTATGCTTGTGTGATTATTTGTGTGTTGAAGTAAAATATATATTCATGTGTTGAAATAAAAATATATATTCAAGTGTTGAAATAAAATAAATATTCATTTAAAAATCGAACGATTTGTTTATGTACACCGATTTGACTGATATTGATTAGGACGATAAATTTTACACATCGCCCAACTACACAAATAAAAATCTGTTTTTGTTGATGTGAAACCCCACACGGGTATTGGGATGATATTTGACGTACACTAATCCCGATTGTTTACTTGTATGTCAATCGATGGGTTGACAGGCTGTGTAAGCGTTAATTATTTATATTTAATGCTTATGCAGTTGTGTGGTGCACTCTGGATGATGGTTGATGATTTATCGTTGCTATTATATACATGTGTTGTAGAAAATCCATATAATTAACATTATATGGTAATTGATTGGGCCTCGTTCCGAATTGGAAAATAAGGAAAATTATAAGAAAAAAATTCATGTGTTGAATGGAAAAAAATTCATGTGTTGAATAGAATAAATATTCATGTGTTGAATAGAAAAAAATTCATGTGTTGAATAGAAATAAATTCATGTGTTGTATAGAAATAAATTCATGTGTTGAATAGAAATAAATTCATGTGTTGAATAGAATAAAAATTCATGTGTTGAATAATATAAATTCATGTGTTGTATAGAATAAATATTCATGTGTTGAATAGAATAAACATCCATGTGTTGAATAAAAGCCGTGTCGATTAGATTGACGCCATTTTGACGTGAACGATACTTATATCGATTTTATTTATTTTTATAGTGAATATAAGAAAGAAAGTGATTTCAAAATATAACGTTTTGAAAATATTATCATTTGTATATCGATGATGTGGAATATTCAATTTTGATTAGAAATTGAATATGAAGTTGAAATCGTTTTGAAAACGAATTTAAAACGATTTATAAAATACGTTTTAAAAGGAAATCGACAAAATATATATATAATATATATATAGAATGGCCTAAATAGAACGCGCTGCACCGCGGCAGTTCACGAATTTCGACCATTGACTTCGAATGGATATTACGGGAGATCCGACCGTCGGATTCTCCTAAAACAGAACCTTTTGGTTCGTATCGAAAAGAGCTTTCTAATGGATATTAGAAATTAGAAATCTAACGGTTGGATTTGGAATTATGTCCAAATCAAATTTGGAAAAGGTCGCTGTAATTGCAGTTTGACGGCCGTTGATGGAATTCGACTGTACGGGCCTTGATAAAATTATTAAAAATAGTAATAATTTGCGGTGTTGATAATGGCGTCGTCATGGCGAACGCTTTTTGAAAATTCAAAACACGCTTTTTCTTCTCTCAAATCGTCTCTCACCTCACAAATCTCTTCTTTACACGTTGATCAGGTTGACAACGCTAAAAACGTTTCTGCTAATCCATCTTTTAAGGATATTCTGCTCAGGCCAGCTGTAAAGCGCAATCCAGATCCGATTTTTCTAAATAATAAAAGACCTTTGTCAAAACCGTCTCCTCGCATCCTTCACAGCTATAATGAAAATCTCAATAATATCAAATCAAAAAATGGCTGCTTCAGATGTGGTTCGACAGATCACTGGGCGAGATCATGCCGCAATCCAGTTATTTGTTTTAAATGTCATAAGACAGGGCACAAGGGTTTTAATTGCAAATCTTTTCGCTCTCCTCCCCCAAAAATGGCTGAAAGTTCCAGAAAACCAATTTCCGCTAATCGTTTCCAAAATTCTTTTGATTGGGCTCGATCGATGGTAATCATCTCTATTACGAGTGGATCTTTCTCGATACGGCAGATTGAGGAGATTTTGAAAGCCAGATATGGTCGTCGCGCCCCATCCTGGGACTGGAACGTCAAGCGAATGGGTGATGTCTTTGTTGTTCGGTTCCCACAACATCTGCTGACAGTAAACTTCCAGTATAACTTCAATTTTACCATGGGGAGAATTAACCTGAGACGGTGGAGTCCGCGTTTTGGCAGTGTCTCGAGGGAGAAGGAAACTTTTTGGATCTTATTGAAAAATGCTCCGCTTGTATGTCGTAAGCTTGACGTCCTCCAAACAGCTCTTGAAGATTATGGAGAAGTGGAGAGAGTCCAGTACGATGCAATTCATGATGTGGATTATACTTGTTTGCGTGCCAAATTCACGAAGGAGGTGGGCACCCCATTGCCGAATTCAGTGGCAATTCCAATTGATGGTTTTTCCCATGTTGTTCAGATCGAAAGATGCGAGGAAGACTCGCCATCGAAAATCAATGTTCCTCTTTTCAAGCAGAGGGTGTTTGCAACTGATGGAGAGGGGAAGCTTAAAATTTTGAGTAGTAAGGATGGGGGTGCCACAATGCATGTGGAGGAAGTGATTGCTTCGGTGGCAGATTCGGTTATTGAAGGAGAAGGGGATGTTTTTGCAAGAAGGAATAATGAAAATTATGTGGTTTGATTTGATGATGGGGTGGTTGTAGAGGTTGACGAGGTTGGTAATATTGTGGGTGTGGGTGCCAACTCCAGAGAGATCATTGCCGTCGACGAAAACGAGGGAGTAGGTTTACAGGATCTTGGGGAGGAAGGCAACATGCAAGGCGCCAGAGAGGCGGTGGATGAGCAAGTCATGGACAATGAATCACAAGACTTAAATTTGGCTGGGGATTTGGCGCTGGCTCCAACCAGCTCAGGGGAATGCTCGGCTACAGGTGGTAAAGGCAAGAGTGCATCGGATCATGGAGTGGTCATGCTACGTCGCGCACGTGGGATGGGTCACCCTTTGGCAGGTAGCATTTTTGTTCCTGCTATACTTAATACTTTGTCTAGTGATCAACTTCATGATATTGCAAGTAAATCTGGTTTTGTGTTAAATGATGATGTGATAAGTGATATTAAGAATAAAGAAAATGAGAGGGTTAAAGGTTCAACATGATTATCGTCACTTGGAATGTTAGAGGCCTAGGAACTTTTGATAAGTGCCTTAGGGTTAAAAATTACCTCAAGTCTGTAAAACCTGACATCATCATGCTTCAAGAGACCAAGCTTGAAAATCCTGAACCATTTATTTTCAAATGTCTGGGGTGGGGTGTCATTGATGATTGGGCTTTTTTACCTGCTGTGGGAACCTCGGGTGGCATTTTTACTGGTTGGAATAGTAATTCTTGGTTGCTTAAGCAAGAAATCAAACAAACTTACTGTCTGCATTTAGCCCTGGAATGTAAATCTACAAATGTACTTTACTTCTTTTCTAATGTTTATGGACCCAATACAAGACGAGAAAGAATGACATTATGGGCTGAGGGCTTGGACTTTTATAAACTTATGTATGGTCCCTGGGTAATTGGTGGTGACTTTAATGTTACAAGATTTATGTCTGAACGTAATGTTGTGAAAAACGCTGGCTTGGGTGACATGAACGATTTTAGTGACTTTGTTGGAAACTGTGGCCTCATTGACCTACCCATGACTAATAGAAAATATACGTGGACTGACGGTAGGACCCCTCCTACTTTAGTTCGACTCGATCGCTTCTTCATTAATTCTGCTTTTGATGACTTGCACCCCCTAACTCTTCAAAGAGGTCTTACTTCCCTTATTTCTGATCACTGCCCGGTTGTTCTCAACACTAATGTAGATTATAAAAGGAAATCTTTTTTTAAGTTCGAGAATATGTGGTGTATTGAACCAAATTTTGATGTGATGTTGCGGGAGAAGTGGATAGAGTTTCGCAACTTTGGTGATGCAGCTAGTAATTTTTGTAGGAAAATGAGACTTTTGCGTAAATTTTTAGCCAAATGGAATAGAGAAGTCTTTGGAAACATTAGAGTCAAGAAGCAGAGACTTGAATCTAAGATTATGGAGCTCAATGTGCTTGAGGAAGGGCGTAATCTAAGTGAGGCCGAGCGTGCCTTGTTAAAATCAAAAGAAAAGGAGCTTCTAACGGTGATTGATCAAGAAGAGATCTTTTGGAAACAGAGGTCGAGAACTCAGTGGCTTAAGCTTGGTGATAGTAACACAAGTTATTTCCACAAAGTTGCGAACGGTAGACGGCGTACTAACACTATATGTAGCATTTGGAAAGACGGAGTTGAAATCTGTGATCATCAAAGGATAGAGGAGGTTTTTACTGAATTTTATAAGGGAATCTTTGGTGAACGCATTGAGAATCGGGTGAATGTTGATTGGAAGAAGCTGTATCCTTCGTCTGTTGATCTTAGTGGCATTGATTCGGAGTTCTCAGAAGTGGAAATCGTCGCGGCTTTAAACGAAATGCCTGGTGATAAAGCCCCTGGCCCTGATGGTTTTCCAAATTTCTTCTATAAGAAATATTGGGATGTGATTAAAGAGGATGTTATTAACATATTCAAAGAATTTCATTCTGGTTCCTTGAGATTGGACATGTTGGGATACGCTAATGTAGTTTTGATCCCTAAGAAAGGAGGAAATGTCTCGGCTGCGGATTTTCGACCTATTAGTCTCTTGAATAGCAGTTTCAAATTGATCACGAAGGTTCTCGCAAACAGACTGAAAGCGAAGATGGACAACCTGATTGATGTTTCGCAGACAGCATTTATTAGAGGAAGATTCATTCTTGATGGTGCGGCTCTTGTTCAAGAAGTTATCTCCCATAGTGATAGACATAACGTGCCTTGCGCAATCCTGAAGTTGGACTTTGCTAAGGCCTTTGACACAGTTGACTGGAGGTTTATCATGGATCTTCTAAGCGCGAGAGGCTTTCCGTGTAAATGGCTAAACTGGATTCATTGCATTTTAACTTCAAGTAGATCCAATATTTGTGTGAATGGAGTGGCTGGCAAAACTATTGTATCCAAGCGTGGGCTGCGACAGGGTGACCCACTTTCCCCACTCCTCTTTGACTTGGCTGCCGATGTATTTTGTCGGATCCTTCAGGTGGCGAGTTCTAATGAGATTATTCAAAGCTTTGGGCGTGATCACATCATTGGGGGTATTAATTCCCTACAATATGCTGATGACACCATTATTTTTTGCAACCCTGATTGCAAGAATATTGCCTCTTTAAAATTTTTGCTTTATGCTTTTGAAAGTTTATCTGGCTTAAAAATTAATTTTCACAAGAGCAGTGTTTACACTTTGGGTTGTAGTGTTGATGTGCACAGGAATTGCGCTGAAATGCTCAACTGCATGGCTGATTCTTTCCCTCTCAAATACCTTGGTGCTTATATCCGTCCAAAGAGATTGATGAAGAGTGATTGGCAATATGTGATTGATAAAGTGGACAGGCGATTAGCGAGATGGAAAGGAAATTGTCTATCAAAGGCTGGACGCCTGGTGCTGGTAAATTCTGTTCTGGCGGCTATCCCTTTGTACTGGCTCTCTTTTTATTCGTGTCCGGGTTGGGTTGTTCAGAAGATTGATGCTGTTCGTCGGAATTTTTTTTGGACCGGTACGAAGGACACGCGCAAAACCTGCTGTCTAGTGTCGTGGGATCAGGTGTGCAAGTCCAAAGTTCAAGGAGGCTTAGGTGTCATCAATTTGAAGAATATGAATCATGCATTACTTTGTAAATGGCTTTGGATTATGCTTAGCGAAAAGAAAGTTCTCTGGAAGGAGTGGATCTTAAACACTTGCTATGGTGGTAGATTCGACTGGAATGCGGACATTTCCCATTGCTCAATATTCTGGCGTGGTGTTATGGCAAATGTTCACTGGATGAAGATTGGGACTGAGATTGTAGTTAAAAACGGCCGAAGCGTCTCTTTCTGGTATGACTGTTGGTTGCTTCCTATCCCCTTGCATAATGAATTTGCCGATCTGTTTGCTATTGCATGCAACAAAAGTGCTTCAGTCTGTGAAATGTTTAATGCGAATTCTGCTAACTTTAAATGGAACCTGTCCTTTAGTCGTATTGTGGCTGGTAATGCTCTGCTTCAACTTTGTGGACTTATTCGTTTGCTTGAAGATGTTCACCTTCATAGCAATGAGGAGGATGACTTTGAGTGGAAGATGGGTGGTAAATTTTGCGTGAGTGCACTTTATAAGTTGATGAACTTCTCAGGAAGAAAGTACGATGGATTCATGAGAATGTGGAGTTTTAAAGCTGTACCTGCTAAGGTCAGGATACATATGTGGACGATCATGCACAACAAGCTCAATACAGTGAAAAGATTAAGGCTTAAAGGTGTTCATGTTACTGGGGGATGTGTTTTCTGCAATGAAGATGACGAGGATTATATGCATCTTTTTCTTGATTGCGATTTCGCCTTTTACGTGTGGACGAAGTGTTTAGTTAGCCTTAATATCTGCTTAGACTGGTCTCACTTCATCTCTGACCAATTTCTCTTCTGGAATAGTACTATTATTACATTACCTGACACTGACATGCGCCATATGTTTGCTCTTTTGAACTTTGCTTATGTTTGGATCCTCTGGCATGAACGCAACTCACGAAAGTTTAAATGCAAAATGAAACGGCCCAACTCAGTTATTTTTCGCATACTTAATTTTGTTTCTCTTTGGTCAGGCAATGAAGAAATCAGGTTTGTTGACACAATCGGAGCTAGAGTGATGGACAGGGCCCGTGGTAGCAGAGCTTGATGTTGCCATGATTCACTTTATTGGGTTTGCATGCTGTTTTTGCTGTAGTTTCATAAAATTTTTGGACTCTATGTAAACATGCCTGCGTGCATGTATTTTGATTGTATATATGTATGTAAATATATGTAACTATTGTAACTAGTAGATAGCTCTATGTATGCTGAACACGATGTACTTGCTCTATGCTTAATGAATGAATGAAGGCGTGAATCTAGCGATTCACTACCTTTTTTGCATCAAAAAAATAGTAATAATTTGTGTAAAATCATAAGAAATGATTTGTGAAGATTTGGGATGAAAAATTCCAAATTTGAAAAGATAAATATATTTTTTTTTCGAAATAAACTGGTTTTGAACTAGAATTAAAATCCATTTATTTTTAAAATAAATAAATTGGATTTGAAAGGGTTTTAAAAGTAACCAGAAGTTTCAATAATTGAATTGGAACGGAATGTGATTTTGGGGTTTATCGTGAACCGTGTTTTAAATGACATTGGTTCTTTGTAACGACCCGCCTTTTTGCCTAGTTCTTGCCGGTAATTAAACCGACTCAAACTGTTCAAAAAGGCGAATTGTTATGGGTGCATACATATATTGAACAAAATAACAGAATTTTTCATTACGAAATACAATGTTACATCAGAGTTACATAAAATATCAGAGTTACAACACATACAGTGGAAGAAAAGAAAATATACTCTCAGCGGGAGAAAATCGTATGATATAGCAGAAGCTCCCATCTCTTGCATGAACTCCAACTCTAAAAGCACTCTGAGTCCTGCTCCAACGATCTATAACTGCAAACTAAACTACTAGCTGCCCGTGCAAAATTATGGGCACCCAGAGTTTAGGTGAGGGAACAATAAACTCCAGGTCAGTCGTGGGACTGGTGTGAGAACTCAAACAGTTATTATTAGGTTCATTTTAAAGTTGGGAATTTCACCGGACCACGCCGCTAACGCGGAACGGGTTTACTCCATGTGAATACCCGTGCATATAAATACGCAATGATCTTTCTAAAATGAAGTTATCATAAGCTTGTCCCACATCACACAATGCAAGCGCACACCAAATGGGCGAGGTTTATCTTATGATAACCAAACATGCTTTCATACGTAAAATCCTCTTTCAAAGCCATAATATATATATATATATATATATATATATATATATAGTGTGGAAAACCTTTCTCAAATAAATGTATTAATCCTAGACGGCATAATACCCCATCCTATTATGTCGCCATATATATATACAAACCAAAATCGTATGGTACGTATTGGAGATTTGGTTTCCAACTTGATGATTCCTGGCACGAAAGATCAATCGGAACACAAACGAAATGTAATCAAGGGTTTTTCATCCAGACGCGGACACCAATACAAATCGCGAGGTAGATCAACGGTTTTCGATCAGACGCGCCCCCCGAACATACCCTATTCCATAAGTCATAAGTGGTTTCCCACTGCTACAGCGGTCATCATCAATTCATATATATACACAACCTAACCGCCAGTTTCTCATCATTCGGGGTGTGAGGTTTGTCGATGTCACGTCATACACAAAGCTATGCTTCAATAAGCCATTCTTTGATCATCACTAGCTTGTTTCCTAACTTGGGTATGTCACATTGACAATTCACGACATATCACTGATTTCAATCAATGCATACCCTCTAAGTTCATATGACTTAGAGACGAGGATAATATATTGCCACAAATCCTATATTCATTAACGGAAATCAGTGCTATGCAGTCAATTTCAATGTCAGACACACCATCCATACAAGACCGTTCTGGATCTGAACGGAACAACCCGAAAATACTTAAATTTGTTCACGTCTCATGCAACTCACATCTCGTATCGGGTGGCCTACCCAACCGAGACATTAATCAACAATCAATCTAAACAATTCAAATATTCCCGGTCTTCATTCGTCGTTTACCAAGTCCTGAATTTCTTCGTAACATTGTATTATTACTTGGAATGGTTTTCGAACATACGCTCGATCCCGGTCTTTCCAAGTAATAAGCGTGCCTTAAACAGTAGCTATGGTTCACACAGGCTTTTCAATTCAAATCTCCTTCCACATAGTTATCAATTCATTTACAACTAAAGATTTGAATTTCTATAATTTCGTACATCTCGTTATCATCTTAAATTCTTCTTTGAAATCAAAGAGTATACCTTCGCTTCAATTTCTTACTTTTAATTCCCTCGGATCGAAGATTTTGACTAAATTCCAATTACGATACGAATTTCCACAACTCAATCTTATTGGGTTTCAAGAATGGTATTATTGAAGATACGATTCACGACAGAACCCAAATCAATCGTCATTGAATCATAAATTACACAGAAATTTTATCCACTTATATTCGATATAAATTCTCATAATCAACGAATACTATAAGTAGAATAACGATATAATAATATCTTTCAAATTCCCCAGATAGTATACATTTACATCATGAGGTTCATACCAAATATCGAAGATTATTTCTATCTAGCTTATTTAAATCAAGGTGAGAACCCGTATCTTAATTGAAAGGTTTATTCAACTCTTTGACATTAAATCTGGATAGAGATACCATCAACTTATCTTCAATATTAATTTCCATATCCAACTCATATTACAAGCGGAATAACTGTGAAATACCCTTTTAAGTTCCTCAGATAATAAGAGTTTTCATTTACCGAACTAATATCAAACATCCGAAGATTTATCTCCAACCATATCCAAAAAACCCGTATTAGTATAAATCTAAATTCCATATAAAATATTTCTAATACTCTTAAACCTTTGAAAACATTCCACAAATCATTACTTATAGTTCGGAACATCGTTTACGGGTTAAAACTTCAAAATAGATTGTTTTCGAAGAAAGCGTTACAATAGCGTTCCAAAAGTGTTACAAAACAGTTATCTTAACTATTTTGATCAAAATATCGTTTATCTTAGCCAAAACTTAAACTTTACAATTGAAAACACCTTTTCATAATTTGTAATGATTTTAAATTTTTTCTCCATATTTTAAATAATTTAAAAATAGCTGTTTATAGTTATGGGCAACAATTGTTCTTACATTGATCTTTTCCAAACGGTTTCAAACATAACTTGAAAATTATAACTCGAATTTAAAATCTTCTTTCACTCATTTGAAAGTTCTTGTTTATATAAATCAAATGTTTTTCGTTTCATGGAAATCCGATTTAGATTGCAAAAGTTATAAGCGTTTAAAGTGGCATCTAAAATACGTAAATTGTCGTTATGCTACAAGATCTATTTTTACCATAATAACCATTATTCTACGATACTTCAAAATATCTTAGAAAATCGTTATATCCTTATATAACCCTTTTAAAATCATTTAGATTTACTTTTCAAATTATTTGGATCTAAAATTCAATTTTCATAAATTCCAATTCATTTCTAAATTGAAATAACTTCAAATTAACCTTCCCATTCGTCGGATCAGTTAGGGATAGCCAGGGAGAGAAGGAAACTTCATTTCCAAACCCAAGCCTAGACACTATCCTCTCTGTCATCCTAGAACGTTCTGGTGTATGTTCTATTATTAATGTAAAGAGACATCGTTCATATTCAAATTTTAAAAATCTCATTTCGAATTTAAATTGAAAATAATATGTTTTACCAAAACTGGTTTCAGATAGATATAAAGATCGTTGTACAGAATCAATACATAATTCAAATCATTTCCAATCCTAATTCAATTTTTAAAAAGTAAATATTCAATTCAAAACTAATAATTTAAATATTATTTAATGATTGAATAAAATCGTATATAGGAAGGAGATTTTAAATCGATCACCCATATATTTCCACAACCACGGGGTGTGTGTGTAATATCATGCAATGCAATCATATTTATCCAAATGAACCATATAACCAGATGGATACGAATTCATTCATCACAAACAAACAGTTTAACGGTGCACAAGTGTTACGGTCAATAACGCTTACCAGTGTTCAGTGTATTATCTAACTACATGCACATCCATTCACATAATAACATCCATCACACAATCATCATCAACAAATTTTAATTATCTCTGCTAATTATAATTAACTAATTTAAACAAATAATTTTAAATTATAAGTTCTCACCTAACAGCTCTCCAAATCTTCACGGTAGGCGAGCCTAGTTGAGTGAATCGTCGGACAGTATTTCGACGCAGCGTCTTCTTCACAAAAATATATATAATATAATATACACTAATCTCTCTTTATATTATAAGAGGAGGAGGAGGAGAAATGACGAACTTTGGCAAGGTGGTGGTGGAAAGGAGGAAGACTTATGCCATGAAAACCATGGCCATAAGCTTTAAGAAGAAGAGAGAAAGAAAAGAAGTGAGAATGAATGAAAAAGTGGAAGGAAAGGGTGGTATTTATAGGAAAAGAGGAGTAAGGAGAGAGTGACAAATCATAGGACATGTGTATTATATGCATGGAATGTTGCATGCAAAATTACAAGTGTCTTAACACTTGTAAAAAGGAGAAGGAATGTGTTTTTGGTAGCATTTACCTTAAACGTTATGAAAACAAAGAGCAACACATAATACTAATGCTACTAATTTATGTTATCTTTTGACAAATCCGATCGAACGACAAATAATATCAGTAAATCCAACTTATTAATAATCATTCTTATAAAATCATAAAATAAATTATCTTTACCAAATTCATATTTTTACCAATCAATATTATCAAAATCAGAAAATATCATTACTTAAACCTAAATCTTATAATTAAAATTTTCAAAATAAGTTTTCTTATAAAAATCATAATAAAAAACAAAATACTTATACAAAGTTAAAATTCATATTTAAACCTAATAAAATCAATTTATATTCATAAAATCAAAAATTAAATAAATAAAAATCCAAATCAAACATAGTTAAAATTCTGGGATGTTACATTCACCCACCCTAGAAACTTTTCGTCCTCGAAAAGTAAGTCGAGTAAATTTAAGCTCCTTCACAAATTTTAAATTCCAATTTCTCTCTCAACATACCAGAAATGTAATGGTCAGAACCAAGGCCCATATCATTCTCAGGGTACTCTGTCTGATTCTCACTAAATGTAGAGTCTAAGGTTACTTCTATGATCTCGTGATTACTAGGGTCGTCACGGGTCTTGTTTAAAAATCGCATCCTCTGAGTTAGACTCAGAGCTGTTATCCTACCATTAAGGAGAAACTGGGATAAATACTATCTAGTACTTAGAGGTCTATGACCCTAAGAAAATTATCTTTCTAACTTACTCTTACGGAACCCATGGTTTTCTTATCAATTATAAGACTAAACGCTCAAATTAGAAATTGAAATCCAAGTTCTCAAATAAAATTTTCCCTAATCGTTCAATTATCTTGCAATATAACATCTTGGCTAAATTCAGTATTAGAAATTCTATTTCTCTCAACACAAATCAAGTTCAATTTTAGAGATAATTCAAAATACTGGTTTCAAATCTAAATTAGTTCACTTGTCCAAGGCTTTATCTGAGTAGGGAAAAAGGAAGAATTCCGAAATAAAGTTGAATAATGACAATTCGGGGTGATATTCAAAATATGACAATGGGACGAGCAAAACCCAGCGACAAGGGAAGAGATAGAATTATATTTTCGAAATACTCATTCTATTTCAAATTTTTATTTCAATCGTTTCCAAATTAACCCTTTTAAAAGTTAACTTTTATACTCATTTAATATTCAAATTTTTGTTTTCATATTCACCTAATCGAACTTTAAAATTCAAAATATATAAAATCTCTTTTTCATTCTTGTTAAAATATCATGTCTTGTTTAGAAACATTTTCTTACTTAACTAGCCGTACAATTTCTTAAAACAATTTTATTTAAAAATACCATCACGCTTCCTCTGCACACTCTGATTATGCGTATATTCAAACTAGTATTGGTAAAACATCCCAAAACATTGATTTCAAAATTTCCGGAACCAAATCCTCAAAATTAATATTTAAAAATCCAATTTTTCTTGCATAAGTTGGATTCTATATTTCAAAGAAAGCTCATTTATTGAGGTTTTGTTACAAAATATCTTGGACAAATTAAAGTTATCGACACGGTTTCACACGACACAAAGAGGTATGCATGGATCAAGTCAAAATTCCATGTGCTCAAGTCAAGTAAAGCTGCATAGAAGTTCCATGCTAATTTGTGCATGAAATTTATACATAGACCAAATCAGGTTTCATGAGCTTGGAATAGAAATTCAACATCTAATGAGCATCAATAGGTGCAAAGGTTCGAATCAAATACTTGGCCAAATGCACATGATACAAAGGTACGAATGACACTACTCAATAGCAGATGGTTGGAATTTAAATGGATAGTCTAGCCCAAGATGGGAACTCACATGCAAACAAGGATACAAATTCTAACAGTTTAATCATGGGATACTCGTTAAATTTTCATAATTTTCCTCTTGAATAAATCTTACTTTAACAACTTCATTTTCTTCCTTTGTGTTTCAAGTGAATACTTGTTGAGAAATTTCCGTTTGACCCAGTCGTTCATGCCGGTTTCTCTTAACAAGGGAAAAAATAAAAATTCAATCGATTTGTTTAATACATATCCCATTTTATCATATTAACCTTGTTGCTCAAAATTCGTATAACTTCAGGTGGGAAAATCGGTCTTCTCCCCTACTTAAGACATTTACCATAATTTGATTAAATTGTATCGTCAAAATCGAAATATGGGGTGAACCGAGCTCGCTTACATGCATTTTCAAAATTTCACTTTTCAGTTCTTCAAGTGATATTAGCTTCTAAAATATATCCTTGCGGTTTTGACAAAATAGTCTAATTCACGCTTCTAATTATCAGTTAAGTATGCGTTTAACTTAACTACCTTATGTTAAATTCATTTTTTCGCATGTCCCATTTCATAACATATTACATTCAATACTTCGAAAGTCATTTGTAAAATCAATTTTACAATTGTGAGGACGTCGCAAAACACTTTCGATTGTTTATCTATACAGCTTTAAGTACTTCTTGACGTCTCGATCAGAAACATATAGTCATCCCACTTTCGAAACCCAAAAATAAGACTAATGATGATCGATCAATCACCAGAATTATCCCCAAGCGACTAGAATGTGATTCTATATCCATCTAGTATATATTGGACTTCATATATACGTTAGCTAGGCGTATATGCAAAATCCTTACATATTTGATCGTCCAACCTTGACGTCAAATAAATACTCGCAACCGTTTTTATTACAAGCTGATTATCTTTCAAATTTATAGCTTTGAATTAACGATCTTCTTATATAAATATTTTACATATAGAATGCAAAATATTTTGAAATTCTCATTCCAAGCTCGACGTTTTTTTTTCAATACGCTTATTAAAGCCAATTCATTAATCGCATATTTCTCGATAACTCCGAACAGATCGACGCTGGATTTTCGAAGTTTTAAAGAGCCCTTTTTATTTTTATATTCAAATCTTCTTCAAAATATTTTATTTCAAATAATTATTATTTTCAAAAATGATTTACTTGTACAAAAATACCTTATATAGATTTCAAAAATACGCTCTCTCGTCATAATATTCCGAAATCTCATTCTAGGGCATTTCTAACCCTATCTCTAATGAGATACTATAGCTCTGATGAGTCCTATCCTTTGTTCAAAATATGTTGTACCCGATAGCTTTGTATAACCAAAGCTCTGATACCAACTTATAACGACCCGCCTTTTTGCCCAGTTCTTGCCGGTAATTAAACCGACTCAAACCGTTCAAAAAGACGAATTGTTATGGGTGCATACATATATTGAACAAAATAACAAAAATTTTCATTGCGAAATACAATGTTACATCAAAGTTACATAAAATATCAGAGTTACAAAACATACAGCGGAAGAAAAGAAAATATACTCTCAGCGGAAGAAAATCGTATGATATAGCAGAAGCTCCCATCTCTTGCATGAACTCCAACTCTAAAAGCACTCTGAGTCCTGCTCCAATGATCTATAACTGCAAACTAAACTACTAGCTGTCCGCGCAAAATTATGGGCACCCAGAGTTGAGGTGAGGGAACAATAAACTCCAGGTCAGTCGTGGGACTGGTGTGAGAACTCAAACAGTTATTATTAGGTTCATTTTAAAGTTGGGAATTTCACCGGACCACGCCGCTAACGCGGAACGGGTTTACTCCATGTGAATACCCGTGCATATAAATACGCAATGATCTTTCTAAAATGAAGTTATCATAAGCTCGTCCCACATCACACAATGCAAGCGCACACCAGATGGGCGAGGTTTATCTTATGATAACCAAACATGCTTTCATATGTAAAATCCTCTTTCAAATCCATAATATATATATATATATATATATATATATATATATATATATAGTGTGGAAAACCTTTCTCAAATAAATGTATTAATCCTAGACGGCATAATACATCATCCTATTATGTCGCCATATATATATATATATATATATATATATATATATACAAACCAAAATCGTGTGGTTCGTATTGGAGATTTGGTTTCCAACTTGATGATTCCAGGCACGAAAGATCAATCGGAACACAAACGAAATGTAATCAAGGGTTTTTCATCCAGACGCGGACACGAATACAAATCGCGAGGTAGATCAACGGTTTTCGACCAGACGCGGCCCCCCGAACATACCCTATTCCATAAGTCATAAGTGGTTTCCCACTGCTGCAGCGGTCATCATCAATTCATATATATACACAACCTAACCGCCAGTTTCTCATCATCCGGGGTGTGAGGTTTGTCGATGTCACGTCATACACAAAGCTATGCTTCAATAAGCCATTCTTTGATCATCACTAGCTCGTTTCCTAACTTGGGTATGTCACATTGACAATTCACGACATATCACTGATTTCAATCAATGCATACCCTCTAAGTTCATATGACTTAGAGACGAGGATAATATATTGCCACATATCCGATATTCATTAACGGAAATCAGTGCTATGCAGTCAATTTCAATGTCAGACACACCATCCATACAAGACCGTTCTGGGTCTGAATGGAACAACCTGAAAATACTTAAATTTGTTCACGTCTCATGCAACTCACATCTCGTATCGGGTGGCCTACCCAACCGAGACATTAATCAACAATCAATCTAAACAATTCAAATATTCCCGGTCTTCATTCATCGTTTACCAAGTCCTGAATTGCTTCATAACGTTGTATTATTACTTGGAATGGTTTTCGAACATATGCTCGATCCCGGTCTTTCCAAGTAATAAGCGTACTTTAAACAGTAGTTATGGTTCACACAGGCTTTTCAATTCAAATCTCCTTCCACATAGTTATCAATTCATTTACAACTAAAGATTTGAATTTCTATAATTTCGTACATCTCGTTATCATCTTAAATTCTTCTTTGAAATCAAAGAGTATACCTTCGCTTCAATTTCTTACTTTTAATTCCCTCGGATCGAAGATTTTGACTAAATTCCAATTACGTTACGAATTTCCACAACTCAATCTTATTGGGTTTCAAGAATGGTATTATTGAAGATATGATTCACGACAGAACCCAAATCAATCGTCATTGAATCATAAATTACACAGAAATTTTATCCACTTATATTCAATATAAATTCTCATAATCAACGAATACTATAAGTAGAATAACGATATAATAATATCTTTCAAATTCCCCAGATAGTATACATTTACATCATGAGGTTCATACCAAATATCGAAGATTATTTCTATCTAGCTTATTAAAATCAAGGTGAGAACCCGTATCTTAATTGAAAGGTTTATTCAACTCTTTGACATTAGATCTGGATAGAGATACCATCAACTTATCTTCAATATTAATTTCCGTATCCAACTCATATTATAAGCGGAATAACGGTGATATACCCTTTTAAGTTCCTCAGATAATAAGAGTTTTCATTTACCGAACTAATATCAAACATCCGAAGATTTATCTCCAACCATATCCAAAAAACCCGTATTAGTATAAATCTAAATTCCATATAAAATATTTCTAATACTCTTAAACCTTTGAAAACATTCCACAAATCATTACTTATAGTTCGGAACATCGTTTACGGGTTAAAACTTCAAAATAGATTGTTTTCGAAGAAAGCGTTACAATAGCGTTTCAAAAGTGTTACAAAACAGTTATCTTAACTATTTTGATCAAAATATCGTTTATCTTAGCCAAAACTTAAACTTTACAATTGAAAACACCTTTTCATAATTTGTAATGATTTTACAAATTTTTTCCATATTTTTAAATAATTTAAAAATAGCTGTTTATAGTTATGGGCAACAATTGTTCTTACATCGATCTTTTCCAAACGGTTTCAAACATAACTTGAAAATTATAACTCGAATTTAAAATCTGCTTTCACTCATTTGAAAGTTCTTGTTTATATAAATCAAATGTTTTTCGTTTCATGGAAATCCGATTATATTGCAAAAGTTATAAGCGTTTAAAGTTGCATCTAAAATACGTAAATTGTCGTTATGCGACAAGCTCTATTTTTACCATAATAACCATTATTCTACGATACTTCAAAATATCTTAGAAAATCGTTATATCCTTATATAACCCTTTTAAAATCATTTAGATTTATTTTTCAAATTATATGGATCTAAAATTCAATTTTCATAAATTCCAATTCATTTCTAAATTGAAATAACTTCAAATTAACCTTACCATTCGTCGGATCAGTTAGGGATAGCCAGGGAGAGCAGGAAACTTCATTTCCAAACCCAAGCCTAGACACTATCCTCTCTGTCATCCTAGAACATTCTGGTGTATATTCTATTATTAATATAAAGAGACATCGTTCATATTCAAATTTTAAAAATCTCATTTCGAATTTAAATTGAAAATAATATGTTTTACCAAAACTGGTTTCAGATAGATATAAAGATCGTTGTACAGAATCAATACATAATTCAAATCATTTCCAATCCTAATTCAATATTTAAAAAGTTAATATTTAATTCAAAACTAACAATTTAAATATTATTTAATGATTGAATAAAATCATATATAGGAAGGAGATTTTAAATCGATCACCCATATATTTCCACAACCACGGGGTGTGTGTGTAATATCATGCAATGCAATCATATTTATCCAAATGAACCATATAACCAGATGGATACAAATTCATTCATCACAAACAAACAGTTTAACGGTGCACAAGCGTTACGGTCAATAACGCTTACCAGTGTTCAGTGTATTATCTAACTACATGCACATCCATTCACATAATAACATCCATCACACAATCATCATCAACAAATTTTAATTATCTCAGCTAATTATAATTAACTAATTTAAACAAATAATTTTAAATTATAAGTTCTCACCTAACAGCTCTCCAAATCTTCACGGTAGGCGAGCCTAGTTGAGTGAATCGTCGGACAGTATTTCAACGCAGCTTCTTCTTCACAAAAATATATATAATATAATATACACTAATCTCTCTTTATATTATAAGAGGAGGAGGAGAAATGACGAACTTTGGCAAGGTGGTGGTGGAAAGGAGGAAGACTTATAGGAAAAGAGAGAAAGAAAAGAAGAGAGAAAGAAAAGAAGTGAGAATGAATGAAAAAGTGGAAGGAAAGGGTGGTATTTATAGGAAAAGAGGAGTAAGGAGAGAGTGACACATCATAGGACATGTGTATTATATGCGTGGAATGTTGCATGCAAAATTACAAGTGTCTTAACACTTGTAAAAAGGAGAAGGAATGTGTTTTTGGTAGCATTTACCTTAAACGTTATGAAAACAAAGAGCAACGCATAATACTAATGCTACTAATTTATGTTATCTTTTGACAAATCCGATCGAACGACAAATAATATCAGTAAATCCAACTTATTAATAATCATTCTCGTAAAATCATAAAATAAATTATCCTTTACCAAATTCATATTTTTACCAATCAATATTATCAAAATCAGAAAATATCATTACTTAAACATTAATCTTATAATTAAAATTTTCAAAATAAGTTTTCTTATAAAAATCATAATAAAAAACAAAATACTTATACAAAGTTAAAATTCATATTTAAACCTAATAAAATCAATTTATATTCATAAAATCAAAAATTAAATAAATAAAAATCCAAATCAAACATAGTTAAAATTCTGGGATGTTACATTCTTTAACCGAGTTAAAGACAGGATATGATTTCCTAAGTTAAATAATCATTGATAGTGATTTTTGGGAAGATTAAAACCAAGTGGAGTTTTAACGAATCTTTAATTAGTTTGAAATGATTGAGAATGGAGTATCACCAATTTTTCTCCAGGCGATAGTTAAATCTTTAATTAGATTTGAACGGGAAATGGTAAATGAATTTACCGATAACACCGTGGTGTTAGATATGAAGTATTACCGGTTTTACTTCATGGGATGAATAGGTTGGGATTGGGAAATAAAATAAATGATTACTTCGGTGTGGTTCGCTAATCCCGACTAGTTTGAATTGATATTCAAAAGAAGATTAAAGAATAAATTTAAAGAATTTATCTTTGATAAAATTAATGGGAACCTTTCCCAAAGTATAAGAATATTTGAATAAAAGAATATTCTGAATTGGAATGAGGCGTATGTTGTGTTTGTGTAACACTTGTTTATTATATACGCGAGTTATTCAGAAAGACCAGGTTTATCCCATTCTGAATAACTGATTCGACGTGGTGTCGAGGATGAAGACGGTGGTCGAAGACCGGAGATCTTTACATCGTTTGGGTGATTACTGATGATCTTGATTGGGTTGTACACCCAAGAGGAGGGAATCAGTTGGTGATCGTCCAGACATACTTGGAGATCGATTCATATGCGAGGTACAAGGTGCCTCCGGTTTCGTTCAGACCCAGAATGAACTTGTAAATGGATTGTGTGTCTGACATTGGATTTTATTATGTGTGATTGATCTCTATTAAATATATATCTGTTTGGCGGTGGAGAATTTATTCTCTTGCTTAACGCCCTTCTCTGAGACGTACGAGCTCAGGGGTTATATATTGATGGATATCAATCGCATGGAGTGAATTGTCTGTGTGGCATGCCTAAGTGGCAATTGATCAAGGCTTCTGTTGAAAAGAAGAGTCTTGTGGTTGATGATCAAAGCACGGCCTATGTGGCATAGCTTTGTGTAACGTTGATTCGCGAGCCTCACACTCCGGTTGTGAACCAGAAACAGGAGAGGACATCAGGGAGGGCATGCGTTTCCTTCTAGCTAGAAGTGGCATCAGTGGTTTTACACGCCCTAACGAGTTTGACTTATGTGGTTGTTGCTACTGCGTGGCGCCTCAGATATATCGGTGACTGTGTAGAGCCGATGGAGTCATTGGACTCATTTACGCCCCAAAGGGCGGGGAAACGTAGTGTTCAGGCATTTTAATCCACATCGGTGGACCGTCCTTGACGATCCAAGGGTCGATGCGTTCTGTCCCTGAGACATGGGCTAGATTGTCTCGAATCGGTAGAGGACTATCTTTTGCCTCGGTTCACAGATGGAAATCCGACTTCCAATGCGTGACTTTGCAGTTTTGATTGTAGATCCTGGTATGGCGACATAGTGTGGTGAGGCACTTATGCCGTCTATGATTGATACTTATGATTAAAATTGTTTTAATACTATGCACTTATAGTACCAATAAAAGATGAAATTTAGCTTATCAAGCATTCTTGGCTATTATAAGGTAAAACCTTATCCTCCGACTTGTGTTGCATTGTGTGATGGGACCTGGGTCTTATAATAGTTTCATTTTTCTTTATTTATCATTGCACTGTTGTTTTGTGCACTGGTGTTCTTGGGTGGGAACCCGTTCCGTGTTATACGGAGTGGTCCCTTGATTTACCTAACTTTAAAATGAAGATTAATAACTGTTTTAGTTCTCACACCAGTCCCATGACTGACCTGGAGTTTATTATTTTAACCTAAACTCTGGGTGCCCTTATTGACACGGGCAGCTAGTAGTTTTGGTTTTGCAGATTTATTTTCAGAGGAACCTAGTTTACAGCTGGAATGATATCCGGAAAACTCTGTATCCGTGTATTAGTTCTAGTTGTGTTTTGTATTATTTTCCGCTGCGATGTATTTAAATGTAATTTAAATCTCTGATATTTTCTGTGTAATATTTATTCATGCTCTGTATATTCTTGTATTCTGATGGAATTGTTGTAATATACAATGAAATGTTCTTCTGTTTACATTATGATGCGTCTTGTCCTCAAAGTATCCAGGCTTTCCTTACCGAGGAAGTTACGGGGCTTTACAATCCAAAAGAAAAAAGATATCGTTTCTACGAACCTTATGAGAATAAAATGTTTAATGTTGATGTGATGACCCCAAACTTCCGTGACACGAAAGAAAGGATAATCATTGGAATATGACATATTTATCACAACAGCAGATTACAGATAACAACATAACACATTAAATCGAAGGATATTATCATCATAGCAGCGGAAATTAGAAATGTCATCAACATCAGAGTCACACAGACACATGATACAACTTAGTACATAGGAAGTCTCAACAAATAGGGATAGTTTTAAAACACCATCAAGTACAACATGGATAAATGATGTCTAAATGTTTCAAAATAGAAATAAAAGAAAGAGATGATCTTCATCTTCTGCCCAAAAGCATACTACACTTCGATACATATACAAAATAACATGTTACCTATCACTTGGCTGCCCATGTAAAAATAAGGGAAACCCGAGTTTGGAAGTGAAAACAAACTTCGAGTCAGTCATGGGACTGGTATGAGAAATCTTACCAAACTTATCCAACAATAAGGCTAATCACAGGACCACGCCGCTAATGCGGAACGGGTTTACTCCATTGAATTGCCAGTGCATAAAATGAGTAAATCTTTTTAAAGCAATACAATGCTTTTTAGAAAAATGAAATCTTTATAAGACTCAAGTCCCATCACACAATGCAGCGCAAACCGAAGGATAGAGTTTTACCTTATAATGATCAAACATGGTTGATACATATAAAACAATAATCATTGATATTACTATTAGTGTCTAATCAGTTTAAAACACTTTCAAAGTAAATGTATCAATCCTTAGACGACATAGTACCCTATCCTACTATGTCGCCATATATAGGTTTACAATCAAATTTTTAATGTCGTACTGGAAATTCGGTTTCCATCATGAGTCGAGGCTAGGTATGACTCCTCACCGTTTCGAGACACTTTAGTAAATGCCTCAGGATTCAGACGCTGGTGAACCCTTGGATGCAGTAGGGCCGGCCCATAAATACTTTAGTGGATTGGCAATTCCTGAATAATACGTTTTCCGGTCCTATTGGACCTATCACTTGGCCAGTAGCGACCAATATATCGAGGCCTCGCAAACTATCATCCACATAAGTAAAAATGTCTGGGCTCCATAGCATGACATCACTTCTAGCTAGAAAGAAACGCAAATTCTCCCTATGGTCCTTATCCCGTTTTTGACTCATACCGGTATGTGAGGCTTGTGAAGTAACATTATACACAAAGCTATGCTAATTAAAGCTGTTCTTTGATCATCAACCACAAGGCTCTGCTTTTCAACAAAAGCCTTGATCATTTGCATCTAGATATGCCACAACGACAATCCACGCAAAGTAACTGATGTCTATCAATATATAACCTCTGAGCTCGTACATCTCATAGAAGGGTGTTAAGCAAGAGAATAAATTCTCCGCCACCAAACAGATATGTATTTAATAAAAATCAATTAACACAGAACGAAATCCAATGTCAGACATACATTCATTTACAAGTCCGTTCTGGGTCTGAACGAAACTGGAGACACCTTATTACTCGTCCCGCATGTCCAATACGGAAGAGAGTTTCTCGCATATCCGGATGATCGACAAGTACATCCAGACAATAACCACTTTAACCCTTTCAAGGCAACAACTCCAATCAAAAGGCATAAGTAGTCATCCGTTCGATGTGAAGAGCGCCGGTCTTCAACCACCGTCTTTAATATCTTCAATTTAAATCATCGTATAATTATTTGAAATGAGATTCAACTCGGACTTTTCAAATAATTCTCGAATATATATAATTTAAATCATTTCATATCATTAATATTATTTTATAACGATTTATCGCTATTTTTACTTATATAAAAATAGCCTAATTTAATTTAACGACGCTTCAGATTAATATGCAGCCTAACGCTGTTTTTACCCAAATTTGATTTACAAATTTCTAGAAATCTAACCATTGGATCTTAGCAAATTTAATATTGTCGAAAAGATCTTCCTAAAGCAAACATAATGGTTCCAGTTTTGGGAAAATCCGACGGTCGGATCTTTCGGTGTAATCGTTTAATTTATGATTCCAAAACACGAACTACCGCGAGTGATTCATTTAATTTTAATTTATATTTATATATTACATAGATATAAATATAAACCGTTCGACGATTTCACTGACATGCTAAATGTAACAACCCGAATTTTCAGAACCAATTTAAAATTTTTATTTTAGCAATTTTAATGGTTTTTTAATATTTAAAATCCATTAGTTTAAATAATAACAACTAAAAATTTATTTAAATCGAAGTTAGAACACATAAATTTATTTCAATTATAAAAGGAGTTTAAAATGGTGCGGTAGTTTGAAAATTTGATTTCAAATTTCAAATGAATGTACAAGATTCAAAATAAATCGGATTTCAGTAAAACAATAAACATTTGAATCTGTTTAAATATATATTTCTAACAAATGTGAAAAATCCAAATTTCATAACGATAATTGAAAGTTATGTCCATTTTAAAATTTAAAATAGTTGCTATGGAATTTAATGTAATATAATAAATTGCCATTTTGCAAACGACCTCCGTTTTTGACGAAACCACTTTTGTTGGATTTGGAATGTCAAATTATTGCTAAGTTTCAAATTTCATAAATTTTGGATTTAATATGTGAGCGCATTAAATTTAAATGTGTTTGGTAATTTAAATTTGAATTGGATCGACCATAAATTGATCATTTTTCAAACTGTCTGCAAATTCGACGAAATTAGTTTTGTTAGGATCATATCATCAAAACATAGCTAGATTTATTTTTCTGTAATTTTTGGAGTCAGTATGTAGCCCCGGTAAATTAAAATGTACGTTTGAATTCAATATATATTGATTTATATTTTAATTTTGATACAAACTGATCGAAATGATAGAATTGGCTTACAAAACATATCCCATTGTGTCTAGAATGGGGGTATTTAGCTGGAGGCGACAGTCATTGGGTTTAATTTCAAATTCATAGCGATAAGCAGATAATAAGTGAATTAATTAATAAAATAATATTATATATATATATATAAATTGAAACCCTAGTTGCCATTACTTCAGCACCGTCGTTTCCTGATAAACAATCCAAATCACTCCATATTTCACCCTCAATTATTTTTGAATCCACGCAATGAAATTCGAAATTACCAAATGGAAATCGAAGAGCTTCTTGAGCTCTCCAACTTGAACGGTCAAGATCTGAAATCGTTGGGTGTTTGGTGAGATTTGTGCGCCTAAAGATGCGACTTTTGAAGTGGATTTTGGGGTCCTTGATTCAACCGAGTTCATTGTTATTGGGCAGGGTAGTCGGCATCGCCGAGGGCTTCGGCGTGGATATCGTTGATTAGTGGCCGGCGGTTTGGAGGGTGGTGCACGGTGGAGTATTCGAGGTTGACGATAGGACTCGTTTTTATACAGAAGAAGACGATGAGGGGGAAAAAGGGCAGCGTTTAAAACATTATAAAAAGATGTTATTTAAATTAACTATATAATTAATGTTGTTAATTAGTTAATTAATGTATTAAAATGTACAAACCATCCTATCTTATTTAGTTCTTATCAGAATTGAATGATTTTCGTTGCGTTGGAACCGTGACAACTAGAGCTACAACACAGAACTGACCAAAATCAAAAAGGAGCAAATAAGAATTTACGGCAGAATTAAATCCGAATAGTTCATAAATTCAGAAATTAAAACTGACAGAGTGGAAAACGAATGTGGGATCTCTCTCACACTCAATTTAATTTGCATTTATTATATACTAAGTTGCAGACGGGGCTTAGAAGCCCCCAATATTATTTATTGTACAGACCAGTTGATTATTTGTTTGGATTGTGATTGGAATGTCATGTATTGATATTGTTGTATATAAAAATTATTTATATAATATATATATATATATATTATCATGAGATAAAATAAAATAAATATTCATTTACAAACTGGATGGTTTGTTTATGTACACTTATTTATTTGATATTGATTGGTACGATAATTTTTACACATCGCCCAACTGCACAAATAATAAACAGTATTTGTTGTGTGATGGCCCCACACGGGTATTGGGATAATATTTGACATACGCTGATCCCAATAATTAGTGGTATGCCAATCGATGGGTTGACAGACTGTATAAGCGTTATTTATTTTTAATGCTTATACAGTTGTAAAATGCACTCTGGATGTTGTTTTAGTTTTTAATGATTGTTTATCAATATTCTTGTATACACACGATATATGAAATCCATATAACTGAAATTATATGGTAATTGATCGAGTCTGATTCCAGTTCAGAATTAACGAATATTTTAAAATAATATTCAGTGAAAATTGAAATGTGAAGCCGTGTTAAGTAGTTAAATTCCATTTTAATACGAATGGGATTTTCTGTCGATTTATTCATTTTATAATGAATAGCGAAAAGTGATTTCAAAATATGATATTTTGAAAATATTATAGTTTTAATATTATAATGATATGGAATATTCAATTTTGATTTTAATTTGAAAAATGAAATTGAAATCGTTTTTAAATGAATTTAAAAAGAATTTATATAGGAACATTCAATTTTGATCTAAATATGAAAATCAAATTGAAATCGTTTTAAAATGAATTTAAAACGAATTTATACAGGAATATTCAATTTTGGTTTAAATTTGAAAATCAAATTGAAATCGCGTAACAACCCGGAAAATACAAGCCAATTTAAAATTTTTAAATTGGTTATTTTAATGAAATTAGAGCAATTGAAATAAAATATTTCAATAAAATAATGGGTTAGAAATGGTGTGACATTTTGAAAATTTGAATTCGAACTTTGACTGACTGTACCGAATGCTAAATAGAACGGATTTTAGTAAAACCAAAAATATTTTAATCTGTTTAAGAATATCTTTCCAACGAATCTAAAAAATTGAAATTTCATAGCGGAAGGTCGCTATGGAGTTTATATAGGTCTTGGAAATTGACATTTTGCAAACGACCTTCGTTTTCGACGAAACCACTTTTGTTGAATCCGGGATGTCAATTTATTGCTAAGTTTAAATTTCCATAATTTTTGAAATCAATATGTGAGCGTGGCAAAGGAAAATGTGTTTGGTTGATTTCAATCAAATTGGATCGACCAGAAAATGACCATTTTTCAAACGTTCTTAGAATTCGATGAAATCAGTTTTTTTTGGGACCATATCGTCCCAACATAGCTAGATTAATTTTTCGCGAATTTTTAGAATCAGTATGTTGCCCCGGCAAATTAAAATGTTCGTTCAAATCGAAAATAGAATGTTTATACTTTAATTTGAATAATAACTGACTGTAATAGTAGAATGGGCCTACGAAACATATTCCATCGTGTTCATGATGGGGGTATTTAGCTAGGGGCGATAGTCATTGGGTTTGAAATGGAGTTCGTATGGAGAAACACTAATTTTTGAAATAAAATATATATCGACCAATCATATTTCTCCATTCATTAATTAATTTTATAAAAAAATTTCAAAAAAAACCCTCGCCCCCTCGTAACCGATGACGACAATCAGCTTCCCCCCTTCCCATCCATTTTTCGGCCAATCCATTAAGAATTTGACCCTGCCCCAGATCAACTTTTTGTAGATCTCATCATTCTCTTCGACTCCATATAAAGTTTACCCCATATCGTCGCCTCTACTTCGCGAATCACCTCCTCATAGGTACGACCTTTCAGCCGCCGCCACGCAGGCCTCAGACCACCAAACTAGATCGCACCCCCACGCGCCTGAGCGCCTCTCGCCCCTCTTCGAGGTGGTGTACTCCGATCCTGTCAACGTGCTACAGATTTAGCGGAAAATCTAAACCTAGATTTGAAGCTTTTGCTGAGGTAACGGCCTGAAGAAATTTAAAAGGATATAATGCTTTTAAGTGTTGCAATTTTTTATTTTTAAATAAAAATCGTATCTTTTTACAATGTTGACGAAATTCAATGAAACATGAAACATCTGACTCGTAGCAACATCATCTACATTCTAGAAGAAGCTAGAACGTGTTTCGAGCTCGCTACAAATTAAAGAAGATTAAAATCAATGTGAGAAATCTAAATTCCATATGGAATGGAAATGCTTTGTATAAATTATATGAGCGAAATATAAATTATATGAGCGAAATATAAATTATATATGCGTTGTACACCACATGTATGAGCGTTGTATAAGTTATATGAGCGAAATATAAATTGTACATGCATTGTAAAAATCATATATGTGTTGAAATGGAGATGATATATATATATATATATATATATATATACACACACACACACTCCCCTCGTCCACAGACCATGGACGATGCAAATTAATTGTGATTGACGTGAAATTGATTGATAATGCGAATGGTTGAAAATTAGTTGAAATGCACATGGTTGGAAATAATTGTTCGTGGTTGAAAGAATTTGTTTGTGGTTGAAACAATGGGAATTATTGTGGAAAATTCATATGATATGAAACTGATCTTAGATCATTTAGATAAGCCCCTTATGGAACATCGTGAGGCCTAAGGTAGTGCGAGGAGCCGTACTCGGAACGGTGCCGGTTTTTAACCCCTACCGTTATGTTGCCGAAATTTTCCATTATATCTATGTTTTGAATTATTTTCATATGTTGAATTATATTCATGTGATAAATAAATTGCTTAGGTGATAAAAATCACATTTTTATTATGCGTATGAAGTATATGAGATATTCGTGTGTTCAATAACATTCATGTGTTAAATAAATTCGTTGAAAGATAAAAATGGAATTTTTATCTAATATATAGAGTATATAAAATACTAGTGTTTTAAATAAATTATTTTACCTTCAAAAATGGCATTTTTATCTAATATATAGAGTATATAAAATACTAGTGTTTTAAATAAATTATTTTAACTTCAAAAATGGCATTTTTAATCTAATATATAGAGTATGTAAAATATTTGTGTTTTGAATAAATTGTTTTAACGATAAAAATATCATTTTTACTATTAGTGTGAACTATTTAAAATATTCATGAGTTGAAAAAGCACGTGTGTGAAATAAATATTTTGAATGATAAAAATGTCATTTTTATCATGTATATGATTCGCTAGAAATACACGTGTGTGAAATAAATATCTTGAATGATAAAAATATCATTTTTATCATGTATGTGACTCGCTAAAAATACACGTGTGTGAAATAAATATTTTGAATGATAAAAATATCATTTTTATCATGTATATGACTCGCTAAAAATACACATGTGAGGAAACATATTTATGTTAGCCAAAAATATCATTTTATCCTATGTAAGATGTGTTAAAAATAACCGTGTGTTGAAACAAAATTGGTGCACTAGAAATATTACTTCTAGTTTAGTTCTGCATATATATACATGTGTTGAACAGGAATATGGATTAGCTGTTGAGTAAAGAATATATTTGTGTGCCCGACAAATAGGTAAGCCTTAATGAGTTGGCCACGCAATGTTATTATTATATAAACTCCTGTGAATGCCATTGGATGCAGAGTGCTGGTTGTTCTGTGTGAAATAATAAATGTCGCCATAGGATAGTAACAATTAATTTTGAGCTACGGTACATGGCATACTTCTTGAAGATAGCATATACTATCATATACCACATAAGCATTTAGAGCTTATGTAACAAGGTTGAAGATGTACCATACAAGCGAGAGGCTTGTATGACGATGACTATATTTTAGGTTGAACTGAAGACTGATATGGACTATATAAAATATAACGATAAATTGCCAGATAATAGGAACCCCACACGGGTCTGGAGATGACAATAAACACGTCTCTCTGGTCATTAAGGCACAAAAACCATTTATAGGGTGATGAGAATTTATTCTCTGGAGTTATGATCTATACACACTCCCCTGTGGACACCGAAATATATCACTATAAATATGTGCATGCTTTATAGGATTTATTGGGTGCCTAATACATCCCAATAAATTTCCAAACCCCTCCCCGTACAAAGGAGGTTATGGCGAAATTTTCTGAAATTTAAAGGCGTTAGTGAAATATTGGAAGTGAAAAACGATATGGAAATCGCCGAATGAATTATGTTTATATATATATAAATATAAATTAAATAAGACGAATAACGACGTTGCAGTTCGCGTTTTGGAATCGTAATTTTAAATGGTTATATAGAGAAATCCGACCATCAGATTTCCCCGAAACTGAAACCATTAGGTTCGCTTTGGAAAAATCTTTCCAATGATATAAAGTTTGTAAAAATCCAACGGTTGGATTGTGCGAAATGTTTAATTCAAATCTGTTTGAAAATAGCGCCAGAATGAATTATATATATATATATAAAAATTAAATAAAACGAATAACGACGCTGCAGTTCATATTTTGAAATCGTAATTTTAAACGATTATACCGAGAGATCCAACCGTCGGATTCTCTCGAAACCGGAACCGTTAGATTTGCTTTGAAGAGATCTTTCTAATGGACTCAACTTCATTAAGATCCCACGGTTAGATTTTGAGAATTGTGTAAATCAAAATTAGAGAAAAACAGCGTCAAGGCCACGTTATGGCCTGAACTGTCGTTTAATTAAATGGCGCTATTTTTAAATAAATAAAAATAGCGAAATATCCTTATAAAATATTAAAGGCGATATGGAATGGAAATAAACCAATTCCACTCGGTTTGCTTGATATTTGATGGTTGAATGTGTTTGACATTTAAAATAATATAATGAACGTAAATGTGGATGTCGAATAATTTAACCATGGACAGAATTGATTTGAATTCTAATATACGTGAATTATTTGAAAAGACCGATTTAATTCTCATTTCAAATAATTGATTGACGAACAAATGTCGAAGATTTGAAGACAGTGGAAGACCGGTGATCTTCACATCGTGTAGAATACTACTGATGCCTTTGATATGGGTAGCTCCCTTGACGGGGTTACATTGGTAGTAGTCTGGATGTACTTGTTGATCGTCCGAATGTACGAGGAATAAAACCCCTCCGGTTTCGTTCAGACCCAGAACGGACTTGTAAACGGATGTGTGTCTGACATTGGATTTTGTTCTGTGTTGATTGATCTCTATTAAATATATATATATGTTTGGCGGCGGAGAATTTATTCTCTTGCTTAACGCCCTTCTCTGAGACGTACGAGCTCAGAGGTTATATGTCGATAGAAATCAGTCGCATGGAGAATTGTCTGTGTGGCATGCAAAGGTGCTAATGATCAACGCTTATGTTGAAAAGCAGACTCTTGTGGTTGATGATCAAAGCATGGCTATAATATATAGTGTTGCTTTGTGTATAACGTTGATTCACGAGCCTCACACCTCGGTATGAGTTAAAAACGGGATAAGGACTGCAGGGAGTGCACGACGTTTCTTTCTAGCTTGGCGGTGTCAGCGTTTTACTAGCCTTGACATCATTGATTATTATACCTTTGTGTATGTTGGAATGCGAGGCGCCTCGATTATATCGGTCTCTTCGGAGCTGATGGATAGGTCCGATAGGACCGGGAAACGTGTGTTCAGGAATTGCTAATCCACTTGCGTAAGTGTGGACCGACCCTGAAGATCCAAAGGTTCTCTACGGGGAAGCCTGGCGCATTTGCTAGAGTGTCCCAAAACCGGTGAGGAGCTTTCCCCTTGCCTCGACTCATGACGGAATCCAAACTTCCAATACGAAATCGTGGATTTGATTGTAAATTATATATGGCGATATTGTGGTATGGGGCACTTATGTCTTCTATGATTGATATTTATGATAGAATTTGCTTTTGAAACATATATGCACTAGTAATAATATCAAATGATTTTTCTTTACACGTATTAAGCATATTTTGGCCATTATAAGGTAAAACCCTATCCTCCGGTTTGCATTGCATTGTATGATGGGACTTGGGTCTTATAATGGCTGCATTTTTATAAAAAGCATTGCGTTGTTTAAATAATTTACCTTATTTAATGCACTGGCAATCACTGGAGTAAACCCGTTCCGCAAAAGTGGTGTGGTCCTATGATTTGCCTTGTTATTGTTGTTGTAACCAGTTAAGTAGATTTCTCATACCAGTCCCATGTCTGACTCGTAGTTTGTTTCACTTTGCAAACTCGGGTGCCCTTATTTCCACATGGGCAGCCTAGTGACAGGTAGTAGGATATATTTTGGCTTTTGCAATACATCATGAAGTGCATATTTTGACTAGTATGGCGAGGCTTGACTTCTTAGTGTTTTGGCTATGTGATATCCGCCATTAGCACTATATGTATATCGTTTCCGCTTATCGCGATGTAGAAAGATCGATCCCTATTATGTATTTATGACGTATATGTACCAGTGATCTCGATGTTGACTGATCATTTACTTTTATGCACTAAGTTGTATCCTACACCGTGCTACTCTGATGTTTATTACATATTATGATTCCGCTGTCATATTGATGTAAATTATTCTACTTTCTGTTTTATGCTATTATCTGTTCTCTACTAATGATGATTAATGTGTTATATTCCAATGGTTATCCTTAATTCCATGGTACAGAGTTTTGAGATCGTCACAGGTGGTATCAGAGCTTTGGTTAATCTTAGTTCTGGAATTTAACACATTAAACACCTCGTAAAGATAGAATCAGTAGTGTTCTAAGGCGAGTAGCTCATTAGAGATAGGATAAGTATTGTCCTAGAATGAGCTAAGCAGAATAGAAAAATAACTTGATCAGTGCATCGTTGTCTTTTCATATATTCTTCTATTTTTACCATATCTTAAAATTATCATTTCTGTAAGCTTGACTCTTTACTTGCTTATGCAGAACTGACATAAATGGCTACCTGAGCAGCTGTAGCTAGAGGCAGAGCTGGCCTAGGAGGCCGAGGTGCAGGGCGGGGGAACATCCCTGTAATGACCCGCATTGGCAAAGGTATTATAATTAATTTATTTAATTATTGAAATGGTGGTTTAGAGAATTTAATGATCGTGGAATTAAATAATGGTGAATATTTAATTTAAAATAATAAATTAAATAATATATTTAATTCTGAAATAATCAGAATTGGCTGAAATGACGATATGGTGTGAACTGGATCATCTGTGATATTTAATTCAGCTTGGAATTGAATTTGAATATATTCAATCGTCGACATTTGAACGTATAATTTATATTATAATTAAAATCGAGCTTGAAATGGCGCTGCAGTTCGTAATTTGGCGATTCGAACTTCAACTGAATGTACAGGAATCGTTTTAAGCCAGATTTCTGTGAAACAAGAAACGTGTAGAGCTGGTGGAGTATATCTTTCTAATGGAAGAGAAAAATCTGGATTTCGTCGTGTATATTTTGAGATATGTCCAAATCAAATTTTAAAATAGTCGCTATAGAATCGTTTATCGACCGTATCGGTTTATTCGATATAACTAGAGATTGGGTTTAAATTTAGACAAGGTTCCTTTGGGACATAGTGGTAATTTAATTTTTAGAATTTTACTGTAATTTTTAAATAATTTAATAAGCGATTTTTATTTGAAGTATTTCGCACCCTGAAATCAACATTTTGAAGTTTCAAAATATGAGTCAACCTACCGATATTTTTATATTTTTGGGACCCGGGGACATTGCTCGTCATAATGGTACTGTTAGTTCTGTCGTTATCAGTTCGCACGTGACGAAATTTTCATGACAACTTAACTTCTCTAAGCCTAGTGTCAATTTCTCAACATGGTCAAATAGATGCCACGACCTTCATTTCTTCCCAGCCGTAGGTTCTCATTCTAAAACGTGGAAGAGACTAATTCATACAAACTAAATCATATCACATAAATACTCTTAAAAATCCAAGACCTAAACTAAATTCTTCTGAAAAGTGAAAAGAGGCGCCTCCTCTTTAATATCATCCACTGTAAATCAAAACAAGATGGCGCCTCCCTTTTCAATCCTTCTACAGAATGAAATCAATGCCCAAGTATCTAAATGGCTTCTCTGAAGGGGATCGAAACTTACACTCTGGAAGGAAGTCAACGGTGGATTTAATTGTGGGGTTGGTGATAAAACGAGTGATGAAAGAGTTCGTAACAGTGCTGTTGCTGCGACATGGAGCAAGCGACTTTGAGATTTTTCTGAAAAGGGGAGAGCAAGTTGTATTGTATTGGGAGGAAGAGGTTAAGGGCGGTTTTGGTTGACGTTTTCATGGGAACTGGTGCATCCTTTGGCAGTGATTGTCTGTGCGAGGACAGTGGTCTGAAACCGCTGTTTAGGGAGGTGGTGTACCTGGCGCTTGCGTCGAGTTGATGTGCTTGGCGCTGAGTAGAAGGGAGTGCAATCTGAAGGGGGTAGTTTTGTTTGGAAATTTACTGGGATCGAAGGAAAGGGTAGGAGGCCAATGAGTTAAGGAGCGAGGTGGTGGTGGTGGAGTGCTCGAGAAGAACAGTTCGGTGGTAGTGGTTGTGCGTGGAATCGATGGAAGATTTGAGGTGCGGTTTGGGATTAAAGTTCGGTCATGGTAAGTGTTGTCTAAAGCAGGAAGGAACGGAGTGTTTGGGAAGGAAGGATGGAGTGGGTGGGCTGTTACAATCGGATATGGCCCTTAGTGGTATGGAGATGGGCCGTTAGTAAAAGGGTAAAGCCAAATTTGTTTATAAAGGAAATTTAATTTAATTTAATTAAAATTTGTACAAAGCTTATATATTGTATAACTTGATCATACGATATCAGATTGACGAACCGTAAGTTGCGTTGGGATCGTATGGACGGTGGCTACACACTGGAACTGACTGGGAGTGGATTGGAGCTTGTTACAATTTATGGCGAAATAAATTGTTTGATTCAAATCAAACAACAGTTTATCGTTCTTTAATGATGAACTGCCAAAGTGAGTAAATCTCACTAACTCTGAACAGTTTATTATTTCATGTTGTATTTTTAGAACTGTTAAATGTTGGCTGATTGACTGTGTGCTGATTATTTGATTGAACTGCTAGTCAGTTAGTTGAATTTTCTATATTGATTCTGTTTAACAGAATATATCATATGGAACTGAAAGTGATGTTATCTATATTGTTTAACATCTGTGATGCAGGGAAACAGGTTGGAGGAATCCAACTGGATTCCTCAACATTTATTTTACTGTTTTCATATATTGTGATATATGATGTGTTATATAATCTGTTATGGATTATGGGTGTTGGAATGATGTTGATCATTTTTATTCGATATTTTAAAAATCTAAAAAGACCCTGGGATGTAAAAGAATTATTTCAATGTATATTGAAATAAAGGGAGTTTATAAAATCAATAGATTTTATAAAAGGAAATATTTCGAAAGTAAATAAAAAGGGAAATCATTTATAAAGTGAAGAACTGTTACTAAAAGTAAATCTTTATAAATAAATAGTTTATTCGAATAGAATAAAGGAGCTAATCGATGTTAGTTTCAACGATTAGAGTTAAAGTAAAAGGAGCTAATCGATGTTAGTTTAATCGATTAGAGTTAAAGTAAAAGGAGCTAATCGACGTTAGTTTAATCGATTAGAGTTAAAGCAAAGGAGTTAATCGATGTTAGTTTAATCGATTAGAGTTAAAGAAAAGGAGTTAATCGATGTTAGTTTAATCGATATGAGTTAATCGAATATAGTTTATTCGAATAGAAAGTAAAATGAGTTAATCGAATATAGTTTATTCGAATAGAAAGTAAAATGAGTTAATCGACTATAGTTATTCGAATAGAAGCAAATGAGTTAATCGAATATAGTTTATTCGAAGAAAGTAAAAGGAGTTAATCGAATATAGTTATTCGAATAGAAATAAAATGAGTTAATCGAATATAGTTTATTCGAATATAAGCAAATGAGTTAATCGAATATAGTTTATTCGAATAGAAAGTAAAATGAGTTAATCGAATATAGTTTATTCGAATAGAAAGTAAAATGAGTTAATCGACTATAGTTATTCGAATAGAAGCAAATGAGTTAATCGAATATAGTATATTCGAAGAAAGTAAAAGGAGTTAATCGAATATAGTTATTCGAATAGAAAGCAAATGAGTAACTCGAATATAGTTTATTCGAATAGAAGCAAATGAGTTAATCGAATATAGTTTATTCGAATAGAAGCAAATGAGTTAATCGAATATAGTTTATTCGAAGAAAGTAAAAGGAGTTATCGAATATAGTTTATTCGAAAGGAGTTAAGTGAATAGAGTTAATCCAATAGTGTTAGTCCAATAGAGTTAATTGATAAGGGTTAATCGAATAGAGTTAAGTGAAAAGAGTCAATCGAATATAGCTATTCGAAGGAGGGTTAAGTAAGGATGTTAGTAAAAGGAATATAAAGTGAACTTTGCCTATTTCAAAGTTAGAAATATTGTTCAGTTAATGTCTAAGAGGTAGTCCTACCCCAACTTGATTGGCTTCGTTTTTAACTAAGGAATAGTTAAGGTTCGGCAGTAAAGGAAAGGGTTTGAGTTGGCATAGCGATGTTTGTTTAAAACATCTGTCTAAGTCCAGTGAAGAAGCTTTAGAAATGTTTTCCAAATAAGAAACCAGAAATGTTTTCTAATAAAGAAAACAAGAAATGGAAATGTTTTCCATTGTTAATAACGTATATTTTCCAAATTTAGAAAATAAGAAATATTGAATATAGGGAAACAGGAGATAAGTAAATTTATGAAATAAAGAGATAAATGTTGAATGATGTTTGATCGATATAAATTTCCATTTGGATATCGTTGTTTGCACACCTGTTTTCTTCGATAGTTAAATCACAGACTATCGAAGTTTTTGACCATTTTAACGTTGTTAATATGGAGAGACCGGTTGGATTATTATCCAAAGAATCACTCTGTATTGGCATAAGCGTTGCGAATCATATATGCCAAAGATAATTGAAGACGGTGTTATGCAAGGGCTATCCTGTTTACAGAATAGTGCCTTCGGTTCATCCTGTTCCTGGATGACTTGTATGGACGGATGTCTGACAGAGTATTTCCAGACGATCACGTATATTGATTTCTCCAACAGTACCAAGAGTGGAAGCAAAGAAGGAAACTTCTTTTAGCTAACACATAATGTATGGTTGAGGACGTCAATCGGTGATTTGATGGATTTGACGATGTGACATTCGAAGTAAATCTGATGTGATGATGAAGCGTAACCTCAAGCCTCATCAAATCGGTAAATGGCAGAAATCTGGCAGGCAGCATGGCTAAGTCGGTCGCACCAAAGTAGGGTGTATAATCACCTGATCTAGAGTTTCATTTACTTCTAAAAATCTATTGTTGATGCTGTCCCATTCGGGAAACGGTTGCCGATCCCAACCGTTGGTGATATACATTCGATACTCTCAAGCGAAATGAGTGGTCGGTCATGTGTGGCCAGGTTGCAAGATGTTCTTGTTGAACCCAGTGTATTCCTCTCTAGAGGTACACTAGCGAAAGGTGGTTCCATACCTTGTCATAGTTGGAAATCCATTACCCAATACGTGCTTGCGGTTTGATTGTATACTATATATGTAGAACGTGAGATGAAAGCGTTTCTGCTAGATGATTATTATATTGTGATTGATAGACATTATTATAATATCAAAAGGTTTTTGATATAAAGATAATTTGGATTCTCATAAGGGGAAAACCCGTTCCGTTATGCGGCGTGGTCTTATGAGATATCGATTACCTGTTTGAACTGTTTTAAAATGTTTTACTCACACCAGTCCATGTTGCGTGCTTAGGCATGTGTCGCATGATAGGGGGTTCTCGCTTTTCGTTAGGTGGCGAACGGGAGACTCTTACTCCTACATGTCCGTTTGGTAGGGTTGGTTGTGAAGTCGAAAGGCTGGCCGTAAAATATGGTATTGGGGTACCAGTGTAAGCCACAGTGGGTTTTACCTGCTGCTTTGGAGGATGGGGACGGTTGCAAAGCCTACTCAAAATCCGGGTCGTTACAGTTGGTATCAGAGCTTAAGTTAAGAATTACTTGGCTCTGTGGCGTGACTCGGTAGAGATAGGGTTAGTAATACCCTAGACTAAGATTGAGTGTATATATACGAGTGAACGTATTTGTATTTGATATAAAAATTTGTTTTATATTGTGGAGATTCATTGGTTGAGTTGTTTATGGGTTCTGGTCGATCAGTTTGATCCACTGTATCGGTAGGAGTTTATATACGATGGGTCGACACGATATGTTTTGACAAGAGTGTAAATTAAAATAAGTTTACCCAAGGTATATCTGGGTATAGAGAAGATATATATATATATATCAAAATTTTAATATAGTGGATATATTGGTTGTTATCATAATCAAGTAAGATTATAAATTAAAGGGTTATGTAAATAACCAATTAGAATTCATCTAAATGAAATACGTGAAATCAGATGAGTTAAAATTTTGGAAAATTTGATAAGTGTTTGTAAATGGATTTGGATTAAAAATAAAGAAAATTTAAGATCCTGGGAGATTTTAAATTGTTTTACAAGCAGTGTGAATTATATTTTGAAATGAATTTCAAAGTGGAAATGTTTAGAAACGGTTTTATACTATTGAACTCACTTCGATCGCTGGAAATTAGATTCTGATGATGACAGCTGCATCATCAGTATTCATTTTCGAGTTGTAAGTGACGAATTACTACCAGAGATATTGTATTGAATTTGTTTTGGGAAAGACAAGTTGTGTTGAATTTCAAAATGGGATTTATAAAATAGAATTTGAATAAAGAGAATTCAAATAGATTTGAATATAGAATTTGAATAAGGAGAATTCAAATATAGAAATTCAAAAGGGAGTTTGAATATATGAAATTCAATGGAATTGAAATAGAAAATTGAATATAGAAATTCAAAGGGGATTTGAATATAAAAATTCAAATGAGATTTGAATAAAGCAGATTTAAATAATGGAAAATTGATTATAGAATTCATATAGAGTAATACTGAAATTTGAATATAGAATTCAAAAAGTTTGAAATGGAATTTGAATATAGAATTCAAATAGAGTTGAAATGGGAATTGGAATATATAATTCAATGGGAATTGGAATATATAACTCAATGGAGTTTGAAAATATAGGATTTGGATATCGAAAGTGAAAATGAAATTTGAATAAAGAGGATTCAAATAGAATTGAATTTGAAATTTGAATATAGAAGATTCAAATATAATTGAAACGAAATTCAAATATAAAAATTGAATAGAATTAACTAAGTCGAAGAGAAATTAGTTAATCAAGTTTTGAATTTGAAGTTGAACTTTGAAAGGTGAATTGGATTTATAAATGGATATTCGAAATCGAATATAGAACTTAAATTTGAAATTTGGATTCAAATTAGTTAATAAGCAAGTTAAAATATATTTGAACATGTCATGTTCAAATATAAAAGTGAAATAGACTAAAGAGTTAATTAACAAATTAATTAACGAATTGAGTTAAAACGATCGGGTATAGTTAAAATAAAGTTGACATGTATAAATATACATGAGATTGGTATGAAGGTATATAGATAGAATGCTCGACGAAAAGGTACGTATTTAATTTATATATGAGATTTTATGCGCCGTATCGGCTGGCCACTTGGCTTTTTCTTTTTCTTTTGGATTGGTGAGGGCCATGGGAGGCTATTTGAAATATCCCGATGCTCCTGGTACAAAGGAGGTTATGGCAAATTTTTCCGGAAATTTAAGGAGTTAAAATATTTTTAAGATAATTTGATAGTTAGAAATCAATGTATCGATATATATATATAGAAGTCGATAAGGAAACGAACGTGGAAATAGAATAGTAAAATCAAAAAGGAAGACTAAGAATAAAATCTAGTAAGAATAGAAAGAGCAAGTATACATGTTTAAAAGTGAATAAGTAGTTGTGTGGTATTAATTATTCAAGTAAGTACTCATATCTGTTTTGACGTTATAAATGTTATTCAGTCAAGGTCTGAGAGGTAGTTATACCCCAACTTGATTGATTTCATTATTAACAAATAAATAGTAAGATTTCAGGCTCGAAGATCAATGTTGAAGAAGAGTTAATTGAATATAGTATTTGGATTGTCGTAACGATGTTTTACACAACATCCGTTTTAACCCAAATAAGTGTAAGCTTGGAAATATAATAAAGAATATTTCCTAAGTATAGATATAAACGAGATCGGAAAAGAGATAAGTAATTGGAGTATTTTCCAATTATAAATAGGATTATAAAGGTTATTGATTTAGAAAATAAAGGAAGGCGATATTCGGAAATGTTTTCCAAATAACATAAAAGGCCAATATGGTTATTGAAAATATTTGGTTAACAAATATTGATAAAGAAATAGAGAAGTGATTTAACTAATGGAATATTGATTATGGGCTCAGTTGAATTTCAAAAAGAAAATTTGATTTTTGAAAAGAGTAAACTGTTTAAAAACTCCCAGGGAAAGACTATTTAAATTAAAAACAAATTTAACAGAAATTTGTGAAAGTAGATTTGAATTAAAGTAAAATCAGTTAAGTGGTAACTGAAGTTAAATTGAAATCGAATAAGATTGGATTTGTGAAATTAGAATCCGAAATGGTATTGGATTGAGGAGTTAAGGAATTGAAAATCAAGAATTGAACTTGAGTTGAAATGGGATTTGGCTCGGATATAAGCGAATAGTTGTGTTGTGGATAAAAGCAGATTGGAATTTGATTGGGATAACCCTTGTATCCGCTGAATGGATAACAGGTGGAAAGGATATAATGATATACCGACAAAAAGGTACAAGTTTATATTTCTAATAGATATAAGATTTATGAGCCGAATTGGCAAGCCGCTTGGCTGTTTGATTTTCTTTTGGGTTGGAGATGGCCCAGAGAGGCGAGTTGGAGTTTGAGATATTGACCAGTACAAAGGAGGTGCTGGCGAAATTTTTCGAAAAGTTAAGGAGTTAGAAAATTTTCAGGATTTTTGGAAATTTTCGTTGTTAAGAATTAATTAATAATTTAATTGAAATTAAATTGGTTCAGTTGAAACTGAAGATTTAGAAGTGAACAAATATGTTCTAACCAGTCAATAGGGTCGTCCCCTACTTTTTAGCAATTTCGAGGACGAAATTATTTTAAGTGGGAAAGATTGTAATGACCCGCATTGGCAGAGGTATTATAATTAATTTATTTAATTATTGAAATGGTGGTTTAGAGAATTTAATGATCGTGGAATTAAATAATAGTGAATATTTAATTTAAAATAATAAATTAAATAATATATTTAATTCTGAAATAATCAGAATTGGCTGAAATGACGATATGGTGTGAACTGGATCATCTGTGATATTTAATTCAGCTTGGAATTGAATTTGAATAATGAATATATTCAATCGTCGACATTTGAACGTATAATTTATATTATAATTAAAATCGAGCTTGAAATGGCGCTGCAGTTCGTAATTTGGCGATTCGAACTTCAACTTAATGTACAGGTATCGTTTTAAGCCAGATTTCTATGAAACAAGAAACGTGTGGAGCTGGTGGAGTATATCTATCTAATGGAAGAGAAAAATCTAGATTTCGTCGTGTATATTTTGAGATATGTCCAAATCAAATTTTAAAATAGTCGCTATAGAATCGTTTATCGACCGTATCGGTTTATTCGATATAACTAGAGATTGGGTTTAAATTCAGACAAGGTTCTTTTGGGACATAGTGGTAATTTAATTTTTAGAATTTTACTGTAATTTTTAAATAATTTAATAAGCGATTTTTATTTGAAGTATTTCGCACCCTGAAATCAACATTTTGAAGTTTCAAAATATGAGTCAACCTACCGATATTTTTATATTTTTGGGACCCGGGGACATTGCTCGTCATAATGGTACTGTTAGTTCTGTCGTTATCAGTTCGCACATGACGAAATTTTCATGACAACTTAACTTCTCTAAGCCTAGTGTCAATTTCTCCACATGGTCAAATAGATGCCACGACCTTCATTTCTTCCCAGCCGTAGGTTCTCGTTCTAAAACGTGGAAGAGACTAATTCATACAAACTAAATCATATCACATAAATACTCTTAAAAATCCAAGACCTAAACTAAATTCTTCTGAAAAGTGAAAAGAGGCGCCTCCTCTTTAATATCATCCACTGTAAATCAAAACAAGATGGCGCCTCCCTTTTCAATCCTTCTACAGAATGAAATCAATGCCCAAGTATCTAAATGGCTTCTCTGAAGGGGATCGAAACTTACACTCTGGAAGGAAGTCAACGGTGGATTTAATTGTGGGGTTGGTGATAAAACGAGTGATGAAAGAGTTCGTAACAGTGCTGTTGCTGCGACATGGAGCAAGCGACTTTGAGATTTGTCTGAAAAGGGGAGAGCGAGTTGTATTGTATTGGGCGGAAGAGGTTAAGGGCGGTTTTGGTTGACGTTTTCATGGGAACTGGTGCATCCTTTGGCAGTGATTGTCTGTGCGAGGACAGTGGTCTGAAACCGCTGTTTAGGGAGGTGGTGTACCTGGCGCTTGCGTCGAATTGATGTGCTTGGCGCTGAGTAGAAGGGAATGCGATCTGAAGGGGGTAGTTTTGTTTGGAAATTTACTGGGATCGACGGAAAGGGTAGGAGGCCAATGAGTTAAGGAGCGAGGTGGTGGTGGTGGAGTGCTCGAGAAGAACAGTTCGGTGGTAGTGGTTGTGCGTGGAATCGATGGAAGATTTGAGGTGCGGTTTGGGATTAAAGTTCGGTTGTGGTAAGTGTTGTCTAAAGCAGGAAGGAACAGAGTGTTTGGGAAGGAAGGATGGAGTGGGTGGGCTGTTACAATCGGGTATGGGCCTTAGTGGTATGGAGATGGGCCGTTAGTAAAAGGGTAAAGCCAAATTTGTTTATAAAGGAAATTTAATTAAATTTACTTCAAATTTGTACAAAGCTTATATATTGTATAACTTGATCATACGATATCAGATTGACGAACCGTAAGTTGCGTTGGATCGTATGGATGGTGGCTACACACTGGAACTGACTGGGAGTGGATTGGAGCTTGTTACAATTTATGGAGAAATAAATTGTTTGATTCAAATCAAACAACAGTTTATCGTTCTTTAACGATGAACTGCCAAAGTGAGTAAATCTCACTAACTCTGAACAGTTTACTATTTCATGTTGTATTTTTAGAACTGTTAAATGTTGGCTGATTGACTGTGTGTTGATTATTTGATTGAACTGCTAGTCAGTTAGTTGAATTTTCTATATTGATTTTGTTTAACAGAATATATCATATGGAACTGAAAGTGATGTTATCTATATTGTTTAACATCTGTGATGCAGGGAAACAGGTTGGAGGAATCCAACTGGATTCCTCAACATTTATTTTACTGTTTTCATATATTGTGATATATGATGTGTTATATAATCTGTTATGGATTATGGGTGTTGGAATGATGTTGATCATTTTTATTCGATATTTTAAATATCATAAAAGACCCTGGGATGTAAAAGAATTATTTCAATGTATATTGAAATAAAGGGAGTTTATAAAATCAACAGATTTTATAAAAGGAAATATTTCGAAAGTAAATAAAAAGGGAAATCATTTGTAAAGTGAAGAACTGTTACTAAAAGTAAATCTTTATAAATGAATAGTTTATTCGAATAGAATAAAGGAGCTAATCGATGTTAGTTTAATCGATTAGAGTTAAAGTAAAAGGAGCTAATCGATGTTAGTTTATTCGATTAGAGTTAAAGTAAAAGGAGCTAATCGACGTTAGTTTAATCGATTAGAGTTAAAGCAAAGGAGTTAATCGATGTTAGTTTAATCGATTAGAGTTAAAGCAAAGGAGTTAATCGATGTTAGTTTAATCGATATGAGTTAATCGAATATAGTTTATTCGAATAGAAAGTAAAATGAGTTAATAGAATATAGTTTATTCAAATAGAAAGTAAAATGAGTTAATCGACTATAGTTATTCGAATAGAAGCAAATGAGTTAATCGGATATAGTTTATTCGAAGAAAGTAAAAGGAGTTAATCGAATATAGTTATTCGAATAGAAAGCAAATGAGTTAATCGAATATAGTTTATTCGAATAGAAGCAAATGAGTTAATCGAATATAGTTTATTCGAATAGAAAGTAAAATGAGTTAATCGAATATAGTTTATTCGAATAGAAAGTAAAATGAGTTAATCGACTATAGTTATTCGAATAGAAGCAAATGAGTTAATCGAATATAGTTTATTCGAAGAAAGTAAAAGGAGTTAATCGGATATAGTTATTCGAATAGAAAGCAAATGAGTTAATCGAATATAGTTTATTCGAATAGAAGCAAATGAGTTAATCGAATATAGTTTATTCGAATAGATGCAAATGAGTTAATCGAATATAGTTTATTCAAAGAAAGTAAAAGGAGTTATCGAATATAGTTTATTCGAAAGGAGTTAAGTGAATAGAGTTAATCCAATAGTGTTAGTCCAATAGAGTTAATTGATAAGGGTTAATCGAATAGAGTTAAGTGAAAAGAGTCAATCGAATATAGCTATTCGAAGGAGGGTTAAGTAAGGAAGTTAGTAAAAGGAATATAAAGTGAACTTTGCCTATTTCAAAGTTAGAAATATTGTTCAGTTAATGTCTGAGAGGTAGTTCTACCCCAACTTGATTGGCTTCGTTTTTAACTAAGGAATAGTTAAGGTTCGGCAGTAAAGGAAAGGGTTTGAGTTGGCATAGCGATGTTTGTTTAAAACATCTGTCTAAGTCCAGTGAAGAAGCTTTGGAAATGTTTTCCAAATAAGAAACCAGAAATGTTTTCTAATAAAGAAAAAAGAAATGGAAATGTTTTCCATTGTTAATAACGTATATTTTCCAAATTTAGAAAATAAGAAATATTGAATATAGGGAAACAGGAGATAAGTAAATTTATGAAATAAAGAGATAAATGTTGAATGATGTTTGATCGATATAAATTTCCATTTGGAAATGACATCGTTGTTTGCACACCTGTTTTCTTCGATAGTTAAATCACAGACTATCGAAGTTTTTGACCATTTTAACGTTGTTAATATGGAGAGACCGGTTGGATTATTATCCAAAGAACCACTCTGTATTGGCATAAGCGTTGCGAATCATATATGCCAAAGATAATTGAAGACGGTGTTATGCAAGGGCTATCCTGTTTACAGAATAGTGCCTTCGGTTCATCCTGTTCCTGGATGACTTGTATGGACGGATGTCTGACAGAGTATTTCCAGACGATCACGCATATTGATTTCTCCAACAGTACCAAGAGTGGAAGCAAAGAAGGAAACTTCTTTTAGCTAACACATAATGTATGGTTGAGGACGTCAATCGGTGATTTGATGGATTTGACGATGTGACATTCGAAGTAAATCTGATGTGATGATGAAGCGTAACCTCAAGCCTCATCAAATCGGTAAATGACAGAAATCGGGCAGGCAGCATGGCTAAGTCGGTCGCACCGAAGTAGGGTGTATAATCACCTGATCTAGAGTTTCATTTACTTCTAAAAATCTATTGTTGATGCTGTCCCATTCGGGAAACGGTTGCTGATCCCAACCGCTGGTGATATACATTCGATACGCTCAAGCGAAATGAGTGGTCGGTCATGTGTGGTCGGGTTGCAAGATGTTCTTGTTGAACCCAGTGTATTCCTCTCTAGAGGTACACTAGCGAAAGGTGGTTCCATACCTTGTCATAGTTGGAAATCCATTACCCAATACGTGCTTGCTGTTTGATTGTATACTATATATGTAGAACATGAGATGAAAGCGTTTCTGCTAGATGATTATTATATTGTGATTGATAGACATTATTATAATATCAAAAGGTTTTTGATATAAAGATAATTTGGATTCTCATAAGGGGAAAACTCGTTCCGTTATGCGGCATGGTCTTATGAGATATCGATTACCTGTTTGAACTGTTTTAAAATGTTTTACTCATACCAGTCCCATGACTGACCCATAGTTTATTTGTTTGTTTCCCTAAACTCTTGGGTGCCTAAATTTGTACGGACAGTCAAGTAGTCGGGATTTTACAGATACACTGGAAGAGCTGGAGCAGGAGGCTTCATGATCATATAACTATAGTTTATTTCCGCTGTGTTGTAAGTATGGTACTCTGATAATGTATTGTATACATATACTTATTTTTATTTCAAGGATATGTTATCTATTATATGTTATTCGTTCCGCTGTGAGGTTCGTGTTACTCTGATGTTGTGTTCTTCTTCTTCTTCTTTTCTAGGTTTCTATCTTATCTTTCCTCACCCTCTAATTTCTTTCACTAATTACCAGGATTTTTCGATGTTTTGGTTATCGACATCGTGTTTATATCGATAACCAAAGTCGCTCAAAATCCGGGTCGTTACAATCCCCGTTGTCCCAGAGCCTTTGGTTCAACCAAAACCACCATTGCCCCTTCGTCCATTTGAGTTAGATCGAGTGGGGAAGACATATAAGAATCTAGGAGGAAAGCCATTCTCGAGCACCGGTTTAGCGATTGATGCCTTGTCTTAGTTGAATACTTGTGAAAAGATCTTCAGGGGCATGGGTCTTGAAGATCACAGGAAAAGCTTTATGGGCGCTTGGCTATTGCTAGACGAGGCCCAACTATGGTGGGATGCCATTACCTTGAATGAGGAAGAGGTAGTGATGACATGGAATGAATTCAAAATGCTATTCAAAGAGAAGTTCGTTCCAGAGCAAGAGATGGAGCGCTTGCATGATGAGTTTGATAATCTCCAACAGGGGGATTGCACCGTCCAGGAATATCTTAGCAAGTTTACTCAGCTATCCCGCTATGCTCCAGAGCTCATTCTGACAGTTAGGGCGAAGAATAAGAGGTTCATACATGGGCTTCAGTGCAAGTATCAGAATAGGGCCATGGGTCACGTTATGCTTGCATTCGCCGACATGGTGGATATGTTGTGTAATTATGAGAGCTTAGACTCGAGGAATATGCAAGCAGATCGCGCCAAGAATCAAACGGGCAACAAGCGCAAGACTTCAGAAAAATAGGCCGAATCAAGCAATGCAGCAACAAATGCCAAACCTCAAGCAAAAAGTCCACCCAAGGGAAGTTGCTACAACTGTAGGCAAGCTGGCCACTACTCCAATGTATGCACCGCTCCAAAGCGGCAGAAGACCACCCAAACAAGCTTGAGTCAGAATTTTGGCGATAGGCGAGAGTGTTTCAACTGTCATCAAAAGGGGCACATCAAGGCCAATTTCCCATTGCTTAAGAATGCTCAGATTGCACATGTATATGACGGGGTGAACCCGCTAGCGACTAATTCAGGAGCAGGTAAACCCGATGTTTTGGAAGGTACCCTTACTATTAAAAATATTCCTGCTTTCGTACTATTTGACACTGGTGCATCACAGAGTTTTATTGCAAGTAACACTGTTAAAAAGTTAAAATTAAATCTAAGAAAGCTTAAAGAATCGGTTAGAGTTCATAATCCGATAGGAGGGTCTATTGTTCTCGGTTCGTATTGTGGAGTACCGTTCTCCTATTCTTGTTACAAGTTTTCCTTTGATCTGATCGTCACGAACCTTTCCAAATTTGATATCATACTTGGATTGGATTGGTTAACCAAATACGAGGCCGAAGTAAGATGTGCCGAAAGAGAAGTAAAGATTAAAACAAAGCTTTGGCATATTACTATACTTGTTGTGGCTCAGAAGCAGATAGAAAAGAATTTTGGTCTGCTCTTGAGGTTACTTCTACTTCTCTTGAAAACATTCATGTCGTTAAACATTATGCGGATGTGTTCGATGAAGTCGATAACCTACCTTCGTAAAGAGAAATCGAATTCAGGATCGACCTAATTCCAAATGCCAGGCCTGTAGTACAAACAATTCGAAGAATTGCATTAAAAGAAAAATATGAATTAGGTGATCAAATTCGTCAACTACTATCGAAGGTTCTGATCAGACTTAGCTTTTCTAATTGGGGTGCAGCTGTAGTGTTTGTTCATAAGTCAGACGGTACTCTCCGATTGTGTGTTGATTACCGAGACCTCAACAAGCAGACGCTCAAGAACAAATATCCACTACCCCGCATCGATGATTTGCTAGACCAATTGAATGGAGATCGAGTGTTTTCCAGAATGGACCTAGCTACAGGGTTCCATCAGCTGAGGATTGTAGAAGACTGTGTTCCTTTGATAGCCTTCAGAGGTCCAGACATATTTTATGAGTGGTTAGTAATGCCGTTCGGCTTGTGTAACGCTCCAGCATACTTCATCGATTTAATGAATAGAGTGTTGAGGGGAGTCTTGAATAAATTTGTTTTGGTATTCATCGATGATATTTTAATCTACTCCAAGTCAGAAACCGGGCATGAAAAACATTTAGAACAATTATTGGGGATTCTGAGAAAGAACATCTTCAAAGCTAAATCCTCTAAATGTATCTTCTGGCGAGATGAAGTGAAGTTCCTTGGTCATGTCGTGTCAAAGGAAGGAATTTTTGTAGATCCAAGCAAAATTACAACAATTCAAGACTGGAAGCAGCCTACTACACCCACAGAAGTCCGACGTTTTATTGGACTAGCTAGTTATTATCGGAAATTCGTTAAGGATTTTTCAAAGATATCCGGTTCGTTGACAAAGCTTACAAAGAAGCACGAAAGATTTAAGTGGACTTCCGACTGTAAGGATGCTTTCCAGGAATTGAAATTAAAATTGACAATCGCTCCAGTATTAACAATTATCGATGGCAATCAGGATTTGATGGTTTGGACGGATGCTTCTGTTAGAGGTCTTGGTGCAGTATTAGTGCAAAGAGGCCAAGTAGTCGCTTATGCTAGCCGTCAGCTGAAGCCGCATGAGAAGAATTATGCAACTCATGATCTTGAGTTACTAGCTGTCGTTTTTGCTTTGAAAATCTGGAGACATTACCTATTGGGTGAAAAATTCGAATTATATACAGACCATCTATCCTTGAAATATCTGCACACCGAGAAAGACTTGAAAATGAGACAACAGCGCTGGCTATAATTTCTTGTAGCGTATGATCTAGATATCCTGTATACGCCGGGAAAAGCTAATGTAGTAGCGGATGCGCTTAGCAGAAAAACCGCAATCATCGCCAGACTTATTATTACGCCTTCGTTAATCGACAAGATCGCCGTTCTTAAAAAAGATGATGATTTTGTTAAGGAGATGATCAAAAGAATTCAAAAGGGCGAAGTCTCCAGTTTCCAAGTAGATAGTGAAGGAGTTCTAAGATTAAAAAGAAGGATATGTGTTCCCAATATCCCAGAGCTCAAAAGAGAAGTGGTTAATGGATGTCATAAGTCCAAGCTTAGCATCCATCCCGGGGTAAATAAGATGTACAATGATCTCAAACGCACATTCTGGTGGAAGGAGATGAAGAGAGACATTTCTTTATATGTTAGCAGATGCCCTACTTACCAGCTAGTCAAAAGCGACCAATAGAAACTGGCCAGATTGTTGCAACCATTGGAAATTCCAGGTTGGAAGTGGGAACAAACTTCCATGGACTTCATAGATGGTTTTCCCCGAACCAAGAAAGGAAATGACAATATTTGGGTGATCGTAGATCACTTCACGAAGACTGCCCATTTCATACCTATCAGATCTAATAGAACCGCCCAAAGTCTAGCACAGATTTATTTCAAAGAAATTGTTAAGCTACATGGAGTGCTGATCAGCATAGTCAGTGATAGAGATCCATTATTTTCTAGCAAATTGTGGGAGGCATTTCAAGTAGAACTGGGGACAATGCTGAACCTAAGCACAACATATCACCCTCAGACAGATTGCCAAACTGAGAGGGTGAACCGTATTCTAGAAGATTTACTTCGGACTTGCATTATTAACTTTGGCGGATCATGGGAAGACCACCTGCATTTGGCAGAGTTCTCATACAACAACAGCTATCAAGCAAGTTTGAAAATGTCGCCATTCGAAGCATTATACGGTAGACTGTGCAGATCTCCCGCATGTTGGGTAGAACCTGACAATAGGCTTGTGTTGGGACCCGATATGATTCGCGAAGCTTCAGACAAAGTCGATTTCATTAAGAAAAGATTGCAAACGGCTCAATGCCGACAAAAAAGTTATGCAGATTCTAGAAGAAGAGATTTAGCATTTGCTGTTGGTGATTATGTTTATTTGAAAGTTTTTCCGATGAGAAGAGTAATCCGATTCGGTAAGACTGGGAAGTTGGCATCCAGATTTATTGGTCCCTTTCTTATACTTGAACGAGTTGGAACTCTTGCTTATACGGTTCAATTACCTGATTGGTTGCCTGGAGTGCATAATGTGTTTCACGTATCTCAACTTAGAAAACATGTGCATGATCCAGATCTTGTTGTAGAAGAAACAGCGCAACAGGACTTGGAAATTACTCCAGAATTAGAAGTCAGAAGAGAGCCATTAAAAATTATTGGCAAAGAAACTAAGGAGCTATGAACAAGAAGGTTCATTTAGTTAAAGCGCAGTGGAGATCCTAGAGACTGTACTTGGGAGACAGAAGAAAGCATTAATCAAGCTTACCCCAAATGCAGAGTGGACATCTCTGACTAACTCCGATGCAAGGTACCTTTACAATACTTTGCATTTCCGTTTTGTTTCCTACTTTACTACTGTTTCCTTTTTGGGGACGAAAAGTTATAAGTGGGGGAGATTGTAACAACTCGGAAAATACGAGCAAATTTAAAAATTTTAAATTGGTTATTTTAATGAAATTAGAGCAGTTGAAATAAAATATTTCAATAAAATAACGAGTTAGAAATGGTGCGGCAGTTTGAAAATTTGAATTTGAACTTTGACTGATTGTACCAGATGCAAAATAAAACGTATTTTAGTAAAACGAAAAATATTTAAATCTGTTTAAGAATATCTTTCTAACGAATCTGAAAAATCGAAATTTCATAGTGGGAATCAAAAGTTATGGCCAAATGAATTTTCAGAAAGGTCGCTATGGAGTTTATATAGGCCTTGGAAATTGACATTTTGCAAATGACCTTCGTTTTCGACGAAACCACTTTTGTTGGATCCGGGATGTCAATATATTGCTAAGTTTAAATTTCCACAATTTTTGAAATTAATTTGTGAGCATGGCAAAGGAAAATGCTTTTGGTTGATTTCAGTCAAATTGTAACGACCAGAAAATGAACATTTTTCAAACGGTCTCAGAATTCGACGAAATCAGTTTTGTTGGGACCGTATCACCCCAACATAGCTAGATTAATTTTTCGGGAATTTTTAGAATCAGTATGTGGCCCCGACAAATTAAAATGTACATTCAAATCGAAAATAGAATGTTTTACACTTTAATTTAAAGAATAACTGACTGTAACAGTCGAATGGGCCTACGAAACATATTTCATCGTGTTCGGGGTGGGGGTATTTAGCTAGAGGCGATAGTCGTTGGGTTTGAAATTGTAATGTCCCGCCTTTTTGACTGCTTTAAATCGGTAATTAACCAACTTAAAACGTTCAAAACAACGGTTCGTTATTTAGCTTACGGAGTTTAAAATAACGGAATCAACACAGAAAATACAGGATAAATAAAATTATAGTATTAAACAATAGAATAAAACTTTTATTTATAATCAAAATTTCGATACAAAATTTTCTACACAACGAAATTTAAAACATTTGAAAACAACAAAAATCTTTACTGTTTAATACATTAGACTGCGCCGTATCTCTATGAATCCCTGCTTCGCCGGTCTTCGAATCCTAAACTGTAATCTTTAAAATCTGTAACACTCGGGTTTGACCCGAGCATCCCATGCAAAAACATAAAACACTCGAGTCATGATTAAATCATAGTTCAAGTAAATTAACTTCAATAGAAACTAAATAAAATAGTTAATTATAACAACCATTACATAATCGAGTATCCAACTCATGAGAAACTATCAAGAGATGTCATAGCAACTTGGAAATAAACGAATCCGGATAGCTTGTATATTTATGTATACATGTATGCTGATGATACGTATATACACATATGATAGTATATATATACACATATGCATTGGCCGCCACATGCATACAAAAATCATGCTTCGAATAAATAAGGAATACACAATGGAGCACGTAAATGGCCATGCTTATCAATTTATATTTTAGGGACACATGGTCAAGGAAGCCTGCATGTACATGCGTGTACAGGTACACGTGTGCACTGCCTCAGCATTCTGTAATCATAAATAACAGTCGGCACACACCAAGCATGTGTGTATATACATTTTAGGTTCCAGGGCAGGGTGGCAAGAGACTAATAGCCATTAGAAGGCATAACATGAGGGCACCAACACAAATATACTTGGTCCAATAAGGTAACAGGAAATGAAAAATCAAAATGCAAACAACCCATTAGGCATTTCAGATTTCATGCTGAATGTGACAGCATGGAACAAAAAGAGAAAATGCCAAGATGAGTTCAATGTGAAAAACAAACACAGAGGTCAACAAAAAAGGTAGCAAGATGGCAAAAAGGTAGCAAGTTAAAGAGGGCTCTCACATAACCAAATTTTCATGTGCAGGAGCATATAGCAAGATAGCTAACATACTCTTAAGGTTAAGGCACCAAATTATGTAACCAAGGTCATGGCAGCAAACTAATATTCACCAGTATACGGTAAAAATGGTAAAGTGCAAAACAAAAATGCTTATTTGCCAAACCGTATGTATAAAGACAAATATGACAAACTGGCCACACACATTATTTTGGATAGTTCAGCAATAATGTGATCTAAGGAATGATCCCAATATAATTTATAAAAGTCAAAATGCTTCAGGTCAACTAATATGTAAAGCTGTAGGCCAGTAAGCACGGGAACAAATTTAAAGTATAGCAGGGGTAGTTAACAGTTAGGTCTAATAAGTAAAACAACATATAGTAATATTATATAGACATCATATTAATGATGAGGATCTAACACATCGTAATGACACGGAGTAAAAACAGTAATGAAAGAAGTAGAGCCTAATTTAAAGTCTGTATCGAATTACTAAGGAATAACTGCATGTCTACAACCTAAATGCCTCCATGTGAGCAATGCAGGGAGTAAATGAAACATATGCATGCATACTTGAGTAACAGGGAGCATATGACAAATTTATTTATCAATGTTAATTAACCCTTTTTTATATGTAGGGCGTGAGATAAATTAATCCATCTAGCAAATTATTATTAGACAATCAAACCAAACTACATAGAAAAACTCTAAAGGTGTACCAATATATATGCATTTTAACTTCTCAAATCTTCTCATACATTGTAAAAAATATATACATAGAAATACTCTAAAGGTGTACCATTATATATGCATTTTAACTTCTCAAATCATCTCATACATTGTAAAAAATATATCATGCATAACTCAAGTTATATGGAATTTAAAAAAAAAGTACCATATCGTATTTCAAGGGTAGATTGTAGGCCAACAGGCCAAAACTGCATATTTGAACTAGATAACATCCGAAATTTCACAAATCATTTTAAATGAAATTTGTAACTTAGTTTTCAAGCTTATGGAATGTATAAAATTTTCGAAAATCAGACAACTCAAATCAATAGTTATGTTTAAATGAATACATACGGTTTCAATTGGTTTTCAACTTTAGGAAATCGATGAAATCTTTCTTATTTCATGCCTCTCTTTTTTCCCCCTTTTTTTTCCATCCACAAACTAACAACTCATTCTGTTCTCTAAACATTGTATTGGAAAACGACCATATCATACACACAAGCTCAGAAAATGGCATTATATAGATTATTATCTTTATTGTTGCTGACCATGTCACATGTTACGGTGTGTTCTATTTCCAAAACCCAGACATGCATCCAATTGGTTCTCAAGAAAATTAAAATGACAGCTAATAATATAACACACTAAGGACAATAAAAATGACATTAAATCCATAGTTGGCAATCAAACTAGCCTAGGATTATCTGGCTCTCTATCTGTAAATTATTAATCCCATGAAGAGCGAGTCAACATTCCAATGATTGCAAAAATGGTTTAGAGTCTTTGTCATAGCTACTACATAACCAAGCCCTTAAATATTCAATTATCAAAGTTCAAGGGTTAACTCAGGGTGGCAAAGCTGCTCTATGGTCAAGGCTATTTTTAGTTTACAACCACAACAATGCTGATGCTTTTATTGACAGTTTTTTTTTCCAAACCATTTTAGTTCTTAAACTATCAAACAGGAAATACAACTATAGAAATCAAAATTTGTTTTAGTTTACAAGTAATATTCTTTAACCAATGCACATCAGCGACTTCCCCAAGTACAGACAAGTTTTACAAGTCAAGATGTATGGACAAATCAGAATTGGTCGACCATGACCAAACTAGGACAGCGGAACGAAAATCAAAGCACCCAAATGAAACAACCCAAAAATAATAATTGCCAACAAAGTAAGGCTGCGTTTGTTTTTTGTTAAATGTTCTGAATGCTTGTTCTGAATTATAAATCAGAACTTTTGAAGTTGTTTGTTTTTTGTTGAAGTTCTGAATGAAACCATCAATTCATACAAAATAATTCAGAACATTTTTAATGCTAAATTTCTGTTCTGAATGCTGAATACTATTTTTTTGTTCTGAATGCTGAATGCAAACAAACAAATTAGTAATCATTCAGAATTCAGCATTAAGCAATCAACAGTCAGACTTCAGAGTTCAGCAATCAGAATTCAGAATTCAGCGTTTTAAACAAACAAAGCCTAAACAAACCGACCCAACTATTAATTTAGTTTGTATTGAAATTAAAATATTTTCAATTGAATTAATCATGAGTATAATCTCACCTTGAAACGGCGATTCAGGTAGTTGCAAAAGGCACGATGGTGCTAGTGGCTTCGAGTCAGTGGTGGAGCGATTTCAAGTTTCAGTTTGACTTCGCAGTGGCGGCGGCTCAGCGAAACGAGGAGGAACCGCTGCAACTTCTGGTGCTGAAGGTTGCGGTCTGATGGTCAGAGAGTTAGCTTCGTGTGTTGACGAACGGAGGGGGAAACCGATCGACGATGAAGATGGATTCGGTCTTAGGGAAAACTGATTTTAATTGAAAAGGGAAGAAATGATTTTGATTTGGGGAATTTGATTATTCTCGACTGTATAAAGGGGAAAATAAATTTTAGGGCTTTGGTCATTTATATATAACTAGAACGAATGATTTTTATGGTTTAAAGAAATGGGGGAATTTGCTTATTTTACAGAAGTAGGAATGGGGAAGATAAGATCGAAGTCCATCAATAGGAAATTAGGGTAGCGGCGATTTCAGAAGTAGGTTTGCTGAAGTTTTAACTGAGGCGGGTTATATTTAGGGTAGGTAATATTCAGGTCTAATGTAAATCTTTACCACTAGTTTATCGTTGGACGCTCAAAACCGCAAACACATTCTCTACTTGCGACGAAAATTATACGTACCCTTTTGTTTCAACGTTCTGAATTTAATAAAATTAATTTAATTCTCTGACTCCATTTGTATACGACAATATTTTTATTTTTAAATTATTCATCGGTTCACCCATTTTATTCAGTTTGTTTACTAATAATTCTGTTCGTTTACAGATTTAGAAACATTAAATTTCTCTTTCTTTATATACACAAATACACATATTCAAGTTGATTTTTCCATATATTTTTAACAAATAAAAACTCCAATTTATTTAACGTTAATAACGTTTTGTTTCCAAACTCAACCATCTATATTTCAAATCGAATTTCCATAAAATTTCTAATCCGATTAGTATCAACTACGTTTACGTTTAAATTCAATCATTCATATTTTCCTAATTGAATTCCAAAACCAATTCAAATACCCAATCAAATTCAATTCAAATAAATATCTGACTTTCACCAACCATTTTGAATTAAATTCAATTCATACACCAACAATATATTTGATTTTAAATTTCTACCTCCAGTATCAATATAAAAATAAACATTAATAATTGGATCTTTAATTAATTTCACATTCCAACTGTCAAAATTTCTGGGATGTTACAGAAATGGAGTTCGTATGGAGATACGCTAATTTTTGAAATAAAATATATATCGACCAATCACATTTCTCCATTCATTAATTAATTTTATAAACAAATTTCAAAAAAACCTTCGCCCCCTCGTAACCAACGACGACTATCAGCTTTCCCCCTTCCCGTCCATTTTACGGCCAATCCATCAAGAATTTGACCCACCCCCAGATCAACTTTATGTAGATCTCATCATTCTCTTCAAATCCATATAAAGTTTACCCTGTATCGTCGCCTCTACTTCGCGAATCACCTCCTCAAAGGTTCGACCTTTCAGTCGCCACCACGCACGCTTCAGACCACCGAACCAGATCGCACCCCCACGCGCCTGAGCGCCTCTTGCCCCTCTCCGAGGTGGTGTACTCCGATCCTGTCAATGTGCTACAGATTTAGTAGAAAATTTAAACCTAGATTTGAAGATTTTGCTGACGTAACGGCCTGAAGAAATTTAAAAGGCTATAACGCTTTTAAGTGTTGCAATTTTTTATTTTTAAATAAAAATCGTATCTTTTTGCTATGTTAACGAAATTCGATGAAACAGGAAACATCAGACTCGTAGCAACATCATCTACATTCTAGAAGAAGCTAGAACATGTTCCAAGCTCGCTACAAATTCTATAAGGATTAAAATCAGTGTGAGAAATCTAAATTCAATATGGAATGGAAATGCGTTGTATAAATTATATGAGCGAAATATAAATTATATATGCATTGTACACCACATGTATGAGCATTGTATAAGTTATATGAGCAAAATATAAATTGTACATGCATTGTAAAAATCATATATGTGTTGAAATGGAGATGAAATATATATATATATATATATATATATATATATACACTTCCCTCGTCCACAGACCATGGACGATACAAATTAATTGTGATTGACGTGTAATTGATTAATAATGCGAATGATTGAAAATTAGTTGAAATGCACATGGTTGGAAATAATAGTTTGTGGTTTAAAGAAATTGTTTGTGGTTGAAACAATGGGAATTATTGTGGAAAATTCATATGATATAAAATTGATCTTAGATCATTTAGATGAGCCCCTTATGGAACGTCGCGAGGCCTAAGGTAGTGCAAGGAGCCGTACTCGGGACGGTACCGGTTTTTAACCCCCTACCGTTATGCTGCCAAAATTTTCCGTAATATCTATGTGTTTGAATTATTTTCATATGTTTAATTATATTCATGTGACGAATAAATTGCTTAGGTGATAAAAATGAAGTATATGAGACATTCGTGTGTTGAATAAAATTCATGTGTTAAATAAATTTGTTGAAAGACAAAAATGGCAATTTTATATAATATATAGAGTATATAAAATACTAGTGTTTTAAATAAATTATTTTAACCTCAAAAATGGCATTTTTATCTAATATATAGAGTATATAAAATACTAGTGTTTTAAATAAATTATTTTAACTTCAAAAATGGCATTTTTATCTAGTATGTAAAATATTTGTGTTTTGAATAAATTGTTTTAACGATAAAAGTATCATTTTTTCTATAAGTGTGAACTATTTAAAATATTAATGAGTTGAAAAATACACGTGTGTGAAATAAATATTTTGAATGATAAAAATATCATTTTTATCATGTATATGATTCGCTAATGTGTATGTGTGTGAAATAAATATCTTGAATGATAAAAATATCATTTTTATTATGTATGTGACTCGCTAAAAATACACGTGTGTGAAATAAATATTTTGAATGATAAAAATATCATTTTTATCATGTATATGACTTGCTAAAAATACACATGTGAGGAAACATATTTTTGTTAGCCAAAAATATCATTTTATCCTATGTAAGATGTGTTAAAAATAACCGTGTGTTGAAACAAACATTGGTGCACTAGAAATATTACTTCCAGTTTAGTTATGCATATATATACATGTGTTGAACAGAAATATGGATTAGCTGTTGAGTAAACAATATATTTGCGTGCCCGACAAATAGGTAAGCCTTAATGAGTTGGCCGCGCAATGTTATTAATATATAAACTCCTGTGAATGCCATTGGATGCGGAGTGCTAGTTGTTCTGTGTGAAATAATAAATGCCGCCATAGGATAGTAACAATTAATTTTAAACTATGCTACATGGCATACTTCTTGAAGATAGCATACACTATCATATACCACATAAGCATTTGGAGCTTATGTGATGAGGTTGAAGATGTACCATACAAGCGAGAGGCTTGTATGGCGATGACTATATTTCAGGTTGAACTGAAGACTGATATGGACTATATAAAATATAACGATAAATTGCCAGATAATAAAAACCCCACACGGGTCTGGAGATGACAATAAACACGTCTCTCTGGTCATTAAGGCACAAAAACCATTTATAGGGTGACGAGAATTTATTCTCTGGAGTTATGATCTATACACACTCCTCTGTGGACACCGGAATATATCACAATAAATATGTGCATGCTTTATAGGATTTATTGGGTGCCTAATACGGCCCAATAAATTTCCGAACCCCTCCCTGTACAAAGGAGGTTATGGCGAAATTTTCTGAAATTTAAAGGCGTTAGTGAAATATTGGAAGTGAAAAATGATATGGAAATCGCCAAATGAGTAATGTTTATATATATATATAAATAAATATAAATTAAATAAATCAAATAACGACGTTGTAGCTTGCGTTTTGGAATCGTAATTTTAAACGGTTATATAGAGAAATCCGACCATCGGATTTCCCCGAAACTGAAACCATTAGGTTCGCTTTGGAAAAATATTTCCAACAATATAAAGTTTGTAAAAATCCAACAGTTGGATTGTGCGAAATGTTTTATTCAAATCTAAATGAAAACAGCGCCAGAATGAATTATATTAATATATATATATGAATTAAATAAAATGAATAACGGCGCTGTAGTTCGTATTTTGAAATCGTAACTTTAAACGATTATACCTAGAGATCCGACCGTCGGATTCTCTCGAAACCAGAACCGTTAGGTTCGCTTTGAAGAGATCTTTCCAACGGAATCTACTTCGTTAAGATCCGACAGTTAGATTTTAAGAAATGTGTAAATCAAAATTAGAGAAAAACAGAGCCAGGGCCACGTTATGGCCTGAAACGTCGTTTAATTACATGGCGCTATTTTTAAATAAATAAAAATAGCAAAATATCGTTATAAAATATTATAGGCAATATGGAATGGAAATAAACCGATTCTACTCGGTTTGCTTGATATTTGATGGTTGAATGTGTTTGACATTTAAAATTATATAAAGAACGTAAATGTGGGTGTCGAAAAATTTAACCATGGACCGAATTGATTTGAATTCTAATATACGTGAATTATTTGAAAAGGCCGAGTTAATTCTCATTTCGAATAATTGATCGACGAATAAATGTCGAAGATATGAAGACGGTGGAAGAACGATGATCTTCAAATCGTGTAGATTACTACCGATGCCTTGGATATGGGTAGCTCCCTTGACGGGGTTACAGTGGTAGTAGTCTGAACGTACTTATTGATTGTCCAGATGTACGAGGAATAAAACCCCTCCGGTTTGGTTCAGACCCAGAACGGACTTGTAAATGGATGTGTGTCTGACATTGGATTTTGTTCTTTGTTGATTCATCTCTATTAAATATATATCTGTTTGACGACGGAGAATTTATTCTCTTGCTTAACGCCCTTCTCTGAGACGTATGAGCTCAGAGATTATATATCGATAGAAATCAGTCGCATGGAGTGAATTGTCTATGTGGCATGCAAAGGTGCTAATGATCTAGGCTTTTGTTGAAAAGCAGAGTCTTGTGGTTGATGATCAAAGCACGGCTTTAATATATAGCATAGCTTTGTGTATAGCGTTGATTCGCGAGCCTCGCACCTCGGTATGAGTTAAAAAGGTATAAGGACTGCAGGGAGTGCACGATTTTTCTTTTTAGCTGGGTGGTGTCAGCGTTTTACTAGCCCTAACATCATTGATTATTATACCTTTGTGGATGTTGGAATGCAAGGCGCCTCAATTATATCGGTCTCTTCGGAGCCGATGGATAGGTCCGATAGGACCGGGAAACGTGTGTTCAGGAGTTGCCAATCCACTAACGTAAGTGTGGACCGTCCCTGAAGATCCAAGGGTTCTCTGCGCGGAATCATGGGGCATTTGCTAGAGTGCCCTGAAGCTAGTGAGGAACTTGCCCCTTGCCTTGACTCATGACGGAATCCAAACTTCCAATACGAAATCGCGGATTTGATTATAACTTATATATGGCGACATAGTGGTATGGGGCACTTATGCCGTCTACGATTGATATTTATGATTGAATTTTCTTTTGAAACATATATGCACTAGTAATAATATCAAATGATTTTGCTTTACACGTATTAAGCATATTTTGGCCATTATAAGGTAAAACCCTATCCTCAGGTTTGCGTTGCATTGTATGATGGAACTTGGGTCTTATAATGGCTGCATTTTTATAAAAAGCATTGCGTTGTTTAAATAATTTACCTTATTTAATGCACTGGCAATCACTGGAGTAAACCCGTTCCGCGAAAGTGGCGTGGTCCTATGATTTGCCTTGTTATTGTTGTTGTAACCAGTTAAGTAGATTTCTCATACCAGTCCCATGACTGACTCGTAGTTTGTTTCACTTTGCAAACTCGGGTGCCCTTATTTCCACATGGGCAGCCTAGTGATAGGTAGCAGGATATATTTTGGATTTTGCACTACAGCATGAAATGCATCTTTTGATTAGTATGGCGAGGCTTGACTTCTCATTGTTTTGGCTATGTGATATTCCGCCATTAGTACTATATGTATATCATTTCCGCTTATCGTGATGTAGACAAATCTATCCCTATTATGTATTTATGATGTATATGTACCAGTGATCTCGATGTTGACTGATCATTTACTTTTATGCACTAAGTTGTATCCTACACTGTGCTAGTCTGATGTTTATTACATGTTATGATTCCGCTGTCATAATGATGTAAATTATTCTACTTTCTGTTTTATGCTATTATCTGTTTTCTGCTAAGGTTGATTAATGTGTTATATTCCAATGATTATCCTTAATTCCGTGGTACGGAATTTTTAGATTGTCACAAATCGTTTTAAAAATGAATTTAAAACGTATTTATAATGGAATATTCAACTTTGATTTAAATTTGAAAATCAAATTGAAATTGTTTTAAAATGAATTTAAAACGAATTTATAATGGAGTATTCAATTTGGATTTAAATTTGAAAATGAAATTGAAATCGTTTTAAAGTGAATGTAAAACGAATTTATAATGGAATATCCAGTTTTGATTTAAAATTGAAATGGAAGTGGAAATCGTTTTTTAAAATGAATTTAAAACGATTTGCAAAATTCGTTTTAAATTGAAATCAAAGATATATATATATATATATATATATATATATATTATAATGGCCTGAATAGCACGCGTCGCGCAATGACCATTCGTGAATTTCGACCATTAACTTCAAATGGACATTACGGGAGATCAGACCGTTAGATTCTCCTAAAACCTGAACCATTGGGTTTATATCAATAAGAGCTTTCCAATGAATTCAACAGATTTGAAATCTAACAGTTCAATTTTAAGAAATGTCCAATTTCAGAAAAGGTCGCTATGGATGCAGTTCGATGGCCGTTATTGGAAGCTGACTGTACGGGCAATAATAAAATTATTAAAAATATGAAAAAATTATGTAAAATCATAATAAATGATTTGAAAAGATTTCAAATAAAAAATTCGATTTTTGAAAAGATAAAAATATATTTTTACCGAAATGAACTAGTTATTAACTAGAATGATAATTTAATTACTTTTAGAAATAAATAAATTGGATTTGAAAATGGTTTTAAAATAACCAAAAAATTTTCAAGAATAAATTGGAATGGAATCAGAATGGAAATAATATTCAGAATATTTCGATATTGGATTCCATGATTATACAGATATTGTTGAGGAATTTGGAAGATATATATATATATATATATCGTTATTCCCAATACAATATTGGTTGGTTTCAGAATTTGATATTGAATATAAGCCGATATAATTTCTATTCAGAGCCTTATATTTGATATCAAATTGGATTTTGGGTTTGTCGTGAACGGTGTCTTCATTAACACTGTTCTTAAACCCTGTTGAGAAAAGAATAAATCTTTAAATTAATATTTAGTGAAGTTTTCCAATTAATTAATATTTAATTGGAATTGAATAAAAGAATTGGACTTTTGGGTTTATCGTGAACGATGTTTTAAATAACACTTGTTCTTTAACCCAATTAACAATGAAGATATGATTTGGAATATATAATCTTTTAATTAAGATTTATGGAATTTTCCAAAGTAAAGATTTCCAATTTAATATATTAAACTGGAATTGAATGGAATTCGATTTGGTAATAATCGAGATGAGCTTCTGTGGAGGAAGACTGTTAATATATATGGAACTTAAAAGGCTTCGTCGTTATTCCACTTATATTTTTAGGCGGACACGGAATTTATATCGATTATGTATATTGGTCTATTTTCTATGAAGATTCCATAATTAATGGAATGTGATTTTGGGTTTATTGTGAACTGTGTTTTAAATGACATTGGTTCTTTAACCCAGTTAATGACAGGATTTCATGCCTAACATTGTATTTTTTACTGTATTCGTTGATCTCTGCTAAATATATATCTGTTTGGTAGCATAGAATTTATTCTCTTGCTTAACACCCTTCTCTGAGACGTACGAGCTCGGAGGTTATATATTGGCAGAAATCAGTGGTACGATGTGGATGGTCGATGTGACATGTTTGATTTCCCAAAGTTAAATAATCATTAATAATGATTTTTGGGTAGATTAAAACTTAGTGGATTTTTAATGAATCTTTAATTAGATTGAAAAGTGAATGTGATAATTAAAATTAACAATTCAAGAAAATGATCGAGAATGGAGTATCGCCAGTTTTGCTCCAAGCGATAGTTAAATCTTTAATTAGATTTGAACGTGAAATGATAATTAATTTTTATCAATAATACCGTGGTGTAAGATATGGAGTATTAAAAGTTTGCTCCATGGGATGAATAAGTTGGGATTGGGAAAATAAACAAATGATTACTTCGGTAAGGTTCGCTAATCCCAACTAGTTTGGAAAACCTTAATTTGGTTTAGAATTGAAAAGATAATGAAATCTTTTGTAATGATATCCAAAAGAAGATTAAAGAATAAATTTAAAAGAATTTATCTTTGATAAGATTAATGGAAACCTTTCCCTAAAGATGTGAATATTTGAATAAAAGAATAGTCTGGATTGGAATGAGGCTTGTGATGTGTTGTTATAACACTTGCTTATAAGATACGTGAGTTAATCGGAAAGACCGGGTTTAACCATTATGAATAACCGATACGACGAAAAGTCGAAGAGATTGAAGGCGGTGCAAGACCGACGATCTTCACATCGAATGGATGGGTTGCTACTGATGCCCATGATTGGTGTAGCTACGTTGAAGGGGCTACAGTGGTAGCCATCCGGACGTACTTGTTGATTGTTCGGATACGCGAGGGCCTCTCTCCTATATTGGACATACGGGACAAGGAATAAGGTGCCTCTAGTTTCGTTCAGACCCAGAACGGACTTGTATATGGATGGTGTGTCTGACATTGTATTCCTTTATGTTGTATTCGTTGATCTCTGCTAAATGTATATCTGTTTGGTGTCGGAGAATTTATTCTCTTGCTTAACACCCTTCTCTGAATCGTACGAGCTCAGAGGTTATATATCGGCAGAAATCAGTGGTACAGTATGGATTGACAGTGTAACATGCTGAGATGAAGTGATCGAAACTTTTGTTGAAAAGCAAAGTTTGGTGGATGATGGTCAAAGAACATCTTTAAATAGCATAAGCTTTGTGTAGCATTAATTCGCGAGCCTCACACACCGGTATGGTGGTAAACTGATGGTTAGATAAGTATACTTTAGATATGAGGATAGACATCCTACAGGTCGTCGTGGATTCAGTCGACCGAGGGATACTGGCTGTGGTCGCCCCACACTAGTAGGGATAGGGTATACCCCCGATTCCCAGATGGATAAAGTTAGCGTTGTTTTCCAATGCTTGGACGTAAGATGCGGTAACTTGTTTCCTAGATACAGTGCAGATGTGTATTACGGCATTTTCTCGTGCTTGAGATGTAAGCCATTGGGTATTGCAGTACGTGATATATCTTTCGAATTAGAAGCCATTAGTATGGAAATCCAAACTCCCAATATGACATTTTGCAGTTTTAATTGTAAACCTATATATGGCGACATAGTGGGATGAGGCGTTCATGTCGTCTATGATTGATAATTTATATTGAAAGTTGATTTCTTCACTTATAGTAATAATAAAAGATTTGTTTTAAAACGTACCAAGCATATTTGGCTATTATAAGGTAAAACTCTATCCTTCGGCTGGCGTTGCATTGTGTGCTGAGACCTGAGTCTTATAATAGCTTCATTTTTCTTTATTTAGCATTGCACTGTTTTTTTAGGCACTAGTATTCTTGGGGGTAAACCCGTTCCGTGTTATACGGCGTGGTCCCTTAATTTACCTTACTTTAAAATAAAGTTTTAATAACTGTTATAGTTCTCACACCAGTCCCATGACTAACGCGGAGTTTATTGTTTTAACCTATACTTAGGGTGCCCATATTTTCCACACTGGCAGCTAGTAGTTTTGGTTTTCGCAGATATTTCTTTTTCGAGGATCCTAGATTTACAGCTGGAGCTTTATTCGGAAAGCTTTGTATCCATGTATTTCTTTCAGTTGTGTCAGTTATTATTTTCCGCTACCTATTGTACTTATGTATTATTTTCCACTGCTATGTATTTTAAATCTCTGATATTTTTCTGTGTAATACTTATTCATAGTCTGAATATTCTTTTACTCTGATGTAAATTGTTGTAAATAGTAATGAAATGTTCTTCTATTTGAGTTCTGATTTTTCGTGTTCTCAATTCAATCCAGGCTTTCCTGTAAGGGTGAGTTTGGGTCGTCTCAGCGTGGTATCATAGCTTTGGTTTACAGAGCTCGAGAACAAGACATATTAGAACCAAATGAAAAATTCATCAGAGATTGGATTAGTAATATCCAATAAGAATGACTCGTTAGAGATAGGATCAGTAGTATCCTAGGATGAGAAACTCATTAGAGATAGGGCTAGTAATACCCCAGAACGAGTTAGAAGAGTATTATTTAAAAGAAAAAAATGAATTTAGTTTGAAAATTATATCTTATTATTTGTATTTGAATATTTATTTTATATTGAATTTGGACTATCGGGTATATGAAGATTTTTCATATATGCCTAGCTAGTGTGTATTTGAAGTCTCAAATATACTAGATAGATATAGAATCACACTCTAGTCGCCCGGAGATGATTCTGATGATAGCCTACACATCATCAGTGTTTATGTTTGGGCTGTCAATTTCCTACACGACCCGTGACCCGACCGGAAACCCGCACGGAAATTAGCAGGTTAACCCGACCCGTTTAGTTAGCGGGTCATTTTCGGGTCAACCCGAATTTGACCCGTTTATAAGCGGGTGGGTTTATGGTTACCCACTAACCCGATTTTGACCCGCCAACCCCGATTATATGTAGTATCTGTTCCATACCGTTAGTTTTTTATGTATACTGTTAGTGTTAATCTTTTATATACGCAGTAATTAGTATGCTCATATACATAAGTTGTTATATTTTACTAATTTATTCTTGTATGTTGTTAGTTATATTTTACTTAAAACAACTATATCTCTTCCATACTGGTAGTCTTTAATTTATGCAGTATGGAAATATATACTTATGTATAGAAAACAATTTGTGGATATGGTGATTTCATGCTTTATATATGTGTTGTCTGTTGGTGACCTTGCAACTTATTGCATGTTGGTGATTATATAACAGTGTGCATGTTGGTGATTGGGCTCTTTTGTTGCTTATATCAGTAGGCAGTATCTATCATTTGGTCAAAGGGGTAAATCCGACCCGAAACGACCTGTTTAGTTAAACGGATTACACGGGTCAAGTCGGGTCAACCCGTTTATAAACGGGTCGGGTCAGGGTTGGGAAATTATGATCGGTTTAATAAACGGGTTGACCCGACCCATTTATAATTCAACCCAAACCCGACTTGACCCGACCCGAACCCGACCTGACACGACCCATTGACAGGCTTAGTTTATGTTCAAGTTTCGAATGTGAGATATCTATATATTTCCAGTTGACTGGTGTGAGAACCAAAACCTTAGATTGGGTTATTGTTTGTCATTTGACACTAGAAATATGATTTTTGAATATATATATATATATATACAAAAGTTATATGTTTTGGAAATTTAATTCACTGATTAATTGCTGATTGTGTTGTGTGATTATGTAATAACCCGGAAAATACGGGCCAATTAAAAAAAATTTAAATTGGTTATTTCAAAGGAATTTGAACAATTGAAATAGAATATTTCAATAAAATAGTGAATTAGAAATAGTGAGTCAGTTTGAAAATTTGAATTCAAACTTTGACTGACTGTGTAGGGTGGAAAATATAACGGATTTTAGTGAAACCAAAAATATTTAAATCTGTTGGTCAATACCTTTCTAACGAATCTGAAATATTGAAGTTTCATAACGGGAATCAAAAGTTATGGCCGAATGAATTTTCAGAATGGTCGCTATATAGAATATATAGCCCTGGAAAATTGATATTTTGCATACGACCTCGGAATTCGACGAAACCACTTTTGTTGGGTCCGGGATGTCAAATTATTGCTAGGTTTCAAATTTCATAATTTTTGAAGCTAGTATGTGAGCGTGGCAAAAGAAAATGGGTTTGGTCAATTTCTGTTAAATTGGATCGACCAGAAAATGGCCATTTTACAAACGATCTCAGAATTCGGCGAAACTAGTTTTGTTGGGACCGTAGCGTCAAAACATAGTTAGATTTATTTTTCTGGAATTTTTCGAATCAGTTTGTGGCCCTAGCAAACTGAAATGTACGTTCAAAGTTAAATTAAATGTTTTATACGTTAATTTAAAGAATAACTGACTGTAACAGTCGAATTGGCCAACGAAACATATCCCATTGTGTCCGGGATGGGGTTATTTAGCTAGGGGCGACAGTCGTTGGGTTTGAAAAGGAGTTCGTTTGAGAAAACACTAATTAAAAATTTAATAAAACCTTCGACCAATCATATTTCTCCATTCATAAAAAAATATATCAGAAAACCCCGACCCCCCCCCCCCCCCCAACATCGACGGAACCGCCTTCCTCCCTTCCCTGGCGATTTCCGATCGCCACAGCCCGAATAAGCCCCTCCCCCAGTTCAACTTTTTGTAGTTCTCCTTCCCCTCTTCAAATCCATATAAGGAGCTCCCCCTATCGTTGCTCCTACGTCGAGATATCTCCCTCCGAAATCCCGACCTTCCAGCCGCCGCTGCGAGTTCTGGGCCCCACCGAGTCGCCTCCAACCGCCGCGCGCCTATAGCCCTCTCCTCCCTCTTCCACGTCCAACCCGCCGATCATCCCCTCGTGCCTCGGTTCTCGCGAAAACCGCAAACCTAGTTTTGAACCATCGTGAAAGGTGAGTTCTTTTTGATGTTTGCACTTTGAAAAATCATATCTTTTTAGTGTGTTGACGAAATTCGATGAAACAGGAGACATTGTGACCGCAAGGAAGCTCTCTACACTCTAGAAGAAGCCGCAGATTTTTCTGACACCGTATCTATTTTTAGCGAAGCAACAAACCAATGTGAGAAATTTAAATTAAATAAATTTGAATGGAAAATGTCGTGTATAAATTATATTAGCGAAATATAACGTACACACGTGTAGTATACCTCATGTACATGCGTGGTGTAAGCTATATGAGCGAAGTATGAATTATACATGCATAGAATAATTGATATATGTGTTGAAATGCAAGTGAAATATCATAATAATTATATATATATACTCCCCTCGTCCACAAACCATGGACGATATTTATTGTTGTGAATTGGTGTGAAATATTGGATGAAAAATACGAATGGTTGAATAATTGTTTTGTGGTTGATATTGTTTGGTTGTGGTTGAAAAATACCCATTGGTGATTGAAATGAATTGGAAATATTTATGGAAATAAAAATAAACATGCCGCCTGCGTGCAAATTAGATGCATGAATCCCCATTGTCAAAAACCCCGAGGTTTTAAGGTAGAGCGAGAAGCCGTACTAGGGACGGTGCCGGTTTTAACTACACTGCCGTTATGCTGCCGAAATTTTGAATAATCTTTATGTGTTAGAATTATTTTCATTAGTTGAAATTATCTTCATGCGTTGAAATTAAAGCCATATGCTGAAACTATATCCCTGTGGGGAAATGTTCAGGTGTTGGAAAGTGATGTGTGAAAATTAAATTCATTTGTGAATGAATGAAGTGTTTAAACAATAAAAATCACATTTTTATAATATATATGAAGTATGTAAAATATTCGCCTTATATATATAAATAGTTTCAACAATAAAAATTCCATCTTTCTTATATGAACAACATAAATAAAATATCCATGTGTGGAAATGCTCATGTGTTGAGAAGTGTGTGTAGTGGAAAAGTTCATGTGTTGAATAAAAAGATCGAACAATAAAAATTACATTTTTATTGAAACTATGAAGTGTTGAAAATATCCATTTGTCGAATAAATATTTTAAATGATAAAAATATCATTTTTACCATATATGTGATATGCTAAAGATATGCAGACGTTGAAATAAATATTTGTGAATGAAATATTATTTTTAACATGCATAGGAACTAAAGAAAATAGTCATATGTTGAAATCTATTTTAGTTCGCCAAAATTATCATCTTTGAAATGTGATGTGTTAAAAATGACCACTTGTTCGAATAAATATGCATGAGTGAAAATATTCATTAATTAGATAATGTTATGGTTTTTAACTTATGTATGCAACATGTGATTGAATGGTGAAATTAAATCGAATCAAGTATGAAACTAAATTGAAAATTTGGTAAGTGATTAGAATTGCACACATATACATGCATATTCATTTGAATAGGTTATAGCAAAGAGGCTAGAGAAGAGGAATAAAATTTTGGGCCCGACAAATAGGTACACATTTACCGCTTTGTTTGGGTGATGATTTTATGAGCCTGTTGGCTAGCCACTTGGCTTTTTCTTTTTCTTTTCGACATGAGATGCCCGTGTGGCTGTTTGGGGATTTTCCCGACCCTTCCCGTACAAAGGAGGTTATGGCAAAATTTTCCAAAATATAAATGCGTTAGTGAAATTTTAGAAGTGAAAACGATATTGAAATCGTCGAATGAATTATATTTATATATGTATATAAATATAAATAAAATTAAAACGAAACGTGGCCGTGTAGTTCGTGTTTTGAAACCGTGATTTCAAACGACTAGTGCGGGGAATCCGACCATTGGATTTTCCCGAAACCGCAACCGTTGGGTTCGCCTCGGAAATATCTTTCCAATGGCACCAACTTTGTGAAGATCCGACGGTTGGATTGTCTGGAATGTTTAATTCAAATATGAAGAAAAACAGCGCCAGAAACGATTTTATATATATATATATATATATATTTGAATTAAATCGAATAACGACGCTGCAGTTCATATTTTGAAATCATAACTTCAAACGATTAGTGCGGAAGATCCGACCGTCGGATTTTCCCAAAACTGAAACCGTTGGATTCATTTTGAAAGGATCTTTTTAATGATATAAATTTTGTGAAGATCCAACGGTTAGATTTTCAGATATGTGTAAATCAAATCTGGAGAAAAACAGCGCCACAGCGGCGTTATGGCCTGAAGCATTGTTTGAATGAATTGGCTATTTTTAAATAAATAAAAATAGCGATAAATCATGATAAAATATTATAAACGATATGGAATGGAAATAAACTGAATTTGCTCGATTTATTTGATATTTGAGGGTTGAATGTGTTTGGTGTGAAAATTACATTAAAGAACAGAATCGGTGTTGTCGAATAATTTAACCATTGAAATGAATTGATTTGAAATTCGAGATATACGTGAATTATTTGAAAAGGCCGAGTTAATTCTCATTTCAAATAATTGATCGACGACTGAAAGTCGAAGATATGAAGACGGTGCAAGACCGATGATCTTCACGTCGAATGGAGGGGTGCTACCGATGCTCATGATAGGAGTAGCTACCTTGACGGGGTTGAAGTAGTAGCCACCCGGACGTACTAGATGATTGTACGGACATGCGAGGTATTGAGTGCCTCCGGCTTCGTTCAGACCGAGAACGAACGTGTAAATGGACTGTGTGTCTGACATTGGATTTTGTTCTGTGCTGATTGATCTCTATTATATATATATATATATATATCTGTTTGGCGGCGGAGAACTTATTCTCTTGCTTAACGCCCTTCTCTGAGACATACGAGCCCAGGGGTTATATATCGATAGAAATCAGTTGCACGGCGTGAATTGCCTGTATGGCATGCCTAAGTGATAGATGATCAAGGCTTCTGTTGAAAAGCAAAGTCTTGTGGTTGATGATCAAAGCACAGCCTGTATGGCATAGCTTTGTGTATAACGTGAATTCGCGAGCCTCACACCCCGGGATGGACCAGAAACGGGAGAAGGATCCAGGGAGGACATGCGTTTCTTTCTAGCTAGGGTGGTGTCAGTGACCTACCAGCCCTGACATTTATATACTTTTCACATGTGTGGTTGTTGTTGTTGCGAGGCGCCTCGGATATATCGGTCGATCCGGGACCGATGGAGTCATTGGGCTCATTAACACCCCAAAGGACGGAGAAACACAGTGTTCAGGCATTTTAATCCACATCGGTGGACCGACCCTGTGGCTCCTAAGGGTCACTCGAGCTCTGATCCTGAGACACGGGCTAGAGCATCTCGAATTCGGTGAGGACTATCTTTTGCCTCGGTTCATGACGGAAATCCAATTTTCAAATACGACACCGTGCGGTTTTGATTGTATATATGTACATATGGCGACATGATATATGGTACCCATGCCGTCTATGATTGATAGTTATGATTGGAATTGTTTTTGAAACATATATACACTAGCAATAATATCAAATGATTTGTTTTGCTCGTATCAAGCATATTTTGGCCATTATAAGGTAAAACTCTATCCTCAGGTGTGTGTTGCATTGTGTGATGGGAACTGAGTCTTATAATGGCTTCATTTTTATAAAAAGCATTGCGATGTTTAAAAGATCTATTTGTTTTAAAGCACTGGCAATCCAATGGAGTAAACCCGTTCTGCTAAAGTGGCGTGGTCCTGTGATTAGCCATATTTGAAAATGTGTTAAGTAGATTTCTCATACCAGTCCCATGAATGACTCGTAGTTTGTTTCACTTGCAAACTCGGGTGCCCCTTTTTCTACACGGGCAGCCTTGTATTCAGGTTTAGTAGGCTCTTTCTGGATAGCTGGAGCTGAAGATGGATTCTATCATTTATCTCTTTTTATGTTGTTCAACTCCTGTTGTACATATTATGTTTTCTTTTCCGCAGTAGACATTTATGTATAGATGAACTGTATTTTGTACTAAGTATGATCCTATATACTGTGTAACTCTGATGATTATATTTATCCAGTGTATTCTATTGTGCATTATCTGGTGTATTTATTTATTTATGTTCTGTTATTATCTGTTTATGTGTTATATTCCAAAGATTACCCTTGCCACCGTCTTATTGGGAATGAGGTCGTCACAGATTATTAGTTAACTAATAAAAATATTGGAATAATCAAACGAATTGAAATTTATCTTAAATGATGTTAAAATTGGAATGATAAAACCAATAAGAGAATGTAAGGTAAATTTTGCCCAATCGAATCAAATATTGAAGTAAATTGAAATTGATTAGAATCGCATACAAGTACATATATATGTGTGAACAACTCGTAGCAAGGAAGCTAAGAAGAGGAATAAAATTGCATGCCTAACAAATTGGTACATGTTTGCTAATTTAATGGGTTTGGATGATTTTATGAGTTGATTGGCTAGCCGCTTGGCTTTTTCTTTTTCTTTTGGATTGGTGAGGGCCCTGTGATGCAAGTTACGGTTTTAAATATCAACCTGTACAAAGGAGGTAATGGCGAAATTTTACGAAAATTTATGGTGATAGCCAAATTTTTGAAGAAATAGAAAAATCTTAGAAACTAAAAAGTTGAAGAATGAAACCCAGAATGAAAGTTGAGTTGGTTAGTTAAACAACTTTCAACTCCGTTCCTTTTCGAGGATGAAAAGATTTTAAGTGGGGGAGATTGAAACAACCCAGATTTTCAAAACCAATTTAAAATTTTTATTTTAGCAATTTTAATAGATTTTGAATATTTAAAATGATTTATTTAAATAATAACAAGTAAAAATTTATTTAAATCAATGTTAGAACATAAAAATTTATTTTAACTATAAAAGGAGTTCAAAATGGTGCGGTAGTTTGAAAATTCGATTTCAATTTTCAAACGAATGTATAGGATTCAAGATAAATTGGATTTCTGTAAAACAAGAAACATTTGGATCAATTTAAATATATCTTTCTAACGAATGTGAAAAATCCAAATTTCATAACGAGAATTGAAAGTTATGTACAATTTAAAATAGTCGCTATGGAATTTAATATAATATAATAAACTGTCATTTTGCAAACGACCTCCGTTTTCGACTAAACCACTTTTGTTAGATCCGGAATGTCAAATTATTGCTAAGTTTCAAATTTCATAATTTTTGGATTTAATATGTGAGGGCAGTAAATATAAATGTGTTTGGTAATTTAAATTTGAATTGGATCGACCAGAAATTGACCATTTTTCTAAGTCTCCGAATTCGACGAAATTAGTTTTGTTAGGACCATATTGTCAAAACATAACTAGATTTATTTTTCTGTAATTTTTTGAGTCAGTATGTGGCCCCGGTAAATTAAAATGTACGTTTGAATTCAATATATATTGATTTATATTTTAATTTTGATAAAAACTAATAGAATTGATAGAATTGGTTCACGAAACATATCCCATTGTGTCTGGAATGGGGCTGGGGCGGCAGTCGTTTGATTTCGAATTCATAGCGATAAACAGATAATAAGTGAATTAATTAAATAATATTATATATATAAAAATCAAAACCCTAATAGCCATGACTTCAGCGTCGTCATTTCCTTATAAACAATCCAAATCACTCCAAATTTCGCCCTCAATTATCTTTGAATCCACAAAATGAAATTCAAAATTCCCAAATGGAAATCGAAGAGCTTCTTGAGCTCTCCAACTTGAACGGTCAAGATCTGAAATCGTTGGGTGTTTGGAGAGATTTGTGCTCCCAAAGATGCAACTTTCGAAGCGGATTTTGGGATCCTTGATACAACCGAGTTCGTTGTTACTGGGCGCGGTAGTCGGCTTCGGTGTGGATATCGTGGATTGGTGGTCGGTGGTCTAGAGGGTGGTGCGCGGTGGAGTATTCGAGGTCGATGATGGGTTTCATTTTTATACAGAAGAAGATGATGAAGGAGAAAAAAAGGGCAGTGTTTAAAACGTTAAAAAAAGGTGTTATTTAAATTAATTATATAATTAATGATGTCAATTAGTTAATTAATGTATTAAAATGTACAAACCATCATATCTTATTCAATTCTTATCAGAATTGAATGATTTTCGTTGCGTTGGAACCATGGCAACTAGAGCTACAACACAGAACTGACTTGATTCAAAAAGGAGCAAAAAAGAATTTAGGACAGAATTAAATCCGAACAGTTCAGAAATTAAAACTGACGAAGTGGAAAACGAATGTGAGAACTCTCTCACACTGAATTTAATTTACAGTTATTATATACTAGGTTGCAGACAGGGCTTAGAAGCCACCGACACTATTTATTGTACAGACCAGTTGATTGTTTGTTTGGATTGTGATTGGATTGTCATGTATTGATATTGTTGTATATAAAAATTATCTATAATATATATATAAATTATCATGAAAATAAATAAAATAAATATTTATTTACAAACTGGATGGTTTATTTATGTACACTTATTTATTTGATATTGATTGGGACGATAATTTTTACACATTGCCCAAATGCACAAATAATGAACAGTATTTGTTGTTTGAAAACCCACACGGGTACTGGGATAATATTTGACATACATTGATCCCAATAATTAGTGGTATGTCAATCAATGGGTTGACAAACTGTATAAGCGTTATTTATTCATTTTTAATGCTTATACAGTTGTGAAATGCACGTTGGATGTTGTTTGAATTTTTAATGATTGTCTATCATTATCGTTGTATACACACGATGTATAAAATCCATATAACTGAAATTATATGGTAATTGATTGAGTCTGATTCCAGTTCATAATTAACGAATATTTTAAAATAATATTTGGTGAAAATTGAAATGTGAAGCTGTGTTAAGTAGTTAAACGCTATTTTAACATGAACGGGATTTTCTATCGATTTTATTCATTTTATAATGAATATCAAAAAGTGATTCCAAAATTTGATATTTTGAAAATATTATCATTTTAATATTATAATGATATGGAATATTCAATTTTGATTTAAATTTGAAAAATGAATTTGAAATCGTTTTAAAATGAATTTAAAACAAATTTATATAGGAATATTCAATTTTGATCTAAATTTGAAAATCAAATTGAAATCGTTTTAAAATGAATTTAAAACGAATTTATATAGCAATATACAATTTTGATTTAAATTAGAAAAACAAATTGAAATCGTTTTAAAAATGAAAAACGAAATTATTATGGAATATTCAACTTTGATTTAAATTTGAAAATCAAATTGAAATCATTTTAAAATGAATTTATAATGGAATAATCAATTTGGATTTAAATTTGAAAATGAAATTGAAATCGTTTTAAAATGAATTTAAAACGAATTTATAATGGAATATTTAGCTTTGATTTAAAATTGAAATGGAAGTGGAAATCGTTTTTTAAAACGAATTTAAAATGATTTATAAATTTTTTTAAGTGGAAATCGACGATCTATATATAATATATATTATAATGGCCTGAATAGAACACACCGCGCAACGATGTTTGCGAATTTCAACCATTAACTTCAAATGGACGTTACGAGAAATCTGACCATCAGATTCTCCTAAAACCAGAACCTTTGGGTTCGTATCGGAAAGAGATTTCCAATGAATACAAGATATTTGAAATCTAACAGTTGGATTTTAAGATATGTCCAAATCAATTTCAGAAAAGGTCGTTATAGATGCAATTCGGTGGCCATTATTGGAAACCGACTGTATGGGCATAATAAAATTATTAAAAATTTGGAAAATTTATGTAAAATCATAATAAATGATTTGAAACGATTTTGGATGAAAAAATCCATATTTGAAAGATAAAAATATGTTTTTACCGAAATGAACTAGTTATTAACTAGAATGATAATTTAATTATTTTTAGAAATAAATAAATTGGATTTAAAAATGGTTTAAAAATAACCAGAATTTTTCCAAGAATAATTTGGAATATATTCGGAATGGAAATAATCTTAGGAATATTTCAATATTGGATTCCATGGTTATAAGGATATTGTTTAGGAATTAGAAAGATATATATATATATATATCGTCATTCCCAATAAGATATTGGTTGGTTTCAGAATTTGATATTGAATAAAAGCCGATATAATTTCTATTCAGAGCCTTGTATTTGATATCAGACTAGATTTTGGGTTTGTCATGAACGACATCTTCATTATCATTATTCTTTAAACCCAGTTGAGAAAAGAATAAATCTTTAAATTAAGATTTTGTGAAGTTTTCCAATTAATTAATATTTAATTGGAATTGAATAAAAGAATTGGATTTTTGGGTTTATCGTTAACGGTGTTTTAAATAACACTTGTTCTTTAACCCAATTAAGATACGATTTGGAATTTATAATCTTTTACTTAAGATTTATGGAATTTTCCGAAGTAATGATTTCCAATTTAATATATTAAATTGGAATTGATTGGAATTCGATTTAGTAATAATCGAGATGAGCTTCTGTGGAGGAAGATTATTAATATATATGGAATTTAAAAGGCTTCGTCGTTATTCCATTTATATTATTAGGCGGACATGGAAATTCATATCGATTATATATATTGATCTGTTTTCTGTGAAGATTCCATAATTAATGGAATGTGATTTTGGGTTTACTGTGATCTGTGTTTTAAATGACATTGGTTCTTTAACCCAGTTAAAGACAGGATTTCATTCCTAACATTGTATTTTATACTGTATTTGTTGATCTTTGCTAAATATATATCTGTTTGGTAGAAGAGAATTTATTCTCTTGCGTAACACCCTTCTCTGAGACATATGAGCTTAGAGGTTATATACTTACAGAAATCAGTGGTACGGTGTGGATGGTCGATGTGACATGCTTGATTTCCCAAAGTTAAATAATCATTAATTATGATTTTTGGGAAGATTAAATCTAAGTGGAGTTTTAATGTATCTTTAATTAGATTGAAAAGTGAATGTGATAATTAAAATTATCAATTCAAGAAAATGACCGAGGATGGAGTATCACTAGTTTTGCTTCAAGCGATAGTTAAATCTTTAATTAGATTTGAACGTGAAATGTAATTAATATTTACCGATAACACCATAGTGTTAGATATGGAGTTTTACCAGTTTTCTCCACGGGATGAATAGGTTGGGATTGGGAAAATAAACAAATGATTACTTCGGTAAGTTTCGCTAATCCCGACTAGTTTGGAAAACCTTAATTTGGTTTAGAAAATGAAATCTTTTGTAATGATATCCAAAAGAAGATTAAAGAATAAATTTAAAGAATTTATCTTTGATGAAATTAATGGGAACCTTTCCCTAAAGATGTGAGTATTTGAATAAAATAATATTTTGGATTGGAATGAGGCATATGATGTGTTGTTATAGCACTTGATTATAAGATACGCGAGTTATTCGGAAAGACCGGGTTCAACCCATTCTGAATAACTGATATGACGAAAAGTCGAAGAGATTGAAGACGGTGCAAGACCGACAATCTTCACATCGAATGGATGGGTTTCTACTGATGCCCGTGATTGGAGTGGCTACCTTGAAGGGGCTACAGTGGTAGCCGTCCGTACGTATTTATTGATTGTTCGGATATGAGAGGGCCTCTCTCCTATATTGGACATATGGGACGAGGAATAAAGTGCCTCTGATTTCCTTTAGACCCAGAACAGACTTGTATATAGATGGTGTGTCTGACATTGTATTCCTTTATGATGTATTCATTGATCTCTGTTTAATATATATATCTATTTGGCGGCGAAGAATTTATTCTCTTGCTTAACACCCTGCTCTGAGATGTATGAGCTCAGAGGTTATATATCGGCAGAAATCAGTGGTATGGTATGGATTGACAGCGTGACATGCTGAGATGCAGTGATCAAAACTTTTGTTGAAAAGCAAAGTTTGGTGGATGATGATCAAAACACAGCTTTGTGTAGCATTAATTCGCGAGCCTCACACACTGGTATGGTGGTAAAATGATGGTTAGATAGTATACTTTAGTGATGAGGATAGACATCCTATGGGTTGTCATGGATTCGGTCGACCGAGATGATACTGGGTGTGGTTGCCCAACACCAGTAGGGATAGGGTACACCCTCGATTTCCAGATGGATAGATTTAGCGGAGTTTTCCAATGATTGGACGTAAGCCGCGATAACTTGTTTCCTGGATATAGTGCGGATGTGTATTACAACATTTTCTCATGCACGAGACGTAAGTCGTTGGGTATTTCACTACGCGATAGATCTTTCAAATCAGGAGACATCAGTATGGAAATCCAAACTCCTAATACGACATTTTGCAATTTTAATTGTAAACCTATATATGGAGACATAGTGGGATAGGGCGCTCATGCCGTCTATGATTGATACATTTATATTTGAAGTTGATTTTTTCACTTATAGTAATAATAAATATTTGTTTTAAAATGTACCAAGCATATTTAGCTATTATAAGGTAAAACTCTATCCTCCGGCTTGTGTTGCATTGTGTGATAGGACCCGAGTCTTATAATGCTTCATTTTTTATTTAGCATTGCGCTGTTTTTTTTAGGCACTGGTATTCTTGGGGGTAAACCCGTTCCGTGTTATACGGAATAGTCCCTTGATTTTCCTTATTTAAAATAAAGTTTTAAAAACTGTTTTAGTTCTAGCACCAGTACCATCACTGACTCATAGTTTATTGTTTTAACCTAAACTATGGGTGCCCTTATTTTCCATATGGAGAGCTAGTAGATTTGGTTTTCGCATATATTTCTTTTCCAAGGATCCTGGATTTACAGCTGAGCTATATTCGAAAGCTTTATATCCGTGAATTTCTTTCAGTTGTGTCAGTTATTATTTTTTGCTACGCATTGTACTTATGTATTATTTTCCGCTGCTACGTGTTTTAAATCTTTGATATTTTTCTGTCTAATATTTATTCATACTCTGAATATTCTTGTACTTTGATGTAAATTGTTGTAAATAGCAATGAAATGTTCTTCTGTCTGCGTTCTGATTTGTCATGTTCTCAATTCAATCCGAGCTTTCCCTTAAGAGTGAGTTAAGATCGTCTCATTAAAGATGATATTTTCAATCAAACAAAACATATATTAGCGTATAACCACTTTTCCTGCTTTGTTAACAGGTTAATAACAAGTTCCATTTTAATATGTCGTTCTTTTTAATCTAAATGAACACTTAAAATGTAAATTTTTTTATTACAAATTCTATTTTAACTTACATTCCTTTTTACCTAAATAAACAGGTAAAATTTTATTTTTAATGGAACTAAATAAACATTAAAATGTCCTTTTTAATCTCTACACCATTTCTAATGAATATGTCAATTTAAATAATGAATCGTTTTTAATGTACTAAGTATACATTAAAAATATTTCTTTTTAATGTTTACACAATTTAGTAATAAACATGTCACTTTAAATAATGAGTCATTACATTAAAAATGTTTCTTTTTAATGTTTACACAATTTGCTAATAAACATGTCACTTTAAATACTGAGTCATTACATACATTAAAAATGTTTCTTTTTAATGTTTACACAATTTACTAATAAACATGTCATTTTAGGTAATGAGTCATTACATACATTAAAAATGTTTCTTGTTAATGTTTACACAATTTGCTAATAAAGATGTCACTTTAAATAATGAGTCATTACATACATTAAAAATGTTTCATTTTAATGTTTACACAATTTACTAATAAACATGTCATCTTAAATAATGAGTCATTTCATACATTAAAAATGTTTTTATTAATGTTTACACAATTTTGACAATTCCTATGTTCACATATATACAATAAAAAAGAAGATTTTATTGCCTACAACATCTCTACGTTTAACATGTACAATAAAAAGAATATTTTATTGTTTAACAAATTCTAACATTAACATGTTACAGTAAAAAGAATAATTTTTTATTGTTTATCAAATTCTATGATCTATATGTACAAGTAAGAAGAAATTTATTTATACAACAATTTCTATGTTTCATATATATAAATAAAGAAAACATTTTTTTTCATACAATAATTCCTATATTTCATATATATATATATATATAAGATTTTTTTATTATTCATACAATAATTTTTATGTTTTCTAAGATTCGCATATTTACAATAAAAGGGATTTTATTGTCTAACAATTTTTCTTAATTCTAAGATTCATGTATATACAACAATAAAAAAAAATATTCTATTATGTAACAAATTTCTAACAAATTCTATTATTCGTGTATATACAATAAAAAAAATATTTTTATTGTATTTGCAATTTTGTCCCATTCATGTGTATACAAATAAAAAGTGTATTTTTATTTTATAACTAATTTTTGTCCAATCATATCATTCATGTAGATACAATAAAAAAGTATTTTTATTGTATTTGCAATTTTGTCCAATTCATGTATATACAAATAAAAAGAGTATTTTTATTTTATAACTAATTTTTGTCCAATCCTATCACATCCAATTAATCCCAACATATTACCACAATCAAAATATTTCAATTTAAATAACGTACAACACACAACTGAATTTTATCAGCGTATATATAAAAATTTCTTCAATGCCATAGCAATTAAATTTTAATAAGAAATCTCACAATGCTTGTAATTCCTCAAAAATTCCAGATCGATCTAAAATTCCCTAGTCGCTTCTAAAATGAAGTAGATTCCGCCACGATCCAAACAATTCATGTTTCATGCGATTCCGGTAATGTATGAATAAGTTATGAATTTTATTGTGAAAATAATATTGCAAATTTAGATTATTAAATTAATTAATTTAAAAATCCCACCTTCTTCTTCCTACAGAACACAAGCCTCACGTTTTCCTTGTTCCTTCAAAACTAGGTCTAAGCTTTTCGATCCACACACTTCACTTCGTGACGATCAGACAACGCCACGCTGGAGAGGGAGGAAGAGAGCACCAGAGGGAGCCCACACTGAAGAGCTCGATCTGGCCTAGGGGGTGTGGCGGCGACCCTTACGGGGCGGTTTGGGGTGCAAAAACACGATGGATATTCAGCAATAAGGGGTGTTGCCCGTATGGATGTGGAGAGGATGAAAAGTTCTACAAAAATTGTCAAAAGAATGGAGGGATTTCACTGAGTGGATGGAGAGATTTTAAGGAAAGAAGATTGGAGCTTTCTGGCCATTGAAATAGGGTGGCGGCGGCTCTGTATAGGTTAGGGTTAGATAATTCTAGGGTTATTTATAATGTAATATTATTAAATTCATTAATTCAGAAAAAAGCTCATTAATTCCTACCAACTCTAAATCCAGCCCAGCGGATGCCTCCCCTAGAAAAATACCCCTATTCCAGACACAATGGACTATGTCTCATCAGCCCATTTGATCGTTTCACCCTATTTTTCTTTAAATTAAAATACAAACCATTTAATTATTTAGTTTGATCGTACATTTTAATTTACTTGGGCCACATATGGACTCCAAACATTCCCAAAAAATAAATCTAGGTATGTTTGACGATACGATCCTAACAAATTTAATTTCGTCGAATTTGGAGACCATTTGAAAAATGGTCTTTTTAACAGTCGATCAAATTCAATAGAAATTATCGAACGCATTTTAATTTACCACGCTAACATATTAATTCCAAAAATTATGGAAATTTAAACCTAGCAATAATTTGACATTCTGGATCCAACAAAAATGGTTTCGTCGAAAACGGAGGTCGTTTGCAAAATGGTTATTTTTAATAGCTTTATTCTTATTTAAAATGGAATTTTTAAATTCTGACACATTTTTCTATCAAATTTTCTTAAAATAAAATTTTAAATTGGTTCTCATTTTCCGGTTTGTTACGATCTCCCCCACTTAAAATCTTTTCGTCCCTGAAAAGGAAACAATAGTAAAGTAGGAAACAAAATGGAAAATGCAAAATATTGTAAATGTACCTCAACACAAGAGCTACTCGGAAATGTCCACTCTACATTTGGGATAAGCCTATTTGATGCTATCCTCGTCTCCCATGTATAGTCTCTATGATCTCCGCTCTACTGCACTTTGACTAATTGGATCCTCTTGTTCCTCAGAACTCTGGGTCTCTTTGCCAACAATTTTTACTGGCTCCCTTCTTACAGCTAAGCTCGGGGTAATCTCCAAATCTTGTTGTGTTGCTTCCTCCACAATCAAGTCTGGATCATGTACATGCTTTCAAAGTTGAGACACGTGGAATACATCATGTACACCTGGCAACCAGTCAGGCAACTGAACCCTGTAAGCGAGATTTCCAATTCTTTCGAGAGTACGAAATGGACCTGTAATGACCTGCATTCTATGCATCAGAGGATCATAAAATATATTTTTTATTTTTTTTCCTAGTAAGTCGTATGGTCATGTACTTTTGGGGATGACTAGTGGGGTCATTTCCCATGTTCATGATTTTTGTCAATTTTTAAATGACCGTTTTGCCCCTAGCTGATCTTGTTTCGTTCATAACTTTTGATTGGTAAGGAGTTTTGTCCTGAAACCACTTCCATTAGATCCGTTTGATGGCTTATCTTTTCTGTAGAGTGGTCACATTAGTCAAACAGATTTAACATTTGGGAGATATGGCCGAATTAAGGCTTAGAGGGTGAAAAACAGCTTAATTGGGCTTAACCGGGTGATTAGTAGCTAGGCCCATTGGGGGATTTCGGGATTAGGAGTACATGAGGGCTGCTAGGGTTTAGAAAACATTCTTTTTCATTATTTTTTAGTTGCCACTAACCTCCTTTGAACCCTAGCCATGGCCTCTACTTTCTAAATCTCTTCAAAACACCTCTAAATCACTTTCTTATCAAGGATTAAGCTAATCAACATCAAACCAAGTCAAGATAGCATCAAATCAGAGTTGGGGCTGCTGCTAAGCATTGGGATTCGACCCAAAACAGAGGATATTTCAGATCTATAGTTTAATTTGTGGCGAAGGTGAGTGATTTGCATTGTTTTTCACTAATTATGGCTAATTAGGGTAATTAGCGAAGATTAGCGAAATTATAACTCATAAAAATCTAGAAAAATATGTAAAATTCCAGAATATTATTTTATGCCTCTGATATGAATTTGGGTTAATTTGGACTAGTTTTTCTAATCTCGGAATTTGGGGGGTTAAGGGGTGATTAGTGATAATTAGCGAAATTTTACATCATAAAAATTTGTAAAAATCTAAAATATTGTTTTAGGGCTTTGATAGAAATTTGGGTTGGTTTGGTTAAGTTTTACTAATCTTATCATTAATTGTTGTTAAACATGCTTAAGGGGAAAATAAGGGTTTTTGGGTACGTTTGATCCGTTTTGACATATCATATTGTTGTTTTGCTGTTTGTGGATGTTTATACATGTTGCTATGGGTGTATGATATGCTTTGTGATTGTTTAGAATAGTTAGAATGCTCAAAAACGCCGTCGTGTGGCGTAAAATAGTCGCTGGAAAGTTGCATGAAAATATGCTGGAAAGCGGATCGGATCGCCCCTATAAACGAATCGCTCGCGATGTACTTTGGCCGATCCGAGACGTGATGAACCAGAAGCCTCGACCCGATCCGATGGAGGGATCACGACCCGACCCGAACCACCTGCATGAAACTCACGAGCACCAACCACGAGCTGCATGAACAAGCAAGTCACGATCCGATGCTCTGGAGCTGGCACCATGATCCGAACCGATCGAGTGAAGAAGCCCAATCCCAAACTGCAACATCCACGAATTGAGAAGCTGAACTGATCTGATGTTCTAGAGGCGTCACCGCGAGCCACGACCCGACCTGAGGAGGAACTAGCGACCCGATCCGAACAAGGTGGATGACCATGGACTGAATGAGGAGAGGAGGACTGATCCAAATGGAAGCTAATTTCTGAACCGATCTGGAGATGATGACCAAACCCTGAGATGCAAAGCTAGTCCAAATGGGAAGTTTGTACTCAGGATCCAGTTGGGAACCAACGAGTAGCTGTACCGGAGACGAGCAGGAGGCTCCCACATATGATATATAGATATTCTCCCTGTTTTGTTGAAGGTCACTGCTTGGGCATTAGTAGTGTGCCTACTTTTTTTACTTTCTTTTGCTTTAGAGACAATTTTAAAGTTGTAATAGTGATGTTGGATCATAAGCTGTATTTTGGATTTCCGCTGCTATGATGATGATGGTTTTAATTTTCAGCCTATGCATTGTCTCGCCTGTTTTATGTCAAGTATGTTACTGTTATATTTTATTCCATGCGCTGTGAGACATTCTACAGGTTTATTTGTTAGTTCTTTCATCTTCTTTCCTTTTTTTGATGACCGTCCCGTGCTATCAGACATGTGTACAGCGAACTTTCGGATGGAATGTTGGTTAATCCGGGGCGGGCCGTCACACTTGGTATCAGAGCTCTAGGTTGCGTAGTTAACCTAGGGAAGTCATCAGGGAGAGATAGTACACGTATATGAGAGCGCGTATTTGTGATTATTTTGGTTTTCAAAAGCTATATATATACTATTAGTATACCTAAGGATGAAGTCGCATTGCACTAGCACCACTATGGAGATGGTTAATCGTTTTCTCTTTACAGACTGAACGATGAGCCGATATACGAGGGGTACTGTAGAGGAGCCAATAATGGGAATGTTGCTAAGATGAGGACGATGTTTACTGGCCTCATGAGAGAGATGCTTAGGGATGCTCGGGGAGCCGTTCCTAATGCTGCTAATGGTGGTGGTGCAGTAGTGCAGGCACTTAGGGTCGATTTCGCCAATCTAAACAAGGATTACACTAGCCTTGGTGGGAAGCCGTTCCACGGAACGGAGTCGGCTACAGAAGTTCAAGATTGGCTAGATAGTTGTGAGCGCATCGTCGAAGATTTGGGAATCGAAGACAATATGAAGAGGAAGCTAGCATCGCGTCAACTACAAGGATGAGCTATGAATTAGTGGAATGCTATTAAGGCAGCTACTCCCGAGGATCAAGTTACTTGGAATCAGTTTAAGACTCGCTTTTGTGATAAGTTTATTCCAACTGCTCATAAATCAGAATTGTTCAGGAAGTTCTTGGAGCTTAAGCAGAATGGTAGAGCAGTCTCGGAGTATATCGCTGAATTTGACACTTTATCGAAATATGGATTGTCCCTTATCGATACAGTCGAAAAGAAGAACGAAAAGTTCATAACTGGTTTAGATGGGTACTTGGGGGAAAGACTTATAAAACATATCGATGAGACGTTTAAGTCTATTGTAGGAAAGGCATTAAGGTCAGAGAGCCTTTACCCTAAGTCAAAGACCGAAGTTGTTATTGCATCTACAGAGGAACCAAAGCCGCAACCAGGCAGTGAAGGCAAGAAGAATTCTCAGAACAAGAGGAAGCAGAACCCGACCAAGGATGGTCAGAATAAGAAGAATAAGAATGGTGGCGAGTGCTTTAGTTGTGGCAAGAAGGGCCACTATGCCAGAGATTGTCAAGAAAAGCCTGCGGAATGGAAGTGCTTTAACTGTGGCCAGGCAGGACACGACAAGGATGATTGTCCACAACCTCCTAGGGAGAAGCAGATTGCGACAGCGTATGCTATCAACGTTGTTCCTTCTTCGTCGAATGCTCCAATTGCGGCGCAGAAGGGAAAAGGCGTCATTATCAAAGGTATGCTTTCTATATAAGATGTTTCTGTTTGAGTATTGTTTGACAAACCCGAGATAGTCGATAGACCTTTAGTAGTAACGAGCCCGGTTGGTGGTTCGACTAGCCTTAGTATGATTTGTTGTAACGTGGTCTTAACGAGTCATGGATGTATGTTTGTGATTGCTTTGTTTTGGGCTTTACTGGGTTTAGCATTATTTTGGGGAGTCGATCTACTCTAAAGGAATAGGGCGGTATTAGGTACCTACCTAGTGATGGCGATAGTAACTGGAGTTAAGGAAGTTGAGAGGTTATCGTTGTAATAAGTTCTAGTTATCTCTGGGAGGAAAATGAGTGCTCCGGCACTTAGTTGTTTTGCTAGTATCACCTCATGTGTATTGTCCGAATTCGGAGGAGATGTTCCTTGGGTGCTTGTCTGATATTGGTTTAGGCCTTTGGGGGCTTGTGTTTGGGGAATGTCGATTTCGACTAGGATGGTTTGCGTGAGAGATAAATAGTTGTTGCGATTCTTTATTGGATGATAACTTGGTTTACTCGGGGAGTGATGGGCAGCTATGACATGATAAGACTGTTCAATGGTATAGACTGCCCCGAGTTAGACTCGATAGGGTTATGAGATGGCTCGATCGGGACTCGAGAAAGATGCAAAGTAATGGATTGTTTAGGATGCTATGCTAATGTTCTCTTTGGATAGTGGAACTTTGAAGAAATTGGATGTGTTCATTGATCATGGAAGATGCAACGAAGATTAGGACGATTCAAGTTGGACTTGAACTCGTAAAAGAAAATGGGTGTTCGTTGATCTTGGAGATGCAACGAATAGGGAGACGACTCACGTTGGACTAGAGTTTGTCGGTAATGGATACTCAAGACTGGGTCTGAGTTATAGATTGACTCGAGTTGGACTCGAGAAGGATGCAAGGAATTGGATTTGGCTCGAGTTGGACTTGAGAGGGCAGCAAGATAATGGATAGACTTGGGTTGGACTCAAGTATTTTAGGCGGACTTAAAGCAGGGGTATCTGGGGACGCCCGTTACCTTGGATCCGTTAGACGTGATCTAGTTATCCTTGGAGGATTAACCGTACGTTGGACGTACGGTAGTCTGTTTGGAGGCTGAGCATCCATTAGTTCTTGATGTTGGTTGGACCAGACATACAAGAATCGACATATTGGGATTGGTTAGACCAGTCATGTAGGTGTCGACGTGTTCATGGATTTACCGATGATAGGTAGGACTTGTTTGATGGATGTTATGGTTGCTATGTTTGTCCCTATCTTTCTTCTATTGGGTAGACTATGTAGGGTTCTAGCGATGGGGAACAAAGAGATGGTAGTATAGACGGACATTTGTCTACGTATAAGTGTAGTGGGATAGTCATTACTCCATGGGCTAAAGTGATCGTAGCAAGGCTATGAGCCAGTGCAGTGAAGTTGTCATGACTTCATAGGGTTGAGTGGACATATCAAAGGATTCAGGTGCGGTAACAGTTGCATTGAGTAGGAGGCATGCCAATCTAGAAGTTATGTTTCTGGGTTGGAAGCAACTAGAGTATACCACAAGATATGATTTCAGACCCAAGAGTGAATTGGATTCAGAAACGCTAGTAAGCTTGACGATTAGATCGATTATGATTGAGTGGATTGGTTCCAGTTAGAAGGACGATCCTAACCTATTGGAAATCATCTCTAGGGTATAGATGGGTATCGATGGAAAGAGAATGATCAAGCAAGGATTTGATCGAGAAGGATGGCTTCGAAAGAATGGGGGACTAGTTGTACCCAACGTAGACGGACTAAGAGATGAAGTTCTTAGAGCATATCATCACTCGAAACTGACTATACATCCCGATGGTAACAAAATGTATTGAGACATGGATCAGACCTACCACTGGGAAAGGATAAATAAGGTCGTTGGGAAGTTTATGTCCAATTGCTTGAATTGCCAGTTAGTTAAAGCTGAGCAAAAGAAGCCTAGTGGGTTGTTACAACCATTAGAAATTCCTAAATGGAAATGGGAACAAGTCTCAATGGATTATATTGATGGTTTACCAAGGATTAGTTCAGGTCATGATGGTATTTGAGTGAATCGTATACTAGAGGATCTTTTGAGAACTTATATATTGGATTTTGGAGGGTCATGGGATGGCCATTTGTATCTGGTTGAGTTATAGTTATTAGCCCAGTATTGGTATGGTTCCAATTGAAACTTTGTATGGAAGACCGTGCAAGGCACCATCATGTTGGTTGGAGAATGGTGAGAAATTTGAGCTTAGACCAGAAATAATAAGAGGGACTCCAGGCAAGATCAAGGTTATCCAACAGAGAATGAAGACCACCTAAGATAGGCAGAAGACTTATGTCGATAAGAGACGAAGATATTTGGAATTCTTCGTTAACGACTTGGTGTTCATCAAGGTCTCTCCGTTGATGAATGTGATTCATTTTGGTGGGAAAGGTAAGTTAGCACCAAGATATGTTGGTCCATTTTCAGTTCTCGAGCAAGATGGGAATTTCGCATATAAAGTTGAGTTACCGAACAAGACGGCGGGAGTTCACAACGTATTTCATGTTTCCCAGTTAAGGAAGTTTGTGCAAGACCCTAATATGGCTATTTCACCAGATCAGCTGGACGATATCGAGGTTGAACCCGAGGCGGTTGGGAACCACAAGCCTATAATATTGTTGGGAACGATACGAAGCAGCTTCGAAGGAAGGCAGTGAAACTAGTCAAAGTTCAATGGGGTGATGATGAGAAAGGCTGCACTTGGGAAACAGAGGGGGACATGAGGAAGAAGTATCCAGAACTCTTTGCCTGGTAAGGTTTTGGTAGTGATAGTTCTTCCCTTGTTAGTAAACCGCATGCTAGGATAGGCTTGTTGTGTTGTTTTGTATGTTTTATTGTTTGAAAATGATTGATAAGCATGCAGAATTCTTTGTATGTTTCGGTTAAGGAATTTCGGGGACGAAATTTCTTAGGGGAAGGGGGAGGGGAAGGGGAATGTAAAGACCCGCATTCTGTGCATCAGAGGATCATAGAATATTTATTTTATTTTATTTTCTGGTAAGTCGTATGGTCATGTACTTTTGGGGAACGACAGGTGGGGTCATTTCCCATGTTCATGATTTTTATCGATTTTTAAATGACCGTTTTGCCCCTAGCTGATCTTGTTTCGTTCATAACTCTTGATTGGTAAGGAGTTTTGACCTGAAACCACTTCCATTAGATCCGCTTGATGGTTTACCTTTCCATAGAGTGGTCACATTAGTCAAACGGATTTAACTTTTGGGAGATATGGCTGAATTAAGGTTTAGAGGGTGAAAAATAGCTTAATTGGGCTTAACCGGGTGATTAATAGCCAGGCCCATTGGGGGATTTCGGGATTAGGAGTACATGAGGGCTGCTGGGGTTTAGAAAACATTCCTTTTTAGTATTTTTCAGCCGCCACTAACCTCCTTTGAACCCTAGCCATGGCCTCCACTTTCTAACTCTCTTCAAAACACCTCTAAATCACTTCCTTATCAAGGATTAAGCTAATCAACTTCAAACCAAGCCAAGATAGCATCAAATCATAGTTGGGGTTGCTGCTAAGCATTGGGATTCGACCCAAAATAGAGGATATTTCAGATCTATAGTTTCATTTGTGACAAAGGTGAGTGATTTGCATTGTTTTTCACTAATTATGGCTAATTAGGGTAATTAGCGAAGATTAGCGAAATTATAACTCAGAAAAATCTAGAAAAATTTGTAAAATTCAAAAATATTATTTTATGCCTTTGATATGAATTTGGGTTAATTTGGACTAATTTTGCTAACCCAGAATTTAGGGGATTAAAGGGTGATTAGTGATAATTAGCGAAATTTTGCATCATAAAAATCTCGAAAAATTTGTAAAATTCTATAATATTATTTTAGGTCTTTGATAGAAATTTGCGTTGATTTGGTTAAGTTTTACTAATCTTATCATTTGTTGTTGTTAAACATGCTTAAGGTGAAAATAAGAGTTTTTGGGTACGTTTGATCCGTTTTGACATATCATATTGTTGTTTTGCTGTTTGTGGATGTTTGTACATGTTGCTATGGCTGTATGTTATGCTTTGTGATTGTTTAGAACAGTTAGATTGCTCGAAAACGCCGTCGTGTGGCGTAAAACAATCGCTGGAAAGTTGCATGAAAATATGCAAGAAACTGGATCGGATCGCCCCCTATAAATGAACCGCTCGTGATGTACTTTGGTTGATCGGAGACGTGATGAACCAGAAGCCTCGACCCGATCCGATGGAGGGATCACGACCCGACCCAAACCGCCTGCATGAAACTCACGAGCACCAACCACGAACTGCCTGCAGAAACAAGTCACGATCCGGTGCTCTGAAGCTGGCACCACGATCCGAACCGATTGAATGAAGAAGCCCGATCCCGAACCGGAGCATCCACGAACTGAGAAGCTGAACTGATCCGATGTTCTAGAGGCGTCATCGCGAGCCACAACCCGACCTGAGGAGGAACTAGCGACCCGATCCGAACAAGGTGGATGACCATGGACTGAATGAGGAGAGGAGGATTGATCCAAACAGAAGCTAATTTCTGAACCGATTCGGAGATGATGACCAAAACCCGAGATGCAAAAGTAGTCCAAATGGGAAGTTTGTACTCAGGATCCAGTTGGGAACCAACGAGTTGACTTCACGATTGGACTTTGCTGCGGGACGTGGGCAAAGGGGTTGTCGGTATTCATAACTTTGGTTCACCACTGAGAGACGGATAGTGGGCTTGTAGTGATAGTTGTACGGGGTTGGACTCCGTCAGGGCCCAAAGGATTAGGTGACCAAATAGTGGATATCGTATGCTTTAGCACTGAGTGAGAGATGTGAGGATGGTTGCTATGCTTGATCGTTTGCCATTACTATGACATGCACAACCCCTCCCCCGTATCTTTACACCATATGTTAGTGGCACCTTAGAGTATTGTACGGTGTGTAGTGCTAACTCTTTGGTTGCAGGTTCAGGTATGATTGGATTATACCTGTTATTGTTCTGTTTTGTTGCTTATCGCTCATACCAGACTTTTGTCTGACCCAGAGTTTTATGCCTCTTCTTATTACTCTGGGTGCTCCCAAATGAGCAAACTAGAGACAGGTTAGGTGGTATGCACGAGTAGCTGTACCGGAGATGAGCAGGAGGCTCCCATGTATGATATATAGATATTCTCCCTGTGTTGTTGAAGGTAACTGCTTGGGCATTAGTAGTGTATCTCCTTCTTTTACTTTCTTTTGCTTTAGAGACAGTTTTAAAGTTGTAATAATGATGTTGGATCATAAGCTGTATTTTGGATTTCTGCTGCTATGATGATGATGGTTTTAGTTTTCAGCTTATGCACTGTCTTGCCTATTTTATGTAAAGTATGTTACTATTATATTTTATTCCATGCGCTGTGAGACATTCTACAGGTTTCTTTGTTAGTTCTTTCATCTTCTTTCCTTTCTTTGACGACCGTCCCGTGCTATTGGACATATGCACAACGCACTTTCGGAGGAAATGTCGGTTAACGCGGGGATGGTCGTCACATGACCAATGAATCTAGGCGCCAACTTTCCTTTCTTCCCGAAACGAACTACTCCTCTCAATGGGGAAACCCTCATGCACATATAATCACTAACAGAAAATTCTAAATCCCTTCATCTTGAATCTACATAGCTCTTTAGTCAGCTCTTAGCTGTCTGAAGTCGCTTTTTAATGAAATTGACTTTACCCGATGCTTCACGAATCATGTCGGGACCCAATACTAACCGATTTCCAGGTTCTACCCAACATGCGAGAGATCTACATGGCCTACCATATAATGCTTCGAATGGAGACATCTGTAAGCTTGCTTGGTAACTGTTATTATATGAAAAATCGACCAAATGTAAGTGATCTTCCCATGACCCGCCAAAATCAAGAATGCATGCCCGCAACAAGTCTTCTTGTATACGGTTCACCCTATCAGTCTGGCCATCTGTTTGAGGATGATAAGCGGTGCTTAATTTCAACTTTGTCCCCAGCTCCTCTTGGAATGCTTCCTAGAATTTAATAGCAAATATCAGATCACGATGGCTAACAATGCCACTGGGAACTCCTAGTAGTCTGACAATTTCTCTGAAATAATGTTGTGCTAGGCTTCGAGCCGGTCTATTAGATCGGTTAGGAATAAAATGGGCTGTCTTCGTGAAAAAATTTACGATCACCCATATACTATCATTGCCTTTTCTGGTTCGGTGCAAACCATCAATGAAATCCATAGTAATTTGATCCTACTTCCAATTTTCAACCTTTAGTCGTTGCAACAATCTTGCGAGCTTCTGTTGATCGCTTTTGACTTGTTGGCAAGTTGAACACCTGTTAACATATATGGAAATGTCTTACTTACTCCTGGATAGATGCTAAGTTTAGATTTGTGACATTCATCCATTACTTCTCTGTTGTGCTCGGGAATGTCCGGCACACAGATTCTCCCTTGCAATCTAAGAGTCCACTTGCTGTCAATCTGGAAGCTTGAAGCTTCACCCTTTCAAACTCGTTCGTTAATCATCTGAATAAACTTATGGTTTTTCCGAGGAGTAAAGATCTTATCAATTAATGAGGGTGTAATGATAAGATTGGCGATGATCGCATTCTTTCTGCTAAGCGCGTCAGCTATAACATTGGCTTTCCCTAGAGTATACAAGATGTCTAGATCGTATGCCGCAAGAAATTCTAACCAACGCGGCTGCCTCAAATTCAAGTCCCTTTGGGTGAACAGATACTTCAATGATTTATGATCTATATATAATTCGAACTTCTCACCCATAAGATAGTGCCTCCATATCTTCAAAGCGAACATGGCGGCTAACAAATCAAGATCATGAGTAGGATATCTCTTCTCATGCGGCTTCAACAGACGGCTAGCATAAGCAACTACTTTGCCTCTTTGCATTAATACCGCACCAACACCTTCAATAGAAGCATCAGTACAAACTGTCAAATCTTGATTGCCATCAATAATGGTCAACACTGGAGTAGTGGTCAACCTCAATTTCTGCTCTTGGAAAGCTGCCTCACATTCAGGTGTCCAATTAAACTTTGTATGCTTCTTTGTAAGCTTCGTAAATGTACAAGATAGTTTTGAAAAATCTTTAACGAATTTCCAATAATAGCCAGCCAATCCTAGAAAACTTCTGACTTCTATAGGAGTGCTAGGCTGCTTCCAGTCTCAAATGGCGTTGATTTTGCCTGGATCCATTGAAATTCCTTTCTTTGATACGACATGACCGATGAACTTTACTTCTTCTTGCCGGAATATGCATTTTGAAAATTTGCCTTTTAATACATTCTTTCTCAGAATTTCCAAAACTTCTTTCAAGTGCTCTTCATGCTCAGCTATGGATTAGAGAAGATAAAGATGTCGTCAATGAAAACCAGCACAAATTTATTTAAGACATCGTGGAATACTCGGTTCATCAGATCGACAAAGTAAGCAGGAGCGTTGCAAAAGCCGAACGACATTACTAACCACTCATGGAATAAGTCTGGACCTATGAAAGCTGTCAAAGAAACACATTCTTCGGTAATGCGTAATTGATGGAAGCCTGTAGCTAGGTCCATCCTAGAGAACACTTGTGCTCCATTCAAGCGATCTAGTAAATCATCAATACACGGCAATGGATATTTGTTCTTCAGTGTTTGCTTATTGAGGTTTCGGTACACAATTGGAGAGTACCGTTTGACTTTGGGACAAACACCACTTCTACACCCCAATTTGAAAAGCTAGGCCTGATCAGACCTTTCCACAAAAGCTGTTTAGTTTGATTTCTAAATTCCTCTTTCTCTTTTAGCATCATCCTCCTAATGGCATGCACCACTGGCCTTGCATTTGGGACTAAATCGATCCTAAAGTAAATTTCTCTTCGCGGAGGTAAGCTGTCAACTTCTTCAAACATGTCCGCATAATCTTTAATAACAGAAATATTCTCAATAGAAGTAGGAGTAACTTCTAGAGAAGACCAAAATTCTTTTCTATTAGTTTCTGAGCCGTGGCATGGTATAAATATATCTCCGAGCTTCGTTTTAAATCTAACAATTCTTTCGGTGCATTTAACTTCGGCCTCATCTTTTGTTAGCAAATCCATCCCAAGAATGACATCAAATTCAAAAAAATTCATGATGATCAGATCGAAAGGAAACTGGTGACGAGAATAAGAGATTGGTACTCTACAATATAAACTAAGAACAAGAGAACCCCTATAGGATTATGGACACTAATCGATTCTTTAAGATTTCTTGGTTTCAACCTTCACTTTTTAAAGTATTACTAGAAATGAAACTTTGTGATACACCAGTGTCAAACAATACTGTAACAGGAATATTCTTAATAGTAAGGGTACCTCGCAAAACATTAGGTTTACCTGCTCCTTGGGAAGAAGCTGGTGCACTTGCTCCATCATATACGTGAGCCACTCGGATTTCTTCAGCAGTGGACAATCCTTGATAAGATGTCCTGGCTTGTGGCAATTAAAGCATTCCATAGTCCCCCGAGGATTCTGGCTGGGCCCTGATTCGCATCTTCTTGGCCTTTTTGGAGCTTTGCATTCATAATTGTAGTGTCCAAGCTTTTGGCAGTTAAAGCATTTGACCTTGGGCCTTCTACTCTCTTGAGGCTTGGTGGCTGCAGTGTTGCTCGCCTCCGGCTTCTTATCAGATTGCATCCTCTTGTTATTGGCTTGATTCCTTTCACGGTCCTATTGAGCATTTATCTTGTCAATCTTCTAATATCTGCAAGTCGTCTTAATCACTTTGGCAAGCGGAAGCTCAATATGTGTCGTCACCCTGTTGTGAGACTTCCTCGAAAGACCATTAATGAACCTCTTATTTTTTTGCAGCGTGTCCTGCATCAATTCAGGTGCGTATTTGGAAAGCTCGTCGAATTTCCTCACACACTCAGTAATAGTCCGATCTCCTTGTTGGAGGTTAGAAAACTCATCATGAAGATGCTCGACTTCTTGTCGAGGAATGAATTTCTCATTAAAGAGCTCATTGAACTTTGCCCAAGACATACCAGCATCAATATCTCTAATCATAGCTGCCTCCCACCAAATAAAAGCCTCGTCCTTCAGCATCCATGATGCCATGAATCTCTTATGATGGTCTTCTAGTTCCATGCCCCCAAAAATCTTCTTGCGTGTCTTAAGCCAAGCTTGAGCCTTTGTCACTGTCTCGCAGCCAGTGAATGGCACTCCTCCCAAGTTTTTGAATTTCTTTGCCACTTTATCTAGATCGAAAGGCTGCGGGGGAGGTGGTGGTGGCACTACAACATCTAGATTAGGCTGGTCCTAAGCAGCGGCGATTTCACCCCATCTCTGACCTCTGCCTCCACCTAAACCTCTAGCTCTCGTCCTCGAACTCATCTTAGTTAATTCTATACCATCAAGGAAAGAGTCAGACCAACAGAAATGATAATTTTTAAGGAACGGTAAAAGTGGAAGGACATATGAAAAAATGATGATGTAATGACTGATTATTATGTGCTATTCTGCTGTGCTCATTCTATGACATTACTAATCCTATCTACAATGAGCTACTCACCTTAGAATATTGCTGATTCTATCTTGATGAATTGTTTTAATTATGTTATACTCCAGAGCTAAGGTTAACCATTAGCGCTAATACCAACTGTGATGACCCCAAACTTCCGTGATACGAAAGCAAGGATAATCATTGGAATATAACATATTTATCACAACAGCAGATCATAGATAATAGCGTAACACATTAAATCATAGGATAATATCATCATAGTAGCAGAAATTAGAAATGTCGTCAACATCAGAGTCGCACAAGCATAGGATACAACTTAGTATATAGGAAGTCTCAACAAATAGGAATAGTTCTAAAACATCATCAAGTACAACATGGATAAATGATGTCTAAATGTTTCAAAATAGAAATAAAAGATAGAGATGATCTTCATCTTCTGCCCAAGAGCATACTCCACTTTGGTACATATCCAAAATAACCTGTTACCTGTCACTTTGCTGCCAGTGTAAAAATAAGGGCACCCGAGTTTGCAAGTGAAAACAAACTATGAGTAAGTCATGGGACTGGTATGAGAAATCTTACCTAACTTATCTAACAATAAGGCTAATCGTAGGACCACGCCGCTAATGCGGAACGGGTTTACTCTATTGGATTGCAAGTGCATAAAATAAGTAAATCTTTTTAAAATAGCGCAATACCTTTTAGAAAAATGAAACCATTATAAAACTCAGGTCCCATCACATAATGAAACGCAAACCGGAGGATAGAGTTTTACCTTATAATGACCAAACATGCTTGATACATATAAAACAATAATCATTGATATTATTATTAGTGTTTAATCAGTTTAAAACACTTTCAAAGTAAATGTATCAATCATAGAAGGCATAGTACCCCATCCTACTATGTCGCCATATATAGGTTTACAATCAAATCCGTAACGTTGTATTGGAAATTGGGTTTCCATCAAGAGTCGAGGCTAGGGATGGCTCCTCACTGATTTGAGACACTCTAGCAAATGCCTCAGGTTTCGGACGCTAGCGAACGCTTGGATGCGGTAGGGCTGGTCCACAAATACTTTAATGGATTGGCAATTCCTGAATAGTACGTTTCCCGGTCATATTGGACCTATCACTTGGCCAGTAGCAACCAATATATCGAGGCCTCGCAAACTATCATACACATATGTAAAAATGTCTGGGTTCCATACAATGACACCACTTCTAGCTAGAAAGAAACACAAATTCTCCCAATGGTCCTTATCCCGTTTTTGACTCATACCGGGGTGTGAGGATCGCGAAGTAACGCTATACAAAAAGCTATGCTAATTAAAGTTGTGCTTTGATTTTAAACCACAAGACTTTGATTTTCAACAAAAGCCTTGATCATTTGCATCTTGGCATGCCGCACCGACAATCCACGCTATGTAACTGATGTCTATCTATATATTACCTCTAAGCTCGTATGTCTCAGAGAAGGGTGTTAAGCAAGAGAATAAATTCTCCGCCACCAAATAGATATATACTTAATAGAAATCAATTAACACAGAACGAAATCCAATGTCAGACACACATCCATTTACAAGTCCGTTCTGGGTCTGAATGAAACTAGAGACACCTTATTCCTGGTCCCATATGACCAATACGGAAGAGATGTTCTCGCATATCCGGACGATCGAAAAGTACGTCTAGACAACTACCGCTTTCACCCTTTCAAGGCAGCAACTCCAATCAAGGGGCATCAGTAGCCATCCGTTCGATGTGAAGATCACCGGTATTCAACCATCGTCTTCAATATCTTCGATTTAAATCATCATATAATTATCTGACATGAGATTGAACTCGGTCTTTTCAAATAATTCTCGAATATGTATAATTTAAATCAGTTCATATTGTTAATATTATTTTATAACGATTTATTGCTATTTTTGCTTATATAAAAATAGCCCAATTTAATTTAATGTCGCTTAAGGTCAATACACGGCCCTGGCGCTGTTTTTACCCAAATTTGATTTACCCATTTCTCGAAATCTAACCGTTGGATCTTACCAAATTTAATATCATTGGAAAGATTTTCCCAAAGCGAATCTAACTGTTCCAGTTTTGGGAAAATCCGACGGTCAGATCTTTTGGTATAATCATTTAAAGTTACGATTTCGAAATGCGAATTACAGCGCACAATTCGTTTAATTTTAATTTATATTTATATATTATATATATAAAAATATAAATTGTTCGACGATTTCACTGACATGTTAAAAGTGATGTTTTAAATCAAACAAAACATATATTAGCATATAACCACTTTTCCTACTTTGTCAATAGGTTAATGACAAGTTTCATTTTAATATATCGTTCTTTTTAATCTAAATGGACATTTAAAATGTAACATTTTTGATTACAAATTCTATTTTAACATACATTCCTTTTTATCTTAATAAACAGGTAAAATGTTATTTTTAATGGAACTAAATAAACATTAAAATGTCCTTTTTAATCTCTACTCCATTTCTAATGAATATGTCAATTTAAATGATGAATCATTTTTAATGTACTAAATATACATTAAAAATGTTTCTTTTTAATGTTTGCATAATTTACAAATAAACATGTCACTTTAAATAATGAGTCATTAAATTAAAAATGTTTCTTTTTAATGTTTAAACAATTTGCTAATAAACTTGTCACTTTAAATAATGAGTCATTACATACATTAAAAATGTTTCTTTTTAATGTTTACACAATTTACTAATAAACATGTCATTTTAAATAATGAGTCACTACATACATTAAAAATGTTTCTTTTTATGTTTACATAATTTACTAATAAACATGTCATTTTAAATAGTGAGTCATTTAATACAATAAAAATGTTTCATTATAATGTTTACACAATTTTGACAATTCCTATGTTCATATATATACAATAAAAAAGAAAATTTTACTGACTACAACATCTCTGCATTTAACATGTACAATAAAATGAATATTTTATTATTTAACAAATTCTAACATTAACATGTTCGAATATTTTTTTTATTGTTTATCAAATTCTATGATCTATATATGCAAATAAAAAGAAATATATTTATACAACAATTTCTATGTTTCATATGTATAAATAAAAAAAAGATTTTTTATTTCATACAACAATTCCTATGTTTCATATATATATAAAAAAACAGATTTTTTATATACTCATACAACAATTTCTATGTTTTCTAAGATTCACATATTTTCAATAAAAGGGATTTTATTGAGTAAAAATATAATTTTTAGCGAAGTAAAAATATATTTTTTAGAATTGAAATAAAAATGTGATTTTTACTATGAACAATTGTAACTACCCGGAAAATCAGAACCAATTTAAAATTTTTATTTTGGCAATTTTAATGAATTTTGAATATTAAAATGATTTATTTTAAATAATAACGACAAGAAATTTATTTTGAATAGAGTTAGAACGTATATATTTATTTGAATCGAAGTTAGAATATAAATATTTATTTTAGTTATAAAAGGATTTGGAAATGTATCATGGTTTTACATTGTAGTTCATCACATATTCGATTAGTTGCTATTGATGATGTGGTGGCGGAGAATTTAATCTCTTGCTTAACACCCTTCTATGAGACGTATGAGCTCAAAGGTTATGTGATTAATGGTGACTAATCAAATGTGTGAATTGCTGATATGAAGTACTATATATTGAAAGTACTTGTGATTATTATGTTGTGAAATGATTTTCCCTACTTGGGATATAAAATGGTCTGGTGTGTGGCTAGAGATTCGGGTGACCCGAGATTGACTGAAAGTATGGGCTGGATCCAGTGCCTTAGGGTGAGTGGTCAGCAGAGTAGCTTGCTTAATGCGTGGAAGGTGCGCACACACACACACACACACATATATATATATATCGAGTTGGATGGGCGCTTACTGCCCGGTCTGAGGGAAGATTCCCGATATTTGGTTGCATATTTGTTTGTATGCATTATTATGTTTTGGAATTCGTATTTCCAAACGATTTGATTTGAGATCCCGAAGTGAAATCTACTTTGATATAAAAGTAAGATATATATTTCAAATGATTTGAAATAGAAGTTAGGAAATAAAGTCCAAAGGAATAATTTCTGTAAATTGAATTGGATTTGTAAAATTTAAGCGTGGTGATTAATCTAAATGCGTAGATTGGGATATTGCATGTTGATTGATGCATAGTAGATCCATAACTCTATGACTGATTGTTGTTTATAAACTGGCATTCATGAGGTAAACCCGTTACGTGTTAGCTCGTGGTCCTATGATTTGCTTTATCATTTATATAAGTTAATTTAACTGTAGAGTTTCTCACACCAGTCCCATGATTGACTCGTAGTTTGCTTTTCCCTTGCAAACTCGGGTGCCCCTATTTTCCACACGGGCAGTCGAGTGGTTTGTTTTGTAGATTATTTCATTTCGCAGGATTCTGGATTGAAGCAAAAAGCTGTGTCCAAAGTATTGATAGTCTTCCGTTGTGTTACTTTATTTATTTCCGCTGTGCATTGTATTACATTTTTGTAAAATTATCTTCTGCTGTATTATTATATTCGATGTACTCTGATATTTTGTACTCTGATGTAACATTATTATTATGTTTATAAAAGTCTTCTGTTATATTTTATGATGTGTTGTGCGCCCAGAGTTAGCGTATCCGGATTTTGAACGGTCTTGGTTAGTTGAGCGATCGATTAGGTCTGAGCGAAATCTGTATCATTGCATATGGTATCAGAGCTTTGGTTAACTCAAATGTTTGGGGTACAACTCGTTAGAATGGAATAAAAGACTCATCAGAGATAGGATCAGTAATATCCTATTGAAGAATTCTCATTAGAGATAGAATCAATATCATTCTAGAATGAGTGACTCATTAGGGATGGGGTTATAAATTCCCTAGAATGAGTTCAGAGTTATATGTTTATAAATAACGTATTTGTGATTATATATATAGTCTGGTTTTAAAAATATCATTTTGTATTTATATATATAAGCTATATATTTGAAAAATTAATCAACTAATTGATTGCTGGTTGTGTTGTTTGATTATTAGTTTCACTAATTAGTATAATGAAACCAATATGAACATGAAAGGCAAATTTACCTAAACTGAAACAAATATTGAACTGAATTGAAAATTGATTGAAATTGCATGCATATACATGTATACACATTGAATAGGTCATTGCAAGGAGGCTAGAGAAGAGGAATAAAATTGTATGCCCGACAAATAGGTACATGTCTACTAATTTCTTGGGTGATGATGATTTTTAAGCCGATTGGCTTTTTCTTTTTCTTTTTGAGATGAGAGGGCCTGTGTGGCGGTTTGGGGATTTTCTCGGTGCTCCCTATACAAAGGAGGTTATGGCGAAATTTTTCGAAAATTTAGAGTGTTAGCCAAATTTTTGAAAAATTAGGAAATTCTTGGAAACTGAAAAGTTGAAGAATGAAAGCCAAACTAAAAGTTGAGTTGATTAATTAAACAACATTCAGCTCCATTCCTTTTCGAGGACGAAAAGATTTTAAGTGGGGGAGATCGTAACAACCTGGAAAATTGGAACCAATTTAAAATTTTTATTTTGGCAATTTTAATGAATTTTGAATATTTAAAATGATTTATTGTAAATAATAACTACAAGAAATTTATTTTGAATAGAATTAGAATGCATACATTTATTTGAATCGAAGTTAGAATATAAATATTTATTTTAATTACAAAAGGAATTAGAAATGGCGTGGTAGTTTGAAAATTCGATTTCAAATTTCAAATGAATGTATAGGATACAAAATAAACTAGATTTTAGTGAAACTAGAAATATTTGAATCTATTTGAAAATATATTTCCAACGAATCTGAAAAATTGAAATTTCATAGCGGGAATAAAAAGTTATGTCCAGTTGAAAATTCAGAATAGTCGCTATGGAAACATAGCCCTTAAAAATGGAAATTTTGCAAACGACCTCCATTTTCGACGAAACCACTTTTGTTGAATGTGGAATGTTAAGTTATTGCTATATTCCAATTTTCATAATTTTTTAAATTAATATGTAAGTGTGGCAAAAGAAAACGTGTTTTGACAGTTTCAGTTGGAATTGGATCGACCAAAAAATGGCCATTTTTCAAATGGTCTCCAAATTTGACAAAATTAGTTTTATTAGGACCGTATCATCAAAACATAGCCAGATTTATTTTTCTAGAATTTTTGGGGTCCATATCGGACCTTAGTGAATTAAAATGTGCGTTCAAATTCAATATATTTTGATTTATATTTTGGATTTGATAAAAACTGATCGTAACAGCCAAATTGGGTTATGAAACATATCCCATTGTGTTCGGAATGGGGGTAATTCGCTAGGGACAACGGTCGGTGGAGTTCATTTGGACTTCGAATGAAAAAGTACTAATCAGAGAATAATAATAAAATTAAATATTATATAATATATTACTATATATAGCCATAACATTCGAAACCCTAGGACCCTCATCTTTCCCCCGTCAGTCCTCATGAATGGCAGATATTATTCAAAATGGATTCCTCAAATTCTTCAAATCCGCGCAGCGAATCAAGGAGCAACCAAAGGGAAAATCGAAGAGCGCAGTTCGATCTTCGTAATGAATGGGGGTGATTTGGTTTGGATAATTGTGGAGCTCGATTTAAGGGCTAGAAATGCCATCGCTTCAGCCCGTTTTCTAGGCTCGTGGGTCCCGCGAATGGCGTGGGGTGGTCATCATTGAGGGAGGGGGTTGGTGTGCGCCTCGAGGTGGCGGCAGATCGGAAGTCAATGGCTTCTTGGTGGCGCGCTGGGGGAATGAAGACGATGGCGATGGGTTTTGCCTTTCGAACGGCTTCAGTAAGTCATGAACAGGAAGAAAGGGGCAACGGTCCTAATCATGGTTCGGGGGTAATTAATTAGTGAAATCAATTAATTAATTAAGTTAAAAGTAAATAATTTATGTAGTAATGTTAAAAATGTCGTATCTTACTCAAATCAAAACATGTCACTTTAAATAATGAGTCATTACATACATTACAAATGTTTCTTTTTAATGTTTACACAATTTATTAGTAAACATGTCATTTTAAATAATGAGTCATTACATACATTAAAAATGTTTCTTTTTAATGTTTGCACAATTTACTAATAAACATGTCATTTTAAATAGTGAGTCATTTCATACATTAAAAATGTTTCTTTTTAACGTTTGCATAATTTTGACAATTCCAATGTTCACATATATACAATAAAAAAGGAAATTTTATTGTCTACAACGTCTCTACATTTAACATGTACAATAAAATGAATATTTTATTATTTAACAAATTCTAATATTAACATGTTACAATAAAAAGAATATATTTTTATTGTTTATCAAATTCTATGATCTATATGTACAAATAAAAAGAAATTTATTTATACAACAATTTCTATGTTTCATATGTATAAATAAAAAAATATTTTTTATTTCATACAATAATTCCTATGTTTCATATATATAAAAAAAAAGAAGATTTTTTTTATTTATTCATACAACATTTTCAATGTTTCCTAAGATTCACATATTTACAATAAAAGGGATTTTACTGAGTAAAAATATAAAATTTAGCGAAGTAAAAATATAATTTTTAGAATTGAAATTAAAATGTGATTTTTACTATGAATAATTGTAACAACCCGGAAAATCAGAACCAATTTAAAATTTTTATTTTGGCAATTTTAATGAATTTTGAATATTTAAAATGAATTATTTTAAATAATAATGACAAGAAATTTAATTTGAATAGAATTAGAACGTATATATTTATTTGAATCGAAGTTGAAATATAAATATTATTTTAATTATAAAAGGATTTGGAAATGTATTATGGTTTTACATTGTAGTTCATCACATATTCGATTAGTTGCTATTGATGATGTATCTGTTTGGTGGTGGAGAATTTATTCTCTTGCCTAACACCCTTCTTTGAGATGTATGAGCTCAAAGGTTATGTTTTTAATAGTGACTAATCATATGTGTGAATTGCTGATGTGAAGTACTATAATTTGAAAGTACTTGTGGTTATTATGTTGTGAAATGATTTTCCCTACTTCGGGATATAAAATGGTTTTGTGTGTGGCTAGATATTCGAGTGACACGAGATTGACTAAAAGTATTGGTTGGATCCAGTGCCTTAGGATGAGTGGTCAGCAGTGTAGCCTGCTCCATGCATGGGAGGTGAATATATATATATATATATATATATCGAGTTGGAGGGGTGCTTACTGCCCGGTCTGAGGGAAGATTCCCAATATTTGGTTGCATACTTGTTCGTATGCATTGTTATGTTTTGGAATTCATATTTCCAAACAATTTGATTTGAGATCCCGAAGTGAAATCTACTTTGATATAAAAGTTAGATATGTATTTCAAATGATTTGAAATAGAAATCGGGAAATAAAGTCCAAAGGAATAATTTTTCTGTAAATTGAATTTGATTTGGAAAATCTAAGTTTAGTGATTAATCTAAATGGGTAGATTGGCATATTGCATGTTGATTGATGCATAGCATATCCATAACTCTATGAATGATTGTTGTTTATACACTGGCATTCATGGGGGTAAACCCGTTCCGCGTTAGCGGCGTGGTCTTGTGATTTGCTTTATCATTTATACAAGTTAACTTTAACTGTAGAGTTTCTCACACCAATCCCATGATTGACTCGTAGTTTGCTTTTCCCTTGCAAATTCGGGTGCCCCTATTTTCTACATGGGCAGCCGAGTGGTGTTTTTTGCAGATTATTTCATTTAGCAGGATTCTGGATTGAAGCAAAAAGCTGTGCCCAGAGTATTGATAGTCTTCCGCTGTGTTACTTTATTTATTTCTGCGGTGCATTGTATTACATTTTTATAAAATTATCTTCCGCTGTATTATTATATTCGATGTACTCTGATATTCTGTACTCTGATGTAACATTATTATGATGTTTATAAAAGTCTTCTGTTATTTGTTCTAATGTGTTGTGCGCCCAAAGTTAGCGTATCCGGATTTTGATCGGTCTTGGTCAGTTTAGCGATCGATTAGGTCTGAGCGAAATCCATATCGTTACATATTGTCTAAATTTTTTTCTTAATTATAAGATTCATGTATATAAAACAATAAAAAAATATTTTTATTGTGTAAAAAATTTCTAACAAATTCTATTATTCATGTATATACAATAAAAAAAATATTTTTATTGTATTTACAATTCTGTCCCATTCATGTATATATAAATAAAAAGAGTATTTTTATCTTATAACTAATTTTCGTCCAATCCAATTATTTATGTAGATGCAATAAAAAAAGTATTTTTATTGTATTTGCAATTTTGTCCAATTCATATATACATATACAAATGAAAAGAGTATTTTTATTTTATAACTAATTTTTGTCCAATCCTATCACATCCAATCAATCCTAACATACCACCACAATCAAAATATTTCAACGTACAACACACAAATGAATTTTATCAGTGTATATATAAAAATTTCTCAATGCCATAACAATTAAATTTAAATAGGAAATCTCACAGTACTTGTAATTCCTCAAAAATTTCAGATCGATCTAAAATTCCCTAGTCGCTTCTAAAATGAAGTAGATTCCGCCATGATCCAAACGATTCCTTTTTCATGCGATTCCGATAATGTATGAATAAGTTATGAGTTTTATTATGAAAATAATATTGTAAATTTAAATTATTAAATTAATTAATTTAAAAATCCCACCTTCTTATTCCTACAGAACACAAGCCGCACGTTTTCCTTATTCCTTCAAAACTAGGTCTAAGCTTTTCGATCCACACGCTTCACTTCGTGACGATCAGACAACCCCATGCTGGAGAGGGAGGAAGGGCGCACCAGAGGGGGCCCATACTAATGAGCTCAATCTGGCCTAGGGGGTGCGACGGCAACCCTTACGGCGGCGGTTTAGGGAACAAAAACACGATGGATATTCAGCAATAATGGGTGTTGTCCGTATGGATGTGGAGAGGATGAAAAGTTCTACAAAATTGTCAAAAGAATGGAGGGATTTCACTGAGTGGATGGAGAGGTTTTAAGGAAAGAAGATTGGAGCTTTTTGGCCATGAAATAGGGCGGCGACAACTCTGTATAGATTAGGGTTAGATAATTCTAGGGTTATTTATACTATAATATTATTAAATTCATTAATTCACAAAAAAAACCATTAATTCCTACCAATTCCCAATCTAGCCCAGTGAATGCCTCCCCTAGCCAAATACCCATATTCTGGACATAATGGACTAGGTCTCATCAGCTCATTTTTCTTTAAATTAAAATATAAATCATTTAATTATTTAATTTGATCATACATTTTAATTTACCTGGGCCACTTACGGACTTCAAAAATTCCTGAAAAATAAATCTAGCTATTTTTTGACTATATGGTCCTAACATAATTAATTTCATCGAATTTGAAGACCGTTTAAAAAATGGCTTTTTTAACAGTCGATCAAATTCAACAGAAATTATTGAACGCATTTTAATTTACCACGCTCACATATTAATTCCAAAAATTATGAAATTTAAACCTAGCAATAATTTGACACTCCGGATCCAACAAAAACGGTTTCGTCGAAAACAAAGGTCGTTTGCAAAATGGCTATATTTAATAGCCTTATTCTTATTTAAAAATGGAATTTTTAAATTTTGACACATTTTTCTGTCAAAATTTCTTAAAATAAATTTTTTAAATTGGTTCTGATTTTCCGGGTTGTTACACTCGAACTGGTATTTTGAGAGAGAAATAGTCTCTAAACTACCGACGGGAATCACAAAATACCAGTGAACCTTATGTATGAAGAAAGGTTAGTAAGAGTAATATTATATTCTTGGTGTTATATGTTAATAACATGTTACTTATTGGGAATGATGTTAGTTTAAAACAAGAAACAGTTACTGATTCCACGAAGGAGGCTATTTGGATTAAGTTCATTATTAAACTTAGTTCTATCCATTGTTGATCCAGTGATTTTACATTGTGATAACAATAGAGCAATTGATCAGGCCTAGAAACCTAGATTTCATTATCGATCCAAACAAATATTTAAGAAATATAATTTCGTCTATGAAATTTTTTAATAGGGGAGATATACGTATCTGCAAAGTACCAATAAATAATAATGTTGTAGTCCCACCAACTAAAACTCTGTCGCAACAGAAGAATGATAATCACGCTAGTTTCATGGGTATACGATACATGAATGATTGGCTCTAGCGCAAGTGAGAGATGATTAGAGGTTGTTCCCTAAAGGAAATCCATTTGATGTGATTAATAACACTGTTGATGTTATATATTTTTTTTGAATAAAAATGCTGTTATGTTATATTCATCGCGTAATATAAATATTAACATAATAGAATTCCTTAGAATAATAATACAGAATTATATAGTTTCAAGTAAATGACTTGAATATGGGATTATATAATAATAAGTATTATAATTCTTAAATGTACCTAGTCAAATTTTATTGTCTATAGGAGAACAACAAATCACCGAGACTAGTATGTTGATTGACTGATGATCATATTTCATTGATCATTAATATATGTGATATTAGTGTCAATACAAAAATACCTACTATAGATTAGTTATTAGGCTGATCAAACATGAGAAAACTTCCTGGAGCATAATTAATAGTGTCATAAAAATTCTCATAGTGACAGTGATGTATTGGTCCTCGTGCGTGAAATCATTATATGTTTTATTCGAGGATATTTGTGTTTTGATGTCACCAAAAGTAACTTTTTACCAAGTAGAAAATAAAGGTGATTAGCGGATACATCTCGAATCGATTAAATAATATGAATGATCCAGATGGACTTTAACCCTATAATATAAGTCGTGATATCCATGGCCCTTTAATTGAGTATGATTATAAAATGCATGGATTTGTCAAATATTGATTTTTTTATATAATCTGCTCATCGATCAAGATAAAAGGATTAAATTATAAAGATGATAATACGTTCCATGTCTCGAGTCTAATCCTGGATATACTGGTTAAAAGAATTAAATTACATTGAAACACTGGTCACAGAAGAAGGTTGTATCGAATCATTGATTTTATTATAACTTAGGTAACATCGATGTATTACTAGATGCCGCTTACTGTTTATAATTTAAATGTAATTTAATTTATTTCCAATGTTGTAGCAACCAATAGGGTCACACAACATAATGTTTGAAAAACGAAGAACCGTTCTTAACGAATGGAAATATCAAACGTTGCTTTTTCTTATTTTTATTGAAACGGTATAAACCATTTATTCCGAGATATCCCCTTTGTTCTTGTGTATATATATAAACACACACACACACATACATATATATATATATATAAGGCGCCGACCTTTTTATTTTTATTAGATAGAAAATACAAGATAAAACTAAAAAAAGGGAAATCGAAATCCATCACTTTCGGCTAGTACCGATTTCTTCCTTTGTTCTTCGATTCCGTTTGACGCGATTGAAGCAACGTTCGTGGACTTCTATAGAGGCATCGCCATCACCAGGAGAGCTCGAGTTTGATTCGTTCAGGTTTCATCCGAGTTCATGGATTCGTGGATTCATCAAATAAGTTAAGCAAACCCTAGTTTAGGTATGTTTTCGATTTATAGATTTTCGCATAGATTCTAATTTATGAATTGTTAAAGTGTTAAAATTTGTTCCTGATTAGATCTAGAAAACCAAACACATATAAGGATTAACTTACATAGATATATAGAGCAATCTAAAATGTAAATCAGAGCTCACACAATGGATGGGACAAAATATAATAACATAAATATAAGATGTACCAATTATTAAAAATCATAATTCAGAAATACAACGTGTCTCAATCTTCAAGGTACATCATTATTATTCATCCCAATTACATAACAATAGTAGCAAATAAGCAATAACCATAATAACTAGACCTTCAAGAGGCTCCTCCTCCAGGAGATCATCCTCCATCCCTAATCACATGTCTCACCTATTGCCCTGTTAATGTTAAGAGTAGGGAGGTCTAAACATAAAGTTCTAGTGAATGAAACATAAGTAAGTTAAGAAGGTTATTCCTTATAATTGGCAATTGTAAACTTTTCAAGTTATGTCTTCTTAAATAACACACAAGGCAATCATATATGATGAACATTCTAGCAGTCACTTAATACCCCCAATTTAAGGGTGGACATCTTCCTACGACCACTTAATACCATATTTGCTTAGGGCGGACACCTCTCTAGTCACTTAATAAACTGGCGCGGACCCCATGCCACTTAGGACCTTGTTTTTATGTTGATACATCATAAGCGATAACTCTGCTGTAGGAATAGAAATAGTAATGGCTAATTACTAATAGGTTGTGGGTTAGGAACACAACATCTTGTAAGAAGAACCCCCAGGCGAACCTTCTTGTTACTACCTAGTCGTCCCTATGGGTGAACTCCTAGTCACTTAATACTTCTCTTATACGGTGGTTCCTTAGGCCATGTATACATAATTTGTCCCTAGATCAGTCCTTGCTAGCTAGCCTCCTAGATATGAAGTGAACATACTTGGAGAATTACCCTACACACGTTATCGTCTATTAGGACCATTTAATACCTTATATGAGAAAGGCAGACCACCATCAATTTAATTCTTGAGGGTGGGCCCAATTGTTTAAGTCTTGAACCAAGGAGTAAACCTTAGGAACAAACCTGGTCCTAACCACTTAATGTCCAAGAAGAGATAGGTCAACCACTTAATACCTTTTTCCTAGGCAGTCCAACTTTGCACACACAACATATATATACACACACACACACACCCATATATATAAAGGATATCTCACATTAGGCCTACCACTTGTAGACGCTAGATCCGCCAGGCAGTTCCGGGTAGGCTTAAACTACAAGTTGGGCTTAACCTTGCATCATAACATACTAATTACAATGGCCCATGACACCTAGACCTCTCACATTAACCAGATTTACTTGTCGACGTTGGATATGTCGATCAGTTCCGGGCAGACTTCTACTAAAAGTAACGGTTAACCTCGTGTCTATTTGTCATTAATATTAATTAAGCCATTAACTCACACACATACAAGCATACAATTCCTATTTTTATCGTACTTGTAACGCACTAAATGGGCATTTATATACTTCGATTACTATATAGAATTAGATATAATTATAAACGTAAATTTAGCGAACACAATTAACGTCATTACCACGTATTTGAAATCTAAATCCTATCAAATTCTTAAGTTATACAAGTCAAATTATCCATATTTCCCTCAATCCATAACAAAGTGTGCATATGATAATAAAATGGGAAAAAACATCCACAGTAACATATAATTGGCGACCAAGGTTTTTGCTTGATTATTATAACACTAAAAGATGAACATATAGTTATATACATTTGTAACCTCTATTTTTGAATAGATCCATTTTTCCAATGTTTGTTCATTCGCAAAACACTATATTTGGATATATAGAAATTAAAATCTTCAAATCCTCTATTTAAAGGAATAGAGATTGTAACACCCCATGTATTCTATAACAGTGAGATTCACAAATTAAAGTATTTAATTTCAAATCAAAGAATTAAGGGAACGGGTTACGCCATTGCATTCGCCTCGAAATTCTGCTTAAGATAGAGTCCGAGTTTACGCAAAACGGATAACGTGTGAAGAAGATATCTTTAATTTAAATATCGCAGCAAAACATGAAAAAAAAAAAAGAATGGGAAACGAATAATGTTTAGCATTGTTCTAGTGTTTGTAAGCAAAAGACTTAGTAGCTCATTTGGTTGGAACACATGACTTGCATACAAGAGGTACAGAGTTCGATCCCCGCCAGCGCCCTATTTTTGTTTTAGGGGAATGGCTTAAAATAGCCTAGTGTGAACGCAGTTCAAAAAGTGGTTTAGTGTGAAAATGGGTAATTGGGAAGATAGAGAAAAAAAATGAATATATATATAATATATATATACATATACGCATATATATATATATATATATATATATATATATATATATATATATATATATGACGTGTACGCATCATGTAGCGTACGTTGCGCATTTTTGGTTGTCAAGGATGGTTTTTTTTTTGGCCTTCTCCAATTTTTAATTATGACAAATTAAAGGTAAGAAAATATTTATTCATATATAAATAAATATTTATATATGGGTAATTAATACGGTAAAGGGGAAAATGTATCTATTAAATACGTATTTACGTTTGAATTGGTGAACATTTAATACGCTGAGTCATTTCTGACTCATCGCTGAGTCAATGCTGAGTCATTTCTGACTCATGGCTGAGTCAATAGGATAACTCTATCCTGACTGAACGGCTATTGTTGAATCAAGCTCCATCGACGGTCTAAAACAACTCACAAACATTATAAAAAGGACCTAAGACCTAGCCTAAATCATACTATTTCATTTTAGCCTCAGGCCGCCGCCATTAAACCTAGAGCTCTGAATTAAAAATATAAAGAATAAAATTATAGAAGATGGAGGACGATTCTTGAAGGCTACAACTAGAAGCTACAACAACTACGACGCTTTAGACAACGAATTCGAGACTAATTGATTTGGGATTTTTAATTGCTTCATATTGTAAGTTCTATGTTACTTTTTAGGCATAAACGCTAAAACAATATGGACATGCGATGAATTGAAACCGAATTTATGAACTATTGCTAATCCATTGTTTATATTATTTATCGTTGAATTATAATTTGGGGATATTGCTATGGCAACGTTGCAAGTTAAACTTGTCATGATTTTGATGTTGTTATGAATCACTTGGGCTTAATTGTTTGGCAAGTTGGACTAATACATGTCCATGAAATCGCTATGTTTATTGAAATATTTATGTTGATTAAACCATGCCTATGATGCTAATTAGATCATGGCTATGAATATTGATGGAATTATGCCTGTGGTGTTATTATACCCATCATGATTTATGAAAAATAGGGTATTGCTAGGCTATGATGAAAAGTTGAAATTGTTATAATGTTAGATATGTTAAAAACGCTAAGTTGGAATCATTATGTCTATCATGTTAATTATGTTAAAAACGATAAATTGGAATCATTATGTCTATCATGTTAATTATGTTAAAAACGCTAAATTGGGATCATTATGTCTATCATGTTAGTTGAGAATCATTATGTTAATAATGCTAAGTTGGAACCATTATGTTTATAATATTAGTTGAGAATCATTATGATAAATTGGAATTATTATGTCTATGAGAATCATTATGTTAAAAATGCTAAATTGGAATCCACTATGCCCATTAGGATTACTATGCCTTTAATGTTTCATGTTTATAATAAAAAAATTTATGATGCCGCAATGATTATTATGCCTATGATGCAAAGTTGAAAACATCATTAAGTTGGAATCATCACTATGCCAAGTTATCACCATACTAGTATTGCAACTATGTGATATGTTATAGCCTGTTTATTATGCAAGTAATGTTATAACTGTCACATATGCCTATCACATGTTTGGTATTATTCCCCTTTATCTCTTGAACTGTTTATACTTGTGAACGAAGTACGTTTATATACGTTGGGGATACGATTGGGTAGAATAGGCAAAACTTGAATTAATTATAAGCATAAACTATGAAATTTGGCATAAGTAGAACATGAAATATGGCACGAAAAACTTGACTTGAACATGCCATAACTTGACTTTAAACATGCCTTAGTTGGGCACGAAGTTGACATATGAACATGATATCAAAATCTGATAAGAATATGGGCATGACTTTAGAAAACAAGAAAGTGGCCAACTCGAGGTTGGGTTGAGTTTGTAGTGTAAATCTGCCCGGAACCGCCCGGCAAATCCAGTTGCTACAAACAATAGGATCCAATGTGGGTAGTTGGTCACATCGCGCTTAAAACCCGAGGTTGGGTTGAGTTCGTAGTGTAAACCTGCCCGGAACCGCCCGGCAAATCCAGTGGCTACGAACAACAGGATCCATTGTGAGTGGTTCGGTGCATTAACGAATCAATTAATGCCAAGTAGGGTTAAGTCATGAACATGAAAAGACAACTTAACCAACTTGAACACGATTTGAAGGGTTAAGTCATGAACTTGAAAACGACGACACTTAGCCAACTTGACATGACACGTAGGCGAGTTAAGTCGCGAACTGAAATGACATGCTTAACCATCTTGACATGACTAGACTAGAAAAGGATTGAGTCACGAATTACATGACTTAATCTGTTAGGCGGGTTAGGTCACGAATTACATAACCTAATCTATTAGGCGAAACCCTAGACACGACCCCTTTCAGCAGTAACCCTCTAGATGTATCAAGGTACCCTGGGGCTAGGCCGGGTGGGGGCACGATTACTGGGCTGATTGTAAGAGGTGAACGGCGGCAGTGGGGTACGCCAGTGTAGGTTCGGCGGACTACGATCGTGCACGTATCCGGGGCAGACACTGGGTATCCGTAGATTTATCTGTGCATCTTGAATCGTGTTAGGGGTTGACACCTTAGGGCTGATACACCCGAAGGTGGATCCAGCACAGGTGACTACATTCGTGATTAGCCGTATGACACGGACACTTGACGAGCTAGAACTTGTAGGGAGCTGATCGACTAGATAATCGCTCCGTAGGACCCCGTACTTGGGTCAGACCCCGTTTCAGGGTCATTTCATGATATTGGGCCGTGGGATTTATTTCGTGATTAACTTGTGACACGGGCTTAGTATACTAGTGAAGTCGATGCAACGTATCTCGAACATGTGATGCTTTACTTGACTTGTCTTGACTTATCCTGATCACCTTAGTCTATCTTGTTCACCTTGACACTATTCTTAAGTCTAGTTCCAGTTCATATATGACAGGTTGTTTTAACCGATTTTACACTGAAAGTCACTAGAACTTACTCAGTCTTTACGACTGACCCTTTTCCTTTCACCTCTTTTTCTTTCGTTCCCCCCCAGGTTCTCAGGGAGGAATAACTAGCTCTTAGCTTGGATATCACTTGCTTTGGCTCAGCATGTACGGTTTGCTATGGCTGCTTCTTTTGACTGCACTTGGGGAATAAGCTGTTTTACTGTTTTTAAATTACTGCTTCTTTGGCTATTATTACAAGACAGTTGTAATGAGGTTACTTGAAATGTTTGTAAAAGACATGGTTTAATTTGGAATGAAATGAAGTTCTGTTTTGCTCAGAAATTCTTCCGCTGTTTACTTAATTATTTATTTATGTTCTGTCTTGTGATAATTCTGTGATGTTATCTCGATAATACCTCTCCAAAACTAGGGCATTCCTTTTGTGAGTGACCCTAGCGGAGGTGGGGTGTTACACTTGGTATCGGAGCAGAAGGTTACCAAGACTGGGCAAAAGTTTTGAAAACCTTTTGAATTTTTTTTCAAAACCATTTACAAAGAAGCATTTTCCAAGAAAAAGTTTTTAAAGGCTATTCCCCAAAAGCCATTAGCACTATCCTTTGTTTCCTTGTTTGAATCTCTTTCCCTTTCTTTTCTCCATCTGTAGTCACTGTAGCTTTACCTGCGGCTAATCTTCTTTCTAGCTTCGTAGAGGGTTTTCCTGTATGATGGAGATAGTTTTCGTGAGGCTTGTTAACATGTTATATAGGATAGGTATGAGTGATAAGGATAAAGATAAGGCGGATGAGTCTTCCGGAGTGATTGAGCCAAGCATCCTTGAAGGCGTAAAAGTGGAAACATTGAGGCGAGTTCTGATTCGTGTCTTAGGAATGGAGATCTAGGAGCTAAGGATTCAAGAAGTCAAGCTAGTTAAAATACAGTGGGGTGAAGCCCTAGAAGACGCAACTTGGGAAATTTAAGAAAAGCTAAGCGCGCTATACCCATTTCTTTTTAGGGTACATTCTAGATCTATTTTTCCTATAGATTTACATACATTTCTCTTGCTATCCATGTTTGTTTTGTTATCTCTTTGATCCTATCTTGAGAACCATAGGTAGAATCTTTTTGGATGTAAACATGTAATTGAAACATGTTATGATTGCGAAATGGTTGCAAGTGGTCGCAAGTGGTTGCTCGTGGATGCATGAATACACATTAGGCACTAGATCGGCTCAGGCACATTTACATATTGCATATGCATGAGTGTTTATTTTGGAAACTTGGTTGTGCTATCATTTGGTTGTTGCATATGATTGAATGTTTGAGCACTCATGTAGAAATTGTGAATTATAGTAGGAAAAATTTGCATACATATTGGATTCATTTCACTAAACATATTTTGCATTTAGAAGATCAATCAGGCCTGATCATTAGCATTAGCTAAGGAACATATACACACAATTCGCATAGGATCATAAAACATTAGAAGTCTTTTAAGGACAATGGATACTCGTGTTTGATGGATGAGTAGATGGATGTTTGGATGTTAGGATATACATTCCTCCTAACTTGAAGATTTCGGGGACGAAATCCTTTTAAGTGGGGGAGAATGTAACACCCCGTGTATTCTATAACAGTGAGATTCACAAATTAAAGTATAATTAATTTCAAATCAAAGAATTAAGGGAAATGGGTTACGCCATTGCATTCGCCTCGAAATTCTGCTTAAGATAGAGTCCGAGTTTACGCAAAACGGATAACGTGTGAAGAAGATATCTTTAATTTAAATATCGCACCAAAACATGAAAAAAAGAAGAAGAATGGGAAACGAATAATGTTTAGCATTGTTCTAGGGTTTGTAAGCAAAAGACTTAGTAGCTCATTTGGTTGGAACACATGACTTGCATACAAGAGGTACAGAGTTCGATCCCCGCCAGCGCCCTATTTTTCTTTTAGGGGAATGGCTTAAAATAGCCTAGTGTGAACGCAGTTCAAAAAGTGGTTTAGTGTGAAAATGGGTAATTGGGAAGATAGAGAAAAAAATGAATATATATATATATAATATATATATATATATACATATACGCATATATATATATATATATATATGACGTGTACGCATCATGTAGCGTACGTTGCGCATTTTTGGTTGTCAAGGATGGTTTTTTTTTGGCCTTCTCCAATTTTTAATTATGACAAATTAAAGGTAAGAAAATATTTATTCATATATAAATAAATATTTATATATGGGTAATTAATACGGTAAAGGGGAAAATGTATCTATTAAATACGTATTTACGTTTGAATTGGTGAACATTTAATACGCTGAGTCATTTCTGACTCATCGCTGAGTCAATGCTGAGTCATTTCTGACTCATGGCTGAGTCAATAGGATAACTCTATCCTGACTGAACGGCTATTGTTGAATCAAGCTCCATCGACGGTTTAAAACAACTCACGAACATTATAAAAACGACCTAAGACCTAGCCTAAATCATACTATTTCATTTTAGCCTCAGGCCGCCGCCATTAAACCTAGAGCTCTGAATTAAAAATATAAAGAATAAAATTATAGAAGATGGAGGACGATTCTTGAAGGCTACAACTAGAAGCTACAACAACTACGACGCTTTAGACAACGAATTCGAGACTAATTGATTTGGGATTTTTAATTGCTTCATATTGTAAGTTCTATGTTACTTTTTAGGCAAAAACGCTAAAACAATATGGACATGCGATGAATTGAAACCGAATTTATGAACTATTGCTAGTCCATTGTTTATATTATTTATTGTTGAATTATAATTTGGGGATATTGCTATGGCAACGTTGCAAGTTAAACTTGTCATGATTTTTATGTTGTTATGAATCACTTGGGCTTAATTGTTTGGCAAGTTGGACTAATACATGTCCATGAAATCGCTATGTTTATTGAAATATTTATGTTGATTAAACCATGCCTATGATGCTAATTAGATCATGGCTATGAATATTGATGGAATTATGCCTGTGGTGTTATTATACCCATCATGATTTATGAAAAATAGGGTATTGCTAGGCTATGATGAAAAGTTGAAATTGTTATAATGTTAGATATGTTAAAAACGCTAAGTTGGAATCATTATGTCTATCATGTTAATTATGTTAAAAACGCTAAATTGGAATCATTATGTCTATCATGTTAATTATGTTAAAAACGCTAAATTGGGATCATTATGTCTATCATGTTAGTTGAGAATCATTATGTTAATAATGCTAAGTTGGAACCATTATGTTTATAATATTAGATGAGAATCATTATGATAAATTGGAATTATTATGTCTATGAGAATCATTATGTTAAAAATGCTAAATTGGAATCCACTATGCCCATTAGGATTACTATGCCTTTAATGTTTCATGTTTATAATAAAAATTTTATGATGCCGCAATGATTATTATGCCTATGATGCAAAGTTGAAAACATCATTAAGTTGGAATCATCACTATGCCAAGTTATCACCATACTAGTATTGCAACTATGTGATATGTTATAGCCTGTTTATTATGCAAGTAATGTTATAACTGTCACATATGCCTATCACATGTTTGGTATTATTCCCCTTTATCTCTTGAACTGTTTATACTTGTGAACGAAGTACGTTTATATACGTTGGGGATACGATTGGGTAGAATAGGCAAAACTTGAATTAATTATAAGCATAAACTATGAAATTTGGCATAAGTAGAACATGAAATATGGCACGAAAAACTTGACTTGAACATGCCATAACTTGACTTTAAACATGCCTTAGTTGGGCACGAAGTTGACATATGAACATGATATCAAAATCTGATAAGAATATGGGCATGACTTTAGAAAACAAGAAAGTGGCCAATTCGAGGTTGGGTTGAGTTTGTAGTGTAAATCTGCCCGGAACCGCCCGGCAAATCCAGTTGCTACAAACAATAGGATCTAATGTGGGTAGTTGGTCACATCGCGCTTGAAACCCGAGGTTGGGTTGAGTTCGTAGTGTAAACCTGCCCGGAACCGCCCGGCAAATCCAGTGGCTACGAACAACAGGATCCAATGTGAGTGGTTCGGTGCATTAACGAATCAATTAATGCCAAGTAGGTTTAAGTCATGAACATGAAAAGACAACTTAACCAACTTGAACACGATTTGAAGGGTTAAGTCATGAACTTGAAAACGACGACACTTAACCAACTTGACATGACACGTAGGCGAGTTAAGTCGCGAACTGAAATGACATGCTTAACCATCTTGACATGACTAGACTAGAAAAGGATTGAGTCACGAATTACATGACTTAATCTGTTAGGCGGGTTGGGTCACGAATTACATGACCTAATCTATTAGGCGAAACCCTAGACACGACCCCTTTCAGCAGTAACCCTCTAGATGTATCAAGGTACCCTGGGGCTAGGCCGGGTGGGGGCATGATTACTGGGATGATTGTAAGAGGTGAACGGCGGCAGTGGGGTGCGCCAGTGTAGGTTCGGCGGACTACGATCGTGCACGTATCCGGGGCAGACACTGGGTATCCGTAGATTTATCTGTGCATCTTGAATTGTGTCACGGGTTGACAACTTAGGGCTGATACACCCGAAGGTGGACCCAGCACAGGTGACTACATTCGTGATTAGCCGTATGACACGGACACTTGACGAGCTAGAACTTGTAGGGAGCCGATCGACTAGATAATCGCTCCGTAGGACCCCGTACTTGGGTCAGACCCCGTTTCAGGGTCATTTCATGATATTGGGCCGTGGGATTTATTTCGTGATTAACTTGTGACACGGGCTTAGTATACTAGTGAAGTCGATGCAACGGATCTCGAACATGTGATGCTTTACTTGACTTGTCTTGACTTATCCTGATCACCTTAGTCTATCTTGTTCACCTTGACACTATTCTTAAGTCTAGTTCCAGTTCATACATGACAGGTTGTTTTAACCGTTTTTACACTGAAAGTCACTAGAACTTACTCAGTCTTTATGACTGACCCTTTTCCTTTCGCCTCTTTTTCTTTCGTTCCCCTCAGGTTCTCAGGGAGGAATAACTAGCTCTTAGCTTGGATATCACTTGCTTTGGCTCAGCATGTACGGTTTGCTATGGCTGCTTCTTTTGACTGCACTTGGGGAATAAGCTGTTTTACTGTTTTTAAATTACTGCTTCTTTGGCTATTATTACAAGACAGCTGTAATGAGGTTACTTGAAATGTTTGTAAAAGACATGGTTTAATTTGGAATGAAATGAAGTTCTGTTTTGCTCAGAAATTCTTCCGCTGTTTACTTAATTATTTATTTATGTTCTGTCTTGTGATAATTCTGTGATGTTATCTCGATAATACCTCTCCAAAACTAGGGCATTCCCTTTGTGAGTGACCCTAGCGGAGGTGGGGTGTTACAGAGATTTAAACCAATTGAATTTACAACTATTCAAATCTAAATCTTTTACCGAAAAACCAAACATTTGAATTTACATGAAAAATATAATAGAAAGGAATCAACTCAATACAAAAAATCTAAATGATATAGAAAATCATACAATTAATCATGTCTTTTTACTGGTTGAAACGACCCGAAATCCATTGTAACAACCCATAACTTCCCCGTGAAGGAAAGAGCGGATACTTTGAGAACAATACACAAAAGGACGCAGACGGAAGAACATTTCATTGTTATTACAACAATTCTATCAGATACAAGAATATACAGAGTATAAATGAATAAATTACATTCGACAAATATCAGAGATTACAATAAATTTCATAGCAGCGGAAAATAATACAAAAGCACGACTAGGAGTGATACACGGATACAGAGCTTTCCGAGCATCGTTCCAGCTGTAAATCAGGACCCTGTGAATATAAATCTGCAAAACCAAAACTACTAGCTGCCCGTGTGGAAAATAGAGGCACCCAGAGTATAGGTTAAAACAATAAACTCCAGGTCAGTCATGTGACTGGTGTGAGAACTAAAACAGTTATTAATATTGGTTTTAAAGTTATGTAAATCAAGGGACCACGCCGTATAACACGGAACGGGTTTCCTCCCAAGAATACCAGTGCATAGAACAAACAGCGCAATGCTAAAGAAAGAAAAAAGAAGCTGTTATAAGACCCAGGTCCCATCACACAATGCAACACAAGACGGAGGATAAGGTTTTTACCTTATAACATCCAAAGCATGCTTGATACGTTAAAAACACGTTATTTGATACTATTATAGGTGTATAGTGCCAAAACAATTTCAATCATAAATATCAATCATAGGCGGCATGAATGACCCATACCACTATGTCGCCATACTAGGTTCTACAAATAAAACCGCACTATCACGTATTGGAAATTGGATTTCCGTCATGAGTCGAGGCAAGGGGCAAGCTCCTCTCCGCGTTCGAGACACTCTAGCAAATGCCTCAGGACCCCACTTTGATCCTTGGAATCGGCTGGGCCGGTCCTCTCTTACTTTTGAGGATTGGCAATTCCTGAACACACGTTTCCCGGTCCTTACAGACCTATATCCGAGGCGCCTCGCATTCCAACAACCACACAGGTGAAAAGTATATAAATGTCAGGGCTGGTAGGTCACTGACACCAACCTAGCTAGAAAGAAACGTCGTGTTCTCCCAGCGGTCCGTCTCCCGTTTTTGACTCATACCGAGGTGTGAGGCTCGCGAATTCACGTTATACACAAAGCTACGCCACACAGGCCGTGCTTTGATCATCAACCACAAGACTTTGATTTTCAACAGAAGCCTTGATCAATTGCCACTTACGCGTGCCACACTGGCAATTCTCTCCATGCAACTGATGTCCATCGATATACAACCTCTGAGCTCGTACATCTCAGAGAAGGGCGTTAAGCAAGAGAATAAATTCTCCGCCGCCAAACAGATGTATATTTAATAGAGATCAGTCAACACAGAATAAAATCCAATGTCAGACACACAATCCATTTACAAGTTCGTTCTGGGTCTGAACGAAACCGGAGGCACTTTCCTCGCATATCCATCCATCTTTAAGTACGTCTGGATGATCACCAACTGTTTCTCTCATCTTGGGTGTACAGCCCAATCGAGATCATCAGTAATCACCCAAACGATGTGAAGACTTCCGGTCTTCAACCACCGTCTTCATCTTCGACATCTCGTCGAATCGGTTATTCAGAATGGGTATAAACCCGGCCTTTCTGAATATCCCACGTATATAATAAACAAATGTTACACAAACACACAAACGCCTCATTCCAATTCAGAATATTCTTTTATTCACAAAATCACATTCTTAGGGAAAGGTTCCCATTAATTTTATCCAAGATAAATTCTTCTAAATTTATTCTTTAATCTTCCTTTGGATATCATTTCAAACTAGTCGGGATTAGCGAATCACACCGAAGTAATTATTTATTTTATTTCCCAATCCCAACCTATATATCCCATGGAGTAAAACTGGTGATACTCCATTCCTAACACCACGGTGTTATCGGTAAAATTAATTACCATTTCACGTTCAAATCTAATTAAAGATTTAACTATCGCTTTGGAGCAAAACTGGTGGTACTCCATTCTCGATCACCTTTCAGATTTGATAATTTAAATTATCAATTCACTTTTTAATCTAATTAAAGATTCATTAAAACTCCACTTAGTTTTAATCTTTTCAAAAATCAATATCCTGGCTTTAACTGGGTTAAAGAACCAATGTCATCTAAAACACGATTCACGATAAACCCAAATCACATTTGATACTAAATACAAGGCTCTGAATAGAAAATATACCGGCTTATATTCAATATCAAATTCTGAAACCAACAAATATCTTATTGGAAATAACGATATAAAATATATCTTTCAAATTCCCATAACAATATCTGTATAGTCACGAAATCCAACATCGAAATATTCCGAAGATAATTTCGATTCAACTCCAGTCCCATTTCACGTATTGGGAATATTGATTATTTTTAAAATCACTTTCAAATTCAATTTATTTATTTCAAAAAAATAAATTGATTTTAATTCTAGTTCAAAACTAGTTCATTTCGACAAAAATCTATTTTTATCCTTTCGAATGTGGAATTTTACATCCCAGTTCTTTCCAATTCACATATTATGATTTTACACAAATTATTAATATTTTTAATAATTTTATCAAGGCCCGTACAGTCAATTTCCAACAACGGCCATCGAACTGCACTTACAACGACCTTTTTCAAATTTTATTTGGACATAATTCCAAATCCTACCGTTAGATTTCAAATTTCTAATATTCCTTGGAACGCTCTTTTCGATAAGAACCCAACGGTTTCGATTTTAGGAGAATCCGACGGTCGGATCTCCCGCAACGTCAATTCGAATTAATTGTCGAAATTCACGAACTGCCGCGGCGCGGCGCGTTCTATTCAGGCCATTATATATATAATATATATGTATTATATATATTTCGTCGATTTCCTTTTTAAAACGTATTTTATAAATAGTTCTAAATTCGTTTCAAAAACAATTTCAACTTCATCTTCAATCTCAAATCGATTTGATTTCAATTCAATTCTAATTCATTTCAATTTTTATTTAATTCGAATTCAAATTCGTTTCAATTCAATTCAAATTCTAATTCGTTTTAATTCGTTTCAATTTGAATTTACCTTCAATTTACTTCAATTCGAATTCATTTGAAATTGATTTCAATTCAATTTCAGTTCGTTTTAAATTCCATTCAAAACGATTTCAATTCGTTTTTAATTCAATTTCAATTTAATTCAATTTCAATTTAATTCAATTTGAATTCATTTCTATTTAATTCGAATTCAAATTCACTTTCTATTCAATTTGAATTCAAATTCACTTTCTATTCAATTCGAATCGAATTCATTTTCTATTCGATTCGAATTCATTTCAAATTGATTCAATAAAATTTCAATTTCAATTTTAATCTAATTTAATTTGAATTTCATTTCAAAATATTAAATTTTGAAATCACTTTTCAATATTCATTGTAAAACGAATAAAATCGATATAAATATCGTTCACGTCAAAATAGCGCAACTCTAATCAACACGGCTTTATATATTTCAATAAATTCGTTATTCTATTCAACAAATGAATATATATTCCATTCAACACATGAATCTATATTTCTTTCAAACAACACATGAGTACTGTCAACACATCACTATTTTTGTTATGTAAAATATTTTATAAAATTATGCTATCTATCGTTTGATTTTTAAATCAGACTCCACCGTGAAGTAGTTCTAATTTTAAATATGATGAAGATGTAAATTTTATTATTAAAATATTTTACTCAACACATAAATAGTTTCAACACATGAATTTTCTTTTATAATATTCATTATTTTCCCGATTGGAATGAGGCCCAATCAATCACCATATAATGTTAATTATATGGATTCCATACAACACATGTATATAATAGCAATGATAAACAATCACTCATCATCCAAGGTGCACCACACAACTGTATAAGCATCAAATATAAATAATCAACGCTTACACAGTTTGTCGACCCATCGATTGACATACAATTAAATAATTGGGATTAGTGTACCCAAATATCATCCCAACACCCGTGTGGGGTTTCAAATCAACAAACACAGATTTTTATTTTTGTAGTTTGTTGATGTGTAAAATTTATCGACCCAATCAATATCAGTCAAATTAGTGTATATAAACAAATTGGCCGATTTGTTTATAAATATTCATTTATTCACATTCATGTTAAAAATTATATTTTTAACGATAAAATATTTTAATTCAACCATCTACAATTTATTATCGATTTCACATCAACATCACAAACAATTTTCACAACACATCAATCAAACAAACAAGCCATCCATGGTCTGTGGATGACGGGTGTCGGGTGCTGCTAAGCACCGTCTGCATCCTAGTATATACATAACTAGAAAAAGAAATTGAAGAGTGAGAAGTTCTCACCGATAGCTATCCCAACTCCACGACACTTCTTTTATAGAAATCTTCGTCGTTCTCGCCTTTTGTCACTTTCGTTGCCCGTAGCCACTACATATATAAAAATCACATTTTTATACTGCTATTCAATATATAAAAATCGAATTTTTACTTCGCTATTATATAGATAAAAATTCTATTTTTACACCGCTACTATATAGATAAAAATTCTATTTTTACATCGCTACTATATAGATAAAAATTCTATTTTTACATCGCTGTCAATAGAATAAAGATTATATTTTTATCACGCTATTCTTTATAAAAAGATTTCGCCTTTTCAAATATAAAGATTTCGCCTTTTCAAATATAAAGATTTCGTTTTTTTTATTGTAAAGATTTCGCCCTTTCAAAAATAAATATTTCGCCTTTTCAAAAATAAATATTTCACCTTTTCTACTACATCACTATAAAGATGATATTTTTATTATCTTACCTATATAAAAATTATATTTTTATACTCCTACAATATAAAAGATGATATTTTTAATACACTACTTATATAAAATGGTATTTTTATATTTGCTACTTACATTATAAAAATCCCAACTTTATTATCATAAAAGTCCTTTCCTCCTAATTATAAAAATATAATCTTTTTGCTAATAAAAATCACTCCTTTCTCATAATAAAATTCTAAATTTTTCCTAATACAAAAATCTAAACTTTCCTATTTTATTTAAATATACAAAATCTAATTTTTTTTCCTATGTATAAAACCAAACAAAAACCGATTTTTTTCTAAATTATTTGAACTAAATAAAGTGGAATAAAACTCACAGTAGTTTATTAAAGAGGGAGAAGGGGTTTATGGCCATCGTCGGGCTTACTGGTGGTGGGTGTAGGGCTTCAGGCGGTGGAGCTTTCGAGGGGGGGCGGCATCGCGTTCGACTGGAGGGAGGGGGTGCGGTGGATCGGAGGGCGCGAGGTGGAGGATGGAGAAGAAGAGGAGGCGTGGCAGAGGGGGGGTTCGGGTATGGAGGGCGGTGGCCCCGCCCTGAGCGGCGGTGACGCTCGATCGGAGGAGCGACAGCTCCTTCGTCTTCGTTCTCTTTTTTTTTTCTTTGAAATTAATCTGAAGTATAAAGGGGGGGCCATAGGAGATAAGGGAAGAGGGAAGGGGGTGTTTTTTTTTTATTTATTTAATTCCAAAAAGGTACTTTTATTTTCGACCTCGAAACGAGGCCCACCGCCTGTCGTCCATAGCTAATTACCCCCATTCTGAACACAATGGGATATGTATCGTAGGCTGATTCGACCGTTTCGATCAGTTTTCGTCAAAATTAACATATAACTCTATATATTGAATTTGAACATGCATTTCAATTTACCGGGGTCACATACTAACTCTATAAATCCCAGAAAAATATTTTCTAGCTTCATATTGACGATACGGTCCTAACAAAGCTAGTTTCGTCGAATTCTGAGACCGTTGGAAAAATGGCCTTTTTCCAGTCGATTAAAATCAATTAAAATTGGTCAAACGCGTTTTCCTTTGCCACGCTCACATATTGATTCGAAAAATTACGAAATTTGGAATCTAACAATAATTTGACATCACGGACCCAACAAAAGTGGTTTCGTCGAAATTCGAGGTCGTTTGCAAAATTCCCATTTTTAAGGGCCTGAATTCCATAGCGACTATTCAGAATTTTCAACTAGACATATCTTTTGATTCCCGCTATGAAATTTCGATTTGTCGGATTCGTTGGAAAGATATTCCCAATTAGATCCTATTAATTTTGGTTTCACTAAAATCCGGTTTATTTTGCACCCGGTATGTTCGATTGAAGTTTGAAATCGAATTATCGAACTACCGCGCCATTTTCAATTCCTTTTATAATTATATATAATTATTTATATTCTAACGACGACGTATATAATATATACGTTTGATTTATATTTAAATTAAATTTCTCGTCGATATTATTTAAAATAATCTATTTTAAATGTCCAAAATTCTCTAAAATTGCCAAAATAAAAATTTTAAACTGGCCCAGATTTTCGGGTTGTTACAATCTCCCCCACTTAAAACTTTTCGTCCCCGAAAAGGAACAAAGTCGAAAGTGGTTTGATTAATCAACTCTACGTTCGATCTGGCTTCCATTCTCCAACTTTACAGTTTCTGAGAATTTTCAAATTCTTCAAAAATTTGGCTAACACCCGGAATTTTCGAAAATTTTTGCCATAACCTCCCCTGCACCGGGAGCCATGGGAAAATCCTGAAATTGCCATATAGGCCTTCTGATCTCAAAAAGAAAAAGAAAAAGCCAAGCGGCTAGCCAATAGGCTCATAAAATCGTCATCACCCAAACAAAACAGTAAATTATATAGAAACATGTACCTAATTGTCGGGCAAACAAATTTTATTCTCTGCTCTAGCCTCCTTGCTATGACCTGTTTAATGTTAGTACATGTATATGCAAGCAAATACGACCAATTTTCAATACAATTCAATATTTGATTCAATTAGGCTAAATGGTTCAAAATTATTAAACAAATAAACAAACAACACAAACATCAATCAATTAGTGGATTAGAGTTTCAAATTGATAATTTTGATATATATACAGGAATCATGTTTTTGATACCAATTCACAACAAATAAATCTATCTATATAAGTTTTGGTTCTCACACCAGTCTAACGGAAATATATAGAAATCATACCTTCGAAACATGAATATAAATTTGATAATGCGGCCGCATTGCCAGAATTATCTCCGAGCGACTAGAGTGTGATTCTATATCTATTCAGTATATTAAAACTTCGAATATACGTACATGACGCGTATATGCAAAACCTTTATATACTGGATTGTCCAAATTTAAAATAAATAAATAATCAAATACGTATAAAATGGTTTCAATTTTTAAAACAAAATTGTTTTCATTCAAAAAAAATATACTCTTCACACCCGTTCTAGGATACTACCGATCCTATCTCTAACGAGTCATTCTAATTGGATATTACTAATCCAATATCTAATGAATTCTTTCGTATGGTTCTAATGTGTCTTGTTCTCGAGCTCTATAAACCAATGCTCTGATACCAAACTGTAAGAACCCGTAACTTCCCCGTGAAGGAAAGAGCGGATACTTTGAGAACAACACACAAAAGGACGCAGACGGAAGAACATTTCATTGTTATTACAACAATTCTATCAGATATAAGAATAAACAGAGTATAAATGAATAAATTACATTCAACAAATATCAGAGATTACAATAAATTACATAGCAGCGGAAAATAATACAAAAGCACAACTAGGAGTGATACACGGATACAGAGCTTTCCGAGCATCATTCCAGCTGTAAATCAGGACCCTGTGAATATAAATCTGCAAAACCAAAACTACTAGCTGCCCGTGTGGAAAATAGAGGCAACCAGAGTTTAGGTTAAAACAATAAACTCCAGGTCAGTCATGTGACTGGTGTGAGAAATAAAAAAGTTATTAATATTGGTTTTAAAGTTAGGTAAATCAAGGGACCACACCGTATAACACGGAACAGGTTTCCTCCCAAGAATACCAGTGCATAGAACAAACAGCGCAATGCTAAAGAAAGAAAAATGAAGCTGTTACAAGACCCAGGTCCCATCACACAATGCAACGCAAGCCGGAGGATAGGTTTTTTACCATAGAACAGCCAAAGCATGCTTGATACGTTAAAAACACGTTATTTGATACTATTATAGGTGTATAGTGCCAAAACAATTTCAATCATAAATATCAATCATAGGCGGCATGAATGACCCATACCACTATGTCGCCATACTAGGTTCTATAAATAAAATCGCACTATCACGTATTGGAAATTGGATTTCCGTCATGAGTCGAGGCAAGGGGCAAGCTCCTCTCCGCGTTCGAGACACTCTAGCACATGCCTCAGGACCCCACTTGTAACACCCCGTAATTCTGTTAATATTAATATTTATAAATTAAAGAATAACTAATCTCAGATGTGAGAATTGTGGGAAACGGGTTGCGCCATTGTGTTCGTCTCAGAATTCTAGTGGAGAAAGAGTCCGAGTTTGCGGGAAACGAGTACCGGATGAAAAAGTTATGGACGAACGAAGTTTGGGGGCAAAGAAAGAAAAAATATATATAAATGCACTGGCACACTTGGGAAGTGCGCCAGTACATATTTACACTGGCACACCTGCCAAGTGCGCCCAGGCCGAGGCTGGAGCCTGCACAACTTTCTGGTTCAGGCTGACCCGTGTTGTTGAGTCCATTCTGACTCCTTGCTGAGTCATTAGTGCTGACTCATCACCCTATCATAATTAAATGGTTTTGATTAACCCTAAGAACATCCGACGGCTTAAATTAATTTATAACTCTATAAAAGACCCCTATACACAAACCCTAAATTAGAAAATAAACAAAGAACATGGCCGTCATGCTGATATTTTGAGACCTAGAGCAGCCGCCATCAAATTAAAGATAAAGAACAGCAACCAAATCAGAACTACCCAACCCTAACAACGATTCTTCATCAAAAGAGCGTTAATTCGACTCTCTTTCTTCTATAATTGTGAGTATGATAGTCTTAACAAGATTATTATCATTTTAATTAGGTTAAGTCATGAATGGATTGTGAGTAGATGATGTGAATTGTCATATGCTATCATGTATGTTATTAATCCTATGCTATGTGGTGATGATAAATTATATGTTGTAAATCATGCTATGTATGTTGAAAGTTTCCATGCTAAGTTGTGATGAATCATACGTGTTAGAAAGCCATCTATGCTAGTTAGTTCATATTAATTAAATCATCATGTTTGGGCTATGTTGATCTATATGACAAGTTACATATGCAAGTTAAATTGATTAGAAAAGTTATGAGCATATGCCATGACATCTATTATGACATCTAGAACTATGCTATGGCATATGTGATATCCTATGCTAGTTCACACCATCATTATGTTGCCTATAAACCCCATATGCAAGTTTATGTATAGATTTGGGCTATGATCATATCATGTAAATTGTGACATTTAACAAGTTGACACCTTTTGATCCTTAACATGTGTAGTTTAAGCAAGTTCCACCCCTATTATGATTAGATTTATTTTCGTCTATATGTTGTGATAATTTATCTTTGCGCTATGCGTTAGACTATTCAAGTCTAGCTTATATTATGCGTTGAATAAGCGAACGTATAAACGTGGGGTAGGGGTAATATTAAGGATTTAATAATAAGATGTTGGTTGCAATTGATATGATTTTGCATACCATGAGTGGATGACCATAATTGAATCAATTATGGACATCAATAAAAGTGGACTAAATTAATAATTTGGATAGGGAATTATTAAAACTGCGGTAAAAGATTGAAAGTTGTCAATCAATGCTTAGGACACGAGGTTGGACTCATTTGTGACTTAAACCTGCCCGGAACCGCCCGGCAAATCCAGTGGTCACAAATGTCAGCCCAATGTGAGAGGTCCTAGGCCTAAACTAAAGCATAATAGTTGTAAAGACACGAGGTTAGACTCTTTTATGGTGTAAGACTGCCCGGACCCGCCCGGCAAATCCAGCTGCCATAAATGCCAGTCTAATGTGAGAGGTCTTTATGAGGTTATGGCCTGAATGAATTAAGAAATACTTAACTAAGATAAACATGTAAAGTGGGACATGGGGGTTAAGTAGGTGCCTTGGGTGGCATGAGGAATATAGTGGGTGCCCTTAGTGGCATGTGAAATACGATTAGTAAGACTTAACCAAACACACATGTAAATGAACATGACTAAGAGGGTTAAGTGGGATATATTAATGACAAGCTTAGGTGGGTAGCTTGTGGGGGCCCATTTCAACCAGTATCCCAAACGTATCTTTGTGGGCTCGACCCAAGTCGAGGACGGGACACGCATACTGGGCTTGACTATAAGAGGCCAAAACGGGGAGCGGTGGCAACGCAAGTCCAACGGGTTTCATATGCGTGTGTGGACCCGGGCTGGTAGGTAAGACGTTGTTGCATCGTGTAGGTATAAGCCGTGCATTCTCAATTGTATCGGGTTGCCACTTTAGAGGAGTGATACACCCCACTGTGGGGCCAGCACGGGTATCTACGAGTAGGGAGCCGATCGAAAGTGGGTAGTGGGGTACACCTAGTGGAGATAGGGGCAGACGACACCTGTGTAGTCAGCTAGGAGTACACGAAGTTACTTATAAAATTTCTAAGAGGGTAGTGGGGTACACCTAGTGGAGATAGGGGCAGACGGCACCTATGTAGTCAGCTAGGGGTACGCAAGGCTGTTTATATAGTTTCTGTGTGAAGCATGCGGGATCAACCTTTAGAGTAATTGGCGTGGTGCAGTGTAGTAATTAGTGCGGTGCAGTGTAGTAATGTGCGGTGCAGTGTAGCAATCATTCGTTAGTAATTAGGTGTGCCTTTGACGTTATCTTTCACTGCTCATCCCATACCTAATAGTTCATAGACGTTTACTTGTCTTCCAGCTTATGCCTTAGTCTAGTTATTTTGATAATAGTATTGTTAGAATTATCATACTCGCCAGACTTTATGTCTGACCCCCTCCATTTTTATCCTTTTCCCCCTCCAGGTCCTCGGTTGGGCCTAGTTCTAGTGGAGTTTGATTGGATTGCTCATCTCTCTTTGGAAAGCTTGGACCGTTGAAGTAAAGTCTAGCTCGTTATCATCTTTAATGGCTATTTGTGTAATGGGATTATGTATTTTGTTTTTATGAAGATGGATAATGTACCTGACTCTGATCAATGGGTTTGTGATGTAATAAACATGTTTCCGCTGCAATAAAATGAAGCTTTAGTTTTCAAGTACTACTTATTATCTGTCTTGTTGTAATTTTTCTGTTTTATATTCACTTATAACCTCCATGGAAGTTAATGCATTCCCTTTGTGAGTGACATTAATGGACGTGGGGTGTTACACGTGGTATCAGAGCTTAAGGTTACAAGAACAGATAAAAATACTTTAGAAAAATAATTATTTTTGGAAAGAAATGTTTTCAAAAACATGTTTTAATGAGAAATTTAAAGAGGAAGTTTTTATGAAATACATAATCCCCAAATAGCCAAATATCTTTGTCTTTCGAACTCTCCATTTTGAATCTTTCCTTTTTTGTTTCAGCATGGCTGAAGATCTTAATCTACCCGACGGTGTAACGATACCAGGATGGTATAGGAGGCTATTGGAGGCTAGGGCCGCTGCAGGTCCAGCCAATGTTCCTCCACCACCAGTTGCACCAATTCCTCCTCCTCCTCCTCGCGTAGATACTTTTGCAAAGACGTGCAAGGAATTCAAGGCTATGGGTGGAAAACCATTTCAAGGGTCAGAAACGTTTGTGGAAGCTAGAGATTGGCTTAAGGAGGTGGAAGAATTGCTAGAAATCTTTGAAGTAGAAGAAGGGAAGAAGATTCGATTAGCAGCTTGGCTAATGAAGGGAGAGGCCTCGTTTTGGTGGGAGGTCACTAATGGGGAGCGTCCTGTTGACTCTTGGGTGGATTTCAGACGTAGGTTCGAGGCGAAATTTCTCTCAAAGGCGGAAGAAAATATATATATGGAAAGGTTCTTGACATTGAAGCAAGGAAGCTCATCAGTGAAAGAATATGTCAATAAATTTAATCAGTTAGCAAGGTTTGGCTTGGATTTAGTGAACACGCCGGAGAAGAAGGCGCTTTGAGGTTCGTGAATGGCTTGAATGAACCATTGCAAGGGTTGGCTATGACCCACATCCCTATGGGGGCCACCTTTGAGAAGCTAGTAGACATGGCACTCATGCACGAGGAAAAAGGCACTAAAGCTGATAAGGCACCCGAGAAGAAAGGGGATCAAAATAAGGGTGGCAAAGACAATAACGGCAAGGGAAAGAAGAAATGTTTTAACTGTGGGACCCCAGGCCATCTCAGCAAGGACTGCCAAAAGAAAAAGAAGACTGGCTGTTTTCATTATGGCGATGCAGGACATTTAGTGAAGGACTGCCCAAGGAAGGGGCAGAGGGCAGGGGCTACCTCGGGAGGACAGGTGCAGGCTCTTATAGCACCAGGGCAGGCAAAGGGACAAGTTCAGGCTCTCGCGGTCCCACCACTGCAAGAACGAGGTAGAAACATTTCTGTTGAAAGCTTAGTTTTTCTGTTTGATCATCCTATCCGTACCTTATTCGATTCGGGCGCATCGCATTCGTTTATCTCTACATCATTAGTTGAAACACTGCACCTAGATACTAGTATTGTTACTGATCCCTTAGTAGTCTCAAATCCTATTGGTGGTTCGGCTCATCTTTCTATGATTTGTCGACATTTGAGAGTGTTTATCTTGGGCGTTGAGTTTGAATGCAACGCCTTTGTCCTTGGTTTCACGGGCTGTAGTTTGATTCTAGGGGTGGATTGGCTAGCCAAGCGGGGTGCCATCCTAGACTGTGAAAGGAGGGTAGTTAGACTATTGATTCGTTGTAGAAAAACCCTCATATTTCTTGCGACCCTAGGGGTTCAGTGATGCTTATCTGCCTAGAATCTTCTGACGCATCTAATGATGATTAGGAACCTGTTTGTGTGGTCCATGAGTATGGAGACGTCGTTGATAAAGCGCGGAGTTTACCCATAGGCGCGGAATAAGTTTTCGTATGTGCTTAATAGATTAAGCAAAGCCTGTTATGTAATCAGCGGTAGTTTTGGAGCAAGACTGGCAAGGACGACCGGAGTCGGTCAAGTGCTCAATTGATTGACCATCTTACTAGTGTCATCTCACGTAGGTCATCTGAATTCGAAGGAGGTATCCCTTGGGTGTTTGTCTGATATTGGTTTAGGCCTTTGGGGCTTGCACTTGGGGGATGTCAAATTCGACTAGGATGGTCTGCGTGAGAGATGGATAGTTGTGACGATTTTACATGGGATAATATCCTGGTTTTCTCTAGAAGCAGAGAAGAGCATGCCCTATGTCTTAGGGAAAGCTTAGGGACCCTACAAGTGCACTAGCTTAAAGCTAAGTTCTCCAAGATACCATTTTTTGAGGAAGGAAGTGAGGAATTTAGGGCATGTGGTCTCTAAGGAAGGGAGATATGTTAAGGTGGATGGAGTTCTTAGCATCCTACGACTTTGAGATAGCATATACCCCTTGCAAGGGTAACGTGGTGGCGGATGCCTTAAGTAGAAAAAGATTATCCTTAAGTCGTTTGTTTGTTGAGCGGCGAAGCTTAGAATTCATTTCGATGTTTGACTTTGGACCTTTCGTTGACTTCGTACCCGGTTTGCTAGCATCCTTGGAGGTCAGACCTACGCTTTTGGGATGGATTGGCGAGGCACAGCGAGACGACCCGTAGTTGGTTGAGTTAGTAGAAAACCTCAAAGGAGGGGAGTCATCAAGCCATCTCCGTAGGTATACCCTGGATGATAAGGGTTGGTTACGTAGGGACGGTAGACTTTGTGTACCAAAAGACGATGACCTAAGGAAGACTATTCTTGACGAAGCACATCGTTCGAAGATGACCATTCATCCCGGCGGGGACAGGATGTACAAAGACATGAAGAGAGTTTACTTTTGGGCCGGCATGAAGAAAGATGTGGCCGAGTATGTCGCTAGATGCTTGGTGTGCCAACAATTAAAAGCGGAGCAAAAGAAACCCGGTGGGTTGCTTCACCCATTGGAAGTTCCACTATGGAAATGGGAAAGTGTCTCGATGGATTTTGTGGATGGGTTACCGCGATCAAGGAAGGGTAATACAGGAATTTGGGTTATAGTAGATAGACTTACTAAGAGCGCCCATTTCATTCCCGTGAAGAGTAAGAGGACTGCTCCATGGTTAGCTTCTGTATATGTTCGAGAAATAGTTCGTTTGCACGGTGTTCCTTCTAGCATAGTGAGCAACCGCGATCCTATTTTCACTAGCGAATTTTGGAGAAGCTTACAAGAGGTGGTAGGGACTCAGTTATGATTGAGCACCGCATATCATCCTCAGACGGACGGCCAGACCGAGAGGGTGAATCGCATTCTAGAGGATCTGTTGAGGCTATGTATCCTAGACTTTGGGGGTATATGGGAAGAGCATCTTCCACTGGTGGAGTTCGCATATAATAACAGCTTTCAGTCTAGCATTGGTATGGCACCATTCGAAGCTCTTTATGGACGACCTTGTCGTTCACCTACATGTTGGTGGGAATCTACGGATAAGATCTTACTTGGGCCCGATATGATTAGGGAGACTTCGGAGAAGATCGACTTGATTCGGAGGAGGATGAAAGCAGCGCAAGATAGGCAGAAATCATATGCGGATAAGAGAAGGACGGATCTTGAATTTGAGGTTGGGGACATGGTCTTTGTCAAAGTGTCTCCATTATGAAACGTTGTTCGCTTTGGGTCCGTTGGGAAATTAGCACCAAGGTTCGTAGGACCGTTTCCTATTAAGGAGAAGATTGGGCAAATGGCGTATAGAGTGGAGTTGCCCGAGAGACTTAGTGGTGTACACGACGTATTCCATGTATCACATTTGAGGAAGTGCTTGCACGAGACGCGGAAGTAGTAGAGCCGAACTTGCTTAGAGAGGTGGAGATAGAGCGTGATGCAACGATTCGACAAGCTCCTACGCGCATTCTTGGGTCGGAGATCAAGAGGTTGAGGAATCGAGAGGTCAGACTAGTCAAAGTGCAATGGGGAGATGATGAGAACAACGCTACTTGGGAGACGGAAGAGAAGATGCGTTCACGATACCCTTTTCTTTTTGAGGGTATGTCCTTTAATTTCTCCTTTATCGCTTAGCTTGTACTTATCTTATCTTTAGTATATCCTCTCGCTAGTATCTTTGACCTTTAGATAGGATAATCCTATGGTTGAAACATGTGTTTGAGACATGTTATGTATGATGAATGCAAAGTGGATGCAAGTGTTTGCTAGTGGTTTCTCGTGGACGCATATACACACACTATTAGGCACCAGATCGGCTCAGTCACTTCATACTGCATATTGCATATAAATGGTTGTATTTAGTAAAATGGATGTATAATGGTTGAGCTATCATATGGATACCGCATTTTGGTGAATGGTTGTGCATGCATGTAGAAATAATATGTAGCATTAGGGAACTTCTGCATACATAATGGACGCATGGCACTATCATGGTTTGCATTAAAGGAGGTCAACTGAATCAGTGGACCGCCTGATTTTGCATTAGATATGGACATATACACACACTGTGCATTTAAAACATGAAAGCATTAGAAGTCTACAAGGATAATGGATGCCTGTGTTTGATGGTTGAGTAGATGGTTGTTTGGATGTTAGGATATACATTCTTCTTAACTTGAAGATTTCGGGGACAAAATCCTTTAAGGAGGGGAGAATGTAACACCCCGTAATTCTGTTAATATTGATATTTACAAATTAAAGAATAACTAATCTCAGACGTGAGAATTGTGGGAAACGGGTTGCGCCATTGTGTTCGTCTCGGAATTCTAGTGGAGATAGAGTCCGAGTTTGCGGGAAACGAGTACCGGATGAAAAAGTTATGGACGAACGAAGTTTGGGGGCAAAGAAAGAAAAAAAAAATATAAATGCACTGGCGCACTTGGGAAGTGCGCCAGTACATATTTACACTGGCGCACCTGCCAAGTGCGCCCAGGCCGAGGCTGGAGCCTGCACAGCTTTCTGGTTCAGGCTGACCCGTGTTGTTGAGTCCATTCTGACTCCTTGCTGAGTCATTAGTGCTGACTCATCACCCTATCATAATTAAATGGTTTTGATTAACCCTAAGAACATCCGACGGCTTAAATTAATTTATAACTCTATAAAAAGACCCCTATACACAAACCCTAAATTAGAAAATAAACAAAGAACATGGCCGTCATGCTGATATTTTGAGACCTAGAGCAGCCGCCATCAAATTAAAGATAAAGAACATCAACCAAATCAGAACTACCCAACCCTAACAGCGATTCTTCATCAAAAGAGCGTTAATTCGACTCTCTTTCTTATATAATTGTGAGTATGATAGTCTTAACAAGATTATTATCATTTTAATTAGGTTAAGTCATGAATGGATTGTGAGTAGATGATGTGAATTGTCATATGCTATCATGTATGTTATTAATCCTATGCTATGTGGTGATGATATATTATATGTTGTAAATCATGCTATGTATGTTGAAAGTTTCCATGCTAAGTTGTGATGAATCATACGTGTTAGAAAGCCATCTATGCTAGTTAGTTCATATTAATTAAATCATCATGTTTGGGCTATGTTGATCTATATGACAAGTTACATATGCAAGTTAAATTGATTAGAAAAGTTATGAACATATGCCATGACATCTATTATGACATCTAGAACTATGCTATGGCATATGTGATATCCTATGCTAGTTCACACCATCATTATGTTGCCTATAAACCCCATATGCAAGTTTATGTATAGATTTGGGCTATGATCATATCATGTAAATTGTGACATTTAACAAGTTGACGCCTTTTGATCCTTAACATGTGTAGTTTATGCAAGTTCCACCCCCATTATGATTAGATTTATTTTCGTCTATATGTTATGATAATTTATCTTTGTGCTATGCGTTAGACTATTCAAGTCTAGCCTATATTATGCGTTGAATAAGCGAACGTATAAACGTGGGGTAGGGGTAATATTAAGGATTTAATAATAAGATGTTGGGTGCAATTGATATGATTTTGCATACCATGAGTGGATGACCATAATTGAGTCAATTATGGACATAAATAAAAGTGGACTAAATTAATAATTTGGATAGGGAATTATTAAAACTGGGGTAAAAGATTGAAAGTTGTCAATCAATGCTTAGGACACGAAGTTGGACTCGTTTGTGACGTAAACCTGCCCGGAACCGCCCGGCAAATCTAGTGGTCACAAATGTCAGCCCAATGTGAGAGGTCCTAGGCCTAAACTAAAGCATAACAGTTGTAAAGACACGAGGTTAGACTCTTTTATGGTGTAAGACTGCCCGGACCCGCCCGGCAAATCCAGCTGCCATAAATGCCAGTCTAATGTGAGAGGTCTTTATGAGGTTATGGCCTGAATGAATTAAGAAATACTTAACCAAGATAAACATGTAAAGTGGGACATGGGGGTTAAGTAGGTGCCTTGGGTGGCATGAGGAATATAGTGGGTGCCCTTAGTGCCATGTGAAATACGATTAATAAGACTTAACCAAACACACATGTAAATGAACATGACTAAGAGGGTTAAGTGGGATATATTATTGACAAGCTTAGTTGGGTAGCTTGTGGGGGCCCATTTCAACCAGTATCCCAAACGTATCTTTGTGGGCTCGACCCAAGTCGAGGACGGGACACGCATACTGGGCTTGACTATAAGAGGCCAAAACGGGGAGCGGTGGCAACGCAAGTCCAACGGGTTTCATATGCGTGTGTGGACCCGGGATGGTAGGTAAGACGTTGTTGCATCGTGTAGGTATAAGCCGTGCATTCTCAGTTGTATTGGGTTGCCACTTTAGGGGAGTGATACACCCCACTGTGGGCCAGCACGGGTATCTACGAGTAGGGAGCCGATCGAAAGTGGGTAGTGGGGTACACCTAGTGGAGATAGGGGAAGACGGCACCTATGTAGTCAGCTAGGAGTACACGAAGTTACTTATAAAATTTCTAAGAGGGTAGTGGGGTACACCTAGTGGAGATAGGGGAAGACGGCACCTATGTAGTCAGCTAGGGGTACACAAGGCTATTTATATAGTTTCTGTGTGAAGCATGCGGGATCAACCTTTAGAGTAATTGGCGCGGTGCAGTGTAGTAATTGGCGCGGTGCAGTGTAGTAATGTGCGGTGCAGTGTAGCAATCATTCGTTAGTAATTAGGTGTGCCTTTGACGTTATCTTTCACTGCTCATCCCATACCTAATAGTTCATAGACGTTTACTTGTCTTCCAGCTTATGCCTTAGTCTAGTTATTTTGATAATAGTATTGTTAGAATTATCATACTCGCCAGACTTTATGTCTGACCCCCTCCATTTCTATCCTTTTCCCCCTCCAGGTCCTCAGGTTGGGCCCAGTTCTAGTGGAGTTTGATTGGATTGCTCATCTCTCTTTGGAAAGCTTGGACCGTTGAAGTAAAGTCCAGCTTGTTATCTTCTTTAATGGCTATTTGTGTAATGGGATTATGTATTTTGTTTTTATGAAGATGGATAATGTACTTGACTCTGATTAATGGTTTTGTGATGTAACAAACATGTTTCCGCTGCAATAAAATGAAACTTTAGTTTTCAAGTACTACTTATTATCTGTCTTGTTGTAATTTTTCTGTTCTATATTCACTTATAACCTCCATGGAAGTTAATGCATTCCCTTTGTGAGTGACATTAATGGACGTGGGGTGTTACACCACTTTGATCCTTGGAATCGGCTGGGCCGGTCCTCTCTTACTTTTGAGGATTGGCAATTCTTGAACACACGTTTCCCGGTCCTTACAGTCCTATATCCGAGGCGCCTCGCATTCCAACAACCACACAGGTGAAAAGTATATAAATGTCAGGGCTGGTAGGTCACTGACACCACCCTAGCTAGAAAGAAACGTCGTGCTCACCCAGCGGTCCGTCTCCCGTTTTTGACTCATACTGAGGTGTGAGGCTCGCGAATTCACGTTATACACAAAGCTACGCCACACGGGCCATGCTTTGATCATCAACCACAAGACTTTGCTTTTCAACAGAAGCCCTGATCAATTGCCACTTACGCGGGCCACACTGGCAATTCACTCCATGCGACTGATGTCCATCGATATACAACCTCTGAGCTCGTACGTCTCAGAGAAGGGCGTTAAGCAAGAGAATAAATTCACCGCCGCCAAACAGATGTATATTTAATAGAGATCAGTCAACACAGAATAAAATCCAATGTCAGACACACAATCCATTTACAAGTTCGTTCTGGGTCTGAACGAAACCGTAGGCACTTTCCTCGCATATCCATCCATCTCCAAGTACGTCTGGATGATCACCAACTGTTTCCCCCATCTTGGGTGTACAGCTCAATCGAGATCATCAGTAATCACCCAAACGATGTGAAGACTTCCGGTCTTCAACCACCGTCTTCATCTTCGACATCTCGTCGAATCGGTTATTCAGAATGGGTACAAATCCGGCCTTTCTGAATATCCCACGTATATAATAAACAAATGTTACTCAAACACACAAACGCCTCATTCCAATTCAGAATATTCTTTTATTCACAAAATCACATTCTTAGGGAAAGGTTCCCATTAATTTTATCCAAGATAAATTCTTCTAAATTTATTCTTTAATCTTCCTTTGGATATCATTTCAAACTAGTCGGGATTAGCGAACCACACCGAAGTAATTATTTATTTTATTTCCCAATCCCAACCTATATATCCCATGGAGCAAAACTGGTGATACTCCATTCCTAATACCACGGTGTTATCGGTAAAATTAATTACCATTTCACGTTCAAATCTATTTAAAGATTTAACTATCGCTTTGGAGCAAAACTGGTGGTACTCCATTCTCGATCACCTTTCAGATTTGATAATTTAAATTATCAATTCACTTTTTAATCTAATTAAATATTCATTAAAACTCCACTTAGTTTTAATCTTTTCAAAAATCAATATCCTGGCTTTAACTGGGTTAAAGAACCAATGTCATCTAAAACACGATTCACGATAAACCCAAATCACATTTGATATTAAATACAAGGCTCTGAATAGAAAATATACCGGCTTATATTCAATATCAAATTCTGAAACCAACAAATATCGTATTGGAAATAACGATATAAAATATATCTTTCAAATTCCCATAACAATATCTGTATGGTCACGAAATCCAACATCGAAATATTCCGAAGATAATTTCGATTCAACTCCAGTCCCATTTCACGTATTGGGAATATTGATTATTTTTAAAATAACTTTCAAATTCAATTTATTTATTTCAAAAAAACAAATTGATTTTAATTCTAGTTCAAAACTAGTTCATTTCGACAAAAATCTATTTTTATCCTTTCAAATGTGGAATTTTACATCCCAGTTCTTTCCAATTCACATATTATGATTTTACACAAATTATTAATATTTTTAATAATTTTATCAAGGCCCGTACAGTTGATTTCCAACAACGGCCATCGAACTGCACTTACAACGACCTTTTTCAAATTTGATTTGGACATAATTCCAAATCCTACCGTTAGATTTAAAATTTCTAATATTCATTGGAAAGCTCTTTTCGATACGAACCCAACGGTTCCGGTTTTAGGAGAATCCGACGGTCGGATCTCCCGCAACCTCAATTCGAAGTTAATGGTCAAAATTCACGAACTACCGCGGCGCGGCGCGTTCTATTCAGGCCATTATATATATAATATATATATATATTATAAATATTTCGTCGATTTCCTTTTTAAAACGTATTTTATAAATAGTTCAAAATTCGTTTCAAAAACAATTTCAACTTCATCTTCAATCTCAAATCGATTTGATTTCAATTCAATTCGAATTCATTTCAATTTTTATTTAATTCGAATTCAAATTTGTTTCAATTCAATTCAAATTCTAATTCGTTTTAATTCAATTCAATTTGAATTTACCTTCAATTTACTTCAATTCGAATTCATTTCAAATTGATTTCAATTCAATTTCAGTTCGTTTTAAATTCCATTCAAAACGATTTCAATTCGTTTTTAATTCAATTTCAATTTAATTCAATTTGAATTCATTTCTATTTAATTCGAATTCAAATTCACTTTCTATTCAATTTGAATTCAAATTCACTTTCTATTCAATTCGAATCGAATTCATTTTCTATTCGAATCGAATTCATTTCAAATTGATTCAATAAAATTTCAATTTGAATTTTAGTCTAATTTAATTTGAATTTCATTTCAAAATATTAAATTTTGAAATCACTTTTCAATATTCATTGTAAAACGAATAAAATCGATATAAATATCGTTCACATCAAAATAGCGCAACTCTAATCAACGCGGCTTTATATATTTCAATAAATTCATTATTCTATTCAACAAATGAATATATATATATTCCATTCAATACATGAATCTATATTTCTTTCAACACACGACTAATCTCAACACATGAGTACTGTCAACACATCACTATTTTTGTTATGTAAAATATTTTATATAATTATGGTATCTATCGTTTGATTTTTAAATCAGACTCCACCGTGAAGTAGTTCTAATTTTAAATATGATGAAGATGTAAATTTTATTATTAAAATATTTTACTCAACACATAAATAGTTTCAACACATGAATTTTCTTTTATAATATTCATTATTTTCCCGATTGGAATGAGGCCCAATCAATCACCATATAATGTTAATTATATGGATTCCATACAACACATGTATATAATAGCAATGATAAACAATCACTCATCATCTAAGGTGCACCACACAACTGTATAAGCATCAAATATAAATAATCAACGCTTACACACTGTCGACCCATTGATCGACATACAATTAAATAATTGGGATTAGTGTACCCAAATATCATCCAAACACCCGTGTGGGGTTTCAAATCAACAAACACAGATTTTTATTTGTGCAGTTGGGCGATGTGTAAAATTTATCGACCCAATCAATATCAGTCAAATTAGTGTATATAAAAAAATCGGCCGATTTGTTTATAAATATTCATTTATTCACATCCACGTTAAAAATTATATTTTTAACGATAAAATATTTTACTTCAACCATCTACAATTTATTATCGATTTCACATCAACATCACAAACAATTTTCACAACACATCAATCAAACAAACAAGCCATCCATGGTCTGTGGATGACGGGTGTCGGGTGCTGCTAAGCACCGTCTGCATCTTAGTATATATATATAACTAGAAAAAGAAATTGAAGAGTGAGAAGTTCTCACCGATAACTATCCCAACTCCACGACACTTCTTTTATAGAAATCTTCGTCGTTCTCGCCTTTTGTCACTTTCGTTGCCCGTAGCCACTACATATATAAAAATCACATTTTTATATTGCTATTCAATATATTAAAATCGAATTTTTACTTCGCTATTATATAGATAAAAATTCTATTTTTACACCGCTACTATATAGATAAAAATTCTATTTTTACATCGCTACTATATAGATAAAAATTCTATTTTTACATCGCTGTCTATAGAATAAAGATTATATTTTTATCACTCTATTCTTTATAAAAAGATTTCATCTTTTCAAATATAAAGATTTCGTTTTTTTTATTGTAAAGATTTCGCCCTTTCAAAAATAAATATTTCGCCTTTTCAAAAATAAATATTTTGCCTTTTCAAAAATAAATATTTCGCCTTTTCTACTTCATCACTATAAAGATGATATTTTTATTATCTTACCTATATAAAAATTATATTTTTATACTCCTACAATATAAAAGATGATATTTTTAATACACTACTTATATAAAATGGTATTTTTATATTTGCTACTTACAATATAAAAATCCCAACTTTATTATCATAAAAGTCCTTTCCTCCTAATTATAAAAATATAATCTTTTTGCTAATAAAAATCACTCCTTTCTCATAATAAAATTCTAAATTTTTCCTAATACAAAAATCTAAACTTTCCTATTTTATTTAAATATACATAATCTGATTTTTTTTTCCTATGTATAAAACCAAACAAAAACTGATTTTTTTCTAAATTATTTGAACTAAATAAAGTGGAATAAAACTCACAGTAGTTTATTAAAGAGGAAGAAGGGGTTCATGGCCATCGTCGGGCTTACTGGTGGTGGGTGTAGGGCTTCAGGCGGTGGAGCTTTCGAGGGGGGGGGGGGCTCGCGTTCGACTGGAGGGAGGGGGTGCGGTGGATCGGAGGGCGCGAGGTGGAGGCTGGAGAAGAAGAGGAGGCGTGGCAGAGGCTGGGGGGGTTCGGGTATGGTGGGCGGTGGCCCCGCCCTGAGCGGTGGTGGCGCTCGATCGGAGGAGCGACAGCTCCTCCGTCTTCATTCTTTTTTTTCTTTGAAATTAATCTGAAGTATAAAGGGGGAGGGGCCAGAGGAGATAAGGGAAGAGGGACGGGAGTTGTTTTTTTATTTTTTATTTATTTAATTATTTAATTCCAAAAAAGTACTTTTATTTTCGACCTCGAAACGAGGCCCACCGCCTGTCGTCCATAGCTAATTACCCCCATTCTGAACACAATGGAATATGTATCGTAGGCTGATTCGACAGTTTCGATCAGTTTTCGTCAAAATCAACATATAACTCTATATATTGAATTTGAACATGCATTTCAATTTACCGGGGTCACATACTAACTCTATAAATCCCAAAAAAATATTTTCTAGCTTCGTATTGACGATACGGTCCTAACAAAACTAGTTTCGTCGAATTCTGAGACCGTTGGAAAAATGGCCATTTTCCAGTCGATTAAAATCAACTAAAACCGGTCAAACGCGTTTTCCTTTGCCATGCTCACATATTAATTCGAAAAATTAGGAAATTTGGAATCTAACAATAATTTGACATCATGGACCCAACAAAAGTGGTTTCGTCGAAATCCGAGGTCGTTTGCAAAATTCCCATTTTTAATGGCCTGAATTCCATAATGACTATTCAGAATTTTCGACTGGACATATCTTTTGATTCCCACTATGAAATTTCGATTTGTCAGATTCATTGGAAAGATATTCCCAATTAGATCCTATTATTTTTGGTTTCACTAAAATTCGGTTTATTTTGCACCCGGTATGTTCGATTGAAGTTTGAAATCGAATTATCGAACTACCGCGCCATTTTCAATTCCTTTTATAATTATATATAATTATTTATATTCTAACGACGACGTATATAATATATACGTTCGATTTATATTCAAATTAAATTTCTCGTCGATATTATTTAAAATAATCTATTTTAAATGTTCAAAATTCACTAAAATTGCCAAAATAAAAATTTTGAACTGGCCCAGATTTTCGGGTTGTTACATCCCCCTTACGGGAAATCCCGGATTGAGTCCAGAACAAGCCACAACAGAACGCAGACGAAATTCTTTTTTTTTCTTTTTCTTTTTGAAGTGAAAAGTAACGGGGGGGTTAGTATAAAAGATTTTATATTTTATATATTTTAATTTATTTTCTTCTATAAAAAGTTGACTTTTCATATGAACTCTAAACGAGGCCCAACAACTGTCGCCCCTAGCTAATTAACCCCATTCCGAACACAATGGGATATGTATCGTGAGCTGATTCGATCGTTTCGATCCCTTTTCGTCAAAATCAACATATAACTCTATATATTGAATTTGAGCGCACATTTCAATTTACCGGGGTCACATACTAACTCGAAAAATTCCAGAAAAATATTTATAGCTTCGTATTGACGATACGGTCCTAACAAAACTAGTTTCGTCGAATTCTGAGACCGTTGGAAAAATGGCCATTTTCCAGTCGATTAAAATCAACTGAAACTGGTCAAACGCGTTTTCCTTTGCCACGCTCACATATTGATTCGAAAAATTATGAAATTTGGAATCTAGCAATAACTTGACATCACGGATCCAACAAAAGTGGTTTCAATGATAACCGAAGTCGTTTGCAAAATTTCCATTTTTAAGGGCCGAAATTCCATAGCGACTATTCTAAATTTCCAACTGGACATATCTTTTGATTCCCGCTATGAAATTTCGATTTTTCGGATTCATTGGAAAGATATTCTCGATAAGATTCAAATATTTTTGGTTTCACTAAAATCCAGTTTATTCTACACCCAGTACATTCATTCGAAGTTTGAAATCGAATTATCGAACTATCGCGCCATTTTCAATTCCTTTTATAATTTAAAATAAATATTTATATTCTAACGACGCTCTATATAACTATATAGGTTCGAATCCCATTCAAAATAAATTTCTCGTCGTTATTATTTAAAATAATTCATTTTAAAAATTCAAAATTCATCAAAATTTCCAAAATAAAAATTTTAAACTGGCTCATATTTTCGGGTTATTACAATCTCCCCCACTTAAAACTTTTCGTCCCCGAAAAGGAACGAAGCCGAAAGTTGTTTAACTAATCAACTCAACTATCACTATTTTTATTACGGCTTATGTTCTTCAACTTTTCAGTTTCTAAGAACTTTTCAAATTCTTCAAAAATTTGGCTAACACCCTAAATTTTCGAAAAATTTCGCCATAACCTCCCCTGCACCAGGAGCACCGGGAAAATCCCGAAATTGTCGTACAGGTCCTCTGATCTTAAAAAGAAAAAGAAAAAGCCAAGCGGCTAGCCAATCGGCTCATAAAATCATCATCACCCAAACAAAACAGTAAATTAGGGTAAACATGTACCTATTTGTTGGGCAAACAAATTTTATTCTTCTGCTCTAGCCCCCTTGCTATGACCTGTTCAATGTAAGAACATGCAAATGCCTACAAATGCGACAAATTTTCAATATAATTCACTTTTTGGTTCAATTGGGCTATATGGTACAAATTTTAATAAATCAACCAATAATCAACAACACAACCATCAATCAATTAGTTGATTAGCTTTTGAAATTCATAACTTTGATACATAGTCAAAAATCAGATCTTTGATGCCAAATCATAGCAATAAGCCCTATCTAGTTTCGGTTCTCACACCAGTCAATTGGAAATATATAGAAATCTCACTTTCGAAACTCGAAAATAAATACTGGCGATGGTGCCACGTCACCAGAATTATCCCCGGGCACTAGAGTGCGATTCTATAACTATCCAATACATTAAAACTTCGAATACACGTTTCCAAGACATATATGCGAAATCTCTATATATTGGATTGTCCAAATTCATATAAATAAATAATCAAATACGAATAATTGATTTAAATTTTCAAAACAAAATTGTTTTCATTTTCAAAAATCTACTCTTCACACTCGTTCTAGGATACTACTGATCCCATCTCTAACGAGTCATTCTCATTGGATATTACTAATCCAATCTCTGATGAATTCTTTCATATGGTTCTATTGTGTCTTGTTCTCTGAGCTTTGTAAACCAATGCTCTGATACCACGATGAAACGACCCGAAATCCCCCTTACGGGAAATCCCGGATTGAGTCCAGAACAAGCCACAATAGAACGCAGACGGATTTTTCTTTTTGAAGTGAAAAGTAACGGGGGGGGGGGGTTAGTATAAAAGATTTTATATTTTATATATTTTAATTTGTTTTCTTCTATAAAAAGTTGACTTTTCATATGAACTCTAAACGAGGCCCAACGACTGTCGCCCCTATCTAATTACCCCCATTTCGAACACAATGGGATATGTATCGAGAGCTGATTCGATCGTTTCGATCCCTTTTCGTCAAAATCAACATATAACTCTATATATTGAATTTGAACGCGTATTTCAATTTACCGGGGTGACATACTAACTCGAAAAATTCCAGAAAAATATTTCTAGCTTCATATTGATGATACGGTCCTAACAAAACTAGTTTCGTCGAATTCTGAGACTGTTGGAAAAATGGCCATTTTCCAGTCGATTAAAATCAACTAAAACCGGTCAAACGCGTTTTCCTTTGCCATGCTCACATATTGATTCGAAAAATTACGAAATTTGGAATCTAACAATAATTTGACATCATGGACCCAACAAAAGTGGTTTCGTCATAATCCGAGGTCGTTTGCAAAATTCCCATTTTTAATGGCCTGAATTCCATAGCGACTATTCAGAATTTTCAACTGGACATATATTTTGATTCCCGCTATGAAATTTCGATTTGTCGGATTCGTTGGAAAGATATTCCCAATTAGATCCTATTATTTTTGGTTTCACTAAAATCTGGTTTATTTTGCACCTGGTATGTTCGATTGAAGTTTGAAATCGAATTATCGAACTACCGCGCCATTTTCAATTCCTTTTATAATTATATATAATTATTTATATTCTAACGACGACGTATATAATATATACGTTCGATTTATATTCAAATTAAATTTCTCATCGATATTATTTAAAATAATCTATTTTAATGTTCAAAATTCACTAAAATTGCCAAAATAAAAATTTTAAACTGGCCCAAATTTTCGGGTTGTTACATCCCCCTTACGGGAAATCCCGGATTGAGTCCAGAACAAGCCACAACAGAACGCAGACGAAATTCTTTTTTTTTTCTTTTTCTTTTTGAAGTGAAAAGTAACGGGGGGGGGGTTAGTATAAAAGATTTTATATTTTAATTTATTTTCTTCTATAAAAAGTTGACTTTTCATATGAACTCTAAACGAGGCCCAACGACCCTAGCTAATTAACCCCATTACGAACACAATGGGATATGTATCGTGAGCTGATTCGATCGTTTCGATCCCTTTTCGTCAAAATCAACATATAACTCTATATATTGAATTTGAGCGCGCATTTCAATTTACCGGGGTCACATACTTACTCGAAAAATTCCAGAAAAATAATTCTAGCTTCGTATTGACGATACGGTCCTAACAAAACTAGTTTCGTCAAATTCTGAGACCGTTGGAAAAATGGCCATTTTCCAGTCGATTAAAATCAACTAAAACTGGTCAAACGCGTTTTCCTTTGCCACGCTCACATATTGATTCAAAAAATTATGAAATTTGGAATCTAGCAATAACTTGACATCACGGATCCAACAAAAGTGGTTTCGTCGAAAACCGAGATCGTTTGCAAAATTTCCATTTTTAAGGGCCGAAATTCCATAGCGACTATTCTAAATTTCCAACTGGACATATCTTTTGATTCCCATTATGAAATTTCGATTTTTTGGATTCGTTGGAAAGATATTCTCGATAAGATTCAAACATTTTTGGTTTCACTAAAATCCAGTTTATTCTGCACCCGGTACATTCATTTGAAGTTTGAAATCGAATTATCGAACTACCGCGCCATTTTCAATTCCTTTTATAATTTAAAATAAATATTTATATTCTAACGACGCTCTATATAACTATATACGTTCGAATCCCATTCAAAATAAATTTCTCGTCGTTATTATTTAAAATAATTCATTTTAAATATTCAAAATTCATCAAAATTTCCAAAATATAAATTTTGAACTGGCTCAGATTTTCGAGTTATTACAATCTCCCCCACTTAAAACTTTTCGTCCCCGAAAAGGAACGAAGCCGAAAGTTGTTTAACTAATCAACTCAACTTTCACTATTTTTATTACGGCTTATGTTCTTCAACTTTTCAGTTTCTAAGAACTTTTCAAATTCTTCAAAAATTTGGCTAACACCCTAAATTTTCGAAAAATTTCGCCATAACCTCCCCTGCACCGGGAGCACCGGGAAAATCGAGAAATTTCCATACAGGCCCTCTGATCTCAAAAAGAAAAAGAAAAAGCCAAGTGGCTAGCCTATCGGCTCATAAAATCATCATCACCCAAACAAAACAATAAATTATGGTAAACATGTACCTATTTGTCGGGCAAACAAATTTTATTCTTCTGCTCTAGCCTCCTTGCTATGACCTGTTCAATGTAAGAACATGCAAATGCCTACAAATGCGAGAAATTTTCAATATAATTCACTTTTTGGTTCAATTGGGCTATATGGTACAAATTTTAATAAATCAACCAATAATCAACAATACAACCGTCAATCAATTAGTTGATTAGCTTTTGAAATTCATAACTTTGATACATAGTAAAAAATCAAATTTTTGATGCCAAATCATAGCAATAAGCCCTATCTAGTTTCGGTTCTCACACCAGTCAATTGGAAATATATAGAAATCTCACTTTCGAAACTCGAAAATAAATACTGGCGATGGTGCCCCGTCACCAGAATTATCCCGGGCACTAGAGTGCGATTCTATAACTATCCAATACATTAAAACTTCGAATACACGTTTGCAAGACATATATGCGAAATCTCTATATATTGGATTGTCCAAATTCATATAAATAAATAATCAAATACGAATAATTGATTTAAATTTTCAAAACTAAATTGTTTTCATTTTCAAAAATCTACTCTTCACACTCGTTCTAGGATACTACTGATCCCATCTCTAACGAGTCATTCTCATTGGATATTACTAATCCAATCTCTGATGAATTCTTTCGTATGGTTCTATTGTGTCTTGTTCTCTGAGCTTTGTAAACCAATGCTCTGATACCACGATGAAACGACCCGAAATTCCCCTTACGGGAAATCCCGGATTGAGTCCAGAACAAGCTACAACAGAACGCAGACGGATTTCTTTTTTCTTTTTGAAGTGAAAAGTAACGGGGGGGGGGGGGGGGTTAGTATAAAAGATTTTATATTTTATATATTTTAATTTGTTTTCTTCTATTAAAAGTTGACTTTTCATATGAACTCTAAACGAGGCCCAACGACTGTCGCCATTATCTAATTACCCCCATTTCGAATACAATGGGATATGTATTGTGAGCAGATTCGATCGTTTCGATCCCTTTTCGTCAAAATCAACATATAACTCTATATATTGAATTTGAACGTGCATTTCAATTTACCGGGGTGACATACTAACTCGAAAAATTCTAGAAAAATATTTCTAGCTTCGTATTGATGATACGGTCCTAACAAAACTAGTTTCGTCGAATTCTGAGACAGTTGGAAAAATGGCCATTTTCCAGTCGATTAAAATCAACTAAAACTGGTCAAACGCGTTTTCCCTTGCCACGCTCATATATTGATTCGAAAAATTATGAAATTTGGAATCTAGCAATAACTTGACATCACGGATCCAACAAAAGTGGTTTCGTCGAAAACCGAGGTCGTTTGCAAAATTTCCGTTTTTAAGGGCCGAAATTCCATAGCGACTATTCTAAATTTCCAACTGGACATATCTTTTGATTCCCGCTATGAAATTTCGAATTTTCGGATTCGTTAGAAAGATATTCTTGATTAGATTCAAATATTTTTGGTTTCACTAAAATCCAGTTTATTCTGCACCTGGTACATTCATTTGAAGTTTGAAATCGAATTATCGAACTACCGCGCCATTTTCAATTCCTTTTATAATTTAAAATAAATATTTATATTCTAACGACGCTCTATATAACTATATACGTTCGAATCCCATTCAAAATAAATTTCTCGTCGTTATTATTTAAAATAATTCATTTTAAATACTCAAAATTCATCAAAATTGCCAAAATAAAAATTTTAAACTGGCTCAGATTTTCGGGTTGTTACAGTACTACACCCCAAAACTCAATTTAACTTGATTGAACATTTGTAACAACCTAAGAATTTTCATGCTTAAGATATAATAATTTAAGTAAAAGATATTCGTTGAAATAAAATATTTTATTTGGAATTTTTTCCATTTTGTGCAATTTAGTTAAAGCAATGTTTGTTTGGAAATACGTTTCGTCATTAGTCGGATTATTAAGACAAATTGTAATTCAGTTAATAAAAAACAGACCAGAATTTGAAATTTGAAATTATAATTAAATATTCATTTCAAATTTTTGTTTAGTTTCTGTTTGAATCTTAAAATATTTTACAGAATTTTACTGTAATTTTTAATTCGGGAAATAAGCATATATTTCATTCACGTGTTTTAAGGCACTCGTGGACTGTTTGACACTTCATAGAATTTAAACAACCGGTCTATTTTATTTTGTTTTGGGATCACGATAAATTGTTGTACATGATTTTATTTTTGCTTATTAGTTACTATCTGTAGCTATCATTTAAAAATATAAAAGAGGAAGAACAATGTTGTAAATAGCCAACACTATATATTTATACATTAAATCGCGTACGTAATGCGTCAACTATACACCTTGCCTCAATCTTATTCACGCTTGAGAAATAAGCCTCATTTTCTCCAAATTTAAAGCATTCAACAAGAGGAAAGTTTACACATATAGTAGATACAATACCAGCAAAGGACACTTGTACGCGAAGGAGACACGTGCTATAGGCCTCCTGAACCCAACAAGAATTATTTATTTTTCTCTTACGCTTCTTTACCGTCTTCCCCTTCCAATTGTAGATCTCTGCCACCACTTCATCTCTAAACAGCCGCACCTCTCTATTCCATTTTGTCACTAGAAAGGAAAACTCCATTGCACCCAAAAGCTTCCGCATGCGTCTCTTCAAACCAGCCTCTTCTTTGAGAACCGCCTTCGGTCAGTGCTGCCAACCCATGTCTCCCACTCTTCACGCAAGTACCCAGTTTGCTTCACCAAATTTCTCCCTTCACTGCATGCCGCAACTCCTCCTCAAAACTCATGTCAGCCTCTTCGGTTTTGTCTCACCTCAGCCTAGCTCATCCACCCAGCTCCACTGCCTCATTTCTGTTCCCGACCAACTCTTATTCTCCTTATTACTGCTTGCGCCTTTCCATCTCACGCAAGAACCTCCTTGTCTTCCCTCACTCTCCATTCTCCTCAAATGCATTGTCTCCCCCTTGTCACATCCGACCTCTCCATTCAGTTCTCCCCCTCTTCTGAAACGCCAAGCCCACCTTCTCTTCAAATATATGCACCCCTTCTTCCTTGTGCCATGTCCTCCTTTCACCTCATCTTTTTCCCCAGTCCGTTGTCTTCCCCGTCACCATCTCAAAACCCTCTCTCCCTTAAGTTGCGTTAGTCTTCCTCATTCAGTTTTGCATGCGTGGATTATAGAGGAGATGAGGTGGCTCTTGGTTTTGCGAATATAAGAGTCTACGCAAGAAACAATATGAGACCCAGAAAGAAAAAAAAGGAGTTACTTTGCGTTGCGTTTGGGTTAGGGGTGTAGTGAGGTACGGTTAGTATAGAAGAGTCTAAGCTTGGAAAGAAAAAAAAGTTTGGTTGCAGGCAAAGGATGCATGAGTAACTGCAGGGTGTATTCGATGCCTTGCATGTGAACGCATGGGGACTATTTATGGAGTGTTAAATGGAAGGAAGGATGAAGTAGCGAATGAAGACAACTCAAGGACGGAGCAGAGATACGGCTATTTAATGGATTCAAAGTGCAGTAGGGAAGGCTGTTATATTTCGAGAACATTTGGTGAGAACTTCTAATTTAATTTTATTTAAATTAGTAGAAATTCGATAATTATAATTAGTTTAGATTATTTTTAATTAGTTAATGAAAATTTGTTTGGATATGTATGTTTGTATGCAATGGTTGAATGGTTGTGCATGTAGTTAGAGAACATACCGAACACTAATAAGCATTATTGACCATAACGCTTGTGCAAAGGTTAAATGGTTGTTTAAATTGTTGTTATTATAAGGAATAATTTCATGCATGTCCATTTGATTTTTCATATAGTTGATCAATTGTTGTGTTATGGTTGCAAACACGCACTGTAGCTGTGGGATTATACGGCGATCAGTTTAAATCTCCTTCTATGATGATTTTATTATTTTGGTAATAATTGGAATTTAGTTTTAAATTTTCAAAGGATCTAGAAATCTAAGTTACAAATAATAAAAGACATTCGTGAAAGACGGAAATAATTTCAGAAATGTCTTCATTTTTTTGGGCTCTTAAATAAGTACGAAAATTTAATTTAGAAAGTTACATTTTGTTTTATATAGATATGCGATTATTTTATTTTATAATGGTTTTCCGTAAATCTTGAAAGAACTAAATAGGTTGGAGGAATATATTTCACTAAGTTTCGATGAAATTGAAAAGGAGCCTTAGGAGTTTTTATAAAATTCTTACCAGCTGTAAGTTTGGAAACGAATGAACGAACTTGGGAAAACATTTTATTTTATGTTTTCAATTTAACTTGAAATGGATATTTGAAAATTTGAAATGATGATTTTGAAGTAAAGCAATGTTGGAGCTCGAATGTAAATATAAAATATTATTTGAAATATGATTTTAAAAGTTAAGTTATGAAAATTGAGTTTATATGGAGGAAAAAGGCGTGTTACACATTGCTTCTTATCCCTAATTGATCTTTCGAATCATCCAGTTTTAAACCCAAATCTCTAATACGAACCATACGGATTTTGACTTTATACCTATATGTAAATATAACCAATTGGAGTTATGTGGGCTATGATTCCATATTTATTTGCGAAATGATTTCCACACTGTATGTAATAATTAAAAGAGGATTTTCATGTATGAAAGCATGTTTGGTTATCATAAGATAAAATTCGCCCATCTAGTGTGCGCTTGCATTGTGTGATTGGGACGAGCTTATGATAGCCTCATTTTCCAAGAGTCATTGCGAATTTATGTGCACGGGCATTCACATGGAGTAAACCCATTATGCGTTAGCGGCATGGTCCGGTGAATTTTCCAACTTTAAAATATATCCTATAACAATTGTTTTATGTTCTCACACCAGTCCCATGACTGACTTGGAGTTTATTGTTCTTTCCTAAACTCTGGGTGCCCACTAATTTTCACACGGGCAGCTAGTAGTTTAGTTTTGCAGTTATGTTTTGTTGGAGCGAGGTTCAGAGCGCTTTCTGAGTTGGAGTCCATGCTAGAGTTGAAGTTTCCACTGTATCATGTTGTTCTTCCGCTGAGAGTATATTATATATTTTCTTCTGCTGTAATTATGTTGTAACTCTGATATTCCATGTAACTCTGATGTAATCATGTATTATGTAATAAAAGTCTTCTATTTTGTTCTATATATGTATGTACCCATAATAATTCATCTTTGTGAACGATTTAAGTTAGTTTAATTACCGGCGAAAATCAGGGAAAAAGATGGGTCGTTATAACATTTCAACGAATTATAAAATGAATAGAGGATTTGGGGTATTTAATCATATTTTCTTTTCGTATATCCCAAATTCCCCAAGGCACAACAATCCAAATCCATAACTATCAGATTATAAAAAATTGTAACTTAGTTAGATTCCACTCACAAATTTACAAGAAGAAACAACAATAGAATTGAATGTTAAAGTATGGATTTGGCCTTCGAGAACGAACAGGCTCCAACCTTTCAAATATAAGAATCGCATATATTAGAATTCTTATATGTATGATTCTAAATCTCAGAATAATTCTAAATCTAAATAGAAAAGGAAAGGAGAAACGAAAATAGATTAAGAAGAAAGAAGAAGAACCTATTATCTTTTCTGAATATTTAGCAATGTTAGAAATGCATGGTGGAGGCAGTGAAGAGAATGGAGATAATGTTTATAATGACGGTTCAAGGGGATATTTATAGTTGCTATCGCGTGTTTAAACCATTAGATTAATTTGATTTAATCTAGATAGTCCAATTGATATATAGTATAAATAAGTCCCCACACAAAACAAACCTTACTAGGCTACCCAGTAGAAGGGTGGTCGACACCTTCCCTACGAGGGAGAACGACCTGGCGGTCGACACCCCTTCTAGAGGGGTGGTCGACCCCCCTTTTGGGGCATGGCTAATTGGAAATTTCTCCAGAACTTTACTTTTTTTCGTCGTTCCTTAATTAATTACTTTTATTTCTTTCCTTAGTTGATTTATTCTTGTCCCCTACCATATGTGAATATATACACATAAGTGTGAAATGAAAGGGAATATTCTTCTCATACTTATCCTATATAATATATTTCTAGCTTGTATATATATATATATATATATATATATATATATATTCGAAATTCAAACCTTTGTGGATTAGTATATACGTACAACTTAATTAATAACTTTTGCATACAGACTCCTTTTGCAGCAAATAAAATATGAAAACGGATCAGAATCTCGCCACGAATGCACCATACAATACTTCATAGCCAAATTCTTAATTACCAAAAATTCCAATTTCAGCCTTTTAATATATTTGTAGTTATTACTATTTATTTTTAAATTTAATTAATCTATTTTTAAATTAGGTATTTTTATAGGGTGTTACATTCTTTCCCCTTTATTAAAGATTTTGTCCCGAAATCTTTTGAAGGGTCGAGGAACACAACTCGCTCTAAACAACATGTTGTACACCAATGTTATTTTAAAAAAAATCCATAACTCATAGTGATTATGAACTGCAGACTTGCTATAATGAGGCCAGCCCTAACATGTAAGTGTAATAAGTGATGCAATATGTATGCAAAACTTCCTAACATATATTTAATTCTATATGAGTGCGTAGTACATTTGTGTCACATCCATACCCTACCATCCAACCTAGAAACTACGATGCAACCAAAAAAGATAAATTAGGGAAAATAATTACCCTAAGAAAATTTCTGGATGAGTTAGTCTCATCTTCTTCTCAGTCCCCCATGTACTCTCTGCAGGGTTATCTCCCTATTGAACTCGGGAAAGTCAAATACATTTTTTGCGGGGTCGTTTGATTGCATGCTCCACTGTAATGATCCGCATTTTTGGCAGTCAAATATTTTAATTAATTAATTATTTTAAATGCTTTATTTGGAATATTAATGGAAATTAATATTTTATTCATTATTAAAATCAAGTTCGAACGTTATATATTTATTTAGTTATAAATTGAGCTCGAAATGGCGCTGCAGTTCGTAATTTGGATTTTTGAACTTCAACTGAATAAAATCTGATATAAGTCGAATTTCTATAAAACAAGAAACTTTGGAGTCCTGTTGATGATAATTTTCATATGGAAGAGAAAAATCGAGATTTCAGTTTATAGATTGCAAGTTACGTCCAATTCAAATTTTCAAATAGTCGATATGGAATCGTTTTTAAATTATAACGATTTATTTATAAATATTAAACGATTTTATGTAAATAGAATATTTTTTTAAAACCAGAAGTTTTAATGTTGAAGTTTTGAAGTATATACTGAATAAAATTGAAATTGTTGTTTTAGTAAGTACAATAATTTATTTTCGTTAATTTGGCTGTTTGAATTTAATGTACATATATATATATATACCCATCAGCGTTTCACATGGTTCGGCATAACGAATAAAATACAAATAGATATCGTACTTGTCCATCAAAAACAAATAAGTGTTACATGAACACGAATACTGAAAACATACGAAAGAGACTGGAATGTATATAAAAACTGGAACTTGTATAAAATGATAAAAATTCGAACATATATACAGTATGAAAACGTGGAACCAAACATAGAGAATGAAAAATGAAATGTATACTGTATGTGGAAACTGGAAATTGGTCAATCCTCAAACAAAGAAAAACAAAACATGTAATGGTCTGGATGAAAGAAAAATCCAAGGAGCAAAAACATTTTTCTTTTTAAAAATTCATGTACAACATGCCTTGATCATTCAAGAAACAGTAATACAACTAATGAACAGTCAAAATATATGCATAAATATATAGCTAAACAGCTATATGGGTACATAGCAAATCAGCTAATGAAACAGATATGAACAACAAAAGGGAGTACAAGAACAGCAAAGAAAAACTGATAGATTTATATATATTTTTATATACATCAATCGAACAGCTATATATATATATATATATATGTATATATATATACACACACACAGCTACATAATTTGCTTAACAATGCATAGTTAAGCTAACAATGAACAGAATAGTTCATTTTAAAATTTAATGTCAGCACGAATGGTTCTTTCAAGTAACAGTACAAGGCATAGTTGAAGAAATGGATACATTCATATATCAAATCAAAACAGACAATAAAAAACAAATTGAAAACAGGTTTAGGTACATGGACAGCAGTTAAACAATCAAATATATGTATATATTTCATCCAATCTTACAAGCAATGAATTACCACATATATATATATATATATATATATATATATACACAGGAAATTCCACGTACAAAACTCACTGTTACCGTACATTAAAAATATGAACACCAAATCTAACAATACAGTTCAAAACTTTGATTGAATAGAAAATTTATGGCCTCAATCATCTAAGCTATACACCTACAGTATATCGATTAGATTCAAGTCGTCCCATTGTACATGAAATACAACACAAAATCCTCACGTAGCACTACGCAGCCATCAGTCTCCATCACCAGTACCACCATCGATCACAGTATTTAAGAACTAAACACAATTACAGATCTAAACCTATTATTTTACAATCCGATTTTGACATTGATCCTATCTATATCATCCAAAACTATATATACGCAAGTAGGCATAACATTTCACGTTTCCAGAATGGAATCAGATCGACCTAGTGAAGTGAATCATATTCATACCAGTTAAAAATCAAGACAAAAATAATACAATAGTTAAAAATCACGAAAATATGCTTATCTGATTCGTGAGTCCACCCTCTTCATCTCAGAATGTTTTGATGGATTTCGTGATGTGTTTGTGGAAGGCGAAGGCCAAGGGTTCTGCGGATTGTACAATTTAAGCCTCGGTCTTGGGCTTCAAAAATTTATTGTCGATGGTGGTAGGAAGCTCCTTCATTTCTAGAAACGAATTGGGGTCTATCAGTAAAGTTTTAGTGGCACCTTTGGTTGCTGAAACGATCAACGGAGTAAGGTTTGGCAGATTGATAGAAGCTAGGAGGCGATGGGATGACCGAAACATGGTTGCGTAGGGAGATGAGGTGTAGTTAATCTTGATTTTCGATAAAGAAAAAAGTGGAAAAGAGGATCTGTTAATACCCGTAACTTCCCCGATAAGGAAAGCACGGATTACCTTGAGAACACGACAAAATAGAACGCAGACAAAAGAACATTTCATTGTTATTTTACAACAATTCCATCAGATACAAGAATATACAGGGTATAAATGAATAAATTACATTCGATAAATATCAGAGATTACAATAAATTACATAGCAGCGGAAAATAATACAAAGCACAACTGAAGGTGATACACGGATACAGAGCTTTCCGAGCATCGTTCCAGCTGTAAATCAGGATCCTGTGAATATAAATCTGCAAAACCAAAACTACTAGTTGCCCGTGTGGAAAATAGGGGCACCCAGAGTTTAGGTTAAAACAATAAACTCCAGGTCAGTCATGGGACTAGTGTGAGAACTAAAACAGTTATTAATCTTTATTTTCAAAGTTCGCTAAATCAAGGGACCACGCCGTATAACACGGAACGGGTTTCCTCCCAAGAATACCAGTGCATAAAACAAGCAGCGCAATGCTAAATAAAGAAAAATGAAGCTGTTATAAGACCCAGGTCCCATCACACAATGCAACGCAAGCCGGAGGATAGGGTTTTTACCTTATAACAGCCAAAGTATGCTTGATAAGTTAAAAACACATTATTTGATACTATAATAAGTGTATAGTTTCAAAACAATTTCAATCATAAATATCAATCCTAGGCGGCATGAACGAACAAACAAAATCAAGGTGAGTTAAACTCACTCAGTTCTTCCTATTTATATTTTATATAAATTGGGTTTTAATTTTGTGTGCTCTGGTTGCTAATGGTTGACTGTTTGCTAATTATATATTTATTTTTTGATTTAACTTATGGAATTAAATGGTTGTTTAATTTCAGTGAAATACCAAATCATTATTTTAACGATTGGATCTAATGAAGGTAACTTATCTTGTTGGTCACATTTATAAAAGAAACGTGTTTAATGGTTTGAATTGTTTGAATAGATTGAGTTTTTTTGCTTATTGGTTGATGTTAAATGGTCGATATTTATTATCAGTTAAATGGGATTGAATGATCTGGTTTGAACTAACCAATTTGAATACAGGGAAGAACAGGTTGGAGGGATCCAACAGGATTCCTCAAATATATTAGACATTATTTATTTTCATATTATCAATGTATGAACTGTCCTGATTGGTTGATTTAATTGATTGTTGACCGTTGAACTGAAATTCAACATTTATTTTTGTTTAAACCAATAGGCAATATTGGTTAAGTAATCTATAGTAAATGGCCTAAAAATAATTTTTTTTGTTTATATCGATTTACCGTCCGATGAATCGATAGAACAGAAGTTAAAAAAAATTATTTTTATAACCAGAGATAGATTTTTAGATATATATATATATATTATTTTGAATAAAAGTTTATAAAAAGGAAATATATATTTATTATTTATTATTTAAGTTTATAATTAATTATTATTTGATTTTATAAAGACAAGTCTGACATTAATTAGATTTATAAGTAAGTGAACAGAAATTAACCTAATGATTAAAGTTCGATAATTGTTTTTAGGAACAATTAAATGGAATTATTTAAATTAATCATATTATTAGTTAATTTAAAGTGAGAACTAATTGGAATCGGTTATCGAGATAATCGTGTTTTAAATTGACTAAATCGACCATTTTTATTTGAGACTGATTATTAAATTAGTGCGATTTGAATAAAATAGTTTAATGAATTTTTTTAATCTTAACAAGTTTTTAAAAAGGGATTTACTATTTATTTTAGTTAATAAAGAAATTAACTACCCAAGTAGTTAATGATCGAAGTAAATTATTATTTTAATTAATAATAATTTAGGAAATTACTTTTTAATGGAAATTCATTTAAAAAGTAATCAGAGTTGGAATGAAATCTAATTGATTGGTGAAAGGAGTTTATAAACTGCTTTTATATTTAAAACCTAAATTTTTATAAAAATTATAAAGAGAATTTTGTGCGAATATGATAGCTTAAAATAAATGTTACTTAATTATTTGAATTAAGTAAAAGTAGATTAAGGTAAAAAGTGTTTATAATAAACCAGGGTTATATAAATGAGATTTAAAGTTTAAAAGCATTAATTTTACATTAAATTACTTAATAATGGGATTAAGTAAAAATGGGGGGATTAAAATAAGACTTTCAAAGCAGGAATTGTTGAATGGATTTGAAAAGGGATTGGTAAAGGTATTTTGGTGAAAGAAGTGGGTCATAGAGTTTTGTAAACAAATCAGAATTATAAATGAGTTTGGTTAAAGAGGCAGAGTTAAGAGTGGTGTTTTATAAGGAAATTACTTAACTATTGAATTAAGAAAGAATGGGTATATCCGAGAAAGAGAATTTCAAAAAGGTAGAAGGTTCATGAAACCGCATTTTTAAATAAAATAGTTAAATGGAATTTTTGTTGATATTAGAATGAGATATTGGTTTTTGAATTATAACTTGTATCTATCTTAAGATACGATCGTTGTTGATCAAGGTCTGAAAGGTAATTAAAATACCCCAACTTGAACAACATCAGGATTATCTGAGGATGACATTAGTTAGTAATAGTAAAGGGGGTTAGTTGTAATTTATTATTTCCATTAAAGAAATAATAATGCAACTTTGGTGAAAATTTGGAATATATATATATAATGAGAATACCAAGGTAAAAGGGAATATAAGGGTATTGCGTGTGAAATTATAACGATATTTTCCAGCAAGAAAGGAAATGTGCAGTTGAGAAGCACTATTTATTGTTTTCAAGTAATTAATAAAAGATATTTCGCAATATTGTTTTATGAGTAATAGGTTGAATGGATTTCCCAATATTAGATAATAGTATGGCTAATGTTTTGAAAGGGAAAATAGAAAACTTGATATGATATAGGAATTTCCTAAGTATTAAAATGAATTTGTTTAAAGAATAACCTTATGTTAAACAAGAAGCAAAAAGCTATATTCGTAATATCAGAATATTTTAGAGCTTTAAGTTTACATTTATTTTAATTTAAAGGTCAAGTGATGCTGAATATTGAACCAGTGAACTGATTAGATTTTCATGATTTAATCACTGTTTATTTTGATATTTAAATCACTGATTATCAAATCTGTCCAACAAAATTGTTGGTACGGAAAGTCCGAGCTCGAGTTTATATTCGAAAACCATTCCGACAAACAAATTCGTGAAGATATTACAAGATGATCGAGATGGAGCATTGAAGACCATAGAATTACGTAAACGGAAGGACTGCTAATAATCTTCGGTCTGCAGCCAAAGATGTACTGTGGTTCTGTCATGGTTGGAATCCACGGATTGCAAGGACTGCTCATTACCAATCTATAGGGTGATTCCTTGGATGTGGTACGAGGGTACCTTTGGTTCATCCTGCTCCTGGATGACTTGTATGTACGAATGTCTGACAAAGTAATTTCAAAGGAGTCACATACGTTGATTTCCTCAAACGTATTTTTGTTGGTGGATAGCTAACACCTAGGGTATTTTTGTGGACGTCAGTTAGTGATATCTAGAGGATCTGACGATGTGGCATTTAAAATGAATGGTGACCAGATGTTCCAAAAGGGAATTCAAACCTTAAGCCTCATAAACCGAGAAATGACAAAAATCGGGCAGGCAGCATGGCCATGTGGGTCGCTCCCATTAGGGTGTATAATCACCTATCTAGAGAAAATCCATTTCCTTCTTTAATCTAATCGATGCTGTCCCTTTTCATGAAACAGTGGTTTGAGCCCAACTGTTGGTGATATACATTCGATACACTCAAGCGAAATGAGTGGTCGGTCATGTGTGGGCCATGTTGCAAGACGTTCTTGTTGAACCCAGTGTATTCCCCTCTAGAGATACACTATCGGTAGGTGGTTCCATACCTTGTCATAGTTAGAATCCAGTCTCCAATAAGCGCCCACGGTTTTGATTGTATACTATGTATGTGGAGCATGAGATGCAAGTGTTCCACTGGATTGATATCTATTTGTGTTTATACACTATCATAATATCAGAAAAGATATTGATTTCAAAAATGTATTGGGTTATCGTAAGGTAAAAAACGTCCGTATTTATGTGTGGATTTGGTCTTACGATTACCCTTTTCTATTGAAAAGATTTTGAACCTTAAAATCAAGTTGGATGATTTCCCTTAAAGCTTTACGAGTTTTTCACACTCTGGTTCAACAGACTGGCCCGGTGTTTTGTATATGCTCGGGTTAGACCGGGACGCATAGGTCTAAGTTATCAGATGCTGCGAAGTCCAGAGACGAGCTGGAGGCATTCAGATATATTGTATATAGTATATATTCAGCTGTGTTGTATATGAGGACAGGTTATTATAACTGTCCAAAGGTGTTGCTGTACTCTGATATTGTAAGTATTTCTAAAAGCTCTCAATAAAGATTTATTTCTGTATTATATTTTGTTCCGTTGCGATGTGAGACTCTGATTCTGTGTTGTGGTGTTTCCATATCTCTTCTTCTATTCTAACTTTCTTTCTTGCTTATCTCACCCTCTAATATTCTTTCTAATAACTATCCAGTGTTTTCGGTGTTTGGAAGATCAGCATGGGATATGAAATGGTATTTATGTCGATTTTCGGGCCAAAAATCCTTGAGTCGTTACATCCACGGTCCTTGTAGTGGCGCGGGGAACCCTACGCTCTTACTCGAGGCTTCTTATGTCCCCAATGTCGTTAAGCACGAGTCTGACGACTGAATCATAAGGGCATTTGCGAAGATGGAAATCATGAAAAACGAGATTACTGATAAACGCTCGGAAAGATCCACTCTATAGGCCATCTTCCCAAACCTATCCAAAATAATATGTAACGATACGGATTTCGCTCGGACCTAATTGATAGCTAAATCGACCAAGACCGTTCGAACCCTGGATACGCTAACTCTGGGAATGCAACACATCAGAACAAATAACGTAAGACTTTTATAAACATCAAAATAATGTTACATCAGAGTACAAAATATATCAGAGTACATCAAAGAAAATTCTGTAGCAGAAGATTAATCTATAATAAATTTAATACAATGCAGCGGAATCAATAAACTAACACAGGGAAACCCTATCAATGCTCTAGACGCAGCTTTAAGCTTCAATCCATAATCCTGCTCAATAAATAAATATCTGCAACACAAATCACTTGACTGCCCGTGTGGAAATAGGGGCACCCGAGTTTGCAAGTGAAACAAACTACGAGTCAGTCATGGGACTGGTATGAGAAATCTTACTTAACTTATTTAATAATAAGGCTAATCACAGGACCACGCCGCTAATGCAGAACGAGTTTACTCCATTGGATTACCAGTGCATAAATAAAGAAATCATTTAAACAACGCAATGCTTTTTAGAAAAATGAGGCCACTATAAGACTCAAGTCCCATCACACAATGCAACGCAAGTCGGAGGATAGAGTTTTACCTTATAATGGCAAAAAATGTTTGGTAAGCATAAATAAATTCATTTGATATTATTACTAGTGTCTAGTCAGATTAAAACACTTTTCAACACAAATGTATTAATCCTAGACGGCATAGCTACCATATACTATGTTGCCATATATAGGTTTACAATCAAATCTGTAATGTCATATTGGAAATTGGGTTTCCATCATGATTCAAGGCTAGGGATGGCTCCTTCTGATTCGAGACACTCTAGCAAATGCCTCAAGATCCCCCAAGTGGACCCTTGGATCTTCAGGGCTGGTCCACACATATGTTAGTGGATTAGTTATTCCTGAACACACGTTTCCCGGTCCTACCGGTCCTATCACTTGGCCAGTAGCGACTAATACCATAGGTGCCTCGCAATCCATCATCCACATAAGTAAAAATGTCTGGGCTCCATACAATGACACCACTTCTAGCAAGAAAGAAACGTCGTGCACTCTTTGCAGTCACGATCCCGTTTTTGACTCATACCGGGGTGTGAGGCTCGCGAAGTAACGTTATACACAAAGCTATGCTAATTAAAGTTGTGCTTTGATCATCAACCACAAGGCTCTGTGTAACAACCCGGATTTTCAGAACAAATTAAAAAAAATTATTTTAGCAATATCAACGGATTTTGAATATTTAAAATAATTTATTTTAAATAATAACTAATAAAAATTGAAGTTAGAATGAATTTTTTTAATTTAATTATAAAAGGAGTTTAAAATGGCGCGGCAGTTCGAAAATTCGATTTCAAATTTCAATTGACTGTACAGGATTCGAAATAAATCGGATTTCAGTAAAACCAAAAATATTTAAATATGTTTGATTATATATTTCAAATGAATTCAAAAAACTAAGATTTCATAACAGGAATAAAAAGTTATGCCCAGTTTAAAATTTAAAATATAATCTATATATAATTTAATATAATATAAAGCCCTTAAAAATAGCCATTTTGCAAACGACCTCCATTTTTGACGAAACCACTTTTGTTGGATTCAAAATGTCAAATTATTATTAGGTTTAAATTTTCATAATTTTTAGAATTAATATGTGAGCATGGCAAAAGAAAACGTGTTTTGTCAATTTTAGTCAATTTGGATCGACCAGAAAATGGCCATTTTTCGAACAGTCTTCAAATTCGACGAAATTAATTTTGTTATGACCGTAGCGTCAAAACATAGCTAGATATAATTTTTCTGTAATTTTTAGAGTCAGTCTGTGGCCCCGGTAAATTAAAATGTACGTGTAAATTAAATATACATTGACTAATATTTTAATTTTTAAGAAAAACCTAACGAAACAATAGAATTTGCTTACCAGACATATCCCATTGTGTCCGGAATTGGGGTATTTGGCTGGGGGCGACACTCGTTGAGTTCGATTTGGAGTGTGTATCAACATATGGATATTTTTGAAAATAAATAAAATAAAATAAGAATACGGTATAAATACCCCCCAAATACACCGTATTTTATCGAACCCAAATCTCTTATAACCCAGCCACCTCCGTTCGAAATAGAGAGGCAGAAATGTCCATAATTCATTCAATAAATTCTCTCAATCCCTGAAGTGATTTGCAAAACTAAATACATGAAAATAAAGAGCAGTCTGAGGACTTTCGATCTATAGGAGTAAGATGAGATTTCATAGTATGTTCTTCTCGAAATGCATGTTCATAGGGTCGCCGTTAGGAGGCATTTTCAGATGCTTGGGGGGGGAGCGAGTTCGACGCCCTTGGGGGCGCGGAAAGGTGGCACTTTGGCGCATCTCGAGGTGATGGAGGATTGGGGTCCGACGGCTCCTATGTGGTGGCGTCTGCAGCAAAGGAGATCGAGGTTTGGGTTCTTTTTCTGCCGTGTATACCTGAAGGAGAAATGCGTGAGGGAGGGTTTAGTTAAAGAAGGTAATGACCTTGTTTTCTTAATGTAACTAATTATTAATTTTTGATTAAGGAATTTAATTGTTTTAAAAATAGAACTTTTACACAAATAAAATTAACATTGTTTCTCAAACAAAATTAACATTGTTTTAAATTATAAATATACATTGATTTAAAACATAAAGAACATTGATTTAAAATATAAAATAGTATTGCTTTAAAATATAAATAGCATTTTTTTATAAAAATAAAATAACATTGTTTTTTGTCATATAAATAACATTGTTTTAATAATATAAATATCGCTTTGTTATGAAAATTAACATCGCTTTGTTATGAAAATTTACATCGCTTTGTTATGAAAAATTAACATCGCTTTGTAATAAAAGAAGAATATCGTTTTGAAATAAAAGAATAATATCATTTTGAACTGAATAAAAAAAGCACAATGTTTTGTAAATGAAAATCACAATGAAAATTACAACGTTTTGAGAACAAAAGCATAACATTATTTGAAAATAAAAATATACTTTGTTTGAAAATAAAAATATACATTGTTTTGAAAAGTAAAATTCGCATTGTTTAATAAAATAAAAAGAGTATTGTATGAAAAATCCGATAATAAATAAAAATAATTGTTTTTACGTATAGAATTGCAATGTTTTCAAAATCATTGTTTTAAATATAGATTAACATTGTAATAAAAATGTGATTTATGTATATAGTATTAAAAAGTAAAAATAGTTTTGTTTTAAAAATAAAATATAACATTAGTTATAAAAATATGATTTTGATTATATATAGCATCGTATTAAAAATATGATCTTTACCATATATCTAGAACATTAAAAAAATGATTTTTAGCACAAACCCCGTGAAATAGGTCGCGATGAAACGGACTGGAAGCTGAACGGAATCAAAATCGTCCGCTAAAAATGACGGAGTGGAAACCCAAAGGTGAGAGTTCCTCACTAAAATTTCTACACAGTTGTTTAATTATTTTCATAACTAAAAAATATATAGAATTTCCATTTTAGATTTATATCAGTTTAATCACTATAAACTGTACACGGTGCTCGTTAGATCACTCCCCTCGTCCACAAACCATAGACGATTTAAATTGACTGTATTGTATGTTGTTTGTGATGTTGAAATGCTTAAAAGTAATGTTAACATAAATTTGGTTGTTGAAATTAGATTATAAATATTTATTTATAATTTGAACAGTGGAATTTGGTTAAATTTATTAACCAATAATTTGTGTAAATAAACTGTTGTTGTTTGAAAACCCCACACGAGTCTGGGGATGGTAATTTATTCACTTCTCCTCTGAATTTAATAATATGTCAATCGATGGATTGACAGTATGTGATGAGCATAATTTATTTATTTTAATGCTCACACAGTAGTAAATTTCACTCTGATTGTGAATGGACTGTTTGTTGATTACTTATCATTATTGTTGCATACACGCGATGTATGAAATCCATATAACTGAAATTATATGGTAATTGATTGAGTCGCATTCCGATTCAGAAATAAACAATGTTTTTATAATAAACAATATTTTAGAATAAAATAACTTTTTGGAGAAAAATAGCATTATAATGTAAATAGAACATTTAAGGATAAAATAACATTATAACGTACAAAGGTACATTTAGAGAAAAATAACATTATAATGTACAAAGGTACATTTTAGAGAAAAATAACATTATGTGTAAAAAGTACATTTTAGAATAAAATATCATTATAATGTAAAGGGTACATTTTAGAATCAAATAACATTTTAAAATGAAATATCACATTTTAGAATAAAATAACATTTTAGAATAAAAAGGACATTTTAGAATTAAAATTAACATCTTTGTTGAAATAAATAGTTGAAACCAAAATAGTCATCTTTGTTGAAATAGAATAATTGAAACCAAAACATCATTTTTTTTGTTGAAATGAAATAGTTAAAACAAAAATAACATTTTTGTTAAATAGATTTGTGATAAAAAAAAACATTTTTGTTAAGTAGATTTGTGTTAAAAGAAAAATGTCAATTTTGTTGAGTTAGATTATTGTAAATAAAATGAAGTTATCACTTTATCCATTTTGTCAAAATAGAATTGTTAATAAAACGAAGTTAATACTTTTATTCATTTTGTTGAAATAGAATTGCCAACAAAATAAAAGAATCATTTTAAATCATTTTGTTGAAATAGAATTGTCAGCAAAACAAAAGAATCATTTTAATCATTTTGTTGAAATAGAATTGTCAACAAAATATAAGAATCATTTCAATGTAGAAGAGTCATTTTAACGTAATCGAACATTTATTATGTATATAATGTAAAAGGACATTTTTATGTAAAATAACATTTATAATGTAAATAATGTAAAAGAATATTTTTATTGTAATAGAACATTTTAATGCAAAGAATATTTTATAATAAAGAATATTTTATAATAAGGAGTCTTTTAAAATAAAAAATATTTTAAATAATGAATATTTTAAAATAAAATCCAGTGAAGAATAAATCATGATTTCAATGTCCGATTTTGGATGGACACAAAAATATTGTAATATGAAGCCATGTTAAGTAGCAAACGCAATTTCAACCCGAATGGGTTTATCGATCGATTCTAATCATTTTATAATGAATATCGGAAAGAAATGATTTCAAAATCTAATATTTTGAAAATATTATCATTTTATTGTTATAAGGATATAGAATATTCAATTTTGATTTAAAATTGAAAATGAAGTTGGAATCGTTTTGTAACGAATTTATAAAATACGCTTTAGATGGAAATCAATGAAATATATATAATATATATATTATATATAATTAATAGCCTGAATAGAACGCGCTGCGTAGCGTCCGTTCGCGAATTTCAACCATTAACTTCAAATGGATGTTACGGGAGATCCGACCGTCGGATTCTCCTAAAACCAGAATCGTTGGGTTCGTATCGAAAGCTTTCCAATGAGTATAATAGATTTGAAATCTAATGGTTAGATTTGGAGATATGTCCAAATCAATTTCAGAAAAGGTCGCTATGGATGCAGTTCGGTGGCCGTTGTTGGAAACCGACTGTACGGGCGATAATAAAATTATTAAAAATATGGAAAAATTATGTAAAATCACAATAAATGGTTTGGAAAGATTTTTGATGAAAAATTCCAAATTTATAAAGATAAAAATATATTTTTATCGAAATGAACTGTTTAATGAGCTAGTTATTAACTAGAATAATAATTTAATTATTTTTAGAAATAAATAAATTGGATTTGAAAATGGTTTTAAAATAACCAGAATTTTCAAAAGAATAAATTATAATGGATTTGAATGGAAATTATCCTTGGAATAATTTGATATTGGATTCCGTGATTGTATGGGAATTTGGAAGATATATATACATCTCATTATTCCCAATACGATATTTTTTGGTTTCAGAATTTGATATTGAATATAAGCCAATATAATTTCTATTCAGAACCTTATATTTAATGTCAAATGGGATTTGGGTTTGTCGTGAACGGTGTTTTAAATAACACTTGTTCTTTATCCCAATTAATAGTGAAGAAATAATTTGGAATTTATAAATCTTTTATTAAGATTTAATGGGAATTTTCCAAAATAAAGTTTTCCAATTTAATATATTAAATTGGAATTGAATGGAATTCGATTTGGTAATAATCAAGATGAGCTGCTGTGAATGAAGACTGATACTATATATGGAATTTAAAAGGCATTGCCGCTATTCCATTTATATTATTAGTTTGATATGGGAATTTATATCGATCATGTACCATTATCATTTCTATGAAGATTCCATAGTTAATGGAAAAAGATTTGGGTTTATCATGAATAATGTTTTTAAAAGACATTAGTTCTTTACCCAAGTTAAAGATAAGGTTAAATTCTTAAGCTTGAATAATCATTAAGTAATGATTTTTGAGATTAAAAAGAATTTATCTTTGATAAAATTAACGAGAAATTTTCCTAAAAAATGTGAATATTTTATTAAAAGAATATTCTGAATTGGAATGAGGCATAGGATGTCTTATTATAGCACTTGTTTATAAAGTATGCCAGTTATTTGGAAAAACCAGGTTTAACCCATTCTGAATAATTGATACGACGACTAATAGTCGAAGAGATTGAAGACAGCGCAAGACCGACAATCTTCACATCGAATGGATGAGTTGCTACTGATGCCCATGATTGGAGTAGCTATCTTGAAAGGGATACAGTGGTAGCCGTCTGGACTTACTTGTTGATTGTTCGGAAATGCGAGGGCCTCTCTTCCGTATTGGACATGCGGGATGGGGAATAAGGTGTCTCTGGTTTCGTTCATACCTAGAACGGACTTGTAAATGGATGGTATGTCTGACATTGTATTCCTTTATGTTGTATTCATTGAGCTCGGCTAAATATATATATCTGTTGGTGGCGGAGGATTTATTCTCTTGCTTAACACCCTTCTCTGAGACGTATGTGCTCAGAGGTTATATATTGGCAGAAATCAATGGTATGGTATGGATTGACAATGTGGCATGCTAAGATACATAGACTAGGATTTCGTTGAAAAGCATAGCCATGTGGATGATGATCAAAGAATAGCTTTAATTAGCATAGCTTAGTGTAGCGTTACTTCGCGAGCCTCACACCCCGTTATGATGGTGAATGATTTGTTTGATTAGTAGGTTTGACCAATATACTTTATATACATATGGATTTGGTCGGCCGAGTTGTGTTGGATGTGGTCGCTCCATACTTTGAGATTAGGGATAGACTAAGCGGTGTTTTCTCTCGCTGGGACGTAAGCAGCAGTGATACTTGATTTCCCAAAAGTGTGGATGTGCATTATGCTGTTTTCTTTAGCTGGAACGTAAGCTGTGGAGTATTACACTACGCGATAGATCTTTCGAATCAGGTGCCATCATAATGGAAATCCAACTTTCCAATATGAGCTTTGCGGTTTTAATTGTAAACCTATATATGGAAACATGGTGGAATGGGGGACTCATGCCGTCTATGACTGATACATTTATTTTCGAAATTGATTTCTACACTATGCACTAATAGTAATATTGAAAGAGAAATTTCGCGTATCAAGCATGTTTGGCTATTATGAGGTAAAACTATATCCTCTGGCTTGCGTTGCATTTGTGTGATGGGACCTGAGTCTTACAATATCTTCATTTTTCCAAAAAGCATTGCGCTATTTATTTTTGGTATTCTTGGGGTTAAAACCCGTTCCGTGTAATACGGCGTGGTCCCTTGATTTACCTATCTTTAAAATCAAATTAATAACTGTTTTGAGTTCTCATACCAGTCCCATGACTGACCTGGATTTTATTGTTTTAACCTAAACTCTGGGTGCCCACAATTTCCGCATGGGCAACTAGTAGTTTTGGTTTTGCATATATTATGTTCACAGGATCTTGGTCTACACCTGAAGCGATATTCGGAAAGCTCTGTAGTCGTGTATTTCTTTCAGTTGTATTTTGTGTTATTATTATTTTCTGCTGCTATTTAAAATGTAATTTAAATCTTTGATATTATTTTCTGTTGTATAATTATTCATACTCTGGAATATTCTTGTACTCTGATGTAAAGTGTTGTAATAAGCAATGAAATGTTCGTAATGTTCTTCTATTTATGTTCTGATTTGTCGTGTTCTCAAAATAATCCGGGCTTTCCTTTACTGGGAAGTTCGGGTTGTCACATTTGGTATCAGAACTTTGGATTACAGAGCTCAAGAACAAGACACATTAGGACCGAACAAATAATTCAGCAGAGATAAGATCAGCAGCATCCTATAAGAATGACTCGTTAGAGATAGGATCAGCAATATTTTCGAATGAGTCGGAAGAGTTTTATTTTTAAAATAAAAATGATAACAAATTTAGTTTTGAAAATTTTATCTTAAGATACGTATTTGAAATATTATTACATTTTAATTTGGACAATCGAGTATATGAAGATTTTGCATATACGCCTAACTAGCATGTGTACGAAGTCTCAAATATACTGGGTAGATATAGAATCACACTTTAGTCGCCCGGAGATGATTCTGAGGATGGTCTAGACATCATCAGAATTTATGTTCGAGTTTCAAAAGTGGAATATCTATATGTTTCCAACTGACTGGTGTGAGAACCAAAAACTAGATACGGTTTATTGCTGTGATTTGCACTGAAATATGATTTTTGACTATATACAAAAGTTATATATATTTGAAATGTTAATCACCTAATTGATTACTGGTTGCGATGTTTGATAATTAGTTTAACTAATAAGAATATTAGAATGATAATTAATTTAACCAATATGAGAAAGAATGATAAATTTAGCTAAATCGAATTTAATATCGAACTGAATTGAAAATTGATTAGAATTAAAAGTTGAGTTGGTTAGCTGATCAACTTTCAGCTCCGTTCCTTTTCGAGGACGAAAAGATTTTAAGTGGGTGAGATTGTAACAACCTGGATTTTCAGAACAAATTTAAAATTTTTATTTTAGCAATATTAACGGATTTTGAATATTTAAAATAATTTATTTTAAATAATAATGACTAAAAATTTATTTAAATTGAAGTTAGAACGATTTTTTTTAATTAATTATAAAAGGAGTTTAAAATGGCGCAGTAGTTCGAAAATTCGATTTCAAATTTCAATTGACTGTAAAGGATGCAAAATAAATCGGATTTCAGTAAAACCAAAAATATTTAAAAATGTTTGATTATATCTTTCCAAAGAATCTAAAAGTTTGAGATTTCATAACAGGAATAAAAAGTTATGCCCAGTTTAAAATTTAAAATAGTCGTTGTAGAATTTATATATACTTTAATATAATATAAAGCCCTTAAAAATAACCATTTTGCAAACGACCTCCGTTTTCGACGAAACCACTTTTATTAGATTCAGAATGTCAAATTATTGTTAGGTTTAAAATTTTCATAATTTTTAGAATTAATATGTGAGCGTGGCAAAATACAACGTGTTTCGTCAATTTCAGACAATTAGGATCGACCAGAAAATGGCCATTTTTCAAACAGTCTTCAAATTTGACGAAATTATTTTTGTTAGGACCGTATCATCAAAACATAGCTAGATATAAATTTTCTGTTAATTTTTAGAGTCAGTATGTGGCCCCGGTAAATCAAAATGTACGTTTAAATTAAATACACATTGATTTATATTTTAAATTTTAAGAAAAACTTGTCGAATTAGCTAACCGGACATATCCCATTGTGTCCGAAATGGGGGTATTTGGCTAGGGGCGACACTCTTGAGTTTGATTTGGAGTGTGTATCAACATACGGATATTTTCGAAAATAAATAAAATAAAATAAGAAAACGGTTTAAATATGTAATAACCAGGAAATCTGGGCCAATTTAAAATTTTATTTTGGAAATTTTAGCGAATTTTTATTATTTAAAATGAATTATTTTAAATAATAATGACGAGAAATTTATTTTGAATGGAATTAGAACGTATATATTTATTCGAATCTTCGTTAGAATATAAATGTTTATTTTAAATTATAAAAGGAATTGAAAATGGCGCGGTTGTTTGAAAATTCAATTTCAAAATTCAAATGAATGTACCTGGTGCAAAATAAACCGGATTTTGGCGAAACCAAAAATATTTGAATCTAATTGAGAATATCTTTCCAAAGAATCAGAAAAATCAAAATTTCATAGCGGGAATCAAAAGATACGTCCAGTTGAAAATTCAGAATAGTCGCTATGGAATTATGGCCCTTAAAAATGGAAATTTTGCAAATGACCTCGGTTTTCGATGAAACCACTTTTGTTGGATCCGCGATGTCAAGCTATTGCTAGGTTTCAAAATTCATAATTTTTCGAATCAATATGTGAGCGTGGTAAAGGAAAACGCGTTTGACCAGTTTCAGTTGATTTTAATCGACTGGAAAATGGCCATTTTTCAAACGGTCTCAGAATTTGACGAAATTAGTTTTGTTAGGACCGTATCGTCAATACGAAGCTAGAAAATATTTTGCATGAATTTTTAGAGTCCGTATTTGACCCCAATAAATTGAAAGGTGCGTTCAAATTCAATATATAGAGTTATATTTTGATTTTGACGAAAACCGATCGAAACAATCGAATCAGCCTACGATACATATCCCATTGTGTTCGGAATGGGGGTAATTAGCTATGGACGACAGTCGGTGGGTTCGATTTCGAAGTCGAAATTAAAAGTTGCTTTTTGAAAATAATTAATTAAATAAAAAATATTAACCCTTCATCTCCTTATACCCCTCAGTCCCCCCCCCCCCCCCCCGGCGTCTATTTTCAAAATTGAAAAAAAAAGGGCGGAGCCCTAGCCGCCACCCACATCGACCACCGCGCCTGACCTCGGCCACCCCCCTTCGTCCATCGCTCCAGCGTCGCCCCCTCCGTTCGAGCACCCCATCCCAAATCGAACCCTAATCGCCACGAAACCCCACGCTGCCTCCACCTGAAACCGCCCACAGCCGCCTCCCCAGATAACGCCGCTCCCCCATCCACCAAATTGGCCAACGCGAGGCCCAGCACCCCTCCGCCCGGATCGAGCCCGTAACCCTCAAAACCGCGCCATTTTGCAAGCGCCCACCGCCGCCTGACCGGCACAGCTCCGACGCCGGCGTGACCGCCTCCACCGTGAACACCAACAGCGAAAAACAAACCCTAGGTAAGTTTTTGATTTCCTTGAATGTTTTTTTTTGCTGATGTGAATTTATGATTTTTGTTTATATGAATACATACGGTTTTTAGAAATAAAAATATAATTTTTCCTAAGATGATAATATGATTTTTCATATGATAAAGTTGTGATTTATGATATAGGAAAATTATGATTTTTCTTTATTGTTAAAGACATGGTTTTTAATAATGAAAAGTTAAGATTTTTATGAATATAAAAGTACGATTTTTTGTTATGTAAAAATTGGATTTTTAGTTATGTAAAAATGGGATTGTTAGTTATATAAAAATCTGATCTTTAGCTTATAAAGATATGATTTTTACTGAGATCTAGATTTGATTTCTATCGTTTGAAAAATATATTTTTATGAAGTTAGAAATGTGATTTTTTAACAGGGTATGATATGAAAATATTTTTAGAAAGCTAAAAATATAATTTTTAGCCTATGTATGCTATTTTAAAAATAGTAGAGTTGTGAAAATATTTTTAGAAAGCTAAAAATATGATTTTTAGATTATATACATTATTTATAAAATAGACATACAAATGAATAAATATTGATGGGTTAAAAATATGATTTTAACGTAGGTATGCGATATAATTTTGCAATCAAAGAATGGCGGAGTGGAACCCCAAGGTGAGAACTCCTCACCTTTAATTTATTTCTAGTTTGAAATATATACTAGGATGCAGACGGTGTTTAGTAGCACCCGACACCCGTCGTCCACAGACCATGGATGGCTTGTTTGTTTGATTGCTGTGTTGTGAAATTTGATTGTGTGATGGGGAATGAAATAAAATATTTTATAGTAGAAAATATTATATAGTTAAAAATATAATTTTTAACGTCTATATAAAATAAATATTTATAAACAAATCGGCCGATTTGTTTCTATACATTGATTTGATTGATATTGATTGGGACGATAAATTTTACACATCGCCCAACTGCACAAATAAAATCTGTGTTTGTTGATTTGAAACCCCACACGGGTATTGGGATGAGATTTGACGTACACTAATCCCGATTGTTTAGGGGTATGTCAATCGATGGATTGACAGACTGTGTAAGCGTTAATTATTTATATTTAATGCTTATGCAGTTGTGTGGTGCACTCTGCATGATGGTTGATGATTTATCGTTACTATTATATATATGTGTTGTAGAAAATCCATATAATTAACATTATACGGTAATTGATTGGGCCTCATTCCAATTTTTAAAATAAATTCATGTGTTGAATTTGAAAAAAATTCATGTGTTGAATTGAAAATAAATTCATGTGTTGAATTTGAAAATAAATTCATGTGTTGAATTGAAAATAAATTCATGTGTTGAATAGAAATAATATTCATTTGTTGAATAGAATAACGAAGTTATTGAAATATATAAAGCCGTGTTGTTTAGATATGCGCCATTTAGACACGAGCGATATTTATATCGATTTTATTCGTTTTTATAATGAATATAGAAAAAGAAGTGATTTCAAAATATAACATTTTGAAAATATTATCATTTATATGTTAATGATATGTAATATTCGATTTTGATTTGAAATTGAATATGAAGTTGAAATCGTCTTGAAAACGAATTTAAAACGATTTATAAAATACATTTTAAAAGGAAATCGAAGAAATATATAACATATATATATTATATAAAATGGCCTGAATAGAACGCGCCGCGCTGTGGCAGTTCGCGAATTTCGACCATTGACTTCGAATGGACATTGCGGGAGATCCGGCCGTCGGATTCTCCTAAAACCGGAACCGTTGGGTTCGTATCGAAAAGGGCTTTCTAATGAATATTAGAGACTTGAAATCTAACGGTTGGATTTGGAATTATGTCCAAATCAAATTTGGAAAAGGTCGTTATAAGTGCAGTTCGATGGCCGTTGATGGAAATCGACTGTACGGGCCTTGATAAAATTATTAAAAACAGTAATAATTTGTGTAAAATCATAAGAAATGATTTGAGAAGAATTGGGATGAAAAACTCCATATTTGAAAAGATAAAAATAGATTTTTATCAAAATGAACTAGTTTTGAATTAGAATTAAAATCCATTTATTTTTAAAATAAATAAATTGGATTTGAAAGGGTTTCAAAAGTAACCAGAATTTCCAATAATTGAATTGGAATGGATTTGAATCGAAATTGTCTTTGGAATATTTCGATGTTGGATTTTGTGATTATATAGATATTGTTATGGAAATTTGAAAGATATATTTATATCGTTATTTCCAATACGATATTTGTTGGTCGTAGAATTTGTTATTGAATATAAGCCGATATATTTTCTATTCAGAGCCTTGTATTTAATATCAAATGTGATTTGGGTTTGTCGTGAATGGTGTCTTCATTAACACTGTTCTTAAACCTTGTTGAAAAAAGATTAAATCTTTTTGTTTTGATTTAATGAAGTGTACCAATTAAATGGTATTTAATTGGAATTGATTTTTGGGTTTATCGTGAACAGTGTTTTAAATAACATTTTTTCTTTAACCCGATAATTAATGGAATGTGGTTTTGGGTTGTCGTGAACGGTATCTTCAATAATACCGTTCTTAGACCCAACGGAGTTAAGAAAATCAGAAACTAACTGGAGATTAGTTAAGTGAATGGTTTCTTGGGTATTGATCTGTTGTTGGTTTCGGGCTTCGGGATTAATACTTAGGGAATTGCTCACTTGCTATTTTACGGTTAAAGGCTAATAGAATGGAATATGATTTTGGGTTTATCATGAACCGTGTTTTAAATGACATTGATTCTTTAACCCATTTAAAGATAGGAAGATTAAAACTAAGTGGAGTTTTAATGAATCTTTAATTAGATTGGAATGGTCGAGAATGGAGCATCACCAGTTTTGCTCCAGACGATAGTTAAATCTTTAATTAGATTTGAACGTGAAATGGTAATTAAATTTGCCGATAACACCATGGTGTTAGATATGAAGTATGACCAGTTTTACTTCATGGGATAAATAGGTTGGGATTGGCAAATAAAATAAATGATTACTTCGGTGTAGTTTGCTAATCCCGACTAGTTTGAAATGATATTCAAAGGAAGATTAAAGAATAAATTTAAAGAATTTATCTTTGATAGAATTAATGGGAACCTCTCCCTAAGAATGTGAAATTTAGCAACTAACTGAAGATTAGTTAAGATGAATGGTTCCTGGGTATTGATCTAATGTTGGTTTCGGCCTTCGGGGTTAATATTTGGGGAATTGTTCTCTTACTAATTTATAGTTAGTGACTGATGAATTGGAATGAGGCGTATGTTGTGTTTGTGTAACACTTGTTTATTATATACGCGAGTTATTCGGAAAGACCGGGTTTATCCCATTCTGAATAACTGATACGACGGTAAGTCGAAGGTGAAGATGGTGGTTGAAGACCGGAGGTCTTCACGTCGTTTGGATAATTACTGATGATCTTGATTGGGCCATACACCCAAGAGGAGGGAATCAGTTGGTGATCGTCCAGACATACTTGGAGATCGATGGATATACGAGGTACAAGGTGGCTCCGGTTTCGTTCAGACCCAGAACGGACTTGTAAATGGACTGTGTGTCTGACATTGGATATCATTCTGTGTGATTGATAGATAACGGTTGCATGGAGTGGTTTGCCTGTGCGGCATGCTAAGATGCAAATGATCAAGGCTTCTATTGAAAAGCAGAGTCTTGTGGTTGATGATCAAAGCACAGCCTGTGTGGCACAGCTTTGTGTAGCGTTAATTCGCGAGCCTCACACCCCGGTTGTGAACCAGAAACGGGAGAGGACATCAGGGAGGGCATGCGTTTCCTTCTAGCTAGAAGTGGCGTCAGTGGTTTGACACGCCCTGATGAGTTTGACTTATGTGGTTGTTGCTATTGCGAGGCGCCTCAGATATATCGGTGACTATGTGGAGCCGATGGAGTCATTTGTTGGCTCATTTACGCCCCAAAGGGCGGGGAAACGCAGTGTTCCGGCATTTTAATCCACATCGGTGGACCGGCCCTGACGATCCAAGGGACGATGCGTTCTGCTCCCAAGACTCAGGCTAGACAGTCTCGAATCAGTAGAGGACTATCTTTTGCCTCGGTTCACAGACGAAAATCCAATTTCCAAATACGTGACTTTGCGGTTTTGATTGTAGAGCCTAGTATGACGACATAGTGGGATGGGGCACTCATGCCGTCTATGATTGATACTTATGATTGAAATTGTTTTATACACTATGCACTTATTACAGTATCAAATGATTTGTTTTTAGCGTATCAAGCATTCTTTGGCTATTATAAGGTAAAACCCTATCCTCCCGCTTGTGTTGCATTGTGTGATGGGACCTGGGTCTTATAATAGCTTCATTTTACTTTATTTAGCATTGCGTTATTGTTTTATGCACTGGTATTCTTGGGAGGAAAAACATTCCGTGTGATACGACGTGGTCCCTTGATTTACCTAACTTTAAAATAAAGATTAATAACTGTTTTAGTTCTCACACCAGTCACATGACTGACCTGGAGTTTATTGTTTTAACCTAAACTCTGGGTTCCCTTATTTTGACACGAGCAGCTAGTAGTTTTGGTTTTGCAGATTTACATTCAAAGGATCCTGGTTTACAGCTGGAATGATATCCGGAAAGCTTTGTATCCGTATATCTCCTACAGTTGTGTAATAACCCGGAAATTCTGAACTAGTTTAAAATTTTTATTTTGGCAATTTTAGCGAATTTTGGATATTTAAAATAGATTATTTTAAATAATATCGACGAGAAAACTGATTTTGAATATATTTAGAACGTATATATTATATACGTCGTCGTTAGAATATATATAATTATATATAATTATAAATAGGAATTGAAAATGGCGCGGTAGTTCGATAATTCGATTTCAAAATTCAATTGAATGTACCGGGTGCAAAACAATCCGGATTTTAGCGAAACCAAAAATAATCGGATCTAATTGATGATATCTTTCCAACGAATCCGAAAAATCAAGATTTCATAGCGGGAATCAAAAGATATGTCCAGTTGAAAATTCTGAATAGTCGCTATGGAATTCAGGCCCTTAAAAAGGGGAATTTTGCAAACGACCTCGGATTTCGACGAAACCAGTTTTGTTGGGTCCGTGATGTAAAATTATTGCTAGGTTTTAAATTTCATAATTTTTCGAATCAATATGTGAGCGTGGGAAGGGAAAACGCGTTTGACCAGTTTCAGTTGATTTTAATCGACTGGAAAATGGCCATTTTTCAAACGGTCTCAGAATTCGATGAAACTAGTTTTGTTAGGACCGTATCGTCAATACGAAGCTAGAAATTATTTTTCTGGAATTTTTCTAGTTAGTATGTGACCCCAGTAATTTGAAATGTACGTTTAAAATTCAATATAATGATTTAAATGTAAATTCAGCGGAAACTGATCGAAACGACCAAATCAGCCTACGATACATATCTCATTGTGTTCGGAATGGGGGTAATACGCGATGGACGACAGGCGGTGGGCCTCGTTTTGAGGTCAAAAATAAAAGTTACTTTTTGGTAGAGAATTAAATAAATTAAATAATCAAACTCTCTCTCTTTCCCCTTAATTCCCTCTGCCCCCCCCCCCCCCCCCCCCCCCGTTCAAAATCATTTTTCAGAAAGGAAAAAAAAAGAAAGAAGCGGATCGAGGAACCCGCCACCCACCTCGGCACGCCATCGCCACCCTCCACCGTTCGCCGCCGCCGCCTGGCAAGCGCCCCCCTAATCGCGCTGACGCGACGAAGACCCCCCCCCCCCCAGTTCGATCGACGCGCGAGAGCCCCCCCCTTTTCCTCCACCGCCACGCACCCCCAAGCGCCGCCATCCTCCTCTTCTTCCCCCTCCTTCGCCCGAGCGATGGCGCACCCCCACCCCCCCTCTGTAAGTCCTCTGTTTATTTTTATTTCTGTTTTATTTTTAATTTCTTTTAGGTAATTAGTTTAGAAATTAAACTGGTATGGTTTTAAAAACTGAAATATATTGATATATGTAATTGTAAAGCAAAAAGAATTGATTTTTATACGATCTTTATATTTTTAGAATAATAAAACTCTGATTTTTATTATATATAGAAGATAAATATATAATATTTACATTATAGGAAGGTTCAAAATATAATTTTTCTAATATAGATAGGATAAAAATACGATTTTTATATGATATAGATAGTAAAAATATCATCTTTATATATGTAACGAAATAAAAATCTGATTTTTATTGTATATATATAATGAAGGAGAAAAATATGATGTTTATATTTTTAAAGTATTAAAAATATAATCTCTACTATATAGAAGATGTAGGAATATGATTTTTGCTTAAATAGGAAAGACTATATTTTTAGAGAGAAAAATTGGATTCTTGCTTTCGTAAAGTTCAGATTTTTAATATTTTTGAAAAGGCGAAATCTTTATTTTTGAAAAGGCGAAATCTATATTTTTGAAAAGGCAAAATCTTTATTTTTGAAAAGGCGAAATCTTTAATTTTGAAAAGGCGAAATCTTTATTTTTGAAAAGGCGAAATCTTTATTTTTGAAAAGGCGAAATCTTTATTTTTGAAAAGGCGAAATCTTTATATGAAGAATAGCGTGATAAAAATATAATCTTTACTATATGAACATCGTTGTGAAAATATAATTTTTATCTTTATAGTAGCGGTATAAAAATTCGATTTTTATATATTGAATAACAAGGAAAAATTCGATATTTTTTTATTTATTGAATAGCGAAGTGAAAATTCGATTTTTAAATGTATGAAGCGATTATAAAAATATGATTTTCAAGTTGAAAGTGAACCAATAAAAATGTGAATTTTATTTTAAAGACATCGAAATATAAAAATGTGTGATTTTTATATATGTAGTGAATACGGGCAACGAAGGTGACAAAGATGCGATAACGATGAAGATTTCTATCAATGAAGTGACGAGGAGATTGGATAGCTATCGGTGAGAATTTCTCACCTTTCAATTTCTTTTTCTAGTTATATATATATATATATATATATATATATACTAGGATGCAGACGATGTTTAGTAGCACCCGACACAATCGTCCACAGACCATGGACTTGTTTGTTTGATTGCAAAAATTAGTTAGATTATTTGGTTCGGATTGAGCTGTTTGGTGAAATGAATTGATTTGATTGATGTGTGAATGGCGTGGGCCTTCACTAGACCGGGGATAAGGCTAGGCCTCGTCCCGTTTCTAGTATCGTGCCGTTATGCCGCCGAAATTTTCTAAAATAAGTTAGAAAAATAAAAATATCATTTTATTGAATAAATGAATTGAATAGAAATTCATATGTTAAAATAAAATGTTTTATCGTTAAAAATATACTTTTTAACGTAAATATGAATATGGTGAATGTGAATAAATAAATATTCATTTACAAACCGGACGGTTTGTTTATGTACACAGATTTGACTGACATTGATTGGGTCGATAAATTTTACACATCGCCCAACTGCACAAATAAAATCTGTGTTTGATTGTTTAAAACCCCACACGAGTGTTGGGATGAAATTTGAAGTTCAGTCATCCTGATTGATTAAATATGTCGATCGATTGATTGACAGGCTGTTATAAGCGTTAGATATCTATATTTGATGCTTATACAGTGTAGTGCACTTTGATTGATGGTTGATTATTTTTCAATGCTATTATATACGTGTGATGTATGAAAATCCATATAATTAACATTATATGGTGATTGATTGGGCCTCATTCCAATTTAGAAAATAAAGAATATTATAAAATAAATGTTCATGTGTTGACTGTACTCATCCGTTGAGATCAGTCATGTGTTGAACGAAAAATTTTAATAATAAAATTTACATCTTTATCAATATAAAATAAAGGTTCATGTGTTGACTGTACTCATCCGTTGAGATTAGTCATGTGTTGAACGAAATATTTGAAATAGAAATATTTGAAATAGAAATATTTGAAATCGAAATATTTGAAATAGAAATATTTGAAATAAAAATATTAGAAAACGAAATATTTGAAATAGAAATATTTGAAATAGAAATATTTGAAATAGAAATATTTGAAAAATAGAAATATATGAAGCCGTGTTGATTAGATTAACGCCATTTTGACGTGAACGATATTTATATCGATTTTATTCATTTTGAAATGAATATTGTAAAACGATTTCGAAATGAACTGAATTGAAAACGAATTTGATTTCAATTGAATATATAATAAATTTAATTGAATTGAAAACGAATTTAATTTCAACTGAATATATAACGAATTTGATTTCAATTGAATAGATAACGAATTTGATTTCAATTGAATATATAACGAATTTGATTCGAATAGAAAACCAATTTGAATTGAATCGAATAGAAAACGACTTTGAAATTGAATTGAATTGAAAATGAATTCAAATTGAATTGAAACTTGAATTGAATAGAAATGAATTTTAAAACGAATTTATAAGGAAGAATTCAATTTTGATTTGATTTGAAATGGAAGTTGAAAATGTTTTTGAAACGAATTCACAACTATATATATAATTCGTTTTAAACAGAAGTCGACGAAATATATTATATATATATATATATAATATAATGGCCTGAATAGAACGCGCCGCGTCGCGGCAGTTCGTGAATTTCGACCATTTATTTCAAACGGACATTACGGGAGATCCGACCGTTGGGTTCTCCTAAAACCGGAACCGTTGGGTTTGTATCGAAAAGAGCTTTCTAACGAATATTAGAAATTCAAAATCTAACGGTTGGATTTGGAGATACGTCCAAATCAAATTCGAAAAAAGGTCGCTATAGGTGCAGTTCGATGGCCGTTGTTGGAAATCGACTGTACGGGCCTTGATAAAATTATTAAAAATAGTAATAATTGGTGTAAAATCATAAGAAATGATTTGGGAAAAATTGGGGTGAAAAACTCCATATTTGAAAAGATAAAAATAGATTTTTATCGAAATGAACTAGTTTGAACTCAATTTAAAACCCGGGTTTTTATTTTTAAATAAATATATTAGATTTAAAAAGGGGTTTTAAATAATCAGCATTCCTAATATATTTGATTTGAGTTGAACTAGAATTGATTTGTGGGTTTATCGTGAACTGTGTTTTAAACAACACTAGTTCTTTAACCCGATAACAAATAGAATGTGATTTGGGTTTGTCGTGAACTGTGTTTTAAATAACACCTAGTTCTTTAACCCAGTAAAAGGAATTTTAACGAATCTGCAATCAGATTGAAATGTGAATCTATAATCTAAATTATCAAATTTAGAAATGAGCGAGAATGGAGTATCGCCAGTTTTGCTCTGAAGCGATAGTTAAATCTTTAATTAGATTTGAACGTGAAATGGTAATTAATTTTACCGATAACACCATAGTATTAGATATGGAGTATCACCAGTTTTGCTTCATGGGATGAATAGGTTGGGATTGGGAAATAAAATAAATAATTACTTCGGTGTGGTTCGCTAATCTCGACCAGTTTAGAAAAACCATAATTTGGTTTGAAACGACATCCAAAGGAAGATTACAGGATAAATTTTAAAGAATTTATCTTGGATAAAATTAATGGGAACCTTTCCCTAAGAATGTGGAATTTAGAAACTAGCTGTAGGTTGGCTAAGAAGAATGGTTTCCAGGGTATTGATCTGATGTTGGTTTCGGCCTTCGGGGTTAATGTTTGGGAAATTGTTCTCTTGCTAATCTGCGGTTAGTGACTAATGAATTGGAATGAGGCGTATGTTGTGTTTGTGTAACATTTGTTTTTAATATACGCGGGTTGTTCGGAAAGTCCGGGTTTACACCCATTCTGAATAACCGATTCGACGATACGTCGAAGATGAAGACGGTGGTTGAAGACCGGAAGTCTTCACATCGTTTGGATTATTACTGACGATCCAGATTAGGCTGTACACCCAAGAGGATGGAAATAGTTGGTGGTCGTCCAGACGTACTTGGAGATGGATGGATATGCGAGGAAAGTGCCTCCGGTTCCGTTCAGACCCAGAACGGACTTGTAAATGGATTGTGTGTCTGACATTGGATTTTATTCCATGTTGATTAATTTCTATTAAATATATATATGTTTGGCGGCGGAGAATTTATTCTCTTGCTTAACGCCCTTCTCTGAGACGTACGAGCTTAGAGGTTATATATCGATAGATATCAATCGCATGGCATGAATTGCCTGTGTGGCATGCTGAGTTGCATGGATCAAGGCTTCTGTTGAAAAGCAAAGTCTTGTGGTTGATGATCAAAGCACGGCCCTTGTGGCGTAGCTTTGTGTATAGCGTGTATTCGCGAGCCTCACACCTCGGTATGAGTCAAAAACGGGATAAGGACCCAAGGAGTGCATGACGTTTCTTTCTAGCTATGGTGATGTCAGTGACTTACCAGCCCTGACATTGATATACTTTTCACCTATGTGGTTGTTGGAAAATCGAGGCGCCTCGATTATAGGTCTGTAAGGACCGGGAAACGTGTGTTCAGGCATAATTAATCCTCTAACGTAAGTGAGAACCGGCCTTGGAGGATCCGGGGTTGCCCAGAGTGCGTAACCCGGAGGCATTTGCTAGAGTGTCTCGAACGCGGAGAGGAGCTTGCCCCTTGCCTCGACTCATGACGGAAATCCAATTTCCAATACGTGTATTTCGGCTTTATTTGTAGAGCCTAATATGGCGACATAGTGGGATGGGGCACTCATGCCGTCTATGATTTATATTTATGATTGAAATGTTTTTGACACTATACACTTATTATAGTATCAAATGCTTTGTTTTAAACGTATCAAGCATGTTTGGCTATTATAAGGGAAAACCCTATCCTCCGGCTTGCGTTGCATTGTGTGATGGGACCTGGGTCTTATAATAGCTTCATTTTTCGAAAAAGCATTGCGTTGTTTATTCTATGCACTGGTATTCTTGGGAGGAAACCCGTTCCGTGTTATACGGCGTGGTCCCTTGAATTACTATCTTTAAAAATAAAGTTTAATAACTGTTTTAGTTCTCACACCAGTCACATGACTGACCTGGAGTTTATTGTTTTAACCTAAACTCTGGATGCCCCTATTTTTCGCACGGGCAGCTAGTAGTTTTGGTTTTGCAGATTTATATTCACAGGATCCTGGTTTACAGCTGGAATGATATCCGGAAAGCTCTGTATCCGTATATCACCTTCAGTTGTGCTTTGTATTATTTTCCGCTGCTATGAAATTTATTGTAATCTCTGATATTTGTCGAATGTAATTTATTCATTTATACTCTGTATATTCTTGTATCTGAGTGAATTGTTGTAATAGCAATGAAATGTTCTTCCGTCTGTGTTTTGATTTGTCCTGTTCTCAACGATAGGGGTTTCGAACGGTCTAGATCGGTTTAACGACTGATTCGGATCGAGCGAAATTCCAGGCCGTCACATTTGGTATCAGAGCTTTGGTTTATAGAGCTCGAGAACAAGACACATTAGAACCATACGAAAGAATTCATCAGATATTGGGTTAGTAATATCCAATTAGAATGACTCGTTAGAGATAGGATCGGTAGTATCCTAGAACGAGTGTGAAGAGTATATTTTTCAAATGAAAACAATTTTGTTTTGAAAATTTAAACCATTTTATACGTATTTGAATATTTTATTTATTTTGAATATGGACAATCCAATATATAAAGATTTTGCATATACGCGTCATGAACGTATATTCGAAGTTTTAATATACTGGATAGATATAGAATCACGTTCTAGTCGCTCGGAGATGGTACTGATGATTGTCATGACATCATCAGTATTTAAGTTTGTGTTTCGAAGGTGTGATATCTATATATTTCCATTAGACTGGTGTGAGAACCAAAACTTATATAGTTAGAACACATTGTTGTGAATTGGCATCAAAAACATGATTTTCTGTATATATATCAAATTGATGAATTTGAAACGTTAATTCACTAATTGATTGATGTTTGTGTTGTTTGTTTACTTGTTTGATAATTTTGAACCATTATGCCTAATTGAATCAAATATTGAAAATTATTGAAAATTGGTCGCATTTGCTTGCATATACATATACTTACATTGAACAGGTCATAGCAAGGAGGCTAGAGCCGAAGAATAAAATTTGTTTGCCCGACAAATAGGTACATGTTTACTACATAATTTACTGTTTTGTTTGGGTGATGATGATTTTATGAGCTTATTGGCTAGCCGCTTGGCTTTTTCTTTTTCTTTTTGAGATCAGAAGGCCTATATGGCAATTTCGGGATTTTCCCGTGGCTCCCGGTGCAGGGGAGGTTATGGCGAAATTTTTCGAAAATTTAGGGTGTTAGCCAAATTTTTGAAATTTTGGAAATTCTCAGAAATTGAAAAGTTGGAGAATGGAAGCCAGATCGAACGTAGGGTTGATTAATCAAACCACTTTCGACTTTGTTCCTTTTCGGGGACGAAAAGTTTTAAGTGGGGGAGATTGTAATAACCTGGAAATTCTAAACCAGTTAAAAATTTTTATTTTAGCGAATTTTGGATATTTAAAATAGATTATTTTAAATAATATCGACGAGAAAACTTATTTTGAATATATTTAGAACGTATATATTATATACATCGTCGTTAGAATATATATAATTTTATATAATTATAAATAGGAATTGAAAATGGCGCGGTATTTCGATAATTCGATTTCAAACTTCAATTGAATGTACCGGGTGCAAAACAATCCGGATTTTAGCGAAACCAAAAATAATCGGATCTAATTGATGATATCTTTCCAAAGAATCCGGAAAATCAAGATTTCATAGCGGGAATCAAAAGATATGTCCAGTTGAAAATTCTGAATAGTCGCTATGGAATTCAGGCCCTTAAAAAGGGGAATTTTGCAAACGACCTCGGATTTTGACGAAACCAGTTTTGTTGGGTCCGTGATGTAAAATTATTGCTAGGTTTTAAATTTCATAATTTTTCGAATCAATATGTGAGCGTGGGAAGGGAAAACGCGTTTGACCAGTTTCAGTTGATTTTAATCGACTGGAAAATGGCCATTTTTCAAACGGTCTCAGAATTCGACGAAAATAGTTTTGTTAGGACCGTATCGTCAATACGAAGCTAGAAAATATTTTTCTGGAATTTTTCTAGTTAGTATGTGACCCCAGTAATTTGAAATGTACGTTTAAAATTCAATATAATGATTTAAATGTAAATTCAGCGGAAACTGATCGAAACGACCAAATCAGCCTACGATACATATCCCATTGTGTTCGGAATGGGGGTAATATGCTATGGACGACAGGCGGTGGGCCTCGTTTTGAGGTCAAAAATAAAAGTTACTTTTTGGTAGAGAATTAAATAAATTAAATAATCAAACTCTCTCTCTTTCCCCTTAATTCCCTCTACCCCCCCCTCCCCCCGTTCAAAATCATTTTTCAGAAAGGAAGAAAAAAAAAGAAGCGGATCGAGGAACCCGCCACCCACCTCGGCACGCCATCGCCACCCTCCACCGTTCGCCGCCGCCGCCAGGCAAGCGCCCCCCTAATCGCGCTGACGCGACGAAGACCCCCCCCCCAGTTCGATCGACGCGCGAGAGCCCCCCCCCCCTTTTCCTCCACCGCCACGCACCCCCAAGCGCCGCCATCCTCCTCTTCTCCCCCCTCCTTCGCCTGAGCGATGGCGCACCCCCACCCCCCCTCTGTAAGTCCTCTGTTTATTTTTATTTCTGTTTTATTTTTAATTTCTTTTAGGTAATTAGTTTAGAAATTAAACTGGTATGGTTTTAAAAACTGAAATATATTGATATATGTAATTGTAAAGCAAAAAGAATTGATTTTTATACGATCTTTATATTTTTAGAATAATAAAACTATGATTTCTATTATATATAGAAGATTAATATATAATATTTACATTATAGGAAGGTTCAAAATATAATTTTTCTAATATAGATAGGATAAAAATACGATTTTTATATGATATAGATAGTAAAAATATCATCTTTATATATGTAACGAAATAAAAATCTGATTTTTATTGTATATATATAATGAAGGAGAAAAATATGATGTTTATATTTTTAAAGTATTAAAAATATAATCTCTACTATATAGAAGATGTAGGAATATGATTTTTGCTTAAATAGGAAAGACTATATTTTTAGAGAGAAAAATAGGATTCTTGCTTTCGTAAAGTTCGGATTTTTAATATTTTTGAAAAGGCGAAATCTTTATTTTTGAAAAGGCGAAATCTATATTTTTGAAAGGCGAAATCTTTACTTTTGAAAAGGCGAAATCTTTATTTTTGAAAAGGCGAAATCTTTATTTTTGAAAAGGCGAAATCTTTATATGAAGAATAGCGTGATAAAAATATAATCTTTACTATATGAACATCGTTGTGAAAATATAATTTTTATCTTTATAGTAGCGGTATAAAAATTCGATTTTTATATATTGAATAACAAGGAAAAATTCGATTTTATTTATTTATTGAATAGCGAAGTGAAAATTCGATTTTTAAATGTATGAAGTGATTATAAAAATATGATTTTCAAGTTGAAAGTGAACAAATAAAAATGTGATTTTTATTTTAAAGACATCAAAATATAAAAATGTGTGATTTTTATATATGTAGTGAATACGGGCAACGAAGGTGACAAAGATGCGATAACGATGAAGATTTCTATCAATGAAGTGACGTGGAGATTGGATAGCTATCGGTGAGAATTTCTCACCTTTCAATTTCTTTTTCTAGTTATATATATATATACTAGGATGCAGACGGTGTTTAGTAGCACCCGACACAATCGTCCACAGACCATGGACTTGTTTGTTTGATTGCAAAAATTAGTTAGATTATTTGGTTTGGATTGAGTTGTTTGGTGAAATGAATTGATTTGATTGATGTGTGAATGGCGTGGGCTTTCACTAGACCGGGGATAAGGCTAGGCCTCGTCCCGTTTCTAGTATCGTGCCGTTATGCCGCCGAAATTTTCTAAAATAAGTTAGAAAAATAAAAATATCATTTTATTGAATAAATGAATTGAATAGAAATTCATATGTTAAAATAAAATGTTTTATCGTTAAAAATATAATTTTTAACGTAAATATGAATATGGTGAATGTGAATAAATAAATATTCATTTACAAACCGGAGGATTTGTTTACGTACACTGATTTGACTGACATTGATTGGGTCGATAAATTTTACACATCGCCCAACTGCAAAAATAAAATCTGTGTTTGATTGTTTAAAACCCCACACGGGTGTTGGGATGAAATTTGAAGTTCACTCATCATGATTGATTAAATATGTCGATCGATTGATTGACAGGCTGTTATAAGCGTTAGATATCTATATTTGATGCTTATACAGTGTAGTGCACTTTGGTTAATGGTTGATTATTTTTCAATGCTATTATATACGTGTGATGTATGAAAATCCATATAATTAACATTATATGGTGATTGATTGGGCCTCATTCCAATTTAGAAAATAAAGAATATTATAAAATAAATGTTCATGTGTTGACTGTACTCATCCGTTGAGATCAGTCATGTGTTGAACGAAATATTTTAATAATAAAATTTACATCTTTATCAATATAAAACAAAGGTTCTTGTGTTGACTGTACTCATCCGTTGAGATTAGTCATGTGTTGAACGAAATATTTGAAATACGAAATATTTGAAATCGAAATATTTGAAATAGAAATATTTGAAATAGAAATATTTGAAATAGAAATATTTGAAATCGAAATATTTGAAATAGAAATATTTGAAATAGAAATATTTGAAAACGAAATATTTGAAATAGAAATATTTGAAACAGAAATATTTGAAATAGAAATATTTGAAAAATAGAAATATATGAAGCCGTGTTGATTAGATTAACGCCATTTTGACGTGAACGATATTTATATCGATTTTATTCATTTTGAAATGAATATTGTAAAACGATTTCGAAATGAATTGAATTGAAAACGAATTTGATTTCAATTGAATATATAATAAATTTAATTGAATTGAAAACGAATTTAATTTCAATTGAATATATAACGAATTTGATTTCAATTGAATAGATAAAGAATTTGATTTCAATTGAATATATAACGAATTTGATTCGAATAGAAAACCAATTTGAATTGAATCGAATAGAAAACGACTTTGAAATTGAATTGAATTGAAAATGAATTCAAATTGAATTGAAACTTGAATTGAATAGAAATGAATTTTAAAACGAATTTATAAGGAAGAATTCAATTTTGATTTGATTTGAAATGGAAGTTGAAAATGTTTTTGAAACGAATTCAAAACTATATATATAATTCATTTTAAACAGAAGTCGACGAAATATATATTATATATATAATATAATGGCCTGAATAGAACGCGCCGCGCCGCGGCATTTCGTGAATTTCGACCATTTATTTCAAACGGACATTACGGGAGATCCGACCGTCGGATTCTCCTAAAACCAGAACCGTTGGGTTCGTATCGAAAGGAGCTTTCTAACGAATATTAGAAATTCAAAATCTAATGGTTGGATTTGGAGATACGTCCAAATCAAATTCGAAAAAGGTCACTATAGGTGCAGTTCGATGGCCGTTGTTGGAAATCGACTGTACGGGCCTTGATAAAATTATTAAAAATAGTAATAATTGGTGTAAAATCATAAGAAATGATTTGGGAAAAATTGGGGTGAAAAACTCCATATTTGAAAAGATAAAAATAGACTTTTATCGAAATGAACTAGTTTGAACTCAATTTAAAACCCGGGTTTTTATTTTTAAATAAATAAATTAGATTTAAAAAGGGGTTTTAAATAATCAGCATTCCTAATATATTTGATTTGAGTTGAACTAGAATTGATTTGTGGGTTTACCGTGAACTGTGTTTTAAACAACACTAGTTCTTTAACCCGATAACAAATAGAATGTGATTTGGGTTTGTCGTGAACTGTGTTTTAAATAACACCTAGTTCTTTAACCCAGTAAAAGGAATTTTAACAAATCTGCAATCAGATTGAAATGTGAATCTATAATCTAAATTATCAAATTTAGAAATGAGCGAGAATGGAGTATCGCCAGTTTTGCTCCGAAGCGATAGTTAAATCTTTAATTAGATTTGAACGTGAAATGGTAATTAATTTTACCGATAACACCATAGTATTAGATATGGAGTATCACCAGTTTTGCTTCATGGGATGAATAGGTTGGGATTGGGAAATAAAATAAATAATTACTTCGGTGTGGTTCGCTAATCTCGACCAGTTTAGAAAAACCATGATTTGGTTTGAAACAACATCCAAAGGAAGATTACAGGATAAATTTTAAAGAATTTATCTTGGATAAAATTAATGGGAACCTTTCCCTAAGAATGTGGAATTTAGAAACTAGCTGTAGGTTGGTTAAGAAGAATGGTTTCCTGGGTATTGATCTGATGTTGGTTTCGGCCTTCGGGGTTAATGTTTGGGAAATTGTTCTCTTGCTAATCTGCGGTTAGTGACTAATGAATTGGAATGAGGCATATGTTGTGTTTGTGTAACATTTGTTTTTAATATACGCGGGTTGTTCGGAAAGTCCGTGCTTACACCGATTCTGAATAACCGATTCGACGATACGTCGAAGATGAAGACGGTGGTTGAAGACCGGAAGTCTTCACATCGTTTGGATTATTACTGATGATCCAGATTGGGTTGTACACCCAAGAGGATGGAAATAGTTGGTGGTCGTCCAGACGTACTTGGAGATGGATGGATATGCGAGGAAAGTGCTTCCGGTTCCGTTCAGACCCAGAACGGACTTGTAAATGGATTGTGTGTCTGACATTGGATTTTATTCCATGTTGATTGATTTCTATTAAATATATATCTGTTTGGCGGCGGAGAATTTATTCTCTTGCTTAACGCCCTTCTCTGAGACGTACGAGCTTAGAGGTTATATATCGATAGATATCAATCGCATGGCATGAATTGCCTGTGTGGCATGCTGAGTTGCATGGATCAAGGCTTCTGTTGAAAAGCAAAGTCTTGTGGTTGATGATCAAAGCACGGCCCTTGTGGCGTAGCTTTGTGTATAGCGTGTATTCGCGACCCTCACACCTCGGTATGAGTCAAAAACGGGATAAGGACCCAAGGAGTGCATGACGTTTCTTTCTAGCTATGGTGATGTCAGTGACTTACCAGCCCTGACATTGATATACTTTTCACCTATGTGGTTGTTGGAATGCGAGGCGCCTCGATTATAGGTCTGTAAGGACCGGGAAACGTGTGTTCAGGCATAATTAATCCTCTAACGTAAGTGAGGACCGGCCTTGGAGGATCCGGGGTTGCCCAGAGTGCGTAACCCGGAGGCATTTGCTAGAGTGTCTCGAACGCGGAGAGGAGCTTGCCCCTTGCCTCGACTCATGACGGAAATCCAATTTCCAATACGTGTATTTCGGCTTTATTTGTAGAGCCTAGTATGGCGACATAGTGGGATGGGGCACTCATACCGTCTATGATTTATATTTATGATTGAAATGATTTTGACACTATACACTTATTATAGTATCAAATGCTTTGTTTTAAACGTATCAAGCGTGTTTGGCTATTATAAGGGAAAACCCTATCCTCCGGCTTGCGTTGCATTGTGTGATGGGACCTGGGTCTTATAATAGCTTCATTTTTCGAAAAAGCATTGCGTTGTTTATTCTATGCACTGGTATTCTTGGGAGGAAACCCGTTCCGTGTTATACGGCGTGGTCCCTTGAATTACTATCTTTAAAAATAAAGTTTAATAACTGTTTTAGTTCTCACACCAGTCACATGACTGACCTGGAGTTTATTGTTTTAACCTAAACTCTGGGTGCCCCTATTTTCCGCACGGGCAGCTAGTAGTTTTGGTTTTGCAGATTTATATTCACAGGATCCTGGTTTACAGCTGGAATGATATCCGGAAAGCTCTGTATCCGTATATCACCTTCAGTTGTGCTTTGTATTATTTTCCGCTGCTATGTAATTTATTGTAATCTCTGATATTTGTCGAATGTAATTTATTCATTTATACTCTGTATATTCTTGTATCTGATGGAATTGTTGTAATAGCAATGAAATGTTCTTCCGTCTATGTTCAGATTTGTCCTGTTCTCAACGACAGGGGTTTCGAACGGTCTAGATCGGTTTAACGACTGATTCGGATCGAGCGAAATTCCAGGCCGTCACAAGTTGTGTATTGTATTATTTTCCACTGCTATGTAATGTATTGTAATCTCTGATATTTTATGATGTGTAGTATTGATTCATACTCTGTATATTCTTGTATTCTGGTGGAATTGTTGTAATTAATAATGAAATGTTCTTCTATCTGCGTCTCGATGTGGCTTGTTCTCAATTCTATCTGGGCTTTCCTTCACGGGGAAGTTTGGGTCGTCTCAAAATACCCCCCAAATACACCTTATTTTACCAAACCCTAATCTCTTATAACCCAGCCGCCTCCTTTCGAAATGGGGGGCCAGAAATGTCCATAATTCATTCTATAAATTCTCTCAATCCCTGAAGTGATTTGCAAAACTAAATACATGAAAATAAAGAGCAGTTTGAGGGCATCCGATCTATAGGAGTATGATGAGATTTCACAGTATGTTCTTCTCGAAATCTGTGTTCATAGGGTCGCCATTAGGAGGCGTTTTCAGACGCCTGGGGGAGCGTGTTCGACGCCCTTGTGGGTGTGGAGAGGTAGCACTTCGGCGCATCTCGAGGTGATGGAGGATTGGGGTACGACTGCTCCTAGGTGGTGGCGTCTGCAGCAAAGCAGATCGAGGTTTGGGTTCTTTTTCTGCCGCGTATACCTGAAGGAGAAACACATGAGGGAAGGTTTAGTTAAAGGAGGTAACAGCCTTGTTTTCTTAGTGCAACTAATTATTAATTTTTGAATAAGGAATTTAATTGTTTTAAAAATAGAACTTCTACATAAATAAAATTAACGTTGTTTCCGAAACATAATTAACATTGTTTTAAATTATAAATATACATTGATTTAAAACATAAAGAACATTGATTTAAAATATAAAATAGTACTGCTTTAAAATTTAAATAGCATTGTTTTATAAAAATAAAATAACATTGTTTTTCATCGTGTAAATAGCATTGTTTTAATCATATAAATATCGCTTTGTTATGAAATTAACATCGCTTTGTTATGAAAATTTACATCACTTTATTATGAAAAATTAACATCACTTTGTAATAAAAGAAGAACATCATTTTGAAATAAAAGAAGCATATCGTTTTGAAATGAATAAAAAAAGAACAATGTTTTGTAAATGAAAATCACAATGAAAATTACAATGTTTTGAAAATAAAAGCATAATATTATTTGAAAATAAAAATATACTGTTTGAAAATAAAAATATACATTGTTTTGAAAAGTAAAATTCACGTTGTTTAATAAAATAAAAATAGCATTGTATAAAAAATCCGAAAATAAATAAATCATTGTTTTTACATACAGAGTTGCATTGTTTTCAAAATCATTGTTTTAAATATAGAATAACATTGTAATAAAAATGTGATTTATATATATAGTATTAAAAAGGAAAAATAGATTTGTTTTAAAAATAAAATATAACATTAGTTATAAAAATATGATTTTAATTATATATAGCATCGTATTAAAAATATGATCTTTACCATATATCTAGAACAACATTAAAAATACGATTTTTAACACAAACTCCGTGAAACAGATCGCGATGAAACGGACTGGAAGCTGAACGAAATCAAAATCGTCCGCTAAAGAATGACAAAGTGGAAACCCAAAGGTGAGAACTCCTCACTAAAATTTCTACACAGTTGTTTATTTATTTTCATAACTGAAAAATATATAGAATTGCCAGTTTAGATTTTTATCAGTTTAATCACTATAAACTGTACACTGTGCTTGTTAGATCAATCCCCTTGTCCACAAACCATGTACGATTTAAATTGACTGTATTGTATGGTGTTTATGATGTTGAAATGCTTAAAAATAATGTTAACATAAATTTGGTGGTTGAAATTTGATTATAAATATTTATTTATAATTTGAACAGTGGAATTTGGTTAAATTTATTAACCAATAATTTGTGTAAATAAACTGTTGTTGTTTGAAAACCCCACACGAGTTTGGGGATCATAATTTATTCACATCTCCCCTGAATTTAATAATATGTCAATCGATGGATTGACAGTCTGTTATGAGCGTTATTTATTTATTTATTTATTTTAATGCTCACACAGTTGTAAATTTCATTCTGGTTGTGAATGGACTGTTTGTTGATTACTTATCATTATTGTTGCATACATGCGATGCATGAAATCCATATAACTGAAATTATATAGTAATTGATTGAGTCGCATTCCGATTCAGAAATAAACAATGTTTTTATAATAAACAATATTTTAGAATAAAATAACATTTTAGAGAAAAATAACATTATAATGTACAAAGGTACATTTTAGAGAAAAATAACATTATGATGTAAAAAGTACATTTTAGAATAAAATAACATTATAATGTAAAGGGTACATTTTAGAATCAAATAACATTTTAAAATGAAATAGTACATTTTAGAATAAAAAGGACATTCTAAAATTAAAATTAACATCTTGTTGAAATAAATAGTTGAAACCAAAATTGTCATCTTTGTTGAAATAGAAATTGAAACCAAAATATCATATTTTTTTGTTGAAATGAAATAGTTAAAACAAAAATAACTTTTTTGTTAAATAGATTTGTGATAAAATAAAAATAACATTTTTGTTAAGTAGATTTGTGTTAAAACAAAAATGTCAATTTTGTTGAGTTAGGTTATTGTAAATAAAATGAAGTTATCACTTTAATTCATCTTGTTAAAATACAATTGTTAACAAAATGAAGTTAATACTTTTATTCATTTTGTTGAAATAGAATTGTCAACAAAATAAAAGAATCATTTTTAACCATTTTGTTGAAATAGAATTGTCAACAAAATAAAAGAATCACTTTTAATCATTTTTTTGAAATAGAATTGTCAACAAAATATAAGAATCATTTCAATGTAAAAGAGTCATTTTAACGTAATCGAACATTTATTATGTATATAATGTAAAATGACATGTTTATGTAAAAGAACATTTATAATGCAAATAATGTAAAAGAATATTTTTAATGTAATAGAACATTTTAATGTAAAGAATATTTTATAATAAAGAATATTTTATAATAAGGAGTCTTTTAAAATAAAGAATATTTTAAATAATGAATATTTTAAAATAATATCCAGTGAAGAATAAAATCATGATTTCAATGTCCGATTTTGGATGGATACAAAAATATTGTAATATGAGGCCGTGTTAAGTAGTAAACGCCATTTTAACCCGAACGGGTTTATCGATTGATTCTATTCATTTTATAATGAATATCGGAAAGAAATGATTTCAAAATCTAATATTTTGAAAATATTATCTTTTTATTGTTATAAGGATATAGAATATTCAATTTTGATTTAAAATTGAAAATGAAGTTGGAATTGTTTTATAACGAATTTATAAAATACGCTTTAAATGGAAATCGATGAAATATATATTATATATATTTAATGGCCTGAATAGAACGCGCCGCGCAACGACCTTTCGCGAGTTTCGACCATTAACCTCAAATGGACGTTACGGGAGATCCGACCATTGGATTCTCCTAAAACCGGAATCGTTGGGTTCGTATCGAAAAGAGCTTTCCAATGAATATAAGTGATTTGAAATCTAATGGTTAGATTTGGAGATAGGTCCAAATCAATTTCAGAAACGGTCGATATGGATGCAGTTCAGTGGCCGTTGTTGGAAACCGACTGTACGGGCGATAATAAAATTATCAAAAATAGGAAAAAATTATTTAAAATCATAATAAATGGTTTGGAATGATCTTTGATGAAAAATTTCCGATTTTATAAAGAAAAAAAAATATTTATCGAAATGAACTATTTAATGAACTAGTTATTAACTTGAATAATGATTTAATTATTTTTAGAAATAAATAAATTGGATTTGAAAATGGTTTTAAAATAACCAGAATTTTCTAAAGAATAAATTGGAATGGATTTGAATAGAAATTATTTTCGGAATATTTCGATATTGGATTCTGTGATTATACATATATTGTTATGGGTATTTGGAAGATATATATACATATCATTATTCCCAATATGATACTTGTTGGTTTCAGAATTTGATATTGAATATAAGCCGATATAATTTCTATTCGAAACCTTATATTCAATGTCAAATGGGATTTGGGTTTGTCGTGAATGGTGTTTTAAATAACACTTGTTCTTTAACCCAATTAACAGTGAAGAAATAATTTGGAATTTATAAATCTTTTATTAAGATTTAACGGGAATTTTCCAAAATAAAGTTTTCCAATTTAATATATTAAATTGGAGTTGAATGGAATTCGATTCGGTAATAATCGAGATGAGCTCCTGTGAATGAAGACCGATACTATATATGGAATTTAAAAGGCATTGTCTCTATTCCATTTATATTATTAGTTTGCTACGGGAATATATATTGATCATATACCATTATGATTTCTGTGAAGATTCCATAGTTAATGGAAGAAGATTTGGATTTATCGTGAACAATGTTTTAAAAAGACATTAGTCCTTTAACCCAGTTAAAGATAAGGTTAAGTTCTTAAGCTTGAATAATCATTAAGTAACGATTTTTGAGATTAAAAAAAATTAAAAGAATTTATCTTTGATAAAATTAATGGGAACTTTTCCCAAAAAATGTGAATATTTTATTTAAAGAATATTCTGAATTGGAATGAGGCATAGGATTTGTTTTTATAGCACTTGTTTATAAAGTACGCCAGTTATTCCGAAAAACTGGGTTTAACCCATTCTGAATAATTGATACGACGACTAACAGTCGAAGAGATTGAAGATGGCGCAAGACCGGCGATCTTCACATCGAATGGATGAGTTTCTACTGATGCCTATGATTGGAGTAGCTGCCTAGAAGGGGCTACAGTGGTAGTCGTCTAGACGTACTTGTTGATTATTTGGATATGCGAGGGCCTCTCTTCCGTATTGGACATATGGGACGAGGAATAAGGTGCCTCCGGTTTCGTTCAGACCCAGAACGGACTTGTAAATGGATGGTATGTCTGACGTTGTATTCCTTTATGCTGTATTCATTGATCTCTGCTATATATATCTATTGGTGGCAGAGGATTTATTCTCTTGCTTAACACCCTTCTATGAGACGTATGTGCTTAGAGGTTATATATATTGGCAGAAATCAATGGTATAGTATGGATTGACAACGTGGCATGCTAAGATGCATGGATCAAGGCTTGTTGAAAAGCAGAGCCTTGTGGATGATGATCAAAGCATAGCTTTGTGTAGCGTTACTTCCTGAGCCTCACACCCCTGTATGATTGTGAATGATTTGTTTGATTAGTAGGTTTGGCCAATATACTTTATATATACATATATATGGATTTGGTCGGCGAGTTGTGCTGGGTGTGGTCGCTCCACACTTTGAAATTAGGGATAGGGCCATTTCCCCCGATTCCCATATATAGGGATAGACTAAGCGGTGTTTTCTCTCGCTGGGACGTAAGCCGCAGTGATACTTGATTTCCCAGTAAGCCGTGGAGTACTACACTACGCGATAGATCTTTCGAATCAGGTGCCATCATGATGGAAATCCAACTTTCCAATACGAGCTTTGCGGTTTTAATTGTAAACCTATATGGCGACATAGTGGGACGGGGCACTCATGGCGTCTATGATTGATAAATTTATTTTCGAAATTGATTTCTACACTATGCACTTATAGTAATATTGAAAGAGAAATTTCGCGTACCAAGCATGTTTGGCTGTTATAAGGTAAAACTCTATCCTTCGGCTTGCGTTGCATTGTGTGATGGGACCTGAGTCTTATAATAGCTTCATTTTTCCAAAAAGCATTGCGCTATTTATTTTTGGTATTCTTGGGGTTAAAACCCGTTCCATGTAATACGACGTGGTCCCTTGATTTTCCTAACTTTAAAATCAAATTAATAATTGTTTTGAGTTCTCATACCAGTCCCATGACTGACCTGGAGTTTATTGTTTTAACCTAAACTCTGGGTGCCCATGATTTCCGCACGGGTAGCCAGTAGTTTTTGTTTTGCAAATATTATGTTCACGGGATCCTGGTCTACAGCTGAAGCGATATTCGGAAAGCTATGAAGCCGTGTATTTCTTTTAGTTGTATTTTGTATTATTTTTTTCCGTTGCTATTTAAAATATAATTTAAATCTCTGATATTATTTTCTGTTGTATAATTGTTCATACTGTGGAATATTCTTGTACTCTGATGTAAAGTGTTGTTATAAGCAATGAAATGTTCTTCTGTTTGTGTTCTGACTTGTCGTGTTCTCAAAACGATCTGGGCTTTCCTTTACTGGGAAGTTTGGGTCATCACACTCTGGTTTTCAACAAAAGCCTTGATCATTTGCATCTTAGCATGCCACATTTACAATCCACGCCATGCAACTGATGTCTATCGATATATAACCTCTAAGCTCATACATCTCAGAGAAGGGTGGTTAGCAAGAGAATAAATTCTCCGCCACCAAACAGATATATATTTAATAGAAATCAATCAACACAAAATAAAATCCAATGTCAAATACACATCCATTTACAAGTTCGTTCTGGGTCCGAACGAAACTGGAGATACCTTATTCCTTGTTCCATATGTCTGATACAGAGGAGATGTTCTCGCATATCTGGACAATCAACAAATACGTCGGACAACTACCACTTTAACCCTTTCCTGGGAGCTACCCAATTCAGGGCACTAGTAGTCATCCATTTGATGTGAAGATCGCCGGTCCTCAACCACCGACTTCAGTGTCTTTGACTTTTATTCATCGTATAATTATTTGAAATGAGATTTAACTCGGCCTTTTCAAATAATCCTCGAATATATATAATTCAAATCATTCCTTTTCTTTGGTTAAATTTAATTCAATTCTATAAATTAATGTCAAATATATCAAACCGTCTATATTACTTTATAAACCAAGGAAAATTGGTTTATTTTTATTTCATATCGTTTATAATATTTTGTAGTGATTTATCGCTATTTTTATTTATATGAAAATAGCCCATTTAATTCGAATGACAATTCAGGCCATTATGCGGCCCTGGCGCTGCTTTTATTCAGATTTGAATTACACATTTCTCGAAATCTAACCGTTGGATCTTAACAAATTAAATCTCGTTGGAAAGATCTTTCCCAAGAGAACCCAACGGCTCCTGGTTCGGGAAAACCCGATGGTCGGATCTCTAGGTATAATCGTTTAAAGTTACGATTCCAAAACGCGAACAACCGCACGCGATTCGTTATATATATATATATATATATATATATATATATATGTGTGTGTGTGTGTGTGTGTGTGTGTGTGTGTGTGTGTGTGTGTATAATTCGTTCGACGATTTCAAACCCATTTATTTTATTTCATGTAAATTTTGTAAAGTTCATATTCATGTTAAAAATTATATTTTTTAACATACAAACATATATTTCAAGACATGTAAATTTTGGTACAATTCTTATTTATGTTAAAAATTATATTTTTAACATACAAATATATATTTCAAGATGTGAAAATTTTGGTACAGTTCCTACTTATGTTAAAAATTATATTTTAACATACAAACATATATTTCAAGACATGACTATTTAATTCCCTTCCTTAACACGTTAAAAATAATATTTTAACATATGATTTTCTTATTTCTTTACTAACATGTTAAAGGCGACATTTTTATCTAACAAAACATATATTAATATATGGTTCTTTTTAACTTTACTAACATGTTAATGGCGACATTTTTATCTAAGAAAACAGATATTAACAAATTATTCGTTTATTCTTAACTAACATGTTAGAAATAATGTTTTAACTAATAAAATATGTTTTAACATATGATTCTTTTTATATCAACATCGCTAACATGTAAATGGCATTATTTTAATAAATCAAAACATATTTAACAAATGATTTTTTTTTTTTAACTTCGCTAACATGTAAATGACCTTATTATAATGAATTAAAACATATTTAACAAACAATTCCTTTTTCTAACTTAATATGATAAAAATGACATTATTAATGTCAAAACATGTTTTACGTATAATTCTTTTTAACTAACTTAACTTGATAAAAAAGTGAAATTTTTAATGTCAAAACATGTTTTACATATAATTCTTTTTAACTAACTTAATATGATAAAAATGACATTTTAAATGTCAAAACATGTTTTACATATAATTCTTTTTAACAAACTTAACATGACAAAAATGACATTTTAAATGTCAAAACATGTTTTACATATAATTTTTTTTTAAACTAACTTAACATGATAAAAGAGAGAGTTTTAATGTCAAAACATGTTTTACAAATAATTCTTTTTAACTTATCATAACATGATAAAAATGACATTTTTAATGTCAAAACATGTTTTATATATAATTCTTTTTAACTAACTTAAACTGATAAAAAAATGACATTTTTAATGTCAAAACGTGTTTTACATATAATTCTTTTTAACTAAGATAACATGATAAAAATGACATTTTTAATGTCAAAACATGTTTTACATATAATTCTTTTTAACTAACATGGTAAAAATGAAATTTTAATGTCAAAACATGTTTTACATATAATTCTTTTTAACTAACTTAACATGATAAAAATTACATTTTTAATATCAAAACATGTTTTACATATAATTCTTTTTAACTAACTTAACCTGATAAAAAAAAATGACATTTTAATGTCAAAACATGTTTTACATATAATTCTTTTTAACTCACTTAACCTGATAGAAAAGTGAAATTTTTAATGTCAAAACATGTTTTACATATAATTCCTTGTAACTAACTTAACATGATAAAAATGACATTTTTAATGTCAAAACATGTTTTACATATAATTCTTTTTAACTAACTTAACATGAAAAAAATAACATTTTTAATGTCAAAACATGTTTTACATATAATTCTTTTTAACTAACTTAATCTGATAAAAAAATGACATTTTTAATGTCGAAACATGTTTTACATATAATTCTTTTTAACTAACTTAACCTGATAAAAAAATTATATTTTAATGTCAAAACATGTTTTACATATAATTCTTTTTAAATAACTTAACATGATAAAAATGACATTTTTAATGTCAAAACATGTTTTACATATAATTATTTTTAACTAACTTAACATGATAAAAATGACATTTTCAATGTCAAAACATGTTTTACATATAATTCTTTATAACTAACTTAACATTATAAAATTGACATTTTTAATGTCAAAACATGTTTTACATATAATTCTTTTTAACTAACTTAACCTGATAAAAAAAATGACATTTTTAACGTCAAAACATGTTTTATGTATAATTCTTTTTAACTAACTTAACGTGATAAAAATGACATTTTTAATGTTAAAACATGTTTTACATATAATTCTTTTTAACTTCACTAACATGTTAAAAATAACAATTTTAATGACAAACATGTTTAACAAATGATACTTTTTTATATGAACATCGTTAATATGTAAATGATATTATTTTAATGTTAAAACATTTTTTTATCAAACTTAAATCTTTTAATTAATCAAACATACAGTAAAAATATAATTTTTATTGTAAAAACATTTTATTTAAAACATGAATCTTTTTAATGATTTGAACATACAATAAAAATGTAATTTTTATTGTTAAAGCATTTTATTTCAAACATGAACATTTTTGATGATTCTACATACAATAAAAATGTACTTTTACTATTAAAACGTTTTCTTTCAAATAAATGTTTAACCAACAATTATTTTTCTATTCAACTATACATGTTTAACAAATGATTATTTTTCCATTCAACTAAACATGTTTAACAAATGATTATTTTTCTATTCAACTAAACATATTTAACAAATGATTAGTTTCCCATTTAACTAAACATGTTTAACCAATGATTATTTTTCTATTCAACTAAATATGTTTCACAAATGATTATTTTTCTAACATTGCTAAAATGATAATATTTTAATCAAACAAAATCATATTTACATCGCTAACATGATAATACTTTAATCAAACAAAATCATATTTTTCTAACATCGCTAACATGATAATATTTTAATCAAAAAAAATCATTTTTTTCTAACATCGCTAACATGATAATATTATAATCAAACAAAATCATATTTTTCTAACATCGCTAACATGATAATATTTTAGTCAAACAAAATCAAATTTTTCTAACATCGCTAACATGATAATATTTTAATCAAACAAAATCATATTTTTAACTTCATACACAATTCAATCCAACCATTCGTCGCAATCACAATCAATCAATTCCAATTTTATACAACACATATATGAAGTTCATATAGCGTATATATAAATTTCACATCGGAGTCACAATTAATTTTATTTTAAATTCAGAAATCTCACATTGGTTTTACTCCTTCATATTTGATGACTAGCTCCAAATTTGTTCCAGTCTGTTCTGAAATGTAGATCTCGAATTTAAGATTCCAACGGAGGTTGTTTCATTGAATTTTGATGAGTATTGAACAAATTATGCCCGCTTACATGTTAATTACAAATTATGATAATTGAAATATAATTAATTAAAATCTAATTCTTCTTTACCCCTAATAAAAAGAAAGTCACGCCCCTCTTCTTCGTTATCTGTATTTAGCTGAACCCATCCTTCGTCCAAAACCTCCACATGTGCACCGATGTTTAAGCGCTCTGAGCACCATCCAAAATCACCCCGTAGACCGTCCCTGCGAGAGCGACCACCTCCCCTTACAGCGCCGAACTCGCACCACCCTGGACCCCCCAATTCGCCTCCGACTTCAGCGCCTTTGAGCACGAGATTCTCTCAATCCGCTCATCAAAATTTGATCATGACCGTTGATGTTGGAGATCATGACATGATCTTTGATTATTATTATTTTGAGTTGAGGAATTCATTGAGTAGATTAGGAGAGAAAGGAGACAGAAGGCACGAAGAGCGCAGCCTTAGATTTTAGAAATGGCGGCTGTATCATTGGAGATTCGGGTTTTGTTTGAGATAAATGCTTATATATAATAATGTATTAAATAATATTTAATTTAATAATTGTCTAGCTTATCTTTTTTTCTTGTATTTATAAAAGGCATAAAATATGACATATATGCATATGAAAGGAAGAGAGAGAACATAAAAGAAATAAAGGATATGAATGAAACGCATGTGGCAATTATTATTATCATTATCATTATGTTTTTTTTTTCTTTTTTCTTCGCAACGAATGACACGTATTTAATTTCCATTGAATATGATTTCAAGTTTTATTTATTTTATGAAGGATGCGACTTTCTCTTTTTTTTCTCTTCCATAAATGCTTCTGGTTATGAATTGAAATGAATAAAATTGGAAACACATGCAAGTTACAAACAAGTTAAATGTGGCTGACTGAGGCTGAGTTGGAAATAATTATTTCTCATTCAAAATTTTAAAAGTAAATCACAAAGAGAAAGAGAGAAAAAAAAGGAAAGAAATGAATGCATGATAAATTGTTTGATGCTAATTGTTATAAATTTGTGTGTCTTTTTAAATTTCAAAACATATAATATCAAATATCATAATTGTAGGGAACATATTAAATTGGACAGACCAGAATAAGGCAACGAAAATGTCTACAAATACACACTATAATTTAAATAAGAATATATATATAAGAGAATAATATATATATATATATATATGTGTGTGTGTGTGTGTGTGTGTGTGTGTGTGTGGAGATTGTTTGTTTTTGAAAGAATAAATAATGATAATGGGAAACTAAAGGGGAAAGGAAAATAAGGGGATAAAAATATAAAGAATGAGAACATGCAAATGAAATAAGATGCATGAATGTAGAAGGATAGAAAATAATACATAAAGGAAAACAAACCTAATAGAATTAAGGAAAGAAATGAATGCTGCATTAAGGAAACAAGGATGAGGGGAAGGCATTGAAAACGAGTGCAACTATTCACATTTCAAAATTAATTAATTAACGAATGTTACACTTTGAATAGACAAGGAAAGTATTAAAGCCGATGGCTAAACATGTACACATGTATGTTGTCATAATTTATTTCATTTAGAATCTACATATTATTTTAAATCAACCTATCAGCATATATTAATAAATCTCATTAATATCATCATAATTTTATTTAAAAACCTTTTTTTAATTCAATAATTTAATTTAAAAATGGAATTTTTAAATTCTGACGCATTTTCTAACAAAATTTCCTTAAAATAATTTTTTAAATTGGTTCTGGTTTTCCGGGTTGCTACATCTTAAAAGGCCCAATAAATCTAGGACCTAGCTTCCCAGTCTGTCCAAACCAAACGATCTTCTTGAGAGGAGAAACCTTGATAAATACCAAATTTCCAACATCAAATTCTAATTCTTTCCTCCTCATATCAGCATATGACTTTTGTCAGTCTTAGGCAACATCCAATCTCTGCCGAATCAAAGCAATAATCCTTGTGGAACCACACATAAGGTCAGGTCCGAGTAAAACCCTGTCGGTAGTTTCCCACTAACAAGTTAGTGATTTGTATGGTCGCGCATACAAAGCTTCGAAAGGGGCCATACCAATCGTCGTTTGGTAACTATTATTATAAGAAAACTCGGCCAAAGGTAATTGCTTCTCCCATGATCCTACAAAGTCAACTATGCAGGCTCTGAGAAGATCCTCCAAAACTCAATTAACTCTTTCTATCTGGCCGTCTGTCTAAGGATGATAGGATGTGCTTAAATTTAGGGTCGTTCTCAATGCATCTTGAAGACTCTTCCAAAGTTCACTATAACATAATGGATATCACTCACAATAGTTGGAATTCCATGTAGCCTAATAATCTCCTTAACATACAATTGGGCTAACTAAGGCGGCGGTTCGGTTCTTCTTAATGGGAATGAAATTGGCACTTTTTGTTAATTGGTCCACTATCACCCAAATGGACTTATTCCCTTTCTTACTCCTAGGAAGCCCATCAATAAAATCCATAGAAATGTGCTCCCATTTACAAGTGGGAACCTCTTACTGTAATAAAAGTCCTCAAGGCTTCCTCTGTTCCACCTTTACTCTATGGCAAGTTAAGCATCTAGAAACAAACTTTGCAACGTCACTCTTCATTCCTTCCCAATAGAAACTCCTCTTCATGTGCTTAAACATTTTATCACCTCCTGGTAGAATGTAACAACCCGAAAATCTAGGCCAGTTTAAAATTTTTAATTTGGCAATTTTAGCGAAGTTTGAAGATTTAAAATGAATTATTTTAAATAATATCGATGAGAAATTTATTAATAAATTCGACGTATATATTATATACGTCGTCGTTAGAATATAATAATTATATATAATTATAAATAGAATTGAAAATGGCGCGGTAGTTCGATAATTCGATTTCAAACTTCAATTGAATGTACCGTGTGCAAAACAATCCGGATTTTAGTGAAACAAAAAATAATAGGATCTAATTGAGAATATCTTTCCAACGAATCTGAAAAATCGAAATTTCATAGCGGGAATCAAAAGATATGTCCAGTTGAAAATTCTGAATAGTCGCTATGGAATTCAAGCCCTTAAAAATGAGAATTTTGCAAACGACCTCGGATTTCGATGAAACCACTTTTGTTGGATCCATGATGTCAAATTATTGCTAGGTTTCAAATTTCATAATTTTTCGAATCAATATGTGAGCGTGGCAGAGGAAAACGCGTTTGACCAGTTTCAGTTGATTTTAATCGACTGGAAGATGGCCATTTTTCCAACGGTCTCAGAATTCGACGAAACTAGTTTTGTTAGGACCGTATCGTCAATACGAAGCTAGAAAATATTTTTCGAGAATTTTTCGAGCTAGTATGTGGCCCCGGTAAATTGAAATGCGCGTTCAAATTCAATATATAGAGTTATATGTTGATTTTGACAAAAACTGATCAAAACGATCGAATCAGTTTACGATACATATCCCATTGTGATCGGAATGGGGGTAATTAGCTATGGACGACAGGCGGTGGGCCTTGTTTCGAGGTCGAATGAAAAAGTTACCTTTTGAAATTAAAATAATATAAAATTAAAATTAAAATATTCCCCTCCCTTGCCCTTATCTCTCCTCAGACCCCCCCCCCCCCCGTTCATTTTAAAGAAAGGAAAAAAAAGAAAAAAATCTGCTCAACCAAATCGCGCCTCCGCCCCTGCCTCCAGACCGCCGTCGACGCCACCGGACCCCCGCGCGCCCCTGCTAACGCCGACCCCACGCCACCCTCCATTCGCTCCACCCAGCGCGCGAACCCCAAATCGAAGACCCCCCCCAAAGCCCTAGCTCGTGAGACCGCCGCCAACCTTCGCGCCAGCGCCTGCTCCGACCAACGACTGCTTCCACCACCTCGTCAACTTCCAAGCCACCCACGACAGCCCCCCCTTCCATTTTAACCGTAAGTTTTTATTTATTTAATTCTATTTCTTTTTCAGTTTAAATATTAAGTATGCATTGATTTAAATGTAATTGTGTATAAGACCGTTAAAAATCTGATTTTATTTTAGTTAGGAAAATCGATTTTATTAGGTTATAAAAATTAAAATAGAAAAGATTAGATTTTTAAAATAGAAAAGATTAGATTTTTAAAATAGAAAAGATTAGATTTTTAAAATAGAAGAGATTAGATTTTTGAAATTGAAAAGGCGAAATCTTTATATTTGAAAAGGCAAAATCTTTATATTTGAAAAGGCGAAATCTTTATATGAAGAATAGCGGGATAAAAATAGAATTTTTATCTATATAACATCGTTGTAAAAATAGAATTTTTATCTATATAGTAGCGGTGTAAAAATAGAATTTTTATCCATATAGCGTGATTATAAAAATTCGATTTTTACATATTGAACAACGAAGTAAAAATTCGATTTTTATATATTGAATAACGAAGAAAAAAATTCGATTTTTATACATTGAATAGCGAAATAAAAATGTGATTTTTATATGTAGTGGCTACGGGCGACGAAAGTGACAAAAGGCGAGAACGACGAAGATTACTATATATGAAGAGTCGTGGCGTTTGGATTAGCTATCGGTGAGAACTTCTCACTCTTCAATTTCTTTTTCTAGTTATATATATATACTAGGATGCAGACGGTGTTTAGTAGCACCCGACACAATCGTCCACATACCATGGACTTGTTTGTTTGGTTGTGTAGTTGGTTAGATCATTTGGGTTGAATTGATTTGATTGATGTGTGAATGGCGTGGGCCATCACTAGACCGGGGATAAGGCTAGGCCTTGTCCCGTTTCTAGTATCGTGCCGTTATGCCGCCGAAATTTTCTAAAAAAAGTTAGAAAAATAAAAATATCATTTTTACTTTGTAAATGAACTGAATAGAAATTCATGTGTTAAAATAAAATATTTTATCGTTAAAATATAATTTTTAACGTGAATATGTATATAGTGAACGTGAATAAATAAATATTCATTTACAAACCGGACGGTTTGTTTATGTACTCCTATTTGAATGACATTGATTGGGACGATAAATTTTACACATCGCCCAACTGCACAAATAAAATTTGTGTTTGATTGGTTGAAACCCCACACGGGTATTGGGATAAAATACGACATACACTAATCCCAATAATTAGTTGTATGTCGATCGATTGATTGACAGGCTGTTATAAGCGTTAGATATCTATATTTGATGCTTATACAGTGTAGTGCACTTTGGATGATGTTTGATTATTTATCGTTGCTACTATATACATGTGTTGTATGGAATCCATATAATTAACTTTATATGGAAATTGATTGGGCCTCATTCCAATTTAGAAAATAAAGAATATTATAAAATAAAGGTTCATGTGTTGACCTTACTCATCCGTTGAGATTAGTCATGTGTTGAACGAAATATTTTAAAAATAAAATCTAACATCTTTACCTTTATAAAATAAAGGTTCATGTGTTGACAGTACTCATCCGTTGAGATTAGTCATGTGTTGAACGAAATATTTTAACAATAAAATTTACATCTTTATCATATATAAAATTAGAAACTAACTGGAAAATAGATAAGATGAGTGGTCTCCTGGATATTAATCTGATGTTGGTTTCGGCCTTCGGGGTTAATATTCAGGGAATCGTTCTCTTACTAATTTACGGTTGGAGTCTGATTTAATATCAAACGATAGATACCTTAATTTTCATAAAATATATTAAATAACAAAAATAGTCACACATGGACAGTACTCATTCGTTGGGATTAGTCATGTGTTGACAAGAATAAATATTCGTTTGTTGAATAGAATAACGGAATTATTGAAATATATAAAGCTGTGTTGATTAGAGATGCGCTATTTTGACGCGAACGATATTTACATCGATTTTATTCGTTTTTATAAATTGAATAGAAAGGAAATTCAAATTGAATCGAATAGGTAAAGAAATTTGAATTGAATTGAATATAAAACCAATTTGAATTGAATCGAATAGAAAACCAATTTGAATTGAATCGAATAGAAAACCAATTTGAATTGAATCGAATAGAAAACCAATTTGAATTGAATCGAATAGAAAACCAATTTGAATTGAATCGAACATAAAACCAATTTGAATCGAATTGAATATAAAACCAATTTGAAATGAATTGAATATAAAACGAATTCGAATTGAATTGAAAACGAATTCAAATTGAATTGAAAACGAATTAAAACGAATTGAAATTGAATTGAAATTTGAATTGAATAGAAATGAATTTTAAAACGAATTTATAAGGAAAAATTCAATTTTGATTTGAATTGAAATGGAAGTTGAAATTGTTTTTGAAACGAATTTAAAACTATTTATATAATTCATTTTAAATAGAAATCGATGAAATATATATTATATATATATTATAATGGCCTGAATAGAACGCGCCGCGCTGCGGCAGTTCGTGAATTTCGACCATTGACTTTGAATTGACGTTGCGGGAGATCCGACCGTCGGATTCTCCTAAAACCGGAACCGTTGGGTTCGTATCGAAAAGAGCTTTCTAACAAATATTAGAAATTTGAAATCTAACGGATGGATTTGGAGATATGTCCAAATCAATTTCAGAAAAGGTCGTTGTAAGTGCAGTTCTATGGCCGTTGATGGAAATCGACTGTACGGGCCTTGATAAAATTATTTAAAATATCAATAATTTGTATAAAATCATAAGAAATGATTTGGGAAAATTTGGGATGAAAAACTCCATATTTGAAAAGGTAAAAATAGATTTTTATCGAAATGAACAAGTTTTGAACTAGAATTAAAATCCAATTATTTTTAAATAAATGAATTGAATGGAGTTGATTTGTGGGTTTATCGTGAACGGTGTTTTAAATAACACTAGTTCTTTAACCCGATAATAAATAGAATATGATTTGGGTTTATCGTGAACTGTGTTTTTAAATGACACTAGTTCTTTAACCCAGTAAAAGGAGTTTTAATGAATCTGCAATTAAATTGATATGTGAATTGATAACTTAAATTATCAAATTTAGAAGGTGAGCGAGGATGGAGTATCACCAGTTTTGCTCCAAAGCGATAGTTAAATCCTTAATCAGATTTGAACGTGAAATGGTAATTAATTTTACCGATAACACTGTGGTGTTAGATGTGGAGTATTACCAGTTTTGCTTCATTGGATGAATAGGTTGGGATTGGGAAATAAAATAAATAATTGCTTCGGTGTGGTTCGCTAATCTCGACTAGTTTAGAAAACCATAATTTGGTTTGAAACGACATCCAAAGGAAGATTAAAGAATAAATTTTAAAGAATTTATCCTGGATAAAATTAATGGGAACCTTTCCCTAAGAATGCGGAATTTAGAAACTAGCTATAGGTTAGTTAAGAAGAATGGTTTCCTGGATATTGATCTGATGTTGGTTTCGGCCTTCGGGGTTAATATTTGGGAAATTGTTCTCTTGCTAATTTGCGGTTAGTGGCTGCTGAATTGGAATGAGGCGTATGTTGTGTTTGTGTAACATTTGTTTTAATATACGCGGGTTGTTCGGAAAGTCCGGGTTTATACCCATTCTGAATAACCGATTCGACGATAAGTCGAAGATGAAGACGGTGGTTGAAGACCGGAAGTCTTCACATCGTTTGGGTGATTACTGATGATCTTGATTGGGCTGTACACCCAAGATGAGGGAAACACTTAGTGATCGTCCAGACGTACTTGGAGATCGATGGATATGCGAGGAAAGTGCCTCCGGTTTCGTTCAGACCCAGAACGAACTTGTAAATGGATTGTGTGTCTGACATTGGATTTTATTCTGTGTTGATTGATTTCTGTTAAATATATATCTGTTTGGTAGCGGAGAATTTATTCTCTTGCTTAACGCCCTTCTCTGAGACGTACGAGCTTAGAGGTTATATATCGATAGATATCAATCGCATGGCATGAATTCTCTGTGTGGCACACTGAGTTGCATGGATCAAGGCTTTTGTTGAAAAGCAAAGTCTTGTGGTTGATGATCAAAGCACGGCCTATGTGGCAGCTTTGTGTATAGCGTGAATTCGCGAGCCTCACACCTCGGTATGAGTCAAAAACGGGATAAGGACTGCAGGGAGAGCACGACGTTTCTTTCTAGCTTTGGTGGTGTCAGTGACTTACCAGCCCTGACATTTATATACTTTTCACCTATGTGGTTGTTGGATGAGGCGCCTCAATTTTAGGTCTGTAAGGACCGGGAAACGTGTGTTCAGGCATAACTAATCCTCAAACGTAAGAGAGGACCGACCCTGAAGCATCCAGGGGTTACCCAGAGTGTGTAGTCCCGAGGCATTTGCTAGAGTGTCTCGAAGCGGAGAGGAGCTTGCCCCTTGCCTCGACTCATGACGGAAATCCAATTTCCAATACGTGTATCTCAGTTTTATTTGTAGAGCCTAGTATGGCGACATGATAGATGGTACCCATGCCGCCTAGGATTGATATTTATGATTGAAATTGTTTTGACACTATACACTTATTATAGTAACAATTGATTTGTTTTAAACGTACCAAGCATGTTTGGCTATTATAAGGGAAAACCCTATCCTCCGGCTTGCGTTGCATTGTGTGATGGGACCTGGGTCTTATAATAGCTTCATTTTTCGAAAAAGCATTGCGCTGTTTATTCTATGCACTGGTATTCTTGGGAGGAAACCCGTTCCGTGTTATACGGCGTGGTCCCTTGAATTACTCTCTTTTAAAGTAAAGTTTAAATAACTGTTTTAGTTCTCACACCAGTCACATGACTGACCTGGAGTTATTGTTTTAACCTAAACTCTGGGTGCCCTTATTTTCCGCACGGGCAGCTAGTAGTTTTGGTTTTGCAGATTTATATTCACAAGATCCTGATTTACAGCTGGAACGATGCTCGGAAAGCTCTGTATCCGTGCATTACTTTCAGTTGTGTTTTATATTATTTTCCGTTGCTATGTAATTTATTGTAATCTCTGATATTTATCGAATGTAATTTATTCATTTATACTCTGTATATTCTTGTATTTTGATGGAATTGTTGTAATAAACAATGAAATGTTCTTCTGTCTGCGTTCCAATTTATCTTGTTCTCAAAACGATCAGGGGTTTCGAACGGTCTAGATCGGTTTAACGACTGATTCGGATCGAGCGAAATTCCAGGCTGTCACATTTGGTAACAGAGCTTTGGTTTACAGAGCTCGAGAACAAGACACATTAGAACCCTACGAAAGAATTCATCAGATATTGGGTTAGTAATATCCAATTAGAATGACTCGTTAGAGATAGGATCAGTAGTATCCTAGAACGAGTGTGAAGAGTATATTTTTCAAATGAAAACAATTTTGTTTTGAAAATTTAAATCGTTTTATACGTATCTGAATATTTATTTATTTTGAATTTGGACAATCCGAGTATATAAAGGTTTTGCATATACGCATCATGAACGTATATTCGAAGTTTTAATATATTGGATAGATATAGAATCACGTTCTAGTCGCCCGGAGATGGTACTGATAATTGTCATGATATCATCAGTATTTATTTTCGTGTTTCGAAGGTTTGATATCTATATATTTCCATTTAGGCTGGTGTGAGAACAAAACTTATATAGATAGATTTATTGTTGTGAATTGGCATCAAAAACATGATTTTTTGTATATATATCAAAATTATGAATTTGAAACTCTAATTCACTAATTGATTGATGTTTGTGTTGTTTGTTTAATTGTTTGATAATTTTGAACCATTTAGCCTAATTGTGCCAAATATTGAATTGTATTGAAAATTGGTCGCATTTGCTTGCATATACATATACTTACATTGAACAAGTCATAGCAAGGAGGCTAGAGTAGAGAATAAAATTTGTTTGCCCGACAAATAGGTACATGTTTACTATATAATTTACTGTTTTGTTTGGGTGATGATGATTTTATGAGCCGATTGGCTAGCCGCTTGGCGTTTTCTTTTTCTTTTTGAGATCAGAAGGCCTATCTGGCAATTTCGGGATTTTCCCGTGGCTCCCGGTGCAGGGGAGGTTATGGCGAAATTTTTCGAAAATTTAGGGTGTTAGCCAAATTTTTGAAGAATTTGAAAATTCTTAGAAACTGAAAAGTTGGAGAATGGAAGCCAGATCGAAGGTAGAGTTGATTAATAAAACCACTTTAGACTATGTTCCTTTTCGGGGACGAAAAGTTTTAAGTGGGGGAGATTGTAACAACCCGAAAATCTGGGCCAGTTTAAAAATTTTAATTTGCCAATTTTAGCGAAGTTTGAAGATTTAAAATGAATTATTTTAAATAATATCAACGAAAAATTTATTTTTAATAGAATTCGACGTATATATTATATACGTCGTCGTTAGAATATAATAATTATATATAATTATAAATAGAATTGAAAATGGCGCGGTAGTTCGATAATTCGATTTCAAACTTCAATTGAATGTACCGGGTGCCAAACAATCCGGATTTTAGTGAAACCAAAAATAATAGGATCTAATTGAGAATATCTTTCCAACGAATCTGAAAAATTGAAATTTAATAGCGGGAATCAAAAGATATGTCCAGTTGAAAATTCTGAATAGTCCCTATGGAATTCAGGCCCATAAAAATGGGAATTTTGCAAACGACCTCGGATTTCGACGAAACCACTTTTGTTGGATCCGTGATGTCAAATTATTACTAGGTTTCAAATATCATAATTTTTCGAATCAATATGTGAGCGTGGCAGAGGAAAACGGGTTTGACCAGTTTCAGTTGATTTTAATCGACTGGAAAATGGCCATTTTTCCAACGGTCTCAGAATTCGACGAAACTAGTTTTGTTAGGACTGTATTGTCAATACGAAGCTAGAAAATATTTTTCGGGAATTTTTCGAGCTAGTATGTGGCCCCGGTAAATTGAAATGCGCGTTCAAATTCAATATATAGAGTTATATGTTGATTTTGACGAAAACTGATCGAAACGATCGAATCAGTTTACGATACATATCCCATTGTGATCGGAATGGGGGTAATTAGCTATGGACGACAGGCGGTGGGCCTTGTTTCGAGGTCGAATGAAAAAGTTACCTTTTGAAATTAAAATAATATAAGATTAAAATTAAAATATTCCCCTCCCTTGCCCTTATCTCTCCTCAGACCCCCCCCGCCCCCCCCCCGTTCATTTTAAAGAAAGGGAAAAAAAAAGAAAAAAATCTGCTCAACCAAATCGCGCCTCCGCCCCTGCCTCCAGACCGCCGTCGACGCCACCGGACCCCGCGCGCCCTTGCTAACGCCGACCCCACGCCACCCTCCATTCGCTCCACCCAGCGCGCGAACCCCAAATCGAAGACTCCCCTCAAAGCCCTAGCTCGTGAGACCGCGGCCAACCTTCGCGCCAGCGCCTGCTCCGACCAACGACAGCTTCCACCACCTCGTCAGCTTCCAAGCCACCCACGACAGCCCCCCCCCCTTCCATTTTAACCGTAAGTTTTTATTTATTTAATTCTATTTCTTTTTCAGTTTAAATATTAAGTATGCATTGATTTAAATGTAATTGTGTATAAGACTGTTAAAAATCTGATTTTATTTTAGTTAGGAAAATCGATTTTATTAGGTTATAAAAATTAAAATAGAAAAGATTAGATTTTTAAAATAGAAAAGATTAGATTTTTAAAATAGAAAAGATTAGATTTTTAAAATAGAAGAGATTAGACTTTTGAAATTGAAAAGGCGAAATCTTTATATTTGAAAAGGCGAAATCTTTATATTTGAAAAGGCGAAATCTTTATATGAAGAATAGCGGGATAAAAATAGAATTTTTATCTATATAACATCGTTGTAAAAATAGAATTTTTATCTATATAGTAGCGGTGTAAAAATAGAATTTTTATCCATATAGCGTGATTATAAAAATTCGATTTTTATATATTGAATAACGAAGTAAAAATTCGATTTTTATATATTGAATAACGAAGTAAAAATTCGATTTTTATATATTGAATAACGAAGAAAAAAATTCGATTTTTATACATTGAATAGCGAAATAAAAATGTGATTTTTATATATGTAGTGGCTACGGGCGACGAAAGTGACAAAAAGCGAGAACGACGAAGATTTCTATATATGAAGAGTCGTGGCGTTTGGATTAGCTATCGGTGAGAACTTCTCACTCTTCAATTTCTTTTTCTAGTTATATATATATATATATACTAGGATGCAGACGGTGTTTAGTAGCACCCGACACAATCGTCCACAGACCATGGACTTGTTTGTTTGGCTGTGTAGTTAGTTAGATCATTTGGGTTGAATTGATTTGATTAATGTGTGAATGGCATGGGCCATCACTAGACCGGGGATAAGGCTAGGCCTTGTCCCGTTTCTAGTATCGTGCCGTTATGCCGCCGAAATTTTCTAAAAAAAGTTAGAAAAATAAAAATATCATTTTTACTTTGTAAATGAACTGAATAGAAATTCATATGTTAAAATAAAATATTTTATCGTTAAAAATATAATTTTTAACGTGAATATGAATATAGTGAACGTGAATAAATAAATATTCATTGACAAACCGGACGGTTTGTTTATGTACACCTATTTGAATGACATTGATTGGGACGATAAATTTTACACATCGCCCAACTGCACAAATAAAATCTGTGTTTGATTGGTTGAAACCCCACACGGGTATTGGGATAAAATACGGCATATACTAATCCCAATAATTAGTTGTATGTCGATCGATTGATTGACAGGCTATTATAAGCGTTAGATATCTATATTTGATGCTTATACAGTGTAGTGCACTTTGGATGATGGTTGATTATTTATCGTTGCTACTATATACATGTGTTGTATGGAATCCATATAATTAACTTTACATGGTAATTGATTGGGCCTCATTCCAATTTAGAAAATAAAGAATATTATAAAATAATGGTTCATGTGTTGACCGTACTCATCCGTTGAGATTAGTCAAGTGTTGAACGTAATATTTTAAAAATAAAATCTAACATCTTTATCTTTATAAAATAAAGGTTCATGTGTTGACAGTACTCATCCGTTGAGATTAGTCATGTGTTGAACGAAATATTTTAACAATAAAATTTACATCTTTATCATATATAAAATTAGAAACTAACTGGAAAATAGATAAGATGAGTGGTCTCCTGGATATTAATCTGATGTTGGTTTCGGCCTTCGGGGTTAATATTCAGGGAATCGTTCTCTTACTAATTTACGGTTGGAGTCTGATTTAATATCAAACGATAGATACCTTAATTTTCATAAAATATATTAAATAACAAAAATAGTCACACGTGGACAGTACTCATTCGTTGGGATTAGTCATGTGTTGACAAGAATAAATATTCGTTTGTTGAATAGAATAACGGAATTATTGAAATATATAAAGCCATGTTGATTAGAGATGCGCTATTTTGATGCGAACGATATTTATATCGATTTTATTCGTTTTTATAAATTGAATAGAAAGGAAATTCAAATTGAATCGAATAGATAAAGAAATTTGAATTGAATTGAATATAAAACCAATTTGAATTGAATCGAATAGAAAACCAATTTGAATTGAATCGAATAGAAAACCAATTTGAATTGAATTGAATAGAAAACCAATTTGAATTGAATCGAATAGAAAACCAATTTGAATTGAATCGAATAGAAAACCAATTTGAATCAAATTGAATATAAAACCAATTTGAAATGAATTGAATATAAAACGAATTCGAATTGAATTGAAAACGAATTCAAATTGAATTGAAAACGAATTAAAACGAATTCAAATTGAATTGAAATTTGAATTGAATAGAAATGAATTTTAAAACGAATTTATAAGGAAAAATTCAATTTTGATTTGAATTGAAATGGAAGTTGAAATTGTTTTTGAAACGAATTTAAAACTATTTATATAATTCGTTTTAAATAGAAATCGACGAAATATATATTATATATATAATATAATGGCCTGAATAGAACGCACCGCGCCGCGGCAGTTCGTGAATTTCGACCATTGACTTCGAATTGACGTTGCGGGAGATCCGACCGTCGGATTCTCCTAAAACCGGATCCGTTGGGTTCGTATCGAAAAGAGCTTTCTAAATAATATTAGAAATTTGAAATCTAACGGGTGGATTTGGAGATATGTCCAAATCAATTTCAGAAAAGGTCGCTATAAGTGCAGTTCGATGGCCGTTGATGGAAATCGACTATACGGGCCTTGATAAAATTATTAAAAATATCAATAATTTGTATAAAATCATAAGAAATGATTTGGGAAAATTTGGGATGAAAAACTCCATATTTGAAAAGGTAAAAATAGATTTTTATCGAAATGAACTAGTTTTGAACTAGAATTAAAATCCAATTATTTTTAAATAAATGAATTAAATGGAGTTGATTTGTGGGTTTATCGTGAATGGTGTTTTAAATAACACTAGTTCTTTAACCCGATAATAAATAGAATATTGGGTTTATCGTGAACTGTGTTTTTAAATGACACTAGTTCTTTAACCCAGTAAAAAGAGTTTTAATGAATCTGCAATTAAATTGATATGTGAATTGATAATTTAAATTATCAAATTAAGAAAGTGAGCGAGGATGGAGTATCACCAGTTTTGCTCCAAAGCGATAGTTAAATCCTTAATCAGATTTGAACGTGAAATGGTAATTAATTTTACCGATAACACTGTGGTGTTAGATGTGGAGTATTACCAGTTTTGCTTCATGGGATGAATAGGTTGGGATTGGGAAATAAAATAAATAATTACTTCGGTGTGGTTCGCTAATCTCGACTAGTTTAGAAAACCATAATTTGGTTTTAAACAACATCCAAAGGAAGATTAAAGGATAAATTATAAAGAATTTATCCTGGATAAAATTAATGGGAACCTTTCCCTAAGAATGTGGAATTTAGAAACTAGCTATAGGTTAGTTAAGAAGAATGGTTTCCTGGATATTGATCTGATGTTGGTTTCGGCCTTCGGGGTTAATATTTGGGAAATTGTTCTCTTGCTAATTTGCGGTTAGTGGCTGCTGAATTGGAATGAGGCATATGTTGTGTTTGTGTAACATTTGTTTTAATATACGCGGGTTGTTCGGAAAGTCCGGGTTTATACCCATTCTGAATAACCGATTCGACGATAAGTCGAAGATGATGACGGTGGTTGAAGACCGGAAGTCTTCACATCGTTTGGGTGATTACTGATGATCTTTATTGGGCTCTACACCCGAGATGGGGGAATCAGTTAGTGATCGTCCAAACGTACTTGGAGATCGATGGATATGCGAGGAAAGTGCCTCTGGTTTCGTTCAGACCCAGAACGAACTTGTAAATGGATTGTGTGTCTGACATTGGATTTTATTCTGTGTTGATTGATTTCTGTTAAATATATATCTGTTTGGCGGCGGAGAATTTATTCTCTTGCTTAACGCCCTTCTCTGAGACGTACGAGCTTAGAGGTTATATATCGATAGATATCAATCGCATGGCATGAATTGCCTGTGTGGCACACTGAGTTGCATGGATCAAGGCTTCTGTTGAAAAGCAAAGTCTTGTGGTTGATGATCAAAGCACGGCCTATGTGGCAGCTTTGTGTATAGCGTGAATTTGCGAGCCTCACACCTCGGTATGAGTCAAAAATGGGATAAGGACTGCAGGGAGAGCACGACGTTTCTTTCTAGCTTTGGTGGTGTCAGTGACTTACCAGCCCTGACATTTACATACTTTTCACCTATGTGGTTGTTGGATGAGGCGCCTCGATTTTAGGTCTGTAAGGACCGGGAAACGTGTGTTCAGGCATAACTAATCCTCAAACGTAAGAGAGGACCGGCCCTGAAGCATCCAGGGGTTACCCATAGTGTGTAGTCCCGAGGCATTTGCTAGAGTGTCTCGAAGCGGAGAGGAGCTTGCCCCTTGCCTCGACTCATGGCGGAAATCCAATTTCCAATACGTGTATCTCGGTTTTATTTGTACAGCCTAGTTTAGCGACTCGATAGATGGTACCCATGCCGCCTAGGATTGATATTTATGATTGAAATTGTTTTGACACTATACACTTGTTATAGTATCAAATGATTTGTTTTAAACGTACGAAGCATGTTTGGCTATTATAAGGGAAAACCCTATCCTCCGGCTTGCGTTGCATTGTGTGATGGGACCTGGGTCTTATAATAGCTTCATTTTTCGAAAAAGCATTGCGCTGTTTATTCTATGCACTGGTATTCTTGGAAGGAAACCCGTTCCGTGTTATACGGCGTGGTCCCTTGTATTACTCTTTTTTAAAGTAAAGTTTAAATAACTGTTTTAGTTCTCACACCAGTCACATGACTGACCTGGAGTTTATTGTTTTAACCTAAACTCTGGGTGCCCTTATTTTCCGCACGGGCAGCTAGTAGTTTTGGTTTTGCAGATTTATATTCACAGGATCCTGATTTACAGCTGGAACGCTGCTCGGAAAGCTCTGTATCCGTGCATTACTTTCAGTTGTGTTTTATATTATTTTCCGCTATTATGTAATTTATTGTAATCTATGATATTTATCGAATGTAATTTATTCATTTATACTCTGTATATTCTTGTATTCTGATGGAATTGTTGTAATAAGCAATGAAATGTTCTTCTGTCTGCGTTCCAATTTGTCATGTTCTCAAAACGATCAGGGGTTTCGAACGGTCTAGATCGGTTTAATGACTGATTCGGATCAAGCGAAATTCCAGGCCGTCACATAGAATGATCACCCTTGACCTATGGCACTCTCCTAGAATATCTTTCCTAAGATCCAAATTCTTAGGGACACAAAACCGACCGTCTCTTCTCAAGCTATTATCACTATTGTCAATAACATATCTACTGGAAAGAAGGAAAGATTCTCCCTTAGAAAATTTTTCCATTAATGCGCTCAGCTCATCCTCAAGGTATTGTTTACCCTTGATTCTTTAAAATAAAATGAGTCTTATTTCCATTTCTCTAAGAAACCCTTGAGCTACCTCATATGGTGGTTGCAAATTAAACCTGGAGAGAAACTCTAACTGTCTCCACTCAGTAATAGCACTAAGGACAGTGTGCTTCCGACTCAAATCTTCAGTCGTAACATTTCCCTTTCCAGGGGTATGCAGAATGGAGAAATCAAAAGATGCAAGATATTCCATCCATCTATACTGCCGAAGGTTCAGATCCTTTTGTGAAAACAAATACCTAAGGGATTTATGATTTGTGAGTAACTTGAACTTCTCTCCAAAAAGATAATGCTTCCACATCTTAAGAGTGAAAACTACTGCTGCAAACTCCAAATCATGGATAGGGTGCCTTATCTCATGATACTTGAGCTGTCTACTTGCGTAGGAAACTACTATACCCTCTTGCATGAGGACTGTTCCTAACCCTGTCCCATATGCATCAGTGAAAATTGTAAACAACTTGGCTCTGTCCGATATTATCGAAATAGGCGCACGTTTGAGAATTTCTTAAATCTTTCAAATGCATTATCACTTGTCAGTCAATTGGGTTAAAGAGGTAGAAACCTTTACGAAATCCTTGATAGATTTTCTATAATACCATGCTAACCCAAGGAAGCTTCTAAGCTCAATCACATTTCGAGGTATCTTCCATTCCCAAACATCTTCAACCTTAGTGGGGTCTACTGCCAATCCATTCCTCGAGACAATATACCCTAGAAACTTAAATTCATTCTTCCATAAATGGCATTTTGAGAATTTGTCTTTAAGCAGGATATCTCTTAGGATTCCTGGGACCTTTCTCAAGTAATCTTCATGCTCCTTATGGTCCTTTGAAAAGATAAGTATATCATCTACAAACACCTCTACGATCTTATTAAGTATGCCCCGAAATACTCTACTCATTAGGTCTACAAAGAAAGCGGGGGCATTTTTCAATCAAAAGGCACAATCTCCCACTCGAATAGTCCAACTAGCATCCTAAATGCCGCCTTAGGATTACTCTCTTATGGGATCCTTAATTGGTGGAATCCCATAGCCAAGTTTAATTCGGAAAATATTTGGGCTCCTAACAAATGATCAAACAAATTCTACAGCAGAATGGAAAAAAATTCTACAGCAGAAGATTAATTTACAACAAATTTAGTACAATGCAGCTGAATCAATAAACTAACACAGCGAAAACCTATCAATTCTCTGGACGCAGCTTTAAGCTTCAATCCAAAAATACTGCTCATAAATAGATATCTGCAAAATAAACCACTCGACTGCCCGTGTGGAAATAGGGGCACCTGAGTTTGTAAGTGAAACAAAATATGAGTCAATCATGGGAATGGTATGAGAAATCTTACTTAACTTATTTAATAATGAGGCTAATCACAGGACCACGCCGCTAATGCGGAATGGGTTTACTCTATTGGATTACCAGTGCATAAATAAAGAAAATCATTTAAACAATGCAATGCATTTCAGAAAAATGAAGCCATTACAAGACTCAAGTCCCACAACATAATGCAACGCAAGCTGGAGGACAGAGTTTTACCTTATAATGGCCAAAACCGCTTGGTACGCATAAATAAATTCACTTTATATTATTACTAGTGTCTAGTCAGCTTAAAACACTTTTCAATATAAATGTATCAATCCTAGACGGCATAGCTATCATATACTATGTCGTCATATATAGGTCTATAATCAAATCCGTAATATCGTATTGGAAATTAGTTTTCCATCATGAGTCAAGGCTAGTGATGGCTCCTTCTGATTCGAGACACTATAGGAAATGCCTTAGGATCCCCTGCAGTGGACCCTTGGATCTTCAGGGCTGGTCCACACATACATTAGTGATTAGTTATTCCTGAACACACGTTTCCCGGTCCTATCGGACCTAAAACTTGGCCAGTAGCGACCAATATTCGAGATGCCTCGCAATCCATCATCCAAATATGTGAAAATGTCTAGGTTCCATACCATGACACCACTTCTAGCTAAAATGAAATGTCGTGCACTCCATGTAGTCACGATCCCATTTTTGGTTCATACCGGGGTGTGAGGCTCGGGAAGTAACACTATACACAAAGCTATGCTAGTTAAAGCTGTGCTTTGATCATCAACCACAACGCTCTGCTTTCAACAAAAGCCTTAATTGTTTGCATCTTAGCATGCCACATTGACAATCCACGCCATGCGACAGATGTCTATCGATATATAACCTCTAAGCTCATACGTCTCAAAGAAGGGTGTTAAGAAGGAGAATAAATTCTCCGCCACCAAACAGATATATATTTAATAGAAATCAATCAACATAGAATAAAATCCACTATCAGACACACATCCATTTACATGTTCGTTCTGGGTCTGAACGAAACCGGAGGTACCTTATTCCTCGTTCCATATGTCCAATACAGAAGAGAGTTTCTCGCATATCCAGACAATCAACAAGTACGTACAGACAACTACCACTTTAGCCCTTTCCTGAGAGCTACCCAATCCAAGGCATCAGTAGTCATCCATTTGATGTGAAGATCGTCAATCTTCAACCACCATCTTTAATGTCTTTGACTTTTATTCATCGTATAATTATTTGAAATGAGATTTAACTTGGCCTTTTAAAATAATCATTGAATATATATAATTCAAATCATTCGTTTTCTTTGGTTAAATTTAATTTAATTCTATATATTAATGTCAAATAAATCTAACCGTCCATATTACTTTATAAACCAAGGGAAATTGTTTTATTTTCATTCCATATCGTTTATAATATTTTATAATGATTTATCACTATTTTTATTTATATGAAAATAGCCCATTTAATTCGAAAGACGTTTCAGGTCATTACGCGGCCCTGGCGCTTTTTTTATTCAGATTTGAGTTACACATTTCTTGAAATCTAGTCATTGGATCCTAACAAATTTAATATCGTTGGAAAAATCTTTCCAAAGCGAACCCAATGGTTCCAGGTTCAGGAAAATCCAATGGTCGGATCTCTTGGTATAATCGTTTAAAGTTACGATTCAAAAACGCGAACAACCGCGCGCGATTCGTTTTATTTTAATATATATATATATATATATATATATATATATATAGTTCACTCGACGATTTCAAACCCATTTATTTTATTTCATGTAAATTTTGTACAATTCATATTCATGTTAAAAATTATATTTCTTTAACATACAAACATATATTTCAAGACATGTAAATTTTGGTACAGTTCCTATTTATGTTAAAAATTATATTTTTAACATACAAAAATATATATTTCAAGACATGTAAATTTTGGTACCATTCCTATTTATGTTAAAAATTATATTTTAACATACAAACGTATATTTCAAGATGACTATTTAATTCCCTTCCTTAACATGTTAAAAATAATATTTTAACATATGATTTTCTTATTTTTTTACTGACATGTTAAAGGCGGCATTTTTATCTAACAAAACATATATTAACATATGATTCTTTTTAACTTTACTAGCATGTTAATGACGACATTTTTATCTAACAAAACATATATTAACAAATGATCCTTTTATTCTTAACTAGCATGTTAGAGATAATGTTTTAACAAACAAAATATATTTTTACATATGATTATTTTTATATTAACATCGCAAAAATGTAAACGACATTATTTTAATAAACCAGAACATATTTAACAAATGATTCATTTTTTTTTTCTAACTTCGCTAACATGTAAATTACCTTATTTTAATGAATCAAAACATATTTAACAAATAATTCATTTTTCTAACTTAACATCATAAAAATGACATTATTAATGTCAAAACATGTTTCACATATAATTCTTTTTAACTAACTTAACTTGATAAAAAAGTGACATTTTTAATGTCAAAACATGTTTTACATATAATTCTTTTTAACTAACTTAACATGATAAAAATGACATTTTTAATGTCAAAACATGTTTTACATATAATTCTTTTTAACTAACTTAACATGATAAAAATGACATTTTTAATGCCAGAACAAGTTTTACATATAATTCTTTTTAACTAACTTAACATGATAAAAATGACATTTTTAATGTCAAAACATGTTTTACATATAATTCTTTTTAACTAACTTAACATGATAAAAATTACATTTGTAATAACCCGGAAAATCGGAACCAAATTAAAAAAATTTATTTTGGCTAATTTAATGAATTTTGGATATTTAATGTAACACCCCACGTCCGTTAGTGTCACTCACAAAGGGAATGCACTAAGTTCTGTGGAGCATTTTAAGGTAAAAGATGCAGCTAAATTATAAGACAGACAAAAATTAAACAGCGGAAAATAAAACTTTGCTTTATTGATAAAATAGTTTGTACAATGATTTCTTTACAATATCATAGTATCGTCTGTCTTACAAAATAAAGAAGCATAAAACAACATTTATATTCCCCAAACTTAGCAAGAGCCAGCCATAGCATCTGAAAAGGGAATCCAAGCAAACTTCGACAAATCTTCAAGCTGGGAAAGAGTGACAGTCCAACTTAACCTGAGCTATACTATCCCCTCCTTTACTACCTGGGGGGGGGGGGAACGGAAGAAAAGAAGACGAAAGAAAAACAGAGTCAGACATAAAGCCTGAGTAAGTTCAGTAACTTCTAGCATGTGAACATGGAAAAACAGAACGACATGAATTAACTGAATACAAGATAACACCATGATGATAGGGTTGGCAAGATTAGACAAGACTAACACAAGATATGCTAAGCTAAGATAAACTGGATATGCTCTAATACTTTCGCCGCTTCGCTATTTCCTTGTTATACTGGTTTCTATATCTCTGCACCACCTAACTAGTGTCCCAACTAGTAACGATAACATGATCCCAATCCCTGTATTTTCCATTGCCTTCAGGCATACATTTATTATTTATTATCTAGATCTAATCTAGGGTTTTCTATCAAGTGCTTTCTAGATTCAACTAGAGTTTATGCTATCTACTGAACGCTTTTCGGATTCAGGGTTTATGCCACTTAGTCCAACTAGGGATTATGCTACCTGTCGAACGATGCCCCCAAGTATAGGACACATTACCTAGAGTGGTATGTGTTCCTATACTTCCCCACGCATGTATCGCGATTCGTTATCGCTTGTTAAGATGCACATGTCCTGTAATGTGCGACCCAAGTCCTGTGATAGGGAAAATCAAGGAATACAGGACTCGGTCGGGAGCTTTCAGATATCTGCCAATGCAGATGCTGAGGTCTGTTTTTGTTCCAGTGGCTATGGTCCCACCTGACCCCTCCCTCAACTAATGAAAGGCACACCTTGAAAAATGAGAACTATACGCAGGCCCCCGGTGCCCCACTATCCTATGGCCATCCTCATCCATAACTAGATAGCAAGTGTATGGTCTTTTGGAGTTCTCCGCCTTTCCGCTTCACGTATCTCGATTGACTCAAGATGGATGGTAGACGACGAGTTGCTATCACAGGGCTACCGTTTTCTCGCCGAATCACGCTGGTCCATCCTAGTCTTTAGGTTGCCATATATTGCAACCAAGGCATACCCCTGGTTCTTCTACGTAGACCTTAACCTCTGTGAGCCCAGGAAGATCATCTGCAGCCTCACAGAGGGATACCAAGAGTACCCTCACGTCCCCTCGAAGCCTCGGGCTTCGTAACCCAATTCGTTGGAGCCTCCTTTTTACTCAGTCGGACATTCGCTTCTTCCCGTGTTATACTAAGAATTACTACTTAGTTTTACTAACTAAGATTTACCACTTAGTTTCCAGAATCGTTGTTTTCTTAACTAAGGTTTACTACTTAGTTCTCTTCCTCGTCAACTCGGATTGGTTAAGTGTCATTAGTCAATTCAAGCTAACTTAACCCTCTTCGTTTATCCTGTTAAACTGGTTAAGTGTTATCAGTAATTCATGTTGATTTAACCCTTCCACAAACCAAGTTATATTGGTTAAGTATTTCTTATTACTTAACCTACCAATTCACCCTGTATTGGTTAAGTGTTCCTTTTTAACTTAACCTTGCCCGTCTGTTGTAACTACCATGTTATTAGTGGTTAAGTATCATCCCTTCATGTTTTAGACTTAACCCTATTCCTTTATCACAATCTGATGGTTAAGTGTTCAAGTTTAATTAACCCTACAGTCTAGCCCAGCTAACATATCAAATTGGCTAAGTGTATTAGATTTTACTTAACCCCAACCTCTAGTCTGGTTAACATGTTAATTTGGCTAAGTGTATCCTTAGTTACTTAACCCCTACAAATCTTGTCCTGTTACCATGTGAAGTTGGTTAAGTGTCCCTATGGACTTAGCCCTCCCATCCTAGCTTAACTGTGTTAAGTTGGTTAAGTATTCCTATGGACTTAACCCTCCCATTCTAGCTTAACTGTGTTAAGAACCTAACCCCACCCACCGGTCTGGTTATCATGTTGAATCGGTTAAGTGTCTTAGTTGACTTAACCCTTCCATTCTTGTTCTAGCTTTAACTAAATAAATTAAAGCCGCTACCACTCACATTAGACATATATTGTTGTGAATACTGGATATGTCGGTTGGTTCCGGGCAGGTTTACATCGCAACTCAGTCTAACCTCGGGTTAGGCATATTCATGTTTTCTAAGTTCAAAGGGTTTTGATTAATTTACAAATCAGGTTTTAAAAATAACCATCCCATCCATCGGATCAGTTAGGGATAGCAAGGGAGAGCAGGAAACTTGTATTTTCCAAACCCACGCCTAGACACTATCCTCTCTGTAACCCTAGAACTTTCTGGTGTATTATTAAAAGAGATGTCGTTAAGAAACCTTTAATTTGTCTAAATTCACATTTTCTCATTTAGGACAAATTCTATAAGTAAATTATTCCTAATTTACTTATTTCCTAATTTCTCTTTTAATGTAAATTGTCAACATTCATTCTTATGGCCCATTCCCCCCTCTAAGTCATATTTATGCTTTTTGGTATGTAAACTATACCAAAGAAAGTGTCACTAACCATGATTTTGCTAAACCTGAAACTTACTCCCAATTATGGCCAATTTCAAATTTATGCCAACATACTTGTTACGCCAAATTAGCTAATCCAATACTGATTTAACACTCTAATTATAGGTCATGTCAAACTAGACTTATTATTCTAGTTCATAATTCATATAAATGCTAGATTTACAAGTCAATACTAGATTCAAATTACACACCCTATAATTCATGTCAAATTTATCCAATTTGCATTTCTATAAACATGCCACAATACATGTTCCCAATTTATGCCAATTTCCAAGTTAAAAACTACGTTCTTAGTAATTCCATATTTTGCCCAAATCGTATTCCCACCGTTCGTATAATCGTGATTCAATCTAGATTATAGATAAATCTAGATTCGTAGAAAATAGGGAATGAAACAAAGATGCTACGCAAAAGATAGACATAATAACTGGCATAAAAAGGTTTGAATAACGACGTAGGTTCAAGAACATGGGTAGACCTAACTTAATAGGTAAATTCCCAAGGTCTAAAAACAAGAATAGACAGAATAGAGACGTAGGTTCAAGAACATGGGTAGACCTAACTTAATAGGTAAATTCCCAAGGTCTAAAACCAAAGAAAACCAAGAATAGACAGAATAGAAAATCAGGTTTATACCCAATTCACAGTCACAAAACTTAAACAACACTTTCCTAGTCATGAATCATAGGTGTTTAGTCACAATTGTCCTCGTTATGTCATAGGCAACAGTTGATGTTTTCTAATCAAAGGCATAGGCTTGTATTCATAGTCAAAGGGAATAATTCTCATAGTCACAGTCACAGTCATAGGCAATGTCCATAGTCATAGGCAATGTTCATAGTCATAGGCAATGTTCATAGTCAAAGAGGCATATGGTTCTAAGGTCCATAGTTTCATAGTCACGGTCTTATTTGTCTTCGAATCATGACAGTTCTTAATTAGGTCCAAAGAAATAGGCATTGATTCGAATAGAAAGAATTGGCATACTCTTTTATTCCTTTAATTTCATGTCACGAAAAGAGAAACGTTCAAATCTAAGAAGTAACTAACTTACAGAGATTAGATTAGAATAGAAAGATGGCGATGCTATGATTCATGCGACGTTGCTCGAAATCGTTTGAGTTAGCCTTTGATTCTCATCCTGAAGCTTTAATCTTGATTCGAACCTCCTCTTGACAACTTGAGCAGCATTTCCTCGTCTTGATTTATTTTATATATTATTTATTTTTATATTTTCTTAGAGGCAACATAAGGATAGAAAAGAATTGTGAATGGAGAAGGAGACTAAGGCTGTTTATATAGTGTAGAAGTCAACAAATCTGGTCAGAATGGCGTCTAGATACAGAGAAACGAACCAGGTTCAGAAAGCTGGAAAAAGCAGGGGGGGTCGACCCCCAGGTCGACTACCCAGTCGACCTGGGTGCCCCAGGTTGACTACCCAGTCGACCTGGGTGCCTTGGGCGGGAAAATTCCCGCCCAGCCCAATCTGGGTCCGATTTTTGAAATTCGAACTCGTTTCTGAACTGTTTTGAAATTTGAACTTTGCTGAAACTTCCCGAGGCCATATCTTCCTCATACGGACTCCGATTTACGCAAACTCGGACTCGTTTTCATGCAGAATTCCGAGACAAACGCAATGGCGGAGCCCGTTTCCCTTGATTTTGATTTAAAATCTAATTCTGCCTTGATTTGTGAATACTAGTGTTGTAGAATTACGGGGTGTTACATTTAAAATGATTTATTTTAAACAATAACGACTAAAAATTTATTTAAATCAAAGTTAGAATGAATAACTTTATTTTAATTATAAAACGAGTCTGAAATGGCACGGTAGTTTGAAAATTCGATTTGAAATTTCAAATGAATGTACATGATTCAAAATAAATCGGATTTCAGTAAACCTAAAAATATCCGAATCTGTTTAAAAATATCTTTCTAACGAATATGGAAAATTCAGATTTCATAACGGGAATAAAAAGTTACGCCCAGTTGAAAATTGAAAATAGTTGCTATGGAATTTATATATTTTTCAATATAATACGAAGCCCTTAAAAATAGCCATTTTGCAAATAACCTCCGTTTTCGACGAAACCACTTTGGTTGGATCCAAAATGTCAAATTATAGTTAGGTTTCAAATTTCATAATTTTTGTAATTAATATGTGAGCGCAGTAAATTTAAATGTGTTTGGTAATTTAAATTTGAATTGGATCGACCAGAAAAAGGCCATTTTTCAAACGGTCTCCAAATTCGATGAAATTAGTTTTGTTAGGACCGTGTCGTCAAAACAAAGATAGATATAATTTTTTTGTAATTTTTGGAGTCGGTCTGTGGCCCTGGAAAATTGAAATGTACGTTTAAATTGAATATATATTGATTTATATTTTAATTTTAACAAAAACTGACTGTAACAGTCGAAATGGGTTACGAAACATATTCCATTGTGTTCGGAATGGGGGTATTTAGCTAGAGGCGATAGTTATTGGGTTTGATTTGGAGTTTGAAGGACAAACGAGTAAAATTAGAAAAAAATATAATAGTAAAATACATAAATATTTATATAAAACCCTAGTCTCCCATTCTCTTTGACCAGCCGCCACTTAGTCCTCAACGGCTGAAATGATCAGATTTTTACCCCAATTTTTCTCCCAAAACCCTATGAATTAGGATCTGAATTCAAAACAAAAATGGAAGTGCTAAGGATGATCTTCGATTTGGTACTGGGTGATGAATTATTGTGAAGTGTAGCGCTCTAATTAGGAGTTGAAAGCACCTGGGTTCTCACGCGTCTCGAGGCGAATGGAGGGCACCGGAAAACATGCCGCCACCGGCGCAGGGGGAGGGCGAGTCCAGGCTTTAGTGTCGACAGCTCTGATCTGATTCCGACGTGACGTGGTAGGGGTTTGTTCGAACCCAAGTTGATGAGGAATAGGTACAACAAAGCATGTTTTAGTCTAGGCTATTCAACGGAGAACGAAGGATTAAGGCCGGTGGTTTTTAATCCTAGGGTAATTAGTAATTAGCTTTAATTATTTATGTTTAATTATTAAAGCATGTAAAGAACTTGTATTGTCAATAACTTTTTGCAAATCAAAACAGAATTGCATGAAACTGAGTGCGTTGGGATAGTGGAGCCGAGCACTACACATACAAACAGATATGGAAGCAAACAGAGGCAGCTAGGAATTTAGTTGGATTTAAACCCTAGTTTAATTCAATTAAAACAAATCGTTATTTAAACGATTTTCTATCCGATCAATGTGAGAACTCTCTCTCTCTCATTGAAATTATTTTACAGCTAAAATATTCTAGGTTGAAGATGGTGCTTAGTAGCACCTGACACTATTTATTGTACAAACCATAATTGATTGTATTGTGTTGTGACTGTGATGTGAAAATCATATATATTTATATACACGATGTGGAAATTATATATATACGATGTGAAAATTCTATATATATATGCGGTGTGAATAAAATATATATTTGCGATGTGAAATATATATATATATATATATATATATATATGCGATGGACATAATATATATATGCGGTGAAAATAATATATATATATATATATGAAATGAAAATAATATTTATATATATGAAATGAAAATAATATATATATATATATATGAAATGGAAAAAAAATATGAAATGAAAATAATATATATATATATATATATGAAATGGAAATAATATATATATATATATATGAAATGGAAATAATATATATATATGAAATGTGAATAATATATATGAAATGCGAAAAATATATATGAAGTGTGCAAATAATATATATATATATGAAATGTGAATAATATATACATGAAGTGTGAATGAAATAAATATTGATTGGTTAAAAATATTATTTTTAACATATATATGAGATGTATAAAATTGTCATGTAATGGAATATTCAATTTTGATTAAATATTGAAATGGAAGTTGGAATCTATTTTAAATTGAAGTTAAAATGATTTATAAAATATTTTTTAAATGGAAATCGACGAAGTATATATTATATATATTAATGGCTTGAATAGAACGCGCCGCGGCCGTTCGTGAATTTCGACCATTGACTTCGAATTGACATTACAGGAGATCCGACCGTCGGATTCTCCCAAAACCGGAAAAGTTGGGTTTGTATCGAAAAGAGCTTTCCAACGAGTATAAGAAATTTGAAATCTAATGGTTGGATTTGGAATTATATCTAAATCAAATTTGGAAAAGTTCGCTGTAAATGCAGTTCGATGACCGTTTATGGAAACTAACTGTACGGGCCTTAATAAAATTATTAAAAATATTAATAATTTATGTATAATCATAATAAATGATTTGAGAAGAATTTTGATGAAAAATTCTACATTTGTGGAGATAAAAATATTTTTTATCAAATTAAACTAGCTAATAATCCAATAATTTTTAAATAAATAAATTTGATTTGGAAAGGCTTTTAATATAACCAGAAATTTCCAATATATAAATTGGAATGGATTTGAGTAGAAATAATCTTCGGAATATTTTGAAACTGGATTCCGTGATTATACGGATATTGTTGTGGGAATTTGGAAGATATTGATATCGTTATTCCAATACGATATTCGTTGCTTTCAGAATTTTATATTGAATATAAGCCGATATAATTTCTATTCTGAGCCTTATATTTAATATTGAATTGGATTTTGTGTTTGTCGTGAACTGTGTTTAATGACATTGGTTCTTTGACCCAGTTAAAGCAGGATTAATTTCCAGAAAGTTGAACAATCAATAAGAAATGGTTTTAGAGATTGAAACCAATTGGAGTTTGAATAAATCTTTAATTAGATTGTGAATGTATAGATGGTAATTAAATTACCGAAACATAAAATGTGATTAAGCCAAATACACTTGGTTGCTGATATTGATTGTGATTGATTTACTGTTTGGATTGTGCTCGAGCAGTTTACGAGAAAAACATGCTTTTATATATTTAGCATTGACTTGGGTAGAAATATCTATGTGCTAACGCCTTGTGAAACACTTCACGATTTGACTATAAGGTGTTGAGCGATGTTGAGTTCATTTCAAATTTAATGAATTATTTTGAAATGATATTTTCTTAAAGGAAAGAAATGTTTTTCCGATTTTGGACAGGGAATGTTTTATAAAACAGAAAGGATTTCGAGGGCTAAACCTGATGATTTCAAAATAATTTGGAAGTGTATTATGGTTTTACATTTTGGTTCATCGCATATCCGATTAGTTGCTATTAATAATGTATATGTTTGGTGGCGGAGAATTTATTCTCTTTCTTAACACCCTTCTTTGAGACATACGAGCTCAAAAGTTATGTGATTAATAATGACTGATCATATGTGTGAATTGCTAATGTGAAGTACTATAAATTTGATTATACTTGTGATTATGTTGTGAAATGATTTTCCCCACTTCGGGATATAAAATGATTTAGCAAGTAAGAGGCTAAAGATCGGGTGAGCTGGACGACTAAAAGTATAGGCTGGATCCAGGACCTTAGGTTGAGTAGTCAGCGTGTAGCCTTCTCCATGCGTGGGAGATGCACACACACACACACACACACACACACACACATATATATATATATATATATCGAGTTGGAGAGGCGCATACAGCCTTGTCTGAGGGAATATTCCCGATACTTGGTTGCATATTTGTGTGTATGCATTGTGATGATTTGGAATTCATATTTCCAAATATTTTGATTAGAGATCCCGAAGTGAAATCTACTTTGATATAAAAGTTAGATATGTATTTTAAATGATTTAAAATAGGAATCAGGAAACAAAGTCAAACGGAGTAATTTCTGTAAATTGAATTGGATTTGGAAAATCTAAGTGTGGTGATTAATCTAAATGGGTAGATTAGGATATTGCATGTTGATTGATGCATAGTAGATCCATATCTCTATTATTGATTGTTATTTATACACTGGCATTGTAACACCCCACGTCCATTAATGTCACTCACAAAGGGAATGCATTAACTTCCATGGAGGTTATAAGTGAATATAGAACAGAAAAATTACAACAAGACAGATAATAAGTAGTACTTGGAAATCTAAAACTTCATTTTATTGCAGCGGAAATTAAACATGTTTGTTTCATCATAAAATCAAGTACAATATCCATCTTCATAAAACAAAATACATAATCCCATTACATAAATAGCAATTAAAAAGATAACAAGCTGGACTTTACTTCAACGGTCCAAGATTTCCAAAGAGAGATGAAGTAATTCAATCAAACTCCACTAGAGCTGGGCCCAACCTGAGGACCTGGAGGGGGAAAAAGGATAGAAATAGAGGGGGTCAGACATAAAGTCTGGTGAGTATGATAATTCTAACAATACTATTATCAAAATAACTAGACTAAGGCATAAGCTGGAAGACAAGTAAATGTCTATAAACTCTTAGGAAGATAAAGATAGCGTTTAAGATAACGTTAAAGATAACGGTAAAGGCACATCTAATTACTAACGAATGATTACTACACTGCACCGCACATTACTACACTGCACCACACCAGTCACCCTATTGTTTGATCCCACTTGCTTCACACAAAAACTTTATAAATAGCCTTACGTACCCCTAGCTGACTACATAGGTGTCGTCTGCCCCTATCTCCACTAGGTGTACCCCACTACCCACTTTCGATCGGCTCCCTACTCGTAGATACCCGTGCTGGCCCCACAGTGGGGTGTATCACTCCCCTAAGTGGCAACCCGATACAACTTGAGAATACATGGCTTATACCTTCACGATGCAACAACGTCTTACCTACCAGCCCGGGTCCACACACGCATACGAAACCCGTTGGACTTGCGTTGCCACCGCTCCCCGTTTTGGCCTCTTACAGTCGAACCCAGCATGCGTGTCCCGTCCTCGACTTGGGTCGAGCCCACAAAGATACGTTTGGGATACTGGTCGAAATGGGCCCCCACAAGCTACCCACCTAAGCTTGTCACTAGTATATCCCACTTAACCCTCTTAGTCATGTTCATTTACATGTGTGTTTGGTTAAGTCTTACTAATCGTATTTCACATGCCACTAAGGGCACCCCCTAGATTCCTTATGCCACCCAAGGCACCTACTTAACCCCCATGTCCCACCTTACATGTTTATCTGGTTAAGTATTTCTTAATTCATTCAGGCCATAACCTCATAAAGACCTCTCACATTAGACTGGCATTTATGGCAGCTGGATTTGTCGGGCGGGTCCAGGAAGTCTTACACCATAAAAGAGTATAACCTTGTTTCTTTACAATCGTTATGCTTTAGTTTAGGCCTAGGACCTCTCACATTGGGCTGACATTTGTGACCACTGGATTTGCCGGGCGGGTCCGGGCAGGTTTACGTCACAAACGAGTCCAACCTCGTGTCCTAAGCATTGATTAACACTTAAAATCTTTTACGCCAGTTTTAATAATTCCCTATTCAAATTATTAATTAAGTCAACTTTTAATGATGTCCATAATTGACTCAATTATGGCCATCCACTTATTGCATGCAAAATCATATCAATTGCACCCCAACTTTTTAATATTAAATCCTTAATATTACCCCTACCCCACGTTTATACGTTCGCTTATTCAACGCATAATATAGGCTAGACTTGTATAGTCTAACACCTTGCACAAAGATAAATTATCACAACATATAGACAATTAAAATAAATCTAATCATAATAGGGGTGAAATTTGCATAAACTACACATGTTAAGGATCAAAATGTGTCAACTTGTTAAATGTCTCAATTTACATGATATGATCATAGCCTAAATCTATACATAAACTTGCGTATGGTGTTTTTAGGCAACATAATGATGGTGTGAACTAGCATAGGATATCACATATGTCATAGCATAATTCTAGATGTCATAATAGATGTCTTGGCATATGTTCATAACTTTTCTAATCAATCTAACTTGCATATGTGACTTGTCATATACATCAACATGACCCAAACATGATGATTTAATTAATATGAACTAACTAGCATAGATGGTAACATCAAGGCCTTTTTAACATGTATTATTCATCACAACTTGGCATATAAACTTTCAACATACATAACATCATCATAGCATGATTTACAACATATAAGATATCATCATCACATAACATTGGATTTACAATATACATGATAGCAAAAGGGGTTTACAACAACGTATATGATAATTCACATCATCTACTCATAATTCATTCATAACTCAACCTAATTAAAATGATAATAATCTTGGTAAGATCATCATACTCACAATTTAGAGAAGAAAAGAGAGAGTTTTGCTTTGCTTTAGGGTTGAGAGAATTAGAATTGAATTTGCTTTTCTTCTTTCTTATTTGGCGGCGGCTCCATTGATTTCCATGGCGATGGTATGACGGTAACTATTCTATTTTAATTAGGTTTAGGGTTAGCATTAGGATGTATTTATAGGTGTAGGAAGTTATTTAGGACCATTAGATTAACCCTGAACCATGAGAACCAATCAAATGCAAAATCTGCATTTGAGCGAATCGGCCCACGGGTTGACAGCCAAACACCCTGGATTAACCCCTAGTCGACCCAGCGAGGCTCGGGTCGACCTCAAAAATGGGCCGGTTCGGTTATTTCCCCTCCCAATTCGCTGTTTTGAACTTTTTCGCATATTTATTTATTTAATTTTTAATTTATATATATATATATATATATATATATATCAATATATATATTTCTCTGCGCAACCCATTTCACTTAATTCTTTTCTAAAAATTAAGTATACTTTAATTTGTGAATTTTAATGTTATAAAATTATGGGGTGTTACATTCTCCCCTCCTTAAAGGATTTCGTCCCCGAAATCTCCAAGTCAAGAAGAATGTATATCCTACCATCTAATCGTCCATCTACTCAACCATCAAACACCAGCATCCATTGTCCTTAAAAGACTTCTAATGCTTTAATGTTTATATGCACAGTGTGTGTATATGTCCATATCTAATGAAAAATTTGGCGGTCTACTGATTCAGTCGACCTCCTTAGTGCAATTCATGATAGTGCCATGCGTCCAATATGTATGCAAAAGATTCCTAATGATACATATTAATTCTATATGCGTGCACAACCATCCACCCGAATGCAGCAACTATATGATAATACAACCATTATACATCCATTTTACTAAATACATCCATATATATGCAATATGCAATATGAAGTGACTAAGCCGATCTGGTGCCTAATAGTGTGTGTATATGCATCCACGAGCAACCACTAGCAAACACTTGCATCCACTTTGCATCCACCATACATAACATGTCTCAAACACATGTTTCAACCATAGGATTATCCTAACTAAAGGTCAAAGATACTAGCGAGAGGATATACTAAAGATAAGATAAGTACAAGATAAGCGATAAAGGAGAAATTAAATGACATACCCTAAAAAAGAAAAGGGTATTGTAAACGCATCTTCTCTTCCGTCTCCCAAGTAGCATTGCTCTCATCATCTCCCCATTGCACTTTGGCTAGTCTGACCTCTCGATTCCTCAAACTGTTGATCTCCGACCTAAGAATGCGTGTAGGAGCTCGTCGAATTGTCGCATCACGCTCTATCTCCACCTCTCTAAGCAAGCTCGGCTCTACCACTTCCGCGGTCTCGTGCAAGCACTTCCTCAAATGTGACACATGGAATAAGTCATGTACACCACTAAGTCTCTCGGGCAACTCCACTCTATACGCCATCTGTCCAATCCTCTCCTTAATAGGAAATGGCCCTACAAACCTTGGTGCTAATTTGCCAACGGACCCAAAGCGAACAACGTTTCGTAATGGAGACACTTTGACAAAGACCATGTCCCCAACTTCAAACTCGAGATCTGTCCTCCTCTTATCCACATAAGATTTCTGCCTATCTTGTGTTGCTTTCATCCTCCTTCGAATCAAGTCAATCTTCTCCGAAGTCTCCCTAATCATATCAGGCCCAAGTAAGATCTTATCCGTAGATTCCCACCAACATGTAGGTGAACGACAAGGTCGTCCATAAAGAGCTTCGAATGGTGCCATACTAATGCTGAACTGAAAGCTATTATTATATGCGAACTCAACCAATGGAAGATGCTCTTCCCATGTACCCCCAAAGTTTAGGATACACAGCCTCAAAAGATCATCTAGAATGCGATTCACCCTCTCGGTCTGGCCGTCCGTCTGAGGATGATATGCGGTGCTCAAACATAACTGAGTCCCTACCGCCTCTTGTAAGCTTCTCCAAAATTCGCTAGTGAAAATAGGATCGCGGTCGCTCACTATGCTAGAAGGAACACCGTGCAACCGAACTATCTCTCGAACGTATACAGAAGCTAACCATGGAGCAGTCCTCTTACTCTTCACAGGAATAAAATGGGCGCTTTTAGTAAGTCTATCTACTATAACCCAAATTCCCGTATTACCCTTCCTCGATCGCGGTAATCCATCCACAAAATCCATCGAGATGCTTTCCCATTTCCATAGTGGAACCTCCAATGGGTGAAGCAACCCACCGGGTTTCTTTTGCTCCGCTTTTACTTGTTGGCACACCAAGCATCTAGCGACATACTCGGCCACGTCTTTCTTCATGCCGGCCCAAAAGTAAACTCTCTTCATGTCTTTGTACATCTTGTCCCCGCCGGGATGAATGGTCATCTTCGAATGATGTGCTTCGTCAAGAATAGTCTTCCTTAGGTCATCGTCTTTTGGTACACAAAGTCTACCGTCCCTACGTAACCAACCCTTATCATCTAGGGTATACCTACGGAGATGGCTTGATGACTCCCCTCCTTTGAGATTTTCTACTAACTCAACTAACTGTGGGTCGTCTCGCTGTGCCTCGCCAATCCATTCCAAAAGTGTAGGTCTGACCTCCAAGGATGCTAGCAAACCGGGTACAAAGTCAACGGAAGGTCTAAAATCAAACATAGAGATGAACTCTAAACTTCGCCGCTCAACAAAAAAGGACTTAAGGATATTCTTTTTCTACTTAAGGCATCGGCCACCACGTTACCCTTCCAGTGGTATATGCTATCTCAAAGTCGTAGGACGCCAAGAACTCCATCCACCTTTGCTGCCTTAAGTTCAAGTCCTTTTGAGAGAATAGGTATTTTAAAGACTTGTGGTCAGTGAATAATTTGAATTTCTCGCCAAGAAGATAATGACGCCAAGACTTAAGCGCGAAAACAATAGCGGCCAATTCTAGGTCATGTGTAGGATAATTTTTCTCATGCGCTCTCAACTGCCTTCCACCATAGGCTATTACCCTACCCACTTGCATTAAGACTGCGCCTAGTCCTGTCGCACAAGCGTCAGTATAAACGGTAAACGGCTTACTCCCGTCTGGCAATACTAAGACTGGGGCTGAAGTCAAAGCTCCTGTCAAACGTTGGAACGCATCATCACAATCTACGTCCCATGTGAAAACTAGGTTCTTCTTCGTCAAGCGTGTCAATGGAGCTGATATCTTTGCGAAATCTTTGATAAACTTCCTATAGTAGCCAGCCAACCCCAAGAAACTTCCCACTTCGGTAGCATTTTTAGGAACCTTCCAATCTTGGATGGCCACCACCTTCGCGGGATCTACAGCTATCCCTTCTTTGGAAACCACGTGTCCTAAGAACCGTACTTCCTTCCTCCAAAAGTGACACTTAGAAAATTTAGCTTTAAGCTTATGCGCTCGAAGAGTCTCCAACACTTCCCTAAGATGTAGGGCATGCTCTTCTTCATCTTTAGAAAAGATTCATCTACAAAGACTACCACAAATTTGTTAAGGTACTCCCTAAACACCCTACTCATCAAATCAACAAAGTATGCAGGGGCGTTTCTCAAACCGAAGGGCATCACTAGCCATTCATAGAAACCATCTGGAGTCCTAATGGCAGTCTTGTCTATGCTATCCTCAGCCACTCTCAACTGATGGAAACCAGTGGCTAAGTCCAACTGCGAAAACACTGAGGCGCCAACTAACTGATCGAAGAGATCGTCAATCCTCGGCAGTGGGTGTCTGTTCTTCTTAGTAAGCTTATTAAGTTCTCTAAGTCCACACAAAGTCTAAGGGACCCATCAGCCTTCGTGGCAAATACTACTGGAGCACCCCACTGCGATATACTTCGTCTTATGAAGCCCTTCTCAAGCAACTCCTTCACTTGCTTATCGAGTTCCCTCCTTTCACGTGGAGCCATGTGGCGTACTGGCAAAGATACTGGTTTCGCACTATCCACAAGATATATTCGAAAATCTATCTCCCGCTTCGGAGGCAAGCCCTTCACCTCCTCAAACACATCCGAATATTCTCGGACCACTCTAACAGATCGTAGATTTTCCTCAGACGCGTTAAGCGATTCTAGATAACTTAGCATAACCGAATCTATGGGATTACAAAAGATTTCGAGAGTGTTGCTAAGGCGAGTCACGAGCCTAACTACTCTACTTTCACAATCAAGAACGGCCCCATTTCTGGATAACCAATCCATTCCTAAAATTAGCCCATAGCCCGTGAAGCCCAACACATAAGCATCACATCTAAATTCAACGCTAAGTATGGAAATTTTTAAATCCAAACACATCATAGACAAATAAGCTGAGCCCCCAATTAGATTCGAAACAACTAAGGGATCCTCTACTAAACTGGTGTTTAAGTGCAGTGATTCAACTAATGATGTAGAGATAAACGAATGCGATGCGCCCGAATCGAATAAGGTACGGACAGGATGATCAAACAGAAAAACTAAGCTTTCAACAGAAATGGTTCTACCTCGTTCTTGCAGCGGTGGGACCGCGAGAGCCTGAACTTGTCCCCTTGCCTGCCCTGGTGCCATAAGAGCCTGCACCTGTCCTCCCGAGGTAGCTCCTGCCCTCTGCCCCTTCTTTGGGCAGTCCTTCACTAAATGTCCCGCATCGCCACAATGAAAACAGCCTGTCTTCTTTTTCTTTCGGCAATCCTTGCTGAGATGGCCTGGTGTCCCACAGTTAAAACATTTCTTCATTCCCTTGTCGTTATTGTCTTTACCACCCTTCTTGTGTTGCAGTTGTGGTTTCTTCTGATCCCCCTTCTTCTCGGGTGCCTTATCAGCTTTAGCGCTTTTCTCCTCATGCATAAGCGCCATTTCTACTAACTTCTCAAAGGTGGCCCCCATAGGGATGTGGGTCATAGCCAACCCTTGCAATGGTTCATTCAAGCCATTCACGAACCTCAACGCCTTCTTCTCCGGCGTGTTCACTAAGTCCAAGCCAAACCTTGCTAACTGATTAAATTTATTGACATATTCTTTCACTGATGAGCTTCCTTGCTTCAATGTCAAGAACCTTTCCATATATAGATTTTCTTCCGCCCTTGAGAGAAACTTCGCCTCGAACCTACGTCTGAAATCCGCCCAAGAGTCAATAGGACGCTCCCCATTAGTGACCTCCCACCAAAACGAGGCCTCTCCCTTTATCAACCAAGCTGTTAATCGAACTCTCCTCCCTTCTTCTACTTCAAAGATTTCTAGCAATTCTTCCACCTCCTTAAGCCAATCTCTAGCTTCCACAAACGCTTCTGGCCCTTGAAATGGTTTTCCACCCATAGCCTTGAATTCCTTGCACGTCTTTGCAAAAGTATCTATGCGAGGAGGAGGAGGAACGGGTGCAACTGGTGGTGGAGGAACATTGGCTGGACCTGCAGCGGCCCTAGCCTCTAATAACCTCCTATATCATCCTGGTATCGTTACACCGTCGGGTAGATTAAGATCTTCAGCCATGCTGAAACGAAAAAGGAAAGATTCAAAATGGATAATTCGAAAGATAAAGATATGTGGCTATTGGGGATTATGTTTTTCTTAAAAACTTTTCTCTTTAAATTTCTCATTAAAACATGTTTTTGAAAGCACTTCTTCCAAAAATAATTATTTTTCTAAAGTATTTTTATCTGTTCTGGTAACCTTAAGCTCTGATACCACGTGTAACACCCCACATCCATTAATGTCACTCACAAAGGGAATGCATTAACTTCCATGGAGGTTATAAGTGAATATAGAACAGAAAAATTACAACAAGACAGATAATAAATAGTACTTGGAAATCTAAAACTTCATTTTATTGCAGCGGAAATTAAACATGTTTGTTTCATCATAAAACCAAGTACAATATCCATCTTCATAAAACAAAATACATAATCCCATTACATAAATAGCCATTAAAAAGATAACAAGCTGGACTTTACTTCAACGGTCCAAACTTTCCAAAGAGAGATGAAGCAATTCAATCAAACTCCACTAGAGCTGGGCCCAACCTGAGGACCTGGAGGGGGAAAAAGGATAGAAATAGAGGGGGTCAGACATAAAGTCTGGTGAGTATGATAATTCTAACAATACTATTATCAAAATAACTAGACTAAGGCATAAGCTGGAAGACAAGTAAATGTCTATGAACTCTTAGGAAGATAAAGATAGCGTTTAAGATAACGTTAAAGATAACGGTAAAGGCACACCTAATTACTAACGAATGATTACTACACTGCACCGCACATTACTACACTGCACCACACCAGTCACCCTATTGTTTGATCCCACTTGCTTCGCACAGAAACTTTATAAATAGCCTTACGTACCCCTAGCTGACTACATAGGTGTCGTCTGCCCCTATCTCCACTAGGTGTACCCCACTACCCACTTTCGATCGGTTCCCTACTCGTAGATACCCGTGCTGGCCCCACAGTGGGGTGTATCACTCCCCTAAAGTGGCAACCCGATACAACTTGAGAATGCATGGCTTATACCTACACGATGCAACAACATCTTACCTACCAGCCCGGGTCCATACACGCATACGAAAACCGTTGAACTTGCGTTGCCACCGCTCCCCGTTTTGGCCTCTTACAGTCGAACCCAGCATGCCTGTCACGTCCTCGAATTGGGTCGAGCCCACAAAGATACGTTTCGGATACTGGTCGAAATGGGCCCCCACAAGCTACCCACCTAAGCTTGTCACTAGTATATCCCACTTAACCCTATTAGTCATGTTCATTTACATGTGTGTTTGGTTAAGTCTTACTAATCGTATTTCACATGCCAATAAGGGAACCCCCCAGATTCCTCATGCCACCCAAGGCACCTACTTAACCCCCATGTCCCACCTTACATGTTTATCTGGTTAAGTATTACTTAATTCATTCAGGCCATAACCTCGTAAAGACCTCTCACATTAGACTGGCATTTATGGCAGCTGGATTTGCCGGACGGGTCCGGGCAGTCTTACACCATAAAAGAGTCTAACCTCGTGTCTTTACAACCGTTATGCTTTAGTTTAGGCCTAGGACCTCTCACATTGGGCTGACATTTGTGACCTCTGGATTTGCCGGGCGGGTCCGGGCAGGTTTACGTCACAAACGAGTCCAACCTCGTGTCCTAAGCATTGATTAACACTTAAAATCTTTTACCCCAGTTTTAATAATTCCATATTCAAATTATTAATTAAGTCAACTTTTAATGATGTCCATAATTGACTCAATTATGGCCATCCACTTATGGCATGCAAAATCATATCAATTGCACCCCAACTTTTTAATATTAAATCCTTAATATTACCCCTACCCCACGTTTATACGTTTGCTTATTCAACGCATAATATAGGCTAGACTTATATAGTCTAACACCTAGCACAAAGATAAATTATCACAACATATAGACAATTAAAATAAATCTAATCATAATAGGGGTGAAACTTGCATAAACTACACATGTTAAGGATCAAAAGGTGTCAACTTGTTAAATGTCTCAATTTACATGATATGATCATAGCCCAAATCTATACATAAACTTGCATATGGGGTTTTTAGGCAACATAATGATGGTGTGAACTAGCATAGGATATCACATATGTCATAGCATAATTCTAGATGTCATAATAGATGTCTTGGCATATGTTCATAACTTTTCTAATCAATCTAACTTGCATATGTGACTTGTCATATTGATCAACATAACCCAAACATGATGATTTAATTAATATGAACTAACTAGCATAGATGGTAACATCATGTCCTTTTTAACATGTATGATTCATCACAACTTTGCATAGAAACTTTCAACATACATAACATCATCATAGCATGATTTACAACATATAAGATATCATCATCACATAACATTGGATTTACAATATACATGATAGCAAAAGGGGTTTACAACAACATATATGATAATTCACATCATCTACTCATAATCCATTCATAACTCAACCTAATTAAAATGATAATAATCTTGTTAAGATCATCATACTCACAATTTAGAGAAGAAAAGAGAGAATTTTGCTTTGCTTTAAGGTTGAGAGAATTAGAATTGAATTTGCTTTTCTTCTTTCTTAGTTGGCGGCGGCTCCATTGATTTCCTTGGCGATGGTATGACGGTTACTATTCTATTTTAATTAGGTTTAGGGTTAGCATTAGGATGTATTTATAGGTGTAGGAAGTTATTTAGGACCATTAGATTAACCCTGAACCATGAGAACCAATCAAATGCAAAATCTGCATTTGAGCGAATCGGCCCACGGGTTGACAGCCAAACACCCTGGATTAACCCCTAGTCGACCCAGCGAGGCTCGGGTCGACCTCAAAAATTAGCCGGTTCGGTTATTTCCCATCTCAATTCGCTGTTTTGAACTTTTTCGCATATTTATTTAATTTTTAATTTATATATATATATATATATATATCAATATATATATATATATTTCTCTGCGCAACTCATTTCACTTAATTCTTTTCTAAAAATTAAATATACTTTAATTTGTGAATTTTAATGTTATAAAATTACGGGGTGTTACAGGCATTCATGGGAGTAAACCCGTTCCATGTTAGTGGTTTGGTCCTGTGATTCACCTTATCATTTATATAAGTTAATTTTAAATGTAGAGTTTCTCACGCCAGTCCTAGGACTGAGCTGTAGTTTGTTTTTCCCTTACAAACTCGGGTGCCACTATTTTCCACATGGGTAGTGACTGGTTTGTTTTACAGATATTTATTTATTGAGTAAGATTCTGGATTGAAGCTTTAATCTGTGTCCTGAGCGGTGAGAGTCTCCCGCTGTGCTAGTTTATTTATTTTCCGCTGTGCATTGTATTACATTTGTTGTAAAAAAATCTTCCGCTGTATTATTTTTTTCGATGTACTCTGATATTTTGTACTATGATGTAACATTATTATGATTTTTATAAAAGTATTATGTTATTTTTTCTTATATGTTATATGCCCAAAGTTAGCGTATCCAGTTTTTGAACGGTCTTGGTCGATTTAGCGATCGATTAGGTCCGAGCGAAATCCGAATCGTTACAACATTTTTCATGTCAAAACATGATTTACAAATAATTCTTTTTAACTTAACTTAACATGATAAAAATGACATTTTTAATGTCAAAACATGTTTTAGATATAATTCTTTTTAACTAGCTTAACCTGCTTAAAAAAATGACATTTTTAATGTCAAAACATGTTTTACGTATAATTCTTTTCAACTAACTTAACCTGATAAAAATGACATTTTTAATGTCAAAACATGTTTTACATATAATTCTTTTTAACCAACTTAACATGATAAAAATGACATTTTTAATGTCAAAACATGTTTTACATATAATTCTTTTTAACTAACTTAACCTGATAAAAAAATGACATTTTTAACGTCAAAACATGTTTTACATATAATTCTTTTTAACTAACTTAACATGATAAAAATGACATTTTTAATGTCAAAACATGTTTTACATATAATTCTTTTTAACTTCACTAACATGTTAAAAATGACAATTTTAATGACAAACATGTTTAACGAATGATACTTTTTTATATGAACATCGCTAATATGTAAATGACATTATTTTATTGTTAAAACATTTTTTTGTCAAACTTGAATCTTTTAATGAATCAAACATATAGTAACAACCATTCATTGCAATCATAATCAATCAATTCCAATTTTATACAACACATATATTGTAACGTCCCAGATTTTTGAACGATGTTTACAAATATTTAAAACTTGTTTAAATATTAATTTGGCAATATTAGCAGATTTTATATTGAGTTTACTTTATAAAATCGAGTTCAAAATATATAATTTATTATATAATTAAAACGAGCTCGAAAACGACGCGGCAATTCATAATCTTCGATCTGAACTTTAATTGAATATACAGAATCCGGTTGAAATCAGAATTCTGTGAAACAAGAAATGTTGAACCAATTTAATTATATTTTTCTAATAAAAGAGAAAAATCGTGATTTCGTCATATAAATGGTAAGATATGTCCAGATTAAAATTTCCAATAGTCGCTATAGAATCGTTCATCGACCGTAACGGTTTATTTGAAATAACTGCATATTGGATTCGAATCTGGACAAGGTTGTTTTGAGACGTAGTTATAATTTAATTTTTAGAATTTTACTGTAATTTTTAATTAATTAAATATGCAGCTTTTTATTTGAAGTATTTTACACCCTATATCAGTATTTCGGGATTTAACAATATAAGTTAACCTACCGATATTATTATATTTTTGGGATCGTGGCACCTCGCTCGACACGACCATGTTCTCTTTTCTGTCTGTGGCAGCTCGGATATGAACGAAATCTTAGGTAACGCAACAAACTAAAGTTGAAACCATAAAATAATGGGTAGTATAATAATTTAAACTAATAAAAAAAAAACAAATCAGTAGTGGTGCATGAAACGATCCACGTATGTAACCAATAGAAAATATTTTTCATATGCCAAATGTATACGTGGACCCAAACTAAAATATGCACACAAACACAGCCTACACCGGTAAAACCTATGCCTTCCACGTTTCTACCCAAGCACACATTACAATGTCTGGTTTAAATCAAGCACCAGCTATTGGAAAAGAAAACACGCTAGAAGAATTGAAAAGGACCTCACCTCGCACAGCTGTTGCATGCCGCAACCTATCCTATTGTCTACTATGAACAACACATCCGGATATATATATTTAATTCAACTTGGCTGCCAAACTTTCTCAACGTGCCGACCAAGTAATTTTAGAGGCGCACCCTACTCTATTTTATCAGCAGACCTACTCCTATATTGCCTTGCCACCCACGGCTTTCCTTTCCTATATAAACATGTTGCTCTATCTTTTCTCTCATCAGATTCACTATTGAAAATAAAACCGCAAGCCATATAAATACCAAGCTTGAAACTAAACGCTCTTATATAAACCCAGGCTCGGTCGTCGAAAAAAAAACAGAAACTCTCCTTCATGATCTCCAAGATAAAGCCGGTCTCTCAAAAACATAAAAGTAAATATATAAGAAAATTTCGTTTTTCATGTTCTTCCAGTACAATATATCTGCATTTTGTGAAACCAAACATGGCATCCCGATCTGAAGTGGAGCTGTGAAGGTGGTGAGAAGGAGCGTAGCGTTCGGTTTCGAGTGTCGTGTGCGTGTACGGCATGGAAGGGAGCGGTGCATGCGAGGAGAGGAGTGGAATGCGGCACTTGAAACGAAACAGTAACAGGGCTGAAGTATATAAATGGGAAGAATGGGTAGCGTGTATGGGGGGCCTGGGCTATGTGAGAAAATGGGGTACATGCATGGGGATGGAATGTGAATAGCAGGTGGTGTGGGATGTTCATTTAAGTGGCATGTATGGGATGTCAGGTGGTACATCGGTGTATTAATGGAGAGGAGAAATAACAGAAAGTGGAAAGTGCAATATTGCATGGGAAAGCATCAAGTTTCGAAAGTATTAAAAAAAAAAAAAAAAATGAAAGAGCGGCGTTAGAAGTATCAGGGAGGAGGCAATGTTTGTGTGAGCAAACACAGCTTCAACAGAGAGATAGAGAGAAAAAAAGAGCGGTGCGTAGTCAAGGAGGTGGGCGATGTCGGGTTCGAGCAAGCATTAGTGGGAAAGCGGTACTCCAGACTCTGGGTGGCCGGACAGGTAATGAACGTGGTTGGTGTAAGCAGGGCGAAAGGGCTCATGTGAGGAAAAGCAAGGCGGTTGGGCTCAGAAAGGTTGGGCTTTCATTGCTAAAAACAAAGAAAAGAAAAAGAAAAAAAGGAAAAGGGATGAGCGGACGTTAAAACTGGATGCAGTAGGGTGATGGGTTGGGATAAACGAACAGGGAACGGTGCTCCAGATAATGCTTTCGAAATAGTCAGGTACAAGAAATAAACAGTAAAGTTATATATGCCTAATTCTGGTTTGGTTTTCATAATCAAAGCCTAGGTTAATAATAATATATTTAAGGCACTATTATCATGGACTGGGAAATAGCCTTAAGTATGCCATGAATGTTGCCAAAACCTTGTTATATAACTTGTCTAATATTATACTTAGATATTGGGCCACACTTTAATATTTGTATGTAGCCAAAATGTTTCTGTACTTTTAATTTAATCATGAAAAATGGAAACGTTATTTTCATTTTTGGTTGAATAATGCAAGACAACATTATGTAAAGATTTCAACTTATGGTAGCATCTAAATCTTGGATTTTTCAAGCCAATGTCAGTAAGTCGTTTTCTGCAAATTGCTTATTTTTCATACGTCTGCTCCCAACCAACTAATTGTGTCTAGTCGGGTTTAGACGTGCCTAACTGGGTTTAAAGTAACATAAATATGATAATAAAATATTATATTATAAATGATATTAACCAAATATCGTATTAAATTTATAACCGTGTCGTACGTACACAGAACTGAACCAAACAAGGATTGTGGAACCGTATCGGCGGACGTAACATTTTTAAATTGGAACGGACGAAGTTGAACGCAACTGAAAGCTTCTAAATGAACCGTTTTGACGATGGATGAAACCAAGGTGAGTTCAACTCACTCAGTTACCCGTTTATATTTTATATAAGCCGGGTTTTATTTTATTTTGTGTGCAATGTTTGCTAATGGTTGCTTGTTAACCGTTATTGGTTGAACTGTATGGTTGTGTTAAAATTGAGGTAACCATTGTGATGCAGGGAAGGACAGGTTGGAGGGATCCAACCGGATTCCTCAAATATGTTGTTATTTATATGAACCGTTAATCAGTTTGATTGATCATTTGTTGTTTAAACCAAATCCAACACTTGGTTGATTTTAACCAATGGGTGACATTGGTTAAGTATTTATCGGCAGATGGCCCGTTAATGAATCATTTTATGGAAACTGGTTTATCGTCATGAAAAGCGATAGAAATACGTTATAAAGTTGTTTTATAACTAAAGTTAGTTTTGAAATCTATTTTTATATATTATTTAAAATGAAGTGATTAAGAGAAATAAATGATTATTTTTGTTTTGAACTTACAAAGAAGTATACAAAGTAAGATTTTCATGTTAGCGAGTTTTGCGGCAAATATGAAGCGATTTACCAAATGTTTAAGATTGAATGTAATGGTTAAATGGGTTTATTTAACCTAACTAGATTGTTAATTAAATCAAAATGAAAGTATTTAAATTAATCTTCTTTATTTAACCAAGTGATAATGGTTAACAAAGTAACCGTGTTGAAATGTCCAAGTCAACCACTTGAATAAGAATTGTTATTTTAAACTATTCATTTGATTGGTGATTATCGTTGAAATTAAGTATCATTTTTTTAATAACCTTTTGAGGAAGATTAATTATTTTTGTAGTAAACCAATTGATGTGAATAACGGTAGAAAATTTGACAAGGAATCGAACTGTAAAGGGATTGTAAAAGAATAGTACATGAATTTGTAAAGAGACTCGATAAACAAGATCTGAATATACATGTAATAATGTTTTCTAATGGAACCAAGTATTTTTGATATATCGAGTCGAGCTTTCTATAAAAAGAAAAATGTTAACCTTTAAGGTGAATAATGAAAGGAACCAGATTTGAAATGGAAATGGTGGTAAAGGGGATTTGTTGAATAAAACCCTTGTTTATAACCAAAGGGCATTTTAGTAAGTTTACTCATATTTATATGAGTTAGAATTTGATTTATCCCTTGAAAGGAATTTTACAAGAAGGAAAGTTTAAACGAATTTTCATATGAGTTGAAATTGAACAAAAGGTTGAGCAGATTGAATTTTATTATAAAAGTAAAGATAAAATGGTGAGATATGGGGATAACTGTTTTAGATATAGAATAGAGCTAATTGAATCAAGGTGGTCATAAATGGGGTTATATGGAGATGATTGGGTTAATTATTGAAATGAGATTTCGTTAGTAAACTCCTAGCCCGAAGATAAGAATGTTGTCGGCTCAAGGTCTGAGAGGTAAATAAAATACCCCAACTTGAACGACTTCATGATTATCCAAGGGTGATATTAGTTTAGAGACGAAGGTAGCTGAGGGAATTAAAATGATATTTCTGCGAAGAATATGATAAACCATAATTTGAAGGATTGAGTAAATTGATTTGGGAATAAGAAGTGAACGGGCATACTTCAAATGTCGAAAGAGTTATAAATGAATGTTTGACTAAACGAGGCCAAGTGACGCCGTATACTGAACCAATGGAACCACTTTATTTTTATATGGGTGATTGTTGTTTTGATAGTTAAAACACCGACTATCAGAATCTGGCCAAATCGATTGTTGGTTCGGGAAGACCGGGATCGAATTTATATTCGAAACCATTCCGACCAATAAATACGTAACGTTAAAGATATCAGAAGATGGTCGAGGTGGAGCATTGAAGACCGTTGATCTTCCTAAGCGGAAGAACTACTCGTTAAATTTCTCTGGCTAGCTACCAGAGTTATGATGACTTGTGATTCTGTCGTGATTGGAATCTTCGGATTGCAAGGACTACTCGCTACTGATCCAAGGGGTGATTCCTATATTGGATGCAGTAGGAGAGTGCCTTCGGTTCATCCTGTTCCTGGATGACGTGTATGGACGATGTAAAAGGTGGCCAAATGTTTCAAAAGTCGATTATAACCTCAAGCCTCATCAACCGGGAAATGACAAAAATCGGGCAGGCAGCATGGCTATGTGGGTCGCTCCCATTAGGGTGTATGATCACCTATCTAGAGAAATTCCTTTTGTTTCTTAAATCTATCGATGCTGTCCCTTTTCGGGCAGGCGGTTGCTGATCCCAACCGTCGGTGATATACATTCGATACACTCAAGTGAAATGAGTGGTCGGTCATGTGAGGGCCGGGTTGCAAGATGTTCTTGTTGAACCCAGTGTATTCGTCTCTAGAGATACACGTTCGGAAGGTGGTCCCATACCTTGTCAAGTTGGAATCCAATATCCAATAAGTGCCCACGGTTTTCGATTGTATACTATATATGGGGAGCGTGAGATGCAAGCGTTCCTCTAGATTGATGTTTATTTGTATTTAGACATTATGATAATACCAGAGAAAGATATTGATTTCAAACTATTTTGGATTATAGTAAGGTAAAAACCGTCCGTGTTTATGTGTGGGCTGGTCTTACTATTATCCTTTCCTTTCGAAAGGAGTTTGAACTTTAAAATCAAGTTGGATGGTTCCCCTTAAACTGTGCGAGTTATTCTCACTCTGGTTCACCAGACTGACCCGGTATTTGAAATGCTCGGGTTAGCCCGGGTTGCAGGTTCAGGTTATCAGATGCTCTGAAGTTCAGAGACGAGCTGGAGAGGTCCAGGCGTATGATTTAGACAAAATATTATTCCGCTGTGTTATTTTTGAGGACAGGTTGTTATAGCTGTCCAGATTGTCTGTGGTACTCTGATGTTGTAAGTATATTTTCAGGCTCTCAATAAAGATTATTTCTATATTATATTTTGTTCCGCTGCGATGTGAGACTCTGATTCTGTGTATTGTTCTTCTTCTTATTCTTCTATTCTAATATTTCTATCTTATCTTTCTCATCCTCCAACTTCTTTCTTCTAGCTTTCTGGAGATTCGATACTCGAGTGGGACACCGTTTGTGTAAATGTCGATAATTCGAGTGTCGAATTTTCCGGGTCGCTACAGTTGGTATCAGAGCTATTGGTTTAGTAATAACCTTGGCTCTGTGGTGTAACTCAGTAGAGATAGGGTTAGTAACACCCTAGATTGAGTTAAGTGTGTATACGAGAGCGCGTACTTGTAATTGGTTATAAAATTATTTGTAAAGAGGGTAAATGAAATATTTTTGCCCAAACAATATTTTATAGAAAAAGGAAATAATTTTCTATGGTGTAGTAATATTGGTTGTTTGGTTGTTTTGATTGATTTGGTTGGAATTTAAACTATGAAATGGAATTGAATTGGTTGGAGACCAATTTTTTTGATTAATGAAATTTAACCTCATTAAGTGAAATTAAATTTAAGAACTAGAATTGAATAAAAGTGGAAATTGAATGGATAATAATGGAAATCGATCGAGAATAGTAATCGATTATATGTTAAACTAAAGTGATTGCAGACTAGTAAGTATCGATGTTGAATAAAATTCAAATGATCTGGTTAATTGTTATTTGTATATTGGGTTGGTTGAATAAAATTCACCAAGTTGAACAAATTGAAACCAAATTCCAATATAAGGAATTGAAAATAAAATTGGTTATGAAATGAAACTAAATGATTTAACCCTGTATTGGTTATTTGCATTGTGAATAGAGTTTAGTGCAGATTTCAGAAGGCTATGGTGATGAATTAGTCATACAGACTGGAGTACAGACGAAGTGCGGTTAGTTGATTTGCCGCAGAATTGGAATTGATTTGCCCGACAAATAGGTAAACCTTAATACATTGATTGGAGTGCTTGATTTTATACCCCTAAGTTGGGTAACCATTTGGCTTTTGGTTTTCTTTGGGGGAAGTTGAGGCCGGAGTGGCATTTGTAGTTGTTGTGATCGAGCCGTGCAGTGGAGGTGCTGGCAAATTTTTTTTGGGACGTTTAAAGAGTTTGAATTTGTTTTGGTTTAAAATAATCGTGTTCGGAACATTCTTCTTACCTTGCAATTTCGGGGACGAAATTATTTTAAGGGGGGAAGAATGTAACGTCCCAGATTTTTGAACGATGTTTACAAATATTTAAAACTTGTTTAAATATTAATTTGGCAATATTAGCAGATTTTATATTGAGTTTACTTTATAAAATCGAGTTCAAAATATATAATTTATTATATAATTAAAACGAGCTCGAAAACGACGCGGCAATTCATAATCTTCGATCTGAACTTTAATTGAATATACAGAATCCGGTTGAAATCAGAATTCTGTGAAACAAGAAATGTTGAACCAATTTAATTATATTTTTCTAATAAAAGAGAAAAATCGTGATTTCGTCATATAAATGGTAAGATATGTCCAGATTAAAATTTCCAATAGTCGCTATAGAATCGTTCATCGACCGTAACGGTTTATTTGAAATAACTGCATATTGGATTCGAATCTGGACAAGGTTGTTTTGAGACGTAGTTATAATTTAATTTTTAGAATTTTACTGTAATTTTTAATTAATTAAATATGCAGCTTTTTATTTGAAGTATTTTACACCCTATATCAGTATTTCGGGATTTCACAATATAAGTTAACCTACCGATATTATTATATTTTTGGGATCGTGGCACCTCGCTCGACACGACCATGTTCTCTTTTCTGTCCGTGGCAGCTCGGATATGAACGAAATCTTAGGTAACGCAACAAACTAAAGTTGAAACCATAAAATAATGGGTAGTATAATAATTTAAACTAATAATAAAAAAAAAAACAAATCAGTAGTGGTGCATGAAACGATCCACGTATGTAACCAATAGAAAATATTTTTCATATGCCAAATGTATACGTGGACCCAAACTAAAATATGCACACAAACACAGCCTACACCGGTAAAACCTATGCCTTCCACGTTTCTACCCAAGCACACATTACAATGTCTGGTTTAAATCAAGCACCAGCTATTGGAAAAGAAAACACGCTAGAAGAATTGAAAAGGACCTCACCTCGCACAGCTGTTGCATGCCGCAATCTATCCTATTGTCTACTATGAACAACACATCCGGATATATATAATTAATTCAACTTGGCTGCCAAACTTTCTCAACGTGCCGACCAAGTAATTTTAGAGGCGCACCCTACTCTATTTTATCAGCAGACCTACTCCTATATTGCCTTGCCACCCACGGCTTTCCTTTCCTATATAAACATGTTGCTCTATCTTTTCTCTCATCAGATTCACTATTGAAAATAAAACCGCAAGCCATATAAATACCAAGCTTGAAACTAAACGCTCTTATATAAACCCAGGCTCGGTCGTCGAAAAAAAAAACAGAAACTCTCCTTCATGATCTCCAAGATAAAGCCGGTCTCTCAAAAACATAAAAGTAAATATATAAGAAAATTTCGTTTTTCATGTTCTTCCAGTACAATATATCTGCATTTTGTGAAACCAAACATGGCATCCCGATCTGAAGTGGAGCTGTGAAGGTGGTGAGAAGGAGCGTAGCGTTCGGTTTCGAGTGTCGTGTGCGTGTACAGCATGGAAGGGAGCGGTGCATGCGAGGAGAGGAGTGGAATGCGGCACTTGAAACGAAACAGTAACAGGGCTGAAGTATATAAATGGGAAGAATGGGTAGCGTGTATGGGGGGCCTGGGCTATGTGAGAAAATGGGGTACATGCATGGGGATGGAATGTGAATAGCAGGTGGTGTGGGATGTTCATTTAAGTGGCATGTATGGGATGTCAGGTGGTACATCGGTGTATTAATGGAGAGGAGAAATAACAGAAAGTGGAAAGTGCAATATTGCATGGGAAAGCATCAAGTTTCGAAAGTATTAAAAAAAAAAAAAAAAATGAAAGAGCGGCGTTAGAAGTATCAGGGAGGAGGCAATGTTTGTGTGAGCAAACACAGCTTCAACAGAGAGATAGAGAGAAAAAAAGAGCGGTGCGCAGTCAAGGAGGTGGGCGATGTCGGGTTCGAGCAAGCATCAGTGGGAAAGCGGTGCTCCAGACTCTGGGTGGCCGGACAGGTAATGAACGTGGTTGGTGTAAGCAGGGCGAAAGGGCTCATGTGAGGAAAAGCAAGGCGGTTGGGCTCGGAAAGGTTGGGCTTTCGTTGCTAAAAACAAAGAAAAGAAAAAGAAAAAAAGGAAAAGGGATGAGCGGACGTTAAAACTGGATGCAGTAGGGTGATGGGTTGGGATAAACGAACAGGGAACGGTGCTCCAGATAATGCTTTCGAAATAGTCAGGTACAAGAAATAAACAGTAAAGTTATATATGCCTAATTCTGGTTTGGTTTTCATAATCAAAGCCTAGGTTAATAATAATATATTTAAGGCACTATTATCATGGACTGGGAAATAGCCTTAAGTATGCCATGAATGTTGCCAAAACCTTGTTATATAACTTGTCTAATATTATACTTAGATATTGGGCCACACTTTAATATTTGTATGTAGCCAAAATGTTTCTGTACTTTTAATTTAATCATGAAAAATGGAAACGTTATTTTCATTTTTGGTTGAATAATGCAAGACAACATTATGTAAAGATTTCAACTTATGGTAGCATCTAAATCTTGGATTTTTCAAGCCAATGTCAGTAAGTCGTTTTCTGCAAATTGCTTATTTTTCATACGTCTGCTCCCAACCAACTAATTGTGTCTAGTCGGGTTTAGACGTGCCTAACTGGGTTTAAAGTAACATAAATATGATAATAAAATATTATATTATAAATGATATTAACCAAATATCGTATTAAATTTATAACCGTGTCGTACGTACACAGAACTGAACCAAACAAGGATTGTGGAACCGTATCGGCGGACGTAACATTTTTAAATTGGAACGGACGAAGTTGAACGCAACTGAAAGCTTCTAAATGAACCGTTTTGACGATGGATGAAACCAAGGTGAGTTCAACTCACTCAGTTACCCGTTTATATTTTATATAAGCCGGGTTTTATTTTATTTTGTGTGCAATGTTTGCTAATGGTTGCTTGTTAACCGTTATTGGTTGAACTGTATGGTTGTGTTAAAATTGAGGTAACCATTGTGATGCAGGGAAGGACAGGTTGGAGGGATCCAACCGGATTCCTCAAATATGTTGTTATTTATATGAACCGTTAATCAGTTTGATTGATCATTTGTTGTTGAAACCAAATCCAACACTTGGTTGATTTTAACCAATGGGTGACATTGGTTAAGTATTTATCGGCAGATGGCCCGTTAATGAATCATTTTATGGAAACTGGTTTATCGTCATGAAAAGCGATAGAAATACGTTATAAAGTTGTTTTATAACTAAAGTTAGTTTTGAAATCTATTTTTATATATTATTTAAAATGAAGTGATTAAGAGAAATAAATGATTATTTTTGTTTTGAACTTACAAAGAAGTATACAAAGTAAGATTTTCATGTTAGCGAGTTTTGCGGCAAATATGAAGCGATTTACCAAATGTTTAAGATTGAATGTAATGGTTAAATGGGTTTATTTAACCTAACTAGATTGTTAATTAAATCAAAATGAAAGTATTTAAATTAATCTTCTTTATTTAACCAAGTGATAATGGTTAACAAAGTAACCGTGTTGAAATGTCCAAGTCAACCACTTGAATAAGAATTGTTATTTTAAACTATTCATTTGATTGGTGATTATCGTTGAAATTAAGTATCATTTTTTTAATAACCTTTTGAGGAAGATTAATTATTTTTGTAGTAAACCAATTGATGTGAATAACGGTAGAAAATTTGACAAGGAATCGAACTGTAAAGGGATTGTAAAAGAATAGTACATGAATTTATAAAGAGACTCGATAAACAAGATCTGAATATACATGTAATAATGTTTTCTAATGGAACCAAGTATTTTTGATATATCGAGTCGAGCTTTCTATAAAAAGAAAAATGTTAACCTTTAAGGTGAATAATGAAAGGAACCAGATTTGAAATGGAAATGGTGGTAAAGGGGATTTGTTGAATAAAACCCTTGTTTATAACCAAAGGGCATTTTAGTAAGTTTACTCATATTTATATGAGTTAGAATTTGATTTATCCCTTGAAAGGAATTTTACAAGAAGGAAAGTTTAAACGAATTTTCATATGAGTTGAAATTGAACAAAAGGTTGAGCAGATTGAATTTTATTATAAAAGTAAAGATAAAATGGTGAGATATGGGGATAACTGTTTTAGATATAGAATAGAGCTAATTGAATCAAGGTGGTCATAAATGGGGTTATATGGAGATGATTGGGTTAATTATTGAAATGAGATTTCGTTAGTAAACTCCTAGCCCGAAGATAAGAATGTTGTCGGCTCAAGGTCTGAGAGGTAAATAAAATACCCCAACTTGAACGACTTCATGATTATCCAAGGGTGATATTAGTTTAGAGACGAAGGTAGCTGAGGGAATTAAAATGATATTTCTGCGAAGAATATGATAAACCATAATTTGAAGGATTGAGTAAATTGATTTGGGAATAAGAAGTGAACGGGCATACTTCAAATGTCGAAAGAGTTATAAATGAATGTTTGACTAAACGAGGCCAAGTGACGCCGTATACTGAACCAATGGAACCACTTTATTTTTATATGGGTGATTGTTGTTTTGATAGTTAAAACACCGACTATCAGAATCTGGCCAAATCGATTGTTGGTTCGGGAAGACCGGGATCGAATTTATATTCGAAACCATTCCGACCAATAAATACGTAACGTTAAAGATATCAGAAGATGGTCGAGGTGGAGCATTGAAGACCGTTGATCTTCCTAAGCGGAAGAACTACTCGTTAAATTTCTCTGGCTAGCTACCAGAGTTATGATGACTTGTGATTCTGTCGTGATTGGAATCTTCGGATTGCAAGGACTACTCGCTACTGATCCAAGGGGTGATTCCTATATTGGATGCAGTAGGAGAGTGCCTTCGGTTCATCCTGTTCCTGGATGACGTGTATGGACGATGTAAAAGGTGGCCAAATGTTTCAAAAGTCGATTATAACCTCAAGCCTCATCAACCGGGAAATGACAAAAATCGGGCAGGCAGCATGGCTATGTGGGTCGCTCCCATTAGGGTGTATGATCACCTATCTAGAGAAATTCCTTTTGTTTCTTAAATCTATCGATGCTGTCCCTTTTCGGGCAGGCGGTTGCTGATCCCAACCGTCGGTGATATACATTCGATACACTCAAGTGAAATGAGTGGTCGGTCATGTGAGGGCCGGGTTGCAAGATGTTCTTGTTGAACCCAGTGTATTCGTCTCTAGAGATACACGTTCGGAAGGTGGTCCCATACCTTGTCAAGTTGGAATCCAATATCCAATAAGTGCCCACGGTTTTCGATTGTATACTATATATGGGGAGCGTGAGATGCAAGCGTTCCTCTAGATTGATGTTTATTTGTATTTAGACATTATGATAATACCAGAGAAAGATATTGATTTCAAACTATTTTGGATTATAGTAAGGTAAAAACCGTCCGTGTTTATGTGTGGGCTGGTCTTACTATTATCCTTTCCTTTCGAAAGGAGTTTGAACTTTAAAATCAAGTTGGATGGTTCCCCTTAAACTGTGCGAGTTATTCTCACTCTGGTTCACCAGACTGACCCGGTATTTGAAATGCTCGGGTTAGCCCGGGTTGCAGGTTCAGGTTATCAGATGCTCTGAAGTTCAGAGACGAGCTGGAGAGGTCCAGGCGTATGATTTAGACAAAATATTATTCCGCTGTGTTATTTTTGAGGACAGGTTGTTATAGCTGTCCAGATTGTCTGTGGTACTCTGATGTTGTAAGTATATTTTCAGGCTCTCAATAAAGATTATTTCTATATTATATTTTGTTCCGCTGCGATGTGAGACTCTGATTCTGTGTATTGTTCTTCTTCTTATTCTTCTATTCTAATATTTCTATCTTATCTTTCTCATCCTCCAACTTCTTTCTTCTAGCTTTCTGGAGATTCGATACTCGAGTGGGACACCGTTTGTGTAAATGTCGATAATTCGAGTGTCGAATTTTCCGGGTCGCTACATATATGAATTTCATATAGCGTATATATAAATTTCACATCGCCGTCACAATTAATTTTATTTTAAATTCAGTAATCTCACATTGGTTTTACTCCTTCGTATTTGTTGACTAGCTCCAAATCTGTTCCATTCTGTTCTGAAATGTAGATTTTGAATTTACGGTTCCAACGGAGGTTGTTTCATTGAATTCTGATAAGTATTGAAAAAGTTATGCCCGTTTACATGTTAATTACAAATTATGATAATTAAAATCTAATTAATTAAAATCTAATTCTTCTTTACCCCTAACACAAAGAAAGCCACGTCTTTCTTCTTCGTTATCTTTATATAGCTGAACCCATCCATCGTCTAAAACCTCCACCTGCGCACCGACTTTCAAGCCTTCTGATCACCATTCAAAATTACCCCGTCGACCGCCCCTACGAGAGCCACCACCTCCCTTGACAGCACCGAACTCGGACCACCCAGGACCCCCAGTTCGCCTCCGGCTTCAGCGCATTTGAGTGTGAGATTCTCTCAATCTGCTCATCAAAATTCGATCATGACCATTGATGTTAGAGATCATGACATGCTCTTTATTTATGTTTATTTTGAGTTGAGGAATTCGTTGAGTAGATTGGAGAGAAAGGAGAAATAAGAAGGGAAGAGAGCAACCTTTGATTTTAGAAACGGCGGCTGCTTCATTGGAGATTAGGGTTTTGTTTGAGATAAAGGCTTATATATAATAATATATTAAATAATATTTATTGTAATAATTGTCTAGCTTATCAGTTTTTTTTTACATTTATAAAAGGCATAAAATATGGCATATATGTATATGAAAGGAAGAGAGCGAACATAAAACATATGAATGAAACGCATGCAGCAATTATTATTATCATTATCATTTTGTTTTTTTTTGTTTTTTTCTTCGCAACGAATGACATGTCTTTAATTTCCATTGAATAAGATTTCAAATTTTATTTATTTTATGAATGAGGCAACTTTCCCTTTTTTTCTCTTCCATATATGCTTCTGGTTATGCATTGAAATGAATAAAACTGGAAACACATGCAAGTTACAAACAAAATAAGTGTGGCTGACTGAGGTTGAGTTGGAAATAATTATTTCTCATTCAAAATTTTAAAAGTAAATCACAAAGAGAAAGAGAGAAAAAAAACAAGGAAAGAAATGAATGCATGATAAATTGTTTGATGCTAATTGTTATAAATTTGTGTGTCTTTTTAAATTTCAAAACATATAATATCAAATATCATAATTGTAGGGAACATATTAAATTATACAGACAAGAGTAAGGCAATGAAAATGTCTATAAATACACACAGATAATGTAAACTAGAATATATATATATATATATAAGGGAATAATATATATATATGGAGATTGTTTGTTTTTAGGAGAATAAATAATAATAATGGGAAACAAAAGGGGAAAGGAAAATAAGGGGATGAAAATATAAGGAATGAGAACATGCAAATGAAATAATATGCATGAATGTAGAAGTAAGGAAAGAAATTAATACATAAAGGAAAACAAACTTAATAGAATTAAGGAAAGAAATGAATGCTGCATTAAGGAAACAACGATGAGGGGAAGGCAATGAAAATGAATGCAACTATTCACATTTCAAAATAAATTAATTAACGAACGTTACACTTTAAACAGACAAGGAAAGTATTAAAGCCGATGGCTAAAGATATACACATATATGTTGTCATAATTTATTTCATTTAGAATCTACATATTATTTTGAATCAACCTATCAGCATATATTGATAAATCTCATTAATAACATCATAATTTTATTTAAAAACCATTTTTTTAATTCAATAATTTAATTTAAAAATGGAATTTTTAAATTTTGACGCATTTTCTAGCAAAACTTCCTTCAAAATAAATTTTTAAATTGGTTCTGGTTTTCCGAGTTGTTACATCTTAAAAGGCCCAATAAATCTAGGACCTAACTTCCCTGTCTGTCCAAACCAAACGATCTTCTTGAGAGGAGAGACCATAATAAATACCAAATTTCTAACATCAAATACTAATTCTTTCCTCCATATATCAGCATATGACTTTTGTCAGTCTTCGGCAACCTTCATTCTCTGCCGAATCAAAGAGGTAATCTCCGTGGAACCACACATAAGGTCAGGTCCGAGTAAAACTTGTCGGTAGTTTCCCACTAACAAGTTAGCAATTTGCATGGCCGCCCATACAAAGCTTTGAAAGGGGCCATACCAATCGTTGTTTGTTAACTATTATTATAAGAAAACTCGACCAAAGGTAAGTGCTTCTCCTATGATCCTCCAAAGTCAACTATGCAGGCTCTGAGCAGATCCTCCAAAACTCAATTAACTCTTTCTATCTGGCCGTCTGTCTAAGGATGATAGGATGCGCTTAAATTTAGGGTCGTTCTCAATGGTTCTTGAAGACTCTTCCAGAGTTCGCTGGTAAATAACGGGTATCACTCACAATTGGGATAACAAGGCGACGGTTTGGTTCTTCTTAATGGAAATGAAATTGGAACTTTCTGTTAATCGGTCCACTATCACCAAATGGTCTTATTCCCTTTCTTACTCCTAGGAAGCCCATCAATAAAATCCATAGAAATGTGCTCCTATTTACAAGTGGGAACCTCTTACTGTAACAAAAGTCCTCAAGGCTTCCTCTGTTCAACCTTTACTCTTTGGCAAGTTAAGCATCTAGAAACAAAATCTGCAACGTCTCTCTTCATTCCTTCCCAATAGAAACTCCTATTCATGTCCGTTAACATTTTATCACCTCCTGGGTGAATGATCACCCTTGACCTATGGCACTCTCCTAGAATATCTTTCCTAAGATCAAAATTCTTTGGGACACAAGACCAACCGTCTCTTCTCAAGCTATTATCACTATTGTCAATAAAATATCTACTGGAAAGAGGGAAAGATTCTCCCTTAAAAACTTTTTCGTTTAACACACTCAACTCATTGTCAAGGTCTTGTTTACCCTTGATTCTTTCAGATAAAACGAGTCTTATTTCCATTGCTCTAAGAAACCCTTAAGTTGCCTCATATGGTGGTTGCAAATTAAACCTGGAGAGAAACTCCTGCCTCCACTCAGTAATAGCACTAAGGACAGTGTGCTTCTAACTCAAAGCGTCAGTCACAACATTACCCTTTCCGGGGGTATACTGAATGAAGAGATCAAAAGATGCAAGATATTCCATCCATCTATACTGTCGAAGGTTCAGATCCTTTTGTGAAAATAATTACCTAAGGGATTTATTATTTGTGAATAACTTGAACTCTCCAAAAAGATAGTGCTTCGACATCTTAAGAGTGAAAACTACTGCGTTAACTCCAAATCATGGACGGGGTACCTTTTCTCATGATACTTGAGCAGTCTACTTATGTAGGCGACTACTATACCCTCTTGCATGAGTACTGCTCCTAACCCTATCCCATATGCATCAGTGAAAAACGTAAGCCTCTTAGCTCTGTCCGATATAATCAAAATAGGCGCACTTGTGAGAATTCCTTCAATTGCTCAAATGCATTATCACTTCTCATTTCTTACAAACATATGATCCTTTTTCGTTAGTTGAGTTAAAGAGATAGAAAACTTTGCGAAATCATTGATTAATTTTCTATAATAACCTGCTAATCCAAGGAAGCTTCTAACCTCAATCACATTTCAAGGTATCTTCCATTCTCGAACTTCTTCAACCTTAGCAGGATCTACTGCCAATCCATTCCTCGAGACAATATACATAGAAACTTAAATTCATTCTTCGATAAATGGAATTTTGAGAATTTTTCTTTAAGCTGGTTATCTCTTAGGATTCCTAGGACCCTTCTCAAGTAATCTTCATGCTCCTTATGGTCCTTTGAAAAGATAAGTATATCATCTACAAATACTAATACAATCTTAATAACTATGCCCCGAAATACTCTACTCATCAGGTCTACAAAGAAAGCAGGGGCATTTGTCAATCTAAAAGGCACAATTTCCCACTCGAATAGTCCATCTGGCATCCTAAACGTCGTCTTAGGATTACTCTCTTATGGGCCCTTAATTGGTGAAATCCCATAGCCATGTCTAATTCGGAAAATATTTTGGCTCCTCCCAAATGATCAAACAAATCGTCAATTCTAGGTAAGGGATACCTGTTCTTCTTAGTCATCTTATTAAGTTTCCAATATTCAACACACAACCTTAAAGATCCATCCGACTTTTTGGCAAATACTATTGGGGCACCCCACTCTGAGGTACTTCTATGAATGAATCCCTTCTGCAACAATTTCGAGATCTACTTGTCTGACTCTCTCTCCTTTCTTTGGGAGCCATGTGCCTCAAGGGCAATGCTACAAGCCACACGTTCTTTTCGTGGTCTATTCTAAAAGATATCTCCCGGTAAGGGTGGGAGCCCTATAACTTCTTCAAAAAAGTATAGGAACTCACATACAAAAAGTACTGGGGTAGGTCCTTCAAAATCAAGAGATAAAGAAAATAAGGTCGAACTCGTACTCCTTGTCCAACAAGAAATCTCTATGATGCGACCTCCACGGCTTCTTAAACAAACTATTCTCCTATCGTAGTTAAGGACGACCCCATAAAATGATAACCAGCCTATACCCAAAATAATACCATACCCCTGAAAATCAAGCACATATGCATTGAAAAATAATTTGACATCACCAATGTCTAATACTAGGTATTTTCAAACAACAATAAGGTGCATAGCCCCTTCGGTAGGGTTGGACACCACTGTCGGATGGATAGAAAAGGATAAGAGAAGTTTCAAAGAGTCTACAACCTTTCTAGAAACAAATGAATGAGGGGCTCCCGAATCAAATATGGAACACAAACAATTCTCTAGAATAGAAACTATACCTTCCAGTGCAGGCTGTTCCTGATCCCTAGGGAGCGGACTATGAACTGGTGCAACTTCTAGTGCATAATTCTGGCTTCCTTGTAACATCTTTGGCTTTGGGCAGTTCTTCGCTAAGTGTCCATCGTCGTGGAAGTTTAAGCATTTCTATTTAAACTCTATTTTCTCCAAGTTTACTCCATAGTCCTTCGCTTTGTTCCCTTGCCTATGACACCTAGTACAAGTCTTGCCTTCCTTCTTGAATTTACCGCCCTTCTTCTTCTTAAGCCAGTGATTCTTTTTGTTATTCTTCCCATCACCAGAAGCACCTTGTCCTTTATTAGTTGTCTTAACTCCTTTAACATTTTCTACAGAATATAAGATGGCTGCCTCAACCAAAGCCTCAAATGTATCTCCAAAAGTAACTCTGCCAAAAGCATCTCCTTCAGTTGCGAATTCAACCCCTTCACAAACCTAAGGGCTTTATCCATTGGCGTATCCATTAACCCCCCACCGTACTTAGACAAATCAATAAATTTTGCCACATACTCCTTCAACTCCATTTCTCCTTGCTTTAGATGGATAAACTTTTCTAGCTGTAAGATCTTCTCTGGATTAGTTTGGAATTTGTTCTCAAAACCAGTCCTAAACTTTGCCTATGTGAATATTCTACCTATGTATTCTTGGGAGATTAGGTTCCACCACTCCAGGACCTCCCCTTTCAAGTGTCAGGCTGCTACTCTACGCTTTAATACATTTTCCCACTGAGTTACCTAAGAAATACTTTCACACTCCAAGATCCAAGCTTTCGTATCCACAAAGTTCTCTATCCCTGAAAAGACCTTGCCTCCTAAACTTATAAAATCTTACAACGGCGAGGATAATTTAGTGCTTCTTCAGTGGGCTGAGCAGCTGGTTCCGCTGGGGTAGGATTATAAATAGGGACTTGGTCCACAGTCCTAAGATACTGCTAGAATGTGACGGCAAGGAATTTCGCTCGGTCCGAACCAGTCGCTAAACCGACCCAGACCGTTCGAAACGCCTGATCGTTTTGAGAATTGGACAAAACAGAACGCAGATGGGAGAACATTTCATTGTATATTACAAAAATGCATCAGATTACAAGAATATACAGAGTATGAATGAATATTACACAGAAATATCAGAGATTTAAATTACATTTAAATACATATCAGTGGAAAATAATACGATACACAACTGAAGGAGATATACGGATACAAAGCTTTCCGGATATCGTTCCAGCTGTAAACCAGGATCCTGTGAATATAAATCTGCAAAACCAAAACTACTAGCTGCCCGTGTCGAAAATAGGGGCACCCAGATTTTAGGTTAAAACAATAAACTCCAGGTCAGTCATGGGACTGGTGTGAGAACTAAAACAGTTATTAATCTTTATTTTTAAAGTTAGGAAAATCAAGGGACCATGCCGTATAACACAGAACGGGTTTCCTCCCAAGAATACCAGTGCATAAAACAAACAGCGCAATGCTAAATAAAGAAAATTGAAGCTGTTATAAGACCCAGGTCCTATCACACAATGCAACGCAAGCCGGGGGATAGGGTTTTCCCTTATAACAGCCAAAGAATGCTTGATACGTTTAAAAGAAATCATTTGATACTATTATAAGTGCATAGTGTATAAAACAACTTCAAATCATAAGTATCAATCACAGGCGGCATGGGTACCATATATCATGTCGCCATACTAGTTCTACAATTAAAACCGCAAATGTCGTATTGGAAGTTGGGTTATCATTTATGGTATGAACCGAGGCTAGGGGCAAGATCCTCACCGATTCGAGACGCTCTAGTCCGCCCCTCAGGAACAGCCACAACTGCCCCTTCGATCATCAGGGTCGGTCCACCGATGTGGATTATTATGCCTGAACACTGCGTTTCCCCACCCTTTGGGGCGTAAGCCTGGCCCGTCAGCCGACCAGAAGCATCGGCCGAAACCGATATCACGAGGCGCCTCGTTTTTCAGCAAGTAATAATAAGCAACATCCACATGAGTCAAACTCGTCAGCCAGTTAAAGCACTGACGCCACTCTTAACTAGAAAGAAATGCATGTCCTCCCTGATGTCCGTCTCCCGTTTTTGGTTCATACCGGGTGTGATACTCGCGAATCAACGTTACACAAAGCTGTGCCACACAGGCTGTGCGTTGATCATCACCACAAGACTTTTCTTTTCAACAGAAGCCTCGATCAATTGCCACTTAGGCATGCCACACAGGCAATTCACTCCATGCGTTTGATATCCATCAATATATAACCCCTGAGCTCGTACGTCTCAGAAAAGGGCGTTAAGCAAGAGAATAAATTCTCCGCCGCCAAACAGATATATATTTAATAGAGATCAATCACATGGACAAAAATCCAATGTCAGACACACCGTCCATTTACAAGTCCGTTCTGGGTCTGAACGAAACCGGAGGCACCTAGTACCCCGCATATCCATCGATCTCCAAGTACGTCTGGACGATCACCAACTGTTTCCATCTTCTTGGGTGTACAGCCCAATCAAGATCATCAGTAATCACCCAAACGACGTGAAGACTTCTGGTCTTCGACCACCGTCTTCATCTTCGACTTATCGTCGTATCAGTTATTCAGAATAGGATAAACCCGGTCTTTCCAAATAACTCGCGTATATTTTAAATAAGTGTTACACAAACACAACATACGCCTCATTCCAATTCATCAGTCACTAACCGTAAATTAATCAAGAGAATAATTTCCCAAATATTAGCCCCGAAGCCCGAAACCAACATCAGATCAATACCCAGGAAATCACTCTGCTTAGCCAACCTACGGTTAGTTTCTAAATTTCACATTCATAGGGAAAGGTTCCCATTAATTTTATCCAAGATAAATTCCTTGAATTTATTCTTTAATCATCTTTTTGAATTTCGATTCAACTAGTCGGGATTAACGAACCTTACCGAAGTAATCATTTGTTTTAATTTCCCAATCCCAACCTATTCATCCCATGAAGTAAAACTGGTAATACTTCATATCTATTACCACGGTGTTATCGGTAAATACAATTACCATTTCACGTTCAAATCTAGTTAAAGATTTAACTATCGCTTGGAGCCAAACTGGTGATACTCCATTCTCGATCATTTCAATCTAATTAAAGATTCATTAAAACTCCACTTAGTTTTAATCTTTAACTGGGTTAAAGAATCAGTGTCATTTCAAAACACGGTTCACGATAAACCCAAAATCACATTCATTAATTATCGGGTTAAAGAACGAGTGTTATTTAAAACACTGTCCACGATAAACCCAAAAATCAATATCAATTCAATTCCAATTAAATATTATTTAATTGGTACACTTCATTAAATCCAAATAAAAAGATTTAATCTTTTCTTAACTGGGTTCAAGAACAGTGTTAATGAAGACACCATTCACGACAAACCCAAATCACATTTGATATTCAATACAAGGCTCTGAATAGAAAATATATCGGCTTATATTCAATATCAAATTCTACGACTAACAAATGTCGTATTGGAAATAACGATATAAATATATATCTTTCAAATTTCCATAACAACATCTGTATAATCACGAATTCCAACATCGAAATATTCCGAAGACAATTTCGATTCAAATCCACTCTAATGCAATCATTGGAAATCCTGGTTATTTTCAAAACCATTCAAATTCGATTTATTTATTTAAAACTAAATAGAATTATAATTCTAGTTCAAAACTAGTTCATTTCGATAAAAATCTATTTTTATCTTTTCAAATATGGAGTTTTTCATCCCAATTCTTTCTAAATCATTTCTTATGATTTTACACAAATTATTACTATTTTTAATAATTTTATCAAGGCCCGTACAGTCGATTTCCATCAACGGCCATCGAACTGCACTTACAGCGACCTTTTCTGAAATTTATTTGGACGTATCTCCAAATCCAACCGTTAGATTTCTAATTTCTAATATTCGTTAGAAAGCTCTTTTCGATACGAACCCAACGGTTCCGGTTTTAGGAGAATCCGACGGTCGGATCTCCCGTTTTTGTCCGTTTGAAATTAATGGTCGAAATTCACGAACTGCCGCGGCGCGGCGCGTTCTATTCAGGCCATTATATTATATATATAATATATATATAATATATTTCATCGATTTCAATTCAAAACGTGCTTTATAAATCGTTTTAAATTCATTTTCAAAACGGTTTCAACTTCATATTCAATTTCAAATCAAAATTGAATATTCCAATTTAAATTCATTTTAAATTCATTTCAAATTGATTTCAATTCAAATTGATTTCTAATTCAATTTCAATTCGTTTTCAATTCAATTCAATTCGCTTTCAATTCAATTCGCTTTCAATTCAATTTGAATTCGTTTTCCATTCAATTTGAATTCGTTTTCAATTCAATTCAATTTCAAAATCGTTTTCAATTCAATTCATTTCGAAATCGTTTTCAATTCAATTCATTTCGAAATCGTTTTCAATTCAATTCATTTCAAAATCGATAAAATCGATATAAATATCGTTCACGTCAAAATGGCGTCAATCTAATCAACACGGCTTCATATATTTCTATTTTCAAATATTCTATTTCAAATATTTCTTTTTTCAAAATAGTTTTTATTATCAAAATATTTCGTTCAACACATGACTAATCTCAACGGGTGAGTACTGTCAACACATGAACCATTATTTTATAATATTCTTTATTTTCTAAATTGGAATGAGGCCCAATCAATCACCATATAAAGTTAATTATATGGATTTTCATACATCACACGTATATAATAGCATTGAAGAATAATCAACCATCAATCAAAGTGCACTACACTGTATAAGCATCAAATATAGATATCTAACGCTTACAACAGCCTGTCAATCAATCGATCGACATATTTAATCAATCAGGATGAGTGAACTTCAAATTTCATCCCAACACCCGTGTGGGGTTTCAAACAATCAAACACAGATTTTATTTGTGCAGTTGGGCAATGTGTAAAATTTATCGTCCCAATCAATGTCCTTCAAATAGGTGTACATAAACAAACCGTCTGGTTTGTAAATGAATATTTTATTTTATTCACTTTCATGTTAAAAATTATATTTTTAACGATAAAAACATTTTATTTCAACATATGAATTTCTATTCAGTTCATTTATTCAATAAAATGATATTTTTATTTTTCTAACTTATTTTAGAAAATTTCGGCGGCATAACAGCATGATACTAGAAACGGGACGAGGCCTAGCCTTATCCCCGGTTTAGTGAAGGCCCACGCCATTCACACATCAATCAAATCAATTTCATTTCACCAAACAATTCAATTTCAATCAAATAATCTAACTAATTTTTGCGATCAAACAAACAAGTCCATGGTCTGTGGACGATTGTGTCGGGTGCTACTAAACACCGTCTGCATCCTAGTATATATATATCTAGAAAAGAAATTGAAAGGTGAGGAATTCTCACCGAAAGCTATCCCAACTTCACGACATTCCTATTGTAGAGATCTTCGCCGTTCTCGCCTTTTCGTCCTCTTCGTTGCCCATAGCCACTACATATGTAAAAATCGAATTTTTACTTCGCTATTCAATATATAAAAATCGAATTTTTTACTTTGCTATCAATATATAAAAATCGAATTTTTACTTTGCTATCAATATATAAAAATCGAATTTTTTAAACTCAGGCTATTTTTATTTTAAAAATCCTTTTATATTTTTAAAGCTCCTTGCTTTTATATTTTTAAAATCATATCCTATTTCTATTTTAAAAAAACAAAGCCTTCTTCTATTTTAAAAACAAAGCCTTCTTCTATTTTTCAAAGTAAAGTATTTTATATTTTTCCAAAGTAAAGTATTTTATATATTCCAAAGTAAAGTATTTTATATTTTTCCAAAGTAAAGTATTTTATATTTTTCCAAAGTAAAGTATTTTATATTTTTCCAAAGTAAAGTATTTTATATTTTCCAAAGTAAAGTATTATATATTTTTATAATCCAAAACCAGATTTTTAAACATGCAATATAATTAATTGAAATAAATTGTTAACCAATTACCTCGATTAGCAGATAATTACTTCGTTAGGGATTTTAAACCCTTCGTTCTCTTCCTGGTTCGATCGAACCCATCGTCGCTCGGAGAAACAGGTAGCTGCCACCACCGTAGTAGACCGGACCTTGATCAGACCTTACCCCATCGAAGACCAGTGCGCCCTCTTCCACTGCCAGGGACGCCAGGAGGCGCGACGCCCTCCCTTCCACCAGAAACGCGCTCGAACTCCGGTGGTTCCAGCGCCAGATTTGAATGCCTCAAGCTTCGGAACATCATCAAAGTGGTATGGATGGAGAGAGCTTGTAAGGCTCTTGGATTTTGCTTTTGATTTGGTGATTTAATTCGAACTGATTGGAGAGGGATTCGAGGAAGAAAAAGGGGTTGATTCCGTTCGTTGAAAACAATCGGGGGCGGCGGATTTAATTCCCCAGTTAATGATTAGGGTTTTTCTAAATTTTCATTGGCCAGCAAATATATATATAATTTTAATTTACAAAAATACCCTTGTATTGATAAGAACACCAATTCAAACCCAACAATTGCCTCCCCTAGCTAATTACCCCCATTCCGAACACAATGGGACATGTATCCTAAGCCAGTTCGGCCTTTACAATCAGTTTTCGTTAGATTTAACATTTAAATCATTATATTGGATTTTAAACGTACATTTCAAATTACCTGGGCCACATACTAACTCGAAAAATTCCAGAAAAAATATTTTCTAGCTTCGTATTGACGATACGGTCCTAACCAAACTACTTTCGTCCAATTCTGAAACCGTTTGAAAAATGGCCAATTTCCAGTCGATTAAAATCAACTAAAATTGGTCAAACGCGTTTTACTTTGCCACGCTCACATATTGATTCGAAAAATTATGAAATTTGGAATCTAGCAATAATTTGACATCACGGACCCAGCAAAAGTGGTTTCGTCGAAATCCGAGGTCGCTTGCAAAATGTACATTTTTAAGGGCCTGAATTCCATAGCAACTATTCAGAATTTTCAACCGGACATATCTTTTGATTCCCGCTATGAAATTTTGATTTGTTGGAATCGTTGGAAAGATATTATCAAATAGATCCTAATGTTTTTAGTTTCACTAAAATCCGGATTGTTTTGCACCCGGTATATTCAATTGAAGTTTGAAATCGAATTATCGAACTACCGCGCCATTACCAATTCCTTTTTATAATTATATATAATTAATTATATTCTAACGACGACGCGTATAATATATATACGTTCTAAATATATTCAAAACATTTTTCTCGTCGATATTGTTTAAAATAATCTATTTTAAATGTTCAAAATTCGCTAAAATTGCCAAAATAAAATTTTTAAACTGGCCCAGATTTTCGGGTTGTTACAATCTCCCCCACTTAAAACTTTTCATCCCCAAAAAGGAACAAAGTCGAAAGTGGTTTGATTAATCAACTCTACGTTCGATCTGGCTTCCATTCACCAACTTTTCAATTTCTGAGAATTTTCAAAATTCTTCAAAAATTTGGCTAACACCCTAAATTTTCGAAAATTTTTGCCATAACCTCCCCTGCACCGGGAGCCACGGGAAAATCCCGAAATTGCCATATAGGCCTTCTGATCTCAAAAAGAAAAAGAAAAAGCCAAGCGGCTAGCCAATAGGCTCATAAAATCATCATCACCCAAACAAAACAGTAAATTATGTAGTAAACATGTACCTATTTGTCGGGCAAACAAATTTTATTCTTCGGCTCTAGCCTCCTTGCTATGACCTGTTCAATGTAAGTATATGTATATGCAAGCAAATGCGACCAAATTTCAATAATATTCACTATTTGATCAAATTGGCTATATGGTTAAAATTTCAACTAACAAACTATAATCAAACAACACAACCATCAATCAATTAGTTGATTAGCTTTTCAAATTCATAACTTTGATACATAGTCAAAAATCAGTTTTTTGATGCCAAATCACAACAATAAGCCCTATCTAATTTTGGTTCTCACACCAGTCTAATGGAAATATATAGAAATCCCACCTTCGAAACTCGAACTTAAATGTTGATGATGCGATCGCTATCATCAATAATATCTCCGGGCGACTAGAGTGTGATGCTATATCTATCCAATATATTAAAACTTTGAATATACGTTTGCAAGGCGTATATGCAAATTCTTTATATACTGAATTGTCCAAATCAATATAAACAAATAATCAAATACGAATAGTTGATTTAAGTTTTCAAAACAAAATTTGTTTTCACTTTAAAAATATACTCTTCACACTCGTTCTAGGATACTACTGATCCCATCTCTAACGAGTCACTCTCATTGGACATTTCTAATCCAATATCTGATGAATTCTTTCTTACGGTTCTAATGTGCCTTGTTCTCTGCTTTGTAAACCAAAGCTCTGATACCAAATGTGACAGCAAGGAATTTCGCTCGGTCTGAACCAGTCGCTAAACCGACCCAGACCGTTTGAAACGCCTGATCGTTTTGAGAACTGGACAAAACAGAACGCAGACGGGAGAACATTTCATTGTATATTACAACAATGCATCAGATTACAAGAATATACAGAGTATGAATGAATATTACACAGAAATATCAGAGATTTAAATTACATTTATATACATATCAGCGGAAAATAATACGATACACAACTGAAGGAGATATACGGATACAAAGCTTTCCGGATATCGTTCCAGCTGTAAACCAGGATCCTGTGAATATAAATCTGCAAAACTAAAACTACTAGCTGCCCGTGTCGAAAATAGGGGCACCCAGAGTTTAGGTTAAAACAATAAACTCCAGGTCAGTCATGGGACTGGTGTGAGAACTAAAACAGTTATTAATCTTTATTTTTAAAGTTAGGCAAATCAAGGGACCACGCCGTATAACACGGAACGGGTTTCCTCCCAAGAATACCAGTGCATAAAACAAACAGCGCAATGCTAAATAAAGAAAAATGAAGCTGTTATAAGACCCAGGTCCTATCACACAATGCAACGCAAGCCGGGGGATAGGGTTTTCCCTTATAACAGCCAAAGAATGCTTGATACGTTTAAAAGAAATCATTTGATACTATTATAAGTGCATAGTGTATAAAACAACTTCAAATCATAAGTATCAATCATAGGCGGCATGGGTACCATATATCATGTCGCCATACTAGTTCTACAATTAAAACCGCAAATGTCGTATTGGAAGTTGGGTTATCATTTATGGTATGAACCGAGGCTAGGGGCAAGATCCTCACCGATTCGAGACGCCCTAGTCCGCCCCTCAGGAACAGCCGCAACTGCCCCTTGGATCGTCAGGGTCGGTCCAATGATGTGGATTATTATGCCTGAACACTGCGTTTCCCCGCCCTTTGGGGCGTAAGCCTGGCCCGTCAGCCGACCAGAAGCATCGGCCGAAACCGATATCACGAGGCGCCTCGTTTTTCAGCAAGTAATAATAAGCAACATCCACATGAGTCAAACTCGTCAGCCAGTTCAAGCACTGACGCCACTCTTAACTAGAAAGAAACGCATGTCCTCCCTGATGTCCGTCTCCCGTTTTTGGTTCATACCGGGTGTGATACTCGCGAATCAACGTTACACAAACCTGTGCCACACAGGCTGTGCTTTGATCATCACCACAAGACTTTGCTTTTCAACAGAAGCCTCGATCAATTGCCACTTAGGCATGCCACACAGGCAATTCACTCCATGCGTTTGATATCCATCAATATATAACCCCTGAGCTCGTACGTCTCAGAAAAGGGCGTTAAGCAAGAGAATAAATTCTCCGCCGCCAAACAGATATATATTTAACAGAGATCAATCACACGGACTAAAATCCAATGTCAGACACACCGTCCATTTACAAGTCCGTTCTAGGTCTGAACGAAACCGGAGGCACCTAGTACCCCGCATATCCATCGATCTCCAAGTACGTCTGGACGATCACCAACTGTTTCCATATTCTTGGGTGTACAGCCCAATCAAGATCATCAGTAATCACCCAAACGACGTGAAGACTTCTGGTCTTCGACCACCGTCTTCATCTTCGACTTATCGTCGTATCAGTTATTCAGAATGGGATAAACCCGGTCTTTCCAAATAACTCGCGTATATTTTGAATAAGTGTTACACAAACACAACATACGCCTCATTCCAATTCATCAGTCACTAACCGTAAATTAATCAAGAGAATAATTTCCCAAATATTAGCCCCGAAGCCCGAAACCAACATCAGATCAATACCCAGGAAATCACTCTGCTTAGCCAACCTACGGTTAGTTTCTAAATTTCACATTCATAGGGAAAGGTTCCCATTAATTTTATACAAGATAAATTCCTTGAATTTATTCTTTAATCATCTTTTTGAATTTCGATTCAACTAGTCGGGATTAACGAACCTTACCGAAGTAATCATTTGTTTTAATTTCCCAATCCCAACCTATTCATCCCATGAAGTAAAACTGGTAATACTTCATATCTATTACCACGGTGTTATCGGTAAATACAATTACCATTTCACGTTCAAATCTAATTAAAGATTTAACTATCACTTGGAGCAAAACTGGTGATACTCCATTCTCGATCATTTCAATCTAATTAAAGATTCATTAAAACTCCACTTAGTTTTAATCTTTAACTGGGTTAAAGAATCAGTGTCATTTCAAAACACGGTTCACGATAAACCCAAAATCTCATTCATTAATTATCGGGTTAAAGAACGAGTGTTATTTAAAACACTGTCCACGATAAACCCAAAAATCAATATCAATTCAATTCCAATTAAATATTATTTAATTGGTACACTTCATTAAATCCAAATAAAAAGATTTAATCTTTTCTTAACTGGGTTCAAGAACAGTGTTAATGAAGACACCATTCACGACAAACCCAAATCACATTTGATATTCAATACAAGGCTCTGAATAGAAAATATATCGGCTTATATTCAATATCAAATTCTACGACTAACAAATGTCGTATTGGAAATAACGATATAAATATATATCTTTCAAATTTCCATAACAACATCTGTATAATCACGAATTCCAACATCGAAATATTCCGAAGACAATTTCGATTCAAATCCACTCTAATGCAATCATTGGAAATCCTGGTTATTTTCAAAACCATTTCAAATTCGATTTATTTATTTAAAACTAAATAGAATTATAATTCTAGTTCAAAACTAGTTCATTTCGATAAAAATCTATTTTTATCTTTTCAAATATGGAGTTTTTCATCCCAATTCTTTCTAAATCATTTCTTATGATTTTACACAAATTATTACTATTTTTAATAATTTTATCAAGGCCCGTACAGTCGATTTCCATCAACGGCCATCGAACTGCACTTACAGCGACCTTTTCTGAAATTTATTTGGACGTATCTCCAAATCCAACCGTTAGATTTCTAATTTCTAATATTCGTTAGAAAGCTCTTTTCGATACGAACCCAACGGTTCCGGTTTTAGGAGAATCCGACGGTCGGATCTCCCGTTTTTGTCCGTTTGAAATTAATGGTCGAAATTCACGAACTGCCGCGGCGCGGCGCGTTCTATTCAGGCCATTATATTATATATATAATATATATATATAATATATTTCGTCGATTTCAATTCAAAACGTGCTTTAGAAATCGTTTTACATTTTCAAAACGGTTTCAACTTCATATTCAATTTCAAATCAAAATTGAATATTCCAATTTAAATTCATTTTAAATTCATTTCAAATTGATTTCAATTCAAATTGATTTCTAATTCAATTTCAATTCGTTTTCAATTCAATTCAATTTGCTTTCAATTCAATTCGCTTTCAATTCAATTTGAATTCGTTTTCAATTCAATTCAGTTTCAAAATCGTTTTCAATTCAATTCATTTCGAAATCGTTTTCAATTCAATTCATTTCGAAATCGTTTTCAATTCAATTCATTTCGAAATCGTTTTCAATTCAATTCATTTCGAAATCGTTTTCAATTCAATTCATTTCAAAATCGATAAAATCGATATAAATATCGTTCACGTCAAAATGGCGTCAATCTAATCAACACGGCTTCATATATTTCTATTTTCAAATATTCTATTTCAAATATTTCTTTTTTCAAAATAGTTTTTATTATCAAAATATTTCGTTCAACACATGACTAATCTCAACGGGTGATTACTGTCAACACATGAACCATTATTTTATAATATTCTTTATTTTCTAAATTGGAATGAGGCCCAATCAATCACCATATAAAGTTAATTATATGGATTTTCATACATCACACGTATATAATAGCATTGAAGAATAATCAACCATCAATCAAAGTGCACTACACTGTATAAGCATCAAATATAGATATCTAACGCTTACAACAGCCTGTCAATCAATCGATCGACATATTTAATCAATCAGGATGAGTGAACTTCAAATTTCATCCCAACACCCGTGTGGGGTTTCAAACAATCAAACACAGATTTTATTTGTGTAGTTGGGCAATGTGTAAAATTTATCGTCCCAATCAATGTCCTTCAAATAGGTGTACATAAACAAACCGTCTGGTTTGTAAATGAATATTTTATTTTATTCACTTTCATGTTAAAAATTATATTTTTAACGATAAAAACATTTTATTTCAACATATGAATTTCTATTCAGTTCATTTATTCAATAAAATGATATTTTTATTTTTCTAACTTATTTTAGAAAATTTCGGCGGCATAACAGCATGATACTAGAAACGGGACGAGGCCTAGCCTTATCCCCGGTTTAGTGAAGGCCCACGCCATTCACACATCAATCAAATCAATTTCATTTCACCAAACAATTCAATTTCAATCAAATAATCTAACTAATTTTTGCGATCAAACAAACAAGTCCATGGTCTGTGGACGATTGTGTCGGGTGCTACTAAACACCGTCTGCATCCTAGTATATATATATCTAGAAAAGAAATTGAAAGGTGAGGAATTCTCACCGAAAGCTATCCCAACTTCACGACATTCCTATTGTAGAGATCTTCGCCGTTCTCGCCTTTTCGTCCTCTTCGTTGCCCATAGCCACTACATATGTAAAAATCGAATTTTTACTTCGCTATTCAATATATAAAAATCGAATTTTTTACTTTGCTATCAATATATAAAAATCGAATTTTTACTTTGCTATCAATATATAAAAATCGAATTTTTTAAACTCAGGCTATTTTTATTTTAAAAATCCTTTTATATTTTTAAAGCTCCTTGCTTTTATATTTTTAAAATCATATCCTATTTCTATTTTAAAAAAACAAAGCCTTCTTCTATTTTAAAAACAAAGCCTTCTTCTATTTTTCAAAGTAAAGTATTTTATATTTTTCCAAAGTAAAGTATTTTATATATTCCAAAGTAAAGTATTTTATATTTTTCCAAAGTAAAGTATTTTATATTTTTCCAAAGTAAAGTATTTTATATTTTTCCAAAGTAAAGTATTTTATATTTTCCAAAGTAAAGTATTATATATTTTTATAATCCAAAACCAGATTTTTAAACATGCAATATAATTAATTGAAATAAATTGTTAACCAATTACCTCGATTAGCAGATAATTACTTCGTTAGGGATTTTAAACCCTTCGTTCTCTTCCTGGTTCGATCGAACCCATCGTCGCTCGGAGAAACAGGTAGCTGCCACCACCGTAGTAGACCGGACCTTGATCAGACCTTACCCCATCGAAGACCAGTGCGCCCTCTTCCACTGCCAGGGACGCCAGGAGGCGCGACGCCCTCCCTTCCACCAGAAACGCGCTCGAACTCCGGTGGTTCCAGCGCCAGATTTGAATGCCTCAAGCTTCGGAACATCATCAAAGTGGTATGGATGGAGAGAGCTTGTAAGGCTCTTGGATTTTGCTTTTGATTTGGTGATTTAATTCGAACTGATTGGAGAGGGATTCGAGGAAGAAAAAGGGGTTGATTCCGTTCGTTGAAAACAATCGGGGGCGGCGGATTTAATTCCCCAGTTAATGATTAGGGTTTTTCTAAATTTTCATTGGCCAGCAAATATATATATAATTTTAATTTACAAAAATACCCTTGTATTGATAAGAACACCAATTCAAACCCAACAATTGCCTCCCCTAGCTAATTACCCCCATTCCGAACACAATGGGACATGTATCCTAAGCCAGTTCGGCCTTTACAATCAGTTTTCGTTAGATTTAACATTTAAATCATTATATTGGATTTTAAACGTACATTTCAAATTACCTGGGCCACATACTAACTCGAAAAATTCCAGAAAAAATATTTTCTAGCTTCGTATTGACGATACGGTCCTAACCAAACTACTTTCGTCCAATTCTGAAACCGTTTGAAAAATGGCCAATTTCCAGTCGATTAAAATCAACTAAAATTGGTCAAACGCGTTTTACTTTGCCACGCTCACATATTGATTCGAAAAATTATGAAATTTGGAATCTAGCAATAATTTGACATCACGGACCCAGCAAAAGTGGTTTCGTCGAAATCCGAGGTCGCTTGCAAAATGTACATTTTTAAGGGCCTGAATTCCATAGCAACTATTCAGAATTTTCAACCGGACATATCTTTTGATTCCCGCTATGAAATTTTGATTTGTTGGAATCGTTGGAAAGATATTATCAAATAGATCCTAATGTTTTTAGTTTCACTAAAATCCGGATTGTTTTGCACCCGGTATATTCAATTGAAGTTTGAAATCGAATTATCGAACTACCGCGCCATTACCAATTCCTTTTTATAATTATATATAATTAATTATATTCTAACGACGACGCGTATAATATATATACGTTCTAAATATATTCAAAACATTTTTCTCGTCGATATTGTTTAAAATAATCTATTTTAAATGTTCAAAATTCGCTAAAATTGCCAAAATAAAATTTTTAAACTGGCCCAGATTTTCGGGTTGTTACAATCTCCCCCACTTAAAACTTTTCATCCCCAAAAAGGAACAAAGTCGAAAGTGGTTTGATTAATCAACTCTACGTTCGATCTGGCTTCCATTCACCAACTTTTCAATTTCTGAGAATTTTCAAAATTCTTCAAAAATTTGGCTAACACCCTAAATTTTCGAAAATTTTTGCCATAACCTCCCCTGCACCGGGAGCCACGGGAAAATCCCGAAATTGCCATATAGGCCTTCTGATCTCAAAAAGAAAAAGAAAAAGCCAAGCGGCTAGCCAATAGGCTCATAAAATCATCATCACCCAAACAAAACAGTAAATTATGTAGTAAACATGTACCTATTTGTCGGGCAAACAAATTTTATTCTTCGGCTCTAGCCTCCTTGCTATGACCTGTTCAATGTAAGTATATGTATATGCAAGCAAATGCGACCAAATTTCAATAATATTCACTATTTGATCAAATTGGCTATATGGTTAAAATTTCAACTAACAAACTATAATCAAACAACACAACCATCAATCAATTAGTTGATTAGCTTTTCAAATTCATAACTTTGATACATAGTCAAAAATCAGTTTTTTGATGCCAAATCACAACAATAAGCCCTATCTAATTTTGGTTCTCACACCAGTCTAATGGAAATATATAGAAATCCCACCTTCGAAACTCGAACTTAAATGTTGATGATGCGATCGCTATCATCAATAATATCTCCGGGCGACTAGAGTGTGATGCTATATCTATCCAATATATTAAAACTTTGAATATACGTTTGCAAGGCGTATATGCAAATTCTTTATATACTGAATTGTCCAAATCAATATAAACAAATAATCAAATACGAATAGTTGATTTAAGTTTTCAAAACAAAATTTGTTTTCACTTTAAAAATATACTCTTCACACTCGTTCTAGGATACTACTGATCCCATCTCTAACGAGTCACTCTCATTGGACATTTCTAATCCAATATCTGATGAATTCTTTCTTACGGTTCTAATGTGCCTTGTTCTCTGCTTTGTAAACCAAAGCTCTGATACCAAATGTGACAGCAAGGAATTTCGCTCGGTCTGAACCAGTCGCTAAACCGACCCAGACCGTTTGAAACGCCTGATCGTTTTGAGAACTGGACAAAACAGAACGCAGACGGGAGAACATTTCATTGTATATTACAACAATGCATCAGATTACAAGAATATACAGAGTATGAATGAATATTACACAGAAATATCAGAGATTTAAATTACATTTATATACATATCAGCGGAAAATAATACGATACACAACTGAAGGAGATATACGGATACAAAGCTTTCCGGATATCGTTCCAGCTGTAAACCAGGATCCTGTGAATATAAATCTGCAAAACTAAAACTACTAGCTGCCCGTGTCGAAAATAGGGGCACCCAGAGTTTAGGTTAAAACAATAAACTCCAGGTCAGTCATGGGACTGGTGTGAGAACTAAAACAGTTATTAATCTTTATTTTTAAAGTTAGGCAAATCAAGGGACCACGCCGTATAACACGGAACGGGTTTCCTCCCAAGAATACCAGTGCATAAAACAAACAGCGCAATGCTAAATAAAGAAAAATGAAGCTGTTATAAGACCCAGGTCCTATCACACAATGCAACGCAAGCCGGGGGATAGGGTTTTCCCTTATAACAGCCAAAGAATGCTTGATACGTTTAAAAGAAATCATTTGATACTATTATAAGTGCATAGTGTATAAAACAACTTCAAATCATAAGTATCAATCATAGGCGGCATGGGTACCATATATCATGTCGCCATACTAGTTCTACAATTAAAACCGCAAATGTCGTATTGGAAGTTGGGTTATCATTTATGGTATGAACCGAGGCTAGGGGCAAGATCCTCACCGATTCGAGACGCCCTAGTCCGCCCCTCAGGAACAGCCGCAACTGCCCCTTGGATCGTCAGGGTCGGTCCAATGATGTGGATTATTATGCCTGAACACTGCGTTTCCCCGCCCTTTGGGGCGTAAGCCTGGCCCGTCAGCCGACCAGAAGCATCGGCCGAAACCGATATCACGAGGCGCCTCGTTTTTCAGCAAGTAATAATAAGCAACATCCACATGAGTCAAACTCGTCAGCCAGTTCAAGCACTGACGCCACTCTTAACTAGAAAGAAACGCATGTCCTCCCTGATGTCCGTCTCCCGTTTTTGGTTCATACCGGGTGTGATACTCGCGAATCAACGTTACACAAACCTGTGCCACACAGGCTGTGCTTTGATCATCACCACAAGACTTTGCTTTTCAACAGAAGCCTCGATCAATTGCCACTTAGGCATGCCACACAGGCAATTCACTCCATGCGTTTGATATCCATCAATATATAACCCCTGAGCTCGTACGTCTCAGAAAAGGGCGTTAAGCAAGAGAATAAATTCTCCGCCGCCAAACAGATATATATTTAACAGAGATCAATCACACGGACTAAAATCCAATGTCAGACACACCGTCCATTTACAAGTCCGTTCTAGGTCTGAACGAAACCGGAGGCACCTAGTACCCCGCATATCCATCGATCTCCAAGTACGTCTGGACGATCACCAACTGTTTCCATATTCTTGGGTGTACAGCCCAATCAAGATCATCAGTAATCACCCAAACGACGTGAAGACTTCTGGTCTTCGACCACCGTCTTCATCTTCGACTTATCGTCGTATCAGTTATTCAGAATGGGATAAACCCGGTCTTTCCAAATAACTCGCGTATATTTTGAATAAGTGTTACACAAACACAACATACGCCTCATTCCAATTCATCAGTCACTAACCGTAAATTAATCAAGAGAATAATTTCCCAAATATTAGCCCCGAAGCCCGAAACCAACATCAGATCAATACCCAGGAAATCACTCTGCTTAGCCAACCTACGGTTAGTTTCTAAATTTCACATTCATAGGGAAAGGTTCCCATTAATTTTATACAAGATAAATTCCTTGAATTTATTCTTTAATCATCTTTTTGAATTTCGATTCAACTAGTCGGGATTAACGAACCTTACCGAAGTAATCATTTGTTTTAATTTCCCAATCCCAACCTATTCATCCCATGAAGTAAAACTGGTAATACTTCATATCTATTACCACGGTGTTATCGGTAAATACAATTACCATTTCACGTTCAAATCTAATTAAAGATTTAACTATCACTTGGAGCAAAACTGGTGATACTCCATTCTCGATCATTTCAATCTAATTAAAGATTCATTAAAACTCCACTTAGTTTTAATCTTTAACTGGGTTAAAGAATCAGTGTCATTTCAAAACACGGTTCACGATAAACCCAAAATCTCATTCATTAATTATCGGGTTAAAGAACGAGTGTTATTTAAAACACTGTCCACGATAAACCCAAAAATCAATATCAATTCAATTCCAATTAAATATTATTTAATTGGTACACTTCATTAAATCCAAATAAAAAGATTTAATCTTTTCTTAACTGGGTTCAAGAACAGTGTTAATGAAGACACCATTCACGACAAACCCAAATCACATTTGATATTCAATACAAGGCTCTGAATAGAAAATATATCGGCTTATATTCAATATCAAATTCTACGACTAACAAATGTCGTATTGGAAATAACGATATAAATATATATCTTTCAAATTTCCATAACAACATCTGTATAATCACGAATTCCAACATCGAAATATTCCGAAGACAATTTCGATTCAAATCCACTCTAATGCAATCATTGGAAATCCTGGTTATTTTCAAAACCATTTCAAATTCGATTTATTTATTTAAAACTAAATAGAATTATAATTCTAGTTCAAAACTAGTTCATTTCGATAAAAATCTATTTTTATCTTTTCAAATATGGAGTTTTTCATCCCAATTCTTTCTAAATCATTTCTTATGATTTTACACAAATTATTACTATTTTTAATAATTTTATCAAGGCCCGTACAGTCGATTTCCATCAACGGCCATCGAACTGCACTTACAGCGACCTTTTCTGAAATTTATTTGGACGTATCTCCAAATCCAACCGTTAGATTTCTAATTTCTAATATTCGTTAGAAAGCTCTTTTCGATACGAACCCAACGGTTCCGGTTTTAGGAGAATCCGACGGTCGGATCTCCCGTTTTTGTCCGTTTGAAATTAATGGTCGAAATTCACGAACTGCCGCGGCGCGGCGCGTTCTATTCAGGCCATTATATTATATATATAATATATATATATAATATATTTCGTCGATTTCAATTCAAAACGTGCTTTAGAAATCGTTTTACATTTTCAAAACGGTTTCAACTTCATATTCAATTTCAAATCAAAATTGAATATTCCAATTTAAATTCATTTTAAATTCATTTCAAATTGATTTCAATTCAAATTGATTTCTAATTCAATTTCAATTCGTTTTCAATTCAATTCAATTTGCTTTCAATTCAATTCGCTTTCAATTCAATTTGAATTCGTTTTCAATTCAATTCAGTTTCAAAATCGTTTTCAATTCAATTCATTTCGAAATCGTTTTCAATTCAATTCATTTCGAAATCGTTTTCAATTCAATTCATTTCGAAATCGTTTTCAATTCAATTCATTTCGAAATCGTTTTCAATTCAATTCATTTCAAAATCGATAAAATCGATATAAATATCGTTCACGTCAAAATGGCGTCAATCTAATCAACACGGCTTCATATATTTCTATTTTCAAATATTCTATTTCAAATATTTCTTTTTTCAAAATAGTTTTTATTATCAAAATATTTCGTTCAACACATGACTAATCTCAACGGGTGATTACTGTCAACACATGAACCATTATTTTATAATATTCTTTATTTTCTAAATTGGAATGAGGCCCAATCAATCACCATATAAAGTTAATTATATGGATTTTCATACATCACACGTATATAATAGCATTGAAGAATAATCAACCATCAATCAAAGTGCACTACACTGTATAAGCATCAAATATAGATATCTAACGCTTACAACAGCCTGTCAATCAATCGATCGACATATTTAATCAATCAGGATGAGTGAACTTCAAATTTCATCCCAACACCCGTGTGGGGTTTCAAACAATCAAACACAGATTTTATTTGTGTAGTTGGGCAATGTGTAAAATTTATCGTCCCAATCAATGTCCTTCAAATAGGTGTACATAAACAAACCGTCTGGTTTGTAAATGAATATTTTATTTTATTCACTTTCATGTTAAAAATTATATTTTTAACGATAAAAACATTTTATTTCAACATATGAATTTCTATTCAGTTCATTTATTCAATAAAATGATATTTTTATTTTTCTAACTTATTTTAGAAAATTTCGGCGGCATAACAGCATGATACTAGAAACGGGACGAGGCCTAGCCTTATCCCCGGTTTAGTGAAGGCCCACGCCATTCACACATCAATCAAATCAATTTCATTTCACCAAACAATTCAATTTCAATCAAATAATCTAACTAATTTTTGCGATCAAACAAACAAGTCCATGGTCTGTGGACGATTGTGTCGGGTGCTACTAAACACCGTCTGCATCCTAGTATATATATATCTAGAAAAGAAATTGAAAGGTGAGGAATTCTCACCGAAAGCTATCCCAACTTCACGACATTCCTATTGTAGAGATCTTCGCCGTTCTCGCCTTTTCGTCCTCTTCGTTGCCCATAGCCACTACATATGTAAAAATCGAATTTTTACTTCGCTATTCAATATATAAAAATCGAATTTTTTACTTTGCTATCAATATATAAAAATCGAATTTTTACTTTGCTATCAATATATAAAAATCGAATTTTTTAAACTCAGGCTATTTTTATTTTAAAAATCCTTTTATATTTTTAAAGCTCCTTGCTTTTATATTTTTAAAATCATATCCTATTTCTATTTTAAAAAAACAAAGCCTTCTTCTATTTTAAAAACAAAGCCTTCTTCTATTTTTCAAAGTAAAGTATTTTATATTTTTCCAAAGTAAAGTATTTTATATATTCCAAAGTAAAGTATTTTATATTTTTCCAAAGTAAAGTATTTTATATTTTTCCAAAGTAAAGTATTTTATATTTTTCCAAAGTAAAGTATTTTATATTTTCCAAAGTAAAGTATTTTATATTTTTATAATCCAAAACCAGATTTTTAAACATGCAATATAATTAATTGAAATAAATTGTTAACCAATTACCTCGATTAGCAGATAATTACTTCGTTAGGGATTTTAAACCCTTCGTTCTCTTCCTGGTTCGATCGAACCCATCGTCGCTCGGAGAAACAGGTAGCTGCCACCACCGTAGTAGACCGGACCTTGATCAGACCTTACCCCATCGAAGACCAGTGCGCCCTCTTCCACTGCCAGGGACGCCAGGAGGCGCGACGCCCTCCCTTCCACCAGAAACGCGCTCGAACTCCGGTGGTTCCAGCGCCAGATTTGAATGCCTCAAGCTTCGGAACATCATCAAAGTGGTATGGATGGAGAGAGCTTGTAAGGCTCTTGGATTTTGCTTTTGATTTGGTGATTTAATTCGAACTGATTGGAGAGGGATTCGAGGAAGAAAAAGGGGTTGATTCCGTTCGTTGAAAACAATCGGGGGCGGCGGATTTAATTCCCCAGTTAATGATTAGGGTTTTTCTAAATTTTCATTGGCCAGCAAATATATCTATAATTTTAATTTACAAAAATACCCTTGTATTGATACGAACACCAATTCAAACCCAACAATTGCCTCCCCTAGCTAATTACCCCCATTCCGAACACAATGGGACATGTATCCTAAGCCAGTTCGGCCGTTACAATCAGTTTTCGTTAGATTTAACATTTAAATCATTATATTGGATTTTAAACGTACTTTTCAAATTACCTGGGCCACATACTAACTCGAAAAATTCCAGAAAAAATATTTTCTAGCTTCGTATTGACGATACGGTCCTAACAAAACTACTTTCGTCCAATTCTGAAACCGTTTGAAAAATGGCCAATTTCCAGTCGATTAAAATCAACTAAAATTGGTCAAACGCGTTTTACTTTGCCACGCTCACATATTGATTCGAAAAATTATGAAATTTGGAATCTAGCAATAATTTGACATCACGGACCCAGCAAAAGTGGTTTCGTCGAAATCCGAGGTCGCTTGCAAAATGTACATTTTTAAGGGCCTGAATTCCATAGCAACTATTCAGAATTTTCAACCGGACATATCTTTTGATTCCCGCTATGAAATTTTGATTTGTTGGAATCGTTGGAAAGATATTATCAAATAGATCCAAATGTTTTTAGTTTCACTAAAATCCGGATTCTTTTGCACCCGGTACATTCAATTGAAGTTTGAAATCGAATTATCGAACTACCGCGCCATTACCAATTCCTTTTTATAATTATATATAATTAATTATATTCTAACGACGACGCGTATAATATATATACGTTCTAAATATATTCAAAACATTTTTCTCGTCGATATTGTTTAAAATAATCTATTTTAAATGTTCAAAATTCGCTAAAATTGCCAAAATAAAAATTTTAAACTGGCCTAGATTTTCGGGTTGTTACAATCTCCCCCACTTAAAACTTTTCATCCCCAAAAAGGAACAAAGTCGAAAGTGGTTTGATTAATCAACTCTACGTTCGATCTGGCTTCCATTCTCCAACTTTTCAATTTTTGAGAATTTTCAAAATTCTTCAAAAATTTGGCTAACACCCTAAATTTTCGAAATTTTTTGCCATAACCTCCCCTGCACCGGGAGCCACGGGAAAATCCCGAAATTGCCATATAGGCCTTCTGATCTCAAAAAGAAAAAGAAAAAGCCAAGCGGCTAGCCAATAGGCTCATAAAATCATCATCACCCAAACAAAACAGTAAATTATGTAGTAAACATGTACCTATTTGTCGGGCAAACAAATTTTATTCTTCGGCTCTAGCCTCCTTGCTATGACCTGTTCAATGTAAGTATATGTATATGCAAGCAAATGCGACCAAATTTCAATAATATTCACTATTTGATCAAATTGGCTATATGGTTAAAATTTCAACTAACAAACTATAATCAAACAACACAACCATCAATCAATTAGTTGATTAGCTTTTCAAATTCATAACTTTGATACATAGTCAAAAATCAGTTTTTTGATGCCAAATCACAACAATAAGCCCTATCTAATTTTGGTTCTCACACTAGTCTAATGGAAATATATAGAAATCCCACCTTCGAAACTCGAACTTAAATGTTGATGATGCGATCGCTATCATCAATAATATCTCCGGGCGACTAGAGTGTGATGCTATATCTATCCAATATATTAAAACTTTGAATATACGTTTGCAAGGCGTATATGCAAATTCTTTATATACTGAATTGTCCAAATCAATATAAACAAATAATCAAATACGAATAGTTGATTTAAGTTTTCAAAACAAAATTTGTTTTCACTTTAAAAATATACTCTTCACACTCGTTCTAGGATACTACTGATCCCATCTCTAACGAGTCACTCTCATTGGACATTTCTAATCCAATATCTGATGAATTCTTTCTTACGGTTCTAATGTGCCTTGTTCTCTGCTTTGTAAACCAAAGCTCTGATACCAAATGTGACGGCAAGGAATTTCGCTCGGTCCGAACCGGTCGCTAAACCGACCCAGACCGTTTGAAACCCCTGATCGTTTTGAGAACTGGACAAAACAGAACGCAGACGGGAGAACATTTCATTGTATATTACAACAATGCATCAGATTACAAGAATATACAGAGTATGAATGAATATTACACAGAAATATCAGAGATTTAAATTACATTTATATACATATCAGCGGAAAATAATACGATACACAACTGAAGGAGATATACGGATACAAAGCTTTCCGGATATCGTTCCAGCTGTAAACCAAGATCCTGTGAATATAAATCTGCAAAACTAAAACTACTAGCTGCCCGTGTCGAAAATAGGGGCACCCAGAGTTTAGGTTAAAACAATAAACTCCAGGTCAGTCATGGGACTGGTGTGAGAACTAAAACAGTTATTAATCTTTATTTTTAAAGTTAGGCAAATCAAGGGACCACGCCGTATAACACGGAACGGGTTTCCTCCCAAGAATACCAGTGCATAAAACAAACAGCGCAATGCTAAATAAAGAAAAATGAAGCTGTTATAAGACCCAGGTCCTATCACACAATGCAACGCAAGCCGGGGGATAGGGTTTTCCCTTATAACAGCCAAAGAATGCTTGATACGTTTAAAAGAAATCATTTGATACTATTATAAGTGCATAGTGTATAAAACAACTTCAAATCATAAGTATCAATCATAGGCGGCATGGGTACCATATATCATGTCGCCATACTAGTTCTACAATTAAAACCGCAAATGTCGTATTGGAAGTTGGGTTATCATTTATGGTATGAACCGAGGCTAGGGGCAAGATCCTCACCGATTCGAGACGCCCTAGTCCGCCCCTCAGGAACAGCCGCAACTGCCCCTTGGATCGTCAGGGTCGGTCCAATGATGTGGATTATTATGCCTGAACACTGCGTTTCCCCGCCCTTTGGGGCGTAAGCCTGGCCCGTCAGCCGACCAGAAGCATCGGCCGAAACCGATATCACGAGGCGCCTCGTTTTTCAGCAAGTAATAATAAGAAACATCCACATGAGTCAAACTCGTCAGCCAGTTCAAGCACTGACGCCACTCTTAACTAGAAAGAAACGCATGTCCTCCCTGATGTCCGTCTCCCGTTTTTGGTTCATACCGGGTGTGATACTCGCGAATCAACGTTACACAAAGCTGTGCCACACAGGCTGTGCTTTGATCATCACCACAAGACTTTGCTTTTCAACAGAAGCCTCGATCAATTGCCACTTAGGCATGCCACACAGGCAATTCACTCCATGCGTTTGATATCCATCAATATATAACCCCTGAGCTCGTACGTCTCAGAAAAGGGCGTTAAGCAAGAGAATAAATTCTCCGCCGCCAAACAGATATATATTTAACAGAGATCAATCACACGGACTAAAATCCAATGTCAGACACACCGTCCATTTACAAGTCCGTTCTGGGTCTGAACGAAACCGGAGGCACCTAGTACCCCGCATATCCATCGATCTCCAAGTACGTCTGGACGATCACCAACTGTTTCCATATTCTTGGGTGTACAGCCCAATCAAGATCATCAGTAATCACCCAAACGACGTGAAGACTTCTGGTCTTCGACCACCGTCTTCATCTTCGACTTATCGTCGTATCAGTTATTCAGAATGGGATAAACCCGGTCTTTCCAAATAAATCGCGTATATTTTAAATAAGTGTTACACAAACACAACATACGCCTCATTCCAATTCATCAGTCACTAACCGTAAATTAATCAAGAGAATAATTTCCCAAATATTAGCCCCGAAGCCCGAAACCAACATCAGATCAATACCCAGGAAATCACTCTGCTTAGCCAACCTACGGTTAGTTTCTAAATTTCACATTCATAGGGAAAGGTTCCCATTAATTTTATCCAAGATAAATTCCTTGAATTTATTCTTTAATCATCTTTTTGAATTTCGATTCAACTAGTCGGGATTAACGAACCTTACCGAAGTAATCATTTGTTTTAATTTCCCAATCCCAACCTATTCATCCCATGAAGTAAAACTGGTAATACTTCATATCTATTACCACGGTGTTATCGGTAAATACAATTACCATTTCACGTTCAAATCTAATTAAAGATTTAACTATCACTTGGAGCAAAACTGGTGATACTCCATTCTCGATCATTTCAATCTAATTAAAGATTCATTAAAACTCCACTTAGTTTTAATCTTTAACTGGGTTAAAGAATCAGTGTCATTTCAAAACACGGTTCACGATAAACCCAAAATCTCATTCATTAATTATCGGGTTAAAGAACGAGTGTTATTTAAAACACTGTGCACGATAAACCCAAAAATCAATATCAATTCAATTCCAATTAAATATTATTTAATTGGTACACTTCATTAAATCCAAATAAAAAGATTTAATCTTTTCTTAACTGGGTTCAAGAACAGTGTTAATGAAGACACCATTCACGACAAACCCAAATCACATTTGATATTCAATACAAGGCTCTGAATAGAAAATATATCGGCTTATATTCAATATCAAATTCTACGACTAACAAATGTCGTATTGGAAATAACGATATAAATATATATCTTTCAAATTTCCATAACAACATCTGTATAATCACGAATTCCAACATCGAAATATTCCGAAGACAATTTCGATTCAAATCCACTCTAATGCAATCATTGGAAATCCTGGTTATTTTCAAAACCATTTCAAATTCGATTTATTTATTTAAAACTAAATAGAATTATAATTCTAGTTGAAAACTAGTTCATTTCGATAAAAATCTATTTTTATCTTTTCAAATATGGAGTTTTTCATCCCAATTCTTTCTAAATCATTTCTTATGATTTTAAACAAATTATTACTATTTTTAATAATTTTATCAAGGCCCGTACAGTCGATTTCCATCAACGGCCATCGAACTGCACTTATAGCGACCTTTTCTGAAATTGATTTGGACGTATCACCAAATCCAACCGTTAGATTTCTAATTTCTAATATTCGTTAGAAAGCTCTTTTCGATACGAACCCAACGGTTCCGGTTTTAGGAGAATCCGACGGTCGGATCTCCCGTTTTTGTCCGTTTGAAATTAATGGTCGAAATTCACGAACTGCCGCGGCGCGGCGCGTTCTATTCAGGCCATTATATTATATATATATAATATATATATATAATATATTTCGTCGATTTCAATTCAAAACGTGCTTTATAAATCGTTTTAAATTCATTTTCAAAACGGTTTCAACTTCATATTCAATTTCAAATCAAAATTGAATATTCCAATTTAAATTCATTTTAAATTCATTTCAAATTGATTTCAATTCAAATTGATTTCTAATTCAATTTCAATTCGTTTTCAATTCAATTCAATTCGCTTTCAATTCAATTCGCTTTCAATTCAATTTGGATTCGTTTTCCATTCAATTTGAATTCGTTTTCAATTCAATTCAATTTCAAAATCGTTTTCAATTCAATTCATTTCAAAATCGTTTTCAATTCAATTCATTTCGAAATTGTTTCCAATTCAATTCATTTCGAAATCGTTTTCAATTCAATTCATTTCGAAATCGTTTTCAATTCAATTCATTTCAAAATCGATATAAATATCGTTCACGTCAAAATGGCGTCAATCTAATCAACACGGCTTCATATATTTCTATTTTCAAATATTCTATTTCAAATATTTCTTTTTTCAAAATAGTTTTTATTATCAAAATATTTCGTTCAACACATGACTAATCTCAACGGGTGAGTACTGTCAACACATGAACCTTTATTTTATAATATTCTTTATTTTCTAAATTGGAATAAGGCCCAATCAATCACCATATAAAGTTAATTATATGGATTTTCATACATCACACGTATATAATAGCATTGAAGAATAATCAACCATCAATCAAAGTGCACTACACTGTATAAGCATCAAATATAGATATCTAACGCTTACAACAGCCTGTCAATCAATCGATCGACATATTTAATCAATCAGGATGAGTGAACTTCAAATTTCATCCCAACACCCGTGTGGGGTTTCAAACAATCAAACACAGATTTTATTTGTGCAGTTGGGCGATGTGTAAAATTTATCGTCCCAATCAATGTCCTTCAAATAGGTGTACATAAACAAACCGTCTGGTTTGTAAATGAATATTTTATTTTATTCACTTTCATGTTAAAAATTATATTTTTAACGATAAAAACATTTTATTTCAACATATGAATTTCTATTCAGTTCATTTATTCAATAAAATGATATTTTTATTTTTCTAACTTATTTTAGAAAATTTCGGCGGCATAACAGCATGATACTAGAAACGGGACGAGGCCTAGCCTTATCCCCGGTTTAGTGAAGGCCCACGCCATTCACACATCAATCAAATCAATTTCATTTCACCAAACAATTCAATTTCAATCAAATAATCTAACTAATTTTTGCGATCAAACAAACAAGTCCATGGTCTGTGGACGATTGTGTCGGGTGCTACTAAACACCGTCTGCATCCTAGTATATATATATCTAGAAAAGAAATTGAAAGGTGAGGAATTCTCACCGAAAGCTATCCCAACTTCACGACATTCCTATTGTAGAGATCTTCGCCGTTCTCGCCTTTTCGTCCTCTTCATTGCCCGTAGCCACTACATATGTAAAAATCGAATTTTTACTTCGCTATTCAATATATAAAAATCGAATTTTTACTTTGCTATCAATATATAAAAATCGAATTTTTTACTTTGCTATCAATATATAAAAATCGAATTTTTTAAACTCAGACTATTTTTATTTTAAAAATCCTTTTATATTTTTAAAGCTCCTTGCTTTTATATTTTTAAAATCATATCCTATTTCTATTTTAAAAAAACAAAGCCTTCTTCTATTTTAAAAACAAAGCCTTCTTCTATTTTTCAAAGTAAAGTATTTTATATTTTTCCAAAGTAAAGTATTTTATATTTTCCAAAGTAAAGTATTTTATATTTTTCCAAAGTAAAGTATTTTATATTTTTCCAAAGTAAAGTATTTTATATTTTTCCAAAGTAAAGTATTTTATATTTTCCAAAGTAAAGTATTTTATATTTTTATAATCCAAAACCAGATTTTTAAACATGCAATATAATTAATTGAAATAAATTGTTAACCAATTACCTCGATTAGCAGATAATTACTTCGTTAGGGATTTTAAACCCTTCGTTCTCTTCCTAGTTCGATCGAACCCGTCGTCGCTCGGAGAAACAGGTAGCTGCCACCACCGTAGTAGACCGGACCTTGATCAGACCTTACCCCATCGAAGACCAGTGCGCCCTCTTCCACAGCCAGGGACGCCAAGAGGCGCGACGCCCTCCCTTCCATCAGAAACGCGCTCGAACTCCGCTGGTTCCAGCGCCAGATTTGAATGCCTCAAGCTTCGGAACATCATCAAAGTGGTATGGATGGAGAGAGCTTGTAAGGCTCTTGGATTTTGCTTTTGATTTGGGGATTTAATTCGAACTGATTGGAGAGGGATTCGAGGAAGAAAAAGGGGTTGATTCCGTTCGTTGAAAACAATCGGGGGCGGCGGATTTAATTTCCCAGTTAATGATTAGGGTTTTTCTAAATTTTCATTGGCCAGCAAATATATATATATATATATATATAATTTTAATTTACAAAAATACCCTTGTATTGATACGAACACCAATTCAAACCCAACAATTGTCTCCACTAGCTAATTACCCCCATTCCGAACACAATGGGACATGTATCCTAAGCCAGTTCGGCCGTTACAATTAGTTTTCGTTAAATTTAACATTTAAATCATTATATTGGATTTTAAACGTGCATTTCAAATTACCTGGGCCACATACTAACTCGAAAAATTCCAGAAAAATATTTTCTAGCTTCGTATTGACGATACGGTCCTAACAAAACTACTTTCGTCCAATTCTGAGACCGTTTGAAAAATGGCCAATTTCCAGTCGATTAAAATCAACTAAAATTGGTCAAACACGTTTTACTTTGCCACGCTCACATATTGATTCGAAAAATTATGAAATTTGGAATCTAGCAATAATTTGACATCACGGACCCAGCAAAAGTGGTTTCGTCAAAATCCGAGGTCGCTTGCAAAATGTCCTTTTTAAGGGCCTGAATTCCATAGCGACTATTCAGAATTTTCAACCGGACATATCTTTTGATTCCCGCTATGAAATTTTGATTTGTTGGATTCGTTGGAAAGATATTATCAAATAGATCCTAATTTTTTTGGTTTCACTAAAATCCGGATTGTTTTGCACCCGGTACATTCAATTGAAGTTTGAAATCGAATTATCGAACTACCGCGCCATTACCAATTCCTTTTTATAATTATATATAATTATTTATATTCTAACGACGACGCGTATAATATATATACGTTCTAAATATATTCAAAACATTTTTCTCGTCGATATTGTTTAAAATAATCTATTTTAAATGTTCAAAATTCGCTAAAATTGCAAAAATAAAAATTTTAAACTGGCCCAGATTTTCGGGTTGTTACATAGAACCATTCCGGCAAGTAATGATGCCTTGCGTGATTTCCCTGTTCGGGCTGATTATCACCCATATCTACTATCTGAAAAAGAAAAATCCTTTAGTGAACTTCCTATGATAGTATCAAGGCCCAAAAGAAGGATAAGATTGCCTTGTGAAATCACATATGTTTTGAGGTACAATATATATATAGTTTTAAAAACCCTTTTTCAAACAACAAATACGCTTCTTATACATATATTTCCCTATAATCGGGTAACCTATGTACTAAATGTAACAACCTACCCGTATTGGGCCTAAATTCCAACCAAGAAAAAGAAGATCGAAACTTAGAGCTACTCTAAATGGCTCATCGGTTCCTATAAGAATGAACTTAAACAGATATATAGAGCAATCTAAATTGGAAATCAGAGCTCACATGGCAGATGTGACAAAATATAATAACATAAATATAGGATGTACCAATTATTAAAACCATAATTCAAAAATACAGCATGTCTCAATCTTCAAGGTACATCATTATTATTCATCCCAATTACATAACAATAATAGTAAATAAGTAATAGTCACAATAACTAGATCTTCAAGAGGCTCCTCCTCCTCGAGATCATCCTTCATCCCTAACCACCCATCTCACCTATCATCCTGTTAATGTTAACATAAGGGAGGTCAAAACATAAAGATCAAGTGAATGAAACATAAGTAAATTAAGAAGGCTATTTCCTATAATTGGTATTTGTAAACTTTTCAAGTTATGTCTTCGTAAATAACACACAGAGCATACATATAGGATGTATATAGTTATAGATAGGCCAGCCACTTAATACATTTTTCCCAGGCTATATATATATATGTATATATGTATATATGCATACTAGATATCTCACATTAGGCCTACCACTTGCAGATGTTGGATTTGTTTGGCGGTTTTGGGCAGGCTTCTACTACAAGTTGGGTCTAACCTCGCATCATAGCATACTAATTATAACGGGCCATGACACCTAGACTTCTCACAATAACCATATTTACTTGTAGATGATAGATATGTTGGTAGGTTCTGGGAAGATTTCTACCACAAGTAACGGTTAACGTGAAGACCCGTAACTTCCACATGAAGGAAAGAGCTGATACTTCGAGAACAACACACATCGGAACACAAATAGAAGAACATTTCATTGTTTATTACAACAATTCCATCAGAATACAAGAATATACAGTGTATGAATAAATATACATTCGACAAATATCAGAGATTACAATAAATTACATAGCAGCGGAAAAACAATACAAAACACAACTGAAAGTAATACACGGATACAGAGCTTTCAGAGCATCGTTCTAGCTGTAAATCCGGATCCTGTGAATATAAATCTGCAAAACCAAAACTACTAGCTGCTCGTGCTGAAAATAAGGGCACCCAGAATTTAGGTTAAAACAATAAACTCCTGGTCAGTCATGTGACTGGTGTGAGAACTAAAACAGTTATTTAAACTTTACTTTAAAAGAGAGTAATTCAAGGGACCACGCCCTATAACACGGAACGGGTTTCCTCCCAAGAACACTAGTGCATATAACAAAACAGCGCAATGCTTTTTGGAAAAATGAAGCTATTATAAGACCCAGGTCCCATCACACAATGCAACGCAAGCCGTATGATAGGGTTTTCCCTTATAATAGCCAAACATGCTTGGTACGTTTAAAACAAATCATTTTGATATTACTATAAGTGTATAGTTTCAAAATAATTTCAATTATAAGTATCAATCATAGGCGACATGAATGACCCATACCACTATGTCGCCATACTAGGTTCTACAATTAAAACCGAAATATCACGTATTGGAATTTCCGTCATGAGTCGAGGCAAGGGGAAAGCTCCTCTCCGTTCGAGACACTCTAGCAAATGTCTCAGGACCACACACAACAATCCTTGGAATCGGTTGGGCCGGTCCTCTCTTACTTTTGAGGATTGGCAATTCCTGAACACACGTTTCCCGGTCCTAACAGACCTATATCCGAGGCGCCTCGCATTCCAACTTCCACACGGGTAAAAAGTATATAAATGTCAGGGCTGGTAGGTCACTGACATCACCAATAGCTAGAAAGAAACGTCGTGTTCTCCAAATGGTCTGTATCCCGTTTTTGACTCATACTGAGGTGTGAGGCTCGCGAATTCACGCTATACACAAAGCTATGCCACACCGCTTGTGCTTTGGTCATCAAGCACAAGACTTTGCTTTTAAACAGAAGCCTTGATCGTTTGCCACTTAGGCGTGCCACACAGGAATTCACTCCATGCGACTGATGTCCATCGATATACAACCTCGGAGCTCGTACGTCTCAGAGAAGGGCGTTAAGCAAGAGAATAAATTCTCCATCGTCAAACAGATGTATATTTAATATAGGTCAATCAACATAGAATAAAATCCAATGTCATACACACAGTCCATTTACAAGTTCGTTCTGGGTCTGAACGAAACCGGAGGCACTTTCCTCGCTTATCCATCGATCTCCAAATACGTCTGAACGATCACCAACTGATTCTCTCCTCTTGGGTGTACAGCCCAATCAAGATCATCAGTAATCACCCAAACGATGTGAAGACTTCCGGTCTTCAACCACCGTCTTCATCTTCGACCTATCGTCGAATCGGTTATTCAGAATGGGTATAAACTCGGCCTTTCCGAATAACCCGCTTATATAATAAACACATGTTACACAAACACAACATACGCCTCATTCCAATTCAGAATATTCTTTTATTCAAATTTTCACATTCTTAGGGAAAGGTTCCCATTAATTTTATCTAAGATAAATTCTTCTAAATTTAATCTTTAATCTTCCTTTGGATATCATTTCATACCGTATTATGGTTTTCCAAACTAGTCGGGATTAGCGAACCACACCGAAGTAATTATTTATTTTATTTCCCAATCCCAACCTATTCATCCCATGGAGAAAAACTGGTAATACTCCATATCTAACACCATCGTGTTATCGGTAAATATTAATTACCATTTCACATTCAAATCTAATTAAAGATTTAACTATCGCTTTGGAGCAAAACTGGTGATACTCCATCCTCGATCACTTTTCAGATTTGATAATTTAAATTATCAATTCACATTTCAATCTAATTAAAGATTCATTAAAACTCCACTTAGTTTTAATCTTCCCACAAATCAATATCCTGTCTTTAGCTGGGTTAAAGAACCAACGTCATCTAAAACAGGTTTACGATAAACCCAAAATCACTTTCAAATTCCATTCCTATTAAATATTATTTAATTGGTACACTTCATTAAATCTAAATAGAAAGATTTAATCTTTTCTACACTGGGTCCAAGAACAGTGTTATTCAAGACACCATTCACGACGAACCCAAAATCCCATTTGATATTAAATACAAGGCTCTGAATAGAAAATATATCGGCTTATATTCAATATCAAATTCTGAAACCAACAAATATCGTATTGGAAATAACGATATAAATATATCTTTCAAATTTCCACAACCATCTCTGTATAATCACGAAATCCGACATCGAAATATTCCGAAGATAATTTCGATTCAAATCCATTCCAATTCAATTATTGGAAATTCTGATTATTTTTAAAACCACTTTCAAATTCAATTTATTTATTTCAAAATAAATTGATTTTAATACTAGATCAAAACTAGTTCATTTCGATAAAAATATATTTTTATCTTTTCAAATATGGAGTTTTTCATCCCAATTCTTCACAAATCATTTCTCGCGATTTTACACAAATTATTGATATTTTTAATAATTTTATCAATGCTCGTACAGTCGATTTCCATCAATGGCCATCGAACTGCACTTACAGCAACCTTTTCCTAATTTGATTTGGACATAATTACAAATCCAACCATTAGATTTCAAATTTCTAATATTCCTTAGAAAGCTATTTTCGATACGAACCCAACGGTTCTGGTCTCAGGAGAATCCAACGGTCGGATCTCCCGTAATGTCCATTCGAAGTCAATGTTCGAAATTCACGAACTACCGCAGCGCGGCGCGTTCTATTCAGGTCATTATATTATATATTATATATATATATATATATATATATATATTATATTTCGTTGATTTCCTTTTAAAATGTATTTTATAAATCGTTTTAAATTCGTTTTCGAAACGATTTCAACTTCATATTCAATTTCGAATCGAAATTGAATATTCCACATCATCGATATACAAATGATAGTATTTTCAAAACATTATATTTTGAAATCACTTCTTTTTCTATATTCATTATAAAAACGAATAAAATCAATATAAATATCGTTCGCATCAAAATGGCGCATCTCTTATCAACACGACTTTATATATTTCAATCACTTCGTTATTCTATTCAACAAATGAATATTTATTCTATTCAACACATGAATCTATGTTTCTTTCAACACATGAATACTCTCAACACATGAGCATCGTCAACACATGACTATTTTTGTTATTTAATATATTTTATAAAATTATGGTATCTATCGTTTGATTTTTAATCAGACTCCAACCGTAAAGTAGTAAGAGAATGATTCCCTAAGTATTAACCACGAAGGCCGAAACCAACATCAGATCAATACCCAGGAAACCACTCATCTTATCTAGTTTCCAGTTAGTTTCTAATCTTAAATATGATAAAGATGTAAATTTTATTGTTAAAATATTTTACTCAACACATGAATATTCTCAACACATGAGCGTTGTCAACACATGACTATTTATTCTATTTAATATATGAATCTTTATTTATAATATTCTTTATTTTCCCGATTGGAATGAGGCCCAATCCATTACCATATAATGTTAATTATATGGTTTCCATACAACACATGTATATAAATAGCAACGATAAATAATCAACCATCATCCAAAGTGCACTACACAATTGCATAAGCATTAAATATAAATAATTAACGCTCGTACAGTATGTCAATCCAACGATCGACATACCACATAACAATTGGGATTAGTGTACGTCAAACATCATCCCAACACCCGTGTGGGGTTTCAATCCACAAACACTGAATATTATTGGTGCAGTTGGGCGACGTGTAAAATTTATCGTCACAATCAATATCCTTCAAATAGGTGTTCATAAACAAACCGTCCGGTTTGTAAATGAATATTTATTTATTCACATTCACGTTAAAAATTATATTTTTAACGATAATTTTTTTTCCACACATGAATATTTATTTTCAATCACTCCTCATCACAATCAATTTTCACAACACATCAATCAAACAAACAAACCGTCCATGGTCTGTGGACGACGGGTGTTGGGTGCTGCTAAGCACCGTCTGCATCCTAGTATATATTTTAACTAGAAAACATGATTTAAATTGAGAAGTTCTCACCTACTAGCTAAACCAATCGCCACGACTCTTCATATGTAGAAATCTTCGTCGTGCTCGCCTTTTGTCAGTTTCATCGTCCGTAGCCACTACATATATAAAAATCACATTTTTATATTGTTACTATGTATATAAAAATCACATTTTTATAACTACGCTATATGAATAAAAATTCTATTTTTGCACCGCTACTATACAGATAAAAATTCTATTTTTACACCGTTTCTATATAGATAAAAATTCTATTTTTACACCGCTACTATATAGATAAAAATCATATTTTTACACCGCTACTATATAGATAAAAATCATATTTTTACACCGCTACTATATAGATAAAAATCATATTTTTACATCGCTACTATATAGATAAAAATCATATTTTTACACCGCTACTATATAGATAAAAATCATATTTTATACTGCTAATAAATAAATAAAAATCATATTTTATACTGCATTCAAACAAGTAAAAATCCAATTTTTATTTTAAAACTATATGCATAGAGATCAAAACTTTAACACTTCGATATATATAAAAATCATGTTTTTATCGTTACTTATATAAAAATCTAATTTTTATATTGCTACTTCAAAATAAAAACCATATTTTTTATCTCCAACTATTATATAAAAACCATAATTAAATATCCCTTCTTTTTAGAAATAAAAATCTATTCTTTCTTGAAAAATCCTAATGAAAATGTTATATTTAACTGCTTAAATAAATAAACAAGAAATTAAACACTCACATTTTCATTTGAAGGGGGGCTCGCTGGTGGTCATCGGTGGTTGGGGGGGTCTTCTACGATTCGGCGGAGCCGGAGGTGGGTCAGGGCATGGGGCGAGGCCGGAGGGCACGGGTTGGGCGCGGCATCGGTTTATTAGAGGAAAGGGGAGAGAAGGGAGCGATCTTGCGTGGAGGAGGGGAGAGGAAGAGAGGGGCGGCGCGGTGGAGGCCGGCCTGCGCGGAGGCATCGCCAGAGGCAGCGGATGTGGGGGGCGGCGTTGACTAGGGCTTTCGCCGTTTTTTCTTTTTGTTTTGATTTTTAAATGAACGGGGGGGGGGGGGTAGAAGTTAAAGAGAGGGAGAGTTTTTTTTTAATTATTTAATTTCAAAAAGCAACTTTTTATTTTGAATTCAAAATCGAACCCACCGCCTGTTGTCCATAGCTAATTACCCCCATTCCGAACACAATGGGATATGTATCGTAGGCTGATTCGACTGTTTCAACCAGTTCCCGTTCAAATCAAAATATAACTCTATATATTGAATTTGAACGCGCATTTCAATTTACCGAGGCCACAAACGAACTCTAAAATTCCAGAAATTTCTAGCTTCGTATTGACGATACGGTTCTAACAAAACTAATTTCGTCAAATTCCGAGACCGTTTGAAAAATGGCCATTTTCCAATCGATTAAAATCAACTGGAACTTTCAAACACTTTTTCTTCTGCCATGCTTACATATTGATTCGAAAAATTACGAATTTTGGAATATAGCAATATCTTGGCATCACGGATCCAACAAAAGTGGTTTCGTCGAAAACCGAGGTCGTTTGCAAAATTTCCATTTTTAAGGGCCAGAATTCCTTAGCGACTATTCTGAATTTTCAACTGGGCATAACTTTTTATCCCCGCTATGAAATTTCAATTTTCCAGATTCGTTGGAAAGATATTCTCAATTAGATTCAAATATTTTTGGTTTCGCTAAAATCCGATTTATTTTGCACCCTGTACATTCATTTGAACTTTGAAATCAAATTTTTGAACTACCGCGCCATTTCAGGCTCGTTATATAATTAAAATAAAATATTTATATTCTAACGACGATTCAAATAAATATATATACGTTATATTCTATTAAAAATAAATTTTTCGTTGTTATTATTTAAAATAATTCATTTTAAATATTCAAAATTCATCAAAATTGCCAAAATAAAAATTTTAAATTGGCTTAGAATTTCCGGGTTATTACAGTTAAGCTCGTGTCTTCGTGTCATTAATGTTAATTAAGCCATTAACTCGCACATACACAAGCATACAATTCCTATGGAGACGTTTAAATTCAATTCCTATTTGAATCATATTTATAATGCACTAAGTATGCATTTATATATGTTGATTACGACATAGAAATAGATATTAGTATAATCGTAAATTTAGTGAATGCTATTAAAGTCCTTATCACGTATTTGAAATGTTAATCCTAACAAATTCTTAAGATATAAAAGTCATATTTTCCTCAATCCATAACAGAGTGTGCACATGACAAAAAAATAGGAAAAACATCCACAATAACATATAAACTTGCAACCAAGGTTTTTGCTTGATTATTATAACAATAAAAGCTGAACATATCGTTAACAATATACGTTTATATCCTCTATTTTTGAATAGATTCCTTTTTATGATGTTTGTTCATTCGCAAAACATTAGTATTTTGATATATATAAATTAATATGTTTAAATCCTCTGTTTCAAGGAATAGAAATTTAAAACTGTTGAATTTACAACTATCTAGATCTTAATCTTTTACGCAAAAGCCAAACATGTGAATTTACATGAACAATAGAATAAAAAGAATCAAATCAATACAGAAAATCTAAATGATACAAATAATCATACAAAAAATCATGCCCTTCTTTTACTATTACAACAACCCAAAACCCAATTCTAACTTTATTGAACATTTCTACGAATAATAAAATAAATGGAGGATTTGGAGGGTTTAATCATATTTTCTTTTCGTATATCCCAGATCCCCCAAGGCACAACGATCAAAATCCACAACTATCAGATTATTAAAAATAGTAACTTAGTAAGATACCACTCACAAAGTTACAAGAAGAAGCAACAAGAGAATTGAATGGATAAAATTATGGATTTGGCCTTCGAGAATGAACAAGCTCCAAACTTTAAAATATAAGAATCACATATATTAGAATTCTTGCATATATGATTCTAAATCTAAATAAAATAGGATAGGAGAAATGAAAACATATTAAGAAGAAAGTAGAAGAACCTATTCTCTTTTCTGATGATTTAGCAATGGGAGAAAGGCAAGGCGGAGGCAGCAAAGAGAATGGAGATAACATTTAGAATGAGGGTTTGAGGGGCTATTTATAGTTGTTATCGTGTATTTGAACCTTTAGGTTAATTTGATTTAATTTAGGCAGTCTAATTGATATATATTATAAATAAATCAACACACAAAAGAACCCTCACCGGGCTACCCATTAGAAGGGTGGTTGACACCCTCCCTAGGAGGGAAGTTGATCTAATGGTCGATACCCTTCCTAAATGGGCGGTTGACTTCCCTTTTGGGTGTGGCCACGAGGAAATTCCTCTAGAACGTGACTTTTTTTTTGTTGTTCCTTAATTAATTCCTTTTGCTTCTTTCCTTAATCGATTTTCTTGTCCCCTACTATGTGTGAATATATATACCTTGCTTATATATATGTTTATTTGAAATTCAAACCTTTGTGTATTAATATATACGTACAACTTAATTAATTAATAACTTTTGCATACGGACTACGTTTTCAACAAATAAAATATGAAAATGGATCATAATCTCGCCACGAATGCAACTACAATACTTTCATGGCCAAATTCTTAACTGTCCAAAATTCCAATTTCATTTGTTTAACATATAATTAATTATTACATTTTATTTTTAAATTTAATTAATCTATTTCTAAATTAGGTGTCTTTTTGTAGGGTGTTACAATGGAGGTATTGTACGTTTTCTTGGTACGACGATGGCGACAACTCAAAGTGAGTACTATGAGGAGTTCCTCGATATATTGGGTGTATAACTACATATATATGGTTTATTAGGTTAATCTACTTGTGAGTAGATGGGTACGATTTATGTAAAAAATTGGAGGTGTAATGTGTTATAAATCCAAAATAATTTAATAAAGATAAACCAGTGATAAAACGGTATACGTTATTATTAAGGTAAGTATTTACTTACTATTATATTTTATTCATTCCACTGTGAGAAATTTTATCGTGGGCTCTGATATATTTTATCTTTTCTTTCTACAGATACCAGACAAACCAACTCGGGTTTCAGTGGACATCTCCCTAACCAGTTGTGCCACAGGCCATTGGTCATCTCCCTAACCATACGACGACCTCCACCTCCCCATGTCGACCCATCACCAAAAAATATGACCCCTTAAGTTGCCTCCTCTGACGTAAATCTCGAGATGAATGAAGAACGCTCATCTGCAAATTCCGACGCCACCCGACCACCATACGAACCTCGACCACCATGAATTGTAAGCTTAGTCTCTTGCGCCTCTTTTTCCTTCAAGTGCCACCACCTGAAAGTTCGCAATGGTGAACTATTGGCCTAAAACCGAAACGGGTATGAGCTCATTTCTTAGCGTTTTTCGGCCAATTCTAATGCCCAATAGACGAATGACCAAACCGATGAGTTCGTACCATCGATATGAACAACTTTCGTGCTAAAGGTTTTATCTAATTATGCACGGATTAAACCAGGAAATTTCGTCCATGAATGAGGACGATGGAGGCTAGGGATTGTAAATAAGGAAAATGGAGGCTAGGGATTATAAATGAGGAAGATAAGGTCTTTTTATAACCTTCACCTAAAATATTATTCACCAAGTCAGAAATTTCCTAAACACCAAACATATTAAACCTTATACTCAAAAGAATTCTGGAAGTCATTCCGAGACCAATGGAAATAATTTTAGGACCTAATCCCATCACATATGAAAGTTAGTTTTTTTGGATAAATTCATGAATCGATCCCAAGCAACTAGCTAAAAATCCAACGGTCAAAACTTATAGATGCTTACAGTCTAAAAAGTTCCTGCCATCGATCTGAATTCAATAAACTAGTCCCTAATCCTGATACGATCATATGTGGAAAGTCGGGTTTTGGAACCATCACTCAATTAATGATTAATATTTAAATAAAAATATATATAACTATCCAATCACTAAAATACGGGTCGTTACAGTTATTTAGCAATGATGAAACTAATTTATTTAGTTTTGAACTACCCATTTATTATTAAACTGATTAAGTGATGAATGAAGCTCAACCAGCAATAGCTTACTTAAGTTACATGTGTATGCATGCATGCTGAGTGGTTATACGTATACATGCATTTTCCATTAAGTGAAAAGTAAATTCAATATTGTATTTTAGTTAGAACTATTGTGTGTTTACTTGTTCATATAGGAATACAATTTCCGGATTATATAGTATTGACAACAAGTTCATTCTAGATATTTGGTGCAGTATAACAACTGGCTATTCAAAAGAATCATATCGATAATAAGACACATATATAAGACGCAAACCATTCAAAAAATTGATTTTTTATTAGGCTTAAAATTTAAAACTAAAGTGATAAGAATTAAGTAGAATGCAAAATCTCACAACGAAAAGGAAAAATATAGTAATCACATAAACAAATCATAAAGCTATTTATAGTATACAATTTATTTCATTATACAATATCAAAGTTAAAAACAAATATTAGACATACCAAGTAATGCAGTGGAATGACACTAGTAAACATGAAGTATCAATCTTCATCTTTGTCTTTAATATGATGTCTGTAATAAACCGAAAAAAATCAGATTGAATTCGAGCACAAGGAAAAATAATATACTTGAGATTGGAATAAAAGTTCACACGTAAGCTAAATCAAAGCATGAAATAAGAGAACGAGTAATTTAAGAGATGTTAAGAGATTTTCCATTTCCGAAGGAACCATTAAACTACCTATGTATAGTAAGAAACTTTATATATGTTGTAACAACCCGAACTCCCCCGGTAAGGAAAGCCCGGATTGAGATGAGAACAACACACATCGGAACGCAAACAGAAGAACATTTCATTGTTATTACAACAATTCCATCAGATACAAGAATATACAGAGTATAACTGAATAAAATACATTCGATAAATATCAGAGATTACAATAAATTACATAGCAGCGGAAAAATATACAAAACACAACTGAAAGTGATACACAGATATAGAGCTTTTCGAGCATCGTTCCAGCTGTAAATCAGGATCCTGTGAATATAAATCTGCAAAACCAAAACTACTAGCTGCCCATGTGGAAAATAAGGGCACCCAGAGTTTAGGTTAAAACACTAAACTCCAGGTCAGTCATGTGACTGGTGTGAGAACTAAAACAGTTATTATTTTAACTTTAAAGGAGAGTAATTCAAGGGACCATGCCGTATAACACGGAACGGGTTTCCTCCCAAGAATACTAGTGAATATAACAAAACAGCACAATGCTTTTTGAAAAAATGAAGCTATTATAAGACCCAGGTCCCATCACACAATGCAACGCAAGCCGGAGGATAGGGTTTTCCCTTATAATAGCCAAACATGCTTGGTACGCTTAAAATAAATCATTTGATACTATTCTAAGTGTGTTGTGTCAAAACAATTCAAATCATAAATATCAATCATAGGCGGCATTTGTACCATCTATCATGTCACCGTACTAGTTCTACAATTAAAACCGCAATATCACGTATTGGAAATTGGATTCCATCATGAGTCGAGGCAAGGGGCAAGCTCCTCTCCGCGTTCGAGACACTCTAGCAGATGTCCCAGGACCCCACTCTGATCCTTGGATCTTCAGGGCCGGTCCTCTCTTACTTTTGAGGATTGGCAATTCCTGAACACACGTTTCCCGGTCCTTACAGACCTATATCCGAGGCGCCTCGTATCCAACAACCACACAGGTGAAAAGTATATAAATGTCAGGGCTGGTAGGTCACTGACACCACCCTAGCTAGAAAGAAACGTCGTGCTCTACCTGCAGTCACTATCCCGTTTTTGACTCATACCGAGGTGTGATGCTCGCGAATTCACGCTATACACAAAGCTACGTCACATAGACCATGCTTTGATCATCAACCACAAGACTTTGCTTTTCAACAGAAGCCCTGATCAATTGCCACTTACGCGTGCCACACTGGCAATTCACTCCATGCGACTGATGTCCATCGATGTACAACTTCTGAGCTCGTACGTCTCAAAGATTGGAGTTAATCAAGAGAATAAATTCTCCGCCGCCAAACAGATGTATATTTAATATAGATCAATCAACACAGAATAAAATCCAATGTCAGACACACAATCCATTTACAAGTTCGCTCTGGGTCTGAATGAAACCGGAGGCACTTTCCTCGCGTATCCCTCCATCTCCAAGTACGTCTGGACGATCACCAACTGTTTCCCTCATCTTGGGTGTACAGCCCAATCGAGATCATCAGTAATCACCCAGACGATGTGAGGACTTCCGGTCTTCAACCACCGTCTTCATCTTCGACATCTCGTCGAATCGGTTATTCAGAATGGGTATAACCCGACTTTTCTGAATAACCCACGTGTATAATAAACAAATGTTACGCAAACACAACGAAAGCCTCATTCCAATTCAGAATGTTCTTTTATTCACAAAATAACATTCTTAGAGAAAGGTTCCCATTAATTTTATCCAAGATAAATTCTTCCAAATTTATTCTTTAATCTTCCTTTGGATATCATTTCAATCTAGTCGGGATTAGCGAACCACACCGAAGTAATTATTTATTTTATTTCCCAATCCCAACCTATTCATCCCCTGGAGCAAAACTGGTGATACTCCATTCCTAACACCACGGTGTTATCGGTAAAATTAATTACCATTTCACGTTCAAATCTAATTAAAGATTTAACTATCGCATTGGAGCAAAACTGGTGGTACTCCATCCTCGATCACCTTTCAGATTTGATAATTTAAATTATCAATTCACTTTTCAATCTAATTAAAGATTCATTAGAACTCCACTTAGTTTTAATCCATTCAAAAATCAACTTCTTGCCTTTAACTGGGTTAAAGAACCAATGTCATCTAAAACACGATTCACGATAAACCCAAATCACATTTGATATTAATTACAAGGCTCTGAATAGAAAATATACCGGCTTATATTCAATATCAAATTCTGAAACCAACAAATATCGTATTGGAAATAACGATATAAAATATATATTTCAAATTCCCATAACAATATCTGTATAGTCACGAAATCCAACATCGAAATATTCCAAAGATAATTTCGATTCCACTCCAGTCCAATCCACGTATTGGGAATATTGATTATTTTTAAAATCACTTTCATATTCAATTTATTTATTTCAAAAATAAACTGATTTTAATTCTAGTTCAAAACTAGTTCATTTCGACAAAAATCTATTTTTATCCTTTCAAATGTGGAATTCTTCAGCCCAATTTTTCCCAAATCATTTCTTATGATTTAACACAAATTATAGATATTTTTAATAATTTTATCAAGGCCCGTACAGTCGATTTCCATCAACGGCCATCGAACTGCACTTACAACGACCTTTTCTGATTTGGACATAATTCCAAATCCAACCGTTAGATTTCAAATTTCTAACATTCATTGGAAAGATCTTTTCGATAAGAACGCAACGGTTCCGGTTTTAGGAGAATCCGACGGTCGGATCTCCCGCAACGTAAATTCGAAGTCAATGGTCGAAATTCGCGAACTGCCGCGGCGCGGCGCGTTCTATTCAGGCCATTATATATATAATATATATATATATTATATATATTTCATCGATTTCCTTTTTAAAACATATTTTATAAATCGTTTTAAATTCGTTTTCAAAAACAATTTCAACTTCATCTTCAATTTCAAATCGATTTGATTTCAATTCAATTCGAATTCATTTCAATTTTATTTAATTCGAATTCAAATTCGTTTCAATTCAAATTCTAATTCGTTTCAATTCAATTCAATTTGAATTTACCTTCTATTTAATTCATTTTAAATTGATTTTAATTCAATTTCAGTTCGTTTTAAATTTCATTCAAAACGATTTCATTTCGTTTTTAATTCAATTTGAATTCATTTTAAATTGATTTCAATTCAATTTCAGTTCGTTTTAAATTTCATTCAAAACGATTTCAATTCGTTTTTAATTCAATTTCAATTTAATTCAATTTGAATTCATTTCTATTCAATTCCAATTCAAATTCACTTTCTATTCAATTCGAATCGAATTCATTTTCTATTCGATTCCAATTCAAATTCACTTTCTATTCAATTCGAATCGAATTCATTTTCTATTCGATTCCAATTCACTTTCTATTCAATTCGAATCGAATTCATTTTCTATTCGATTTGAATTCATATTCACTTTCTATTCAATTCGAATCGAATTCATTTTCTATTCGATTCGAATTCATTTCAAATTGATTCAATAAAATTTCAATTTGAATTTTAATCTAATTTAATTTGAATTTCATTTCAAAATATTAAATTTTGAAATCACTTTTCAATATTCATTATAAAACGAATAAAATCGATATAAATATCGTTCGCGTCAAAATAACGCATCTCTAATCCACTCGGCTTTATATTTTTTAAAAACTTCTTTATTCTATTCAACAAATGAATATTTATTCTATTCAACACATGAATCTGTATTTCTTTCAACACACGACTAATCACAACACATGAGTACTGTCAATACATGAATCTTATTTTATAATATTCATTATTTTCCCGATTGGAATGAGGCCCAATCACTCACCATATAATGTTAATTATATGGATTCCATACAACACATGTGTATAATAGCAACGATAACCAATCAACCATCATCCAAAGTGCACCACACAACTGCATAAGCATCAAATATAAATAATCAATGCTTACACAGTCTATCGACCAATCAATCGACATATACTTAAATAATTGGGATTAGTGTACCCAAATATCAACCCAATACCCGTGTGGGGTTTCAAATCAACAAACACAGATTTTTATTCGTGCAGTTGGGCGATGTGTAAAATTTATCATCCCAATCAATATCAGTCAAATCAATGTATATAAACAAATCGGCCGATTTGTTTATAAATATTTATTTACTCACATTCACGTTAAAAATTATATTTTTAACGATAATTAATTAATTTCAACACGTTAATTTATATTATCGATTTCACATCAACATCACAAACAATTTTCACAACACATCAATCAAACAAACAAGCCGTCCATGGTCTGTGGACGACGGGTGTCGAGTGCTGCTAAGCACCGTCTGCATCCTAGTATATATATATATAACTAGAAAAAGTGAATTTAGAGTGAGAAGTTCTCACCGATAGCTAATCCAACTCCACGACTCTTCTTATGTAGAAATCTTCGTCGTGATCGCCTTTTGTCACTTTCGCTGCCCGTAGCCACTACATATATAAAAATCACAATTTTATATTGTTACTATGTATATAAAAATCATATTTTTATTTCGCTACTTTTTATATAAAGATTATATTTTTACCTTGCAAAACAATGTTTATTTTTCCTTTCAAAACCATGTATACTTTCCTTTCGAAGCAATGTTTATTTTTCCTTTCTAAACCATGTATATTTTCCTACTTTCAAAACTTATGTATATTTTTATAAAACCTTATTTTTACTTCAACGCTAAATGGATAAGAATCATATTTTTCATATGAACAGAAAATCATATTTTTACTTCTTACTATAATAAAAATTATATTTTTAACTTCTCTATATAATAAAAATTATATTTTTACGTCTTATACATAACAAAGATTTCGCCCTTTCAATTATAAAGATTTCATTTTCATTCCTTCTATAATATAAAAATACGATTTTTATTCTTCCTTCTCATATATAAAAATACGATTTTTATTCTTTTAAAACCATATGTTTATATTTTCAAAAATCTAGCCTTCTTTCATATAAAGATCTAGTCTTTCTATTTTTAAAAATCCGATTTTTTTTTATAGTTAAAAATCCGATCTTTTTGTAATTAAAAATCCGATCTTTTTGTAATTAAAAATACGATCTTTTTTTAATTAAAAATCCTATATTTCCTAAACAAGAAATCATAGATTTTATAAATTAAATAAAAAACTTACAGCTTTAGCTAGGGTTTCGATCGAAGACTCGTGCTCGCTGGGCTGCTGCGCTGGTGGTCGAAGGTTGACTGGTGGCGGCGTCGGCGACTGAGGGAAGAGGGCGGTAGCGATCCACGATGGGGGGGGGGGGGGCGCAGTTATTCGAGAGGAGGTAGAAGAAGAAGGGGAGGGGTCGACGTTGGCTTGGAGGGGCGCAGTGGCGAGCTCCGCCTCTAGCGGCGGTCGAGGCAACGGGGGGAGGGAGAGACGACCGCGATTTTCTTTTCTTTTTTTTATTCTGAATGACGGGTTGGAAAGTAACCGGGGGGGGGGGGGGGGGGCTAAGAGAGATAAGGGGGAAGAGGAGAGAGATTTTAATTTTATATTATTTAATTTCAAGAAAAGTTGACTTTTTATTTCGACCTCGAAACGAGGCCCACCGCCTGTCGTCCATAGCGTTTCACCCCCATTCCGAACACAATGGGATATGTATCTTAAGCTGATTCGATCGTTTTGATCAGTTTTCGTCAAAATCCACATATAACTCTATATATTGATTTTGAATGCGCATTTCATTTTACCGGGGTCACATACTAACTCTATAAATCCCAGAAAAATATTTTCTAGCTTCGTATTGATGATACGGTCCTAACAAAACTAGATTCGTCGAATTCTGAAACCGTTGGAAAAATGGCCATTTTCCAGTCGATTAAAATCAACTGAAACTGGTCAAACACGTTTTCCTTTGCCACGCTCACATATTGATTCGAAAAATTATGAAATTTGGAATCTAGCAATAATTTGACATCATGGACCCAACAAAAGTGGTTTCGTCGAATTCTGAGACCATTTGCAAAATTTCCATTTTTAAGGGCCTGAATTCCATAGCGACTATCAGAAATTTCAACTGGACGTATCTTTTGATTCCTGCTATGAAATTTCAATTTTTCGGATTCGTTGGAAAGATATTCTCAATTAGATCCTATTATTTTTGGTTTCACTAAAATCCGGTTTATTTTGCACCCGGTACGTTCAATTGAAATTTGAAATCGAATTATCGAACTACCGCGCCATTTTCAATTCTATTTATAATTATATATAATTATTTATATTCTAACGACGACGTATATAATATATACGTTCGATTTATATTCAAAATAAATTTTCTGTCGACATTATTTAAAATAATTCATTTTAAATATGCAAAATTCGCTAAAATTGCCAAAATAAAAATTTTAAACTGGCCCAGATTTTCGGGTTGTTACATATGTGATGTGTATCAGTAAAGTATAATACTGAAAATAGCATTAAGGCTTTATATTCATCACCTTAACACATTTTTAAGTGTTATTTTATAGTTTGTCTAAGTAGCACAACCAATAACAATAGTAGCTATGAAGGCTCCACGGTAGAATAACACTAAAACAAAATTGTAGGGGTCTCACATATGGATAAAAGTGCAACAAGGCACGTGAGGCAATGCCTACGGTAGGATTCAACTAGTGGTTTCATCTTGGTTGTTGTAAATCCTACTGGCTGATCATTGGCAACACTCCCAAAATCAAATCAAGGTGCAACAATCAAGAATCAAAGTCAAGATTGTAATACAAATAAGCGTATTTTCTAAAATTTTCCAACCTCATTGACCTGGCAGTGCTTCTGTTTTAGTCATTTCAAATTTGACACAAGTGTTAAGGCTAATACATCATCGTTCTCTTTCTTCAAATCCAACAAACTTTCGTCAATCCAACCACTTCATTGCAGAGCATCCTCTACTTATGCAGCTGTTAAAATGGTTCCTCTATTGATAGAAAGTACGCAAATATCCAGTCTTGGTCTCATTAACTTCCAATCGTCATTTTACGCACGATGGTCATTTTATATCTCAATAAACATCATATTTTCATATCATAAATCAATTTAATATCAATTTCGAATTTCAGTTTTATATTTACATATCTCGTATCAGTTTAATATTGGATTCAAGTTACAATTTTCTAGGAAAATGGTCATAGTTCAACTTAGCATGGGATTTAAGTTCCAGTTTCATATTCTCATATCATAAACAATATGCGAATATAACCTTTACATTCAAAATAATTTAGGCTCAAACAGCTTGGATTCAGAATAAATTTAGATTAAAATTGTAACAACCCGCATTCTACGCATCGGGGGATCGTAGGATATTTATTTCTTTCCCGTATGAAGTTGTATGGTCATGTAACTTTGGGAAACATCTATTAGAGTCATTTCCCATGTTCATGATTTTTTTCGGTTTTTAAATGACCATTTTGCCCTTAGTTGGTACTGTTTTGGCCATAACTTTTGATTGGAAAGGAATTTTGACCAAAAACCACTTCCATTAGATTCGTTTGATGGTTTACCTTTCCGTAGAGTGGTCATAATAGCCAAACGGACTTACTGTTTGGGAGATATGGCTGAAATAAGGTTTGGAGGGTGAAAAACTGCTTAACCGGGCCAAATCGGGTGATTAGTGAGTAGGCCCATAACCCATTTCGGGATTAGGGTTATGGGAAGGCTGAAATGAGATAGAGCATCATTCCATTTCAGTTTTCTAGCCTCCACTTATCACCAAGGAACCCTAAAAATGGCCTCCAACCTCTAAATCACCTCCAAATCATCTTTTGGTCAAGGATTTGGCTTAGCAACCTCTAATCAAGGGAGATCTACACCAAATCAACATTGGAGCTGCTGTTTAGTATTGGGATTTGCATCAAATCAGAGATTTATTTCAGATCTTAGTTTATTTGTGGCTAAGGTGAGTGATTTGCATAGTTTTGCACTAATTATGGCTAATTAGGGGTGATTAGTGTTAATTAGCGAATTTAAACGTGATAAAATTCGGGAAAAATGTTCATAAATTCTTAAATGATGTTTTAGACCTCTGGTATGAATTTGGGTTAATTTGGTTAAGTTTTTCTAATCCTATCATTAGTTTCACCTAAACATGCTTAAGGGGAAATATGGGATTTTGGGTATGTTTGATCCATTTTAACCTATCATATTGATGTTTTGATGTTTGTGGTTGATTATGCATGTTGCTATGACTGTATGAAATGCTTTGTGATTGATTTCAATAGTTAGAATGGTCGAAAACGTCGTCGAATGGTGTAAACACTTGCTGGAACAGTTTCAGAAAATAGTGCAGGTTTCGGATCGGATCGGATATGGGGCTCGGATCGGATATGTTGAACTGGGCAAGGAATCCGATCGCATCGGAACCTGACACTTGAGAAAATTGGCAAAAAGGAAGGCCACGCTAACTGAACTGGGATCAAATCGGATTAAGGAGGGATCGGAGCAGATAGAGGGGGATGGATCAGATCGGAGCACGTGAAGGATGAGGAGCCGGATCGGACCGGAAGCACGAACTGGAGGGGAGATAGCACCCGACCCGACCCGAAGTGAAGCACCCGACCCGACCCAAGGAGAAACACCCGACCCGTACCAGAAGAAGACCCGACCCGAATCGATGGAGGATACCCGACCCGAACCGACGGCTTGAGGAGGAACCCGACCCGACCCAGTATTGACCAATAACCCGAGATGCAAAGGTAGTCCAATATGGGAAGTTAGAGCTCAGGATCCAGTTGGGAACCGATGAGTTCACTTCATGGTTGGGCTTTGCTGCGGGACATGTGCTAAGGAGTTGTCGACGTTCATAACTTCGATTCACCACTAAAAATGAATAATGGCTACTTATCAGTGCAGTAGGGTCATTATGACCTGAGGGGCAAGGTAATGGTAGCAAGACTACGTTATCAGTGCAGTAGGGTCATTATGACCCGAGGGGCAAGGTGATGCGTAGTAAGACTATGAGCCAGCGCAGATGGGGTGAACAACTCCATGGGGCAAGTGGACATAGTAAGGATTGGTAAGGCTATGAGCCAGCGCAGATGGGGTGAATAACTCCATGGGGCAAGTGAACATAGCAAGGAATTAGTGGCTACGTTATCAGTGCAGTGAAGCCATTTATGACTTCATGGGGCAAAGTGATCGTAGCAAGGGTGGGTGATCGAAGTGGTGAATGTAGTATGCTTTACGCAATGAGTGAGAGATGTGAGGATGGATGCTATGTTTGATTGTTTGCCATCACTATGACATGCACACCTCCCCCACCTCCGTATCTTTATACCGTTTGATATGGCACCTTAGAGTGTTGTACAGTATGTAGTGCTAACTCTTTGGTTGTAGGTCCAGGTTCAGGTATGTTTTAGTCTACCTGTTATTGTTCACTTTAGATGCTTATCGCTCATACCAGGCTTTATGTCTGACCCAGAGTTTTATGTCTCCTCTTATTACTCTGGGTGCTCACACGAGCAGACTAGAGACAGTTTAGCTGTTGGTGCGCGAGTAGCTGATTCGGGGGCGACAGGAGGCTTCCACGTATGATATATGTATACACATTCTCCCTGTGTCGTTGGTGGTCGCTACTTGGGCATTAGTAGTGTACCTCCTTTATCTTACTTTTGTTTTGAGACAGTTGAAAAGTTGTAATAAGCTATACTTTGGATTTCCGCTGCTATGATGCTTAGTTTTGGCTTTTAGCTTATGCACTGTCTCCCCTGTTTTATGTCAAGTATGTTATTATTATATTTTGTTCTATGCGCTGTGAGGCATTCTACAGGTTCTTTGTAGGTTCATTTTCTTCTTCCTTTTTCTTCTGAAGACCCGTTCCGTGCTAACTGGACATGCGTACAGCGCACTTCTGGAGTAAATGTCGGTTGGTGCGGGGCGGGCCGTCACACTTGGTATCAGAGCTCTAGGCTGCGTAGTTAACCTAGGGGAAGACACTAGGGAGAGATAGTACGTATATGAAAGCGCGTATTTGTGATTACTTTGGTTTTCAAAAGCTATGTATATATATACTATTAGTAGTATAAGAATGAAGTCGCATTGCACCAGCACCACTATGGGGTCGTTAATCGTTTCCCTTTTTCAGATTGACGATGAGCCGAGACACGAGGGGTGCTGGTAGAGGGACCAACCATGGGAATGCTGCTGACATGAGGGCGATGTTTACTGACCTCATAAGAGACATGCTTAGAGAAGTGCAAGGGGCAGCTCCCAATCCCGGAGTTGGTGTTGGCCCGGTAGTGCAGGCGCCTAGGGTCGATTTCGCCAAGTTGTGCAAGGATTACACTAACCTTGGTGGAAAGCCGTTCCACGGGACGGAGTCGGCCACAAATGTTCAAGACTGGATGGATAGCTGTGACCGTATCTTTGATGACTTGGGTCTTGAGGATGCGATGAAGAGAAGGCTAGCGTCTCGTCAGCTGCAAGGGCGAGCGATGAATTGGTGGAATGCCATTAGAACAGCTACTCCAGAAGATCAGGTTACTTGGGATCAGTTCAAGGCTTGCTTTAGCGGGAAGTTTATTCCAGCTGCCCAGAAGTCAGTGTTGTTCAAAAGGTTCTTGGAACTCAAGCAGAACGGAAGGGCAATTTCTGATTATATTGCTGAGTTCGACACCTTGTCGAAGTATGGACTGTCTCTCATTGACACTCCTGAAAAGAAGAATGAGAAGTTCATTACTGGCTTGGATGGATACTTGGGGGAAAGGCTTATTAATCACATCGATGAGACTTTTGAATCGATCGTAGGGAAAGCTTTGAGATCAGAGAGTCTTTACCCTAAGTCAAAGACTGAGGCTGCATCTGTAGAAGGGCCAAAGCCGCAAGCAGGCGGTGGAGGCAAGAATAGCTCTCATAATAAGTGGAAGCAGGACCAATCAAAAGGTGGCCAGAAAAAGAGCAAGAAGGATGTTGAGTGCTTCAGCTGTGGTAAGAAAGGCCATTAAGCTAAAGATTGTCGGGCCAAGCCAGCGGATAAGAAGTGCTTCAACTGTGGTCAAGTAGGACATTTCAAGGATAAGTGTCTGCAACCTCTTAAGGAGAAACAGATTGTGAAAGCATATACTATTGATGTTGTTCCTTCTTCGTCAAATGCCCTAACTGCGGCGGAGAAAGGAAAGAATGTTGTTATTCAAGGTATGCTTTCTATTTATGATATACCAGTTCGAGTTTTGTTTGATACTGGGGCTTCCCGTCCTTCATATCTAATGACCTGGTAGATAGGTTGGGACTGGAACCCGAGATAGTCGATAGACCATTGGTTGTGACGAACCCGATTGGTGGTTCGACTAGCCTTAGTATGATTTGCAGGAATTTGGTCTTATCGAGTCATGGATGTATGTTTGTTTGTGATTGCTTTGTTTTGGGCTTTACTGGGTATGGCATTATATTGGGAGTCGATTGGCTCCAAAGATACGGGGTGGTGGTAGACTGTGAGGGCTTTTTGGTGACAGTGAGGGCGGATGATGGGCGGAGGGTAGTGTTTGGTAGCCTCCCTAGTGATGGGGTTATGGCTAGTTTTGTAAATTCCCTCGACATCCCATAGGATGAGTTGTCATATGTGCCCACGGTTGGCCAGTATCCGGACGTCTTCGAGGAGGTGACCGGGCTTCCACCACACCGAGAGATTGAGTTCCGTATTGATTTAGTGAAAGATGCCAGACCTATAGTGATGCCACTTCGTCGCATGGCACCAAGGGAGGAGCGAGAGCTCGGGGTGCAAGTCAGCAATCTTTTGAAGAAGGGATTTATTAGAAGGAGTGTCTCCGAATGGGGAGCACCAGTTGTGTTTGCCACTAAGGCAGATGGTTCCCTTCGTTTGTGTGTGGACTATCGCGAGTTGAATAAGGTGACGAGGAAGAATAAGTATCCTCTACCGCGGATAGATGATTTGTTTGATCAACTGGAAGGAGCAAGAGTGTTCTCCCAGTTGGACCTCGCAACAGGATTTCATCAGCATCGAGTAGCAGATGCGAGTGTTCCAAAAATGGCATTTAGGACGCCGTCTGGATTTTATGAGTGGTTGGTCATGCCATTTGGGTTGACCAATGCACCAGCCTATTTTGTGGATTTATGAATCGAGTATTCAGAGATCAGTTGAATAAGTTTGATCTTGTGTTCGTGGATGATATCCTTGTTTACTCAAGGACAGAGGAGGAACACAAAGGGCACTTGAGGATAGTGATGGAGGCGTTGAGGAAACACCAATTGAAAGCGAAATTCTCTAAGTGTCACTTTTGGAGAAGGGAAGTGAGATTCTTGTGTCATGTTGTTTCAGAGAGTGGTATTGCCGTGGACCCTGCGAAGGTGGCTACGGTACAGGATTGGCCTACGCCCAAGAATGCAACAGATGTAAGAAGTTTCTTGGGGTTAGCTGGATATTATCATAAGTTTATCCAGGACTTCTCCAAGATAGCAGCACCGTTGACTCAATTGACTAAGAAGAATCACTCCTTCGTCTGGGACGGAGTGTGTGAGGATGCCTTCAAGAGTCTAAAAGAGAAGTTGACGCGTGCGCCAGTGTTAGTCATTCCTAAAGGGAATGAAGAGATGACGGTATACACAGATGCTTGTGGTACCGGACTGGGTGCTGTATTGATGCAAGGGGGTAGGGTTGTAGCTTATGCTAGTCGACAGCTAAAGCCGCATGAGAAGAAGTATCCTACCCATGATTTGGAATTAGCAGCGATTGTGTTTGCACTGAAGATGTGGAGACACTATCTCTTGGGAGAAAGATTTGAGTTGTTTACCGATCATAAATCTTTTAAATATCTCTTCTCTCAGAAAGATCTGAATCTCCGTCAGCAAAGATAGTTAGAGTTCTTGGCTTCGTATGATTTTGATATCGCATACACACCTGGGAAAGATAATGCGGTAGCCGATGCCTTGAGTAGGAGACATGCCAGTTTAGGGGCAATGTTTCTTGAGTGGAAGCAACTGGAGTATATCGCGGGGTTTGATTTCAGACCAAAGTGCGACTTAGATCCAGTCATGCTAGCTAGTTTGACGATCAGACCCACTTTAATTGAGCGGATCGGCTCTAGTCAAAGGGACGATCCTAACCTATTGGAAATCATCTCCAAATTAGAGATGGGTATCGATGAGGGGATGAATGTGTATGGGCTTGATCGAGATGGATGGCTTCGGAAGAATGGAAGACTAGTTGTACCCAACGTGAATGGTTTGAGAGATGAAGTGCTTAAAGAATGTCATCACTCAAAACTGACTATACATCCCAGTGGTAATAAGATGTATCGAGACATGAGACAGACTTACTACTGGGAAGGGATGAAAAGAGACGTTGGGAAGTTTATATCCAAATGCATGAATTGCCAGCTAGTTAAAGCCGAGCGAAAGAAGCCTAGTGGTTTGTTGCAACCATTAGAAATTCCCGAGTGGAAATGGGAGCAAGTCTCGATGGATTTCATCGATGGCTTACCAAGGACTAGATCGGGATATGATAGCATTTGGGTAATTGTGGATCGATTGACTAAGAGTGCAAGATTTATACCCGTCAAATCGACCATAATGGCAGCCAAGTTGGCAGAATTGTATATGAAGTGCGTAGTGAGATTTCATGGAGTACCCAAAATCATTGTGAGTGACCGAGACCCGTTGTTCACTAGTGGGTTTTGGAAGAGATTACAGGAGGCTCTAGGGTCAGAGTTACATCTCAGTACCGCATATCATCGTCAGACCGACGGTCAGACGAAGAGGGTGAATCGTATATTAGAAGATCTCTTGAGAGCTTGTATATTGGATTTTGGTGGATCATGGGATGACCATTTGCATCTAGTAGAGTTTGCATATAATAATAGCTACTAATCCAGTATCGGTATGGCTCCATATGAAGCTTTGTACGGAAGACCGTGCCACTCACCATCATGTTGGATAGAGACTGGCGAGAAGTTTGTGCTTGGACCAGATGTGGTGAGAGAAACTTCGGGTAAGATTAAGATCATTCAGCAACGAATGAAAGCTGCTCAAGATAGACAGAAGAGTTATGCTGATAGGAGGAGAAGAGACTTGAAATTCTCTGTTGGTGACTTGGTGTTTGTCAAGATCTCTCCGTTAAAGAGCGTGATTCGATTTGGCAGGAGAGGCAAGTTGGCAACAAAATTTGTTGGCCCATTCCCTGTTCTTGAACTAGTCGGGAATTTGGCATATAGAGTTGGCTTACCAGAGAAAATGGCGGGAGTTCGGAGACGACCCCAAAACCCCGTACTGACGGCGGCAAGGGTAATCCGTGGAATATAACACAGAAACAGATAATAGCAGAACAGAATTAAATAAATGCACCAGATAATGAACAATAGAATATACTGGATAAAATTAATTATCAGAGTTACACAGTATACAGGATCATACTTAGTACAAATACAGTTCAACTATACATATATGTCTACAACGGAAAACAAACATAATGTACAATAGGAGCTGAACAGCATAAAAAAAGATAAATGATAGAATCCATCTTCAGCTCCAGCTATCCAGAAAGAACCAGCTAAACCTAAATACAAGGCTGCCCGTGTAGAAAAAGGGGCACCCGAGTTTGAAAGTGAAACAAACTACGAGTTAGTCATGGGACTGGTATGAGAAATCTACTCAACACATATATAATATGGCCAATCACAGGACCACGCCACTTTCGTGGAACGGGTTTACTCCATTGGATTGCCAGTGCTCTAAAACAAATCTTTCTTTTAAACATCGCTATGCTTTTTATAAAAATGAAGCCGTTATAAGACTCAGTTCCCATCACACAATGCAACGCAAACCGGAGGATAGAGTTTTTACCTTATAACGGCCGAAATATGCTTGATACGAATAAAACAAAGGCATTTGATATTATTGCTAGTGTTTATATGTTTTGAAAACAATTTCAAATCATAACTATCAATCATAGACGGCATGGGTACCATATATCATGTCGCCATATATATACACAATCAAAACTGCACAGTCACAGATTTGGAAATTGGATTTCCATCATGAACCAAGGCAAAAGATAGTCCTTACTGACTTCGAGACGCTCTAGCCCGCCCCTCAGGAACAGCCGCAACTGCCCCTTGGATCGTCAGGGCCGGTCCACCGATGTGGATTATTATGCCTGAACACTACGTCTCCCCGCCCTTTGGGGCGTAAACGAGCCAACGAATGACTCCATCGGACCCGGAGCGTCCGATCAAACCGAGGCGCCTCGCAATAGCAACAACCACATAGGTGAAAAGTATATAAATGTCAGGGCTGGTAGGTCACTGAAACCACCCTAGCTAGAAAGAAACGCAGGCCCTCCCTGATGTCCTCTCCCATTTCTGGTTCATACCGGGGTGTGAGGCTCGCGATTTTACGTTATACACAAAGCTACGCCACACCGGCGGTGCTTTGATCATCACCACAAGACTTTGCTTTTCAACAGAAGCCCTGATCACTGCATCTTAGCATGACACACAGGCAATTCATGCCATGCGACTAATGTCCATCGATATACAACCTCTGAGCTCGTGCGTTTCAGAGAAGGGCGTTAAGCAAAAGAATAAATTCTCTGCCGCCAAACAGATGTATATTTAACAGAGATCAATCAACACAGAATAAATCCAATGTCAGACACACAGTCCATTTACAAGTCCGTTCTGGGTCTGAACGAAACCGGAGGCACTAAATACCTCGCAAACCCATCGATCACCACGTACGTCTGGACGATCACCACTCATTATCCATATTTCGGGATGCCTCCCAATCAGGACCTCGGTTACCATCCAAACGAGGTGAAGATCTCCAGTCTTCGACCACCGTCTTCATCTTCGAATTTCAATCGTCGGTCAATTATTCGAAATGAGAATTAACTCGTCCTTTTCAAATAATTCATGTATATTTAGAATTTCAAATCAATTTATTTCAATGGTTAAATCATTCGACAACACCAATTTTGTTCTTTAATGTAATTTTCACACCAAACACATTCAACCATCAAATACCACATAAATCGAGCAAATTCAGTTTATTTCCATTCCATACCGTTTATGATATTTTATAACGATTTATCGCTATTTTTATTTATTTTAAAATAGCCAATTTATTCAAAACGACGCTTCGGGCCATAACGCGGCCGTGGCGCTGTTTTTCTTCAGATTTGATTTACACATATCTGAAAATGTAACCGTTGGATCTTCATAAAATTTACATCATTAGAAAGATCTTTTCAAAACGAACCCAACGGTTCTAGTTTCGGGAAAATCCGACGGTCGGATCTCCCGGTACAATCGTTTGAAGTTTCGATTTCAAAATACGAACTGCAGCGTCGTTATTCGATTAAATATAATTATATTTATATATATATAAATATAATCGTTTCTGGCGCTGTTTTTCTTCAGATTTGAATTAAACATTCCAGACAATCCAACCGTTGGATTTTTACAAAGTTGGTGTTGTTGGAAAGATATTTCCAAGGCGAACCCAACGGTTGCGGTTTCGGGAAAATCCGATGGTCGGATCCCCCGTACTAATCGTTTGAAACCACGGTTTCAAAACACGAACTGCACGGCCACGTTTCGTTTTAATTTTATTTATATTTATATATTTATATAAATATAGTTCGTTCAAAAATTCTTATATCGTTTTCACTTCAAATATTTCACTAACGCCTTTAAATTTTGGTAAATTTCTCCATAACCTCCTTTGTACGGGAGGGGCTGGGAAAATTCCCAAATAGCCACACGGGCGTCTCATGTCAAAAAAGAAAAAGAAAAAGCCAAGCGGCTAGCCAAAAGGCTCATAAAATCATCACCCAAACAAAACAGTAAATGTGTACCTATTTGTCGGGCACAAAATTTTATTCCTCTTCTCTAGCCCCTTTGCTATAACCTGTTCAATAAATATGCATGTACATATATACAGTTCTTATCATTTATCATTTTCCATTCAACTTCATATTTGATTCCATTTGGTTTAAAAACACCATTCGTTCTAATGTTGCATGCACAGGTAAAAATCACATCATTAGCTAATTAATGAATATTTCGACTCATGCATATTTATTTGAACGAGTTGCTATTTTTAACACTTCACATTTCAACAATTCATGTATATAATAAAAATGTGATTTTTATTGTAAAACTATTCTTTCCAAAACACTATTATTTTATATAGTCTATATAGATGATAAAAAGGTGTTTTTTATTGTAAAACAATTTATTTTAAAACAAGGTCATTATACATAGTTTACATAGATGATAAAAAGGTGATTTTTATTGTAAAACAATTTATTTCAAAATATGAATACCATTCAACACATGAATTTCAATTCAACGAACGAATATCGATTCAACACATGAAGGTTTTCTATAGTTTCTATATATAGATAAAAATGTGATTTTTATATTTAAAACACGAAGACCATTCAACACATGAATCTCTAATCAACGAATGAATATCGATTCAACACATGAAGGTTTTCTATAGTTTATATATATAGATAAAAATGTGATTTTTATATTTAAAGCACGAAGACCATTCAACACACGAATCTCTAATCAACGAATGAATATCGATTCAACACATGAAGGTTTTCTATTTAACGAATAAATATAGTTTCAGAAAATGAAAATAATTCAAGCACATGAATATTATTCAAAATTTCGGCAGCATAACGGCAGGGTAGTTAAAACCGGGACCGTCCCTAGTACGGCTCCTCGCTCTACCTTAAAACCTCGCGGTTTTTGACAATGGGGATCATGCATCTAGTTCGCACGCAGGCGGCATGTATATACTTATTTCATTTCCACCAACTAATCCTATGTGGTTTCAACCAAATATTTCTCAACCACTAATGGGTATTTTTCAACCACAATCAATCAATATCAACCACAAACAATCCCAAACAACCATTCGCTATCAATCAATTTTCACACCAATCACAATCAATAAATATCGTCCATGGTTTGTGGGCGAGGGGCGTATATATATATATATATATATATATATATATATATATATATATATATATATATATATATATATATATATATATATAGCGATTCACTTCTATTTCAACACATATATAATTTTTACAACGCATATATAATTTATACATCGAACGTACAACTTATACAACGCTTATACAAGAGGTGTACAATGCTTATATAACTCATACATCGACTATATAATTTATACATCGTCGTTTTCCATATCGTTTATAAATTAGAAATCTCACATTGGGTTCCACTCCACCAAAAATAGCAGAAGGCTCAGAAAAATATGCGGTCTCTTCTAAAATGCAGAAGACGTCCACACGAGTCCACTGTCTCTTGTTTCACTGAATTTCGACCACAAAGCAAAAAGTTATGATTTTTCAAAGTTTGCAACGGTTTTAAACTGTTAAAATCAGTTTTAAATTAAAACAGCCGATACCTTTCAGAAATCTTCAAAACTAGGTTTGAATTTTTGGATCAATCGGTGCAATGGTTCCACGATCGGGTTGCGCAGGGTCGAAGACCTACGTGAGGCGCACGTGCGCCAGGGAGGAGGGCCAACTCGGTGGCGCCAGGCGATGGCGGCGGCAGCTGGAAGTTCGAAACTTCCTGACGTCGATTCTCCCTCCACAGGCCACGAAAAATTCCAAACTTTATATGGATTTGAAGATCTCGAGAAGATCTTCAAAAAGTTCAACTGTGGCACGAGCTAATTCGGCGTGGATTGATCGGAAAATGAGGGGGAAGGTTTTGAACGTTTTCCGCCTTCGATCGGGGGGAGAGAAAACGATATTTTCCCTTTTTTTTAATTAAATTCTGATTGGCCGAGAGATTTTATAAGGGGTTTTCTGACGCGACCACCAATCTAAACCCAACGACTGTCGTCCCTAGCGTTTTACCCCCATTCCGAACACAATGGAATATGTTTCGTAGGCCCATTCGACTGTTTCAGCCAGTTTTCCTTCAAATTAAAATATAAAACTTTCAATATTTAATTTGAACGTACATTTCAATTTTCCAAGGCCACAAACTGATTTGAAAAATTCCAGAAAAATAAATCTAGCTATGTTTTGATGATACGGTCCCAACAAAACTAGTTTCGTCGAATTCTGAGATAGTTTGCAAAAAGGCCCATTTTTGGTCGATCCAATTTAACTGTAATTGACCAAAACACATTTTCCTTTGCCACGCTCACATACTAGCTTCAAAAATTATGAAATTTGAAACCTAGCAATAACTTCACATCCCGGGTCCAACAAAAGCGGTTTCGTCGAATTCTGAGGTCGTATGCAAAATGGCCAATTTCACGGGCTATATAAATTCCATAGCGACCTTTCTGAAAATTCATTCGGCCATAACTTTTGCTTTCCGCTATGAAAATTCGATTTTTCAGATTTGTTAGAAAGGTATTCACTAACAGATTTAAATATTTTTGGTTTCGCTAAAATCCGTTTTGTTTTGCAGCCGGTACAGTCCGACAAAGTTTGAATTCAATTTTTGAAACTACAGCGCCATTTCAGGCCTTGTTTATAATTATAATTAATTATATTCGTTTTCAATTGTCGATTCAAACTCACTTTCCATTGCCATTATTTAAAATATTTATTTTAAATATTTAAAATCCATTATTTTAGCCAATTTAAAATTTTTAAATTGGTTTAGATTTTCTGGGTCGTTAAAATCTCCCCCACTTAAAACTTTTCGTCCCCGAAAAGGAACAAAGTCGAAAGTGGTTTGATTACTCAACTCTACGTTCGATCTGGCTTCAACTCTCCAACTTTTCAGTTTCTGAGAAATTTCAAATTCTTCAAAAATTTGGCTAACACCCGAAATTTTCGAAAAATTTCGCCATAACCTCCTTTGTACGGGGAGGGGTTTGGAAATTTATTGGGCTGTATTAGGTACCCAATAAATCCTAATAAGCATACACATATTTATAGTGATATATTCTGATGTTTACAAGGGAGCATGTATTGATAATAACTCCAGAGAATAAATTCTCGTCACCCTGCCCCGTGTAGGAAATAAATAGTCCATGTGCCGTATCTAATAACTAGAGAGACGTGGTTATTGTCAACTCCAGACCCGTGTGGGGTTTTTATTTATTTGGCAATTTAATCGTTACAATTTAAATAGTCCATATCAGTCATCAGTTCAACCTGTAAAATATAGTCATCGCCATACAAGCCTCTCGCTCGCATGGTAAATCTTCCACCTCATCACACAAGCTCCAAATGCTTATGTGGTATATGATGAAGTATGCCTATCTTCAGAAGTATGCCATGTAATGTAGTTCAAAATTGATTGTTACTATCCTATGGTGACATTTATTATTTCACACAGAAAAACCAGCACTCCGCATCCAATGGCATTCACAGGAGTTGATATAATAATATTTCGTATCCAACTCATTAAGGTTTACTTATTTGTCGGGCACGCAAATAAAATCTTTACTCAACAGCTAATCCATTTACTTGTTCAAACATATATAATACACATGTATATATATTTCTATTTATTTTCTAATCAGTTCAATGTGTGATTTAATCGAATAAATCCTACCATTCATTTTATTGTTAATTAAATTAACTATCATTTCAATAATTCAATTAATCTAATTTACTATCACACAGCACCAATCAACAATCAAATTGTTTTTTAACTTTTCAAAATCATACAAATCAATTTCTATATTCTTTTAAAATCATTCAGACTATAGAATTAAAAGTGCACATCCATGGAAAGAAAATAACAACAGAGTAGAGAATTAAATGATAAGGCAAAGTATGGTAAATATACCTTGCACCGGAGTCAATCAGAGATATCTACTCGGCATCTGGGATAGGCTTTCTGAATGCTCTCCTCAGTTTCCCAAGTACAATCTCGTGGATCTCCACTCCATTGCACTTTGACTAAGTGAACCTTCTTATTCCTCAGCTCTTTGGTTTCTTTGCCGATGATCTTTAGAGGCTCTCTTCTCACGGCTAATTTTGGAGTAATTTCAATATCCTGTTGAGCTGCTTCTTCCACGATCAAGTCTGGATCATGAACGTGCTTTCGAAGTTGAGATATGTGAAATACATCATGAACTCCAGGCAACCAATCAGGCAATTTGACCCTATAAGCGAGAGTTCTGATCCGTTCCAGAATAGGAAACGGACCAATGAATTTGGGCGCCAACTTTCCAGTTTTACCGAACCGGATTACTCCTCTCATCGGCGATACTTTCAAATATACGTAGTCGCCAACAGCAAAGGATATATCCCTTCTTCTTTTATCGGCATAGCTCTTTTGTCGGCTTTGAGCGGTAAGTATTCGCTTCTTAATAAAATCGACTTTGTTGGCAGCTTCTCGTATCATATCGGGACCCAACACAAGTCTATTTCCGGGCTCGACCCAACAAGCAGGAGATCGGCACGGTCTACCATACAATGCTTCGAATGGCGACATTGTCAGACTCGCCTGGTAGCTGTTGTTATATGAGAATTCAGCCAAATGCAGATGGTCTTCCCATGATCCACCGAAATTATAACACAAGCCCGCAATAGATCTTCTAAAATACGATTCACCCTCTCAGTCTGACCGTCTGTCTGAGGATGATAAGCGGTGCTTAAGTTCAACTTCGTTCCCAGTTCGACTTGAAATGCCTCCCAGAATTTACTAGTAAATATTGTATCTCTATCACTGACTATACTGAGAGGCACTCCATGTAGTCTAACTATTTCCCTGAAGTATATCTGTGCCAGACCCTGAGTAGTTCTGTTTGATCTGACAGGTATGAAATGAGCGGTCTTAGTGAAGCGATCTACAATCACCCAAATACTGTCATTCCCTTTTCTGGTTCTGGGCAGACCATCAATGAAATCCATAGAAATATGTTCCCACTTCCAGCCTGGAACTTCTAGCGGTTGCAACAATCCAGCCAGTTTCTGTTGGTCGCTCTTGACTAGTTGGCAAGTAGGGCATCGGCTAACATATAAAGAAATGTCCCTCTTCATCGACTTCCACCAGAAAGTGCGTTTGATGTCATTATACATTTTTCTTACTCCCGGATGGATACTAAGTTTCGACTTTTGGCATTCATCCAGTACTTCCTTTCGAAGCTCAGGAATGTTAGGGACACAGATTCTACCTTTGAGCCTTAAAATCCCATCATTATCTACTTGAAAACTCGAGGGTTCTCCTTGTTGAATTATCTCTCTGATCTTCTAAATGAAGTGATCATCTTTTTGAAGAGCAGATATTTTATCTAGCAATGAAGTCGTGATAATAAAACTGGCGATCATCTCTTTCTTTCTGCTTAACGCATCGGCCACGACATTGGCTTTCCTTGGAGTGTATATAATTTCAAAATCGTATGCTGCAAGGAACTCTAGCCAACGTTGCTGCCTCAGATTCAAGTCCTTCTTTAACGACTGGTGATCTGTAAACAGTTCAAATCTCTCACCCAGTAGATAGTGCCTCCAGATTTTTAAAGCGAATACTATCGCTAATAACGCAAGATCATGAGTTACGTAGTTTTTCTCGTGTGGCTTCAGCTGACGGTTAGCATAAGCGATCACTTGGCCTCTTTGCATTAACACTACGCCAAGGCCTTCTCTAGAAGCATCAGTCCAGACTTTCAAATCCTGGTTGCCATCTATGATGGTTAACACTGGAGCAGTTGTTAATCTCAACTTTAGCTCTTCAAAGGCCTCCTCACTTTCTGGAGTCCATTTGAATTTAGAGTGCTTCTTAGTAAGCTTTGTTAAATGACCAGATATCCTCGAAAAGTTTTTAACGAACTTCCGGTAATAGCTAGCCCATCCGAGAAAACTGCGGACTTCTGTGGTGGTGCTGGGCTGTTTCCAGTTCTGAATAGCTGTGATTTTACTTGGATCCACAGCAATTCCTTCTTTCAATACTACGTGGCCCAGAAATTTTACTTCATCTTGCCAGAAAATACATTTGGAAAATTTGGCTTTTAATACATTCCGTCTCAGAATTTCTAGAACCTGTTCCAGATGCTTTTCATGCTCGGCCTTTGATTTAGAGAAGACTAGAATATCATCAATAAAAACCAGAACAAATTTATTCAATACTCCTCTGAATACTCTGTTCATCAGATCGACGAAATAGGCTGGAGCGTTACATAAGCCGAATGGCATTACTAACCACTCGTAGAATAAGTCGGGACCTCTAAATGCTGTCATAGGAACACATTCCTCGACGATTCGAAGTTGATGGAAACCTGTAGCTAGGTCCATTCGTGAAAATACTTGTGCGCCATTTAATCGATCCAACAAATCATCAATCCGCGGCAATGGATATTTGTTCTTTATTGGCTGCTTGTTCAGATCACGATAGTCCACGCATAGCCGTAGAGTACCGTCATATTTTGGGACAAATACCACTACTGCACCCCAATCAGAGAAACTAGGCCTGATCAGACCTTTCCATACTAGCTGTCGTGTTTGATTGTCTAATTCCTCCTTCTCTTTCAAGGACATTCTTCGAATAGCATGAACTACCAGCCTTGCATTCGGAATTAAAGCAATTTTGAAATCTATTTCTCTCTGCGGAGGTAAGCGAACAACTTCCTCGAACACATCCGCATAATTCTTAACAACAAGAATATCTTTCACTAAGTCGGGAATATTCTCTGTGACTTCAGGGACATTTTCTATTTGAGCTGGAGAAACATTCAAAGCTGCCCAGAAGTCTTTTCTATTAGATTTCTGACCTTCACAGGGGATGGTTATATAATTTCCTGATTTAATCCTAGCCCTAACAACTCTCTCGGCGCATCTAACCTCTGCTTCATATTTGGTTAGCCAATCCAATCCCAGAATAATATCGAATTCATTAAAATTCATGACTATAGAGATAATAGGGAATTTATAGCAAGAAAAGGAGACAGGTACTGCACAAATCCAACTGAGATTGATAGAATCCCCGACCGGATTCTGGACAGTCATTGGTTCCTTGAGCTTCCTCAAATTCAAATCTTGCTTCTTAGCGGCCCCCTTTGCAATGAAGCTTCGTGACACGCCTGTGTCAAACAGTACTTTAACTGGAATGTTTTTGGCAGTAAGCGTTCCTTCTAAAACATCAGATCTTCCTTGACTTGCTGAGGGTTCAGAAGTTTCTGCTACTTCATTCACTTGAACTACTTCAGGCTTCTTCATCTTCCAGCAATCTTTCTTTACATGACCAAACAGATGGCATTGATTACACCTTCGCTTTCCTTGAAAATCCTTCTTGGATTTAGATCCACTCTTTCTTCGTTCGTTCCAAGATTTGCAACTTATCGCCAAATGTCCTTTTCTATTGCAGCTTGAGCACGTAGTGGTCGTTATTCGTTCGTTCCCAGATTCAGCCCTTTTTCTCTTGGCACTGGGCCTCTTATTGACCTCAGACCTCGTACTGGCTTCGGGAATATAAGTTTCCGACTCTTCTTTGTCACTACAACAAATTTCTTCTTCGTCGCGCAACATTCCTTTCTTATGGAGATCTTCATACTGATAAGCCATATAAATCATTTCAGAGAAAGGAAGTTTTACATTCCTCAGTACACTATTCTGATATCTCCTTTGCAGGCCATGAATAAATCTCAGATTTTTCCTCTTTGGATCTTGAATCAGATGAGGAGCAAAGTGAGCAAGTTCGTTGAATTTCTTTTGATATTCTGGGATGGTCATATCACCTTGTATTAGATAAGAAAATTCATCACATAGTCGCTCCGTCGCTTCAGGAGGAGTAAATCTTTCTAGGAAAATCACTTTGAATCTGTCCCAGGTGATATCACCTTCTAGATTATCTTTGATGATTGCTTCCCACTAGATTAAAGCTTCTTCTTTGAGCACCCAAGACGCTACTAACCGTTTCTGGTCATCTCTCAGCTGGATACGCTCAAAGATTCTTTCTACAGAACTCATCCAAGCTTGAGTTTGAATTATAGATTCATTGCCCGAGAACTGTGCTCCGTTCAGATTTCGATCTCTTTAATAGAGCCTCTAGATCGGGTTCTGTATTCCTTCTGTTTCTGGCACTCATTTTTCTAGTACTTCAGCAAATAGCAGATCAAGTGTCAGGTCACAGAAAAGGTATTTTAAAACATAGAAACATATACTTCAAATGTAAATGTGTCTATCGAGGTGCAATTTCATTCTGCTTTACTCATACTAGGATATTACTGATCCTATCTGTATAGAGTTACCCGTCCTAGAACACTACTGGTTCTATTTCTGACGAGTTCGTTCAAATGTTATATTCCAGAACAAAGCTTAACCAAAGCTCTGATACCAAATTGAGACGACCCCAAACCCCGTACTGACGGCGGCAAGGGTAATCCGTGGAATATAACACAGAAACAGATAATAGCAGAACAGAATTAAATAAATGCACCAGGTAATGAACAATAGAATATACTGGATAAAAGTAATTATCAGAGTTACACAGTATACAGGATCATATTTAGTACAAATACAGTTCAACTATACATATATGTCTACAGCGGAAAACAAACATAATGTACAATAGGAGCTGAACAGCATAAAAAGAGATAAATGATAGAATCCATCTTCAGCTCCAGCTATCCAGAAAGAACCAGCTAAACCTGAATACAAGGCTGCACGTGTAGAAAAAGGGGCACCCGAGTTTGAAAGTGAAAGAAACTACGAGTCAGTCATGGGACTGGTATGAGAAATCTACTCAACACATATATAATATGGCCAATCACAGGACCACGCCACTTTCGTGGAACGGGTTTACTCCATTGGATTGCCAGTGCTCTAAAACAAATCTTTCTTTTAAACATCGCTATGCTTTTTATAAAAATGAAGCCGTTATAAGACTCAGTTCCCATCACACAATGCAACGCAAACCGGAGGACAGAGTTTTTACCTTATAACGGCCAAAATATGCTTGATACGAATAAAACAAAGGCATTTGATATTATTGCTAGTGTTTATATGTTTTGAAAACAATTTCAAATCATAACTATCAATCATAGACGGCATGGGTACCATATATCATGTCGCCATATATATACACAATCAAAACTGCACAGTCACGTATTTGGAAATTGGATTTCCGTCATGAACCAAGGCAAAAGATAGTCCTTACCGACTTCGAGACGCTCTAGCCCGCCCCTCAGGAACAGCCGCAACTGCCCCTTGGATCGTCAGGGCCGGTCCACCGATGTGGATTATTATCTCTGAACACAACGTCTCCCCGCCCTTTGGGGCGTAAACGAGCCAACGAATGACTCCATCGGACCCGCATCGTCTGATCAAACCGAGGCGCCTCGCAACAGCAACAACCACATAGATGAAAAGTATATAAATGTCAGGGCTGGTAGGTCACTGACACCACCCTAGCTAGAAAGAAACGCAGGCCCTCCCTGATGTCCTCTCCCGTTTCTGGTTCATACCGGGGTGTGAGGCTCGCGATTTTACGTTATACACAAAGCTACGCCACACCGACGGTGCTTTGATCATCACCACAAGACTTTGCTTTTCAACAGAAGCCATGATCACTGCATCTTAGCAGGCCACACAGGCAATTCATGCCATGCGACTAATGTCCATCGATATACAACCTCTGAGCTCGTGCGTTTCGGAGAAGGGCGTTAAGCAAAAGAATAAATTCTCTGCCGCCGAACAGATGTATATTTAACAGAGATCAATCAACACAGAATAAATCCAATGTCAGACACACAGTCCATTTACAAGTCCGTTCTGGGTCTGAACGAAACCGAAGGCACTAAATACCTCGCAAACCCATCGATCACCACGTACGTCTGGACGATCACCACTCATTATCCATATTTCGGGATGCCTCCCAATCAGGACCTCGGTTACCATCCAAACGAGGTGAAGATCTCCGGTCTTCGACCACCGTCTTCATCTTCGAATTTCAATCGTCGGTCAATTATTCGAAATGAGAATTAACTCGGCCTTTTCAAATAATTCACGTATATTTAGAATTTCAAATCAATTTATTTCAATGGTTAAATCATTCGACAACACCAATTTTGTTCCTTAATGTAATTTTCATACCAAACACATTCAACCATCAAATACCACATAAATCGAGCAAATTCAGTTTATTTCCATTCCATATCGTTTATGATATTTTATAATGATTTATCACTATTTTTATTTATTTTAAAATAGCCAATTTATTCAAAACGATGCTTCGGGCCATAACGCGGTCGTGGTGCTGTTTTTCTTCAGATTTGATTTACATATATCTGAAAATCTAACCATTGGATCTTCATAAAATTTACATCATTAGAAAGATCTTTTCAAAACGAATCCAACGGTTCCAGTTTCGGGAAAATCCGACGGTCGGATCTCCCGGTACAATCGTTTGAAGTTTCGATTTCAAAATACGAACTGCAGCGTCGTTACTCGATTAAATATAATTATATATATATATATAATCGTTTCTGGCACTGTTTTTCTTCAGATTTGAATTAAACATTCCAGACAATCCAACCGTTGGATTTTTACAAGTTGGTGCCGTTGGAAAGATATTTCCAAGGCGAACCCAACGATTGCGGTTTCAGGAAAATCCGATGGTCGGATCCCCCATACTAATCGTTTGAAATCACGGTTTCAAAACACGAACTGCACGGCCACGTTTCGTTTTAATTTTATTTATATTTGTATATTTATATAAATATAGTTCATTCAAAAATTCCTATATCGTTTTCACTTCAAATATTTCACTAACGCCTTTAAATTTTGGAAAATTTCGCCATAACCTCCTTTGTACGGGAGGGGCTAGGAAAATTCCCAAATAGCCACACGGGCGTCTCATGTCAAAAAAGAAAAAGAAAAAGCCAAGCGGCTAGCCAACAGGCTCATAAAATCATCACCCAAACAAAACAGTAAATGTGTACCTATTTGTCGGGCACAAAATTTCATTCCTCTTCTCTAGCCCCTTTGCTATAACTTGTTCAATAAATATGCATGTACATATATACAGTTCTCATCATTTATCATTTTCCATTCAACTTCATATTTGATTCCATTTGGTTTAAAAACACCATTCATTCTAATGTTGCATGCACAGGTAAAAATCACATCATTAGCTAATTAATGAATATTTCGACTCATGCATATTTATTTGAACGAGTTGCTATTTTTAACACTTCACATTTCAACAATTCATGTATATAATAAAAATGTGAGTTTTATTGTAAAACAATTCTTTCCAAAACACTATTATTTTATATAGTCTATATAGATGATAAAAAGGTGATTTTTATTGTAAAACAATTTATTTTAAAACAAGGACATTATACATGGTTTACATAGATGATAAAAAGGTGATTTTTATTGTAAAACAATTTATTTCAAAATATGAATACCATTCAACACATGAATTTCAATTCAATGAATGAATATCGATTCAACACATGAAGGTTTTCTATAGTTTCTATATATAGATAAAAATGTGATTTTTATATTTAAAACACGAAGACCATTCAACACATGAATCTCTAATCAACGAATGAATATCGATTCAACACATGAAGGTTTTCTATAGTTTATATATATAGATAAAAATGTGATTTTTATATTTAAAGCACGAAGACCATTCATCACATGAATCTCTAATCAACGAATGAATATCGATTCAACACATGAAGGTTTTCTATTTAACGAATAAATATAGTTTCAGCAAATGAAAATAATTCAAACACATGAATATTATTCAAAATTTCGGCAGCATAACGGCAGGGTAGTTAAAACTGGGACCGTCCCTAGTACGGCTCCTCGCTCTACCTTAAAACCTCGCGGTTTTTGACAATAGGGATCATGCATCTAGTTAGCATGCAGGCAGCATGTATATATTTATTTCATTTCCACAAACTAATCCTATGTGGTTTCAACCAAATATTTCTCAAGCACTACTGGGTAGTTTTCAACCACAATCAATCAATATCAACCACAAACAATCCCAAACAACCATTCGCTATCAATCAATTTTCACACCAATCACAATCAATAAATATCGTCCATGGTTTGTGGGCGAGGGGCGTGTATATATATATATATATATATATATATATATATATAGCAATTCACTTCTATTTCAACACATATATAATTTTTACAACGCATATATACCTTATACATCGAACGTACAACTTATACAACGCTTATACAAGAGGTGTACAACGCTTATATAACTCATACATCGACTATATAATTTATACATCGTCGTTTTCCATATCGTTTATAAATTAGAAATCTCACATTGGGTTCCACTCCACCAAAAATAGCAGAAGGCTCAGAAAAATATGCGGTCTCTTCTAAAATGCAGAAGACGTCCACACGAGTCCACTGTCTCTTGTTTCACTGAATTTCGACCACAAATGAAAAAGATATGATTTTTCAAAGTTTGCAACGGTTTTAAACTGTTAAAATCAGTTTTAAATTAAAACAGTCGATACCTTTCAGAAATCTTCAAAACTAGGTTTGAATTTTTCGATCAATCGGTGCAATGGTTCCACGATCGGGTTGCGCAGGGTCGAAGACCTACGTGAGGCGCACGTGCGCCAGGGAGGAGGGCCAACTCGGTGGCGCCAGGCGATGGCGGCGGCGGCTGGAAGTTCGAAACTTCCTGACGTCGATTCTCCCTCCACAGGCCACGAAAAATTCCAAACTTTATATGGATTTGAAGATCTCGAGAAGATCTTCAAAAAGTTCAACTGTGGAACGAGCTAATTCGGCGTGGATTGATCGGAAAATGAGGGGGAAGGTTTTGAACGTTTTCCGCCTTCGATCGGGGAGAGAGAAAACGATATTTTCCCTTTTTTTATTAAATTCTGATTGGCCGGGAGATTTTATAAGGGGTTTTCTGATGCGACCACCAATCTAAACCCAATGACTGTCATCCCTAGCGTTTTACCCCCATTCCGAACACAATGGAATATGTTTCGTAGGCCCATTCGACTGTTTCAGCCAGTTTTCCTTCAAATTAAAATATAAAACTTTCAATATTTAATTTGAACGTACATTTCAATTTGCCAGGGCCACAAACTGATTCGAAAAATTCCATAAAAATAAATCTAGCTATGTTTTGATGATACGGTCCCAACAAAACTAGTTTCGTCGAATTCTGAGACCGTTTGCAAAAAGGCCCATTTTTGGTCGATTCAATTTAACTTCAATTGACCAAAACACATTTTCCTTTGCCACGCTCACATACTAGCTTCAAAAATTATAAATTTGAAACCTAGCAATAACTTCACATCCCGGGTCCAACAAAAGTGGTTTCGCCGAATTCTGAGGTCGTATGCAAAATGGCCAATTTCACGGGCTATATAATTCCATAGCGACCTTTCTGAAAATTCATTCGGCCATAACTTTTGCTTTCCGCTATGAAAATTCGATTTTTCAGATTCGTTAGAAAGGTACTCACTAACAGATTTAAATATTTTTGGTTTCGCTAAAATCCGTTTTGTTTTGCACCCGGTACAGTCCGACAAAGTTTGAATTCAATTTTTGAAACTACAGCGCCATTTCAGGCCTTGTTTATAATTATAATTAATTATATTCGTTTTCAATTGTCGATTCAAACACACTTTCCATTGCCATTATTTAAAATATTTATTTTAAATATTTAAAATCCATTATTTTAGCCAATTTAAAAATTTTAAATTGGTTCAGATTTTCTGGGTCGTTACAAGTTCACAATGTGTTTCATGTTTCCCAACTAAGGAAGTTCGTTCACGACTCAGATATGACTATTTCACCTGATCAGTTAGAGGACTTCGAAGTAGAACCCGAGGCGGTTGGGGACCGCAAGCTGATTCGTATTGTGGGGCACGATACGAAGCAACTTCGAAGGAAGGCGGTGAAGCTAGTCAAGGTTCAGTGGGGCGAGGACGAGAATGAATGTACTTGGGAGACAGAGGAGAGCATTAGGAAGGCATATCCAGAACTCTTTGCCTGGTAAGATTTACTTTTCAATTTAGTTTTCCGCATCCTAGGGTAGACTTGTTTTGCTTGTTTGCATGTTTGATTGTTGTTTTATGATTGTTAGGCATGCGGGACCTTTGTGTGTGTTCTGATTAGGGAATTTCGGGTGCTAAATTTCTTAGGGGGGGAGAGTGTAACAACCCGCATTCTACGCATCGGGGGATCGTAGGATATTTATTTCTTTCCCGTATGAAGTTGTATGGTCATGTAACTTTAGGAAACATCTATTAGTGTCATTTCCCATGTTCATGATTTTTGTCGATTTTTAAATGACCATATTGCCCTTAGTTGGTACTGTTTTGGCCATAACTTTTGATTGGAAAGGAATTTTGACCTGAAACCACTTCCATTAGATTCGTTTGATGGTTTACCTTTCCGTAGAGTGGTCATAATAGCCAAACGGACTTAGCGTTTGGGAGATATGGCTGAAATAAGGTTTGGAGGGTGAAAAACTGCTTAACCGGGCCAAATCGGGTGATTAGTGAGTAGGCCCATAACCCATTTCGGGATTAGGGTTATGGGAAGGCTGAAATGAGATAAAGCATCATTCCATTTCAGTTTTCTAGCCTCCACTTATCACCAAGGAACCCTAAAAATGGCCTCCAACCTCTAAATCACCTCCAAATCATCTTTTGGTCAAGGATTTGGCTTAGCAACCTCTAATCAAGGGAGATCTACACCAAATCAACATTGGAGCTTCTGTTTAGTATTGGGGTTTGCATCAAATCAGAGATTTATTTCAGATCTTAGTTTATTTGTGGCTAAGGTGAGTGATTTGCATAGTTTTGCACTAATTATGGCTAATTAGGGGTGATTAGTGTTAATTAACGAATTTAAACGTGATAAAATTCGGGAAAAATGTTCATAAATTCTTAAATGATGTTTTAGACCTCTGATATGAATTTGGGTTAATTTGGTTAAGTTTTGCTAATCCTATCATTAGTTTCACCTAAACATGCTTAAGGGGAAATATGGGATTTTGGGTATGTTTGATCCATTTTAACCTATCATATTGATGTTTTGATGTTTGTGGTTGATTATGCATGTTGCTATGACTGTATGAAATGCTTTGTGATTGATTTCAATAGTTAGAATGGTCGAAAACGTCGTCGAATGGCGTAAACACTTGCTGGAACAGTTTCAGAAAACAGTGCAGGTTTCCGATCGGATCGGATATAGGGCTCGGATCAGATATGTTGAACTGGGCAAGGAATCCGATCGGATCGGAACCTGACACTTGAGAAAATTGGAAAAAGGAAGGCCACGCTAACTGAACTGGGATCGGATCGGATTAAGGAGGAGGGATCGGAGCAGATAGAGGAGAATGGATCAGATCGGAGCACGTGAAGGATGTGGAGGCGGATCGGAGCGGAAGCATGAACTGGAGGGGAGATAGCACCCGACCCGACCCGAAGTGAAGCACCTGACCCGAGGAGAAACACCCGACCCGTACCAGAAGAAGACCCGACCCGAACCGATGGAGGATACCCGACCCGAACCGACGGCTTGAGGAGGAACCCGACCCGACCCAGTATTGACCAATAACCCGAGATGCAAAGGTAGTCCAATATGGGAAGTTAGAGCTCAGGATCCAGTTGGGAACCGATGAGTTCACTTCATGGTTGGGCTTTGCTGCGGGACGTGTGCTAAGGAGTTATCGACGTTCATAACTTCGATTCACCACTAAAAATGAATGATGGCTACTTATCAGTGCAGTAGGGTCATTATGACCTGAGGGGCAAGGTGTAACAACCCGTATTTTCAATAACCTGTAATAACATAAATCGAGGCAGAATTTAATTCTAAAATGGGAATCAAGGGAAACGGGCTATGCCATTGTGTTCGTCTCGGAAAAATACGCGAAATAGAGTCCGAGTTTTCGAAAATCGGAGTCCGTATGACCAAGATATGGCCTCGCGAAGTTTCACGAAAATTCCCAAATTAAAGTATACTTAATTAAGTGAAATGGGTTGTGTAGATATATATATATATATATATATTGATATATATATATATATATATATATATATATATATAATTGAAAATTTAATAAATAAATATGCAAAAATGCTCAAAACAGCGAATTGGGAGAGGGGAATAACCGAACCGGCCGATTTTTGAAGTCGACCCGAGCCCGCTGGGTCGACTAGGGGTTAATCCAGGGTGTTTGGCTGTCAACCCGTGGGCCGATTCGCTCAAGTGCAGATTTTGCATTTGAATGGTTCTCATGGTCCATCTTTAATCTAAAGGCCCTAGATGGTTCCTACACTTGACTTCTTCCCCAAGACATGCTTTGATGGCTTGGATTGAATCTAGGGTTAATCCTATGGCCTAAAACACTTGCCTAATCTATAAATAAGACCCTAACCTACCCTAATTCATTCATAATTAAACCTAGTGACTAAACTATGGCAAAATGCTAGCTCTCATGGCCTCCACTAATTTTATGAAGAGGGTTGCATACTAATCACTCTCTAATCAACTTCTAATCCCTTCTTAGCATCTTAATCTTCTTCATTTGGTGTTCAAAGTTGCTAGTTGTGAGTTTCTATCACTTTGATGATCTTTTGGTAAACTAATTAGATGAGATGTGATGAGATTTATGGTTTTGTATGTGGGTTAATGAGCTTTGAATCATACGATATGATGTTAGCATTAATCTTATGTTTATGCATGTTGAGTATGTAAGCTTATGCAAGTTTAATATGATGTATGTTATGTTTGCATGATGCTAAATATGCAAGTTGTGGGCTATGTAATCATATGCATGTTATGCAAGTTCATGGTAATATGCTATGCAAGTTACATGTTTGTTAATATGCAAGTTACATGTTTGTTAATATGCAAGTTACATGTATGTAAATATGCAAGTTACATGTTTGTTAATATGCAAGTTACATGTTTGTTAATATGCAAGTTACATGTATGTAAATATGCAAGTTACATGTTTCTTTATATGCAAGTTACATGTTTGTTAATATGCGAGTTACATGTATGTAAATATGCAAGTTACATGTTTATTAATATGCAAGTTCATGATGACACATTATGCAAGTCTATAAGCTAATATGCAAGTTTGTTATGCAAAATGAATATGTAAGTTATGTGACATATTATATGCAAGTTATGTGACATGTTATGCAAGTTCATATGCAAGTTATGTGTTTGTTAATATGCAAGATGGCACCTTTGAAACATGTTCATTCATATGCAAGTTGACACCTTTTATATGTGTTATATCATGAACGAAATTACGTGGGAACGATGGGGTAATTAAATGCATAAGTTAATAAGATTGTGTGAAATTAATATAATTATGCATAACACAAAATAAATAAACATAGTATGGGAATTTGCCTATTTGGTTAGGTGTACCCATACTATGTGTTGGGAATTTACCTATTGAGTTAGGTCTACCCCATGGGAATTTACCTATTAAGTTAGGTCTACCCATGTTAAGAAAACTTGATTAATTAGGGATAATTAATATAAAATTATGAGGGTGATTAATTAGGTGTAATCAATTGACTAAGACACGAGGTTAGACTCAGTTGTAGCGTAAAACTGCCCGGACCCAACCGGCTTAACCAGTTGCTACAAATGTTAGCCCAATGTGAGAGGTCTTAGGCACAAACTAAATACGTAATTAATGTAAAGACACGAGGTTAGACTCTGTTATGACATAAGGCTGCCCGGACCCAACCGGCTTAACCAGCGGTCATAAAAGACAGTCTAATGTGAGAGGTCTTTACAAAGGTTACGTTCTTAATTAATTAATTAAGAAACACTTAACCACATTAGCATGTAGAGGGACATGAGGGGTTAAGTGGGTGCCTCGGGTGGCATGAGAAAATCTAGTGGTTGCCTTGGGTGGCAATAGAAAATACGATTAGAATACTTAACCAAAATAGAACATGTAATTAAAACATGATTAAAGGGTTAAGTGGGATATACTAGAAAAAGGGACAAGCTTAGGTGGGTAGCTTGTGGAGGCCCATTTCAACCAGTAACCCATACGTATCTTTGTGGGCTCGACCCATGTCGAGGACGGGACACGCATACTGGGCTTGACTGTAAGAGGCAAACGGGTTAGCGGTGGCAACGCAAGTCCAACGGGCTTCATATGCGTGAGTGGGCCCGGGCTGGTAGGTAAGCCGTTGTTGCATCGAGTAGATATAAGCCGTGCACCTTTAGTTTCATCAGGTTGCCACATTGGGGAATGATACATCCCACGGTGGGGCCAGCACGGGTATCTACGTTAGGGAGCCGATCGAATGGGAAGTAGTGTGTACACCTAGTGGATTGTAGGGCCCCGTGGCGCCTACTTGGTCACCTAGGGGTACGCAGGTACTAATTAGTAAATTTTATAAGTCCTTGGGTGGGATCAACCTTTAAGTTAGGAACGACTGGTGTGGTGCAGTTTAGTAATTTACCTTAGGGAGGGTAGATGCGTCTTTATCCTTTATCTTGGTTTAGTTAACTGCTTAGTATAGCCGTTCATCCCTATATGTTACCGTATATCAAGTTATGTCTTCTCTGGTTACTTTAACGATTGTATTGTTAAAGTTATAGGACTCACTCAGACTTATGTCTGACCCCGTTGTTTTTACCTTTTTCCCAACCCTCAGGTCCTACGGTGGATCCTAGCAGTAGTGGAGCTTGATCGGATTGCTGTCCCAGTCTTTAGGAGCTTGGATAGATGTAAAGCTCCAGTTATCCAGTTATCTTTTCTTTTGTTTTGGCTATTGTGTGAGAGTGGGATTATGTACTTCTTTATTTTGATGGATATTGTACTTGACTTTTATTTTGGTTTTATGATGTAACCAGACATGTTTTACTTCCGCTGTTATGAGAAGATGTTTTAAAATTTCAAGTACTGTTTATATCTGTCTTGTTGTAATTTTTCTGTTCTATATTCACTAAAATACTCCACCGATGCTATGGCATTCCCTTAGTGAGTGACCCTAGCGGGAGTGGGGTGTTACACGTGGTATCAGAGCTTAAGGTTACCAGAACAGATAAAATTTTTGAGAAAAACTACTTTCTAAGAGTATTTTCGAAGAAAGTATTTTTAAAAGCATGTCTTCTAAGAGAAAAAGTTTTTGAAAAAGAAAAGCATAATCCCCAATAGCCATATCTTTATCTTTCGGAATCTCCTTTTTGAATCTTTCCTCTTTCGTTTCAGCATGGCTGAAGATCTTAACATCCCGGAGGGTTTAGTTATACCACTATGGTATAGGAGGTTGCAAGAGGCTAGGGCCGCGGCTGCGGGTCCGGCCAATGCTACTACACCAGAGACAACCGCTCCTCCTCCTCAGCCTAGAGTGGATAATTTTGCTAAGGTTTGCAAGGAGTTCAAGGCTATAGGAGGAAAACCTTTTCTTGGTTCAGAGACTTTCGTAGAGGCTAGAGATTGGCTTAAGGAAGTGGAAGAGTTGCTAGATATCTTTGAAGTGGAAGAGGGAAAGAAAGTCAAGTTGGCGGCTTGGTTAATGAAGGGAGAGGCCTCATTCTGGTGGGAGGTCACTAATGGAGAACGCCCTGTTGACTCTTGGGCAGATTTTAAGCAAAGGTTTGGGGCTAAGTTTCTCTCAAGGGCGGAAGAGAATCTGTTTATGGAGAAGTTCTTGAATTTGAAGCAAGGGAATCTCACGGTGAAAGAATATGTCAACAAATTCAATCAATTAGCAAGGTTTGGCATAGAGTTGGTGAATACACCGGAGAAGAAGGCTTTGAGGTTCGTTAGAGGCTTGAACGAACCATTGCAAGGAATAGCTATGACTCACATTCCTATGGGGGCCACTTTTGAGAAGCTTGTCTACATGGCACTTATGCATGAGGATGATAAGAATTCTAAGGCACCAGAGAAAAAGGGGGATCAGAAGAAACCGCAACAGCAACAACAAGGCAAGGGCGGAAAAGGCAATGGTGACAAAAAGAAGACGAAGAAGAAGTGCTTCAATTGTGGAACACCAGGACACCTCAGTAAGGATTGTCGCAAAAAGAAGAAGACCGGTTGCTTTCATTGTGGTGAAGCAGGGCATCTTGTGAAAAACTGCCCAAAGAAGGGGCAGAAGACGGGGTCTACCTCAGGAGGCCAGGTGCAAGCTCTTATAGCACCACCTCAGTCAGGGGGGCAAGTTCAGGTTCTCTCAGTTCCACCGATTCAGCAGAGAGGTAGAACTATTTCCGTTGAAAGTCTGGTTTTTCTGTTTGATCATCCAGTTCGTACTTTGTTTGACTCTGGCGCATCACATTCTTTTATCTCATCATCGTTAGTTGAGTCACTGCACTTAGACACCAGTCTAGTTGATGATCCCTTGGTTGTCTCAAACCCAATTGGGGGCTCCATATATCTGTCTATGATATGTTTGGGTTTGAAGATTTCTATACTTAGCGTTGAGTTTAGATGTGATGCTTTTGTATTGGGCTTCACGGGCTATGGGTTGATCTTGGGCATGGACTGGTTATCCAGTAATGGTGTCGTTCTTGATTGCGAAAGGAGAGTTGTCAGGCTCATGACCCGCTTGGGTAACACTCTCGAGATCTCTTGCAATCCCATGGAATCTGTTTTGCTAAGTTATCTTGAATCGCTCGATGCTTCGGTCGAAAGTTTGTGTTCTGTCAGAGTAGTCCGGGAATATCCGGATGTGTTTGAAGAAGTAAAGGGTTTGCCTCCGAAGCGGGAGATAGATTTCCGAATTTATTTGGTGGATAATGCCAAACCAGTGTCTTTGCCAGTACGCCACATGGCTCCTCGTGAGAGAAGAGAACTTCATAAGCAAGTAGGGGAGTTGCTTGAGAAGGGGTTCATAAGGCGAAGTATATCGGAGTGGGGAGCTCCAGTAGTGTTTGCCACGAAGGGGGATGGGTCCCTCAGACTTTGTGTGGATTATAGGGAACTTAATAAGCTCACGAAGAAGAATAGACACCCATTACCGAGGATAGATGATCTCTTTGATCAGTTGGTTGGCGCGTCAGTATTTTCGCAGATGGACTTAGCTACAGGGTTTCATCAGTTAAGAGTGGCGGAGGACAGTATAGAGAAGACTGCTTTCCGGACTCCGGATGGTTTTTATGAGTGGCTAGTGATGCCATTTGGGTTGACAAACGCCCCCGCATACTTTGTTGATCTCATGAGTAGAGTGTTCAGAGAGTATCTGAATAAGTTTGTAGTAGTTTTTGTGGATGACATCTTGGTCTTTTCCAAGAATGAAGAAGAGCATGCCTTACATCTCAAGGAAGTGTTGGAGACTCTTCGAGCGCATAGTCTTAAAGCTAAATTCTCTAAATGCCATTTTTGGAGAAGAGAAGTGCGATTCTTAGGGCATGTGGTCTCTAAGGAAGGGATAGCTGTGGATCCCGCAAAGATAGTATCTATCCAGGATTGGAAAGTTCCTAGAAATGCTACCGAGGTAAGAAGTTTCTTGGGGTTGGCAGGATATTATAGGAAGTTCATCAAAGACTTCGCGAAGATATCAGCCCCATTAACCCGCTTGACGAAGAAGAATCTGGTTTTCTCATGGGATGTAGATTGTGATGATGCTTTCCGACGGTTAAAGAGAGCTTTGACCACCGCTCCAGTTTTAGTGCTTCCAGATGGGAGTAAGCCGTTTGTTGTTTATACCGATGCTTGTGGAACAGGATTAGGCGCAGTCTTGATGCAGGAGGGAAGGGTAATAGCCTATGGAGGGAGACAATTGAGAGTGCATGAGAAGAATTACCCTACCCATGATCTAGAGTTGGCCGCGATTGTTTTCGCACTTAAGTCTTGGCGCCATTATCTTCTTGGTGAGAGATTCGAGTTGTTCACCGACCATAAATCATTGAAGTACTTATTCTCTCAGAAGGATTTAAACTTAAGACAGCAAAGGTGGATGGAGTTCTTAGCATCCTATGATTTCGAGATAGCGTATACCCCTGGTAAGGGTAACGTGGTGGCAGACGCCTTAAGTAGAAAAAGGCTATCTTTGAGTCCATTGTTCGTGGAACGACGAAGCTTGGAGTTTCTTTCTTTGTTTGACTTCAGACCTTCTGTTGATTTTGTACCTGGTTTGTTGGCATCCTTGGAGGTTAGACCTACTCTTTTGAGACGGATTGGCGAGGCTCAGCGAGACGACCCACAGTTGGTTGTGTTGGTAGAGAAGCTTATAAGAGGGGAGTCGTCCAGCCATTTGGGTAGATACACCATAGATGATAAGGGATGATTGCATAGAGACGGTAGACTTTGTGTACCGCAAGATGAGGGTTTGAAGAAGGCTATTTTGGATGATGCACATCGTTCAAGAATGACTATTCATCCCGGTGGAGACAAAATGTACCAAGACATGAAGAGAGTTTTCTTTTGGGCCGGTATGAAGAAAGATGTGGCCGAGTATGTGGCTAGATGCTTAGTGTGCCAACAAGTTAAAGTGGAGCAAAGGAAACCCGGTGGGTTGCTACACCCATTGGAAGTTCCACAGTGGAAGTGGGATAGTGTCTCGATGGATTTCATCGACGGGTTACCGAGATCGAGGAAGGGCAATACGGGAATTTGGGTTGTGGTAGACAGACTTACAAAGAGTGCCCATTTTATACCCGTAAAGAGTAAGAGGACCGCTCCATGGCTTGCTTCAGTCTATGTTAGAGAGATTGTTAGATTGCATGGCGTACCATCCAGCATTGTGAGTGATCGAGATCCTATTTTCACTAGTGAGTTTTGGAGAAGTTTGCAAGAGGCGGTAGGGACTCAGTTGTGTTTGAGCACCGCATATCATCCTCAGACGGACGGTCAGACCGAGAGGGTGAACCGTATCTTAGAAGATCTTTTGAGGCTTTGTATCTTGGATTTTGGAGGTACATGGGAAGAACATCTTCCTTTGGTGGAGTTCGCATATAATAACAGCTTTCAGTCCAGTATTGGTATGGCTCCTTTCGAAGCTCTTTATGGAAGGCCTTGTCGATCTCCTACATGTTGGTGGGAATCTACGGATAAGATCTTGCTTGGGCCGGATATGGTTAGAGAGACTTCAGAGAAGATTGATTTAATTCGAAAAAGGATGAAAGCAGCGCAAGATAGACAGAAATCTTATGCGGATCGGAGAAGGACGGATCTTGAGTTTGAGGTTGGGGACATGGTTTTTGTCAAAGTATCTCCATTGAGAAATGTTGTTCGCTTTGGGTCCGTAGGGAAGTTAGCACCGAGATTTGTTGGGCCGTTTCCTATTAAGGAAAGGATTGGACGGATGGCATATAGGGTGGAGTTGCCCGACAGACTTAGTGGTGTTCATGATGTATTCCATGTATCACATTTGAGGAAGTGCTTACATGAGACCGCGGAGGTGGTAGAGCCGAGCTTGCTTAGAGATGTAGAGGTAGAGCGTGATGCGACGATTCGACGAGCTCCTACTCGCATCCTTGGGTCAGAAACTAGGAAGTTGAGGAACAGAGAAGTTCAGCTAGTTAAAGTGCAATGGGGAGATGACGAAAGCAATGCTACTTGGGAGACGGAAGCAAAGATGCGTTCTTTGTATCCATTTCTTTTTGAGAGTATGTCTTTTAACTTCTCCTTTATTGCTTGTCTAGTACTTATCTTATCTTTAGTATATCCTCTCGCTAATACCTATGACCTTTAGATAGGGTAAAACCTATGGTTGAGACATGTGTTTGAAACATGTTATGGTTGATGGATGCATATGGATGCAATTGTTTGCTAGTGGTTGCTCGTGGATGCATATACACACACATTAGGCACTAGATCGGCTCAGTCACTTCATGTTGCATATTGCATAAATGGATGTGGTAGTTAGATTGATGGATGTATCATGGCTGTGTTATCATATGGATGATGCATTTTTGTGTATGGTTGTGCACGCATGTAGAAATTTGTATGTGTCAATAGGGTTTCGCATACATATTGGATGCATGGCACTATCATGGTTTGCATTAAGGAGGTTTACTGTATCAGTAACCGCCTGATTTTCGCATTAGTTAAGTACATATACACACACTTTTGCATATATCCATCCAGCATTTAGAATCTTGTAAGGACAATGATTGCTCGTGGATGATGCTTTGAGTAGATGGATGATTGGATGGTAGGATACGTTCTTCCTAACTTGAAGATTTCGGGGACGAAATCCTTTAAGGAGGGGAGAATGTAACAACCCGTATTTTCAATAACCTGTAATAACATAAATCGAGGCAGAATTTAATTCTAAAATGGGAATCAAGGGAAACGGGCTATGCAATTGTGTTCGTCTCGGAAAAATACGCGAAATAGAGTCCGAGTTTTCGAAAATCGGAGTCCGTATGACCAAGATATGGCCTCGCGAAGTTTCACGAAAATTCCCAAATTAAAGTATACTTAATTAAGTGAAATGGGTTGTGTAGATATATATATATATATATTGATATATATATATATATAATTGAAAATTTAATAAATAAATATGCAAAAATGCTCAAAACAGCGAATTGGGAGAGGGGAATAACCGAACCGGCCGATTTTTGAAGTCGACCCGAGCTCGCTGGGTCGACTAGGGGTTAATCCAGGGTGTTTGGCTGTCAACCCGTGGGCCGATTCGCTCAAGTGCAGATTTTGCATTTGAATGGTTCTCATGGTCCATCTTTAATCTAAAGGCCCTAGATGGTTCCTACACTTGACTTCTTCCCCAAGACATGCTTTGATGGCTTGGATTGAATCTAGGGTTAATCCTATGGCCTAAAACACTTGCCTAATCTATAAATAAGACCCTAACCTACCCTAATTCATTCATAATTAAACCTAGTGACTAAACTATGGCAAAATGCTAGCTCTCATGGCCTCCACTAATTTTATGAAGAGGGTTGCATACTAATCACTCTCTAATCAACTTCTAATCCCTTCTTAGCATCTTAATCTTCTTCATTTGGTGTTCAAAGTTGCTAGTTGTGAGTTTCTATCACTTTGATGATCTTTTGGTAAACTAATTAGATGAGATGTGATGAGATTTATGGTTTTGTATGTGGGTTAATGAGCTTTGAATCATATGATATGATGTTAGCATTAATCTTATGTTTATGCATGTTGAGTATGTAAGCTTATGCAAGTTTAATATGATGTATGTTATGTTTGCATGATGCTAAATATGCAAGTTGTGGGCTATGTAATCATATGCATGTTATGCAAGTTCATGGTAATATGCTATGCAAGTTACATGTTTGTTAATATGCAAGTTACATGTTTGTTAATATGCAAGTTACATGTATGTAAATATGCAAGTTACATGTTTGTTAATATGCAAGTTACATGTTTGTTAATATGCAAGTTACATGTATGTAAATATGCAAGTTACATGTTTCTTTATATGCAAGTTACATGTTTGTTAATATGCGAGTTACATGTATGTAAATATGCAAGTTACATGTTTATTAATATGCAAGTTCATGATGGCACATTATGCAAGTCTATAAGCTAATATGCAAGTTTGTTATGCAAAATGAATATGTAAGTTATGTGACATATTATATGCAAGTTATGTGACATGTTATGCAAGTTCATATGCAAGTTATGTGTTTGTTAATATGCAAGATGGCACCTTTGAAACATGTTCATTCATATGCAAGTTGACACCTTTTATATGTGTTATATCATGAACGAAATTACGTGGGAACGATGGGGTAATTAAATGCATAAGTTAATAAGATTGTGTGAAATTAATATAATTATGCATAACACAAAATAAATAAACATAGTATGGGAATTTGCCTATTTGGTTAGGTGTACCCATACTATGTGTTGGGAATTTACCTATTGAGTTAGGTCTACCCCATGGGAATTTACCTATTAAGTTAGGTCTACCCATGTTAAGAAAACTTGATTAATTAGGGATAATTAATATAAAATTATGAGGGTGATTAATTAGGTGTAATCAATTGACTAAGACACGAGGTTGGACTCAGTTGTAGCGTAAAACTGCCCGGACCCAACCGGCTTAACCAGTTGCTACAAATGTTAGCCCAATGTGAGAGGTCTTAGGCACAAACTAAATACGTAATTAATGTAAAGACACGAGGTTAGACTCTGTTATGACATAAGGCTGCCCGGACCCAACCGGCTTAACCAGCGGTCATAAAAGACAGTCTAATGTGAGAGGTCTTTACAAAGGTTACGTTCTTAATTAATTAATTAAGAAACACTTAACCACATTAGCATGTAGAGGGACATGAGGGGTTAAGTGGGTGCCTCGGGTGGCATGAGAAAATCTAGTGGTTGCCTTGGGTGGCAATAGAAAATACGATTAGAATACTTAACCAAAATAGAACATGTAATTAAAACATGATTAAAGGGTTAAGTGGGATATACTAGAAAAAGGGACAAGCTTAGGTGGGTAGCTTGTGGAGGCCCATTTCAACCAGTAACCCATACGTATCTTTGTGGGCTCGACCCATGTCGAGGACGGGACACGCATACTGGGCTTGACTGTAAGAGGCAAACGGGTTAGCGGTGGCAACGCAAGTCCAACGGGCTTCATATGCGTGAGTGGGCCCGGGCTGGTAGGTAAGCCGTTGTTGCATCGAGTAGATATAAGCCGTGCACCTTTAGTTTCATCAGGTTGCCACATTGGGGAATGATACATCCCACGGTGGGGCCAGCACGGGTATCTACGTTAGGGAGCCGATCGAATGGGAAGTAGTGTGTACACCTAGTGGATTGTAGGGCCCCGTGGCGCCTACTTGGTCACCTAGGGGTACGCAGGTACTAATTAGTAAATTTTATAAGTCCTTGGGTGGGATCAACCTTTAAGTTAGGAACGACTGGTGTGGTGCAGTTTAGTAATTTACCTTAGGGAGGGTAGATGCGTCTTTATCCTTTATCTTGGTTTAGTTAACTGCTTAGTATAGCCGTTCATCCCTATATGTTACCGTATATCAAGTTATGTCTTCTCTGGTTACTTTAACGATTGTATTGTTAAAGTTATAGGACTCACTCAGACTTATGTCTGACCCCGTTGTTTTTACCTTTTTCCCAACCCTCAGGTCCTACGGTGGATCCTAGCAGTAGTGGAGCTTGATCGGATTGCTGTCCCAGTCTTTAGGAGCTTGGATAGATGTAAAGCTCCAGTTATCCAGTTATCTTTTCTTTTGTTTTGGCTATTGTGTGAGAGTGGGATTATGTACTTCTTTATTTTGATGGATATTGTACTTGACTTTTATTTTGGTTTTATGATGTAACCAGACATGTTTTACTTCCGCTGTTATGAGAAGATGTTTTAAAATTTCAAGTACTGTTTATATCTGTCTTGTTGTAATTTTTCTGTTCTATATTCACTAAAATACTCCACCGATGCTATGGCATTCCCTTAGTGAGTGACCCTAGCGGGAGTGGGGTGTTACACAAGGTGATGGTAGCAAGACTACGTTATCAGTGCAGTAGGGTCATTATGACCCGAGGGGCAAGGTGATGCGTAGTAAGACTATGAGCCAGCGCAGATGGGGTGAACAACTCCATGGGGTAAGTGGACATAGTAAGGATTGGTAAGGCTATGAGCCAGCGCAGATGGGGTGAATTACTCCATGGGGCAAGTGGACATAGAAAGGAATTAGTGACTGTGTTATCAGTGCAGTGAAGCCATTTATGACTTCATAGGGCAAAGTGATCGTAGCAAGGGTGGGTGATCGAAGTGGTGAATGTCGTATGCTTTACGCACTGAGTGAGAGATGTGAGGATGGATGCTATGTTTGATTGTTTGCCATCACTATGACATGCACACCTCCCCCACCTCTGTATCTTTATACCGTTTGATATGGCACCTTAGAGTGTTGTACAGTATGTAGTGCTAACTCTTTGGTTGCAGGTCCAGGTATGTTTTAGTCTACCTGTTATTGTTCACTTTAGGTGCTTATCGCTCATACCAGGCTTTATGTCTGACCCAGAGTTTAATGTCTCCTCTTATTACTCTGGGTGCTCATACGGGCAGACTAGAGACATGTTAGCTGGTGGTGCGCGAGTAGCTGATTCGGAGGCGAGCAGGAGGCTTCCACGTATGATATATATATATACACATTCTCCCTATGTCGTTGGTGGTCGCTACTTGGGCATTAGTAGTGTACCTCCTTTATCTTACTTTTGTTTTGAGATAGTTGAAAAGTTGTAATAAGCTATACTTTGGATTTCCGCTGCTATGATGCTTAGTTCTGGTTTTTAGCTTATGCACTGTCTCCCCTGTTTTATGTCAAGTATGTTATTATTATATTTTGTTCTATGCGCTGTGAGACATTCTACAGGTTCTTCGTATGTTCATTTCCTTCTTCCTTTTCCTTCTGACGACCCGTTCCGTGCTAACTGGACATGCGTACCGCGCACTTCTGGAGTAAATGTCGGTTGGTGCGGGGCGGGCCGTCACAAAAATAATTTTAAATATAAAAATAGTTGATTTTAAGTATAATTAATCGAAATAGATTTAGTTTAAAAATAGTTTTAATTGAGAATAGTTTTAACTAAAAATTGTTTTAAGAGAAAGTATTTTGAAATAAAATAGCTTAATTGAAAATAATTTAGATAGAAAAAGAGTTCAGATTAAAATAGTACTAACTTGAAAATAGTATTTAATGTAACATTTTGGAATAAAATAGTTCAAACTTTGAAAGACATAATTTATTTTAAACCATTTAAACCCAGTTTCGTATTCTTAATATTTCATTTTAATCAGTCTTAAATCTCATGTTCCAAATTAAGCAAAATTACAAATTTCAATTTATAACTAATTTAAGTTTCAACCTTCGATTTAAATTTAAATTCAAAATCAAATTCAATTAGAATAGTTTAAGTCTTAATTTCTATTTTTAAACATATTTATATTTAATTGGTTCAAATCTTTAATTTCGATTTCAGATTCAAACTCTTGAAACTACTCAATTTCGATAAATTCAAATTAAATCTTAATTTCAACCTTCAAAATCAATAATTTTAAGTCAAAATTCATTAATAAATTTCACTTAACAAATCCGATTTATAAATTCAAAAACATATCATTTGGCCATATTCAATGTCCATTACTTAATTTTCTATTCTATAACCAAGATACCATTTAATTTTACATTCAATTACATGAGTACATATATGTCTTCTTTGGCAAGGCCGGCCGGTTTTTAAAATGATCCGTAACACTTTTTATCATAAAAAATAATAGATACATTGTTACAGGAGATAGACTGATTGTCTAATGACTACTATCGGTTTTTAGGGCAGACCGTCCACCATAGACAATTTTTAAAGTGGTCTGTCCACTGCAACATTACAAGCTTATAGCGCAGGAGATAATCTAAATGACTAGACTACTATACAGGCTTAAAGCTTAGGAGCTAGGATATATACCTAGTCTACAAAAGTATGAAACTCCATGCAGGGAGCGCATTACATACAAACTTTGACCCAAATAGATGCTTCATACCCGAACAGAGTCATAATGAAACTTATAAAGCAGCACCATCCAGGTAAATTGACATGATATTCTCACTTGCACCACACAAACGGAAAACAACAGTAGCAAACACCACGGGTAACACGACCTGCACCAAATCTAGTCAGTAGCAACCCCATCAGTCCTTCACACATAGTCTAGTTAACCCTAAAAGCACATACCACTTCAACTCAGTAACACAAATAAACCAAGTTCTACATCCAGACAACTTCTCATCACAAACAAGACGACACTCAAGAGCAATCAGATGAACGAAACACCAAGATAAACACCAACACATACCTAACTGCCACAACTACTCCAGAGAAATATCAGATATAGAAACACAGTGCTAACTCACCAAGCGGGAGATCAGCACATTGCTACACCAACGTAAACCATAAACCGCCTACGCAGTTATGAGCCTAAAGGAGACATCAAACATGGTAAGGATATAGTTTTAGATGAACAGCAAAAACTAAAGGAGATGGAGATAGGAGTAGTCATGAATCGAATCTAGGGAACGTTGGCTATGAACTAAAAACAGTTGGCTACTCGGCTATTATGAAAAGACTACTACACATCAAACAAGTTGACACACCTACAACTACTAATAGTCACACTACAACACCGGAAAGAACCAGCAATAACTAGATAACTACATTTCACCTGAACAAGCTACAAGACATGTGGAAGGACGAAAATCTCACCAAGAATAGGAGCAAATCTTAGAGCAAAGCATCAAACCCTTAGGCAGGGAAGGGGAAGCAAGCTTGGGTACCTTGCATTGCAGATGTAAGACAAATTCCAGAGAAGAATGGAAGGAGGAATAGTCACAAAAACAACCAATGAAGAGAACATAAAAAAAAGCCTATAACTGAAGGGGACACTATGAATTAGGAAGAGAACTGAAGTCTGTAGTATAAAATGGATACAAAGAAGCAAGAAAAAAAAGTATGAGAACAGATTCGACTGATTCGACGGCGGGGACAAACGTAGAGGATCAAGCTTTGAAATAACAACGGTAAAAAAGATAAGGAGAAAATTTAGTGAAAAGGGCATCGAAAGAGGAGGATAAAAGGGGTCAGTGGAGAGAGGTGAGGAACCCTAGTCCCCATAGGTGAACAGACAGAGCTTTTTTGTGATGACATGAGTATATATATCATTTTAACTCATATCTAATATCCTAAGTAGATAATGTGCCAACTCATATAAGATGTTATAGGAATATATAATTTAAACTCGTTTCTTAGTTTCGGCATTCAAATGTTCAAATGATGCATATAACAACCTATACGATTTCAATGATATAAACCATAGTAATAAGGATACATCATAATCAACAATCATCAGAAATATAAACACCTTATCAGGCTTTGTATCAAACCAATAAGCATATGCAATCAACATCCATAACAACTAATATATCACAATAGTCACTAGCTATCAAATATCAGCGCTTTTTACTAGTAATTCAATTTTGATGATAAGGTAAATGTCGATTTAATTCGATGTCAATTCAAATTCAATATTAACATATATTTAAATAGGGATTTTCACTCAAATGGGTTATTTATTTATAGTAGCAAGTATTAAATACAACACTTCTAAAAAAATAGTTTAAAGAACAATTTATCGAAAAAAGATAAATGAATTTACCATTCTCAATTTTATCGAAATAATGATAAATAAATTTAGTATTTCGCTGTATAACTTAAAAAATAAAGGAATTTATCTCTTTTCTGTAAAATTATCCTTGAAATTATTTTTCAAAGTGTTATCCACCTATTAAATTTCCAAATAGTCAATCAAAATAATATATTACATATATATTAATTATCACATATTGTATGTTCAACTAGCAATTACATTCTATTTTAGCGTTGATTTGGATTTCTAAGCAATAGTTAAATAAATTATCAAATATCATAAATTTAGTTTAATGTGCAATGAAAATTTTATTAGTCAATGAGTAGGTTTAAACAATCACATTTGATTTTTAAGTGGAATTAAAATCCAATATGAAATTTAATTTTATTATAGTCTACAAACTGCCAGACTAGTTTTATATTGCCAGAGTTGTGATATGAGTCCAATGGAAGGCACCTCACATTAACCAGAGCTCATATTCAAGAGTTATTAAAGTAACAAGATCTTGAATTATATTATTATAAAGTAAACAAAATAAAAGCTTACCAATCACTTAAAGCCTTGTTACCAGGAACACCATTCCCGCTCATATCTGTGAAAAAACCAAACCCAACGGTATCCCGTTGACCACCTCCAGCTCATACCTCCGAGTGCTATAGCCAATCGAAAGTCACCACCGAGCTTGTCTCTATATCCTTTATGATCTCCTACACTACCACATCGTCTGAATGTGAAAAGTCACCAACTACTATGATGATTTCAGTCAGCTTTAGGCCGACTTTGGCGAACCTCATTGTAATAACCAAATCTTTAGGTCATAGTAATTAATTAAAAGATTAACTAATAAAATAATTGGTTGTAAAGTTATTAGAATTTGGCAATGGAACTTGCGATTCTCTAGTCAATTTATATATTTGGTTTGTGAGAAACAAACTTAAAATGAAGAAGCTATGGATCTAAAAATCAAAATAAAGGTTGGAAATATATATATGGATTGGGTTAATCCATAGGTAGGTTGACCCAGGGGTTGAACCACACGGTGGATGGGTCGACCAATTATGTTAATTTGGCACACATCATGCCCAGACGTGATGGAATCGAGTCTGATGTTACTCGAACACATTTTGTTGTTGTGTTAGCAAGATTTTTTGGTTTATTTTCAAAAGTTTATACTAGTTCGGATTACTTCTACGTGCAGTCGCACGCAATGTTGGATTGCGTAGAGTTTTATTATTATCAATATCCAACTGCAATCCCCTTGATTTCATGGCTATAAGGTTCACACCACTCCAAACACACTTCATTCTATGGCTACAAGGTTAACACCTCTCCCTTTCCTTGATTTCAGGGCTACAAGGAACACATCCTTTCCCAAACACTTCCCAAATGATTACAACATACCTATACTCTTCAACAGCACTTCAATTTAGAGAGTAGTGGATAGAGAGTGAGAAAAGAATAAGTTTTATATAATTAGAGTAGAAATCAGCAAAGTTGAAGTGTAGAAACCAATAAAATATTGTTAGCCTGCTTTGTGACCAGGCTACCCAAAGTTAGGGACTTGAGTATGAACTTACATTGATTGGCGATCACTTGGATGGAGTGATAGAAAGATGGAAAATTTGAATTATTCATGCAAATGTCATCGGATCGGATCCCCCATTCGGATCGGGTCAGATCCCTGCTTTCGGATCGGATCGGATCCCCCTCCCCGGATCGGATCGGAGTACCCTCTACCCGAACCGCCTGAAGTATTCTGCACAAAAGTGCGTGCAAGCATTCTGCTCGAACAACTGGTTCGGTTCGGATCCGATCCGAACCGACTGGACCTGCTTCTGCACACGGAGTTTGACCTCTTCTTTTGGCATAATAGACTCCTACAATTGCGGATCGGACTCCACTTGGCAAAGCACGACCTGGTAACCACTTTTCCACGTTCTCCACTACTTCTGAGATCTCCTCTGGTCACGCCACGTGGCCCATCCGAACCGGAAGCGCCCAGAGCTTATCTACAGCTATAAATACACCACAACATGGCCATTTGAAAGGACTTTTTGGGCATTTCATTCATTCATGGTAGCCATGGCCGAATTCCCCCACCAATTACCACCTTCTTCTCCAATGAAAATCAATGAAAATCAATGAATTCGGAGAGAATTATTCATTGTATTTGAGCGATTGAGTGATTGAATTCCTTATAATTGTAATCCATGAATGAAATGAGAAACTATGAAGTGGATGTAGGCTTGTTAACGCCGAACCACTATAAAAATCCTGTTGTCTTGCTTTTCTCTCACTTTTTCAGTTATTTCTTCATATCCTACGCTATAAATACGATAATTTGGGTGTTAGAACCATTTTTTGGTCTAACATTTTGGTGCTTTCACTGAGAAATGAAGATTCTCAACCTATAGGGATTCTCCATTCTACTATTGGATCGCCAAGTCCGATGAGGAAATCCGGCAAATTCAACATTTTTAATGACTTTCCAGTTCGAAAAAGTCTCTGGATCGGATGCGGGTGACCAGCAGATCGGATTGAGTTAATGCAGAATCGCATGGCTTCGGTTCGGATAGCCCCACTCAGTTCGGGTCGGATCCGACCCGACCCCACGAAGTTATACACTGAGACGCCAGAACTAGTAATAGCAGCATCGGTTCGGATCCAATGACCAGGGGTCCGATCCGACCCCAATAAAATGAAAAATCAATCCGACCTGAACCGCAGGAAAAGATCCGAATCGGCCGCTTGCTGATGACGTAACCCCGACCCGATCCAATGACATACCCGATCCAATCCGACCAGAAGACGTCTAACCCGGAGTGGCACAACGAACCGACCCGGGGACAATGCTCCGACCCGACCCGTTGAGCAGGACTCGAATCCAGCTGCTGCTGATAACCCGATCCGACCTGGTGATGCATCTCCGAACCGAAGTGGGTACCCCGAACCGAACCGAGGAAATGAATGTTACCGATGGTGCATCTATGATCCGACCCAACGTGAAGGCAATCCCGAGCCGCAATTTGAAGGGATGATCCGATCCGAACCGAAATAGCTGTTTTTGGGAAAAAATACATTTTTATGACCATTTTTATGACCCCCGCCGGCGCTGCGCCCGGACCCGCTGACGGCCTCGCCTTCGGCTCGGATCACGTCTCGCCTTCGGCTCGACGTATATTTTGACCAACAGTAGTCATCAAAGTTTGTTAATGAAGATAAGGTGGATAGTCAAAGAATATGACAACCAAATGGCAACGACTAGGATTCCTCCAGAAGCCATAGCCTCTATTTGCCGATGCCATTCAATGGGAGGAGCTGTCAATCAGATTCAGCTTGCTAACAACGACAGTATACGAGATAATGATTGTCTAATAGTAGCCTCATCTTCTGGAACACCGATAGTGTAGATTTCAACAATGCAACTGATGTTGTTCCCTAATGAGTAGTGACCATCCCATTTATATGACTTAAACTTGTCCAATCGGCGGAGCATCGAATGACAGTTATATAGAACAGTTCGAACACTACTTCAAAGATGATTCATATGATCTCAGTGACCATGATTGTTAATAGTGGGATACCAGAAAGCAGCTAAAGATCCCAACATCCCAAAGCTACACTTCAATTGTATGATGTGATGAATAAAATGTCCTGCGTCTCACCTCCCGAAGAACATAGCTAACCTTTGCAATGGCTATTTGCTGTCAATCGCATAGAGGAAGACTGATTTCCATAGAATAAGGGTTAGGTCAACATACTTTGGTTCCCAACGATTGGTAACAGCTGAACCCCTGCAGGCCATGATTGGACATATGAATTTTTGCTCGGATGATAGCAACTTGACTGCCCACCAGTCACCATATGACCTTTGTCAAGAGATGAGAGTTCGAGATCAAAACAAATATGAATCGACCGTTAGCTCTCGACTTCATACATAAATTGTGATAGAAAACGTGAACATTACTTCAAGCCTTGGAAGCCATGCTATTGTAGTCAAGTTTATCTGACTAAGGTCTAAACTGACCAGCTCTAGCGGCGATTAGAGCTTACATTGCACCCTGGTATCTATTGCTAAAATTCCTAATGAAAGATGAAATGGGAATGGTCCATGGCGACCATGTTACTGGAAGAGCCTGCTATTTAGTTAATTAGGAGATGCTACTCGATAGAGGTGGCAAGTTAAAAGGTTTAGAGCACTTAAGCCTGGGTGCTGGTTGATTATCTGTGCATTAGATCTTATTCCCAACGTGGGACTAAAGGCATATCTGCGGATGGATGAGATATGACTATCCCCCTAACAGCCATGACTCCCTCATACTCAATCCTTGCCCTTAGCTTGGGGGCAAGAAGGCGATTCAAATAAGATGCGACCTCGTCATTCGCTTATAGTATTTACCTAATTGCCTTTGTTACTCCAAGTCCTCATTCAAGGTCTGTTCATTCTTAGGACCGCCACCCCACAACGGTTTGAAAAGATGTTCATCTCCAGCTAAAGATTGTGACAGCCATCCCCTGATAGAGATGTAGTGAGGAAAAATGGACCAGCAAAGAGCGTGCAATGCCATCTTCGCACAGAATGATATCCATTCCTTTAACAGGATTACTTTTTAACCATGACTCTTATATTTCCATGCTTTATGAGTTATTGATGTAACTAACTCAGATGAATTTGTATATGGATGATGTAGGTACCCCGAATCTGGTACCGATCAAACTTTGAGCACCCACAGGAAGAATTATGGAGCATTGTCGTAACGAGCCCGATTGAATTGCTCGTTTACAGAGCCACGTCCTTCGCCTGAGAGAAGTTGTATCCCTTAAGATGGATCTGAGGTGACCATCCACTCATTGGCTCACACGGGACAGGCCTCAAGATAATTGTGCATTGAAGTTCAACGTCGGAATCCGATACCGGATGGATGCAGTTCGACCGTCTACATGGCTCGATCCGTTAAAGGAGGCAGCACTGCCTCTTGATATGCTTACTTTTCAATCATACAATTTACTTTTACATACTTCTTGAGTTATTGACATGATTAACTCATGCAAATTCGTATATGAATGTTGCAGGAACCCGAGGTTTGGTACCGACAACCCCTGCCATAGTTTGATCGGAGGAATGTAAAGCTTTGGCGAACGTGATTCGACCCTTCACCCGCTTACTATTGGCCTAACGACAACATTCTAAAGCAAAAGAAGTTCGACCATTCATTCACCGACTTTTTGCCCTTGACGTGGGGGCAAGAGAGTAAATGCACACGAGTTCGACCTGTGTTATCCATATATGGACATACTAATGAGGCCTCCTCATCATCTATCCATTAATTCGCCATGCAAGACATAGAGATATACTCGGGTGTGACATAAACACTTGGCAGTTCTATGACTCCATCCCCTGATCCAACAAGAAGAGTGCAAAAATGACAAGGGCACGATCACATGAACGACATAACTTTTGCCTTCGATGTGGGGGCAAAAGGGAAATGTTAAGACGAGGATGAGTGTGACTCGACCGCTCTCCAAAAAACGTCTTTAACTCTTTCCCATGTTTCCGATGGGAGGAGTATAAAATCAATAGGGACGTGAACCGACCATCCCTGATGGCGACCTTTGCCCTTGATGTAGGAGCAAAGGGATGATGCCAAGGCAAATGTGACCCGACTGTTTGCCCGACTAACTCTAATCCTCAGAGCTTGGATATGAGTATAAACTTAGGACGAGTGTGACAGGCGCGCCAAGATTTAAGACCACTCGATCCACAACTCTAACCCAAACTGACTTTGGGAGAGTATAAAGGACGAACCGCGACGTCCATAACTCTAACTCTCACGACTTGAGAGAGAGTATAAATCTGTTGGGTTAGTGTGAATGGTGCACCATGACTTAAGACCACTAAACCCATAACTCTAACTCTCACGACTTGGGAGAGAGTATAAAGGACAATGCTGCGAGGTGCATGCAATCTTCATTGCCCTCCGACTGAGGACAGGATTATAAAGGACTTACGAATCAGACATCCGAATGACTTAATCCGGTTCCCCTCAACGCTGGGGGCACGGAAATAGATTTCTGAATTAACTTCAAACACGCTTCGGACGTGACCCGTGTTTCAAAATTAAATGGAGGTTACAGACACTATACCTCCAAACTACGACACTTGACACTTTGACATTTAATAATTCTATGCTAGATAGATTAGCACTCAACATGTTTTCATTTCGAGCTACAATTGCTTGTGACTTAAAGATTGACTTAGTAGCTTGCAAGACTAAGCTAACTATTCTTTTTCGAATTGCAAGATTATGTACAGATACAAAGCAAAGACACAAGGGATACTAGCGTACAACAACAAAGAGGTCGTGTTTGAAGGAATGACGTCGAATTCTAATGCTAAGCTTCCTACATGACTCAATGCAATCACCGAAAGGAGGTCCTAAGAGTGATATATCAAATCAACATACACACCCATGTGTGACTGGCCATAGCCCAAGTGCAATGACGAGTGTTACCTCGCAAATACGTTGAATGGAAAACGTGATAACTCGAGCACTTGGATAACTCGAGCACATAAGCTTGTAAAGCAATGTCTCTTTTCCATGCATCCATGCCTAAATTTAAAAGGGATGTGATACAACTGTCGACCTTTCTCCATTACCCCCGGACTGGGGCCGCACTGCTGAAAATATTCATAAATGTTATATGTCTGTGACTAACTTATACCTCGATCTTCACAGGCTGCTTGAGGACCATGAAATGGATGCAGAGTGAATGTCCATTTGCTAGTCCGGACTGACTTCCCGGTTGAAAGACCCCATGTAAAGGGAGATGCCATTGCTTTGACTCCTAACTTGCGTGGAGGCGAATTGCCTGACACTCAGACTCAAAAGCGAAGAAGAAGGAAGATAGAAATTTCTTCCGTGCTAAGGATATTGGCGCAGAAGGCGCTAGGATCGAAGGAAGCGAGATGAACTTCTCCGGAAACGACAGAAAATAGTGGATAACTTCTGTACTCGGATAGATGGAGGGCCTAGTAGCTTCGACTTATTCTCTAGAGCGAGCTCCATGGGAATTCAAACGACAATGAACTTGGCTCATACGCACCCTGCCCCGTGGTCCAAATAATATGAGACCCTAGGACAAGTTAGCATGGTCGTCTTGGATGACACAAAGAAACAACCAACCTCCTCCCAGGTATTTGTAACATACAACTTCCGACCGTGACATTTTGGATGAAAACGATGGATATGTAAGAGTCGTCGAAAAATTTACGCGGAGCCCGACCAACCTTTGCTCCAATTCGGAGGAATGTTTAAAATCCATCTCAACCTCAACATGAGGCTCCCCATGTAGGGGGGAAGACGAGAGCATTCGAAAAAGCTATAGTCTGACTTTATTGCCATCCGACTCCGAACCTCAAAGCTTGGATGGGAGACCAAGGACTAACATGAGCTGGACACGAATAAATCATTTTCTATCAAACTCTAACTCACAGCTCGATGAGGGAGTATGAATTCAGAGAATACGTGGATTTGATGACCACCGTTTAGTAAAATCCCCATGGATGGGGAGTACAGGATAAGAGCTTCGAACATCATCATCTGACTATCTGCCAGCCTTAGGCACATTTACGATTATCTGAGCTTCACAATAACCCAGACTATAAGCAGAAGAATGGCTCCTCAAGAGCAACCTGCATACATCCAAGTAGCGGATCACCATCCAGAATTAAAAAACAGAAGCCTGATTGATTGCTATTACATATGCATAACCAAGAAGCCAGAAACCGGTTTCCACCCGCTTCAGGACTTCATGCTGGGGGCACAAGCGCTAAATTAAACAATTAGCGACAACTTCTCAAAGATGAGGGCCAAATTGGCAACATTAATTAATGCTTCAACAGAGATCAGGCGAGACCCTGCATGCATTCCTTGAAAGATTCAACGCCACAGTGGCATCGGTAAATCGACATGGACCATATATAGCGTTGATTGCTGTAGTATCCGGTATTCTGGATATCTCAAACTTCAAAATCTCTTTGCATCGAGACCCACCAAGAGGACTTGACGGATTCACCTCTGAAACAAACCTCGGTATCTCTCTACCATGAGATTCTCCTAGAAACGTTGGAAAATCCTATCCTGAGACAGACAGATTCGTGCAATAAGAGTGTGCTAATGTTGAAATGGATGATCTCAATGTCTTCACGACAGAATGGAAAAAGAAAAGCCCCAGGAAAGAATAACAGGAATTTACAATTCTGGAAATGACCAATGTCATTAATCGGGCCCGCGGTCTTGATTGTCAAGCTTAATGGAGCCAAGCATGGGAGATAGACTCAACAAGACTATGGTGGCTATTTCGGATTATGCCAAAGCGTGAACGAAGGAGCTCGAATAACTCACTAACGACATTCGCTCGCTTGCAAGATTGACGAGCTTACTCAACTCTGCAGCTGATGCGAGGAGAGTATCTAAGTTTGCTGATATACTCAATAAGGCGATCACTGCTTTCTGGCTAAACAGATGGGTTGACCCCAACGCGAATGTGATTCGACCATTCGCATATACAACTCCAACCCTTGATGACTTGGGAATGTGCACATAATGACACAGGGTGACTAAGATTGTTGAACCTACATATCTAACCCGATGCGGCAGATAAAAGTATAAAGGCTAAAAGATTGGATGTCCGATTGACCTATCATAACCCCCAACAATGCTGGGGGCATAAGCACTGACTTCGCTCGTCCTCCACTAATGCTAGGAACATCAACTTCAATCGACAGATTGACTTTAAACATGACCCTGACTCAATGCATGATTCAGAACATATACATTATATCTTTAGAATATGACGTGATTCATCCCGACCATCCAAGTGAGCGAAATTACGAATCAAGCAAGAATTCAAAGACTTGATCTGCAACTGCATCAAATGGAGAGTATGATGAACTCCTCTGCTGCCTTACAATTGTGATAATCCTACCAGCTATTGGTTTGCATGTTTTCGACAACATCTCGTACTGACTTGTATGTGATCACGGGACTATAAAACAATCTGAAGTGATCATGGCTTTCGGATGCACTATTATTACGATTAGATGCAATCATGGAGTCCTAGATTAATATTTTGATATCGAGATAGTCCAAATCCAAGCAAAAATGACAAATTCATATGCCGACTCTGATGCACTCTATCCGAACGGTCCAGATGCTAGCTCAAGATATGAAGATTCTGACACCATACTATGACTTGGACGGCTATTGTATACATTGACTTATACATTAAAGAAATCTTAGCTTAGTAATGCACTTGACTTGCTTAGGAAGATGGCGTCGTTTGGCATCAACTTTTACATGTACGATCTCACACGGGAGCCAAACATACCACATGACCTATGATGAAGGAATTCTACCTCTTGATTCGACGAAGTCTAAACGATTACTTGATCATCTTGACCACTCTAGCCATGAAATTTGGCCTGATAAGCATCAACGGAAGCAATGCGGCATATGACAAGCCATTTATACAGGAAAAGATCAAAAAAGATTCATCTCGACTTATTCAAAGCACATCTTATTTGCAACAAGATGTACTTTGGGGGGCAAAATGTTAGCCTGCTTTGTGACCAGGCTACCCAAAGTTAGGGACTTGAGTATGAACTTACATTGATTGGCGATCACTTGGATGGAGTGATAGAAAGATGGAAAATTTGAATTATTCATGCAAATGTCATCGGATCGGATCCCCCATTCGGATCGGGTCAGATCCCTGCTTTCGGATCGGATCGGATCCCCCTCCCCGGATCGGATCGGAGTACCCTCTACCCGAACCGCCTGAAGTATTCTGCACAAAAGTGCGTGCAAGCATTCTGCTCGAACAACTGGTTCGGTTCGGATCCGATCCGAACCGACTGGACCTGCTTCTGCACACGGAGTTTGACCTCTTCTTTTGGCATAATAGACTCCTACAATTGCGGATCGGACTCCACTTGGCAAAGCACGACCTGGTAACCACTTTTCCACGTTCTCCACTACTTCTGAGATCTCCTCTGGTCACGCCACGTGGCCCATCCGAACCGGAAGCGCCCAGAGCTTATCTACAGCTATAAATACACCACAACATGGCCATTTGAAAGGACTTTTTGGGCATTTCATTCATTCATGGTAGCCATGGCCGAATTCCCCCACCAATTACCACCTTCTTCTCCAATGAAAATCAATGAAAATCAATGAATTCGGAGAGAATTATTCATTGTATTTGAGCGATTGAGTGATTGAATTCCTTATAATTGTAATCCATGAATGAAATGAGAAACTATGAAGTGGATGTAGGCTTGTTAACGCCGAACCACTATAAAAATCCTGTTGTCTTGCTTTTCTCTCACTTTTTCAGTTATTTCTTCATATCCTACGCTATAAATACGATAATTTGGGTGTTAGAACCATTTTTTGGTCTAACAAATATGAAACATTAATGGTGGGATGAAGAGGGGTGAAGATGGAGAAGAAGATATATCAAAAATATCGAAATCAACCCCTATTTATAACATTTGAAAGTTTGCAACACTTTTGGAACGTTACAAATAGTGAAAAGACACTTCCTTTGAAAATTGAATTTCTGACAGTTGTATGTTGGCATACCCATATATGTATATCGACATATATACATATTTATTATTTTTAAAATTTATTTTTAAAGTGTTTGAATATATATATATATATATATATATAATTCTCGAAATTCTTGAATTAAAACTTAGTGATATAAATGAGTATTCTAAAGTGTAAAATCATATAAAAACATAATTATATATTATATAAGCATATTTATAAAATTACAAGGTTTAAAACCATAAAATTATAAAACTATATATATAAACTTATATATATACACATATTTAAAACTTTAAATATATTTGAAATCATAAGTAAGATAAAATAATTTGAAAATAGAATTTGAATTTTAAAAATCAGAATTTGAAGAAACATAATTTGTATTTGGACCTGGAGTGCTATTCGGAGTCTTGCATATAAACTAGACTATATTACTATATTTTTCTTGAACTCTTGATAACTTGATTACTCATGAGTCTTGAATATCCTCTGAATTCTGAATCTCTTCAAACTCTTAAACGGTACAGTCTTTAGTATTTTAGTCCTGTATATAAATCCAGCATATATATGTATATATATTATAGATAGAGATGTTAGTATATATTTCATAATCAATTAATAATGATAATTGAAATAAGGCTGTTGTCATCAAAACTCCATTCTCCAACAATATCCCCCTTTTTGATGATGACAATCTTGATTTATAAATATTCATACATTTTCATTACCTGTTGATACTATCTGATCTGGTTCTTCTAGTACTCCTCATGTCATCATAAATCCTATATACGCTCTCTTAAACTAAGTCTAACTAATACTTATTTTATAATTTCTCCCCATTTGTCTTCAACAAAAAGAAATTCTAAATATACTCCGCCTAAATCCTATATTTATCTATACATATCCTATGATTGTAATATTTGATTCTATACTAAAGTACTATAAGGTTTAGAAATATAAAACCATTAAATTATTTGATTCTATAATATTTGATTATAATATTTTACTCTATTATATTTGATTCTATATCTATATATTATATAACCATATTTATAAAATTATAAGGTTTAAAACTATAAAACCATAAAATTATAAAACTATATATATAAACTTATATATGCTTAAAACTTTAAATTTATTTGAAATCATAAGTAAGATAGAATAATTTGAAAATAGATTTTGAATTTTAAAAATAAAAATTTGAAAAACAGAATTTGAATTTGAACCTGGAGTGTTATTTAGAGTCTTACATATAAACTAGACTCTATTACTATATTTTCTTGAACTCTTAATGTAACGACCTTCCTTTTTGACCGCCCAAGTTGGTATTTGAACCAACTCGAAACATTCAAAACAACATATTGTTATTGGCTTACAGGGTTTAAACATAATTAACACAGAATCACAGAATACAATAATTGCAGCTGAATAAATTTCATATAAAAATCAGAGTTTTATACAATAATTTGTACAGTGGAAAAATGTGTACATAAATTTTTGACGAATAAAGTTTTACAAATTTTGTCGAGCTTTGCGTGTGCGTGCTTCTTCACATGCCTATCTTCTTTATGAGCTGAAATCTCTAAATCTGTAACACTTTGGGTCTGACCCGAGCGTTCCATGCAAAAACACAAAACACCAGAGATAGGATTAAACTTATTTCAAGCAAATCAACATCAGTAAAATAATTAATATAATTAGTTACTTTAAGTTGTTTATTAATGCTTCGAGCATATCAACCCAGGGAAATACAATCGAAAATCAGAACATATGGGAATAACGGAAAACAACATTCATGTAAATTCCATTTCATGCATGTGTAAGTAAATATCAGTACTAGGCATAACGTAAAAAGGGACATTTCAGCAAATATATAGAATTTAAATAGGAATGTTATTCAATAGTGTACTTATACGTTAATAGGTGTTCGTTACTCAACAGCTAAGATATATAACCGAGGGGTACAACCAGATACAAGAAAATGGGTAGCCATAATCGAATGGAATGAAATGCCTTGGTGACAAATCCCGGAAACGCAATAAATAACTTCAGATGGTGTGTATATATTCTGGCATGGGTTAGCAGCATACAGATGTAATTGTTTCCGATTTAAAAGAATAGAGAGGTATAAATGTATTAACCCACGTGCTAGTATAGGTGCTAAGGGTATGTAACAGAGAACAAAAAAAGGCACACATGCAACACATGTCAACATAAAATGAAGCATGCATGATAGTGGAATTCATGCAAAAATCAAATGACATGCTCGTATGGCTAACATGACAACAAGATTCCAGTGGTGTCAAATGAGACAATAAAAGTATGTATATGTCCAAATTCCTGGACGACGGTAGCAATTCACTGGTAAAGCTAGGACCCATTCTAGTGTTATCAAATGTAGCGACCCGAACTTCCCCGTAAAGGAAAGCCCAGATTGAATTGACAACACGACAAATCAGAACACAAATAGAAGAACATTTCATTGCTTATTACAACAATTTACATCAGAGTACAAGAATATAACAAAGTCTGAATGAATGATATACATTTGATAAATATTAGACATTTAAATTACATCAGCAGCGGAAAAATAATACAAAACACAACTGAAAGTAATACACGGATACAGAGATTTCCGAATATCGCTTCAGCTGTAAACAAGGATCCTGTGATTATAGTATCTGCAAAACCCAACTACTAACTGCCCGTGTGGAAAATAAGGGCACAAAGAGTTTAGGTTAAAACAGTAAACTCCAGGTCAATCATGTGACTAGTGTGAGAAGTAAAACAGCTATTGATCTTTATTTTAAAGTAAGGTAAATCAAGGGACCATGCCGTATAACACGGAACAGGTTTCTCCCCAGGAATACCGGTGCATAAAACAAAAAACGCAATACTAATTAAAGAAAATGAAGCTATTATAAGACCCAGGTCCCATTACACAATGCAACGCAAGCCGGATGATAGGGTTTTACCTTATAACAGCCAAAGCGAAATTTAATCTTTTATTATTACTATAAGTGAAGAAATCAACTTCAAATAAAAATGTATCAATCATAGACGGCATAGCATCCCATGCTACTATGTCGCCATACTAGGCTCTACAATTAAAACCGCAAAGTCACGTATTGGAAGTTGGATTTCCATCTGTGAACCAAGGCAAGGGATCTCCCTTACCGCTTCGAGACTCTCTACCCCGATCCTCAGGACTCGTACTCGGTCAAGCCCTTAGGAAAATGCAAGGCCGGTCCACACATATGTGTGGAATATTATTCCTGAACACACGTTTCCCCGCCCTATGGGGCGTAAATTGGTCATATATCGACCAAACCATCCATCAACACCATAGCGACCGATATAACGGAGGCGCCTCGCTTTCCATCATCCACATAAGTAAAATGTCAGGGCTTGTAAACGCTGACACCACCTCTAGCTAGAAAGAAACGTGTTATCCTCCCTACCGTCCTTCATCCCATTTTTGGTTCATACCGGGGTGTGAAGCTCGCGAATTAACCCTATACACAAAGTGGCGTTATATTAAAGCTATGCTTTAATCATCGACCACAAGGCTCTGCTTTTCAACAAAAGCCTTGATCCATTTGTCACTCAGGCACACTACATAGGCAATTCATGCCATGCGACTGATGTCTAATGATATACAACCTCTGATCCCGTACGTCTCAGAGAAGGGTGAAGTAAGAGAATAAATTCTCCTTCACCAGGAAGATGTATATTTAATAGAGATCAATCAGCACAGAATAAAATCCAATGTCAGACACACTGTCCATTTACAAGTCCGTTCCGGGTTTGAACGAAACTGGAGGCACCTTATTCCTCGTCCCATATGTCCAATACAGGAGAAAGGCCCTCGCATACCCGTCGATCTCCAAATACGTCTGAACGACCACTTATTACCTCGTCTTAGGGTGTACAGCCCAATCAAGAAATCAGTAATCATCCAAACGATGTGAAGATCTCCGATCTTCCACCACTGTCTTCATCTTCGACTTATCGTCGTATCAGTTATTCAGAATGGTATAAACGCGGTCTTTCCATATAACTCACGTATTTTATAAACAAGTGTTACACAAACACAATATATGGCTCATTCCAATCTAGAATATTCTTTTATTCAAATATTCTTCTCACAATTTCAAACCATATTGAGATTTTCCTAAATAGTTGGGATTAGTGAACCGTACTGAAGTGATCACTTATTATATTTCTCAATCCCAACCTATTCATCCCATGGAGCAAGACTGGTAATACTCCATGTCTAACACCAAAGTGTTATCGGTAAATATTAATTACCATTTCCCGTTCAAATCTAATTAATGATTTAACTATCGCTTGGAGCAAAACCGGTGATACTCCATTCTCGATCATTTTCCTGAATCGATAATTTTGATTATCACATTCACTTTTCAATCTAATTAAATATTCATTAAAATGCTTATTCTATTTTAACCTTCCCGAAATCAATATTAATGATCATTCAAATCTAGGAAGTAAATCATTTCTTTAACTAGGTTAAAGAACCAATGTCATTTAACACGGTTCACGATAAACCCAAAATCACATTCCATCAGTTTCTAACTATAAATTAGTAAGAGAACAATTCCCTAAGTATTAATCCCGAAGGCCGAAACCAACATCAGATCAATACCCAGGAAACCATTCAACTTAGCTAATCTCCAGTTAGTTTCTAATTTTCTTAACTCCATTAGGCTTAAGAACAGTATTATTAAAGATACCATTCACAACAAACCGAAAATCTCATTCCATTGTTAATCGGGTTAAAGAACAAGTGTTATTTAAAACACCATTCACGGTAAACCCAAAAATCCAATTCAATTCAATTGCAACTTAATATAAATTAATTGGTAAATTTCATTAATCTTAATAAACGATTTAATCCTTTCACAACTGGGTTTAAGAACAGTGTTAGTGAAGAAACCGTTCACGACAAACCCAAAAATCCATTTGATATTAAATACAAGGCTCTAAATAGAAGGCTTATATTCAATATCAAATTCTGAAATCAACAAATACCGTATTGTAATAACGATATATATATCTTCCAAATTCTTCCACAATATCCGTATAACCACGAAATCCAATATCGAAATATTCCGAAGATACTTTCGATTCAAATCCCTTCCAATTCTTATATTGGAAATTTCTTGTTATATTAAAACCATTCACAAATCCAATTTATTTATTTAAAATTATTGGATTAAAATTCCAGTTCATAACTAGTTCATTTCGATAAAAATATATTTTATCTTTTCAAAAATAGAATTTTCATCCCAATTCTTTCCAAATATTTTATTATGATTTTACACAAATTATTAATATTTTTAATAATTTCATCAAAGCTCGTACAGTCGATTTCCATAAACGGTCATCGAACTACACTTATAGAGTAATGGCCCGGTGATTTTGGTAGGCTTTTCAACCATCCCTCAACCCCCAAGCCAGAGGGCTAACCTCCCCCTGTGGCTTACACTAGTACCTCAGAACTGCTTTTACGGTCAGCCTCTCGACTCGACCAACCCACATTGTCGGGAGTTGTAGGGGTAAGAGTCTCCCGTTCGCCACCAAACGCGAAGCGAGAACCCCCTATCATCAGTATCAATTAAGCAACCAACTCTAATACCACTGTAACGAACTGGGATTTTCGACTCCGAAAATCAACATAAAGCCCATGTTAATTATTCAGGTATCGAACATTCCAGATCATTAATAGAAAGAAGTTAGAGGATGAGAATAGACAAGATAGAAAATTAGAATAAATGAAGAAGAAGAAGAACACAATCAGATTAAAAACGAATCTCACAGCGGAACGAATAAAATATATTATAACATAACTTTGAAGTAAAACCGTGTATATAAACAATAACATTATCAGAGTGCAACACTTTGTAACACCCCGTATTTTTTGTGAACATAAGAATTACAAATCTGAGTATAATTAAAATATAAAATCAGAATCAAGGGAAACGGGCTGTTCCATTGCGTTCGTCTCGGAAAAATACGCGAAATAGAGTCCGAAATTTCGTAAATCGGAGTCCATATGACCAAGTTATGGCCTTCCAAAGTTCAGAAAAAAATTAAACAGCACAGACCAGGTCGACTGGGGAGTCGACCCTAGAGTCGACCTGCCCCCAGGGGGTCGACCCTAGAGTCGACCTGCCCCCAGGGGGTCGGCCCTAGAGTCGACCCTAGAGTCGACCTGCCCCCAGGGGGTCGACCCTAGAGTCGACCCTAGTGTCGACCTAGGGGTCGACCTGCCTCCCGAATCTGCTTTTCTGCCTGGGTGCGTTCTGATGTATCTGGTCTCGTTTTCTGTCTAGATTCGTCTGCCTAAACCTATTTAAACAGCCCCAAACCCAGCCTTCTCTGCACACAATTCTATTCTGCTTCTACTCTGCCTCTGTTCTAAATTAAAAATAAAAATGGCGTTGCTATGCTGAAATCAAAACTAGAAGACCATCAACATCAACCTAAATTCAATTAGAGATTAGAGCTTCTGCAACGGTTCTACAACAACTAGAGTTCTTTCTTTAATCCAATTAAGGCAAGTGCAGTTACTTTCCGATATAAACGTTAATTTTGATTGTGACATGAACTCTAAATCTGAATCTGAGGTTATATCTGTTTTGTTCTGATCTGATCTGTTTTATTGTGTACCTCTTTCCTCTTTCTGTTCTATAGCCAGGCTACCACGAGCCTGAGCCAATCTCATAAGAGATTAACATACGCCAAAATGTTTGGGATAATAAAATGAATGATGCATGAATTGGGCATGACCAATAGGTGACTGATTTGAGGAAAGAACATGGACTGTAGCTAGAACAAAATCTGAGACATATGACTGGACATGTTATATTTATAACATAAATTATATTGAACGTATGATTTGAGATAAAGAGAATATGGCTTAGGCATAAAGATTTACATGAGAGTAGGGTATATATTAATGTAAATAAATACCTAAGTAAGAGATCTTTGGGATATATGATATGCATAGTAATCAATGGCTATATTTGGTATAATTTATATAAGGATCTTCTGTACTATGCAAGTTTAATAAAAATTGAAACATATTATAAATGGTTAATTTAGGACCATAATCTGTGTTATGAAAATTTAATGCAAACATAGGGTATATGATAATATTGTGAATCAAGAATATTATTTATGCATGTGAACTTAGGCAAGATTTATAATTGGGCAAGATAGGTTTGTGAAACTTTAAGAAATGATTAAATCTGTTATAATTGCCTAATTTGCTAGTTTTGTTACATTGCCTAATCTGCTAGTTCTGTTATATTGCTTAATCTGCTAAGTCGCCTAGTCTGAGAAATCTGTTATCTGCTATATCTGTTGAGTTGATATAATTAGCTCGCTATTGACATAATCTGAATTGGCTATAGTTATGAATAATTGACATGTATATTAGGCATGGGTATAAATGGGAAATCATTAATTAATTGGCCGCAAAGATAAACATGGCTAACTCGAGGTTAGAATGAGTTTGCGGCGTAATTCTGCCCGGAACCGCCCGGCATATTCCTGTGGTCGCAAACAATAAGTTCTAATGTGAGAAGTTAGTCATAACGTGCTTGAAACCCGAGGTTAGACTCAGTTTGCGACAGAAACCTGCCCGGAACCAACCGGCCTAACCAGTAGCCGCAAACTGTCAGTCTAATGTGAGAGGTTTGGGCATCAATATTTAATTAATGAAAATCCGAGATAATTATAATATCTAAAACGTGTTGGGTAAGGTTAAACCAATTGGACCAATGAATCTGATAAACCCGTTTCGTGAATCCGTAGGCCCAATACAAAGTTAGATAATCTGTAACCAGTTAATCTGTAAGTCTGTTAATCTGAAACCAGATAATCTGTAAGCCCGTTAACCCGGACATTTGATCCGTTAGTCTGAAAACCTGTTAACCTGATTGTCTGATCTATGAACTAGTTAATCTAAATTTTGTATGTCTGAAACTTGTAGACAAGTTAAACTGAAATCTGTTAGTCTGGGGACACAAGGTTAGGAGGGGAATTACTTGTGTCATCTGTTGTTTGGGACCCATATTAGTCAGTAACCCTTTCTGGTATCAAAACTTTGACCCAACAGTAAGTAGGGTCCGGGCACGCTTACTGAACTAATTATAAGCGGTTCATTCTGATAATGGCGAGGGGTGTTGATGGTGCGTTCCAACCGGGTTATGTGCGTGCATGGATCCCGGTCTGCCTCTGAGGATGTAAGACGCCGTGACATCTGTAAATAGGTCTATGCCAATTGGTTGTCACTTTAGGGAGTGATACACCCTACTGTGGGGCCGACACAGGATATTTATGTATTAGGGAGCCGATCGCTTGGGGTAGGGTTTTAGGGTACACTTAGTTCTGTCTGTTTCTGTTGGTACCGTCTGTTTCTGTTGGGTGGTAACACCTGTCTGTTTCTGTGTGGTACCGTCTGTTCGGGTGGTAAAGGCCCATTACTAGTGTACACCTAATTCTACATTCTGTTTCCGTAGGGATTAATCTGTTTCTGCTTCTGTCTGTTTCTGATCGGGTAGTAAAGGCCCATTATTAGCATTCTGTTTCTGTTAAGTTATTCTGTACCCGTTCCTGCTTCATTGTAGACATTAGGGTGACACCTAATTATGTTATACTAGTATTAGTGCAGAGAAGTGTAAAGCAATAGTTTATGTCATTCTGTTCTTCTGTTATATCTGCTATACCTGTTACAGTTATCCCTCATCCAGTTTTATGTTCATGTCATATTATTATTATTATCTGTTCATATGCTGAAAGTCACTGGACTTGCCAGACTTTTTGTCTGACCCTTGTTGTTTCGCCTCCTTTCTTCCGTTTCCCCCCCAGGTTATCCAAGGAGGGAATACTTTAGCTTGATCCATATTTCTCTTTGCTTGAAGTGCTTAAAGTATGGCTTGGCTCTGTATAGCTTCCGTTCTATGGGGATTATGATTTTAAACCATGCATTTTGAAGGCTTTTGTACAAGACTGATATTTTGTACTTGAATTCCGAGATTTGAAAGGATGTAACCATATTGATTTCTATTTCCGCTGTAATAAAGTTAAAAATTTTCAAGTACTATTTTATCTGTCTTGTAAGTTTCTGTTCTGTTTACTAAAATGCTCCACCAAAGTTAAGGCATTCCCTTTGTGAGTGACCTTAACGGAGGTGGGGTGTTACACACTTACGCACAACGGAAATAACAATAGCTATATATAATCCTGAAGCCTCCTGCTTCAAGCTCCTCCAAGTATATCTGTAAAGACCTGAACTGCTTGACTGCCCGTACTAATTTGGGCACCCAAGAGTTTAGAGAAAACAAAACAAAATAAACTCTGGGTCACTCATGGGACTGGTGTGAGTAAACTCAAATCATTTTTGTTTAACTTTTCAAAATCCTTGTTAAAGAAAAAGTAATCGTAAGACCGATCCATACATAAACACGGACGGTTTTTATCTTATGATAACCAAAACACTTTTGGAAATCAGTACTTCTCTGATATTACAATAATGTCTAATCACAAGTAATTAACAATCTAGCAGAACGCTTGCATCTCACGTTCCACATATATAATATACAAACAAAAACCACGGGCTCTTATTGGAGATTGGATTCCGACTATGACAAGGTATGGGACCACCTGCCGATAGTGTATCTTTAGAGGTGAATACACTGGGTTCGACAAGAACATCTTGCAACTAGGCCCTCACATGACCGACCACTCAATTCGCTTGAGTGTATCGAATGTATATCACCAACGGTTGGGAGCTACCCACCGTCTTCCCGAAAAGGGACAACATCGAATAGACGAAAGAATGAATTGGATTTTCTCTAGATATGTGATATACACCCTAATGGGAGCGACCCACTTAGCTATGTTGCCTGCCCGATTTCTGTCATTTCCCGGTTGATGAGGCTTGAGGTCATAACGTATCATTTAAAACACCTAACCACCATTCACTTTGAATGTCACATCGTCATACCCGCCAAATCACAGATTGATTTCCCCAAAAGCACCACGGGTATAAATCTAAGAGAAACGAATTCCTCCGCCACCAAACGTAAGTACGTTTTGAAGAGATCAACTTATGCGATCCGTTAGATATACTTTGTCACACATTCGTCCATTCACGTTTGCCCTGGGACTGGACAAACCGAAGGCACTATTCTATAAACAGGATAGCCCTTGCATAAATCCATTTTCAATTATTTTCACCATATTTGATCGCAACGCTAACGTCTATACAGAGTGGTTTTCAGATAATGAATCTGATCCCGATCTCTCCGTATTGACGATGATAAAATGGTCAAAAACTTCGATAGTCGGTGATTTAACTATCAAAGAAAAATAGGTTTACAACCAACGATCTTATTTCTAGATAGAAATTCGATCGATCAATCATCAATCTACATTTTCCCTTTTTAAATTAATTTATTATTAATTTATTCATTTTCCCTTTCTATACATTTTCTATATTATAAAACTTTACCAATCTTTATTTGGAAAACGTTTCCAAAACTCCTTCATTAGATTTAAACAGACGTTTAACTATAACGTCACTATGCGAATTCGACCCATTACACTCATTAACTAGATTCACTTAACAAACCTTCACTATCGAACTTTACCCATCCCTCAGTTAAAAACGAAGTCAATCAACTTGGGGTATAATTACCTCTCAGACCTTAACTGAACAACATTTCTAACCTTGAAATAGACAAAGTTCACCTTTTAAACCTTTACAACTTCCTTACGTAACTCGGATTCTATTCTTTATTTTAAAATATTGATTTTAACTATAGCGTTATAATTCCTTTCTTCTTGAATATCCAACTTCAAAATGTAACTTTTATCCTTAATTCAACTCAATAACTAAACCACTCATCTATAAATAAATAAATAAATAAATAAATAAGTAAATCTTGATTAAAACGGAAAGTAAATATTACTTTCCTGAATTCGATATATTCGAATTCAGTGTATAATTCTCTCTTTCGGATATTCTCCCTTCGATAGCTCCTTTTCGAATAAATTATATTCGATAACCCTTTCTTCGAATAACTATATTCGATAACTCCTCTTTGAATAACTATATTCAATTAACTTCCTTCGAATAAACTATATTCGATTAACTCCTTTGAATTAACTCATTTTGACTAACTCAACTCGATTAACTCACTTGACTAACTTAATTTATTTAACTCACTCATCTATTAACTAATATTCGATTAATTTATATTCGAATAACTATGTCTGTTTTAACTTTATTTCATATGGAAAATATTCAATTTAACACCATTTGCTTGACTCTAGATCGCAGCGATCACAGTGGTTACGCCTAATTCCCTCAGGAAACATCTGACTGTCGTAGGCTATCTGTAGCCCTGCGAATTACGCTAGCAGTCGTACGAAATGGCAACTCATCCTGAATAACTATATTTGACTAACTCTATCTCAAATAACTATATTCGATCAACTCTAATTGAATAACTAATATTCAATTAATTCTAATTCGATTAACTCTATCTAGTTAACTCTAATTGATTTACTCTAACAGATTAACTCCACGTTTATTCAGTTTCAAATATGGATGTTGAAATAGATTCTTGCTTCTCTATACAAGTCCTGACTTATATATATTCTATTTATACAATGATAAACCTCTTATTTAATTTATAAAATATTATTTATAAATTTATCTTCTCAATCTATCAGTCAGAATAGATTCTATTTAAAAACTTTGCTTTAAATCCATAACATGTTATACCCGTGTGCAAAGCACGGGTCTAAACCTTTCAAATGTAAAATTCTCCTTTTATATAATTCTAGTCACTTTTCAAGTATTTCCTTTTAAAATCTATTTCTTTACAAAATAAACCCCCTTTCGATAATTCTATTTATTTAAAAAAATATTTCCTTTTTATAAAATCTATTGATTTATTAAGTAGTTCCTTTGATAATCTAACTATTTCCTTTTTCCTATTTACTTTACTCATATTTCCCCTTTCTATTCTATTTATTTTTCAAATAAATATCCCTTTCAATTCAATTTGAAAATAGTTTACAATGTTTCTTGTTCAATTCTATCTGTAAATGTTTTGCAAATATTTCCCTTCAATCCTATCTATTTGATTAACAAATAAATATTCCTTTTTAATCTATTTATTTTCTAAATAAATTGTTTTATTTTTATAAAATCTTTTGATTTTATAAATATTTCTTTTTTAGTATAACATTGAAAATTTCCTTTTTAACATTCCAGTATTCCTTATTGTATTTAACATGCCATATAACAATGATCGGTATCATTCCAGCATATAAAATCAGCAACAGATTTCATATCACATCATATAACAAAATATATGGAAAACATTAAAATAAATGTTGAGGAACCCAGTTCGGTCCCTCCGACCTGTTTCCCTGCATCCACAGATGTTAAACAATAAAATTAACATCAATTTCATTTCACTATGAAATATTCTGCTAAACAGAATCAATATTTGATTAACGATTTATATCTATATCGTTATCTATATTTTCAATCAACTGACTAGCAGTTCAAACAAACAGCCAACACATAGCAAACAATCATCATTTATCATTTCTAAAAATACTATAGAAAAATATAACTGAGAAGAGTTAGTGAGTTTGCTCACATTGGACGATCATCATTAATAACGATAACCATCGCTTGATTTGATTCAGATGGACAATTTATTTTGCTATAAATTGTAACGAGCTCGGATTCACTCCCAGTCAGCTCCATGGGGTAGCCACCGTCCCCACGATCCCAACGGATCCAACCTTTCGAAATTCTGATCATGTATGAAATAGATATGCAATTTATAAGTTAATACACTATTTAAAATTAAATAAAGCACTAACTATTTAATTTCGGGCCTCACACTTTAATTTCCCGGCCCAACATCCTATTAAAGCCCAAACCCGCGCCGGTCAAAACTCTTCTTCCCCAAAGCGTTACCTCGCGATTTCCAGTAAACATACATGGCCATTTCCGATCATTCTTGCATCTCGTTCTCCTCCTTCTTTCCATAAAAACCCAAACTGAAAACACCATGACACTTCTCTTCCTGAACTCGTCTTCCCTGTCACCTCCATTTCGCACTTGTCGCCACCTATCAAAACGCGTCGACAGTCCTATTTCACGGTAAACAGGAACGGACGAAATCCAAAATGCATCGCACACCACACAACTTCGCGAAACCCATCTACTTGCCACCCTAATCTCAAATGCAACTTCCATTCTTCGAATCAAAGCTTAAACTCTCAGAATTTCCTAATCCTAGGTATTGTACGCAACAAAACAGTGAACCAGTGTGGGTTCGAACACAATGAAACTGGTACTGCAATGTAGAGCAAGCTTTCACCATCTCAGATATATAAGTTTCAAGATTTTTTTTGGGAATTTAGGTGATTTGTTTTCTATTTTCAAAATTCAAGAATTTTGCTGTGGAAGATAGAAAATGCGGCGGTGTGAATTTGTTGACTATCTGAGGAAGTAAATTAGGGTTAGGAGGTGTAGTGTATTTATAGGATAGTTTTAATAATTTAATATTTGATTATTATATTAAATTATAAGCAAACGCTATTTTTATGTGTCCTCTAAAATTCCTGTGATCACATCCGATACCTAAAAATCACGAAAATTGACATGCAGCTACAGTTCGACCTTACGGTCCCAACGAAACTGGTTTCGTCGAATTTCGACTCCGTTTGCTCACACAACGTATTTTTAATCGTCAAAATACTGACTGTTTTTCACTCTAAAAATCCGTATGGCTACATACTGACCCAAAAAATCACCAAACTTGGAATCTAACAATAATTTAATATTCCGGATCCAACAAAATTAGTTTCGTCGAATTCTGAGGTCGTTTGCGAAACTGGTTATTTTTACAGCTCTAAATGAACCCTTTTAAATATATCAATATATTTAAAACAATTAAATTTAATATTTAAAAATAAATATTATCGTATATATTCACAATAGAATATCATACAGCTCCACTAGGATTTATAACTCGATATTTCAAATCCAGTGTTACATCAATATTCGATTTATATTTAAAAATCCATTTTAAATTATAAATAAATCGATATAAATTATAAAGGAATTCCATAGCAACTTTTCTAAAATTTGATTTGGATATAAATAAAAATCTATGTGACGAAATCTCGAATTTTCTCTTCCAATAGAAAGATATACTTCACCAGCTCCTAGCGTTTCTTGTTTCACAGAAATCTGATTTAAAATGGACCCTGTACATTCAGTTGAAGTTCAAATCGCCAAATAGCGAACTACCGTGCCATTTCAAGCTCGATTTTAATTATAATATAATTATACGTTCAAACTGTCGTTCAAATAATATATTCGTTATTCTAATTCAATTCTGAACTGAATTAAATATCACAGATGATCCAATTCACACTATTTTGTGAATTCCACTACTTCTGACTATTTCAGAAATTAAATATATTATTATATTGTTTATTTTAATTAAATATTCAATATAATTTAATTCAACGACCATTTTAATCTTTCAATCCCTATTTATATAAATAAATAAATTAATTATTATACGGTAGAAAATGCGGGTCGTTACACTCTTCCCCCCTTAAAATAATTTCGTCCTCGAAATTGCTAAGGTAGAGAACAAACCCTATTGACTAGTACAAATTTATTTGTTTACTTACCAACTTTAATTTCAACTAAACCAATTTAATTTCAACTAAAATATTAATTAATTCTTATTAACGAAAATTTTCTAAAATCCTGAAAATATTCTAACACCCGAATTTTTCGAAAAATTTCGCCAGCACCTGCTTTGTACTGGCCAATAGTTCAAACCCCAACTCGTCTCTCTAGGCCCTTTCCTTTCAAAAAGAAAATCAAAAAGCCAAGCGGCTTGCCGATTCGGCGCATAAAACCTCATATGGAAATTTAAACATGTACCTTTGTCGGGCATATCATTATATCCTTCCATCTGCTACCCTGTCAGCATATACAAATGCATCCCCAAACAAAATTCCAATTTTTTCCTCAAAACCAAATCATTCACGTATCCAAGCCAAATTCTATTTCAAACCAAAGTTCCATCCTTGATTCCGACCTCCTAACTCATTAATTCAATACCATTTCAGATCCCTATCTCACAATTCAAAATATGATTTTACTTCATATATTATATTCCAATTAAATTTCCTTTTAATTGGTTTCAATTCAATTCATATTTGCTTTCACAAATCCCTTTAAATTAGTTTTTAATTCATACAATTTTCCTGGGAATTTTTTAATAGCTTAGCTCTTTCAAAAATCAAATATCCCCTTTCACGATTCAAAACAACCTCCTTTTTCTCAAAACAATTCAAAAACATTCTCTTTGGTAGTAATCCGTCACTTACAACTCGAAAATGAACACTAATGATGTGACCAACATCATCAAAGTTATTTCCCAGCTATCGAAGTGAGTTCAATACTATATCACTTTCAAAACCATATATAAACAATTTCATTTTCAAATATTTTTCAAAATATCATTCACGAAACTTCTAAACAATTTAAAATCTCCTAGGATTTTTAAATTTTCTTATACTTAACTCAAATCCATTTACAAACACCTTTTTCCAGTTTTCCAGAATTTTAATTCCAATTCTGATTTAATTCAGATTTAATTAATCAGCTTTCATATTTTACGAACTCAAATTGGTTATTTATATAACCATTTCAATTTTAATCAACCAACACATCCAACATACTATAATAATTCGAATATATTTGTTTTATTTATATCGAAATATACTTTGGGTAAAATTATTTCATTTACCCTCTTTCAAAACATACGCTGTCGGTTTATCGTATTCAAGTGTTTGGTAATCCCTATCGATACAGTGGATCAAACTGATCAACTAGAATTCTCAGACAATTCAACCAATAAATCTCCACAATATAAAACCATTTTTATAAAATCTACAAATACGTTCACTCGTATATATACACTCAAACTCAATCTAGGGTATTACTAACCCCATCTCTACTGAGTCACGCCACAAATCCAAGGTAATCACTTAACCTTCATCTCTGATACCACTTGTAATGGCCCGGCGATTTCGGTAGGCTTTTCAACCATCCCTCAACCCCCAAGGCAGTGGGCTAACCTCCCCCCGTGGCACACACTGGTACCTCAGAACTGCTTTTATGGTCAGCCTCTCGACTCGACCAACCTACATTGTCAGGAGATGTAGGGGTAAGAGTCTCCCGTTATCCACCTAACGTGAAGCGAGAACCCCCTATCATCCGTACCAATTAAGCAACTAGCTCTGATACCACTATAACGAACTGGGATTTTCGACTTCGAAAATCAATATAAAACCCATGTTAATTATTCAGGTATCGAACATTCCAGATCATTAATAGAAAGAAGTTAGAGGGTGAGAATAGACAAGATAGAAAATTAGAATAAAAGAAGAAGAAGAAAACAATCAGAGTAAACACGAATCTTATAGAGGAACGAATAAAATATATTATAACATAACTTTGAAGTAAAACAGTGTATATATAAAATAACATTATCAGAGTACAACACTTACACACAACGGAAATAACAATCGCTATATATAATCCTGAAGCCTCCTGCTTCAAGCTCCTCTAAGTATATCTGTAAAGACCTAACTGCTTGACTACCCATACAAATTTGGGCACCCAAGAGTTCAGGGAAAACAAAACAAAATAAACTCTGGGTTAGTCATGGGACTGGTGTGATTAAACTCAAATCATTTTTGTTTTCCTTTTCAAAGAAAAAGTAATTGTAAGACTGATCCACACATAAACACGGACGGTTTTTATCTTACGATAACCAAAACACTTTTGGAAATCAATACTTCTCTGATATTATAATAATGTCTAATCACAAGTAATTAACAATCTAGCAGAACGCTTACATCTCACGTTCCACATATATAATATACAAACAAAAACCGCGGGCTCTTATTGGAGATTGGATTCCGACTATGAGAAGGTATGGGACCACCTGCCGATAGTGTATCTCTAGAGGCGAATACACTGGGTTCAACATGAACATCTTGCAACCCGGCCCTCACATGACCGACCACTCATTTCGCTTGAGTGTATCGAATGTATATCACCAATGGTTGGGAGCTACCCACCATCTTATCGAAAAGGGACAGCATCGAAAAGACAAAAGAATGAATTGGTTTTTCTCTAGATAGGTGATATACACCCTAATGGGAGCGACCCACTTAGCCATGCTTCCTGCATGATTTCTGTCATTTTACGGTTGATGAGGCTTGAGGTCATAACATATCATTTAAAACACCTAACCACCATTCACTTTGAATGCCACATCGTCATACCCTCCAAATCACAGATTGATTTCCCCAAAAATACCACGGGTATAAAGTTAAGAGAAACGAATTCCTCCACCACCAAACGTAAGTACGTTTGAAGAGATCAACTTACGCGATCCGTTAGATATACTTTGTCAAACATTCGTCCATTCACGTTTGCCCTGGGACTGGATAAACCAAAGGCACTATTCTATAAACAGGATAGCCCTTGCATAACTCCATCTTCAATTATTTTCATCATATTTGATCGCAACGCTAACGTCTATACAGAGTGGTTTTCAGATAATGAATCTGATCCCGGTCTCTCCGTATTGACGACGATAAAATGGTCAAAAACTTCGATAGTCGGTGATTTAACTATCAAAGAAAAATAGGTGTACAACCAACGATCTTATTTCTAGATAGAAATTCGATCGATCAATCATCAATCAACATTTTCCCTTTTTAAATTAATTTATTATTAATTTATTCATTTCCCCTTTCTATACATTTTCTATATTATAAAACATTTCCAATCTTTATTTGGAAAGCGTTTCGAAAACTCCTTCATTAGATTTAAACAGTCATTTAACTATAATGTCACTATGCCAGTTCGAACCATTACACTCATTAACAAGATTCACTTAACCAACCTTCACTATCGAACCTTACCCATCCCTCAGTTAAAAACGAAGTCAATCAAGTTGGGGTATAATTACCTCTCAGACCTTAACTGAACAACATTTCTAACCTCGAAATAGACAAAGTTCACCTTTTAAACCTTTAAAACTTCCTTACGTAACTCGGATTCTATTTATGGGACGATCCCAAAACCCCGTGACACGGTGTTAAGGATAATCATTGGAATATAACACATTAATCATCATTAGCAGATCACAGATAATAGCTTAAACAGAAAATAGAATAATTTACACACATATGACAGCGGAATCATATAGATATCATCACACCAGAGAAGCACAGTACAGGATACAACTTAGTGCATAATGTTACATAATCAGTCACCATCGCCTGAGGCGGAATCATACATAAAGAGTACACAAAATGAATATCAGTCTACATTGCCAATGGCGGGATCATAATATAGATACAATAATGGCGGAGAAAATCCAAGTCAGCACGGTGTAGTCAAGCCTCGCCATGAGCCAAAAGTGCGTCAGAAACCTGTAACTAGGCTGCCCGTGTGAAAATGAGGGCACCCGAGTTTGCAAGGTGAAACAAACTACGAGTCAGTCATGGGACCGGTATGACAAATCTACTTAACTTATTAACAACAATAATAAGGTAAATCAAAGGACCACGCCACTTTCTCGGAACGGGTTTACTCCAATGAGTGCTAGTGCATGAAATAAAGTAAATGATTAAATCATCGCAATGCTTTTTATAAAATGAAGCCATTATAAGACTCAGGTCCCATCATACAATGCAACGCAAGCCGGAGGATAGAGTTTTTACCTTATAATGGCCACAAATGCTTCATACGAATAAAACAAAAGTGTTTGATATTATTACTAGTGCATATATGTTTCAAAAGCAAATTCAATCATAAATATCAATCCTAGGCGGCATAGCTACCATCTACTATGTCGCCATACTAGTAATACAATCACGTCCGCATGTTTAGTATTGGAAATTGGGTTCCTTCATGAGTCGAGGCAAGGGGCAAGCTCCTCTCCGATTCGAGACACTCTAGCAAATGCCTCGGGACCGCACACAGCAATCCCTGGATCCTCCAAGGCCGGTCCTCCCTTACTTTTGAGGATTAATTATTCCTGAACACACGTTTCCCGGTCCTTGCAGACCTATAATCGAGGCGCCTCGTATTCCAACAACCACACAGGTGAAAAGTAGATATAAATGCCAGGGCTGGGAGGTCACTGACACCACCATAGCTAGAAAGAAACGTCGTTCACTCCTTGGGTCCTTCTCCCGTTTTTGACTCATACCGGGGTGTGAGGCTCGCGAATTCACGTTATACACAAAGCTACGTCACACAGACCATGCTTTGATCATCAACCACAAGACTTTGCTTTGCAACAGAAGCCTTGATCATATGCCACTTAGGCGTGCCATACAGGCAATCCACTCCATGCGACTGATTTCTATCAATACATAACCTCTGAGCTCGTACATCTCAGAGAAGGGCGTTAAGCAAGAGAATAAATTCTCCACCGCCAAACAGATATATATTTAACAGAGATCAATCATCACAGAACAAAATCCAATGTCAGACACACAGTCCATTTACAAGTCCGTTCTGGGTCTGAACGAAACCGGAGGCACCAATTCCTCGCATATCCGTACAATCAACAGTATGTTTGGATGGCTACTACTTCAGTTCCTTCATGGTAGCTACTCCAATCACGAGCATCAGTAGCGCCCATCCATCCAATGTGAAGATCGTCGGTCTACAACCGTCTTCGATTCTTCGACTTCTCAACGTCGATCGATTATTTGAAATGAGATGAACTCGGCCTTTTCAAATAACCCACGTATATTTAGATTTTTCAAATCAATTAATCACATGGTTGGACTATTCAACATTCACATTCAGTTCTTTAGTTATAATTCTCATGTTAAATACATTCAACCATCACATATCAATCAAACATAACGAAATTGGTTTATTCCCACTCTATATCGTCTATAGTATTTTATAACGATATATCGCCATTTTTATTTATTTTAAAACGACCATATTTAATTAAACGACGTTTCAGGTCGTGTCGATGCACTGGCGCTGCTTTTCACTAATTTTGTTTAACACATATCTGAAAATCTAACCGTTGGATCTTCACAAATTTTATATCATTAGGAAGGTCATTTCAAAACGAATCCAACGGTTTCAGTTTCGGGAAAATCCGACGGTCGGATCTTCCACACTAGCCATTTGAAGTTACGATTTCAATTTACGAACTGCAGCGTCGTTATTCGATTTAATTTAATTAATTAATTATATATATATATATATAAATATAATCGTTTCTGGTGCTTTTTTTCTTCAGATTTGAATTAAACATTCCAGACGATCCAACCGTCGGATCTTCACAAAGTTGGTGCCTTTGGAAAGATATTTCCAAGGCGAACCCAACGGTTGCAGTTTCGGGAAAATCCAATGGTCGGATTTCCCGCACTAGTCGTTTGAAATCACGGTTTCAAAACACGAACTGCACGGCCATGTTTCGTTTTAATTTTATTTATATTTATATACTTATATAAATATAGCTCATTCAAAAATTCCTATATCGTTTTCACTTCAATTATTTCACTAACGCCTTTAATTTTTGGAAAATTTTTCCATAACCTCCTTTGTATGGGAGGGGCTAGGAAAATTCCCAAATAGCCACACGGGCGTCTCATGTCAAAAAGAAAAAGAAAAAGCCAAGCGGCTAGCCAACAGGCTCATAAAATCATCACCCAAACAAAACAGTAAATGTGTACCTATTTGTCGGGCACAAAATTTTATTCCTCTTCTCTAGCCCCTTTGCTATAACATATTCAATAAATATGCATGTACATATATACAATTTTTATCACTTATCATTTTCCATTCAACTTCATATTTGATTTACTTTGGTTTAAAAACACCATTCATTCTAATGTTGCATGCATAGGCTAAAACCATATCATTAGCTAATTAATGTATATTTCCAACTCATGCATATTTTATTTGAACGAGTGACTATTTTTAACACTTCACATTTCAAAGATGATAAATTTGGTGAACTAAAATAGATTTCAACACATGACCATTTTATTTAGTTCCTATGCATGTTAAAAATAATATTTCATTCACAAATATTTATTTCAACGTCCGCATATCTTTAGCATATCACATATATGATAAAAATGATATTTTTATCATTTAAAATATTTATTCGACAAATGGATGTTTTCAACACTTCATAGTTTCAATAAAAATGTAATTTTTATTGTTCGATCTTTTTATTCAACACATGAACTTTTCCACTACACACATTTCTCAACACATGAGCATTTCCACACATGGATATTTTATTTATGTTATTCATATAAGAAAGATGAAATTTTTATTGTTGAAACTATTTATATATGAGGCGAATATTTTTCATACTTCATATATATTATAAAAAGGTGATTTTTATTGTTTAGACACTTCATTCATTCACAAATGAATTTAATTTTCACACATCACTTTTCAACACATGAATATTTCCACACATGGATACAGTTTCAACATATGACTTTAATTTCAACGCATGAAAATAATTTCAGCATATGAAAATTATTCTAACACATAAAGATTATTCAAAATTTCGGTAGCATAACGGCAGGGTAGTTAAAACTGGCACCGTCCCTAGTACGGCTCCTCGCTCTACCTTAAAACCTCGCGGTTTATGACAATGGGGATTCATGCATCTAATTCGCACGCAGGCGGCATGTTTTATTTTTATTTCCACAAATATTTCCAATTCATTTCAATCACCAATGGGTATTTTTCAACCACAACCAAACAATATCAACCACAAACAATTATTCAACCATTCGTATTTTTCATCCAATATTTCACACCAATTCACAACAATAAATATCGTCCATGGTTTTTGGACGAGGGGAGTGTGTGTGTATATATATATATATATATATATATATATATATAATTGCTATATTTCACTTGCATTTCAACACATATGTCAATTATTCTATGCATGTATAACTCATACTTCGCTTATATAGCTTACACTACGCATGTACATGAGGTATACAACACGTGTGTAATTTATATTTCGCTTATATAATTTATACACGACATTTTCCATTCAAATTCTTTTGATTTAGATTTCTCACATTGGTTTTCGGAGTGCTAAAAATCGTAGATGACTCAGAAAAATCCGCGGCTTCTTCTATGAGGTAGAGAGCTTCCTTGCGGTCCCGATGTTTCCTGTTTCATCGAATTTCGTCAACACACCAAAAAGATATGATTTTTCAAAGTGCAAACATCAAAAAGAACCCACCTTTCACGATGGTTCAAAACTAGGTTTGCAGTTTTCGCGAGAACCGAGGCACGAGGGGATGATCGGCGGGTTGGACGTGGAAGAGGGAGGAGAGGGCTACAGGCGCGCGGTGGTTGGAGGCGACTCGGTGGGGCCCAGAACTTGCGGCGGTGGCTGGAAGGTCGGGATTTCGGAGGGAGATATCTCGACGTAGGAGCAACGATAGGGGGAGCTCCTTATATGGATTTGAAGAGGGCAAGGAGAAATATAAAAAGTTGAACTGGGGGAGGGGCTGATTCGGGCTGTGGCGATCGGAAATCGCCAGGGAAGGGAGGAAGGCGGTTCCGTCGATGTCGAGGGGGGGGGGGGGAGGGGTCGGGGTTTTCTGATTTTTTTTTTTAATTTATGAATGGAGAAATATGATTGGTCGAAGGTTTTATTAAATTTTTAAATAGTGTTTTCTCAAACGAACTCCTTTTCAAACCCAACGACTGTCGCCCCTAGCTAAATACCCCCATCCCGGACACAGTGGGATATGTTTCGTTGGCCAATTCGACTGTTACAGTCAGTTATTCTTTAAATTAAAGTATAAAACATTTAATTTTAACTTTGAACGTACATTTCAGTTTTCCAGGGCCACAAACTGATTTGAAAAATTCCATAAAAATAAATCTAGCTATGCTTTGATGCTACGGTCCCAACAAAACTAGTTTCGTCGAATTTTGAGATTGTTTGAAAAATGGCCATTTTCTGGTCGATCCAATTTAACAGAAATTGACCAAACACATTTTCTTTTGCCACACTCACATACTAGCTTCAAAAATTATGAAATTTGAAACCTAGCAATAGTTTGACATCCCGGACCCAACAAAAGTGGTTTCGTCGAATTCCGAGGTCGTTTGCAAAATATCAATTTTCCCGGGCTATATATTCTATATAGCGACCATTCTGAAAATTCATTCGGCCATAACTTTTGATTCCCATTATGAAACTTCGATTTTTCAGATTCGTTAGAAAGGTATTGATAAACAGATTTTAATATTTTGGTTTCACTAAAATCCGTTATATCTTCCACCCTGCACAGTCAGTCAAAGTTTGAATTCAAATTTTCAAACTGACTCACTATTTCTAATTCACTATTTTATTGAAATATTCTATTTCAATTGTTCAAATTCCTTTGAAATCACCAATTTAAAAATTTTAAATTGGCCCGTATTTTCCGGGTTATTACAATCTCCCCCACTTAAAACTTTTCGTCCTCGAAAAGGAAACAACAGTAAAGTAGGAAACAAAATGTAAATGCAAAGTATTGTAAAGGTACCTTGCACCAGAGTTAGTCAGAGATGTCCACTCTGCATTTGGGGTAAGCTTGCTTAATGCTTTACTCAGTCTCCCAAGTACAGTCTCTAGGATCACTGCTCCACTGCACTTTAACTAAATGAACCTTTTTTCTTCTTAGTTCTCTAGTTTCTTTGCCAACAATCCTTAATGGCTCTCTTCTGAGTGTTAATTCTGGAGTTATGTCTATATCTTGTTGCGCTGCTTCTTCTACAACAAGGTCCGGATCATGCACATGTCTTCTAAGTTGAGATATGTGAAATACATCATGCACTCTAGGCAACCAATTTGGTAATTGAACCCTATAAGCAAGAGTTCCAATTCGTTCGAGTATAGGAAAGGGACCAATAAATCTCGGTGCCAACTTCCCAGTTTTGCCAAATCTGATTACTCCTCTCATCGGAGAAACTTTCAAATAAACATGATCACCAACAGCAAATGTCAAATCTCTTCTTCTAGAATCTGCATAACTTTTCTGTCGGCTTTGCGCGGTTCTCAAATGCTTTTTGATGAAGTCGACTTTATCAGATGCTTCTCTAATCATATCGGGTCCTAAAACAAGTCTGTTGCCAGGTTTTACCCAACATGCTGGAGATCTGCACGGTCTACCATATAATGCTTCAAATGGCGACATCCTCAAACTTGCTTGATAGCTATTGTTATATGAGAATTCTGCCAAATGCAAATGATCTTCCCATGACCCACCAAAATCAATTATACAAGCCCGCAATAAATCTTCTAGAATTCTATTCACCCTCTCAGTTTGGCCATCTGTTTGAGGGTGATAAGCGGTGCTCATATTCAGTTTCGTTCCCAATTCTGTCTGGAAAGCCTCCCAGAATTTGCTAGCAAATATCGGGTCTCTATCACTGACTATGCTGATGGGAATTCCATGCAGCTTAACGATTTCTTTGAAATATATCTGTGCTAGACTTTGAGCGGTCCTATTGAATCTGACAGGTATAAAATGGGCAGTCTTCGTGAAGCGATCTACGATTACCCAAATGCTGTCATTACCTTTCCTGGTTCGTGGCAAACCATCTATGAAATCCATGGAAATCTGTTCCTATTTCCAACCTGGGACTTCCAACGGTTGCAACAATCCAGCTAGCTTCTGTTGGTCGCTCTTGACCAATTGACAAGTAGGGCATCTGCTAACATACAAAGAAATATCCCTTTTCATTGCCCTCCACCAGATAGTGCATTTGATATCGTTGTACATTTTACTCACACCAGGATGGATGCAAAATTTGGATTTATGGCATTCGTCTAGCACTTCTCTTCGAAGGCCTGGAATATTTGGAATGCAAATCCTATTATTTAACCTGAGAACCCCCTTATTGTCAATGCGGAAACTTGTGGTTTCACCTTCCTTGACCCTTTGACTGATTCTCTGAATGAATTCATCGTCTTTTTGAAGGGCTGAAATCTTATCAATCAATCCAGGCGTAATTATAAGATTGGCAATGATTGCGGTTTTCCTACTAAGCGCATCCGCTACAACGTTAGCCTTCCCCGGCGTATATAGGATATCAAGATCATACGCTGCAAGAAATTCTAGCCAACGCTGCTGTCTCAAATTCAGATCTTTCTGGGTGTATAAATACTTCAATGATTGATGATCTGTGTACAGTATAAATTTCTCGCCCAATAAATAATGCCTCCAGATTTTTAACGCAAAAACGATAGCTAGCAACTCAAGATCATGAGTTACATAATTCTTCTCATGCGGTTTCAGTTGGCAGCTTGCATAAGCGACTACTTGGCCTCTTTGCATTAACACTGCACCAAGACCTCTAATAGAAGCATCTGTCCAAACTGTTAAATCCTGATTGCCATCAATAATGGTTAACACTGAAGCAATCGTCAGTTTCGATTTCAATTCCTGGAAAGCTTCTTCACAGTCGGAAGTCCACTTAAATTTCTCATGTTTCTTCGTGAGCTTCGTTAACGGACCGGATATCTTCGAAAAATCCTTAACGAACTTTCGATAATAACTAGCCAACCCCATAAAACTTCTAACTTCTGTGGGAGTAGTGGGTTGTTTCCAGTCTTGAATCGCTGTTATTTTGCTTGGGTCAATAGAAATCCCTTTCTCTGACACGACATGGCCAAGAAACTTGACTTCTTCTTGCCAGAAGACACATTTAGAGAATTTGGCTTTGAAGACGTTCTTTCTCAGAATCTCCAATACTTGTTCTAAGTGTTTTTCATGCTCGGGTTTTGATTTGGAGTAGATTAAAATATCATCGATGAATACGAGGACAAATTTATTCAGAACTCCCCTGAACACTCTATTCATTAGATCGACAAAGTATGCTGGAGCGTTACACAGGCCAAACTGCATTACTAACCATTCATAAAATATGTCTGGACCTCTGAAAGCTGTCAAAGGAACATACTCTTCTGCTATCCTCAATTGATGAAAACCTGTAGCTAGGTCCATTCGGGAAAATACTTTCGCCCCATTCAATTGGTCTAGCAAATCATCAATGCGGGGTAATGGATATTTTTTTTTGAGCGTCTGTTTGTTGAGGTCCCGGTAATCAACGCATAATCGAAGAGTACCGTCTGACTTTGGGACAAACACAACAGCTGCACCCCAACTAGAAAAACTAGTTCTGATTAGACCCTTCCACAACAGTTGACGAGTTTGATCGCCTAATTCTTCTTTTTCCTTTGGAGTTATTCTGCGAATTGGATGTACCACTGGGATGGCATTGGGAATTAGATCGAATCGGAATTCTATTTCACTTTTCGGAGGTAAGTTTTCAACTTCCTCAAACACATCCGCATAGTTTCTGACAATAGGAATCTTTTCTATGGAAGTGGGGATAAGTTCCAATGCTGACCAAAATTCTTCTCTATTCGAATTCGAACCATGACAGGGTATAAATATATGTCCAAGCTTCGTTCGAATTTTAACAATTCTTTCTGCACAATTCACTTCGGCTTCGTATTTCGTTAACCATTCTAACCCAAGGATAACGTCGAATTCGGGAAAATCCATAACGATTAAATTAATGCGAAATTTGTAGAAAGAATAAGAGATTGGCACTCTACAACATGTACTGAGAGTAATAGAACCCCCTATCAGATTCTGTACTTCAATCGATTCTTTAAGCTTCCTCTGTTTTAACTTTAATTTGTGCACTATGTTACTAGCAATAAAACTACGCGATGCACCGGTGTCAAACAATATAGAAACAGGAATATTTTTAATTGTAAGGGTACCTCCCAAAACATCAGGTTTACCTGCTCCATCGGAAGCAGCTGGCGGACTCGACCCATCATACACGTGAGCTACTATGGCCTTCTTCAGCAAAGGACAGTCTTTGACTAGATGATCGGTCTTGCGGCAATTAAAGCAGGAGCGAGGGTTCTGAGAACCCTGGCTTGAACCTTGTGAATTTGTCTTCTGCCTCTTCGGGGCTGTGCACACATTAGAGTAGTGCCTCGCTTTGCCACAGTTAAAGCAATTTCCTCTCGGCGGCTTGTCAGTCTGAGGTTTTGAAGATGCTGCTTTGCTTGACTCGGCTTGATTCGCAGCAGGCTTGCGTTTGTTCCCGGCTTGGCTTCTAGTGCGATCCTGCTCCAGATGCCTATGGTCAAGGTCTTCGTAGTTGCATGTCATTTCCACCAGTTCGTTGAATTCCAGCTTGACATGGGCCATGGCTCTATCATGATATTGTCGCCTTAGCCCAAGGATAAACCTCTTATTTTTGGACTTTGCAGTGGCGACGAGCTCTGGAGTGTAGGGCGACAACAGTGTAAATTTATTCGGATAATCTTGCACGGAAAGATCCCCCTGCTGGAGGTTGGTGAAGTCATCGTGCATTCGTTCTAGTGCTTGTTCTGGGACATATTTCTCCTTGAAGAGTTCTTTGAATCCATCCCATGTTCTTCCAGCTTCTCTATTCCCGGCGGTGAGAGATTCCCACCATAGTTCATCTTGTTCCTGCATAAGCCAGGCGCCCATAAAAGCTTTATCTTCGTCTCCAAGCCTTAGGCCTTCAAGAATTTTCTCGCATGTTTTGAGGCATGCAAGGGCCTCTATTACCGTGCCAGTTCCCGAGAAGGTCTTGCCTCCTAAGTTTTTGTATCTCTTGGCTACACGGTCCAGCTCGAAGTATTGAGCTGCCGGAGGTTGTATCAAAGGTCCTTCTTGAACTGGGGCTTCTACCCTTCCTCGGCCTCGGCCGGCACGGCCTCCTCTAGCGGCGGCTGCTCTCGTAGCCATTTGTCAAATTCTGTATAAGCAAGGAAAGAGTCAGCTAACAGAAATGATAGTTTATTGCATAGTTAAGCAGAAAATTTACGGAAAGATAACGATGGACTGATCTATATGTTTTTGCTATTCTGCTCGGCTCATTCTAGGACTTTACTGGTCCTATCTCTAATGAGCGACCCGCCTTAGAATACTACTGATTCTATTTTGAAGAAGTGTTTAATGTGTTAGACTCCAGAACTAAGGTTAACCAAAGCTCTGATACCAGATGTGACGATCCCAAAACCCCGTGACACGGTGTTAAGGATAATCATTGAAATATAACACATTAATCATCATTAGCAGATCACAGATAATAGCATAAACAGAAAATAGAATAATTTACACACATATGACAGCGAAATCATATAGATATCATCACATCAGAGAAGCACAGTACAGGATACAACTTAGTGCATAATGTTACATAATCAGTCACCATCGCCTGAGGCGGAATCATACATAAAGAGTACACAAAATGAATATCAATCTACATCGCTAATGGAGGGATCATAATATAGATACAATAATGGCAGAGAAATTCCAAGTCAGCACGATGTAGTCAAGCCTCGCCATGAGCCAAAAGTGCGTCAGAAACCTGTAACTAGGCTGCCCGTGTGAAAATGAGGGCACCCGAGTTTTCAAGGTGAAACAAACTACGAGTCAGTCATGGGACTTGTATGAGAAATCTACTTAACTTATTAACAACAATAATAAGGCAAATCAAAGGACCACGCCACTTTCGTGGAACGAGTTTACTCCAATGAGTGCTAGTGCATGAAATAAAGTAAATGATTAAATCATCGCAATGCTTATTATAAAATGAAGCCATTATAAGACTCAGGTCCCATCATACAATGCAACGCAAGCCGGAGGATAGAGTTTTTACCTTATAATGGCCAAAAATGATTCATACGAAAAAAACAAAAGTGTTTGATATTATTACTAGTGCATATATGTTTCAAAAGCAAATTCAATCATAAATATCAATCCTAGGCGGCATAGCTACCATCTACTATGTCGCCATACTAGTAATACAATCACGTCCGCATATTTCGTATTGGAAATTGGGTTCCTTCATGAGTCGAGGCAAGGGGCAAGCTCCTCTCCGATTCGAGACACTCTAGCAAATGCCTCGGGACCGCACACAGCAATCCCTGGATCCTCCAAGGCCGGTCCTCCCTTACTTTTGAGGATTAATTATTCCTGAACACACGTTTCCCGGTCCTTACAGACCTTTAATCGAGGAGCCTCGTATTCCAACAACCACACAGGTGAAAAGTAGATATAAATGCCAGGGCTGGGAGGTCACTGACACCACCATAGCAAGAAAGAAACGTCGTGCACTCCTTGGGTCCTTCTCCCGTTTTTGACTCATACCGGGGTGTGAGGCTCGCGAATTCACGTTATACACAAAGCTACGTCGCACAGACCATGCTTTGATCATCAACCACAAGACTTTGCTTTGCAACAGAAGCCTTGATCATATGCCACTCAGGCGTGCCACACAGGCAATCCACTCCATGCTACTGATTTCTATCAATACATAACCTCTGAGCTCGTTCGTCTCAGAGAAGGGCGTTAAGCAAGAGAATAAATTCTCCGCCGCCAAACAGATATATATTTAACAGAGATCAATCATCACAGAATAAATTCCAATGTCAGACACACAGTCCATTTACAAGTCCGTTCTGGGTCTAAACAAAACCGGAGGCACCAATTCCTCGCATATCCGTACAATCAACAGTATGTTTGGACGGCTACTACTTCAGTTCCTTCATGGTAGCTACTCCAATCACGAGCATCAGTAGCGCCCATCCATCCAATGTGAAGATCGTCGGTCTTCAACCGTCTTCGATTCTTCGACTTCTCAACGTCGATCGATTATTTGAAATGAGATGAACTCGGCCTTTTCAAATAATCCACGTATATTTAGATTTTTCAAATCAATTAATCACATGGTTGGACTATTCAACATTCACATTCAGTTCCTTAGTTATAATTCGCATGTTAAATACATTCAACCATCACATATCAAGCAAACATAACGAAATTGGTTTATTCCCACTCTATATCATCTATAGTATTTTATAACGATATATCACCATTTTTATTTATTTTAAAACGGCCATATTTAATTAAACGACGTTTCACGTCGTGTCGATGCACTGGCGCTGCTTTTCACTAATTTTGTTTTACACATATCTGAAAATCTAACCGTTGGATCTTCACAAATTTTATATCATTAGGAAGGTCATTTCAAAACGAATCCAACGGTTTCAGTTTCGGGAAAATCCGACGGTCGGATCTTCCACACTAGCCATTTGAAGTTACGATTTCAATTTACGAACTGCAGCGTCGTTATTTGATTTAATTTAATTTTATATATATATATATATATATATATAAATATAATCGTTTCTGGCGCTGTTTTTCTTCAGATTTGAATTAAACATTCCGGACGATCCAACCGTCGGATCTTCACAAAGTTGGTGCCGTTGGAAAGATATTTCCAAGGCGAACCCAACGGTTGCGATTTTGGGAAAATCCAATGGTCGGATTTCCCGCACTAGTCGTTTGAAATCACGGTTTCAAAACACGAACTGCACGGCCACGTTTCGTTTTAATTTTATTTATATTTATATATTTATATAAATATAGCTCATTCAAAAATTCCTATATCGTTTTCACTTCAATTATTTCACTAACGCCTTTAATTTTTGGAAAATTTCACCATAACCTCCTTTGTACGGGAGGGGCTGGGGAAATTCCCAAATAGCCACACGGGAGTCTCATGTCAAAAAGAAAAAGAAAAAGCCAAGCGGCTAGCCAACAGGCTCATAAAATCATCACCCAAACAAAACAATAAATGTGTACCTATTTGTCGGGCACAAAATTTTATTCCTCTTCTCTATCCCCTTTGCTATAACATGTTCAATAAATATGCATGTACATATATACAATTTTTATCACTTATCATTTTCCATTCAACTTCATATTTGATTTACTTTGGTTTAAAAACACCATTCATTCTAATGTTGCATGCATAGGCTAAAACCATATCATTAGCTAATTAATGTATATTTCCAACTCATGCATATTTTATTTGAACGAGTGGCTATTTTTAACACTTCACATTTCAAAGATGATAAATTTGGTGAACTAAAATAGATTTCAACACATGACCATTTTATTTAGTTCCTATGCATGTTAAAAATAATATTTCATTCACAAATATTTATTTCAACGTCCGCATATCTTTAGCATATCACATATATGATAAAAATGATATTTTTATCATTTAAAATATTTATTCAACAAATGGATGTTTTCAACACTTCATAGTTTCAATAAAAATTTAATTTTTATTGTTCGATCTTTTTATTCAACACATGAACTTTTCCACTACACACATTTCTCAACATATGAGCATTTCCACACATGGATATTTTATTTATGTTATTCATATAAGAAAGATGAAATTTTTATTGTTGAAACTATTTATATATAAGGCAAATATTTTTCATACTTCATATATATTATAAAAAGGTGATTTTTATTGTTTAGACACTTCATTCATTCACAAATGAATTTAATTTTCACACATCACTTTTCAACACATGAACATTTCCACACATGGATACAGTTTCAACATATGACTTTAATTTCAACGCATGAAAATAATTTCAACATATGAAAATTATTCTAACACATAAAGATTATTCCAAAATTCGGCAGCATAACGGCAGGGTAGTTAAAACCGGCACCGTCCCTAGTATGGCTCCTCGCTCTACCTTAAAACCTCGCGGTTTTTGACAAAGGGGAATCATGCATCTAATTCGCACGTAGGCGGCATGTTTTATTTTTATTTCCACAAATATTTCCAATTCATTTCAATCACTAATGGGTATTTTTCAACCACAACCAAACAATATCAACCACAAACAATTATTCAACCATTTGTATTTTTCATTCAATATTTCACACCAATTCACAACAATAAATATCGTCCATGGTTTGTGGACAAGGGGATATATATATATATATATATATATATATATATATATATATATATATAATTGCTATATTTCACTTGCATTTCAACACATATGTCAATTATTCTATGCATGTATAATTCATACTTCGCTAATATAGCTTACACTACGCATGTACATGAGGTATACAACACGTGTGTAATTTATATTTCCCTTATATAATTTATACACGACATTTTCCATTCAAATTCTTTTAATTTCGATTTCTCACATTGGTTTTCGGAGTGCTAAAAATCGTAGATGACTCAGAAAAATCCGCGGCTTCTTCTATGAGGTAGAGAGCTTCCTTGCGGTCCCGATGTTTCCTGTTTCATCGAATTTCGTCAACACACCAAAAAGATATGATTTTTCAAAGTGCAAACATCAAAAAGAACTCACCTTTCACGATGGTTCAAAACTAGGTTTGCGGTTTTCACGAGAACCGAGGCACGAGGGGATGATCGGCGGGTTGGACGTGGAAGAGGGAGGAGAGGGCTACAGGCGCGCGGTGGTTGGAGGCGACTCGGTCGGGCCCAGAAGTCACGGCGGCGGCTGGAAGGTCAGGATTTCGGAGGGAGATATCTCGACGTAGGAGCAACGATAGGGGGAGCTCCTTATATGGATTTGAAGAGGGGAAGGAGAACTACAAAAAGTTGAACTGGAGGAGGGGCTGATTCGGGCTGTGGCGATCGGAAATCGCCAGGGAAGGGAGGAAGGCGGTTCCGTCGATGTCGAGGGGGGGGAGGGGTTTTCTGATATATTTTTTTATGAATGGAGAAATATGATTGGTCGAAGGTTTTATTAAAATTTTAAATAGTGTTTTCTCAAACGAACTCCTTTACAAACCCAACGACTGTCGCCCCAGCTAAATACCCCCATCCCGGACACAATGGGATATGTTTCGTTGGCCAATTCGACTATTACAGTCAGTTATTCTTTAAATTAAAGTATAAAACATTTAATTTTAACTTTGAACGTACATTTCAGTTCGCTAGGGCCACAAACTAATTTGAAAAATTCCAGAAAAATAAATTTAGCTATGTTTAGATGCTACGGTCCCAACAAAACTAGTTTCGTCGAATTTTGAGATTGTTTGAAAAATGGCCATTTTCTGGTCGATCCAATTTAATAGAAATTGACCAAACACATTTTCTTTTTCCACACTCACATACTAGCTTCAAAAATTATGAAATTTGAAACCTAGCAATAGTTTGACATCCCGGACCCAACAAAAGTGGTTTCGTCGAATTCTGAGGTCGTTTGCAAAATATCAATTTTCCCGGGCTATATATTCTATATAGCGACCGTTCTGAAAATTCATTCGGCCATAACTTTTGATTCCCGTTATGAAACTTTGATTTTTCAGATTCGTTAGAATGGTATTGATAAACAGATTTAAATATTTTTGGTTTCACTAAATCCGTTATATCTTCCACCCTGCACAGTCAGTCAAAGTTTGAATTCAGATTTTCAAACTGACTCACTATTTCTAATTCACTATTTTATTGAAATATTCTATTTCAATTGTTCAAATTCCTTTGAAATCACCAATTTAAAATTTTTAAATTGGCCCGTATTTTCCGGGTTATTACAATTTATGAATCCCCTTTTTATTTTAAAACATTGATTTTAACTATAGCGTTATAATTCCTTTCTTCTTGAATATCCAACTTCAAAATGTAACTTCTATCCTTAATTCAACTCAATAACTAAACCACTCATCTATAAATAAATAAGTAAATCTTGATTATAATGGAAAGTAAATATTACTTTCCCGAATTCGATATATTCGAATTTAGTGTATAGTTCTCTTTTTCGAATAATCTCCCTTCGATAGCTCCTTTTCGAATAAACTGTATCCGATAACCCTTTCTTTAAATAACTATATTCTACAACTCCTCTTCGAATAACTATATTCGATTAACTCCCTTCGAATAAACTATATTCAATTAACTCCTTTGAATTAACTAATTTTGACTAACTCAACTCGATTAACTCACTTGATTAACTCAATTTATTTAACTCAAATTATTTAACTCACTCATTTAATAACTAATATTCGATTAATTTATATTCGAATAACTATGTCTGTTTTAACTTTATTTCGAATGGCAAATATTCAATTTAACACCATTCACTTGACTCTAGATCGCAGCGATCACAATGGTTACGCCTGATTCCCTCAGGAAACATCCGACCGCCGTAGGCTATATGCAGCCCTGCGAATTACGCTAGCAGTCATACGAAATGGAAACTCATCCTGAATAATTATGTTTGACTAACTCTATCTCAAATAACTATATTCAATCAACTCTAATTGAATAACTAACATTCAATTAATTCTAATTCGATTAACTCTATCTAGTTAACTCTAATTGATTTACTCTAACAGATTAACTCCTTTGATTAACTCCACGTTTATTCAGTTTCAAATATCGATGTTGAAATAGATTCTTGCTTCTCTATACAAGTCCTGACTTATATATATTCTATTTATACAATGATAAACATCTTATTTAATTTATAAAATATTATTTATAAATTTATCTTCTCAATCTATCAATCAGAATATATTCTATTTAAAAACTTTGCTTTAAATCCATAACATGTTATACCTGTGTGCAAAGCACGGGTCTAAACCTTTCAAATGTAAAATTCTCCTTTTATATAATTCTAGTAACTTTTCAAATATTTCCTTTTAAAATCTATTTCTTTACAAAATAAACCCCCATTCGATAATTCTATTTATTTAAAAAATATATTTCCTTTTTATAAAATCTATTGATTCTATAAGTAGTTCCTTTGATAATCTAACTATTTCCTTTTTCCTATTTACTTTACTCATATTTCCCCTTTCTATTCTATTTATTTTTCAAATAAATATCCCTTTCAATTCAATTTGAAAATAGTTTACAATGTTTCTTTTTCAATTCTATCTGTAAATGTTTTGCAAATGTTTCCCTTCAATCCTATCTATTTGATTAACAAATAAATATTCCTTTTTAATTTGTTTATTTTCTAAATAAATAGTTTTCTTTTTATAAAATCTTTTGATTTTATAAATATTTCTTTTTCAGTATAACATTGAAAATTTCCTTTTTAACATTCCAGTATTCCTTATGGTATTTAACATACCATATAACAATGATTGGTATCATTCCAACATATAAAATCAACAATAGATTTCATAACACGTCATATAACATAATATACGGAAAACATTAAAATAAACGTTGAGGAACCCAGTTGGGTCCCTCCGACCTGTTTCCCTGCATCCACAGATGTTAAACAATAAAATTAACATCAATTTCATTTCACTATGAAATATTCTGCTAAATAGAATCAATATTTGATTAACGATTTATATCTATATCGTTATCTATATTTTCAATCAACTGACTAGCAGTTCAACCAAACAGCCAACACATAGCAAACAACATCATTTATTATTTCTAAAAATACTTTAGAAAAATATATAACAGAGAAGAGTTAGTGAGTTTACTCACATCGGACGATCATCGTTAATAACGATGACCATCGCTTGTTATGATTCAGATGGACAATTTATTTTGCTATAAATTGTAACGAGCTCAGATTTACTCCCAGTCCGCTCCATGGGGTAGCCACCGTCCCCACGATCCCAACGGATACAACCGTTAGAAATTTTGATCATGTATGAAATAGATATGTAATTTATAAGTTAATACACTATTTAAAATTAAATAAAACACTAACTATTTAATTTCAGGCCTCACACTTTAATTTCCCGGCCCAACATCCTATTAAAGCCGAAACCCGCACCGTTTAAAACTCTTCTTCCCCAAACCGTTGCCTCGCGATTTCCAGTAAACATATATGGCCATTTCCGATCATTCTTGCATCTCGTTCTCCTCCTTCTTTCCATAAAAACCCAAACTGAAAACACCATGACACTTCTCTTCCTGAACTCGTCTTCCCTATTACCTCCATTTCGCACTCGTCGCCCCCCATCAAAACGCGTCGACAGTCCTGTTTCACGGCGAACAGGAACGGATGAACTCCAAAATGCATCGCACACCCCACAACTTCGCGAAACCCATCTACTTGCCACCCTAATCTCGAATGCAACTTCCATTCTTCGAATCAAAGCTTAAACTCTTAGAGTTTCCTAACCCTAGGTATCGTACGCAACAAAACAGCGAACTAGTATGGGTTCGAACACAATGAAACTGGTACTACAATGTAGAGCAAGCTTTCACCATCTCAGATATATAAGTTTCAAGATTTTTTTGGGAATTTAGGTGATTTGTTTTCTATTTTCAAAGATCAAGAATTTTGCTGTGGAAGAAAGAAAATGTAGCGGTGTGAATTTGTTGACTATCTGAGGAAGTAAATTAGGATTAGGAGGTGTAGTGTATTTATAGGATAGGTTTAATAATTTGATATTTGATTATTATATTAAATTATAAACAAACGCTATTTTTCGGTGTCCTCTATAATTCCTGTGATCACATACAATACCTAAAAATCACGAAAATTGACATGCAGCAACAGTTCGACCTTACGGTCCCAACAAAACTGGTTTCGTCGAATTCCGACTCAATTTGCTCAAACAACGTATTTTTAATCGTTAAAATACTTACTGTTTTTCACTCTAAAAATCCATACGGCTACATACTGACCCCAAAAATCACCAAACTTGGAATCTAACAATAATTTAATATTGCGGATCCAACAAAATTAGTTTCGTCGAATTTTGAGGTCGTTTGCGAAACTGGCTATTTTTACAGCTCTAAATGAACCCTTTTAAATATATAAATATATTTAAAACAATTAAATTTAATATTTAAAAATAAATATTATCGTATATATTCACAATAGAATATCATACTGCTCCACTAGGATTTATAACTCGATATTTCAAATCCAGTGTTACATCGATATTCGATTTATATTTAAAAATCCATTTTAAATTATTAATAAATCGATATAAATTATAAAGGAATTCCATAACGACTTTTCTAAAATTTGATTTTGACATAACTAAAAATCTATACGATGAAATCTCGATTTTTCTCTTCCATTAGAAAGATATACTTCACCAGCTCCTAGCGTTTCTTGTTTCACAGAAATCCGATTTAAAATGGACCCTGTACATTCAGTTGAAGTTCAAATCGCCAAATAGCGAACTGCTATGCCATTTCAACCTCGATTTTAATTATAATATAATTATACGTTCAAATTGTCGTTCAAATAATATATTCGTTATTCTAATTCAATTCTAAACTGAATTAAATATCACAAATGATCCAATTCACACTATTTTGTGAATTCCACTATTTCTGACTATTTCAGAAATTAAACATATTATCATATTATTTATTTTAATTAAATATTCAATATAACTCAATTCAACGACCACTTTAATCTTTCAATCCCTATTTATATAATTAAATAAATAAATTATTATACGGTAGAAAATGCGGGTCGTTACATATAACGACCTTTTCCAAATTTGATTTGGACATAATTCCAAATCCAACCGTTATATTTCTAATCTCTCATATTCTTTGGAAAGCTCTTTTCGCTACGAACCCAATGGTTCCAGTTTAGGAGCATCCGATGGTCGGATCTCCCGTAACGTCAATTCGAAGTCAATGGTCGAAATTCGCGAATTGCCGCGGTGTAGCGCGTTCTGTTTAGGCCATTATATATATAATATATATATTATCCATATTTTGTCGATTTCCACTTAAAACGTATTTTATATATCTTTTTAAATTCGTTTTCAGAATGACTTCAACTTCATATTCAATTTCAAATCAAAATTGAATATTCTATATCATCGATATATAAATGATAATATTTTCAAAACGTTATATTTGGAAATCACTTCCTTTTCTATATTTATTATAAAAACGAATATAATCGATATAAATATCGTTCAGCTCAGAATGGCGTTAATCTAATCAACACGGCTTTATATATTTAAATATATTCGTGTCCATCCCAAATATGACATCAAAATCGGATTTTGATCTTTTATTGAATATTATTTTAAAATATTCATTATTTTAAAATATTCTTTATTTTAAAATATTCCTTTCTGAACTGGAATAAGACACAGTCAATTACCATATAATGCTGGTTATGTGGATTTCATAAACACATGTATACAACAACCATGATAAGAAATCAACCATCATCCAAAGTGCATTCTACACTGTATAAGCATTAAATATAAATATTTAACGCTTATAACAGTAAGTCAGCCTATCGATTGAGATACAACTAAATAGCTGGGATTAGTATACATCAAATATCATCCCAACACCCATGTGGGGTTTCAATCTACAAACACTGAATATTATTTGTGTAGTTGGGCGAAGTGTAAAATTTATCATCCCAATCCATATCAGTCAAATAAGTGTACATAAAAAATCGTCCGATTTGTAAATGAATATTTATTTTATTTCAAAACATGAATATTCTATTCAGTTCATTTATTTAATAAAAATGATATTTTTATTGTTCTAATATATTTTATAAAACCGGCATAACGGCGCGATACTAGAACCGGGATAAGGTCTAGCCTTATCCCTCGCCCAATAATGGCTCGCGCCATATACAAACCAAATTCTAATCAATTCTATATTCACACCACAAGTTAAAATCAAACCAATATATTCATCAACACAAACAACCAAACAAGTGGTCCATGGTCTGTGGACGATAGGGAAACAGTTCATATATGCAGTTATGAAATAAATAATTGTACAAAGAAAATTATAGTGAGGAGTTCTCACCTTTGGGATCCACTCCTCCATTCTTTATTTCTAAATGGTTCGGATTTCTTTTTGATTTCAGTCTGATCCATCGCCATCTGTTTCACGCAGTTGATTATTATAACACAATGGGATGTTAGGGTTTTGTGTCCGAACCCCAAATCGAACCCAACGACTGACGCCCCAAGCTAAATACTCCCATTCCGAACACAATGGGATATGTTTCGCAACCCAGTTCATCTGTTACGATCAGTTTTCACTACATTTAAAATATAAATCTATATATTGAATTTGAATGCACATTTTAATTTACCGGGGCCACATACGGACCCTAAAAATTCCATAAAAATAAATCTGGCTATGTTTTGATGATACGGTCCTAACAAAACTAATTTCTTCGAATTTGGAGACCGTTTGAAAAACGTTCATTTTCCGGTCGATTAAATTCAAACTAAGATGACCAAACGCGTTTTAATTCACCACACTCACATATTGATTCCAAAAATTATGAAAATTGGAATCTAGCAATAATTTGACATTCCGGATCCAACAAAGTGGTCTCGTCGAAAATGGAGGTCGTTTGCAAAATTGCTCTTTTTAAGGGCTATATTTCCATAGCGACTATAATGAATTTTCAACTGGGCATAACTTTTTATTCCCGCTATGAAATTTCAAATTTTCAGATTCATTGGAAAGATATTTTCCAGCAGATTCTAATATTTCTAGTTTCACTAAAATCCTGTTTACTTTGAATCCTGTACATTCATTTGAAATTTAAAATCAAATTTTCAAACTACCGCGCCATTTCTAATATCTTTTATAATTAAAATAAATATTTATATTCTAACGTCGATTCAAATAAATATATGCGTTATAATTCTATTCAAAATAAATTTCTCATCGTTATTATTTAAAATAAATCATTTTAAATATTCAAAATTCACTAAAATTTCCAAAATAAAATTTTTAATTTGGTTCTGATTTTCCGGGTTGTTACATCAAAACTGCAAGTGCCCCCTATACCTTTGTTGTGTGTGTATATATATATACACATATATATACACACATAAATTCACTCAAGCGTGTTAGGAGAAAATGAACGCGAAGTATTCCGGGCTTAGAGAAAGCACAAAAAATATTTTCCAGATCATGAATAACCAAAGCCAACTCAACGCAACTGTCGGGCATGTACAAACGTGGCCATTTGACTCAAACACGATGAGAAGACCCGAACTTCCCCGGTAAGGAAAGCCAGGATTATCTTGAGAACACAACAAAATAGAATGCAAACAGAAGGACATTTCATTGTTTATTACAACAATTCCATCAGATACAAGAAAATACAGAGTATAAATGAGTATTATACATACGATAAATATCAGAGATTATAATAAATTACATAGCAGTAGAAAAACAATACAAAACACAACTGAAAATAATACACGGATACAGAGCTTTCCGAGCATCGTTCCAGTTGTAAATCAGGATCCTGTGAAAATAAATCTGCAAAACCAAAACTACTAGCTGCCCTTGTCGAAAATAGGGGCACCCAGAGTTTAGGTTAAAACAATAAACTCCAGGTCAGTCATGTGACTGGTGTGAGAACTAAAACAATTATTAATATTGGTTTTTAAAGTTCGGTAAATCAAGGGACCACGCCGTATAACACGGAACAGGTTTCCTCCCAAGAATACTAGTGCATAAAATAAACAACGCAATGCTAAGTAAAGAAAAATGAAGCTGTTATAAGACCCAGGTCCCATCACATAATGCAACGCAAGCCGGAGGATAGGGTTTTACCTTATAACAGCCAAATAATGCTTGATACATATAAAACAAAATCATTTGATATTATTACTAGTGCATAAGTGTTTCAAAACAATTTCAATCATAAGTATCAATCATAGATGGCATAAGTGCCCCATCCCACTATGTCGCCGTACTAGGCTCTACAAATAAAACCGAAATATCATGTATTGGAAATTGGATTTGCATTATGAGTCGAGGCACGGGGCAAGCTCCTCTCTTCTTCGAGACACTCTAGCAAATGCCTCGGGTCTACACACTCTGGGTAACCCCTGGAACCTCCAAGACCAGTCCTCCCTTACGTTTGAGGATTAACTATTCCTGAACACACGTTTCTCGGCCCTATAGGACCTATAATCGAGGCGCCTCACATCCAACAACCATAAAGGTGAAAATAATATAAATGTCAGCTAGTTTAAGAACTGACACTACCGTAGCTAGAAATAAACGTCGTGCACTCCTTGGGTCCTTATCCCGTTTTTAACACATACCGAGGTGTGAGGCTCGCGAATTCACGCTATACACAAAGCTGCGCCACATAGGCCGTGCTTTGATCATCAACCACAAGACTTTGCTTTTCAACAGAAGCCTTGATCATTTGCCAATTAGGCATGCCACACAGGCAATTCACTCCATGCGATTGATGTCCATCGATATACAACCTCTGAGCTCGTACATCTCAGAGAAGGGCGTTAAGCAAGAGAATAAATTCTCCATCGCCAAACAGATGTATATTTAATAGAGATCAATCAACACAGAATAAAATCCAATGTTAGACACACAGTCCATTTACAAGTTCATTCTGGGTCTAAACGAAAAAGGAGGCACTTTCCTCGCATATCCATCGATCTCCTAGTACGTCTGGACGATCACCAACTGATTCCCTCATCTTGGGTGTACAACCCAATCAAGATCATCAGTAATCACCCAAACGATGTGAAGACTTCCGGTCTTCAACCACCGTCTTCCTCTTCGACATATCGTCGAATCGGTTATTCGGAATGGGTATAAACCCGGCCTTTCTGAATGATCCGCGTATATAATAAACAAATGTTACACAAACACAACATACGCCTCATTCCAATTCATCAGTCACTAACCGTGAATAAGCTAGAGAACAATTCCTCAAATATTAACCGTGAAGGCCGAAACCAACATAAGATCAATACCCAGGAAACCATTATTCTTAGCAAACATACAGTTAGTTTCTAAATTTCACATTCTTAGGGAAAGGTTCCCATTGATTTTATCAAAGATAAAGTCTTGTAAATTTATTCTTTAATCTTCCTTTGGATGTCATTTCAAACCATGTTAAGGTTTTCCAAACTCGTCGGGATTAGCGAACAATATCGAAGTAATTATTTATTTTATTTCCCAATCCCAACCTATTCATCCCATGAAGCAAAACTGGTAATACTCCATATCTAACACCATGGTGTTATCGGTAAAATAAATTACCATTTCACGTTCAAATCTAATTAAAGATTTAACTATCGCCTTGGAGCAAAACTGGTGATACTCCATTTTCGTTCACTTTCCAAATTTGATAATTTAAATTATCAATTCGCATTTCAATCTAATTACAAATTCATCAAAACTCCTTTTACTGGGTTAAAGAACTAATGTCATTTAAAACATAGTTCATGATAAACCCAAATCACATTCTATTTATTATCGGGTTAAAGAACAAGTGTTATTTAAAACACCGTTCACGATTAACCCATAAATCAATTCTAATTCAATTCCAATTAAATATATTAATTAATTGGTATACTTCATTAAATTTAAATAAAAAGATTTAATCTTTTCTCCATGGGGTTTAAGAACAGTGTTGATGAAGACACCATTCACGACAAACCCAAATCTCATTTGATATTAAATACAAGCCTCTGAATAGAAAATATATCGCTTATATTCAATATCGAATTCTGAAACCCACAAATATCGCTTTGGAAATAACGATATAAAATATATCTTCCAAATTTCCTCCAAAATATCTGTATAATAACGGAATCTAATATCGAACTATCCCAAAGACAATTTCGATTCAAATTCATTCCAATTCATATATTGGAAATTCTGGTTATGTGATGACCCGTAACTTCCCCGGTAAGGAAAGCCCAGATTATCTTGAGAACACGACAAAATAGAACGCAAACAGAAGAACATTTCATTGTTTATTACAACAATTCCATCAGAATACAAGAATATACAGAGTATGAATGAATAATATACATTCGATAAATATCAGAGATTACAATAAATTACAAAGCAGCGTAAAACAATACAAAACACAACTAAAAGAGATATACGGATACAGAGCTTTCCGGATATCATTCCAACTGTAATCCAGGTTCCTGTGAATATAAATCTACAAAACCAAAACTACTAGCTGCCCGTGTAGAAAATAGGGGCACCCAGAGTTTAGGTTAAAACAATAAATTCCAGGTCAGTCATGTGACTGGTGTGAGAACTAAAACAGTTATTTAAAACTTTACTTTAAGAGAGAGTAATTCAAGGGACCACGCCGTATAACACGGAACGGGTTTCCTCCCAAGAATACTAGTGCATATAACAAAACAGCGCATTGCTTTTTCAAAAAATGAAGCTATTATAAGACCCAGGTCCCATCACACAATGCAACGCAAGTCGGAGGATAGGGTTTTCCCTTATAATAGCCAAACATGCTTGGTACATTCAAAACAAATCATTTGATACTATTATAAGTGTATAGTGTCAAAACAATTTGTAACGACCCGGAAAATCTGAACCAATTTAAAAATTTTAAATTGGCTAAAATAATGGATTTAAAATATTTAAAATAAATATTTTAAATAATAATGATGAAAAGTAAGTTTGAGCCGAAGTTGAAAATAAATATAATTATTTTGAATTATAAACAAGGCCTGAAATGGCGCGGAAGTTTCAAAATTTGAATTCAAACTTCAACTAACTGTACTGGGTGCAAAACAAAACGGATTTGAGTGAACCCAAAAATATTTAAATCTGTTAGTGAATACCTTTCTACCGAATCTGAAAAATCGAAGTTTCATAGCGGAAAGCAAAAGTTATGGCCAAATGAATTTTCAGAAAGGTCGCTATGGAATTTATATAGCCCGTGAAATTGGCCATTTTACAAACGACCTCGGAATTCGATGAAACCACTTTTGTTGGATCCGGGATGTGAAGTTATTGCTAGGTTTCAAATTTCATAATTTTTGAAGCTAATATGAGAGCGTGGCAAAGGAAAATGTGTTTTGGTCAATTACAGTTAAATTGGATCGACCAGAAATGGGCCTTTTTTGCAAACGGCCTCAGAATTTGACGAAACTAGTTTTGTTGGGACCGTATCGTCAAAACATAGCTAGATTTATTTTTCTGGAATTTTTCGAATCAGTTTGTGGCCCTGGCAAATTGAAATGTACATTCAAATCGAATATTGGATGTTTTATATTTTAATTTCAAGAAAAACTGACTGAAACTTTCGAATTGGCCTTCAAAACATATCCCATTGTGTTCGGAATGGGGGTAAAAAGCTAGGGATAACAATCGTTCGGTTTGGATTGGAGGTCGTGTTAGAAAACCCTCTTTTAAAAATTATAAATATCTCCCGACCAATCAGAATTTAATAAAGAAAAGAGCTTTCTCTCTCCCCGACGTCGACAGAAGGCGTAAACCCCTTCAAACTTTCCCCCTCATTTTCCGATCAATCCACGCCGAATTAGCTCGTGCCACAGTTGAACTTTTTGAAGATCTCCCCGAGCTCTTCAAATCCATACCTGGTTGGGATTTTTTCGTTGTGTGGATTGGGAGAATCGGCACCAGGAAGATCATGACTTCAAACCACCGCTGCGAGCTCCTCTGACCACCGAGCTGGTCTGCACCCCCTGCGAACGTGCGCCTCTCCTCCCCCTTCGACGCTGCGAAGGCCGATCGACGAATAGCTACACGGATTTCGAGATAAATGCAAACCTAGTTTTGAACAATTTGCTGAAGGTATCGGCTATATTTATTTTCAACAGTTTTAACACCTTTAAACCGTTGCAAACTTTGAAAAATCATATCTTTTTCGTGTATTGACGAAATTCGATGAAACAGGAAACATCGTGACCGTGTGGACGTCTTCTACATTCTAGAAGAGACCACATATTTTTCTGAGCCTTCTACTATTTTTGGAGGAGTGGAACCCAATGTGAGATTTCTAATTTATAAACAATATGGAAAACGACGATGTATAAATTATATAGTCGATGTATGAGTTATATAAGCGTTGTATAAGTTGTACGTTCGATGTATAAGTTGTATATGCGTTGTAAAAATTATATGTGTTGAAATAGAAGTGAAATGCTATATATATATATATATACGCCTCTCGTCCACAAACCATGGACGATATGTATTGGTTGTGATTGGTGTGAAAATTGATTGATAGCGAGTAGTTGATTGGAATTGTTTGTGGTTGATATTGATAGACTGTGGTTGAAAAATACCCGTTTGTGGTTGAGAAATATTTGGTTGAAACCACATAGGATTAGTTTGTGGAAATGAAATAAATATACATGCCGCCTGTGTGCGAACTAGATGCATGAATCCCCATTGTCAAAAACCACGAGGTTTTAAGGTAGAGCGAGGAGCCGTACTAGGGACGGTCCCGGTTTTAACTACCCTGTCGTTATGCTGCCGAAATTTTGAATAATATTCATGTGTTAGAATTATTTTCCTGTATTGAAACTATATTCGTCTGTTGAATAAAAAACCTTCATGTGTTGAATTGAAATTCATTCGTTGAATAGAATTCATGTGTTGAATGGTATTCATGTTTTTAAATTTAAAAATCACCTTTTTATCTACATATACAAACTATAGAAAACCTTCATGTGTTGAATCGATATTCATTCGTTGAATTGAAATTCATGTGTTGAATGGTATTCATATTTTGAAAGAAATTGTTTTATAATAAAAATCCCATCTTTATCATCAATATGAAATATATAAAATAATCTTGTTTTGAAATAAATTGTTTTATAATAAAAATCCTATTTTTATCAACTATATTAACTATATAAAATAGTGGAGTTTTGAAATAAATTGTTTTACAATAAAAATCACATTTTTATTATATACATGAATTGTTAAAAATAGTGAAGTGTTGAAATAGAAGATAGTTAGATAAAAATATCATTTTTATCAAATGTATGAAAACCATATAGTTTTGAAATCGAAGAATCGATATATATAAATATAAATAAAATTGAAATATATCGAATAACGAAGCTGCAGTTCGTATTTTGAAACCGTGATTTCAAACGATTAGTGCGGGAGATCCGACCATCGGATTTTCCCGAAACCGCAACCGTTGGGTTCGCTTTGGAAATATCTTTCCAGTGGCACCAACTTTGTAAAAATCCAACTATTGGATTGTCTGGAATGTTTAATTCAAATCTGAAGAAAAACAGCGCCAGAATCGATTATATTTATATATATATATAAATATAATTATATATAATCGAATAACGACGCCGCAGTTCGTATTTTGAAATCGAAACTTCAAACGATTATACCGGGAGATCCGACCGTCGGAATTTCCCGAAACTGGAACCATTGGATTCGTTTTGAAAAGATCTTTCTAATGATGTAAATTTTGTGAAGATCCAATGGTTAGATTTTCAGATATGTGTAAATCAAATCTGGAGAAAAACAGCGCCACGGCCGCGTTATGGTCCGAAGCGTCGTTTTGAATAAATTGGCTATTTTAAAATAAATAAAAATAGCGATAAATTGTTATAAAATATTATAAACGATATGGATGTGAAATTTAGAAACTAACTGAAGGTTGGCTAAGTCGAATGGTTTCCTGGGTGTTGATCTGATGTTGGTTTCGGCCTTCGGGGTTAATATTTGGGAAATCGTTCTCTTACTGATTTACGGTTAGCGACTAATGAATTGAAATGATGCGTATGTGTATTTGTGTTGCACTAGTTTATCATATACGCGAGTTGCTCAGAAAGACTGGGTTTATCCCATTTTGAATAACTGAATCGACGATAAGAAATCGAAGATGAAGACGGTGGTCGAAGACCGGAGATCTTCACCTCGTTTGGATGGTAACCGAGGTCCTGATTGGGAGGCATCCTGAAATATGGATAATGAGTGGTGATCGTCCAGACGTACGCGGTGATCGATGGGTTTGCGAGGTATATAGTGCCTCCGGTTTCATTCAGACCTAGAACGGACTTGCAAATGGACAGTGTGTCTGACATTGGAATTTATTCTGTGTGATTGATAGCCATCAGTTGCACGGTGTGAATGCCTGTGTGGCATGCTAAGATGCAATGATCAGGACTTCTGTTGAAAAGCAAAGTCTTGTGGTGATGATCAAAGCACTACCTGTGTGGCGTAGCTTTGTGTATAACGTGAAATCGCGAGCCTCACACCTCGGTATGAACCAGAAACGGGAGAGGACATCAGGGGGGACGTGCGTTTTCTTTCTAGCTAAAAGTGGCGTCAGCGGTTTTACACACCCTGACGAGTTTGACTTATGTGGTTGTTATTGTTGCGAGGCGCCTCGGTTAAATCGGACGATCCGGGTCCGATGGAGTCATTCGTTGGCTCATTTATGCCCCAAAGGGCGGAGGGACGCATTGTTCAGGCATTACAATCCACTTCGTGTGGACCGGCCCTGACGATCCAACGTACGGTTGCGGCTGTGCCTGAGACATGGGCTAGATTGTCTCGAATTCGGTAAGGACTATCTTTTGCCTTGGTTCATGACGGAAATCCAATTTCCAAATACGACATCGTGCGGTTTTGATTGTATATATATGGCGACATGATATATGGTACCCATGTCGTCTATGATTGATAGTTATGATTGAAATTGTTTTTGAAACTTATAAACACTAGTAATAATATCAAATATTTTTGTTTTATTCGTATCAAGCATATTTTGGCCATTATACGGTAAAACTCTATCCTCCGGTTTGCGTTGCATTGTGTGATGGGAACTGAGTCTTATAATGGCTTCATTTTTATAAAAAGCATTGCGATGTTTAAAAGAATGATTTGTTTTTAAAGCACTGGCAATCCAATGGAGTAAACCCGTTCCACGAAAGTGGCGTGGTCCTGTGGTTAGCCATATTTTAAATTTTGTTGAGTTGATTTCTCATACCAGTCCCATGACTGACTCGTAGTTTGTTTCACTTTCAAACTCGGGTGCCCCTTTTTCTACACGGGCAGTCTTGTATTCAGGTTTTAGCTGGCACTTTCTGGATAGCTGGAGCTGAAGATGGACTCTATTATTTATCTCTTTTTATGCTATTCAGCTCCTATTGTACATTATGTTTGTTTTCCGCTGTAGACATTTATGTATAGCTGAACTGTATTTGTACTAAGTATGATCCTGTATACAGTGTAACTCTGATGATTACTTTTATCCAGTATATTATTTGTTCATTATCTGGTGTATTTATTTATTTCTGTTCTGCTATTATTTGTTTCTGTGTTATATTCCAAGGATTAGCCTTGCCACCATCAGTATGGGGTTTGGGCTCGTCTCACAATTTCAATCATAAATATCAATCATAGACGGCATTAATGACCCATACCACTATGTTGCCATACTAGGTTCTACAAATAAAACCGAAATATCACGTATTGGAAATTGGATTCCATCATGAGTCGAGGCAAGGGGCCAGCTCCTCTCCGTTCGAGAAACTCTAGCAAATGTCCCAGGACTGCACACAGTAATCCTTGGATCTTCAGGGCCGGTCCTCTCTTACTTTTGAGGATTAGTTACTCCTGAACACACGTTTCCCGGTCCTAAAAGACCTATATATGAGGCGCGTCGCATTCCAAAAACCACACAGGTGAAAAGTATATAAATGTCATCCAGTTTAAGCACTGGCACCACCACTAGCTAGAAAGAAACGTCGTGCTCTCCCTGCAGTCACTATCCCGTTTTTGACTCATACCGAGGTGTGAGGCTCGCGAATTCACACTATACACAAAGCTATGCCACACAGGCTGTGCTCTGATCATCAATCACAAGACTTTGCTTTTCAACAGAAGCCTTGATCATCTGCCACTTAGGCGTGCCACTTAGGCGTGCCACACAGGCAATTCACTCCCTGCGACTGATGTCCATCGATATACAACCTCTGAGCTCGTACATCTCAGAGAAGGGCGGTAAGCAAGAGAATAAATTCTCCGCCACCAAACAGATGTATATTTAATAGAGATCATTCAACACAGAATAAAATCCAATGTCAGACACACAGTCCATTTACAAGTTCGTTCTGGGTCTGAACGAAACCGGAGGCACTTTCCTCGCATATCCATCGATCTCCAAGTACGTCTGGACGATCACCAACTGATTCCCTCCTCTTGCGTGTACAGCCCAATCAAGATCATCAGTAATCACCCAAACGATGTGAAGACTTCTTGTCTTCAACCACCGTCTTTATCTTCGACATATCGTCGAATCGGTTATTTACAATGGGTGTAAACCCGGCCTTTCCGAATAACCCACGTATATAATAAACACGCATTGCACTAACATAGCATACTCCTCATTCCAATTCAGAATATTCTTTTATTTAAATTTTCACATTCTTAGGGTAAGGATCCCATTAATTTTATCAAAGATAAATTCTTCTAAATTTATTCTTTAATCTTCCTTTGGATATCATTTCAAACCGTATTATGGTTTTCCAAACTATTCGGATTAGCGAACCACACCGAAGTAATTATTTATTTTATTTCCCAATCCCAACCTATTCATCCCCTGGAGCAAAACTGGTAATACTCCATATCTAACACCACGGTGTTATCGGTAAAATTAATTACCATTTCATGTTCAAATCTAATTAAAGATTTAACTATCGCTTTGGAGCAAAACTGGTGATACTCCATTCTCGATCACTTTTCAAATTTGATAATTTAAATTATCAATTCACCTTTCAATCAAATTACAGATTCATCAAAACTCCACTTAGTTTTAATCTTCTCAAAAATCAATATCCTGTCCTTAACTGGATTAAAGAACCAATGTCACCTAATACACGATTCACGATAAACCCAAAATCACTTTCAAATTCAATTCCAATTAAATATTATTTAATTGGTACACTTCACTAAATCTAAATAGAAAGATTTAATCTTTTTCTCAACTGGGTTAAAGAACAGTGTTAATGAAGACACCATTCACGACAAACCCAAATCACATTTGATATTAAATACAAGGCTCTGAATAGAAAATATATCGGCTTATATTCAACACCAAATTCTATGACCAACAAATATCGTATTGGAAATAATGATATAAATATATCTTTCAAATTCCCATAACAATGTATGTATAATCACGAAATCCAACATCGAAATATTCCAAAGACATTTTTGATTCACATCCATTTCCACTTTATATATTGGAAATTCTGGTTATTTTCAAAACCACTTTCAATCCATTTTATTTATTTAAAAATAATTGGATTTTTATTTCTGGTTCAAAAACTAGTTCATTTTGATATAAATATATTCTTATCCTTTCAAATGTAGAAATTTTCACCCCAGTTCTTTCCAGTTCACATATTATGATTTACCCAAATTATTAATATTTTTAATAATTTTATCAAGGCCCGTACAGTCGATTTCCATCAACGGCCATCGAACTGCACTTACAACGACCTTTTCCAAATTTGATTTGGACATAATTTGAAATCCAACCGTTTGATTTCAAATTTCTAATATTCGTTGGAAAACTCTTTTCGATACGAACCCAACGTTTCCGGTTTTAAGAGAATCTGACGGTCGGATCTCCCGTAATGTCAATTCGAAGTCAATGGTCGGAATTCACGAACTGTCGCGGCGCGACGCGTTCTATTTAGGCCATTATATATATATAATATATATATATATTATATATATTTTGTCGATTTCCTTTTAAAACGTATTTTATAAATCGTTTAAAATTCGTTTTCAAAACAATTTCAACTTCATATTCAATTTCGAATCAAAATTGAATATTCCATATCATTAATATATAAATGATAATATTTTCAAAATTTTATATTTTGAAATCACTTCGTTGTCTATATTCATTATAAAAACGAATATAATCGATATAAATATCGTTCACGTCAAAAAGGCGCATCTCTAATCAACACGTCTTTATATATTTCAATAACTTCGTTATTCTATTCAACAAATGAATATTTTCTTCAACACATGAATATATATTTTATTCAACACATGAATATATATTATTTCTTACTTACAATAATAGGGTGAATTTTATTGTATAAATATTTTATTCAACACATGAATACACTTTCAACACATGAGCATCGTCAACACATGACTATTTATATTATAACATTATTTATTTTCCCAATTGGAATGAGGCCCAATCAATTACCATATAATGTTAATTATATGGTTTCCATACAACACATGTATATAATAGCAACGATAAATAATCAACCATCATCCAAAGTGCACCATACAACTGCATAAGCATCAAATATAAATAATTAACGCTTACACAGACTGTCGACCAATCGATCGACATACAACTAAATAATTGGGATGAGTGTACGCCAAATATCATCCCAACACCCGTGTGGGGTTTCAAATCAACAAACACATTTTTATTCACACACACGTTAAAAATAATATTTTTAACGATCAAATATTTTAAACTATATAAATATTTTATTTCATTACACATCACACAATCAATTTTCACCACAACCAACAATCAAACATACAAGCCATCCATGGTCTGTGGACGACGGGTGGCGGGTGCTGCTAAGCACCGTCTGCATCCTAGTATATATTTTTAACTAGAAAATAAAATTTAAAGTGAGAAGTTCTCACCGACTAGCTAAACCAACGCCACGACTCTTCTTATGTAGGAAATCTTCGCCGTGCTCGCCTTTTGTCAATTTCGTTGCCCGTAGCCACTACATATATAAAAATCACATTTTTATATTGTTGCTATGTATATAAAAATCCTATTTTTATACCACTACTATATAGATAAAAATTCTATTTTTACAACGCTACTATATAGATAAAAATTCTATTTTTACAACGCTACTATATAGATAAAAATTCTATTTTTACAACGCTACTATATAGATAAAAATTCTAATTTTATCTTGCTAGTAATATAATAAAAATTATATTTTTATTACTCTACATGAATAAAAATCATATTTTTATTCTTCCTATGATATAAAGATCGAATTTTTATTATATATATAATAAAAAAATCATATTTTTCCACTGCCTTCATGATAATAAAAATCAAAACTTTATTATTTAAAAATCATTTCTTTTCTACTTTAAACATCCCGCCTTTCCACTACTAAAAATCTTACCTTTCTGTATTATAAAAATCGAACTCTTGCTACTCTACTTAAGTAAAAATCGTATTTTTACTATTCTAACAAATATAAAAATCATACCTTTCTCTACTAATAAAATTATACCTTTTTCTTCTAATACAAAAACTGAATTTTTTTCTAATTTAAATAAACTAATTACGTCAAAATAAATAAATAGAGTAAAACACTTACTTTGATCCTCGTTTTCTGAGTAGTAGGGGGTCTAACGGTGGGTTTGGGGATTGGAAGGGGGTTTGAGGTCGCGAGAAGTAGGGGAGGAGGGGAGGGCGGTCTCGATCGGAGGTGGGGACCACGGTGGGTGGCGCGGTGGACAGAATAGGGGGGGCGACGGTCGATTATGCAGAGGGGGAGGATGAAGAGCGGAGGATAGAGGAGGAGGCAGGTTGAGGGGAGGGGGAGGGTCTAGCGCCTTCGACGGCGGCGCGTCGGCCTGGGGTAGTGCGTCGCAGTGGCGGTTTTCCGCCTCCGTCCTCTCTTTTTTTAAATCTGATCGTGGAAGAGAGAAATAGGGGGGGCTTTATATAAATATATATATATATATATTATTAAATTAATTGTAAAAAGCAACTTTTATTTTCGACCTCGAAACGAGACCCACCGCCTGTCATCCATTGCTAATTACCCCCATTCCGAACACAATGGGATGTGTATCGTAAGCTAATTCGATCGTTTTGATCAGTTTTTGTCAAAATCAAAATATAACTCTATATATTGAATTTGAGCGCGCATTTCAATTTACCGGGGCCATATACGAACTCTAAAAATTCCCAAAAAATATTTTCTAGCTTCTTATTGACGATACGGTCCTAACAAAACTAATTTCGTCAAATTCTGAGACCGTTTGAAAAATGGCCATTTTCCAGTCGATTAAAATCAACTAAAACTGGTCAAACACCTTTTCCTTTGCCACGCTCACATATTGATTCGAAAAATTACGAAATTTGAAACCTTGCAATAACTTGACATCATGGATTCAACAAAAGTGGTTTCGTCGAAATCCGAGGTCGTTTGCAAAATTTCCATTTTTAAGGGCTAGAATTTCATAGCGACTATTCTGAATTTTCAACTGGACGTAACTTTTGATTCCCGCTATGAAATTTCGATTTTTCGAATTCATTGGAAAGATATTCTCAATTAGATTCTAATATTTTTGGTTTCAATAAAATCCAATATATTTTGCACCCGGTATGTTCAATTGAAATTTTGAAATCGAATTATCGAACTACCGCGCCATTTTCAATTCCTTTTATAATTATAAATAATTATTTATATTCTAACGACGACGTATATAAATATATGCGTTCTATTGTATTCAAAATAAATTTCTCGTCGTTATTATTTAAAATAATCTATTTTAAATATTCAAAATTCATCAAAATTGCCAAAATAAAAATTTTAAATTGGCTCAGAATTTCCGGGTTGTTACAATCTCCCCCACTTAAAACTTTTCGTCCCCGAAAAGGAACGAAGCCGAAAGTTGTTTAACTAATCAACTCAACTTCCTTTATTTTCATTACGGCTTAAGTTCTTCAACTTTTTAGTTTCTAATAACTTTTCAAATTTTTCAAAAATTTGGCTAACACCCTAAATTTTTGAAAAATTTCGCCATAACCTCCCCTGCACCGGGGACTTCGGGATATTTCATATAGCCTCCCATGGCCTTCTTCAATCCAAAAGAAAAAGAAAAAGCCAATCGGCTCATAAAATCATCCAAAACCCAAGAAATACAATAAACATGTACCTATTTGTCGGGCAAACAATTTTATTCCTCTTCTCTAGCCTCCTTGGTATGACCTATTCAATGGATATACATGAATATGCATACAAATGTAATCATTTTCAATACAATTCAATATTCTGTTCAATTAGGCTAAATGGTTCAAAATATCAAACAAATAATCAAACAACACAACCATCAATCAATTAGTGGATTATCGTTTCAAACTCATAATTTTGATACATATACAGAAAATCATGTTTTTGATGCCAAATCACAACAATAAGCCTATCTAGTTTTGGTTCTCACACCAGTCTAATGGAAATATATAGATATCTCACTTTCGAAGCTCGAACACAAATACTGATAATGCGGCCGCATTACCAGAATTATCTCAGGGCGACTAGAGTGTGATTCTATATCTATCCAGTATATTAAAACTTCGAATATACGTTCATGACGCGTATATGCAAAACCTTTGTATACTCGATTGTCCAAAATCAATATAAATAAATATTCAAATACGTATAAAACAATTTAAATTTCAAAACAAAATTGTTTTCATTTGAAAAATATACGCTTCACACTCGTTCTAGGATACTACTGATCCTATCTCTAACGAGTCATTCTAATTGGATATTACTAATCCAATATCTGATGAATTCTTTCGTATGGTTCTAATGTGTCTTGTTCTCGAGCTATGTAAACCAAAGCTCTGATACCACTGTGATGACCCGTAACTTCCCCGGTAAGGAAAGCCCGGATTATCTTGAGAACACGACAAAGTAGAACGCAAATAGAAGAACATTTCATTGTTTATTACAACAATTCCATCAGAATACAAGAATATACAGAGTATGAATGAATAAAATACATTCGATAAATATCAGAGATTACAATAAATTACAAAGCAGCGGAAAACAATACAAAACACAACTAAAAGAGATATACGGATACAGAGCTTTCTGGATATCATTCCAGCTGTAAACTAGGTTCCTGTGAATATAAATCTGCAAAACCAAAACTACTAGCTGCCCGCGTAGAAAATAGGGGCAGTCAAAGTTTAGGTTAAAACAATAAACTCCAAGTCAGTCATGTGACTGGTGTGAGAACTAAAACAGTTATTTAAAATTTTACTTTAAAAGAGAGTAATTCAAGGGACCACGCCGTATAACACGGAACGGGTTTCCTCCCAAGAATACTAGTGCATATAACAAAACAGCGCAATGCTTTTTCGAAAAATGAAGCTATTATAAGACCTAGGTCCCATCACACAATGCAACGCAAGCCGGAGGATAGGGTTTTCCCTTATATTAGCCAAACATGCTTGGTACGTTCAAAACAAACCATTTGTACTATTATAAGTGTATAGTGTCAAAACAATATCAATCATAGACGGCACTAATGACCCATAACACTATGTCGCCATACTAGGTTCTACAAATAAAACTGAAATATCACATATTGGAAATTGGATTCCATCATGAGTCGAGGCAAGGGGCAAGCTCCTCTTCGTTCGAGACACTCTAGCTAATGTCCCAGGACCGCACACAGCAATCCTAGGATCTTCAGGGCCGGTCCTCTCTTACTTTTGAGGATTAGTTATTCCTGAACACTCATTTCCCGGTCCTAACAGACCTATATCCGAGGCACCTCGCATTCCAACAACCACACGGGTGAAAAGTATATAAATGTCAGCCAGTTTAAGCACTGACACCACCACTAGCTAGAAAGAAACGTCGTGCTCTTCCTGCAGTCACTATCCCGTTTTTGACTCATACCGAGGTGTGAGGCTCGCGAATTCATGCTATACACAAAGCTATGCCACACAGGCTGTGCTTTGATCATCAATCACAAGACTTTACTTTTCAACAGAAGCCTTGATCATCTGCCACTTAGGCGTGCCACACAGGCAATTCACTCCCTGCGACTGATGTCCATCGATATACAACCTCTGAGCTTGTACATCTCAGAGAAGGGCGTTAAGCAAGAGAATAAATTATTCTCCGCCAAACAGATGTATATTTAATAGAGATCAATCAACACAGAATAAAATCCAATGTCAGACGCACAGTCCATTTACAAGTTCGTTCTGGGTCTGAACGAAACTGGAGGCACTTTCCTCGCATATCCATCGATCTCCAAGTACGTCTGGACGATCACCAACTGATTCCCTCCTCTTGGGTGTACAGCCCAATCAAGATCATCAGTAATCACCCAAACGATGTGAAGACTTCCGGTCTTCAACCACCATCTTTATCATCGACATATCGTCGAATTGGTTATCCAGAATGGGTGTACACCCGGCCTTTCCGAATAACCCTCGTATCTAATAAACACGCGTTACACTAACACAACATATGCCTCATTCCAATTCAGAATATTCTTTTATTCAAATTTTCACATTCTTAGGGAAAGGTTCCCATTAATTTTATCAAAGATAAATTCTTCTAAATTTATTCTTTAATCTTCCTTTGGATATCATTTCAAACCGTATTATGGTTTTCCAACTAGTCGGATTAGCGAACCACACCGAAGTAATTATTTATTTTATTTCCCAATCCTAACCTATTCATCCCCTGGATAAAAACTGGTAATACTCCATATCTAACACCACGGTGTTATCAGTAAAATTAATTACCATTTCATGTTCAAATCTAATTAAAGATTTAACTATCGTTTTGGAGCAAAACTGGTGATACTCCATTCTCGATCACTTTCCAAATTTGATAATTTAAATTATCAATTCACCTTTCAATCAAATTACAGATTCATCAAAAACTCCATTTAGTTTTATTCTTCTCAAAAATCAATATCCTGTCTTTAACTGGGTTAAAGAACCAATGTCACCTAATACACGATTCACGATAAACCCAAAATCACTTTCAAATTAAATTCCAATTAAATATTATTTAATTGGTACACTTCATTAAATCTAAATAGAAAGATTTGATCTTTTTCTCAACTGGGTTTAAGAACAGTGTTAATGAAGACACCATTCACGACAAACCCAAATCACATTTGATATTAAATACAAGGGTCTGAATAGAAAATATATCGGCTTATATTCAACCCCAAATTCAACGACCAACAAATATCGTATTGGAAATAACGATATAAATATATCTTTCAAATTCCCATAACAATATATGTATAATCACGAAATCCAACATCGAAATATTCCAAAGACAAATTCGATTCACATCCATTTCCACTTTATATATTGGAAATTCTGGTTATTTTCAAAACCACTTTCAATCCATTTTATTTATTTAAAAATAATTGGATTTTTATTTCAAGTTCAAAAACTAGTTCATTTTGATAAAAATATACTCTTATCCTTTCAAATGTAGAAAATTTCACCCCAGTTCATTCCAATTCACATATTATGATTTTACACAAATTATTAATATTTTTAATAATTTTATCAAGGCCCGTACAGTCGATTTCCATCAACGGCCATCGAACTGCACTTACAACAACCTTTTCCAAATTTGATTTGGACATAATTCCGAATCCAACCGTTAGATTTCAAATTTCTAATACTCATTGGAAATCTCTTTTCGATACGAACCCAACGGTTCCGGTATTAGGAGAATCTGACGGTCGGATCTCCCGTAATGTCAATTCGAAGTCAATGGTCGAAATTCACGAACTGCCGCAGCGCGACGCGTTCTATTCAGGCCATTATATATATAATATATATATTATATATTTCGTCGATTTCCTTTTAAAACGTATTTTATAAATCGTTTTAAATTTGTTTTCAAAATAATTTTAACTTCATATTCAATTTCGAATCAAAATTGAATATTCCATATCATTAATATATAAATGATAATATTTTCAAAATTTTATATTTTGAAATCACTTCCTTTTCTATATTCATTATAAAAATGAATATAATCGATATAAATATCGTTCAGGTCAAAATGGCGCATCTCTAATCAACACGGCTTTATATATTTCATTAACTTTGTTATTCTATTCAACAAACGAATATTTTCTTCAACACATGAATATATATTTTATTCACCACACGAATATATATTATTTCTTACTTACAATAAAAGGGTGAATTTTATTGTATACACATTTTATTTAACACATGAATACACTTTCAACACATGAATTCTCAACACATGAGCATCGTCAACACATGACTATTTATATTATAATATTCTTTATTTTCCCAATTGGAATGAGGCCCAATCAATTACCATATAATGTTAATTACATGGTTTCCATACAACTTATGTATATAATAGCAACGATAAATAATCAACCATCATCCAAAGTGCACCATACAACTGCACAAGCATCAAATATAAATAATTAACGCTTACATAGTCTGTCGACCAATCGATCGACATACAACTAAATAATTGGGATTAGTGTACGCCAAATATTATCCCAACAACCGTGTGGGGGTTCAAATCAACAAACACATGTTTTTATTCACACACACGTTAAAAATAATATTTTAATGATCAAATATATTTAACTATATAAATATTTTATTTCATTACACATCACACAATCAATTTTCACCACAACCAACAATCAAACATACAAGCCATCCATGGTCTGTGGACGACGGGTGTCGGGTGCTGCTAAGCACCGTTTGCATCCCAGTATATATTTTTAACTAGAAAAGAAAATTTAAAGTGAGAAGTTCTCACCGACTAACTAAACCAACGGCACGACTCTTCTTATGTAGGAAATCTTCGCCATGCTGCCTTTGGCCAATTTCGTTGCCCGTAGCCACTACATATATAAAAATCACAATTTTATATTGTTGCTATGTATATAAAAATCCTATTTTTATACCGCTACTATATAGATAAAAATTCTATTTTTACAACGCTACTATATAGATAAAAATTCTATTTTTACAACGCTACTATATAGATAAAAATTCTATTTTTACAACACTACTATATAGATAAAAATTCTATTTTTATCTTTTTAGTAATATAATAAAAATTATATTTTTATTACTCTACATGAATAAAAATCATATTTTTATTCTTCCTATGATATAAAGATCGAATTTTTATTATCTATATAATATAAAAATCATAATTTTCCACTGCCTTCATCATAATAAAAATCAAAACATTATTATTTAAAAATCATTTCTTTTCTACTTTAAACATCCCTCCTTTCCACTGTTAAAAATTTAACCTTTCTATATTATAAAAATCGAACTCTTACTACTCTACTTAAGTAAAAATCATAATTTTACTATTCTAACAAATATAAAAATCATACCTTTCTCCACTAATAAAATTATACCTTTTACTTCTAATACAAAAACTGAAATTTTTTCTAATTTAAACAAACTAATTACTTCAAAATAAATAAATAAAGTAAAACACTTACTCTGATTCTCGTTTTCTGAGTAGTAGGAGGGTCTAACGGCGGGTTTGGGGATTGGAAGGGGGTTTGAGGTCACGAGAAGGAGGGGAGGGCGGTCTCGATCGGAGGTGGGGACCATGGTGGGTGGCGTGGTGGACAGAAAAGGGGGGCGCCGGTCAATTATGCATAGGGGGAGGAAGAAGAGCGGAGAATGGAGGAGGAGGCGGGTTGAGGGGAGGGGGAGGGTCTGGCGCCTCCGACGGCGCGCGTCGGCCTAGTGGGGGCGTCGCAGTGGCGGTTTTCCACCTCCGTCCTCTTCTCTTTTTTTTTAAAAAAAATCTGATCGTGGAAGAGAGAAACGGGGGGGGGGGGGGCTTTATATAAATATATATATATATTTTTTATTATTAAATTAATTCTAAAAAGTAACTTTTATTTTCGAACACAATGGGATATGTATCGTAAGCTAATTCGATCATTTCGATCAGTTTTCGTTAAAATCAAAATATAACTCTGTATATTGAATTTGAGCACGCATTTCAATTTACCGGGGCCACATACTAACTCTAAAAATTCTCGAAAAATATTTTCTAGCTTCGTATCGACGATACGGTCCTAACAAAACTAATTTCATCAAATTCTTAGACCGTTTGAAAAATGGTCATTTTCCATCGATTAAAATCAACTGAAACTGGTCAAACACGTTTTCCTTTGCCTCGCTCACATATTGATTCGAAAAATTACGAAATTTGAAACCTAGCAATAACTTGACATCACGGATCCAACAAAAGTGGTTTCGTCGAAATCTGTGGTCGTTCGCAAAATTTTCATTTTTAAGGGCCAGAATTCCATAGCGACTATTCTGAATTTTCAACTGGACATAACTTTTGATTCCCGCTATGAAAATTCGATTTTTCGAATTCGTTGGAAAGATATTCTCAATTAGATTCTAATATTTTTGGTTTCACTAAAATCCGATTTATTTTGCACCCGGTATGTTCAATTGAAATTTTGAAATCGAATTATCGAACTACCGCGCCATTTTCAATTCCTTGTATGATTATAAATAATTATTTATATTCTAACGATGATGTATATAAATATATGCGTTCTTTTCTATTCAAAATAAATTTCTCGTCGTTATTATTTAAAATAATCGATTTTAAATATTCAAAATTCATCAAAATTGCCAAAATAAAAAATTTAAATTGGCTCAGAATTCCCGGGTTGTTACAGGTTATATAAAACCCATTTCAAATCCAATCTATTTATTTAAAAATAATTGGATTTTAATTCTAGTTCAAAACTAGTTCATTTCGATAAAAATCTATTTTTATCTTTTCAAATATGGAATTTTTCATCCCAATTCTTTCCAAATCACTTCTTATGATTTTACACCAATTATTGATATTTTAATAATTTTATCAAGGCCCGTACAGTCGATTTCCATCAACGGCCATCGAACTGCACTTACCGCGACCTTTTCCAAATTTGATTTGGACATAATTCCAAATCCAACCATTAGATTTAAAATTTCTAATATTCATTGGAAATCTCTTTTCGATACGAACCCAACGGTTCCAGTTTTAGGAGAATCTGACGGTCGGATCTCCTGTAATGTTCGTTCGAAGTCAATGGTCGAAATTCACGAACTGTCGCGGCGCGGCGCATTCTATTCAGGCCATTATATATATATATATATATATAATATATATGTATTATATATATATATTTCGTCGATTTCCTTTTGAAACGAATTTTATAATTCGTTTCAAATTTGTTTCAAAAACAATTTCAACTTTCATTTCAAATTCAAATCAAAACTGAATTTTCCATTATAAATTCTTTTTACATTCATTTCTATTTAATTCAATTTCAATTCGATTACAATTCGATTTGAATTCGTTTCAATTCGAATTCATTTTATATTCAATTTAATTCGAATTCATTTTATATTCAATTCAATTCGAATTCATTTTCTAAATATTCGATTCAATTCGAATTCATTTTATATTCAATCAATTCGAATTCATTTTATATTCAATTCGAATTCATTTTATATTCAATTCGAATTCATTTTATATTCAATTCAATTCGAATTCATTTTATATTCAATTCAATTCGAATTCATTTTATATTCAATTCAATTCGAATTCATTTTCTAAATATTCGATTTATAAATCTCTTTTCAATATTCATTATAAAAACGAATATAATCGATATAAATATCGTTCGCATCAAAATAGCGCAGCTCTAATCAACACGGCTTTATATTTTTCAATAACTTCGTTATTCTATTCAACACATGAATCTATATTTCTTTTAACACATGACTAATCTCAACACATGAGTACTGTCAACACATGACTATTTTTGTTATTCAATATATTTTACAAAATTATGATTTCTATCGTTTAATTTCTAATCAGACTCCAACCGTAAATTAGGAAGAGAGCAATTCCCTAAATATTAACCCCGAAGGCCGAAACCAACATCTGATCAATATCCAAGAGACCACTCATCTTATCTATTTTCCAGTTAGTTCTAATTTTATATATGATAAAGATGTAAATTTTATTGTTAAAATATTTTGTTCAACACATGAGTACTGTCAACACGTGGCTATTTTTGTTATTCAACACATGAATCTTATTTTAAAATATTCTTTATTTTCCCAATTGGAATGAGGCCCAATCAATTACCATATAATATTAATTATATGGATTCCCATACAACACATGTATATAATAGCAACGATAAATAATCAACCATCATCCAAAGTGCACCACACAACTGCATAAGCATCAAATATAAATAATTAACGCTTACACAGTCTGTCGACCAATTGATCAACATACAACTAAATAATTGGGATTAGTGTACGCCAAATATCATCCCAACACCCGTGTGGGGTTTCAATCCACAAAACTGAATATTATTTGTGTAGTTGGGCGACATGTAAAATTTATCGTCCCAATCAATGTCCTTTAAATAAGTGTTCAAAAAAAACCGTCCGATTGTAAATGAATATTTATTTATTCACATGCACATTAAAAATTGTATTTTTAATGATAAAATATTTTTAACTATATAAATATTTTATTTTATTTCACATCATACAATCAATTTTCATCACAACCAACAATCAAACTTACAAGCCATCCATGGTCTGTGGACGACGGGTGTCGGGTGCTACTAAACACCATCTGCATCCTAGTATATATTTTTAGCTAGAAAAGAAGATTTAAAGTGAGAAGTTCTCACCGACTAGCTAAACCAACGCCATGACTCTTCTTATGTAGAAATCTTCGTCGTGCTCGCCCTTTTGTCAATTTCGTTGTCCGTAGCCACTACATATATAAAAATCACATTTTTATATTGTTACTATATAGATAAAAATTCTATTTTTACACCGCTGTTATATAGATAAAAATTCTATTTTTATCACACTATTCTCTATATAAAAATTATATTTTTGTATATCTACTTCTAATATAAAGATCGAATTTTTATATCATCGCTATAAAAATCACATTTTTATTTCAACATATATATAATAAAAATCAGATTTTTATTTCGCTACATATATAAAGATGATATTTTTTATATTCTCTATTATATAAAACTCATATTTTTAATACTTCTACTTTATAAAAATTATATTTTTATATTTCACATGTGATAAAAAATCATATTTTTATTCTTTTTATAATATAAAAATCATATTTTCATTATCATACATATATAAAAATCGTGCCTTTATATCGCTATCATACATGTAAAAATCCCCTCTTTATTTTGTTGTTCACATAGATAAAAATACAATATTTCTAAGCAAGGCTATAGCATATAAAAACTGATTATTCAAAAATAAATTAAAATAAATAATTAAAACTTACAATTTTTGAAGGTGGAGGGGACATCGTCATGGTTGGGGGTCGTGGAGGCAGAGGAGGAGGTGTGGAGGGCGGCGCAGGTGGTGTGAAAGGGCGCTCCAGGCCAGGGGAGGCGGCGGATGGTCGTTCTCGGTCGGAGGGGGGCGTCAGGCAGGGCGTGGGCCCAAAGGGGCGGTGCGGTGGATTTCAGTCGAGGGGTGGTGTTTTAGGCGGTTGCGGTGGTTTAGGTAGGAGAGGGAGAAGGAGAAGAAGATGGGGCGACGCGCCACCTTGGGGGGCCGCGATGGAGTGCGGCGGCGATCCCCCCCTCCGCCACACCTTTCTCCCTTTTTTTTATTTTGATTACGATTTTGAAGATAAAGGGGGGGCTGAACGGTATAAGGGCAAGAGGGTTTTTAATTTTTTATTTAATTATTTACTTTCAAAAAGGTACTTTTTATTTCGACCTCGAAATGAGACATACCGCCTGTCATCCATAGCTAATTACCCCTATTCCGAAAACAATGGGATATGTATTGCAGGCTGATTCGACTGTTTCGATCAGTTTTCGTCAAAATCAAAATATAACTCAATACATTGAATTTGAATGCACATTTCAATTTACCGGGGCCACATACTAACTAGAAAAGTTCCCAAAAATTATATTTTCTAGCTTCGTATCGACGATACGGTCCTAACAAAACTAATTTCATCAAATTCTGAGACCGTTTGAAAAATGGCCATTTTCCAGTCGATTAAAATCAACTGAAACTGGTCAAACGCGTTTTCCTTTGCTATGCTCACATATTCAATCGAAAAATTACAAATTCTGAAACCTAGCAATAACTTGACATCCCGGATTCAAAAAAAGTGGTTTTATCGAAAACCAAGGCCGTTTGCAAAATTTCCATTTTTAAAGGCAGAATTCCATAGCAACTATTTTGAAATTTCAACTGGACATATCTTTTTATCCCCGCTATGAAATTTCAATTTCTTGGATTCATTGGGAAGATATTCTCAATTAGATTCAAATATTTTTGGTTTCGCTAAAATCCGGTTTATTTTGCACCTGGTATGTTCAATCGAAATTTGAAATCGAATTTTCAAACTACCGCACCATTTCAGGCTCGTTATATAATTAAAATAAAATATTTATATTCTAACGACGATCTATATAAATATATATGCTCGAATTCTATTCGAATTAAATTTCTCATCGTTATTATTTAAAATAAATCATTTTAAATATTCAAAATTCATCAAAATTGCCAAAATAAAAATTTTAAATTGGCTAAGAATTTCCCGGTTGTTACATACGATGTATACCCTACGAAAGATCTCATTACGATAACCCAGGCATCAACATGTAGACATTGAACAGAGAATAAAGTTCATCAGTTTGAGAACAATTTAACTTAAGGTATTAATTCCACAGTTCGAATAAGCGGATGCCAATAATATCTATATGCATACGTGAGTATATACATATACATATATATATATATATATATATATATATATATATATATATACGTCGGCGCAATGCTCAAGCGAATGGAAGACAATAGCGCAGGCATGTGGGAGTCAGTCAACAAATCGAGACGCGAGCATATTGGGTGTATACGTATGCCGCCAATATCTATGTACATATACGTTGGTGCATATATATATATATATATATATATATATATATATATGTATGTATGTATGAAACCGACCTCCACGTATATACCCAAAATCAAGCTTCAAAATTCCCATAAGCAAGGACCGAAAAATCAAATCATGGTGGCAACATATTTAAGTAATTCGCATGTCGTAAACACACACACACACACACACACACACATATATATATATATATATATATAGAGAGAGAGAGAGAGAGGAATATATGTATAAATTTGTAAACAGTCATTTTAGAACAAATCCTGTGACGACCCCATTCCCGATAAGACAGTGGCAAGGGTAATCTTTGGAATATAACACATAAACAGATAATAACAGAACAGAAATAAATAAATACACCAGATAATGCACGATAGAATACACTAGATACATATAATCATCAGAGTTACACAGTATGTAGGATCATACTTAGTACAAAATACAGTTCAACTATACATAAATGTCTACTGCGGAAAAGAAAACATAATATGTACAACAGGAGCTGAACAGCATAAAAAGAGATAAATGATAGAATCCATCTTCAGCTCCAGCTATCCAGAAAGAGCCTGCTGAAACCTGAATACAAGGCTGCCCGTGTAGAAATAGGGGCACCCGAGTTTGCAAGTGAAACAAACTACGAGTCAGTCATGGGACTGGTATGAGAAATCTACTTAACACATTTTCAAATATGGCTAATCACAGGACCACGCCACTTTCGTGGAACGGGTTTACTCCATTGGATTGCCGGTGCTTTAAAACAAATAATTCTTTTAAACATCGCAATGCTTTTTTATAAAAATGAAGCCATTATAAGACTCAGTTCCCATCACACAATGCAACACAAACCAGAGGATAGAGTTTTACCTTATAATGGCCAAAATATGCTTGATACGGGCAAAAGAAATCATTTGATATTATTGCTAGTGTATATATGTTTCAAAAACAATTTCAATCATAACTATCAATCATAGGCGGCATTAATGCCCCATACCACTATGTCGCCATATATAGGTATACAATCAAAACCGCACGATGTCGTATTTGGAAATTGGATTTCCGTCATGAACCGAGGCAAAAGATAGTCCTCACCGAATTCGAGACAATCTAGCCCATGTCTCAAGATCAGAACGCATCGACCCTTTGGAGCCACAGGGCCGGTCCACCGATGTGGATTAAAATGCCTGAACACTGCGTTTCCCGCTCTTTGGGGCGTAAATGAGCCCAATGACTCCATCGGTCCTGGATCGACCGATATTTCCGAGGCGCCTCGCAACAGCAACAACCACACAGGTGAAAAGTATATAAATGTCAGGGCTGGTAGGTCACTGACACCACCCTAGCTAAAAAGAAACGCATGTCCTCCCTGGATCCCTCTCCCGTTTCTGGTCCATCCCGGGGTGTGAGGCTCGCGACTTTGCTTTTCAACAGAAGCCTTGATCATCTATCACTTAGGCGTGCCACACAAGCAATTCACCCCGTGCGACTGATTTCTATCGATATATAACCTCTGGGCTCGTACGTCTCAGAGAAGGGCGTTAAGCAAGAGAATAAATTCTCCGCCGCCAAACAGATATATATAATAGAGATCAATCAGCACGGAACAAAATCCAATGTCAGACACACAGTCCATTTACATGTTCGTTCTGGGTCTGAACGAAACCGGAGGCACTCAATACCTCGCATATCCGTACAATCAACAAGTACGTCTGGGTGGCTACTACTTCAACCCCGTCAAGGTAGCTACTCCTATCATGAGCATCAGTAGCACCCCTCCATTCGACGTGAAGATCATCGGTCTTGCACCGTCTTCATATCTTCGACTTTCACTCGTCGATCAATTATTTGAAATGAGAATTAACTCGGCCTTTTCAAATAATTCACGTATATCTCGAATTTCAAATCAATTCATTTCAATGGTTAAATTATTCGACAACACTGATTCTGTTCTTTAATGTAATTTTCACACCAAACACATTCAACCATCAAATGTCAAATAAATCGAGAAAATTCAGTTTATTTCCATTCCATATCGTTTATAATATTTTATCACGATTTATCTCTATTTTTATTTATTTAAAAATAGCCAACTCATTCTAACAATGCTTCAGGCCATAACGCGGTCGTGGCGCTGTTTTTCTCCAGATTTGATTTACACATATTTGAAAATCTAACCGTTGGATCCTCACAAAATTTATATCATTAAAAAGATCCTTTCAAAACGAATCCAACGGTTTCAGTTTTGGGAAAATCCGACGGTCGGATCTCCCGCACTAATCGTTTCAAGTTATGATTTCAAAATACGAAATGCAGCGTCGTTATTCGATTTAATTTAATTATTTATATATATAAAAATATAATCATTTCTGGCGCTATTTTTCTTCAGATTTGAATTAAACATTCCAGACAATCCAACCGTCGGATCTTCACAAAGTTGGTGCCGTTGGAAAGATATTTCCAAGGCGAACCCAACGGTTGTGGTTTTGGGAAAATCCAATGGTCGGATTTCCCGCACTAATCGTTTGAAATCACGGTTTCCAAACACGAACTGCACGGCCACGTTTCGTTTTAATTTTATTTATATTTATATATTTATATAAATGTAGTTCATTCAAAAATTCCTATATCGTTTTCACTTCAATTATTTCACTAACGCCTTTAAATTTTGGAAAATTTCGCCATAACCTCCTTTGTACGGGAGGGACTGGGAAAATTCCCAAATAGCCACACGGGCGTCTCATGTTGAAAAGGAAAAGAAAAAGCCAAGCGGCTAGCCAACAGGCCCATAAAATCATCACCCAAACAAAACAGTAAATGTGTACCTATTTGTCGGGCACAAAATTTTATTCCTCTTCTCTAGCCCCTTTGCTATAACCTGTTCAATAAATATGCATGTACATATATACAATTTTTATCACTTATCTTTTTCCATTCAACTTCATATTTGATTTGCTTCGATTTAAAAAAACACCATTCCTTCTAATGTTGCATGCATAGGCTAAAATCATATCATTAGCTAATTAATGTATATTTATTTGAACCAGTGGCTATTTTTAACACTTCACATTTCAACGATGATAATTTTGGCGAACTAAAATAGATTTCAACACATGACTATTTTCTTTAGTTCCTATGCATGTTAAAAATAATATTTCATTCACAAATATTTATTTCAACGTCCTCATATCTTTAGCATATCACATATATGATAAAAATGATATTTTTATCATTTAAAATATTTATTCGACAAATGGATATTTTCAACACTTCATAGTTTCAATAAAAATGTAATTTTTATTGTTCGATCTTTTTATTCAACACATGAACTTTTCCACTACACGCACTTCTCAACACATGAGCATTTCCACACATGGATATTTTATTTATGTTGTTCATATAAGAAAGATGGAATTTTTATTGTTGAAACTATTTATATATAAGGCGAATATTTTACATACTTCATATATATTATAAAAATGTGATTTTTATTGTTTAAACACTTCATTCATTCACAAATGAATTTAATTTTCACACATCACTTTTCAACACATGAACATTTACCCACATGGATATAGTTTCAGCATATGGCTTTAATTTCAACGCATGAAGATAATTTCAACATATGAAAATAATTCTAACACATAAAGATTATTCAAAATTTCGGCAGCATAACGGCAGGGTAGTTAAAACCGGCATCGTCCCTAGTACGGCTCCTCGCTTTACCATAAAACCTCGCGGTTTTTGACAATGGGGATTCATGCATCTAATTCGCATGCATGCAGCATGTTTTATTTTCATTTCCACAAATATTTCCAATTCATTTCAATCACCAATGGGTATTTTTCGACCACAACCAAACAATATCAACCACAAACCATTTATTCAACCATTCGTATTTTCATCCAATATTTCACACCAATTCACAACAATAAATATCGTCCATGGTTTGTGGATGAGGGGAGTATATATATATATATATATATATATATATATATATATATATATATATATATAGCAATTCACTTCTATTTCAACACATATATAATTTTTACAACGCATATATAACTTATACATCGAACGTACAACTTATACAACGCTTATACATGAGGAGTACAATGCTTATATAACTCATACATCGACTATATAATTTATACATCGTCGTTTTCCATATCGTTTATAAATTAGAAATCTCACATTGGGTTCCACTCCACCAAAAATAGCAGAAGGCTCAGAAAAATATGCGGTCTCTTCTATAATGTAGAAGACGCCCACACGGGTCCACTGTCTCTTGTTTCACTGAATTTCGTCAAGAAACGATTAAGATATGATTTTTCAAAGTTTGCAACACTTTAAAACTGTTGAAATCAGTTTAAATAATATAAATTGTATACCTCATTATTTCGTTCAAAACTAGGTCGCCCGATTTCTTCCAAACCGTAGCACGTGAGGCCGATTAGGTTGCACCACGATCTCCAGCTCCGAGAGGCGCTCCAGCGGGTCCCTCCTTTGATGAACTCGACGGCGACTGGGAGGAGGTGGAGGACTTCGAATGGCGGAACTTGAAGGGGGCGATTCGCACTGAATATTCAACGAGGGGAGATGTAGTTTGTATGGATTTGAAGAGGAAGAGAATCTCTTCAAAAACCCCAACTGCCACGTTCGATTTTAATGAGAGGATTCGCCAGAAATTAGGAGAGATGGGAGGAGGTCTTCATCGTCGTCGGTTTCAGATAGGGTCAGGGAGAGAGAAAGTCGTTTGGGCCAATAGTTTTTTTATATATATTTATAAATTTTAAAATCCGAAAATACCCCTTGCCACACACGAACTCCAATCCAAACCTAACGACTGTCGTCCCTAGCATTTTACCCCCATTCTGAACACAATGGGATATGTTTTGTAGGCCCATTCGACTGTTTCAGTCAGTTTCCATTCAAATTAAAATATAAAACATTCAATATTTGATTTGAACATACATTTCAATTTGCCAGGGCCACAAACTGATCCGAAAAATTCCAGAAAAATAAATCTGGCTGTGTTTTGACGATACGGTCCCAACAAAACTAGTTTCGTCAAATTTAGAGACCGTTTGCAAAAAGGCCCATTTCTGGTCGATCCAATTTAACTGTAATTGACCAAAACACGTTTTCTTTTGCCACGCTCACATACTAGCTTCAAAAATTATGAAATTTGAAACCTAGCAATAACTTCACATCCCGGATCCAACAAAAGTGGTTTCGTCGAATTCCGAGTTCGTATGCAAAACGGCCAATTTCACGGGCTATATAAATTCCATAGCGACCTTTCTGAAAATTCATTCGGCCATAACTTTTGCTTTCCGCTATAAAATTTGATTTTTCGGAATCGTTAGAAAGGTATTCACTAACAGATTTAAATATTTTTGGTTTCACTAAAATCCGTTTTGTTTTGCACCCGGTATAGTCCGACAAAGTTTGAATTCAAGTTATTTTTTTGAAACTGCAGCGCCATTTCAGGCCTTGTTTATAATTAAAATTAATTATATTCGATTTCAATTGTCGATTCAACTCACTCTTCATCTCTATTATTTAAAATATTTATTTTAAATATTTAAAATCCATTATTTTAGCCAATTTAAAATTTTCAAATTGGTTCAGATTTTCTGGGTCGTTACAATCTCCCCCACTTAAAACTTTTCGTCCTCGAAAAGGAAACAACAGTAAAGTAGGAAACAAATGTAAATGCAAAGTATTGTAAAAGTAACTTGCACCGGAGTTAGTCAGAGATGTCCACTCTGCATTTGGGGTAAGCTTGCTTAATGCTTTCCTCAGTCTCCCAAGTACAGTCTCTAGGATCACTGCTCCACTGCACTTTAACTAAATGAACCTTTTTGCTTCTTAGTTCTCTAGTTTCTTTGCCAACAATCTTTAATGGCTCTCTTCTGACTGCTAATTCTGGAGTTATGTCTATATCCTGTTGCGCTGCTTCTTATATAACAAGATCCGGATCATGCACATGTCTTCTAAGTTGAGATACGTGAAATACATCATGCACTCCAGGCAACCAATTAGGCAATTGAACCTTATATGCGAGAGTTCAAATCCGTTCAAGAATAGGAAACAGACCAATGAATTTCGGCGCCAATTTCCCTGTTTTACCAAACCGGATAACTCCTCTCATCAGAGATACTTTCAAATATACATAGTCGCCAACGGCAAATGATATATCCCTTCTTCGCATATCCGCATAGCTTTTCTATCGGCTTTGAGCGGCGAGTAATCATTTCTTAACAAAGTCGACTTTATCTGCAGCATCGCGAATCATATCTGGGTCCAATACAAGTCTATTGCCTGGCTCCACCCAACAAGCAGGGGATCGGCACGGTCTACCATACAATGCTTCGAAAGGTGACATTGTTAGGCTTGCTTGGTAACTATTGTTATATGAGAATTCGGCCAAATGTAAATGGCCTTCCCACGATCTGCCAAAATCAAGAATACAAGCCCGCAATAAATCTTCAAGAATACGATTTACCCTCTCAGTCTGACCATCTGTCTGAGGATGATATGCGGTGCTCAAGTTCAGTTTCGTTCCCAATTCTGCTTGGAATGCTTCCCTGAATTTACTGGCAAAAATCGGGTTACGATCACTAACGATGCTCATGGGAACTCCGTGTAGTCTAACAATTTCCTTGAAATATACCTGCGCCAGACTCTGAGCAGTCCTATTCGATTTGACAGGTATGAAATTGGCGGTCTTCGTGAAACGATCTACGATCACTCAAATACTGTCATTTTCTTTTCTAGTCCTGGGCAAACCATCGATGAAATCCATAGAAACCTGTTCCCATTTTCCCCCTGGCACTTCTAAAGGTTGCAACAATCCAGCCAGTTTCTGCTGATCGCTTTTGTCTTGCTGACAGGTGGGACACCGGCTAACATATATAGAGATATCTCTTTTCATTGCCTTCCACCAGAAAGTTCGCTTGAGGTCATTATACATTTTGCTAAACCCTGGGTGGATACTCAGCTTGGACTTGTGGCATTCGTCTAGAACTTCTCTTTTGAGCTCGGGGACGTCGGGAACACAAATCCTTCCTTTTAATCTAAGAATTCCCTCGTTATCCACTTGGAAACTGGATGCATCGCCTTTTTGAATTCTTTTGATCATCTCCTTAACAAAATTATCATCTTTCTGTAGAATGGAGATCTTATCAATCAAGGAAGTCGTAACGATAAAGCTGGCGATTATTACATTCTTTCTACTCAGCGCATCTGCCACAACATTGGCTTTCCCTGGAGTGTACAAAATCTCAAAGTCGTACGCTGCAAGAAATTCTAGCCAACATTGCTGTCTCAGATTCAAATCCTTCTGATTGAACTGATACTTCAATGACTGATGGTCAGTATACAGTTCGAATTTCTCGCCCAAAAGATAGTGCTTCCAGATTTTCAAAGCAAAGACGATGGCTAACAACTCAAGATCATGAGTCACATAATTCTTCTCATGCGGTTTCAGCTGACGGCTGGCGTAAGCAATCACTTGACCTCTTTGCATTAACACCGCGCCAAGGCCTTCTCTAGATGCGTCAGTCCAGACTTTCAAGTCCTCATTGCCATCTATTATTGTTAACACTAGAGCGGTCGTCAGTTTTAATTTCAGCTCCTGGAAAGCTTCCTCACATACCGAAGTCCAATTGAACCTCGAATGTTTTTTAGTCAGTTTTTTTAAAGAACTAGATGTCTTCGCGAAATCCTTAATGAATTTCCGATAATAACTGGCTAATCCAAGAAAACTTCTGACTTCTGTGGGCGTACGAGGCTGTTTCCAATTCTGAATAGCAGTGATTTTACTGGGATCCACTGAAATTCCTTCTTTTGACAAGACGTAGCCAAGAAATTTGACTTCTTCTTGCCAGAATATACATTTGGAAAACTTTGCTTTTAAAACATTCCTTCTCAGAATTTCTAACACTTGTTCCAAATGTTTTTCGTGCTCGCTTTCTGACTTAGAGAAGATAAGGATATCATCAATGAAAACCAGAACAAATTTATTTAATACTCCTCTGAATACTCTGTTCATTAGATCGACGAAATAGGCTGGAGTATTACATAAGCTGAACGACATTACTAACCACTCGTAGAATAAGTCCGGACCTCTGAATGCTGTCAAAGGAACACACTCTTCGGCAATACGAAGCTGATGGAAACCTGTAGCTAGGTCCATTCGTGAAAACACTTGTGCTCCATTCAATCGGTCCAATAAATCATCAATCTGCGGCAATGGATATTTGTTTTTCAATGTCTGCTTATTCAAGTCGCGTTAATCCACACACAGTCTGAGAGTACCGTCGGACTTTGGAACAAATACCACTGCTGCTCCCCAATCAGAAAAACTAGGCCTGATTAGACCTTTCCATACTAGCTGTCTAGTTTGATTGTCTAACTCTTTTTTCTCCTTCAAGGTCATCCTTCGAATTGCGTGAACCACTGACCTTGCATTCGGGACTAAAGATATTTTAAAATCAATTTCTCTTTGCGGTGGTAAGCAAACAACTTCTTCGAACACATCCGCATAGTTCTTGACAACTGGAATATTTGCAATATCGACCTGTATATTCTCTGTAACGACAGGAACAAGTTCTGTTTGAGCAGGAGAAACATCCAATGCTGCCCAGAAGTCTTTTCTGTCAGAATTCGAACCTTCACATGGAATTACAATATTGGCGAGCTTCTTTTTAACCTTGACAACCCTTTCTGCACATTTAACCGCAGCTTCGTATTTGGTTAACCAATCCAATCCTAAAATAAGATCGAATTCGGTAAAATCCATGACGATCAAGATACAAGGAAACCGATAATGAGAAAAGGAAACAGGTACCCCACAAATCCAACTAAGATTGAGGGAACCCCCAACCGGATTCTGAACAGTGATGGGTTCTTTGAGCTTCTTCAATTTCAAATCTAATTTCTTAACCGCATTCTTTGCAATAAAGCTCCTCGACGCGCCTGTGTCAAACAGTACTTTGACGGGAATGTTCTTGACAGTAAGCGTGCCTTCTAAAACATCTGACTTTCCCTGACTAGACGAGGATGCAGGAACTTCTGCCACTTTAATTACTTGTACTATTTCTAATTCCTTTGATAACTGGCAGTCCTTTGCAAGATGCCCCGCCTGATGGCATTGACTGCATTTTCTATTTTCCTGAAACTTGTTCTTGGGTTTTGACCCAACATTTCTTTCTTTCTTCGAGGATTTGCAATTCCCTTGAAAATGGCCTGGCTTTTTGCAGTTATTGCATATTGCAGTCGTTACTAGTCTTTTCTCAGACTTAGCCTTTTCCCTATTGAATCTAGGCTTCTTTCTGGCCCCAGACGTCGTACTGGCCTCAGGCTGTGCACTTGTCTCTGGGCTATCAGCTCTAGATTTCCTTTTACTGCTAGTGCTGAATTCCTCTTCGTCGACAAAAAGGCCTCCCCTATCAAGATCTTCATATTGATAAGCCATGTATATCATTTTAGAAAAAGGAAGCTTCACATGGCCCATCACACTATTCTGGTATTTCCTCTGAAGATCATTAATAAATCTCAGATTCTTCCTCTTTGGATCGCGTATTAGATGAGGGGCGAAGTGAGAAAGTTCATTGAATTTCTTATGATATTCTAGGATATTCATATCTCCTTGTATCAAATAGTAGAATTCATCACATAATCGCTCAGTTACTTCTGGAGGAATATTTTTTATTATTGAAAAGTCGTTTGAACATATCCCAGGTGATATCACCTTCTGGATGATCTTTAATGATTGTTTCCCACCAGATTAAAGCTTCTTCTTTGAGTGCCCAAGATGCCACTAATCTTTCTTGGTCATCTCTCAGCTGGAAACTTTCAAAAATTCTTTCAGCAGAACTCATCCAAGCCTGAGTTTGAATAATAGATTCATTTCCCGTGAATGGTACTCCTCCCAGATTTCGATATCTTTTAAATAGATCTTCTATATCCGATCTTGGCTGAGGGAGTACAACTGGCTCATTAATTTGTTGAACCATAGGATTATTTCTTCTGCTTCTGCCACTCATTTTCTATGTCTGCAAATAGCAGACAAAGTGTTAGGCCAACAGAAAAAGTGATTTTGAAACATAGAGACATATACTTGTATGTAAATGTGTCTATCGAAATGTATTTCATTCTGTTATACTCATACTAGGATATTACTGATCCTATCTGTAATGAGTTACTCGTTCTAGAACACTACTGATTCTATTTCTGACGATTTCGTTCATATGTTATATTCCAGGCTTAACCAAAGCTCTGATACCACGTTTGTGACGACCCCATTCCCGATAAGACGGTGGCAAGGGTAATCTTTGGAATATAACACATAAACAGATAGTAACAGAACAAAAATAAATAAATACACCAGATAATGCACGATAGAATAAACTGGATAAATATAATCATCAGAGTTACACAGTATGTAGGATCATACTTAGTACAAAATCCAGTTCAACTATAATATGTACAACAGGAGCCGAACAGCATAAAAAGAGATAAATGATAGAATCCATCTTCAGCTCCAGCTATCCAGAAAGAGCCTGTTAAAACCTGAATACAAGGCTGCCCGTGTAGAAATAGGGGCACCCGAGTTTGCAAGTGAAACAAACTACGAGTCAGTCATGGGACTGGTATGAGAAATCTATTTAACACATTTTCAAATATGGCTAATCACAGGACCACGCCACTTTCGTGGAACGGGTTTACTCCATTGGATTGCTGGTGCTTTAAAACAAATAATTCTTTTAAACATCGCAATGCTTTTTATAAAAATGAAGCCATTATAAGACTTAGTTCCCATCACACAATGCAACACAAACCAGAGGATAGAGTTTTACCTTATAATGGCCAAAATATGCTTGATACGGGCAAAACAAATCATTTGATATTATTGCTAGTGTATATATGTTTCAAAAACAATTTCAATCATAACTATCAATCATAGGCGGCATTAATGCCCCATACCACTATGTCGCCAAATATAGGTATACAATCAAAACCGCATGATGTCGTATTTGGAAATTGGATTTCCGTCATGAACCGAGGCAAAAGATAGTCCTCACCGAATTCGAGACAATCTAGCCCATGTCTCAGGATCAGAACGCATCGACCCTTTGGAGCCACAGGGCCGGTCCACTGATGTGTATTAAAATGCCTGAACACTGCGTTTCCTCGCCCTTTGGGGCGTAATGGAGCCCAATGACTCCATCGGTCCCGGATCAACCGATATATCTGAGGTGCCTCGCAATAGCAACAACCACACAGGTGAAAAGTATATAAATGTCAGGGCTGGTAGGTCACTGACACCACCCTAGCTAGAAAGAAACGCATGTCCTCCCTGGATCCTTCTCCCGTTTCTGGTCCATCCTGGGGTGTGAGGCTCGCGAATTCACGTTATACACAAAGCTATGCCACACAGGCTATGCTTTGATCATCAACCACAAGACTTCGCTTTTCAACAGAAGCCTTGATCATCTATCACTTAGGCGTGCCACATAGGCAATTCACCCCGTGCGACTGATTTCTATCGATATATAACCTCTGGGCTCGTACGTCTCAGAGAAGGGCGTTAAGCAAGAGAATAAATTCTCCGCCGCCAAACATATATATATAATAGAGATCAATCAGCACGGAACAAAATCTAATGTCAGACACACAGTCCATTTACACGTTCGTTCTGGGTCTGAACGAAACCGGAGGCACTCAATACCTCACATATCCGTACAATCAACAATTACGTCCGGGTGGCTACTACTTCAACCCTGTCAAGGTAGCTACTCCTATCATGAGCATCAGTAGCACCCCTCCATTCGACGTGAAGATCATCGGTCTTGCACCGTCTTCATATCTTCGACTTTCACTCGTCGATCAATTATTTGAAATGAGAATTAACTCGGCCTTTTTAAATAATTCACGTATATCTCGAATTTCAAATCAATTCATTTCAATGGTTAAATTATTCGACAACACCGATTCTGTTCTTTAATGTAATTTTCACACCAAACACATTCAACCATCAAATGTCAAATAAATCGAGCAAATTCAGTTTATTTCCATTCCATATCGTTTATAATATTTTATCACGATTTATCGCTATTTTTATTTATTTAAAAATAGCCAACTCATTCCAACAATGCTTTAGGCCATAACGCGGTCGTGGCGCTGTTTTTCTCCAGATTTGATATACACATATCTGAAAATCTAACCGTTGGATCCTCACAAAATTTATATCATTAAAAAGATCCTTTCAAAACGAATCCAACGGTTTCTGTAACACCCCACACCCGCTAAGGTCACTCACTAAGGGAATGCCTTAGTTTTGGTGGAGTATTTTTAGTGAGTATAGAACAGAAAAATTACAACAGGACAGATATAAGTAATACTTGAAAATTTAAAACATCATTTCATTAACAAAACATGTTTGGTTACATCACAAAACCATAACAAGAGTCAAGTACATAATATCCATCTTGATAAAATAGAAGTACATAATCCCACTACATAGATAATAGCCAAAATAGAAAAGATAAACCGAGCTTTACTTCTACGGTCCAAGCCCCAAAAGATAGATATAGCGGTCTGGTCCAAGCCCACTAGTGCTAGGCCCACTCTGATAACCTGAGGGTTGGGAAAAAGATAAACAACAACGGGGTCAGACATAAGTCTGAGTGAGTCCTATAACCCTAACAATACAATCATTAAAGTAATTAGGGTATGATATAAACAAGGTACGGTACCTCTGGGGATAATGACTACACTAAGTAGCCAACAAAACACAGGATGTACTACGATAACCGAAAAGACGCATTTATCCACCCAAGGATAATTACTAGCTTACACCACCCCAGATCTACCCACCCAAGGGTAATTCCTACACTGCACCACACCAGTTCTACCCACCAAGAGTAATTCCTACTTAAAGGTTGATCCCACTAAATGTACTTAGAAATTTTTACCCAGTAGTTTCTTGTACCCCTACACAGGTGCCGTCTGCCCCTATCTTTACTAGGTGTACCCACTACTCCCAAGCGATCGGCTCCCTACCGTAGATACCCGTGCTGGTCCAACAATGGGGTGTATCATTCCCCAAAGTGGCCACCTGATAATATCAACGGTGCACGACTTTATATCTACACAATGCAACAACGACTTACCAACCAGCCCGGGTCCACACACGCATATGAAACCCGTTGATCCTGCGTTGCCACCGCTAACCCGTTTTGGCCTCTTATAGTCAAGCCCAATATGCGTGTCCCGTCACCCGACTAGAGTCGAGCCCACAAAGATACGTTTGGGATATTGGTTGAAATGGGCCCCCACAAGCTACCCACCTAAGCTTGTCACTTTTATCTAGTGCATCCCACTTAACCCCTTATATAGTCATGCCCACTTACATGTTAAGATTTGGTTAAGTCATCAATCATATTTCAATTGCCACTTAGGGCACCGACTAGATTTCCACATGCCACCCAAAGCACTTACTTAACCCTTCACCCATGTTTTAATTACATGTTCCACTTTGGTTAAGTATTCTAATCGTATTTTCTATTGCCACCCAAGGCAACCCACTAGTTTCCTCATGCCACCCAAGGCACCCCCACTAGTTACTACATGCCACCCCAGGGCACCCACTTAACCCTCATGTCCCACTACATGCTAATATGGTTAAGTGTTTCTTAATTAATTAAGACCGTGATCTCCCATAAAGACCTCCCATATTAGACTGGCTTTTATGACAACTGGTTAAGCCGGTAGGGTCCGGGCAGTTTTACGTCATAACAGAGTCTAACCTCGTGTCTTTACTTTAATCACGTATTTAATTTGTATCTAAGACCTCCCACATTGGGCTAACATTTGTAGCTACTGGTTAAGCCGATTGGGTCCGGGCAGTTTTACACTACAAATGAGTCCAACCTCGTGTCTTAGTCGATTAATTACACCTAATTAATCACCCCCATATTTATTAATTATCCCTAATTAATATTCACATTTACAAGAATATGGGTAGACCTAACTCAATAGGTAAATTCCCAATTCCATAACATGGGTAGACCTAACTCAATAGGTAAATTCCCATGGGGTAGACCTAACTCAATAGGTAAATTCCCACTTATGCTTATTCATTTTATGGTATGCTTAATCATAACCATTTCACACCATTTCATTAACAAGTCTATTAACCCCATCGTTTCCCACGTACTTATGCTAACACGACATATTTCCAAGAGAAGATTCTTTCACAATTAACATGGGTTTCACTTAGCATACATTAGCATTAACATGGGTTAAAAGGTGTCCACTTACATCATGATATTAACCCAACTAGCATTGCTAAATAACCCAACTTGCATGAACATACATATGTCATATATACAAAGGCAACTTGCATAAGTGTTCATGGGTTATACAAAGGTGAACTTGCATGTGTCCTAAAGGTGTGAACTTGCACAACATGTTACATGTTAACTTGCATAACATCATACACATAACTTGCATAATATCATAAACATAACTTGCATATCAACATCACATAACTTGCATAACATCATGCACATAACTTGCATAACATGTTGAGCTTGCATATAAGCATACACATAACTTGCATAACATGTTGAACTTGCATATAAGCATACACATAACTTGCTTAACATCATGCACATAACTTGCATAACCTCATACACATAACTTGCATATGAACTTGCATAACAACATGCACATAACTTACATAACATCATACACATAACTTGCATAACATGTTGAGCTTGCATATAAGCATACACATAACTTGCATAACATGTTGAACTTGCATATAAGCATACACATAACTTGCTTAACATGTTGAACTTGCATATATGACTTGCATCTTAAAGGAGGGTAAACATGCATAGCATATAAATGTGTCATCTTGCATATGTATGCATCACATTTAAAAGGGTAAACTTGCATGTCATGATTTATGCATAATACCAAACACTTAGCATGCATAAAACCACATACTTAGCATGCATAGAATCAATTACTTATTATGCATAAACACACCACTTAATTTGCATAAACCCAAACACTTAGCATGCATAAAACCCAATACTTAGCATGCATACAATCAAATACTTAGCATGCATAAAATCAAATACTTAGCATGCATAACACCAAATACTTAGCATGCATAAAATCACATGCATAACTTGCATATCATGTTACATACAACTTGCATATACTCTCACATATAGTTTGCATAACATGTTACATATGCATAAATGTTCAACATAGTGTTTTGCATCATAAAACATGGCATTAAACTTGCATATAGCATAAAACTTGCAAATCACATATCATACAAACTTGCATAAACACATTTATCCACAAACATAGCCATGTCTTATCACATCCTACCATAATCAATTTAACAATTGATTATTAAAGCTATAGGAACTCACCAAAACCAAGATTAGCAAACTTATGAAGTAGAACTAGTTGCCAAATATGAAGAAGAAGATGATTAGAGGTTGATTAGCTTGCAACTTCCTTCATAAACTAGTGGAGGCTCCTCTCAAGTTTAACTTTGGCGGCATGATGGCATCATTTCTATTTTTAGTAGGGATTAGGCTTGCATTAGGGTATATTTATAGGATTATGGTGTGTTTTAGACCATAGGATTAACCCTAGGTTAGATTAGGTCCGTCAGATCTTGGAAGCCTCTAGAACTCAGCCCAAACCAGCCAGAAAACCCAGACCTGGTGCACCCAGGCCAACTGGCTCGACACCCCGTGTCGACAGGCAAGTCGACAGGGCAGTCGACACCCCTGTCGACATGGCTAGGGCGGGAATTTTTCCCGCCTGGCCCCCGCTGGCCCCAATTCGAAATCTGATTTTAAATATTTAATTCTGTTTTTATCTTAAATTTTCTGCCAACTTCATTGGGCCATAACTGGGCCATACGGACTCCGATTCTCGAAAACTCGGACTCTATTTCGCGTATTTTTCCGAGACAAACGCAATGACGCAGCCCATTTCCCCCAATTCTCACATCTGAGATTATTTATTCTGTAATTAGTGAATTTTAGCATTAACCGAAATTCGGGGTGTTACAGTTTCAGTTTTGGGAAAATCCAACGGTCGGATCTCCCGCACTAATCGTTTGAAGCTATGATTTCAAAATACGAACTGCAGCGTCGTTATTCGATTTAATTTAATTATATATATATAAAAAAATAAATATAATCGTTTCTGGTGCTGTTTTTCTTCAGATTTGAATTAAACATTCCAGATAATCCAACCGTCGGATCTTCACAAAGTTGGTGCCGTGGGAAAGATATTTCCAAGGCGAACCCAACGGTTGCGGTTTCGGGAAAATCCAATGGTCGGATTTCCCGCACTAGTCGTTTGAAATCACGGTTTCAATACACGAACTGCACGACCACGTTTCGTTTTAATTTTATTTATATTTATATATTTATATAAATGTAGTTCATTCAAAAATTCCTATATCGTTTTCACTTCAATTATTTCACTAACGCCTTTAAATTTTGGAAAATTTCGCCATAATCTCCTTTGTACGGGAGGGGCTGGGAAAATTCCCAAATAGCCACACAGGTGTCTCATGTCGAAAAGAAAAAGAAAAAGCCAACAGGCTCATAAAATCATCACCCAAACAAAATGTAACAACCCGAAAATCTGGGCCAGTTTAAAAGTTTTATTTTGGCAATTTTAGCGAATTTTGAATATTTAAAATAGAAAATCTTAAATAATATCGACGAGAAATTTGTTTTGAATATAATTTGAACGTATATATTATATACGTCGTCGTTAGAATATAAATATTTATATATAATTATAAATAGAATGGAAAATGGCGAGGTAGTTCGATAATTCGATTTCAAACTTCAATTGAACGTACCGGGTGCAAAACAATCCGGATTTTAGTGAAATCAAATACATTAGGATCTAATGGATAATATCTTTCCAACGAATCCGCAGAATCGATATTTCATAGCGGGAATCAAAAGATATGTCCAGTTGAAAATTCTGAATAGTCGCTATGGAATTTAGGCCCTTAAAAATGGACATTTTGCAAATGACCTCGGATTTCAACGAAACCACTTTTGTTGGATCCGTGATGTAAAATTATTGCTAGGTTTCAAATTTCATAATTTTTCGAATCTATATGTGAGCGTGGCAAAGGAAAACGCGTTTGACCAGTTTCAGTTGATTTTCATCGACTGGAAAATGGCCATTTTTCAAACGGTCTCAGAATTTGACGAAATTAGTTTTGTTAGGACCGTATCGTCAATACGAAGCTAGAAAATATTTTTCTGGAATTTTTCGAGTTAGTATGTGACCCCGGTAAATTGAAATGCGCGTTCAAATTCAATATATAGAGCTATATGTTGATTTTGATAAAAACTAATCGAAATGATCGAACCAGCTTACGATACATATCCCATTGTGTTCGGAATGGGGGTAATTAGCTATGGACGGCAGGCGGTGGGCTTGATTTCGAATTCAAAATAAAAAGTTGTTTTTTTGAAATTAAATAAATAAATTAATTAAAAATAAATATATACTCACCCCTCTCTTTACTCTCTCTCTCCTCTCATTTTCTTCAGATAGGAAATATATATATATAAAAAAAAAGAGAACGTCGGGGGGAGGACCGCCGCTGACGCAGCCTCCGCCGCGCCACCAAGCGGCCGCCGCCAGCCCTCCCTACCTGCCGCTCCTCCCCCATTCCTCTCTACTCCTCAAATCGCGACGCAAACCCCCCCCATCCAAACCCTAGACCACGAGAACCCCAGGCTGCATCGCCTAAGCAGCCACCGCCGATCACCAGGAGGGCGCCGCACCACCTCCCTCGTCCCTGGCGCCACCTAAGCTCCCCCTTCCGCTACTCCTGCGCGCAATAGCAGCCTCCCCCACTTCCCCTTGCAAATAGTAAGTTTTTTTTTCTGATTTCTAAGTAGTATAAAAACTTTGATTTCTATTTAGTTTAAATGCTAAAAATTTTCTGATATGAAAACGTTATAAAAATTTGATTTTTTTGATCATAGAAGGAAGCGCTAGAAAAATAAAATGATTTAGGATGATAAAGATTTGATTTTTAGATTTGCAAAGATTTGATTTTTCTATATCGAATAGCGAAATAAAAATTCGATTTTTCTATATCGAACAGCGAAGTGAAAATTCGTTTTTTAAATGTAAGAGGTGTTTATAAAAATATGATTTTTATATTTTTAAAGAATTAAAAATATGATTTTTATATTTTTAAAGTATTAAAAATATAATCTTTACTATATAGAAGGCGTAGAATATGATTTTTGTTTAGGTAGAGAATTAAAAATATAATTTTTACATGATAGAAATATTAAAAATAGCATCTTTATATGTGTAGAAAAATAAAAATGTGATTTTTATAATGATATATTTGAAAAAAATGAAATCTATATTTTTATAAAGGCGAAATCTTTATTGTAGAAAAGGTGAAAGATCTATTTTTGAAAAGGCGGAAACTTTATATAGAGAATAGCGTGATAAAATAGAATTTTTATCCATATAGCGTCGAAGTAAAAATTCGATTTTTATATATCGAATAGCATAGTAAAAATTCGATTTTTATATATCGAATAACATAGTAAAAATTCGATTTTTATATATGTAGTGGCTATGGGCAACGAAGATGACAAAGATGCGATAACGACGAAGACTTCTATCAAAAGAAGAGTCAAGAGAATTGGATAGCCTTAGGTGAGAATTTCTCACCTTTCAATTTCTTTTTCTAGTTATATATATATACTAGGATGCAGACGGTGCTTAGTAGCACCCGACACAATCGTCCACAGACCATGGACTTGTTTGTTTGATTGCAAAAATTAGTTAGATTATTTGATTGGATTGAATTGTTTGGTGAAATGAAATTGATTTGATTGATGTGTGAACGGCGTGGGACTTCACTAGACCGGGGATAAGGCTAGGCCTTGTCCCGTTCCTAGTATCGTGCCGTTATGTCGCCGAAATTTTCTAAAATAAGTTAGAAAATAAAAATACCATTTTATTTAAAGAATGAACTGAATAGAAATTCATATGTTAAAATAAAATGTTTTATCGTTAAAAATATAATTTTTAACGTGAATATGAATATAGTGAATGTGAATAAATGAATATTCATTTACAAACCGGACGGTTTGTTTATGTACACCGATTTGATTGACATTGATTGGGACCGTAAATTTTACACATCGCCCAACTGCACAACTAAAATCTGTGTTTGATTGTTTGAAACCCCACACGGGTGTTGGGATGAAATTTGAAGTTCACTCATCCTGATTGATTAAATATGTCGATCGATTGATTGACAGGCTGTTATAAGCGTTAGATATCTATATTTGATGCTTATACAGTGTAGTGCACTTTGGTTGATGGTTGATTATTTTTCAATGCTATTATATGTGTGTAATGTATGAAAATCCATATAATTAACATTATATGGTGATTGATTGGGCCTCATTCCAATTTAGAAAATAAAGAATAATATAAAATAAAGGATCATGTGTTGACAGTACTCATCCATTGAGATTGGTCATGTGTTGAACGAAATATTTTAGTAATAAAATTTACATCTTTATCAATATAACATAAAGGTTCATGTGTTGACTGTACTCATCCATTGAGATTGGTCATGTGTTGAACGAAATATTTTAATAATAAAATTTGCATCTTTATCAATATAACATAAAGGTTCATGTGTTGACAGTACTCATCCATTGAGATTGGTCATGTGTTGAACGAAATATTTTAGTAATAAAATTTACATCTTTATCAATATAAAATAAAGGTTCATGTGTTGACAGTACTCATCCATTGAGATTGGTCATGTGTTGAACGAAATACTTTGATAATAACAACTATTTTGAAAAAGAAATATTTGAAATAGAATATTTGAAAATAGAAATTTATGAAGCCGTGTTGATTAGATTGACGCCATTTTGACGTGAACGATATTTATATCGATTTTATTCATTTTGAAATGAATTGAATTGAAAACGATTTCGAAATGAATTGAATTAAATACGATTTTGAAATGAATTGAATTGGAAACGATTTTGAAATGAATTGGATTAAAAACGATTTTGAAATGAATTGAATTGAAAACGATTTTGAAATGAATTGAATTAAAAAAGATTTCGAAATGAATTGAATTAAAAACGATTTCGAAATGAATTGAATTAAAAACGATTTCAAAATGAATTGAATTAAAAACGATTTCGAAATGAATTGAATTAAAAACGATTTCGAAATGAATTGAATTAAAAACGATTTCGAAATGAATTGAATTAAAAACGATTTCGAAATGAATTGAATTGAAAACAATTTTGAAATGAATTGAATTGAAAACGATTTCGAAATGAATTGAATTGAAAACGAATTCAAATTGAATTGAAAGCGAATTGAAATGAATTCAAATTGAATTGAAATTTGAATTGAATAGAAATGAATTTTAAAACGAATTTATAAAGAAGAATTCAATTTTGATTTGAATTGAAAAGGAAGTTGAAATTGCTTTTGAAACGAATTTAAAACTATTTATATAATTCGTTTTAAATAGAAATCGATGAAGTATATATTATATAAATAATTATATATAATATAATGGCCTGAATAGAACGCGCCGCGCCGCGACAGTTCGTGAATTTCGACCATTTATTTCAAACGGACATTACGGGAGATCCGACCGTCGGATTCTCCTAAAACCGGAACCATTGGGTACGTATCGAAAAGAGATTTCTAACGAATATTAGAAATTTGATATCTAACGGTTGGATTTGGAATTATGTCCAAATCAAATTTGAAAAAAGGTCGTTGTAAGTGCAGTTCGATGGCCGTTGCTGGAAATCGACTGTACGGACCTTGATAAAATTATTAAAAATATTAATAATTTGTGTAAAATCATAAGAAATGATTTGAGAAGAATTGGGATGAAAAACTCCATATTTGAAAAGATAAAAATAGATTTTTATCGAAATGAACAAGTTTTGAACTAGAACTATAATTCTATTTATTTTTAAATAAATAAATTGAATTTGAAAAGGGTTTTGGAAATAACCAGAATTTCCAATGATTGCATTGGAATGGATTTGAATCGAAATTGTTTTCGGAATATTTCGATGTTGGAATTCGGGATTATACAGATGTTGTTATGGAAATTTGAAAGATATATACATTTATATCGTTATTTCCAATACGACATTTGTTAATCGTAGAATTTGATATTGAATATAAGCCGATATATTTTCTATTCAGAGCCTTGTATTGAATATCAAATGTGATTTGGGTTTGTCGTGAATGGTGTCTTCACTAACACTGTTCTTGAACCCAGCTGAGAAAAGATTAAATCTTTTTATTTAGATTTAATGAAGTATGACAATTAAATAATATTTAATTGGAATTGAATTGATATTGATTTTTGGGTTTATCGTGGACAGTGTTTTAAATAACACTCGTTCTTTAACCCGATAATTAATGGAATGTGACTTTGGGTTTATCGTGAACCGTGTTTTAAATGACACGGATTCTTTAACCCAGTTAACGATTAAAACTAAGTGGAGTTTTAATGAATCTTTAATTAGATTGAAATGATCGAGAACGGAGTATCACCAGTTTTACGCCAAGGCGATAGTTAAATCTTTAATTAGATTTGAACGTGAAATGGTAATTGAATTTACCGATAGCACCGTGGTGTTAGATATGAAGTATAACCAGTTTTACTTCATGGGATGAATAGGTTGGGATTGGGCGATTAAAACAAATGATTACTTCGGTAAGGTTCGTTAATCCCGACTAGTTTGAATTGATATTCAAAAAAAATAGATTAAAGAATAAATTCAAGAAATTTATCTTGGATAAAATTAAGGGGAACCTTTCCCTATGAATGTGAAATTTAGAAACTAACTGTCGGTTAGCCAAGCAGAATGGTTTTCTGGATATTGATCTGATGTCGGTTTCGGCCTTCGGGGTTAATATTTGGGAAATTATTCTCTTGATTAATTTACGGTTAGTGACTGATGAATTGGAATGAGGTGTATGTTGTGTTTGTGTAACACTTATTTAAAATATACGCGAGTTATTTGGAAAGACCGGGTTTATCCCATTCTGAATAACTGATACGACGATAAGTCGAAGATGAAGACGGTGGTCGAAGACCAGAAGTCTTCACGTCGTTTGGGTGATTACTGATGATCTTGATTGGGCTGTACACCCAAGAAGATGGAAACAGTTGGTGATCGTCCAGACGTACTTGGAGATGGATGGATATGCGAGGAAAGTGCCTCCGGTTTCGTTCAGACCCAGAACGGACTTGTAAATGGATAGTGTGTCTGACGTTGTATTCCTTTATACTGTATTGGTGACCTCTGCTAAATATATATCTGTTTGGTGGCAGAGAATTTATTCTCTTGCTATACACCCTTCTCTGAGACGTACGAGCCTAGAGGTTATATATTGGCAGAAATCAGTGGTACAGTATGGACTGACAATGTGGCATGCTGAGTTGCATGGATCAAGGCTTTTGTTGAAAAGCAAAGTCTTGTGGTTGACGATCAAAGCACGACCTTGTGTGGCGTAGCTTTGTGTAACGTTGATTCGCGAGTATCACACCCGGTATGAACTAAAAACGGGAGACGGACCTCAGGGAGGACATGCGTTTCTTTCTAGTTAGGAGTGGCGTCAGTGCTTGAACTGGCTGACGAGTTTGACTCATGTGGATGTTACTTATTATTACTTGCTGAAAAGCGAGGCGCCTCGTGATATCGGTTTCGGCTGACGCTTCTGGTCGGCTGACGGGCCAGGCTTACGCCCCAAAGGGCGGGGAAACGTAGTGTTCAGGCATAATAATCCACATCGGTGGACCGGCCCTGACGATCCATGGGGCAGTTGCGGCTGTTCCTGAGGCTCGGACTAGACAGTCTCGAATCGGTGAGGATCTTGCCCCTAGCCTCGGTTCATACCATAAATGATAACCCAACTTCCAATACGACGTTGCGGTTTTGATTGTAAACTTATATATGGCGACATAGTGGTATGGGGCATTCATGCCGCCTATGATTGATACTTATGATTTGAAGTTGTTTTACACACTATGCACTTATTATAGTATCAAATGATTTGTTTTAAACGTATCAAGCATTCTTTGGCTGTTACAAGGGAAAACCCTATCCCCCGGCCTGCATTGCATTGTGTGATAGGACCTGGGTCTTATAACAGCTTCATTTTTCTTTATTTAGCATTGCACTGTTTGTTTTATGCACTGGTATTCTTGGGAGGAAACCCGTTCCGTGTTATACGGCGTGGTCCCTTGATTTACCTAACTTTAAGATAAAGATTGACTGTTTCAGTTCTCACACCAGTCACATGACTGACCTGGAGTTTATTGTTTTAACCTAAACTCTGGGTGCCCCTATTTTGACACGGGCAGCTAGTAGTTTTGGTTTTGCAGATTTATATTCACAGGATCCTGGTTTACAGCTGGAATGATATCCGGGAAGCTTTGTATCCGTATATCTCTTCTAGTTGTGCATTGTATTATTTTCCGCTGCTATACAATGTATTGTAATCTCTGATATTTTCTATGTAATATTTATTCATTTATACTCTGTATATTCTTGTAATCTGATGCATTGTTGTGATATACAATGAAATGTTCTTTCGTATGCGTTCTGTTGTGGTTTGTTCTCGAACTATCCGCTCTTTCCTTTACGGGGAAGTTACGGGTTTTCACAGTTGGTATCAGAGCTTTGGTTTACAAAGCTCAAAGAACAAGACGCATTAGAACCCTACGAAAGAATTCATCAGATATTGGATTAGTAATATCCAATTAGAATGACTCGTTAGAGATAGGATCAGTAGTATCCTAGAACGAGTGTGAAGAGTACATTTTTAAAATGAAAACAAATTTTGTTTTGAAAATCTAAATCAACTATTCGTATTTGATTATTTATTTATATTGATTAGGACAGTCCAGTATATAAAGATTTTGCATATACGCCTTGCAAACGTGTATTTGAAGTTTTAATATACTGGATAGATATAGAATCACACTCTAGTCGCCCGGAGATGATTCTGATGATAGTTCGAACATCATCAGAATTGGTATTCGTGTTTCGAAGGTATGATATCTATATATTTCCTATTGACTGGTGTGAGAACCAAAACTTATATAGTTAGAACACATTGTTGTGAATTGGCATCAAAAACATGATTTTTGTATATGTATCAGAATTATGAATTTGAAACTCTAATTCACTAATTGATTGATGTTTGTGTTGTTTGTTTATTTGATTGATAATTTTGAACCATTATGCCTAATTGAATCAAATAATGAATTGTATTGAAATTTGGTAGCATTTGCTTGCATATACTTGCACTTACATTGAACAAGTCATAGCAAGGAGGCTAGAGCAGAGAATAAAATTTGTTTGCCCGACAAATAGGTACATGTTTACTACATAATTTACTATTTTGTTTGGGTGATGATGATTTTATGAGCCTATTGGCTAGCCGCTTGGCTTTTTCTTTTTCTTTTTGAGATCTGAAGGACCGGGGAAGCTATTTGAGATTTCCCGATGCTCCCGGTGCAGGGGAGGTTATGGCGAAATTTTTCAAAAATTTAGGGTGTTAGCCAAATTTTTGAAAATTTGAAAATTCTCAGAAACTAAAAAGTTGGAGAATGGAAGCCAGATTGAACGTAGAGTTGGTTAATCAAACCACTTTCGACTTTGTTCCTTTTCGGGGACGAAAAGTTTTAAGTGGGGGAGATTGTAACAACCCGAAAATCTGGGTCAGTTTAAAATTTTTATTTTGGCAATTTTAGCGAATTTTGAATATTTAAAATAGAAAATCTTAAATAATATCGACGAGAAATTTGTTTTGAATATAATTCGAACGTATATATTATATACGTCGTCGTTAGAATATAAATATTTATATATAATTATAAATAGAATGGAAAATGGCGCGGTAGTTCGATAATTCGATTTCAAACTTCAATGGAACGTACCGGGTGCAAAACAATTCGGATTTTAGTGAAACCAAAAACATTAGGATCTAATGGATAATATCTTTCCAACGAATCCGAAGAATCGAAATTTCATGGCGGGAATCAAAAGATATGTCCAGTTGAAAATTCGGAATAGTCGCTATGGAATTCAGGCCCTTAAAAATGGACATTTTGCAAATGACCTCGGATTTCGACGAAACCACTTTTGTTGGACCCGTGATGTCAAATTATTGCTAGGTTTCAAATTTCATAATTTTTCGAATCAATATGTGAGCGTGGCAAAGGAAAACGCGTTTGACCAGTTTTAGTTGATTTTCATCGACTGGAAAATGGCCATTTTTCAAACGGTCTCAGAATTTGACGAAATTAGTTTTGTTAGGACCGTATCGTCAATACGAAGCTAGAAAATATTTTTCTGGAATTTTTCGAGTTAGTATGTGACCCCGGTAAATTGAAATGCGCGTTCAAATTCAATATATAGAGTTATATGTTGATTTTGATAAAAACTGATCGAAATGATCGAACCAGCTTACGATACATATCCCATTGTGTTCGGAATGGGGGTAATTAGCTATGGACGGCAGGCGGTGGGCTTGATTTCGAATTCAAAATAAAAAGTTGTTTTTTTGAAATTAAATAAATAAATTAATTAAAAATAAATATATACTCACCCCTCTCTTTACTCTCTCTCTCCTCTCATTTTCTTCAGATAGGAAATATATATATAAAAAAAGAAGAGAACGTCGGGGGGAGGACCGCCGCCGACGCAGCCTCCGCCGCGCCACCAAGCGGCCGCCGCCAGCCCTCCCGACCTGCCACTCCTCCCCCGTTCCTCTCTACTCCTCAAATCGCGACGCAAACCCCCCCTCATCCAAACCCTAGACCATGAGAACCCCAGGCTGCATCGCCTGAGCAGCCACCGCCGATCACCAGGAGGGCGCCGCACCACCTCCCTCGTCCCTGGCGCCACCTAAGCTCCCCCTTCCGCTACTCCTGCGCGCAATAGCAGCCTCCCCCACTTCCCCTTGCAAATAGTAAGTTTTTTTCTGATTTCTAAGTAGTTTAAAAACTTTGATTTCTATTTAGTTTAAATGCTAAAAATTTTCTGATATGAAAACGTTATAAAAATTTGATTTTTTTGATCATAGAAGGAAGCGCTAGAAAAATAAAATGATTTAGAATGATAAAGATTTGATTTTTAGATTTGCAAAGATTTGATTTTTCTATATCGAATAGCAAAGTAAAAATTCGATTTTTCTATATCGAACAGCGAAGTGAAAATTCGTTTTTTAAATGTAAGAGGTGTTTATAAAAATAAGATTTTTATATTTTTAAAGAATTAAAAATATGATTTTTATATTTTTAAAGTATTAAAAATATAATCTTTACTATATAGAAGGCGTAGAATATGATTTTTGTTTAGGTAGAGAATTAAAAATATAATTTTTACATGATAGAAATATTAAAAATAGCATCTTTATATGTGTAGAAAAATAAAAATGTGATTTTTATAATGATATATTTGAAAAAAATGAAATCTATATTTTTATAAAGGTGAAATCTTTATTGTAGAAAAGGTGAAAGATCTATTTTTGAAAAGGCGGAAACTTTATATAGAGAATAGCGTGATAAAATAGAATTTTTATCCATATAGCGTCGAAGTAAAAATTCGATTTTTATATATCGAATAGCATAGTAAAAATTCGATTTTTATATATCGAATAGCATAGTAAAAATTCGATTTTTATATATGTAGTGGCTACGGGCAACGAAGATGACAAAGATGCGATAACGACGAAGACTTCTATCAAAAGAAGAGTCAAGAGAATTGGATAGCCTTAGGTGAGAATTTCTCACCTTTCAATTTCTTTTTCTAGTTATATATATATACTAGGATGCAGACGGTGCTTAGTAGCACCCGACACAATCGTCCACAGACCATGGACTTGTTTTTTTGATTGCAAAAATTAGTTAGATTATTTGATTGGATTGAATTGTTTGGTGAAATGAAATTGATTTGATTGATGTGTGAATGGCGCGGGCCTTCACTAGACCGGGGATAAGGCTAGGCCTTGTCCCGTTCCTAGTATCGTGCCGTTATGCCGTCGAAATTTTCTAAAATAAGTTAGAAAATAAAAATACCATTTTATTTAAAGAATGAACTGAATAGAAATTCATATGTTAAAATAAAATGTTTTATCGTTAAAAATATAATTTTTAACGTGAATATGAATATAGTGAATGTGAATAAATAAATATTCATTTACAAACCGGACGGTTTGTTTATGTACACCGATTTGACTGACATTGATTGGGACGGTAAATTTTACACATCACCCAACTGCACAAGTAAAATCTGTGTTTGATTGTTTGAAACCCCACACGGGTGTTGGGATGAAATTTGAAGTTCACTCATCCTGATTGATTAAATATGTCGATCGATTGATTGACAGGCTGTTATAAGCATTAGATATCTATATTTAATGCTTATACAGTGTAGTGCACTTTGGTTGATGGTCGATTATTTTTCAATGCTATTATATTTGTGTAATGTATGAAAATCCATATAATTAACATTATATGGTGATTGATTGGGCCTCATTCCAATTTAGAAAATAAAGAATAATATAAAATAAAGGATCATGTGTTGACAGTACTCATCCATTGAGATTGGTCATGTGTTGAACGAAATATTTTAGTAATAAAATTTACATCTTTATCAATATAACATAAAGGTTCATGTGTTGACAGTACTCATCCATTGAGATTGGTCATGTGTTGAACGAAATATTTTAATAATAAAATTTGCATCTTTAACAATATAACATAAAGGTTCATGTGTTGACAGTACTCATCCATTGAGATTGGTCATGTGTTGAACGAAATATTTTAGTAATAAAATTTACATCTTTATCAATATAAAATAAAGGTTCATGTGTTGAAAGTACTCATCCATTGAGATTGGTCATGTGTTGAACGAAATACTTTGATAATAACAACTATTTTGAAAAAGAAATATTTGAAATAGATTATTTGAAAATAGAAATTTATGAAGCCGTGTTGATTAGATTGACGCCATTTTGACGTGAACGATATTTATATCGATTTTATTCATTTTGAAATGAATTGAATTGAAAACGATTTCGAAATGAATTGAATTAAAAACGATTTTGAAATGAATTGAATTGAAAACGATTTTGAAATGAATTGGATTAAAAACGATTTTGAAATGAATTGAATTGAAAACGATTTTGAAATGAATTGAATTAAAAACGATTTCGAAATGAATTGAATTAAAAACGATTTCGAAATGAATTGAATTGAAAACGATTTCGAAATGAATTGAATTGAAAACGATTTCGAAATGAATTGAATTGAAAACGATTTCGAAATGAATTGAATTGAAAACGAATTCGAATTGAATTGAAAGCGAATTGAAATGAATTCAAATTGAATTGAAATTTGAATTGAATAGAAATGAATTTTAAAACGAATTTATAAAGAAGAATTCAATTTTGATTTGAATTGAAAAGGAAGTTGAAATTGCTTTTAAAACGAATTTAAAACTATTTATATAATTCGTTTTAAATAGAAATCGACGAAGTATATATTATATAAATAATTATATATAATATAATGCCTGAATAGAACGCGCCGCGCCGCAACAGTTCATGAATTTCGACCATTTATTTCAAACGGACATTACGGAAGATCCGACCGTCGGATTCTCCTAAAACCGGAACCGTTGGGTTCGTATCGAAAAGAGCTTTCTAACGAATATTAGAAATTTGAAATCTAACGGTTGGATTTGGAATTATGTCCAAATCAAATTTGAAAAAAGGTCGCTGTAAGTGCAGTTCGATGGCCATTGATGGAAATCGACTGTACGGACCTTGATAAAATTATTAAAAATATTAATAATTTGTGTAAAATCATAAGAAATGATTTGAGAAGAATTAGGATGAAAAACTCCATATTTGAAAAGATAAAAATAGATTTTTATCGAAATGAACTAGTTTTGAACTAGAACTATAATTCTATTTATTTTTAAATAAATAAATTGAATTTGAAAAGGGTTTTGAAAATAACCAGAATTTCCAATGATTGCATTGGAATGGATTTGAATCGAAATTGTTTTCGGAATATTTCGATGTTGGAATTCGGGATTATACAGATGTTGTTATGGAAATTTGAAAGACATATACATTTATATCGTTATTTCCAATACGACATTTGTTAATCGTAGAATTTGATATTGAATATAAGCCGATATATTTTCTATTCAGAGCCTTGTATTGAATATCAAATGTGATTTGGGTTTGTCGTGAATGGTGTCTTCACTAACACTGTTCTTGAACCCAGCTGAGAAAAGATTAAATCTTTTTATTTAGATTTAATGAAGTATGACAATTAAATAATATTTAATTGGAATTGAATTGATATTGATTTTTGGGTTTATCGTGGACAGTGTTTTAAATAACACTCGTTCTTTAACCCGATAATTAATGGAATGTGACTTTGGGTTTGTCGTGAACCGTGTTTTAAATGACACGGATTCTTTAACCCAGTTAACGATTAAAACTAAGTGGAGTTTTAATGAATCTTTAATTAGATGGAAATGATCGAGAATGGAGTATCACCAGTTTTACGCCAGGCGATAGTTAAATCTTTAATTAGATTTGAACGTGAAATGGTAATTGAATTTACCAATAGCACCGTGGTGTTAGATATGAAGTATAACCAGTTTTACTTCATGGGATGAATAGGTTGGGATTGGGAGATTAAAACAAGTGATTACTTCGGTAAGGTTCGTTAATCCCGACTAGTTTGAATTGATATTCAAAAAAATAGATTAAAGAATAAATTCAAGAAATTTATCTTGGATAAAATTAAGGGGAACCTTTCCCTATGAATGTGAAATTTAGAAACTAACTGTCGGTTAGCCAAGCAGAATGGTTTTCTGGATATTGATCTGATGTCGGTTTCGGCCTTCGGGGTTAATATTTGGGAAATTATTCTCTTGATTAATTTACGGTTAGTGACTGATGAATTGGAATGAGGCGTATGTTGTGTTTGTGTAACACTTATTTAAAATATACGCGAGTTATTTGGAAAGACCGGGTTTATCCCATTCTGAATAACTGATACGACGATAAGTCGAAGATGAAGACGGTGGTCGAAGACCAGAAGTCTTCACGTCGTTTGGGTGATTACTGATGATCTTGATTGGGTTGTACACCCAAGAAGATGGAAACAGTTGGTGATCGTCCAGACGTACTTGGAGATGGATGGATATGCGAGGAAAGTGCCTCCGGTTTCGTTCAGACCCAGAACGGACTTGTAAATGGATAGTGTGTCTGATGTTGTATTCCTTTATATTGTATTGGTGACCTCTGCTAAATATATATATCTGTTTGGTGGCAGAGAATTTATTCTCTTGCTATACACCCTTCTCTGAGACGTACGAGCCTAGAGGTTATATATTGGCAGAAATCAGTGGTACAGTATGGACTGACAATGTGGCATGCTGAGTTGCATGGATCAAGGCTTTTGTTGAAAAGCAAAGTCTTGTGGTTGACGATCAAAGCACGGCCTTGTGTGGCGTAGCTTTGTGTAACGTTGATTCGCGAGTATCACACCCGGTATGAACTAAAAACGGGAGACGGACCTCAGGGAGGACATGCGTTTCTTTCTAGTTAGGAGTGGCGTCAGTGCTTGAACTGGCTGACGAGTTTGACTCATGTGGATGTTACTTATTATTACTTGCTGAAAAGCGAGGCGCCTCGTGATATCGGTTTCGGCCGATGCTTCTGGTCGGCTGACGGGCCAGGCTTACGCCCCAAAGGGCGGGGAAACGTAGTGTTCAGGCATAATAATCCACATCGGTGGACCGGCCCTGACGATCCATGGGGCAGTTGCGGCTGTTCCTGAGGCTCGGACTAGACAGTCTCGAATCGGTGAGGATCTTGCCCCTAGCCTCGGTTCATACCATAAATGATAACCCAACTTCCAATACGACATTGCGGTTTTGATTGTAAACTTATATATGGCGACATAGTGGTATGGGGCATTCATGCCGCCTATGATTGACACTTATGATTTGAAGTTGTTTTACACACTATACACTTATTATAGTATCAAATGATTTGTTTTAAACGTATCAAGCATTCTTTGGCTGTTATAAGGGAAAACCTATCCCCCGGCTTGCGTTGCATTGTGTGATAGGACCTGGGTCTTATAACAGCTTCATTTTTCTTTATTTAGCATTGCGCTATTTGTTTTATGCACTGGTATTCTTGGGAGGAAACCCGTTCCGTGTTATACGGCGTGGTCCCTTGATTTACCTAACTTTAAAATAAAGATTAACTGTTTCAGTTCTCACACCAGTCACATGACTGACCTGGAGTTTATTGTTTTAACCTAAACTCTGGGTGCCCCTATTTTGACACGGGCAGCTAGTAGTTTTGGTTTTGCAGATTTATATTCACAGGATCCTGGTTTACAGCTGGAATGATATCCGGGAAGCTTTGTATCCGTATATCTCTTCTAGTTGTGTATTGTATTATTTTCCGCTGCTATACAATGTATTGTAATCTCTGATATTTTCTGTGTAATATTTATTCATTTATACTCTGTATATTCTTGTAATCTGATGCATTGTTGTGATATATAGCAATTCACTTCTATTTCAACACATATATAATTTTTACAACGCATATATAACTTATACATCGAACGTACAACTTATACAACGCTTATACATGAGGTGTACAACGCTTATATAACTCATACATCGACTATATAATTTATACATCGTCGTTTTCCATATCGTTTATAAATTAGAAATATCACATTGGGTTCCACTCCACCAAAAATAGCAGAAGGCTCAGAAAAATATGCGGTCTCTTCTATAATGTAGAAGACGCCCACACGGGTCCATTGTCTCTTGTTTCACTGAATTTTGTCAAGAAACGAAAAAGATATGATTTTTCAAAGTTTGCAACACTTTAAAATTGTTGAAATCAGTTTAAATAATATAAACCGTATACCTCATTATTTCGTTCAAAACTTGGTCGCCCGATTTCTTCCAAACCGTAGCACGTGAGGCCGATCAGGTTGCACCACGATCTCAAGCTCCGAGAGGCGCTCCTGCGGGTCCCTCCTTTGATGAACTCGACGGCGACTGGGAGGAGGTGGAGGACTTCGAACGGCGGAGCTTGAAGGGGGCGATTCGCACTGAATATTCAACGAGGGGAGATGTAGTTTGTATGGATTTGAAGAGGAAGAGAATCTCTTCAAAAACCCCAACTGCCATGTTCGATTTTAATGAGAGGATTTGCCAGAAATTAGGAGAGATGGGAGGAGGTCTTCATCGTCGTCGGTTTCAGATAGGGTCGGGGAGAGAGAAAGTCGTTTGGGCCAATAGGTTTTTTTTATATTTATAAATTTTAAAATCCGAAAATACCCCTTGCCAAACATGAACACCAATCCAAACCCAACGACTGTCGTCCCTTGCGTTTTACCCCCATTCCGAACACAATGGGATATGTTTCGTAGGCCCATTCGACTGTTTCAGTCATTCAAATTAAAATATAAAACATTCAATATTTGATTTGAACGTACATTTCAATTTGTTAGGGCCACAAACTGATCCGAAAAATTCCAGAAAAATAAATCTGGCTATGTTTTGACGATACGGTCCCAACAAAACTAGTTTCGTCGAATTTTGGGACCGTTTGCAAAAAGGCCCATTTCTGGTCGATCCAATTTAACTGTAATTGACCAAAACCCGTTTTCTTTTGCCACGCTCACATACTAGCTTCAAAAATTATGAAATTTGAAACCTAGAAATAACTTCACATCCCGGATCCAACAAAAGTGGTTTCGTCGAATTCCGAATTCGTATGCAAAACGGCCAATTTCACGGGCTATATAAATTCCATAGCGACCTTTCTGAAAATTCATTCGGCCATAACTTTTGCTTTCTGCTATGAAAATTCGATTTTTCAGATTCGTTAGAAAGGTATTCACTAACAGATTTAAATATTTTTGGTTTCACTAAAATCCGTTTTGTTTTGCACCCGGTATAGTCAGACAAAGTTTGAATTCAATTTTTTTTTTGAAACTGCAGCGCCATTTCAGGCCTTGTTTATAATGAGAATTAATTATATTCGATTTCAATTGTCGATTCAACTCACTCTTCATCTCTATTATTTAAAATATTTATTTTAAATATTTAAAATCCATTATTTTAGCCAATTTAAAATTTTTAAATTGGTTCAGATTTTATGGGTCGTTACAAATCCCATCCCAAAGGCCAAAATAAAATTAAGGCAATCAATGGAAGCGATGAAAAAAATGCACCAGTAAAACAAGCAGCCATTATTACTATTATATACTAGATTTAACGTGGTTGAATACTTAAAATAATTAAACGTGAGAGAGTACTCACTTCCGGTGACAGCGGATAGGAGGCAGGAAAGGTTTCTGGCTTTTGGGTGTCGTGGCAATCAAGGCAGCAGGCGGCGACTTCATTGCTCGGACGTGAGCTTAGCTGCTAGAGTTGACCGGAGGTGTGGAGGACGCGATGAGGAGGAAGACTGGTTGCGGTGCACTGGTGGTGGATCTAGCGGCTGCCCAAGTTGGTCGGCACGACCTATGGCGGCCTTGGGTGGAGGAGCAAGAACGCGGTGCGCCTCCTCCGGTGGATTGGTTGAGGGGACGTTGCTCCGATTGAAGGAGGAAGGCCATTTGGGGAAATTGAATTTGGGAGAGACGAAGTTGGATCGATTTAAATTTTAGGGAAAAAGTTTCTTGCGTTAAAGAATAAAATGACAGGAAGAAATAATTAAGAGGGATAGAGTTGTTTTGAGGTGAACAAAGGGAAGACGGGTACACCGTTTAATATAATTCAACGAAGGGAACCAGTAGTAGAAGGGAAACAACACGTGGTAGACATTTCAGGTGGCAAAGGACAATTCTTTAAAAATTTTAGCTGAATTCACAAGTGTCAAACCTCAAATCTTTAACTCAAGATTTTTTTTGGGAAGTTATATGAAGTAACGTTGGGTTGAACAAGGAACCTGGTTTGAATGAAATGTTTAGACTAGAACCCAGAGAAAACAATAGCGTTGCTTGTTTAATTTTAGTGACATATTAATGGTGAATGAAATATAAGCATTTTAGACAACTTGTCAAATGGTCAAATAATTCAGAAATGGAATTTATTTACAATGGTTTAAATAAAATTATTGTAAACAAATACGAATACGTTTTCAATACGCAATTCATTTCTTTTTTCTTAACGATTTTATTTAGAACTAAATTTAAATAGATTAGACTTTTAAGTTTTTACTTATCGATTTGATTTTTCAAAACAAATTTTAAATGGATTAGCTCTTAAATTTGTAAATAACTTCCCAAACTTATATTTTGAAATCAATTTTTAAAAAGTAGATTAAATCTAAAATTACAAAATTTATATTCCAATATAAATTTTTGAATATTTTAACAATTCAAATTTCTCATTTCGCTTAATGCCCACAACGCTTAATTTAAAGTTAACCATTCAGCTTAAATATCAAATTAATCTATGATCAGTTTCAAAGTAAATAGACAAAAGACTAAAATAACATTAGATTCATATATCCCAAGACAATAAATAATTCAACAAATAAATATAAATTGGTTAAATGTTGATAACGTTAAATTTTAACTAGACCATTTTAAATTGATAAATCAAAATTAAATTTAAACTTTACAAACTCATTCAAAATCAAATCAAAATTGACTAGAATGCCAAATTCCACGTTGAAATCCAAATATAAATATTTATTTTAACGTTAAATCTTAATTTAATTTATATTTTTAAACGTTAAAATTTCTAGTTCGTTACAATCTTTCGTACTTGAAGCTTTTTGTCATAGAAAAGGAGAGGTTGTACAAATTATGTTCAAATAAAAAAAAATATTACTTATAAAATTTACCGAAACCAAATACTCATAATTTCTATTTAGTTTGAAAACTTATCATCCTAGTTCATAAAATTACATATAATTAAATTTGCAAACTCTTTTACATCAAAACCATTATTTATAAAAAATTTGAACTTAACTGAAATCATTGTATTAGAAAGAATTCTTTTGGAAAAATCAAAATAATCGATAGGAAAAATAAAATAAATTTTGTCAATTTTTTTTTTTTTTTAAATCTTGTATTGAGAAAATGGTTCAAAAACTAAGTAAGAAATTTTATAATACACCTTACTTCTAAATTATGGATTTACCAAATACCTGAAAATGAAAGTATTTTCTTCGGACTTAGAATCCCAAGTTCATTTCAAGTTATTGTAATACCATTTCTTTCATATTGAATCATTCTTCACTTCGGGATTTCAAGTAAAAATCACCTTTTGAAACTTTAATAATAAAATCCAAATCAACATACATATTACTAATTCGAGAAGTTTTCCCCCAATGAAAGGGCTACTGATTACTACCCATCGCACACAAACTAGTCCTATATCACAAACCCAATTTAGTCTCAGGTTACCCGAACAAATCAAATCATTGCATATCCCGAAGTTGTAAATCATTTCGCAATAGTAATTTACAATACTTTCAAAATCATATTATAGTTAATCTAACTTTTCAAATATCGGGATTCAAGCCGTCGAAATTTTCTTTGTTTATAAAACACTTTATAAACTATTCATCATATTCCAAATAATTGGAAAGTCAATTCATTTAATAATTGGAAATCATAATTTAATGCAATTGTACTTCAATCGAGTATTGTACAATTTTAAGTTCTGCAAATATCCAAATCATAGGCTTAATAAACCAATTTTTATAAGTTATTCGTCATATCCAAATAACTTGGAAAACTCCTAATGATCAACTTGATTTTCCTATCACCAAGTATCGTACGAATCAAGCTTTTCAAATTTCAAATAAAAAGCTTCACAAATCGTTAAAATCTATAGAAGTTATATCAGCTTTATTCTAATATTTCCAAATTTCTAAATTTACATAAGATAAATCTTACAAGAATTCAAATCAGTATCTTGAAAATCTTTCATAAATCATATAAACTTCCTTTAAATCAAATTATTTTTCAAACAGTTTCGAAAATTTTCCAAGATTTCTAAATAAATTTCATATTCTCATAATATAGAAATTTCAAGATCTTAAATCAATGTCTTATAAATCATTTATAGTTCATATAGCTGAATAACCTTTCTTTTCAATTTCATTCAAAATCCTTTACACAAATAATATAGGATTTTATTTGTTTTAAATACTAAATATCATTCAAAAAAGGTTGCACTATTCATCTGGATGAAAAGTCTTTTGAAGAGTTTTATTCGAAATACCATTACATGTTTCAACAACTAGTATGGTTCCAAAATATTAATTCAAAACATTGGAAATCCATTTCAAAATTTCGGAACCTTATTTCAAAAATCCAATTTCTATGCATTGCTTAGATTCTTCATTCACAACACATAAATTACTATATAAAGTTCATTTGTCGATATTTCGTTAACATAGCATTTGGAAAATATTCACTTGTCAATTGTTACCAAGTTATCATGTTCTAATTAGATCCTGGTTTCTTTCTATAAATGACGCAAGAGAAAATGGACAAAGGATCATAAGCCCAGTGCATCGAATTTGAGTGCTCAAGTCAAAACAAGCTAAAAGATTTAGTATTAGGGTGACAACAATTAGCAAGATGGTTCAAGATCAAGATACATGCCTAAATTCACTAGGTCAAACTACTAAAGATCAAATGATTCAGATTCAAATATTCAACAGGTTCAAGATAGGAAGGTCATGGCAGTTCCACCATAAGATACTCGAATAAAATTTCAATCCAATTTTTTTTCAATGCATTATAAGTGCTTATTAATTCAGAAATTCTTATTCGATTCATTCTTATAATTTCAAGTGGGGAAAATCAGTTTTCTCCCCCACTTAGGCATTTGTCATATTCTTAAACCATCTTTAAATTTCTTAATAAGTTTGATGCTAAAGCATATTTTTAAACAAAATAGTTTAGTTGCCTTTTATTATTTATAATTCATGTTACACATAGATTCAAATCGACCACTTGTATTATTATTATATTATTTTTTAACACCCATCGACGGTTTTACGCATAATATCATCTTTGATTAAATTTGTTAGATCACAAAAAGATTTATATTCCAAAGTCGAGAATTTCAAAACTTTAATTTCCAAACTTCAAAGTAAAGCAGATCTTTCTTCTTATATATATTATTTCAAAGCTGTGGATTTGGAAAACATTTAAAAATCCTCTTTCTTAATTTACTGGGTTGAAGTTTATAAGTTTTAATTTCGTTTTACTGATTTATTACTTAAAGTTCGTAGATACTTGATAACTCGAAGCCTAACAATTTCATCGTCGTTCTTGCAGCTTTAGACATGCGTTGATCAGGCGCGTGACTAAAATATACACGTACTTAATATACTTGTTTCAACACCCAGTGAAAATACTTAAAAACTTTATAGAAAAATAGATATGGAAAGTAATTCACTTCTCCTATGGATCATGGCTACGCGGTGGTTATGTTACTCTCCCAATAAAGTCGCTGGTAGCCATAGGTATCACACCCCTTGAATCTCGCCATGTTAATTTGCCATTGATTGCAGTGGCATGATAGTTACGCTACTATCCCAGTAGAATCACTTGTACTGCTGGCATCGCGACCCCTCAAATTATGCTATGGTGTCTAGATCGCATTTACACGGCGGTTGTGCCACTATCCCAGTGGAATCGCTTGTACTGTAGGCATCGCGCCCCACGAATTACACTAGAAAATCAAGTTTAAAATTAATAGAAATGATAGTTAATAATCAGTTAATTATTATAATGAGTTAACATTAATTGATTACTTGTGTATGTTAATGGTTGTATGAATGTTTGGATAGGCATTTATGTAGTTAAACGCATTGAACACTGAGCGTTATTGAACATAACGCTTATGCAAAATTAAATGGTTATTTAATTGTTGAACTTATGTTCATATGGCTGATTTATTAATTGATCATGATTGTATCACATACAAACCATAGTTATGGAGTTATATGGATAATGGGTTTTAAATCTCCTTTCTATAATGATTTTATTATTTAAATATTAAAATAATAGTTGGAGGTTTAGTTTTGAATTTATATTTCAAACGATTTGGAAGTCTAAGTTATGAATGATAAAAGACCTTCGTGAAAGAAATAAAAGATTTTGGAAATGTTTTCAATTAGTTTTGGACCTTTTTAAGGTAAAAAAGTTTTAAAAATTTAATTTAGAAAGTGGTTTTTGGAACCCAAATTTGATTAAAAAATATCATTTGGAATATGGTTTTAAAAATTTAAGTTATGGAAATTTAAAATTTAGTTTAGAAAATGATTTCGAGTAACATCGGATTCATGTAAACATTTATTTTATAACCGTTATCTGTGAACCTTAAAGTAATTAAATAAGTTGAAAATATTTTATAAATTCTATTTAAGTGAAATGGAGCTTTCACGGTATTTTGAACTATTATAAGCTAATAACGGTTGAATCGAGTTTTGAGATTAGGTTCGAAGAAAATGATTTGAATCAAAATTTAGTTTATGTGGATAACTGATACGATTTGAATAATGAATATTGCTGAAATTGATTGAATAAGCTTTCGAAAAAAATATATTATTAAGTCAATTTAATCTGAAAAGAAATTTGGAAAGTGAAATTAAATTGAAGCTACGAAAATTTAAGTTTACTTTGGAAAGGATTTAAACGATTTAGTTATATGGTTTGAACTAAACATGTTACATAGCGACAGTTCGTTAATGTCAATTATAATTTTCAAATGACTATAACTTGAACGTTTTAAATCGGATTGACGTGAAATGAGAAACGTCGGAATTCTATTAATGATAGTTTTTGAATAGAAAAGAAATTTTTTAAATTCTAATGTATGGTTTTCAAGTTATGTTTAAAACAAAATTTGAAAAGGTCGCTATACGTGCAGTTCGGCGACCGTAGGGAAAATCGAATAAACATAAGTTTATAAAAATTATTAAATTTTTTTGGAAAATTATGAAAAATCATATCTATTATTTAAAAGTGATGTGAGTTTAAATATTTGAATTTTGAATAATTCTAAATCTATTTAATCTAAATAGCCATTTTCAGCACTTTCAGTAACGCTTTTAACGTTATTATAACTTTTCTTTGAAAACGATTTGGTTTTGAAGATTACTAACCTTGAATTATTGTTTAAGTTATGGAAAGAGTTTGTTAAATATTTTGAAAGATTTGAAAAAGGGCTTAAATTTTTCCGTATAAAATTTATTTAAACATTACTGATTTTAAGTTAAATATTGGAAGTTTGAAAATGTAAAAGAAAGTGAGTTGGTTAGAGTTAATCGAATATTCAATATGAGAAGAAAAATTATAAATTGTTATGGCAATCTAATATTTGCTTGAGTTTGTGAATTGATATCGAATAATCAGTTGACTAAACTCTATTTGAAATATCAATTGTTTGAATTATGGTGAATAGAATTTAAACCAAATTAAGATTTAGTAATTTTGAAACTTATGGAAAGGATAACGATGAATAAAAGAATTATGTTTTAAAATATAAGGTTGGGAAATGAATATTGAATTTTAATGAAGGGTTATGGTTATTACGAGGTTTATGAAAATTGGAATGAATCCAACTTTGTTTTGGAAACGAATATATAAAGATTTGGAAAGAGATTTGAATTGAAAAACCCATGTAATCCATAGCTATTTTTTTTAAAATGCGCTTATTACTTAGAAAGACCGGGATCGAATATATGTTTGAAAACCATTCCAAGTAATATTATGACGTTATAAAAAAATGAAGACTTGGAAATCGATAAGTAAAGACCAAGAATCTTTGAATTGTTTGGATTGATAGTTGATGTCTCGATTGGGCTAATCACCCAAAACAAGGTTATAAATGGTAAGAGATCTGAATAGATTTGAATAATTTCGGATTGTTGTTCCGTTCAGAACCAGGACGGACTTGTATGGATTGTGTGTCTGACATTGAAATTGACCGTGTAGCACCAATTTCTATTAATATATATCAGATTTGTGGCAATGAATTATTCTTGTCTCTAAGACATATGAACTTAGGGGTTATGCATTGATAGAAATCAGTGATATGTCGCGAAATGTCAATGTGGCATACTCGAGTTATGAAATGAGCTAGTGATGATTAAAGCATGACTTATTGAAACATAGCTTTGTGTATATCGTGACCTCGACAAACCTCATACCCCAGATTGGTAGTAAACTGGCGGTTAGTTGTATAGAAACTCTAAAGCTTCAGTGGTAGATATACCTGTTAAACTTGAGGAAATAAAGTACATACGGTGTCCGAGTCTAACAACCCAGAATATCCGAACCAATTTAAAATTTTTATTTTGGCAATTTAGATGAATTTTGAATATTTAAAATGATTTATTTTTAATAATAATGAATAGAAATTTATTTTGAACAGAATTAGAACGTATATATTTATTTGAATCGAAGTTGGAATATAAATTCTATTTTAATTATATAAAAGGAATTGGAGACGACGAGGTAGTTTGAAAATTTGATTTCAAATTTCAAATGAATGTACAGGATTCAAAATAAATTGGATTTTAGTGAAACCAAAAATATTTGAATCTGTTTATAAATAGCTTTCTAATGAATCTGAAAAATTGAAATTTCATAGCGGGAGTCAAAAGTTATGGCCAGTTGAATATTCAAAATAGTCGCTATGGAATAAATATAGCCTTTAAAAATAGCCATTTTGCAAACGACCTCCGTTTTCGACAAAACCACTTTTGTTGGATCCGGGATGTCAAATTATTTCTAGGTTTCAAAATTCATAATTTTTGAAATCAATATGTGAGTGTGGCGAAGTTAAACGTGTTTTGACAGTTCAGTCAATTTGGATCGACCAGAAAATGGCCATTTTTCAGATGTCTTCAAACTCAATGAAATTAGTTTTTTTAAAACCGTATCGTCAATACCAAGCCAGATTTATTTTTCTATAATTTTTAGAATCAGTATGTGGCCTTGGTAAATTAAAATGTACGTTTAAAATTCAATATAATGATTTATACTTTAATTTGAACGGAAACAGATCGAAACAGTCGAATTGGCCTACCGGACATATCCCGTTGTGTTCGGAATGAGGGTATTTAGTTTGGAGCGATAGTCATTGGGTTTGATTTGGGGTTCGTATGCAAAATTCACTTTTAAGGAATAAATAGAATTAAATAATAATATTAATTTCTATAAAAAGGACAAACTCAGAAACCCTAACTCCTAATCGTCTTCAGCCGCCAGACAAAATCGAGTGCCCAAAATGCACGAAATTCCTTCCTCCATTTTTGCAATACCCGTTCAATGGTTTTTAGAATTCCCAACACCAAATCAAAGAGCTCGTCGTGCTCCATATGTTTGACGGTCATGATCATGATTTGCGCAGCGATTAGGGAGAAATTAGGGCACAAAGTCGTCGAATTTTGTGGGTTCTGAGCGGAGCAGGGGGGCGTCGATCTCAAGGGGGTTCAAGGCATGGGTTGGCGGCTTTAAGGCGGTCGGATTGGGTGGTTTAGATCGGGATCCGGCACCTCCTGGTGTGTGCGACGTAAGGAAGGACGTAGGGAGGATGGGTTCGCTGTGTACTGAATGGAGAAGAATGATTTAAGAGAGGGATTAGGTAATTATCCCTTAATTAATTAATTTAATTGTTAATTAAATGTGTGGATGTTTAAAATAAAATAACTTTCTCATACGACCACAGATTTTCGCAAATCCAGTTGCATTGGAATCATAAAAAGGAAAGCTTCGCGATGGAACAGACTAGAAGTGAAACAGAAGCAGTTGCAAATTTTGGTTACATTAAACACTAGGTTTAATCTGATTAAAATAATCGTTTTATAACGATGTCGAAACCGACCACGGTGAGAACTTCTCACTATTATTTTTGTATAGTTATTTAAATTATTTTGTAACTGCACATATGAACCGCTCCCTATCGTCCACAGACCATGGACGACTTGTTTGATTGTATTCTGTGCGAAATGGACAGTATTGTGATTGTTGATTGTATTGCATGGAATAAAATATATGAATAGTAAAATATCATTTTTATTGTATATATATAAAATATATAAAATATTCATGTATGAAATAAAATATTTGAACAATAAAAATATCATTTTATTGTATACACGAATGGTATAAAATAGTCCTGTATTGAAATACATATTCATTTACAAACCGGACGGTTTGTTTATGTACACTGATTTATCTGATATTGATTGGAACGATAAATTTTACACATCGCCCGGCTGCACAAACAATAAACAGTATTTGTTGTTTAAAAACCCCACACGGGTATTGGGATAATATTTGACATACACTGATCCCAATAATTAGTGGTATGTCCATCGATGGGTTGATAGACTGTATAAGCGTTATCTATTTATTTCAATGCTTATACAGTTGTAGAATGCACTCTGGATGTTTTTTGAATTTTTAACGATTGCTGATCATTATTATTGTATATATATATATATATGATGTTGAAATCCATGTAAATAAAATTATATGTTAATTGACTGTGTCTGATTCCAGTTTAGAATTATCGAATATTTTAAAATAATATTCAGAAAACATTGAAATGTGAAGCCGTGTTAAGTAGTTAAACGCCATTTCAACATGAATGGGATCTTCTGTCGATTTTATTTATTCTATAATGAATATCGAAAAGTGATTTCAAAATCTGATATTTTGAAATGAATTTGAAATTCGAATTAAATTGAAATGAATTTAAAATTCGAATTAAATCGAAATGAATTTGAAAATCAAATTAAATCGAAATGAATTCGAATTAAAATGAATTAGAAATTCGAATTGAAATGAATTTGAAATTCGAATTAAATTGAAATGAAATTGAAATTCGAATTGAAATGAATTTGAAATTCGAATTAAATTGAACTGAATTTGAAATTTGAATTAAATTGAAATGAATTTGAAATTCGAGTTGAATTGAAATGAATTTAAAACGAATTGAAATGGAATTGAAATCGATTTGAAATGAATTCAAAACGAATTTATAGTGGAATATTCAATTTTGATTTGAATTTGAAATGGAAGTGGAAATCGTTTTTGAAACGAATTTAAAATGATTTATAAAATTCGTTTTAAATGGAAATCGATGAAATATAATATATATGTATATATATATTATAATGGCTTGAATAGCACGCGCCACGCAGCGGCAATTCGTGAATTTCGACCATTAACTTCAAGTGGACGTTAGGGGAGATCCGACCGTCGGATTCTCCTAAACCGGAACTGTTGGGTTCGTATCGAAAAGAGCTTTTGAATGAATATAAGAGATTTGAAATCTAATAGTTAGATTTGGAGATACGTCCAAACCAATTTCAGAAAAGGTCGCTATGGATGCAGTTCAATGGCCATTATTGGAAACCCACTGTATGGGCGATAATAAAATATGGAAAAATATGGAAAAATTATGTAAAATCATAATAAATGAATTGGAAAGATTTTGGATGAAAAATTCCAGTTTTGAAAAGATAAAAATATATTTTTATCGAAATGAACTAGTTATTAACTAGAAAATTAATTAATTTACTTTTAGAAACAAATAAATTGGATTTGAAATTTGTTTTAAAATAACCAGAATTTCTAATATACGAATTGGAAAGGATTTGAATCGAAATTATCTTCGGAATATTTCGGTATTGGATTCCGTGATTATACGGACGTTGTTGAGGAATTTGGAATATATATATATATATCGTTATTCCAATATGATATTCGTTGGTTTCAGAATTTGATATTGAATACAAGCCAATATATTTTCTATTCAGAGCCTTGTATTTGATATCAAATTGGATTTTGGGTTTGCCGTGAACAGTGCCTTCATTAACACTATTCTTTAACCCAGTTGAGAAAAGATTAAATTTTTTTATTAAGATTTAATGAAGTTTACCAATTAATTAATATTTAATTGGAATTGAATTGAAATTTGTTTTTGGGTTTATCGTGAACGGTGTTTTAAATAACACTTGTCTTTAACTTGATTAACAATAGAAATGGGATTTTGGGTTTGTCGTGAATAACATCTTTAAAAATACTATTCTTAAACCCAATGGAATTAAGAGAATTAGAAACTAACCGGAGATTAGCTAAGTTGAATGGTTTCCTGGGTATTGATCTGATGTTGATTTCAGCCTTTAGGATTAATCCTTAGGGAATTGTTCTTGTTGATGGGCCTTTCTGACTGCCCATCAAGGCATAGAAGCACGGTAGATCCATATGCAAAGTCTTCGAAGTAAATGGGGAAAGCCCATTCTCCTAGGCCACTCTGTCCGTAGAGCGCGACCCAGAAGGGGCTTGAGATGACCAAGCCTGATCAGTTCTGATTCGTTCGTTTAAAGTTCAAAAATATAGCACGAAGAATAATTCATTGGCAGATCTTTCCAGTTAAAATCGCCCAAAGCAAACGGATCACATGCCGCCTCATACCAGATATTTGGGAAAGAGCACCGATTCTTCAGCAGATACTGAATCATTCAGCCATAATTATTCTTTTGGATCCAATGACACGTGTAGATAATGGCTAAGTGTTGTATCATCTATAAATCCCTGTGTTTCAATTCAGGAAAGGCATTGTAATTGTAATAAAAAAGAAATAATGTATAAAGTGGACGTAGGCACCATCTTCGCCGAACCACTATAAAAACTCTGGGTGTGATCTTTTCAATTCCTGTGCATTGTTTATTGTTATTAATCTTCACCTACTCTCTACAAAGTTCTTCTCTCTGGGTTTTAAACCAGTTTTTGGTATCATCATTTTGGTGCTTTCACTGAGAACAAATTTTCTCAGGTTAATCCGGAATTTCGCTTTACTTTTGGATCACCAAGTCCAAGACGGAAATCTCGTTGTTGTTGTTGCATTGATTTAGCAATGGCTGGAAAAACTGTTCGCAATACCAGAAAAAATCCACAAGTTGGAACATCGACGGAAGCAGCTAGCAGGACGGCTAACCCTAAAGCTACTTCGAATCAGCCTACATTACCCTCTGGAGGGGATATAGCTCCATCTTTGCTTTCGCCACTCGAGACGAATTCATGGCTATAGTAGATCGGCTTAGGGAAACCACAGATGCCCTAAGGTGTGACGGCAACGCGAAATCCGGTAGGCTTTGCAACCATCCCTTCATCCTCCATTCCAGCAGGTAAAACCCACCGCGGCTCACAGCGGTCCCCCAGTAACTTGTTTTACGGCGACCCTCTCGAGTCTCCCGGCCACTGCCTAACCAACCCCCACCACAAGGGACATGTGGGGGTAAGAGTCTCCCGTTCGCCACCAAACCGCGAAGCGAGAACCCCCCATCACGACTGCAACAAGAACTGGTGATGGGGGGTTCTCGCTTCGCGGTTTGGTGGCGAACGGGAGACTCTTACCCCCACATGTCCCTTGTGGTGGGGGTTGGTTAGGCAGTGGCCGGGAGACTCGAGAGGGTCGCCGTAAAACAAGTTACTGGGGGACCGCTGTGAGCCGCGGTGGGTTTTACCTGCTGGAATGGAGGATGAAGGGATGGTTGCAAAGCCTAACGGATTTCGCGTTGCCGTCCCAGTTGGTATCAGAGCTTTGGTTTATAAAGCTCGAGAACAAGACACATTAGAACCATACGAAAGAATTCATCAGATATTGGGTTAGTAATATCCAATGGGAATGACTCGTTAGAGATAGGATCAGTAGTATCCTAGGACGAGTGTGAAGAGTATATTTTTAAAATAAAACAAATTTTGTTTTGAAAATTTAAAATCAATTATTCGTATTTGATTATTTAGTATATTGATTTGGACAGTCCCGTATATAAAGATTTTGCATATATGCCTTGAAAACGTATATTTGAAGTTTTAATATATTGGATAGATATAGAATCACATTCTAGACACCCGGAGATGGTTCTGATGATTGATCGATCATCATCAGAATTTATGTTCGTGTTTTGAAGATGTGATATCTATATATTTCCTATTGACTAGTGTGAGAACCAAAATTAGATAGGGCCTATTGTTGTGATTTGGTATCAAAAATCTGATTTGACTATATATCAAAATTATGAATTTGAAAACTCTAATTCACCAATTGATTGATGTTTGTGTTGTTTGTTTATTTGTTTGATAATTTTGAACCATTATGCCTAATTGAACCAAATATTGAACTATATTGAAAATTGGTCGCATTTGCTTGCATATACTTGTACTTACATTGAACAGGTCATAGCAAGGAGGCTAGAGCCGAAGAATAAAATTTGTTTGCCCGACAAATAGGTACATGTTTACTACATAATTTACTGTTTGTTTGGGTGATGATGATTTTATGAGCCTATTGGCTAGCCGCTTGGCTTTTTCTTTTTCTTTTTTAGATCTGAAGGACTGGGGAAGCTATTTGAAATTCCCCGATGCTCCCGGTGCAGGGGAGGTTATGGCGAAATTTTTCGAAAATTTAGGGTGTTAGCCAAATTTTTGAAATTTTGAAAATTCTCAGAAACTGAAAAGTTGGAGAATGGAAGCCTGATCGAACATAGAGCTTATTAATCAAACCACTTTCGACTTTGTTCCTTTTCGGGGACGAAAAGTTTTAAGTGGGGGAGATTGTAATAACCCAACTGTGACGGCAAGGAATTTCGCTCGGTCCGAACCAGTCGCTAAACCGATCCAGGCCGTTCGAAACGCCCTATCGTTTGAGAACAACACACAAAATAGAACGCAGACGGAAGAACATTTCACTGTATATTACAACAATGCATCAGATTACAAGAATATACAGAGTATGAAAGAATATTACACAGAAATATCAGAGATTTAAATTACATTTAAATACATAGCAGCGGAAAATAATACAATACACAACTAGAAGAGATATACGGATACAAAGCTTTCCGGATATCATTCCAGCTGTAAACCAGGATCCTGTGAATATAAATCTGCAAAACCAAAACTACTAGCTGCCCGTGTCGAAAATAGGGGCACCCAGAGTTTAGGTTAAAACAATAAACTCCAGTTCAATCATGTGACTGGTGTGAGAACTAAAACAGTTAATCTTTATTTTAAATCATTAGGTAAATCAAGGGACCACGCCGTATAACACGGAACGGGTTTCCTCCCAAGAATACCCGTGCATAAACTAACAACGCAATGCTAAATAAAGAAAAATGAAGCTGTTATTAGACCCAGGTCCTATCACACAATGCAACGCAAGCCGAGGGATAGGGTTTTCCCTTATAACAGCCAAAGAATGCTTGATACGTTTAAAACAAATCATTTGATACTATTATAAGTGCATAGTGTATAAAACAACTTCAAATCATAAGTATCAATCATAGGCGGCATGGGTACCATATATCATGTCGCCATACTAGTTTTACAATTAAAACCGCAAATGTCACGTATTTGGAAATTGGATTTCCGTCTATGAACCGAGGCAAAAGATAGTCCTCAACCGATTCGAGACGCTCTAGCCCGTGTCTCAGGATCAGAGCTCGAGTGACCCTTGGAGCGACAGGGCCGGTCCACCGATGTGGATTAAAATGCCTGAACACTGCGTTTCCCCACCCTTTGGGGGTGTCAATGAGCCAACAAATGACTCCATCGGTTCGAGAACGACCGATATATCCGAGGCGCCTCGCAACAGCAACAACCACATAAGTCAAACTCGTCAGGGCGTGTAAAACCACTGACGCCACTTTTTAGCTAGAAGGAAACGCATGCCCTCCCTAAGGTCCGTCTCCCATTTTTGGTTCATACCGGGTGTGAAACACGCGAAGTAAACGTTACACAAAGCTACGCCACAAAGGCCGTGCTTTGATCATCACCACAAGACTTTGCTTTTCAACAGAAGCCTCGATCAATTGCCACTTAGGCATGCCACACAGGCAATTCACTCCATGCGATTGATATCCATCAATATATAACCCCTGAGCTCGTACGTCTCAGAGAAGGGCGTTAAGCAAGAGAATAAATTCTCCGCCGCCAAACAGATATATATTTAATAGAGATCAATCACATAGACTAAAATCCAATGTCAGACACACAGTCCATTCACAAGTTCGTTCTGGGTCTGAACGAAACCGGAGGCACCTAGAACCCCGCATATCCATCGATCTCCAAGCACGTCTGGACGATCACTAACTGTTTCCATCTTCTTGGGTGTACAGCCCAATCAAGATCATAAGTAATCACCCAAACGACGTGAAGACTTCCGGTCTTCGACCACTGTCTTCATCTTCGACACCACGTCGAATCAGTTATTCAGAATGGGATAAACCCGGTCTTTCTGAATAACTCGCGTATATATTATAAAAGTGTTACACCAACACAACATACGCCTCATTCCAATTTAGAATATTCTTTTATTCGAATATTCCTATACTTTGGGAAAAGTTCCCATTAATTTTATCCAAGATAAATTCTTTAAATTTATTCTTTAATCTCCTTTGAATATCAATTCAAACTAGTCGGGATTAGCGAACCACACCGAAGTAATCATTTATTTTATTTCCCAATCCCAACCTATTCCTCCCATGAAATAAAACTGGTAATACTTCATATCTAACACCACAGTGTTATCGGTAAATTCAATTACCATTTTACGTTCAAATCTAATTAAAGATTCATTAAAACTCCACTTAGTTTTAATCTTTAACTGGGTTAAAGAATCAGTGTCATTTAAAACACGGTTCACGATAAACCCAAAATCACATTCCATTAATTATCGGGTTAAAGAACAAGTGTTATTTAAAACACTGTTCACGATAAACCCAAAAATCAATACCAATTCAATTCCAATTAAATATCGTTTAATTGGTACACTTCATTAAATCTAAATAAAAAGATTTAATCATTTCTCAACTGGGTTCAAGAACAGTGTTAGTGAAGACACCATTTACGACAAACCCAAATCACATTTGATATTCAACACAAGGCTCTGAATAGAAAATATATCGGCTTATATTCAATATCAAATTCTACGACTAACAAATGTCGTATTGGAAATAACGATATAAATATATATCTTTCAAATTTCCATAACAACATCTGTATAATCACGAATTCCAACATCGAAATATTCCGAAGACAATTTCGATTCAAATCCACTCCAATGCAATCATTGGAAATTTTGGTTATTTTCAAAACCCTTTTTAAATTCGATTTATTTATTTAAAAATAAATAGAATTATAATTCTAGTTCAAAACTAGTTCATTTCGATAAAAATCTATTTTTATCCTTTCAAATATGGAATTTTTCATCCCAATCCTTTCTAAATCATTTCTTATGATTTTACACAAATTATTACTATTTTTAATAATTTTATCAAGGCCCGTACAGTCGATTTCCATCAACGGCCATCGAACTGCACTTACAGCGACCTTTTTCGAATTTTATTTGGACATAATTCCAAATCCAACCGTTAGATTTCAAATTTCTAATAGTCGTTAGAAAGCTCTTTTCGATACGAACCCAACGGTTCCGGTTTTAGGAGAATCCGACGGTCGGATCTCCCGTAATGTCCGTTTGAAATAAATGGTCGAAATTCACGAACTGCCGCGGCGCGGCGCGTTCTTTTCAGGCCATTATATTATATATATAATATATATATGATATATACTTCGTCGATTTATATTTAAAACGAATTATATAAATAGTTTCAAATTCGTTTCAAAAGCAATTTCAACTTCCTTTTCAATTCAAATCAAAATTGAATTCTTCTTTATAAATTCGTTTTAAAATTCATTTCTATTCAATTCAAATTTCAATTCAATTTGAATTCATTTCAATTCGTTTTCACTTCAATTCGAATTCGTTTTCAATTCAATTCATTTCGGAATCGTTTTCAATTCAATTTATTTCGAAATCGTTTTCAATTCAATTCATTTCGAAATTGTTTTCAATTCAATTCATTTCGAAATCATTTTCAATTCAATTCATTCCGAAATCGTTTTCAATTCAATTCATTCCGAAATCGTTTTCAATTCAATTCATTCCGAAATCGTTTTCAATTCAATTCAATTCAAAATGAATAAAATCGATATAAATATCGATCACGTCAAAATGGCATCAAACTAATCAACACGGCTTCATAAATTTCTATTTTCAAATATTCTATTTCAAATATTTCTTTTTCAAAATAGTTGTTATTATCAAAATATTTCGTTCAACACATGAACTTTTATTTTATAATATTCTTTATTTTTCAAATTGGAATGAGGCCCAATCAATTACCATATAAAGTTAATTATATGGATTTTCATACAACACATGTATATAATAGCAACGATAAATAATCAACCATCAACCAAAGTGCACCACACCGTATAAGCATCAAATATAGATATCTAACGCTTATAACAGCCTGTGAATCAATCGATCGACATATTTAATCAATCAGGATGAGTGAGATTCATATTTCATCCCAACACCCGTGTGGGGTTTTCAAACAATCGAACACAGATTTTAGTTGTGCAGTTGGGCGATGTGTAAAATTTATCGACCCAATCAATGTCCTTCAAATAGGTGTACATAAACAAACCGTCTGGTTTGTAAATGAATATTTATTTATTCGCATTCACGTTAAAAATTATATTTTTAACGATAAAACATTTTATTCAACCCATGAATATTCTATTCAGTTCATTCTTTAAATAAAATGATATTTTTATTTTTCTAACATTTTTTAGAAAATTTCGGCGGCATAACGGCACGATACTAGAAACGGGACGAGGCCTAGCCTTATCCCCGGTCTAGTGAAGGCCCACGCCATTCACACATCAATCAAATTCACCAAACAACCAAATTCAAATCAAATCATATAACTAATCTATGCAACCAAACAAACAAGTCCATGGTCTGTGGACGACTGTGTCGGGTGCTACTAAGCACCGTCTGCATCCTAGTATATATATATATATATATATATAGAAATGAAATTGAAAGGTGAGAAATTCTCACCAATAGCTATCCTAACTCCACGGCACTTCATTGATAGAAATCTTCATCGCTATCGCATCTTCGTCATCTTCGTTGCCCGTAGCCACTACATATGTAAAAATCGAATTTTTACTATGATGTTCAATATATAAAAATCATATTTTTACTTCGATGTTCAATATATAAAAATCATATTTTTACTTCGATGTTCAATATATAAAAATCGAATTTTTACTTCGATGTTCAATATATAAAAATCGTATTTTTATTTCGAAGTTCAATATATAAAAATCATATTTTTATTTCGAAGTTCAATATATAAAAATCATATTTTTATTTCGCTATTCAATATATAAAAATCGAATTTTGATTCCCTATAAATCTAAATAAAAATCGTTCCTTTATCTCGTTAGTACATGTATAAAAGTTGAATTTTTTTTATTATTCATTCACAAAAGGAAAAATCGAATTTTTATTATTCATTCACAAAAGGAAAAATCAAATTTTTATTAGTCATTCACAAAAGGAAAAATCGAATTTTTATTCTTGTTACTTCATAATAAAAATTCAAACTCCTTCATTATAAAATTCAAACTTCTTTGATAAAAATTCAAACTTCTTCCATGAAAAATCCATTCCTTTTCTCGATTAAAAATCCTTCCTTTATCATAAAAATCATTTCTTTGCTTATCAATGTCATACTATATAAAACTGATTTTCTCTAATCATTTTACACCTATTTACATTTAATAAAAATAATAATAATAACCAAAATACAGTAAAACTTACAGTGTTCTGCGAAAAAAGGGGGTTCCAGCTGCTCGCGGATGGCCAGGGGGGTCTGGGGCGCTCGAGATCGTCGGAGGGGGTGGGGAAAGTGGCGACGCCGGCTGTGGTGAGGGTGCGGTGGGCCACATCTGATTTGGAGGCGGTTTCTTTTGGGGTGCGGAGGGGATTCGATGGGGTTCGCCGCTGGGTGGTCGGTCAGGGAGGTAGAGTGGAGCGGCAGGCGGTGGTGGCGGGTCCCAGGGGCAGTGCAGCGCGTTTCGTTGTACTGCGGGCTAGGGTTACGGGTTGGGGAAGAAGAGAGGCCGGAGGAGAGAGGGGACCTTCGGTGGAGGTGCACCTGAGGTGCGGCAGCGCGATGGGAGGGGGTACGATCGCCTGGCGGCGGCGATGGAAGGAGAACGTCGAGTTTTTTTTTTTATATTTTTTTTTCCTATTCGATTTCTACTGAAGAAAAAAAAGGGGGGGTCTGCGGTTAAAAGGGAAGGGAGATATTTTTTTTATTATATAATTTATTTATTTACTAAAAGTTGACTTTTTCATACGACCTCGAAACGAGGCCCACTGCCTGTCGCCTATAGCGTTCTACCCCCATTCCGAACACAATGGGATATGTATCGTAAGCTGATTCGACCGTTTAAATCAGTTTCCGTTAAATTTACATTTAAATCACTATATTGAATTTTAAACGTACATTTCAAATTACCGGGGTCACATACTAACTAGAAAAATTCTAGAAAAATATTTTCTAGCTTCGTATTGACGATACGGTCCTAACAAAACTAGTTTCATCGAATTCTGAGACCGTTTGAAAAATGGCCAATTTCCAGTCGATTAAAATCAACTGAAACTGGTCAAACACGTTTTCCTTTGCCACGCTCACATATTGATTTGAAAAATTATGAAATTTGAAACCTAGCAATAACTTGACATCACGGACCCAACAAAACTGGTTTCGTCGAAATCCGAGGTCGTTTGCAAAATGTCCATTTTAAGGGCCTGAATTCCATAGCGACTATTCAGAATTTTCAACTGGACATATCTTTTGATTCCCGCTATGAAATCTTGATTTCTCGGATTCGTTGGAAAGATATTCACTATTAGATTCCATCGTTTTTGGTTTCACTAAAATCCGGATTGTTTTGCACCCGGTACATTCATTTGAAGTTTGAAATCGAATTATCGAACTACCGCGCCATTTTCTATTCTATTTATAATTATATATAATTATTTATATTCTAACGACGACGCGTATAATATATACGCTCGAATAATATTCAAATTAAATTTCTCGTCGTTATTATTTAAAATAATTCATTTTAAATAATCAAAATTCGCTAAAATTGCCAAAATAAAAATTTTAAACTGGCCCAGATTTTCCGGGTTATTACATAAGGGCCCACTCTCAAGAGAACGCCGCTATGCGTGATGACGTGACTTGCATCGCAAGGAAAAGGGAGGAATTCAGGAATCAAGCTCAAGATGCTTGGGGTCATCATCTCCCTTCCCCTCGGCTGGATCGAGTGTCAGGAAGCTCATCTTCATCGGAAGAAGGCAGAGACCCATGTTGACTTCGATGACCGTTAGAGAGAATTGAAAACATCCGGCAACCACGGACGGAAGGACCTCAGCATCTTCCAGATGAACATGACCAAGGGCATGCTGATCAGGCCGAGTTAGACGTTGTCGATCCCATAGCCCCGCGTCATCGGGAGGCGTCCCCTCTTGCAAATCAAAATGTTGGTCGAAGAAATCGGGTCTCTGTACATCCTCCCTGGAATCTTGTGACCGACCAAGGAAACCGGAGGAGAAGAAACGCCCAGACGACATTTCCTGATGGAGGGGGTAGAAGAAGTCAATCGGTTGATGAGGTTGACCCGGATATGGTTGTCCCACCAAATTTAGCTGGTATGGTACGACAAATCATGAACGACAGTCGTAGGCATAGGAACGAAGACTGGGGAGTCGACTGAAGCCATACGCCATTAATTGATGACATTTTGCAAGCCGAATTTCCCAGGAAATTCAATATGCCCCAAATGAATCAGTATAATGGAACTACAGACCCACAACAACACCTGATGAGATATTCTTGGCACATGGAAGTAGCAGTTGTTCCTGACATAATTAAATGCAAGGCTTTTCCAATCTTCTTAAGCGGGATTGCCCTTATGTGGTTTGTCCGTTTTCCCGCAAAGTCAGTTCCTAACTTTAAAGACTTGAGTGAAAAATTCCTAACTCAATTCCGCCTTCATGCCACCAAATCGAAACATGTCATGGCTTTATCAGCAGTTAAGCAGGGAAGAGGCGAATCCCTAAGGAGTTATCTCAATCGGTTCAATCGGGCAGCAACCGAGGTCAGCAACCCCAACCACGAAACTGTTTTGATGGCCATTGTCGATGGCATCGACAAACGAACCGAGTTTGGAGAATATTTTATTGGAAAGCCACCTACCACGATTGAAGCTTTCTATGAAACGGCTCACATCCGATTGAGGCGAGAAGATGCACAGCTGGAAGAAGGAGATGGTCAGACGGGCGTTGTCGATCCGTCAGCTCGAAAAAACGTTGTTGTTAAACAATCTGGGGATAACTCGGGGAAAGTCGAGGTTAATATTGAAAACTGTGGCAAGCGCAATGGTGAAGGGTCGAGAGAAAATGGCGAAAATTCAAAGCAAAGAGGGAACTTCCGAAAGCGCCCTCGCTTCCAGGTGTTTGACACATATACTACATTAAATGATACGTTAGAGAACATATATCTCGATACCTACAGTACGATGCAGTATAAGAAGCCGCCCCCACGAGAGCCTACGGAGAAGGAACGAGCAACCGGGAAGTACTGCTTATTCCATGACATTTACGGTCATACGACCAACGAGTGCTGACATCTTAGGGACATTGTTGAAAAGCTGATTCGAGAAGGGAAACTCGACGAATACAAAATAGCTCCAAGGGACAGGGGGCAAGGAACCTCATTACCCAAGCAAAGTCAGCCAACACCTCGTGCTACTCCTCAAGAAAAAGGGAAAGGAATTGTTGTTCACACCATTGTGGGAGGACCACATCCGGCGGGGCATAGTATTAGGGCCATGGAGCGATACGTCAATACCGCGAAACACCTCGACGTCGAAGAAGTAAACCCCCACGAGGCAGCGAGTCCCGTTAAACAAAGAAGGACAATGGGCGAGGATATCGTCTTTCGTGACTGCGATCCAATTGGTATAGAAACCCCAACGGTCAATCCATTGGTGATAACTACCATCATCGGCCTAGCTACTGTCCGAAAGGTTCTGGTAGACAATGGCAGCTCAGTGAACATTATATTCAAACAAACCTACAACCAAATGAAGTTAGAAACAAAGGACTTAGAGTTATATTGTCACAACCCGCTATTTTTAATGATTTAAATTGAAATTTTAATTTGAAAACATTCTGCAATTTCTTGTAATGGGAATTTAAAATTTGAAATGCGTATAGTGAGATGTTGCAGCTATGAAAATTTCGTCGGAGAATTTGAATGTTTGTCAATCGTGCAATTTTCAGCGCAAAGTTGCGCATATTAGTTAAAATTTTAACGATGTTATAATCTCTTCGAAACTAGTTCGGACAAACATGAAAAGTATTCTATTCGTTGTCAGTAATCCAACGGCGAAATTCGTTTCGCGAAAACCGGTTTTGACCTCTGTTTTTTGTCCGCAATTTAACTTTAAAAGGGGTCCGTAACGTGTTTTTGAACGGAGCATTCTGACACTGAAAATTGTATACCGCTGTGTCCGTATCGTCGCACTGATTCCCGCAATATATTCGGCTGTTAGTTTCGGTGTTCGGTTCGCGCTGAAATTGTGAAAATGTTTGCATAGTTCGTTTTTGAAACGGAGCCATCTGAGTTCGATGTGTCCCTTTTTCGATCTTACATACTTTTTTAGCCATGCTGGGTCTGCAAAATCTGTCATTTTATTTTATTAAACCACCAAATTAATTTTTGTTTTTCAAAAAGATAGTGAATGGGAACATTTAATGTTAAATTTCAGTTCATTTCTTGCAAACACGCACTTCCATTTTTAACTTTCAAGAGCCATGTTACTTTAGTCCAAAATTGCAAGCGTATCTTCAAATTTTTCCACCCCAAGCCTGTTCATCATGCGTTCTCCATTAATTTTATTTTCAACTTCGCTTATATTATAATTTGTAAACAAAACATGGATACATGGATTCACACGTTCATGCATGCACGCTTTTGGGAAGGAATGATTTTAATACCAAGATTAACACTAGATTCACTTTTTTTTTGTACATAATATTTGTTGAATTAGTAATATATAAGATCCTAGGATTTTGGACACGTCTTTCTCCACGCACGTTTTCTTTCCCCATCTCTTCTTTTCAGATCTGGACCATTTCTTCCCCATGTCCTATTTATTCCCATCGCCATTTGTAAACAGCCCTCCATCTCGCCACTTTCCCATCGCTGTTCCAATATATATTCCTTCCCACTACGCCATGTTTGTTTTCACCGCTCCCCTCGGCCTTTGAAATTGCTTCGTCCCCATGCAAAATCAACAGAAGCTTCCCAGATCCTACCGCCCCACATGCTTTCCCTTTCACGTCGGCAAAGCCTTCTCCCATGTTGTCCCTCCTCACTTAACCCGGTCTGAACCCCCTCGATCCCGCTAACAATCGCGCTACCCGCTAAGCCATGCAGTCCGCCCCGCTAGGTTAGGCCGCCTCTCTCATGCCAGCTCGACTACCCCGCTACCATGACAACCACTGCTGCTCGAACCCCTATGCCACTCTCCTCTCCAGTCCACACCTCCGAGCTTTGCCCCTTTTCCTTTGTGTGTGTGAGTTTTGTGAAACTGAGTTTGTATGCATACAGTGTGTAGCATACGGTGTGTAGTGTACGGGTGAGTGCATAGTTTTGTTTCTTTTTCTTTTGCATGGTGGTCTTTTGCGTGAGTGCTGAGTGAGTTTGTTGCTGTGTGTTTTTCTGTATGGTGTGTGTGTGTGAGTATTGACGATGTGTATATTTCGTGTGTGTTGAGTGCTTCATTTGTGTAGCGTGAGTAGAGTTGTTTTGGAAGTCGGATATATTTGAAATTATATAAATATATTTAGTGTCTTGGTGTGTTTATATGACGATATGTATTTTATATAATAATTTAGATGCATCATATATGTTATATTATATATATATATTGGATTTTAAAATTTTCGTGTGTGCGTTGGTTTTAAACGTATACGTATATACAGTTTTGTTGTGTAATATATATATATATATATATATATATATATGTCTATAAATTTATGTATATATATGTATATATTATTTTATAAAAATTTATTGCGTTTATTTTGAGTCGAGTTTGGGGTTGAGTTTGAAAACCATTTCAAAAACCAATACCATATCGTCCAAAACCAAATAGTCGAACCGATCCATGGAAAAATTCCCTAGCCTCCTTTTTTATAAAAGTTAAAATGAATATTGAACGGTTACCGAATTGAATCTATTCTGCATCGTGCCTGGAAGTCATAGTCTCTTTCGGTGTCAATCAGATTGTCATCTTCATTTCTATGCCTCGAAAGGTGAGTTTATCTCACACCTGACTTACATTTTTCATGGATATTAGATCAATAATGAACTGTTATATGAAATGTATAGGATTTTCCAACAGAAATTGTTTGATTTGATATATATGCACATTTCATATGTGACACGATATATTCATATGACACGTAGTTGCACTGATGAAATATATATATGCTGTGATTGTTGTTGTTGATACCATAGTTTAGGAAAAATCATTAAGGGTTGAAATGATACATACCCGAACAGACATTAGAATAGGAAAAATCGTTATGGGTTGAAATGATAGACCCGAACGATTTTACTGAATTTGGGATCGCGGGTTGAAATGATAGACCCGTAGAAATTTTATAAATTGTGGATTGAAATGATGAATATCCGTATCACTTGACCATAGGGTAGAAAACTATATACGGGCACCGTTGGTCGTATTTTCGAAGTATTTTGAAATTTTGGAATTTGATTTTATAATAACCCTTAAGATTTTGTTTTTATATATATTTATATTTTAAATATTTTAAACTTATTTTTTTATATAATTTTGAAATATATGTTTTTAAATGATTTTTTTTATAAGTAAATATAGATTTGATGCTTATTTAAGTTTTACTTATAATTTATTTATTTTAAATTTTATATTTTAATTATATAAGTATTTTTAACTTTTATATTTTCATAAATAATTATTTTAAACTTATTTTCTATATTATTTTAATCTTATATATGTTTATAATCTATATTCTAATTAATTTTAGAATTTTATAAACTTATATATATATTTTTAAAAGTTATTTTCCTTTTTACTTGTATTTTATAAACTTTAATAATAAAGTCAAGTTGGATAAGTTAAGATTTCAAGATTTGAATTCGAGTTTAAAGATTTAAAGTTATATAGCGATACTTGGTTTAACGAATGAACTTGTAAGATATGAATATGAATTATGGAATTATTTTGAATTTAAGACTTCCAAAAGAATGAATGTGAATCTATAAGGGATGAAATGAATTTGATTCTAAATCAACTGAATGCGAATTTGAATATTTGTTTTGGAATTTTATAAGAAATGATCTCGAATTGCGTAAATTGATTTTTATTTTGGATATATCATTGATTCGAAATGAATTCGATGAATATTATATATAGAATTGATTTGGTATGAATTAACAAGTTGTATAAGCCGAGTTATAAGAATAATCTTATAATTGTTTTGAAACCCTAAATAATGATTTTGAACTAATTGGAATATGATATGTTTTGTTGGAATGGAATGATATGTTTTGTTTGAATTGTATAAATCGGAATAGAAGAGTTAATTTTGAATTGTTTCGAACTTGAATTTTTGCGAATATATAAACTGAACCAAAATACTATTGAGGTTAAATGTTTTGGTATTGATGTTTAACAGAAATTGAAATATTTAAGATATTACTTAAATATAAGTTGATTTTGGATTTGAAATTCATTTATGTGAATACTTTCGGAAATTATAATCAATGTTAAACATGTAGTATTAGTTATATTATATTGAGATCTTAACGATATGGTTCTAAACCGATTTGATTTAAGCGATTTGAGTTGTTTTTCAAATTAAATATAATCGAAGTTAGATATTAAATTTTGATTTCAATTTCAAATATGATAATTCATATAAACTGTTTTATAAAGTGATTTATAAAATAATGACCACGGTGTGAAAAATGTAAACGTTTGGTTGTTAAAGAGACCAGGATCGGCTATTGTCATACTCTCTGCCAATACCGAAAACCACTTTAACAACTGTGTACGCGGTGGAGTTCCAGAATGAAGGGGATGATTTGGCGAACAACTCCATTTTATTTTATTTCATATTAATTACGAGACCCTGGCTACCTTGAGTCAGCTTGATGTGGCTAAAACAGGAGCTATGCACGGACCAAGTGAGGTCATACCTCTTATCGAGCACACTTCTTCGATATTATTCTATTACTGTTGAGATTCGATTTGGGCCCTTTTGATTATGGGAGTGTGTATCGAGGTGGGCGGTAGTTGCTACTATGCGTTACCACCAGTTCGGCTCTACAAACGGTGAATCCACCCTGGCATTCCTTGCGTGCCTTGTCACATGCCTTATACGAGCCCATTACGATTTTGTTTTGTACTGTTTTATATGGAGTGCCCTCTGATCAACCTCCAGTTTACGGAGGAATTACGGTACTGTATATACTATGGGAATATATAAACGGTGTAAGGGTAATCATGGTAATCTCGCTTACGCTATTTTGATATTTTACTTTACTGATAGACACTATTGTATATAGCGTATTATACTATATAGTATTAGTTTGACGAATCCTTAGAGGATGGTGATCCCAAACATCCTCTAAGTTAATGTTTGCATTTCATCGAACATTTCGTTTGAATTGATTTACTTCCACGAGAATGTTAGTCCTGATCCGAGTTGTTTTGTTTTGCATTATTACTCGGGTCAGATCGATTATCACAGCTTTCGAGATCCACTCTTGGTTTGAAGATTATTGGGTTTTCTCATTTATATCTACCTGTTCAGTTATCTTTGTCATTCTGTTTCAGATTGTTATCAGTTATTTATTGTATTAAACTTCCGTTGAATTATTTATGTAAACTCTGATGTAAAGCTTCATGAACTACTATTGTATTTTAATTTTTCCGCTGTGAGATATTATATTGCTCTGTATCTATGTCTGTTATCTGTGATTCTATGATTTGTTCTATTTACCTCAGAAGCTAATAACAATCTGTTGTTTTGGACGTTTCAAGTTGGCATATTTTGTCAATTCGGCACGGTCAAAATGGCGGGTCGTTACAAGTGGTATCAGAGCTTTGGTTTTTCAAAGCTTTAGCCTATGGGGTAAAAGCTCATTAGAGATAGGGTAGTGATACCCTAGAATGAGTGGAATCAGTTGCGGAATCCTTCTTGAGAGAGCATATTTTGAAAGTATAAATAGTTTTCAAAATGGTTTTAAAATGTTTTTAAATAAATATTTCGAATATAAAATTCTGTTTAATATTTAAATCTTCTTCTGAGTTTCCTTTCCATTTGAATCTATCTTCCTTCGTAGATCCTCTTTGATTAGGTTCTTTCGTTCTTTCAGCTTTTGCCTCGAATTCTATAATTTATACTTGTCCATTTCAAGGTAAGAAGAAGAAGGAGAGTATAAGTCTTCTAGCCAGTCTGTCTTTATTAAATATTGGTTTGAAATTTATATTTTGAAAGATATTATTATATAAGATCTTCTTAATGTAATATTTAATTTGATATTTGTAAATAATTTGGTAATACCAATGGTTTGTAAAGATTTTATGTGTAATGTATTCATATGTTAACTTATAGAATTAATTAAGTGTTATAAGTTTACATATTGATAACATGAATTTGAAAATATTTAGATATAGTATAAAATGATTTTGTTATATATTTGATTTAATAATAATATTGTTGTATATTTATTAAGAATTATAGTTGAATTTTAATAAATAAATGAGTGGGGGAGAAATATAATTTTTCCCTACTTAAAATTTTAATGATTTGAAATATATTATTTATAATATATGATTTGAAATTTGATATATATTCTGTGTAAATAAAGAAAAGATGTTTTGAGTATTTATTTGACTTTAAAATTGACCTATCGAATACCTAGTGATTTGGGATATACGTATGATCAACGTATATGTTAAATTCTATGTGTATTAGATAGATATAGTGTCACATTCTAGTCGCTTGAAAATGATTCTGGTGATGACCGCGGCATCATCGGTATCTATTTTCAGGTTTCGAAAGTGGGATATATATATATATATATATATATATTGCCAATCGAGATGTTGAGTGAATACTTAAAACAATTTAGAAATGTATGAAAATATTTTAACTTTTGATTTAAATATTTATATTTCAAATTGTATACATATATGAAAATAGATATGAACTATTGGTTTATATATATATTAAATTATCTAAATTCTATTTCCCTGCCTCGTTCTTTTTCGGGGACGAAAAGTTTTGAGTATGGGAGATTGTCACAACCCGCTATTTTAACGATTTAAATTGAATTTTTAATTTGAAAACATTCTGCAATTTCTTGTAACGGGAATTTAAAATTTGAAATGCGTACAGTGAGATGTTGCAGCTATGAAAATTTCGTCGGAAAATTTGAATGTTTGTAAATCGTGCAATTTTCAGCGCAAAGTTGCGCATATCAGTTAAAATTTTAACGATTTTATAATCTCTTCGAAACTAGTTCGAACAAACATGAAAAGTATTCTATTCGTTGTCAGTAATCCAACGGCGAAATTCGTTTCGCGAAAACCGAACGTTTTGACCTCTGTTTTTCGTCCGCAATTTTACGTTAAAAGGGGTCCGTAACGCGTTTTTGAACGGAGCATCCTGACACTGAAAATTATATACTGCTGTGTCCATATCGTCGCACTGATTTCCACAATATATTCGGCTGTCAGTTTCGGTGTTCGGTTCGCGTTGAAATTGTGAAAATGTTTGCATAGTTCATTTTTGAAACAGAGCCATCTGAGTTCGATGTGTCCCTTTTTCGATCTTACGTACTTTTTTAGCCATGCTGGGTCTGCAAAATCTGTCATTTTATTTTATTAAACCACCTAATTAATTTTTGTTTTTCAAAAAGATAGTGAATGGGAACATTTAATGTTAAATTTCAGTTCATTTCTTGCATACACGCACTTCCATTTTTAACTTTCAAGAGCCATGTTACTTTAGTCCAAAATTGCAAGCGTATCTTCAAATTTTTCCACCCCAAGCATGTTCATCATGCGTTCTCCATTAATTTTATTTTCAACTTTGCTTATATTATAATTTGTAAACAAAACATGGATACATGGATTCACACGTTCATGCATGCACGCTTTTGGGAAGGAATGATTTTAATACCAAGATTAAAACTAGATTCACATTTTTTTTTTGTACATAATATTTGTTGAATTAGTAATATATAAGATCCTAGGATTTTGGACACGTCTTTCTCCACGCACGTTTTCTTTCCCCATCTCTTCTTTTCAAATCTGGACCATTTCTTCCCCATGTCCTATTTATTCCCATCGCCATTTGTAAACAGCCCTCCGTCTCGCCACTTTCCCATCGTTGTTCCAATATATATTCCTTCCCACTACGCCATGTTTGTTTTCATCGCTCCCCTCGGTCTTTGAAATTGCTTCGTCCCCATGCAAAATCAACAGAAGCTTCCTAGCTCCTACCGCCCCACATGCTTTCCCTTTCACGCAGGCAAAGCCTTCTCCCATGTTGTCCCTCCTCACTTAACCCGGTCTGAACCCCCTCGATCCCGCTAACAATCGCGCTACCCGCTAAGCCATGCAGTCCGCCCCACTAGGTTAGGCCGCCTCTCTCATGCCAACTCGACTACCCCGCTACCATGACAACCACTGCTGCTCGAACCCCTATGCCACTCTCCTCTCCGGTCCACACTTTGAGCTTTGGCCCCTTTTCCTTTGTGTGCGTGAGTTTTGTGAAGCTGAGTTTGTATGCATACAGTGTGTAGCATACGGTGTGTAGTGTACGGGTGAGTGCATAGTTTTGTTTCTTTTTCTTTTGCATGGTGGTCTTTTGCGTGAGTGCTGAGTGAGTTTGTTGCTGTGTGTTTTTCTGTATGGTGTGTGTGTGAGTATTGTCGGTGTGTATATTTCGTGTGTGTTGAGTGCTTCATTTGTGTAGCGTGAGTAGAGTTGTTTTGGAAGTCGGATATATTTGAAATTATATAAATATATTTAGTGTCTTGGTGTGTTTATATGACTATATGTATTTTAAATAATAATTTAGATGCGTCATATATGTTATATTATATATATATATATATATTGGATTTTAAAATTTTCGTGTGTGCGTTGGTTTTAAACGTATACATATATACAGTTTTGTTGTGTAATAAATATATATATATATATATATATGTCTATAAATTTATGTATATGTATGTATATATTATTTTATAAAAATTTATTGCGTTTATTTTGAGTCGAGTTTGGGGTTGAGTTTGAAAACCATTTCAAAACCCAATACTGTATCGTCCAAAACCAAATAGTCGAACCGATCCATGGAAAAATTTCCTAGCCTCCTTTTTTATAAAAGTTAAAATGAATATTGAACGGTTACCGAACTGAATCTATTCTGCATCGTGCCTGGAAGTCATAGTCTCTTTCGGTGTCAATCAGATTGTCATCTTCATATTTATGCCTCGAAAGGTGAGTTTATCTCACACCTGACTTACATTTTTCATGGATATTAGATCAATAATGAACTGTTATATGAAATGTATAGGATTTGCCAATAGAAATTGTTTGATTTGATATATATGCACATTTCATATGTGACACGATATATTCATATGAAACGTAGTTGCACTGATGAAATATATATATATATATATATATATATATATATATATATATATATATGTTGTGATTGTTGTTGTTGATACCCATAGTTTAGGAAAAATCACTAAGGGTTGAAATGATACATACCCGAACAGACATTAGAATAGGAAAAATCGTTATGGGTTGAAATGATAGACCTGAACGATTTTACTGAATTTGGGATCGCGGGTTGAAATGATAGACCCGTAGAAATTTTATAAATTGTAGATTGAAATGATGAATATCCGTATCACTTGACCATAGGGTAGAAAACTATATACGGGCACCGTTGGTCGTATTTTCGAAGTATTTTGAAATTTTGGAAATTGATTTTTAAATAATCCTTAAGATTTTATTTTTATATATATTTATATTTTAAACTTATTTTTTTATATAATTTTGAAATATATGTTTTTAAATGATTTTTTTTATAAGTAAATCTAGATTTAATGCTTATTTAAGTTTTACTTATAATTTATTTATTTTAAACTATATATTTTAATTATATAAGTATTTTTAACTTTTATATTTTCATAAATAATTATTTTAAACTTATTTTCTATATTATTTTAATCTTATATATGTTTATAATCTATATTCTAATTAATTTTACAATTTTATAAACTTATATATATATATTTTTAAAAGTTATTTTCCTTTTTACTTGTATTTTATAAACTTTAATAATAAAGTCAAGTTGGATAAGTTAAGATTTCAAGATTTGAATTCGAGTTTAAAGATTTAAAGTTATATAGAGATACTTGGTTTAATGAATGAACTTGTAAGATATGAATATGAATTATGGAATTATTTTGAATTTAAGATTTCCAAAAGAATGAATGTGAATCTATAAGGGATGAAATGAATTTGATTCTAAATCAACTGAATGCGAATTTGAATATTTGTTTTCGAATTTTATAAGAAATGATCTCGAATTGCGTAAATTGATTTTTATTTTGGATATATCATTGGTTCGAAATGAATTCGATGAATATTATATATAGAATTGATTTGGTATGAATTAAGAAGTTGTATAAGCCGAGTTATAAGAATAATCTTATAATTGTTTTGAAACTCTAAATAACGATTTTGAACTATTTGGAATATGATATGTTTTGTTGGAATGGAATGATATGTTTTGTTTGAATTGTATAAATCGGAATAGAAGAGTTAGATTTGAATTGTTTCGAACTTGAATTTTTGCGAATATATAAACTGAACCAAAATACTATTGAGGTTAAATGTTTTGGTATTGATGTTTAATGGAAATTGAAATATTTAAGATATTACTTAAATATAAGTTGATTTTGGATTTGAAATTCATTTATGTGAATACTTTCGGAAATTATAATCAATGTTAAATATGTAGTATTAGTTATATTATATTGAGATCTTAACGATATGGTTCTAAACCGATTTGATTTAAGCGATTTGAGTTGTTTTTCAAATTAAATATAATCGAAGTTAGATATTAAATTTTGGTTTCAATTTCAAATATGATAATTCATATAAACTGTTTTATAAAGTGATTTATAAAATAATGACCACGGTGTGAAAAATGTAAACGTTTGGTTGTTAAAGAGACCGGGATCGGCTATTGTCATACTCTCTACCAATACCGAAAACCACTTTAACAACTGTGTACGCGGTGGAGTTCCAGAATGAAGGGGATGATTTGGCGAACAACTCCATTTTATTTTATTTCATATTAATTACGAGACCCTGACTACCTTGAGTCAGCTTGATGTGGCTAAAACAGGAGCTATGCACGAACCAAGTGAGGTCATACCTCTTATCGAGCACACTTCTTCGATATTATTCTATTATTGTTGAGATTCGATTTGGGCCCTTTTGATTATGGGAGTGTGTATCGAGGTGGCGGTAGTTGCTACTGTGCTTTACCACCAATCCGGCTCTGCAAACGGTGAATCCACCCTGGCATTCCTTGCGTGCCTTGTCACATGCCTTATACGAGCCCATTACGATTTTGTTTTGTGCTGTTTTATATGGAGTGCCCTCTTATCAACCTCTAGTTTATTGAGGAATTACGGTACTGTTTATACTATGGGAATATATAAACGGTGTAAGGGTAATCGTGGTAATCGTGCTTACGCTATTTTGATATTTTACTTTACTGATAGACACTATTGTGTATAGCGTATTATACTATATAGTATTAGTTTGACAGATCCTTAGAGGATGGTGATCCCAAACATCCTCTAAGTTACTGTTTGCATTTCATCGAACATTTCATTTGAATTGATTTACTTCCACGAGAATGTTAGTCCTGATCCGAGTTGTTTTGTTTTGCATTATTGCTCGGGTCAGATCGATTATCACAGCTTTCAAGATCCACTCTTGGAGTTTGAAGATTATTGGGTTTTCTCGTTTATATCTACCTGTTCGGTTATCTTTGTCATTCTGTTTCAAGTTGTTATCAGTTATTTATTATATTAAACTTCCGCTGAATTATTTATGTAAACTCTGATGTAAAGCTTCATGAACTACTATTGTATTTTAATTTTTCCGCTGTGAGATATTATATTGCTCTATATCTGTGTCTGTTATCTGTGATTCTGTGATTTGTTCTATTTACCTCAGAAGCTAATAACAATCTGTTGTTTTGGACGTTTCGAGTTGGCATATTTTGTCAATTCGGCATGGTCAAAATGGCGGGTCGTTACATATATGAAGGTCAAATACGTGGTTTCAACGGAGCGTCCACCGAACCTATCGACCACGTCAGACTATCGGTGGATTAGGAGATGGAGAAAGACGAAGAGTTATGATTCTCCCATTTGTGGTAATGAATATCAACTCGCACTACAATACCTTTTTGGGACGACCTGCCCTGGCGGTATTCTGAGCCTGTATCGCCCCTTGGTGTTTGCTTTTGAAGTTTCCTACCGACAGTGGGATCAGAACTGTGCGAGGAGATCAAGTAACAGGCCGATCATGTTATATGGCAGAGTGGAAGGAGTTAAGGAGCAGCGGCAACAAGGAATCTGAAAAATCTTCTCCCTCAGGGGAGGGGAAGGAAGCATTGCAATTACAGGAAACACCTCAGCTAGGACCATCGTCCTATGAGGTTGAAGACATCGACCCACGGGATGACGATGAGTCGAGGTGTAGAATAGCGGCTCCAAATGAGGCCATAATAGAAGTCCCGATCGATGACTGTGATCCTACTAAAGGTCTAAAGATCGGTTCACATCCTGATCCCTTCTTTATAAAGGAGCTAAGTGAAGTTCCTCCGGGCAAATATAGACGTATTCGCCTGGACCCACGCTGACATGTGTGGGATATCTCCATCAATTATAACTCACTCCCTCAACATCGACCCAAAGTATTCTCCTGTAAAACAGAAAAGGCGAATGTTGGGCCCTGAAAGGTCAATAGCTTTAAAAGAGGAGATCGGGAAGTTACAAGCCAATGGATTCATCCGGGATTCAACCTATCCGACTGGATAGCCAACCCGGTATTGGTGAAGAAGGCTAATGGGAAGGGGAGAACCTGTATTGACTTTTCCGATGCCTGTCCTAAAGACAGCTTCCCATTGCCCAAAATAGATCAGTTAGTCGACTCCACCGCCGGGCACGAGCTACTTTCATTCATGGATGCATATTCCGGATACAACCAGATCGCCATGCACGTCCCTGATCAAGAGCATACCAGCTTCATAACTGTCCTCGGACTATATTGCTATGTGGTGATGCCTTTTGGACTAAAAAACGCAAGAGCTACCCATCAAAGGCTAGTTAATCAAATGTTTCATGATCAAATTGGGAAAACGATGGAGGTGTATGTAGATGATATGTTGGTAAAGTTGAAACAATCATCCGAGCATGTGAACGACCTGTCAAGGATGTTTATCATCCTTTGGAAATACAGAATGAAACTAAATCTGTTAAAATGTTCTTTTGGAGTGGCGTCGGGCAAATTCCTCGGTTTCATTGTAAGTTCCCGTGGAATCGAGATCAATCCTGATCAAATTGTAGCCCTTAAAGGAATTCAGGAGCCTCGCCGGATAAAGGATGTTCAGAGTTTAGCAGGAAAGGTAGCAGCTATGGGACGATTCATCTCAAAAGCCACTGATAAATGCCTGCCCTTATTTGAACTGATAAAAAGGGGGGAAACGGAACATTGCTTGGGTGCCCGACTGTGTCGGAGCCTTCCGAAATCTGCTTGACCATCTTGAAAAGCCTCCTATTTTATCCAAACATGTCGACCATGAAGACTTGTTTATCTATTTAGCAGTATCCTCACATGCAATTATCTCAGTCCTGGTCCGCAAAGAGGATCGAGTGCAATGACCAGTCTATTATGTGAGAAAGAAATTGACTGGAGCCGAACGTAATTATCCTAGAATCGAAAAATTGTCCTTTAGTTTACTAATCACGTCGAGGAAGCTTCGATACTACTTCCAGGCCCATCCAATTAAAATATTTACTTATCAGCCTCTTCGACAAATCTTACAACGACCAGAGGCAAGCGGGAGACTGCTAAAATGGAATATTGAATTAATCCAGTTCGACCTAACGTTTATTCCTCGGAAGTCAATCTGAGGACAATCCTTAGCTGATTTCATAGCAGAATTCATGACCCCGAAGGAAGAGTGTCAAGATGATGACCCCGAGCCTATGAAGGTCGATCAGGAGCCAATCAGCTGGAAGCTTTATACGGATGAGGCCCGAAATAAACAACGTTCGGGGGCTGGCATAGTACTTTTGTCCCCTGAAGGGCGCTCGATTTATTATGCTCTGAGGTTAGAGTTTTTGGCAACCAATAATGACTCTGAGTACGAAGCCCTAATTGCTAGGCTCAAGCTAGCGAAAGACCTGAAGATAACATCGCTCGACATCTTTTGTGACTCATATCTTGTAGTCTGCCAAGTCTTAAAGGAATTCATTACCCGAGGAGAAAGACTGACTTCTTACCTCAAAGAAGTCGAGAAGTTGCTGCGGCACTTCAATCGATACAGCATTTCCAATATTCCTCGGGCAGAAAACCAGAAAGCAGATAGGCTAGCAAAACTGGCCAGTTCAGACTATCTGAATGAGACAGAGTTAGTTCCCATAGAAATCTTGAAAGTACCAAGCATTGACCAGATGGATGCTGATCAGACTAATGCCGAGCCCGAAAAAGAATCATGGATGACTCCCATTAAAAATTTCCTCCTCCACGGGCAGTTGCCCGAAAAGAAAAATGAAAGGCGAGCTTTGGTGCGACAAGCTTCCAAGTACCTTGTTCAGCAAGGCCAACTCTATAGAAGAGGGTTTTCTGTTCCGATGTGTTGCCAACAATGACATCAAAAGAATGCTGCAGGAAGTACATGAGGGAGATTGTGGAGCACACGTTGGGGGGCAAGCCCTGGCCTAGAAAATACTGCTTTATGGATACTTCTGGCCAACCGTTAATAAGGACACCGCCAACTATGCCAAAAAGTGCAATAAGTGCCAGAAGTTTGCACAAATCCCACGGATGCCCCCAATGAATATTACCCAGATGACAAGCCCTTGGTTGTTCGCTATGTGGGGAATTGACATCATCGGAACTTTGCCTATTTCGAAAGGGGGTGCTAGGTACGCGATTATGGCAGTAGACTACTCCAGAAAATGGGCAGAAGCCGAGCAAATGACTACGATTACAACAAAGAAGGTTATCAACTTTGTCGTCAGGAACATTATATGTCGATATGGAGTAACTCGAACCATTGTCACGGATAACGGAACTCAGTTTGATAGTCTGGAATTTCGAGATTTTTGTGAGAAATATCATATTGAAAAGAAATACTCCGCAGTCGCACATCCTCAATCCAATGGTCAAGTTGAAGCGGTCAATAAGATCATTAAAACCATTCTGAAGAAACGGCTGGAATGCGCTAAAGGAAAATGGGTCGACGAGTTACCCTTGGCATTACGGGCATATCACACTACCCATAAGACAGATACAGGGTATACCCCCTTTGCTTTGTTATACGGGGCCGAAGCAGTCCTTCCGATCGAGCTTGAAGTCCCGACCCACCGGACGACCTACTATGATCCCCTGAAGAATAAGGCACTTCTCTTGACATCATTGGACATGGTTGACAAAAAAAGAGAGAAAGCGAACCTTCGTGCCCAGGCCCACAGACAAAGAGTCGCTCGATATTATAACCAAAAAGTCCGACCAAAGACCTTCGAAGTAGGCGACCTGGTCTTGAAACGAATCTTTCCAGTCCCCGTGCATATGGGCCCAAGGAGGGAAGGACCTCACGTCATTCAGAGAAAGCTCAATAATGGAAGTTTTATATTAAAAACTATGGATGGCGAGCCATTTCAAAGAGCATGGAATGCGGAGCATTTACGACATTATCTCTCTTAGAATTTATGTTTTTGCTTTCTTTCTGCATTTAGATTGTTGATTTATTTGTTTCTTAGCATTGTAATAAGCGACCAGCATTAATTGCGCTAGCATATTAATAAGAATCTCCATTCCTGCTTTGATTTGTTGTAATTACAAAGAGCTAGTGATTGCGATTGAATGACTTATCTTACAACTTTTACCTTGAATAAATCTGGGATAAAAGTTGACGTCCATCCGGGCATACTGATCGACCATCAGGACTCAACTCCCGACCTCATTGACTTGAGGAAGAGTATAAATGACAATCGAGCGTGAATGGTGCATTGTGACAAAAGGCCGCTCAAACAATAAAACTTTACCCTTTATTGACCAAAGGATAAGTATAAAAGCCTGATGGCGCCCCTGCTTAATTGCACCCAAACCTCGATTAAGGATGGGACTTCTGGAGTTCGACGGGGAGATCATCACTCAAGTATCTACCCAACACTGGGGGCAAAAGAAATAGCAAGCACCCCCGACAAGGGTAAAGGGTGACTCACCCTTGACATTGAAAACATAACCATGAGATTCACACGACATCTATGTTATTACTTACGAAATAAGTTGATTTTCATTCATAATACCCTGATATCATAAAAAAATATTACTGCATGACAGGTACCATTCAAACAACGATATCAGAGATACATCATTAGATAGATAAATAGAAAACGAAAGTCCTAAGCGGGAGGTGGCATTAGTCTTTGCTCCACCATTTCAGCCAATTCTTTCTGCCTGATCATCTCCAGCATTTCTTCAGTGGTCATCACACGTCTCGACCCTCCAAGTGTGCTACCAAAGGGACGAGGATTCGAAGCAGAAGCCTGTGGATTCATCGAGGTAGTGGGGAATGGAGCTGCGGAAAGAATGGTCGGAGGAACAAACTGGAGAGGCCTGGCGATCACATGATCTTCGGTAGGTTCTGGTTTTGCGGCAGGAATTCCCTTGTCTTCCTAATCCTTGATCTCAGCCATGGATGGTCGATCCTCTCTTTTGAACTCCTCGATGATCTCGACATCGGGAGATACCAAGTCGATCTCCTCCACTCCTGCAGTCTTGTCTGTTTCATCTGTGGTGCCTTTCTTCTCAACAGCAAATCCTTCATCTCCATTGTTAGCAACCGGGGAAGTCCCTACAAAAAAAAAGGGAAATATATATAGATTAGGAAGAGATGATGGATTTTAAAAAAAGATGGGGAAGGGGGGCTTGCCTTCCATGTTAGAGTCGGCCACCTGTCCTTCCGCGACCTTGACTTTATCGGACGAAAAAGTAGAAGACGAACCCTTTTCCCTAACCGTGTGCACAAAAGATGCGGGAGCATGGGGCCGACTATCAACAGCTTCGCTTTGGGAAACCGAATTTTCTTTCGCCTTGCGACGTTCCGCTTCTGCTGTTCTCTTTTCTTGATTTTGTGCCTCCACCACGATGGCACATTCCCCATCATTCAGAATATGGGTCATTAATGACGCCTCATCCATTAGACGTCCCTGTGTCGTCTTCTTCTCTTCCCATAAGAGTACCTTCCATACGTCAACCAATGACCTGGGAAATCCCGGCATCTAAGACAAATCCTTGTGGCGAAGGAAATTTGCGCAAAACAAGAGAACTTGGCGAGCATGCCCCTTCTTCAACTCAACTTTCTCTCGGGAATGCTCAGCCTTAAGGGTCTCGATTTCAACATCATGTTGAAGCTTCAAATTGCTAGCAGACTTGATCGCTGCGGCAGTATTCTTCTCAGCCTGATCCTTGGCTAATTCGGATGAATGAAGGGTAGCCTTTAAATTTTGAATTTCAAGATCAAGTCAAGCTCTATCCCTCTTCAAGTTTTCAATCCCTTCTCTTATAGAATTGCATTCCTGTTCTCTCTATTGAACCTGAATGTTCAAATCTTCGACCTCTCTCCCATGCTTTTCTTTATCTGCTGCCGCCTGTAGCTCTTGATCCTTGATTTTCTTCTCTAGGAACCCAAAAGTCCTCTTACCACTATCAACGTCCCTTTTCAAACCTGCGATCTCGGCGAGCTTACCCTTTAATGCCCTACTCACTTGCTCGGCATATTCCAGCATAACATCATACTGAGATAGGGCATATTCCAAATTATTGCGCATGCGACGATGAAAGCTACGAGTTAGTGGTTGTATTTCGGGGGGTGGCCCAATCTAAAAAAAATGAGATCAGGGAAATTTCGTTCCAATTCTTGGAATCGATCGGCGGAAGAAGTTCCAACTGTAGGACTGGGACGATGTATCACTGTTCGAGAAGGCTCGTCTTCTTTTCTCTCCGCGGGATTGTGAGAATTAACTTTTTTCCTTTTCTTGGGCGCTATTAGACTAAAATTTGGTTCTAACACCCAAATTGACTGAAATTACAATAAAATGAGATCAAAAACAGAAAAGAGACACAGGATTTATAGTGGTTCGGCGTTAAAGAGCCTACGTCCACTTTATATCACTTTGCTTAATGATGTAGATGAAAATACAATAAGATATTCACTCAATCTCACTTACTTTTCATATACATTCACTCAATTATCTCAAAATATACTTTGAATGTTGATTTAGATTGTTTGGGAATACTGGAATTCGGTTCTCAAAGATGCTCGAACTCTCAAAGTGCCAAAAGATCCTTTTAAACGACCCTTGGGGGGTCTATTTATAGGTGAGAATTCCTTCGAGATCCGGTTCGGATCGGGGACACGTGGCCTCCGTCCCATGACTTTCGGGATCAGGTGAGTTCTGGTGAGGACAACACATCAGGTTAGTGGCCATCGTGGGTAGAAAGCGGTTGTAACTCCCCCGAATATCTAGGAGATCGTGGAGTAAAGTAGCAGGGTACACTGGGTTCAGTTCGGATAGGCTTGTAAATGGGGTTCGGATCAGAGCATCCCATCCGATCCGATCCGGCTTGAATTTTGCCTTTCCTCACTTTGTCTCGCTTTGCTTTTCTCTGACTACACCCGATCCGATCCGATTTATAGGCAGATTATATTCTAATACTTGATCTTTTAGCTTTGTGTTGCCTCTGTTCCTACCACTGTAATTCCGATTCGAACCGGATGCGTAACAAAGTGTCTTTTGTCTACTTGATCTTCTGACTTCTTGACTTTGTATAGCCTAGTTTACAAAGTAGGCTAACATTTTGCCCCCTTAAAGGATGCTTCTGTTGAAGACGAAGCGTGCTTTGATATCATCTGCTCATTGATCTTTGAGTTTGAGTCGTTGAAAAGTCGTTTCCATTGACGTATAGGGATATACTGCTTAAGAAAGTCGCATCTCTTGATGTCTATATATACATCACAAAGAATGCGGACTGCTTTCTTCATTTTTCTTTGAATTTAATTTGCACACCGAGTCGTTGTGCTCAATTCATTCGGTTCAGACCCGATCCGATGGGACTCCCTTCTTGTACTGCTTGATCATTGAATTAACAGGCCAGGCTTAGGTTCGTGGGCCTATTTCCTGGTCTGAACAGGGCGGAGAAGACTAGGAAGACGAGTAGTCACTACTCATACATATATTAACTTGTTACCTACTTCCTTCCTCTTCCTTTTCTTTTATTAATCTTGCCCAACAGACCTTCAACCGAAACCCTAGTTTCCAGAAACCCAAAAATTCTGAAATTCTCTCGTTGATCTTCAATTAAAACACCTCTGTAGGTTCAAAAACTCACTTTTCTTTATGATAATCGGTTTTAGCTTGGATTCACGATCAACCTAACTAATTTAACCATGGGGTTTGCTTGGCTTCGACATCGTGGCCCCCTCACTTCTCGCCGTCGTCGATGGTGGATTCGCCATCGTCTTGATGCGTTGAGAGATGGGGTCGAATTTCATCATCGGATTCTCAAACACATAAATGCTAAATCCCTGTTGGGTTTATGATACGGAATTGGGCACGAAGGAAGATGAAGAAGAGGAGAGGCACAGGGTTCGACTTGGATCGGGGCGGAGAGTAAAATGGCGGAGTGACAGCTGAGTGTATCCATCCAGATCGGGACAGTGTGGAAAGCAACCAGGGAGAACAAAGCCTATTTGGCCGGGTCGGGTCGGAGCAAAAGGGTGAGGAAGAAAAGAGGCAAGTGTTGCTCAGGTCAATCCGATCCGGTCCGAAAATGAACGCCCGAACCAATCCGGCTTTTCTTACTGGGCATGGACATATATTTCAAATTGAGAACATGACCTTTTCCCCCGATCCGATCCCAGTATGCTCGTCCTAACCGAACCGAAAAAACTTCACTCAACACACCCAAAAATTTATTCAAATGACTTAATCAGTGCCTGAACATGACCTTCGAATTAATGGACAATTAGGATAGCGCCTTGCGAACATAGACGACCATCAAGATCTATTCTGAACTACGCTGTTTTCTCAAAGCTTTATTTTACTTTCTTGCATCTTTACTTTGCATTTCTTGCACACACTGCACATATTTTTAGTTTACACATATGCACAGGGGGACACGAGCTAATTTACTCTAATTTCTGTTATTGCTTCTTCGATAGTTTATTGACCATGGCCGAAAGACATTCTTCTAGACTGGCAGAAAAGAAAGAGATGCCAGAGACATCCACTAAAGTTACTCTTGACGACATATCTTCTTCCTTAGACCCTGAATGGGACGATGAGGAATCAGATTATGAAGTAGAGGCGCATAACAGTGAAATGCCTTCTGACAGTGAAGTTTCCCCGGGCTATGAAGAGGAAGGAGAGGTTGGAGATAATCGAGCTCCTGACGAATTTGAGTCTGCCATCATATTGGAATCACCTCAAGATTCTGTTGAATCGATGATTGACTACGATAGGCTCCTTCGAATATGCTTAAAGTACGGGATACATAAAAAAGATACCCTGGTGTCGTCGAAGACTGACCGTCCTCATAATCCTTCGGAGGGATTTATGGCAATCACTCGATTGATGTGCATGGTTGGGGCTATCCCTCCATTTTCTCCTTTCGTCGTCGATTTTCTAAGACAAATGCGGATTGCCCCCATGCAGCTGCATCCCAACTCCTATGCTTACCTGTATACCTTATATGTAGCATACCGTGAGATCTTAGGCATAGAGCTCACTTTTCATGATGTTCATTTCTTTTATAACTTCAAGCATCGGACTCGAGAAACTCCTTTCTCTTACTTCGAGTCTGTCCCAAAAAGAAAGATAATTTCAGCGCCATTCAGTAGCAAGGCCGGTGACTCTAAGCTGGAATGGTTTTATATAAGGAAACAACCGGGGTGTGCTAGGAGATGGACAAAATCGAGTAAGGAACTGGTTTTCTAAACCTCGACTCTGAATGTTCACGCCACCACACTAATCCGTTTTCTTTTTGTTTGCAGTTGACAATCCAAAACAAATATCGAGTCAAGTGTTCTTTGATCGGATGCACCGGCTCCTTAATGGTGATCAAAAGTTTTTAACTATCGATGAAGTCCTTAAGGATGAATATCTTCATCTTCATAGGTTGGTGTCCATTACCCATAACATAGGTCACGGGTCCAGTCCATATGTATATATCCCTCCGGTGGATGTAATTCCAGAAATGGGCGAGAGCTCGAAAGGCCCCACCTTGCCGCTTCAAACTTCACCTTCTCCAAGTTCGACTCAAGACGATGAGTTGGCTAATTTACCTGAAAAGCACCGAGAGGGGTACATCACTCCTAGGGATGTTGTTTCTCCTGAGAAATCACCATCTCCTAAAGAACAGCCAACAGGTGCTTCCCAAAGAGATGCCCCTACTGTTGATGATCCTACATTTTAGGGCTTGGGAGATCTCCCACTTCCTGACACTATTTACACTTCTGAGGATTTTGGCACAAATCCTTTAGTTTTTACTTCTTCGGAGGAGGCCACTCCTGTTAAGGCCAAAGAGCCCTCTCACACTGGCTCAGCTTCAGACTCTGGTTTGTCATAGGGGGGGTGTAACAACCCGGAAATGCGAGCCAGTTTAAATTTTTTGTTTTGGCAATTTTAACGAATTTTGAATATTTAAAATGAATTATTTAAAATAATATCGACGAGAAATTTATTTTGAAATGAATTCGACGTATATATTTATATACGTCGTCGTTAGAATATAAATAATTATAAAAGGAATTGAAAATGGCGCGGTAGTTCGATAATTCGATTTCAAAATTCAAATGAATGTACCAGGTGCAAAATAAACCAGATTTTTGTGAAACTGAAAATATTAGGATCTAATTGATAATATCTTTCCATCGAATCTGAAAATCGAAATTTCATAGCGGGAACCAAAAGTTATGCCCAGTTGAAAATTCAGAATAGTCGCTATGTAAATTATACATGGCCCAAAAAGTCAAATTTTGCATATGGATGAATTTGGACTCAAAACCACTTCCATTGAGTTCAAAATGCCGTTTAGAACTCCAAAAAGTATAAGCTTTGATATATTCCGATATCCAGAATAGTGGCAATTGGCAGTAGCTTTTCGGTTAGCAAAACATAGCCCTTAAAAAGTGTAATTTTACATACGAGCTCAGAATTCGACGAGATAAATTTTTATGGATTCACAATGACAAATTATTGTTGAGTTCCAAAGTGCGCGTCAAACGGAGTCAGTATGTGGCCGTGCGAAGCAAAACCATTTGTTCAAAAGCGGGCAGTCATTTTACAAAGGAACATTATCCATACGACCTCGGAATTCGATTCTACCTTTTTTTCTGGATTCGTATCATCTAATAATGGTTAAATCCAAGAGGGCTTGGTTTTTTGAGTTAGCATGTGAGCATGCAAGAAGAAATGGTGCGCCAAAATCGCATTTTTAGAGCTTATTTGAGCATTTTTTTGATTTTTAACGGACGGTCAAATGAACTCGGAATTCGACGAAACTTGTTTCGTTGGACTCGTCTTCACGTCTACTATGTCGTGTCCGAAATCCGCGGCAATTGGATATCGTCGGCGTTCGGACGATAGGCGAGAAACAAGCATATAATCACTTTTCCTCCAATTCCTTCTTCATAATTTCCTCCTTCCTCCTTTTTGCATTTTCCTCTTTAATGGGCACCTCCACCCTCCCCGTCGCTGCCGCCCCTACATCAGCCACCGCCAGCCTCCACCAGCACCGCCACCTCCCTCCGACCACCCTCCTCCTCTTCTCTCTCCTCTTCTCTTTCTCTCTCTCCCTTCACAAACCTAAACCCTAGGAGCCACCACGGGCCCCACCACCACCGTCGCTGCCCCTTAGCCACCTCCCATCAGGTCCGGCGCCCCCCTCAGGCCCCCCAATTCCGGCCGTGGGCCCCTCCTCCTCAAAAATCACATTTTTCACAAATTTCCCGTTTTGTACAAAATACTCTGTCCTTATGTCGCGAATAACTCCCAAACCGTGCATTTCTAGCCAAAGTTCCTCAAGACCAAAGTCGAAGAGCACGATTTGCTCTTCGATTTTGTATATGATAGTCCCATTTTGCATTGCGGAGTTGTCGAGAAAACGCGTCCAAAGTCTGTCGTTCAAACACTATCAAAATGTTGTCTTTTTGCGATTTTCGGCGAAATGGCACATTTTCGGGAGGAAGACCACTAGGAGAAAGTTGTCTGGAATGGCGCGTTTAACCTAGAAAAATAGATGGTGTGAAGATTGAAGCTCGTTTGCAAATTCTGGAACCAGAACAGCGAATCCGGGTGTTAGAAAAAAATGTGAGTTTTCTCCGTTTTAAAGCTTTTATGGTTTTTGACGAATGAAGTAGAATAAAAATATGATTTTTATATAATAGGAAGAATAAAAATATGATTTTTATATAGTAGAGATAATAAAAATACGATTTTTATATTATATAGATAGTAAAGATTTGATCTTTACTATATGACCAGCGGTATAAAAATAGAATTTTTATCTATGTAGTAGTAGTATAAAAATGTGATTTTTATATACATAGCAACAATATAAAATTGTGATTTTTATATATGTAGTGACTACGGGCAGTGAAATTGGCAAAAAGGTGAGCACGACGAAGATTTCTACATAAGAAGAGTCGTGGCGTTTGGTTTAGCTAGTCGGTGAGAACTTCTCACTTTAAATTTCCTTTTCTAGTTATAAATATATACTAGGATGCAGACGGTGTTTAGTAGCACCCGACATCATTGTCCACAGACCATGGACTTGTTTATTTGGTTGTGTAGTTGGTTAGATTATTTGATCTAAATTTGGTTGTTTGGTGAATTGAAATTGGTATGATTGATATGTGTATGGCGTGGGCCGTTATTAGACCGGGGATAAGGCTAGGCCTTGTCCCGTTTCTAGTATCGTGTCGTTATGCCGCCGAAATTTTCTAAAATAAGTTAGAAAAATAAAGATATCATTTTATTTAATAAATGAACCGAATAGAATATTCATAGGTTGAATAAAATAATTTGGTCGTTAAAAATATAATTTTTAACGTGAATGTGAATAAATAAATATTCATTTACAAACCGGACGGTTTGTTTAAGTACACCTATTTGAAGGACATTGATTGGGACGATAAATTTTACACATCGCCCAACTGCACAAATAAAATATGTGTTTGATTGTTTGAAACCTCACACAGGTATTGGGATAAAATACGGCATACACTAATCCCAATAATTAGTTGTATGTCGATCGATGGATCGACAGGCTGTTATAAGCGTTAAATATCTATATTTGATGCTTATACAGTGTAGTGCACTTTGGACGATGGTTGATTATTTATCGTTGCTATTATACACATGTGTTGTATGGAATCCATATAATTAACTTTATATGGTAATTGATTGGGCCTCATTCCAATTTAGAAAATAAAGAATATTATAAAATAAAGGTTCATGTGTTGACAGTACTCATCCGTTGAGATTAGTCATGTGTTGAATGAAATATTAACAATAAAATTTACATCTTTATCATTATAAAATAAAGGTTGATGTGTTGACAGTACTCATCCGTTGAGATTAGTCATGTGTTGAACGAAATATTAACAATAAAATTTACATCTTTATAATATATAAAATTAGAAACTAATTGGAAAATAGATAAGATAAGTGGTCTCCTGGATATTGATCTGATGTTGGTTTCGGCCTTCAGAGTTAATATTTAGGGAATTGTTCTCTTACTAATTTACGGTTGAAGTCTGATTTGAAATCAAACGAAAGATACCATAATTTTTATAAAATATATTAAATAACAAAAATAGTCACACGTGGACCGTACTCATTCGTTGAGATTAGTCATGTGTTGATAAAAATATAGAGTCATGTATTGAAATAAATATAGATTTATTTGTTGGATAGAATAACGAAGCTATTGAAAATATAAAGCCGTGTTGATTAGAGATGCGTTATTTTGACGAGAACGATATTTATATCGATTATATTCGTTTTTATAATGAATATTGAAAAGATATAAAAATCGAATATTTATAACAGGAAAACGAATTTGAATTGAATAGAAAACGAATTCGAATAGAATTGAATAGAAAACGAATTTGAATTGAATTGAATTGAATTGAAAACGAATTTGAATTGAATTGAATAGAAAACGAATTCGAATTGAATTGAATAGAAATCGACGAAATATATATTATATATATAATATAATGGCCTGAATAGAACGCGCAGCGCCGCGGCAGTTCGTGAATTTCGACCATTGATTACTAACGGACATTACGGGAGATCCGACCATCGGATTCTCCTAAAACCGGAACCGTTGGGTTCGTATCGAAAAGAGCTTTCGAATAAATATTAGAAATCTGAAATCTAACGGTTGGATTTGGAGATACGTTCAAATCAAATTTGGAAAAGATCGATGTAAGTGCAGTTCTATAGCCGTTGATGGAAATCGACTGTATGGGCCTTGATAAAATTATTGAAAATAGTAATAATTTGTATAAAATCATAATAAATGATTTGGGAAAAATTGAGATGAAAAACTCCAAATTTGAAAAGAAAAAATTAGATTTTTATCGAAATGAACTAGTTTTGAACTGGAATTAGAACCTATTTATTTTTAAATAAATAAATTGGATTTGAAATGGGTTTTAAATAGAATTGATTTGTGGGTTTATCGTGAAGGGTGTTTTAAATAACACTTGTTCTTTAACCCGATAGTAAATAGAATGTGATTTCGGTTTATCGTGAACTGTGTTTTAAATGACACTAGTTCTTTAACCCAGTAAAGGGAGTTTTAATGAATCTGCAATTAGATTGAAATGTGAATCGATAATTTAAATTATCAAATTTGGAAAATGAGCGAGAATGGAGTATCACCAGTTTTGCTCCAAGCGATAGTTAAATCTTTAATTAGATTTGAACGTGAAATGGTAATTAATTTTACCGATAACATCGTGGTATTAGATATGGAGTATTACCTGTTTTGCTTCATGGGATGAATAGGTTGGGATTGGGAAATAAAATTAATAATTACTTCGGTGTGGTTCGCTAATCTCGACTAGTTTGGAAAACCATAATTGGTTTGATATGGCATCCAATGGAAGATTAAAGAATAAATTTTAAAGAATTTATCTTTGATAAAATTTATGGGAATCTTTCCCTAAGAATTGAAATTTAGAAACTAGCTGTAGGTTAGTTAAGAAGAATGGTTTCCTGGGTATTGATCTGATGTTGGTTTCGGCCTACGGGGTTAATATTTGGGGAATTGCTCTCTTACTGATTTACGGTTAGTGACTAATGAATTGGAATGAGGCGTATGTTGTGTTTGTGTAACATTTGTTTTTAATATACGCGGGTTGTTCGGAAAGACCGGGTTTATACCCATTCTGAATAACCGATTCGACGATATGTCGAAGATGAAGACGGTGATTGAAGACCAGAAGTCTTCACATCGTTTGGGTGATTACTGATGATCTTGATTGGGCTGTACACCCAGGATGAGGGAATCAGTTGGTGATTGTCCAGACGTACTTGGAGATCGATGGATATGTGTGGAAAGTGCCTCCGCTTTCGTTCAGACCCAGAACGAACTTGTAAATGGACTGTGTGTCTAACATTGGATTTTTTTCTATGTTGATTGATCTCTATTAAATATACATCTGTTTGGCGGCGGAGAATTTATTCTTTTGCTTAACGCCCTTCTCTGAGACGTACGAGCTCAGAGGTCGTATAACGATGGACATCAGTCGCATGGCATGAATTGCCAGTGTGGCATGCCTAAGTGGCAATTGATGAAGGCTTTTGTTGAAAAGCAAAGTCTTTTGGTTGATGATCAAAGCACGACCTACGTGGCAACTTTGTGTATAACGTGAATTCGCGAGCCTCACACCTCGTTATGAGTTAAAAACGGGATGAGGACTGCAGGGAGAGCACGACGTTTCTTTCTAGCTTTTGTGGTGTCAGTGACTTACCAGCCCTGATATTTATATACTTTTCAACTATGTGGTTGTTGGATGAGGCGCCTCGATTTTAGGTCTGTAAGGACTGGGAAACGTTTGTTCAGGAATATTAATCCTCAAACGTAAGAGAGGACCGGCCCTGAAGCATCCAGGGGTTGCCCAGAGTGTGTAATCCCGAGGCATTTGCTAGAGTGTCTCGAATCGGAGAGGAGCTTGCCCCTTGCCTCGACTCATGACGGAAATCCAATTTCCAATTCGTGATATTGCGGTTTTAATTGTAGAACTAGTATGGCGACATGATATATGGTACCCATGCCATCTATGATTGATATTTATGATTGAAATTGTTTTGACACTATACACCAATAATAGTATCAAATGACTTGTTTTTAAACGTACCAAGCATGTTTGGCTATTATAAGGGAAAACCCTATCCTCCGGTTTGCGTTGCATTGTGTGATGGGACATGGATCTTATAATAGCTTCATTTTTCGAAAAAGCATTGCGTTGTTTATTGATATGCACTGGTATTCTTGGGAGGAAATCCGTTCCGTGTTATACGGCGTGGTCCCTGGAATTACTCCTTTTTAAAGTAAAGTTTTAAATAACTGTTTTAGTTCTCACACTAGTCACATGACTGACCTGGAGTTTATTGTTTTAACCAAAACTCTGGGTGCCCCTATTTTGACACGGACAGCTAGTAGTTTTGGTTTTGCAAATTTATATTCACAGGATCCTGATTTACAGCTGGAACGATGCTCGGAGAGCTCTGTATCCGTGTATTACTTTCAGTTATGCTTTCTAATGTTTTTCCGCTGCTATGTAACTTATTGTAATCTCTGATATTTATCGAATGTAATTTATTCATTTATACTCTGTATACTCTTGTATCTGATGGAATTGTTGTAATAACAATGAAATGTTCTTCTGTTTGTGTTCTATTTTGTCGTGTTCTCAAGGTAATCCGGGCTTTCCTTAACGGGGAAGTTACGGGTCATCACAGTTGGTATCAGAGCTTTGGTTTACAGAGCTCGAGAACAAGACACATTAGAACCATATGAAAGAATTCATCAGATATTGGATTAGTAATATACAATTAGAATGACTCGTTAGAGATAGGATCGGTAGTATCCTAGAACGAGTGTGAAGAGTATATTTTTCAAATGAAAACAATTTTGTTTTGAAATTTAAATCATTTTATATGTATTTGAATAATTTATTTATATTGATTTGGACAATCTAGTATATAAAGGTTTTGCATATACACGTCATGAACGTATATTCGAAGTTTTAATATACTGGATAGATATAGAATCACACTCTAGTCGCCCGGAGATGGTACTGATGATAGCACGTGCATCATCAGAATTTATGTTCGTGTTTCGAAGGTGTGATATCTATATATTTCCATTAGACTGGTGTGAGAACCAAAACTAGATTAGGTTTATTGTTGTGATTTGGCATCAAAAACATGATTTTCTGTATATGTAGTAAAATTATGAATTTGAAACGTTAATCCACTAATTGATTGATGGTTGTGTTGTTTGTTTATTTGTTTGATAATTTTGAACCATTATGCCTAATTGAAACAAATTTTGAACTGTATTGAAAATTGGTCGCATTTGTTTGCATATACATGTACTTACATTGAACAGGTTATAGCAAGGAGGCTAGAGCAGAGGAATAAAATTTGTTTGCCCGACAAATAGGTACTTGTTTACCATAATTTACTGTTTTGTTTGGGTGATGATGATTTTATGAGCCGATTGGCTAGCCGCTTGGTTTTTTCTTTTTCTTTTTGAGATCAGAGGGCCTGTATGGCAATTTTGGGGTTTTCCCGGTGCTCCCGGTGCAGGGGAGGTTATGGCGAAATTTTTTGAAAATTTAGGGTGTTAGCCAAATTTTTGAAAATTTAGAAAAGTTCTTAGAAACTGAAAAGTTGAAGAACTTAAGCCGTAATCAAAATAAAGGAAATTGAGTTGATTAGTTAAACAACTTTCGGCTTCGTTCCTTTTCGGGGACGAAAAGTTTTAAGTGGGGGAGAATGTAACAACCCGGAAATGCGAGCCAGTTTAAAAATTTTCTTTTGGCAATTTTAACGAATTTTGAATATTTAAAATGAATTATTTTAAATAATATCGACGAGAAATTTATTTTGAAATGAATTCGACGTATATATTTATATACGTCGTCGTTAGAATATAAATAATTATATATAATTATAAAAGGAATTGAAAATGGCACGGTAGTTCGATAATTTGATTTCAAAATTCAAATGAATGTACCGGGTGCAAAATAAACCGGATTTTTGTGAAACTGAAAATATTAGAATCTAATTGATAATATCTTTCCAACGAATCTGAAAAATCGAAATTTCATAGCGGGAATCAAAAGTTATGCCCAGTTGAAAATTCAGAATAGTCGCTATGTAAATTATACATGGCCCAAAAAGTCAAATTTTGCATATGAATGAATTTGGACTCAAAACCACTTCCATTGAGTTCAAAATGCCGTTTAGAATTCCGAAAAGTATAAGCTTCGATATATTCCGATATCCGAAATAGTGGCAATTGGCAGGATCTTTTCTGTTAGCAAAACATAGACCTTAAAAAGTGAAATTTTACATACGAGCTCAGAATTCGACGAGATAAATTTTTATGGATTCACAATGATAAATTATTGTTGAGTTCCAAAGTGCGCGTCGAACGGAGTCAGTATGTGGCCGTGCGAAGCAAAACCATTTGTTCAAAAGCGGGCAGTCATTTTACAAAGGAACATTATTGATACGACCTCGAAATTCGATTCTACCTTTTTTTCTGGATTTGTATCATCTAATAATGGTTAAATCCCAGAGGGCTTGATTTTTTTGAGTTAGCATGTGAGCGTGCAAGAAGAAATGGTGCGCCAAAATCGCATTTTTAGAGCTTATCTGAGCATTTTTTTGATTTTTAACGGACAGTCAAACGAACTCGGAATTCGACGAAGCTTGTTTCGTTGGACTCGTCTTCACGTCTACTATGTCGTGTCTGAAATCCGCGGCAATTGAATATCGTCAGCGTTCGGATGATAGGCGAGAAACTAGCATATAATCACTTTTCCTCCAATTCCTTCTTCATAATTTCCTCCTTCCTCCTTTTTGCATTTTTCTCTTTAATGGGCACCTCCACCCTCCCCATCGTTGCCGCCCCTACATCAGCCACCGCCGGCCTCCACCAGCACCGCCACCTCCCTCCGACCACCCTCCTCCTCTTCTCTCTCCTCTTCTCTTTCTCTCTCTCCCTTCACAAACCTAAACCCTAGGAGCCACCACCACCACCACGGGCCCCACCACCACCACCGCCGCCCCTTAGCCACCTCCCCACCTCCCATCAGGTCCGGCGCCCCCCTCAGGCCCCCCAATTCCGGCCGTGGGCCCCTCCTCCTCAAAAATCACATTTTTCACTAATTTCCCGTTTTGCATAAAACACCCTGTCCTTTTTTTGCGAATAACTCCCAAACCGTGCGTTTCTAGTCAAAGTTCCTCAAGACCAAAGTCGAAGAGCATGATTTTCTCTTCGATTTGGTATATGATAGTCTCATTTTGCATTGCGGAGTTGTCGGGAAAACGCGTCCAAAGTCTGCTGTTCAAACACTGTCAAAATGCTATCTTTTCGCGATTTCCGGCGAAACGGCACATTTTCGGGAGGAAGACCACTAGGCAAAAGTTGTCCGGAATGGCGCGTTTAACTTAGGAAAAAAGATGGTGTGAATATTGAAGCTCGTTTGCAAATTCTGGAACCAGAACAGCGAATCCGGGTGTTAGAACAAAATGTGAGTTTTCTCCGTTTTAAAGCTTCTATGGTTTTTGACGAATGAAGTAGAATAAAAATATGATTTTTTTTACTATAGGAAGAATAAAAATATGATTTTTATATAGTAGAGATAATAAAAATACGATTTTTATATTATATAGATAGTAAAGATTTGATCTTTACTGTATGAACAGTGGTATAAAAATAGAATTTTTATCTATATAGTAGTAGTATAAAAATGTGATTTTTATATACATAGCAACAATATAAAAATGTGATTTTTATATATGTAGTGACTACGGGCAGTGAAATTGGCAAAAAGGCGAGCATGACGAAGATTTCTACATAAGAAGAGTCGTGGCGTTTGGTTTAGCTAGTCGGTGAGAACTTCTCACTTTAAATTTCCTTTTCTAGTTATAAATATATACTAGGATGTAGACGGTGTTTAGTAGCACCCGACACCATTGTCCACAGACCATGGACTTGTTTGTTTGGTTGTGTAGTTGGTTAGATTATTTGATCTAAATTTGGTTGTTTGGTGAATTGAAATTGGTTTGATTGATATGTGTATGGCGTGGGCCATTATTAGACCGGGGATAAGGCTAGGCCTTGTCCCGTTTCTAGTATCGTGTCGTTATGCCGCCGAATTTTTCTAAAATAAGTTAGAAAAATAAATATATCATTTTATTTAATAAATGAACCGAATAGAATATTCATAGGTTGAATAAAATAATTTGGTCATTAAAAATATAATTTTTAACGTGAATGTGAATAAATAAATATTCATTTGCAAACAGGACGTTTTGTTTATGTACACCTATTTGAAGGACATTGATTGGGACGATAAATTTTACACATCGCCCAACTGCACAAATAAAATCTGTATTTGATTGTTTGAAACCCCACATGGGTATTGGGATAAAATGCGGCATACACTAATCCCAATAATTAGTTGTATGTCGATCGATGGATCGACAGGCTATTATAAGTGTTAAATATCTATATTTGATGCTTATACAGTGTAGTGCACTTTGGATGATGGTTGATTATTTATCGTTGCTATTATATACATGTGTTTTATGGAATCCATATAATTAACTTTATATGGTAATTGATTGGGCCTCATTCCAATTTAGAAAATAAAGAATATTATAAAATAAAGGTTCATGTGTTGACAGTACTCATCCGTTGAGATTAGTCATGTGTTGAACGAAATATTAACACTAAAATTTACATCTTTATCATTATAAAATAAAGGTTCATGTGTTGACAGTACTCATCCGTTGAGATTAGTCATGTGTTGAACGAAATATTAACAATAAAATTTACATCTTTATCATATATAAAACTAGAAACTAATTGGAAAATAGATAAGATGAGTGGTCTCCTGGATATTGATCTGATGTTGGTTTCGGCCTTCGGGGTTAATATTTAGGGAATCGTTCTATTACTAATTTACGGTTGGAGTCTGATTTGAAATCAAACGAAAGATACCATAATTTTTATAAAATATATTAAATAACAAAAATAGTCACACGTGGACCGTACTCACTCATTGAGATTAGTCATGTGCTGTCAAAAATATAGGGTCATGTATTGAAAGAAATATAGATTCATTTGTTGGATAGAATAACGAAGCTATTGAAAAATATAAAGCCGTGTTGATTAGAGATGCGTTATTTTGACGAGAACAATATTTATATCGATTATATTCGTTTTTATAATGAATATTGAAAAGAGATAAAAATCGAATATTTATAACAGGAAAACGAATTGAATTGAATAGAAAACGAATTCGAATTGAATTGAATAGAAAACGAATTTGAATTGAATTGAATAGAAAACGAATTCGAATTGAATTGAATAGAAATCGACGAAATATATATATTGTATATATAATATAATGGCCTGAATAGAACGCGCCGCGCTGCGGTAGTTCGTGAATTTCGACCATTGATTTCGAACGGACATTACGGGAGATCCGACCATCGGATTATCCTAAAACCGGAACCGTTGGGTTCGTATCGAAAAGAGCTTTCTAACGAATATTAGAAATCTGAAATCTAACGGTTGGATTTAGAGATACGTCCAAATCAAATTTTGGAAAAGGTTGCTGTAAGTGCGGTTCGATAGCCGTTGACGGAAATCGATTGTACGGGCCTTGATGAAATTATTAAAAATAGTAATAATTTGTGTAAAATCATAAGAAATGATTTAGGAAAAATTGGGATGAAAAACTCCATATTTGAAAAGATAAAAATAGACTTTTATCGAAATGAACTAGTTTTGAACTGGAATTAAAACCTATTTATTTTTAAATAAATAAATTGGATTTGAAATGGGTTTTAAATAGAATTGATTTGTGGGTTTATTGTGAAGGGTGTTTTAAATAACACTTGTTCTTTAACCCGATAATAAATAGAATGTGATTTGGGTTTATCGTGAACTGTGTTTTAAATGACATTAGTTCTTTAACCCAGTAAAGGGAGTTTTAATGAATCTGCAATTAGATTGAAATGTGAATCGATAATTTAAATTATCAAATTTGGAAAATGAGCGAGAATGGAGTATCACCAGTTTTGCTCCAAGCGATAGTTAAATCTTTAATTAGATTTGAACGTGAAATGGTATTTAATTTTACCGATAACATCGTGGTATTAGATATGGAGTATTACCAGTTTTGCTTCATGGGATGAATAGGTTGGGATTGGGAAATAAAATAAATAATTACTTCGGTGTGGTTCGCCAATCTCGACTAGTTTGGAAAACCATAATTTGGTTTGATATGGCATCCAATGGAAGATTAAAGAATAAATTTTAAAGAATTTATCTTTGATAAAATTTATGGGAACCTTTCCCTATGAATTGAAATTTAGAAACTAGCTGTAGGTTAGTTAAGAAGAATGGTTTCCTGGGTATTGATCTGATGTTGGTTTCGGCCTTCGGGGTTAATATTTGGTGAATTGCTCTCTTACTGATTTACGGTTAGTGACTAATGAATTGGAATGAGGCGTATGTTGTGTTTGTGTAACATTTGTTTTTAATATACGCGGGTTGTTCGGAAAGAACGGGTTTATACCCATTCTGAATAACCGATTCGACGATATGTCGAAGATGAAGACGGTGATTGAAGACCAGAAGTCTTCACATCGTTTGGGTGATTACTGATGATCTTGATTGGGCTGTACACCCAAGATGAGGGAATCAGTTGGTGATCGTCCAGACGTACTTGGAGATCGATGGATATGCGAGGAAAGTGCCTCCGGTTTCGTTCAGACCCAGAACGAACTTGTAAATAGACCGTGTGTATGACATTGGATTTTATTCTATGTTGATTGATCTCTATTAAATATACATCTGTTTGGCGGTGGAAAATTTATTCTTTTGCTTAACGCCCTTCTCTGAGACGTACGAGCTCAGAGGTTGTATATCGATGGACATCAGTCGCATGGCATGAATTGCCAGTGTGGCATGCCTATGTGGCAATTGATTAAGGCTTCTGTTGAAAAGTAAAGTCTTGTGGTTGATGATCAAAGCACGGCCTACGTGGCAACTTTGTGTATAACGTGAATTCGCGAGCCTCACACCTCGGTATGAGTTAAAAACAGGATAAGGACTGCAGGGAGAGCACGACGTTTCTTTCTAGCTTTGGTGGTGTCAGTGACTTACCAGCCCTGACATTTATATACTTTCCACCTATGTGGTTGTTGGATGAGGCGCCTCGATTTTAGGTCTGTAAGGACCAGGAAACGTTTGTTCAGGAATACTAATCCTCAAACGTAAGAGAGGACCGGCCCTGAAGCATCCAGGGGTTGCCCAGAGTGTGTAATCCCGAGGCATTTGCTAGAGTGTCTCGAATCGGAGAGGAGCTTGCCCCTTGCCTCGACTCATGATGGAAATCCAATTTCCAATACGTGATATTGCGGTTTTAATTGTAGAACTAGTATGGCGACATGATATATGGTACCCATGCCGTCTATGATTGATATTTATGATTGAAATTGTTTTGACACTATACACCAATAATAGTATCAAATGACTTGTTTTTAAACGTACCAAGCATGTTTGGCTATTATAAGGGAAAACCCTATCCTCCGGCTTGCGTTGCATTGTGTGATGGGACCTAGATCTTATAATAGCTTCATTTTTCGAAAAAGCATTGCGTTGTTTATTGATATGCACTGGTATTCTTGGGAGGAATTCCGTTCCGTGTTATACGGCGTGGTCCCTGCAATTACTCCTTTTTAAAGTAAAGTTTTAAATAACTGCTTTAGTTCTCACACCAGTCACATGACTGACCTGGAGTTTATTGTTTTAACCTAAACTCTGGGTGCCCCTATTTTGACACGGGCAGCTAGTAGTTTTGGTTTTGCAAATTTATATTCACATGATCCTGATTTATAGCTGGAACGATGCTCGGAGAGCTCTGTATCCGTGTATTACTTTCAGTTGTGCTTTCTATTGTTTTTCTGCTGCTATTTAACTTATTGTAATCTCTGATATTTATCGAATGTAATTTATTCATTTATACTCTGTATACTCTTGTATCTGATGGAATTGTTGTAATAACAATGAAATGTTCTTCTGTTTGTGTTCTATTTTGTCGTGTTCTCAAGGTAATCCGGGCTTTCCTTAACGGGGAAGTTACGGGTCATCACAGTTGGTATCAGAGCTTTGGTTTACAGAGCTCGAGAACAAGACACATTAGAACCATACGAAAGAATTCATCAGATATTGGATTAGTAATATCCAATTAGAATGACTCGTTAGAGATAGGATCAGTAGTTTCCTAGAACGAGTGTGAAGAGTATATTTTTCAAATGAAAACAATTTTGTTTTGAAATTTAAATCATTTTATACGTATTTGAATAATTTATTTATATTGATTTGGACAATCTAGTATATAAAGGTTTTGCATATACACGTCATGAACGTATATTCGAAGTTTTAATATACTGGATAGATATAGAATCACACTCTAGTCGCCCGGAGATGGTACTGATGATAGCACGTGCATCATCAGTATTTATGTTCGTGTTTCGAAGGTGTGATATCTATATATTTCAATTAGACTGGTGTGAGAACCAAAACTAGATTAGGTTTATTGTTGTGATTTGGCATCAAAAACATGATTTTCTGTATATGTAGTAAAATTATGAATTTGAAACGTTAATCCACAAATTGATTGATGGTTGTGTTGTTTGTTTATTTGTTTGATAATTTTGAACCATTATGCCTAATTGAATCAAATTTTGAACTGTATTGAAAATTGGTCGCATTTGCTTGCATATACATGTACTTACATTGAACAGGTCATAGCAAGGAGGCTAGAGCAGAGGAATAAAATTTGTTTGCCCGACAAATAGGTACTTGTTTACCATAATTTACTGTTTTGTTTGGATGATGATGATTTTATGAGCCGATTGGCTAGCCGCTTGGCTTTTTCTTTTTCTTTTTGAGATCAGAGGGCCTGTATGGCAATTTCGGGGTTTTCCCGGTGCTCCCGGTGCAGGGGAGGTTATGGCGAAATTTTTTGAAAATTTAGGGTGTTAGCCAAATTTTTGAAAATTTAGAAAAGTTCTTAGAAACTGAAAAGTTGAAGAACTTAAGCCGTAATCAAAATAAAGGAAGTTGAGTTGATTAGTTAAACAACTTTCGGCTTCGTTCCTTTTCGGGGACGAAAAGTTTTAAGTGGGGGAGAATGTAACAACCCGGAAATGCGAGCCAGTTTAAAAATTTTCTTTTGGCAATTTTAACGAATTTTGAATATTTAAAATGAATTATTTTAAATAATATCGACGAGAAATTTATTTTGAAATGAATTCGATGTATATATTTATATACGTCGTCGTTAGAATATAAATAATTATATATAATTATAAAAGGAATTGAAAATGGCACGGTAGTTCGATAATTTGATTTCAAAATTCAAATGAATGTACCGGGTGCAAAATAAACCGGATTTTTGTGAAACTGAAAATATTAGAATCTAGTTGATAATATCTTTCCAAAGAATCTGAAAAATCGAAATTTCATAGCGGGAACCAAAAGTTATGCCCAGTTGAAAATTCAGAATAGTCGCTATGTAAATTATACATGGCCCAAAAAGTCAAATTTTGCATATGAATGAATTTGGACTCAAAACCACTTCCATTGAGTTCAAAATGCCGTTTAGAACTCCGAAAAGTATAAGCTTCGATATATTCCAATATCCGGAATAGTGGCAATTGGCAGAATCTTTTCGGTTAGCAAAACATAGACCTTAAAAAGTGAAATTTTACATACGAGCTCAGAATTCGACGAGATAAATTTTTATGGATTCACAATGACAAATTATTGTTGAGTTCCAAAGTGCGCGTCGAACGGAGTCAGTATGTGGCCGTGCGAAGCAAAACCATTTGTTCAAAAGCGGGCAGTCATTTTACAAAGGAACATTATTGATACGACCTCGGAATTCGATTCTACCTTTTTTTCTGGATTTGTATCGTCTAATAATGGTTAAATCCCAGAGGGCTTGATTTTTTTGAGTTAGCATGTGAGCGTGCAAGAAGAAATGGTGCGCCAAAATCGCATTTTTAGAGCTTATCTGAGCATTTTTTTGATTTTTAACGGACGGTCAAACGAACTCGGAATTCGACGAAGCTTGTTTCGTTGGACTCGTCTTCACGTCTACTATGTCGTGTCTGAAATCCGTGGCAATTGAATATCGTCAGCGTTCGGATGATAGGCGAGAAACTAGCATATAATCACTTTTCCTCCAATTTCTTCTTCATAATTTCCTCCTTCCTCCTTTTTGCATTTTTCTCTTTAATGGGCACCTCCACCCTCCCCGTCGCTGCCGCCCCTACATCAGCCACCGCCGGCCTCCACCAGCACCGCCACTTCCCTCCGACCACCCTCCTCCTCTTCTCTCTCCTCTTCTCTTTCTCTCTCTCCCTTCACAAACCTAAACCCTAGGAGCCACCACCACCACCACGGGCCCCACCACCACCGCCGCTGCCCCTTAGCCACCTCCCCACCTCCCATCAGGTCCGGCGCCCCCCTCAGGCCCCCCAATTCCGGCCGTGGGCCCCTCCTCAAAAATCACATTTTTCACTAATTTCCCGTTTTGCATAAAACACCCTGTCCTTTTTTTGCGAATAACTCCCAAACCATGCGTTTCTAGCCAAAGTTCCTCAAGACCAAAGTCGAAGAGCACGATTTTCTCTTCGATTTGGTATATGATAATCTCATTTTGCATTGCGGAGTTGTCGGGAAAACGCGTCCAAAGTCTGCAGTTCAAACATTGTCAAAATGCTATCTTTTCGCGATTTCCGGCGAAATGGCACATTTTCGGGAGGAAGACCACTCGGCAAAAGTTGTCCGGAATGGCGCGTTTAACCTAGGAAAAAAGATGGCGTGAATATTGAAGCTCGTTTGCAAATTCTGGAACCAGAACAACGAATCCGAGTGTTAGAAAAAAATGTGAGTTTTCTCCGTTTTAAAGCTTCTATGGTTTTTGACGAATGAAGTAGAATAAAAATATGATTTTTATACTATAGGAAGAATAAAAATATGATTTTTATATAGTAGAGATAATAAAAATACGATTTTTATATTATATAGATAGTAAAGATTTGATCTTTACTGTATGAACAGTGGTATAAAAATAGAATTTTTATCTATATAGTAGTAGTATAAAAATGTGATTTTTATATACATAGCAACAATATAAAAATGTGATTTTTATATATGTAGTGACTATGGGCAGTGAAATTGGCAAAAAGGCGAGCATGACGAAGATTTCTACATAAGAAGAGTCGTGCCGTTTGGTTTAGCTAGTCGGTGAGAACTTCTCACTTTAAATTTCCTTTTCTAGTTATAAATATATACTAGGATGTAGACGGTGTTTAGTAGCACCCGACACCATTGTCCACAGACCATGGACTTGTTTGTTTGGTTGTGTAGTTGGTTAGATTATTTGATCTAAATTTGGTTGTTTGGTGAATTGAAATTGGTTTGATTGATATGTGTATGGCGTGGGCCATTATTAGACCGGGGATAAGGCTAGGCCTTGTCCCGTTTCTAGTATCATGTCGTTATGCCGCCGAAATTTTCTAAAATAAGTTAGAAAAATAAATATATCATTTTATTTAATAAATGAACCGAATAGAATATTCATAGGTTGAATAAAATAATTTGGTCATTAAAAATATAATTTTTAACGTGAATGTGAATAAATAAATATTCATTTGCAAACCGGATGTTTTGTTTATGTACACCTATTTGAAGGACATTGATTGGGACGATAAATTTTACACATCGCCCAACTGCACAAATAAAATATGTGTTTGATTGTTTGAAACCCCACATAGGTATTGGGATAAAATGCGGCATACACTAATCCCAATAATTAGTTGTATGCCGATCGATGGATCGACAGGCTAATATAAGTGTTAAATATCTATATTTGATGCTTATACAGTGTAGTGCACTTTGGATGATGGTTGATTATTTATCATTGCTATTATATACATGTGTTGTATGGAATCCATATAATTAGCTTTATATGGTAATTGATTGGGCCTCATTCCAATTTAGAAAATAAAGAATATTATAAAATAAAGGTTCATGTGTTGACAGTACTCATCCGTTGAGATTAGTCATGTGTTGAACGAAATATTAACACTAAAATTTACATCTTTATCATTATAAAATAAAGGTTCATGTGTTGACAGTACTCATCCGTTGAGATTAGTCATGTGTTGAACGAAATATTAACAATAAAATTTACATCTTTATCATATATAAAACTAGAAACTAATTGGAAAATAGATAAGATGAGTGGTCTCCTGGATATTGATCTGATGTTGGTTTCGGCCTTCGGGGTTAATATTTAGGGAATCGTTCTATTACTAATTTACGGTTGGAGTCTGATTTGAAATCAAACGAAAGATACCATAATTTTTATAAAATATATTAAATAAAAAAAATAGTCACACGTGAACCGTACTCACTCATTGAGATTAGTCATGTGTTGACAAAAATATAGGGTCATGTATTGAAAGAAATGTAGATTCATTTGTTGGATAGAATAACGGAGCTATTGAAAAATATAAAGCCGTGTTGATTAGAGATGTGTTATTTTGACGAGAACAATATTTATATCGATTATATTCGTTTTTATAATGAATATTGAAAAGAGATAAAAATCGAATATTTATAACAGGAAAACGAATTGAATTGAATAGAAAACGAATTCGAATTGAATTGAATAGAAAACGAATTTGAATTGAATTGAATAGAAAACGAATTTGAATTGAATTGAATAGAAAACCAATTCGAATTGAATTGAATAGAAATCGACGAAATATATATATTGTATATATAATATAATGGCCTGAATAGAACGCGCCGCGCTGCGGCAGTTCGTGAATTTCGACCATTGATTTCGAACGGACATTACGGGAGATCCGACCATCGGATTATCCTAAAACCGGAACCGTTGGGTTCGTATCGAAAAGAGCTTTCTAACGAATATTAGAAATCTGAAATCTAACGGTTGGATTTAGAGATACGTCCAAATCAAATTTTGGAAAAGGTTGCTGTAAGTGCAGTTCGATAGCCGTTGATGGAAATCGATTGTACGGGCCTTGATAAAATTATTAAAAATAGTAATAATTTGTGTAAAATCATAAGAAATGATTTAGGAAAAATTGGGATGAAAAACTCCATATTTGAAAAGATAAAAATAGATTTTTATCGAAATGAACTAGTTTTGAACTGGAATTAAAACCTATTTATTTTTAAATAAATAAATTGGATTTGAAATGGGTTTTAAATAGAATAGATTTGTGGGTTTATCGTGAAGGGTGTTTTAAATAACACTTGTTCTTTAACCCGATAATAAATAGAATGTGATTTGGGTTTATCGTGAAATGTGTTTTAAATGACATTAGTTCTTTAACCAAGTAAAGGGAGTTTTAATGAATCTGCAATTAGATTGAAATGTGAATCGATAATTTAAATTATCAAATTTGGAAAATGAGCGAGAATGGAGTATCACCAGTTTTGCTCCAAGCGATAGTTAAATCTTTAATTAGATTTGAACGTGAAATGGTATTTAATTTTACCGATAACATCGTGGTATTAGATATGGAGTATTACCAGTTTTGCTTCATGGGATGAGTAGGTTGGGATTGGGAAATAAAATAAATAATTACTTCGGTGTGGTTCGCCAATCTCGACTAGTTTGGAAAACCATAATTTGGTTTGATATGGCATCCAATGGAAGATTAAAGAATAAATTTTAAAGAATTTATCTTTGATAAAATTTATGGGAACCTTTCCCTAAGAACTGAAATTTAGAAACCTGCTGTAGGTTAGTTAAGAAGAATGGTTTCCTGGGTATTGATCTGATGTTGGTTTCGGCCTTCGGGGTTAATATTTGGTGAATTTCTCTCTTACTGATTTACGGTTAGTGACTAATGAATTGGAATGAGGCGTATGTTGTGTTTGTGTAACATTTGTTTTTAATATACGCGGGTTGTTCGGAAAGAACGGGTTTATACCCATTCTGAATAACCGATTCGACGATATGTCGAAGATGAAGACGGTGATTGAAGACCAGAAGTCTTCACATCGTTTGGGTGATTACTGATGATCTTGATTGGGCTGTACACCCAAGATGAGGGAAGCAGTTGGTGATCGTCCAGACGTACTTGGAGATCGATGGATATGCGAGGAAAGTGCCTCCGGTTTCGTTCAGACCCAGAACGAACTTGTAAATAGACTGTGTGTATGACATTGGATTTTATTCTATGTTGATTGATCTCTATTAAATATACATCTGTTTGGCGGTGGAAAATTTATTCTTTTGCTTAACGCCCTTCTCTGAGACGTACGAGCTCAGAGGTTGTATATCGATGGACATCAGTCGCATGGCATGAATTGCCAGTGTGGCATGCCTATGTGGCAATTGATTAAGGCTTCTGTTGAAAAGTAAAGTCTTGTGGTTGATGATCAAAGCACGGCCTACGTGGCAACTTTGTGTATAACGTGAATTCGCGAGCCTCACACCTCGGTATGAGTTAAAAACAGGATAAGGACTGCAGGGAGAGCACGACGTTTCTTTCTAGCTTTGGTGGTGTCAGTGACTTACCAGCCCTGACATTTATATACTTTTCACCTATGTGGTTGTTGGATGAGGCGCCTCGATTTTAGGTCTGTAAGGACCGGGAAACGTGTGTTTAGGAATACTAATCCTCAAACGTAAGAGAGGACCGGCCCTGAAGCATCCAGGGGTTGCCCAGAGTGTGTAATCCTGAGCCATTTGCTAGAGTGTCTCGAATCAGAGAGGAGCTTGCCCCTTGCCTCGACTCATGACGGAAATCCAATTTCCAATACGTGATATTGCGGTTTTAATTGTAGAACTAGTATGGCGACATGATATATGGTACCCATGCCGTCTATGATTGATGTTTATGATTGAAATTGTTTTGACACTATACACCAATAATAGTATCAAATGATTTGTTTTTAAACGTACCAAGCATGTTTGGCTATTATAAGGGAAAACCCTATCCTCCGGCTTGCGTTGCATTGTGTGATGGGACCTGGGTCTTATAATAGCTTCATTTTTCGAAAAAGCATTGCGTTGTTTATTGATATGCACTGGTATTCTTGAGAGGAAACCCGTTCCGTGTTATACGGCATGGTCCCCTGAATTAACCCTTTTTAAAGTAAAGATTTAAATAATTGTTTTAGTTCTCACACCAGTCACATGACTGACCTGGAGTTTATTGTTTTAACCTAAACTCTGGGTGCCCCTATTTTGACACGGGCAGCTAGTAGTTTTGGTTTTGCATATTTATATTCACAGGATCCTGATTTACAACTGGAACGATGCTCGGAGAGCTCTGTATCCGTGTATTACTTTCAGTTGTGCTTTCTATTGTTTTTCCGCTGCTATGTAACTTATTGTAATCTCTGATATTTATCGAATGTAATTTATTCATTTATACTCTGTATACTCTTGTATCTGATGGAATTGTTGTAATAACAATGAAATGTTCTTCTGTTTGTGTTCTATTTTGTCATGTTCTCAAGATAATCTGAGCTTTCCTTAACGGGGAAGTTACGGGTTATAATAGTGGACACCACTTAGGATGCACTTAACACAAATGCACCCCACTTACGTCTTATGAGGATACTTATTCTGAATTCCACTTGCATTATTGTGCAGGTACAATGTCTCGTGCTTACTATGACATCAGGAAACTACGCCACAGCATGACCAGACCCCCTCATGATGTTGAGTATGATTGTCGTGAAAGCCACGTTAGGGAGGATAGAAGGCCCTATGATTCTTATCAGTCGCGGTCCTCACGCTCTCGCTCTCCCGTTCGGTCAGATCCAGAGCGATATAAGGGCTACCAAGGTCGTCGAGAAGATGACAGGCCGCAGTAAAAAGACCCAATTTCTTCTCAAGAAAAGCGCAGTAGGGAAAGGAGCCCGCCGAGAGATACCGACTCGCGAAGCAAGCGCAAGGTTCCTGCTAAACGGCCTAGAAAAGGCGAGGAGGCCATTGAGCCCTCCACACATAAGGATACCGAGCTGACAATCCCTGTACCTCCACCGTTGGATGTTGAAACTGCAGTTAAGCAGGCGTATCTGGAGGAGCAATTTCCCGATCACTACTTTGAAAACTTGACTTTCTTACCTGCGCTTGAGCCTATTTCCTCGAGGTGGGCAGATGAGGCCAAAGAAAAAATTGACGCGGTCGAGAAACAATATTCAGAGATGTTCAAGTATTCGCGTAACCTTTCCAGAATCATCCGAAATCTAATCACGAATACTAACTCTATGCAGAAGACCGCAGAAGATGATGCAAGGGCCTTAAAATTTTTAGGAAAAGACCTCGAGGACACACAGGCTCAACTTGCTATCGCTCAAAGGGACGCTGCTAGCTTCAAGCAACAATTTGGAGATCTACAAAAACGCTATCATGACTTGCTCGAGTCCCATACTCAAGAGCGTTCGGAGCTGAAAAAGCAAGCAGAAGACGCCAAGTCAGATGCTGCCAAAATGCAACTTGCTTATGATGACCTTAAGCGAGAAAAGGCCGAGTTGGCGAAGAAGAACGCCGAATTGGAGAAGAAAAATGCTGACTTGGCTTCCAAGTTGATGGAGGCCGAGAACAGGGCTGCCTTGGCGAAGGGTAATGTTGAAAGCGTCATCAAATCGGCTGAAGAATCTCGCAAGCAGCTGGCGGAGGCCCAGGAGGATGTGCAGGGCTTTGGTGAATTACTGATCAAATTTTTTGCACATATAATCCGTCACCGAAACATCTCTTGGATTGATGATTATCCGACTACCCTGGTTCATGTGTGGAGCCAAATTGTTGAATGGAAAAAAGAAGAACTCAAGGTAGATTCCATTGACGAGGACAAACTTATGGAAAAGTATCTAAGAGATGACGAGCCGGCGAGCCTAGCCGAGGGGCGTCGCCTGATTGCTGCCGCCATGGATGAGGAAAAGCGGAAGGCTAAACAAAAGGACATCTTCGAGGCTGGTTCTTCTTCCACTGCCGCTAAAACTCCTTAAGTAGAGAGATACGACCCCGAAAACCCGGCGATCCCTCAGAAATCTCTTTTATCTCCTATTCCTGAATCGGCTTCAGAGGCGGCAGCTACTCCAGCTGAAAAATCATCGGAAGGTATTTCTACCTTTTCACCCAAATTCGTAAAAGCTGTCTCCACTTTCCATCGCATAGTCAGACAATCAATCAAGGACCCTTTGTTTTCTCCTGAGTTGATAACTGTTGCTTCTCATTCCGCAGGTGCTGAACCGTCCGAGAAGGCAGACGTGCCCCAGGGAACCACTGCCGAAGCAAGGTCAGTAGAGAAGGATGAAGGAGACAAGGGTAAGGCTGACGCTCCTCACGACAGAGAGATGATAGACGCCTTAAAGGATGATAGTGGCAATGAGGGACATGAGGAAGGACCTGAGGTGGCTATAGTTGGGGAGTCAAAAAGCGCCGATGACATTACTTTAGCTGCATTGAAAGCCAAAGAAGACAAACGCATGCAGCTTAAAGTTGAAGACCTAGACCCCGAAAGCCTTAAGCCTCTCGCAGTAGTGGATGTTGGATCAAGGTTAGTTGTTAAGCTTTCGACAAGATCTATTACAAAAGAACTTGCTAAAAAGTCTTCTCTTGATTCCAGCGTTCCGACTCTCGGGAAAAAGTCAACTGATTCCAGCACTTCAGTCTCAGGGAAGAAAAAACCAAGGCGCATCTTAACTGATGCTGAAAAAGAGGCGAAGGATGCTCAGAAAGCTGCTAAAAAATCCAAATCCACTTCAAAGTTTAAGTGATGAAGTGTTTTGCTTTATTTTAGCATTTAATTAGCCCACAATTGTTGCAGTGAGTGCGACCCTCGCATCTTCTTTTTGTCTGTTTTCCTGTACAAATTCATACATTTGTAAATAAAAATAATTCATTTCCTGCAATGCATGTTAGTTGTCAGTTTATTACTTATGCAAAAATACAAATGCATGTTATACTAAAGTCATGTAATGGAGTCATGGTAGAGGGGAATGTGTGTGTACATATATACCCCCAGTCAGTCTTGAAAAACCATTTAAGATTAAATTAAAAAGTCTGAATGTCCCCGATTCTCTGACGGGGGTCACATTCCTTTTGTCATTGATGCCTATTCTTTTCTGGCATCTTTTATACTCTCATGTCATATATTCAGGTTAGAGTTCTTGCTGAGGTGGTCTCTCATCTGGGTGCACCTTCATGCCTCAGAGGATGTCGTCTTCCCGTCCTTTATACTCTCTCTCAATTCTTGAGAGTTAGAGTTAAGAATGTCGTCTTCCCATTCTTTTATGTCTTATTGTACAAAAGTCGTTGTGTTTGTTCCTGCATATAAGCCATCTCCAACTTTTTAGATTTTAATTTAACATCTCGTATTCCACAGTCACAATAGAATAATAGTTGAAGATATAAATAATGTAGGAAAGTAAATGGCACACGATATTTTTATATTGGTTCGGCTAAGTCGTAGCCTACATCCACTTTATAGTTCTTTGTTCATATCAACAGACTTTTCTAAGGCAAGTCGTGCCTTTTTACAGGATTCATAAGAAAAACAAAAGAAAATACAACATCTCTAATTCAAATATCGCATCAAGTGTTGGGCATTCCAAGCCCTAGGCACTTCTTCGCCATCTACGGTCGTTAACTTGAAGGCTCCTGTCTCAAGTTTCCGTTGGATGACGAATGGTCCTTCCCACTTTGGACCGAGGTGAGGAAGGGATGGAAAAACTCGCTTTAGCACCAAATCTCCTGGTTCAAAGGTTCTAAAACGATCTTTTTTGTCATAATAGCGTGACATCTGACGTCAATGTCTTGACGCACGCAAGTTTGCCTCGTCCCTTTTCTCTTTGACTTCATCAACGGACTCGAGGAGGAGTGCCCGATTCGTCATCGGGTCATAATATGTCACCCTGTGATAGGGAACTTCAAGCTCTACCAGGATTACTGCTTTTGAGCCAAATGAGAGAGAGAAAGGAGTATGACCGGTAGCTGTCTTAAACGTTGTCTGATATGCCCACAAAGCCAAGGGCAATTCATCCACCCATTTTGCTTTTGCGCATTCCAATCGCTTCTTGAGGATGGACTTTATGACTTTATTTATTGCTTCTACTTGCCCATTCGACTGTGGATGGGCGACTGCAGTATACCGCTTGTCGATCTTGTATTTCTGGCAGAAATTTCTGAATTCGGCACCATCGAACTTGGTTCCATTATCAGTTATAATGGTCCTTGGGATCCCAAATCGTCATATGATATTTCTAACCACGAAACTTATCACCTTTCTCGCTGTGATTTTGGTTAAGGGCTCGGCTTCCACCCACTTCGTAAAATAGTCCACGACGACTATTGCATACTTCGCTCCTCCTTTGGCAATCGGTAGAACTCCGATGATGTCAATTCCCCACATGGCAAACGGCCATGGACTCACCATCGATTTGAGCTGGGTCGGTGGTGCTCTGGGGATCTTGGCGAACCTCTGGCATTTGTCGCAGCGTCGTAAGTAATCAACTATGTCTTTATTAATTGTGGGCCAGAAATACCCATACCGCAATACCTTTTTTTCTAAATTCTGACCTCCCGTATGATCTCCACACTCACCTTCGTGTACTTCTCTTAGTACACGCTTGATGTCGTCGTGTGCTATACATCGTAATAGGGGCATAGAAAATTCTTGCCGATAAAGGGTATCATCTTGAAGGATGTATCTGGTGGCTTTGCGAACTATGGCTCGCCTCTCACTCTTCTTTGGCGGGAGTACTCCATTTCTAAGGAAATTCTTGATTGGGGTCATCCACGACTCCCTCTCCAGATCTGCTTCGAAAGCTAATTCAATTTCCATTGACTCAAAGCTTGGCGATTCCAACGTCTCAATTGGAACCATTTCGGTTTCCTCTGGATTGTCGGAACTAGCCAACTTTGCTAGCCGGTCTGCCTTCTAGTTTTCAGCTCTTGGGATATGCGTTATGTTATACCGTTCCAAGTTGCTAAATAGCTCCTCCACTTTTCCGAGATAGGTAATAAGTCGAGGTCCCCAGGCCACAAACTCCTTTCGCACTTGGCAGACGACTATTTTGGAATCGCAGAATATATCCAATGCCTTTATTCTGAATTCCTTAGCAAGTTTCAGCCCGGCAATCAGGGCTTCATATTCAGAGTCATTATTGGTCGCTGAAAATTCTAGTCGCAGAGCATAATGTAACGATCGTCCTTCAGGAGTAACTAAGACGACTGCAGCCCCGGACCTTCGGTCATTCTTGGCTCTGTCTGTGTACAACTTCCATGGATCTAATTTTAATTCCTCTTCTGACTTGACCACCTTGTCGTTGATCATCTCTTCCTACGGAATTGTGAACTCTACTATAAAGTCAGCCAGAGCTTTCCCCCTGATCGATCTCCGCGGCTGAAAATTTAAATCAAACTGACATAATTCAATATTCCATTTGATCAACCGTCCCGATGCTTCGGGTCTTTGCAACACCTGTCTCAGAGGCTGATCAGTGTATATGGTTATTGGGTGAGCTTGAAAATAATGGCGAAGTTTTTGTGAGGCGATCAGAAGGCTGTAAGCAAGCTTCTCAATCCTTGGGTAGTTACGTTCTGCGGCTGCCAATTTCTTACTTATGTAATATACCGGCCTTTGCACCTTGTCTTCTTCCTGGACCAAGGCGGCGCTAACGGCGTGAGCCGATACTGCTAGATAAACAAACAGCTCTTCATGATCCATTGGCTTCGACAAAATCGGTGGTCTCTCTAGTAAGTCCATTAGATTTTGAAAGGCCTCAACACAGTCCGGAGTCCATTCGAAATTTTTCTTTCCCCTTTTTATCAAGTCAAAAAATAGGACGCATTTGTCTGTTTCTTTGGAGATAAATCTACTCAACGCAGCTACTTTCCCCGCAAGACTTTGGACATCTTTGATTCTTCTTGGTTCCTCAATGTTCCTTATCCCTGCTATTTGACTGGGATTGATTTCAATCCCTCGAGAGCTCACGATGAAACCTAGAAACTTTCCAGATGCCACCCCAAACGAGCACTTCAAAGGATTTAACTTCATCTGATACTTTCGCAGGATACCGAACATCTCTGCCAGGTCTTGCGTATGGCTGGAAGACTGTCATGATTTGACGAGCATATCATCCACATAAACCTCCATAGTCTTCCCTATTTGGTTATAAAACATCCTGTTCACCAAGCGTTGGTAGGTAGCTCCAGCATTTTTCAATCCGAACAGCATGACCACATAGCAATACAACCCCAAATTTGTAATGAAGCTCATGTGCTCTTGATCGGGCACATCCATGGGAATCTGGTTGTATCCGGAATATGCGTCCATGAAAGAAAGAAGTTCGTGTCCCGCCGTCGAATCCACAAGCTGGTCTATTCTGGGGAGTGGGAAGCTATCTTTCGGGCAGGCTTTGTTCAAGTCTGAAAAATCAATACATGTCCGCCACTTCCCATTTGACTTCTTTACCAAAACAGGATTCGATATCCAGTCGGGATATGTCGAATCTCTAATAAATCCATTCTCTTTCAGCTTCTCCACCTCTTCTTTCAGAGCTGCCGACCTCTCTGGGCCCAGCACACGTCTCTTTTGCTTTACAGGCGGGTGTTTTGGGTTTATACTCAGCTAATGACTCATGATGGATGGTGATATCCCACACATGTCATCGTGGGTCCAGGCAAACACATCCAGGTTTGCCTTCAGAAAGTTAGCCAGTTCTTTGGCTCGGTGCGGATCCAACTGGGATCCAATCTTTAAAACTTTTTCTGGATCAGCTTCATCAATGGGTATATCCACTGTCGTTTCGTTAGGAGTTGCCTTTCTATCCTCAGTTTCCTCATCTTCTCTGGGATCCAGGTCTTCAGGCATTCCCTTGGGCAACTCCTTCGGGGCTGATCCCTCTAATTGCTACGCCGAACCCTCCTTTGGAGGAGGTGAGGTACCTTTAGTCTCGATGTTGAGTCCCTTCATCAGCATCTTTAATTCAGCAATATAACAAGCTCGTCCGAAGACTTGATCTCCTCTCATTACTCCTGTTCCGGCTTCAGTTGGGAACTTTAGCAATAAGCACCACGGTGCAATAAAAGCCCTGAAATCTGCAAGGGCAGGCCTTCCCAAAAATGCGTTGTAGGGCGAATTGATATCTAGCACTACAAACTGAAGCATTCGTACTCTTCGACGATCCCCTTGCCCCAATGTTATGGGCAATTCTATATACCCCATTGGAGCTGTCGATGCCCCATTGAAGCCTCGGATCCAACCTTCATAGGGCTTCAAATCTCCATAATCAAGTTTCATCTAATCAAATGACTTCTTAAACAAAATGTTGACAGAGCTTCCATTGTCCACTAGTACCTTATGAACCATTGTCGGCCCAATAGTAGTGGTAATAACAAACGGATCTTCGGTAGGTGATTGGATTCCAGGATCATCTCAGCTACGGAACATTACATCATCGAACATTGTCTTCTACTATTTCACAGGGGTGATATCTTCCAAATCATCGCACTCGTCCACATCTATGTGCTTAACTGCATTAACGTATTGGTCCATTGCTCTGAAACTGTGGATAGCCGGATGGAGTCCACCTACTATGGTGTTAATGACAATCTCTTTGCCTTTCTGTTGCGCTGTAGGCTTGGGAGCTGACTGATTCTGGTTTGGGGCATGTCCTCCTTTCCCCCTGTCCCTTGGGGCAGCCTTATACTCATCCAACTTGCCTTCACGCAACAACTTCTCAACCACATCTCTCAAGTGTCGACATTCGTTTGTTGAATGTCCGTCAGTTCCGTGAAATAAACAAAACTTTCCGATAGCAATTTCTTTCTCTGTTGAATCTCGTGGCGGCGGTCTTTTGTATTGCAAAACATTATACGTGTCCAAATAAATGTTCTCTAACGTGTCATTCAACGGTGAATAGTTTCCAAATGTCTGGAACCGGGGTCTTTTGTCAGAATTAATTCCTCGGTTCCTGTTTCTCCTATTACCATTCCCATTGCGGTTTTTGTTGCCCCTGTTTCCATTATTATTGTTTCCGTTCTTGTTTCCAACATTCACTTCGACTTTCCCAGAGCTTTCTCCAGACTGCTTTACGGCAACATTACTCTGAACAACTTCTTTTGAGGCCGCTCCGGACTTCCTCTTTCTGTTTGCCCTTGCTTCCTCCCGTCTTAACTGAATATTGGCCTTCTCATAAAACAACTCTCTTGTGGGAGGCGGCTTCCCAGAAAGATAATCTACAAACCCTGAATCAGGATCAACTCCCTCCATTAAGGCCATCAAGATGGTAGGCTCATGCGGGTCGCTGACTTCTGTTACGGCTAAATTGAAGCGATCAAGATACGACTTCAAGGACTCACCCGGCGCTTGCTTAATTCTCGATAATTAGATAACATTCTTAGACTTTCGGGCATGAAGTCGGAATTGATTCATAAAACGTTCGCTTAGTTCTTTGAAATTCGATATCGATCGAGGTGGAAGTTGGGTAAACCATAGTAATGCTACATCTTCTAAGTAAATAGGGAAAGCCTTACACTTTACAACGTCAGGAGCAGCGACAACATTCATAAGCCATGCGTATCGCATCAAATGTTGTCCCGGGTCAGTTCTCTCGTTATATCTGTCCATCTGCAGCAAATTAAAACGTCAGGGGAACTGAAAGTCAAGAATGTCTTCAGTAAAGGGAGTATGGCTTCGCTCAATACCATAATCTTCATTGGTGTAGTTTCGACTCTCAGACATGATCTGGCGTACCATAGCCCATACATCAGCATTGGTCAAGGTCCGTTCGGGCTCCCTGGCTCTGACGTTCGGGTTTCCTCTGGGCTCATGATCAGGGGACAACCTCCTTCTTCTAGCGGCTTCTGCTCTGCTTTGCTCCCTACGTCCCGGTCGATCTCGGGAGGAAGGGGCTGAAGCATTTGTCCCTGAGTAGGGTTGGTGAGGTTAGGATCTCTAGGCAAAACATGGGATCCTCGCATTGGTAATAGCATAGGCTCTCTCAAGATCGGGTCATTGGGTCCTAGCACACGAGCAGCATCCTCGCGGGATCCCAGAGATCCGAAAGTCATCCGTTCCAAATTCTGAGGTCGTTCGAGCGGCCTTCTTTCACGAGTCCGTTCATCCTCAGAAGAAGAGGACTGATCCATTGCAGTGTGGTGAACTGGGGAAGGGGCTCTTTGCCTGTAGAGCTCGCCAATTTCCCTACTCATGATTCTCATATTCTCTTGCATCATAAGATTCGTGCGCTCGTGGATTCTTATAGACTCCCTAGTGCTCTCAAGCATGTCGAGAAGGCGCGAAAAATCTCCTTGGGTGACAGGCGCAGATGGATTGATCTGGTCATTGATCCTGGTGTCTGGAGTCGGAGCATTTGGAGGGGCTCGAGTAGAGGTTCCAGCATCACCTAGTGTCGGATCGGATCGGAGCAAAGTAACCTGGCCGGATCGGTTCGGGTTGGGGGAGTGCACCTCTTCAACGTCTTCTACTTGGTTCGGATCGGAGCTCTCCCTATGCGATCGGTTCGGATTTCCTGAACATGTCCGATCCGCTCCTGAACTCTGCCCACGAGACCTCGTCACGACGGATTTTGCTGATCTTCACCAACTTCGTTCCCTCGACTGGTTTGAATTTCCTTGCCTTTTCCCTTGGCGATAATTCTTCAACAATCAGCTAACAAGTACTTAAAAGCATCGAAATTTGGGGATTAACTTCTTCGAACTCAATGGTCCAAAAAGTAGAACAGTAATCCAGAAAAACAGAGAATTCAAATTGTTCTCAGTGAAAGCACCAAAATTTTAGACCAAAAAGTGGTTCTAACACCCAAATTGACTGAAATTACAATAAAATGAGATCAAAAACATAAAAGAGACACAGGATTTATAGTGGTTCGGCGTTAAAGAGCCTACGTCCACTTTATATCACTTTGCTTGATGATGTAGATGAAAATACAATAAGATATTCACTCAATCTCACTTACTTTTCATATACATTCACTCAATTATCTCAAAATATACTTTGAATGATGATTTAGATTATTTGGGAATACTGGAATTCGGTTCTCAAAGATGCTCGAACTCTCAGAGTCCCAAAAGATCCTTTCAAACGACCCTTGGGGGTCTATTTATAGGGGAGAATTCCTTCGAGATCCGGTTCGGATCGGGGACACGTGGCCTCCGTCCCATGACTTTCGGGATCGGGTGAGTTCTGGTGAGGACAACACATCTGGTTAGTGGCCATCGTGGGTAGAAAGTGGTTGTAACTGACCCGAATGTCTAGGAGATCATGGAGTAAAGTAGCAGGGTACACTGGGTTCGGTTCGAATAGGCTTGTAAATGGGGTTTGGATCGGAGCATCCCATCCGATCCGATCTGGCTTGAATTTTGCCTTTCCTCACTTTGTCTCGCTTTGCTTTTCTCTGACTACACCTGATATGATCCGATTTATAGGCAGATTATATTCTAATACTTGATCTTTTATCTTTGTGTTGCCTCTGTTCCTACCCCTTTAATTCTGATCCGAACCGGATGCGTAACAGAGTGTCTTTTGTCTACTTGATCTTCTGACTTCTTGACTTTGTATAGCCTAGTTTACAAAGTAGGCTAACAGGCGCACAATCCAACTCCTCCATATCTCCCGACGTTCGATTGTGTCTTCTCAAGCGTCTCTTTTTCTATCCATCCTGATCCTCGGGCAGTTCGTCCTTTCCTTCTTCCCTCGATTCTTCCTTTTTTTCCCTCCCCGTCTCCTCTCACGTCTTCTGTCTCCCTCCTTTTGCTATTATCGTCTTTTTCGTTGCCACCTTTTTTAGTGCGTGGCAAAGTAGCCTCCCCCAACCCAGTGTCCATTGGGAAGGAGGAAAACAGCTCTCCATAAAGCTCTTCATCGACACCCGCATGGAAAGCAAAATGAAGCAAGAGATCCTTGATTTATACATAAGCATTTGATGTTGTGACACGCAATAAACCTTATAATCATGACAAGATTATACCTCTGATACCGCCTTGTCCGTCTGGAAAGGACATTCCTTAAGATTGGTTGGCAAAGAATCGATTTGGGTCTAAGCTTTGAGGTGAGAGAATAATGTTAGGCATTTTAAGATTTTCCAATCCTGGAAGAGATGTTGCTTCAAGCCCTGCTTGTAAGTCATAATTCGAGGGGAAGTCATCCACAACTCCTGAATATTTCGGATGGAACCCGGTAGGTTCCTCTTCGTTTGTTCCCCTTTGAGCCTCCTTGGGAGTTCTCTTGGCAGTAACCTTTTCTTTTTGTCGACGACCGATCTCATCATGAGCAACTTCTTGAAACTTCACCTTTTGAATCCGCCTTTTGAAAGCGGGCTTCTTCAAACTGGATTTCTCTTTCTTTCCAGGCAGAGGGCGAGTGGGGGATTTTTCAGTCGTACGAATCGCCTGTTCGTCCTCCGTCCCCTTCGTGTTTGGGGGCACCTCGTCTTGAGCTGATACTGTAGGGTCAAGTTCTTCTTTTGCCGATCCCCTTGTCCTACATCGGTCGAGTAAGGCATATCGATGCAAGTTTTTATCGGTCAGGCAGTTCCAAAACTGCCGTCGGTCCTTCTTTATTCTGATCAATCGCTCCTGGCGCTCTTTAAAAATTTCATCCTCAGGACTTACAGGCTCGGCCTTTATATATAAAATAGGATGATCAGAAAGGAAAATATATATGGAATGGGAGTGTAAAAAGAAAAGGGGAAAATCCACCACATTTGAGCCAGTATCGAGCACACCCCGGTTGCTGCTTAATCCTAAACCAATCTCGCTTGGGATCACCCGCCTTGCTTAGGACATCCTCGATAATCTTCCAGCCCCGAATAGCTTCAAAATAAAGTAAAGAGGGAGGCTGTGTCTTATTGTGTCTAAAGTTAAAGAGAAAGGCTATTTCATTAAACGTCGGAGGATAACCCAGATATTTCTGATATAAATAGCAAGTCGATAACAAAATTCCATAGGCTATTGGATGAGATTGCATCGGAGCTAAATTCATCCGACATAGAAAATCGATGATGAAAGAAGGAAAGGGGGGAATGTCTCCCACGTTGCACATCGGAAGGGAGATCGCCATGTAACCCTCCTGGGGATTGTGAGGTATTGCAGTCTTCTCAGGAACAAGAACATCATTAAATGAAATGTTGTGCTTTGCGGTTAAAAGCTGAAGTCGTGTAAGGGTAATTTTGGATTCTTCTACCTCCGGAGGATTGCTCAAAATCTCCACGCCTGGGAGCATATCAGATGCCAGCGAAATATGCACCGCTTCAACTAGCTCGTCTGCTATTGAGGAACAGACAATGGATCCATCTACCGACTTTTAGGGTCGTTGCCAAAAGTATGCTTTGATTGACCCGAAGACTCTAAAGAACTGTCCATTCTCATAGAAAAAGGAATCTCTCCACCAGATTCTTGCTTACGGGTATCACGTGTTATAACCATTGACCTACGAAGAACTTGTGACGTACAGATAAAAGAAAAGCACAAAAGAAGGAATAAAGTCAGGATTTCTTTCTACAAGCATAGCCTTAGTAAACCGTGAATAAACAAGTGACGCGGTTTAGATTATGTAGGAATCGGTATCCCCTACGTCGCCCTTTTTAGCACGGTCACATGCCTTAGGGTTTGAAGACACTTCAATTCACAAAAATGCTTGGAAAAGGCAGGATCTTTTTGACCTACCATCAAAATCAGGGTTTCGTCATCAGCAGGTCTTATCCAGAAGACGGAAGCCTTGCCTTGGGGAACCGCAACACCGCTGACTCCGGCGGTTTGATAGGAAAGCTTACGACGATTGGACCCAATCAAACCCTAAATTATAACGAACGAGGAGGGGAGATTCCGTGCAAGAATGGCATTTGATATAAAGGATGATTCATACTTGAAAAGATGACTTTAGGTGGAGGTGATGATCACTAATCGTCTCTCTTTCTGGAACGGTAAATTAACCCCTTTAGAAATTAAAAGTAAAAAGAAAAATGTAAATGGGATTTTACGTTTATAATAAAAAAAGGGAGAGCGACTATTCCAATTCAGCCAATATGATTGGACCAAGCGGACTTGTAAAGAAGTTAGAGGGCTGGAGACCGATTGATAAGACGGGAAGACTGGGAGGCATCATCATTATCTGAACTAGTTTATAGTTTCGAAACAGTTGATGGGACTCGATGCAATTTACATTGTCCATTGAATGAAAATTAAAGTAACCGGTGAGACAATCGGCATACAGAATTTGACTTGAGACATATAACAACAAAGTATGTTTCTTGCTAAACGAACCATACTTTGGGGGGCAAAGTGTTGATGGGCCTTTCAGACTGCCCATCAAGGCATAGCAGCACGGTAGATCTGTATACAAAGTCTTCGAAGTAAATGGGGAAAGCCAATTCTCCTAGGGCACTTTGTCTGTAGAGCGCGGCCCAGAAGGGGCTTGAGATGACCAAGCCTGATCAGTTGTGATTCGTTCATTTAAAGTTCAAAAGCTAGCCTGAAGAATAGTTCATTGGCAGATCTTTCCAGTTCAAATCGCCCAAAGCAGACGGATCGCAGGCCGCCTCATACCAGATATTTGGGAAAGAGCACCGATTCTTCAGCAGATACTGAATCATTCAGCCATAACTATTCTTTCGGATCCAGTGACACCTGTAAATAACGACCAAGTGTTGTATCATCTATAAATACCTGTGTTTCAATTCAGGAAAGGCATTATAATTATAATAAAAAAAAAGAAATAATATATAAAGTGGACGTGGGCACCATCTTCGTCGAACCACTGTAAAAAATCTATGTGTGATCTTTTCAATTCATGTGCATTGTTTATTGTTATTAATCTTCACCTACACTCTACAAATTTCTTCTCTCTGGGTGTTGAACCAGTTTTTGGTAACAACAGTTCTCTTACTAATTTGTGGTTGGATACTTGTAACACCCCACGTCCATTAATGTCACTCACAAAGGGAATGTATTAACTTCCATGGAGGTTATAAGTGAATATAGAACAGAAAAATTACAACAAGACAGATAATAAGTAGTACTTGGAAATCTAAAACTTCATTTTATTACAGCGGAATTTAAACATGTTTGTTACATCATAAAACCATAAATCAGAGTCAAGTACAATATCCATCTTGCTAAAACAAAATACATAACCCCATTACATAAATAGCCATTAAAGAAGATAACAAGCTGGACTTTACTTCAACGGTCCAAGCTTTCCAAAGAGGGATGAAGCAATCCAATCAAACTCCACTAGAGCTGGGCCCAACCTGAGGACCTGGAGGGGGAAAAGGATGGAAATAGAGGGGGTCAGACATAAAGTCTGGCGAGTATGATAATTCTAACAATACTACTATCAAAATAACTAGACTAAGGCATAAGCTGGAAGACAAGTAAATGTCTATGAACTATTAGGTATGGAATGAGCAGATAAAGATAACGTTAAAGGCACACCTAATTACTAACGAATAATTACTACACTGCACCGCACCAGTCACCCTAAAGGTTGATCCCACTTGCTTCACACAGAAACTATATAAATAGCCTTGCGTACACCTAGTTGACTACATAGGTGTCGTCTGCCCCTATCTCCGCTTGGTGTACCCCACTACCCACTTGCGATCGGCTCCCTACTCATAGATACCCGTGCTGGCCCCACAGTGGGGGGTATCACTCCCCTAAAGTGGCAACCCGATACAACTTGAGAATGCACGGCTTATACCTACACGATGCAACAACGTCATACCTACCAGCCCGGGTCCACACACGCATATGAAACCCGTTGGACTTGTGTTGCCACCGCTACCCCGTTTTGGCCTCTTATAGTCAAGCCCAGCATGCATGTCCCGTCCTCGACTTTGGTCGAGCCCACAAAGATACGTTTGGGATACTGGTTGAAATGGGCCCCCACAAGCTACCCACCTAAGCTTGTCCACTAGTACATCCCACTTAACCCTCTTAGTCATGTTCGTTTACATGTGTGTTTGGTTAAGTCTTACTAATCGTATTTCACATGCCGCTAAGGGCACCCACTAGATTCCTCATGCCACCCAAGGCACCTACTTAACCCCCATGTCCCACCTTACATGTTTATCTGGTTAAGTATTTCTTAATTCATTAAGGCCATAACCTCATAAAGACCTCTCACATTAGACTGGCATTTATGGCAGCTGGATTTGCAGGGCGAGTCCGGGCAGTCTTACACCATAAAAGAGTCTAACCTCATTTCTTTACAACTGTTATGCTTTAGTTTGGGCCTAGGACCTCTCACATTGGGCTGACATTTGTGACCACTGGATTTGCCGGGTGGGTCCGGGCAGGTTTAAGTCACAAACGAGTCCAACCTCGTATCCTAAGAATTGATTATCACTTATAATCTTTTACCCCAGTTTTAATAATTCCCTATTCAAATTATTAATTAAGTCCACTTTTAATGATGTCCATAATTGACTCAATTATGGCCATCCACTTATGGCATGCAAAATCATATCAATTGCACCCCAACTTCTTAATATTAAATCCTTAATATTACCCCTACCCCACGTTTATACGTCCGCTTATTCAACGCAGAATATACGTTAGACTCGAATAGTCTAACTCATAGCACAAAGATAAATTGTCGCAACATATAGACAATTAAAATGAATCTAATCATAATAGGGGTGAAACTTGCATAAAACTGCACATGTTCAGGATCTAAAGGTGTCAACTTGTTAAATGTCACAATTTACATGATATGATCATAACCCAAATTTATGTATAAACTTGCATATGGGGTTTTATGCAACATAATGATGGTGTGAACTAGCATCTCATACATAGAATTCACATATGTCATAGCATAATTCTAGGTGTCATAATTCTAGATCTAAATAGATGTCATGGCATATGTTCACAATCTTTACTAATCAATCTAAACTTGCATATGTGATTTGTCATATAGATCAACATAGCCCAAACATAATGATTTTATTAACATGAACTAATTAGCATAGATAATAACATCATGACTTTTTAACATGTATGATTTATCACAACTTAGCATAGAAACTTTCAACATACATAACATCACATAGCATGATTTACAATATATAGGATATCATCATCACATAACATAGGATTTACAACATACATGATAGCATAAGGTTTACAACAACATATATGACAATTTACATCATTCACTTATAATCCATTCATAACTTAATCTAATTAGTTTAATAATAATCTTGTTAAGATCATCATACTCACAATTTAGAAGAGAAAGAGAGTCTTGATTTGCTTTAGAGTTGAGTAGAATTAGAATTTGATTAGCTTTTCTTCCTTCTTAGTTGGCGGCGGCTACACTGAGTTCCATGGCGGCGGTATGACGGTGGCTATTCTATTTTTCATGTGAATTAGAGTGAGAGACTACCTAGGTATTTATAGAGTTTAGGATTTATTTAGACCGTCAGATCAACTCAGAACTAAACTGAACCGTTTAACTTGACAACTCAGCTCTAAAGACACATCATCCAAACCCTAGCCGCTTGGACAGGTCGACACCCAGGTCGACTGCCTACTCGACTACCCAGTCGACCTGGGGGGGGGGGGTGTCGACTGCCCAGTCGACCTGGGGTGCTGGGCGGGAATTTTCCTGCCTAGCCTGTTTGACTCCGAATTTTGAATTTTAAATTTCTGAAATCTGTTTTGAATTTTCTGAAACTTCCGATGGCCATAACTTCTTCATACGAAGTCCAATTCACGCAAACTCGGACCCTATTTCAACCAGAATTCCGAAACGAACACAACGGCGAAACCCGTTTCCCACAATTCTCACGTCTGAGATTAGTTATTCTTTAATTTGTAAATATTAATATTAACAGAATTACGGGGTGTTACATGCTCCCCTCTATAAAGAATTTCGACCCCGAAATCTTCAAGTCAAGAAGAATGTATATCCTAACATCCAATCGTCCATCTACTCAACCATCAACCACATGCATCCATTGTCCTTATAGACTTCTAATGCTTTCATGTTTAAATGCACGGTGTGTGTATATATCCATATCTAATGCAAAATCAGGCGGTCCACTAATTCAGTTGACCTCCTTAATGCAAACCATGATAGTGCCATTTGTCCATTATGTATGCAAAAGTTCCCTAATGCTACATATTATCTCTATATGCGTGCACAATCATCAGCCGAATGCAGTATCCATATGATAAAACAATCATCATACATCCATTTTACTAAATACATCCATATATATGCAATATGTAATATGAAGTGACTGAGCCGATCTAGTGCCTAATAGTGCGTGTATATGCGTCCATAAGCAACCACTAGCAAACACTTGCATCCACTTTGCATCCATCATACATAACATGTCTCAAACACATGTTTCAACAAAAGGATTATCCTAACTAAAGGTCAAGAATACTAGCGAGAGGATACTCTAAAGGTAAGATATGTACAAGCTAAGCGATAAAGGAGAAATTAAAAGGCATACCCTCAAAAAGAAAAGGGTACAACGAACGCATCTTCTCTTCCGTCTCCCAAGCAGCGTTGCTCTCATCATCTCCCCATTGTAGTTTGACTGTCTGACCTCTCGATTCCTCAACTTCTTGATCTCCGACCCAAGAATGCGCGTAGGAGCTCGTCGAATCATCGCATCACGCTCTATCTCCACCTCTCTAAGCAAGCTCGGCTCTACCACCTCCGCGGTCTCGTGTAGGCACTTCCTCAAATGTGATACATGGAATACGTCGTGTACACCACTAAGTCTCTCAGGCAACTCCACTCTATACGCCATCTGCCCAATCCTTTCCTTAATAGGAAACGGCCCTATGAACCTTGGTGCTAATTTCCAAAAGGACCCAAAGCGAACAACGTTCCGTAATGGAGACACTTTGATAAAGACCATGTCCCCAACTTCAAACTCAAGATCTGTCCTTCTCTTATCCGCATAAGATTTCTTCCTATCTTGTGCTGCTTTCATCCTCCTTCGAATCAAGTCGATCTTCTCCGAAGTCTCTCTAATCATATCGGGCCCAAGTAAGATCTTATCCGTAGATTCCCACCAACATGTGGGTGAACGACAAGGTCATCCATAAAGAGCTTCGAAAGGTGCCATGCCAATGCTGGACTGAAAGCTGTTATTATATGCGAACTCTACCAATGGAAGATGCTCTTCCCATGTACCCCCAAAGTCTAGGATACATAGCCTCAAAAGATCCTCTAGAATGCGATTCACCCTCTCGGTCTGGCCGTCCGTCTGAGGATGATATGTGGTGCTCAAACATAACTGAGTCCCTACCGCCTCTTGTAAGCTTCTCCAAAATTCGCTAGTGAAAATAGGATCGCGGTCGCTCACTATGCTAGAAGGAACACCGTGCAAACGAACTATTTCTCGGACGTATACAGAAGCTAACCATGGTGCAGTCCTCTTACACTTCACGGGAATGAAACGGGCGCTCTTAGTAAGTCTATCTACTATAACCCAAATTCCCATATTACCCTTCCTTGATCTTGGTAATCCATCCACAAAATCCATCGAGACGCTTTCCCATTTCCATAGTGGAACCTCCAATGGGTGAAGCAACCCACCGGGTTTCTTTTGCTCCGCTTTTACTTGTTGGCAAACCAAGCATCTAGCGACATACTCAGCCACATCCCTCTTCATACCGGCCCAAACGAAAACTTGCTTCATGTCTTTGTACATCTTGTCCCCGCCGGGATGAATAGTCATCTTCGAACGATGTGCATCATCAAGAATGGTTTTCCTTAGGTCATCGTCTTTTGGTATACAAAGCCTACCGTCCCTACGTAACCAACCCTTATCATCTAGGGTATACCTACGGAGACGGCTTTATAACTCCCCTCTTTTGAGCTTTTCTACTAACTTAACCAACTATGGCTCGTCTCGCTGTGCCTCGCCAATCCGTCCCAAAAGCGTAGGTCTGACCTCCAAGGATGCTAGCAAACCGGGTACGAAGTCAACAGAAGGTCTAAAGTCAAACATAGAGATGAATTCTAAGCTTCACCGCACAACAAACAACGGACTCAAGGACAACCTTTTTCTACTTAAGGCGTCTGCCACCACATTACCCTTGCCAGGGGTATATGCTATCTCGAAGTCGTAGGATGCTAAGAACTCCATCCACCTTTGCTGCCTTAAGTTCAAGTCCTTCTGAGAGAATAAGTATTTTAAAGATTTATGGTCAGTGAATAATTCGAATTTCTCGCCAAGAAGATAATGACGCCAAGACTTAAGCGCGAAAACAATAGCGGCCAACTCTAGGTCATGCGTAGGGTAATTTTTCTCATCTGCCCTCAACTGCCTTCCACCATAGGCTATTACCCTGCCCTCTTGCATTAAGACTGCGCCTAGACCTGTCCCACAAGCATCGGTATAAACAGTAAATGGCTTACTCCCGTCTGGCAGCACTAAGACTGGAGCTGAGGTCAAAGCTCTCTTCAAACGTTGGAACGCATCATCACAATATACGTCCCATGTGAAAACTAGGTTCTTCTTCGTCAAACGTGTTAATGGAGTTGATATCTTTGCGAAGTCTTTGATAAACTTCCTATAGTAGCCAGCCAACCCCAAGAAACTTCTTACTTCGGTAGCATTTTTAGGGACCTTCCAATCTTGGATGGCCACCACCTTTGCAAGATCCACAGCTATCCCCTCTTTGGAAACCACGTGCCCTAAGAATCGTACTTCCTTCCTCCAGAAGTGACACTTAGAAAATTTATCTTTAAGGTTATGCGCTCGTAGGTTCTCCAACACTTCCCTAAGATGTAGGGCATGCTCTTCTTCATTCTTAGAAAAGATCAGGATGTCGTCTACAAGGACTACCATGAATTTGTTAAGGTACTCCCTATACACCCTACTCATCAAATCAACAAAGTATGCGGGGGCGTTTGTCAAACCGAAGGGCATCACTAGCCATTCATAGAAACCGTCCGGAGTCCTAAAGGCAGTCTTGTCAATGCTATCCTCAGCCACTCTCAACTGATGGAATCCAGTGGCTAAGTCCAATTGCGAAAACACTGAGGCGCCAACTAACTGATCGAAGAGATCGTCAATCCTCGGCAGTGGGTGTCTGTTTTTCTTAGTAAGCTTATTAAGTTCTCTATAGTCCACACAAAGTCTAAGGGACCCATCCGCCTTCGTGGCAAATACTACTGGAGCACCCCACTCCGATATACTTCGTCTTATGAACCCCTTCTCAAGCAAATCCTTCACTTGCTTATCGAGTTCCCTCCTTTCACGAGGAGCCATGTGGCGTACTGGCAAAGATACCGGTTTTGCATTATCTACAAGATATATTCGAAAATCTATCTCCGCTTTGGAGGCAAGCCCTTCACCTCCTCAAACATATCCGAGTATTCTCGGACCACTCTAACAGATCGTAGATTTTCCTCAGACGCGTCAAGCGATTCTAAATAACTTAGCATAACAAAATTTATGGGATTACAAAAGGTTTCGAGAGTGTTGCCAAGTCGAGTCACGAGCCTAACTACTCTCCTTTCACAATCAAGAACGGCCCCATTTCTGGATAACCAATACATTCCTAAAATTAGCCCATAGCCCGTGAAGCCCAACACATAAGCATCACATCTAAACTCAACGCTAAGTATAGAAAATTTCAAATCCAAACACATCATGGACAAATAAGCTGAGCCCCCAATTGGATTTGAAACAACTAAGGGATCCTCTACTAAACTGGTGTTTAAGTGCAGTGATTCAACTAATGATTTAGAGATAAACGAATGCGATGCGCCCGAATCGAATAAGGTACGGACATGATGATCAAACAGAAAAACTAAGCTTTCAACAGAAATGGTTCTACCTCGTTCTTGCAGCGGTGGGACCGCGAGAGCCTGAACTTGTCCCCTTGCCTGCCCTGGTGCCATAAAAGCCTGCACCTGTCCTCCCGAGGTAGCTCCTGCCCTCTGCCCCTTCTTTGGGCAGTCCTTTACTAGATGTCCCGCTTCACCACAGTGGAAACATCCAGTCTTCTTTTTCTTCCGGCAATCCTTGCTAAGATAGCCTGGTGTCCCACAGTTAAAGTATTTCTTCTTTCCCTTGCCATTATTGTCTTCACCACCCTTCTTGTTTTGCTGTTGTGGTTTCTTCTGATCCCCTTTCTTCTCGGGTGCCTTATCAGCTTTATTGCTTTTCTCCTCGTACATGAGTGCCATGTCTACTAGCTTCTCAAAGGTGGCCCCCATAGGGATGTGGGTCATAGCCAACCCTTGCAACGGTTCATTCAATCCATTTACGAACCTCGGCACCTTCTTCTCCGGCGTGTTCACTAAGTCCAAGCCAAACCTTGCTAACTGATTAAATTTGTTAACATATTCTTTCACTGATGAGCTTCCTTGCTGTATTGTCAAGAACCTTTCCATATATAGATTCTCTTCTGCCCTTGAGAGAACCTTCGCCTCAAACCTACGTCTGAAATCCGCCCAAGAATCGACAGGACGCTCCCCATTAGTGACCTCCCACCAAAACGAGGCCTCTCCCTTTATTAACCAAGCTGCTAATTTGACTTTCCTCCCTTCTTCTACTTCAAAAATTTCCAGCAATTCTTCTACCTCCCTAAGCCAATCTCTAGCTTCCACAAACGTTTCTGACCCTTGAAAGGGTTTTCCACCCATAGCCTTAAATTCCTTGCACGTCTTTGCAAAAGTATCTACGCGAGGAGGAGGAGGAGGAGCGGGTGCAACTGGTGGTGAAGGAACATTGGCTGGACCTGCGGCGGCCCTAGCCTCTAATAACCTCCTATACCGTCCTGGTATCATTACACCATCCGAAAGGTTAAGATCTTCAGCCATGCTGAAACGGAAAAGGAAAGATTCAAAATGGAGAATTCGAAAGATAAGGATATATGGCTATTGGGGATTATGTTTTTCATAAAAACTTTCCTCCTTAAATTACTCATCAAGACATGTTTTTGAAAACACTTCTTCCAAAAATACTTTAGAAAAATAGTTTTTCTAAAAAAATTATCTGTTCTGGTAACCTTAAGCTCTGATACCACGTGTAACACCACACGTCCATTAATGTCACTCACAAAGGGAATGCATTAACTTCCATGGAGGTTATAAGTGAATATAGAACAGAAAATTTACAACAAGATAGATAATAAGTAGTACTTGGAAATCTAAAACTTCATTTTATTGCAGTGGAATTTGAACATGTTTGTTACATCATAAAGCCATAAATCAGAGTCAAGTACAATATCCATCTTGCTAAAACAAAATACATAACCCCATTACATAAATAGCCATTAAAGAAGATAACAAGCTGGACTTTACTTCAACGGTCCAAGCTTTCCAAAGAGAGATGAAGCAATCCAATCAAACTCCACTAGAGCTGGGCCCAACCTGAGGACCTGGAGAGGGAAAAGGATGGAAATAGAGGGGGTCAGACATAAAGTCTGGCGAGTATGATAATTCTAACAATACTACTATCAAAATAAATAGACTAAGGCATAAGCTGGAAGACAAGTAAATGTCTATGAACTATTAGGTATGGAATGAGCAGATAAAGATAACGTTAAAGGCACACCTAATTACTAACGAATAATTACTACACTGCACCGCACCAGTCACCCTAAAGGTTGATCCCACTTGCTTCACACAGAAACTATAAAAATAGCCTTGCGTACCCCTAGCTGACTACATAGGTGCCGTCTGCCCCTATCTCCGCTAGGTGTACCCCACTACCCACTTGCGATCGGCTCCCTACTGTAGATACCCATGCTGGCCCCACAGTGGGGTGTATCACTTTCCTAAAGTGGCAACCTGATACAACTTGAGAATGCACGGCTTATACCTACACGATGCAACAACGTCTTACCTACCAGCCCGGGTCCACACACGCATTTGAAACCCGTTGGACTTGCGTTGCCACCGCTACCCCGTTTTGGCCTCTTATAGTCAAGCCCAGCATGCGTGTCCCGTCCTCGCTTGGGTCGAGCCCACAAAGATACGTTTGGGATACTGGTTGAAATGGGCCCCCACAAGCTACCCACCTAAGCTTGTCCACTAGTACATCCCACTTAACCCTCTTAGTCATGTTCATTTACATGTGTGTTTGGTTAAGTCTTACTAATCGTATTTCACATGCCGCTAAGGGCACCCACTAGATTCCTCATGCCACCCAAGGCACCTACTTAACCCCCATGTCCCACCTTACATGTTTATCTGGTTAAGTATTTCTTAATTCAATCAGGCCATAACCTCATAAAGACCTCTCACATTAGACTGGCATTTATGGCAGCTGGATTTGCCGGGCGGGTCCGGGCAGTCTTACACCATAAAAGAGTCTAACCTCGTGTCTTTACAACTGTTATGCTTTAGTTTGGGCCTAGGACCTCTCACATTGGGCTGACATTTGTGACCACTAAATTTGCCGGGCGGGTCCAGGCAGGTTTACGTCACAAACGAGTCCAACCTCGTGTCCTAAGCATTGATTATCACTTATAATCTTTTACCCCAGTTTTAATAATTCCCTATTCAAATTATTAATTAAGTCCACTTTTAATGATGTCCATAATTGACTCAATTATGGCCATCCACTTATGGCATACAAAATCATATCAATTGCACCCCAACTTCTTAATATTAAATCCTTAATATTACCCCTACCCCACATTTATACGTTCTCTTATTCAACGCAAAATATACGTTAGACTCGAATAGTCTAACTCATAGCACAAAGATAAATTATCGCAACATATAGACAATTAAATTGAATCTAATCATAATAGGGATGAAACTTGCATAAAACTGCACATGTTAAGGATCTAAAGGTGTCAACTTGTTAAATGTCACAATTTACATGATATGATCATAACCCAAATTTATGTATAAATTGCATATGGGGCTTTATGCAACATAATGATGGTGTGAACTAGCATCTCAATCATAGAATTCACATATGTCATAGCATAATTCTAGGTGTCATAATTCTAGATCTAAATAAATGTCATGGCATATGTTCACAATCTTTACTAATCAATCTAAACTTGCATTTGTGATTTGTCATATAGATCAACATAGCCCAAACATAATGATTTGATTAACATGAACTAATTAGCATAGATAATAACATCATGACTTTTTAACATGTATGATTTATCACAACTTAGCATAGAAAATTTCAACATACATAACATCATAATAGCATTATTTACAACATATAGGATATCATCATCACATAACATAGGATTTACAACATACATGATATCATAAGGTTTACAACAACATATATGACAATTCACATCATTCACTTATAATCCATTCATAACTTAATCTAATTAGTTTAATAATAATCTTGTTAAGATCATCATACTCACAATTTAGAAGAGAAAGAGAGTCTTGATTTGCTTTAGAGTTGAGTAGAATTAGAATTTGATTAGCTTTTCTTCCTTCTTAGTTGGCGGCGGCTACACTGAGTTCCATGGCGGCGGTATGACGGTGGCTATTCTATTTTTCATGTGAATTAGAGTGAGAGACTACCTAGGTATTTATAGAGTTTAGGATTTATTTAGACCGTCAGATCAACTCAGAACTAAACTGAACCGTTTAACTTGCCAACTCAGCCCTAAAGACACATCAGCCAAACCCTAGCCGCCTGGACAGGTCGACACCCAAGTCGACTGCCCACTCGACTACCCAGTCGACCTGGAGGGGGGGTGTCGTCTGCCTAGTCGACTCCCCAGTCGACCTGGGGTGCTGGGTGGGAATTTTCTCGCCTAGCCTGTTTGACTCCCAATTTTGAATTTTAAATTTCTGAAATCTGTTTTGAATTTTCTGAAACTTCCGATGGCCATAACTTCTTCATACGAAGTCCAATTCATGCAAACTCGGACTCAATTTCAACCAGAATTCCGAGACGAACACAATGTCGCAACCCGTTTCCCACAATTGTCACATCTGAGATTAGTTATTCTTTAATTTGTAAATATTAATATTAACAGAATTACGAGGTGTTACAAGACTGAAGGAATGGAATGTGATTTTGGGTTTATCGTGAACCGTTGTAATGACCCGAATCTTTAGCCGTTGAATTTTGAATATTTAAATTTATTTTAAATATTAGATTATAAATATAAATGGAAATTTATAATGAATTTATTTATTTAAAACAAAGTTTTAACGTATAATTTAAAACGAGCTTGAAATAGTCGCGGTAGTTCGTAATTTACGTTTTGAACTTCAATTGGATATACAAGATCCAATATAAGTCGGATTTCTTCGATACAAGAAACGCTGGAATCCATTAAGTTATATTTTTCTAATAAAAGAGAAAAATCAAGATTTCGTATTATAGATTGTAAGTTATGTCCAAATCAAATTTTCAGAAAGTCACTGTGGAATCGTATATAAGCCATAACGGTTATTTAAATATATTTAAATACGGTCTTGAATTTGGACAAGCCCTTTTAGACGTGGTGCTAATTTAATTTTTAGAATTTGTCGGTAATTTTTAATTTGAAAAAATAGCAACTTTTTATTTGGAGTATTTTGCACCCTATATCAATGTTTTGGGGTTTCATAATATAAGTTAAACTAGCGATATTATTATATTTTTGGGACCATGACACATCGCTTGACACGATAGTATTTTTATTTCTGTCCATAGCAGCCCATTCGTGAGCAAAAGTGGATGTAACAGGGTACGCATAAGTATAGAAGATAAAAGGGAAACTGAAACATATTTGCTTACTTAAAGGGAATATAATACAGTATAATTTCAGCTGTCGTTCACTCGCTAATAATATGAAAGTATGCAAAGTAACATGACTTAGGAGCGCATGGTTATACTAAATAATACGTTTGAGAAGCATATGGTAGTGTATATGCAAGTACTCGCTGGTACTAAAAGAAGGATGTGCAAGCTTCATTTTAAAACTTCATCAAAACTAAATGGAATTATACAACTTGACACTGAAGTCGTGCCTGCCAATCTAATTAAACCGTGATTGCCAAGCTAATAAAGGACCGTGCTTGCCAAGCTATTGGACACCGTGGGTGCCAAGCTACCCAAATTCCTATAAAATAATGAGCCGACCCCTTTTCTCTTCTCTTTCTTCAACAAAAGTAAATCAAAAATTGCTTCCTCAAAATAAAATCGGCCCTTCAAAATTCAATATAAAATCGTATAAAATCCCTAAATTCAAAACTATGGATCCTCTTAATATTGCTTGCGGGATCTTCGAATTTGATAAGGGATTAGGGCATGCACCTCTCGTTTGGGATTTACTGGACTTTGCCAGTCATGAGACGGTTGAAGGGGGTCTTGATTTGTGAGCGTCGGAAGGGGGTTCCCGTGCATTTTGGGACCGCTTGTATGTTGTTTGTGACCGAAGTGGATTGTTGTTGGGCAGCGTCAGGGCCTAGTCGATGCAAGGTGGAGAAGAGAAGGGTAGCGAGGTGACCTTGGTGTGGTGTTCGAGACGAGATGTTGCCAGGTAGTCTCGGATTTTAAATAGTAGAGAAAACATGGAGGGTGGAGGGATGAGATCACCAGATGCATTGGCATCCCTATGTATGGAGGAGCGGATAACTGGGAAAGAGGAAAGACTTAATGGGTCGGTGTACTTTTGTGTGGGTCGTTTTAAATCACGGTCAAGCCCAACTTTTAAAGAAAAAAAAGAATTGCATAGAAATAGAGTTTGGGAAAGAGTGGTATAAAGGAAAGGGGCGAAAATGGTGAACAGCAGGCCTGGTATTTGTTCAGCGAAGAAGAAAATTAAAGGTGTGTCACGCTCTGTTTGTTGTGGGTTCTAGTGGAGGAAGGATCGGTCGTAATGACCAGTGAGGAGCCGAAGTGGAGAGATGGCGCTATGTTCTTTTAGACTGCTTGTTTTGAAGACGGTGAGGAGAAAGGATTAGAAAAACAGTATTAAAGTAGGTAATAATTAAATTAAAGGGTTAGTTATTATTATTAAACCAAGTTAACAATAAAATCAACGTTAATATTGCAATGTGTATAACTTGGTGATATACAGAATCTGACAAAATCAGTCACATTGGAATCGCAACGAAGAAATCTACATTGTGGAACTATTTCAACTGAGAACAGGGTTACTGGAATTTTGTGATAAGATCAAACGCTTGTTTGATTATAAACAAAACAAAGGCGGAACCGTCAACTGTGAAACAAAGTGAGTAAACTCACTAACTCTAACTCGTTTATATTTTTATATAAACGTGTTTTAAATTTATTTATAATAATTTTATAATGTGCAATGGTTGATCGGTTGAATAGTTGGTAAAATTGGTTGAAATTGTTGATACGATTACATCGTTGATTGATTATCAGTTCTGATATTTCATATTGATGTGAAATAATATTATTGATGCTGATGAACATATGTGGATGTAGGGAAACAAGTTGGTGGGATCCAACTGGATTCCTCAACATTTATACTACCGTTCTTCATTTGATTGTGATATATGATGTGATATATATATTCGGTGGTTGATTTTATTACCCTAGCCTTAGAGATTTGGTATTTAAAAAGACCGTAAAATATTTTCAAATACATAGATAAATTTGGAATTTAATAAAAAAGAAATTAATTTCGAAAATAGAAATTAAATTCCAAATATACTTGAAGTTGAATCTTCTTTAAATGGATAATAGCAGAAATGATTATAAATGATGTTTAAAAATTCAGTGAAGTACTTATCTTGAGATAAATTGAAATAAAATTCAAGTTGAATTTATATAGAAAAGTGGAAATCGGGTTTGAAGCCGATAATTGTAATTGGATTTGGAGCTAGTAGTTATAAAGAAAATTATTAACCATATTTAAAATACTTGAAGGAAAAGGAGATTTTTTATATGTATAATTGTAAACAAATAAAAGAAATAAAAAGGGAAATTAGAGATTTAGATTTAAGATACTATCAACTGATTTGAATTTATAAGGAAACCATATCATGTTCGAAGTGAAGAATGATAAAGTAAGTATTTTGCGGATAGGTGTATTTTTAAAGAAAACATTTTGCAAATGAAATATTTCTAAAGGAAATTTAGTTTTGAAATATGAAATCCAGATTGATAATTGAAGAAAAAGGAAATGGATAATCATTTTAAAAGAAATGATGAGTCTTATTCCAAAATTTGGAATATAGAATAAACCGGGATAAAGTTTTTTAGACTGAAATGGGTATAAAGGATTCTGGTAAGAATTTAGAGAGCGTAAATTCAAAAGTGAATTTGTGATTTTGAATTACCCTGAAATGGTAGATAAATTCCGAAGTTCGAAATATTTATCGAATATAGAGTATTCGAATGAGAGTAGTTTATTGGAATTCGATAATATCAAATTTAACGAAGTAGTTATTTTACTTTCCATTTGAATCAAATTTAATAATTTATTTATTTACTTATTAATTTATTTATTGAAACAAATAAATACAAGTTGCATTTTTATAAACCAAATATTTGTATATAGCGATTTTAAACGCTGTCGTTATAATAAATGTTTTGGTAAATCTAAATAGCGATTTTAAACGCTGCCGTTATAATAAATGTTTTGGTAAATCTAAATAGCGATTTTAAACGCTGCCGTTATAATAAATGTTTTGGTAAATCTAAATAGCAATTTTAACGCTATTGTTATAATATGTGTTCTATCATTCTAAACAGCGATTGTAACGCCGTTGTTAAAAATAATGTTTTATAAATAAAATATTTGGAGATAGCGATTATAATGCTACCATTATAATCAGTGTTTTTCCGTAAAAGAAGTGTGTCCTTAGAATGAATCCGGAAGTCGTGTAAGTAATGTTTTGTTTAAGGTCGTGAGCTTTGACTATTTCAAAGTTGAGAATGTTGTTCAATTAAGGTCTGAGAGGTAATTATACCCCGACTTGATTGACTTCATGATTGAAGGAGGAATGGTTAAGGTTCGACAGTGAAGATGGGTTAGCAAGATGGTTAGTTAATAAGTGATTACTGGTTTGAGCTATAATAACGATGTTTTGTAACATCGCGTTAACTTAAAGGATTTTGAAATATTGCCTAACTGGAATAAGATATATTTTCTCAAATAAAGAAATTAGATATTGGAAATGTTTTTCAAAGAATCGAGAGGGAAAATCAAGTTTCAAACGGATACGAAAGATAAGGAAACAAAAATTGGAAATAATAATATAATCAAGAATAGATTTAAAAGGGGCCCAATGCTGTTTAATGTTTGATCGGTAGAAATTTCCAATTGGAAGTAGGACCGTTGATTGTATGGATGTTTCTTTGATATTTAAATCATCGACTATCAAAGTTTTGATTTATTTTATACCTTCGTTGTCAATATGGAGAGACCAGGATCAGATTTAATATCTGAAAACCAATTTGTATTGGTATAAGTGTTATGAATCAACTTATGCTGAAGATAATTGAAGACAGAGTAAAATGCAAGGGCTGTTCTGTTAACCCTAGGTAGAAATTGCCCAAGATGGATTAATAGAACAGTGCCTTCGGTTTTTCCAGACACAGGACAACTTGTAAGGACGAGTGTCTGACAGAGTATTTCCAAAGGGATTAGGTACATTGATTCCTTCAAATGTACGAAGTTAGTGGCAAAAAAGGGAAACTTCTTTGGCCTAACAATCTGAGTATTTTTATGGGAATCAATTAGTTATTTCCGATGGATCTGACGATGTGGCATTCAAAGTGAATGGTGGCCAGATGTTCTGGAAGATAATTCAAACCTCAAGCCTCACCACCGGGAATTTGACAAAAATCGGGCAAGCAGCATGGCTATGTGGGTCGCTCCCATTAGAATGTATAATCACCTATCTAGAGAAATTTTATTTGCTTCTTTAATCTATCGATGTTGTCCCTTTTGGGAAACGGTTGTTGATTCCAACCATTGGTGATATACATTCGATACACTCAAGCGAAATGAGTGGTCAGTCATGTGTGGGCCAGGTTGCAAGATGTTCTTGTTGAATCCCAGTGGTTCGCCTCTAGAGTACACTGATCGGAAGGCGGTACCATACTTTATCATGTTGGAAATCCTATCTCCAATAAGCGCCCTGCGGTTTTTGATTTAATATTATATATGGAGCGTGAGATGCAAGCGTTTCGCTAGATTCTATTTACTTGATGTAGACATTATTATAATATCACTAGATTTGATATCAAAAACAAATTTTGTTTATCATAAGGTAAAAACCATCCATGTTTATGTGTGGATTGGTCTTACAATTATCATTTTCTTTCGAATTTTTTTTGAAAGCTAAACAAATGGTTGGAGTTTACTCACACCAGTCCTATGACTGACCCAGAGTTTATTTTGTTGTTTTTCCTAAACTCTTAGGTAACCCAAATTTGTACGGGCAGTCAAGTAGTCAGGATTTTTACAGATTCACTTGGAGGGGCTTGAAACAGGAGGCTTCACCAGTTAGTTATCGACTACCATATTTTCCAATGTGTACTATGTTGTATCTGGAACAGGTGTTTATAACTGTTCCAAGAATAACTGTTGTGCTTTGATAATGGTAGGTATATACAGTTACCGATTTGTATTTCAAAAGGTTATGTTATACAATATACTTTATTCGTTCCGCTGTGTGACTTGTGTTCTTCGTTTTCTTCTATTCTAATATTTCTTTCTTTCTATTTCTCATCCTCTAACTTCTTTCTAATAATGATTCGTATTTCTGTGCAATTTGGGTTGGGCGAGTGGTGTTATTAGTCGGCTCAAAGAATACGGAAATTCGGGCCATTACAATTGGTATCAGAGCTGAAGGTTGAGTAGTAACCTTGGCTCTGTGGCGTGATTCAATACAGATGGGGTTAGTAATACCCTAGATTGAATTTGAGTCTATATATATGAGCGCATAATTGTAGATTATATAAAAGAATGTGTTTTATATTGTGTTGGTTGGTTTGTTGAGTGGTTTATGAATTCTGGTCGATACAGAATGTACAACTGTATCGATGGTGTTTCTAAACTCTCAAACAAAGCAATTCGATACAGTATGGTTTTTAATATGGGTAAATGATATAATTTTGCCCAAAATTAATTTGATATAAAAGGAATAATTTTTGAATATAGTATATGGATGTGTTGTTTGTTATTACAATCAAATAAACCAATTATAATTTATATATAAATAATGTATACAAATAAGATGAACTGGAATCATATTCAAAGCAGAATTTGGAGTTTAAATCACGGATATTTTGAAAATATTTTCTGAAGTATTTTAAAAGTAATATATTATTACTTTAAGGGATTTTTGAATAGAAATTGTTTTTAAAACAGATTTTAAGGGATTAAGCACTGAAATCACTTCAGTAATAAGAAAATAATTCCGATGATGGGTCGAAACATCATCAGTATTCATTTTCACGTTTCTGAGTGACGGATTGCTACCATAGTTATTTGAGAATGAAAATTTGTTCGAAAGCGACAAGATGTTTTAGATGTTCAAATGTTTTGAATTGAGTTGATTATACATATATGTGTATATATATATGATTTCAAATTAATTTGAAATAAAACCTGGAAATTTGAATTCTGAAATTAAAATTTAACTTGTATAAGTTGAATAGATTGAAATGGTAAAAATGTACCAAATGAATTGAAATTTAAGTTAAGTTAAATATAATTTGATTGGATTAAAAATAATTCCGAATGAGATTAAATAAAGAGAAATGTTGAGATTCGAATTATTAATAGGAATTCAACTTAGGATTAAGTAAGTTGTATATATGTATTGGATGTGGTAAATTGGAATCAAGTGTGATGAATTTGAACCCAAGTAGGATAAGTAGATTGGTTTTGAAATAGAAATCAAGTTTGAGTTATAGAATGAAAGTGAACTAATCAGGAAATTGAATTGTGATAAATTTGGATTCAAGTATGATAAGTGGATTTACTTAAATAGAAATTGGATTTGAATTGATAAAATGGAAGTGAACTAATCAGAAGTTGATTAGAGGAAAAAAAGAAGAAAAGAACAAATTGGTGGTTGTATTAATTTGAAACCAACTGGAAATGAATATATGTATATTGAGCAGATATTGAATGGAAGAAAATGCAAGAGATAGAATTCATACCCGACAAAAAGGTACATGTTTACAATATTACTTGGGTTTGATCAGTTTATGAGCCTTTGGAGCAAGCCGCTTGGCTTTTCGATTTTCTTTTGGATTGAAGAAGGCCTAAAAAGGCGAGTTGTGATTGTATCGATTGAGCCGTGCAAGGGAGATACTGGCGAAATTTTTCGAAAATTTAAGGAGTTAGAAAATTTTCCAGAGATTTGTGATAATTTCAGATCAAGTTGTTAATTATAATTGAAATAAGAAAACCAGAATTGGTTAATAAAATTTCAAGTGAAATAATGAAATTGACAAATGGATTTAAATTCAATTGGAATGAGTGTGGATATGCAGAAGAGCATATGGATGAAAGACGAGAAAGTGATGATGAATTATCCAAAATTGGTGGACATATCATTTGCAAAGAATTATGAATGGTCGAGTATTGGTATGAGAATTCGAAGGTCGGGTAAGAAGTGGGCTATGAAAATATGGAATATAAGATTTCAGCTAAGTAGGTTATGAGGAGTTAGAGTTATAGCATTTTTACTGCTTAGCAATTTTGAGGACAAAATTATTTTAAGGGGGAAGGAATGTAACAACCCGAATCTTTAGTCATTGAATTTTGAATATTTAAATTTATTTTAAATATTATATTAGAAATATAAATGGAAATTTATAATGAATTTATTTATTTAAAACAAAGTTTTAACGTATAATTTAAAACGAGCTCGAAATAGTCGTGGTAGTTCATAATTTACGTTTTGAACTTCAATTGGATATACAGGATCCAATATAAGTTGGATTTCTTCAAAACAAGAAACGCTGGAATCCATTTAGTTATATTTTTCTAATAAAAGAGAAAAATCAAGATTTCGTATTTTAGATTGTAATTTATGTCCAAATCAAATTTTCAGAAAGTCGTTGTGGAATCGTATATAAGCCATAACGGTTATTTAAATATATTTAAATATCAGTCTTGAATTTGGACAAGCCCTTTTAGACTTAGTGATAATTTAATTTTTAGAATTTTTCTGTAATTTTTAATTTGAAAAAATAGCAACTTTTTATTTGGACTATTTTGCACCCTATATCAATGTTTTGGGGTTTCATAATATAAGTTAAACTACCGATATTATTATATTTTTGGGACCATGACACATCGCTTGACATGATAGTATTTTTATTTCTGTCCATAGCAGCCCATTCATGAGCAAAAGTGGATGTAACAGGGTACGCATAAGTATAGAAGATAAAAGGGAAACTGAAACATATTTGCTTACTCAAAAGGAATATAATACAGTATAATTTCATCTGTTGTTCACTTGCTAATAATATGAAAGTATGCAAAGTAACATGACTTAGGAGCGCATGGTTATACTAAATAATACGTTTGAGAAGCATATGGCAGTGTATATGCAAGTACTCGCTGGTACTAAAAGTAGGATGTACAAGCACCATTTTAAAACTTCATCAAAACTAAATGGAATTATACAACTTGACACTGAAGTCGTGCCTGCCAATCTAATTAAACCATGATTGCCAAGCTAATAAAGGACCGTGCTTGCCAAGCTATTTGACATCGTGGGTGCCAACCTTACCAAATTCCTATAAAATAATAAGCTGACCCCTTTTCTCTTCTCTTTCTTCAGCAAAAATAAACCGAAAACTGCTTCCTGAAAATAAAATCATCCCTTCAAAATTCAATATAAAATCGTATAAAATCCCTAAATTCAAAACTATGGATCCTCCGAATATGGCTTGCAGGATCTTCAAATTTGATAAGGGATTGGGGCATGCGCCTCTCGTTTGAGATTTCCCGGACTTTGCCAGTCACGAGACGGTTGAAGGGGGTCTTGATTTGTGAGCATCGGAAGGGGGTTCCTGTGCATTTTGGGATCGCTCCTATGTTGTTTGTGACCGAAGTGGATTTGTGCTGGGCAGCGTCAGGGCCTGGTCGACGCAAGGTGGAGAAGATAGGGGTAGCGAGGTGACCTTGGTGTGGTGTTCGAGACGAGATGTTGCCAGGTAGTCTCAAATTTTAAATGGTAGAGAAAACATGGCGGGTGGAGGGATGTGATCACGAGATGCATTGGCAACTTGTGTATGGAGGAGCGGATATCTGGGAAAGAGGAAAGACTTAATGGGTCGATGTCTTTTTGTGTGGGTCGTTTTAAATCACGGTCAAGCTCAACTTTTAAAGAAAAAAAAAGTTGCATAGAAATGGAGTTTGGGAAGCACGGTAAAGAGTGGTATAAAGGAAAGGGGCGAAAAAGGTGAACAGCAGGCCTGGTATTTGTTCAGCGAAGAAGAAAATTAAAGTGGTGTCACGCTCTCTTTGTTGTGGGTTCTAGTGGAGGAAGGATCGGTTGTAATGACTAGTGAGGAGTCGAAGTGGAGAAATGACGTTATGTTCTTTTAGACTGCTTGTTTTGAAGACGGTGAGGAGAAAGGATTAGAAAAACAGTATTAATGAGACGACCCCGAACCCCGTACTGACGGTGGCAAGGGTAATCCTTGGAATATAACACATAAACAGATAATAGCAGAGCAGAATTAAATAAATACACCAGATAATGCACAATAGAATATACTGGATAAACGTAATCATCAGAGTTACACAGTATACAGGATCATACTTAGTATAAATACAGTTCAGCTATACATAAATGTCTACAGCGGAAAACAAACATAATGTACAATAGGAGCTGAACAGCATAAAAAGAGATAAATGATAGAATCCATCCTCAGCTCCAGCTATCTGGATAAAGCCAGCTAAACCTGAATACAAGGCTGCCCATGTAGAAAAAGGGGCACCTAAGTTTGGAAGTGAAACAAACTACGAGTCAGTCATGGAACTGGTATGAGAAATCTACTCAACACATTTAAAATATGGCTAATCACAGGATCACGCCACTTTAGTGGAACGGGTTTACTCCATCGGATTGCCAGTGCTTTAAAACAAATAATTCTTTTAAACATCGCAATGATTTTTATAAGAATGAAGCCATTATAAGACTCAGTTCCCATCACACAATGCAACGCAAACCGGAGGATAGAGTTTTACCTTATAATGGCCAAAATATGATTGATACGAATAAAACAAAAGCATTTGATATTATTACTAGTGTTTATATGTTTCAAAAACAATTTCAATCATAACTATCAATTATAGATGGCATGGGTACCATATATCATGTCGCCATATATATATATACAATCAAAACCGCACAGTCACGTATTTGGAAATTGGATTTTCGTCATGAACCAAGGCAAAAGATAGTCCTTACCGACTTCGAGACAATCTAGCCCATGTCTCAGGCACAGCCGCAACCGTACCTTGGATCGTCAGGGCCGGTCCACACGAAGTGGATTATAATGCCTGAACAATGCGTCTCTCCGCCCTTTGGGGCGTAAATGAGCCAATGAATGACTCCATCGGACCCTGATTGTAACAACCCGAAAATCTGGGCCAGTTTAAAATTTTTATTTTGGCAATTTTAGCGAAGTTTGAACATTTAAAATGAATTATTTTAAATAATATCGACGATAAATTTATTTTGAATAGAATTTGAACGCATAGATTATATACGTCGTCGTTAGAATATAAATAAGTATATATAATTATTAATAGGAATTGAAAATGGCGCGCTAGCTCGATAATTCGATTTCAAACTTCAATTGAATGTACCGGGTGCAAAACAATCCGGATTTTAGTGAAACCAAAAATAATAGGATCTAATAGAGAATATCTTTCCAACGAATCAGAAAAATCGAAATTTCATAGCGGGAATCAAAAGATATGTCCAGTTGAAAATTCTGAATAGTCGCTATGGAATTCAGGGCCTTAAAAATAGACATTTTGCAAACGACCTCGGATTTCGACGAAACCACTTTTGTTGGGTCCGTGATGTCAAACTATTGCTAGGTTCCAAATTTCATAATTTTTCGAATCAATGTGTGAGCATGGCAAAGGAAAACGTGTTTGACCAGTTTCAGTCAATTTTAATCGACTGGAAATTGGCCATTTTTCCAACGGTCTCATAATTCGACGAAACTAGTTTTGTTAGGACCGTATCGTCAATACGAAGTTAGAAAATATTTTTATGGAATTTTTAGAGTTCGTATGTGACCCTGGTAAATTGAAATGCGCGTTCAAATTCAATATATAGAGTTACATGTTGATTTTGACGAAAACTGATCGAAACGATCGAATCAGTCTGCGATACATATCCCATTGTGTTCGGAATGGGGGTAAAACTCTAGCGACGACAGTCGGTGGGTCCCGTTTCGAGGTCGGAATTAAAAGTACCCTTTTGGGAATTTAAAAATTAAATTAAATATAAAAATAAAAATATTCCTCTCCTCCCCTTAAATTCCGCTGGCCCCCCTTTGATTTTCAATCGACATTCAGAAGGAAAAAAAAAGAACCCAATCGCAAACGATGGCCAGCCTCCCTCCACCCTCCTTCGCCGAAGTCGCCACCGCCCCCTCCCCTTCTCCTCCCGCTCCCTCTTCCTCCCACCGCGAGAACCCCCAGCGCCTGAAACCCAAACCCACGCAAGCCCTAGCCAACCGGACCGCCGCCACTCCCTGACCGCGACCACCACCGTCGAGCGCCTGAGCCCCCCCACTCCAGCACCCCCTCTTCGTCTCCGTTCCCCTTCATCTCCGCCCTGGGATTAGCGCGACAGCCCCCCTTTCTCAAAACAAATACAGTAAGTTTTTCTTTTCTTTTATTTTATGATTTTTAGATTATATAAAAACTTATTTTATTAGAAATTAAAACTGATTTTCCTTTTTATATATAGGATTTTGAAATAAAAATTCAATTTTTATGTATATGATTTTGAATTAAAAATTTGATTTTCATACAGATGAAAGACGAGATTTTAGCAAGGAACAGATTTGATATTTGCTTTACAAAATATACATATACTTGGTTAGAGAAGATTAGATTTTTAAAATAGAAAAGATTAGATTTTTAAAATAGAAAAGATTAGATTTTTAAAATAGAAAAGATTAGATTTTTGAAATGGAAAAGGCGAAGTTTTATATATTGAATAGCGAAGTAAAAATTCGATTTTTATATATTGAATAGCGAAGTAAAAATTCGAATTTTATCTATAGAATAGCGTAGTAAAAATTCGATTTTTATCTATAGAATAGCGAAGTAAAAATTCGATTTTTATATATTGAATAGCGAAGTAAAAATTCGATTTTTATATATTGAATAGCGAAGTAAAAATTCGATTTTTATATATTGAATAGCGAAGTAAAAATTCGATTTTTATCTATAGAATAGCGAAGTAAAAATTCGATTTTTATATACTGAATAGCGAAGTAAAAATTCGATTTTTATATATTGAATAGCGAAGTAAAAATTCGATTTTTATATATTGAATAGCGAAGTAAAAATTCGATTTTTATATATTGAATACCGAAGTAAAAATACGATTTTTATATATTGAATAGTAATATAAAAATGTGATTTTTACATATGTAGTGAATACGGGCAACGAAAGTGAAGAAGGGGGAGAACGACGAAGATTTCTACTTTTGAAGTGTCGTGGAGTTGGGATAGCTATTGGTGAAAACTTTTCACTCTAAATTTCTTTCTCTAGTTATATATATACTAGGATGCAGACAGTGCTTAGTAGCACCCGACACCCATCGTCCACAGACCATGGACGGCTTGTTTGTTTGATTGATGTGTTGTGAAAATTGATTGTGTTGTGGAATGATTGAAAAATAAAATATTCTTGTGTTGAAAGGAAATAAAATATTTATATAGTTAAAAATATTTTATCGTTAAAAATATAATTTTTAACGTGAATGCGAATAAATAAATATTTATAAAAAAATCGGCCGATTTGTTTATATACACTGATTTGACTGATATTGATTGGGTCGATAAATTTTACACATCGCCCAACTGCACAAATAAAAATTTGTGTTTGTTGATTTGAAACCCCACACGGGTGTTGGGATGATATTTGGGTACACTAATCCCAATTATTTAATTGTATGTCGATCGATTGGTCGACAGGCTGTGTAAGCGTTAATTATTCATATTTGATGCTTATGCAGTTGTGTGGTGCACCTTGGATGATGAGTAATTGTTTATCATTGCTATTACATACATGTGTTGTATGTAATCCATATAATCAACGTTATATGGTGATTGATTGGGCCTCATTCCAATCGGGAAAATAATGAATATTATAAAAGAGAATTCATATGGTGAATATAAAAATAGTCATGTGTTGACGGTGTTCACGTGTTGAAAATATTCGTGTGTTGGGTAAAATATTTTATACAATAAAATTTACATCTTTATCATATTTAAAATTAGAACTACTTCACAGTGGAGTCTGATTTAAAAATCAAACGATAGATACCATAGTTTTATAAAATATTTTAAATAACAAAAATAGTGATGTGTTGACAGTACTCATGTGTTGAGGTTAGTCGTGTGTTGAAAGAAATATAGATTCATGTGTTGAATAGAATAAATATTCATTTGTTGAATAAAATAACGAATTATTGAAATATAAAGCCGTGTTGATTAGAGATGTGTTATTTTGGCGTGAACGATATTTATATCGATTTTATTCATTTTATAATGAATATTGAAAAGTGATTTCAAAATTTAATATTTTGAAATGAAATTCAAATTAAATTAGATTAAAAATTCAAATTGAAATTTTATTGAATCAATTTGAAATGAATTCGAATCGAATAGAAAATGAATTCGATTCGAATTGAATAGAAAGTGAATTTGAATTCGAATCAATTAGAAATGAATACAAATTGAATTAAATTGAAATGGAGTTAAAAACGAATTGAAATCGTTTTGAATGAAATTTAAAACGAACTGAAATTGAATAGAAATCAATTTGAAATGAATTCGAATTGAATTAAATAGAAGGTAAATTCAAATTGAATTGAATTGAAACGAATTAGAATTAGAATTTGAATTGAATTGAAACGAATTTGAATTCGAATTAAATAAAAATTGAAATGAATTCGAATTAAATTGAAATCAAATCGATTTGAAATTGAAGATGAAGTTGAAATTGTTTTTGAAACGAATTTAGAAATATTTATAAAATTCGTTTTAAAAAGAAAATCGACGAAATATATATAATATATATTATATATATATAATGGCCTGAATAGAACGCGCCGCTCTGCGGCAGTTCGTGAATTTCGACCATTGACTTCGAATTGACGTTGCGAGAGATCCGACCGCCGGATTCTCCTAAAACCGGAACCATTGGGTTCGTATCGAAAAGAGCTTTCCAATGAATATTAGGAATTTGAAATCTAACGGTTGGATTTGAAATTATATCCAAATCAAATTTGGAAAAGTCGTTGTAAATGCAGTTCGATAGCCGTTGATGGAAATCGACTGTATAGGCCTTGATAAAATTACTAAAAATATCTATAATTTGTGTAAAATCATACGAATTCATTTGGGAAGAACTGGGATGAAAAACTCCACATTTGAAATGATAAAAATAGATTTTTATCGAAATGAACTAGTTTTGAACTAGAATTAAAATCAATTTATTTTTGAAATAAATAAATTGAATTTGAAAGTGATTTTAAAAATAATCAATATTCCCAATACGTGAATTGGACTGGAGTTGAATCGAAATTATCTTCGGAATATTTCGATGTTGGATTCGTGACTATACAGATATTGTTATGGGAATTTGAAAGATATATTTTATATCGTTATTTCCAATACGATATACGTTGTTTTCAGAATTTGATATTGAATATAAGCCGACATATTTTCTATTCAAAGCCTTGTATTTAATATCAAATATAATTTGGGTTTATCGTGAATCGTGTTATAGATGACATTGGTTCTTTAACCCTGTTAAAGACAGGATATTGATGTTTGGAAAGGATTAAAACTAAGTGGAGTTTTAATGAATCTTTAATTAGATTGAAATGTGAATTGATAATTTAAATTATCAAATTTGGAAAGTGATCGAGAATGGAGTGTTACCAGTTTTGCTCCAAGGCGATAGTTAAATATTTAGTTAGATTTGAACGTGAAATGGTAATTAATTTTACCGATGACACCGTGGTGTTAGATATGGAGCATTACCAGTTTTCTCTATGGGATATATAGGTTGGGATTGGGAAATAAAATAAATAATTACTTTGGTGTAGTTCGCTAATCCCGACTAGTTTGAAATGATATCCAAAGGAAGATTAAAGAATAAATTTAGAAGAATTTATCTTGGATAAAATTAATGGGAACCTTTCCCTAAGAATGTGATTTTGTGAATAAAAGAATATTCTGAATTGGAATGAGGCGTTTGTGTAACATTTGTTTATCATATACGTGGGTTATTCGGAAAGGCCGGGTTTATACCCATTCTGAATAACCGATTCGACGAGATGTCGAAGATGAAGATGGTGGTTGAAGACCGGAAGTATTCACATCATTTGGGTGATTACTGATGATCTCGATTAGGTTGTACACCCAAGATGAGGGAAACAGTTGGTGATCGTCCAGATGTACTTGGAGATGGATGGATATGCGAGGAAAGTGCCTCCGGTTTCATTCAGACCCAGAACGAACTTGTAAATGGATTGTGTGTCTGACATTGGATTTTATTCTGTGTTGATTGATCTCTACTAAATTTACATCTGTTTGGCGGCAGAGAATTTATTCTCTTGCTTAACGCCCTTCTCTGAGACGTACGAGCTCAAAGGTTGTATATCGATGGACATCAGTCGCATGGAGTGAATTGCCAGTGTGGCACGCGTAAGTGGCAATTGATCAAGGCTCCTGTTGAAAAGCAAAGTCTTGTGGTTGATGATCAAAGCACGGCCTGTGTGTCGTAGCTTTGTGTATAACGTGAATTCGCGAGCCTCACACCTCGGTATGAGTCAAAAACGGGAGACGGACCGCTGGGAGAGCACGACGTTTCTTTCTAGCTAGGGTGGTGTCAGTGACCTACCAGCCCTGACATTTATATACTTTTCACCTGTGTGGTTGTTGGAATGCGAGGCGCCTCGGATATAGGTCTGTAAGGACCAGGAAACGTGTGTTTAGGAATAACTAATCCTCAAAAGTAAGAGAGGACCGACCCAGCCGATTCCAGGATCAAAGTGGGGTCCTGGGACATTTGCTAGAGTGTCTCGAACGCGGAGAGGAGCTTGCCTCTTTCCTCGGCTCCTGATGGAATCCAATTTCCAATACGTGATAATTCGGTTTTATTTGTAGAACCTAGTATAGCGACATAGTGGTATGGATCATTCACGCCGCCTATGATTGATATTTATGATTGAAATTGTTTTGACACTATACACCTACAATAGTATCAAATAATGTGTTTTAAACGTATCAAGCATGCTTTGGCTGTTATAAGGTAAAAACCCTATCCTCCGGCTTGCATTGAATTGTGTGATGGGACCTAGGTCTTATAATAGCTTCATTTTTCTTTATTTAGCATTGCGCTATTTGTTTTATGCACTGGTATTCTTGGGAGGAAACCCGTTCCGTGTTATACGGCGTGGTCCCTTGATTTACCTAACTTTAAAAATAAAGATTAATAACTGTTTTAGTTCTCACACCATTCCCATGACTGACCTGGAGTTTATTGTTTTAACCTAAACTCTGGGTGCCCTTATTTTCGACACGGGCAGCTAGTAGTTTTGGTTTTGCAGATTTATATTCACAGGATCCTGATTTACAGCTGGAACGATGCTCGGAAAGCTCTGTATCCGTGTATCACTTTCAGTTGTGTTTTGTATATTTTTCCGCTGCGATGTATTTAAATCTCTGATATTTGTCGAATGTAATTTATTCATTTATACTCTGTATATTCTTGTATCTGATGGAATTGTTGTAATAACAATGAAATGTTCTCCCCTCTGCGTTCTATTTTGTCCTGTTCTCAAAACGATCAGGGGTTTCAAACGGTCTTAGTTGGTTTAACGATCGATTTGGATCAAGCGAAATTCCTTGTCGTTACAGTTGGTATCAGAGCTTTGGTTTACAGAGCTCGAGAACAAGACACATTAGAACAATACGAAAAAATTCATCAGATATTGGATTAGTAATATCCAATTAGAATGACTCGTTAGAGATAGGATCAGTAGTATCCTAGAGCGAGTGTGAAGAGTATATTTTACAAATGAAAACAATTTTGTTTTAAAATTTAAACCATTTTACACGTATTTGAATATTTATTTTGAATTTGGACAATCCAATATATAAAGGTTTTGCATATACGCGTCATGAACGTATATTCGAAGTTTTAATATACTGAATAGATATAGAATCACATTCGAGACACCCGGAGATGATTCTGATGATTGATATATCATCATCAGAATTTGTGTTCGTGTTTCGAAGGTGTGATATCTATATATTTCCATTAGACTGGTGTGAGAACCAAAAACTTATATAGATAGATTTATTGTTGTGGTTTGGAATCAAAAACATGATTTTTTTGTATATATGTATCAAATTATGAATTTGAAACTCTAATTCACTAATTGATTGATGATTTTGTTGTTTGATTATTGTTGCCTAATTGAATTTTGAACCATTTAGCCAAATTGAATCAAATATTGAATTGTATTGAAATTGGTCGCATTTTCTTGCATATACATGTACTTACATTGAACAGGTCATAGCAAGGAGGCTAGAGCAGAGAATAAAATTTGTTTGCCCGACAAATAGGTACATGTTTACTATAATTTACTGTTTTGTTTGGGTGATGATGATTTTATGAGCCTATTGGCTTGCCGCTTGGCTTTTTCTTTTTCTTTTTGAGATCAGAAGGCCTATATCGAAATTTCGGGATTTTCCCGTGGCTCCCGGTGCAGGGGAGGTTATGGCGAAATTTTTCGAAAATTTAGGGTGTTAGCCAAATTTTTGAAGAATTTGAAAATTCTCAGAAACTGAAAAGTTGGAGAATGGAAGCCAGATCGAACGTAGAGTTGATTAATCAAACCACTTTCGACTTTGTTCCTTTTCGGGGACGAAAAGTTTTAAGTGGGGGAGATTGTAACAACCCGAAAATCTGGGCCAGTTTAAAATTTTTATTTTGGCAATTTTAGTGAAGTTTGAACATTTAAAATGAATTATTTTAAATAATATCGACGAGAAATTTATTTTGAATAGAATTTGAACGCATAGATTATATACGTCATCGTTAGAATATAAATAATTATATATAATTATTAATAGGAATTGAAAATGGCGCGGTAGTTCGATAATTCGGTTTCAAACTTCAATTGAATGTACCGGGTGCAAAACAATCCGAATTTTAGTGAAACCAAAAATAATAGGATCTAATAGAGAATATCTTTCCAACGAATCAGAAAAATCGAAATTTCATAGCAGGAATCAAAAGATATGTCCAGTTGAAAATTCTAAATAGTCGCTATGGAATTCAGGGCCTTAAAAATAGACATTTTGCAAACGACCTCGGATTTCGGCGAAACCACTTTTGTTGGGTCCGTGATGTCAAACTATTGCTAGGATCCAAATTTCATAATTTTTCGAATCAATGTGTGAGCATGGCAAAGGAAAACGCGTTTGACCAGTTTTAGTCAATTTTAATCGACTGGAAATTGGCCATTTTCCCAACGGTCTCAAAATTCGACGAAACTAGTTTTGTTAGGACCGTATCGTCAATACGAAGCTAGAAAATATTTTTATGGAATTTTTAGAGTTCGTATGTGACCCCGGTAAATTGAAATGCGCGTTCAAATTCAATATATAGAGTTACATATTGATTTTGATGAAAACTGATCGAAACGATCGAATCAGTCTGCGATACATATCCCATTGTGTTCGGAATGGGGGTAAAACTCTAGGGATGACAGTCTGTGGGTCCCGTTTCGAGGTCGGAATTAAAAGTACCCTTTTGGGAATTTAAAAATTAAATTAAATATAAAAATAAAAACATTCCTCTCCTCCCCTTAAATTCCGTTGGCCCCCCTTTGATTTTCAATCGACATTCAGAAGAAAAAAAAAAGAACCCAATCGCAAACGATGGCCAGCCTCCCTCCACCCTCCTTCGCCGAAGTCGCCACCGCCCCCTCCCCTTCTCCTTCTCCTCCCGCTCCCTCTTCCTCCCACCGCGAGAACCCCCAGCGCCTGAAACCCAAACCCACGCAAGCCCTAGCCAACCGGACCACTGCCACTCCCTGACCGCGACCACCATCGTCGAGTGCCTGAGACCCCCCCCCCCACTCCAGCACCCCCACTTCGTCCCCGTTCCCCTTCATCTCCGCCCTAGGATGAGCGCGACAACCCCCCCCCCCCTTTCTCAAAACAAATACAGTAAGTTTTTCTTTTCTTTTATTTTATGATTTTTAGATTATATAAAAACTGATTTTATTAGAAATTAAAACTGATTTTCCTTTTTATATATAGGATTTTGAAATAAAAATTCAATTTTTATGTATATGATTTTGAATTAAAAATTTGATTTTCATACAGATGAAAGACGAGATTTTAGCAAGGAACAGATTTGATATTTGCTTTACAAAATATACATATACTTGGTTAGAGAAGATTAGTTTTTTAAAATAGAAAAGATTAGATTTTTAAAATAGAAAAGATTAGATTTTTAAAATAGAAAAGATTAGTTTTTTAAAATAGAAAAGATTTGATTTTTGAAATGGAAAAGGCAAAGTTTTATATATTGAATAGCGAAGTAAAAATTCGATTTTTATATATTGAATAGCGAAGTAAAAATTCAATTTTTATCTATAGAATAGCGAAGTAAAAATTCGATTTTTATCTATAGAATAGCGAAGTAAAAATTCGATTTTTATATATTGAATAGCGAAGTAAAAATTCGATCTTTATATATTGAATAGCGAAGTAAAAATTCGATCTTTATATATTGAATAGCGAAGTAAAAATTCGATTTTTATATATTGAATAGCAAAGTAAAAATTCGATTTTTATCTATAGAATAGCGAAGTAAAATTTCGATTTTTATATATTGAATAGCGAAGTAAAAATTCAATTTTTATATATTGAATAGCGAAGTAAAAAATCGATTTTTATATATTGAATAGCGAAGTAAAAATTCGATTTTTATATATTGAATAACGAAGTAAAAATACGATTTTTATATATTGAATAGCAATATAAAAATGTGATTTTTACATATGTAGTGAATACGGGCAACGAAAATGTGATTTTTACATATGATTTTGAATTAAAATATTTTAAATAACAAAAATAGTGATGTGTTGACAGTACTCATGTGTTGAAAGAAATATAGATTCATGTGTTGAATAGAATAAATATTCATTTGTTGAATAAAATAACGAATTATTGAAATATAAAGCCGGGATGATTAGAGATGTGTTATTTTGACGTGAACGATATTTATATCGATTTTATTCGTTTTATAATGAATATTGAAAAGTGATTTCAAAATTTAATATTTTGAAATGAAATTCAAATTAAATTAGATTAAAAATTCAAATTGAAATTTTATTGATTCAATTTGAAATGAATTCGAATCAAATAGAAAATGAATTCGATTCGAATTGAGTAGAAAGTGAATTTGAATTCAAATCATTTAGAAATGAATTCAAATTGAATTAAATTGAAATGGAGTTAAAAACGAATTGAAATCGTTTTGAATGAAATTTAAAATGAACTGAAATCAAATTGAAATCAATTTGAAATGAATTCGAATTGAATTAAATAGAAGGTAAATTCAAATTGAATTGAATTAAAACGAATTAGAATTTGAATTGAATTAAAACGAATTTGAATTCGAATTAAATAAAAATTGAAATGAATTCGAATTGAATAGAAATCAAATCGATTTGAAATTGAAGATGAAGTTGAAATTGTTTTTGAAACGAATTTAGAACTATTTATAAAATTCGTTTTAAAAAGAAAATCGACGAAATATATAATATATATATATATATATATATATATATATATATATATATATATATATATAATGGCCTGAACAGAACGCGCCGCGCCGCGGCAGTTCGTGAATTTCGACCATTGACTTCGAATTGGCATTGCGGGAGATCTGACCGCCGGATTCTCCTAAAACCAGAACCGTTGGGTTCGTATCGAAAAGAGCTTTCCAATGAATATTAGAAATTTGAAATCTAACGGTTGGATTTGGAATTATATCCAAATCAAATTTGGAAAAGTTCGCTGTAAATGCAGTTCGATGGCCGTTGATGGAAATCGACTGTATGGGCCTAGATAAAATTATTAAAAATATCTATAATTTGTGTAAAATCATAAGAATGATTTGGGAAGAACTGGGATGAAAAACTCCACATTTGAAATGATAAAAATAGATTTTTATCGAAATGAACTAGTTTTGAACTAGAATTAAAATCAATTTATTTTTGAAATAAATAAATTGAATTTGAAAGTGATTTTAAAAATAATCAATATTCCCAATAAGTGAATTGGACTGGAGTTGAATCGAAATTATCTTCGGAATATTTCGATGTTGGATTCGTGACTATACAGATATTGTTATGGGAATTTGAAAGATATATTTTATATCGTTATTTCCAATACGATATATGTTGGTTTCAGAATTTGATATTGAATATAAGCCGATATATTTTCTATTCAAAGCCTTGTATTTAATATCAAATATAATTTGGGTTTATCGTGAATCTTGTTTTAGATGACATTGGTTCTTTAATCCAGTTAAAGATAGGATATTGATGTTTGGAAAGGATTAAAACTAAGTGGAGTTTTAATGAATCTTTAATTAGATTGAAATGTGAATTGATAATTTAAATTATCAAATTTGGAAAGTGATCGAGAATGGAGTGTCACCAGTTTTGCTCCAAGGCGATAGTTAAATCTTTAGTTAGATTTGAATGTGAAATGGTAATTAATTTTACCGATGACACCGTGGTGTTAGATATGGAGCATTACCAGTTTTCTCCATGGGATATATAGGTTGGGATTGGGAAATAAAATAAATAATTACTTCGGTGTGGTTCGCTAATCCCGACTAGTTTGAAATGATATCCAAAGGAAGATTAAAGAATAAATTTAGAAGAATTTATCTTGGATAAAATTAATGGGAACCTTTCCCTAAGAATGTGATTTTGTGAATAAAAGAATATTCTGAATTGGAATGAGGCGTTTGTCGTGTTTGTGTAACATTTGTTTATCATATACGTGGGTTATTCGGAAAGGCCGGGTTTATACCCATTCTGAATAACCGATTCGACGAGATGTCGAAGATGAAGATGGAGGTTGAAGACCGTAAGTCTTCACATCGTTTGGGTGATTACTGATGATCTCGATTGGGCTGTACACCCAAGATGAGGGAAACAGTTGGTGATCGTCCAGACGTACTTGGAGATGGATGGATATGCGAGGAAAGTGCCTCCGGTTTCGTTCAGACCCAGAACGAACTTGTAAATGGATTGTGTGTCTGACATTGGATTTTATTCTGTGTTGATTGATCTCTATTAAATATACATCTGTTTGGCGGTAGAGAATTTATTCTCTTGCTTAATGCCCTTCTCTGAGACGTACGAGCTTAGAGGTTGTATATCGATGGACATCAGTCGCATGGAGTGAATTGCCAGTGTGGCACGCGTAAGTGGCAATTGATCAAGGCTCCTGTTGAAAAGCAAAGTCTTGTGGTTGATGATCAAAGCACGGCCTGTGTGGCGTAGCTTTGTGTATAACGTGAATTCGCGAGCCTCACACCTCGGTATGAGTCAAAAACGGGAGACGGACCGCTGGGAGAGCACGACGTTTATTTCTAGCTAGGGTGGTGTCAGTGACCTACCAGCCCTGACATTTATATACTTTTCACCTGTGTGGTTGTTGGAATGCGAGGCGCCTCGGATATAGGTCTGTAAGGACCGGGAAACGTGTGTTTAGGAATAACTAATCCTCAAAAGTAAGAGAGGACCGACCCAGCCGATTCCAAGGATCAAAGTGGGGTCCTGGGACATTTGCTAGAGTGTCTCGAACGCGGAGAGGAGCTTGCCCCTTGCCTCGGCTCATGATGGAATCCAATTTCCAATATGTGATAATTCGGTTTTATTTGTAGAACCTAGTATGGTGACATAGTGGTATGGGTCATTCATGCCACCTATGATTGATATTTATGATTGAAATTGTTTTGACACTATACACCTACAATAGTATCAAATAATGTGTTTTAAACGTATCAAGCATGCTTTGGCTGTTATAAGGTAAAAACCCTATCCTCCGGCTTGCATTGCATTGTGTGATGGGACCTGGGTCTTATAACAGCTTCATTTTTCTTTATTTAGCATTGCGCTGTTTGTTTTATGCACTGGTATTCTTGGGAGGAAACCCGTTCCGTGTTATACGGCGTGGTCCCTTGATTTACCTAACTTTAAAAATAAAGATTAATAACTGTTTTAGTTCTCACACCAGTCCCATGACTGACCTGGAGTTTATTGTTTTAACCTAAACTCTGGGTGCCCTTATTTTCGACACGGGCACCTAGTAGTTTTGGTTTTGCAGATTTATATTCACAGGGTCCTGATTTACAGCTGGAACGATGCTCGGAAAGCTCTGTATCCGTGTATCACTTTCAGTTGTGTTTTGTATATTTTTCAGCTGCGATGTATTTAAATGTAATTTAAATCTCTGATATTTATCGAATGTAATTTATTCATTTATACTCTGTATATTCTTGTATCTGATGGAATTGTTGTAATAACAATGAAATGTTCTCCCGTCTGCGTTCTATTTTTTCCTATTCTCAAAACGATCAGGGGTTTCGAACGGTCTTAGTCGGTTTAAGGATCGATTTAGATCGAGCAAAATTCCTTGTCGTTACACGGATCGTCTGATCTAACCGAGGCACCTCGCAACAGTAACAACCACATAAGTCAAATTCGTTAGGGCGTGTAAAACCACTGACGCCACTTCTAGCTAGAAAGAAAACGCATGTCCCCCCTGAGGTCCTCTCCCATTTCTGGTTCATACCGGGGTGTGAGGCTCGCGATTTCACGTTATACACAAAGCTACGCCACCCAGGCAGTGCTTTGATCATCACCACATGACTTTGCTTTTCAACAGAAGCCCTGATCACTGCATCTTCGCATGCCACACAGGCAATTCACACCGTGCAACTGATAGCTATCAATCACACAGAATAAATTCTAATGTCAGACACACTGTCCATTTGCAAGTCTGTTTTGGGTCTGAACGAAACCGGAGGCACTATATACCTCGCAAACCCATCGACCTCCACGTATGTCTGGACGATCACCACTCATTATCCATATTCCGTGATGCCTCCTAATCAGGACATCGGTTACCATCCAAACGACCGGTCTTCGACCACCGTCTTCATCTTCGATTTCTTATCGTCGATTCAGTTATTCAGAATGGGATAAACCCGGTCTTTCTGAGCAACTCGCGTATATGATAAACAAGTGCAACACAAATACACATGCGCATCATTTCAATTCATTAGTCGCCAACCGTAAATCAGTAAGAGAACGATTTCCCAAATATTAACCCCGAAGGCCGAAACCAACATCAGATCAACACCCAGGAAACCATTCGACTTAGCTAACCTTCAGTTAGTTTCTAAATTTCACATCCATATCGTTTATAATATTTTATAACGATTTATTGCCATTTTTATTTATTTTATAGCCAATTTATTCAGAACGACGCTTCGGGCCATATAGCGGTCGTGGCGCTGTTTTTCTTCAGATTTGATTTACATATATCTGAAAAACTAACCATTGGATCTTCACAAAATTTACATCATTAGAAAGATCTTTTCAAAACAAATCCAACGGTTCCAGTTTCGGGAAAATCCGATGGTCGGATCTCTCGGTATAATCGTTTGAAGTTTCAATTTCAAAATACGAACTACAGCGTCGTTATTCGATTTAATATAATTATATTTATATATATATAAATATAATCGATTCTAGCGCTGTTTTTCTTTAGATTTGAATTAAACATTCCAGACAATCCAACCGTTGGATTTATACAAAGTTGGTGCCGTTGGAAAGATATTTCCAAAGCGAACCCAACGGTGGTGGTTTCGGGAAAATCCGATGGTCGGATCTCCCGCACTAATCGTTTGAAATCACGGTTTCAAAATACGAACTGCAGCTTCGTTATTCGATATATTTCAATTCTATTTATATATATATCGATTCTTCGATTTCAAAACTATATTCTTTTCATACTTTTGATAAAAATGATATTTTTATCCAACATACATTCAATTCGATACTTCACTATTTTTAACAATTCATATATATAGTAAAAATGTGATTTTTATTGTAAAACGATTCATTTCAAAACCCGACTATTTTATATAGTTAATTGAAACGACCCGAACTTCCCCGGTCTCCGAAGAGAAAGAGAAAGAACGAATTGTTTTGAGAACACGACAAAATAGAACGCATACAAAAGAACATTTCATTGTATATTACAACAATGTATCAGATTACAAGAATGTACAGCGTATAAATGAATAAATATTACACAGAAATATCAGAGATTTAAATTACATTGCAGCGGAAAATAATACTATACACAACTAGAAGTAGATATACGGATACAAAGCTTTCCGGATATCATTACAGCTGTAAGCCAAGATCCTGTGAATATAAATCTGCAAAACCAAAACTACTAGCTGCCCGTGTCAAAATAAGGGCACCCAGAGTTTAGGTTAAAACAATAAACTCCAGGTCAGTCATGTGACTGGTGTGAGAACTAAAACAGTTATTAATCTTTATTTTAAAGTTAGGTAAATCAAGGGACCACGCCGTATAACACGGAACGGGTTTCCTCCCAAGAATACCAGTGCATCAAACAAACAGCGCAATGCTAAATAAAGAAGAATGAAGCTGTTATAAGACCCAGGTCCTATCACACAATGCAACGCAAGCCGGGGGATAGGGTTTTCCCTTATAACAGCCAAAGAATGCTTGATACGTTTTTAAAACAAATCATTTGATACTACTATAAGTGCATAGTGTATAAAACAACTTCAAATCATAAATATCAATCATAGGCGGCATGGGTACCATATATCATGTCGCCATACTAGGCTCTACAATCAAAACCGTAAATGTCACGTATTTGGAAGTTGGATTTCCGTCTATGAATCGAGGCAAAAGATAGTCCTCAACCGATTCGAGACGCTCTAGCCCGTGTCTCAGGAACGGCCGCAACTGCCCCTTGGATCGTCAGGGCCGGTCCACCGATGTGGATTATTATGCCTGAACAATACGTCTCCCCGCCCTTTGGGGCGTCAATGAGCCAAAAAATGACTCCATCGGACCCGGATCGTCCGATCAAACCGAGGCGCCTCGCAACAGCAACAACCACACAGGTGAAAAGTATATAAATGTCAGGGCTGCTAGGTCACTGACACCACCCTAGCTAGAAGGAAACACATGCCCTCCCTGATGTCCTCTCCCGTTTCTGGTTCACAACCGGGGTGCGAGGCTCGCGATTTCACGTTACACAAAGCTGTGCCACACAGGCTATGCTTTGATCATCACCACAAGACTTTGCTTTTCAACAGAAGCCTCGATCAATTGCCACTTAGGCATGCCACACAGGCAATTCACTCCATGCGATTGATATCCATCAGTATATAACCCCTGATCTCGTACGTCTCAGAGAAGGGCGTTAAGCAAGAGAATAAATTCTCCGCCGCCAAACAGATATATATTTTATAGAAATCAATCACACGGACTAAAATCCAATGTCAGACACACAGTCCATTTACAAGTTCGCTCTGGGTCTGAACGAAACCGGAGGCACCTAGTACCCTGCATATCCATCGATCTCCAAGTACGTCTGGGTGATCACCAACTGTTTCCATCTTCTTGGGTGTACAGCCCAATCAAGATCATCAGTAATCACCCAAACGACATGAAGACCTCCGGTCTTCGACCATCGTCTTCATCTTCGACTTATCGTCATATCAGTTATTCAGAATGGGATAAACCCAGTCTTTCCGAATAACTCGCGTATATTTTAAATAAGTGTTACACAAACATAACATACGCCTCATTCCAATTCATCAGTCACTAACCGTAAATTAATCAAGAGAATAATTCCCCAAATATTAACCCCGAAGGCCGAAACCAACATCAGATCAATACCCAGGAAACCATTCTGCTTAGCTAACCGACAGTTAGTTTCTAAATTTCACATTCATAGGGAAAGGTTCCCATTAATTTTATCAAAGATAAATTCTTTATATTTATTCTTTAATCTATCCTTTTGAATTTCGATTCAACTAGTCGGGATTAACGAACCTTACCGAAGTAATCATTTATTTTAATTTCTCAACCGAACCTATTCATCCCATGAAGTAAAACTGGTAATACTTCATATCTAACACCACGGTGTTATCGGTAAATTCAATTACCATTTCACGTTCAAATCTAAGTAAAGATTTAACTATCGCTTGGAGTAAAACTGGTGATACTCCATTCTCGATCCTTTCAATCTATTTAAAGATTCATTAAAACTCCACTTAGTTTTAATCTTTAACTGGGTTAAAGAATCAGTGTCATTTAAAACACTATTCACGATAAACCCAAAACCACATTCCATTAATTATCGGGTTAAAGAACGAGTGTTATTTAAAACACTGTCCACGATAAACCCAAAAATCAATATCAATTCAAAACGTGCTTTATAAATCATTTTTAAATTCATTTTCGAAACGGTTTCAACTTCATATTCAATTTCAAATCAAAATTGAATATTCCAATTTAAATTCATTTTAAATTCATTTCAAATTGATTTCAATTCGAAGTGATTTCTAATTCAATTTCAGTTCGATTTCAATTCAATTCAATTATATTCAATTCTTTTCAAAATATCAAATTTTGAAATCACTTTCGATATTCATTATAAAATGAATAAAATCGATATAAATATCGTTCACGTCAAAATGGCGTCAATCTAATCAATACGGCTTCATATATTCCTATTTTCAAATATTCTATTTCAAGTATTTATTTTTCAAATATTTCTATTTTAAAACTGGAATGAGGCCCAATCAATTACCATATAATGTTAATTATATGGATTTTCTACAACACATGTATATATAAACAACGATGAATAATCAACCATCATCCAAAGTGCATTCTACACTGTATAAGCATCAAATATAAATATTCAACGCTTATAACAGCCTGTCAATCAATCGATCGACATACAACTAAACAATCGGGATTAGTGTACGTCAAATATCATCCCAATACCTGTGTGGGGTTTCAAGCAATCAGACACAGATTTTTATTTGTGCAGTTGGGCGATGTGTAAAATTTATCGTCCCAATCAATGTCCTTCAAATAGGTGTACATAAACAAACCGTCCGGTTTGTAAATGAATATTTATTTATTCACATTCACGTTAAAAATTATATTTTTAACGATCAAACTATTTTATTCAACCTATGAATATTCTATTCGGTTCATTTATTAAATAAAATGTTATCTTTATTTTTCTAACTTATTTTTAGAAAATTTCGGCAGCATAACGGCACGATACTAGAAACGGGACAAGGCCTAGCCTTATCCCCGGTCTAGTGAAGGCCCATGCCATTCACACATCAATCAAATCAATTTCATTTCACCAAACAATTCAATTCAAACCAAATAATCTAACCAACTACACAACCAAACAATTAAACAAATAAGCCATCCATGGTCTGTGGATGACGGGTGTCGGGTGCTGCTAAACACCGTCTGCATCTTAGTATATATTTATAACTAGAAAAATTAAATTGAAAGGTGAGAAGTTCTCACAGAATAGATAATCCAATGCCACGACTCTTCTTAGGTAGAAATCTTCGTCGTTCTTGCCTCTTGTCGCCTTCGTTGCCGTAGCCACTACATATATAAAAATCACATTTTTACTTTGCTATTCAATATATAAAAATCGAATTTTTACTTCGCTATTCAATATATAAAAATCGAATTTTTACTTTGCTTGAAACACCCCACCTCCGTTAGGGTCACTCTCAAAGGGAATGCCCTAATTTTGGTGGAGGTTTATAAGTACAAGTCACACATATACAAGACAGATATAAGAACACATATTTGTAAACAGCGGAAGAACAACAAACTTTTGTTTCATAAAGTCAAATACGTGTTACAACAACATCCTTTCCAAAAACATAACATAACACTTTCATAATCTGTCTTGAGTACATTATTTAAAGAAGCATAAATAAAACATAGATAAACTGCAAAGCCCCCATAGTGATTGTCCAAAGCCATAGTTCAAAACAGGAAAGTCCAAGCAATACATTTCTCTTCTTCAAGCTGGATGTTAAGGTTGGTCAAGCTGCTGTGTTCCCTCCCTGAGGACCTGGGGGGGAAACGGAAGAAAGAAGACGAAAGAAAAATAGAGTCAGACATAAAGCCTGAGTAAGTCTAGTACTACTTTGTCTATGAATAAAGAACTGGGTATGATAAGTATAAACAGGAAGTGGGCATGCATTATAACTTGGTTAAGTTGTCTAGGGTCGAATATACTATCGTACCCCATGTTAATCTCTGAACCCATTTAACTAGTTTCCAACTGGCACCCCATATCAGGGTGATGTGATCCATTCAATGATGATCGGCTCCTACTCGCATAGTTACATGTGTCTTACGGCCCCCGATGTCTGTAGTTACCTATGCTGGTCCCACTATGGGGTGTATCAAGTCCCATAGTGGCAACCCGACACAACCTTAGAGTGCACAGGTATGCTACTGGTGTCCAGTGCCTTATTTTTCTGCTCCGGAGTGTGTGCACGCCCGCACTCCGTTAGAACCTACACTGCTACACCACCGCCGTCGATTTGACCTCTTACAATCAGCCCAGTAATCGTGCCTCACCCTGCCTAGTTTCAGGGTATCCTGAAACACCTTTTAGGGTTACTGCTGAAAAGGGTCCCCCGTTACTAGGTTTTCTATCTCTAGCCAACATGCTAAGTTGGTTAAGTGTTTCCTACCTAACCCCCACCAGTCAGTTTAGTTTAGCATGTTCCATTTTGATTAAGTCTTTAGTTCACTTAATCCTAACAATCCTGACTCAGCCTTAATTGTCTTATTAAGGCCCTGACCTCTCACATTAGACAGGTATTGTTGTGGCTGCCTGTTGCCGGTTGGTTCCGGGCAGTCTTACGCCACAACTCAGTCTAACCTCGGGTCCTTGCTGGGCTCCATGTTTAACCTCCCACATTGGATAGGTATTGTTGTGACTACTGGACAGCCGGGCGGTTCCGGGCAGGTTTACATCACAACTCAATCCAACCTCGGGTTAAACACATCGTATGATCTACATTTACATATCTTGTCATTCTTCTTTATTTCTTATATGTAAATATTTGCGGCCCATTATTAAGTTAATGGTGTAAAGGTTACACCAATCATGGGCCCAACCCATACTTGAATTTGGGCCCTTCTATTTCATATTTTCATTCATTAATTAATTTTAACCCAACGTTATTTTCCCCCGTTTTACACGTCCGTTCATATATATTGGGCTTAGCCTTTTAAAGCCCAATTTAGCCATGCGAAAAGGGGAGGCTTATGGCGTATACACAAAGAGGGGAAGGTGAGCGCATGAATTTGCAATACGACGTTGGAAATACAAAATAGAAATTGGTGTACTTGCATAGTGGTAACATAGGTGACATGAATCAAAGCATGTGAACTTGCATAGGTTTAACTACAACATGAACCTATATTCTTATTTAGGCGTAATGTCAAACATAAGCATGTCATAAATACTTTTAGCATAAACACGGCATAATGTCAAACATAAGCATGGCATAAGTAAAGTTAAATTTGTTCATGGCATAAACATAAACAAGCCATGTTCATAAGGTTTCTACATGTTTACAAAGGGGATACTTTGTTACAAAAGCATAGTTCAACTTAATCATGGTTTAAGTCTAATCACATAACGATGGTATAAATATACTTATGCATAAATATTCCTAATCATGGTGTTTGCTTTAAACTTGCAAAAAGGTATTTTTGAGTCTAACCTAGCCAGGTCTCACATATGTCATTTTAACAATATAGAACTAACATGGATTTCAATTATGCCAAATATCATTCATAGCCTAGCCATATTCATAAGTTTGCAAAAGCATGACTTAATACATGGATTATGGTGTCAAAATTCCAACATAGTTTCATATGAACTATAACAACCAAACTTGTTTCAATTACTTGCAAAATGATTTATGCACAAAAATATACATCATGATGGCATAATAACAAAGCCCCAAACTCGCATGAATTTCAATCAACTACATACATGTAGCTTCAACATAGATTACATAATTTGCGCAATATTCCAAACGTTTACTTGCATAGAACTACCGCATGTAGTTCTTTATAACATGAATAACATAATTTTGCACAAATATGAATTACTTTATTATCCCAATTCAAGCATACAAATCAATACAGCTGTTTATTCATACCAAAGTAATACTCTACTTACAATGGTTGCGGCGAATTCTCTAATTAAGAGATATGATTCCTTCGTTGAATTGATTGGCTTTAGGTTGCTTGAATTGCTTTAGGCTTTAGAACTCTCTTCCTAATCCTCTCTCTAGTTGACGGCTACTCTTAGTCGTTCCTCAGCAACATGGCGGCTATGCTCTTAATTTGAATGAATAGATTCGGGTTTAGTCTAGGGTTGTCTATATAGAGGTTAGGAATTGATTAGGACCATTGATGTTGCTAGGTTAGATCGTAGCCATTCATTAGATAGAGAGACCAATTAGAACCCGCCACCTAGCCCTAATGACAAAGCAGACCACAAAAATTCGACCAAACACAGACCTGGCCAGCCAGGTTGACTGGGCTCGACCAGGTCGATACCCCTGTCGACAGGGCTGTCGACAGCCCTGTCGACATGGGTAGCCCAGGTCGACAGCCCAGTCGACCTGGGTGGCCTAGGCGGGTGATTATCCGCCCTGGCCCATTGGGCCCGATTTTTAATTATTATTTTATTCTGTTTGAATTTTAAATTTAATTCAAAACTTCCGAAGGCCATATCTTCTTCATACGGACTCCGTTTTTCGAAAACTCGGACTCTATTTCGCGTATTTTTCCGAGACGAACGCAATAGCGTATCCCGTTTCCCTTAGTTCTTTGATTTGAATCTGATTATACTTTAATTCATGAATTTCACAGTTATAGAATTCTCGGGGTGTTACATTCTCCCCCACTTAAAAGGATTTCGTCCCCGAAATCTTCAAGTTAGGAGGAATGTATATCCTAACATCCAATCGTCCATCTACTTATCCATTAAACACGAGCATCCATTGTCCTTAAAAGACTCCTAATGCTTCATGATCATATGCAAAGTGTGTGTGTACATGTACTTATCTAATGCAAAATCAGGCGGTCTACTGATTCAGTTGACCTCCTTAATGCGAATTATGTAAGTGCCATGAATCCATTATGTATGCAAATTTTCCTATTCTTGATTCTACATGAGTGCACAATCATTCAATACAAATGCAGCATCCACATGACAACACATTAAAGTTCAATCACATACGAATGCAAACATATATGCATATGCAATATGAAGTGACTGAGCCGATCTAAAACCTAGATTGTGTGTGTATATGCAACCACGAGCAACCACTAGCAATCACTTGCAACCACTTGCAACCATTCATACATAACATGTTTCAATTACATTTTTCCATCCAAAGAGTTTCTACCTAAAAGATACGGTCGAGGAAATATGCCTAAAAAGATAGGTAAAAGTGCAACTTAAGGAAAAAGAAAGATCAAGGATGTACCCTCGAACAGAAAAGGGTAGGCAGTGCGGATTCTAGCTTCAGTTTCCCAAGTCGCGTCTCCCTCGGCGTCGCTCCACTGGACTTTGACGAGCTTGACTTCGCGGTTGCGTAGCCTCTTCACTTCCGTTCCTAAGATGCGGGTTGGAACTCTCCTTATGGTTGCTTCGCGCTCCACTTCGGCCTCTTCGAGGATATTTGGCTCTACCACTTCAGCGGACTCATGTAGACATTTTCGGAGATGTGAAACGTGAAAGACGTTGTGGACTCCAGCCAACTTCTCGGGCAGCTCTAATCTATAGGCCATTTTCCCATTCTTCTCGATAATAGGGAATGGCCCTACGAATCTTGGCGCTAGCTTTCCTGTGGTTCCAAAACGAACAACGTTTCTTAGCGGTGATACCTTGAGAAAAATTCTGTCTCCAACTTTGAATTCAAGGTCGGTCCTCCTTTTGTCGGCGTAGGACTTTTGTCTGTCTTGGGCCGTCTTCATCCTTCTTCGTATTAAGTCTACTTTCTCTGAGGTCTCTCGGATCATATCTGGTCCAAGTATGAGCTTATCCGTCGACTCCCACCAACAAGTGGGCGATCGGCACGGTCTTCCATATAAAGCTTCGAAGGGCGCCATTCCGATGGTTGCTTGATAGCTGTTGTTGTAGGCAAATTCCACCAAAGGAAGGTGGTCTTCCCAAGTCACTCCGAAGTCAAGGACGCATAGCCTTAAAAGGTCTTCCAAAACTCTGTTCACTCTCTCTGTTTGGCCGTCGGTTTGGGGATGATAGGCTGTGCTCAAGCATAACCGCGTTCCTACTGCTTCTTGCAGACTCCGCCAAAACTCGCTGGTGAAGATGGGGTCTCGGTCACTAACAATGCTAGATGGTATTCCATGGAGTCGAACGATTTCCTTAAGGTAAAGTGATGCTAGGGATGAGGCAGTTCTTCTACTTTTGACAGGTAAAAAGTGGGCGCTTTTAGTAAGCCTATCCACTATTACCCAAATGCTTGTGTTGCCTCTCCTAGACCTAGGTAGCCCATCGATGAAGTCCATTGAGATGCTATCCCACTTCCACTGCGGGACCTCCAGAGGATGTAACAGTCCGCCAGGCTTTTTCTGTTCCGCCTTAACCTGTTGGCACACCATACACTTAGAAACGAATTCTGCCACGTCCTTTTTCATGCCGTTCCAGAAGAAAGTCCTTTTTACATCTTTGTACATTTTATCTCCGCCTGGGTGTATCGTCATCTTGGAATGATGCGCTTCTTCGAGAACCTTCTTTACTAAATCTTTTGTCTGTGGGACGCATAGTCTTCCGTCTTGCCTTAGCAAACCCTTATCGTCAATGGAATATCTGTTGAGGTGACTTGAAGTCTCACCCCTAATTAGCCTATCAATCAATTCCACAAGCTGAGGGTCTTCGCGTTGTGCTGCCCCTACTGAATCCACTAAAGTTGGGCGTACTTCGAGAGATGCTAGCAAGCCTGGTACGAAATCGGAGGAGGGCCTAAAGTCGAAACTGGCTATAAACTCTAGGCTTTGTCTTTCAACAAACAACGGGCTTAGGGTCAATTTCTTTCGGCTCAACGCGTCTGCCACTACGTTGCCTTTGCCCGGAGTATAGGAGATTTCGAAATCGTACGAGGCAAGAAACACCATCCACCTTTGTTGCCTTAAGTTAAGATCTTTCTGCGAGAAAAGATATTTCAACGATTTATGGTCAGTGTAAAGTTCGAACTTCTCACCTAGGAGATAGTGTCGCCAAGACTTGAGTGCAAAGACGATGGCGGCTAACTCAAGATCGTGGGTTGGGTAGTTCTTTTCGTGCACCTTCAACTGCCTCCCGCCATAAGCTGCTACTACCCTTCCTTCTTGCATTAAGACGGCGCCTAGCCCTGTCCCACATGCGTCCGTATAAACAGTGAACATCTTACTCCCATCTGGCAGCGTCAAAACTGGGGCTGTTGTAAGGGCCCTTTTTAGTCGTTGGAAAGCAAACTCGCAATCCAAATCCCAATTGAACACTAGATTCTTCTTAGTCAATTTCATGAGCGGAGCTGAGATTTTCGCAAAATCCCTTATAAACTTTCGATAGAAACCTGCTAGTCCTAGAAAGCTTCGGACCTCAGTTGCATTCCTTGGTGTCTTCCAATCCTGTATCGCCACTACCTTAGCAGGGTCCACTGCTAACCCTTGTTTGGATACTATGTGCCCAAGGAACCTCACCTCTTCCCTCCAAAAGTGGCATTTGGAGAACTTGGCTTTTAGTTGATGGACTCGCAAAGTTTCCATGATTGCCCTTAAGTGTTGAGCATGTTCCTCTTCACTCTTTGAGAAGATAAGGATATCGTCTACGAAGACCACTACGAATTTGTTGAGGAAATCTCTAAATACCCTACTCATTAGGTCCACGAAGTAAGTAGGTGCATTTGTCAAGCCGAAAGGCATGACAAGCCATTCAAAGAAACCGTCTGGGGTTCTGAAAGCCGTTTTATCGATGCTATCTTCAGCCACCCTAAGCTGATGAAAACCGGTTGCTAAATCGAGTTGGGAGAAAACAGACGCTCCTACAAGCTGGTCAAATAAATCGTCAATTCTAGGGAGAGGGTGCCTATTCTTTTTCGTTAGCTTGTTGAGCTCCCTATAGTCAACACATAGACGGAGTGAACCATCGGCCTTTGTAGCGAACACCACCGGAGCGCCCCATTCTGAAATGCTCCTCCTAATGAACCCCTTTTTCTAGAAGCTCTTTAATCTGTTTACTGAGCTCTTTCCTTTCTCGTGGAGCCATATGTCTAACGGGCAACGCAACGGGCTTTGCATTATCTACAAGATATATGCGGAAGTCTATTTCCCGCTTCGGAGGCAAGCCCTTCACCTCTTCAAAGAAATCCGGATATTCCCGGACCACTCTAACTGATTTCAAATTTTCAACAGAGGCATCTAGCGATTCAAGATAACTAAGCATAACCGCATGCGAGGGATTACAAGAAATTTCCAAAGTATTACCGAGCTGGGTTAGGAGCCTAACAACCCTTTTCTCACAATCAAGGATGGCCCCATTACTGGATAGCCAATCCATGCCCAAAATCAAACCATACCCCGAAAAGCCCAAAACAAAGGCACTACATTGAAATTCTACACTTAGAATAGAAATTTTCAAATCCAAACAGATCATAGACAAATGAGCTGGGCCCCCAATTGGGTTTGAAACAATTAAGGGGTCCTCTACCATACTAGTTTTTAGGTGCAGAGATTCTACTAAAGCAGACGAGATAAAGGAGTGTGATGCGCCGGAATCAAATAAAGTGCGAACGGGGTGATCATAAAGATAAATTACGCTTTCTACAGAAGTATTTATACCTCGCTGTTGCAATGGTGGCGCTTCTAGCACATGAACCTGTGCCCCTGGGGTGGATCCAGCGCCCTGCCCCTGTCCTCGTTTCTTTGGGCAGTCCTTAGCCCTGTGGCCTGTCTGACCGCATGAAAAGCACCCACCATTCTCCTTGGCCTTCTTTTTCCGGCAGTCCTTTACTAAGTGCCCCACTTTGCCACAGAAATTGCACTTCCTCTTCTCTTTGTTGCCTTTCCCGCCTTTCTTAAAGTCTGTCTTCTTGGGCTGCAAACCCTCTTTCTTCCCTTGAGAGCTTTCTGCCTTTGTCTCCTTCTTGCCCTTATCCTCTTCATTCAGCAATGCCATTTGCACCAATCTTTCATACGTGGCTCCCATGGGTATATGGGTCATGGCCAAACTGTGTAATGGCTCATTCAACCCTTTGACGAAACGGAGAGCCTTCTTGTGCGGGGTGTTGACTAGGTCAAGCCCAAACCTAGCCAGCTCATCGAACTGATTCACATACTCTCTGACAGTCTTGTCTCCTTGCTTAAGAAATAAGAATTTTTCTAACTGCAAACTCCTTTCCGCATCTGAGAGAAATTTGGTCTCAAACCTTGCCCTAAAGTCCTCCCATGTCTCCACTGGTCTTTCAGCATTAGTGACTTCCCACCAGTAGGAAGCCTCGCCCTTCAATAGCCATACCGCCAGTTGTACTTTCTGTCTATCCTCTACTTCAAAGATGATGAATAAGTCCTCCGTTTCTTTCAGCCAATTTCTAGCTGCCACGAAGGACTCAGTTCCATGGAAATCCCTTCCTCCCATAGCTTTAAAATCTTTACATATCTTAGCAAAATTGTTTCCCCGAGGAGGAGGTGGAGGAAAAGGTGCCGCTGCAGCCGGATGATTTCCTTCAGCTGGGGGAGGAGGAATGGTAGGACCTGGCTGAGTGGCCCTTGCTTCTAAGAACCGTCTAAACCAACCAGGTATTGGCACCCCTTCCGGCAAGTTAAGATCTTGGGACATGCTGAAACAAAAAGGATTGATTCAAAACGAAGGATAAGAGATAGTACCTATGGCTTTGGGGTGTGGACTTTGCCTTTTTAAAATAAAATAATATTTTTCTTTTAAAAAATGCTTCTTTAAATTTCCTTTTTTTTTTTTTTTTTTTTTGAAAATAGTTTTTCAAAACTTTTTATCTTATCTAGTAAACCTATGCTCTGATACCAAGTGAAACACCCCACCTCCGTTAGGGTCACTCTCAAAGGGAATGCCCTAATTTTGGTGGAGGTTTATAAGTACAAGTCACAGATATACAAGACAGATATAAGAACACATATTTGTAAACAGCGGAAGAACAACAAACTTTTGTTTCATAAAGTCAAATACGTGTTACAACAACATCCTTTCCAAAAACATAACATAACACTTTCATAATCTGTCTTGAGTACATTATTTAAAGAAGCATAAATAAAACATAGATAAACTGCAAAGCCCCCATAGTGATTGTCCAAAGCCATAGTTCAAAACAGGAAAGTCCAAGCAATACATTTCTCTTCTTCAAGCTGGATGTTAAGGTTGGTCAAGCTGCTGTGTTCCCTCCCTGAGGACCTGGGGGGGAAACGGAAGAAAGAAGATGAAAGAAAAATAGAGTCAGACATAAAGCCTGAGTAAGTCTAGTACTACTTTGTCTATGAATAAAGAACTGGGTATGATAAGTATAAACAGGAAGTGGGCATGCATTATAACTTGGTTAAGTTGTCTGGGGTCGAATATACTATCGTACCCCATGTTAATCTCTGAACCCATTTAACTAGTTTCCAACTGGCACCCCATATCAGGGTGATGTGATCCATTCAATGATGATCGGCTCCTACTCGCATAGTTACATGTGTCTTACGGCCCCCGATGTCTGTAGTTACCTATGCTGGTCCCACCATGGGGTGTATCAAGTCCCATAGTGGCAACCCGACACAACCTTAGAGTGCACAGGTATGCTACTGGTGTCCAGTGCCTTATTTTTCTGCTCCGGAGTGTGTGCACGCCCGCACTCCGTTAGAACCTACACTGCTACACCACCGCCGTCGATTTGACCTCTTACAATCAGCCCAGTAATCGTGCCTCACCCTGCCTAGTTTCAGGGTATCCTGAAACACCTTTTAGGGTTACTGCTAAAAAGGGTCCCCCGTTACTAGGTTTTCTATCTCTAGCCAACATGCTAAGTTGGTTAAGTGTTTCCTACCTAACCCCCACCAGTCAGTTTAGTTTAGCATGTTCCATTTTGATTAAGTCTTTAGTTCACTTAATCCTAACAATCCTGACTCAGCCTTAATTGTCTTATTAAGGCCCTGACCTCTCACATTAGACAGGTATTGTTGTGGCTGCCTGTTGCCGGTTGGTTCCGGGCAGTCTTACGCCACAACTCAGTCTAACCTCGGGTCCTTGCTGGGCTCCATGTTTAACCTCCCACATTGGATAGGTATTGTTGTGACTACTGGACAGCCGGGCAGTTCCGGGCAGGTTTACATCACAACTCAATCCAACCTCGGGTTAAACACATCGTATGATCTACATTTACATATCTTGTCATTCTTCTTTATTTCTTATATGTAAATATTTGCGGCCCATTATTAAGTTAATGGTGTAAAGGTTACACCAATCATGGGCCCAACCCATACTTGAATTTGGGCCCTTCTATTTCATATTTTCATTCATTAATTAATTTTAACCCAACGTTATTTTCCCCCGTTTTACACGTCCGTTCATATATATTGGGCTTAGCCTTTTAAAGCCCAATTTAGCCATGCGAAAAGGGGAGGCTTATGGCGTATACACAAAGAGGGGAAGGTGAGCGCATGAACTTGCAATACGACGTTGGAAATACAAAATAGAAATTGGTGTACTTGCATAGTGGTAACATAGGTGACATGAATCAAAGCATGTGAACTTGCATAGGTTTAACTACAACATGAACCTATATTCTTATTTAGGCGTAATGTCAAACATAAGCATGTCATAAATACTTTTAGCATAAACACGGCATAATGTCAAACATAAGCATGGCATAAGTAAAGTTAAATTTGTTCATGGCATAAACATAAACAAGTCATGTTCATAAGGTTTCTACATGTTTACAAAGGGGATACTTTGTTACAAAAGCATAGTTCAACTTAATCATGGTTTAAGTCTAATCACATAACGATGGTATAAATATACTTATGCATAAATATTCCTAATCATGGTGTTTGCTTTAAACTTGCAAAAAGGTATTTTTGAGTCTAACCTAGCCAGGTCTCACATATGTCATTTTAACAATATAGAACTAACATGGATTTCAATTATGCCAAATATCATTCATAGCCTAGCCATATTCATAAGTTTGCAAAAGCATGACTTAATACATGGATTATGGTGTCAAAATTCCAACATAGTTTCATATGAACTATAACAACCAAACTTGTTTCAATTACTTGCAAAATGATTTATGCACAAAAATATACATCATGATGGCATAATAACAAAGCCCCAAACTCGCATGAATTTCAATCAACTACATACATGTAGCTTCAACATAGATTACATAATTTGCGCAATATTCCAAACGTTTACTTGCATAGAACTACCGCATGTAGTTCTTTATAACATGAATAACATAATTTTGCACAAATATGAATTACTTTATTATCCCAATTCAAGCATACAAATCAATACAGTTGTTTATTCATACCAAAGTAATACTCTACTTACAATGGTTGCGGCGAATTCTCTAATTAAGAGATATGATTCCTTCGTTGAATTGATTGGCTTTAGGTTGCTTGAATTGCTTTAGGCTTTAGAACTCTCTTCCTAATCCTCTCTCTAGTTGGTGGCTACTCTTAGTCGTTCCTCAGCAACATGGCGGCTATGCTCTTAATTTGAATGAATAGATTAGGGTTTAGTCTAGGCTTGTTTATATAGAGGTTAGGAATTGATTAGGACCATTGATGTTGCTAGGTTAGATCGTAGCCATTCATTAGATAGAGAGACCAATTAGAACCCGCCACCTAGCCCTAATGACAAAGCAGACCACAAAAATTCGACCAAACACAGACCTGGCCAGCCAAGTTGACTGGGCTCGACCAGGTCGATACCCCTGTCGACAGGGCTGTCGACAGCCCTGTCGACATGGGTAGCCCAGGTCGACAGCCCAGTCGACCTGGGTGGCCTAGGCGGGTGATTATCCGCCCTGGCCCATTGGGCCCGATTTTTAATTATTATTTTATTCTGTTTGAATTTTAAATTTAATTCAAAACTTCCGAAGGCCATATCTTCTTCATACGGACTCGGTTTTTCGAAAACTCGGACTCTATTTCGCGTATTTTTCCGAGACGAACGCAATGGCGTATCCCGTTTCCCTTAGTTCTTTGATTTGAATCTGATTATACTTTAATTCATGAATTTCACAGTTATAGAATTCTCGGGGTGTTACATTGCTATTCAATATATAAAAATCGAATTTTTACTTCGCTATTCAATATATAAAAATCGAATTTTTACTTCGCTATTCAATATATAAAAATCGAATTTTTACTTCGTTGTTCAATATATAAAAATCGAATTTTTACTTCGTTGTTCAATATATAAAAATCGAATTTTTACTTCGCTATTCAATATATAAAAATCGTATTTTTACTTCGCTACTCAATATATAAAATCGAATTTTTACTTCGCTATTCAATATATAAAAATCGAATTTTTACTTTGGTTTTCAATATATAAAAATCGAATTTTTACTTCGTTGTTCAATATATAAAAATTGAATTTTTACTTCGCTATTCAATATATAAAAAATCGAATTTTTACTTCGCTATTCAATATATAAAAAATCGAATTTTTACTTTGCTATTCAATATATAAAAATCGAATTTTTACTTTACTATTCAATATATAAAAATCTAATTTTTACTTCGCTATTCAATATATAAAAATCGAATTTTTACTTTGCTATTCAATATATAAAAATCGAATTTTTACTATGTTATTCAATATATAAAAATCGAATTTTTACTACGCTATTCAATATATAAAAATCGAATTTTTACTATGCTATTCAATATATAAAAATCGAATTTTTACTATGCTATTCAATGTATAAAAATCGAATTTTTATACTTCTAAAAATATTTTCACACCATACACTATTTAAAAAAACATATTTTTAACCTCCCAAAAATATTTTCTTTTTACGATACAAATCTTTCTCTAACTAAAAATTTAACCTTTATTTGTTATTCTTCTAATTAAAAATCCTATGTCAAGTTATATAAAAATCACAATTTTAAATCACCAAAAATTTTAACCTTAAATAAATAAACATCCTAACCCTAAATTTGTAAAAATATAAACTTTAAAAAAAATAAAAATCATAACTTTGTCCTAATATTTGAATTAAATTAAACTGAAATTAAATAAGGATAAAAATAAATAAAACTCACATTTGGAATATTGAAAGGGGGCGTTGCTTTCAGGTGGAAGGCGGCTCTGGTGGTCGGCGTCAGGTGGTGGATGGGGTCTTGGGCGCGGCGCTTCATGTCAGAAAAGGGGGAAGGGGGAGGAAACATCGCGCCGGGTTGCAGATCGGAGGAGGGAGGAGCGGCGGAGGTTGAACGGAGGCTAGGGGTGGTCGGCGTCGGCGTCTCGCGGTGGTGCGGTTGCGGTTTTTCGATGGGAGAAGGGGCTTCGCGCGAGTGGAGGAGCAGAGGGGGGAGTGGCCGATCTAAGGCGCGTGGATGGGGGGGCGGAGGTTGGACGGAGGAGGCGGCGCGAGGGGGCGGCGTTGGCCTCGAGCGGCGGTTCTTCGTTCGTCCCTTTTTTTTTCAATTTGGGTTTGACTGAGAAGAATGAGGGGGGTTTATATAATAAATATATATTAAATTATTTTACTTTCTCTTTAAAAAGTAACTTTTAATTTCGAAGTCAAAATCAAGCCCACCGCCTGTCGTCCATAGCTAATTACCCCCAATCCAAACACAATGGGATATGTATCGTAAGCTGATTCGATCGTTTCGATCATTTTTCGTCAAAATCAAAATATAACTCTATATATTGAATTTTAACGCGTATTTCAATTTACTGGGGTCACATACGAACTTTAAAAATTCCAGAAAAATATTTTCTAGCTTCGTATCGACGATACGGTCCTAACAAAACTAGTTTCATCGAATTCTGAGACCGTTTGAAAAATGGCCATTCTCCAGTCGATTAAAATCAACTAAAACTGGTCAAACGCGTTTACCTTTGCCACGCTCACATATCGAGTCGAAAAATTACGAAATTTGAAACCTAGCAATCATTTTACATCGCGGATCCAACAAAAATGGTTTCGTCGTTATCCGAGGTCGTTTGCAAAATTTCCATTTTTAAGGGCCCGAATTCCATAGCGACTATTCAGAATTTCAACTGGACATATCTTTTGATTCCCGCTATGAAATTTCGATTTTTCTGATTCGTTGGAAAGATATTCTCAATTAGATCCTAATGTTATTTGGTTTCACTAAAATCCGGATTGTTTTGCACCCGGTACATTCAATTGAAGTTTGAAATCGAATTATCGAACTACCGCGCCATTTTCAATTCCTTTTATAAATTAAAATAAATATTTATATTCTATTGTCGATCAATATAAATATACACGATTGAATTTTATTCAAAAGAAATTTTCTCGTTGATATTACTTAAAATAATTCATTTTAAATAATAAAAATTCGCTAAAATTGCCAAAATAAAAATTTTAAACTGGCCCATATTTTCGGGTTGTTACAATCTCCCCCACTTAAAACTTTTCGTCCCCGAAAAGGAACAAAGTCGAAAGTGGTTTGATTAATCAACTCTACGTTCGATCTGGCTTCCATTCTCCAACTTTTCAGTTTCTGAGAATTTTCAAATTCTTCAAAAATTTGGCTAACACCCTAAATTTTCGAAAAATTTAGCCATAACCTCCCCTGCACCGGGAGCCACGGGAAAATCCCGAAATTGCCATACAGGCCTTCTGATCTCAAAAAGAAAAAGAAAAATCCAAGCGGCTAGCCAATAGGCTCATAAAATCATCATCACCCAAACAAAACAGTAAATTATGTAGTAAACATGTACCTATTTGTCGGGCAAACAAATTTTATTCTTCGGCTCTAGCCTCCTCGCTATGACATGTTCAATGTAAGTACAAGTATATGCAAGCAAATGCGACCAATTTTCAATACAATTCAATATTTGATACAATTAGGCTAAATGGTTAAAAATTAGCAAACAACTAAACAAACAACACAAACATCAATCAATTAGTTGATTAGCTTTTGAAATTCATAACTTTGATACATAGTCAAAAAATCAAATTTTTGATGCCAAATCACAACAATAGGACCTATCTAATTTTTGGTTCTCACACCAGTCAATAGGAAATATATAGAAATCTCACTTTCGTCACTCGAATATAAACACTGATGATGAGGCCTCATCATCAGAATCATCTCCGGGCGACTAGAGTGTGATTCTATATCTATCCAATATATTAAAATTTCGAACACACGTTTGCAAGACGTATATGCAAAATCTCTATATACTGGACTGTCCTAATCAATATAAATAAATAATCAAATACGAATAATTGATTTTAAATTTTCAAAACAAAATTTGTTTTCATTTTAAAAATATACTCTTCACACTCGTTCTAGGATACTACTGATCCCATCTCTAACGAGTCATTCTAATTGGATATTACTAATCCAATATTTGATGAATTCTTTCGTATGGTTCTAATGTGTCTTGTTCTCTGAGCTTTGTAAACCAAAGCTCTGATACCACGCTGAAACGACCCGAACTTCCCTGGTCTCCGAAGAGAAAGAGAAAGAACGAATTGTTTTGAGAACACGACAAAATAGAACGCATACAAAAGAACATTTCATTGTATATTACAACAATGTATCAGATTACAAGAATATACAGCGTATAAATGAATAAATATTACACAGAAATATCAGAGATTTAAATTACATTGCAGCGGAAAATAATACAATACACAGCTAGAAGTAGATATACGGATACAAAGCTTTCCGGATATCATTCCAGCTGTAAGCCAGGATCCTGTGAATATAAATCTGCAAAACCAAAACTACTAGCTGCCCGTGTCAAAATAAGGGCACCCAGAGTTTAGGTTAAAACAATAAACTCCAGGTCAGTCATGTGACTGGTATGAGAACTAAAACAGTTATTAATCTTTATTTTAAAGTTAGGTAAATCAAGGGACCACGCCGTATAACACGGAACGGGTTTCCTCCCAAGAATACCAGTGCATCAAACAAACAGCACAATGCTAAATAAAGAAGAATGAAGCTGTTATAAGACCCAGGTCCTATCACACAATGCAACGCAAGCCGGGGGATAGGGTTTTCCCTTATAACAGCCAAAGAATGCTTGATACTATTTTTAAACAAATCATTTGATACTACTATAAGTGCATAGTGTATAAAACAACTTCAAATCATAAATATCAATCATAGGCGGCATGGGTACCATATATCAAGTCGCCATACTGGGCTCTACAATCAAAACCGCAAATGTCACGTATTTGGATGTTGGATTTCCGTCTATGAACCGAGGCAAAAGATAGTCCTCAACCGATTCGAGACGCTCTAGCCCGTGTCTCAGGAACGGCCGCAACTGCCCCTTGGATCGTCTGGGCCGGTCCACCGATGTGGATTATTATGCCTGAACAATACGTCTCCCCGCCCTTTGGGGCGTCAATAAGCCAAAAAATGACTCCATCAGACCCGGATCGTCCGATCAAACCGAGGTGCCTTGCAACAGCAACAACCACACAGGTGAAAAGTATATAAATGTTAGGGCTCGTAGGTCACTGACACCACCCTAGCTAGAAGGAAACGCATGCCCTCCCTGATGTCCTCTCCCGTTTCTGGTTCACAACCGGGGTGCGAGGCTCGCGAATTCACGTTACACAAAGCTGTGCCACACAGGCTGTGCTTTGATCATCACCACAAGACTTTGCTTTTCAACAGAAGCCTCGATCAATTGCCACTTAGGCATGCCACACAGGAAATTCACTCCATGCGATTGATATCCATCAGTATATAACCCCTGATCTCGTACGTCTCAGAGAAGGGCGTTAAGCAAGAGAATAAATTCTCCGCCGCCAAACAGATATATATTTATAGAAATCAATCACACGGACTAAAATCCAATGTCAGACACACAGTCCATTTACAAGTTCGCTCTGGGTCAGAACGAAACCGGAGGAGCCTAGTACCCCGCATATCCATCGATCTCCAAGTACGTCTGGACGATCACCAACTGTTTCCATCTTCTTGGGTGTACAGCCCAATCAAGATCATCAGTAATCACCCAAACGACATGAAGACCTCCGATCTTCGACCATCGTCTTCATCTTCGACTTATCATCGTATCAGTTATTCAGAATGGGATAAACCCGGTCTTTCCGAATAACTCGCGTATATTTTAAATAAGTGTTACACAAACACAACATACGCCTCATTCCAATTCATCAGTCACAAACCGTAAATTAATCAAGAGAATAATTCCCCAAATATTAACCCCGAAGGCCGAAACCAACATCAGATCAATACCCAGGAAACCATTCTGCTTAACTAACCGACAGTTAGTTTCTAAATTTCACATTCATAGGGAAAGGTTCCCATTAATTTTATCAAAGATAAATCATTTATATTTATTCTTTAATCTATCCTTTTGAATTTCGATTCAACTAGTCGGGATTAACGAACCTTAACGAAGTAATCATTTATTTTAATTTCTCAATCCCAGCCTATTCATCCCATGAAGTAAAACTGGTAATACTTCATATCTAACACCACGGTGTTATCGGTAAATTCAATTACCATTTCACGTTCAAATCTAAGTAAAGATTTAACTATCGCTTGGAGTAAAACTGGTGATACTCCATTCTCGATCCTTTCAATCTATTTAAAGATTCATTAAAACTCCACTTAGTTTTAATCTTTAAATGGGTTAAAGAATCAGTGTCATTTAAAACACTGTTCACGATAAACCCAAAACCACATTCCATTAATTATCGGGTTAAAGAACGAGTGTTATTTAAAACACTGTCCACGATAAACCCAAAAATCAATATCAATTCAAAACGTGCTTTATAAATCGTTTTTAAATTCATTTTCAAAACGGTTTCAAATTCATATTCAATTTCAAATCAAAATTGAATATTCCAATTTAAATTCATTTCAAATTGATTTCAATTCGAATTGATTTCTAATTCAATTTCAGTTCGATTTCAATTCAATTCAATTATATTCAATTCTTTTCAAAATATCAGATTTTGAAATCACTTTCGATATTCATTATAAAATGATAAAATCGATATAAATATCGTTCACGTCAAAATGGCGTCAATCTAATCAATACGGCTTCATATATTCCTATTTTCAAATATTCTATTTCAAATATTTATTTTTCAAATATTTCTATTTTAAAACTGGAATGAGGCCCAATCAATTACCATATAATGTTAATTATATGGATTTTCTACAACACATGTATATATCAACAACGATGAATAATCAACCATCATCCAAAGTGCATTCTACACTGTATAAGCATCAAATATAAATATTCAACGCTTATAACAGCCTGTCAATCAATCGATCGACATACAACTAAACAATCGGGATTAGTGTACGTCAAATATCATCCCAATACCCGTGTGGGGTTTCAAGCAATCAGACACAGATTTTTATTTATGCAGTTGGGCGATGTGTAAAATTTATCGTCCCAATCAATGTCCTTCAAATAGGTGTACATAAACAAACCGTCCGGTTTGTAAATGAATATTTATTTATTCACATTCACGTTAAAAATTATATTTTTAACGATCAAACTATTTTATTCAACCTATGAATATTCTATTCGGTTCATTTATTAAATAAAATGTTATCTTTATTTTTGTAACTTATTTTTAGAAAATTTCGGCGGCATAACGGCACGATACTAGAAACGGGACAAGGCCTAGCCTTATCCCCAGTCTAGTGAAGGCCCACGCCATTCACACATCAATCAAATCAATTTCATTTCACCAAACAATTCAATTCAAACCAAATAATCTAACCAACTACACAACCAAACAATTAAACAAACAAGCCATCCATGGTCTGTGGATGACGGGTGTCGGGTGCTGCTAAACACCGTCTGCACCCTAGTATATATTTATAACTAGAAAAATTAAATTGAAAGGTGAGAAGTTCTCACATAATAGCTGATCCAATGCCATGACTCTTCTTAGGTAGAAATCTTCGTCGTTCTTGCCTCTTGTCGCCTTCGTTGCCCGTAGCCACTACATATATAAAAATCACATTTTTACTTTGCTATTCAATATATAAAAATCGAATTTTTTACTTCGCTATTCAATATATAAAAATCGAATTTTTACTTTTCTATTCAATATATAAAAATCAAATTTTTACTTCGCTATTCAATATATAAAAATCAAATTTTTACTTCGCTATTCAATATATAAAAATCGAATTTTTACTTCGTTGTTCAATATATAAAAATCGAATTTTTATTTTGTTGTTCAATATATAAAAATCGAATTTTTACTTCGTTATTCAATATATAAAAATCTTATTTTTACTTCGCTATTCAATATATAAAAAATCGAACTTTTACTTCACTATTCAATATATAAAAATTAAATTTTTACTTCGCTATTCAATATATAAAAATCGAATTTTTACTTCGTTGTTCAATATATAAAAATCGAATTTTTACTTCGTTGTTCAATATATAAAAATCGAATTTTTACTTCGCTATTCAATATATAAAAAATCGAATTTTTACTTTGCTATTCAATATATAAAAATCGAATTTTTACTTTGTTATTCAATATATAAAAATCGAATTTTTACTTCGCTATTCAATATATAAAAATCGAATTTTTACTTTGCTATTCAATATATAAAAATCGAATTTTTACTATGCTATTCAACGTATAAAAATCGAATTTTTACTATGCTATTCAATATACAAAAATTGAATTTTTACTATGCTATTCAATATAAAAAAATCGAATTTTTACTATGCTATTCAATGTATAAAAATCGAATTTTTATACTTCTAAAAATATTTTCACACCATACACTAGTTAAAAAAACATATTTTTAACCTCCCAAAAATATTTTCTTTTTACGATACAAATCTTTCTCTAACTAAAAATTTAACCTTTATTTGTTATTCTTCTAATTAAAAATCCTATGTCGAGTTATATAAAAATCACAATTTTAAATCACCAAAAATTTTAACCTTAAATAAATAAACATCCAAACCCTAAATTTGTAAAAATATAAACTTTAAACAAAATAAAAATCATAACTTTGTCCTAATAATTGAATTAAATTAAACTGAAATTAAATAAGGATAAAAATAAATAAAACTCACATTTGGAATATTGAAAGGGGGCGTTGCTTTCAGGTGGAAGGCGGCTCTGGTGGTCGGCGTCAGGTGATGGATGGGGTCTTGGGCGCGGCGCTTCATGTCAGAAAAGGGGGAAGGGGGAGGAAACATCGCGCCGGGGTGCTGATCGGAGGAGGGAGGAGCGGCGAAGGTTGAACGGAGGCTAAGGGTGGTCGTCGTCAGCGTCTCGCGGTGGTGCGATTGCGGTTTTTCGATGGGAGAAGGGGCTTCGCGCGAGTGGAGGAGCAGAGGGGGGAGTGGCCGATATAAGGCGCGTGGATGGGGGGGCGGAGGTTGGGCGGAGGAGGCGGCGCGAGGGGGCGGCGCTGGCCTCGAGCGGCGGTTCTTCGATCGTCCCTTTTTTTTTCAATTTGGGTTTGACTGAGAAGAATGAGGGGGGGGGGGGTTTATATAATAAATATATATTAAATTATTTTACTTTCTCTTTACAAAGCAACTTTTAATTTCGAAGTCGAAATCAAGCCCACCGCCTGTCGTCCACAGCTAATTACCCCCATTCCGAACACAATGGGATATGTATCGTAAGCTGATTCGATCGTTTCGATCAGTTTTCGTCAAAATCAAAATATAACTCTATATATTGAATTTGAACGCGTATTTCAATTTACTGGGGTCACATACGAACTTTAAAAATTCCAGAAAAATATTTTCTAGCTTCGTATCGACGATACGTTCCTAACAAAACTAGTTTCATCGAATTCTGAGACCGTTTGAAAAATGGCCATTCTCCAATCGATTAAAATCAACTAAAACTGGTCAAACGCGTTTACCTTTGCCACGCTCACATATCGAGTCGAAAAATTGCGAAATTTGAAACCTAGCAATCATTTGACATCGCGGATCCAACAAAAATGGTTTCGTCGTTATCCGAGGTCGTTTGCAAAATTTCCATTTTTAAGGGCCCGAATTCCATAGCGACTATTCAGAATTTTCAACTGGACATATCTTTTGAATCCCGCCATGAAATTTCGATTTTTCTGATTCGTTGGAAAGATATTCTCAATTAGATCCTAATGTTTTTGGTTTCACTAAAATTCGGATTGTTTTGCACCCGGTACATTCAATTGAAGTTTGAAACCGAATTATCGAACTACCGCGCCATTTTCAATTCCTTTTATAAATTAAAATAAATATTTATATTCTATTGTTGATCAATATAACTATACAAGATTGAATTTTATTCAAAAGAAATTTTCTCGTTGATATTACTTAAAATAATTTATTTTAAATAATCAAAATTCGCTAAAATTGCCAAAATAAAAATTTTAAACTGGCCCAGATTTTCGGGTTGTTACATTAATATAGGGGATAAAAATAGGATTTTTATTATAAAACAATTTATTTCAAAACAAGATTATTTTATATAGTTCATATAGATGATAAAAATATGATTTTTATTATAAAACAATTTCTTTCAAAATATGAATACCATTCAACACATGAATTTCAATTCAACGAATGAATTTCGATTCAACACATGAAGGTTTTCTATAGTTTATATATATAGATAAAAAGATGATTTTTATATTTAAAACACGAATACCATTCAACACATGAATTTCTATCCAACGAATGAATATCGATTCAACACATGAAGGTTTTCTATAGTTTGTATATATAGAGTAAAAATGTGATTTTTATTGTTAAAACAATTTATTCAAAACACGAATACCATTCAACACATGAATATGATTGAACGAACGAATTTCTATTCAACACATGAAGGTTTTCTATTCAACAGACGAATATAATTTCAACACAGGAAAATAATTCTAACACATGAATATTATTCAAAATTTCGGCAGCATAACGGCAGGGTAGTTAAAATCGGGACCGTCCCTAGTACGGCTCCTCGCTCTACCTTAAAGAATCGCAGCTTTTGACAATGGGGAATCATGCATCTAGTTGGCACGCAGGCGGCATGTATATTTTTTTCATTTCCACAAACTAATCCTATGTGGTTTCAACCAAATATTTCTCAACCACAAACGGGTATTTTTCAACCTCAATCAATCAATTTCAACCACAAACAATTTCAATCAACCATTTGCTATCAATCAATTTTCACACCAATCACAACCAATAAATATCGTCCATGGTTTGTGGACGAGGGGCGTATATATATATATATATATATATATATATATATATATATTTATATATAGCATTTCACTTCTATTTCAACACATATATATTTTTTACAACGCATATATAACTTATACATCGAACGTACAACTTATACAACGCTTATACAAGAGGTGTACAACGCTTATATAACTCATACATCGACTATATAATTTATACATCGTCGTTTTCCATATCGTTTATAATTTAGAAATCTCACATTGGGTTCCACTCCACCAAAAATAGCAGAAGGCTCAGAAAAATATGCAGTCTCTTCTAGAAGGTAGAAGACGTCCACACGAGTCCACTGTCTCTTGTTTCACTGAATTTCGTCAAGAAATGAAAAAGATATGATTTTTACAAGTTTGCAACACTTAAAAGTGTAAAAATCAGTTCAAAATAAATTAGCCGAACCTTTTCTGAAATGGTTCCAAACTAGGTTTGGATTTTTCGATCAATCCGTGCAATGGTTCCACGATTGGGTTGCGCGAGGTCGAAGGGGGAGGAGAGGCGCGTCTGCGCGATGTGGTGGGATGTAGTTCGGTGGTGGTGGCTGCTCACGGCGGCGCTGGGAAGACTGCAACTTCCCTTAGGTGATTCTCCTCATACAGGCCACGAAAAAATCCAATACTTATATGGATTTGAAGAGAATTCGAAGCTTTACAAAATCCCTAACTGTGGAGTTGGATTTTATTGAGTGTATAACGAAGAATCAAGGAGAGAAGGTCGGGATTTTTTCCATCGTGCGTGGTTCAGAGGATCGGGGAGAGAGAAAATTCCACTGTCCAATGAGATTTTTTATTAATTTATAAATTTTCAAAAATCCAAAAATACCCCTCTTCACGTACTAACACCAATCCAAACCCAACAACTGTCGTCCCTAGCGTTTTACCCTCATTCCGAACACAATGGGATATGTTTCGTAGGCCCCTTCGACTGTTTCAGTCAGTTTTCCTTCAAATTAAAATATAAAACATTCAATATTTAATTTGAATGTACATTTCAACTTGTCAGGGCCACAAACTGATTCGAAAAATTCCAGAAAAATAGATCTAACTATGTTTTGATGATACGGTCCCAACAAAACTAGTTTCATCGAATTCTGAGACCGTTTGCCAAATGGCCCTTTTCTGGTCAATCCAATTTAACTGTAATTGACCAAAACATGTTTTCCTTTGCCACGCTCACATACTAGCTTCAAAAATTATGAAATTTGAAACCTAGCAATAACTTCACATCCCGGATCCAACAAAAGTTGTTTCGTCGAATTCCGAGGTAGTTTGCAAAATGGCCAATTTCACGAGGTATATAAATTCCATAGCGACCTTTCTGAAAATTCATTTGGCCATAACTTTTGCTTCTTACTATGAAACTTCGATTTTTCAGATTCGTTAGAAAGGTATTCACTAACATATTTAAATATTTTTGGTTTCACTCAAATTCGTTTTGTTTTGCACCCGGTACAGTCAGTCAAAGTTTGAATTCAAATTTTGAAACTACCGCGCCATTTCAGGCCTTGGTTATAATTAGAATTAATTATATTCGTTTTCTAATGTCGATTCAAACTCACTTTCCATTGCTATTATTTAAAATATTTATTTTAAATGTTTAAGATCAACTAGAATAGCCAATTTAAAATTTTTAAATTGGTTCAGATTTTCCGGGTCGTTACAATTAAAGTAAGTAATAATTAAATTAAAGGGTTAATTATTATTATTATTAAACCAAGTTAACTATAAAATCAACGTTAATATTACAATGTGTATAACTTGGTGATATATTAACAGAATCTGACAAAATCAGTCATGTTGGAATTGCAATGAAGAAATCTACATTATGGAACTATTGCAATTGAGAATGGGGTTACTGGAATTTCGTGATAAGATCAAACGCTTGTTGATTGTAAACAAAACAAAGGCGGAACCGTCAACTGCGAAACAAAGTGAGTAAACTCACTAACTCTGACTCGTTTATATTTTTATATAAACGAGTTTCAAATTTGTTTATAGTAATTTTATCATGTGCAATGGTTGATTGGTTGAATAGTTGGTCAAATTGGTTGAAATGGTTGATATGATTACACCGTTGATCGATTATCAGTTCTGATATTTCATATTGATGTGAAATAATATTATTGATGTTGATGAACATATGTGGATGCAGGGAAATAGGTTGGAGGGATCCAACTGGATTCCTCAACATTATATTACCGCTTCATTTGATTGTGATATATGATGTGATATATATTCGGTGGTTGATTTTATTGTGTTTTATTACCCTGGCCTTAGAGATTTGGTATTTAAAAAGACTGTAAAATATTTTCAAATATATAGATAAATTTGGAATTTAGTAAAAAAAGAAATTAACTTCCAAAATAGAAATTAAATTCCAAATATACTTGAAGTTAAATCTTCTTTAAATGGATAATACCAGAAATGATTATAAATGATGTTTATAAATTCAGTGAAGTACTTATCTTAGGATAAATTGAAATAAAATTCAAGTTGAATTTATATAGAAAAGTGGAAATCGGTTTTGAAGTCGATAATTGTAATTGGATTTGGAGCTAATAGTTATAAAGAAATTTACTAACGAGATTTAAAATACTAGAAGGAAAAGGAGATTTTTTGTATGTATAATTGAAATGAATAAAAGAAATAAAAAGGGAAATTAGAGAATTTAGATTTAAGATAGTATCAACTGATTTGATTTTATAAGGAAACAATATCTTATTTGAAGTGAAGAATGATAAAGTAAGTATTTTGCAGATAGATATATTTTTAAAGAAAACAACTTGCAAATGAAATATTTCTAAAGGAAATTTAGTTTTGAAATATGAAATCCAGACTGATATTTGAATAAAAAGGAAATGGATAATCGTTTTAAAAGAAACGATGAGTTTTATTCCAACATTTGGAATATAGAATAAATTGGGATAAAGTTTTATAGATTGAAATGGGTATAAAGGATTCTGGTAAGAATTTAGAGAGCGTAAATTCAAAAGTGAATTTGTGATTTCGAATTACCCTGAAATGGTAGATAAATTCCGAAGTTCGGAATATTTATCGAATATAGAGTATTCGAATGAGAGTTGTTTATTGGAATTCGATTATATCGAATTTAAGAAAGTAGTTATTTTACTTTCCGTTTGAATCAAATTTAATAATTTAATTATTTATTTATTTACTTATTAATTTATTTATTGAAATAAATAAATACAAGTTGCATTTTTATAAACCAAATATTTGTAAATAGCGATTTTAAATGTTGCTGTTATAATAAATGTTTTGGTAAATCTAGATAGCGATTTTAACCGCTGCCATTATAATAAATATTTTGGTAAATCTAAATAGCAATTTTAACACTATTGTTATAATAAGTGTTCTATCATTATAAACAACGATTGTAACGCTGTTGTTAAAAATAATGTTTTATAAATCAAATATTTGGAGACAGCGATTATAACGCTACCGTTATAATCAGTGTTTTTCCGTAAAAGAAGTGTGTCCTTAGATTGAATCCGGAAGTCGCGTAAGTAATGTTTTGTTTAAAGTTGTGAGCTTTGACTATTTCAATGTTGAGAATGTTGTTCAATTAAGGTCTGAGAGGTAATTATACATTAACTTGATTGACTTCATGATTAATGGAGGAATGGTTAAGGTTCGATAGTGAAGATGGGTTAGCAAGATGGTTTGTTAATAAGTGACTACTGGTTTGAGCTATAATAACAATGTTTTGTAACATCGCGTTGGATTTTGAAATATTGTCTAACTGGAATAAGATATATTTTCTCGAATAAAGAAATTAGATATTGAAAATGTTTTTCAAAGAATCGAGAGGGGAAATCGAGTTTTAAAAGGATACGAAAGATAGGGAAACAGGAACTGGAAATAATAAGATAATCAGGAATTGATTTAAAAGGGGTCCAATGTTGTTTAATGTTTGATCAGTAGAAATTTCCAATTGGAAGTAGGACCGTTGATTTTATAGATGTTTCTTTGATATTTAAATCGACGACTATTAAAATTTTGATTTATTTTATACCTTCGTTGTCAATATGGAGAGAGCGGGATCAGATTTAATATCTGAAAACCACTCTGTATTGGTATAAGCGTTATGAATCAACTTATGCTAAAGATAATTGAAGACAGAGTAAAATGCAAGGGCTGTTCTATTAACCCTAGGTAGAAATTGCCCAAGATGGATTAATAGAACAGTGCCTTCGGTTTGTCCAGACCCTGGACAACTTGTAAGGACGAGTGTCTGGCAGAGTATTTCCAAAAGGATTACATACGTTGATTCCTTCAAACGTACAAAGGTGGTGGCAAAGAAGGGAAACTTCTTTGGCCTAACAATCTGAGTATTTTTGTGGGAATCAATTATTGATTTCTGATGGATTTGACGATGTGGCATTCGAAGTGAATGGTGGCCAGATGTTCTGGAAAATAATTCAAACCTCAAGCCTCACTACCAGGAATTTGACAAAAAACGGGCAGGCAACATGGCTATGTGGGTCGCTCCCATTAGAATGTATAATCACCTATCTAGAGAAATTCTATTTGCTTCTTTAATCTATCGATGCTGTCCCTTTTGGGAAACGGTTGCTCATCCCTACCATTGGTGATATACATTCGATACACTCAAGCGAAATGAGTGGTCGGTCATGTGTGGGCCGGGTTGCAAGATGTTCTTGTTTCACTCCAGTGTATCGCCTTAGGAGTACACTGATCGGAAGGTGGTTCCATACCTTGTCATGTTGGAAATCCAATCTCCAATAAGCGCCCTGCGGTTTTTGATTTAATATTATATATGGAGTGTGAGATGCAAGCGTTCCGCTAGATTATATTTATTTGATGTAGACGTTATTATAATATCACTCGATTTGATATCAAAAACAAATTTTGGTTATCGTAAGGTATAAACCATCCGTGTTTATGTGTGGATCGGTCTTACGATTATCATTTCTTTTGAAATGTTTTTGAAAGTTAAACAAATGGTTGGAGTTTACTCACACCAGTCCCATGACTGAACCAGAGTTTATTTTGTTGTTTTCCCTAAAATCTTGGATGCCCAAATTTGTACGGGCAGTCAAGTAGTCGGGATTTTTATAGATTCACTTGGAGGATCTTGAAACTGGAGGCTTCAACAGTTAGTTGTCGACTATCATATTTTCCGTTGTGTACTATGTTGTATCTGGAACAGGTGTCTATAACTGTTCCAGGAATAACTGATGTGCTCTGATAATGGTACGTATATACAGTTAACGATTTGTATTTCAAAAGGTTATATTATAAAATATACTTTATTCGTTTCGCTGTGTGATTTGTGTTGTTCGTTTTCTTCTATTCTAATATTTCTTTCTTTCTATTTCTCATCCTCTAACTTCTTTCTAATAATGATTCGTATTTCTATGCAATCTGGGTTGGACGAGTGGTGCTATTAGTCGACTCAAAGAATACGGAAATTCGGGCCAATACAACCATGTTTTAATTGACATTGGTTCTTAAACCCAGTTAAAGATAAGATTAATTTCTTAGCTTTGAATAATCATTAATATTGATTTTTAGGAAGATTAAAGCTAAATGTTCTTTTAATGAATCTTTGATTAGATTGAAAAGTGAATGTGATAATTAAAATTATCAATTCTAGAAAGTGATCGAAAATGGAGTACCACCAGTTTTACTCCAAGCGATAGTTAAATCTTTAATTAGATTTGAACGTGAAATGGTAATTAATATTTACCAATAACACTGTGGTGTTAGATACGGAGTATTACCAATTTTGCTCCATGGGATGAATACGATGGTATTAGGAAATAAAATAAATGATTACTTCGGTATAGTTCGCTAATCCTGACTAGTCTGGAAAACCCTAATATGGTTTGATATCCAAAGGAAGATTAAAGAATAAATTTAAAGAATTTATCTTTGATAAAATTAATGGGAACCTTTCCCAAAGGAAAAGAATATTTGAATAAAATAATATTCTAGATTGGTATGAGGCGTATGATGTGTTGTCATAACACTTGATTATAAGATACGTGAGTTATTCGGAAAGACCGGGTTTAACCCATTCTGAGTAACTCATACGACGAAATGTCGAACAGATTGAAGACGGTGCAATACCAACGTTCTTCACATCGAATGGATGGGCACTACTGATGCCCATGATTAGAGCAGCTACCTTGAAGGGGCTACAGCGGTAGTCGTCCGGACGTACTTGTTAATTGTACGGATATGCGAGGAATAATGTGCCTCCGGTTTCGTTCAGACCCAGAACGGACTTGTACATGGATTGTGTGTCTGACATTGGATTTTATTCTATGTTGATTGATTTCTATTAAATATATGTCTGTTTGGCAGCGGAGAATTTATTCTCTTGCTTAGCGCCATTCTCTGAGACGTACGAGCTCAGAGGTTATATATCGATAAATATCAGTCGCATGGCATGAATTGCCTGCGTGGCATGCTGAGTTTCATGGATCAAGGCTTTTTTTGAAAAGCAAAGTCTTGTGGTTGATGATCAAAGCACGGCTTTAATATAGCATAGCTTTGTGCAGCGTTAATTCGCGAGCCTCACACCCCGGTGTGAACCAGAAACAGGGAGGACCACCAGGAAATGGACATATGCTCGTTCCAAGCTAGGAGGGATGTCAGCGTTTTTCATGCCCTAACATTTTACTCATGTGGTTATTGTTTATGATTACTTGATGGGTAGAGAGGCGCCTCGGATATATGGTGGTTGTAGAGTCTTACGGGCCCAAGATCACCAAGAGGTTCGATAGAACCAGCTAGCGTATAGTTTTTGGCATTTATAACCATCGACGGATGGCCGGCCCCACCGATCCAAGGGTCACTCGAGCTCTGATCCTGAGGCACGGGCTAGCGTGTCTCGAATTTGCACAGGACATTCCCTTTACCTTGGTTCACAGATGGAATCCAACTTCCAATACGACATTTTGCGGTTTTAATTGTAGAACTAGTATGGCGACATGATATATGGTACCCATGCCGTCTATAATTGATACATTTACATTTGAACTTGTTTTCTTCGCTTATGTAATAATAAAAGATTAAATTTCGCATATCAAGCATTATTTGGCTATTATAAAGTAAAACCCTATCCTCCAGCTTGCGCTGCACTGTGTGGTAGGACCTGGGTCTTATAATAGCTTCATTGTTCTTTATTTAGCATTGCGCTGTTTTGTTTTATGCACTGGTTTCTTGGGAGGAAAACTGTTCCATGTTATACGGCGTGTCCTTGATTTACCTAACTTTAAAATAAAGATTAATAACTGTTTTAGTTCTCACACCAGTCACATGACTGACCTGGAGTTTACTGTTTTGACCTAAACTCTAGGTGCCCTTATTTTCCACACGGGCAGCTAGTAGTTTTGGTTTTACAGATTTATATTCACAAGATCCTGGTTTACAGCTGGAATGATATCCGGAAAGTTCTGTATCCGTATATCTCTTTCGGTTGTATTTGTTATTCTATTTTCCGCTATGCATTGTATTTATACATTTTATTTCCGCTGCTATGTATTTTAAGCTATGACATTTTTCTGTGTAATATTTATTCATACTCTGAATATTCTTGTGCTCTGATGTAATTGTTGTAAATGGAAATGAAATGTTCTTCTATTTGTTTTCCGATCTGTCGTGTTCTCAATTCAATCTGGCCTTTTCCTTCTCTTCGGAGATCGGGGAAGTTCGGTTCGTTATACCGAGTTTGGATAAAAACCGGGATATTTACTTCGCGCTTTGAATTCGGTGTCCGTGTCTGGATGTTAGCCAGGAAATACATAGATTGTGTCCTCGATTAATCTTTCGTGCCAACAACCATTATGTTGGAAACCAAATAACAAATAAGAACCTTTCTATTTGTTTGTAAACTATGTATGTGGGCATAGTTACTATGCTTGCTAAGATAAATATATCTATTTGTGGAATGGTTTCAGCACTAATTATAGTAACAAAAGAGGATTTTCACGTATTAAAGCATTATTGGTTATCATAAGACAAAATTCGCCCATTTGGTTTGCGCTTGCATTATGTGATGTGGGAGGAACTTATGATAGCTTCATTTTCCAAAGTCATTATGAACACAAATAATGTTTAAGTTGTTTAATTCCTGGAGAGAATCTGTCTAAAAGGCAGGTCATTAGAGGTACTAACATATTTTAACACAAACAACAGAACTTTCAATTTCATTGCAAAAGTTTACATCAGAGTTACAAGAATCAGAATACAATACGACTCAGTGGAAACGAATATGCACTCAGAGGAAGAAGCAAAACCAAAACAAAACTCTAGCTCCAAATCTGAATCCAGCTCTGAAGACTAAACCTGCAAACTAAACTACTAGCTACTCGTGCAAAAATTATGCGCACCCGGAGTTTAGGTGTAGGAAAAATAAACTCTTGGTCACTCATGTGACTGGTCCGAGAACTCAAAACAATTATTATTTAGGGTTTATCTTAAAGTTGGGAAATTCACCGGAGCATGCCGCTAAACAGGAACGAGTTTACATGTAACGACCTGCCTTATTGCCCTGTAACAGCTCGCATTTTATGTATCAAAGGATTGTAATTTTTTTTATTTTATTCCATGAGGGTTGGATCATTCTCATATTTTGATATGTTGTTTATGAGGATGTCAGACATGTCTGTAATTTTTACTAATTTTGTTTGTGACTTTTTGCCCCCTGTCATGAGTTGGACGAGTTGGTTTCGTCGAATTTATCATTTGGAGAAGTTTCGAATGAAATTGGAGTTGGATTGGAATGTGCGGGTAATAGGTCAGCTTGTAGTTGGGTCGGTTGGCTTCTTCTGGTCGGTCGTAGTATGATGCAGTACAAGCGAAGTACACAGTGTAGTACAGGAGTTGGGTTGTGTCGGTCTCGATTGGGTCGGGTCAGTCTTGATTAGGTCGGGTCGGTCCAAAAAGGAGGAAGCAGTCAGCCAGAGTAACGGTGAGGGCTAGTAATTTGGTCGTCCGGAGTGAACTGGATCGGTCGCATGGAGTTGGGTCGGTCAGTCTCGCTTATTCTGGTCGAGTCGATTGCGCTACTGATGGAAGTATGAGTGTAATGTCCCGTATATTTACAGTATAATAATTAATTTGTTTAATTATTTAAATAGCGATTTAGATAACTAAATGGTTGTTTAATTATATAATATTGAATATTTAATTAATATAATAATTAAATAATATATTTAATTCTGAAATAATCAAAATTAGCTGAAATGGCAATATGGTGTGAATTGGACAATTCAAAATATGTAATTCACTTTAAAATTGAATTACGTTAATGTATATATCTAATTAACGAAGTTAAAGCGTATAAATTATATTATAATTATAAACGAGCTTGAATTGGTGCTGTAGTTCGAAGTTTGGCGATTTGAACTTTAAACGAATATACAGAAGCCATTTTAAGTCGGATTTCTATGAAATAAGAAACGTTAGGAGCTGGTGAAGTATATTTTTCTAATGGCAGAGAAAAATAGGGATTTTGTCATGTAGATTTTGATTTATGTCCAAATAAAATTTTAGAAAAGTCGCTATGGAATTCCTTTGAAATTTATAAATATATATATTTATATTATAAAAGGATTTTATATATAAATCGAATATCGATATAACTGGGACTCTTGAAATACCGAGTTATAGATCCAATTGGAGTTGTATGATATTCTAGTGTGGATATATATGACAATATTTATTTTTAAATATATTTATATATTTAAATGGGTTATTTAGAGCTTTAAAAATATCCAGTTTTGCAAATGACCTCCGTTTTCAACGAAACAAATTTTGTTGGATCTGAAATATTAAATTATTTTTAGATTTCAATTTTTGTGATTTTTAGAGTCAGTATGTGGCCGTACGGGATTTTAATCTAAAAAATAGTCAGTATTTTGATGGTTAAAAATACGTTGTATGAGCAAACGAAGTCGGAATTCGACGAAACCAGTTTCGTTGGGTCCGTAATGTCGAACTGTAGCTGTATGTCCAGTTTTGTGATTTTTTGATGTCATGTGTGATTACAGGAATTTTAAAGGACAAATATAAACAGAGTTCGATTAAAATCGAATATAAAAATCGAATATAAAAATATTAAAATCCTATAAATACCCTTACCTTCCTCCTAAACCTAATTTCTATCTTCCTTTCATCAACAGAAATTCCGCCATTTCTTTCTCTTCTTCAACGTGGAAAAACCACCTCCCAAAATCAAAATAAATTCAAATAAAATAGTATAAATTTAAGCACAGTGATTTTCGAGTTTATCTTCATCTTAGCTTCATCCCTATATGCTTTATATTGGGTTCGACGTTACTTCTAGACTCGAGATTTTGACCAGCAAAATCTAGGGTTGGGTGAATCACGAGATTTAAGCTTCGTTTCAAGAAATGGTGAACGTATTTGAGTTCAGCGTCAAAAACCGCACTAGTAAGGATTTAATTGGGAATTTTTTGGAAAAAAATGTCGATCTATGATTTGAGCGATAGTGAAACTCCGGAGGATGGATTTGAAAAGGTTGAGGCGAGTTGAAGAAGGATGCGCGGGTGTTGATGCTCGCAGGAAATCGAGTGGAATGGTGACGATTGTTGGGTAGATGGTGGATCGGATGAGGAGGTAGCAGCCTCCAGTCTTACCGTGTTTTGGTGTTACTGGAGTGCGCAATGTTTGTTGAAGGAGGAGGGTAACTGTAGAACGTAGGTTTGGGGGTATCTCCAAGTTTAGGTGGGCCGAGTAAAGGGTGAGGCCCAATGAATTAAAATTCTAAGTTTTTATTTAATTAAAACGTAAACTAACTTCTTAATATCATAACTATTGCATACGTTATCGGAATTGGGCAAAACAGGATCCGTCAGAATCTTATGGACGAGCGCAACACAATGGAACTGACTGAGAGCGAATCGAAGCTCGTTACAATTTATAGCAAAATAAAATGTCCGTCTGAATCAAGCGATGGTTATCGTTATTAACGATGATCGTCCAATGTGAGTAAAACTCACCAACTCTATTATTTCATATTTTTATAACGTATATTTAGAACTGATAAATGACGATTGATTGTTATGTATTGACTGTTTGGTTGAACCACTAAGTAATTGGTTGAAATTATAGATCTGGTTATATATATAGATAAATATATATATATATATATATATTGATTCTGTTTAGCAGAATATTTCATAGTGAAATGAAATTGATGTTAATTGTATTGTTTGACATCTGTGGATGCAGGGAAACAGGTCAGAGGAATCCAACTGTATTCCTCAACATTTATTTTACTGTTTTTCATATATTGTAATATATGATATGATATATAATCTGTATTGACTGCATGTGTTGAATGGTACTGATCATTGTTATTTAGGTAATTTAAATATTATAAGAAATACTGGAATGTAGAAAAAGGGATTTTCAAAGTGTATTTTGAAAATAAAGTATTTATATAAAATCAATGGATTTCATATATAAAAGGAGATATTTGTAAACCATTTACAAATAGATTTGAAAAGGGAATATTTGTAAAACATTTACAAATAGAATTGAAAAAGAATATTTATTTGTTAAATAAATAGAAAGATAAAAGAATATTTATTTGTTTAATAAATAGAATTGAAAGGGAAATATTTATTTAGAAAAATAAATAAAGTTATAAAAGGAAATATTTGTGAAACAAATAGAAAAGTGAATATTTATAAACCATTTAAAATAGAATTGAAAAGGAAATATTTGTAAAACATTTACAAAAAGATTATAAATGGAAATATTTATTTATGAAATAAATAAAATTATAAAAGAAATATTTATGAATTATAAAGGAAATTTTTATTTAGATAATAAACAGATTATACAAGGAAATACTTGAAAAATGAATTGAATGGTATAAAAAGAGAATTTTACACTAGGAAGGTTTAGATCCGTGCTTCGCACACGGGTATAACAGAATATGAATTCAAGGTGAACATTTAAGAGAAATCTGTTTTAACAGATAAAGTAAGAAGATTAATTTATAAATAAGGTTTTATAAATTAAGTAAAATATTTATCATTGGATAAATAGAATATATAAGTCAGGACTTATATAGAGAAGTAAGAATCGATTTCAACATCGATATTTGAAATTGAATATATATATAAAGAGTAAATTGGATAGGGTTAATCAGTTAGAGTTAACTAGTTAGAGTTAATCAGTTAGAGTTAATCGATTAGATTTAAATCGAATTAGAGTTATTCAAATAGAGTTAATCAAACAAGAGTTAGTCGAATATTAGTTGTTCGAATAGAGTTAATTGAATTAGAGATTAATCGGATTATAGTTATTCGAATATAGTTTATTTGAAGAAAGGAGTTATCCAGTTAGAGTTAACTATTTAGAGTTAATCAGTTAGAGTTAATCGATTAGATTTAAATCGAATTAGAGTTATTCAAATAGAGTTAATCAAACAAGATTTAGTTGAATATTAGTTATTCGAATAGAGTTAATCGAACAAGAGTTAGTCGAATATTAGTTGTTCGAATAGAGTTAATTGAATTAGAGATTAATCGGATTATAGTTATTCGAATATAGTTTATTTGAAGAAAGGAGTTATCGAATATTAGTTATTCGAAAGGAGTAATCGAATATTAGTTATTCGAAAGGAGTTATGGAATATTAGTTATTCGAAAGGAGTTATCGAAGATTAGTGATTGGAAAGGAGTTATCAAATATTAGTTATTCGAGAGAAATTATCGAATATTAGTTATTCAAAAGGAGTTATCAAATATTAGTCATTCGAAAGGAGTTATCGAATTTAGTTATTCGAAAGGAGTCAATCGAATATAGTTTATTCGAAAGGAATTATCGAATATAGTTTATTCAAAAGGAGTTAATTGAATATAGTTTATTCGAAGAAAGGTGTTAGTCGAATATAATTTATTCGAAAGAATATTATCAAATATATTTTATTCGAAGGAGAGATTATCGAATATTAATTATTCAAAGAGATTTAATAGAATGTAGTTTATTCGAAGAAAGGAGTTAGTTGAATAGAGATTATTCGAAAGAGAGTTAAACGTGAAATTCGATTATATCTAATTCGGGAAAGTACTATTCACTTTCCGTTTTAATCAAGATTTATTTATTTATTAATAAATTTGTTATTTGTTTATTTATCCAAATTAATAAATAAAAGATATTTGAAGTTAGGTATTTCAGAAGTAGGGATTATAACGTTATCGTTATAGCCAATGTTTTTCATAAAAGAATTATATTCATAAACTGAATCCGAGAGTTAGGTAAGGAAGTTTGTTAAAGATTTAGAAGGTGAACCTTATCTGTTTCGAAGTTAAAAATGTTGTTCAGTTAAGGTCTGAGGGGTAGTTATACCCCAACTTCATTGGCTTCGTTTTTAACTAAGGGATGGTTAAGGTTCGAAGTGAAGATTGGTTAAGTGAATTTAGTTAATGAGTATAATGGTTTGAATTGGCATAGCGATGTTTGATTTAAACATCTGTTTAAATCCAATGTAGGAGTTTTGGAAATGTTTTCCGCATAAGAATCAAAAATGTTTTCTAATATAGAAAATAGTAAACGGAAATGTTTTCCAATGTTAATAACGTATATTTTCTAAATTTAGAAAATATGAAATGTTGAATATATGGAAACAAGAATAGGGAAATGAATAAATTTATGAACTAAAGAGATAATGTTTAATGATGATTTGATCGATATAATTTCCATCTGCAAATAATATCGTTGTTTTCACACGTGTTTTTCTTTGATAGTTAACTCACCGACTATTGGAGTTTTTGACCATTTTTCCGTTGTCAATATGGAGAGACAGGGATCATATTCATTATCTAAAAACCACTCTGTATGGGTGTTAGCATTGCGAATCAAATATGATGAAGATAATTGAAGACAAAGTTATGTAAGGGCTGTCCTGTTTAAAGAATAGTGCCTTCGGTTTGTCCAGTCCTAGGACGACCTGTATGGAAGAATGTCTAATAGAGTATATTTAATAGATCGCGTAAGTTGATCTCTTCAAACGTATATACGTTTGGTGGCAGAGGAATTCGTTTCTCTTAGCTGTATACCCGTTGTATCTTTGGGGAAATCAATTTGTGATTTGGCGGGTATGACGATGTGACATTCAAAGTGAATAAATGTGTGATCTGTTAGAGATAAGCGTGGCCTCTAGCCTCACAACCGGGAAATGACAAAAATCGGGCATGCAGCATGGCTAAGTGGTTGGCTGCCAATTAGGGTGTGTTGTCACCTGATCTAGAGTTTCATTTACTTCTTTAATATATTTGATGCTGTCCCATTCGGGAAATAGTTGTTGATCCCACCGTTGGTGATATATGTTCGATACACTCAAGCGAAATGAGTGGTCGGTCATGTGTGGCCGGGTTGCAAGATGTTCTTGTTGAACCCAGTGTATTCCTCTCTAGAGGTACGCTATCGAAAGGTGGTTCCATACCTTGTCATAGTTGGAGATCCATTACCCAATAAGTGCTCGCGGTTTTGATTGTATACTATATATGTAGAATGTAAGATGAAAGCGTTCTGCTAGATGATTATAATATTGTGGTTGATAGACACTATTTTAATATCAAAAGAGTTTTGATATAAAGATTATCGTTTCTTTCAAAATGATTTGAAAGTTAAATCAAATTGATTTGAATTCTCATAAGGGAAAAACCCGTTCCGTTATACGGTGTGGTCTTATGAGATATCGTTTAATTACTCAAATTGTTTTAAATTGTTTTACTCACACCAGTCCCATGACTGACCCGGAGTTTATTTTTTTTGTTTTCCCTAAACTCTTGGGTGCCCAATTTTGTACGGGCAGTTAAGTAGTCAGGATTTTACAGATATAATGGGAGAGCTTGGAGTAGGAGGCTTCAGGATTTTATAGCTATTATTTATTCCGCTGTGTTGTAAGTGTTGTACTCTGATAATGTTACTGTATACATATACTGATTTTATTTCAAGGATATGTTATCTATTATATGTTGTTCGCTCTGCTGTGAGATTTGTGTTACTATAATGTTGTATGTTCTTCTTCTTCTATTCTAAGTTTCTACCTTATCTATTCTCACCCTTTAATTTCTTTCATGGACTATCCGGTGTTTTCGATGCTTGAATAGTCGACATAGTGTTGTATGCCGATATCCAGGATCGCGAAAACTCGGGTTATTACAATGAGGTTAATCGAGTTTGGATCGGTCAAGGTGGGACAGTCGTAAACAGGTGGTTGGGTCGGTCATGCATAACAAGGTCATTTCTGAAAATTTCATTTTTTAGGTATGATCCACATTTGAGCCAAAGGGCCTGGAAAAAAAATTCGGGGGCAACCCCCCGAACCTTAGCCACAGCACAGTGATGTAATTTGGCTCAACGATGGTGTAACTTTGAAGTAATAGGAACATTCGAAGTGTTGAAAGGTATTTGTTGATCGGTGTAGAACAATGAATGAGGTGACAACTCAAAGGTCGTGAGTTGGTGGATAATGGTTGCTTGAGAAGGTTGCTTGAGATATGAAAAGTCGTCGGATTAGATGATTAGAGATGCAAAGGCTGAGAGACTATCGTTGTCGTAAGTTCTAGCAGGCTCAAAGCAGGGGTACGATAGGGGCACCTAAAAGACCGATTGTAGGTCGAGTACCCTGGGTATCGTTGAAAGGCCTAGTTGTCAAGGTTGGACAGACATACATATCGTTGAAAGGCATATGGAATATATGCTAGAACTAGGGTTACCATTAGCCATTGACATGTGGCAAATTTGGCCATCATGTGATTAACGATGGGTTCGAAGAAGGATTGGCAGTGATAGCTAGAGTCTGTCATGATTGATAGTTGCCTTGTTTGAACCATCTCATGGAGATTGTCCAACTTCGAAGGAGATGTTCCTTGGGTGCTTTTCTGATATTGGTTTAGGTCTTTAGACCTTGTGCTTGAGGGATGTTGAGATCAATTAGGATGGTTTACATAAGACATATAATTTGGATGTCATGAGTGTTTTGCCATAATTGAATGGGTGTTCTGGTTTCCATGGATGTGTGGTTGAAATGTTGTTATAAAGGCTATCACTGTCTGATGTGGGGAAGACGGGGTTGAGTTCTTCTCTGGTGTTGTGGGTAGATTAGTATGCTTATCTATCCATTATCATATACTTTATTGTTGATATTCGTTAGCTTTTTGTCACTCACTAAGACTGTTGTCTCACTCAAGGTTTTTTGTTTCCCTCTTATTACCTTGGGCTGTTCATCCGGTTGTGGATGGGCAAACTAGGTAGGTGATGACAGGTGATAGCTTAGTGAGGACGATGTTGCAGTTCGGTGGCAAGTAGGAGGCTGGCGTATTATCTTACCTACTACCTAGTATTTATTTCCACTGTTTGAGTTACGCTATGAGGTTGTAGTGAGGCTTTATGTACAGACATTGATATTTCCCTCCAGGATGTTGTGAAAGTTTTTAAAAGTTTGTTATATGATGCTTCACTATTTCTACCTGTTGTATATGTTCTATTATATTTTATCCTTGCGCTGTGAGTTTTACGACATGTTCCGATGTTGTTATTTACCTATGATGACCATCCACAGCTGCCTGGCACACCTTTCTGTGCATTATTCCGCTTGTTTAGTGCAGGGATTGTGAGTGGTCGTCGCATGCCCGATTCTCGCCAAGTAATTAAACAAACACAGAAGGTTCGAAACGACAGATAGTTATTTAGCTTACCGAGTTTATAATAGAACAACGTACAGAATCACAACACAAAATAAACAATAATATCTCACAACGGAGTTATTATACAAATCAGAGTTTACAAAAAATATATTTTACAGCAGAAGAATTTATAAATATAATACATGATTTAAAAAAATGGAAAAACAAACCAAAGCGGGCATGCCTTCACGAATTTTCATGAATCTATATCGTTGACAGCTTCGAATCTAAGCTGTAAATTACTCAAGTCTGAACCTGACCCGAACATGTATGGTATAACAAAGGTTTCTATTTTGTGCAAATATTAAGTTTTACCCAGTTTTAGTTAAAATATGTGGTTTAAAAATTAACAACATTTGTATTAATATGAAGATTTTGTAAATTTTATTAATTTATTTATTCATGTATTTTTCTGTACTCTAACATCATGTAAATTTAAAAGATTTTGTAATATTGTATAAAAATTTACTTTCGCTGTGAGTTATTCTATGTTATGTGTATGCGATTTTGTGATGATTTATATTTCAACTTCATAAGCAATGACAATCTATCATTTTGATCGGTTCAAGTTGATTTAATTGACTTCGAGCAGGAAAAATGACAGGTCGTCACAACCCGAGCGTTCCAAATTTAGTTATTTCTAGTTGCAAAGAAGAGAGGCACGTGAAGACGCACATACAAACAAAGCTCAACAAAATTTGTAAAACTTTATTCGTCAAAAATTTATGTACACATTTTTCCACTGTACAAATTACAATATAAAACTCTGATTTTTACATGAAATTTATTCCACTACAATTATTTCACTCTGCGATTCTGTGTTAATTTTGTTTAAACCCTATAATCCAATAGCAATCTGTTGTTTTGAACGTTTCGAGTTGGTTCAAATACCGACCTGGGCAATCAAAATGGCAGGTCGTTACACTTGATACCTTGATTACTCATGACTCTAAGAATCTCCTCTGAATTCTTAATCTCTTGAAACTCTAAAACTGTGCAATCATCAGTATCTAAGTCCTGTATATAAATTCTGCACATATATGTATATATATTCTAGATAGAGATGTTAGCATATATTTCATAATCAATTAATAATGATAATTGAAATAAGGTTGTTGTCATTAAAACTCCGTTCTCCAACATCTTTTTCTAACAATTTTATTTAATTCATGTTTAAAAACTGTAAGGTACCTTCTCGGACTTCTTCCCCCCTTTCTATGTCTAATTTTGCAATTTTAATGTTTATTTTTTATTATATTTTAGTAAATATTGTCATATATATGACTGATTTATACGTCTGATTATACAACTGATTTAATCCTATGACTGATTATAATTTTTTATTTTGCACACAAAGAGAATATAATGAAAGGAACCAAACTTCCCCTTTCGAGAAAGCCCGGATTGAGTTGAGAACATGAAAAATTAGGACACAAACAATAGAACATTTCATTGTTATTACAACAATTTACATCAGAGTACAAGAATATTCCAGAGTATGAATAAATATTACACATTGGAAATACAATATCAAAGATTTAAAATTATGTAGCAGCGGAAAAAATACATAAATATAATGCTTAGCGGAAAATAAAAACTGACACAACTGAAAGAGATATACGTATAAAAAGCATTCTGAATATAGCTCCAGCTGTAATCCAGGATCCTGTGAAAGAAATATCTGCGAAAACCAAAGCTGCTAGTTGCCCGGGTGGAAAATATGGGAAACTAGATTTTAGGTTAAAACAATAAACTCCTGGTCAGTCATGGGATTGGTGTGAGAACTAAAACAGTTATTAATTTTATTTTAAAGTTTGGGAAATCAAGGGACCACGCTGTATAACACGTAACGGGTTTACCCTCTTAGAATACCAGTGCCTAAAACAAAAAGCACAATGCTAATTAAAGAAAAATGAAGCTATTATAAGACTCAGGTCCCATCACACAATGCAACGCAAGCCGGAGGATAAAGTTTTACCGTATAATAGCGAAATATGCTTGATACACAAAATTTATCTTTTATTATTACTATAAGTGTATAGTGTAGAAATCAATTTCGAAAGTAAAGGTATCAGTCATAGGCGACCTAGGTACCATATATTATGTGGCCATATATAGGTTTACAATTAAAACAGCAAAATGTCATATTGGAAAGTTTGATTTCCATCATGATGGCTCCTAATTCGAAAGATCTATCGCGTGGTACAATACACAATGGCTTACGCCCTAGCTAGAGAAAACACCGTAATGCACATCTGTCGTTTTGGGAAATCAAGTATCACTGCGGCTTACATCCCAACGAGAGAAAACACCGCTTATTCTATCCCTTTGGGAATCGGGAGGTGTGATTTATCCCTCTGAGAGTGGAGCGACCGCACTCAGCTCATCTCGGTTGACTGAATCCATCCTCATATCGAAAGCATACTGACTTGACCATCAGTTCACCATCATACCGGGGTGTGAGGCTCGCGAAGTAATGCTACATAAAGCTATGAAAATTAAAGCTATGCTTTGATCATCATCCACAAGGCTCTGCTTTTCAACAAGAGCTTTGATCCATGCATCTCAGCCTGTCACATTGTCAATCCATACCATACCATTGATTTCTGCCAATATATAACCTCTGAGCTCATACATCTCAGAGAAGGGTGTTAAGCAAGAGAATAAATTCTCCACCACCAAACAAATATATATTTAGCAGAGATCAATGAATATAGCATAAAGGAATACAACATGAGACATACCATCCATTTACAAGTCCATTCTGGGTCTAAACAAAACCGGAGGCAACTTATTCCTTGTTTCATATGTCTAATACAGGAGAGAGGTCCTCGCATATCCGGTCGATCTCCAAGTATGTTTGGACGATCACCACTTATTACCTTGTCTTGGGTGTACGGCCCAATCAAGACATCAGTAATCAACCAAACGATGTGAAGATCTCTAGTCTTCAACCATCGCCTTCATCGTCGACTTTTAATCATCGTAGTAATTATTCAGAATGGGTTAAACCCGGTCTTTCCGAATAACTCGCGTATTTTATAATCAATAATCAAGTGCTATAAAAACACATCATACGCCTCATTCCAATTTAGAATATTCTTTTAATAAAATATTCACATTATTAGGGAAAGGTTCCCATTAATTTTATCAAAGATAATTTCTTTTAAATTTATTCTTTAATTTTCCTTTGGATACCCATTTCAAAAGATTTTATTAACTAGTCAGGATTATCGAACCTTACCACAATAATCATTTATTATTTCCCAATCCCCAACCTATTCATCGCATGGAGCAAAACTGGTAGCACTCCATATCTAACACCCCTGTGTTCTCAGTAAATTTAATTACCATTTCATGTTCAAATCTAATTAAAGATTTAACTATCGCCTTAAGTAAAATTGGTGGTACTCCATTCTCGATCATTTCAAAAATTTGATAAATTTAATTATCTCATACCCATTTCAATCTAATTAAAAATTTATTAAAACTCCAATTTGCTTTAAATATCAAAAATCATTACTTTATGATTATTCAAATTTAAGGAATTAATCTTATCTTTAACTGTGTTAAAGAACTAATGTCATTTAAAAACATTGTTCACGATAAACCCAAATTCATCTTCTTTTCAAAATGGGATCTACACGGAAATCAGATCAGTATATAAATGATATATAAATTCCCGTGTCAGACCCGTAATATAAATGGAACAACGGCTAAGCCTTTTAAATTCCATATATAGTAACGGTCTTCATTCACAGAAGCTCATCTCAACTATTACCAAATCGAATTCCATTTAATTCCCATTTAATAAATTAAATTGGAAAACTTTACTTTGAAAATTTTCCATTTAAATCTTAATAAAAGATTTATGAATTCCAAATTATATTTTCACTGTTAATTGGGTTAAAGAACAAATATTATTTAAAACGTTGTTCACGATAAACCCAAAAATCCAATTTTAGTTCAATTCTAATTAAATATTAATTAATTGGTAAACTTCTCTAAATTTTAATTAAAAGATTTATTCTTTACTTAACTGGGTTTAAGAACAGTGTTATTTAATACACCATTCACGACAAACCCAAAATCCAATTTATTAATTTAATTCCAATTAAATATTAATTAATTGGAAAACTTCATTAAATCTTAATTTAAAGATTTATTCTTTTCTCATCGAGGTTTAATAACAGTGTTATTGAAGACACCATTCACGAAAAACCACAAATCCAATTTATTTATTTAAAAACATTCGATTATTATTCTAGTTAATAACTAGTGTAATTTTATCTTTTCAAATATGAAATTTTTCATCCAAAATCTTTCCAAATCACTAATTATGATTTTACATAATTTTTCCGTATTTTTAATAATTTATCAAGGCCTTTACAGTCAGTTTTCAATAACGGCCACCGAACGACATTTACAGCGACCTTTTCCAAAATTGATTTGGGCATAATTTAAAATCCACTATTAGATTTCAAATTTCTTATATTCATTGGAAAGCTCTTTTCAATATGAACCCAACGGTTTCGGTTTTAGGAGAATCCGACGGTCGGATCTCCCGTTACATCAATTTAAGTTTAATGGTCGAAATTTGCAAACGGTCGCTGCGCGGCGCATTCTATTCAGTCAATTATATATATAATATATATTTCATTGATTTCCATTTAAAATGTATTTTATGAAATATTTATAAATTTGTTTTAAAACGACTTCAACTTCATTTTCAATTTTAAATCAAAATTGAATATTTTATATCATTATAATAGTAAAATGATAATATTTTCAAAATATTATATTTTGAAATTACTTCTTTTCGATATTCATTATAAAATGAATAAAATTGATCGATAAACCCGTTCAGGTTAAAATGGCGTTTGCTACTTAACACGGCTTCACATTTCAATATTTTATGTCAATCCAAAATCGAACATCAAAATCATAATTTTATTCTTCACTGAATATTATTTTAAAATATTCGTTATTTAAAAATATTCTTTATTTAAAAAAAATATTCTTTATTTAAAAATATTCTTTATTTAAAAATATTCTTTATTTAAAGATATTCTTTATTTCTGAATCGGAAAGCGACTCAATCAATTACCATATAATTTTAGTTATATGGATTTCATACATCGCATGTATACGATAATAACGATAAACAATCACTAAAATTCATACAACATCTAGAGTGCTTTTTACAATTGTATAAGCATTAAAATAAATAAATAACACTTATACAGTCTATCAACCCATTGATTGACATACCACTAATTATTGAGATCCGTGTATGTCAAATATTATCCCAATACACGTGTGGCGTTTTCAAACAACAAATACTGTTTATTATTTGTGTAGTTGGGCGATGTGTAAAATTTATCATCCCAATCAATATCAGATAAATAAGTGTACATAAACAGACCGTCCGGTTTATAAATAAATATTTATTTTATTTCATGATAATTTATATATGTTTTATATAAATAATTCTTGTATACAATAATATCAATGCATGACAATCCAATCACAATCCAAACAGACAATCAACTGGTTTGTACAAAAAAATAGTGTTGGGAGCTATTAAGCTCCGTCTGCAACCTATTATATAATAACTGTAAAATAAATTGAGTGAGAGAAGTTTTCAGCTTGGGTTTCACTTCGCCAATCTTTAGCGGGCGATTTGGATTCTGTTCGCTTCCAGTTGGTTCCATCATGTAGTGTTCTTTATTGTGTTTCCGACGCAATCTATTTCACGCAGTTTGTATTAATAATCACATTTTTATACTTCGTTATTTCTTTTAAATGAAACATGTTATTTACATATATTTTTTAAAATCAATGCTATATATAAATAAAGAATCATATTTTAAATTTAAAAATATTTCATAATAAGAAAAATCACATTTTTAAAGTCTGTATTATAAATTAAAAATCACATTTTTAATTCATAACCATATATATAAAAATCATATTTTTATAATGCTATTTATATAATAAAAATCATATTTTTATAACACTATTTATATAATAAAAATCATATTTTTATCAATGTAATTAATATATAAAATCACGTTTTTATAACTAGGCCATTTATTTTTAAAAATTACATTTTCATAAACGATGTTATTTATATTTTTAAAACTGAAAATAAATGCAATGCAATTTCTATAAAATCATATTTTCATCTATGCTTTTTCTATTTTAAAAACAACGTTATTCATATTCTAAAAATCATATTTTTAAAACAACGAAATATAATTTAAAAATCACATTTTTAATTCAAAGTTATATATAAATGTTTGCTCCAAATTTGGGATCAAACAACAAAGGTGTAAAAGTCACACTTCACCGATTTTGTAAGAATATGGAACCGCGTAATCACAAAATAAACCGATAAAAACAAGTAAGAACACAAAGGAATTTTTTATAGTGGTTCGATTCAATATGAATCTACGTCCACTTTTAATCAATTCTCATTGTGATATTTGGGCTTACAACACATGAGTTTTCCCTCATTACAATCATTTCTATTTCCTAACTCTATTTATGATCTAGTTTCTCTTGAATTTGGCGAGGAGTGGACGGAGTCTCTAGCTTAATAGTGGTAGAAGTATGGATCTTCAATCCTTTAAGTGCTTTGGCCCTTCTCCATGATTTTGTAAGAATTTTTCATTAGATCCGGATTTAGAGTGGATTAGAGAAGATATAAAATTGCTTGAATGATGTTGGAGTGATTCATCTTGTAGCTTAAATGAGATTAAAGGTGCTTAGATTCAATTGTAGAAAGCTCTAATGATCATTGACATGGATTTGATCTTCATGAAGTTAGAAAAGTGTTGTTGAATCCATAAAAGCCATTAGAGAAGTTGTAAGTGAGTTTTCAATTTGGCGGAGTCTCCTTGTAGGAATGAATTTTCCGTCCCCCTCTAAAGTGAATTATGAGGGGTATTTATAGGTGATTTTAGCCCAGATGGCAGTTTTGTAATTATGTAGAAAAATGCCATGACTCAACTCCGCCATGACTCCATTTCGTCATGACTCAACTTCGCCATGACTTCATCTCTCCATGACTTCACTTCGCCATGACTCAATTTCGCCATGGTGAGATGCGACATGACTTTCGGTGGCACTTTGGTAAATAGGGTGTATAGCTGGCGGTCTCCGCTTTACCATTGTCAGGGAGCTGGGCTGCGACACGGTAAGATGCGACTTGGTTCCAGGATGCGCCTTGCAGCCTGTAGCATGGAAACGACTTAAATCATCATGAACGACTTGTTTATACGATTCATTCCTATGACTTGCTATCACATGGTCCCCTTCTTACAGCTGGCCGATGGGATAAGCATTTACGACATGATTTATTTGGCCTTTACAGCTGGCACTATTCAACCCCTTTTCTTCACTAGTTTGTCTTATACGGCATGGTGAGAATGCCTCATCAAACGACATGAAGGAAAGCAGCGGCACGATTGTTATGGACTGCTGACGACATGGTGAGTTCAGCAAGAGAGAACGCCATGGATTGCAGAACAGTATGGATGCCTTAGTGGCACGACATGGTTTATTTGTACTGGACGCCACATGGAAGAAAATGACAAATCCAGGAACGATGTGCCCATATTATTACTTCTCACTCATGTCGCATGCACTTCCATCTCGTTTACACTAGCTAAGGCCACGTGTACTTCATGTGTTAATCATTCAATGGATCACCATAAACTATGTAAGTTTGGATGCAATATATTTTCTAATACCATTCATTTGTACTTGTTGTATGTCTTAGCTCCTATTAGATGGCTCCATGTGAGATGAATTTCTCTATGACAACTGGCACACGACATGACTTAAACCTAGCTGGAAGCTATTTGTTTGTACACGGCATGAAGTGCATGGACCGAAGTATGGCTCAACGACATGACTGCTCCATGCTTGAACGTCATGAGTATTGCGGCATGACTTAATATCATTTAACCATTGGCTTGCTACTCAAGTCGCATGTGCGACTTGGTTATCGAATGACTTTGCAGTGTAAAGCGTGGAACGTCATCAGTCACATTTTCCCTTCAGTTAAGTCGTTCCTTGATTCATGCGATATGGTTTCAGCGAACTCCAGTCCTCAAAATGATTGTGCTAAACGTTACCAATGACATCGACTCACTGTCCTTATTTGCATACGCCTTAACTGGAATGAAGCACAACTTGTTGACATGGTATCCTACCATGAGGTAACGACTTAGATACATGTGACTGGCTTGGTTCAGGTGGTATATACGGCATGGTTTATTGAAGCGCCATTAAGTAACAAATGATATGGACATTTGCATGGGTTGGATAATGTCGTTAGCACGACATGAATGAGTTTGTGTAGCTGGTATTTCATGTCTAATTAGCTTAGTCCCATGTCGTGCCAGTGACTTATAATCATGTCCTACGAATGATTGTGGAACCCATACCGAGGAAACGACTTGAGTTAGTGCTGCGGTGTGTCGTTGTCTGTGAATGTTTCTTCACTGTGAACCGTTATGGGACTATGCCATATCAGCGTATTCGCTCTATGGGACTACGTCATATCAGCATATTCGCCTTTTAAGCATTATTTATTTTCGAGTTTGAAGCAGAGTATCATCAGGTTCTTTGAGGTACATACGATTGGAGGTTTGTAGGCGAGGAAGTTTTTGTGTTGAAAGACTCTTAATTTGTCTATGGCGAAGAGATTCTTTTTCATAAGAGATTTCTTGTGATCTATTTTGACTGATATTTCAACCTTTTCTTCTTAATGAGGCTTGCAACTGGTCGTTGTTACCTAGCTGAACTTCCAAGGTTGAGTTTTACCAGCACAATGGTCTTTGTTGATGTATCAAGTCATATCTGTTTTACCAGATTTTCTTGATTCATTGTCACATTAAAATCTTCTAATTTGTTGGCAAAATCATTTTTTTACTGGTTTATTTAGAACTTCTGAGCATGCCGATATATCTAGGAACCTGGTTTTAATAGCTGGTTATATGCTTAAATCTTTTGAGGACACTAATGAATAAAGTAGGGCCAAGATACTTCTTATCACAAAAAGGATCCTTTCTGAATCTGGGCTACTTGTATGCACTTAATCTTTTCCTTCAAGAGGAATTTCTTTTGCGTCCCGCTCTATGCTAAAAGCATTAGATTCCCCGGTCTCTGACAGGGAGTTTATATTGGAAAATTCCATCGGGAGGTTCCAATTTAAGAAAAAACTAGGATCCTTCTATACACTTGGCTATGGCTTTCCTTTTGTAGACAGAAGAAGGTCATGTTGATTGACTAAATTAGATGTGCTCGATGAGCTCAAAGGGCTGCTAAGAATAGATTAGTCACGGAGGAGCAAGTCAATGCCAGTTTGCGGGAACGGTTTGAACGATAAAATAAACAGAGCTTGAGAAAGAGAGAGATTAGATTCGATTTTTACAAAGTAGCTTCTTCATCGCTTTGGCCGAGGCTTGGAAGTTAATTATTTTCGGTCTTGAGGGTTATGTTAAGGACGCGAGTCAACCAACAACTACCCCTTCCCTATTTAATCCTGAAGTTTTTTGACAGTTCCATTGGTTCTTACAAATACGGGAAAAGGAGCTGAAACTTTTCTGATTACTCTTTTATGCCTCATGCAGCTTTTTACTTATAATTTCTTTTGACCGAATATTGTGTGATTGTCAACCTTCTCTTTTGGACTGTATACACAACTCATTCGATGATATAGAAATGCTTCTATTTTGCTGTAATTTAGCTTGCGCATTTCCATATGCTCGATTCTTTGCTAAGTATACGTCTTTTGGTTTCCGCGGTGTCGTGACGAACTTGTGGTATGTTTTCCAAGCATTGACTTTTACTTAATGTGGTAGTGTTGCCCCCATGCCAAAGTTCGTCACAAGCTTAAGGGTAGGCATGACCAGCAATATCTAGAATTTCCTGGTCATGTGCTTTCGAAGAGATCTTTGTAAATCCGTTATTCGTTGTAACTGAATAACTAAGTCACTTATAGAATTTGTCGGACGCCTTCGAGAAGGTCTTTTGGTCCGTCACTAACTGAATTTGGAGGACCCGGCTTATTATCGGACACCCCCGAAGAGGTTTTTGAATCCGCCACTAACTGGATTTGTAAGACCCAGCATATGGCCGGACACCACCGAAGAGGTTTTTGAATCCGCTACTAACTAGATTTGGAAGACCCACCATATGGTCGGACACCCCCGAAGAGGTTATTGATCCACCACTAACTGGATTTGGAAGACCCAGCATATGGTCAGACACCCCCGAAGAGGTTTTTTAACCATTGTTCGTTGAGTCTGAATAATTCAGACGCTTGTCGAACTTGTCGGACGCCTCTGAAGAGGTCTTTGATCCGTTGTTCATTGAGTTTGAATAATTCAGACGCTTGTCGAACTTGTCGGATGCCTCCGAAGAGGTCTTTGATCCATTGTTCATCGAGTCTGAATAAATCAGACGCTTGTCGAACTTGTCGGACGCCTTCGAAGAGGTCTTTGAAAACCCTGTGTTTATATCGCTATTTGGCCATGTACTGATGGCGTCGACGATCAACCGGGTGCCCCTCGGGGAGGTCTTTGGTTTGAAAGCCTAGTGTTTATATCACTATCCAGCTATGTATTAATGGCGTCGGCGATGAACCAGGTGCCCCTCGGGGAGGTCTTTGGTTTTTATCGTTGCATTGTTTCACAGGGCAGACACTAGTCCATTTATCGGATTTTTCATCGCGGTTTGTTAGAAGTAAGGCCCTGAACCTTGCAATTAAGAGGATGCCCCTACAGTGAAACTTACAATTTTGTTTGTAGTCGGAGTGTTAAATCATTTGATTTCTCAATTCCTGGTGCCCCCTGTCTACGGCTTTGTACTTCACACCTTCATATTTACTATGGACGATGTTTGAGTATTAAGCAACAGATGCTTGAGCTATCCTTGTCAGGATGTGCCGTAGCAGTCACTAGGTTTTATTTGGCTATTTATGTGCTTTTGCTCTTTTATAGGATGGTTGCTTCATCTGTTTCCTCCCTCCTTTCTCCTTTATCGGTGAACTCAGCAATGAAACCGACTAAAGCCTATCCATTTATAGTTCTTCGAGGATGGTAAGTGTTGTAATATTGGCTAAGCTCAATATCCTACTTTAATTACCCTTCCGAAGCTTATGAGCAAAAGAGAACTTGCTTTAGCGGCTCATCGATAAGAACTTTGATAAAATGGGCTTGGTAGTGTGGCCTTTTCTTCTTTGAGGCAATGAGAAGAAATATGCTAACTTCTCCAACTTAGGATGGTTCAGCTTTGCCCCGGTAAGCTTTTTGTTAATGTAGTTTGCTGACCATGGTACTTTTCCTCGGAGTAATATCCTTCGAGTGAAACTTGTAACCCTTTAGTTCATTTACTGTGAAATTTGCTCACTGTTCGACCCTTCGCAATTCATTCCTTCTACTTTTCAAGGCAGTGCTCTTTATCTCTATACTTTTCTCTATACTTAGATATATTTTTCACTTGGACTGGTGTTTTTAGGGGTCATGAAGTATCGTCGACTTTCAACGAAACAAGCGCTCATCAGGCGTCATTTGTCACAATCAATCTGAGTAAATCTGGCTTTGGCGATCTTGTTAAGCACACTTCTTGACTTCCCTTTCCGATCTTCTAGATGGTGCATTACACTTTCACTTAACATGCGGAATGATGCACGTTGCACCCGACGCTTGGAACATCATTGTCGAGGCGTGTTATAAATATCACTCAGACTTGTGGAAATTCAAGGAAGTAAACATTCCTTTGAACCGCATGGTGTTTAACTTGGCAAGTGACTTGTAGTTGGAGATTGCGACGACCCCATTTCCCATACTGACGGAGACAAGGGTAATCTTTGGAATATAACACAGAAACATATAATAGCAGGACAAAATTAAATAAATACACCAAATAATGAACAATACAATATACTGGATAAAAGTAATCATCAGAGTTACATAATATACAGGATCTTACTTAGTAAAATACAGTTCAGCTATACATAAATGTCTATAGTGGAAAACAAACAAAATATGTACTATAGGAGCTGAACAGCATAAAAAGAGATAAATGATAGAATCCACCTTCAGCTCCAGCTATCCAGAAAGAACCAGCTAAACCTGAATACAAGGATGCCCGTGCAGAAAAAGGGACACCCGAGTTTGAAAGTGAAAAAAACTACGAGTCAGTCATGGGACTGGTATGAGAAATCTACTCAACACATATATAATATGGCCAATCACAGGACCACGCCACTTTCGTGGAACGGGTTTACTCCATTGGATTGCCAGTGCTTTAAAACAAATCTTTCTTTTCAACATCGCAATGCTTTTTATAAAAATGAAGCCGTTATAAGACTCAGTTCCCATCACACAATGCAACGCAAACCGAAGGATAGAGTTTTTACCTTATAACGGCCAAAATATGCTTGATACGAATAAAACAAAGGCATTTGATATTATTGCTAGTGTTTATATGTTTTGAAAACAATTCCAAATCATAACTATCAATCATAGACGGCACGGGTACCATATATCATGTCGCTATATACATATACAATCAAAACCGCACGATGTCGTATTTGGAAATTGGATTTCCGTCATGAACCAAGGCAAAAGATAGTGCTTACCGAATTCGAGACTGCCTAGCCCGAGTCTCAGGCAAGCGCGCAGGCAAGCCTTTGATCGTCAGGGCCGGTCCACCGATGTGGATTATTATGCCTGAACAATACGTTTCCCCGCCCTTTGGGGCGTAAACGTGCCAACGAATGACTCCATCGGACCCGAATCGTCCGATCAAACCGAGGCGCCTCGCAACAGCAACAACCACATAGGTGAAAAGTATATAAATGTCAGGGCTGGTAGGTCACTGACACCACCCTAGCTAGGAAGAAACGTATGCCCTCCCTGAGGTCCTTCTCCCGTTTCTAGTTCATACCGGGGTGTGAGGCTCGCGAATTCACATTATACACAAAGCTACGCCACACAGGCGGTGCTTTGATCATCACCACAAGACTTTGCTTTTCAACAGAAGCCCTGATCATTTGCCACTTAGGCATGCCACACTAGCAATTCATGCCATGCGACGGATGTCCATCGATATACAACCTCTGAGCTCGTGCGTTTCAGAGAAGGGCGTTAAGCAAAAGAATAAATTCTCCGCCGCCAAACAGATGTATATTTAATAGAGATCAATCAACACAGAATAAAATCCAATGTTAGACACACAGTCCATTTACAAGTCCGTTCTGGGTCTGAACGAAACCTAAGGCACTAAATACCTCGCAAACCCATCGATCACCACGTACGTCTGGACGATCACCACTCATTATCCATATTTTGGGATGCCTCCCAATCAGGACCTCGGTTACCATCCAAACGAGGTGAAGATCTCCGGTCTTCGACCACCGTCTTCATCTTCGATTTCTTATCGTCGATTCAGTTATTCAGAATGGGATAAACCCGGTCTTTCTGAGCAACTCGCGTATATAATAAACAAGTGCAACACTAAACTACACACGCATCATTTTAATTCATTAGTCACTAACCGTCAATCAGTAAGAGAACGATTTCCCAAATATTAACCCCGAAGGCCGAAACCAACATCAGATCAACACCCAGGAAACCATTCGACTTAGCCAACCTTCAGTTAATTTCTAAATCACATCCATATCGTTTATAATATTTTATAACGATTTATCGTTATTTTTATTTATTTTGGAATAGCCAATATGTTCAAAACGACGCTTCGGGCCATAACGCGATCGTGGCGCTGTTTTCCTTCAGATTTGATTTACACATATCTAAAAATCTAACCGTTGGATCTTCACAAAATTTACATCGTTAGAAAGATCTTTTCAAAACGAATCCAACGGTTCCAGTTTTGGGAAATTCCGACGGTCGGATCTCCCGGTATAATCGTTTGAAGTTTCGATTTCAAAATACGAACTACAGCGTCGTTATTCGATTAAATATAATTATATTTATATATATATAAATATAATCGTTTCTGGCACTGTTTTTCTTCAGATTTGAATTAAACATTCCAGACAATCCAACCGTTGGATTTTTACAAAGTTGGTGCCGTTGGAAAGATTTTTCCAAAGCGAACCCAACGGTTACGATTTCAGGAAAATCCGATGGTCGGATCTCCCGTACTATATCGTTTGAAATCACAGTTTCAAAACACGAACTGCACGGCCACGTTTCGTTTTAATTTTATTTATATTTATATATTTATATAAATATAGTTCATTCAAAAATTCCTATATTGATTCCACTTCAAATTTTCACTAACGCCTTTAAATTTTGGAAAATTTCGCCATAACCTCCTTTGTACGGGAGGGGCTGGGAAAATTCCCAAATAGCCACACGGGCATCTCATGTCAAAAAGAAAAAGAAAAAGCCAAGCGGCTAGCCAACAGGCTCACAAAATCATCACCCAAACAAAACAGTAAATGTGTACCTATTTGTCGGGCACAAAATTTTATTCCTCTTCTCTAGCCCCTTTGCTATAACCTGTTCAAATAAATATGCATGTACAGATATACAGTTCTTATCACTTATCATTTTCCATTCAACTTCATTTTTGATTCCATTTGGGTTAAAAACACCATTCATTCTAATGTTGCATGCATAGGCAAAAAAAATTATATCGTTAGCTAATTAATGAATGTTTCAACTCATGCATATTTATTTGAACGAGTTGCTATTTTTAACACTTCACATTTCAACAATTCATGCATATAATAAAAATGTGATTTTTATTGTAAAACAATTCATTTCAAAACACTATTATTTTATATAGTTTATATAGTTGATAAAAATAGGATTTTTATTATAAAACAATTTCTTTTAAAACGAGATTATATTACACAGCCCATATAGTGGATAAAAGGTGATTTTTATTATAAAACAATTTATTTCAAAATGTGAATACCATTCAACACATGAATTCCAATTCAACGAATGAATATCGATTCAACACATGAAGGTTTTCTATAGTTTCTATATATAAATAAAAATGTGATTTTTATATTTAAAACACGAATACCATTCAACACATGAATTTCTAATCAACGAATGAATATCGATTCAACACATGAAGGTTTTCTATTCAACGAATAAATATAGTTTCAACAAATGAAAATAATTCAAACACATGAATATTATTCAAAATTTTAGCAACATAACGGCAGGGTAGTTAAAACCGGGACCGTCCCTAGTACGGCTCCTCGCTCTACCTTAAAACCTCGTGGTTTTTGACAATGGGGATCATGCATCTAGTTCGCACGCAGGCGGCATGTATATATTTATTTCATTTCCACAAACTAATCCTATGTGGTTTCAACCAAATATTTCTCAACCACAAACGGGTATTTTTCAACCACAAGCAATCAATATCAACCACAAACAATCCCAAACAACCATTCGCTATCAATCAATTTTCACACCAATCACAACCAATAAATATTGTCCATGGTTTGTGGATGAGGGGCATATATATATATATATATATATATATATATATATATATATATATATATATATATATATATATATAGCAATTCACTTCTATTTCAACATATATATAATTTTTACAACGCACATACAACTTATACATCGAATGTACGACTTATACAATGCTTATACAAGAGGTGTACAACGCTTATATAACTCATATATCGACTATATAATTTATACATCGTCGTTTTCCATATCGTTTATAAATTAGAAATCTCACATTGGGTTCCACTCCACCAAAAATAGCAGAAGGCTCAGAAAAATATGTGGTCTCTTCTAAAATGTAGAAGGCGTCCACACGGTCACGATGTTTCCTATTTCATCGAATTTCGTCAAGAAACGAAAAAGATATGATTTTTCAAAGTTTGCAACGGTTTGAAGGTGTTAAAACTGTTGAAAATAAATCTGGCCGTATACCTTTCAATATGGTTCAAAACTAGGTTTGATCTTTTCTCCCAATCCGAAGCACGATATGCCGATCAGCCTATGCCACGTCGACGAGCTTGGGGGGGCGCGCCTGCACCCCTGACGGCGGCGAACTCGGACCCGGCGAGGAGGAGAAAATCGACCGCGAACGGCGCGACTTGGGAGGAGGAAATCTCGTTGATGGGGCGACGAGGGGTGGCGTACCAGCTATGGATGTGAAGCTCTCGGAGAGATCTACAAAAAGTTCCAAAGGGTCGAGGGTCAACGAGGCGTGTGGCGGCCGGAAAAAGCTCGGGAACTGGCGAATAGGTTTCCGCCTTCGATCGTCGGGGAGAGAGAAAGTATTTTCTTTTTTTTTCTTTTTCTTTTTAATTCTGATTGGTCGGGGAAGTTTTAAAGGGGTTTTATAACACGACCACCAATCGAAACCCAACGACTGTCGTCCCTAGCGTTTTACCCCCATTCCGAACACAATGGTATATGTTTCGAAGGCCCATTCGAATGTTTCAGTCAGTTTTCCTTCAAATTAAAATATAAAACATTCAATATTAAATTTGAACATACATTTCAATTTGCCAGGGCCACAAACTGATTCGAAAAATTCCAGAAAAATAAATCTGGCTATGTTTTGACGATATGGTCCCAACAAAACTAGTTTCGTCGAATTCTGAGACCGTTTGCAAAAAGGCCCATTTCTGGTCGATCCAATTTAACTATAATTGCCCAAAACACGTTTTCCTTTGCCACACTTACATACTAGCTTCAAAAATTATGAAATTTGAAACCTATCAATAACTTCACATCCCGGATCCAACAAAAGTGGTTTCGTCGAATTCCGAGGTCGTATGCAAAATGGCCAATTTCACGGGCTATATAAATTCCATAGCGACCTTTCTGAAAATTCATTCGGCCATAACTTTTGTTTTCCATTATGAAAATTCGATTTTTTCAGATTCGTTAGAAAGGTATTCACTAACAGATTTAAATATTTTTGGTTTCACTAAAATCCGTTTTGTTTTGCACCCGGTACAGTCCGACAAAGTTTGAATTCAATTTTTGAAACTGCAGCGCCTTTTCAAGCCTTGTTTATAATTATAATTAATTATATTCATTTTCAATTGTCGATTCAACTCAGTTTTCATTGCTATTATTTAAAATATTTAATTTAAATATTTAAAATCCATTATTTTTAGCCAATCTAAAAATTTTAAATTGGTTCAGATTTTCTGGGTCGTTACAGAGATTTGATTTTTCCAACTTCCTACTTTAATTAGTACCCCTTTCATGAAATATGCGGCTTTATGACACAATGCCCATTTGCTATGCTTTTCATCGTTTGACTCCGGATAAATTTTCAATTTGATTTGTAAAGTGGCACTTCACATCACCGGGTTTACTCCATATGATGCTCTCGGTACCCAACACTTGGACTGTCCAAATGGTGTATGTTAACAAAAGTCGCCAGAATTTATCAGACTGCGAGCCAGTAAGCGTCCTGTAGTATTAAATCGATTTTAGTGACTTTCGATATAATGGAATAATAGAAGTAAAGCAGATGCAGACTTCTCATTATATGAAAATCGTCAAAGTAATTGCTCAATTACAATTCCCCCTTTTTACCACAGGAGGTTAATATTTGTAAAAGAATAACATAACAATTTTTTCGTAACAACTAAGTAATATTTGTAGAATGTTGACACAAGTGGTCGTTATTCCGGATTCCTAGTATTGAAACTTTATCAAAGGTCGAGAGTTTGTTGATGCCATTCAGATGCTCTTGGCTGATAACATATGACCTTTGCCGGTTAAACTCAAATATTTCAACACTGGTTTTTACTGAGATTTGGCATGGAAGTGTCAGGCAATCATTGGATGAACAGGATCTTGTAATTCCATTGGGATCATTGCCTCCGTCGGGCTATACTCTTGAGAACTTGCATAGCTTTGCATCTTCCCCCGACTTTTATTGTCGAAGCGAGAACTATTCGCCATAATATCAAATGATGACTCTGCACGGTTACTTGTTGGATCCTCTCCACTTGGGCTTGATCGTTTGACAGATATGCTTCGCCCCAGAGGAGTTGAAAGAGGATTTGTCGTATGTGATTTCCTGACATATTTTTGCAGCTTGCTCTTCCTAACCAACATCTCGATTGAGCTTTTTAGATGTCTACAATCATTAGTATCATGACCAGGCTGGTTGTGATAATGGTAGAATCTTCCAGATATCGCTGCTTTGTTTGAGATCTTTAATAATTGTGGTGGCTCTGGAAAGAACCCTGCGCCTTTAGTGGCAAAGAAGATGTTTTCCGAGGTATCATTTAGTGGAGTTAATTCTTTAGACTTGAATAAGTGAAATCTCTTGTTCGCTCTTTCCTCTTTGTCTCCATATGTTCTTTTTCACCCTCCGACATCCTTCTTGTGGCTTACTAGATAGGTAAGGGAGGAAGTTCGCTTGGACTTGCTTTCCTTATTATCATGATGACCACAATTCTCTATACGAAAATCTGAAACAGTAAGGTACATGATCCTTTCCTCATTAAATTGTTCCACATGGTTTGTGAGGCTGGTTTGAGTGGCTTCAAGAGCCCATATTTGATTCAGCAACATCTCATTTGAAGTATCTATTTTCGGGTGCAAATTAGTCATAGCGGCAACGAACTCTTTTGGAGTTACATAATCTCTTGGAATTTCATTAGTGGTTAGGTTGTTGGCTTGGGAAGCGACGGAAGTGTCCACAATAACATTGTTAAAGGTTCCTGCAAGCTTAATGCCATTTCCTGAGATAGGCTCTTTGTCTTTATGTTGTCCCATGAGGCAGACATCGGCCCTTTTCTTTGATATTCGTTCGGTTAGGCAATGACAGCTAGCGAGATGAGGGTCTGTACTTCCGGTCTGAAGAAATGCCCCTTCATTAGGATTTGCAACCTTCTTGGAAACGTACTTGCTTTCATATCTTTACTTTGACGGGACTTGTTTGAACATTTCGAGATCTATTTTGAAATCTTCAATGGCGATTTCATTTCCAATATTCGACTGAACATCAACTTCCTTTATGTTGTGATCGTGGTCATAGTCTGACACCAACGAGGGTTTATTTCCATTTAGGTCGATTTCAATTTTATGAGGTACCGGATTGGCTTGAGCAATAAGGAAAGTCTCCTCCATATCCACCAATGTTCCATTTTTCTTATTGGAATCGGTGTCAACAGCTTTAAACCTGCCATGAGTTATTCTAGCTTTCACAGTTTCAGCGACAGTCGGGTCATTGGTTTGTGGAATGGCAGAGATATTTTTAATAGCCTTATCGCACTTTTGCGAGTCAACTTTTACAGATATAAGATTTGTTTGAATGGCTAGAAGCATATCAAGCTTATCCATTAAGGCTTTTTTTGAAATCACCATTTGTTGATTTACGTCGCCCACAACCGTATCTAGTTGATCTTGAGTTATGCCAACTCCACTTCCCAAAGATCGATCAATATTCGGAGGATTAGCTCATGGGGTGGTGATAGCTTCATGATAGAAACTTCCCGAACATCCGGCGGACTTATTGTCGTACTTTTTTGGTACAGGCATAACTTTGTAAAACTCTTCGGAATTGGTAGAGACCTCTTGAATTTGGAAGAGAGAGTTGGTCGATTAGTTTGGATCAAGGACTTATGGAATCTACAGAATAAGTAGGCTTAGAACTTCAATGGTAAGCTCTTAAGATTAAGAGGAGGGCGAACGCGGCCCCACGGTGGGCGCCAAATGTTTGCTCCAAATTTGGGATCAAACACCAAAGGTGTAGAGGTCACACTTCACCGATTCGGTAAGAATATGGAACCGCGTAGTCACAAAATAAACCGATAAAAACAAGTAAGAACACAAAGGAATTTTTTATAGTGGTTCGATTCAATATGAATCTACGTCCGCTTTTAATCAATTCTCATTCTGATATTTGGGCTTACAACACAAGAATTTTCCCTCATTACAATCATTTCTATTTCCTAACTCTATTTATGATCTAGCTTCTCTTGAATTTGGCGAGGAGTGGACGGAGTCTCTAGCTTAATAGTGGTAGAAGTATGGATCTTCAATCCTTTAAATGTTTTCGCCCTTCTCCATTATTTTGTAAGAAGTTTGCATTAGATCTGCATTTAGAGTGGATTAGAGAAGATATGAAATTGCTTGAATGATGTTGGAGTGATTCATCTTGTAGCTTAAATGAGATTAAAGGTGCTTAGATTCAATTGTAGAAAGCTCTAATGATCATTGACTTGGATTTGATCTTCATGAAGTTAGAAATGTGTCGTTGAATCCATAGAAGCCATTAGAGAAGTTGTAAGTGAGTTTACAATTTGGCGGAGTCTCCTTGTAGGAATGAATTTTTTGCCCCCCCCCCCCCTCAAGTGGATTATGAGGAGTATTTATGAGTGATTTTAGCCCAGATGGCAGTTTTGTAATTATGCAGAAAAACGCCATGACTCAACTCCGCCATGATTCCATTTTGACATGACTCAACTTCGCCATGACTTCATCTCTCCATGACTTCACTTCGCCATGACTCAATTTCGCCATGGTGAGATGCGACATGACTTTCGGTGGCACTTTGGTAAATAGGGTGTATAGCTGGCGGTCTCCGCTTTACCACTGTCATGGAGCTGGATTGCAACACGGTAAGATGCGACTTGGTTCCAGGATGTGCCTTGCGGCTTGTAGCATGGAAACGACTTAAATCATCAGGAACGACTTATTTATACGATTCATTCCTATGACCTGCTATCACGTGGTCCACTTCTTACAGCTGGCCGATGGGATAAGCATTTACGACATGATTTATTTGGCCTTTACAGCTGGCACTATTCAACCCCTTTTCTTCACGAGTTTGTCTTATACGGCATGGTGAGAATGCCTCATCAAACGACATGAAGGAATGCAGCGGCATGATTGTTATGGACTGCTGACGACATGGTGAGTTCAGCAAGAGAAAACGCCATGGATTGCAGAACGCTATGGCTGACTTAGTGGCACGACATGGTTTATTCATACTGGACGCCACATGGAAGAAAATGACAAATCCAGGAATGATGTTCCCATATTATTACTGCTCACTCATGCCGCATGCACTTCCATCTCGTTTACACTAGCTAAGGCCACGTGTACTTCATGCATTAATCATTCAATGGATCACCATTAACTATGTAAGTTAGGATGCCACATATTTTCTAATACCATTCGTTTGTACTTGCTGTATGTCTTAGCTCCTTTTAGATGGCTCCATATGAGATGAATTTCTCTATGACAACTGGCACATGACATGACTTAAGCCTAGCTGGAAGCTATTTGTTTGTACGCGGCATGGAGTGCATGGACCAAAGTATGGCTCAACGACATGACTGCTCCATGCTTGAACGTCATGAGTATTGCGGCATGACTTAATATCATTTACCCATTGGCTTGCTACTAAAGTCGCATGTGCGACATGGTGATCGAATGACTTTGCAGTGTAAAGCGTGGAACGTCATCAGACACATTTTCCCTTCAGTTAAATCATTCCTTGATTCATGCGATATGGTTTCAGCGAACTCCAGTTCTCAACATGATTGCGCTAAATGTTACCAAAGACATCAACTCACTGTCCGCATTTGCATACGCCTTAACTGGAATGAAGCACAACTTGTTGACATGGCATCCTACTATGAGGTAATGACTTAGATACATGTGAGTGGCTTGGTTCAGGTGGTATATACGACATGGTTTATTGAAGCGCCATTTGGTAAAAAACGATATGGACATTTGCATGGGTTGGCTAATGTCGTTAGCACGACTTGAATGAGTTTGTGCAGCTTGTATTTCATGTCGAATTAGCTTAGTCCCATGTCATGCCAGCGACTTATAATCATGTCGTACAAATGATTGTGGAACCCATATCGAGGAAACGACTTGAGTCAGTGGTGCGGTGTGTCGTTGTCTGTGAATGTTTCTTCATTGTGAACTGCGTTCTTAAAACGGGGTTAACAATAAAAAATCACATTCTTATTTAAGCTATTTATTTATAAAAATACCTTTTATAACAATGTTATTATATTAAAAATTCATATTTTAAAATAATGCTCATCATATAAAAAATTCATTTCTAAAAACAATGCTTTACATATAAAAATTCCATTTCTATTCTTCGCTATTTATATTAAAAAACGGTCTTTATTTTTTTTAAAGTAATTACATTAACTAAAACATCTAAACACTTAATAATTTAAATTATGTGCTTAAAACAAAAATTAAATTAATCTAGTTAATAATCATCGTTCAATTTAATCATTCTTCATCGTTCTTCCTGGTGCTAAAGCAAAAACACACTGTCAATTCACAATTCCACCTTCGCTCCGGACCATAGCTCGCTGGCGGCCGATCCAAATACACCCCAACGTCGCCCTCCTCCTGCGGTCCTCATGGCTGGCCATGGTCTTGAATCCGAAACTCCCTGGGGCCTTGAATCTCCATTCGAGCACTGCGATATTGCAGCGCCTCCCTGACCACCACGGTGATCAATATTCGATCACCACCGTTGGTTAGGTCGATCTTTCCTAGCTCTTCGATTCCTCCTTCATGTGTCTTCGAGATTAAGTAGTGGATTTAGAGTAAAATTGAAGAGATCGATGGGGCTTCCTGGCCATTAAATTTTTTTTAAGGCAGCGGATACCCTGAATAGCAGTTTTTAGGGTTTTGATTTTCCTAAAGGGTATTTATATAAATTTTATAAATTATTTAATTCAATTATTAATCAAATAGGAAGTATAACGATTTGAACTCCAAATCAAACCCAACAACTGTTGTTCCTAACTAAATACCCCCATTTCGGACACAATGGAATATGTTTCGTAAGCCAATTCGATCGTTTAGATCAATTTTCATCAAAATTAAAATATAAATCAATATATATATTAAATTTAAATGTACATTTTAATTTACCGGGGCCACATACTGACTTCAAAAATTCCAAAAAAATAATTTCTAGTTATATTTTGACGATATGGTCCTAAAAAACTAATTTCGTCGAATTTTGAGGCCATTTGAAAAATGACCATTTTCTGGTCGATCCAATTTGATTAAAATTGACAAAACACCTTTTTTTGCCATGCTCATATATTAATTCCAAAAATTATGAAAATTGGAATCTAGTAATAATTTGACATTCCGGATCCAACAAAAGTTGTTTCGTTGAAAACGGAGGTCATTTGCAAAATGGCTATTTTTAAGGGCTTATATATTATACAACATATATATATATATATATATATATATATTCCATAGCGACTTTTCTGAATTTTAAACTGGACATAACTTTCAATTTATATTATGAAATCTCAGTTTCTTACATTCGTTAGAAAGATATGATTAAAAAAATTCAAATATTTCTTGTTTCGTCCAATTCTGACTTATATTGAAATCTATACATTCAGTTGAGATTAGAAATCGAGTTTTCAAACTACCGCTCCATTTCAGGCTCATTACATAATTAAATTAAATTTATACGTTCCAATTCTAATTTAAATAAATTTATAGTGGCTATTATTTAAAAAAATCATTTTAAATTCTTAAAATCCATTTAAATAGCTAAAATAAAAAAATTAAATTGGTTCAGAAATTCCGGGTTGTTACATATAATTAAAGTAAAATTGTGCAAAATTTGGATTAAATGAATTAAGGTCAAATTTACAAATAACGAACATAAAATGCAGAAATGTAAATATATAGGGGATTGGGACTAAAATAGGAAAACTTAGTAGGATTTATTATTAAATATGACAATTGTTATAATTGTAAAGGACATAACAAATTTGCATAAGTAATATTATGATATATTATTGGATACACAAAGAATTGTAATGAGAAGATTTGATTTAGATGTAGATGTAAATATAACTGAGGTTATAGTTGAATGAAATGACTTATTATTAAAATGAAATTAGAACCGATGTTATGTTTAATAAGCACAAGTTAGTGGTGGTCCGTTTCAATAGCATGAGACTAATTGGGGAAAATAAGTAGCCAAAGAAAAAGTCCTAGATCACAGGGAATCTAGAGTGGGGCGCAAATTAATATATTTGCTTGCTAACTAGGACCCGTACCGGCAGCATTCCCTTTCAGTTTATCACTAATAGTCTCACAAGAGATGGTGGTGGAGTCTTGGCACGGTTATGCTGATTAAGGTAAATAAGACGTCAACTAGGGGAGTGTGTGGGTGCATTCTAGCAGTGTTAATGAGCGTGCATGTGCACAGATGAGGGAAAATAAGATACTATTGAGTCCAACAATGATTATTTTATGTCTTTACTAATGAGTCGGGTCGGATAAAGCCCCAGGCCCATAGTGATATAAGTTACCATGTACATGGTAAACTGGTAAGATATGCCGATTGATGGGTAGTATTAGGAGCTTATCTTAATTATTATTATAATGTTTAATAGTCATGAAAGTGCAAACAATCAGGAATAGTTGAATGAGATAACAATCGACCAAATTTTTACCTATTTAATCAAAGTATAATCTTTGTACATCATCCTTATATGTTCACCTTTATAGTTGTGCATAGACAGTTAACTTATCTAACACCAGAACTATTATTCCATCTATTTTCTTTATTTATCAATCGTGCTAGTAATTATATAGCTTACTTGACTCTATGTCTAGCTCACTCCCCTTTCTCCTTTTCTTCTCTCCCCTACTAGGCTCTCAATGTGGAAGTGATTAGTGTGGATTGATTGGAAGACTTTCTTGGAGATTCATATCTGCTACATGTGTATTCATTTCTTGGTTATTTTCTTTTATTTTGTTCCATGGTTTTGGTTACATTGATGACTATTTTAAGGGATATTCATTTTCAAGAACTCTGAGTATGACTGAGATATGGGTTTTTACAAGACATACGGTATTTATGTTTTGAGACAGATTGTTGATGAGGTTTAAAAATAAGTGCAATGTTTCTATTTCATAATCTATTATGAACTATTTATGTTTGTGACTCTTAGTCTCTGTGATGTATATTTATGTCTTTATACATATAACACTTCATACTTCTTAGCGGGACCCTACGTTGGGAAATTATATGGGGTTGGAGTGTTTCACTCATCATCTTGAGGCCAAACCGACCATATGGATTGACCACCCTCGACCACCTCTACATGCCCATGCCTAGTAATCGACGAATCATCGAAAATCCACCATCGATCATCAAAACCCTAAAACAGATAGTTGGAACTGATTGCCAATTTCTTTACAAATGGTGTGATGAATTCAACAATGAATTACAGATGCAGACTCTATTCGTCGAGAGCTTTCCAAGGATATAAAATATGATATAGTTTGGAGAGTCCAAATTTTTATCTCTGTTTTGAATTGATTTGATAATTCCCATTAGTTGATGATTAGGAAATTCCCGATTAAGGAGAAAAATTAAGATTTGAGATAAGGTAGAGGCAGCTGGGTATCATAAAGACACGTTGTATATAAGTAACGATAGGACTATATGAGTAAAGCAGTAAACAAAGAACGAAAGTTGGTTTTCATCATCAAAACAAAAATATGTCGTCCCATATAATGAAATACAGGTTTTTAATATTTCTAAATCTAGTAGAACTATCAGAATCTCCAAGACATTATTATGTTCAATTTTTATTTTTGTCATTGGTTTAATTTTAAATTACCACTCACAAGTGCAGTTTAATGACTATAAAATCATTGTTTCAAAATTCAAAATTATTATTTTTATTGAACTACATATACATTAAATAAACATTTAACTTTGATTTCTTTAAAATATTATGTTAATTTCATTAAATCACTAATTTACTCTAATGCAAAACTATGTTTTTGATATTACCCATTAATTACATATTACATCTCTACCTTTTTAGGTTTATAATTTCAGATCAATTAACAACAAGTAAATCTAATATTTAAAATCATCGTGGCTTCTAATTACATTCTAGTAATTCAGCAAAAGTCAAATATTACTAATTTAGTACTTGATTTCATATTATTGTATTTAAATTAATCCAAAAATACAATTTAAATCAATAAAAATTTGATTTCTTAGAACTGTATTCAAAATAATTTTTAGTTTAATTTTTTTAAATAGTCAAAATACTAGTCATTACAATCTTCTCAACTTAAAATTTTCCATATCGAAACGGAAGGAAGAAAGAATCTAGAAATTCGATATATTATATTCAAAATAATCAACTCATAAGCATTTAATTTCTTGTTCAATTCACTATAGCATAGGAAATAGTCATAAGTTTTAATGTTTTCAAATCTCTTTCAGAATGATTTATCCATAAACTTGATACCTTACCTAGTAAATTGTACCTTTCTCACTTTTAAAACCCAATAATAGATATTAATGACGTTGCAATCATTACAGTATTTATTTTCGAGTGACTAAAGTGAGATTAGTCAACATTTATCCATTCTTACAAAATTAGCTTGCACGTTGGCCAAATACATATGTAAAATCTTCAAATACTTATTAGATCTGTTCTAACACCAAGTGAAATATTTTAAAAATGTTTTTTTTTTCAAATAGATATTCAAAAAATTTCCTATATATCATACTATTTATAATATCTTCCAATAGAAGTATTCAAAATTTCCAAACAATAGACATATATACAATAAGTCCCTAATCATTTGTTTAGAAACTTAGTACTTTATTAATATTAATAAAGAAATCATAAAGTTTTAGTTGTACGAGGTCTAACAAGTGTTATAATAAAATCACTACCTTTAAGACACCCATACAAAGTACAGACAGACAAGTACAACTAGAGTGGGTTGGCACTTCTTCATAGGTTCAGAAATTCAAGCCCAAAGCCAAACTAATTCCATATATCCATATGTCCCTTACATAGTCTACGCTTTTTTCAACGTGTCCCTTTGATGAATTAGGCAACGTTTGATTTCTGGAAGGGGCAGGTTCCGTTAGCGTCGGCGTCAGATGCATCAGACGCGTCTAACGTGGGACCCACCGCTTTGCCCAGTACAGCTAAACAGTTGGAATCAAAGCCTTCGCATACGATGCGTCGGACGAGGCTTCAGACGCCAACTGAAATATTTCCAATGACTGTTTTTTCCATCTTATAAAGTCAATCCCTTTCCACCCCATACCCTTCAACATTCCACACCTCAAACACCACAATTTTTCACCAATAATGGCTAAAGTAACTCGTTTGAAAGCAACATTTTGCTGACCTCCGAAAGTATGGTGTAACGACCCGTATTCTACACATCATAGGATTATAGAATATTTATTTCTTTCCCATGTGAAGTCGTATGGTCGTGTAACTTTGGGAAACATCCATTAGAGTCATTTCCCATGTTCATGATTTTTGTTGATTTTTAAATGACCATTTTGCCCCTAGTTGGTACTGTTTTGGCCATAACTTTTGATTGGAAAGGAATTTTGAACTGAAACCACTTCCATTAGATTCGTTTGATGGTTTACCTTTCCGTAGAATGGTCATAATAGCCAAACGGACTTAACGTTTGGGAGATATGGCTGAAATAAGGTTTGGAGGGTGAAAAACTGCTTAACCGGGCCAAATCGGGTGATTAGCGAGTAGGCCCATAACCCATTTCGGGATTAGGGTTATGGGAGGGCTGAAATAAGATAGAGGATCATTCCATTTCAGTTTTCTAGCCTCCACTTATCACCAAGGAACCCTAAAAATGGCCTCTAACCTCTAAATCACCTCCAAATCATCTTTTGGTCAAGGATTAAGCTTAGCAACATCTAATCAAGGGAGATCTACACCAAATCTGTAACACCCCACCTCCGCCAGGGTCACTCGCAAAGGAATGCACTAGCTTTGGAGGGGCATTATTGGTAAACATGCATAATGATATAGCAAGGCAGGACATGACATATATATATGTGTAAATAAACAGAGTGCGTAAATAAAACAGCGGAAGATTTATAAACCATTTCAAAACACAAGTCTGGTACATCAAAATGTCAATTTCCCAAAATTACAAGTCTAGATAAATACATCATCTGATAAACTGAAAATACATAAGTACTATCCCCAAATAAGAGCGATAAACCATAGCGGCTCAAGTCCAAAGCATACATGAGCTATCCAAGAAAACAGCTAAGATCCAAGCTAGGCTCCTGTATTCCCTCCCTGAGAACCTGGGGGGGAAACGGAAGAAAAGAGGCGAAACAAAACGGGTCAGTCAAAAAGACTGAGTAAGCCCTGCTACGATCAGTCTATAAACTAATAAAGTTAACATCATGATGGGAACTGAGATGATCATAGATAACAACATACTGGCATGGTCAATTAACTATAAGATAGATAGAGGTGTCATCGCATAAAACAAGGTTAAGTTTTTGCACCACGGTGTACTAGCAAACCAACATAACCAGTATTGATCCCTCAGCCCAGACTTGGCCCAATAACATGAAGTGACCTTAATGTAAGGTCCATCCCAACGGTCTAGTCGATCGGCTCCCTATAAACCTAACACGTCAAGTGTTGGTGTCCATATGGCCCACATATGGTTGTAGTTAGTCTGTGCTGGGTCCACCTTTGGGTGTATCAAGCCCTCGGGTGTCAACCCCGGACACTTAAGCAATAATGCACAGCCCTAACCTACTGGTACCCGTGCCTCGAGTTTGTCCAACATCGGACTACGTGCACGTCCGTAGCCCGCCGGACCCGCACCGCTGTACCACTCGGCCATCGCCCTTTGGTCGCTTACATCCGTCAGTAATCGTGCCCGCCCTAGCCTAGCTTCTAGGGTTGTGAATGATACCAAACTGGGATTACTGTTAGAACAGACCACGTTGCTAGGGTTTCCCAAGAGGGTTAAGTGTGATTTAACCCTTCACTAATCCTGGATTAAACTGGTTAAGTGTGGCTTAACCCCATTCTAATCCCTTGAGCTCCCAAATGGATTAAACTAGTTAAGTGTAACCAATGGTTCACGACTTAACCACATTCTAATCCCTCGAATCCCCAAATTGGTTAAGTATTAGTGGACCCTGACTTAACCCTAATCATGAGGCATTAATTCATTTAATGCACCTCAACCTCTCACATTAGACCTTGTTGTGGTTACTAGTTAGGCCGGGCGGGTCCGGGTAGCTTTACACCACAACTTGGTCTAACCTCGGGTCTTGGCACCCCATGACCAACTTCTCACATTGGGTCCTATTGTTTGTAGCCACTAGTTAAGCCGGTCGGTTCCGGGTAGAATTACGCTACAAACTCAACCCAACCTCGAGTTGGCCACACTTATGTTTTCTAAGTGTCATGTCCACTTCATTTCAAAACATAATCACAAGTCAAACAATTACTTGGGTAGACCTAACTTAATAGGTAAATTCCCAAGGGGTAGACCTAACTTAATAGGTAAATTCCCAATCTTATATTTTTATGTATTTTAAATTTACCCCAAAACCCCCAACGTCATTCTATCGCTTACATATTCGTAGTAACGCATAAAGGATAGGAAGAGGGAACTTGGCGCAACATACATGACGAACTTGCACAACAATCACGCATAACATGTTAGACTTATACAACTTAGCATAGCGGACTTGCATATTAGCATAAACATGCAAAACATGTTAAACTTGCATAACTTAGCATAGTGAACTTGCATATCACCATAAACATGCATAACATGTTAAACTTGCCTATCGTGGCATAGGGAACTTGCATAAACATGCATAACTTGTCAAATATGCACAACATGTCATTTTGAACTTGCATAAGCATACATAACTTGTCAAACACGCATAACATGGCATAGTGATCTTGCATAAACATGCATAACTAAATAAACTTGCAAATCAAGGCTTGGTGATCTTGCATAAGCATGCATAATTTGTTAAACTTGCAAACCATGACTTAGTAAACTTGCATAAACATGCATAACTTGTTAAACTTGCAAATCATGACTTGGTGAACATGCATAACTTGTTAAACTTGTAAATCAAAACATGCATACTTCATCAAACATGTGTAACATAGCATAGTGAACTCACATAAGCATGCATAACCCATTAAACATGCATAACATAGCATAGTAAACTCGCATAAGCTTGCATAACTTATTAAACATGCCAAAAATCCCAACTTTCATCACATATTAACTTTAGAGTTTCTAAAATGAAGGTAAGAGGGCTTACAATGCTTATGCGGACTCAAATGAGTATAACAAATGCAAGAAACCCCTTATGCGACTAATTAAAACCCCCCAAATGCAAGCAAACTTGATCAAGATTCCTCCTTTATGATGCCAATAGAAAAACAAGCCTTTAATGCAAGCTAAGGAGGATCATACAAGCCTAAATGCCCTTGTATGCATGGAAATCTCTTAGGGATTTGATTAGGAATTGTATGAAGAGGGTGGAGGCCATGAGAGTTTTGATTTTGGCATAGTTTAGTTACTAGATTGAATATTGAGTGATTTAGGGTAGGTTAGGGTCCTATTTATAGATTAGGCTAGTGATTTGGACCATAGGATTAACCCTAGATTAGATTAGGACCCTTAGATCTCGGAGCCTTCCAGAAACCAGCCCTAGGACCAAGCCCAAACCCCCAAACTGGTGCACCCAACCACAGAACTCTCTAGAAACTGTGCAGGTTTTCTGGCTCGACACGGGCGCACTTCCCAAGTGCGCCAGTGTAAAAATGTACTGGCGCACTTCACAAGTGCGCCAGTGCATAAATTGTGTTGGCGCACTTCACAAGTGCGCCAGTGTATTCTGGCTAGTTTCCGGGTTTTTCTGCCTAACTTCGTTCGTCCATATCTTCTTCATACGGACTCCGATTTTCGAAAACTCGGACTCTATTTCGCATATTTTTCCGAGACGAACGCAATGGCATAGCCCGTTTCCCTTGATTCACTTTTTATAATTTAATTCTGCCTCAATTTATGTTATAACAGGTTATTAAAAATACGGGTTGTTACATTCTCCCCTCCTTAAAGGATTTCGTCCCCGAAATCTTCAAGTTAGGAAGAACGTATCCTACCATCCAATCATCCATCTACTCAAAGCATCATCCACGAGCAATCATTGTGCTTACAAGATTCTAAATGCTGGATGAACATATGCAGAGGTGTGTGTATATGTACTTATCTAATGCAAATATCAGGCGGTTACTGATACAGTAAACCTCCTTAATGCATATGTATGTAAATCAGGCGGTTACTGATACAGTAAACCTCCTTAATGCATATGTATGTCAGTGAAATGAATCCATATGTATGCAAATTCCTAAATTCATAGTATCTATATGAGTGCACGTAACATTCATCCATATGCAACATCCATGTGGTAGCATACGAATTTCATCCAAGAATAAGCATAAACACTCATGCACATGCAATATGAGGAGTGTGTGAGCCGATCTAGTGCCTAATGTGTATAATGCATCCACGAGTAACCACTTGCAAACACTTGCAACCACTTGCAACCATCAAGCATAACATGTTTCAAACACATGTTTCAACCAAAGGGTTTCTACCTAAGGTTCTCATGACACAATAAACTAGATAATCATGGACAGAGGGATATGCTTAGAAGGTAAGCAGGATAAACTCCTTTTTGGATTACAAGAAATTCATTCAAACTCCGACCTATAGTACTAACCGATGAGTCTTAACCCCCTTATGGAGTTTACAACAGAAATAAGATCGAGAATGGGATCGAGCGGATATATGCAAAAGACAACTTGCAAGCAAGCTCCACAGGAAAACGAGGATCAAGGATGCACTTTTTAAAAAGAGATATGATGCGCGTATCTAGTCTTCACTCTTCTTAGTCACGTTTCCTTGAGCTTAACTCCACTGTGCTTTGACTATCTTCCACTTCATGATTCCTTGGCCTCCTAACTCCTATTTCCCAAATTCGAGTTGGAACTCATTTCATTATTGCCTCTCGTCTTTCTTTCCCACTTATTCTTCCTTCTGTATTCTTGGCTTAAACATACTATAACCTCATGATCTCATGCCAGCTCTCCAGAATTCACTAGTGAATCCTGGATCTCGTCTACCTACTATAAAGTATCCCATGCAGCAGAAAAATACCAATCCACATTGCCAATTGCCCTTATAAACGTGATTTCCTATAACTCATGCTTAATTCGAAATGAACCATCCGCCTATGAGTGATAGGCCATACCTAGATTCAGTTGCCTACCCATGGCTTTCTGTAGGCTATTTCAAAACTGGCCAACTTTTTGAGGGTAAACCGTTGCTGGCCATGATGCAGTCCTCTCGCTCTTCACCGGACTGAAATGAGCACTCTTCGTGAGTCTACCTATTATGACCCTCATACCCGTATTCCCTTTCTTAGATCTAGGTAATTTATCCACCTAATCTATCGAGATGTTTTCACACTCCCCTTGCGAAACTCCCAATGGAGGTAATGGCCCACTGGGCTTCTATGACTTGGCCTCAACCTGGTGGCACAACATGTATTCCGAAACCAACTCGGCCACCTCCTAGAGCGATGCGCATCTTCAAGAACCTTCTTTACCAAGTCTTTCACTCGAGAAACACATAATCTCTTATCGCGCCTTAGTCATCCCTTGTCATCTATAATATAACTAACGAGGTGACTTAACATCTCGCCTCGAATCAACCGGTCCATGTTCTTGACTAACTGCGGGTCTTCTTCCTGCGAAACCCCCTTCTTGATCCAGAAGAGTAAGTCTAAGCTCCGGGAATGCTGACTAACTAGCCAAACGGAGGAGGCTTCTTACTTCAATTGCTCTCCTCAGAGTTTTCTGGTTTTAAACCGCAAACAGAATCCACCGCTAGGCCTTACTTAGGAACTATGTGCCCAAGAAATCCAACTTCTTTCCTCCAAAGTGGCATTTGGAGAACTTGACCTTCAATCCGGTGGCTCTAAGCGTATCCATCTCCTCTTTGAGATGTATAGCATGTTCTTCCTCGTTCTTTTGAGGAGATCAAAATATCGTCTACGACGACCATGACAAACTTGTTCAAGGACTCCCTAAACACCCTACCCATCAAGTCCACGTAATATGCGGGTGCATCCATCAAACCAAATAGCATGACTAGCCGTTCTAAAAATCCATCTAGAGTCCTAAACGCAGTCTTGTCAATTCCATCCTCAGCCATCCTAAGCTGATGGAATCCGGTAGCTAGATCAAAAGAAAACAGATGCTCCTACAAGCAGATCAACAAATCATTGATCCTTGGTAACGGTTATCTATTTTTCTCATGAAAATCAACACATAAGCGAAGCAAACCGTCCACATCAGTAGCGAATACTTCTGGAGCACCCTACTCGAAAATGCTTCGTCTCAGGAAGTTCTTCTCAAGCAACTCCTTGACTTGCTTTCTTAACTCTCATCTCGTGAGTTCATGTGCCTAACCGGCCACGAAACTGACTTGGTATTACCAACCAGATAATACGGAAATCTATCCCCAGATATCAGGATATTCTCGGACCACCCTCACAGATTGCAAACTATCGACAGACGAGTTGAGGGATTCAAGATAACATAACATGACGGGACCCCTAGGGTTGCTAGAAATTTCTAAGGGTACGGCTGAGGCGAGTCATGAGCCTCACAACCCTATATACAAAAACCCAGAATGGCTCCAAAATAGGACAACCATTCCATGCCCAAAGCCACCCCATATCCCCCGAAACCGAGAATATAAACATCCCACGAGAATTCTATACTCAAGACAGAAATTTTCAAATCCACTCAGACCACAGACAGGCGGGTAGAACCCCCAATTGGATTTGAAACACAGACGGGATCCTCAACTAGGCTAGTACTTAGGTGCAAACTTTCAACTAGATCAGATGAAATAAAACTATGCGATGTGCCAGGGTCAAACAAAGTTCGAACAGGGAAAATTAGAAAATGTAAACAAGATTTTCAACAGAAACACTACCTCTATCATGAGCTGAAAAAAAACGGGGTTGAGGGGATGAATTCGCCCTCCAGATAGTCTTGCACACCGAGTCTGACCTTGCCCTTGTTTCCTCGGGCAATCTTTGTTGAGATGTCCAGACTCACCACAATGAAAGCATTCGCCCCGCTTTCTCTTCTTCTTCCTACATTCCCTGGCTATATGTCCAACTTCACTACAGAAATTGCATTTCCTATTCCCTCTTGGCTTGTCCTTGCGGTTGTTGTTATTCTTGCCTCGTTTCCCGGAATTTACTCTCTTGTCTTGAGACTCATTCGCCTTGACCTCTTTCTTGTCATTGTTATCTTCTTCTTGAAGTAGGGCCAAATTCACCAAATTCTCGAAAGTCGCCCCCAAGGGTATATGAGACATGGCCAAACCATGTAATGGCTCGTTTAATCCCAGAGCAAAGTGTAGGGCCTTCTTCTGAGCTGTATTAACCAAGTCTAAATCGACACGAGCCAATTGATTAAACTTATCTATGTATTCCCTAACAGTCATGTCCCCTTGCTTCAGTGATAAGAATCTCAGTCCAAACCTTCCTCTAAAGTCATCCCAAGTCTCAATTGGCCTAGTAGCGGTGGTGACTACCCACCAACGTGCAGCTTCTTCCTTTAGCAACCATACTGCCAATAAAACCTTCCTGCGGTCACCTATATCAAAGGTGGCTAAAAGATCTTCGGTCTCTTTCAACCAATTCCTTGCTTCTACAAAAGTCTCGGTTCCAAAGAAATTCTTGCAACCCATCGCCTTAAAATCTTGGCAAATCTTTGCGAAGTCAGTTTGAGGATGCAGAGGGGAAGGAGGAAGAGGAACATCAGCTACGGGAGGAGGAGGAGGAACAGCGGCCTCGACTGGAAGGACATCATTAGAGACACCCGGGACCGGTGCCGTGACTTCCAAGTACCGACGAAACCAATCGGGTATTGTTACTCCTTCGGGCAAGATGAGATTATCAGACATGCTGGAAACGAAAAGAAAAGAGTTCAAACGAGGAGTCAAAGGATAGTGCTAATGGCTTTTGGGGAATAGCCTTTTAAAAATAACTAGACTTTTCTTTGGAAAATACTTAATACTTGGTTTTGAAAATAGTTTTTCAAAAGTTTTTAAAACCCTTTTTTATCCCTTCTCGTAAACCATATGCTCTGATACCAAATGTAACACCCCACCTCCGCCAGGGTCACACGCAAAGGAATGCACTAGCTTTGGAGGGGCATTATTGGTAAACATGCATAATGATATAGCAAGGCAGGACATGACATATATATATGTGTAAATAAACAGAGTGCGTAAATAAAACAGCGGAAGATTTATAAACCATTTCAAAACACAAGTCTGGTACATCAAAATGTCAATTTCCCAAAATTACAAGTCTAGATAAATACATCATCTGATAAACTGAAAATACATAAGTACTATCCCCAAATAAGAGCGATAAACCATAGCGGCTCAAGTCCAAAGCATACATGAGCTATCCAAGAAAGCAGCTAAGATCCAAGCTAGGCTCCTGTATTCCCTCCCTGAGAACCGGGGGGGGGGGGAAATGGAAGAAAAGAGGCGAAACAAAACGGGTCAGTCAAAAAGACTGAGTAAGCCCTGCTACGATCAGTCTATAAACTAATAAAGTTAACATCATGATGGGAACTGAGATGATCATAGATAACAACATACTGGCATGGTCAATTAACTATAAGATAGATAGAGGTGTCATCGCATAAAACAAGGTTAAGTTTTTGCACCACGGTGTACTAGCAAACCAACATAACCAGTATTGATCCCTCAGCCCAGACTTGGCCCAATAACATGAATTGACCTTAATGTAAGGTCCATCCCAACGGTCTAGTCGATCGGCTCCCTATAAACCTAACACGTCAAGTGTTGGTGTCCATATGGCCCACATATGGTTGTAGTTAGTCTGTGCTGGGTCCACCTTTGGGTGTATCAAGCCCTCGGGTGTCAACCCCGGACACTTAAGCAATAATGCACAGCCCTAACCTACTGGTACCCGTGCCTCGAGTTTGTCCAACATCGGACTACGTGCACGTCCGTAGCCCGCCGGACCCGCACCGCTGTACCACTCGGCCGTCGCCCTTTGGTCGCTTACATCCGTCAGTAATCGTGCCCCGCCCTAGCCTAGCTTCTAGGGTTGTGAATGATACCAAACTGGGATTACTGTTAGAACAGACCACGTTGCTAGGGTTTCCCAAGAGGGTTAAGTGTGATTTAACCCTTCACTAATCCTGGATTAAACTGGTTAAGTGTGGCTTAACCCCATTCTAATCCCTTGAGCTCCCAAATGGATTAAACTAGTTAAGTGTAACGAATGATTCACGACTTAACCACATTCTAATCCCTCGAATCCCCAAATTGGTTAAGTATTAGTGGACCCTGACTTAACCCTAATCATGAGGCATTAATTCATTTAATGCACCTCAACCTCTCACATTAGACCTTGTTGTGGTTACTAGTTAGGCCGGGCGGGTCCGGGTAGCTTTACACCACAACTTGGTCTAACCTCGGGTCTTGGCACCCCATGACCAACTTCTCACATTGGGTCCTATTGTTTGTAGCCACTAGTTAAGCCGGTCGGTTCCGGGTAGAATTACGCTACAAACTCAACCCAACCTCGAGTTGGCCACACTTATGTTTTCTAAGTGTCATGTCCACTTCATTTCAAAACATAATCACAAGTCAAACAATTACTTGGGTAGACCTAACTTAATAGGTAAATTCCCAAGGGGTAGACCTAACTTAATAGGTAAATTCCCAATCTTATATTTTTATGTATTTTAAATTTACCCCAAAACCCCCAACGTCATTCTATCGCTTACATATTCGTAGTAACGCATAAAGGATAGGAAGAGGGAACTTGGCGCAACATACATGACGAACTTGCACAACAATCACGCATAACATGTTAGACTTATACAACTTAGCATAGCGGACTTGCATATTAGCATAAACATGCATAACATGTTAAACTTGCATAACTTAGCATAGTGAACTTGCATATCACCATAAACATGCATAACATGTTAAACTTGCCTAACGTGGCATAGGGAACTTGCATAAACATGCATAACTTGTCAAATATGCACAACATGTCATTTTGAACTTGCATAAGCATACATAACTTGTCAAACACGCATAACATGGCATAGTGATCTTGCATAAACATGCATAACTAAATAAACTTGCAAATCAAGGCTTGGTGATCTTGCATAAGCATGCATAATTTGTTAAACTTGCAAACCATGACTTAGTAAACTTGCATAAACATGCATAACTTGTTAAACTTGCAAATCATGACTTGGTGAACATGCATAACTTGTTAAACTTGTAAATCAAAACATGCATACTTCATCAAACATGTGTAACATAGCATAGTGAACTCACATAAGCATGCATAACCCATTAAACATGCATAACATAGCATAGTAAACTCGCATAAGCTTGCATAACTTATTAAACATGCCAAAAATCCCAACTTTCATCACATATTAACTTTAGAGTTTCTAAAATGAAGGTAAGAGGGCTTACAATGCTTATGCGGACTCAAATGAGTATAACAAATGCAAGAAACCCCTTATGCGACTAATTAAAACCCCCCAAATGCAAGCAAACTTGATCAAGATTCCTCCTTTATGATGCCAATAGAAAAACAAGCCTTTAATGCAAGCTAAGGAGGATCATACAAGCCTAAATGCCCTTGTATGCATGGAAATCTCTTAGGGATTTTATTAGGAATTGTATGAAGAGGGTGGAGGCCATGAGAGTTTTGATTTTGGCATAGTTTAGTTACTAGATTGAATATTGAGTGATTTAGGGTAGGTTAGGGTCCTATTTATAGATTAGGCTAGTGATTTGGACCATAGGATTAACCCTAGATTAGATTAGGACCCTTAGATCTCGGAGCCTTCTAGAAACCAGCCCTAGGACCAAGCCCAAACCCCCAAACTGGTGCACCCAACCACAGAACTCTCTAGAAACTGTGCAGGTTTTCTGGCTCGACACGGGCGCACTTCCCAAGTGCGCCAGTGTAAAAATGTACTGGCGCACTTCACAAGTGCGCCAGTGCATAAATTGTGTTGGCGCACTTCACAAGTGCGCCAGTGTATTCTGGCTAGTTTCCGGGTTTTTCTGCCTAACTTCGTTCGTCCATATCTTCTTCATACGGACTCCGATTTTCGAAAACTCGGACTCTATTTCGCGTATTTTTCCGAGACGAACGCAATGGCATAGCCCGTTTCCCTTGATTCCCTTTTTATAATTTAATTCTGCCTCGATTTATGTTATAACAGGTTATTAAAAATACGGGTTGTTACAAAATCAACATTGGAGCTGCTGTTTGGCATTGAGATTCACATCAAATCAGAGAATTATTTCAGATCTTAGTTTATTTTGTGGCTCAGGTGAGTGATTTGCATTGTTTTGCACTAATTATGGCTAATTAGGGATGATTAGTGTTAATTAGCGAATTTGAACATGATAAAATTCTGGAAAAATGTTTATAAAATTCGGAATGATGTTTTAGACCTCTGATATGAATTTGGGTTGATTCGGTTAAGTTTTGTTAATCATATGGCTAGTTTCACCTAAATATGCTTAAGGGAAAATATGGGATTTTGGGTATGTTTGATCCATTTTAACCTATGATATTGATGTGAATGATGTTTGTGGTTGATTATGCATGTTTCTATGACTGTATGAAATGCTTTGTGATTGATTCCAATAGTTAGAATGGTCGAAAACGTCGTCGAATGGCGTAAACATTTGCTGGAATAGTTTCAGAAAACAGTGCAGGGTTCGGATCGGATCAGATAAGGGGGCTCGGATCGGATATGTTGAACTGAGCAAAGAATCTGATCGGATCGGAACCCAACACTTGGGAAAAGTGGCAAAAAGGAAGGCCACGCTAGCTGAACTGGGATCGGATCGGATAGAGGAAAACGGATCGGATCGAGAAGGACGGATCGGATCGAGGAGGACGGATCGGATCGGAAGTACGAAGACGAATCAGAGCAGGAGCACGGAAGCGGATCGGATAGGAGCATATGAAGGGAGCATGAAGACGGATAGAAAACGCGAACCAAGAAGGGACACCCGACCCGACCGGAAGGGAAGCACCCGACCTGACCCGAAGAGAAGCATCTGACTCGAACACAAAGGAGTACCCGACCCGAACCGCACCAGAAGGAGACCCGACCCGAACGGATGAAGGACACCGACCCGAACCGATAACTTGAGGAGGAACCCGACCCGACCCAGTATTGACCAATAACCCGAGATGCAAAGGTAGTCCAATATGGGAAGTTAGAGCTCAGGATCCAGTTGGGAACCGATGAGTTCACTTCATGGTTGGACTTTGCTGCGGGACGTGTGCTAAGGAGTTGTCGATGTTCATAACTTCGATTCACCACTAAGAATAAATGATGGGCTACTTATCAGTGCAGTAGGGTCATTAAGACCTGAGGGGCAAGGTGATGGTAGCAAGACTACGTTATTAGTGCAGTAGGGTCATTATGACCTGAAGGGCAAGGTGATGCGTAGTAAGACTATGAGCCAGCGCAGATGGGGTGAATAACTCCATGGGGCAAGTGGACATAGTAAGGATTAGTAAGACTATGAGCCAGTGCAGTGGGGTTCTTGTGACTCCATGGGGCAAAGTGGACATAGTAAGGATTGGTAAGGCTATGAGCCAGTGCAGTGGGGTTCCTGTGACTCCATGGGGCAAAGTGGACATAGCAAATGATTAGTGGCTACGTTATCAGTGCAGTGAAGCCATTTATGACTTCATGGGGCAGAGTGATCGTAGCAAGGTATGTTGGGTGATCGAAGTGGTGAATATCGTATGCTTTACGCACTGAGTGAGAGATGTGAGGATGGATGCTATGTTTGATTGTTTGCCATCATTATGACATGCACACCTCCCCCACCTCCGTATCTTTACACTGTTTGGTATGATACCTTAGAGTGTTGTACAGTATGTAGTGCTAACTCTTTGGTTGCTGGTCCAGGTTTAGGTATGTTTTAGTCTACCTGTTATTGTTCACTTTAGATGCTTATCGCTCATACCAGGCTTTATGTCTGACCCAGAGTTTTATGTCTCCTCTTATTACTCTGGGTGCTCACACGAGCAGACTAGAGACAGGTTAGCTGGTGGTGCGCGAGTAGCTGATTCGGAGGCGGGCAGGAGGCTTCCACGTATGACATATATATATACACATTCTCCCTGTGTCGTTGGTGGTCGCTACTTGGGCATTAGTAGTGTACCTCCTTTATCTTTCTTTTGCTTTGAGACAGTTTGAAAGTTGTAATAAGCTGTATTTTGGATTTCCGCTGCTATGATGTTTAGTTCTGATTTTCGGCTTATGCACTGTCTCTCCTGTTTTATGTCAAGTATGTTATTATTATATTTTGTTCTATGCGCTGTGAGACATTCTACAGGTTCTTTGTATGTTCGTTTCCTCCTTCCCTTTCCTTCTGACGACCCGTTCCGTGCCAATTGGACATGTGTACAGCGCACCTTTGGAGTAAATGTCGGTTGGTGTGGGGCGGGCCGTCACACTTGGTATCAGAGCTCTAGGTTGCGTAGTTAACCTAGGGAAAGACACTAGGGAGAGATAGTACGTATATGAGAGCGCATATTTGTGATTACTTTGGTTTTCAAAAGCTATGTGTATATATATACTATTAGTAGTATAAGAATGAAGTCGCACTGCACTAGCACCACTATGGGGTCGTTAATCGTTTCCCTTTTTCAGATTGACGATGAGCCGAGACACGAGGGGTGCTGGTAGAGGGACCAACCAAGGGAATGCCGCTGACATGAGGGCAATGTTTACTAACCTCATGAGAGATATGCTTAGAGAAGTGCAAGGGGAAGTTCCCAATCCCGGAGTTGGTGTTGGCCCAGTAGTGCAGGCGCCTAGGGTCGATTTCGCCAAGTTGTGCAAGGATTACACTAATCTTGGTGGAAAGCCGTTCCATGGAATGGAGTCGGCCACGGATGTTCAAGATTGGATGGATAGCTGTGATCGTATCTTCGATGACTTGGGTCTTGAGGATGCGATGAAGAGAAGGCTGGCGTCTCGTCAGCTACAAGGGCGAGCGATGAATTGGTGGAATGCCATTAGAACAGCTACTCCAGAGGACCAGGTTACTTGGGTTCAGTTTAAGGCTCGCTTTAGCGAGAAGTTCATTCCAGCTGCCCAGAAGTCAGTGTTGTTCAAGAGGTTCTTGGAACTCAAGTAGGGTGGCAGGGCAGTTTCTGATTATATTGCTGAGTTCGACACTTTGTCGAAGTATGGACTGTCTCTCATTGATACTCCTGAAAAGAAGAATGAGAAGTTCATCACTGGTTTGGATGGATACTTGGGGGAAAGGCTTATCAACCACATCGATGAGACTTTTGAATCGATCGTGGGGAAAGCTTTGAGATCAGAGAGTCTTTACCCTAAGTCAAAGATTGAGGCTGCATCTGCAGAAGGGCCAAAGCCGCAAGCAGGCGGTGGAGGCAAGAATAACTCTCAGAATAAGAGGAAGCAGGACCAATCTAAGGGTGGCCAGAAAAAGAGCAAGAAGGATGTTGAGTTCTTCAGCTGTGGAAAGAAGGGCCATTATGCTAAAGAATGTCGGGCCAAGCCAGCGGAAAGGAAGTGCTACAACTGTGGTCAAGTGGGACATCAGAAGGATAAGTGTCCGCAACCTCTTAAGGAGAAGCAGATTGTGAAAGCGTATGCTCTTGATGTTGTTCCTTCTTCGTCGAATGCCCCAACTGCGGCGGAGAAAGGAAAGAATGTTGTGATTCAAGGTATGCTTTCTATTTATGATGTACCAGTTCGAGTTTTGTTTGATACTGGGGCTTCCCGTTCCTTCATATCTAGTGACCTGGTAGATAGGTTGGGACTGGAACCCGAGATAGTCGATAGACCATTGATTGTGACGAACCCGATTGGTGGTTCGACTAGCCTTAGTATGATTTGCAGGAATTTGGTCTTATCGAGTCATGGATGTATGTTTGTATGTGATTGCTTTGTTTTGGGCTTTACTGGGTATGGCATTATATTGGGAGTCGATTGGCTCCAAAGATACGGGGTGGCGGTAGACTGTGAGGGCTTTTTGGTGACAGTGAGGGCGGATGATGGGCGGAGGGTAGTGTTTGGTAGTCTACCTAGTGATGGGGTTATGGCTAGTTTTGTAAATTCCCTTGACATCCCGCAGGATGAGTTGTCAGATGTGCCCGTGGTTGGCCAGTATCCGGACGTCTTCGAGGAGGTGACCGGGCTTCCACCACACCGAGAGATTGAGTTCCGTATTGATTTAGTGAAAGATGCCAGACCTATAGTGATGCCACTCCGTCGTATGGCACCAAGGGAGCAGCGAGAGCTCGGGGTGCAAGTCAGCAATCTTTCGAAGAAGGGACTTATTAGAAGAAGTGTCTCCGAGTGGGGAGCACCAGTTGTGTTTGCCACTAAGGCAGATGGTTCCCTTCGTTTGTGTGTGGACTATCGCGAGTTGAATAAGGTAACGAGGAAGAATAAGTATCCTCTACCGCGAATAGATGATTTGTTTGATCAGTTGGAAGGAGCAAGAGTGTTCTCCCAGTTGGACCTCGCGACAGGTTTTCATCAGCTTCTAGTAGCGGATGAGAGTGTTCAGAAAACGACATTTAGGACGCCGTCTGGATTTTATGAGTGGTTGGTCATGCCGTTTGGGTTGACCAATGCACCAGCCTATTTTGTGGATCTTATGGATCGAGTATTCAGAGATCAGTTGAATAAGTTTGTTCTTGTGTTCGTGGACGATATCCTTGTTTATTCAAGGATAGAGGAGGAACACAAGGGACACTTGAGGATAGTGATGGAGGTGTTGAGGAAACACCAATTGAAAGCGAAATTCTCTAAGTGTCATTTTTGGAGAAGGGAAGTAAGATTCTTGGGTCATGTTGTTTCAGATAGTGGTATTGCCGTGGACCCTGTGAAGGTGGCTACGGTACAGGATTGGCCTACACCCAAGAATGCAAAAGATGTAAGAAGTTTCTTGGGATTAGCTGGATATTATCGTAAGTTTATCCAGGACTTCTCCAAGATAGCGGCACCGTTGACTCAATTGACTAAGAAGAATCAGTCCTTCGTCTGGGATGAAGTGTGTGAGGATGCCTTCAAGAGTCTAAAGGAGAAGTTGACGTGTGCGCCAGTGTTAGTCATTCCTAAAGGGAATGAAGAGATGACGGTATACACGGATGCTTGTGGTACCGGACTGGGTGCTGTATTGATGCAAGGAGATAGGGTTGTAGCTTATGCTAGTCGACACCTAAAGCCACATGAGAAGAAGTATCCTACCCATGATTTGGAATTGGCAGCGATTGTATTTGCGCTGAAGATGTGGAGACACTATCTCTTGGGAGAAAGGTTTGAGTTGTTTACCGATCATAAATCGTTGAAGTATCTCTTCTCTCAGAAAGATCTGAATCTCCGTCAGCAGAGATGGTTGGAGTTCTTGGCTTCGTATGATTTTGATATCGCATACACACCTGGGAAAGGTAATGCGGTAGCCGATGCCTTGAGTAGGAGACATGCCAGTTTGGGGGCAATGTTTCTTGAATGGAAGCAACTGGAGTATATCGCGGGGTTTGATTTCAGACCAAAGTGCGAATTGGATCCAGTCAAGCTAGCTAGTTTGACGATCAGACCCACTTTGATAGAGCGGATTGGTTCTAGTCAGAGGGACGATCCTAACCTATTGGAAATCATCTCCAAGTTAGAGATGGGTATCGATGAGGAGATGAATGTGTATGGGCCTGATCGAGATGGATGGCTTCGAAAGAATGGAAGATTAGTTGTGCCCAACGTGAATGGTTTGAGAGATGAAGTGCTTAGAGAATGTCATCACTCAAAACTGACTATACATCCCGGTGGTAGTAAGATGTATCGAGACATGAGACAGACTTACTACTGGGAAGGGATGAAAAGAGACGTTGGGAAGTTTATATCCAAATGCATGAATTGCCAGCTAGTTAAAGCTGAGCAAAAGAAGCCTAGTGGGTTGTTGCAACCATTAGAAATTCCCGAATGGAAATGGGAGCAAGTCTCGATGGATTTCATCGATGGTTTACCAAGGACAAGATCGGGATATGATAGCATTTGGGTAATTGTGGATCGATTGACTAAAAGCGCAAGATTTATACCAGTCAAATCGACCAGAACGGCAGCCAAGTTGGCAGAATTTTATATGAAGTGGGTAGTGAGATTTCATGGAGTACCCAAAAGCATTGTGAGTGACCGAGACCCGTTGTTCACTAGTGGGTTTTGGAAAAGCTTACAAGAGGCTCTAGGGTCAGGATTACATCTCAGTACCGCATATCATCCTCAGACCGACGGTCAGACGGAGAGGGTGAATCGTATATTGGAAGATCTCTTGAGAGCTTGTATATTGGATTTTGGTGGATCATTGGATGACCATTTGCATTTAGTAGAGTTTTCATATAATAATAGCTACCAATCCAGTATCGGTATGGCTCCATATGAAGCTTTGTACGGAAGACCGTGCAACTCACCATCATGTTGGATAGAGACTGGCGAGAAGTTTGTGCTTGGACCAGATGTGGTGCGGGAAACTTCAGACAAGATTAAGGTCATTCAGCAACGAATGAAAGCTGCTCAAGATAGGCAGAAGAGTTATGCTGATAAGAGGAGAAGAGACTTGAAATTCTCCGTGGGTGACTTGGTGTTTGTCAAAATCTCTCTGTTGAAGAGCGTGATACGATTTGGTAGGAGAGGCAAGTTGGCACCAAGATTTGTTGGCCCATTCCCTGTTCTTGAATTAGTCGGGAATTTGGCGTATAGAGTTGGCTTACTAGAGAAAATGGCGGGAGTTCACAATGTATTTCATGTTTCCCAACTAAGGAAGTTTGTTCACGACTCAGATATGACTATTTCACCTGATCAGTTAGAGGACTTCGAAGTAGAACCCGAGGCGGTGGGGAACCGCAAGCCGATTCGTATTGTGGGGCACGATACGAAGCAACTTCGAAGGAAGTCGGTGAAGCTAGTCAAGGTTCAGTGGGCCGAGGAAGAGAATGATTGTACTTGGGAGACAGAGGAGAGCATTAGGAAGGCATATCAAGAACTCTTTGCCTGGTAAGATTTACTTTGCGATTTAGTTATTCCGCATGCTAGGATAGACTTGTTTTGCTTGTATTGTATGTTTGATGGTTGTTTTCTGATTGATAGGCATGCGGGACCTTTGTGTGTGTTTTGATTAGGGAATTTCGGGGGCGAAATTTCTTAAGGGGGGGGGGGGGGGGGGGAGAGTGTAACGACCCGTATTCTACACATCATAGGATTGTAGAATATTTATTTCTTTCCCATGTGAAGTCGTATGGTCGTGTAACTTTGGGAAACATCCATTAGAGTCATTTCCCATGTTCATGATTTTTGTTGATTTTTAAATGACCATTTTGCCCCTAGTTGGTACTGTTTTGGCCATAACTTTTGATTGGAAAGGAATTTTGACCTGAAACCACTTCCATTAGATTTATTTGATGGTTTACCTTTCCGTAGAGTGGTCATAATAGCCAAACGGACTTACCGTTTGGGAGATATGGCTGAAATAAGGTTTGGAGGGGGAAAAACTGCTTAACCGGGCCAAATCGGGTGATTAGCGAGTAGGCCCATAATCCATTTCGGGATTAGGGTTATGGGAGGGCTGAAATGAGATAGAGGATCATTCCATTTCAGTTTTCTAGCCTCCACTTATCACCAAGGAACCCTAAAAATGGCCTCTAACCTCTAAATCACCTCCAAATCATCTTTTGGTCAAGGATTAAGCTTAGCAACATCTACTCAAGGGAGATCTACACCAAATCAACATTGGAGCTGCTGTTTAGCATTGAGATTCACATCAAATCAGAGAATTATTTCAGATCTTAGTTTATTTTGTGGCTAAGGTGAGTGATTTGCATAGTTTTGCACTAATTATGGCTAATTAGGGATGATTAGTGTTAATTAGCGAATTTAAACATGATAAAATTCTGGAAAAATGTTTATAAAATTCGGAATGATGTTTTAGACCTCTGATATGAATTTGGGTTGATTCGGTTAAGTTTTGTTAATCATATGGCTAGTTTCACCTAAATATGCTTAAGGGAAAATATGGGATTTTGGGTATGTTTGATCCATTTTAACCTATGATATTGATGTGAATGATGTTTGTGGTTGATTATGCTTGTTGCTATGACTGTATGAAATGCTTTGTGATTGATTCCAATAGTTAGATTGGTCGAAAACGTCGTCGAATGGCATAAACACTTGCTGGAATAGTTTCAGAAAACAGTGCAGGGTTCGGATCGGATCGGATAAGGGGGCTCGGATCGGATATGTTGAACTGAGCAAAGAATCTGATCGGATCGGAACCCAACACTTGGGAAAAGTGGCAAAAAGGAAGGCCACGCTAGCTGAACTGGGATCGGATCGGATAGAGGAAAACGGATCGGATCGAGAAGGACGGATCGGATCGAGGAGGACGGATCGGATCGGAAGTACGAAGACGAATCAGAGCAGGAGCACGGAAGCGGATCGGATAGGAGCATATGAAGGGAGCATGAAGACGGATCGAAAACGCGAACCAAGAAGGGACACCCGACCCGACCCGAAGGGAAGCACCCGACCTGACCCGAAGAGAAGCATCTGACTCGAACACAAAGGAGTCCCGACCCGAACCGCACCAGAAGGAGACCCGACCCGAACGGATGAAGGACACCGACACGAACCGATAACTTGAGGAGGAACCCGACCCGACCCAGTATTGACCAATAACCCGAGATGCAAAGGTAGTCCAATATGGGAAGTTAGAGCTCAGGATCCAGTTGGGAACCGATGAGTTCACTTCATGGTTGGACTTTGCTGCGGGACGTGTGCTAAGGAGTTGTCGAACTTCATAACTTCGATTCACCACTAAGAATGAATGATGGGCTACTTATCAGTGCAGTAGGGTCATTATGACCTGAGGGGCAAGGTGATGGTAGCAATACTACGTTATCAGTGCAGTAGGGTCATTATGACCTGCGGGGCAAGGTGATGCGTAGTAAGACTATGAGCCAGCGCAGATGGGGTGAATAACTCCATGGGGCAAGTGGACATAGTAAGGATTAGTAAGACTATGAGCCAGTGCAGTGGGGTTCTTGTGACTCCATGGGGCAAAGTGGACATAGTAAGGATTGGTAAGGCTATGAGCCAGTGCAGTGGGGTTCTTGTGACTCCAGGGGGCAAAGTGGACATAGCAAATGATTAGTGGCTACGTTATCAGTGCAGTGAAGCCATTTATGACTTCATGGGGCAGAGTGATCGTAGCAAGGTATGTTGGGTGATCGAAGTGGTGAATATCGTATGCTTTACGCACTGAGTGAGAGATGTGAGGATGGATGCTATGTTTGATTGTTTGCCATCATTATGACATGCACACCTCCCCCACCTCCGTATCTTTACACTGTTTGGTATGATACCTTAGAGTGTTGTACAGTATGTAGTGCTAACTCTTTGGTTGCAGGTCCAGGTTCAGGTATGTTTTAGTCTACCTGTTATTGTTCACTTTAGATGGTTATCGCTCATACCAGGCTTTATGTCTGACCCAGAGTTTTATGTCTCCTCTTATTACTCTGGGTGCTCACACGAGCAGACTAGAGACAGGTTAGTTGGTGATGCGCGAGTAGCTGATTCGGAGGCGGGCAGGAGGCTTCCACGTATGATATATATATATATATATATATATATATATATATATATATATATATATATACACACACACACACACACATTCTCCCTGTGTCGTTGGTGGTCGCTACTTGGGCATTAGTAGTGTACCTCCTTTATCTTTCTTTTGCTTTGAGACAGTTTGAAAGTTGTAATAAGCTGTATTTTGGATTTCCGCTGCTATGATGTTTAGTTCTTATTTTCGGCTTATGCACTGTCTCTCCTGTTTTATGTCAAGTATGTTATTATTATATTTTGTTTTATGCGCTGTGAGACATTCTACAGGTTCTTTGTATGTTCGTTTCTTCCTTCCCTTTCCTTCTGACGACCCGTTCCGTGCCAATTGGACATGTGTACATCGCACCTTTGGAGTAAATGTCGGTTGGTGCGGGATGGGCCGTCACATATGGTCTCCGTTGGCAACTTCAGAGCTTCTCCGTATAGGTGTTGATGCTTACCAAGCTGCTAGAAAGAACAAAAAAGGGATTCACAAGAGGATTGCAGCTGCTCTGAACGAGGCATTAGCTACATCATCGAATGAGATACCAGTCTCTGCTGAACAAGTGATGAATAAATACGACGCTTATAAGAAGAAATGGACTGTATGGCGCCATTTAAATGAGAAAATGGGAGCCGGATGGGATCCTAAATATGGAACAATCAGTGGAAGCAAAAGGTTATAGGTTGATCGAGTGGCGGTAAAACATTTGAACTCCATTTTTCTAATTTACAAGTTTAGTACTTTATTTCATCTACAAGTTTACAGTTTAAATGTCTATTTAGGAGTATGGCCCTATGGTGTTAAAGTACAAGACGTGCTCAATTGAAAATTTGACCGAACTAGAGCAAATTTTCAGTAATAGTTTTGCAACAGGTTCTGGTGCTTACACTCCAGGCTCTACAAGTCAGAACGTGCAACCAGAGCCACGTTCTCCTCCACCCGAGTTTGTACAACCTATGTTCTTCGATGAATCTCAAGTGCCTCTAGAAGACATCCAGACTCAACAATCGTTTCATGATCCTCCTAACCAACCATGGGGTATAGGTACTTCATCTAGACCTCGTTCTGGCAGAAAAGGAAGAACTAAAACTTCTTCGATGGTGGAAAAAATTGTTGATATGATACACTCCAGGCAATTGAGCAAAAAAGCTCGTTCTGAATCCGATAATCCGAATTCAAATCCGTCTATGAATGCTAGTAATTCTCCCTCATCTAACGAAAGCCCACAGTGTACCGAAATTCTGATTGTGAAGCATTCAATAGACCATGCAAGAACATTTGATGGTATTGACATCACCCACATAATATCAATTCTCACAAGTAAGGATAATTAAGATACGTTCATGATTCTTCCTAATGACGAAGCATCAAAATAGTTGCGTTTTGAAATCAAGGTCCACAAGCAGGCACTCCGATACAGGCAGTTTAAGATGAATCCCCCCAGTATCCACCTCAGTACGCACCCTAGTATCTGCCTCAGTATCCGCCACAGTAGATTTTTTTCTGTATTTTATAACTATGTAATTTGTATTCTTTAATTTGAATTCTGCAATTTGTATTCTGTAATTTTAATTTTGCAATTTTTATTCTGCATTCCACTATTCTGTTGGACAACAAGCGCAAACATGCACAAACAATAAAAATAATAAATACAAAAACAATAAAATATTTACTTTGCCCCTTCCAATTTGCCCCTTTCATAAAAAACGCATTCCTCATTCGCAACAATTCCCCTTCAAATAACCTATCCAAATAACCCTTCCAGTTCAAAATCAAACGCACCCTTAAACTCCTTCAACTGCCTAATTCTCCCCTTTTCAGCTAGCTAAACAAAGCAATGTGAACCAAAGTGGAAAAAGCAATTCATAATTCGATATAAACATCACAAATCAAAGCGAATAGCCTAGAACTCCTCATCATAAATCACAAATAACAAACTGATTCTAGATATATACAATAGAAAAGGGAAGATGAAATCTCACTCCACGTGCAATTTTGGAGTTAAACCCGGATCTGAAGAAGCATGAGAGAAAGTAGCAGTAAATGAACATCAATGGCACCCGTTACTTGAGATAGGAGAAGTGTAACACCCCTAAGTCCCACATCGTGGAAGCCTATGTGAAGTGGGTACTTATATAGTAAAGCCCATCTCTTACTAACGTCGAGGCCTTTTAAAGAACAAAAACCCACACCTATAAGGTGGCTATGTTGGGTACAATATCTTGCATGAACGGAGGTGCAGGTTGTTACAGTGGTATCAAAGGCAATACCCAGCCGGAATTGTGGCTCTTGTGCGGACCACAGCGCCTGGGTGAGGTGTTTATGAGCCAGCGGGGAAGTTGGGCTCTGTAGGAAGGGAGAATGTAACATCCTTAAGTCCCACATCGTGGAAGCCTATGTGAAGTGGGTACTTATATAGTAGAGCCCATCTCTTACTAACGCCGAGGCCTTTTGAGGAACAAAACCCCACACCTATAAGGTGGCTAAGTTGGGGACAATATCTTGCGTGAACGGAGGTGCGGGTTGTTACAAGAAGCAAATCTGCACACCAAGCAAGGACTCCCCAGAGCTATAAGAAATACTTTGCCATGGATTTAGGTCATTAAAACAGCTAAGTTGTCACACTTTATTTTGAAACTTCATTCTAGAGATTAAAATTGAAATGTCAGTTCTAATGAACTTAGATCTCGCTTGAATAACTAGAGCTTTGTTTCTAAATAATCGATTATATTTCTCTATCCACCTGCCATATTATGGCTTTTAAACATGTATCTATGATTTCAGTCATGTGTTTGCTATAGCGATTTTTCAAAGAGATAGAAGAAATTACCTCTCTTTGTTTGCAAAAGTGACAGTCCGAAATATGACATTATGATTAATGGAATATCATGTATCTTTCGCATACTCGCATTCAAAAAACAAATGATCCATAAATCCAAAAGCTTTGTTTCAAAGCTTACACTCAATGCAAATATCATTATTCCATTACTTAATCTTATCAATTATTTAGGCTATAAATCAACATAAAATAAGTGTAAATGGACAATTTTTGTGCAATAGCACGATTCCATACATGTTAGTACTAGGATACAACAAGATCTCTGGCACATAGGCTATCCCACATTGATTTAGTTGTAAATTTACGATTGCTAGCCGTCATCCACCACCAATAATCTTCATTTAAGTGTTTGTCTATATTAACATTCTCATTAAGATATTACACAAGTACAGGAAACATAGAGTAGGGAATAACCCATTTTGAATCCAAAATAATAGAGGCCACCTCTTTAGAGCTACCCCTATTGTAAAAAAAATATTGCCAACCTAATTTTGAATTAAATACTAGCCACGTAACCATGGGTCAAACCATTGATTAAATCGTTACAGTGTCCTCGTGAGCTAAGAATTATTTTCTAGGTATTAGAGGTTTTTGATTCAAACTGCATAATCCAAAAGTTACTTGTCCTACAATATCTTGCTTTTCTTAAAATTTTCCTAAGACTCGATACCATGGTCGAAAGCATCTGTTCAACATTATTTATATGAGTAGTCACCATACTATCAATTCGTTCAATTTTCATTCCTAATATTTGTTGATTCCTCGAAAGTATGTGTTGGTTATGGAGAGTTAAGTAACGAAATATCACATTTGGGTTTAGATGAACTCGTGTTTCGACAATTTCTGACCTAGAGTGGTATTCATCGGGGTGAGCAGCCAATAGAGGTTGTGGTTGTTCTTCTACATGCATAGATTATCCACCTTCTTGTGCAATTCTCCATTACTCTAGAGTCATATATATATCGGTGATTCATCTGATAAACGTAACTTAAAAAATTTCTTTCCGCGATCTTTAATTTTCGATTCTTCAAATCTAGATAAATATGAAGACATAGCTAAAGCTTTGAGAATAAGCATGATATAAGCGGGGTAAATGATTGTCCAACGAGTCCGATTCCAAAGGCTCTCAATTTCATCGAAGATAAATTGCGCCTAATTATCCCGAGTTCCATTGAATAGTGCGTACATGGATTTATATTTTGGGTCGTATATTTGTTCAAAACTTCCGAATCTAGAAATCCAAGTATTGATGTTGTTGAGTAATCTAGCTTGTAGTCGTAGATATTTGGTTATCCACTGAGGCATATGACCTTCCCACATTTGGTAAGTAATCACATCTCGTGATTGATAATGTTTATTGGGAAAATTATCACGTAATTGACCAGTATATGAACAATTTAATAAACGTCCAATCATTCCTAGTGAAAGTTTTACTACCTTTCCATAAATGCTTGTCCTTAACCAGTTATCATCATTTTCGGGTTCTGAAACCGAATTATTACAAAGGTTAGAATAGAAAAGGTATGTTGCTAATTGGTCGATCATAACCTTATTCAAATTATAATTCACAAGTGTAGAAATTTAAATATTTTCACACATTTCATGAACGTTATTATAACACCCTACATCCGTTAGTGTCACTCACAAAGGGAATGCACTAAGTTCTGTGGAGCATTTAAGGTAAAAGATGCAGATAAATTACAAGACAGATAATTAAAACAGCAGAAAATAAAACTTTACTTTATTGATAAAATAGTTTGTACAACAATTGTTTTCCAATACCAGAGTATCCGTCTTACAAAATAAAGAAGCATGAAATAACATTTATATTCCCCAATGTAGCATAAGCCAGCCATAGCAGTGGAAAAGAGAATCCAAGCAAAACTTCGACTAATATTCAAGCTTGGAAAGAAAACTGGGCTAAGTAGCAACGTTCCCTACCTGCGGACCTGGGGGGGAACGGAAGACAAGAAAACGAAAGAAAACAGAGTCAGACATAAAGTCTGGTAAGTTCAGTAACTTTCAGCATGTGAACAGGTAAAAACAACATGACATGGATTAGCTGAATACAAGACAATACCATGATGATAGGGCTAACAAGATAATGCAAGATATGCTAAGGTAAGATAAAACTGAATGTACTAATAAACTGGATCTACGGACAAGCTGAATATACCGATAAACTGAATATGCTTCCTTACTTTCTCTGTTTTGCGATTACCCTATTAGTTTGGTTTCTATATCTCTGCACCACCTAACTAGTATCCAACTAGTAATCTGTATAAACTGATAAAACAATAACGTAATCCCAATCCCGGCAATTGTGGTTGTTTTTAGGTGTACGTCTGTTATTTATTACCTAGATCTAATCTAGGGTTTTCTATCGAACTCTTCCTAGATCCAACCAGGGTTTACGCTACCCAGGGCTACTGGGGTTTATGCTACCTATTGAACGTTTCTCGGATTCTAGGGTTTACGCAACCTAGGTCCAACTAGGGATTATGCTACCTATCGAACGACGCCCTCTAGTCTAGGACACACTACCTAGAGCGGTATAGGTTCCTAGACTTTCCCCACGTATGTGCCGCGAATCATAATCGCTGTCTAGATGCACATGTCCTCTATATGTGCGACCCGAGTCTTGTGGCAGGTCAAATCAAGAAACACGGAACTCGGTCCGGAGTTTTCAGATATTTGTCGATGAAGATGCCAAGGTCTGTTTTTCCAGTGGCTATGGTCCCACTTGACCCTTCCCTCAACTAATGAAAGGCCACCCTTGAAAAATGAGAACTATACGCAGGCCCTCTATGCCCCCACTAACCTATGGCCATCTGCACCCATAACTAGATAGCAAGTATATGGTCTTTTGGAGTTCTCCGCCTTTCCGTTGTACGTATCTCGACTGACTCAAGATGGTAGGTAGACGACGAGTTGCTATCACAGGGCTACTGGTCTCGCCGAATCACGCTGGTCCATCCTAGTCTTTAGGTTGCCTTATATTGCAACCAAGGCATACCCCTGGTTCTTTGTAACGACACGGATTTCGCCCGGACCTAATCGATCGTTAAACCGACCAAGACCGTTCGAATCCCGCATACGCTAACTTTGGGTATACAACACATCAGAACAAATAACAGAAGACTTCAATAAACATCATAATAATGTTACATCAGAGTACAGAATATCAGAGTATATCGAAATATAATACACAGCGGAAGATAAATTTACATAAATGTAAAACAGTGCACAGCGGAAATATAAACTACACAGCGGAAGACTGTAAATGTCTGGACACAGCTTAAAGCTTCAATCCAGAATCCTGCTCAAAACATCTGCAAAATAAAACTACTCGACTGCCCGTGTGGAAAATAGGGGCACCCGAGTTCGCAAGGGAAAAGCAAACTACAGGTCAGTCATGGGACTGGTGTGAGAACTCAAAAACAGTTGTTAACTTTGTTCAAAAATAAGGCAAATCACGGGACCACGCCACTTTCGCGAAACGGGTTTACCCCCATGAAAGCCAGTGTATAAACAACAATCAATATAGATATATGGATCTACTATGCATCAATCAACATGCAATATCCCAATCTACCCATTTAGATTAATCACCACACTTAGATTTTCCAAATCCAATTCAATTTACAGAAATTATTCCTTTGGATTTTATTCCCGATTTCTTATTTCAAATCATTTGAAATACATATCTAACTTTCTATATCAAAGTAGATTTCACTTCGGGATCTCAAATCAAATCATTTGGAAATATGAATTCCAAAACATAACAATGCATACCAACAAGTATGCAACCAAATATCGTGCTCCCCATCGACAAGGCAAAGGGTACGCACCTCGCAACTCGATATATATATGTGCACCTACCCCCACATAGGAGTAGGCTACACCGACGATGCACCTCCCACTCAGGAGAGCATACACCGCCCTCTCACCCATACTTTTAGTCTCAGGGTTACCCGAATCTTTAGTCACATACTAAATCATTTCATATCCCGAAGTAGGGAAAATCATTTCACAACATAATAATCACAATGTAACATATAATACATTTCTAAATCACTTTAGAAATCATCGGGTTTTGGGCCTCGAAATCCTTTCTGTTTTATAAAACATTTTTATAAAACATTCCCTGTCCAAAATCGGGAATACATTTCTTTTCACTTAAGAAAAATATCATTTCACAATCATTCGTTAAATTTGAAATGAACACAACATCGCTAAACACCTTATCGTCAAATCGTGAAGTGTTTCACAAGGCGTTAGCACACAGATATTTTCAACCCAACCCAATGCTAAATGTAAAAGCATATTCTGCTCATAAACTGGTCGAGCACAATCCAAACCATCAGTCAATCAAATTTAACATACGCCTCATTCCAATTCATTAGTCACTAACCGTAAATTAATCAAGAGAATAATTCCCCAAATATTAACCCCGAAGGCCGAAACCAACATCAGATCAATATCCAGAAAACCATTCTGCTTGGCTAACCGACAGTTAGTTTCTAAATTTCACGTTCAAATCTAATTAAAGATTTAACTATCGCCTGGAGCAAAACTGGTGATACTCCATTCTCGATCTTTTCAATCTAATTAAAGATTCATTAAAACTCCACTTAGTTTTAATCTGTGACTGGGTTAAAGAATCAGTGTCATCTAAAAACACGGTTCGCGATAAACCCAAAGTCACATTCCATTAATTATCGGGTTAAAGAACGAGTGTTATTTAAAACACTGTTCACGATAAACCCAAAAATCAATATCAATTCAATTCCAATTAAATATTATTTAATTGGTACACTTCATTAAATCTAAATAAAAAGATTTAATCTTTTCTCAACTGGGTTCAAGAACAGTGTTAGTGAAGACACCATTCACGACAAACCCAAATCACATTCGATATTCAATACAAGGCTCTGAATAGAAAATATATCGGCTTATATTCAATATCGAGTTCTACGACTAACAGATGTCGTATGGGAAATAACGATATATATATATATATATCTTTCAAATTTCCCTTTTCAATCTAATTAAAGATTCATTAAAACTCCACTTAGTTTTAATCTGTGACTGGGTTAAAGAATCAGTGTCATCTAAAAACACGGTTCGCGATAAACCCAAAGTCACATTCCATTAATTATCGGGTTAAAGAACGAGTGTTATTTAAAACACTGTTCACGATAAACCCAAAAATCAATATCAATTCAATTCCAATTAAATATTATTTAATTGGTACACTTCATTAAATCTAAATAAAAAGATTTAATCTTTTCTCAACTGGGTTCAAGAACAGTGTTAGTGAAGACACCATTCACGACAAACCCAAATCACATTCGATATTCAATACAAGGCTCTGAATAGAAAATATATCGGCTTATATTCAATATCGAGTTCTACGACTAACAGATGTCGTATGGGAAATAACGATATATATATATATATATCTTTCAAATTTCCATAACAACACCTGTATAATCACGAATCCCAACATCGAAATATTCCGAATACAATTTCGATTCAAATCCACTCCAATGCAATCATTGGAATTTTGGTTATTTTTTAAAACCCTTTTCGAATTCAATTTATTTATTTAAAAATAAATAGAATTATAATCCTAGTTCAAAACTAGTTCATTTCGATAAAAATCTATTTTTATCTTTTCAAATATGGAGTTTTTCATCCCAATTCTTCCCAAATCATTTCTTATGATTTTACACAAATTATTACTATTTTTAATAATTTTATCAAGGCCTGTACGGTCGATTTCCATCAATGGCCATCGAACTGCACTTACAGCGACCTTTTCCGAATTTGATTTGGACGTATCTCCAAATCCAACCGTTAGATTTCAAATTTCTAATATTCCTTAGAAAGCTCTTTTCGATACGAACCCAACGGTTCTGATTTCAGGAGAATCCGACGGTCGGATCTCCCGTAATGTCCGTTCGAAGTCAATGGTCGAAATTCGCGAACTGCCGCAGCGCGGCGCGTTCTATTCAGGCCATTTATTATATATATAATATATATAATATATATTTCGTCGATTTCTATTTAAAACGAATTATATAAATAGTTTTGAATTCGTTTCAAAAACATTTTCAACTTCCTTTTCAATTCAAATCACAATTGAATTCTTCTTTATAGATTCGTTTTAAAATTCATTTCTATTCAATTCAAATTTCAATTCAATTCGAATTCGTTTTCAATTCAATTCATTTCGAATTCGTTTTCTATTCAATTCAATTCGAATTCGTTTTCTATTCAATTCAATTCGAATTCGTTTTCTATTCAATTCAATTCGAATTCGTTTTCTATTCAATTCAATTCGAATTCGTTTTCTATTCAATTCAATTCGAATTCGTTTTCTATTCAATTCAATTCGAATTCGTTTTCTATTCAATTCAATTCGAATTCGTTTTCTATTCAATTCAATTCGAATTCGTTTTCTATTCAATTCAATTCGAATTCGTTTTCTATTCAATTCAATTTGAATTCGTTTTCAATTCAATTCGAATTCGTTTTCTATTCAATTCAATTCGAATTCGTTTTCTATTCAATTCAATTTTCAATTCAATTCAATTCGAATTCGTTTTCTATTCAATTCAATTCGAATTCGTTTTCTATTCAATTCAATTCGAATTCGTTTTCTATTCAATTCAATTCGAATTCGTTTTCTATTCAGTTCAATTCGAATATTTCATATACATCGTTTTCAATTCGAATATTTCATATACATCGTTTTCAATTCATATATATATTTCATATACATCGTTTTCAATTCATATATATATTTCATATACATCGTTTTCAATTCATATATATATTTCATATACATCGTTTTCAATTCATATATATATATATATATATATATATATATATATATATATTCACCTTTCACTATATACGATATTTTCATTTTCAATACATACGATATATTCATTTTTCAATATATACGATATATTCATTTTCAATATATTCGATACTTTCACTTTCAATATATTCAATATTTTCACTTTCAATATATTCGATATTTTCACTTTCAATATATTCAATATTTTCACTTTCAATATATTCAATATTTTCACTTTCGATATATTCGATATTTTCACTTTCAATATATATATCGTTTTCACTTCATATATATATATATATCGTTTTCAATTCGAATATTTCATATACATTGTTTTCATTTCATACATATATATATATATCGTTTTCAATTCGAATATTTCATATACATTGCTTTCAATTCATATATATATTTCATATACATCGTTTTCAATTCATATATATATTTCATATACATCGTTTTCAATTCATATATATATTTCATATACATCGTTTTCAATTCATATATATATATATATATATTCACCTTTCACTATATACGATATTTTCATTTTCAATACATACGATATATTCATTTTTCAATATATACGATATATTCATTTTCAATATATTCGATACTTTCACTTTCAATATATTCAATATTTTCACTTTCAATATATTCGATATTTTCACTTTCAATATATTCAATATTTTCACTTTCAATATATTCAATATTTTCACTTTCGATATATTCGATATTTTCACTTTCAATATATATATCGTTTTCACTTCATATATATATATATATCGTTTTCAATTCGAATATTTCATATACATTGTTTTCATTTCATACATATATATATATCGTTTTCAATTCGAATATTTCATATACATTGTTTTCAATTCGAATATTTTCACTTTCAATATATTCGATATTTTCACTTTCAATATATTCGATATTCACTTCGCTATATATATATATAAATTTCACTCTTCATATATATGTTATTTCACTTCGCTATATATATAAATTTCACCCTTCATATATATGTTATTTCACTTCGCTATATATATAAATTTCACTTTTCATATATATGTTATTTCACTTCGCTATCAATCAATTTTCACAACAATTTCAACCAATAAATATCGTCCATGGTTTGTGGACGAGGGGCGTATATATATATATATATATATATATATAGATATTTATATATAGCAATTCACTTCCACTTTCAACACATATATATAAAATTTTAAAAAGAAATTGAAGAGTGAGAAATCCTCACCAATAGCTATCCACTCACACGATTCTTCCTTAATAGAAATCTTCGCCTTTTGTCGCTTTCACCCGTATTCTCTACATATGTAAAAATCGAATTTTTACTATGTTATTCAATATATAAAAATCTGATTTTTACTTCGACTTTCAATAAATAAAAATATGATTTTTACTTTGACTTTCAATAAATAAAAATATGATTTTTACTTTTTAAAGAAATCAGTTTTTAACTTTCTTTTTAAATCCAGTTTTAAAACTCCTAAAAATCAGTTTTAAAAATTCATAAAAATCAGTTTATGCAACTTAAAAAAAACAGTTTTGCCTTTTTAGGAAAAAAAATCAGTTTTAACTCTTTAAAAATTCTGTTTTTATTTTCTTTTATAATAATCAGTTTCTCTTTTTAAATTTCTGTTTTTAAAACTCTTTTATAAAAAAAACAGTTTTAAAACTTTATATAAAAAAACAGTTTTTATAACTTAAAATAAAAATTCAGTTTTATTTTCTTTTAAAAAAAATTCTGTTTTTAAAATTCTTTTTCATCTTAAAAACCCAGTTTTAAAATCTAAGAAAAACAAACCAGTTTTATCTTTTTAAAACAAAACAGTTTTTAATATTTATTTTATAAAATCAAATCAGTTTTAAATATAAAATCAAAACAGTTTTTACTGAATAAATAAAATAATAAAAAAAAGAAATGCTCACCGATCTGCGAAGAAGGGGAGGGGAAAGAAGAGGTCGTCGGCGGCTTCCAGGGGCTCGCGGTGGCGTTCGGAGGTTCAGGGAGGCATCGCGGCGGTGGTTTCGGGAGGGGCTTCGATTTCGTCTCGAGTCCCGTAGCCTGGAGGGAGGAAGTTGCGAGGGTGGTGGGGCGATCTGGCGTGGGTTCGTCGGCGATGGGTTCGTCGGCGGCTCGAGCTAAGGGGCGGCGGCGCGATAAGTTAGGTTTTTTTTTTTTTTTTTTTTTTGCCATTCGATCTGAAATAATGAAAAGGGGGGGGGCCAGGAAGATGATAAAGGAGGGAAGAGTTTTTTTTTTTTATTATTATTATTTAATTATTAAATTTCGCAAAAAGGTTGACTTTCATCCACGACCTCGAAACGAGGCCTACTGCCTGTCGTCCATAGCGTTTAACCCCCATTCCGAACACAATGGGATATGTATCGCAAGCTGGTTTGATCGTTACAATCGGTTTCCTTTTGAATTTTCATTTAAATCACTATATTGAATTTTAAACGTACTTTTCAAATTACCGGGGCCACATACTGACTAGAAAAATTCCAGAAAAATATTTTCTAGCTTCGTATTGACGATACGGTCCTAACAAAACTAGTTTCGTCGAAATCTGAGACCGTTTGAAAAATGGCCAATTTCCAGTCGATTAAAATCAACTGAAACTGGTCAAACGCATTTTCCTTTGCCACGCTCACATATTGATTCGAAAAATTATGAAATTTGGAATCTAGCAATAACTTTACATCACGGACCCAACAAAAGTGGTTTCGTCGAAATCCGAGGTCATTTGCAAAATGTCCATTTTTAAGGGCCTGAATTCCATAGCGACTATTCAGAATTTTCAACTGGACATATCTTTTGATTCCCGATATGAAATCTTGATTTTTCGGATTCGTTGGAAAGATATTCACTATTAGATTCCATTATTTTTGGTTTCACTAAAATCCGGATTGTTTTGCACCCGGTACATTCAATTGAAGTTTGAAATCGAATTATCGAACTACCGCGCCATTTTCAATTCTATTTATAATTATATATAAATATTTATATTCTAACGACGACGCGTATAATATATACGTTCGAATTATATTCAAAATAAATTTCTCGTCGATATTATTTAAAATAATTCATGTTAAATAATCAGAATTCGCTAAAATTGCCAAAATAAAAATTTCAAACTGGCTCGCATTTTACGGGTTGTTACAATCTCCCCTACTTAAAACTTTTCGTCCCCGAAAAGGAACAAAGTCGAAAGTGGTTTGATTATTCAACTCTACGTTCGATCTGGCTTCCATTCTCCAACTCTTTAGTTTCTGAAAATTTTCAAAATTTCAAAAATTTGGCTAACACCCTAAATTTTTGAAAAATTTCGCCATAACCTCCCCTGCACCGGGAGCATCGGGGAATTTCAAATAGCTTCCCCGGTCCTTCAGATCTCAAAAAGAAAAAGAAAAAGCCAAGCGGCTAGCCAATAGGCTCACAAAATCATCATCACCCAAACAAAACAGGAAATTATGTAGTAAACATGTACCTATTTGTCGGGCAAACAAATTTTATTCTCTGCTCTAGCCTCCTTGCTATGACCTGTTCAAAGTAAGTATATGTATATGCAAGCAAATGCGACCAATTTTCAATACAGTTTACTATTTGGTTCAATTGGCTAAATGGTTAAAAATTATCAAACAAATAAACCAACAACACAAACATCAATCAATTAATTGATTATATTTTCAAATATATAATTTTATAGATTTAAAATCATATTTTCTAAAATCAGATTATATATAATCACAAATACGTTATTCATAAACAAATAACTCTCGACTCATTCTAGGGCATTTCTAACCCCATCTCTAACGAGTCACTCACTCTAGAATGCTACTGATTCTATCTCTAATGAGGATTCTTTTATAGGACATTACTAATCCTACCTCTGATGAGTCTTTTGTTCAGTTCTAATGAGTTGTACCCCAAAGATTTGAGTTTAACCAAAGCTCTGATACCACGTTGTAACGACACGGATTTCGCCCGGACCTAATCGATCGTTAAACCGACCAAGACCGTTCGAATCCCGCATACGCTAACTTTGGGTATACAACACATCAGAACAAATAACAGAAGACTTCAATAAACATCATAATAATGTTACATCAGAGTACAGAATATCAGAGTATATCGAAATATAATACACAGCGGAAGATAAATTTACATAAATGTAAAACAGTGCACAGCGGAAATATAAACTACACAGCGGAAGACTGTAAATGTCTGGACACAGCTTAAAGCTTCAATCCAGAATCCTGCTCAAAACATCTGCAAAATAAAACTACTCGACTGCCCGTGTGGAAAATAGGGGCACCCGAGTTCGCAAGGGAAAAGCAAACTACAGGTCAGTCATGGGACTGGTGTGAGAACTCAAAAACAGTTGTTAACTTTGTTCAAAAATAAGGCAAATCACGGGACCACGCCACTTTCGCGAAACGGGTTTACCCCCATGAAAGCCAGTGTATAAACAACAATCAATATAGATATATGGATCTACTATGCATCAATCAACATGCAATATCCCAATCTACCCATTTAGATTAATCACCACACTTAGATTTTCCAAATCCAATTCAATTTACAGAAATTATTCCTTTGGATTTTATTCCCGATTTCTTATTTCAAATCATTTGAAATACATATCTAACTTTCTATATCAAAGTAGATTTCACTTCGGGATCTCAAATCAAATCATTTGGAAATATGAATTCCAAAACATAACAATGCATACCAACAAGTATGCAACCAAATATCGTGCTCCCCATCGACAAGGCAAAGGGTACGCACCTCGCAACTCGATATATATATGTGCACCTACCCCACATAGGAGTAGGCTACACCGACGATGCACCTCCCACTCAGGAGAGCATACACCGCCCTCTCACCCATACTTTTAGTCTCAGGGTTACCCGAATCTTTAGTCACATACTAAATCATTTCATATCCCGAAGTAGGGAAAATCATTTCACAACATAATAATCACAATGTAACATATAATACATTTCTAAATCACTTTAGAAATCATCGGGTTTTGGGCCTCGAAATCCTTTCTGTTTTATAAAACATTTTTATAAAACATTCCCTGTCCAAAATCGGGAATACATTTCTTTTCACTTAAGAAAAATATCATTTCACAATCATTCGTTAAATTTGAAATGAACACAACATCGCTAAACACCTTATCGTCAAATCGTGAAGTGTTTCACAAGGCGTTAGCACACAGATATTTTCAACCCAACCCAATGCTAAATGTAAAAGCATATTCTGCTCATAAACTGGTCGAGCACAATCCAAACCATCAGTCAATCAAATTTAACATACGCCTCATTCCAATTCATTAGTCACTAACCGTAAATTAATCAAGAGAATAATTCCCCAAATATTAACCCCGAAGGCCGAAACCAACATCAGATCAATATCCAGAAAACCATTCTGCTTGGCTAACCGACAGTTAGTTTCTAAATTTCACGTTCAAATCTAATTAAAGATTTAACTATCGCCTGGAGCAAAACTGGTGATACTCCATTCTCGATCTTTTCAATCTAATTAAAGATTCATTAAAACTCCACTTAGTTTTAATCTGTGACTGGGTTAAAGAATCAGTGTCATCTAAAAACACGGTTCGCGATAAACCCAAAGTCACATTCCATTAATTATCGGGTTAAAGAACGAGTGTTATTTAAAACACTGTTCACGATAAACCCAAAAATCAATATCAATTCAATTCCAATTAAATATTATTTAATTGGTACACTTCATTAAATCTAAATAAAAAGATTTAATCTTTTCTCAACTGGGTTCAAGAACAGTGTTAGTGAAGACACCATTCACGACAAACCCAAATCACATTCGATATTCAATACAAGGCTCTGAATAGAAAATATATCGGCTTATATTCAATATCGAGTTCTACGACTAACAGATGTCGTATGGGAAATAACGATATATATATATATATCTTTCAAATTTCCCTTTTCAATCTAATTAAAGATTCATTAAAACTCCACTTAGTTTTAATCTGTGACTGGGTTAAAGAATCAGTGTCATCTAAAAACACGGTTCGCGATAAACCCAAAGTCACATTCCATTAATTATCGGGTTAAAGAACGAGTGTTATTTAAAACACTGTTCACGATAAACCCAAAAATCAATATCAATTCAATTCCAATTAAATATTATTTAATTGGTACACTTCATTAAATCTAAATAAAAAGATTTAATCTTTTCTCAACTGGGTTCAAGAACAGTGTTAGTGAAGATACCATTCACGACAAACCCAAATCACATTCGATATTCAATACAAGGCTCTGAATAGAAAATATATCGGCTTATATTCAATATCGAGTTCTACGACTAACAGATGTCGTATGGGAAATAACGATATATATATATATATATCTTTCAAATTTCCATAACAACACCTGTATAATCACGAATCCCAACATCGAAATATTCCGAATACAATTTCGATTCAAATCCACTCCAATGCAATCATTGGAATTTTGGTTATTTTTTAAAACCCTTTTCGAATTCAATTTATTTATTTAAAAATAAATAGAATTATAATCCTAGTTCAAAACTAGTTCATTTCGATAAAAATCTATTTTTATCTTTTCAAATATGGAGTTTTTCATCCCAATTCTTCCCAAATCATTTCTTATGATTTTACACAAATTATTACTATTTTTAATAATTTTATCAAGGCCTGTACGGTCGATTTCCATCAATGGCCATCGAACTGCACTTACAGCGACCTTTTCCGAATTTGATTTGGACGTATCTCCAAATCCAACCGTTAGATTTCAAATTTCTAATATTCCTTAGAAAGCTCTTTTCGATACGAACCCAACGGTTCTGATTTCAGGAGAATCCGACGGTCGGATCTCCCGTAATGTCCGTTCGAAGTCAATGGTCGAAATTCGCGAACTGCCGCAGCGCGGCGCGTTCTATTCAGGCCATTTATTATATATATAATATATATAATATATATTTCGTCGATTTCTATTTAAAACGAATTATATAAATAGTTTTGAATTCGTTTCAAAAACATTTTCAACTTCCTTTTCAATTCAAATCACAATTGAATTCTTCTTTATAGATTCGTTTTAAAATTCATTTCTATTCAATTCAAATTTCAATTCAATTCGAATTCGTTTTCAATTCAATTCATTTCGAATTCGTTTTCTATTCAATTCAATTCGAATTCGTTTTCTATTCAATTCAATTCGAATTCGTTTTCTATTCAATTCAATTCGAATTCGTTTTCTATTCAATTCAATTCGAATTCGTTTTCTATTCAATTCAATTCGAATTCGTTTTCTATTCAATTCAATTCGAATTCGTTTTCTATTCAATTCAATTCGAATTCGTTTTCTATTCAATTCAATTCGAATTCGTTTTCTATTCAATTCAATTTGAATTCGTTTTCAATTCAATTCGAATTCGTTTTCTATTCAATTCAATTCGAATTCGTTTTCTATTCAATTCAATTTTCAATTCAATTCAATTCGAATTCGTTTTCTATTCAATTCAATTCGAATTCGTTTTCTATTCAATTCAATTCGAATTCGTTTTCTATTCAATTCAATTCGAATTCGTTTTCTATTCAGTTCAATTCGAATATTTCATATACATCGTTTTCAATTCGAATATTTCATATACATCGTTTTCAATTCATATATATATTTCATATACATCGTTTTCAATTCATATATATATTTCATATACATCGTTTTCAATTCATATATATATTTCATATACATCGTTTTCAATTCATATATATATATATATATATATTCACCTTTCACTATATACGATATTTTCATTTTCAATACATACGATATATTCATTTTTCAATATATACGATATATTCATTTTCAATATATTCGATACTTTCACTTTCAATATATTCAATATTTTCACTTTCAATATATTCGATATTTTCACTTTCAATATATTCAATATTTTCACTTTCAATATATTCAATATTTTCACTTTCGATATATTCGATATTTTCACTTTCAATATATATATCGTTTTCACTTCATATATATATATATATCGTTTTCAATTCGAATATTTCATATACATTGTTTTCATTTCATACATATATATATATCGTTTTCAGTTCGAATATTTCATATACATTGCTTTCAATTCATATATATATTTCATATACATCGTTTTCAATTCATATATATATTTCATATACATCGTTTTCAATTCATATATATATTTCATATACATCGTTTTCAATTCATATATATATATATATATTCACCTTTCACTATATACGATATTTTCATTTTCAATACATACGATATATTCATTTTTCAATATATACGATATATTCATTTTCAATATATTCGATACTTTCACTTTCAATATATTCAATATTTTCACTTTCAATATATTCGATATTTTCACTTTCAATATATTCAATATTTTCACTTTCAATATATTCAATATTTTCACTTTCGATATATTCGATATTTTCACTTTCAATATATATATCGTTTTCACTTCATATATATATATATATCGTTTTCAATTCGAATATTTCATATACATTGTTTTCATTTCATACATATATATATATCGTTTTCAATTCGAATATTTCATATACATTGTTTTCAATTCGAATATTTTCACTTTCAATATATTCGATATTTTCACTTTCAATATATTCGATATTCACTTCGCTATATATATATATAAATTTCACTCTTCATATATATGTTATTTCACTTCGCTATATATATAAATTTCACCCTTCATATATATGTTATTTCACTTCGCTATATATATAAATTTCACTTTTCATATATATGTTATTTCACTTCGCTATCAATCAATTTTCACAACAATTTCAACCAATAAATATCGTCCATGGTTTGTGGACGAGGGGCGTATATATATATATATATAGATATTTATATATAGCAATTCACTTCCACTTTCAACACATATATATAAAATTTTAAAAAGAAATTGAAGAGTGAGAAATCCTCACCAATAGCTATCCACTCACACGATTCTTCCTTAATAGAAATCTTCGCCTTTTGTCGCTTTCACCCGTATTCTCTACATATGTAAAAATCGAATTTTTACTATGTTATTCAATATATAAAAATCTGATTTTTACTTCGACTTTCAATAAATAAAAATATGATTTTTACTTTGACTTTCAATAAATAAAAATATGATTTTTACTTTTTAAAGAAATCAGTTTTTAACTTTCTTTTTAAATCCAGTTTTAAAACTCCTAAAAATCAGTTTTAAAAATTCATAAAAATCAGTTTATGCAACTTAAAAAAAACAGTTTTGCCTTTTTAGGAAAAAAAATCAGTTTTAACTCTTTAAAAATTCTGTTTTTATTTTCTTTTATAATAATCAGTTTCTCTTTTTAAATTTCTGTTTTTAAAACTCTTTTATAAAAAAAACAGTTTTAAAACTTTATATAAAAAAACAGTTTTTATAACTTAAAATAAAAATTCAGTTTTATTTTCTTTTAAAAAAAATTCTGTTTTTAAAATTCTTTTTCATCTTAAAAACCCAGTTTTAAAATCTAAGAAAAACAAACCAGTTTTATCTTTTTAAAACAAAACAGTTTTTAATATTTATTTTATAAAATCAAATCAGTTTTAAATATAAAATCAAAACAGTTTTTACTGAATAAATAAAATAATAAAAAAAAGAAATGCTCACCGATCTGCGAAGAAGGGGAGGGGAAAGAAGAGGTCGTCGGCGGCTTCCAGGGGCTCGCGGTGGCGTTCGGAGGTTCAGGGAGGCATCGCGGCGGTGGTTTCGGGAGGGGCTTCGATTTCGTCTCGAGTCCCGTAGCCTGGAGGGAGGAAGTTGCGAGGGTGGTGGGGCGATCTGGCGTGGGTTCGTCGGCGATGGGTTCGTCGGCGGCTCGAGCTAAGGGGCGGCGGCGCGATAAGTTAGGTTTTCTTTTTTTTTTTTTTTTTGCCATTCGATCTGAAATAATGAAAAGGGGGGGGGCCAGGAAGATGATAAAGGAGGGAAGAGTTTTTTTTTTTTATTATTATTATTTAATTATTAAATTTCGCAAAAAGGTTGACTTTCATCCACGACCTCGAAACGAGGCCTACTGCCTGTCGTCCATAGCGTTTAACCCCCATTCCGAACACAATGGGATATGTATCGCAAGCTGGTTTGATCGTTACAATCGGTTTCCTTTTGAATTTTCATTTAAATCACTATATTGAATTTTAAACGTACTTTTCAAATTACCGGGGCCACATACTGACTAGAAAAATTCCAGAAAAATATTTTCTAGCTTCGTATTGACGATACGGTCCTAACAAAACTAGTTTCGTCGAAATCTGAGACCGTTTGAAAAATGGCCAATTTCCAGTCGATTAAAATCAACTGAAACTGGTCAAACGCATTTTCCTTTGCCACGCTCACATATTGATTCGAAAAATTATGAAATTTGGAATCTAGCAATAACTTTACATCACGGACCCAACAAAAGTGGTTTCGTCGAAATCCGAGGTCATTTGCAAAATGTCCATTTTTAAGGGCCTGAATTCCATAGCGACTATTCAGAATTTTCAACTGGACATATCTTTTGATTCCCGATATGAAATCTTGATTTTTCGGATTCGTTGGAAAGATATTCACTATTAGATTCCATTATTTTTGGTTTCACTAAAATCCGGATTGTTTTGCACCCGGTACATTCAATTGAAGTTTGAAATCGAATTATCGAACTACCGCGCCATTTTCAATTCTATTTATAATTATATATAAATATTTATATTCTAACGACGACGCGTATAATATATACGTTCGAATTATATTCAAAATAAATTTCTCGTCGATATTATTTAAAATAATTCATGTTAAATAATCAGAATTCGCTAAAATTGCCAAAATAAAAATTTCAAACTGGCTCGCATTTTACGGGTTGTTACATTCTTCTAACGCAGACCTTAACCTCCATGAGCCCAGGCGGATCATCTGCAGCCTCACAGAGGGATACCAAGAGTACCCTCACGTCCCCATGAAGTCGCATGCTTCGTAACCTAGTTTGTTGGAGCCATCTTTAAGATCAGATGGACGTTCGCTCCTTCTCGTGTTCTGCTAAGGTTTACTACTTAGTTCCCTTAACTAATGTTTACTACTTAGTTCCTGAGTCGTCGTTTTCTTAACTAAGGTTTACAACTTAGTCCTCTTAAATAAGGTTTACTGCTTAGTTCTTTTTTCCGTCAAGTTGGATTGGTTATGTGTCATTAGTCAATTCGAGTTAACTTAACCCATTCATTTGCCATGTTAAACTGGTTAAGTGTTATCAGTAGTTCGTGTTGACTTAACCCTACCACAAATTAAGTTATATTGGTTAAGTATTTCTTATTACTTAACCCCACTCCTTCATCTTGTACTGGTTAAGTGTCCCCTTTAACTTAACCCTGCCCATCTGTTTAGCTAACATGTTACAATGGTTAAGTGTTCTCTTAGTTAACTTAACCCTAACATCTGTTTAATTCACATGTTCTAATGGTTAAGTATTGTCCCTTCATGTTTCAACTTAACCTTGTTCATTTGGTACACTATGATGGCTAAGTGTTCTAAGTTTACTTAACTCCACCTTCTAGTCTGGTTAACATGTTAAATTGGCTAAGTGTGTTTTACTTAACCCCACCTTCTAGTCTAGTTAACATGTTATAACGGTTATTTAACCCCTACAAGTCTTGTCTTGTTAACATGTTAAGTTGGTTGAGTGTTCCTATGGACTTAACCCTCCCATTCTAGCTTAGCTGTTTCTTAGCTTTAAATTATTCATTTAAAGCACCAACCACTCAAATTAGATAGATATTGTTGCGATCACTGGATGTGCCGATCAGTTCCGGGCAGATTTACACCGCAACTCAGTCTAACCTCGGGTCCTTTTTGGGCTCAATGCTCTAACCACTCACATTCGATACGTATTGTTACGGTTGCTGGATTTGCCGGTCAGTTCCGGGCAGTCTTATACCGTAACTCAATCTAACCTCGGTTTAGGCATATTCGTCTTTCCTAGATCTACATATTTATGCTTTTTGTCTATATGTAAATTGCTAACAACTCTTTTAAACAAATTCGGCCTATATTATATTCATTTGTCATGCCCACTAACATACCTACATTCTAGGCCCAAATCTTGATTTACCTATCGTTTAACCCAACCTATAGTTCTATGCCAATTTAGATCTATTATTCCCATTTACAGTTCATGTCAAAACTAGATTTGATACTCTAGTTTACAATTTTATGCCTAAAGCTTAGCCAATACTAGATTCAATATATCAAATTACACCCTCTATAATTCACGTCAAATTACCCTAATTTGCATCTAATAGTCATGTTATAATACATGCTTTAATTATGCCAAATAATATAGATTTCATGTTATACCCAAATAAACCCGCATTCATACCATACATATATCATTATTTCATAAGTTTTCTAAATACTCATGAAATGAAACTAAAAAGGAAATAGAGGATAAACATGAGAATTGACATAAAAGAATAGACATGCAAAAGCGAGCCAAATACAAGGATAATGGATCCAATGGTTTTGGTGTACATAATAGCAAATAGGAATAAACTAAGCAAGTCACACCCTGGGTATGAGATCCAACAAAATGCCAGTTCGGTGTACAACATGGTTTGTAACTATAGTGTTATGGGCATAAACAATTAACCATAATAGTCTTAGGCAATTAACCACAATAGTCATAGTCATGGTCATAGGTAGAAACCTCATAGTTATGAATCATAGGCGATTAACCACAATAGTCATGGATAATTAACCAAAATATTCCTAGGAAATTATCCTAAATAGTCATAGGCAATTAACTGTAATAATTTCAAAGTCATGGTCGTGGACAATAGTCTTATGTTCATAGTCATAGGCACAGGCATAGTCTTATGTCATAGGCATAGGCATAGTCTTATGTCCACAGTCATAGTCTTAGGCCATTAACAATAGTTTTCAATGTCATCGGCATAGGCACAGTCTCATCGGTAATTCATCACAATTGTTCTTAATTAGATCCAAAGGCATATACAAGCACATATTCAAATGAAAGGATCAGGCATATTCTTATATCCATTTAATTTCATGCCACAAATAGATCAAGATGTTCAAATCAAAAAAGTAACTGACTTACATTGATCGGTTTTAGAAAAGGATAATAACGCTGAGGTGATTTGATATGATTCGCGCAACGTTGCTCGAAGCCGTTGAATTAGCCCTTTGCTTCTTTTCTTAAAGCTTTAATCTTTATTTGAATCTCTAATATGCAATTCCTAGCCGTAGTCTTCAAGAATAGTCTTCGTGTTTTATTTCAATTTATTTATTTTCAATTGACTGGTTTGAGAACCAAAAATAGATAGGGCTTATTGTTGTGATTTGGCATCAAAAACATGATTTTCTGTATACGTATCAAAATTATGAATTTGAAACGTTAATTCACTAATTGATTGATGGTTATGTTGTTTGATTATTAGTCTCATTTATTAAAATTTTGAACCATTTAGCCTAATGGAACCAAATATTGAGCTGTATTGAAAATTGTTTGAAAATGCATGCATGTACATATATATGTGCGAACTGGTCATAGCAAAGAGGCTAGAGCAGAGAAATAAAATTGTTTGCCAGACAAATAGGTACATATTTATTGTATTTCTTGGGAATTTGATGATTTTATGAGCCGATTGGCTAGCCGCTTGGCTTTTCCTTTTTCTTTTGGATTGGTGAGGCCCACGGGAGGCTATTTGAAATATCCCGAAGCTCCTGGTGCAAGGGAGGTTATGGCGATTTTTTTCGAAAATTTAAGCTGTTAGCCGAATTTTTGAAAGATTTGAAAAGTTCTTAGAAACTGAAAAGTTGAAGAACTTAAGCCATAAAGAAAATAATGGAAGATGAGTTGGTTTGTAAAACAACTTTTAGCTTCGTTCCTTTTCGGGGACGAAAAGTTTTAAGTGGGGGAGATTGTAATAACCCGGAAATCTGAGCCAATTTAAAATTTTTATTTTGGTAATTTATAAAATTTTGAATATTTAAAATGAATTATTTTAAATAATAACAACAAGAAATTTATCTTGAATAGAATTAGAATGAATATATTTATTTGAATCGACGTTAGAATATAAATATTTATTTTTAATTATAAAAGGAATTGAAAATGGCGCGGTAGTTCGAAAATTCAATTTCAAATTTCAAATGACTATACAGGATTCAAAATAAACCAGATTTTAGCGAAACCAAAAATATTTGAATCTATTTGGAAATACCTTTCCAACAAATCCGAAAAATTGAAATTTCATAGCGGGGATAAAAAGATATGTCCAGTTGAAAATTCAGAATAGTCGCTATGGAATTCTGGCCCTTAAAAATGGAAATTTTGCAAACGACCTTCGTTTTCGACGAAACTACTTTTATTGGATCCGGGATGTCAAATTATTGCTAGATTCCAATTTGCGTAATTTTCTAAATTAATATATGAGGATGGCGAAGTTAAACATGTTTTAACAGTTTTAGTCAATTTCGATCGACCAGAAAATGGCCATTTTTCAAACGGTCTCAGAATTTGACGAAATTAGTTTTATTAGGACCGTATTGTCAATACGAAGCTAGAAATAATTTTTCTGGAATTTTTAGAGTTAGTATGTGGCCCCAGTAAATTGAAATGTTCGTTCAAATTGAATATATATAGATTTACATTTTTATTTTGACGAAAACCTATCGAAACAGCCGAACTGGCTTACGGGACATATCCATTTGTGTTCAAAATGGGGTATTTGGTTAGGGACGATAGTTGGTGGGTTCGATTTCGAGTTCGAATGAAAAGGGTACTTCATAGGACTCAAAATTAAATTAAAATATAAAATAGGTCAGCCCATTTCTCCTTTTACCCAGTCAAACCCCCCTTCCTTAATTCAGTTCGAACCCGATTGAAAAAGAAAAAAAAAAAGATCCCGTCGCTGCCTCGACCTCGTGCCCCCGGCGCTGACCATCGCACATCCGGCCATGGCGCCGTCGGCCTCCCCCCAGCCTCCTTCTTCCCTGTTGAACAACCAGTCGTTGTCCATCCTACCACTACCCAGCCTCCTCCTGCGACGCGAAGGCCCAACTCGAGATGCAAGGACTCCCAACACAAGGATGGAAACGGCATCTGCCTCCTCCATTGGGCCACCGCCGGTCAGAGCGAGATTCCCCCCTTCCCCCCGGCCCGCCAGTTCACCCCCCCTCCCCACCCCCCTTTTCGCTGTAAGTCTTTTTATTATTCTATTTTATTTTAATTTAATTTATTTAAAATAGTTAGTTTAGTGTAATCAAGTTAGAAATCTGATTTTTATGGGAAAAATATATAGTGTTTTGCATCTAGAAAGATTTGATGTTTAACAATAGAAAGATTTTATTTTTAACAATAAAAAGATTTGATTTTTAACAAAAGAAAGATTTGATTTTTAACAATAGAAAGATTGGATTTTTAACATTAAAAAGATTCGATTTTTACATTGGAAAAGACGAGATTTTTATTATGTAGAAAGAATTATAAAAATGTGATTTGTATAGATAAAATTATAATTTTTATAATGTTTTCCTTATGATAAAGATACGCTCTTTATATGGATATCATTAAGATAAAAATTCGATTTTTATTATATATGAAGCAAAATAAAAATTCGATCTTTATATAAGAAGTAGAGATATAAAAATATAATTTTTATATATATAGTGAGGTAAAAATATAATTTTTATTATATGAGGAGTGAAATAAAAATATAATCTTTGCAGTATATGAAGTGAAATAAAAATATGAACTTTATTTCTATCAAGAAGTAGTGAGAATAAAGATACGTTTTTTTATATAAATAGCGGATTAAAAATAGTATTTTTATATAATAGGAAATATAAAAATATGATTTTTATATATGTTGCGAAATAAAAATCTAATTTTTAATATGAACAGCGTAGAGAAGACAACGTTGGCATTGCAAACAAATCTGAATTCAAACCATTCAGAAATAAAGCATAGAGGTGTGGATCCCTCAGTGAGAACTCCTCACTTTTATTTTAATTTCTAGTTTGAAATATATACTAGGATGCTAACGGTGCTTAGCCGACACCCGTTGTCCATAGACCATGGATGACTTGTTTGTTTAATTGATGTGTTGTGAAAGTTGATTGTGTGAAGTGGAATGGAATAAAATATTTTATAGTTAAAAATATAATTTTTGATGTGTATATAAAATAAATATTCATTTACAAATCGAACGATTTGTTTATGTACACCCATTTGAAGGATATTGATTGGGACGATAAATTTTACACATCGCCCAACTGCACAAATAAAAATCTGTGTTTGTTGACTGAAACCCCACACAGGTGTTGGGATGATATTTGACGTACACTAATCCCGATTGTTTAGTTGTATGTCAATCGATAGGTTGACAGACTGTGTAAGCGTTAATTATTTATATTTAATGCTTATGCAGTTGTGTGGTGCACTTTGGATGGTGGTTGATTATTTATCATTGCTATTATATACATGTGTTGTATAGAATCCATATAAATAACATTATATGGTAATTGAGTGGGTCTCATTCCAATTTAGAAAATAAATTATATTCATGTGTTGAATATACAAAATAGTCATGTGTTGACAATACTCATGTGTTGAGAATATTCATGTGCTGAATAAAAGAAAATTCATGTGTTGAATAAAAATATATATTCATGTGTTGAATAAAAGAAAATTCATGTGTTGAAGAAAATATTCATTTGTTGAATAGAATAACGAAGTTATTGAAATATATAAAGTCGTGTTAATTAGATATGCACCATTTTGATGTGAACGATATTTACATCGATTATATTCGTTTTTATAATGAATATTGAAAAGAAAGTGATTTCAAATTATAATGTTTTGAAAATATTATCATTTATATATTAATGATATGGAATATTCAATTTTGATCTGAAATTGAATATGAAGTTGAAATTGTTCTGAAACGAATTTAAAACGATTTATAAAATACGTTTTGAAAGAAAATCAACGAAATATATATAATATTATATATATATATATATACATATAATGGTCTGAATAGAACGCGCCGCGCTGCGGCTGTTCGCGAATTTCAACCATTGACTTCGAATGGACGTTACGGGAGATCCGACCGTCGGATTCTCCTAAAACCGGAACCATTGGGTTCATATTGAAAAGAGCTTTCTAAATATTAGATATTTGAAATCTAACGGTTGGATTTGGAATTATGTCCAAATCAAATTTGGAAAAGGTCGTTGTAAGTGTAGTTCGATGGCCGTTTATGGAAATCGACTGTACAAACCTTGATAAAATTATTAAAAATATAAATAATTAGTGTAAAAATCATAAGAAATGATTTGGGAAGAATTGGGGTGAAAAATTACATATTTGAAAAGATAAAAATAGATTCTTATCGAAATGAACTAGTTTTGCACTAGAATTTTAATCCATTTAATTTTAAAGTAAATAAATTGGATCTGAAATTGTTTTAGAAGTAACCAGAATTTCCAATAATTGAATTGGAATGGATTTGAATCAAAATTGTCTTTGGAATATTTTGATGTTGGATTTCGTGATTATACAGATATTATTATGGAAAATTGATATATTTATATTGTTATTTCCAATACGATATTTGTTGGTCGTAGAATTTGATATTGAATATAAGCCGATATATTTTCTATTCAGAGCCTTGTATTTAATATCAAATGGGATTTGGGTTTGTCATGAATGTTGTCTTCATTAACACTATTCTTAAACCCAGTTGAGAGAAAGATTAAATTTTTTTATTTAGATTTAATGAAGTATACCAATTAAATGGTATTTAATTGGAATTGAAATAGAGTGTGATTTTGGGTTTATCGTGAACAGTGTTTTAAATAACACTTGTTCTTTAACCCAATAATTAATGGAATGTGAATTGGGTTTATCGTGAACTGTGTTTTAACGACATTCGTTCTTTAACCCGATTTACTGTGAAATGTGATTTGGAATTTATAAATCTTTTATTAAGATTTAAACGAGATTTTCTAAAGTAAAGTTTTCCAATTTAATATAATAAATTGGAATTGAATGGAATTCGATTTGGTAATAATCGAAGTGAATTTCTTTGGAGGAAGGCAACTTATATCTGGAATTTAAAAGGCTTTGCCATTATTCCATTTTTATTATTAATCGGATATGGAAGTTTATATCAATTATAAATATCGATTTGTTTTCCATGAAGATTCCATCGTTAATGGAATGTGATTTTGGGTTTATAGTGAACCGCGTTTTAAATGACATTGGTTCTTTAACCCAGTTAAGGACAGGATACGGTTTCCCAAGTTAAACAATCATTACTATTGATTTTTGGGAAGATTAAAACCAAATGGAGTTTTAATGAATCTTTAATTAGATTGAAATGATCGAGAATGGAGTATCACCAGTTTTGCTCCAGGAGATAGTTAAATCTTTAAATAGATTTGAACGTGAAATGGTAATTGAATTACCCATAACACCGTGGTGTTAGATATGAAGTATTACCAGTTTTACTTCATGGGATGAATAGGTTGGGATTGGGAAATTAAAACAAATGATTACTTCGGTAAGGTTCGTTAATCCCGACTAGTTTGGATAAAACATAATTTGGTTTGAATTGATATTCAAAAGAAGATTAAAGAATAAATTTAAAGAATTTATCTTTGATAAAATTAATGGGATCCTTTCCCAAAGTGTAAGAATATTCTGAATTGGAATGAGGCGTATGTTGTGTTTGCGTAACACTTGTTTATTATATACGCAAGTTATTCAGAAAGACCGGGTTTATCCCATTCTAAATAACTGATTCGACGATGTGTCAAGGATGAAGACGGTGGTCGAAGACCGGAGGTCTTCACATCGTTTGGATAATTACTGATGATCTTGATTGGGTTGTACACCCAAGAGGAGGGAATCTGTTGGTGATCATCCAGACGTACTTGGAGATCGATGGATATGCGAGGTACAAGGTTCCTCCGGTTTCGTTCAGACCCAGAACGGACTTGTAAATGGACTGTGTGTCTGACATTGGATATCATTCTGTGTGATTGATGGATATCGGTTGCATGGAGTGGTTTGCCTGTGTAGCATGCTAAGATGCAAATGATCAAGGCTTCTATTGAAAAGCAGAGTCTTGTGGTTGATGATCAAAGCACCACCTGTGTGGCATAGCTTTGTGTAGCGTTAATTCGCGAGCCTCACACCCCGGTTGTGAACCAAAAATGGGAGAGGACCTCGGGGAGGGCATGCGTTTCCTTCTAGCTAGAAGTGGCGTCAGTGGTTTAACACGCCCTGACGAGTTTGACTTATGTGGTTGTTGCTGTTGCGAGGCGCCTCGGATATATCGGTGACTATGTGGAGCCGATGGAGTCATTTGTTGGCTCATTTACCCCCCAAAGGGAGGGGAAACACAGTGTTCAGGCATTTTAATCCACATCGGTGGACCGGCCCTGACGATCCAACGGCTTGACTAAGTACTTACCTGAGACTCGGGCTAGATAGTCTCGAATCGGTGAGGACTATCTTTTGCCTCGGTTCACAGGTGGAAATCCAATTTCCAAATACGTCATCGTGTGATTTTGATTGTATACCTATATATGGCGACATAGTGGTATGGGGCACTTATGCCGTCTATGATTGATACTTATGACTGAAATTGTTTTGACACTATACACTTATAGTAATAATAAAAGATTAAATTTAGCGTATCAAGCATTCTTTGGCTATTATAAGGTAAAAACCTATCCTCCGGCTTGCGTTGCATTGTGTGATGGGACCTGGGTCTTATAATAGCTTCATTGTTCTTTATTTAGCATTGCGCTATTGTTTTATGCACTGGTATTCTTGGGAGGAAACCCGTTCCGTGTCATATGGCGTGGTCCATTGATTTACCGAACTTCAAAATGAAGCTTAAAAACTGTTTTAGTTCTCACACCAGTCACATGACTGACCTGGAGTTTATTGTTTTAACCTAAACTCTGGGTGCCCCTATTTTCCGCGGGCAGCTAGTAGTTTTGGTTTTGCAAATTTAAATTCATAGGAACCTGGTTTACAGCTGGAATGATATCTGTAAATCTCTATATCTGTATATCTCTTTCAGTTGTGCATTGTATTATTTTTCAACTGCAGTAATGTATTTAAATCTCTATTATTTTTCTGATGTGTAATATTTATTCATACTCTGTATATTCTTGTATTCTGATGGAACTGTTGTAATTAACAATGAAATGTTCTTCTCTTTGTGTTCTGATTCGTCTTGTCCTCAATACAATCCGCGATTTCCCATATGGGGGATTTCGGTTCGTTATACTACTATGCCGCCATACTAGTTCTGCAATTAAAGCCGAAATGTCACGCATTGGAAATTGGATTCCATTATGTACCAAGTTAAGGGATCTTCCTTATCGAATTCGTGATGCTCTAGCCCGTGCCACAGGACAAGTACTCAGTCAAGCCCTTGGATCTTTAGGGTCAGTCCTCTCTTACATTTGCGGATTAATTATTCCTGAACAATACGTTTCCCCGCACTATGGGGCGTAACTCTGGTTAGTATGTCGACCATATCATCCATCGGCCCCATAGTGATCGATATATCCGAGGTATCTCGCTATCCATCAAATAATATACAACATCCACATGAGTAAAATGTTTGGGCTCCATACCATGACACTACTCCCAGCTAGAAGGAAACACATGTTCTCCCTGCAGTCCTCTCCCGTTTCTGGTTCATACCGGGGTGTGAGGCTCGCGAATCAACGCTACACAAAGCTATTCTATTTAATGTCGCGCTTTGATCCTCAACCACAAGGCCCTTCTTTTCAACAAAAGCCTTGATCACATGCCACTCAGTATGCCACACTGTCACTCCATGTCGTACCACTGATTTCTACCGATATGTAACCTCTAAACTCGTACGTCTCAGAGAAGGGTGTTAAGAAAGAGAATAAATTCTCCGCCATTAAACAGATATATATTTAGCAGAGATCAACGAATACAGTATAAAGGAATACAATGTCAGACATACTATCCATTTGCAAGTCCGTTCTGGGTATAAACAAAACCGAAGGCACCTTATTCCTCGTCCCATATGTCCAATACAGGAGAGAGGTCCTTGCATATTCGGTCGATCTTCAAGTACATCTGGACGATCACCACTTATTACCTTGTCTTGGGATGTCTCCCAATCAGGACATCAGTATTCATCCAAACGATGTGAAGATCTCTAGTCTTCAACCACCGTCTTCATCATCGACTTATCGTTGTATCAATTATTCAAAATGGCATAAACCCGGTCTTTCCGAATAACTCGCGTATCTTATATAAAAGTGTTATATAAACACCACATATGCTTCATTCCAATCCATAATATAATTTTATTCAAATATTCTCATCATTAAGGAATGGTTCCCATTAATTTTATCAAAAATAAATTCTTTAAATTTATTCCTTAATCTTCCTTTGTATATCAATTCAAAGCAAATTAAGGTTTATCCAAACTAGTCGGGACTAGCGCACCTTACCGAAGTAATCATTTGTTTTATTTCCTAATCCCAACCTATTCATCCCATGGAGCAATACTGGTAATACTCCATATCTAACACCACGGTGTTAGAGGAAAATCTAATTACTATTTCACATTCAAATCTAATTAAAGATTTAACTATCGCCTGGAGTAAAACTAGGGGTACTCCATTCTCGATCATTTCACAAATTTGATAATTTAAATTATCACATTCACATTTCAATCTAATTAAAGATTCATTAAAACTCCACTTAGTTTTAATCTCTAAAAGTCATTATATAATAATTGTTCAAATTTAGGAAATAAATCCTATCTTTAACTGGGTTAAAGAACCAATGTCATTTGAAACACAGTTCACGATAAACCCAATTCACATTCCTCCACCGAAGTTCACTTTGATTATTACCAAATCGAATTCCATTTCATTCCAATTTATTTTATTAAATTGGAAAAAAATTCTTTGGAAAATCCCATTAAATCTTAATTGAAAGATTCAAATATTCCAAATCACATTTCACTGTTAATCGGGCTAAAGAACGAATTTCGTTAAAACACAGTTCACAATAAACCCAATTCACATTCCATTTTATTCCAATTACTAAATATAATTGGAAACTCAAATAATCTTAATTAAAAGATTTATTCTTTTCACACTGGGTTTTAAGAACAGTGTTACTGAAGACACCATTCACGACAAACCGAAAATCCCATTTTTTAATCAACTCCAATTAAATATTAATTAATTGGTTAATTAAAAGATTTATTCTTTTCTCAATTGGGTTTAAGAACAGTATTATTTAAGACACCATTCACGACAAACCCAAAATCCAATTTAATATTAAATACAAGGCTCTGAATAGATATTATATCGACTTATATTCAATATCAAATTCTAAACCTAACGGATATCGTATTGGGATTAATGATATCTGTATCTTCCAAATTCCCATAACAATATCCGCATAACCACGGGATCCAATATCATAATATTATGAAGATTATTTCCATTCCAATTTATTCATTGGAAAATTCTGGTTATTTTCAAATCCAGTTTATTTCTTTAAAAATATTGGATTATTATTCTAGTTAATAACCAGTTCATTTTGATAAAAAATATTTTTATCTTTACAAATGTGGAATTTTTCATCCAAATTCTTTCCAAATCATTTATTATGATTTTACACAAATTGTTGACATTTTTAATAATTTTATCAAGGCCCATACAATCGGTTTCCAATAACAGAAACTGAACTATATCCATAGCGACCTTTTTTGAGTTTGATTTGGACGTATCTCCAAATCCAACCATTAGATTTCAAATATATTATATTCGTTGGAAAGATCTTTTCGATATGAACCTACGGTTCTGTTTTTAGGAGAATCCGACGGTCGGATCTCCAGTAATGTCAATTCAAAGTCAATGGTCGAAATTCATGAACAGTCGCTGCGCAGCACGTTCTATTCAGGCCATTTAATATATATAATATATAATATATAATATATATTTTGTCGATTTCCATTTAAAATGTATTTTATAAATCGTTTTAAATTCATTTTAAAAATGATTCCAACTTCATTTCGATTTTAAATCAAACTGAATATTCCTTTATAAATTCGTTTTAAATTCATTTTAAAACGATTTCAACTCATTTCAATTTTCAAATCAAAATTGAATATTTCTTATCACTATAATATTAAAATGATAATATTTTCAAAATATCTGATTTTTATTATACACTGGATATTATTTAAAAATATTCGTTAATTCTGGATTGGAATCAGACTCAATCAATTACCATATAGTTTCCGTTATATGGATTTCATCATGACATGTATACAACATTAATGATAAACAATCATTATAAATTAGTACAACATCCAGAGTGCATTTTACAACTGTATAAGCATTAAAAAAAAAATATAACGCTTATACAGTCTGTCAACCCAACGATTGACATACCACTAATTATTGGGATCAGTGTATGTCAATTATCATCCCAATACCCGTATGGGGTTTCAATCAACAAATACAGATTTTGTTTTTGCAGTGGGTTGATGCGTATAATTTATCGTCCCAACCAGTGTTAGTTTAATGGGTGTACATGAACAAATCATCCGATTTGTAAATGAATATTTATTTCATCTTCGCTTCATAATAATTTTATATATATATTTTATGTAAATAATTTTATATATACGACAATATGAATCCGTAACAATCCCATCACAATTCAAACAAACAATCAACCACAGTTTGTACAGAAAAATAGTGTTAGGGGCTTCAAAGCCCTGTCTGCATCCTAGTGTATAATAACTGTAAAATAATGTTAGTGTGAGAGAGTTCTCACAAACGGTTTCCACTCTGCCAGTTTTTATTTCTGAATTTCTGTTTTGATTTAAATCCGCCACAAATTCTAATTTGCTCCAAATACCTTCTAGCCAGTTCTGAAATGTAGAATTTGTCTCCACGATCCCAACGCAACTCGTTTCACTGATTTCTGATTCCGTATAACAAAGATACGGCCATCAATACATTAATTACAAAATTTTATAATTAAATATTAATTAGAATATAATCACCCTCTTTAATTAATCCTCTCCCTCCTTCAGACAAACCCTTCGTTCAAAGAAACCTGGAACCGTCCCATTGTTCAATCTTAGGGCTCCGAATTGCCACTCCATTAAGCCGCTGGTTCTCGATCACCTCCCTCCACATCATGCGCCGTGAAGTGCTCCACCACCGCCCAAGTATTGGCCAGCTCGAAAGTCCACCTATGCCGGAATTTGCGCCTGAACGGTGGTGGTTTAGGCCCTTTTAATCTAACCGAACATCTAGCGAAAACCGATCAACTTCGTATCAGTTTGCAGAGCTCATAATGCTTTTGAAATTTTGCTTTGGAAGTATGATTTAATTAAACTTGGAATAGGAGAAAAATTGCCTTGAAAAAGGATGTTTTCAGCCATTAAACTCAAGAACGGCGGTTGTTAGGGTAGTTGACCGAATTTCTAGGGTTAGGGGTATTTATAGGTTATTTTATTTTTTATTTATTTTAATTTAATTCACAAATAACTGTTTAATCATTCCAAACTCCAAATCATACCCAACTACTGTCGTTCCTGGCCAAATACCCCCATTCCGGACATAATGGGACATGTTTCATAAGCCAATTCGATTTTTTCGATTAGTTTTTGTTAAAATTAAAATATAAATCAATATATATAGAATTTAAACATACATTTTAATTTGCCAGGGCCACATACTAATTCCAAATATTCCAGAAAAATAAATCTTGTTATGTTTTGACGTTACGGTCCTAACAAAACTAGTTTCGTTGCATTTGGAGACCGTTTGAAAAATGGTCATTTTCCAGTCAATTAAATTCAAACTGAAATTTTCAAATTCGTTTCCTTTTGCCACGCTCACATATTAATTCCAAAAATTGGAATCTAGTAATAATTTGGCATTCCGGACCCAACAAAAGTGGTTTCGTCGAAAACGGAGGTCATTTGCAAAATGGCTATTTTTAAAGGTTATATATTATATTAAAATATACGGAATTTTATTTTAAATTTTAAACTGGAAATAACCTTCAATTTATAATATGAAATCTCAGCTTTTCACATTCATTAGAAAGATATAACTAAACAGATTCAAATTTTTTTTGTTTTATTGAAATCCGATTTACATCGAATTCTGTATATTCATTCAAAGTTAGAAATCGAATTTTCATACTACCGCGCCATTTCAAACTCCACTTATAATTAAAATAAATTTATTCGTTCTAACTTCGATAAAAATAAATTTTTATCGTTATTATTAAAAATAATTCATTTAAGTATTCAAAATCCATTAAAATATCTAAATTAAAATTTTTAAATTGTTTCTGAAATTCCAGGTTGTTACAATCTCCGCCACTTAAAATCTTTTCGTTTTCGAAAAGGAGTGGAGCTAAATGTTGTTTAACTAACCAACTCAACTTTTATTCTTGCTTTCATTCCTCAACTTTTCAGTTTCTAAGAATTTTCTAGTTCCTCAGAAATTTGGCTAACACCCTAAATTTTCGAATTTTTTTGTCATAACCTCCTTTGTACGGGGAGATCTTTAAAACCGCAACTAGCCTCACAGAACCCTCATCATGCAAAAAGAAAAAGAAAAAGCCAAGCGGCTGGCCAATCGGCTCATAAAATCATCATAACCAAGAAATACAGTAAACTTGTACCTGTTTGTTGGGCATACAATTTTATTTCCATAACGAACCAGAATTTTTAACCAATTTGAAATTGAAATTTTTATTACTTAATTTGAATTTAAATTGGAATTTGATATAAATATATATAGTTTAGAATATTTAATAATTTTGATAAGTTACATGATAGATTTTACTTGAATTATAAATGAGTAAATGAGAATGATTATTAACAAGTTTGGATTTATTGATACTATTTGTCGTTTGATCGGATTTGTCGAACCATAACATGAATTAGTAGCATTAGAACTAAGTGTTGTCCTTAGTTTTCATAGCATTTTAAAGGAAATGCTACCAAAAGATCACTTTCCCTCCTTAAGAGAAGTGTAAGGACACTTGTATTTTTGCATGCCTCCTTTCATGCATGTTTTAACTTGCCCTCTTATGTGTCATTACCTCCTTAACCCTCCAGTCCAATATAAGGAGGCCTTTCCTCCATTTTTTAACCATTTCACTCCATTTTCTTATTTTCATCTTCTTCTTAAATCTTATGGCCATGGTTTCCATGGCATAAGTCTCCCTCTTTTCCACCACCACCGTGCCAAAGTTCGTCATCCTCCTACTCCTCCTCTTATGATAGAGAGAGAGATTAGTATATATATTTTGGTGAAGAAGACGTTGCGCCAAAATACTATCAAACGGTTCGCTCAACTCGGATCGCCTACCAGGAAATTTGGAAAGTTGTTTGGTGAGAACTCTTTAACCACAAATTATATATTTAATTAGTGGTTAGACTAATTTAAATATAGTGATGAATTATTAATGGTTAATGATGATTGATGTTTGTTCTGTTGGATGATGGATGCATAGTTTAGACCACACAAACTATTACGCGTTAGTGTTATAATGCTTGTGCACAGTCATTATTGAATTTGAAGGTTAATAATTTATAAAGACCATATGTATGAATTCATATATATTGATAAAGTCCTTTAAATGAATAAATAAATACCGGAACATTCTAGGATGACAGAGAGGATAGTGTCTAGACTTGGGTTTGGAAATAAAGTTTCTTGCTCTCCCTAGCTATCCCTAACTGATTTGATGAATGGGATGGTTAATTTGAAGTTATTTGAATTTAGAAATGAATTGGAATTCGATTTACTAAGTGAAAAAATAAAAGTTGAATTTTAGGTCCAAAATAATTTGGAAAGTAAATTTAAATGATTTTAAAAGGGTTATATAAGGATATAATGGTTTTCTACGATATTTTGAAGTATCGTAGAATAATGGTTATTATGGTCAAAATAGAGCTTGTCGCATAACAGCAATTTACGTATTTTAGATGCAAACTTTAAAAGCTTATATCTTTCGCAATCTAAATCGGATTTCCATAAAATGAAAAATGTTTGATTTCCATTAACAAGAACTTTCAAATGAGTGAAAGCAGAATTTAAATTTGAGTTATAATTTTCAAGTTATGTTTGAAATCGTTTTGGAAAAGTTCGATGTAAGAACAATTGTTGACCATAATTATAAATAGCTATTTTTAAATGTTTTAAAAATAGGGAAAAAATTGTAAAATCGTTACAAATTATGAAAAGGTGTTTTGATTTGTAAAGTTTAAGTTTTGGCTAAGATAAATTAAATTTTGATCAAAATAGTTAAGATAACTATTTTGTAACACTTTTGAAACGCTATTGTAACATTTTCTTCGAAAATAATCTATTTTGAAGTTTTAACCTATAAACTATCTTCCGAACTATAAGTAATGACTTGTGGAATGTTTTCAAAGGTTCAAAAGTATTGGAAATATTTTAGATGGAATTTAAATTGATTTATTTAATATTAAAATAGGTTTTCCAATTTTAAATAATTGGATATGGTTGGAGAGAAATCTTAGGATGTCTGATATTAATTCGGTAGATCACGACTCTTACTATTTGAGGAATTTAAAAGGTAGTTCACCATTATTCCATTTATAGTGTGAGTTGGATATCGAGATTAATATTAAGTATAAGTTGATGGTATTTCTATCCAGATCTAATGTAAAAGAGTTGGATAAATCTTTCAAGTAAGATATAGGTTTCCCAATTTGACTGGGATAAGTTGGATAGAAATAATCATCGGATATTTGATATGAAATTCTTTGGCGTAAATGTATTCTATTTGAGGAATTTGGAAGATATTATTATAACGTTATTCCACTTATAGTATTCGTTGATTATGAGAATGATATCGAATATAAGTAGGTACAATTTTTGTGTAACTTATGTTCAATATCGATTGGTTTGGGTTTTGTCGTGAATCATATATTCAACAATATCATTCTTGAAGCCCAATGAGATTGAGTTGTGGAAATTCATATCGTAAATTGGGATTTAATCAAATCTTTGAATTGAGAAAATCAAAAATAAGAAACTGGGAACCAAGTATACTCATTTAGTTAAGATTAAAGAATTGAATGTTGGAAAATCGGTTTAAATGGAAACTATGGTTGAAATATGGATTAAAAGATTTCAAAGGAAACTAGGTTTTGATAATGAGTTATCAAACGGAAAATTAATTAAGGCTTTGGGGCTAGATTAACTTTGATTTAAGGGATGAGTTTTAAAGAAGAAAGGTTAAATATGGATTTTGTTAAAGATAATTTGAGAATGGGTTTAAATAAATTTAATTTAACAAAATCTGAGATGGAAGGACATTTGGTTGAAAGCCTGTGTGTTTCGTAATTGCGTTTTAAGAATTACGCTTATTATTTGGGAAGACCGGGATCAGATGTATATCTGAAAACCATTCCAAGTAATAATACGATGTTGTAGAGTAATTGAAGACATTGAAGACAGTACTGAAGACTGGGACCCTTCATACCGTAAGGATGACTTGCTGAATGTCTCAAATGGGTAGCTCCCATTTGCAGATGGATTTTATATCAGCTAAGTAGCAAGAAGCCCAAACGTATGTGAAGGAATTTCGGATTGTTTTTTTGTTTAGACCCAGAACGAACATTTATGGATTGTGTGTCTGACATTGTAATTGACTGCGTAGCATTGATCTATGTTAAATATATATCTGTTTGGTGGCGGAGAATTTGTTCTCTTACTTAACACCCTTCTCTAGGTAGTATGAGCTTAGGGGTTATATATCAATAGAAATCAGTGATGCGTTGTAAATGGACAATGTGGCATACTTAAGTTATGTGATGAGCTATGGTGATCAAAGCATGGCTTATTTAAGTGTAGCTTTGTGTATATCGGGACCTCGGCAAATGGTAAATGGCCAAAATAGGAAGAAATGCAGTAGGGTTATGGGGTGTTGTCTCCTTCTAGATAAAAGGTGTATTATGGAATGGAGCCCAGGTATTAACCTATGTAGTAAAAGCATCTACTTTGGTGATTGTTGTTGGCGCACGCTCGGAAAGGTTGGTAACGACCGGGAGATGACATACTCAGGCGTACTCTAAGTTACCCAGTTAAGCGGTAACCCGGCCTTGTTTGGCATGAGGAGCATCACTGTTGATCATGGGACATCCCTCTAGAGGTGTTCAAAATTCGGTTCGGAAGGAAGTTCCTTTGCCTGGTCATTGTTGGAAACCCAATCTCCGCTACAAGCCCGTACGATTTTGATTGTACACCATACATAAGTATAGTATATGGTACCAATGTTGGCTAGGATTGATACATTTACTTTCGAAAATGTTTTCGCACTATATTATAGTATTGAAAGAGGATTTTCATGTATCAAGCATTTTTGATAACATAAGGAGAAACCTCGCCCATGTGTGCATTTGCATTGTGTGTGTGCCACGAGACCTTATCCTTGTTTCATTTTTCAAAAAGTCATTGCGAATTTATGTGCACTGGTATTCACATTGAGTAAACCCGTTTCGCATTAGCGGCGTGATTTGTTGAATTACCTAACTTTAAAGTAAACCCTAAAAAGAAACGTTTTAAGTTCTCACACCAGTCCTTGTTTGGCATAAGGCAGCGTGATAGGGGGTTCTCGCTCTTATTTTGGTGGCGAGCGGGGGCCTTTTACCTTTACACGTCCCAAGAGGGGTCGGTTAGGCATAGGGCTGCGACAGTCGAGAGGATGGCCGTAAAAAAAAGTGTTGGGGTACCATTATAATGCCATGGCGGAGTATTAGCCATTGTCCGATGGTTAAAAAAGACCATACCATTACAATGTGGTATCAGAGCTTTGGTTTATACAAAGCTATGGGGTACGACTCATTTGAACAAAAGGAAAAGACTCATCATATTTATAATATCTCATTAGAGATGGGTTAGTAATGCCCTAGAATGGGATTTTAGAGTATTATATTTGAGAGAGCGTATTTGAAAATATGAAATGAGTTTTGAAAAGTTATATTTCAAGAAAGATACATATTTTGGAAATATATGGTTAATTATAACCTGGATACTTAATCAAACGATTAAGGTTAAGTTTACATTTTGTGATTATAATCACACATAAAATAATTCTTATGGCATGGTAATTAAGCCCCTTCCACTGGTCAGGAAAATGATCTGAGTATAAATGCCTTTTTGATTTAATTCTGCTATTGGGTAGCATTTCAAAATATTGATAAACTTGGGTCAAATTTATTAAGGTAATTCTCCCCTAAGGTAACTAATAAATATAATTAGAAATTAGAATTGAGTATTGTATTCGATGTTGAGGTTAGACTATCGAGTAAAAGAAGATTTTGAATATACGCCTAGCTGATATATATACGAAGTCTTAAGTATACTAGATAGATATAGAATCACACTCTAGTCGCTTGAAGATGATTCTATTGATGACTGCAGCATCATCAGTATGTATTTTCGAGTTTCGAAAGTGGAATGACCATATGATTCCGATTTAAACATCAATATATACTTAAACCAATTTAGATAAGTGTTTGAAAATATTTGGTAAATTGATTTGAATTAGAATAAGTAAGCGAGATCTTGAAAATTTGGTAAGTTGTAAGAATTATATCAGGTGAACCTGTAATAAGGATAAGCCAGTAAAGAATATATGAGAAAGTGCATTTGTGATATATAAAAAAAAGGTTTTGAAAGGATGTATAATTCAAATCAAAATTTTGAGTAAGAATTGGCAGTTACTTTGGAATTGATTTTAAAAGGATATATTTTGAATATAAAGGAAAAACATCTTTGAAAATATTTGGAAATTTAAAACTTGAGCATGACATCTTTTGATTGGAATTTCTTAGTTGATTAAAAGACGTTTATGTAAAGTTGTAATTTACATAAGCAATCCAAATATAGAAAAAGTAGTTTGGGTAACGATTTAAAGGATAAGTTGGAATTAATCAATTAGGTTATCTGATAATTAGTCCTCCCAAACTGATTAAATTTAAAATGTAAACATCTTGAGTATTTAGTTTCACAATATGACTATAAGATATTTGATGATATTTTGGTTAAGGACTACATTGGTTAAAGCTGTTTCTCTAAAGTTTGAAGGAAATAAGTTTAATAACCTTGAATTTGGAATAATTAATGAGGATAGACAAAATTAAACAAAATAAGGAACTTAAATTTGGAACGATTTTGGACAGTCGATAAGTTCTAAAATATATTGCGGTCATAAAAGGAACTGTTTAAGTAAGCATGAGTACCTTGTCAATTAAGTTTCACAATTTGATTAAAGGATATTTGGCAAGCGGGAATAGTAAGAAGAAATTGCCTAAACTGAAACATTTAGACAAGTTGAGTTCGGAGATGATCAAGTTTTCCGTTTAATGAATAATAGTAAATTTTGGAAACTGAAAAGGAGTAAGTTTCATAACCATTGTATTTGCAAGGTAAGATCTAAGAGAATAAATTTATAACTCTGAATTTTCTTGAAGGAGGTAAACGGTTGAGTATAAGTAATTAGCCCAGTAAACGATGAATCGAATATAATGGGTGATTGGAAGATATGATTGGAGGACATGTAAATATGGTTATCCATAAATATGTGTATTAGAATATTCTACCTGTTATATCCATTATGAGAACGGGGAGCTTTGGTATAAAAATTTTTAAACACTTGTGTCTGAAAATCTACAAGATGTCAAATGAGTAATTGCAATTCCCTTTCCTTTTCGAGACGAAAAGTTTTAAGGGGGGTGAATGTAACGATCCAGAATTTTTAACCAATTTAAAATTGGAATTTTTATTACTTAATTTGAATTTAAAGTTGAATTTGACATAAATATATATGGTGTAGAATATTTAATAATTTTGATAAGTTATATGATAGATTTTACTTGAATTATAAATGAGAACGATTATTAATAAGTTTGGATTTATTGATACTATTTGTCGTTTGATCGGATTTGTCAAACCATAACATGAATTAGCAGCGTTAGAACTAAGTGTTGTCCTTAGTTTTCATAGCATTTTAAAGGAAATGTTACCAAAAGATCACTTTCCCTCCTTAAGACAAGCGTAAAGGCACTTGTATTTTTTCATGCCTCCTTTCATGCATGTTTTACACTTGCCCCCTTATGTGTCATTACCTCCTTAACCGTCCATTCCTATAAAAGGAGGCCTTTCCTCCATTTTTTAACCATTCCACTCCATTTTCTTTTTTCATCTTCTTCTTAAATCTTATATGTAATAACCCTGAATTTTGGGGTAAATTTAAAAATCTATTTTAACTAATTTTAATGGATTTTGATATTTAAAATAATTTATTTAAAATAATGATGATTAAAAATGTATTTAAATCGAAGTTAGGATGAATAATTTAATTTTAATTATAAAAGGAGTTAGAAATAGCACGGTAGTTTGAAAAGTCAAACTTGAACTTTGACTGACCGTACATGATGCAAAATTTAACGGATTTTAGTGAAACCAAAAATATTAGAATCTCTTTTAAAGTATCTTTCCAATGAATCCGAAAAATCAAAATTTTATAGCGGTAATTAAAAGTAATGCTAGTTTAAATTTCAGAATAGTCGATGTAGGATTTATATATATATATATATTTCAATATTAAAAATGGTCATTTTTCAAACGACCTCTGTTTTCAACGAAACCACTTTTGTTGAATTCGGAATGTCAAATTATTGCTAAGTTTAATTTTTCATAATTTTTAGAATTAATTTGTGACCATGGAAAAAAGATTTCAGTTTGGTCAATTTTTGTCAATTTTAATCGACTTGAAAAAGACCATTTTTCAAATAGGCTCAGAATTGAACGAAATTAATTTTTTTAGGATCGTATCGTCAAAAAAAAGCCACAAATAATTTTTCTGGATTTTTCTGATTTCATATGTGGCCCCGGTAAAATTAAAAAGTACGGTCGAATTTAATATTAAAGATTTATTTTAAAATAAAAGAAACATGCTGTAAACTTCAGAATTAGACTTCGGCACAAGTGCCATTGCGTTTAGAAGACGTCAAAACATATTGTTCGACAGTCTTGGGCTCCGTTTGGAGATCGGATGGAAAAACCCTAATTTTGGATTTAATTAAATGAATTAAAAAAATAGAAAATACGCTCAAATACATGTATAAATACACGGATGAACAGTAGCTTCTTCTTCCCGTTCATTTCACCGCCGCCTAACCCATTCCCATCAAATTTTCTTCCTTCGATTTCTCCTTCGTTTCTCAGCGAAATTCTTTACCGTAGTACAACTTTTCGAAGAGATTTTTGTGTTCTTCGATTCTAGACCGGAATCAAAGCCTCTCGTGGCCTGTAACTGCCGCCCCAACCTCCTAAACCCGTCGCCGTCGCGCCTAATCCGGGCCCACCACAGCGAACCGTAACCCCCTTCTCCCGGAGATTTTAGCCCACTCCTAGCTCTCCGACGCCACGCAATCGGTTCTGAAACCATCAACTACATCTCACGATTTCTGGAATTAAAGATTTAAATAAATTGAAATTATAAAGGTATGAACATTTCAGATTTTGCGATGCTTTTATCTGTTACAGTAGCAGTTGTGAAAAGAAATTTGATAATTTGTTCATATGAACTTCAAAAAAAATTCAGATCTGAGAGAACCGTGACTTCAAATACGACTTTTAAAAAAAGCGATTGGGACAAATTCTTATCCAATCAAGTTGTGATTCTATTTTAAATAATTAAATCAATTTAATTATTATTCTCTAGTTATTTAAATAAGCTGAATTGTCGTTAAACTAGATCTGCGATGTGATAATATTTTGAATGATTGATCTGTTGTTTTGTGTTATATGATGTTAGATCTGATAGTCAAAAAATTTAGATCAGTGTATGGTAGCAAATTAGAACCAATTATTTGTTTAAATATTTGGTTGTATCATGTTTGTGGTTATTCTGTAAATCATGAGAAAAATAACACCCTGTTGTATTTGGTTGGACTAGATTTCTTTTTTTTAGTTAGATAAAATATTGTTATGTTGTTGATTACATTGAAATATAACGGTATGGTAAAGTCTGGGTTTTTATTAAAATCAAAAAGGAAAAAATGACCATATGGAAAAGATTTACTTTTTGTTAAAAGTAATAAAGAATATGTTTTTGCATGTAAAATATAATTACATTTTTTTAAATTAAATAAGAAGAATTTGCATTGAAAATAAAATTGCATTGCTATATGTAATTAAAGATTAAAGATGTACATTGTAAATAAAATTACATTTTTAAATGTAATTAAAGAATAAGTTTTTACATTGTAAATATAATTACATTTTTATATGTAATGAAAGAATAAGAATTTGCATAGTAAATAAAATTACATTTTTATGTGTAATTAAAGTATTAAAATTTACATTGCAAATTAAAAAGTAAGAAAAATACATTAATATGTAATTAGATTTGTAGAAAGATAAAATTACATTTTTCTGTAATTAAAAGTGAAAACTTAGATTTTCATTAAAAGAATAAAGGAGTGATTTTTGCATTTTTATGTAAATAGATTTTCAATAAAAGAATTTAGATATGATATTTACGTATTTAATGTAAATAGATTTTCATTAAAGGAAATTAGAAAGGAAAATTACATTTTTATGTAAATAAACAATGAAAGAGGAAAATTTACTTTTTAGGTAAATAAGCAATGAAAAGGAAATTTACATTCAAAATGTAAATTAGAATATAAAGGATATTTTGTTAGGAAATGTAAACTAGGATATAAAGGACATTTTGTTTGGAAATGTAAACTAGGATATAAAGGACATTTTGTTAGGAAATGTAAATTAGAATAAAAAGGACATTTTTGTTAGAAATTGTAAATCAGAAAAAAAGTATAGAAATAAAGATTACATCTTTATTTACCTTTTATATGCAATAAAAAGAAGTAGGGAATTAAGAAAGTTACATTTTTATATGTAATTAGAGAAATATAGAAACTTACATTTTCCAATGTAAATAAGGATGAATAGAAATTATATTTATTTTTTTATATGTAAATAAAAGAATTTACATTTTTCAATGCAAACAAAAGAAATAAAATATTGATTAGGAATTCACATTTTCCAATGTAAATAGAATATGAAATAAAAGTTACATTTTCTGTGACGGCAAGGAATTTCGCTCGGTCCGAACCAGTCGCTAAACCGACCCAGACCGTTCGAAACGCCCTATCGTTTGAGAACATGACAAATCAGAACGCATATAAAAGAACATTTCACTGTATATTACAACAATGCATCAGATTACAAGAATATACAGAGTATAAATGAATATTACACAGAAATATCAGAGATTTAAATTACATTTAAATACATCGCAGCGGAAAATAATACAATACACAACTAGAATGAGATATACGGATACAAAGCTTTCCGGATATCGTTCCAGCTGTGAACCAGGATCCTGTGAATATAATCTGCAAAACCAAAACTACTAGCTGCCCGTGTCAAAATAGGGGCACCCAGAGTTTAGGTTAAAACAATAAACTCCAGGTCAGTCATGGGACTGGTGTGAGAACTAAAACAGTTAATCTTTATTTTAAAGTTAGGTAAATCAAGGGACCACGCCGTATAACACGGAACGGGTTTCCTCCCAAGAATACCAGTGCATAAAACAAACAGCGCAATGCTAAATAAAGAAAAATGAAGCTATTATAAGACCCAGGTCCTATCACACAATGCAACGCAAGCCGGGGGATAGGGTTTTTCCCTTATAACAGCCAAAGAATGCTTGATACGTTTAAAACAAATCATTTGATACTATTATAAGTGCATAGTGTAAAAACAACTTCAAATCATAAGTATCAATCATAGGCGGCATGAGCGTCCCATGCCACTATGTCGCCATATATAGGTTTACAAATAAAACCGCAAAGTCACGTATTTGGAAATTGGATTTCCATCTATGAACCGAGGCAAAAGATAGTCCTCAACCGATTCGAGACTGCCTAGCCCGAGTCTCAGGCAAGCGCGCAGGCAAGCCTTGGAGCGACAGGGCCGGTCCACCGATGTGGATTATTATACCTGAGCACTACGTTTCGCCGCCCTTTGGGGCGTAAGCGAGCCAACGAATGACTCCATCGGACCCGGATCGTCCGATCTAACCGAGGCGCCTCGCAACAGCAACAACCACATAAGTCAAACTCGTCAGGGCGTGTAAAACCACTGACGCCACTTTTAGCTAGGAGGAAACGTAGGCCCTCCCTGAGGTCCGTCTCCCGTTTTTGGTTCATACCGGGTGCGAAACACGCGAAGTAAACGTTACACAAAGTTACGCCACAAAGGCCGTGCTTTGATCATCACCACAAGACTTTGCTTTTCAACAGAAGCCTCGATCATTTGCATCTTAGCATGCCACACAGGCAAACCACTCTATGCAACCGATATCAGTCACACAGAATGAAATCCAATGTCAGACACACAGTCCATTTACAAGTCCGTTCTGTGTCTGAACGAAACCGGAGGCACCTAGTACCCCGCATATCCATCGATCTCCAAGTACGTCTGGACGATCACCAACTGTTTCCATCTTCCTTGGGTGTACAGCCCAATCAAGATCATCAGCAATTACCCAAACGACGTGAAGACCTCCGGTCTTCGACCATCGTCTTCATCTTCGACTTATCGTCGTATCAGTTATTCAGAATGGGATGAACCCGGTCTTTCCGAATAACTCGCGTATATTTTAAATAAGTGTTACACAAACACAACATACGCCTCATTCTAATTCATTAGTCACTAACCGTAAATTAATCAAGAGAATAATTTCCCAAATATTAACCCCGAAGGCCAAAACCAACATCAGATCAATATCCAGAAAACCATTCTGCTTGGCTAACCGACAGTTAGTTTCTAAATTTCACATTCATAGGGAAAGGTTCCCATTAATTTTATCCAAGATAAATTCCTTGAATTTATTCTTTATTCTATTTTTGAATCTCAATTCAAACTAGTCGGGATTAGCGAACCTTACCGAAGTAATTATTTATTTTAATTTCCCCATCCCAACCTATTCATCCCATGAAGTAAAACTGGTAATACTTCATATCTAACACCACAGTGTTATTGGTAAATTCAATTACCATTTCACGTTCAAATCTAATTAAAGATTTAACTATCGCCTGGAGCAAAACTGGTGATACTCCATTTTCGATTATTTCAATCTAATTAAAGATTCATTAAAACTCCACTTAGTTTTAATCGTTAACTGGGTTAAAGAATCAGTGTCATTTAAAACACGGTTCACGATAGACCCAAAATCACATTCATTAATTATCGGGTTAAAGAACGAGTGTTATTTAAAACACCGTCCACGATAAACCCAAAAATCAATATCGATTTAATTCCAATTAAATATTATTCAATTGGTACACTTCATTAAATCTAAATAAAAAGATTTAATCTTTTCTCAACTGGGTTCAAGAACAGTGTTAGTGAAGACACCATTCACGACAAACCCAAATCACATTTGATATTCAATATAAGGCTCTGAATAGAAAATATATCGGCTTATATTCAATACCAAATTCTACGATTTACAAATGTCGTATTGGAAATAACGATATAAATATCTACATCTTTCAAATTTCCATAACAACATCTGTATAATCCCGAATTCCAACATCGAAATATTCCGAAGTCAATTTCGATTCAAATCCACTCCAATGCAATCATTGGAAATTCTGGTTATTTTTAAAACCCTTTTCAAATTCAATTTATTTATTTAAAAATAAATAGAATTATATTTCTAGTTCAAAACTAGTTCATTTCGATAAAAATCTATTTTTATCTTTTCAAATATGGAGTTTTTCATCCCAATTCTTTCTAAATCATTTCTTATGATTTTACACAAATTATTACTATTTTTAATAATTTTATAAAGGCCCGTACAGTCGATTTCCATCAATGGCCATCGAACTGCACTTACAGCGACCTTTTTCGAATTTGATTTGGACGTATCTCCAAATCCAACCGTTAGATTTCAAATTTCTAATATTCATTAGAAAGCTCTTTTCGATACGAACCCAACGGTTCCGGTTTTAGGAGAATCCGACAGTCGGATCTCCCGTAATGTCCGTTTGAAATAAATGGTCGAAATTCGCGAACTGCCGCGGCGCGGCGCGTTCTATTCAGGCCATTATATTTATATAATATATATATATTATATATATATATATTTCGCCGACTTCCTTTTAAAACGAATTTTATAAATAGTTTTACATTCGTTTCAAAACAATTCCAACTTCCATTTCAATTCAAATCACAATTGAATTCTTCTTTATAAATTCGTTTTAAAATTCATTTCTATTCAATTCAATTTGAATTCATTTCGAATTCGCTTTCAATTCAATTCATTTCGAAATCGTTTTCAATTCAATTCATTTCGAAATCGTTTTCAATTCAATTCATTTCGAAATCGTTTTCAATTCAATTCATTTCGAAATCGTTTTCAATTCAATTCATTTCGAAATCGTTTTCAATTCAATTCATTTCGAAATCGTTTTCAATTCAATTCATTTCGAAATCGTTTTCAATTCAATTCATTTCGAAATCGTTTTCAATTCAATTCATTTCGAAATCGTTTTCAATTCAATTCATTTCGAAATATTCGATTTCGAAATCACTTTTCAATATTCATTTTAAAATGAATAAAATCGATATAAATATCGTTCACGTCAAAATGGCGTCAATCTAATCAACACGGCTTCATAAATTTCTATTTTCAAATATTCTATTTCAAATATTTCTTTTTCAAAATAGTTGTTATTATCAAAATATTTCGTTCAACACATGACCAATCTCAATGAATGAGTACTGTCAACACATGAACTTTTATTTTATAATATTATTTATTTTTCAAATTGGAATGAGGCCTAATCAATCACCATATAAAGTTAATTATATGGATTTTCATACAACACATGTATATAATAACATTGAAAATAATTAACCATCAACCAAAGTGCACTACACTGTAAAAGCATCAAATATAGATATTCAACGCTTATAACAGCCTGTCAATCAATCGATCGACATATTTAATCAATCAGGATGAGTGAACTGCAAATTTCATCCCAACACCCGTGTGGGGTTTCAAACAATCAAACAAATATTTTATTCGTGCAGTTGGGCGATGTGTAAAATTTATCGTCCCAATCAATGTCATTCAAATAGGTGTACATAAACAAACCGTCTGGTTTGTAAATGAATATTCTATTTTATTCACATCACGTTAAAAATTATATTTTTAACGATAAAACATTTTATTCCAACATATGAATTTCTATTCAGTTCATTCTTTAAATAAAATGATATTTTTATTTTTCTAACACATTTTAGAAAATTTCGGCGGCATAACGGCACGATACTAGAAACGGGACGAGGCCTAGCCTTATCCCTGGTCTAGTGAAGGCCCACGCCATTCACACATCAATCAAATCAATTCGTTATGCAAACCACAAAACTTGGAGTAAGAGTCTAACCTAGCCTTACTCCTTCGCCTTATAACGGCGCACGTCTAATCCTAACCAATTTATCGATTCGATTTTTCACACCACAAACCACATTCAAACCAATATCGCAATCAATCACCAAACAGCCAAACAAACAAGTCCATGGTCTGTAGACGATTGTGTCGGGTGCTACTAAACACCGTCTGCATCCTAGTATATATATATAACTAGAAAATAAATTTGAAAGGTGAGAAATTCTCACTTATAGCTATCCTAGCTCCACGGCACTCCTTTCAGAGAAGTCTTCGTCGTCATCGCATCATTTTTCATCTTCGTTGCTCGCTTCCACTACCTATGTAAAAATCGAATTTTTACTTCGCTATTCCATATATAAAAATCATATTTTTAATTCGAAGTCCAACATATAAAAATTCTATTTTTAATTCGAAGTTCAACATATAAAAATTCTATTTTTAATTCGAAGTCCAACATATAAAAATTCTATTTTTAATTCGAAGTTCAACATATAAAAATTCTATTTTTAATTCGAAGTTCAACATATAAAAATTCTATTTTTAATTCGAAGTCCAACATATAAAAATCGAATTTCAAATCAGTTTTAAAATCTTTTATAAAATCAGTTTTCTTTTTAAAGATTTCAGTTTTAAAATCTTCTCTAAAAATTTCAGTTTTAAAATCTTTATAAATTTCAGTTTTCAATTTCTTTTTTTAAAATCAGTCTTCAAAATTCTTTTCAAAAATTCTGTTTTAAACATTTATAAAAATCAGTTTTAAAAATTCATAACAAAAATCAGTTTATAATTCTTTTCAAAAAATCCAGTTTTTATTTCTTTCAAAAATTCTGTTTTAAAAATTCTTTAAAAATTCTGTTTTTATTTCTTTTCAAAAAAATTCAGTTTTTATTTTCTTTAAAAATACAGTTTTAAAAATTCTTTTTTAAAAAAACAGTTGATGCTTCTTAAAAAATTATGTTTACAAATCTAAAAAAATACAGTTTTTAAATCGTTTAAAAATTCAGTTTATAAATCTAAAAAAAAACAGTTTTCAAATCTTAAAAAAAAATACAGTAATTAGTTTTTTTAAATCGTTTTATAAATCAGTTTTATAAAACAAAAATAAAAATCAAAATAAAATAACTTAAAAGCTCACCGATAGCTGGCGAAGGGGAGGAGGCGTCGTCGGCGGCTCTGAGGTCGGGGGGGCGGCGCGATTTAGAATTAGGTTTTCTTTTTTTTTCTTTGGTTCTGATAAATGAATCGGGGGGCAATGAAGAAGAAAAAGGGGGGGAAATTAAAATAATATATATATATATATATATATATTTTATTAATTAATTATTGTAAAAAGGTTGACTTTTACATACGACCTCGAAATGAGGCCCACCGCCTGTCGCCCATAGCGTTTCACCCCCATTCTGAACCCAATGGGATATGTATCGCAAGCTGGTTTGATCGTTACAATCGGTTTCCTTTTGAATTTTCATTTAAATCATTATATTGAATTTTAAACGCACATTTCAAATTAATGGGGCCACATACGAACTCGAAAAATTCCAGAAAATATTTTCTAGCTTCGTATTGACGAAACGGTCCTAACAAAACTGGTTTCGTCGAATTCTGAGACCGTTTGAAAAATTGCTAATTTTAAGGGCCTTATATATATAAAAATATATATAAATTCCACAGCGACTATTTCTAATTTTAAACTGGACATATCTTATCATTTCTAAAATGAAATCTCAGTTTGTTAACTTCGTTACAAAGATATAGTTATACATATTCAAATATTCCTTGTTTCGTTCAATTCTGACTTATATTGAATTCTGTATATTCATTTGAAATTAGAAATCGAATTTTCGAACTACCGCGCCATTTTCAATTCCTTTTATAATTATATATAATTATTATATATTCTAACGACGACGTATATAATATATACGTTCAAATTATATTCAAAATAAATTTCTCGTCGATATTATTTAAAATAATCTATTTTAAATATTCAAAATTCGCTAAAATCGCCAAAATAAAAATTTCAAACTGGCTCGCATTTTACGGGTTGTTACAATCTCCCCCACTTAAAACTTTTCGTCCCCGAAAAGGAACAAAGTCGAAAGTGGTTTGATCATTCAACTCTATATTCGATCTGGCTTCCATTCTCCAACTTTTTAGTTTCTGATAATTTTCAAAATTTCAAAAATTTGGCTAACACCCTAAATTTTTGAAAAATTTCGCCATAACCTCCCCTGCACCGGGAGCATCGGGGAATTTCAAATAGCTTCCCCGGTCCTTCAGATCTCAAAAAGAAAAAGAAAAAGCCAAGCGGCTAGCCAATAGGCTCATAAAATCATCATCACCCAAACAAAACAGTAAATTATGTAATAAACATGTACCTATTTGTCGGGCAAACAAATTTTATTCTCTGCTCTAGCCTCCTTGCTATGACCTGTTCAATGATATACTTGTATATGCAAGCAAATGCGACCAATTTCAATATAACTCAATATTTGATGCTATTAGGCATAATGGTTCAAAATTAGCAAACAAATAAACAAACAACACAAACATAATTCAATTAGTGAATTAGAGTTTCAAATTCATAATTTTGATACATATACAAAAATCATGTTTTTGATGCCAAATCACAACAATAAGCCCTATCTAATTTTGGGTTCTCACACCAGTCAATAGGAAATATATAGATATCACACCTTCGAAACACGAATACCAATTCTGATGATGTTCGAACTATCATCAGAATCATCTTCGGGCGACTAGAGTGTGATTCTATATCTATCCAGTATATTAAAACCTCGAATAGACGCTAGCTAGGCGCATACGCAAAATCTTTATATATTGGACTGTCCTAATCAATATAAATAAATAATCAAATACGATTAAGTGATTTAGATTTTCAAAACTAAATTTGTTTTCATTTGAAAATTTACTCCTCGCACTCGTTCTAGGATACTACTGATCCCATCTCTAACGAGTCATTCTCATTGGATTTTACTAATCCAATATCTGATGAATTCTTTCGTATGGTTCTAATGTGCCTTATTCTCTTAGCTTTGTAAACCAAAGCTCTGATACCAACTGTGACGGCAAGGAATTTCGCTCGGTCCGAACCAGTCGCTAAACCGACCCAGACCGTTCGAAACGCCCTATCGTTTGAGAACATGACAAATCAGAACGCATATAAAAGAACATTTCACTGTATATTACAACAATGCATCAGATTACAAGAATATACAGAGTATAAATGAATATACACAGAAATATCAGAGATTTAAATTACATTTAAATACATCGTAGCGGAAAATAATACAATACACAACTAGAATGAGATATACGGATACAAAGCTTTCCGGATATCGTTCCAGCTATGAACCAGGATCCTGTGAATATAATCTGCAAAACCAAAACTACTAGCTGCCCGTGTCAAAATAGGGGCACCCAGAGTTTAGGTTAAAACAATAAACTCCAGGTCAGTCATGGGACTGGTGTGAGAACTAAAACAGTTAATCTTTATTTTAAAGTTAGGTAAATCAAGGGACCACGCCGTATAACACGGAACGGGTTTCCTCCCAAGAATACCAGTGCATAAAACAAACAGCGCAATGCTAAATAAAGAAAAATGAAGCTGTTATAAGACCCAGGTCCTATCACACAATGCAACGCAAGCCGGGGGATAGGGTTTTTCCCTTATAACAGCCAAAGAATGCTTGATACGTTTAAAACAAATCATTTGATACTATTATAAGTGCATAGTGTATAAAACAACTTCAAATCATAAGTATCAATCATAGGCGGCATGAGCGTCCCATGCCACTATGTCGCCATATATAGGTTTACAAATAAAACCGCAAAGTCACGTATTTGGAAATTGGATTTCCATCTATGAACCGAGGCAAAAGATAGTCCTCAACCGATTCGAGACTGCCTAGCCCGAGTCTCAGGCAAGCGTGCAGGCAAGCCTTGGAGCGACAGGGCCGGTCCACCGATGTGGATTATTATACCTGAGCACTACGTTTCGCCGCCCTTTGGGGCGTAAGCGAGCCAACGAATGACTCCATCGGACCCGGATCGTCCGATCTAACCGAGGCGCCTCGCAACAGCAACAACCACATAAGTCAAACTCGTCAGGGCGTGTAAAACCACTGACGCCACTTTTAGCTAGGAGGAAACGTAGGCCCTCCCTGAGGTCCGTCTCCCGTTTTTGGTTCATACCGGGTGCGAAACACGCGAAGTAAACGTTACACAAAGCTACGCCACAAAGGCCGTGCTTTGATCATCACCACAAGACTTTGCTTTTCAACAGAAGCCTCGATCATTTGCATCTTAGCATGCCACACAGGCAAACCACTCTATGCAACCGATATCAGTCACACAGAATGAAATCCAATGTCAGACACACAGTCCATTTACAAGTCCGTTCTGGGTCTGAACGAAACCGGAGGCACCTAGTACCCCGCATATCCATCGATCTCCAAGTACGTCTGGACGATCACCAACTGTTTCCATCTTCTTGGGTGTACAGCCCAATCAAGATCATCAGCAATTACCCAAACGACGTGAAGACCTCCGGTCTTCGACCATCGTCTTCATCTTCGACTTATCGTCGTATCAGTTATTCAGAATGGGATGAACCCGGTCTTTCCGAATAACTCGCGTATATTTTAAATAAGTGTTACACAAACACAACATACGCCTCATTCCAATTCATTAGTCACTAACCGTAAATTAATCAAGAGAATAATTTCCCAAATATTAACCCCGAAGGCCGAAACCAACATCAGATCAATATCCAGAAAACCATTCTGCTTGGCTAACCGACAGTTAGTTTCTAAATTTCACATTCATAGGGAAAGGTTCCCATTAATTTTATCCAAGATAAATTCCTTGAATTTATTCTTTATTCTATTTTTGAATCTCAATTCAAACTAGTCGGGATTAGCGAACCTTACCGAAGTAATTATTTATTTTAATTTCCCCATCCCAACCTATTCATCCCATGAAGTAAAACTGGTAATACTTCATATCTAACACCACAGTGTTATTGGTAAATTCAATTACCATTTCACGTTCAAATCTAATTAAAGATTTAACTATCGCCTGGAGCAAAACTGGTGATACTCCATTTTCGATTATTTCAATCTAATTAAAGATTCATTAAAACTCCACTTAGTTTTAATCGTTAACTGGGTTAAAGAATCAGTGTCATTTAAAACACGGTTCACGATAGACCCAAAATCACATTCATTAATTATCGGGTTAAAGAACGAGTGTTATTTAAAACACCGTCCACGATAAACCCAAAAATCAATATCGATTTAATTCCAATTAAATATTATTCAATTGGTACACTTCATTAAATCTAAATAAAAAGATTTAATCTTTTCTCAACTGGGTTCAAGAACAGTGTTAGTGAAGACACCATTCACGACAAACCCAAATCACATTTGATATTCAATATAAGGCTCTGAATAGAAAATATATCGGCTTATATTCAATACCAAATTCTACGATTTACAAATGTCGTATTGGAAATAACGATATAAATATCTACATCTTTCAAATTTCCATAACAACATCTGTATAATCCCGAATTCCAACATCGAAATATTCCGAAGTCAATTTCGATTCAAATCCACTCCAATGCAATCATTGGAAATTCTGGTTATTTTTAAAACCCTTTTCAAATTCAATTTATTTATTTAAAAATAAATAGAATTATATTTCTAGTTCAAAACTAGTTCATTTCGATAAAAATCTATTTTTATCTTTTCAAATATGGAGTTTTTCATCCCAATTCTTTCTAAATCATTTCTTATGATTTTACACAAATTATTACTATTTTTAATAATTTTATCAAGGCCCGTACAGTCGATTTCCATCAATGGCCATCGAACTGCACTTACAGCGACCTTTTTCGAATTTGATTTGGACGTATCTCCAAATCCAACCGTTAGATTTCAAATTTCTAATATTCATTAGAAAGCTCTTTTCGATACGAACCCAACGGTTCCGGTTTTAGGAGAATCCGACAGTCGGATCTCCCGTAATGTCCGTTTGAAATAAATGGTCGAAATTCGCGAACTGCCGCGGCGCGGCGCGTTCTATTCAGGCCATTATATTTATATAATATATATATTATATATATATATTTCGCCGACTTCCTTTTAAAACGAATTTTATAAATAGTTTTACATTCGTTTCAAAACAATTCCAACTTCCATTTCAATTCAAATCACAATTGAATTCTTCTTTATAAATTCGTTTTAAAATTCATTTCTATTCAATTCAATTTGAATTCATTTCGAATTCGCTTTCAATTCAATTCATTTCGAAATCGTTTTCAATTCAATTCATTTCGAAATCGTTTTCAATTCAATTCATTTCGAAATCGTTTTCAATTCAATTCATTTCGAAATCGTTTTCAATTCAATTCATTTCGAAATCGTTTTCAATTCAATTCATTTCGAAATCGTTTTCAATTCAATTCATTTCGAAATATTCGATTTCGAAATCACTTTTCAATATTCATTTTAAAATGAATAAAATCGATATAAATATCGTTCACGTCAAAATGGCGTCAATCTAATCAACACGGCTTCATAAATTTCTATTTTCAAATATTCTATTTCAAATATTTCTTTTTCAAAATAGTTGTTATTATCAAAATATTTCGTTCAACACATGACCAATCTCAATGAATGAGTACTGTCAACACATGAACTTTTATTTTATAATATTCTTTATTTTTCAAATTGGAATGAGGCCCAATCAATCACCATATAAAGTTAATTATATGGAATTTCATACAACACATGTATATAATAACATTGAAAATAATCAACCATCAACCAAAGTGCACTACACTGTAAAAGCATCAAATATAGATATTCAACGCTTATAACAGCCTGTCAATCAATCGATCGACATATTTAATCAATCAGGATGAGTGAACTGCAAATTTCATCCCAACACCCGTGTGGGGTTTCAAACAATCAAACAAATATTTTATTCGTGCAGTTGGGCGATGTGTAAAATTTATCGTCCCAATCAATGTCATTCAAATAGGTGTACATAAACAAACCGTCTGGTTTGTAAATGAATATTCTATTTTATTCACATCACGTTAAAAATTATATTTTTAACGATAAAACATTTTATTCCAACATATGAATTTCTATTCAGTTCATTCTTTAAATAAAATGATATTTTTATTTTTCTAACACATTTTAGAAAATTTCGGCGGCATAACGGCACGATACTAGAAACGGGACGAGGCCTAGCCTTATCCCCGGTCTAGTGAAGGCCCACGCCATTCACACATCAATCAAATCAATTCGTTATGCAAACCACAAAACTTGGAGTAAGAGTCTAACCTAGCCTTACTCCTTCGCCTTATAACGGCGCACGTCTAATCCTAACCAATTTATCGATTCGATTTTTCACACCACAAACCACATTCAAACCAATATCGCAATCAATCACCAAACAGCCAAACAAACAAGTCCATGGTCTGTAGACGATTGTGTCGGGTGCTACTAAACACCGTCTGCATCCTAGTATATATATATAACTAGAAAATAAATTTGAAAGGTGAGAAATTCTCACTTATAGCTATCCTAGCTCCACGGCACTCCTTTCAGAGAAGTCTTCGTCGTCATCGCATCATTTTTCATCTTCGTTGCTCGCTTCCACTACCTATGTAAAAATCGAATTTTTACTTCGCTATTCCATATATAAAAATCATATTTTTAATTCGAAGTCCAACATATAAAAATTCTATTTTTAATTCGAAGTTCAACATATAAAAATTCTATTTTTAATTCGAAGTCCAACATATAAAAATTCTATTTTTAATTCGAAGTTCAACATATAAAAATTCTATTTTTAATTCGAAGTTCAACATATAAAAATTCTATTTTTAATTCGAAGTCCAACATATAAAAATCGAATTTCAAATCAGTTTTAAAATCTTTTATAAAATCAGTTTTCTTTTTAAAGATTTCAGTTTTAAAATCTTCTCTAAAAATTTCAGTTTTAAAATCTTTATAAATTTCAGTTTTCAATTTCTTTTTTTAAAATCAGTCTTCAAAATTCTTTTCAAAAATTCTGTTTTAAAAATTTATAAAAATCAGTTTTAAAAATTCATAACGAAAATCAGTTTATAATTCTTTTCAAAAAATCCAGTTTTTATTTCTTTCAAAAATTCTGTTTTAAAAATTCTTTAAAAATTCTGTTTTTATTTCTTTTCAAAAAAATTCAGTTTTTATTTTCTTTAAAAATACAGTTTTAAAAATTCTTTTTTAAAAAAACAGTTGATGCTTCTTAAAAAATTATGTTTACAAATCTAAAAAAAATACAGTTTTTAAATCGTTTAAAAATTCAGTTTATAAATCTAAAAAAAACAGTTTTCAAATCTTAAAAAAAAATACAGTAATTAGTTTTTTTTAAATCGTTTTATAAATCAGTTTTATAAAACAAAAATAAAAATCAAAATAAAATAACTTAAAAGCTCACCGATAGCTGGCGAAGGGGAGGAGGCGTCGTCGGCGGCTCTGAGGTCGGGGGGGCGGCGCGATTTAGAATTAGGTTTTCTTTTTTTTTTCTTTGGTTCTGATAAATGAATCGGGGGGCAATGAAGAAGAAAAAGGGGGGGGGGAAATTAAAATAATATATATATATATTATTAATTAATTATTGTAAAAAGGTTGACTTTTACATACGACCTCGAAACGAGGCCCACCGCCTATCGCCCATAGCGTTTCACCCCCATTCCGAACCCAATGGGATATGTATCGCAAGCTGGTTTGATCGTTACAATCGGTTTCCTTTTGAATTTTCATTTAAATCATTATATTGAATTTTAAACGCACATTTCAAATTAGTGGGGCCACATACGAACTCGAAAAATTCCAGAAAATATTTTCTAGCTTCGTATTGACGATACGGTCCTAACAAAACTGGTTTCGTCGAATTCTGAGACCGTTTGAAAAATTGCTATTTTTAAGGGCCTTATATATATAAAAATATATATAAATTCCACAGCGACTATTTCTAATTTTAAACTGGACATATCTTATCATTTCTAAAATGAAATCTCAGTTTGTTAACTTCGTTACAAAGATATAGTTATACATATTCAAATATTCCTTGTTTCGTTCAATTCTGACTTATATTGAATTCTGTATATTCATTTTAAATTAGAAATCGAATTTTCGAACTACCGCGCCATTTTCAATTCCTTTTATAATTATATATAATTATTATATATTCTAACGACGACGTATATAATATATACGTTCAAATTATATTCAAAATAAATTTCTCGTCGATATTATTTAAAATAATCTATTTTAAATATTCAAAATTCGCTAAAATCGCCAAAATAAAAATTTCAAACTGGCTCGCATTTTACGGGTTGTTACATTTTCAATATAATAATATATTGAAGTATAAGTTTACATTTCTCAATGTAAATAAAATAGGAATAGAAATTTACATTTTTTTATGTAAATAAAAGGAATAATGACAATGTACATTTGGAGTAAATTGAAAGATGAAAGAAGAAAAAAAATACATTGTTGGATATAGCATGTGTATGTGAATTATATTAAAAATAAACATTATTGGGTGCCATGTTATACCTCGATATCATATACACAAATAGGGATATTGGATGTTAACAAAATATAGTGAAATGAAATGGATGACGGAATTATATATAAGTATATATATGTAAATTATAATTAAATGAATCGTGCGCGGTTGTTCGCGATTCAACAATCATAACTTTAGATAGTTATACCGAAATATCCGACCGTCGGATTTTCCCAAAACTGAAACCGTTATGTTCGCCTTGGGAAGATCTTTCCAATGATATGAATTGTATTAAAATCCAACGGTTAGATTTAGAGAAATGTGTAAAACAAAATTTGGGTGAGAATAGCGCCAAGGTCGCCTATTGACATTAAGTATCGTTAAATAAAATTTAATTATTCTTATATAAATAAAAATAGGGATTAATCATTATAAATTAATATTAACGATAAGAAATGATATATACGCGTGAATCATTTGAAAGGTCCGAGTTCAATCTCATTTCAAATGATTATTCATCGATCTAAGTCGAAGAGTTGAAGACGGTGATTGAAGACCGACAATCTTCACGTCGAATGGATGAGTTACCATTTACGCCCATGATTGGAGTAGCTACCTTGAAGGGGCTAAAATGGTGGCCGTCCAGACTACTTGTTGATTTATTCGGATATGCGAGGAATAAGGTGCCTCCGGTTTCGTTCAGACCCAGAACGGACTTGTAAATGGATGCGTGTCTGACGTTGGAATTCATTTCATGTATTTAATTGATTTCTATATAATATATAATTGTTTGGTGGCGGAGAATTTATTCTCTTGCTTAACACCCTCTTATATATTGATGGTTGTCGATGGCATGGCGTGAATTGTCAATGTGGCATGCCAAGATGCAAATGATCAAGGCTCTTGTTGAAAAGCAGGCCTTGTGGTTGATGATCAAAGCACGACTTGTTTAGGCGTAGCTTTGTGTATAACGTAGCTTCACGAGCCTCACAACCCGGTTGAGTCTAAAACGGAGCAAGGGAACGCAGGGAGAGCAGCACGTTTCTTTCTAGCTAGAAGTGGTGTTTGGGTTTTACACAGCCCGGCATTTTACTTATGTGGATGATGGAATGAGGCGCCTCGGATGTTAGGTCCTATAGGACCGGGAAACGTGTGTTCAGGAATTGCCAATCCGCAAAATCGTATGTGTGGACCAGCCCTGCAGGATCCAAGGGTTCACTGTGGGGGATCTTAAGACATTAGCTAGAGTGTCTCGAATCGGTAAGGAGATCGTTCCTAGCCTTGACTCATGATGGAAACCCAATTCCCAATACGACCCTATGGACTTGATTGTATTATTAGTATGGAGGCATAGTATATGGTAGCTATGCTTCCTAGGATTGATACATTCACTTTGAAATGTTTTTGAAACGTATATACACTAATAATAATATCAAACCCGTTTTTATCGTATCAAGCATTTTTGATTATCATAAGGGAAAACTCTATCCTCTGGTTTGCGTTGCATTGTGTGATGGGACTTGAGTCTTATGATGATTCCATTTTTATAAAAAGCATTGCATTGTTTAACGATTTACTTTAATTTATGCACCGGCAATCCAGTGGAATAAAACCCGTTCCGCGTTTGCGGCGTGGTCCTTGGATTTTCCTTATTGCTATTAGTTATATTAGTTAAGAACTCTCACACCAGTCCCATGACTGACTCGTAGTTTGTTTCACTTTGCAAACTCGGGTGCCCTCTTTTCCACATGGGTAGTCGAGTAGCTTTTTGCAGATATTTATCTCTTGAGCAGGATTCTGGATCAAAGCCTAAAGTTGTGTCGAGAGCATAGAAGTCTTCCGCTGTTTATTGTATTTAATTTATTGAAATTTATCTTCCGTTGTAATTTTATTCAATGTACTATGATATGTTCTGTACTTTGATGTAACATTATTGTAATGTTTATAAAAGGCTGTTGTTGTTGTTCTGATGTTGTTGTATTCCCAAAGTTAATGTATTCGGGTTATGAACGGTCTTAGTCGATTTTGCGATCGATTGGGTCCGGGCAAAACCCGGAGCCGTTACATTATGACCATGGTTTCCATGGCATAAGTCTTCCTCTTTTCCACCACCACCTTGCCAAAGTTTGTCTTCCTCCTCCTCCTCTTATGATAGAGAGAGAGATTAGTATATATATTTTGGTGAAGAAGTCGTTGCACCGAAATACTGTCCGACGGTTCGCTCAGCTAAGATCGACTACCAAGAAATTTGGAAAGTTGTTTGGTGAGAACTCTTTAACCAAAATTTATATATTTAATTAGTGGTTAGACTAATTTAAACATAGTAATGAATTATTGGTGGTTAATGATGATTGATGTTTGTTGTGATGGATGATGGATGCATAGTTTAGACCACACACACTATTAAATGTTAGTGTTATAACGCTTGTGCACAGTTATGATTTATTTAATTATGTTGATGATGGTGGTTATGGATGTTTAAATTGTTGTTGATGTTGTTTTACACACACTATGACACAACAATTATGGTATCACATTGGTGATCGACAAATCACCTTCATAATTAGAAGCAATATCATTATTGAATTTGAAGGTTAATAATTTGGAAAGAACATATGTGTGAATTCATATAAATTGATCAAGTCCTTTAAATGAATAAATAAATACCGGAACATTCTAGGATGACAAAGAGGATAGTGTCTAGGCTTGGGTTTGGAAATAAAGTTTCCTGCTCTCCCTGACTATCCCAAACTGATGCAACGAATAGGATGGTTAATTTGAAGTTATTTGAATTTAGAAATGAACTGGAATTTGATTTATTAAGTAAAAAAGAAAAGTTGAATTTTAGATCCAAAATAATTCAGAAAGTAAATTTAAATGATTTTAAAAGGGTTATATAAGGATATAATGGTTTTCTAAGATATTTTGAAGTATCGTAGAATATTGGTTATTATGGTCAAAATAGAGCTTGTCGCATAACGGCAATTTATGTATTTTAGATGCAAACTTTAAACGCTTATAACTTTTGCAATCTAAATCGGAGTTCCATAAAATGAAAAATGTTTGATTACCATCAACAAGAACTTTCAAATCAGTGAAAGCAGATTTTAATTTCGAGTTATAATTTTCAAGTTATGTTTGAAACCGCTTTGGAAAAGGTCGGCGTAAGAACAATTGTTGACCATAACTATAAGCAGCTATTTTTAAATGTTTCAAAAATATGGAAAAAAATTGTAAAATCATTACAAATTATGAAAAGGTGTTTTGAATTGTAAAGTTTAAATTTTGCTAAGATAAACGATATTTTGATCAAAATAGTTAAGAAAACTGTTTTGTAGGGCTTTTGTAACACTTTTGAAACGCTATTGTAACGCTTTCTTCGGAAACAATCTATTTTGAAGTTTTAACCCATAAACTATCTTCCAAACTATAAGTAAGGATTTGTGGAATGTTTTCAAAGGTTTATAAGTATTGGAATATTTTAGATGGAATTTAAATTGATTTATTTAATACTAAACAGGTTTTCCAATTTTAAATAATTGGATATGGTTGGAGATAAATCTTCGGATGTTTGATATTAATTCGGTAGATGACGACTCTTACTATTTGAGGAATTTAAAAGGTAGTTCACCATTATTCCATTTATAGTGTGAGTTGGATATCGAGATTAATATTTAGTATAAGTTGATGGTATTTCTTTCCATATCTAATATTAAAGAGTTGGATAAATCTTTTAAGTTAGATATAGGTTTCCCAATTTGATTGGGATAAGTTGGATAGAAATAATCTTCGGATATTTGATTTGAAATTCTTTGGTGTAAACGTATGCTATTTGAGGAATTTGGAAGATATTATTATTTTATCGTTATTCCACTTATAATATTCGTTAATTAAGAGAATTGATATTGAATATAAGTAGATACATTTCTGTGTAATTTATGTTCAATATCGATTGATTTGGGTTTTGTCGTGAATCATATCTCCAACAATATCATTCTTGAAGCCCAATGAGATTGAGCTATGGAAATTCATATCGTAAATTGGGATTTAATCAAATCTTTGATTTGAGAAAATTAAAAATAAGAAGCTGGGAACCAAGTATAATCTTTTAGTTAAGATTAAAGAATTGAATGTTGGAAAATCGATTTAATTGGAAACTATGGTTGAAATATGGATTACAGGATTTTCAAAGGAAACTGGGTATTGATAACGAGTTATCAAACGGAAAATTAATTAAGGCTTTGGGGCTAGATTATCTTTGATTTAAGGGATGTGTTTTAAAGAAGAAAGGTTAAATATGGATTTTGTTAAAGATAATTTGAGAATGGGTTTAAGTAAATTTAATTTAATAAAATCTGAGATGGAAGGACATTTGGTTGAAAGCCTGTGTGTTTCGTAATTGCGTTTTAAGAATTACGCTTTTTATTTGGGAAGACCGGGATCGGATGTATGTCCGAAAATCATTCCAAGTAATAATACGACGTTGTGGAGCATTTGAAGACATACTAAAGACCGGGACCCTTCATATCATAAGGACGACTTGCTGAATGTCTCAAATGGGTAGCTCCCATTTTCCGATGGATTTTATATCAGCTAAGTGGCAAGAAGCCCAAATGTATGTGAAGGAATTTTGAATTGTTGTTTCCTTCAGACCCAGAACGAACATTTATGGATTGTGTGTCTGACATTGTAATTGACTGTGTTGCACTGATCTCTGTTAAATATATATCTATTTGGTGGCGGAGAATTTATTTTCTTGCTTAACACCCTCTCTAAGACGTATGAGCTTAGAGGTTATGTATCGATAGAAATCAGTGATGCGTTGTAAATGGACAATGTGGCATACTTAAGTTATGTGATGAGCTATGGATAATCAAAGCATGGCTTATTTAAGTGTAGCTTTGTGTATATCGGGACCTCGGCAAGCCTCACACCCGGGTAAATGGCCAAAACAGGAAGAAATGCAGCAGGGTTATGGGGTGTTGTCTCCTTCTAGATAAAAGGTGTACTATGTTATGGTGCCCGGGTATTAACTAATGTGGTAAAAGCATCTACTTTTGTGGTTGTTGTTGGCGCGTGCTCGGAAAGGTCGGTAACGACCGGGAAATGACATACTCAGGCGTACTCTAAGTTACCCAGTTAAGGGGTAACCCGGCCTTGTGTTGGCATGAGGAGCATCACTGTTGATCCTCGAACATCCCTCTAGAGGTGTTCAAAATTCGGTTCAGAAGGAAGTTCCTTTGCCTGGTCATTATTGGAAACCCAATCTCCGCTACGAGCCCATACGATTTTGATTGTACACTTTGGTATATGGTACCTATGCTGGCTAGGATTGATACATTTACTTTCGAAATTGTTTTCGCACTATATTTATTGTATTGGAAGAGGATTTTCACGTATCAAGCATTTTTGACTGCATAAGGAGAAACCTCGCCCATGTGTGCGTTTGCATTGTGTGTGTGTGTGCCGCGAGACCTTATGTTAGTTTCATTTTTCAAAAAGTCATTGCGAATTTCTATGCACGGGTATTCACATGGAGTAAACCCATTCCACATTAGCGGCATGATCTCGTGAATTACCTAACTTTAAAATAAACCCTAAAAACAAATGTTTTGAGTTCTCACACCAGTCCCATGACAGGCCTGGAGTTTATTGTTCCCACACATAAACTCTGGGTGCCAATAATTTTTGCATGGGCAGCCTAATAAATTGGTTTGCAGATTTTGTCTTGAAGTTGGTTGAAACAGGATGCTAGTTTAGCTGGAGCTATTATATCTTGGAGCATTCGCATTCTTCTGCTCAGTTTAGTATATTTTCCGCTGTGTAATTGATGTATTCTGATATTTCTCCGGTAACTCTGATGTAATATTATTGTAATGATAATGGAAAAGTTCTTTTTATTTTTTACAAATGTGTAAGTTCCCCTAACAGTCCGTCTTTATGAACGGTTTAAGTTGGTTTAATTATCGGCGAAAATCGGGCAAAAAGCCGGGTCGTTACAACTTCTCTGCTTGGCTTCCCTGCTATGACCTGTTCATTATATACACACAAGTACATATATCCAATTTCAATCAAATTTCAATTCAGTTCAATATTAATTCAAATTGGCTAAATTCATCTTTCATTCATATGTTGGTTTAAATGAATAATCACACAACACTGTCATCAATCAATTAGTTGATTAGCTTTTCAAACACATAACTTTAATACATAGTGAAAAATCATACTTTTAGTGCCAAATCACAACAATAAATTATAGATAAGCATTGGTTCTCACCCCAATCAATTAGAAATATATAGATATCCCACTTTTGAAGCTCGAACCTAAAGGTTGATGATGTTATAACGATCATCAGAATCATCTCCGGGCGACTAGAGTGAGATTCTATATCTATCCATTATATTTAAGACTTTGAATATACGTTCATGACGCGTATATGCAAAATCTTCATATACTCAATTGTTCAAATTCAATCTAAAATAAATATTCAAATACGAATAATAAGATTTAATTTTCAAAAATTAAAATCGTTTTCATTTTTATTTTAAAAATAACACACTTCACACTCGTTCTAGGATACTACTGATCCTATCTCTAACGAGTCATTCCTATTGGATATTACTAATCCAATCTCTGATGAATTCTTTCATTTGGTTCTAATATGTCTTGTTCTCGAGCTTTGTAAACCAAAGCTCTGATACCAAAATGTAAGCGACCCAAACTCGCCCTTACAGGAAAGCCAGAATTGATTTGAGAACATGACAAATCAGAACACAAACGATAGAACATTTCATTGCTTATTACAACTATTTCATCAGAGGACAAGAAAATAACAGAGTATGAATAAATAATATACAAGCGAAAAATATCAGAGATTAAATTACAAAGCAGCGAAAGAATAATACATAACACAACCGAAAGAAATACACGGATACAGAGCTTTCCGAGTATAACTCCAGCTATAAACCAGGATCCAGTTAATATAATATCTGCAAAACCAAACTACTAGTTGCTCGTGTGGAAAATAGGGGCACCTAGAATTTAGGTTAAAACAATAAGCTCCAGGTTAGTCATGGGACTGGTGCGAGAACTAAAATAGTTATTAAATCTTTACTTAAAATCAAGTAAATCAAGGGACCACGCCGTATAACACGGAACGGGTTTTCTCTCATGAATACCAGTGCATAAAACAGTTTATAGACAACGCAATGCTTTTTTGGAAAATAAAGCTATTATAAGACTTAGGTCCCATCACACAATGCAACGCAAGCCGGAGGATAGAGTTTTACCTTATAATAGCCAAACATGCTTGGTATGTTTTAAAATAAATCATTTGATACAATTATAAGTGCACGGTGTTAAAAACAACTTCAAATATAAATGTATCAATCATAGACGACATAGTATCCCATGCTACTATGTCGCCATACTAGTTCTGCAATTAAAACTGAAATGTCACATATTGGAAATTGGAAATTGGAAATTGGATTCCATCATGACCCAAGGCAAGGGATCGTCCTTACCGAATTTGAGACACTCTAGCCCATGCCTCAGGAGAAGTACTTAGTCAATCCCTTGGATCTTCAGGGTCGGTCCTCTCTTACGTTTGAGGATTAGTTATTCCTGAACAATATGTTTCCCCACCCTATGGGGCGTAAGTCTGGTCAGTATATCGACCATATCATCCTTCGGCCCCGTAGTGACTGAGGTACCTTTCTATCCATCAAATAATATACAACATCCACATGAGTAAAATGTCTAAGCTCCATACCATGACACTACTCTTAGCTAGAAGGAAACGCATGCTCTCCCTGCAGTCCTCTCTCGTTTCTAGTTCATACCGGGATGTGAGGCTCGCGAATTAACGCAACACAAAGCTATGCTATTTAAAGTCGTGCTTTGATCATCAACCACAAGGTTGTGCTTTTCAAAAAAATCCTTGATCACATGCCACTCAGCATGCCACACTGTCACTCCATACCGTTCCACTGATTTCTGCCGATATATAACCTTTAAGCTCGTACATCTCAGAGAAGGGTGTTAAGCAAGAGAATAAATTCTCCGCCACTAAACAGATATATATTTAGCAGAGATCAACGAATATAGTATAAAGGAATACAATGTCAGACATACAATCCATTTGTAAGTCCGTTCTGGGTCTGAATGAAACCAGAGGCACCTTATTCCTCGTCCCATATGCCCAATACAGGAGAGAGGTCCTCGCATATCCGGTCGATCTCCAAGTACGTCTGGATAATCACCACTTATTACCTTGTCTTGAGATGCCTCCCAATCAAGACATCAGTAATCATCCAAACGATGTGAAGATCTCCAGTCTTCAACCACCATCTTCATTGTCGACTTATCATCGTATCAATTATTCAGAATGGGATAAACCTGGTCTTTCCGAATAACTCGCATAGATTATAAACAAGTGTTATAAAAACACCACATACGCCTCACTCCAATCCAGAATATTCTTTTATTCAAATATTCTCATCATTAGGGAAAGGTTCCCATCAATTTTATCAAAGATAAATTCTTTAAATTTATTCCTTAATCTTCCTTTGGATATCAATTCAAACCAAATTAAGATTTATCCAAACTAGTCGGGATTAGCGCACCTTACCGAAGTAATCATTTGTTTTATTTCCCAATCCCAACCTATTCATCCAATGGAGAAAACTGGTAATACTCCATATCTAACACCACGGTGTTATCGGTAAATTTAATTATCATTTCACGTTCAAATATAATTAAAGATTTAACTATCGTCTGGAGTAAAACTGGGGGTAGTCCATTCTCGATCATTTCACAAATTTGATAATTTAAATTATCACATTAACATTTGAATCTAATTAAAGATTCATTAAAATTCCACTTAGTTTTAATCTCCAAAAATCATTATATAATGATTATTCAAATTTAGGAAATAAATCCTTTCTTTAACTAGGTTAAAGAACCGATGTCATTTAAAACAAAGTTCACGATAAACCCAAAATCACATTCCATTAATTATGGAATCTTCACGGAAAACAAATCAATATATATGTATAATCGATATAAACTTCCATATCTAACAAATAACATAAATGGAATAACGGCAAAGCCAATTAAATTCCATATTTTGTAACAGTCTTCCTCCACAGAAGTTCACTTCGATTATTTGCAAATCGAATTCCATTCCATTCCAATTTATTTTATTAAACTAGAAAACTTTTCTTTGGAAAATCCCATTAAATCTTAATAGAAAGATTTGTATATTCCAAATCACATTTCACTGTTAATCGGGTTAAAGAACGAATTTCGTTAAAACACAGTTTATAATAAACCCAATTCACATTCCATTTTATTCCAATTACTAAATATAATTGGAAACTCTAATAATCTTAATTAAAAAATTATTCTTTTCACACGGGGTTTTAAGACCAGTGTTATTGAAGACACCATTAACGACAAACCCAAAATCTCATTCTTTTATTCAATTCCAATTAAATATTTACTAATTGGAAAACTTCACTAAATCTTAATTAAAAGATTTATTCTTTTCTCAACTGGGTTGGAGAATAGTGTTATTTAAGACATCGTTCACGACAAACCCAAAATCCAATTTAAAACTAAATACAAGGCTCTGAATAGAAATTATATCGGCTTATATTCAATATCCAATTCTGAAACTAACGGATATTGTATTGGGATTAACAATATCTGTATCTTCCAAATTCCCATAACAATATCTGTATAACCACGGAATCCAATATTGAAATATTCCGAAGATTATTTTCATTCCAATCCATTCCAATTTATTCATTGGAAAATTCTGGTTATTTTCAAAACCATTTCAAATCCAATTTATTTCTTTAAAAATATTGGATTATTATTCTATTTAATAACTAGTTCATTTTGATAAAAATATATTTTTATCTTTACAAACGTGGAATTTTTCATCCAGATTCTTTCCAAATCATTTATTATGATTTTACACAAATTATTGATATTTTTAATAATTTTACCAAAGCCTATATAGTCGGTTTCCAATAATGGCTACTGAACTGCATCCATAGCGACCTTTTCTGAATTTGATTTAGACGTATCTCCAAATCCAACTGTTAGATTTCAAATATCCAACATCTGTTGGAAAGACCTTTTCGATATGAATCCAACGATTCCGGTTTTAGGAGAACCCGACGGTCGAATCTCCCGTAATGTCATTTCGAAGTCAATGGTCCAAATTCGCAAACGGTCAATGCGCGGCGCGTTCTATTCAGGCCATTTAATATATATTTTTTATATTATATATATTTCGTTAATTTCCATTTATAACATATTTTATAAATCGTTTTAAATTCATTTTAAAAACGATTCCAACTTCATTTCGATTTTAAATCAAACTGGATATTCCTTTATAAATTCATTTTAAAACGATTTCGGCTCATTTCAATTTTCAAATCAAAATTGAATATTTCTTGTCATTATAATATTAAAATGATAATATTTTTAAAACATCTTATTTTGAGTATACACTGGATATTATTTAAAAATATTCGTTAATTCTGAATTGGAATCAGACTCGATCAATTACCATATAATTTCAGTTATATGGATTTCAACATTACATGGATACAACAATAATGATAAAAAAATCAATAAAAATTCATACAACATCTGTGATAGCCCGCCCCGCACCAGCCGACATTTTGAATGAAAGTGCGTTATGCCAATGCCCAACTAGCATGGGACGGTCGCCGAAGAAAGGAAAAGAAGGAATTTGAACTGACAAGGAACCTGTAGAATGTCTCACAGCGCATGGGATAAAATATAATAATAAATACTTGACATAAAATAGGCGAGACAGTGCATAAGCTGAAAACTAAACCAAAAAAGCATCAGAAAATTCAAATACAGCTTATATTCTGTAACGACCCGAATTTTTATAACATGTTAAGACCATAAATCAAGGCAGAATTAAATTATAAAATAAGAATCAGGGGAAACGGGTTGCGCCATTGCGTTCGTCTCGAAATTCTGCTTGAAAACGAGTCCGAGTTTGCGAGAATCGGAGTCCATATGAGGGAGATATGACCCTCTGAAGTTTTAGGAATTTTTAGAATCAAAAACAGCTCGAAATTCGAATTCAAACCCCAGAACAGGCTGGGCAGGAAAATTCCCGCCCATGGACCAGGTCGACCTGGGGGTCGACCACAGTGTCGACCTCCCAGGGACCAGGTCGACCATAGTGTCGACCTGGGGGTCGACCTGCCTCCCGAACCCACTTTTTGAACCAGATGCATTCTGATGTATTTAGACTCGTTTTCTGTCCAGATTCGTCTTCCTAATCCTATATAAACAGCCCCCTAACCTCATTTTCTTTACACCATTCTTCTCTAACCTTTTGTTGCTTAAATTCTTGATGGACATGGATTGTTCTTCTTCCTCTAAATTAAATTAATTAAATTAAAACGCGAAGACTATTCGTTGAAGACTACGGCTAGGAATTGCATATTTGGAGATTTGCTTCTACAATCAAATCAGAATTCGTCGATTCAGCAATCCGACGACTAGTTTATAGATTCAACTTCTGCATCTCAGTTTCTTAGACCACGATATGTAAGTTCAAGTTACTTTTAGATAAAAACTGTAAACTTAATATCCATGTTGTATATTGGAATTGGATCTATGTATGATAACTGATTCATGTCTATTCTTGTTCATCCTGGATCTTGACTTTTGTGAATATTTCTTTGGGCCTATTCATGTTGTAAATCAAACTCTTTCATGACTATAACCTTGACATGCCTATAACGTCGAAACTATTTTTAATGTCCTAAGACTGTGCCTATGCCTATGACTGTGAACATAAGACTATACCTATGCCTATGACTGTGTACGTAAGACTATGCCTATGCCTATGACGGTGAACGTAAGACTGTTGCCTATGACTATGACAAGGACAATTGTGGCTAATCACCTATGACTCTTGACTATGAGAATTATTACCTATGATTATGAACATAAGGCTATTATCTATGACCATGACTTTGAAACTATTACTGTTTATTGCCTATGACTATTGCCTAGAACTATTTTGGATAATTAACCATGACTATTGTGATTAATTGCTTATGGTTCTTAATTATGAGATTTCTACCTATGACCATGACTATGACTATTGAGGTGAATTACCTGAGACTATTATAGTTGATTGTTCATGCCCATAGTTGAAACCCATGTTGTACACCGAATTTGCAGTTTTTTGGATCTCATACCTAGGGTGTGACTTGCTTAATTTATTCGCTATTACGTACACCAAAACCATTGGATCCATTATCCTTGAATTTGGCTTGCTTTCGCATGCCTATTCTTTTATGTCAACTTTTATCATGACTATCACCTTATCCTGATAGATTTGAAATTCTATATGACAATGATGTTGTAACCAATTATATCAAGTTATATCATGATAATCTTGTAACCCTTTTTATCGCTTTATGCTCGTCCCTTTTTGGCTATCATAGTTTTGATGTTATTCCCTTTATTTTGAGATTTGGATTTATTTGTAGTATGGATCGATTCACGTTTACGTGCAATGGGAATACGATTTGAGTAGATTAGGCAAAACATGAATTGGTTACAATGTAACAACCCGTAAAATCTGGGCCAATTTAAAATTTTTATTTTGGCGATTTTAGCGAATTTTGATTATTTAAAATAGATTATTTTAAATATAATCGACGATAAATTTATTTTGAATAGAATTCGAACGTATATATTATACGCGTCGTCGTTAGAACATAAATAATTATATATAATTATAAAAGGAATTGAAAATGGTGCGGTAGTTCGATAATTCGATTTCAAACTTCAATTGAACGTACCGAGTGCAAAACAATCCGGATTTTAGTAAAACAAAAAATAATGGGATCTAATAGTGAATATCTTTCCAACGAATCCGAAAAATCAAAAGTTCGTAGCGGGGATCAAAAGATATGTCCAGTTGAAAATTCTGAATAGTCGCTATGGAATTCAGGCCCTTAAAAATGGACATTTTGCAAATGACCTCGGATTTCGACGAAACCAGTTTTGTTGGGTCCGCAGTGTCAAGTTACTGCTAGGTTTTAAATTTCATAATTTTTCAAATCAATATGTGAGCGTGGCAAAGGAAAACGCGTTTGATCAGTTTCAGTTGATTTTAATCGACTGGAAATTGGTCATTTTTCAAACAGTCTCAGAATTCGGCGAAACTAGTTTTGTTAGGACCGTATCGTCAATACGAAGCTAGGAAATATTTTTCTAGAATTTTTAGAGTTCGTATGTGACCCCGGTAATTTGAAATGTACGTTTAAAATTCAATATAGTGATTTAAATGTAAATCTAACGAAAACTGATTGTAACGATCGAATCAACCTACGATACATATCTCATTGTGTTCGGAATGGGGGTAAAACGCTATGGACGGCAGGCGGTGGGCCCCATTTCAGGGTCGTATGTAAAAGTCAACTTAGGGGCGAATAAAATAAATAAAATTAAATAAAAAAATATATTTTCCCCCCTTTTTAACTCTGCCCCCCCCCCCCCCCCCCCCGTTTATTTTTCTTTCTTTCTTCCTCTCAGAATCTAAAAAAAAAAAAAAAAAAAGAGAGAAGCAGAAGAAAAGGGGGCGGAGGAGCCGTTGCTCCTCCGATGGTGGCGCCGCCGCCTCTGGCTAGCCCCAGGCCGCCGCAACCCTGCCTCACTCCACCTCGCCCTCCTCTTCCTTGCCTAATCGAGCGGCGTCCCCTCTGGAAACCAAAACCCGTCGCCCCACATCTAGTCGCCGCCGCATCGGAGCACGCGCCACCACCGTGAGCCACCACCCTACCTCGTCGGCTCCCCTCCAGCAGCCATCTCCGACCGCCGTACTCTCTCCCCTCCTGATGTCAACCGACGGCGAGACCCCCCCCCTGTAAGTTTTAATCTATTTTTTTTTTTATTTTATTTAAAACTGAAATAGAAAACTGATTTGTTTTTTTTAAAGTATTAAAACTGATGTGAAAAAGATTTTAAAACTGATTTTAAAAGAATTTTAAAACTGATTTTTTTAAAGGAGAATTCTGATTTTACTTTAAATAGAAAATGGGTTAAATTTTAAAAAGAAAAGGTTTAAACTTTAAATAGGAAAGGTTTAAACTGTAAAATGGAAAAAGATTTGAAATAAAAATTCGATTTTTATATATTGAACTTTGAAATAAAAATTCGATTTTTATATATTGAACTTTGAAATAAAAATTCGATTTTTATATATTGAACTTTGAAATAAAAATTCGATTTTTATATATTGAACTTTGAAATAAAAATTCGATTTTTATATATTGAACTTTGAAATAAAAATTCGATTTTTATATATTGAACTTTGAAATAAAAATTCGATTTTTATATATTGAACTTTGAAATAAAAATTCGATTTTTATATTGAATAGCGAACTAAAAATTCGATTTTTATATATTGAATAGCGAAGTAAAAATCATATTTTTATATATTGAAAGTCGTAGTAAAAATTCGATTTTTATATATTGAATAACATAGTAAAAATTCGATTTTTACATATGTAGAGAATACGGGCGAAAGCGACAAAAAGGCGAAACGACGAAGACTTCTGCAAAAGAAGAGCCGTGGAGCTAGGATAGCTATATGTGAGAATTTCTCACCTTTCTATTTTATTTCTAGTTATATATATATACTAGGATGCAGACGGTGCTTAGTAGCACCCGACACAATCGTCCACAGACCATGGACTTGTTTGTTTGGCTGTTTGGTTATTGATTGTGATATTGGTTTGAATGTGGTTTGTGGTGTGAAAAAAAAAATCGAATCGATAAATTGGTTAGGATTAGACGTGCGCCGTTATAAGGCGAAGGAGTAAGGCTAGGTTAGACTCTTACTCCAAATTTTGTGGTTTGCATAACGAATTGATTTGATTGATGTGTGAATGGCGTGGGCCTTCACTAGACCGGGGATAAGGCTAGGCCTTGTCCCGTTTCTAGTATCGTGCCGTTATGCCGCCGAAATTTTCTAAAATATGTTAGAAAAATAAAAATGTCATTTATTGAATAAATGAACTGAAAAGAAAATTCATGTGTTGGAATAAATATTTTATCGTTAAAAATATAGTTTTTAACGTGAATGTGAATAAAATAAAATATTCATTTACAAACCAGACGGTTTGTTTATGTACACTGATTTGACTGATATGGATTGGGACGATAAATTTTACACATTGCCCAACTGCACGAATAAAATCTGTGTTTGATTGTTTGAAACCCCACACGGGTGTTGGGATGAAACTTGAAGTTCACTCATCCTGATTGATTAAATATGTCGATCGATTGATTGACAGGCTGTTATAAGCGTTAGATATTTATATTTGATGCTTATACAGTGTAGTGCACTTTGGTTGATGGTTGATTATTTTTCAATGCTATTATATACATGTGTTGTAGAAAATCCATATAATTAACATTATATGGTAATTGATTGGGCCTCATTCCAGTTTTGAAAAGGAAATATTTGAAAAAGAAATATTTGAAATAGAATATTTGAGAATAGGAATATATGAAGCCGTATTGATTAGATTGACGCCATTTTGACGTGAACGATATTTATATCGATTTTATTCATTTTAAAATGAATATTGAAAAGTAATTTCGAAATCGAATATTTTGAAATGAATTGAATTGAAAACGATTTCGAAATAAATTGAATTGAAAACGATTTCGAAATGAATTGAATTGAAAACGATTTCGAAATGAATTGAATTGAAAACGATTTCGAAATAAATTGAATTGAAAACGATTTCGAAATGAATTGAATTGAAAACGATCTCGAAATGAATTGAATTGAAAACGATTTCGAAATGAATTGAATTGAAAACGATTTCGAAATGAATTGAATTGAAAACGATTTCGAATTGAATTGAAAACGAATTCAAATTGAATTGAAAACGAATTCAAATTGAATTGAAAGCGAATTGAAATGAATTCAAATTGAAATTTGAATTGAATAGAAATGGATTTTAAAACGAATTTATAAAGAAGAATTCAATTTCGATTTGAATTGAAATGGAAGTTGAAAATGTTTTTGAAACGAATTCAAAACTATTTATATAATTCGTTTTAAATAGAAATCGACGATATATATATTATATATATTATATATATATAATATAATGGCCTGAATAGAACGCGCCGCGCCGCGGCAGTTCGTGAATTTCGACCATTTATTTCAAACGGACATTACAGGAGATCCGACCGTCGGATTCTCCTAAAACCGGAACCGTTGGGTTCGTATCGAAAAGAGCTTTCTAATGAATGTTAGAAATTTGAAATCTAACGGTTGGATTTGGAGTTACGTCCAAATCAAATTTGAAAAAGGTCGCTGTAAGTGCAGTTCGATGGCCGTTAATGGAAATCGACTGTACGGGCCTTGATAAAATTATTAAAAATAGTAATAATTTGTGTAAAATCATAAGAAATGATTTGTGAAAGTTTGGGATGAAAAACTCCATATTTGAAAAGATAAAAATAGATTTCTATCGAAATGAACTAGTTTTGAACTAGAATTATAATTCTATTTATTTTTAAATAAATAAATTGAATTTGAAATGGTTTTGAAAATAACCAAAATTTCCAATGATTGCATTGGAGTGGATTTGAATCGAAATTGTCTTCGGAATATTTCGATGTTGGAATTCGTGATTATACAGGTGTTGTTATGGAAATTTGAAAGATATATATTTATATCGTTATTTCCAATACGACATTTGTTAGTCGTAGGATTTGATATTGAATATAAGCCGATATATTTTCCATTCAGAGCCTTATATTGAATATCAAATGTGATTTGGGTTTGTCGTGAATGGTGTCTTCACTAACACTGTTCTTGAACCCAGTTGAGAAAAGATTAAATCTTTTTATTTAGATTTAATGAAGTGTACCAATTAAATGATATTTAATTGGAATTGAATTGGTATTGATTTTTGGGTTTATCGTGAACAGTGTTTTAAATAACACTTGTTCTTTAACCCGATAATTAATGGAATGTGATTTTGGGTTTATCGTGAATCGTGTTTTAAATGACACTGATTCTTTAACCCAGATAATGATTAAAACTAAGTGGAGTTTTAATGAATCTTTAATTAGATTGAAAAGATCGAGAATGGAGTATCACCAGTTTTGCTCCAGGCGATAGTTAAATCTTTAATTAGATTTGAACGTGAAATTTAGAAACTAACTGTCGGTTAGCCAAGCAGAATGGTTTTCTGGATATTGATCTGATGTTGGTTTCGGCCTTCGGGGTTAATATTTGGGGAATTATTCTCTTGATTAATTTACGGTTAGTGACTAATGAATTGGAATGAGGCGTATGTTGTGTTTGTGTAACACTTATTTAAAATATACGCGAGTTATTCGGAAAGACCGGGTTTATCCCATTCTGAATAACTGATACGACGATAAGTCGAAGATGAAGACGATGGTCGAAGACCGGAGGTCTTCACGTCGTTTGGGTGATAACTGATGATCTTGATTGGGCTGTACACCCAAGAAGATGGAAACAGTTGGTGATCGTCCAGACGTACTTGGAGATCGATGGATATGCGGGGTACTAGGTGCCTCCGGTTTCGTTCAGACCCAGAACGGACTTGTAAATGGGCTGTGTGTCTGACATCGGATTTCATTCTGTGTGACTGATATCGGTGGCATAGGATGGTTTGCCTGTGTGGCATGCTAAGATGCAAATGATCAAGGCTTCTGTTGAAAAGCAAAGTCTTGTGGTGATGATCAAAGCACGGCCTTTGTGGCGTAGCTTTGTGTAACGTTTACCTCGCGTGTTTCACACCCGGTATGAACCAAAAACGGGAGACGGACCTCAGGGAGGACTTGCGTTTCTTTCTAGCTAGAAGTGGCGTCAGTGGTTTTACACGCCCTGACGAGTTTGACTTATGTGGTTGTTGTGGTTGCGAGGCGCCTCGGTTATATCGGTTTCGGCCGAATGCATTCTGGTCGGCTGACGGACCAGACTTACACCCCATAGGGTGGGGAGACGTATTGTTCAGGCATAATAATCCACTCCGTGTGGACCGGCCCTGACGATCCAAGGGGCAGTTGCGGCTGTTCCTGAGGCTCGGGCTAGACAGTCTCGAATCGGTTGAGGACTATCTCTTGCCTCGGTTCATAGACGGAAATCCAATTTCCAAATACGTGAATTTGCGGTTTTATTTGTAAACCTATATATGGCGACATAGTGGCATGGGACGCTCATGCCGCCTATGATTGATACTTATGATTTGAAGTTGTTTTATACACTATGCACTTATAATAGTATCAAATGATTTGTTTTAAACGTATCAAGCATTCTTGGCTGTTATAAGGTAAAAACCCTATCCCCCGGCTTGCGTTGCATTGTGTGATAGGACCTGGGTCTTATAACAGCTTCATTTTTCTTTATTTAGCATTGCGCTGTTGTTTTATGCACTGGTATTCTTGGGAGGAAACCCGTTCCGTGTTATACGGCGTGGTCCCTTGATTTACCCAATGATTGAAAATAAAGATTAAAAACTGTTTTAGTTCTCACACCAGTCACATGACTGACCTGGAGTTTATTGTTTTAACCTAAACTCTGGGTGCCCTTATTTTGACACGGGCAGCTAGTAGTTTTGGTTTTGCAGATTTATATTCACAGGATCCTGGTTTACAGCTGGAACGATATCCGGAAAGCTTTGTATCCGTATATCTCCTTCTAGTTGTGTATTGTATTATTTTCCGCTGCTATGTAGTTAAATGTAATTTAAATCTCTGATATTTCTGTGTAATATTCATTTGTTTATACTCTGTATATTCTTGTAATCTGATGCATTGTTGTAATATACAATGAAATGTTCTTCTGTATGCGTTCTATTTTGTCGTGTTCTCAACGATAGGGCGTTTCGAACGACCTGGATCGGTTTTAGCGACTGGTTCGGACCGAGCGAAATTCCTTGCCGTCACATTTGGTATCAGAGCTTTGGTTTACAGAGCTCGAGAACAAGGCACATTAGAACCATACGAAAGAATTCATCAGATACTGGATTAGTAATATCCAACGGGAATGACTCGTTAGAGATAGGATCAGTAGTATCCTAGAACGAGTGTGAAGAGTATATTTTTCAAATGAAAACAATTTTTGTTTTGAAAATCTAAATCAACTATTCGTATTTGATTATTTATTTATATTAATGTGGACAATCCAGTATATATAGATTTTGCGTATACGTCTGATCCGCGTGTATTCGAAGTTTTAATATATTGGATAGATATAGCATCACACTCTAGTCGCCCGAAGATGGTACTGATGATTGTCATGACATCATCAGTATTTATGTTCGTGTTTCGAAGGTGTGATTTTCTATATATTTCCATTAGGCTGGTGTGAGGACCAAAACTAATATAGCTAGAATACATTGTTGTGAATTGGCATCAAAAACATGATTTTTGTATATGTATCAAAGTTATGAATTTGAAACTCTAATTCACTAATTGATAGATGTTTGTGTTGTTTGTTTATTTGTTTGATAATTTTGAACCATTATGCCTAATTTGATCAAATATTGAATTGTATTGAAATTTGGTCACATTTGCTTGCATATACATGTATATCATTGAACAGGTCATAGCAAGGAGGCTAGAGCCAGAGAATAAAATTTGTTTGCCCGACAAATAGGTACATGTTTACTACATAATTTCCTGTTTTGTTTGGGTGATGATGATTTTGTGAGCCTATTGGCTAGCCGCTTGGCTTTTTCTTTTTCTTTTTGAGATCTAAAGGACCGGGGAAGCTATTTGAAATTCCCCGATGCTCCCGGTGCAGGGGAGGTTATGACGAAATTTTTCGAAAATTTAGGGTGTTAGCCAAATTTTTGAAATTTTAGAAAATTCTCAGAAACTGAAAAGTTGGAGAATGGAAGCCAGATCGAGCGTAGAGCTGAATAATCAAACCACTTTCGACTTTGTTCCTTTTCGGGGACGAAAAGTTTTAAGTGGGGGAGATTGTAACAACCCGTAAAATCTGGGCCAATTTAAAATTTTTATTTTGGCGATTTTAGCGAATTTTGATTATTTAAAATAGAATATTTTAAATATAATCGACGATAAATTTATTTTGAATAGAATTCGAACGTATATATTATACGCGTCGTCGTTAGAATATAAATAATTATATATAATTATAAAAGGAATTGAAAATGGCGCGGTAGTTCGATAATTCGATTTCAAACTTCAATTGAACGTACCGGGTGCAAAACAATCCGGATTTTAGTAAAACAAAAAATAATGGGATCTAATAGTGAATATCTTTCCAACGAATCCGAAAAATCAAAAGTTCGTAGCGGGGATCAAAAGATATGTCCAGTTGAAAATTCTGAATAGTCGCTATGGAATTCAGGCCCTTAAAAATGGACATTTTGCAAATGACCTCGGATTTCGACGAAACCAGTTTTGTTGGGTCCGCAGTGTCAAGTTACTGCTAGGTTTTAAATTTCATAATTTTTCAAATCAATATGTGAGCGTGGCAAAGGAAAACGCGTTTGATCAGTTTCAGTTGATTTTAATCGACTGGAAATTGGTCATTTTTCAAACAGTCTCAGAATTCGGCGAAACTAGTTTTGTTAGGACCGTATCGTCAATACGAAGCTAGGAAATATTTTTCTAGAATTTTTAGAGTTCGTATGTGACCCCGGTAATTTGAAATGTACGTTTAAAATTCAATATAGTGATTTAAATGTAAATCTAACGAAAACTGATTGTAACGATCGAATCAACCTACGATACATATCCCATTGTGTTCGGAATGGGGGTAAAACGCTATGGACGGCAGGCGGTGGGCCCCATTTCAGGGTCGTATGTAAAAGTCAACTTAGGGGTGAATAAAATAAATAAATAAAATTAAATTAAATTAAATAAAAAAATATATTTTCCCCCCTTTTTAACTCTGCCCCCCCCCCCCCCCCCCCGTTTATTTTTCTTTCTTTCTTCCTCTCAGAATCTAAAAAAAAAAGAGAAGCAGAAGAAAAGGGGGCGGAGGAGCCGTTGCTCCTCCGATGGTGGCGCCGCCGCCTCTGGCTAGCCCCAGGCCGCCGCAACCCTGCCTCACTCCACCTCGCCCTCCTCTTCCTTGCCTAATCGAGCGGCGTCCCCTCTGGAAACCAAAACCCGTCGCCCCACATCTAGTCGCCGCCGCATCGGAGCACGCGCCACCACCGTGAGCCACCACCCTACCTCGTCGGCTCCCCTCCAGCAGCCATCTCCGACCGCCGTACTCTCTCCCCTCCTGATGTCAACCGACGGCGAGACCCCCCCCCCTGTAAGTTTTAATCTATTTTTTTTTTTATTATTTAAAACTGAAATAGAAAACTGATTTGTTTTTTTTAAAGTATTAAAACTGATGTGAAAAAGATTTTAAAACTGATTTTAAAAGAATTTTAAAACTGATTTTTTTAAAGGAGAATTCTGATTTTACTTTAAATAGAAAATGGGTTAAATTTTAAAAAGAAAAGGTTTAAACTTTAAATAGGAAAGGTTTAAACTGTAAAATGGAAAAAGATTTGAAATAAAAATTCGATTTTTATATATTGAACTTTGAAATAAAAATTCGATTTTTATATATTGAACTTTGAAATAAAAATTCGATTTTTATATATTGAACTTTGAAATAAAAATTCGATTTTTATATATTGAACTTTGAAATAAAAATTCGATTTTTATATATTGAACTTTGAAATAAAAATTCGATTTTTATATATTGAACTTTGAAATAAAAATTCGATTTTTATATATTGAACTTTGAAATAAAAATTCGATTTTTATATATTGAACTTTGAAATAAAAATTCGATTTTTATATATTGAACTTTGAAATAAAAATTCGATTTTTATATATTGAACTTTGAAATAAAAATTCGATTTTTATATATTGAACTTTGAAATAAAAATTCGATTTTTATATATTGAACTTTGAAATAAAAATTCGATTTTTATATATTGAATAGCGAACTAAAAATTCGATTTTTATATATTGAATAGCGAAGTAAAAATCATATTTTTATATATTGAAAGTCGTAGTAAAAATTCGATTTTTATATATTGAATAACATAGTAAAAATTCGATTTTTACATATGTAGAGAAACGGGCGAAAGCGACAAAAAGGCGAAACGACGAAGACTTCTGCAAAAGAAGAGCCGTGGAGCTAGGATAGCTATATGTGAGAATTTCTCACCTTTCTATTTTACTTCTAGTTATATATATACTAGGATGCAGACGGTGCTTAGTAGCACCCGACACAATCGTCCACAGACCATGGACTTGTTTGTTTGGCTGTTTGGTTATTGATTGTGATATTGGTTTGAATGTGGTTTGTGGTGTGAAAAAAAAAAATCGAATCGATAAATTGGTTACGATTAGACGTGCGCCGTTATAAGGCGAAGGAGTAAGGCTAGGTTAGACTCTTACTCCAAATTTTGTGGTTTGCATAACGAATTGATTTGATTGATGTGTGAATGGCGTGGGCCTTCACTAGACCGGGGATAAGGCTAGGCCTTGTCCCGTTTCTAGTATCGTGCCGTTATGCCGCCGAAATTTTCTAAAATATGTTAGAAAAATAAAAATGTCATTTATTGAATAAATGAACTGAAAAGAAAATTCATGTGTTGGAATAAATATTTTATCGTTAAAAATATAGTTTTTAACGTGAATGTGAATAAAATAAAATATTCATTTACAAACCAGACGGTTTGGTTATGTACACTGATTTGACTGATATGGATTGGGACGATAAATTTTACACATTGCCCAACTGCACGAATAAAATCTGTGTTTGATTGTTTGAAACCCCACACGGGTGTTGGGATGAAACTTGAAGTTCACTCATCCTGATTGATTAAATATGTCGATCGATTGATTGACAGGCTGTTATAAGCGTTAGATATTTATATTTGATGCTTATACAGTGTAGTGCACTTTGGTTGATGGTTGATTATTTTTCAATGCTATTATATACATGTGTTGTAGAAAATCCATATAATTAACATTATATGGTAATTGATTGGGCCTCATTCCAGTTTTGAAAAGGAAATATTTGAAAAAGAAATATTTGAAATAGAATATTTGAGAATAGGAATATATGAAGCCGTATTGATTAGATTGACGCCATTTTGACGTGAACGATATTTATATCGATTTTATTCATTTTAAAATGAATATTGAAAAGTAATTTCGAAATCGAATATTTTGAAATGAATTGAATTGAAAACGATTTCGAAATAAATTGAATTGAAAACGATTTCGAAATGAATTGAATTGAAAACGATTTCGAAATGAATTGAATTGAAAACGATTTCGAAATAAATTGAATTGAAAACGATTTCGAAATGAATTGAATTGAAAACGATCTCGAAATGAATTGAATTGAAAACGATTTCGAAAAGAATTGAATTGAAAACGATTTCGAAATGAATTGAATTGAAAACGATTTCGAATTGAATTGAAAACGAATTCAAATTGAATTGAAAACGAATTCAAATTGAATTGAAAGCGAATTAAATGAATTCAAATTGAAATTTGAATTGAATAGAAATGGATTTTAAAACGAATTTATAAAGAAGAATTCAATTTCGATTTGAATTGAAATGGAAGTTGAAAATGTTTTTGAAACGAATTCAAAACTATTTATATAATTCGTTTTAAATAGAAATCGATGATATATATATTATATATATTATATATATAATATAATGGCCTGAATAGAACGCGCCGCGCCGCGGCAGTTCGTGAATTTCGACCATTTATTTCAAACGGACATTACGGGAGATCCGACCGTCAGATTCTCCTAAAACCGGAACCGTTGGGTTCGTATCGAAAAGAGCTTTCTAATGAATGTTAGAAATTTGAAATCTAACGGTTGGATTTGGAGTTACGTCCAAATCAAATTTGAAAAAGGTCGCTGTAAGTGCAGTTCGATGGCCGTTAATGGAAATCGACTGTACGGGCCTTGATAAAATTATTAAAAATAGTAATAATTTGTGTAAAATCATAAGAAATTATTTGTGAAAGTTTGGGATGAAAAACTCCATATTTGAAAAGATAAAAATAGATTTCTATCGAAATGAACTAGTTTTGAACTAGAATTATAATTCTATTTATTTTTAAATAAATAAATTGAATTTGAAATGGTTTTGAAAATAACCAAAATTTCCAATGATTGCATTGGAGTGGATTTGAATCGAAATTGTCTTCGGAATATTTCGATGTTGGAATTCGTGATTATACAGGTGTTGTTATGGAAATTTGAAAGATATATATTTATATCGTTATTTCCAATACGACATTTGTTAGTCGTAGGATTTGATATTGAATATAAGCCGATATATTTTCCATTCAGAGCCTTATATTGAATATCAAATGTGATTTGGGTTTGTCGTGAATGGTGTCTTCACTAACACTGTTCTTGAACCCAGTTGAGAAAAGATTAAATCTTTTTATTTAGATTTAATGAAGTGTACCAATTAAATGATATTTAATTGGAATTGAATTGGTATTGATTTTTGGGTTTATCGTGAACAGTGTTTTAAATAACACTTGTTCTTTAACCCGATAATTAATGGAATGTGATTTTGGGTTTATCGTGAATCGTGTTTTAAATGACACTGATTCTTTAACCCAGATAATGATTAAAACTAAGTGGAGTTTTAATGAATCTTTAATTAGATTGAAAAGATCGAGAATGGAGTATCACCAGTTTTGCTCCAGGCGATAGTTAAATCTTTAATTAGATTTGAACGTGAAATTTAGAAACTAACTGTCGGTTAGCCAAGCAGAATGGTTTTCTGGATATTGATCTGATGTTGGTTTCGGCCTTCGGGGTTAATATTTGGGGAATTATTCTCTTGATTAATTTACGGTTAGTGGCTAATGAATTGGAATGAGGCGTATGTTGTGTTTGTGTAACACTTATTTAAAATATACGCGAGTTATTCGGAAAGACCGGGTTTATCCCATTCTGAATAACTGATACGACGATAAGTCGAAGATGAAGACGATGGTCGAAGACCGGAGGTCTTCACGTCGTTTGGGTGATAACTGATGATCTTGATTGGGCTGTACACCCAAGAAGATGGAAACAGTTGGTGATCGTCCAGACGTACTTGGAGATCGATGGATATGCGGGGTACTAGGTGCCTCCGGTTTCGTTCAGACCCAGAACGGACTTGTAAATGGGCTGTGTGTCTGACATCGGATTTCATTCTGTGTGACTGATATCGGTGGCATAGGATGGTTTGCCTGTGTGGCATGCTAAGATGCAAATGATCAAGGCTTCTGTTGAAAAGCAAAGTCTTGTGGTGATGATTAAAGCACGGCCTTTGTGGCGTAGCTTTGTGTAACGTTTACCTCGCGTGTTTCACACCCGGTATGAACCAAAAACGGGAGACGGACCTCAGGGAGGACTTGCGTTTCTTTCTAGCTAGAAGTGGCGTCAGTGGTTTTACACGCCCTGACGAGTTTGACTTATGTGGTTGTTGCGGTTGCGAGGCGCCTCGGTTATATCGGTTTCGGCCGAATGCATTCTGGTCGGCTGACGGACCAGACTTACACCCCATAGGGTGGGGAGACGTATTGTTCAGGCATAATAATCCACTCCGTGTGGACCGGCCCTGACGAACAAAGGGGCAGTTGCGGCTGTTCCTGAGGCTCGGGCTAGACAGTCTCGAATCGGTTGAGGACTATCTCTTGCCTCGGTTCATAGACGGAAATCCAATTTCCAAATACGTGAATTTGCGGTTTTATTTGTAAACCTATATATGGCGACATAGTGGCATGGGACGCTCATGCCGCCTATGATTGATACTTTTGATTTGAAGTTGTTTTATACACTATGCACTTATAATAGTATCAAATGATTTGTTTTAAACGTATCAAGCATTCTTGGCTGTTATAAGGTAAAAACCCTATCCCCCGGCTTGCGTTGCATTGTGTGATAGGACCTGGGTCTTATAACAGCTTCATTTTTCTTTATTTAGCATTGCGCTGTTGTTTTATGCACTGGTATTCTTGGGAGGAAACCCGTTCCGTGTTATACGGCGTGGTCCCTTGATTTACCCAATGATTGAAAATAAAGATTAAAAACTGTTTTAGTTCTCACACCAGTCACATGACTGACCTGGAGTTTATTGTTTTAACCTAAACTCTGGGTGCCCTTATTTTGACACGGGCAGCTAGTAGTTTTGGTTTTGCAGATTTATATTCACAGGATCCTGGTTTACAGCTGGAACGATATCCGGAAAGCTTTGTATCCGTATATCTCCTTCTAGTTGTGTATTGTATTATTTTCCGCTGCTATGTAGTTAAATGTAATTTAAATCTCTGATATTTCTGTGTAATATTCATTTGTTTATACTCTGTATATTCTTGTAATCTGATGCATTGTTGTAATATACAATGAAATGTTCTTCTGTATGCGTTCTATTTTGTCGTGTTCTCAACGATAGGGCGTTTCGAACGACCTGGATCGGTTTTAGCGACTGGTTCGGACCGAGCGAAATTCCTTGCCGTCACATACAAACATGAATTATGAACTTGATAAAAGGAAAAACTTGAAACATGAACATTGTTATAACTTGAATCTGGATGTGGACACAAAACTTATCCTTGAAACTTGACACGAACTTGACATGAATCTTGAACATGGACATGACATTAGAATGAACATGAAAATGGCCAACTCGAGGTTGGGTTGAGTTTGCAGTGTAAATCTGCCCGGAACCGCCCGGCAAATCCAATGACTGCAAACAATTGGATCCAATGTGAGTAGTTGGTCATATTGCGCTTGAAACCCGAGGTTAGACTGAGTTGCGGTGTAAACCTGCCCGGAACCGACCGGCTGTCCAGTAACCGCAACAATACCTGTCTAATGTGAGCGGTTGGTGCTTTAATGAATAAGTTAAAGCTAAGTCAGGACTGATAGGATTAAGTAAACTAAGAACGCTTAACCAGCATAACATGTTAACCAGGGGGTGGGTTAAGTAATATGACTAGACTAATGATATTTAACCGATATGACATGAATGGGTGGGTTAAGTAATATGGCTAGGCTAATGACACTTAACCGTTATAACATGACTAGCGGATGGGTTGGTTTAACTTGAATAGGTTGATAACACCCAATCGGTATAGTCTGATGCATGGTAGGGTTAAGTAAACACACGAGGGTAACACTTAACCATTATAATATGACTAGTGGAGGGGGTTAAGCTAACATGCACTTAAGCAATATAACGTGATGTGTGGTAAGGTTAAGTAACAACCGAGGGTAACACTCAACTGTCACAACATGATAAGCAGGTGGGCTAAGTCGATGTATACTTAACCAATTTGACACGATGATTTGTTAGGGTTAAGTCATGAACCACTTGAATATACTTAACCAGTTTGACACGATGATTTGTTAGGGTTAAGTCATGAACCACTTGAATATACTTAACAAATTTGACACGATGATTTGTTAGGGTTAAGTCATGAACCTCTTGAATATACTTGACCAACTTGACACATGATTCGTAGGGCTAAGTCATGAACTTGAACGACAACACTTATTTGACATGACACGTAGGCTGGTTAAGTCACAAACTTGAATGACAATACATAACCAACTTGACATGCTGGACTGATAAGGGTTAAGTCACGAATTTAAATGACAACACTTAACCTATTAGACGGAAACCCTAGTTAAGCGGTCCATTTTAGTAGTAACCCACTTAGATGTATCACGATACCCTGGGACTGGGCAGGGTGGGGCACGATTACTGAGCTGATTGTAAGCGACCAGAACGACGGCTGAGTTGGTGCGCCATTCTAGGTTCAGGCGGACTATGGTCGTGCACGTAGTCCGAAATTAAAAAAGCAGGCATTGTGCAGCAGTAGGTTTACACTGTGCGTGCTTGATTCGTGTCGATGGTTGGCACCCTAAGGCTTGATACACCCTATGGTGGACCCAGCACAGGTGACTACATTTCGTGATTGGGCCGTATGACACATACACATGAACTAGATAGGACTTGTAAGGAGCCGATCGATTAATAGATCACTTCGTGGGATCAAGTAATGGGTCATTTCATGACATTGGGCAAGGGATCATTTTATAGTCAACACATGACACGGGTTGGGATACAAGTACGGGTGGTGCAGAGCAAATAGATATCATAGAAATATTTTAACGGTGAATTAGAGAAATCTTGCGATCTTGCGAAATTATACTTAGTTTATCATGAATGGGAACCTTGCAATGTTATACATGACAAAAGTCATATGATGTTATTCTTAGTTATCGTGCCTATAGCTTATCTTGTCATCATGCTTATGTTTATTTTCAGTTTATTCATGCCATGTTATCTTTACCTATTTTTATGCTGAAAGTCACTAGGACTTACTCAGTCTTTATGACTGACCCATTTTGTTTCGCCTCTTTTTCTTCCGTCCCCTCCCCCCCAGGTTCGCAGGATGGGAATACAGCTTAGTTCGGATCTTACCAAGCTCCAAGGCTCTTTCATATACGGCTTGGATTTCCCTTGGCTATGGCTTGCTTTGCTTTATTGGAGAATATCACAATTTATTTTTATGCTTCTTTGTTTTGAGCAAGGCATATATTTTAGCTATGTAATTGGGTATTGGAAGTTGATGGGCTTTTATTGTAAACAATCATATTTAATAAATGATTTGAAGTACTTTTACTTTCCGCTGTTTTATATATGTCTGTCTTGTAATATTTCTGTTCCAGTACCCATAACGCTCCACTGAAGTTAAGACATTCCCTTTATGAGCGACCTTAACGGATGCGGGGTGTTACATTTGGTACCAGAGAAGAAGGTTACTAGACTGGGAAAAGCTTTTAAAAACCATCTGAAATTATTTTCAAAACGTTTACAAAGAAGTATTTTTCTAAGGAAAAGTTTTGTTTTATGAAAGGCATATTCCCCAAAGCCATATGCACTATCTTTTGATTCTCTCCTTGAGTTTCTTCTCTCTTTCTTTTTCACCATAGTTTTGTAGGTGTACGACACATGTAGGAGGGAAAAGAAGTGCCCAACTTCCATCTATGGCCGTAGTAGTTTTACTTACGAATAATCTTATTTCAAGCTTTGTAGGGTTGTCGTGAGATGGAAGTAACTTTCGAGAAACTTTTCAACAAGCTATACAAGGACAGTAGGAACGAGGATAAAGAACACAAGTCTAAGGATGAGAAACTTGTTGATATGGCTTAATCCACAAAGAGGAAAAAGGTGAAAGGAAAGAGGCCAAGTGAAAGAATAATAAAAACCCATGACAAGAGAGAATATCTTTAGTATGGTAAAAAGGGACATGTAATTAAGTATTATAGGACAAGGACAAGGGCAAAGAACAAGATCGTCGAGAGGGCAATTGTATGCTCTCACTACTATCGTACTTAAGAGAGGTGGTAACGTTTCTGTTAAAGGCTTAGCTTTTCGTTTCTATCATCCCGTTAGAACTTTGTTTTTGTACATCGCATCCTTTTAATTCTGCTTCGATAGTTGAGTCTCTGCACCTTAGTACTAGCATAGTAAGGATCCCATTTTATTCTCAAAACCTATTAGGGAATGGGCTCATTTATTCATGACTTGTTTGGATTTGGGAATGTCTATGCTAAGTGTTGAGTTTAGAAATAATGCTTATGTTTTTTTTGGGCTATGGGTTGATTCTAGGGATGGAGTGGTTATCCAGTAATGGTGCCATTCTTGAGTATGAAAAGAGGGTAGTTAGATTATTGACTTGCCTTGGTGATGCCTTCAAAGTCTAGTGTAACCCTTAGGGTTCTGCCATGCTTAGTTACCTAGAATCTCTTGATACATTTATTGATCCGCTCGAGTAGTGTTCGCCACTAAGGCGAATGGTTCATTTCGCTTATGCATGAGTCATAGAAAATCACCTTAGTAAGTACATTTGGCAACATGGTTGGCATTTGTTTGTTTTCAAGAGATAGTTCTTCTGCGTGGAATAACTTATAATAAGTAAACGAGATCCAGGATTCACTAGTGAATTTTGGAGAGCTTGCATGAAACCATGAGTACGCAGTTATGTTTGAGCCGAGTATACTAGAAAAAGAATGAATGAAAGTGGAACGAGAGGCGACAGTGAAATGAGTTCCAACTCATATTTTGGAAACAAGAATTAAGAAGCTACAAAATTGTAAAGTTAAAAACGGCCAAAGCACAATGGAGTTAAGCTCAAGGAAATGCGGCTTGGAAGATTGAAGGCTAGATACGCACATTATATCTCTTTGTAAGAGTATATCCTTGATCCCTCTTTTCCTGTAGATCTTACTTGCATGCTATCTTTTAAGTATATCCTCTCGGTCCTATTCTCAATCCTATTTCTGTTGCAAACCCCATAGGGAGTATGACTTATCTGTTAGTAATACATGTTGGGGATTGAGGGTGTCCGTTGGGTTAAGTAATTCTTTGGGTGTCAGCCTGATGTTGATTTCGGTCTTCGGGATGGTGCTTAGGGAGTTCTTCTCCTAATCAGTATATATGTGACATAGATTTCCAGTTTTGACATTGCCCAATGGGCACAAAGTTTTTACTTGCTTCTATCGTTCGACTATATCTTTAGGTAGGAACAATTGGGTGTAAACATGTGTTTGAGACATGTTATGATTGATGGTTGCAAGTGGTTGCAAGCGATTGCTAGTGGTTGCTCGTGGATGCATATACACGCACATTAGACACTAGATCGGCTCTGTCACCTTTCATACTAGATATGCATGAGTGTTTATACTTGTTGATGGATGAAATTGAATGTGTTATCATGTGGATGTTGCATATGGATGGATGTTTGTGCACACATATAGTGTTTATATGATTAGGGCTATTTGCATACATGTTGGACTCATGGCACTAAACATATTTTGCATTAGGAAGATCAATCAGGCCTGATCATTTGCATTAGATAGGGAACATATACACACACTCTCTGCATATGTTCATACAACATTAGAAATCTCTTAAGGACGATGGATGCCTGTGATTGATGATTGAGTAGATGGATGATTGGATGGTAGGAGACATTCTTCTTAACTTGAAGATTTCGGGGACGAAATCCTTTAAGGAGGGGAGAATGTAACGACCCGAATTTTTATAACATGTTAAGACCATAAATCAAGGAAGAATTAAATTTTAAAATAAGAATCAGGGGAAACGGGTTGTGCCATTGCGTTCATATCGAAATTCTGCTTGAAAACGAGCCCGAGTTTGCGAAAATCGGAGTCTGTATGAGGGAGATATGACCCTTTGAAGTTTCAGGAATTTTCAGAATAAAAAACAGCTCGAAATTCGAAATCAAACCCCAGAACAGGCTGGGTGGGAAAATTCCCGCCCATGGACCAGGTCGACCTTGGGGTCGACCATAGTGTCGACCTCCCAGGGACCAGGTTGACCATAGTGTCGATCTGGGGGTCGACCTGCCTCCCAAACCCACTTTTTGAACCAGATGCATTCTGATGTATTTAGACTCGTTTTTTGTCCAGATTCGTCTGCCTAATCCTATATAAACAGCCCCCTAACCTCATTTTCTTTACACCATTCTTCTCTAACCTTATGCTGCTTAAATTCTCGATGGACATGGCTTCTTCTTCCTCCTCAAAATTAAATTAATTAAATTAAAATGCGAAGACTATTCCTTGAAGACTACGGCTAGGAATTGCATATTTGGAGATTTTCTTCTACAATCAAATCAGAATTCATCGATTCAGCAATCCGACGACTAGTTTATAGATTCAACTTCTGCATCGCAATTTCTTAGACCACGATCTGTAAGTTAAAGTTACTTTTAGATAAAAAATGTAAACTTAATATCCATGTTGTAAATTTAAATTGGATCTATGTATGATAACTGATTCATATCTATTCTTATTCATCCTGGATCTTGACTTTCGTGAATATTGCTTTGGGCCTATTCATGTTGTAAATCAAACTCTTTCATGACTATAACCTTGACATGCCTATAACATTGAAACTATTGTTAATGGCCTAAGACTATGCCTATGCCTATGACTGTGAACATAAGACTATACCTATGCCTATGACTGTGAACATAAGACTATGCCTATGACAGTGAACGTAAGACTGTTGCCTATGACTATGACAAGGACAATTGTGGCTAATCACCTATGACTCTTGACTATGAGAATTATTACCTATGATTATGAACATAAGGCTATTATCTATGACCATGACTTTGAAACTATTGCTGTTAATTGCCTATGACTATTGCCTAGAACTATTTTTGATAATTAACCATGACTATTGTGATTAATCGCTTATGGTTCTTAATTATGAGATTTCTACCTATGATCATGACTATGACTATTGGGGTTAATTACCAGAGACTATTATAGTTGATTGTTCATGCCCATAGTTGAAACCCATGTTGTACACCGAATTTGCAGTTTGTTGGATCTCATACCTAGGGTGTGACTTTCTTAGTTTATTCGCTATTATGTACACCAAAACCATTGGATCCATTATCCTTGTATTTGGCTTGCTTTCGCATGCCTATTCTTTTATGTCAACTTTTATCGTGACTATCACCTTATCCTGATAGATTTGAAATCCTATATAACAGTGATGTTGTAACCAATTATCTCAAGTTATATCATGCTAATCTTGTAACCCTTTTTATCGCTTTATGCTCGTCCCTTTTTGCCTATCATAGTTTTGATGTTATTCCCTTTATTTTGAGATTTGGATTTATTTGTAGTATGGATCGATTCATGTTTACGTTCGATGGGAATACGATTTGGGTAGATTAGGAAAAACATGAATTGGTTACGAACATGAAATATGAACTTGATAATGGGCAAAACTTGAAACATGAACATTGTTATAACATGAATCTGGATGTGGACATGAAACTTATCGTTGAAACTTGACACGAACTTGACATGAATCTTGAACATGGACATGACCTTAGAATGAACATGAAAATGGCCAACTCGAGGTTGGGTTGAGTTTGCAGTGTAAATCTGCCCGGAACCGCCCGGCATATCCAGTGACTGCAATTAATAGGATCTAATGTGAGTAGTTGGTCATATTGCGCTTGAAACCCGAGGTTAGACTGAGTTGCGGTGTAAACCTACCCGGAACCGACCGGCCGTCTAGTAGCCGCAACAATACCTGTCTAATGTGAGCGGTTGGTGCTTTAATGAATAAGTTAAAGCTAAGTCAGGATTGATAGGGTTAAGTAAACTAAGAACGCTTAACCAGCATAACATGTTAACCAGGGGGTGGGTTAAGTAATATGACTAAACTAATGATATTTAACCGATATGACATGAATGGGTGGATTAAGTAATATGGCTAGGCTAATGACACTTAACCGTTATAACATGACTAGCGGATGGGTTGGTTTAACTAGAATAGGCTGATAACACCCAATCGGTATAGTCTGATGCGTGGTAGGGTTAAGTAAACACACGAGGGTGACACTTAACCTTTATAATATGACTAGTAGAGGGGGTTAAGTTAACACGCACTTAACCAATATAACGTGATGCGTGGTAAGGTTAAGTAACAACCGAGGGTAACACTCAACCGTCACAACATGATAAGCAGGTGGGCTAAGTCAATGTATACTTAACCAATTTGACACGATGATTTGTTAGGGTTAAGTCATGAACCACTTGAATATACTTCACCAATTTGACACGATGATTTGTTAGGGTTAAGTCATGAACCACTTGAATATACTTAACCAATTTGACACGATGATTTGTTAGGGTTAAGTCATGAACCGCTTGAATATACCTGACCAACTTGACACATGATTCGTAGGGCTATGTCATGAACTTGAAGGACAACACTTAGCCAATTTGACATGACACGTAGGTGGGTTAAGTCACGAACTTGAATGACAACACTTAACCTACTTGACATGCTGGACTGATAAGGGTTAAGTCACGAATTTAAATGACAACACTTAACCTATTAGATGGAAACCCTAGTTACACGGTCCATTTCAGCAGTAAGCCACTTAGATGTATCACGATACCCTGGGACTAGGCAGGTTGGGGCACGATTACTGGGCTGATTGTAAGCGACCAAAACGACGGCTGAGTTGGTGCGCCATCGTAGGTTCAGGCGGACTATGGTCGTGCATGTAGTCCAGAGTTGAAAAAGCAGGCATTGGGCACCAGTAGGTTTACACTGTGCGTGCTTGATTCGTGTCGATGGTTGGCACCCTATGGCTTGATACACCCTATGGTGGACCTAGCACAGGTGACTACATTTCGTGATTGGGCCGTATGACACAGACACATGAACGAGATAGGACTTGTAAGGAGCCGATCGATTAATAGATCGTTTCGTGGGATCAAGTAATGGGTCATTTCATGACATTGGGCAAGGGATCATTTTATAGTCAACACATGACACGGATTGGGATACTAGTACGGGTGATGCAGAGCAAATAGATATCATAGAAATATTTTAACGGTGAAGTAGAGAAATCTTGCGATCTTGCGAAATTATACTTAGTTCTTCTTGAATGGGAACCTCGCAATGTTATACATGACAAAAGTCATATGATGTTATTCTTAGTTATCGTGCCTGTAGCTTATCTTGTCATCATGCTTATGTTTATTTTCAGTTTATTCATGCCATGTTATCTTTACCTATTTTTATGCTGAAAGTCACTAGGACTTACTCAGTCTTTATGACTGACCCGTTTTGTTTCGCCTCTTTTTCTTCCTCCCCCACCCCCCCCCCCCCGGTTCGTAGGGTGGGAATACAGCTTAGTTCAGATCTTACCAAGCTCCAAGGCTCTTTCATATACAACTTGGATTTCCCTTGGCTATGGCTTGCTTTGCTTTATTGGGGAGTATCACAATTTATTTTTATGCTTCTTTGTTTTTGAGCAAGGCAGATATTTTAGCTATGTAATTGGGTATTGGAAGTTGATGGGCTTTTATTGTAAACAATTATATTTAATAAATGATATGAAGTACTTCCACTTTACTTTTCGTTGTTTTATATATGTCTGTCTTGTAATATTTCTGTTCCAGTACCCATAACGCTCCACTGAAGTTAAGACATTCCCTTTGTGAGTGACCTTAACGGATGTGGGGTGTTACATATTCCACATCGTCATTATTACAACATTTCAAACTGTCTCTAAAGCAAAGTAAAGGAAGAGTACAGTACTAAGGCCCAAAGTAGTGACCACTAGTGACACAGGGAGAATACATATATATATCATACGTGGGAGCCTCCTACTCGTCTCCGGATAGCTACTCCTGCATAACCAGCTAACTTGTCTCTAGTCTGCCCGTTAAAGAGCACCCCGAGTAATAAGAAGAGACATAAAACTCTGGGTCAGACAAAAGTCTGGTATGAGCGATAAGCAGCAAAATAAAACAATAATAGGTATACTAAACCATACCTGAACCTGGACCTGCAGCTAAAGAGTTAGCACAATAAGATGTACAATACTCTAAGGTGACACTAACATATGGTGTATAGATACGGGGGAGGGGTGTGCATGTCATAGTGATATCAAACAATCAAGCATAGCAACCATCCTCACATCTCTCACTCAGTTGGTAAATCATACGATATCCATCGCTTTGATCGCCCAAATCCTTGCTATGATCACTCTGCCCCATGGAGTCATGGCGACTCCACTGCACTGATCCATAGCCACTAGTCCTTGCTATGTCCACTCTGCCCCCATGAAGTCGTGATGACTTCACGGCACTGGCTCATAACCATGCTACGATCACTCTACCCCCATGGAGTAATAACTACCCCACTGCACTGATCCGTAGCCTAACACTCGTCTCTTGGGGGTGAATCAAAGTTATGGATGTCGACAACTCCTTAGCACACGTCCCTTAGAAAATCCCAATTCATGAAGTTGACTCGTTGGTTCCCAACTGGATCCTGAGTACAAACATCTGATTTAGGCTACCTTTGCATCTCGGGTTTTGGTTTTCTCCGAATCGGTTCGGTCCTTCTCTTCGTCTTCGGTTCGGTTCGGTTGTGTACCTTCCAAATCGGCTCGTGGTACGTACTCTAGTTCGTGGTCCTTGCTTCTAGTCGGCTCGTGGTGCTCTGATGCTTGCCCGTTCGTGACACCCACTGGTTCGGGTCAGAAATCCAACGACAGCTCGTAGCAATCTGGTTCGTGGCTCCTTCCTTCATGGCATCGGTTCGTGGTCTTCCAGTGCGAACGGGTCGGTTCGAGTACTGGAGCGCTTCGTGGGTCCTTGATGCTAGCGGGTCAGTGGATCACGAGGGTGCAGATCGGAGGACTTCAGAGGCGAACGGATCTGAGACAGCTGGATTGTGAGCTCCTGATCGGATCGGTTCGTGGCACATACGCTGGGTCAGGTCATGACGCATACTTCACGAGTGGGGAGGGGCGATCTGATCTGGTCCACATTCCTGCACTGTTTCCTACGACTTTCCTACCGAGTGTTTACGCCACACGACGGTGTTTTAGACCAATCTAACTATTCTAAGCAATCATAAATCATACCATAAAGTCATAGCAACACGTACAATCATCTACAAATAGCAAAACAACAATTTAACATGTTTATACGGATCAAACATACCCAAAAACCCATGTTTTTCCCTTAATCACCCTTACTCATGATTTAACCATACGATTAGCAAAACATGTCCAAATTAGCCCAAATTTTTATTAGAGCCTTAAAATAATATTTTAGAATTTTACAAATTTTTCCAGATTTTTCTGAGTTATAATTTCGTTAAATATCACTAATCACCCTAATTAGCTGTAATTAGTGAAAAACAATGCAAATCACTTACCTTAGCTACAAATAAAACTTAGATCTGAAACTATCTTTGATTTGGGTCAAATCTCTATGCAACACAGCAGCTCCAACTCTGATTTGGTGTTGATTTGCCTTGATTTGACGTCGATTAGCTTAATCCTTGATTAGAGAGCGATTTGGGATGAAATTAGAAGGTGGAGGCCATGGCTAGGGCTAAAGAAATGTTTTAAGCAGCAGAGAAAATGAAAATAGATCGTTTCCCAACTGATTTCAGCCTCCCCATAACCCTAATCCCGAAATGGGTTATGGGCCTAGCTGAAAATCACCCTAATTAGGCCTGATTAAGTTGTTTTCACCTTCTAAACCTTGTTTCAGCCATATCTTCCAAACGGTGAGTCAGTTTGGCTAATGGGACAGCTCTACGGAAAGGTAAACCATCATCCAGATCTAATGGAAGTGGTTTCAGGTCCAAATCTCTTACCAATCAAAAGTTATGGCCAAAACAAGATCAGCTAAGGATAAAAAAGTCATTTAAAAATTGGGAAAAATCGTGAACATAGGAAATGACCCCGATATTTGTTCCCCAAAGTTACACGACTATACGACCTCGTACGAAAAAGAAATAAATATTCTACGATCCTCCGATGCATAGAATGCGGATCGTTACACTCTTCCCTCCTTAAGAAATTTCGCCCCCGAAATTTCTTAACCAAAAACATAAAATGGTGTTCCGCGTGCCTATCAGTCATTCACAAACAATCAAACACACAAAACAAACCTATCCTAGCATGCGGAAAGACTAAATCGAAATTTAAAATCTTACCAGGCAAAGAGTTCTGGATACTTCTTCCTAATGCTCTCCTCTATCTCCCAAGTACAGTCATTCTCATCCTCGCCCCACTGAACCTTGACTAGATTCACCGCTTTTCTTCGAAGTTTCTTCGTATCATGCTCGACAATACGAATCAGCTTGCGGTTCCCAACCGTCTCGGGTTCTACTGTGATATCATCCAACTGATCAGGTGAAAAAGTCACATCGGGGTCATGTACGAATTTCCGTAACTGGGAAATATGAAATACATTATGAACTCCTGCCATCCTATCCGGCAACTCAACTTTATATGCCAAATTTCCAACTTGTTCGAGAACTGGGAATGGACCAACAAATCTTGGTGTTAACTTGCCTCTTCTACCAAATCGAATAGTGCTCTTTAACGGAGAAGTCTTGATAAACACCAAGTTGCCAATGGAAATTTTAAAATCTCTTCTCCTTTTGTCAGCATAACTCTTCTGCCTATCTTGGGCAGCCTTCATTTGTTGTCGGATAACTTTGATCTTATCTGAGGTTTCTCTTATCATATCTGGCCCAAGCACAAATTTCTCACTAGTTTCTAACCAACATGGTGGTGAGTTGCATGGTCTTCCATACAAAGCTTCAAATGGAGTCAGACTGGTAACTATTATTATATGCGAACTCCACTAGATGCAAATGGTCATCCTATGATCCACCAAAATCTAATATGCAAGCTCTCAAGAGTTCTTCTAATACTCGATTCACCCTCTCTGTCTGACCGTCGGTTTGAGGATGATATGTGGTACTGAGATGTAATTATGATCCTAACGCCTCTTGTAAGCTCTTCTAAAATCCAATAGTAAACAACGGATCTCGGTCACTTACAATGCCTTTGGGTACTCCATGAAATCTCACTACCCATTTCACATACAGTTCTACTAACTTAGCTGCTGTTATTGTAGCGACCCGCATTTTTAGCTGTTGAATAATTTATTTATTTAATTATTAAATATCGATTTATCGATATCGAGAACGTGAATTAAATAATATTGAATATTTAATTAATAATTATAATATAATAATATATTATAATGTCGAAATAGTCAGAAATAGTGAAATTCACAATATCATGTGAATTGAATAGCATGCGAGATTTGGTGGAGTTTCAATTCGAAATATAATAACGATTATATTCAATCGACGACAGTTTGAACGTATAGTTATATTTTAATTAAAATCGAGCGCGTAACGACGCGGCAGTTCGCTATTTGGCGATTTGAACTTCAAATGAGTATACAGGGTTCGTTTTGAATCGGATCTCTGTGAAACAAGAAACGTGTGGAGCTGGTGGAGTATATCTTTCTAGTGGAAGAGAACAATCTGGATTTCGTTGTGTAGATTTTGATTTACGTCCAAATCAAAATTTCAGAAAAGTCCCTATGGAATTCCTTTATAATTCGCAACGCTTTATATACGTTATAAAAGGAATTTCAATATAAATCAAATATCGGGTTGACCCAGAACTGAATATCGAGTTGTAAATACATATAGGATTTTATCTGAGCTGTATGGTATGCCACTGTGAATATAGACGATAATAATTAATTTTAAACAATTAATTTAATAATATTTAAATATATTTATATATTTAAATAGGCTATTTAGAGCGTTAAAAATAGCCACTTTTGCAAACGAAGCCGGAATTCGACGAAACCAGTTTTGTTGGATCCGTAATGTCAAATAGTTGTTAGATTTCCAGTTTCGTGATTTTTAGAGTCACTGTGTGGCCATACGGATTTTTAGAGTGAGAAACAGTCAGTATTTCGACGGTTAAAAATACGCTGTGTGAGCATACGGAGTCAGAATTCGACGAAACCAGTTTCGTTGGGTCCGTAATGTCGAGATGTAGCTGCATGTCAATTTTCGTAAATTTTGGGTATTGTACGTGATCACAGGAATTTTAGAAGACGAATAAAAACAACGTTTGCTTAAGATAAAATATTAAAATCAAATATAAAATAATTTCCCACTTCTATAAATAGATCCAACCTTTCTAAAACCCTATTATCATTTCTTCTTTGGTCAACGAAGTTGTTTTTCCGCCGTTCCTTTTTTTTCTTCTTACAGTAAAAACCAGAAAGAAAAATAAATCCAAAGGAATAGAAATCAAATCCGATAAATCCCAAAGTATGTATAGTATTGATTCTGGGATGCTCCTCTTCGATCCGGTAGGGTTTTTGTTGGGTGCGCACTGGACTTTGGTTCGCTGGTTTTGGGGTTCAACGATGCTAGGGTTAATCGACGCTCGAACTGGGTGCCTCGATGAAGGTTTTAGACATCGTATTAGTGTTTGTGGTAGTGGTTGGCATCGGTTTTGAGTTGTAAAGAGAATCTGTGAAGATAAATGTCGATGTCCTCCTTAGTAGGGCTCGAGTACTGTTGCGACGCGATGCCATCCTTGAGTTCGAGTTTGGCATCTTTGGTAGGAAGAGGGAGAGGACGGAAAGAGGAGATGGATGGTGATGTTGGGGTGTTGATCGGTGAAGTAAGGAGGATGAACGGTGGTTGCAAAGTTCGGTCATGGGTTGTTTTTGAGGAGCAGGGCACGGTGAAATCCAATCGGGGAAGATAGAACTTTGGGTCTGGGTTTTTATAAGAAGTTGGGCCGGTGTAAAAGTGTGGTGAGGCCCATAGTAATTTAAACCCAAGTTTTTAATTTAAATTCTTATTTACTAAAGTGTATAACTTGTTAATGTCATATCTATATCATACGATACCAGAATCACGAACGATCGGATTTGTTGGGACCGTATGGACGAGAGCTTCACAATGAAGCTGACTGGAAGTGGATTCGAGCTCGTTTGAATTTATGGCGAAATAAATTGTCCGACTGAATCAGATAAACGCAAACCGTTATTTAACGGCTAACGCGCAAATGTGAGTAAAAACTCACTAACTCTCCTCAATTTATATTTTAATATAAATTGTATTTTTTTCCTGTATTTGACTGCTAGTTATGTACTGTTAATTTGGACTGTTAAGTTGTATTATTAAATTGGACTGTAGATTGGACTGTTAAATAATTAATTGAAAACAGTATGGATATATATATATATATCTACATATATATATATATATATCGTTATTAAACGGTGATTTTGTTATCAGTGTATTTCATTAGAAATGCAAGTGATGTTATATACGTTGTTTAACATCGGTGGATGCAGGGAAACAGGTTGGAGGAATCCGACTGGATTCCTCAACATTTATTTTACTGTTATTTGTATATTGTGATATATACTGTGATACATAATCTGTTGTTGATTGTACATGTTTGGATGATATTGATCATTGACAGTTGGTTGTTTAAAAATAATAGAAAACACTGAAAATGTAAAAAAGGGGATTTTCAATATTTATATTGAAAATGAATCTATTTATAAAATCGAAGGATTTTATAAAAGGATATTTATTTAGAAATAAATAAATAAAATAAAGGAATATTTATTTAGATTAAATAAATAGAATAAAGGATATTTAATTAGGGATTAAATAATTAGAGTTATAAAGGAAAATCTATTTAGGAAAATAAATAGATTATACAAAAGGAAATCTATTTAGGAAATAAATAGAAATAAAAGAAAAGTTAGTTAGTCGGATATAAATATTCGAATCAAGTTAGTTAAGTGGTCAAACCAAACTAGTCGAACCAAACTAGTCAAGCTAGTCGAACCCAACCGAGTCGAAATGGTCGAGTCGAACCAATCGAGTCAAGATGGTCGAGTCAAACCAACCGAGTCGAGCTAGTCGAGTCAAACCAACCGAGTCGAGCTAGTCGAGTCGAACCAATCGAGTCGAGCTGGTCAAGTTAGTCGAACCTGGTCAGTACAACCAAGCTGGTCAAGTTAGTCGAACCTGGTCAGTCGAGTCGAGTAAATCAAACTTAGTTAATCGAAAGGAGTTTATCGATTTAGTTAATCGATAGGAGTTAATTGATTTAGTCAATCGAGATGGGTTAATAGGTTTTAATGAATCGAGAGGAGTTAGTCGAATATGGTATTCGAACCAAATGGTCAAACCAAGTGGTCGAACCAAGTAGTCAAGCCCAGTGGTCAAACCAAATGGGTCAGGTTAGCCAAACATGGTCAGTCAAACCAAATGGGTCAGGTTAGTCAAACCTGGTCGGTCGAACCAAGTTAGTCGAGTTAGCCGAATAGGGTTAGCTAAATAGAATTAATCGATTAGGGTTAAACCATAGAACTAATCGATTAGAGTTAAACCAATAGAGTTAGTCGAGCCTAGTTAATCGAATCGAATTGGTCGAACTAAGTAAGTCGAGTTAGTCGAGTCAAGTTAAGTTAGTCGAGTTAAAGTTATCGATGTTAGTTTCATCGAAAGGAGTTATCGATGTTAGCTTCATCGAAGGGAGTTATCGATTATAGTTTAATCGAAGTGAGATTTTCAAATATGAGATATTTGAAAAGGAAGAGTTATCCAATATTAGTTATTCGAAGAGAGATTATCGAATATCGTTTATCCGAAGAAGGAGTAAATCGAATGTAGGTTATTCGAAGAAGAGTCAATCAAATAGAGATTTCTCGAAGAGAGTTAATCGGCAAATTCGATTTTATCGAATTCGGGAAAGTACTTATACTTTCCAGTGTTTAAATAGAAATTTATTTATTTATAAATAAATAAGTGTTAGGTTAATTATTCACTAATAAGAATAGAAGTTATAATTAAAGTTAGATAATTCGAAAGTAGGGATTATAACGTTATCGTTATAACCAATGTTTTAAATATAGAAGTGGACTAGTAAAATTGAATCCGAGAAAGGCGTAAAGAAGTTGTTAAATATTAAAAGATAAACTTTGACCATTTCGAAGTTATAACGTTGTTCAGTTAAGGTCTGAGAGGTAATTATACCCCAACTTGAGTGGCTTCCTTCTTAACTAAGAAATGGTAAGGTTTGATCGTAAAAGAGTTTTGGAAATGTTTTCCAAACGAGAATCAGAAATGTTTTCTGATAAAAGAAAGATAAGAATTTAGAATATAGGGAAACAGGAGATAAGTAAATAAAGGAACTAAAGAGATTAATGTTAAAAGATGTTTGTTCGATATAATTTCCATCTGGGAATAATATCGTTGGTTGCACACTTGTTTTCTTTGATGGTTAAATCACAGACTATCGAAGTTTTTACCATTTTAACGTTGTTAATATGGAGAGACCGGTTGGATTATTATCCAAAGAACCACTCTGTATTGGCATAAGCGTCGCGAAACATATATGCCAAAGATAATTGAAGACGGAGTAAAATGCAAGGGCTATCCTATTTACAGAATAGTGCCTTCGGTTTGTCCAGTCCCAGGACAACTTGTATGGACGAAGGTCTGACAGAGTATATCCAATGGATCGCGTAAGTTGATATGTTCAAACGTATTCACGTTTGGTGGCGGAGGAATTCGTTTCTCTTAGTTGTATACCCATGTTATTTTTGGATAAATCAATTTGTGATTTGGCGGGTATGACGATGTGACGTTCTAAGTGAATGAGGATGACTTGTATGAATGAATGTCTAACAGAGTATTTCCAGAAGGGTCACGTACATTGATTTCTTCAACCGTACCAAGAGTGGAAGCGGAGAAGGAAACTTCTTTTAGCTGACACGTAATGTATTGTTGTAGACGTCAATTAGTGATTTTCGATGGATCTGACAATGTGGCATTCGAAGTAAATCCATTGTGATGATAAAGCGTAGCTTCTAGCCTCACATCCGGTAAATGACAGAAATCGGGTAGGCAGCATGGCTAAGTCGGTCGCACCGAAGTAGGGTGTATAATCACCTATCTAGAGAATATTCATTTGTTTCTTAAATCTATCAATGATGTCCCATATGTATATATACGGGAACGGTTGCTGATCCCAACCGTTGGTGATGTACATTCGATACACTCAAGCGAAATGAGTGGTCGGTCATGTGTGGCTGAGTTGCAAGATGTTCTTGTTGAACTCCAGTGTATCGTTCCTAGAGTACACTGATCGGAAGGTGGTTCCATACCTTGTCATAGTTGGAAATCCTATCATCCAATACGTGCTTGCGATTTTGATTGTATACTATATATGTAGTAACGTGAGATGCAAGCGTTTCTGCTAGATTGATATTTATTTGTACTTAGACATTATTATAATATCAGAATGATATTGCTTCGAAAAGTTATTTGGATTCTCATAAGGGAAAAACCCTTTCCGTATTCACGGCGTGGTCTTATGAGATATCATATACCTGTTTTAAATGATTTGAGTTTACTCATACCAGTCCCATGACTGACCCGGAGTTATTTGTTTTGTTTTCCCTAAACTCTTGGGTGCCTAAATTTGTACGGGCAGTCAAGTAGTCGGGATTTGCAGATACATTGAAGAGCTGGAGCAGGAGGCTTCAGGATCATATAGCTATTATTATTTCCGCTGTGTTGTAAGTGTTGTACTCTGATAAGTGCTATTGTATACATATACTGATGTTATTTCAAAGATATGTTATGTTATATTTTATTCGTTCCGCTGTGAGATTCGTGTTTACTCTGATGATGATGTTCTTCTTCTTCTTCTATTCTATAAGTTCTATCTTATCTATTCTCACCTTCTAATTTCTTTCATTAATTACCGGGATTTTTCGTTGTTTTGGTTATCGACGTCGAGCTTACGTCGATAACCAAAGCCGCTCAAAATCCGGGTTACTACAGTTGGTATCAGAGCATAAGTTAAGAATTACCTTGGCTCTGTGGTGTGACTCGGTAGAGATAGGGTTAGTAATATCCTAGATTGAGTTGAGTGTATATATACGAGTGAACGTATATGTTATTTAATATAAAATGATTTTATATTGTGGAGATTTATTGGATGAGTAGTTTGTGAATTCTGGTCGATCAGTTTGATCCACTGTATCAATAGGGGTTACTAAACACTCGAATACGATGAACCGTCATGGTATGTTTTGAAAGAAGGGTAAAAGAAATAATTTTACCCGAATATATTTTGATATAGTATATTGGTTGTGTTGATTGGTAATATAATCGAGTAAGGTTATAAAAGTGAAATGATTATAAATAACTAATCAGAATCATATAAGTAAAGTATATGAAATAAGATGAATTAAATCTGAATTAAATCAGAATTGGAATCAAAATAAGGAATTTTAAGTTCTTGGGAGATTTTGAAATGTTTTCAAAATGGAAGTATTTAGTAATGGTTTTGGAAATGATATAGTATTGAAATCACTTGGGTCGCTGGAAGATAATTCCGATGATGACTGCGCAGTATCATCGGTGTGATTTTCAAGTTCTAAGTGGTGGATTACTACAAAAGATTTTGATTTGAATTGCTTTGAGAAAACAAGCTGTTTGGAGATTCAAAGGTTTTGAATTGGCATTATGATTTCAAATTGATTTGAAATTTACCCAGGGATTTAAGTTATGGAATTAAAATTTAACGTATGAAGTTAAATAGACTGAGATGACAAATGTGAATAAGTGAATTAGAATTAAACTTGAACTAAGTTAAATAAAATTGAATTGGATTAAAGATAATCTAGAATGGAACCAAATTGATAAGTCAATAATTTGGAATTTGATATTGGGGTTCGAATGAAATTCGATTTGGATTTGAGGATATGAACTGATTGGAATTCAATTGAGATATCACTGGTATATGCTGAGTTGATAGCATATGGAAGTGATAGAGTTGATATGCCCGACAAAAAGGTAACAGTTTATATTATATATGGATATGAGATATATGAGCCGAATTGGCAAGCCGCTTGGCTGTTTGATTTTCTTTTGGGATAAAGAAGGCCCAGAGAGGCGAGTTGGAGTTTGAGATATTGACCAGTATAAAGGAGGTGCTGGCAAAAATTTTCGAAAAGTTAAGGTGTTAGAAAATTTTCAGAATATTTGAAAATTTAGTTAGTCGGAATAAATTAATATTTTAGTCGATATTAATTGGTTCAATTGAAACCGGAGACAAGAGGTAAACAGATAAATTTTAACCAATGGATAGGGTCGTCCCCTAGCTTAGCAATTTCGAGGACGAAATTTTATTAATGGGGGAAGATTGTAGTGACCCGCATTTTTAGCTGTTGAATAATTTATTTATTTATTTATTAAATATCGATTTATCGATATCGAGAACGTGAATTAAATAATATTGAATATTTAATTAATAATTATAATATAATAATATATTATAATGTCGAAATAGTCGGAAATAGTGAAATTCACATTATCATGTGAATTGAATAGCATGCGATATTTGGTGGAGTTTAAATTCGAAATATAATAACGATTATATTCAATCGACGACAGTTTGAACGTATAATTATATTTTAATTAAAATCGAGCGCGTAACGACGCGGCAGTTCGCTATTTGGCGATTTGAACTTCAAATGAGTATACAGGGTTCGTTTTGAATCGGATCTCTGTGAAACAAGAAACGTGTGGAGCTGGTGGAGTATATCTTTCTAGTGGAAGAGAAAAATCTAGATTTCGTTGTGTAGATTTTGATTTACGTCCAAATCAAAATTTCAGAAAAGTCGCTATGGAATTCCTTTATAATTCGCAACGCTTTATATACGTTATAAAAGGAATTTCAATATAAATCAAATATCGGGTTGACCCAGAACTGAATATCGAGTTGTAAATACATATAGGATTTTATCTGAGCTGTATGGTATGCCACTGTGAATATAGACGATAATAATTAATTTTAAACAATTAATTTAATAATATTTAAATATATTTATATATTTAAATAGGCTATTTAGAGCGTTAAAAATAGCCACTTTTGCAAACGAAGCCGGAATTCGACGAAACCAGTTTTGTTGGATCCGCAATGTCAAATAGTTGTTAGATTTCCAGTTTCGTGATTTTTAGAGTCACTGTGTGGCCGTACGGATTTTTAGAGTGAGAAACAGTCAGTATTTCGACGGTTAAAAATACGCTGTGTGAGCATACGGAGTCAGAATTCGACGAAACCAGTTTCGTTGGGTCCGTAATGTCGAGATGTAGCTGCATGTCAATTTTCGTAAATTTTGGGTATTGTACGTGATCACAGGAATTTTAGAAGACGAATAAAAACAACGTTTGCTTAAGATAAAATATTAAAATCAAATATAAAATAATTTCCCACTTCTATAAATAGATCCAACCTTTCTAAAACCCTATTATCATTTCTTCTTTGGTCAACGAAGTTGTTTTTCCGTTGTTCCTTTTTTTTTCTTACAGTAAAAACCAGAAAGAAAAATAAATCCAAAGGAATAGAAATCAAATCCGATAAATCCCAAAGTATGTATAGTATTGATTCTGGGATGCTCCTCTTCGATCCGGTAGGGTTTTTGTTGGGTGCGCACTGGACTTTGGTTCGCTGGTTTTGGGGTTCAACGATGCTAGGGTTAATCGACGCTCGAACTGGGTGCCTCGATGAAGGTTTTAGACATCGTATTAGTGTTTGTGGTAGTGGTTGGCATCGGTTTTGAGTTTGTAAAGAGAATCTGTGAAGATAAATGTCGATGTCCTCCTTAGTAGGGCTCGAGTGCTGTTGCGACGCGATGCCATCCTTGAGTTCGAGTTTGGCATCTTTGGTAGGAAGAGGGAGAGGACGGAAAGAGGAGATGGATGGTGATGTTGGGGTGTTGATCGGTGAAGTAAGGAGGATGAACGGTGGTTGCAAAGTTCGGTCATGGGTTGTTTTTGAGGAGCAGGGCACGGTGAAATCCAATCGGGGAAGATAGAACTTTGGGTCTGGGTTTTTATAAGAAGTTGGGCCGGTGTAAAAGTGTGGTGAGGCCCATAGTAATTTAAACCCAAGTTTTTAATTTAAATTCTTATTTACTAAAGTGTATAACTTGTTAATGTCATATCTATATCATACGATACCAGAATCACGAACGGTCGGATTCGTTGGGACCGTATGGACGAGAGCTTCACAATGAAGCTGACTGGAAGTGGATTCGAGCTCGTTTGAATTTATGGCGAAATAAATTGTCCGGCTGAATCAGATAAACGCAAACCGTTATTTAACGGCTAACGCGCAAATGTGAGTAAAAACTCACTAACTCTCCTCAATTTATATTTTAATATAAATTGTATTTTTTTCTGTATTTGACTGCTAGTTATGTACTGTTAATTTGGACTGTTAAGTTGTATTATTAAATTGGACTGTAGATTGGACTGTTAAATAATTAATTGAAAACAGTATGGATATATATATATATATCTACATATATATATATATCGTTATTAAATGGTGATTTTGTTATCAGTGTATTTCATTAGAAATGCAAGTGATGTTATATACGTTGTTTAACATCGGTGGATGCAGGGAAACAGGTTGGAGGAATCCGACTGGATTCCTCAACATTTATTTTACTGTTATTTGTATATTGTGATATATACTGTGATATATAATCTGTTGTTGATTGTACATGTTTGGATGATATTGATCATTGACAGTTGGTTGTTTAAAAACAATAGAAAACACTGAAAATGTAAAAAAGGGGATTTTCAATATTTATATTGAAAATGAATCTATTTATAAAATCGAAGGATTTTATAAAAGGATATTTATTTAGAAATAAATAAATAAAATAAAGGAATATTTATTTAGATTAAATAAATAGAATAAAGGATATTTAATTAGGGATTAAATAATTGGAGTTATAAAGGAAAATCTATTTAGGAAAATAAATAGATTATACAAAAGGAAATCTATTTAGGAAATAAATAGAAATAAAAGAAAAGTTAGTTAGTCGGATATAAATATTCGAATCAAGTTAGTTAAGTGGTCAAACCAAACTAGTCGAACCAAACTAGTCAAGCTAGTCGAACCCAACCGAGTCGAAATGGTCGAGTCGAACCAATCGAGTCTAGATGGTCGAGTCAAACCAACCGAGTCGAGCTAGTCGAGTCAAACCAACCGAGTCGAGCTAGTCGAGTCGAACCAATCGAGTCGAGCTGGTCAAGTTAGTCGAACCTGGTCAGTACAACCAAGCTGGTCAAGTTAGTCGAACCTGGTCAGTCGAGTCGAGTAAATCAAATTTAGTTAATCGAAAGGAGTTTATCGATTTAGTTAATTGATAGGAGTTAATTGATTTAGTCAATCGAGATGAGTTAATAGGTTTTAATGAATCGAGAGGAGTTAGTCGAATATGGTATTCGAACCAAATGGTCAAACCAAGTGGTCGAACCAAGTAGTCAAGCCCAGTGGTCAAACCAAATGGGTCAGGTTAGCCAAACATGGTCAGTCAAACCAAATGGGTCAGGTTAGTCAAACCTGGTCGGTCGAACCAAGTTAGTCGAGTTAGCCGAATAGGGTTAGCTAAATAGAATTAATCGATTAGGGTTAAACCATAGAACTAATCGATTAGAGTTAAACCAATAGAGTTAGTCGAGCCGAGTTAATCGAATCGAATTGGTCGAACTAAGTAAGTCGAGTTAGTCGAGTCAAGTTAAGTTAGTCGAGTTAAAGTTATCGATGTTAGTTTCATCGAAAGGAGTTATCGATGTTAGCTTCATCGAAGGGAGTTATCGATTATAGTTTAATCGAAGTGAGATTTTCAAATATGAGATATTTGAAAAGGAAGAGTTATCCAATATTAGTTATTCGAAGAGAGATTATCGAATATCGTTTATCCGAAGAAGGAGTAAATTGAATGTAGGTTATTCGAAGAAGAGTCAATCAAATAGAGATTTCTCGAAGAGAGTTAATCGGCAAATTCGATTTTATCGAATTCGGGAAAGTACTTATACTTTCCAGTGTTTAAATAGAAATTTATTTATTTATAAATAAATAAGTGTTAGGTTAATTATTCACTAATAAGAATAGAAGTTATAATTAAAGTTAGATAATTCGAAAGTAGGGATTATAACGTTATCGTTATAACCAATGTTTTAAATATAGAAGTGGACTAGTAAAATTGAATCCGAGAAAGGCGTAAAGAAGTTGTTAAATATTAAAAGATAAACTTTGACCATTTCGAAGTTATAACGTTGTTCAGTTAAGGTCTGAGAGGTAATTACACCCCAACTTGAGTGGCTTCCTTCTTAACTAAGAAATGGTAAGGTTTGATCGTAAAAGAGTTTTGGAAATGTTTTCCAAACGAGAATCAGAAATGTTTTCTGATAAAAGAAAGATAAGAATTTAGAATATAGGGAAACAGGAGATAAGTAAATAAAGGAACTAAAGAGATTAATGTTAAAAGATGTTTGTTCGATATAATTTCCATCTGGGAATAATATCGTTGGTTGCACACTTGTTTTCTTTGATGGTTAAATCACAGACTATCGAAGTTTTTACCATTTTAACGTTGTTAATATGGAGAGACCGGTTGGATTATTATCCAAAGAACCACTCTGTATTGGCATAAGCGTCGCGAATCATATATGCCAAAGATAACTGAAGACGGAGTAAAATGCAAGGGCTATCCTATTTACAGAATAGTGCCTTCGGTTTGTCCAGTCCCAGGACAACTTGTATGGACGAAGGTCTGACAGAGTATATCCAATGGATCGCGTAAGTTGATATGTTCAAACGTATTCACGTTTGGTGGCGGAGGAATTCGTTTCTCTTAGCTGTATACCCGTGTTATTTTTGGATAAATCAATTTGTGATTTGACGGGTATGACGATGTGACGTTCTAAGTGAATGAGGATGACTTGTATGAATGAATGTCTAACAGAGTATTTCCAGAAGGGTCACGTACATTGATTTCTTCAACCGTACCAAGAATGGAAGCGGAGAAGGAAACTTCTTTTAGCTGACACGTAATGTATTGTTGTAGACGTCAATTAGTGATTTTCGATGGATCTGACAATGTGGCATTCGAAGTAAATCCATTGTGATGATAAAGCGTAGCTTCTAGCCTCACATCCGGTAAATGACAGAAATCGGGCAGGCAGCATGGCTAAGTCGGTCGCACCGAAGTAGGGTGTATAATCACCTATCTAGAGAATATTCATTTGTTTCTTAAATCTATCAATGTTGTCCCATATATATATACGGGAACGGTTGCTGATCCCAACCGTTGGTGATGTACGTTCGATACACTCAAGCGAAATGAGTGGTCGGTCATGTCTGGCTGAGTTGCAATATGTTCTTTTTGAACTCCAGTGTATCGTTCCTAGAGTACACTGATCGGAAGGTGGTTCCATACCTTGTCATAGTTGGAAATCCAATCATCCAATACGTGCTTGCGATTTTGATTGTATACTATATATGTAGTAACGTGAGATGCAAGCGTTTCTGCTAGATTGATATTTATTTGTACTTAGACATTATTATAATATCAGAATGATATTGCTTCGAAAAGTTATTTGGATTCTCATAAGGGAAAAACCCGTTCCGTATTCACGGCGTGGTCTTATGAGATATCATATACCTGTTTTAAATGATTTGAGTTTACTCATACCAGTCCCATGACTGACCCGGAGTTATTTGTTTTGTTTTCCCTAAACTCTTGGGTGCCTAAATTTGTACGGGCAGTCAAGTAGTCGGGATTTGCAGATACATTGAAGAGCTGGAGCAGGAGGCTTCAGGATCATATAGCTATTATTATTTCCGCTGTGTTGTAAGTGCTGTACTCTGATAAGTGCTATTGTATACATATACTGATGTTATTTCAAAGATATGTTATGTTATATTTTATTCGTTCCGCTGTGAGATTCGTGTTTACTCTGATGATGATGTTCTTCTTCTTCTTCTATTCTATAAGTTCTGTCTTATCTATTCTCACCTTCTAATTTCTTTCATTAATTACCGGGATTTTTCGTTGTTTTGGTTATCGACGTCGAGCTTACGTCGATAACCAAAGCCGCTCAAAATCCGGGTTACTAAAGTTATATTCGACTTGACGGGTATAAACCTTGCACTCTTGGTCAATCGGTCCATAATCACCCAAATGCTATCATGACCCGATCTAGTCCTTAGTAACCCATCGATGAAATCCATTGAGACTTGTTCCCATTTCCATTCTGGAATTTCTAATGGTTGCAACAAACCACTATATTTCTTTTGCTCAGCTTTAACTAACTGGCAATTCATACACTTGTATATAAACTCGCCAACGTCTCTTTCCATCCCTTCCCAGTAGTAGGTCTGCTTCATGTCTCGATACTTTTGTTACCACCGGGATGTATAGTCAATTTTGAGTGATGACATTCTCTAAGCACTTCATCTCTCAATCCATTGACATTGGGTACAACCAGTCTACCATTCTTTCGAAGCCATCCATCTCGATCAAGCCCATACTAGTTCATCTCCTCGTCAATTCCCATCTTTAACTTGGAGAAGATTTCCAATAGGTTAGAATCGTCCCTCCGACTGGAACCAATCCGCTCAATCAAAGTGGGTCTGATCGTTAAACTTGCTAACATTTTTTGATCCAATTCGCACTTTGGTCTAAAATCATACCCAGCAATTTACTCCAGTTTCTTCCATTCAAGAAACATAGCCCCTAAACTGGCATGTCTTCTACTCAATGCATCAGCTACTGCATTGCCTTTTCCTGGTGTATATGCGATATTGAAATCATAGGAAGCTAAAAATTCTAACCATCTTTGCTGTCGGAGATTTAGATCCTTCTAAGAGAAAAGGTACTTTAACGATTTATGATCAGTAAACAACTCAAATCTTTCTCCCAAGAGATAATGTCTCCATATCTTCAACGCGAACACGATCGCTGCCAATTCCAAATCGTGGGTAGGGTATCTTTTCTCATGCGGCTTCAGTTATCGACTTGCATAAGCTACAATCCTACCTCCTTGCATTAATACAACACCCAGTCCGGTACCACATGCATCTGCATATACTGTCATCTCTTCATTCCCCTTAGGAATGACTAACATTGGTGCACATGTCAACTTTTCCTTTAGACTCTTGAATGCATTCTTGCACTACTCGTCCTAGATGAAAGCTTGATTATTCTTGGGTCAACTGAGTCAACGGTGCTGCTATCTTGGAGAAATCTTGGATAAACTTACGATAATATCCAGCTAATCCCAAGAAACTTCTTTTGTCTGTTGCATTCTTGAGCATAGACCAATCTTGTATCGTAGCCACCTTCGCAGGATCCACGGCAATACCATTCTCTGAAACAACATGGCCCAAGAATCTCACTTCCCTCCTCCAGAAGTGACACTTAGGAAACTTTGCTTTCAAATGGTGTTTTCTCAACACCTCCATCACTATCCTCAAATGTTCCTTGTGTTCTTCCTTTGTCCTCGAGTAAACCAAGATATCGTCCACGAACATACGAACAAACTTACTCAATTGATCTCTGAATACCCTATTCATAAGATCCAAAAAATATGCTAGTGCATTAGTCAACCCGAGTGGCATGACCAACCACTCATAGAATCCAGATGGCGTCCGAAAGGTCGTTTTAGCAATACTCTCAGCTTCCACCCTAAGCTGATGAAAACCTGTCGCGAGATCCAACTGGGAGAACAATCTCGCGTCACTCAACGGATCAAACAAATCATCTATCCACGGTAGAGGATACTTATTCTTCCTCGTCACCTTATTCAAATCGCGGTAGTCCACACACAATCGAAGGAAACCATCTGCCTTAGTAGCAAACACAACTGGTGCTCCCCACTCAGAAACAGTTCTTCTGATAAATCCCTTCTTCAAAAGATCGCTCACTTTCACCCCGAGCTCTCGCTGCTCCCTTGGTGCCATACGACAAAGTGGCATCACTATAGGTCTGACATTTCTCACTAAATCAATACGGAACTCAATCTCTCAGTGTGGTGGAAGCCCGGTCACTTCCTCGAAGACGTCCGGATACTGGCCAGCCACAGGTACATATGAAAACTCATCATGCGGGATGTTGAGGGAATTTATAAAACTAGCCATTACCCCATCACTAGGTAGACCACCAAACACTACCCTCCGTCCATCATCCGCTCTAACTGTCACCAAAAAGCTCTCACAGTCTACCACCACCCCGTACCTTTGGAGCCAATCGACTCCCAAAATAATGCCAAACCCAGTAAATCTCAAAATAAATCAATCACAAGCAAACATACATCCACGACTCCATAAGACCACATTACGACAAATCATACAGGCTAGTCAAACCACCGATCGGGCTGGTCACCGCTAAAGGTCTATCGACTATCTCGGGTTCCAATCCCAACCTATCTACCAGGTCACTATATATGAAGGAACGGGAAGCTCCGGTATCAAAAAGTACTCGAATAGGAACATCATAAACAGAAAGCATGCCTTGAATGATGACATTCTTTCCTTTCTCCGCCGCGGTTGTGGCATTCGACGAAGAAGGAACAACATTAATAGCATATGCTTTCACAATCTGCTTCTCATAAGGGGGTTGCAGACATTTATACTTGTGATGTCCCACTTGGCCATAATTGAAGCACTTCATGTCCGCTGGTTTCGCTCGACATTCTTTAGCATAATGGCCCTTCTTGCCACAGCTAAAGCACTCAACATCTTTCTTGCTCTTTTTCTGACCATCCTTAGCTTGGTTCTGCTTCCTCTTATTCTAAAAATTATTCTTGCCTCCACCGCTTGCCTGTGGCTTTGGCCCCTCTGCAAATGCAACAGCGACTTCAGTCTTGGGCTTAGGATAAAGGCTCTCTGACCTCAATGTTTTCCCAATAATCGATTCAAAAGTCTCATCAATATGGTTGATAAGCCTTTCCCCCAAGTACTGATCTAAGCCTGTTATGAACTTCTCATTCTTCTTCTCGGGATTGTCGATAAGGGATAATCCATACTTGGATAAAGTATCGAACTCAACAATATATTCCGAGACTGCCCTACCATTCTGCTTAAGCTCCAATAATTTCCTAAACAATTCTGATTTCTGAGCAGCTGGGATAAACTTATCACTGAATAGGGCCTTAAACTGATCACAAGTAACTTGATCCTCAGGGGTAGCTGCCTTAATAGCATTCCACTAATTCATAGCCCGTCCTTGTAGCTGACGAGATGCTAGCCTTCTCTTCATCGCATCCTCGATACCCAAGTCTTAGAAGATACGCTCACAGCTATACAACCAATCCTGAACTTTTTTAGCCGATTCCGTTCCTTGGAACGGCTTCCCACCAAGACTAGTGTAGTCCTTGCAGAGCTTGGCGAAATCGGCCCTAGGCGCCTGCACCGCTACACCACCACCAATTGTAGCATTAGAAACTTCCCTCTGAACACCTCTAAGCATCTCTCTCATGAGGTCAGTGAACATCGTCCTCATATCAGCAGCATTCCCATTATTAGCTCCTCTACCAGTACCCCTCGTATGTCGGCTCATCGTTCAATCTGTAAGGAGAAAACAATTAACCATCTCTTCAGTGGTGCTAGTGCAGTGCGACTCCACTAATAGTATATATATATAGCTTTTGAAAACCGAAATATCACAAATACATGCTCTCATATATGTATTATCTCTCCTTGGTGCCTTTCCCTAGGTTAACTACGCAACCTAGAACTCTAATACCAAGTGTGATGGCCCACCCCGCACTAGCCGACATTTCCAATGAAAGTGCGATGTGCCAATGCCCGACTAGCACGGGACGGTCGCCGAAGAAAGGAAAAAAAAAGGAATTTGAACTAAAAAGGAACCTGTAGAATGTCTCACAGCGCACGGGATAAAATATAATAATAACATACTTGACATAAAACAGGCGAGACAATGCATAAGCTGAAAACTAAACCATAATAGCAGTGGAAAATTCAAATACAGCTTATGTTCCACATCGTCATTATTACAACTTTTCAAACAGTCTCTAAAGCAAAGTAAAGGAAGAGTACACTACTAATGCCCAAAGTAGTGACCATCAGTGACACAGGGAGAATACATACATATATATATATATATATATCATACGTGGGAGCCTCCTGCTCGTCTTCAGACAGCTACTCGTGCACAACCAGCTAACCTGTCTTTAGTCTGCCCGTTTAAGAGCACCCAGAGTAATAAGAAAAGACATAAAACTCTGGGTCAGACAAAAGTCTGGTATGAGCAATAAGCAGCAAAACAGAACAATAACAGGTATACTAAACCATACCTGAACCTGGACCTGCAACCAAAGAGTTAGCACAAGATGTACAATACTCTAAGGTGACACTAACATATGGTGTAAAGATACGGGGGAGGGGTGTGCATGTCATAGTGATATCAAACAATCAAGCATAGCAACCATCCTCACATCTCTCACTCAGTGCGTAAAGCATACGATAACAACTTCTTTGATCACCCAAATCCTTGCTATGATCACTCTGCCCCATGGAGTCATGGCAACTCCACTACACTGATCCATAGCCACTAGTCCTTGCTATGTCCACTCTGCCCCATGAAGTCATGAAGACTTCACTGCATTGGCTCATTGCCATGTTATGATCACTCTGCCCCATGGAGTAATAACTACCTCACTGCACTGATCCGTAGCATAACATTCGTCTCTCGGGGGTGAATCAAAGTTATGGATGTCGACAACTCCTTAGCACATATCCCGCAACAAAGCCCAATTCAAGAAGTTGACTCATTGGTTCCCAACTGGATCCTGAGTACAAACCTCCCATTTGTGCTACCTTTGCATCTCGGGTTTTGGTTTTCTCCGGATCGGTTCGGTCCTTCTCTTCGTCTTTGGTTCGGTTCAATTGTGCACCTTCCAGATCGGTTCATTGTATGTACTCCAGTTCGTAGTCCTTGCTTCTAGTCGGCTCGTGGTGCTATGGTGCTTGTCCGTTCGTGACACCCACTGGTTCGGGTCGGAAATCCAACGACAGCTCGTAGCAACCTGGTTCATGGCTCCTTCCTTCATGGCATCGGTTCGTGGTCTTCCAGTGTGAATGGTTCGGTTCGAGTACTAGAGCGCTTCGTGGGTCCTTGATGCGAGTGGGTCAATGAATCACGAGCGGTTCGGATCGAAGGACTTTAGAGGCGAACGGATCGGAGATAGATAGACCGTGAGCTCATGATCGGATTGGTTCGTGGCTCATACGCTGGGTCGGGTTATGACGCATACTTCACGAGTGGGGAGGCACGATCTGATCTGGTCCACATTCCTGTATTGTTTCCTACGACTTTCCTAGCAAGTGTTTGCACCACATGACGGCGTTTTAGACCAATCTAACTGTTCTAAGCAATCATAAATCATACCATAAAGTCATAGCAACACGTACAATCATCTACAAACAACAAAACAACAATTTAACATGTTTATACGGATCAAACATGCCCAAAAACCCAAGTTTTTCTCTTAATCCCCCTTAATCATGATTTAACTGTACGATTAGCAAAACATGCCCAAATTAACCCAAATTTTTATCAGAGCCCTAAAATAATATTTTAGAATTTTACAAATTTTTCTAGATTTTTATGAGTTATAATTTAGCTAATTTTCACTAATCACTCCTGATTAGCCGTAATTAGTGAAAAATAATGCAAATCACTCACCTTAGCTACAAATAAAACTTAGATCTGAAACTATCTCTGATTTGGATCGAATATCTATGCAATACAGCAGCTCCAAGTCTGATTTGGTGTTGATTTGCCTTGATTTGACGTTGATTAGCTTAATCCTTGATTAGAGAGTGATTTGGGATGAAATTAGAAGGTGGAGGCCATGGCTAGGGTTAGAGAAATGTTTTAGGCGGCTGAGAAAATGAAAATAGATCGCTTCCCAACTGATTTCAGCCTCCCCATAACCCTAATCCCGAAATGGGTTATGGGCCTAGCTGCTAATCACCCTAATTAGTCCCGATTAAGTTGTTTTTCACCTTCTAAACGTTGTTTCGGCCATATCTCCCAAACGGTGAGTCCGTTTGGCTAATGTGACCACTCTACAAAAAGGTAAACCATCATCCGGATCTAATGGAAGTTGTTTCAGGTAAAAATACCTTACCAATCAAAAGTTATGGCTGAAACAAGATCAGCTAGGGGCAAAACGGTCATTTAAAAATCGGCAAAAATCGTGAACATGGGAAATGACCCCAGTAGTAGTTCCCCAAAGATACACGACTATACGACTTCATACGAAAAAGAAATAAATATTCTACGATCCTCTGATGCGTATAATGCGGGTCGTTACAACATCCAGAGTGCATTTTACAACTGTATAAGCATTAAAATAAATAAATAACGCTTATACAGTTTTTCACCTCATCGATTGACATACCACTAATTATTGGTATCATTGTATGTCAAATACCATCCCAATACCCGTGTGAGGTTTCAATCATCAAACACAGATTTTATTTGTGCAGTTGGACGGTGTCTAAAATTTGTCGTCCAAATCAATGTCAGTTAAATGAGTGTACATAAACAAATCGTCCGATTTGTAAATGAATATTTATTTCAATTTCTCTTTATAATAATTTTGTATAAATATTTTATACATACAACAATATCAATCCATAACAATCCCATCATAATCCAAACAAACAATCAACCACAGTTTGTACAGAAAAATAGTATCAAGGGCTTCTAAGCCCCGTCTGCATCCTAGTATATAATAACTGTAAAATAATTTTAGTGTGAGAGAGTTCTCACAGTCGTTTTCCACTCCACTAGTTTTTATTTCTGAATTTTTTTTTTTTTTTTTTGATTTAAATCCTCCACAAATTCTAATTTGCTCCAAATACCTTTTAGTTAGTTCTGAAATGTAGAATTTGTCTTCACGATCCCGACACAACTCGTTTCACTGATTTCTGATTCCGTGTGACAAATATACGGCCATCAATACATTAATTACCAAATCTTATAATTAAATATTAATTAAAATATAATCACTCTCTTTAATTAATCCTCTCCCTCCTTCAGACAAACCCTTCGTTAAAAGAAACCTGGAATCGCCCTATCATTCAATCTTAGGGCTCAGAATTGCCACTCCATCAAGCCGCGGTTCTCGATCACCTCCCTCCACATGATGCGCCGTGAAGTGCTCCACCACCGCCCCTAGTACTGGCCAGATTGAAAGTCCACCTTTTCCGGAATTTGCGCCTAAACGGCGGTAGTTTAGGCCCCTTAATCTAACCGAACATCTAGCGAAAACTGATCAAATTCGTATCAATTTGCAGAGCTCATGATGCTCTTGAAATTTTTCTTCGGAAGTTTGATTTAATTCAACATGGAATGGGAGAAAAATCGCCTTGAAAAAAGGATGTTTTCAGCCGTTAAACTCAAGAACGACGGTTGTTAGGGTAGTTGACCGAATTTCTAGGGTTATGGGTATCTATAGGTTATTTTAATTTTTTATTTATTTTAATTTAATTCACAAATAACCGTTTAATCATTCCAAACTCCAAACCATACCCAATGACTGTCATTCCTAGCCAAATACCCCTATTCCGGACACAATGAGACATGTTTCGTAATTCAATTCGATTGATTCAATCAGTTTTCATCAAAATTAAAATACAAATCAATATATATTGAACTTAAACGTACATTTTAATTTACTGGGGTTACATACTGACTCCAAAAATTCCAGAAAAATAAATCTAGCTATGTTTTTATGATACGGTCCAAACAAAACTAATTTCATCGAATTTGGGGATCGTTTGAAAAATGGTCATTTTCCAGTTGATTAAATTCAAACTGAAATTATCAATCGCGTTTTCATTTGCTATGCTCACATATTAATTTCAAAAATTATGAAAATTGGAATATAGCAATAATTTGTCATTCTAGATCCAACAAAAGTGGTTTCATCGAAAACGGAGGCCGTTTGCAAAATGGCTATTTTTAAGGGCTATATATTATATTAAAAAATATATATATATTCCATAGCAACTATTTTAAATTTTAAACTAGACATAACTCTCAATTTATATTATGAAATATCTGTTTTTCATATTAATTAGAAAGATATAATTAAACAGATTCAAATATTTCTTGTTTTACTAAAATCCGATTTATATTGAATTCTGTATATTGCTTCAAAGTTAGAAATTGAAATTTTAAATTGTCGCGCCATTTCAAACTCCTTTTATAATTAAAACAAATTTATTCGTTCTAACTTCGATAAAAAAAATTAACCGTTATTTTTTATAATAATTCATTTTAAAAATTCAAAATCCGTTAAAATATCTAAAATAAAAAATTTTAAATTGGTTCTGAAATTCCGGGTTGTTACAGAAGGGAAGTTCCAACTGGGAAGTTGGAGAGGGTGATGTGGGAAACCTTCAACTAAAATTTGGTGGTCATCGGCGCACTAAGGTGGCCAGAATTGTTGTAAACAGCAAGGGTAAGCAATTTTGCGTTTTGGTGTTTTCGATGAGGTAGGATTGATTTCAGATGATAGGACCTAAAGGAAAGATGGAGAAGGAAGAAAAGTCTATAAGTTTGATATTGGGGCAGCGGCCTCTTATGGCCTGTGGCGATGGTGATGTCATGTTGATCGGAGTGTTGGTTTTTTTGAAGTTACGGTCGGATTATTACTGATATGAAGGGGGTAGAGGCGATTTGAAGGTTGAGTGCCTGAAGGAAGATCATAGCGTGGAAGCTGGTGGTGACATTAGCGGTGGTCGGAGCCTTTGCGAGGTCGGAGGCATTAAAATTTGGGACATTGAAGTTTTCCGTTCAAATCAACTTCTATGGCGGTGAAAGGCGATGTTGGGTCCACGGACTCTGGCGAAGGCGGCGGAGGGACCTGTGGTTTTGGAGATGGTATCGGCATGTATATCTGGGGTGGTAGAATGACGGTGGCGGGGGTTTAAAGGACGCGGGTTGGTTTCGTTTGAATAGCAAAAAAGAGGAGTCAGGGATCGTTTGGAGAAGAAGTAGAAAACACTTTATTAAAGGAAAGGGTAATTAGCATTAGTCAGGTATTAAAATAATTCATGTATATTATTAGAGTTTAAACAATTTTTAATTTAAATTAAAATAATAATGGTTGTATCTCATTCACATATTATCATAATTAAACGAAATAATTCATGTTGGGATCGTATGGACGATTGCTGCGCTGTTGAGATGATTCAGAAGGGATCGGCAACAATGGGGATTTCGTTTAATTTTAAGCACCTATTTAAAATTAAATGAAATAATGCGACAATCGTCAAATAGAAAACAAATGTGAGTTATCTCACTCTTTCTGGAATCTTAAGATGTGATAAAATCCATATTTATCCTTGATAGTATAGATTGGTTGATTGGGTGCCTTGGATGCTATTGGTTTGTTATTAGTTTACGTTAATTATATTGACATCGTTTAAATGTATTGGATGAAATTTCTATCTCATATGTTATTATAAAATGATATGAACTGTAATGCAGTGAAGAACGGGTTGGGGGAATCCAACCGGATTCCTCAATTTTTTTGTATGCTGCTTGTTGTCATATATGAATTGTTAAACCCAAGTGACATTGAAAAACCTATTAGGATGTTGACGTTGAATTGAAATTCAACATTGTTTTGATTTTAATCAATAGATGGTATTGATCAAGGGACTGGTAACAAATGACCAAAAATCCACCTTTTTGTTGAATGTTGATTTACCGTCAGGTGAATCGAAGTAATTAAAGTTATGAAATTATTTTATAACTAAGAAAAATTTTTATATTATATTTTTACATAAAAGGAGAAGTTTTTGAAATTAATTGATATTTATAAATTAGCTTTTATAAAAGAATTTTTGAATGACTATATGATAAGAATGCTACGGTTAATGAAGTTTATAAGCAAATAAAGCAGTATTAACCTACGGGTCAATAATTTGCACAATTTTTTTAGAAATCAATTAAGTGATATTATTTGATTAATTATATTAATCTAAGAGGAAGAAGTAACTAAATCAGTTAACAAGTTAATTGATGGTTTACAAGTCAACTGTTTTGATTTAAAAGTTATTATTAGATTTATTTTTGTCTTCAATTAAAACTAAAAATAGTTAAATAAATGGTTGTTTAAGTTTAATAAGATTATTAAAATATAACTTACCTTATAAAGATCGATGTTTAAATATTATAAATGTATTTAGTTATGGTTTAATAATCGTAGTTCAAAAAGCGATTAACTAATCTATTTTAGTTAATGTCGAAGTAAATTACTTTTACTTTAGAAATTGACAAAGTTGATTATATTTAAGTGACTACTTATTAAAAAAATTATTTAAGAAGTAATCGAGTATGTAATCAGATTTTATGCATTTTTGAAAAGAATTTAGAAAGGAATTTATGACAAAATCCGAGTTCCATAAATGGAAGTCTTAAAAAGGATTTGAGCTATTGCTATAGTTTAATATTTTATTTAATATTTGAATTGGGAAAAAGGATTTGAGATGAGAAGAAGGTTTTCAAGAAAGCAAAGAAAAATACTTATCGTATTTTGGTTAAGGAGCTGTTAATATAAACCCAAATCAAGTATAATAAAATGTTAATGGATTTGGTTGAAGAAGTTGATAAAAGGGATTTTAGTTAAATCCAACAATTTAGTTTCATAATATAATATTAAAGGGGTTTGGATAAAGTACTGATAAAAGGATTATTGTAATATGATCCAAGTAATAAATGGAATTATGTAAAAAGGTTTAAAGCGAAAGGTTAGGAAACGATTTACTTAATCACCAAATTAAATAATAATGGATATAATCGACAAAGATTTTCCAAAGTAAGGATATGGTGTTTTAAAACCATATTTTAAATAAAATAGAAAGGGAAATTTAACGACAAGGACAAAAGCCCACTAAAATTTATCCATAAGGACAGCCGCCTAATATTTTACCCTAAAGGACAATACACAGAAAATAAAAATCGGCCGCTGCTTTCTTCTTCTCTCCACTCGCGCGTAAGTCGAATTCATCAATAATCACAAAATCAAAAAATAACGAAATCATAAATTGCGAAATCACGAATTTCAGAATATAAAAGAATCAAAATTCGAAATCGAATTCAAACATCACGAAATCAAAATCGATAAGGAGAGCATTCGAAACAAAAATCATGAGAAATAGAAACCCTAGAAAAAAAATTGTCGAACAACATAAATCCATTGGAAATCACAATTAAATTGAATAGTAATATTGTTCTAACGATGGAAAATACAGTTAAAGAAGTCGAAATTGTTGAAATAATTTTTTCGTGATTGGAAATGTTTTTTTTTGTTACTAGTATAGCAGTTCGTAGGTATCATTTTTCTATTTTTTTAGGTATCATTTTTCCTATTTTAACTTTAAAACATAACAGCAGTTTTTAGTTATCATTTTTCTATTTTTGTAGGTATCATTTTTACTGCAGTTTATGTGTTGTGTTAAACATCACAGCAGTTTTAAGGTATCATTTTTATATTTTTTAAGGTATCATTTTTTAATGTAATTTCTTCGTTATGTTACACATTACTGCAGTATGAAGGTATTATTTTTATATTTTTTAAGTTATCGTTTTTACTGTAATTTATGTGTTATGTTAAACATCACAGCAGTTTTAACGTATCATTTTTATATTTTTATGGTATCATTTTTACTGCAGTTTATGTGTTATGTTAAACATCATAACAGTTTGAATGTATCATTTTTATATTTTTTAAGTTATCATTTTTACTGTAATTTATGTGTTATGTTCATATACGTCTTTTTTTTATGTGATAATTTTTGTGATGGTGTACTATTGCAAAATTAACACAAGAACAAAATCACAAGGAAAAAACACATAACACAGTTAAAACATGAAAACTGATAATTGAAAAAATAGAAAACTGATACTTACAAACTCCATCAATGTTTTAAACAAAAACCAATGCAAAAAATGTTTACATCACTGTTTGATTGAATATAATGAAATAAATTTGACTGAGTTAAAAAGTTGATGCAACAACTTCAAAATTAACACAACAATAAAATTGCATGGAAAAAAAGCACAACACAATTAATAATGTAAAACTGATATCTAAAAAATTACAAAATGATACCTATAAACTGCAGCAATGTTTTGAAGAAAAACTAATGGAAAAAAAATTATATAACTGAAACATAAAATGATAACTAAAAAATATAGAAATGAAACATAAAATGAAATAAGTTGGACTGAGTGACGAAGTTGATGCAAAAATATTATTTCAAAATTAACACAGCAATAATATCACAACAAAACAACACATAACACTGTTAAAACTGAAAAAATGATACCTAAAAAATTAGAAAAATGATACCTAAATACTGATGCAATGTTTTAAAGATAAAATAATGGCAAAAAAAATTATATCACAGATTTATTGATTAAAATGAAAAAAGTTCGACTTAGTTTCAAAGCTGATACAACAATATAACTTCAAAATTAACACAGCAACAAAATCTCATGAAAAAAACATATAGCACAGTTAAAACGGTAAAAATGATAACTAAAAAAATAGCAAACTGATACCTAAAAACTGCAGCTACGTTTTAAAGTTAAAAACAAGAAAAATGATACCTACAAAAATAGCAAAATGATACCTAAAAACTGCTGCTATGCTGTAAAGTTAAAATAGGAAAACTGATAACTAAAAAAATAGAAAAATGATACCTACGAACTGTAGTAGTGGTAAAATGAAAAAAAAAATTCCAAACTAAAAAATGGTTTCAACCATTTCGTGTTCTTCATATACGCTTTCCATCGTTTGAAAAATATTTTTATTACATTCAATTGTGATTTCGAATGAATTTTTGTTGTTCGACCTATTTTTTTTCTAGGGTTTTTGTTTCGGCTGATTTATGGTCGTGATTTTGATTACATGATTTTTGTCTTCGATTGAGACGGCCGATTCTAATGTATTATCATATTTGTGATTTAAGCGATTTATGATTTCGTGATTTTGGTGATTTCGTGATAAACGATGAAATCGACAAAGACGTCAGAGAGGGAGAAGAAGAAAGCAGCGGCCGAAATTAATTTTCAGTGCATTGTCCTTCTGAGTAAAATTTTAGTGGGCTGTCCTTATGGATAAAAAGGCCTTCACTTTTGTCCTTTTAAATATTTTCCTGAAATAGAAAATAAGAATTGGTTGATATTATAAGTAATATGGTTTTTGACTTATGGACTTGTATCTATCTCAAGATAAGATCGTTCTCGATCAAGATCTAATAGGTAAATAAAATTCCCCAACTTGAAGGATTACACTATTATCGAGGGATGGTATTGGTTTGTAACGGTAAGGGATATTGAGATTACTTTATTACTCCATAAGAGGAATATTGCAACGTTATTTGCAAGATTTTAAAATGTAAATAAAATCAATTTGTTTTAAAGTAAACAATTTACAATTTAACAGTGTTTGGCCCAAGCTTGTAGTTTGATTATGTTTATACCATTTGGTATATATCGCTATTTTCTAGAAAATGGAAATAATATGGTTTGAAATACACTTGCTCTAAATCATAACTAAAAATGAAAATGCTTTTCTAAAGAAATGGAAAAGGATTATATTGGGTTGGAAATGGAGATAAATATTTAAATTTAATTATATATTTCCATGAGTGTCGGTATTCAATCATGATCTTCAAAGTTTGAAGTTTAATTAAGCCATTTGGGTTTATATAGAAATAAATAAGTCGCTTGACTTTGTTTTGGTCGTAAAAGAATTGGTAATTGGATTTATACCATTGAGTAGGTAACATATATCGATATTTTCCAAAGTAAAGGAAGGATAAAGGGGAGTTGGAGAAATAAAGTAATATTTCCAAGGTAAAGGAAATGGAAAAGATTTCATGAAATGTAGCGGCATTTTCGAAGTACACAAATAAAGTGGAGTTTGGTAAATACATTATTGTTTTCAAATGTCGAAAAAAGGAGATTTGTTGAGACAAGGACATAGAATCAATTTTTAAGAATCGATGAATAGTTGTAGTAATTGGTTTTAATTAAAAGTTCTGAGCTGCCAATATTCTTGACCATACGATTTGAATTAATAGTTAAAAACCCAACAATCAATGAGATGTTGCTCTTGGACTTTCGACGTGTCAGTTCGAAGAGACCGGGATTGGAACTAGACCCAAAATCACTTAGAACAACTGTTGTGTTTGAAACTAAATTGCAGGGATACATATAAAAGATGGAGAATTGAAGACTGTAGATCTTCACAAAATGGAAGAACTACTTATAATCTCTGACTTGCAACCAAAGATAAATTGTGGTTCTGTCGTGGTTGGAATCTATGGATTGCAAGAACTTCTCATTACTGATCTTTGGGGGATTCCTGTAACAACCCGGAATATCAGAACCAATTTAAAATTTCAATTTAAGCTATTTTAAGGAATATGGAAATATAAATGGGTTATTTTTGCTAAATAAAATTTGAGAATAAATATAAAATTAGTATTTTTATTTTATTTGGCTTAAAACAAACTCATGAAAATTATTAAATCAATTTATAAGCCTTGTATTTGAATATTTTAAAAACTCGATTTTTAAATTCATGGCATAACCCTTAAAAAGTAAAATTTTGCTAGCAAGTTCAGAATTCGACGAGACCAATTTTATTGGATTCAGAATAATAAGTCAAGGCTAGATTTGAAAATTCGTGCCAAATGGACTCAGTATGTGGTCGTGAAAGGCAAACCCGTTTGTTTAGAAACTAACAGTCAGTTTACAAAGGAACGTTATTGAGACTATCTCAGAATCTGATGATACTTCTTTTCGGATTCTATCATCAAATAATGATAGAATCCAAAATTTCGTAATTTTTGGACTTAGCGTGTGGGCATGCAAGAAGAAAATGTACCCTAAAATCGCATTTTTGAAGCAAATCTGAGCATTAATTGAGAAGTTAAACGGAAGCTCAAACGAATTCGGAATTTCAATGAAACTTGATTCGTTGGATTTGTAATTATGTATATTATGATATCTGAAATTTCAAGGCGAACGGAGATTGTTTGTTGTCCGGCAATTGGACAGAACGAGCGACGAAATCTCTTACTTAAATTACTTTCTCCCCTTTCCTTCTTCATTTTCTCCCTTCCACTTCTTTCTTCCTCTTTCTTCATAAATGGCCTCCTCCCCCAAATTGTTGCCACTGCCACTCCTCCATCACCTGTCGTCGGCCTCCCTATGCCTCCTCCTCCTCCGGCTCCACCTCCTCTCCCTCCTCTTCTACAAACTCTAGCTTCTTTTAAACCATTTCCTCCAACAACCACCTCCCCAGTCCCCACCACCGCTGCCACCACCCTCCACTCCGGCCTGCCACCACCTGCACCGCTAGCAGCTACGCCTCCTCCGGTCGTGGGCCCCACTTTGGACAAAACACCCTCTTTTTCCACAAACTCATTTTGCAAATATACCCCTTTCCTTCTTCACTCAATAACTTTTAATCCATGCATTTCTAGCCAAGGACCTATAAATAAAAGTTGTAGATCTCGTTTTTCTCTATGAAATGCACATATCAAAATCAAATTTTGGAGTTCGGGTCTGCTCTTGAATTGAGAATGGAGTTCGCTGTCCTGGAGCTGATTTTGGCGATTTCCGCGAATCCGAGCGTTTTCTGGAGAAAGTGCACTAGAGGAAATTTGTTCGGAATGGCGTTTCCATGCTGGTGACCAAGTTTGGTGTATATGGGAGGTTGTATGCGGATTGTCGAGCCAGAAAGATGAATTCGGGTTGCGGTGAGATAGTATGGCGAGTGCGTGAAGAAAAACCTACATAAGAAGTGTCATGAAGATTGATTAGCTATTGGGTGAGAACCCTCTCACTTAAACTATTTTTATAGTTATTATAACTGTGACTGAGTATATATTGACTGCCTGTGATTGCAATATTTGTTTGGTGATTGATGGATGTTTACAGTTTTAATGTTATCATTATTAAACTGTGATTATATGTGTTGATAAATAAAACGTTTATATTATGAATTATTCTGGGATGACAATTTACCCACCCGTCTCCCAAATAATAGATAAGTTCACATGGAATGTGATGTAAACCCCACACGAGTATTAGGACGATAATTTCACACATCGCCCAAGTAAACAAATAATATTTGTTTGTAGGTTGAAAACCCCACATGGGTATTGGGATGACATTTGATTTACACTAATCCCAAGTGTCGAGATTGAATGTTAATCGATTGATTGACGGACCAATATAAGCGTTAAATATTTTTTCAAGGCTTATGTGGATGTAAGTGCACTCTGGATGTGAATTGGATGTTTAATAGTTGGTTATAGCCATGCAATGTATGAAATTCATACAAATAAAATTATATGGTAGTTGACTGAGTCACATTCCAATTCGGATATAACGAATATTGTGATATAATATTCAGTGAAGAATCAAAATATGGTTTTGATGTCCGATTTTGGATGGACACAAAAATATTAAAGTTTGGTTTTGATGTCCGATTTTGGATGGACACAAAAGGGCCTATTTTTAAAATGATTAAAAATAGAGAAAAATTATGTTAAATCATAATAAATGATTAGGAAAGTTTTTTGGATGAAATATTCCACTTTTGTAAAGATAAAAGACAGTTTTGCCTTAAGTTGTTTATCAACTTGAGTAGAGAACGGAAAGGAATTATATGGTTTTAATATAACCAGAATTTCCAACGTATGAATTGGAAAGGATTTGAATGGAAATAATCTTTGGAATATTTCAATATTGGATTCAAATTGATTATACTAATATCGTTGAGGAATTTGGAAGACATAGATTCTTTATTCCCAATACGATATCTGTTGGTTTCAGAATTTGATATTGAATATAAATCGATATGATTTCTATTCAGAGCCTTATATTTAGTATCAAATTGGATTATGGGTTTGTCGTGAATGATATCTTAGATAATATTGTTCTTAAACCCAGTTGAAAGAGGAATAAATCTTTTAATTACGATTAATGAAGTTTTTCTAATTAATAAACATAATTGGAATTAAATGAAAGTTGATTTTGGGTTCGTTGTGAATGATGTTTTAAATAACATTTGTTCTTTAACCCAATTAACAATGAAGACATGATTTGGAATTTATAAATCTTTTAGTTAAGATTTAAGGAAAATTTCCAAAGTAAAGTTTTCCAATACAGCTTATGTTCCACATCGTTATTATTACAACTTTTCAAACAGTCTCTAAAGCAAAGTAAAGGAAGAGTACACTACTAATGCCCAAAGTAGTGACCATCAGTGACACAGGGAGAATATATATATATATATATATATATATATATATATACGTGGGAGCCTCCTACTCGTCTCCGGACAGCTACTCGTGCACAACTAGCTAACCTGTCTCTAGTCTGCCCGTTTAAGAGCACCCAGAGTAATAAGAACAGACATAAAACTCTGGGTCAGACAAAAATCTGGTATAAGCAATAAGCAGCAAAACAGAACAATAACAGGTATACTAAACCATACCTGAACCTGGACCTGCAACCAAAGAGTTAGCACAAGATGTACAATACTCTAAGGTGACACTAACATATGGTGTAAAGATATGGGGGAGGGGTGTGCATGTCATAGTGATATTAAACAATCAAGCATAGCAACCATCCTCACATCTCTCACTCAGTGCGTAAAGCATACGATAACAACTGCTTTGATCACCCAAATCCTTGCTATGATCACTCTACCCCATGAAGTCATGGCAACTCCACTGCACTGATCCAAAGCCACTAGTCCTTGCTATGTCCACTCTGCCCCATGAAGTCATGAAGACTTCACTGCATTGGCTCATGGCCATGCTACGATCACTCTTCCCCATGGAGTAATAACTACCCCACTGCACTGATCCGTAGCATAACATTCGTCTCTCGGGGGTGAATCAAAGTTATGGATGTCGACAACTCCTTAGCACATGTCCCGCAATAAAGCCCAATTCATGAAGTTGACTCATTAGTTCCCAACTGGATCCTGAGTACAAACCTCCCATTTATGCTACCTTTGCATCTCGGGTTTTGGTTTTCTCCGGATCGGTTCGGTCCTTCTCTTCGTCTTCGGTTCGGTTCAATTGTGCACCTTCCAGATCAGTTCGTGGTATGTACTCCAGTTCGTGGCCCTTGCTGCTAGTCGGCTCGTGGTGCTCTGGTGCTTGTCCGTTCGTGACACCCACTGGTTCGGGTCGGAAATCCAACGACAGCTTGTAGCAATCTGGTTCGTGGCTCCTTCCTTCATGGCATCGGTTCGTGGTCTTCCAGTGTGAACGGTTCGGTTCGAGTACTGGAGCGCTTCGTGGGTCCTTGATGCGAGTGGGTTAGTGAATCACGAGCGGTTCGGATCGAAGGACTTCAGAGGCGAACGGATCGGAGATAGCTAGATCGTGAGCTCTTGATCGGATTGGTTCGTGGCACATACGCTGGGCCGGATTATGATGCATACTTCACGAGTGGGGAGGCGCGATCTGATCCGGTCCACATTCCTGCACTGTTTCCTACGACTTTTCCAGCAAGTGTTTGCGTCACATGACGGTGTTTTAGACCAGTCTAACTGTTCTAAGCAATCATAAATCATACCATAAAGTCATAGCAACACGTACAATCATCTACAAACAACAAAACAACAATTTAACATGTTTATACGGATCAAACATGCCCAAAAACCCATGTTTTTCTCTTAATCCCCCTTAATCATGATTTAACCGTACGATTAGCAAACATGTCCAAATTAACCCAAATTTTTATCAGAGCCCTAAAATAATAGTTTACAATTTTTTCCAGATTTTTCTGAGTTATAATTTAGCTAATTATCACTAATCACTCCTAATTAGCCGTAATTAGTGAAAAATAATGCAAATCACTCACCTTAGCTACAAATAAAACTTAGATTTGAAACTATCTCTGATTTGGATCGAATATCTATGCAACACAGCAACTCCAAGTCTGATTTGGTGCTGATTTGCCTTGATTTGATGTTAATTAGCTTAATCCTTGATTAGAGAGTGATTTGGGATGAAATTAGAAGGTGGAGGCCATGGCTAGGGTTAGAGAAATGTTTTAGGCAGCTGAGAAAATGAAAATAGATCGCTTCCCAACTGATTTCAGCCTTCCCATAACCCTAATCCCGAAATGGGTTATGGGCCTAGCTGCTAATCACCCTAATTAGTCCCGATTAAGTTGTTTTTCACCTTCTAAACCTTGTTTCAGCCATATCTCCCAAACGGTTGTAATAACCCGGAAAATTTGGGCCAGTTTAAAATTTTTATTTTGGCAATTTTAGTGAATCTTGATTATTTAAAATGAATTATTTTAAATAATATCGACGAGAAATTTATTTTGAATATAATTCGAACGTATATATTATACGCGTCGTCGTTAGAATATAAATATTTATATATAATTATAAATAGAATTGAAAATGGCGCGGTAGTTCGATAATTCGATTTCAAATTTCATTTGAATGTACCGGGTGCAAAACAATCCGGATTTTAGTGAAACCAAAAATAATGAAATCTAATAGTGAATATCTTTCCAACGAATCCGAAAAATCAAAAGTTCGTAGCGGGAATCAAAATATATGTCCAGTTGAAAATTCTGAATAGTCGCTATGGAATTCAGGCCCTTAAAAATGGACATTTTGCAAACAACCTCGGATTTCGATGAAACCAGTTTTGTTGGGTCCGGGATGTAAAGTTATTGCTAGGTTTCAAATTTCATAATTTTTCGAATCAATATGTGAGCGGGGCAAAGGAAAACGCGTTTGACCAGTTTCAGTTGATTTTAATCGACTGGAAATTGGCCATTTTTCCAACGGTCTCAGAATTCGATGAAATTAGTTTTGTTAGGACCGTATCGTCAATACGAAGCCAGAAAATATTTTTCTGGAATTTTTCTAGTTAGTATGTGGCCCCGGTAATTTGAAATGTACGTTTAAAATTCAATATAGTGATTTAAATGTAAATTCCAAGGAAACTGATTGTAACGATCAAATCAGCTTGCGATACATAGCCCATTGTGTTCGGAATGGGGGTAATTAGCTAGGGACGACAGTCGTTGGGTTTCGTTTCGGGTTCGAATAAAAAGGGTTGCTTTTTGAAATTTAATTAATAATAAAATATAAAATTCTTTTCCTTTACACCACCCATCCTATTCTTTCTCTCCCCTAAGTCGTTCTTTTCAGATAAAAAAAAAAAAAGAGAAATACGGATCGAAGCCCCCCCCCCCCCCAATCACCGATCCGCCGCCCATCGTGGCAGCGCCGCCCATCGTGGCAGCGCCACCCCCCACGAGCCCTGCTCCACGCTAACGCCTCTCCTCCCCTCCCTCTCCTCTCCACCGAGCTCTGTTCAAGGAACCCCGAGACCCCCCAATCCACAAACCCTAGCCGCGCCCTGAGCATCACAGCCCGCCGCCACCACCTATGACCAGCGCCCCCTCAGCCCCCTCCGACGATCTCGAATCCCCACCTTCCTTGTCCAATCAACTGTAAGTTAATTTAATTTAATTTTTTTTTAAGGAGCATTGGTTTTTATTTTTCTGTTTTTATAAAAAAAATCAACATGATAATTTTCAGATTTTTAAAACAAGAAAAATTTGATTATATAAAAAAACAGAATTTGATTATAAGTAAAAACTGAATTTGATTATAGAAAAAAAACACTGATTTTTGGTTATATGAAAAACTGACTTTTGTTTAGTTTAAAACTGAGAAAGATTGGATTTTTGAACACATGAAAAGATTAGATGTTTATGTTATAAAAATATATGATTTTTATATGTTGAACTTCGAAATAAAAATTCGATTTTCATATATTGAACTTTGAAATAAAAATTCGATTTTTATATATTGAACTTTGAAATAAAAATTCGATTTTTATATATTGAACTTTGAAATAAAAATTCGATTTTTATATATTGAACTTTGAAATAAAAATTCGATTTTTATATATGTAGTGGCTACGGGCAACAAAGGCGATAAAAAGGCGAGTTGGCGAAGATTTCCTGCATTAGAAGTGCCGTGGAGCTAGGATAGCTATATGTGAGAACTCCTCACCTTTCAATTTAATTTTTCTAGTTATATATATACTAGGATGCAGACGGTGCTTAGTAGCACCCGACACCCGTCATCCACAGACCATGGATGGCTTGTTTGTTAAATTGTTTGGTTGTGTAGTTAGTTATATGATTTGATTTGAATGTGGTTTGTGGTGTGAAAAATCGAATCGATAAATTGGTTAGGATTAGACGTGCGCCGTTATAAGGCGAAGGAGTAAGGCTAGGTTAGATTCTTACTCCAAATTTTGTGGTTTGCATAATGGAATGGATTGATTGATGTGTGAATGGCGTGGGCCTTCACTAGACCGGGGATAAGGCTAGGCCTTGTCCCGTTTCTAGTATCGTGCCGTTATGCCGCCGAAATTTTCTAAAATATGTTAGAAAAATAAAAATATCATTTTATTTAAAGAATGAACTGAATAGAAATTCATATGTTGGAAATAAAATGTTTTGTCGTTAAAAATATAATTTTTAACGTGAATGTGAATAAATAAATATTCATTTACAAACCAGACGGTTTGTTTATGTACACTTATTTGAATGACATTGATTGGTACGATAAATTTTACACATCGCCCAACTGCACAACTAAAACCTGTGTTTGATTGTTTGAAACCCCACACGGGTGTTGGGATGAAATATGAATTTCACTCATCCTGATTGATTAAATATGTCGATCGATTGATCGACAAGCTGCTATAAGCGTTAAATGTCTATATTTGATGCTTATACAGTGTAGTGCACTTTGGTTGATGGTTGATTATTTTTCGATGCTATTATATACATGTGTTGTATGAAAATCCATATAATTAACATTATATGGTGATTGATTGGGCCTCATTCCAATTCAGAAAATAAAGAATATTATAAAATAACGGTTCATGTGTTGACAGTACTCATCCTTTGAGATTGGTCATGTGTTGAACGAAATATTTTGATAATAAAATTTACATCTTTATCAATATAAAATAACGGTTCAGGTGTTGACAGTACTCATCCTTTGAGATTGGTCATGTGTTGAACGAAATATTTTGATAATAACAACTATTTTGAAAAAGAAATATTTGAAATAAAATATTTGAAATAGAAATTTATGAAGCCGTGTTGATCAGATTGACGCCATTTTGACGTAAACGATATTTATATCGATTTTATTCATTTTGAAATGAATTGAATATATAACGTTTTCGAAATGAATTGAATTGAAAACGATTTCGAAATGAATTGAATTGAAAACGATTTCGAAATGAATTGAATTGAAAACGATTTCGAAATGAATTGAATTGAAAACGTTTTCGAAATGAATTGAATTGAAAACGATTTCGAAATGAATTGAATTGAAAACGATTTCGAAATGAATTGAAAACGAATTCAAATTGAATTGAAAGCGAATTGAAATGAATTCAAATTGAATTGAAATTTGAATTGAATAGAAATGAATTTTAAAACGAATTTATAAAGATGAATTCAATTTTGATTTGAATTGAAATGGAAGTTGAAATTGCTTTTGAAACGAATTTAAAACTGTTTATATAATTCGTTTTAAATAGAAATCGACGAAATATATATTATATATATTATATATATAATATAATGGCCTGAATAGAACGCGCCGCGCCGCGGCAGTTCGTGAATTTCGACCATTTATTTCAAACGGACATTGCGGGAGATCCGACCGTCGGATTCTCCTAAAACCGGAACCGTTGGGTTCGTATCGAAAAGAGCTTTCTAATGAATGTTAGAAATTTGAAATCTAACGGTTGGATTTGGAGATATGTCCAAATCAAATTCGAAAAAGGTCGCTGTAAGTGCAGTTCGATGGCCGTTAATGGAAATCGACTGTACGGGCCTTGATAAAATTATTAAAAATAGTAATAATTTGTGTAAAATCATAAGAAATGATTTGTGAAAGTTTGGGATGAAAAACTCCATATTTGAAAAGATAAAAATAGATTTTTATCGAAATGAACTAGTTTTGAACTAGAATTATAATTCTATTTATTTTTAAATAAATAAATTGAATTTGAAATGGTTTTGAAAATAACCAAAATTTCCAATGATTGCATTGGAGTGGATTTGAATCGAAATTGTCTTCGGAATATTTCGATGTTGGAATTCGTGATATTACAGGTGTTGTTATGGAAATTTGAAAGATATATATTTGTATCGTTATTTCCAATACGACATTTGTTAGTCGTAGAATTCGATATTGAATATAAGCCGATATATTTTCTATTCAGAGCCTTGTATTGAATATCGAATGTGATTTGGGTTTGTCGTGAATGGTGTCTTCACTAACACTGTTCTTGAACCCAGTTGAGAAAAGATTAAATCTTTTTATTTAGATTTAATGAAGTGTACCAATTAAATGATATTTAATTGGAATTGAATTGGTATTGATTTTTGGGTTTATCGTGAACAGTGTTTTAAATAACACTTGTTCTTTAACCCGATAATTAATGGAATGTGATTTTGGGTTTATCGTGAATCGTGTTTTAAATGACACTGATTCTTTAACCCAGATAATGATTAAAACTAAGTGGAGTTTTAATGAATCTTTAATTAGATTGAAAAGATCGAGAATGGAGTATCACCAGTTTTTCTCCAGGCGATAGTTAAATCTTTAATTAGATTTGAACGTGAAATTTAGAAACTAACTATCGGTTAGCCAAGCAGAATGGTTTTCTGGATATTGATCTGATGTTGGTTTCGGCCTTCAGGGTTAATATTTGGGGAATTATTCTCTTGATTAATTTACGGTTAGTGACTAATGAATTGGAATGAGGCGTATGTTGTGTTTGTGTAACACTTATTTAAAATATACGCGAGTTATTCGGAAAGACCGGGTTCATCCCATTCTGAATAATTGATACGACGATATGTCGAAGATGAAGACGATGGTCGAAGACCGGAGGTCTTCACGTCGTTTGGGTGATAACTGATGATCTTGATTGGGCTGTACACCCAAGAAGATGGAAACAGTTGGGGATCGTCCAGACGTACTTGGAGATCGATGGATATGCGGGGTACTAGGTGCCTCCGGTTTCGTTCAGCCCCAGAACGGACTTGTAAATGGACTGTGTGTCTGACATTGGATTTTAGTCTGTGTGATTGATTTCTATTAAATATATATCTGTTTGGCGGCGGAGAATTTATTCTCTTGCTTAACGCCCTTCTCTGAGACATACGAGCTTAGGGGTTATATATTGATGGATATCAAACGCATGGAGTGAATTGCCTGTGTGGCATGCCTAAGTGGAAATTGATCGAGGCTTCTGTTGAAAAGCAAAGTCTTGTGGTGATGATCAAAGCACGGCCTTTGTGGCGTAGCTTTGTGTAACGTTTACTTCGCGAGTTTCACACCCGGTATGAACCAAAAACGGGAGACGGACCTCAGGGAGGACTTGCGTTTCTTTCTAGCTAGAAGTGGCGTCAGTGGTTTTACACACCCTGACGAGTTTGACTTATGTGGTTGTGGCTGTTGCGAGGCGCCTCGGTTATATCGGTTTCGGCCGATGCATTTTGGTCGGCTGACGGACCAGACTTACACCCCATAGGGTGGGGAGACGTAGTGTTCAGGCATAATAATCCACATCGGTAGACCGGCCCTGACGATCTAAAGGCTTGCCTGCGCGCTTGCCTGTGGCTCGGGCTAGAGAGTCACGAATCGGTTGAGGACTATCTTTTGCCTCGGATCATAGACGGAAATCCAATTTCCAAATACGTGACATTTGCGGTTTTATTTGTAAACCTATATATGGCGACATAGTGGCATGGGACGCTCATGCCGCCTATGATTGATACTTATGATTTGAAGATTGTTTTATACACTATGCACTTATTATAGTATCAAACGATTTGTTTTAACCGTATCAAGCATTCTTTGGCTGTTATAAGGGAAAACCCTATCCTCGGCTGTGTTGCATTGTGTGATGGGACCTGGGTCTTATAACAGCTTCATTGTTCTTTATTTAGCATTGCGCTGTTGTTTTGTGCACTGGTATTCTTGGGAGGAAACACGTTCCGTGTTATACGGCGTGGTCCCTCGATTTACCTAATGATTTAAAATAAAGATTAATAACTGTTTTAGTTCTCACACCAGTCACATGACTGACCTGGAGTTTATTGTTTTAACCTAAACTCTGGGTGCCCCTATTTTGACACGGGCAGCTAGTAGTTTTGGTTTTGCAGATTTATATTCACAGGATCCTGGTTTACAGCTGGAACGATATCCGGAAAGCTTTGTATCCGTATATCTACTTCTAGTTGTGTATTGTATTATTTTCCGCTGCTATGTATTTAAATGTAATTTAAATCTCTGATATTTCTGTGTAACATTTATTTGTTTATACTCTGTATATTCTTGTAATCTGATGCATTGTTGTAATATACAATGAAATGTTCTTCTGTATGTGTTCTGTTTTGTCGTGTTCTCAAACGATAGGGCGTTTCGAACGGCCTGGATCGGTTTAGCGACTGGTTCGGACCGAGCGAAATTCCTTGCCGTCACAGTTGGTATCAGAGCTTTGGTTTACAAAGCTCAGAGAACAAGACACATTAGAACCGTACGAAAGAATTCATCAGATATTGGATTAGTAATATCCAACGGGAATGACTCGTTAGAGATGGGATCAGTAGTATCCTAGAACGAGTGTGAAGAGTATATTTTTAAAATGAAAGCCAATTTTATTTTGAAAATTTAAAATCAATTATTCGTATTTGATTATTTATTTATATTGATTTGGACAGTCCAGTATATAAAGATTTTGCATATACGCCTTGCAAACGTATATTTAAAGTTTTAATATACTGGGTAGATATAGAATCATACTCTAGTGGCCCGAAGATGATTCTGATGACTGACTAGTCGTCATTAGTATTCATGTTCGAGTAACGAAGGTGTGATATCTATATATTTCCTATTGACTGGTGTGAGAACCAAAATTAGATAGGGCTTATTGTTGTGATTTGGCATCAAAAATTGATTTTTGACTATATATCAAAGTTATGGATTTCAAATGATAATCACTAATTGATTGATGTTTGTGTTGTTTGTTCATTTGTTTGCTAATTTTGAACCATTTAGCCTAATTGAATCAAATATTGAACTGTATTGAAAATTGGTCGCATTTGCTTGCATATACATGTATATCATTGAACAGGTCATAGCAAGGAGGCTAGAGCCGAAGAATAAAATTTGTTTGCCCGACAAATAGGTACATGTTTACTACATAATTTACTGTTTTGTTTGGGTGATGATGATTTTGTGAGCCTATTGGCTAGCCGCTTGGCTTTTTCTTTTTCTTTTTGAGATCTGAAGGACCGGGGAAGCTATTTGAAATTCCCCGATGCTCCCGGTGCAGGGGAGGTTATGGCGAAATTTTTCAAAAATTTAGGGTGTTAGCCAAATTTTTGAGATTTTGAAAATTCTCAGAAACTGAAAAGTTGGAGAATGGAAGCCAGATCGAACGTAGAGCTGAATAATCAAACCACTTTCGACTTTGTTCCTTTTCGGGGACGAAAAGTTTTAAGTGGGGGAGATTGTAATAACCCGGAAAATCTGGGCCAGTTTAAAAATTTTATTTTGGCAATTTTAGTGAATCTTGATTATTTAAAATGAATTATTTTAAATAATATCGACGAGAAATTTATTTTGAATATAATTCGAACGTATATATTATACGCGTCGTCGTTAGAATATAAATATTTATATATAATTATAAATAGAATTGAAAATGGCGCGGTAGTTCGATAATTCGATTTCAAATTTCATTTGAATGTACCGGGTGCAAAACAATCCGGATTTTAGTGAAACCAAAAATAATGGAATCTAATAGTGAATATCTTTCCAACGAATCCGAAAAATCAAAAGTTCGTAGCGGGAATCAAAAGATATGTCCAGTTGAAAATTCTGAATAGTCGCTATGGAATTCAGGCCCTTAAAAATGGACATTTTGCAAACAACCTCGGATTTCGATGAAACCAGTTTTGTTGGGTCCGGGATGTAAAGTTATTGCTAGGTTTCAAATTTCATAATTTTTCGAATCAATATGTGAGCGGGGCAAAGGAAAACGCGTTTGACCAATTTTAGTTGATTTTAATCGACTGGAAATTGGCCATTTTTCCAACGGTCTCAGAATTCGATGAAATTAGTTTTGTTAGGACCGTATCGTCAATACGAAGCCAGAAAATATTTTTCTGGAATTTTTCTAGTTAGTATGTGGCCCCGGTAATTTGAAATGTACGTTTAAAATTCAATATAGTGATTTAAATGTAAATTCCAAGGAAACTGATTGTAACGATCAAATCAGCTTGCGATACATAGCCCATTGTGTTCGGAATGGGGGTAATTAGCTAGGGACGACAGTCGTTGGGTTTCGTTTCGGGTTCGAATAAAAAGGGTTGCTTTTTGAAATTTAATTAATAATAAAATATAAAATTCTTTTCCTTTACACCACCCATCCTATTCTTTCTCTCCCCTAAGTCGTTCTTTTCAGATAAAAAAAAAAAAGAGAAACACGGATCGAAGCCCCCCCCCCCAATCACCGATCCGCCGCCCATCGTGGCAGCGCCACCCCCCACGAGCCCTGCTCCACGCTAACGCCTCTCCTCCCCTCCCTCTCCTCTCCACCGAGCTCTGTTCAAGGAACCCCGAGACCCCCCAATCCACAAACCCTAGCCGCGCCCTGAGCATCACAGCCCGCCGCCACCACCTATGACCAGCGCCCCCTCAGCCCCCTCCGACGATCTCGAATCCCCACCTTCCTTGTCCAATCAACTGTAAGTTAATTTAATTTAATTTTTTTTTTTAAGGAGCATTGGTTTTTATTTTTTTGTTTTTATAAAAAAAAATCAACATGATAATTTTCAGATTTTTAAAACAAGAAAAATTTGATTATATAAAAAAACTGAATTTGATTATAAGTAAAAACTGAATTTGATTATCGAAAAAAAACACTGATTTTTGGTTATATGAAAAACTGACTTTTGTTTAGTTTAAAACTGAGAAAGATTGGATTTTTGAACACATGAAAAGATTAGATGTTTATGTTATAAAAATATATGATTTTTATATGTTGAACTTCGAAATAAAAATTCGATTTTCATATATTGAACTTTGAAATAAAAATTCGATTTTTATATATTGAACTTTGAAATAAAAATTCGATTTTTATATATTGAACTTTGAAATAAAAATTCGATTTTTATATATTGAACTTTGAAATAAAAATTCGATTTTTATATATTGAACTTTGAAATAAAAATTCGATTTTTATATATGTAGTGGCTACGGGCAACAAAGGCGATAAAAAGGCGAGTTGGCGAAGATTTCCTGCATTAGAAGTGCCGTGGAGCTAGGATAGCTATATGTGAGAACTCCTCACCTTTCAATTTAATTTTTCTAGTTATATATATACTAGGATGCAGACGGTGCTTAGTAGCACCCGACACCCGTCATCCACAGACCATGGATGGCTTGTTTGTTAAATTGTTTGGTTGTGTAGTTAGTTATATGATTTGATTTGAATGTGGTTTGTGGTGTGAAAAATCGAATCGATAAATTGGTTAGGATTAGACGTGCGCCGTTATAAGGCGAAGGAGTAAGGCTAGGTTAGACTCTTACTCCAAATTTTGTGGTTTGCATAATGGAATGGATTGATGTGTGAATGGCGTGGGCCTTCACTAGACCAGGGATAAGGCTAGGCCTTGTCCCGTTTCTAGTATCGTGCCGTTATGCCGCCGAAATTTTCTAAAATATGTTAGAAAAATAAAAATATCATTTTATTTAAAGAATGAACTGAATAGAAATTCATATGTTGGAAATAAAATGTTTTGTCGTTAAAAATATAATTTTTAACGTGAATGTGAATAAATAAATATTCATTTACAAACCAGACGGTTTGTTTATGTACACTTATTTGAATGACATTGATTGGGACGATAAATTTTACACATCGCCCAACTGCACAACTAAAACCTGTGTTTGATTGTTTGAAACCCCACACGGGTGTTGGGATGAAATATGAATTTCACTCATCCTGATTGATTAAATATGTCGATCGATTGATCGACAAGCTGCTATAAGCGTTAAATGTCTATATTTGATGCTTATACAGTGTAGTGCACTTTGGTTGATGGTTGATTATTTTTCGATGCTATTATATACATGTGTTGTATGAAAATCCATATAATTAACATTATATGGTGATTGATTGGGCCTCATTCCAATTCAGAAAATAAAGAATATTATAAAATAACGGTTCATGTGTTGACAGTACTCATCCTTTGAGATTGGTCATGTGTTGAACGAAATATTTTGATAATAAAATTTACATCTTTATCAATATAAAATAACGGTTCATGTGTTGACAGTATTCATCCTTTGAGATTGGTCATGTGTTGAACGAAATATTTTGATAATAACAACTATTTTGAAAAAGAAATATTTGAAATAAAATATTTGAAATAGAAATTTATGAAGCCGTGTTGATCAGATTGACGCCATTTTGACGTAAACGATATTTATATCGATTTTATTCATTTTGAAATGAATTGAATATATAACGTTTTCGAAATGAATTGAATTGAAAACGATTTCGAAATGAATTGAATTGAAAACGATTTCGAAATGAATTGAATTGAAAACGATTTCGAAATGAATTGAATTGAAAACGATTTCGAAATGAATTGAATTGAAAACGTTTTCGAAATGAATTGAATTGAAAATGATTTCGAAATGAATTGAATTGAAAACGATTTCGAAATGAATTGAAAACGAATTCAAATTGAATTGAAAGCGAATTGAAATGAATTCAAATTGAATTGAAATTTGAATTGAATAGAAATGAATTTTAAAACGAATTTATAAAGATGAATTCAATTTTGATTTGAATTGAAATGGAAGTTGAAATTGCTTTTGAAACGAATTTAAAACTGTTTATATAATTCGTTTTAAATAGAAATCGACGAAATATATATTACATATATAATATAATGGCCTGAATAGAACGCGCCGCGCCGCGGCAGTTCGTGAATTTCGACCATTTATTTCAAACGGACATTGCGGGAGATCCGACCGTCGGATTCTCCTAAAACCGGAACCGTTGGGTTCGTATCGAAAAGAGCTTTCTAATGAATGTTAGAAATTTGAAATCTAACGGTTGGATTTGGAGATATGTCCAAATCAAATTCGAAAAAGGTCGCTGTAAGTGCAGTTCGATGGCCGTTAATGGAAATCGACTGTACGGGCCATGATAAAATTATTAAAAATAGTAATAATTTGTGTGAAATCGTAAGAAATGATTTAGAAAGAATTGTGATGAAAAACTCCATATTTGAAAAGATAAAAATAGATTTTTATCGAAATGAACTAGTTTTGAACTACAATTATAATTCTGTTTATTTTTAAATAAATAAATTGAATTTGAAATGGTTTTGAAAATAACCAAAATTTCCAATGATTGCATTGGAGTGGATTTGAATCGAAATTGTCTTCGGAATATTTCGATGTTGGAATTCGTGATATTACAGGTGTTGTTATGGAAATTTGAAAGATATATATTTGTATCGTTATTTCCAATACGACATTTGTTAGTCGTAGAATTCGATATTGAATATAAGCCGATATATTTTTTATTCAGAGCCTTGTATTGAATATCGAATGTGATTTGGGTTTGTCGTGAATGGTGTCTTCACTAACACTGTTCTTGAACCCAGTTGAGAAAAGATTAAATCTTTTTATTTAGATTTAATGAAGTGTACCAATTAAATGATATTTAATTGGAATTGAATTGGTATTGATTTTTTGGTTTATCGTGAACAGTGTTTTAAATAACACTTGTTCTTTAACCCGATAATTAATGGAATGTGATTTTGGGTTTATCGTGAATCGTGTTTTAAATGACACTGATTCTTTAACCCAGATAATGATTAAAACTAAGTGGAGTTTTAATGAATCTTTAATTAGATTGAAAAGATCGAGAATGGAGTATCACCAGTTTTGCTCCAGGCGATAGTTAAATCTTTAATTAAATTTGAACGTGAAATTTAGAAACTAACTGTCGGTTAGCCAAGCAGAATGGTTTTCTGGATATTGATCTGATGTTGGTTTCGGCCTTCGGGGTTTATATTTGGGGAATTATTCTCTTGATTAATTTACGGTTAGTGACTAATGAATTGGAATGAGGCGTATGTTGTGTTTGTGTAACACTTATTTAAAATATACGCGAGTCATTCGGAAAGACCGGGTTCATCCCATTCTGAATAATTGATACGACGATAAGTCGAAGATGAAGACGATGGTCGAAGACCGGAGGTCTTCACATCGTTTGGGTGATAACTGATGATCTTGATTGGGCTGTACACCCAAGAAGATGGAAACAGTTGGGGATCGTCCAGACGTACTTGGAGATCGATGGATATGCGGGGTACTAGGTGCCTCCGGTTTCGTTCAGCCCTAGAACGGACTTGTAAATGGACTGTGTGTCTGACATTGGATTTTAGTCTGTGTGATTGATTTCTATTAAATATATATCTGTTTGGCGGCGGAGAATTTATTCTCTTGCTTAACGCCCTTCTTTGAGACATACGAGCTCAGGAGTTATATATTGATGGATATCAAACGCATGGAGTGAATTGCCTGTGTGGCATGCCTAAGTGGAAATTGATCGAGGCTTCTGTTGAAAAGCAAAGTCTTGTGGTGATGATCAAAGCACGGCCTTTGTGGCGTAGCTTTGTGTAACGTTTACTTCGCGAGTTTCACACCCGGTATGAACCAAAAACGGGAGACGGACCTCAGGGAGGACTTGCGTTTCTTTCTAGCTAGAAGTGGCGTCAGTGGTTTTACATGCCCTGACGAGTTTGACTTATGTGGTTGTGGCTGTTGCGAGGCGCCTCGGTTATATCGGTTTCGGCCGATGCATTCTGGTCGGCTGACGGACCAGACTTACACCCCATAGGGTGGGGAGACGTAGTGTTCAGGCATAATAATCCACATCGGTGGACCGGCCCTGACGATCTAAAGGCTTGCCTGCGCGCTTGCCTGTGGCTCGGGCTAGAGAGTCACGAATCGGTTGAGGACTATCTTTTGCCTCGGTTCATAGACGGAAATCCAATTTCCAAATACGTGACATTTGCGGTTTTATTTGTAAACCTATATATGGCGACATAGTGGCATGGGACGCTCATGCCGCCTATGATTGATACTTATGATTTGAAGATTGTTTTATACACTATGCACTTATTATAGTATCAAACGATTTGTTTTAACCGTATCAAGCATTCTTTGGCTGTTATAAGGGAAAACCCTATCCTCGGCTGCGTTGCATTGTGTGATGGGACCTGGGTCTTATAACAGCTTCATTGTTCTTTATTTAGCATTGTGTAACAACCCGTAAAATGCGAGCCAGTTTGAAATTTTTATTTTGGCAATTTTAGCGAATTTTGATTATTTAAAATGAATTATTTTAAATAATATCGACCGGGAAATTTATTTTGAATATAATTCGGACGTATATATTATACGCGTCGTCGTTAGAATATAAATATTTATATATAATTATAAATAGAATTGAAAATGGCGCGGTAGTTCGATAATTCGATTTCAAACTTCAATTGAAAGTACCGGGTGCAAAACAATCCGGATTTTAGTGAAACCAAAAACATTAGGATCTAATTGATAATATCTTTCTATTGAATCCGACCAATCGAAATTTCGTGGCGGGAATCAAAAGATATGTCCAGTTGAAAATTCTGAATAGTCGCTATGGAATTCAGGCCCTTAAAAATGGACATTTTGCAAATGACCTCGGATTTCGACGAAACCACTTTTATTGGGTCCGTGATGTCGAATTATTGTTAGATTCCAAATTTCATAATTTTCTGAATCAATATGTGAGCGTGGCAAAGGAAAACGCGTTTGACCAGTTTCTATTGAATTTAATCGACTGGGAATTGGCCATTTTTCAAACGGTCTCAGAATTCGACGAAACTAGTTTTGCTAGGACCGTATCGGCAATACGAAGCTAGAAAATATTTTTCTGCAATTTATAGAGTTAATATGTGACCCCGGTAATTTGAAATGTACGTTTAAAATTCAATATAGTGATTTAAATGTAAATTTAACGGAAACTGATTCAAATAGTCGAATCAGCCTACGACACATATCCCATTGTGCTCGGAATGGGGGTAGAACGCTATGGGCGACAGGCGGTGAGCCTCGTTTCGAAGTCGTATGTAAAAGTCAACCCTTTTGCAAAATTTAATAATTAAATAATAATAAAAAAAATATAGAATTCCCCTTTTCTCCTTCATTGCCCCCCCCCCCCCCCGAATCACTTACCAGAAAACGAAATAAAAAAAAAAGAAGCAAAACCTAATCTAAATCGCGCCCCCCCCCCCCCCCTGACCTGGAAGCCACCGCCGACGATCGAGCCGCCCGCCTCGTCTTCCCTCCTCCCTCCAGACATCGCGACGCAATCGAAGCAGCACCCCGAAGCCACCCTCGAACCCGACCGCGAACCTCCGAGCGCCTCCACCAACGAGCCGCCGACTCCTCCTCCTCCCCTTCGAAATCTCGGTGAGCCTTTAGATTATTTTGTTTTGTTTTTATTTTTGTTTTACAGTGAATTGAAAACTGTTTTTTTTATTTAATTTAAAAACTGTTTTGAAAAGAATAAAACTGAATTTTTATTTTAAGTTATAAAAACTGTTTTTTTTTATAAAGTTTTAAAACTTTCTTTTTTTTTAGGATGTAAAAACAGAAATTTAAAAGAGAAACTGATTTTTTAAAAAGAAAATAAAAACTGATTTTTAGTTATAAAATAAAAACTGCATTTTTAAAAAAATGAATGTAAAAACAGAATTTTTGAAAAGATTTTAAAAACTGATTTGATAAGAAAATAAAAACTGGTTTTATTTTAAAGGTTTAAACTTTGAAGAAAAAAAGGTTTAAACTTTGAAATAGAAAAAGGGTTTGATCTTTTAATAGAAAAAGATTTTTACCTATGTAGAGAATACGGGCAACGAAAGAGACAAAAAGGCGAGAACGACGAAGTCTCTGCAAAAGAGGAGTCGAGATGCTTGGATAGCTATAAGTGAGAATTTCTCACCTTTCAATTTATTTTTCTAGTTATATATATATATATACTAGGATGCAGACGGTGCTTAGTAGCACCCGACACAATCGTCCACAGACCATGGACTTGTTTGTTTGGCTGTGTTGTTAGTTAGATTGTTTGAGTTGATTTGAATTGTTTGGTGAAATGAAATTGATATGATTGATGTGTGAATGGCGTGGGCCTTCACTAGACCGGGGATAAGGCTAGGCCTCGTCCCGTTTCTAGTATCGTGCCGTTATGCCGCCGAAATTTTCTAAAATATGTTAGAAAATAAAAATATCATTTTATTGTGTAAATGAATAATAGAAATTCATAGGTTGAAATAAAATGTTTTATCGTTAAAAATATAATTTTTAACGTGAAGTGAATAAAATAGAATATTCATTTACAAACCAGACGGTTTGTTTATGTACACCTATTTGAATGACATTGATTGGGACGATAAATTTTACACATCGCCCAACAGCACAAATAAAATATGTGTTTGATTGTTTGAAACCCCACACGGGTGTTGGGATGAAATTTGAAGTTCACTCATCCTGATTGATTAAATATGTCGATCGATTGATTGACAGGCTGTTATAAGCGTTGAATATCTATATTTGATGCTTTTACAGTGTAGTGCACTTTGGTTGATGGTTGATTATTTTCAATGTTATTATATACATGTGTTGTATGAAAATCCATATAATTAACATTATATGGTGATTGATTGGGCCTCATTCCAATTTAGAAAATAAAGAATATTATAAAATAGAAGTTCATGTGTTGACAGTACTCATTCATTGAGATTGGTCATGTGTTGAACGAAATATTTTAGTAATAAAATTTACATCTTTATCAATAATATAAAATAAAAGTTCATGTGTTGACAGTACTCATTCATTGAGATTGGTCATGTGTTGAACGAAATATTTTAGTAATAAAATTTACATCTTTATCAATATTATAAAATAAAGGTTCATGTGTTGACAGTACTCATCCGTTGAGATTGGTCATGTGTTGAACGAAATATTTTGATAATAACAACTATTTTGAAAAAGAAATATTTGAAATAGAATATTTGAAAATAGAAATTTATGAAGCCGTGTTGATTAGATTGACGCCATTTTGACGTGAACGATATTTATATCGATTTTAAACGATTTCGAAATGAATTGAATTGAAAACGATTTCGAAATGAATTGAATTGAAAACGATTTCGAAATGAAATGAATTGAAAACGATTTCGAAATGAATTGAATTGAAAACGATTTCGAAATGAATTGAATTGAAAACGATTTCGAAATGAATTGAATTGAAAACGATGTCGAAATGAATTGAATTGAAAACGATTTCGAAATGAATTGAAAGCGAATTGAAATGAATTCAAATTGAATTGAAATTTGAATTGAAATGAATTTTAAAACGAATTTATAAAGAAGAATTCAATTTTGATTTGAATTGAAATGGAAGTTGAAATTGCTTTTGAAACGAATTTAAAACTATTTATATAATTCGTTTTAAATAGAAATCGACGAAGTATATATTATATATATTATATATATAATATAATGGCCTGAATAGAACGCGCCGCGCCGCGGCAGTTCGTAAATTTCGACCATTTATTTCAAACGGACATTGCGGGAGATCCGACCGTCGGATTCTCCTAAAACCGGAACCGTTGGGTTCGTATCGAAAAGAGCTTTCTAATAAATGTTAGAAATTTGAAATCTAACGGTTGGATTTGGAGATACGTCCAAATCAAATTCGAAAAAGGTCGCTGTAAGTGCAGTTCGATGGCCGTTGATGGAAATCGACTGTACGGGCCTTGATAAAATTATTAAAAATAGTAATAATTTGTGTAAAATCATAAGAAATGATTTAGAAAGAATTGGGATGAAAAACTCCATATTTGAAAAGATAAAAATAGATTTTTATCGAAATGAACTAGTTTTGAACTAGAAATATAATTCTATTTATTTTTAAATAAATAAATTGAATTTGAAAAAGGGTTTTAAAAATAACCAAAATTTCCAATGATTGCATTGGAGTGGATTTGAATCGAAATTGTCTTCGGAATATTTCGATGTTGGAATTCGTGATTATACAGATGCTGTTAAGGAAATTTGAAAGATATATATTTATATCGTTATTTCCAATACGACATTTGTTAGTCGTAGAATTTGATATTGAATATAAGCCGATATATTTTCTATTCAGAGCCTTGTATTGAATATCAAATGTGATTTGGGTTTGTCGTGAATGGTGTCTTCACTAACGCTGTTCTTGAACCCAATTGAGAAATGATTAAATCTTTTTATTTAGATTTAATGAAGTGTACCAATTAAATAATATTTAATTGGAATTGAATTGATATTGATTTTTGGGTTTATCGTGAACAGTGTTTTAAATAACACTCGTTCTTTAACCCGATAATTAATGGAATGTGACTTTGGGTTTATCGTGAACCGTGTTTTAAATGACACGGATTCTTTAACCCAGTTAACGATTAAAACTAAGTGGAGTTTTAATGAATCTTTAATTAGATTGAAATGGTCGAGAATGGAGTATCACCAGTTTTGCTCCAGGCGATAGTTAAATCTTTAATTAGATTTGAACGTGAAATGGTAATTGAATTTACCGATAACACCGTGGTGTTAGATATGAAGTATTACCAGTTTTACTTCATGGGATGAATAGGTTGGGATTGGGAAATTAAAACAAATGATTACTTCGGTAAGGTTCGTTAATCTCGACGAGTTTGAATTGATATTCAAAAATAGATTAAAGAATAAATTCAAGAAATTTATCTTGGATAAAATTAATGGGAACCTTTCCCTATGAATGTGAAATTTAGACACTAACTGTCGGTTAGCTAAGCAGAATGGTTTTCTGGATATTGATCTGATGTTGGTTTCGGCCTTCGGGGTTAATATTTGGGGAGTTATTCTCTTGATTAATTTACGGTTAGTGACTGATGAATTGGAATGAGGCGTATGTTGTGTTTGTGTAACACTTATTTAAAATATACGCGAGTTATTTGGAAAGACCGGGTTTATCCCATTCTGAATAACTGATACGACGATAAGTCGAAGATGAAGACGATGGTCGAAGACCGGAAGTCTTCATGTCGTTTGGGTGATTACTGATGATCTTGATTGGGCTGTACACCCAAGAAGATGGAAACAGTTGGTGATCGTCCAGACGTACTTGGAGATCGATGGATATGCGGGGTACTAGGTGCCTCCGGTTTCGTTCAGACCCAGAACGGACTTGTAAATGGACTGTGTGTCTGACATTGGATTTCATTCTGTGTGACTGATATCGGTTGCATAGAGTGGTTTGCCTGTGTGGCATGCTAAGATGCAAATGATCGAGGCTTCTGTTGAAAAGCAAAGTCTTGTGGTGATGATCAAAGCACGGCCTTTGTGGCGTAGCTTTGTGTAACGTTTACTTCGCGTGTTTCACACCCGGTATGAACCAAAAACGGGAGACGGACCTCAGGGAGGACTTGCGTTTCTTTCTAGCTAAAAGTGGCGTAAGTGGTTTTACACGCCCTGACGAGTTTGACTTATGTGGTTGTTGCTGTTGCGAGGCGCCTCGGATTGATCGGTCGTTCTCGAACCGATGGAGTCATTTGATGGCTCATTTGCGCCCCAAAGGGCGGGGAAACGTAGTGTTCAGGCATTTTAATCCACATCGGTGGACCGGCCCTGTCGCTCCTAGGGTCACTCGAGCTCTGATCCTGAGACATGGTAGGCTAGATTGTCTCGAATCGGTAGGGGACTATCTTTTGCCTCGGTTCATAGACGGAAATCCAATTTCCAAATACGTGATCTTGCGGTTTTAGTTGTAATCCTATATATGGCGACATAGTGGGATGGGGCGCTCATGCCGCCTATGATTGATACTTATGATTTGAAATTGCTTTATACACTATGCACTTATAGTAGTATCAAATGATTTGTTTTAAACGTATCAAGCATTCTTTGGCTGTTATAAGGGAAAACCCTATCCCCCGGCTTGCGTTGCATTGTGTGATAGGACCTGGGTCTTATAACAGCTTCATTTTTCTTTATTTAGCATTGCGCTGTTGTTTTATGCACTGGTATTCTTGGGAGGAAACCCGTTCCGTGTTATACGGCGTGGTCCCTTGATTTACCTAAATTTAAAATAAAGATTAATAACTGTTTTAGTTCTCACACCAGTCCCATGACTGACCTGGAGTTTATTGTTTTGACCTAAACTCTGGGTGCCCTTATTTTGACACGGGCAGCTAGTAGTTTCGGTTTTGCAGATTTATATTCACAGGATCCTGGTTTACAGCTGGAACGATATCCGGAAAGCTTTGTATCCGTATATCTCATTCTAGTTGTGTATTGTACTATTTTCCGCTGCTATGTATTTAAATGTAATTTAAATCTCTGATATTTCTGTGTAATATTCATTTATACTCTGTATATTCTTGTAATCTGATGCGTTGTTGTAATATACAATGAAACGTTCTTCTGTATGTGTTCTGTTGTGGTTTGTTCTCGAACTATCCGACGCTTTCCTTTACGGGGAAGTTTCGGGTCTTTACACGTGGTATCAGAGCTTTGGTTTACAAAGCTAGAGAACAAGACACATTAGAAACATACGAAAGAATTCATCAGATATTGGATTAGTAATATCCAATGGGAATGACTCGTTAGAGATAGGATCAGTAGTATCCTAGAACGAGTGTGAAGAGTATATTTTTAAAATGAAAACAAATTTCGTTTTGAAATTTTAAATCAATTATTCGTATTTGATTATTTATTTTGTATTGATTAGGACAATCCGATATATAAAGATTTTGCATATATGTCTTGCAAACGTGTATTCGAAGTTTTAATATATTGGGTAGATATAGAATCCCTCTAGTGCCCGGGAATGATTCTGGTGGTGGGGCACTGTCGCCAGTATTTATTTTCGAGCGACGAAAGTGAGATTTCTATATATTTCCTATTGACTGGTGTGAGAACCAAAATTAGATAGGGCTTATTGTTGTGATTTGGTATCAAAAACATGATTTTTTGTATATATATCAAAATTACGAATTGGAAAACTAATCAACTAATTGATTGATGTTTGTGTTGTTTGTTTATTTGTTTGCTAATTTTGAACCATTTAGCCTAACTGAATCAAATATGGAATTATATTGAAAATTGGTCGCGTTTGCTTGCATATACATATATATCATTGAACAGGTCATAGCAAGGAGGCTAGAGCCGAGAATAAAATTTGTTTGCCCGACAAATAGGTACATGTTTACTACATAATTTCCTGTTTTGTTTGGGTGATGATGATTTTGTGAGCCTATTGGCTAGCCGTTTGGCTTTTTCTTTTTCTTTTTGAGATCTGAAGGACCGGGGAAGCTATTTGAAATTCCCCGATGCTCCCGGTGCAGGGGAGGTTATGGCGAAATTTTTCGAAAATTTAGGGTGTTAGCCAAATTTTTGAAAATTTGAAAATTCTCAGAAACTGAAAAGTTGGAGAATGGAAGCCTGATCGAACGTAGAGTTGATTAATCAAACCACTTTCGACTTTGTTCCTTTTCGGGGACGAAAAGTTTTAAGTGGGGGAGATTGTAACAACCCGTAAAATGCGAGCCAGTTTGAAATTTTTATTTTGGCAATTTTAGCGAATTTTGATTATTTAAAATGAATTATTTTAAATAATATCGACCGGGAAATTTATTTTGAATATAATTCGGACGTATATATTATACGCGTCGTCGTTAGAATATAAATATTTATATATAATTATAAATAGAATTGAAAATGGCGCGGTAGTTCGATAATTCGATTTCAAACTTCAATTGAAAGTACCGGGTGCAAAACAATCCGGATTTTAGTGAAACCAAAAACATTAGGATCTAATTGATAATATCTTTCTATTGAATCCGACCAATCGAAATTTCGTGGCGGGAATCAAAAGATATGTCCAGTTGAAAATTCTGAATAGTCGCTATGGAATTCAGGCCCTTAAAAATGGACATTTTGCAAATGACCTCGGATTTCGACGAAACCACTTTTATTGGGTCCGTGATGTCGAATTATTGTTAGATTCCAAATTTCATAATTTTCTGAATCAATATGTGAGCGTGGCAAAGGAAAACGCGTTTGACCAGTTTCTATTGAATTTAATCGACTGGGAATCGGCCATTTTTCAAACGGTCTCAGAATTCGACGAAACTAGTTTTGCTAGGACCGTATCGGCAATACGAAGCTAGAAAATATTTTTCTGCAATTTATAGAGTTAATATGTGACCCCGGTAATTTGAAATGTACGTTTAAAATTCAATATAGTGATTTAAATGTAAATTTAACGGAAACTGATTCAAATAGTCGAATCAGCCTACGACACATATCCCATTGTGCTCGGAATGGGGGTAGAACGCTATGGGCGACAGGCGGTGAGCCTCGTTTCGAAGTCGTATGTAAAAGTCAACCCTTTTGCAAAATTTAATAATTAAATAATAATAAAAAAAATAAAAAAAATATAGAATTCCCCTTTTCTCCTTCATTGCCCCCCCCCCCCCCCGAATCACTTAACAGAAAACGAAATAAATAAAAAAAAAGCAAAACCTAATCTAAATCGCGCCCCCCCCCCCCCCCCCCCCCCGACCTGGAAGCCACCGCCGACGATCGAGCCGCCCGCCTCGTCTTCCCTCCTCCCTCCAGACATCGCGACGCAATCGAAGCAGCACCCCGAAGCCACCCTCGAACCCGACCGCGAACCTCTGAGCGCCTCCACCAACGAGCCGCCGACTCCTCCTCCTCCCCTTCGAAATCTCGGTGAGCCTTTAGATTATTTTGTTTTGTTTTTATTTTTGTTTTACAGTGAATTGAAAACTGTTTTTTTTATTTAATTTAAAAACTGTTTTGAAAAGAATAAAACTGAATTTTTATTTTAAGTTATAAAAACTGTTTTTTTTATAAAGTTTTAAAACTGTCTTTTTTTTTAGGATGTAAAAACAGAAATTTAAAAGAGAAACTGATTTTTTAAAAAGAAAATAAAAACTGATTTTTAGTTAGAAAATAAAAACTGCATTTTTAAAAAAATGAATGTAAAAACAGAATTTTTGAAAAGATTTTAAAAACTGATTTGATAAGAAAATAAAAACTGGTTTTATTTTAAAGGTTTAAACTTTGAAGAAAAAAAGGTTTAAACTTTGAAATAGAAAAAGGGTTTGATCTTTTAATAGAAAAAGATTTTTACCTATGTAGAGAATACGGGCAACGAAAGAGACAAAAAGGCGAGAACGACGAAGTCTCTGCAAAAGAGGAGTCGAGATGCTTGGATAGCTATAAGTGAGAATTTCTCACCTTTCAATTTATTTTTCTAGTTATATATATATATATATACTAGGATGCAGACGGTGCTTAGTAGCACCCGACACAATCGTCCACAGACCATGGACTTGTTTGTTTGGCTGTGTTGTTAGTTAGATTGTTTGAGTTGATTTGAATTGTTTGGTGAAATGAAATTGATATGATTGATGTGTGAATGGCGTGGGCCTTCACTAGACCGGGGATAAGGCTAGGCCTCGTCCCGTTTCTAGTATCGTGCCGTTATGCCGCCGAAATTTTCTAAAATATGTTAGAAAATAAAAATATCATTTTATTGTGTAAATGAATAATAGAAATTCATAGGTTGAAATAAAATGTTTTATCGTTAAAAATATAATTTTTAACGTGAAGTGAATAAAATAGAATATTCATTTACAAACCAGACGGTTTGTTTATGTACACCTATTTGAATGACATTGATTGGGACGATAAATTTTACACATCGCCCAACAGCACAAATAAAATATGTGTTTGATTGTTTGAAACCCCACACGGGTGTTGGGATGAAATTTGAAGTTCACTCATCCTGATTGATTAAATATGTCGATCGATTGATTGACAGGCTGTTATAAGCGTTGAATATCTATATTTGATGCTTTTACAGTGTAGTGCACTTTGGTTGATGGTTGATTATTTTCAATGTTATTATATACATGTGTTGTATGAAAATCCATATAATTAACATTATATGGTGATTGATTGGGCCTCATTCCAATTTAGAAAATAAAGAATATTATAAAATAGAAGTTCATGTGTTGACAGTACTCATTCATTGAGATTGGTCATGTGTTGAACGAAATATTTTAGTAATAAAATTTACATCTTTATCAATAATATAAAATAAAAGTTCATGTGTTGACAGTACTCATTCATTGAGATTGGTCATGTGTTGAACGAAATATTTTAGTAATAAAATTTACATCTTTATCAATATTATAAAATAAAGGTTCATGTGTTGACAGTACTCATCCGTTGAGATTGGTCATGTGTTGAACGAAATATTTTGATAATAACAACTATTTTGAAAAAGAAATATTTGAAATAGAATATTTGAAAATAGAAATTTATGAAGCCGTGTTGATTAGATTGACGCCATGTTGATGTGAACGATATTTATATCGATTTTAAACAATTTCGAAATGAATTGAATTGAAAACGATTTCGAAATGAATTGAATTGAAAACGATTTCGAAATGAAATGAATTGAAAACGATTTCGAAATGAATTGAATTGAAAACGATTTCGAAATTGAATTGAATTGAAATGCATGGCTGATTCTTTCCCTCTCAAATACCTTGGTGCTTATATCCGTCCAAAGAGATTGATGAAGAGTGATTGGCAATATGTGATTGATAAAGTGGACAGGCGATTAGCGAGATGGAAAGGAAATTGTCTATCAAAGGCTGGACGCCTGGTGCTGGTGAATTCTGTTTTGGCGGCTATCCCTTTGTACTGGCTCTCTTTTTATTCGTGTCCGGGTTGGGTTGTTCAGAAGATTGATGCTGTTCGTCGGAATTTTTTTGGGACCGGTACTAAGGACACACGCAAAACCTGCTGTCTAGTGTCGTGGGATCAGGTGTGCAAGTCCAAAGTTCAAGGAGGCTTAGGTGTCATCAATTTGAAGAATATGAATCATGCATTACTTTGTAAATGGCTTTGGATTATGCTTAGCGAAAAGAAAGTTCTCTGGAAGGAGTGGATCTTAAACACTTGCTATGGTGGTAGATTCGACTGGAATGCGGACATTTCCCATTGCTCAACATTCTGGCGTGGTGTTATGGCAAATGTTCACTGGATGAAGATTGGGACTGAGATTGTAGTTAAAAACGGCCGAAGCGTCTCTTTCTGGTATGACTGTTGGTTGCTTCCTATCCCCTTGCGTAATGAATTTGCCGATCTGTTTGCTATTGCATGCAACAAAGGTGCTTCAGTCTGTGAAATGTTTAATGCGAATTCTGCTAACTTTAAATGGAACCTGTCCTTTAGTCGTATTGTGGCTGGTAATGCTCTGCTTCAACTTTGTGGACTTATTCGTTTGCTTGAAGATGTTCACCTTCATAGCAATGAGGAGGATGACTTTGAGTGGAAGATTGGTGGTAAATTTTGCGTGAGTGCACTTTATAAGTTGATGAACTTCACAGGAAGAAAGTACGATGGATTCATGAGAATGTGGAGTTTTAAAGCTGTACCTGCTAAGGTCAGGATACATATGTGGACGATCATGCACAACAAGCTCAATACAGTGAAAAGATTAAGGCTTAAAGGTGTTCATGTTACTGGGGGTTGTGTTTTCTGCAATGACGATGACGAGGATTATATGCATCTTTTTCTTGATTGCGATTTCGCCTTTTACGTGTGGACGAAGTGTTTAGTTAGCCTTAATATCTGCTTAGACTGGTCTCACTTCATCTCTGACCAATTTCTCTTCTGGAATAGTACTATTATTACATTACCTGACACTGACATGCGCCATATGTTTGCTCTTTTGAACTTTGCTTATGTTTGGATCCTCTGGCATGAACGCAACTCACGAAAGTTTAAATGCAAAATGAAACGGCCCAACTCAGTTATTTTTCGCATACTTAATTTTGTTTCTCTTTGGTCAGGCAATGAAGAAATCAGGTTTATTGATACAATCGGAGCTAGAGTGATGGACAGGGCCCGTGGTAGCAGAGCTTGATGTTGCCATGCTTCACTTTACTGGGTTTGCATGCTGTTTTTGCTGTAGCTTCATAAAATTTTTGGACTCTATGTAAACATGCCTGCGTGCATGTATTTTGATTGTACATATGTATGTAAATATATGTAACTATTGTAACTAGTAGATAGCTCTATGTATGCTGAACACGATATACTTGCTCTATGCTTAATGAATGAATGAAGGCGTGAATCTAGCGATTCACTACCTTTTTTGCATCAAAAAAAAAACGATTTCAAAATGAATTGAATTGAAAACGATGTCGAAATGAATTGAATTGAAAACGATTTCGAAATGAATTGAAAGCGAATTGAAATGAATTCAAATTGAATTGAAATTTGAATTGAAATGAATTTTAAAACGAATTTATAAAGAAGAATTCAATTTTGATTTGAATTGAAATGGAAGTTGAAATTGCTTTTGAAACGAATTTAAAACTATTTATATAATTCGTTTTAAATAGAAATCGACGAAGTATATATTATATATATTATATATATAATATAATGGCCTGAATAGAACGCGCCGCGCCGCGGCAGTTCGTAAATTTCGACCATTTATTTCAAACGGACATTGCGGGAGATCCGACCGTCGGATTCTCCTAAAACCGGAACCGTTGGGTTCGTATCGAAAAGAGCTTTCTAATAAATGTTAGAAATTTGAAATCTAACGGTTGGATTTGGAGATACGTCCAAATCAAATTCGAAAAAGGTCGCTGTAAGTGCAGTTCGATGGCCGTTGATGGAAATCGACTGTACGGGCCTTGATAAAATTATTAAAAATAGTAATAATTTGTGTAAAATCATAAGAAATGATTTAGAAAGAATTGGGATGAAAAACTCCATATTTGAAAAGATAAAAATAGATTTTTATCGAAATGAACTAGTTTTGAACTAGAAATATAATTCTATTTATTTTTAAATAAATAAATTGAATTTGAAAAAGGGTTTTAAAAATAACCAAAATTTCCAATGATTGCATTGGAGTGGATTTGAATCGAAATTGTCTTCGGAATATTTCGATGTTGGAATTCGTGATTATACAGATGCTGTTAAGGAAATTTGAAAGATATATATTTATATCGTTATTTCCAATACGACATTTGTTAGTCGTAGAATTTGATATTGAATATAAGCCGATATATTTTCTATTCAGAGCCTTGTATTGAATATCAAATGTGATTTGGGTTTGTCGTGAATGGTGTCTTCACTAACGCTGTTCTTGAACCCAATTGAGAAATGATTAAATCTTTTTATTTAGATTTAATGAAGTGTACCAATTAAATAATATTTAATTGGAATTGAATTGATATTGATTTTTGGGTTTATCGTGAACAGTGTTTTAAATAACACTCGTTCTTTAACCCGATAATTAATGGAATGTGACTTTGGGTTTATCGTGAACCGTGTTTTAAATGACACGGATTCTTTAACCCAGTTAACGATTAAAACTAAGTGGAGTTTTAATGAATCTTTAATTAGATTGAAATGGTCGAGAATGGAGTATCACCAGTTTTGCTCCAGGCGATAGTTAAATCTTTAATTAGATTTGAACGTGAAATGGTAATTGAATTTACCGATAACACCGTGGTGTTAGATATGAAGTATTACCAGTTTTACTTCATGGGATGAATAGGTTGGGATTGGGAAATTAAAACAAATGATTACTTCGGTAAGGTTCGTTAATCTCGACGAGTTTGAATTGATATTCAAAAATAGATTAAAGAATAAATTCAAGAAATTTATCTTGGATAAAATTAATGGGAACCTTTCCCTATGAATGTGAAATTTAGACACTAACTGTCGGTTAGCTAAGCAGAATGGTTTTCTGGATATTGATCTGATGTTGGTTTCGGCCTTCGGGGTTAATATTTGGGGAGTTATTCTCTTGATTAATTTACGGTTAGTGACTGATGAATTGGAATGAGGCGTATGTTGTGTTTGTGTAACACTTATTTAAAATATACGCGAGTTATTTGGAAAGACCGGGTTTATCCCATTCTGAATAACTGATACGACGATAAGTCGAAGATGAAGACGATGGTCGAAGACCGGAAGTCTTCATGTCGTTTGGGTGATTACTGATGATCTTGATTGGGCTGTACACCCAAGAAGATGGAAACAGTTGGTGATCGTCCAGACGTACTTGGAGATCGATGGATATGCGGGGTACTAGGTGCCTCCGGTTTCGTTCAGACCCAGAACGGACTTGTAAATGGACTGTGTGTCTGACATTGGATTTCATTCTGTGTGACTGATATCGGTTGCATAGAGTGGTTTGCCTGTGTGGCATGCTAAGATGCAAATGATCGAGGCTTCTGTTGAAAAGCAAAGTCTTGTGGTGATGATCAAAGCACGGCCTTTGTGGCGTAGCTTTGTGTAACGTTTACTTCGCGTGTTTCACACCCGGTATGAACCAAAAACGGGAGACGGACCTCAGGGAGGACTTGCGTTTCTTTCTAGCTAAAAGTGGCGTAAGTGGTTTTACACGCCCTGACGAGTTTGACTTATGTGGTTGTTGCTGTTGCGAGGCGCCTCGGATTGATCGGTCGTTCTCGAACCGATGGAGTCATTTGATGGCTCATTTGCGCCCCAAAGGGCGGGGAAACGTAGTGTTCAGGCATTTTAATCCACATCGGTGGACCGGCCCTGTCGCTCCTAGGGTCACTCGAGCTCTGATCCTGAGACATGGTAGGCTAGATTGTCTCGAATCGGTAGGGGACTATCTTTTGCCTCGGTTCATAGACGGAAATCCAATTTCCAAATACGTGATCTTGCGGTTTTAGTTGTAATCCTATATATGGCGACATAGTGGGATGGGGCGCTCATGCCGCCTATGATTGATACTTATGATTTGAAATTGCTTTATACACTATGCACTTATAGTAGTATCAAATGATTTGTTTTAAACGTATCAAGCATTCTTTGGCTGTTATAAGGGAAAACCCTATCCCCCGGCTTGCGTTGCATTGTGTGATAGGACCTGGGTCTTATAACAGCTTCATTTTTCTTTATTTAGCATTGCGCTGTTGTTTTATGCACTGGTATTCTTGGGAGGAAACCCGTTCCGTGTTATACGGCGTGGTCCCTTGATTTACCTAAATTTAAAATAAAGATTAATAACTGTTTTAGTTCTCACACCAGTCCCATGACTGACCTGGAGTTTATTGTTTTGACCTAAACTCTGGGTGCCCTTATTTTGACACGGGCAGCTAGTAGTTTCGGTTTTGCAGATTTATATTCACAGGATCCTGGTTTACAGCTGGAACGATATCCGGAAAGCTTTGTATCCGTATATCTCATTCTAGTTGTGTATTGTACTATTTTCCGCTGCTATGTATTTAAATGTAATTTAAATCTCTGATATTTCTGTGTAATATTCATTTATACTCTGTATATTCTTGTAATCTGATGCGTTGTTGTAATATACAATGAAACGTTCTTCTGTATGTGTTCTGTTGTGGTTTGTTCTCGAACTATCCGACGCTTTCCTTTACGGGGAAGTTTCGGGTCTTTACACGTGGTATCAGAGCTTTGGTTTACAAAGCTAGAGAACAAGACACATTAGAAACATACGAAAGAATTCATCAGATATTGGATTAGTAATATCCAATGGGAATGACTCGTTAGAGATAGGATCAGTAGTATCCTAGAACGAGTGTGAAGAGTATATTTTTAAAATGAAAACAAATTTCGTTTTGAAATTTTAAATCAATTATTCGTATTTGATTATTTATTTTGTATTGATTAGGACAATCCGATATATAAAGATTTTGCATATATGTCTTGCAAACGTGTATTCGAAGTTTTAATATATTGGGTAGATATAGAATCCCTCTAGTGCCCGGGAATGATTCTGGTGGTGGGGCACTGTCGCCAGTATTTATTTTCGAGCGACGAAAGTGAGATTTCTATATATTTCCTATTGACTGGTGTGAGAACCAAAATTAGATAGGGCTTATTGTTGTGATTTGGTATCAAAAACATGATTTTTTGTATATATATCAAAATTACGAATTGGAAAACTAATCAACTAATTGATTGATGTTTGTGTTGTTTGTTTATTTGTTTGCTAATTTTGAACCATTTAGCCTAACTGAATCAAATATGGAATTATATTGAAAATTGGTCGCGTTTGCTTGCATATACATATATATCATTGAACAGGTCATAGCAAGGAGGCTAGAGCCGAGAATAAAATTTGTTTGCCCGACAAATAGGTACATGTTTACTACATAATTTCCTGTTTTGTTTGGGTGATGATGATTTTGTGAGCCTATTGGCTAGCCGTTTGGCTTTTTCTTTTTCTTTTTGAGATCTGAAGGACCGGGGAAGCTATTTGAAATTCCCCGATGCTCCCGGTGCAGGGGAGGTTATGGCGAAATTTTTCGAAAATTTAGGGTGTTAGCCAAATTTTTGAAAATTTGAAAATTCTCAGAAACTGAAAAGTTGGAGAATGGAAGCCTGATCGAACGTAGAGTTGATTAATCAAACCACTTTCGACTTTGTTCCTTTTCGGGGACGAAAAGTTTTAAGTGGGGGAGATTGTAACAACCCGTAAAATGCGAGCCAGTTTGAAATTTTTATTTTGGCAATTTTAGCGAATTTTGATTATTTAAAATGAATTATTTTAAATAATATCGACCGGGAAATTTATTTTGAATATAATTCGGACGTATATATTATACGCGTCGTCGTTAGAATATAAATATTTATATATAATTATAAATAGAATTGAAAATGGCGCGGTAGTTCGATAATTCGATTTCAAACTTCAATTGAAAGTACCGGGTGCAAAACAATCCGGATTTTAGTGAAACCAAAAACATTAGGATCTAATTGATAATATCTTTCTATTGAATCCGACCAATCGAAATTTCGTGGCGGGAATCAAAAGATATGTCCAGTTGAAAATTCTGAATAGTCGCTATGGAATTCAGGCCCTTAAAAATGGACATTTTGCAAATGACCTCGGATTTCGACGAAACCACTTTTATTGGGTCCGTGATGTCGAATTATTGTTAGATTCCAAATTTCATAATTTTCTGAATCAATATGTGAGCGTGGCAAAGGAAAACGCGTTTGACCAGTTTCTATTGAATTTAATCGACTGGGAATTGGCCATTTTTCAAACGGTCTCAGAATTCGACGAAACTAGTTTTGCTAGGACCGTATCGGCAATACGAAGCTAGAAAATATTTTTCTGCAATTTATAGAGTTAATATGTGACCCCGGTAATTTGAAATGTACGTTTAAAATTCAATATAGTAATTTAAATGTAAATTTAACGGAAACTGATTCAAATAGTCGAATCAGCCTACGACACATATCCCATTGTGCTCGGAATGGGGGTAGAACGCTATGGGCGACAGGCGGTGAGCCTCGTTTCGAAGTCGTATGTAAAAGTCAACCCTTTTGCAAAATTTAATAATTAAATAATAATAAAAAAAATAAAAAAAATATAGAATTCCCCTTTTCTCCTTCATTGCCCCCCCCCCCCGAATCACTTAACAGAAAACGAAATAAATAAAAAAAAAAAGCAAAACCTAATCTAAATCGCCCCCCCCCCCCCCCCGACCTGGAAGCCACCGCCGACGATCGAGCCGCCCGCCTCGTCTTCCCTCCTCCCTCCAGACATCGCGACGCAATCGAAGCAGCACCCCGAAGCCACCCTCGAACCCGACCGCGAACCTCTGAGCGCCTCCACCAA